>OZ012649.1:0-2700855 GCA_963942575.1 Priocnemis perturbator | reverse complement strand
ATGAGTGTTTCGGCCGCAATCTTCCTCGCATTGGTGCGATTTTCTTTATGCAGGCCTTGATTCGGCTTGAGACACCTTCCACAATAAGCATTTTAAAACCAAGATTTTAAGTTGCATTTGAAGATTTGTTAAATAATTAGATTCAGAACAAAAATTGACGTATTGACGCAAACAAAATTCTCAAAACCGTGTATTTTTCGACTCATCACACGTGGACTGACTCTTTATGTACAAACAAGTAATATATGATATTCAGTATGATTGAGCCCATACTTGAGTTTAAGGTACAATAGAGCATGTGGTATTTGAAATGAATAATTAAAACAGTAATATAGTTGCTGTTTAATGTAATAAAGTTTAATGATTTTCCAGCAATGTTGGATTATGAATCACACAAAGCACGCGAAAGGTTGTCATCTGTGCATAATAAAGGAGGAAATTGGGACGCATGTAACGACAGGTACATGTGGATACATCTACTTCTATTGAAGATCAAATCTTTTAAAATAACCATCACGATATATACTTTTTTAAGGACTTTGACGGAAACTGTTAAAACGTTGAAGAATCAAATGACGGATTTGCAGTCACAAATGTCTTTGTTGACGAAACAATTAGATGAGGAGAGAAGGTCCCGATTATCATTAGCAGCTACAGTTAAGCGTAGTATTGGTGTCATGGATGGATCAATATCATGAAATTTGTATTCTTCCTATCTGTTTTTTCGACTGCAAAACTGCAGTAATGTTTTACAGTAGGAGTATTTTATTTAAGTAATTTAAAATTTGTATATTAGACTTGTAATAAGTATAAGGAAATAGGAGACTCAAATGTAACACTTCTTTTTAAAATACCCATTCTAGGGAACAGTGCAATAAGTAATTGTAATTATAATTTATGACAAATGTTTTTTTTTTTGTCTCATATTAACCATGACAAATGTTAATCATATAAAGATTCTAAGTACAATGGAACAATTACTGCAAGGAATTTGAGTATTTTTATAGAAGTCAAATTTATAAACAAAAATTGTAAAATAATAACAGTTCTAATAGTAAAAATATTGCTTCACTCTTCTGCCCTTATGAAATTGTACATAGTAAAAATGGTATGCATTGTAATTGTATTTATGCTAACGTTACTTTCATTTGAATGGACATTTGAAGGCACATAAGTGACTGATGTTATTCTCTATGTCTATCAAAAATATATTTCAAAGCGAATAGAAACCAGGTAGAAGTACTTCTTGTAAGAAGTAAAATACAAATTTATTCGTAATTCTTTTGTCAGTTTAGGTGGGATAAAAGAATAATACATAACTTTGTAATTATATGACAAAAGCAATATTTAAAAATTTCATCGTGGTTTATTTTTTATACGTTCCAGTTCGTTCACTCGACTCCTTGCATGTTCCAATCTATGCCATGCCATTTGTAGAACTTTTTGACTTGCATATCCAGATCCTTCATGTGGTTGACCTGTACACGTTTACGTGATTTGGTATGCATTTCATATGTCTTCTGTTAGATGAAGTATTGTACTTACCAGTGGAAACTTGTGTGAGGTAGTTAATTTGTTCACTGAGTTTGGATTCTACATGACCCAATGTTTTTAAAAACTGATGAGTTTGTCCTTCCGCTTGCTTCAGACTCGATTTTTCTTTACTTAATTCCATAAAAGCTTGCCCTAAACATGGAAACGTATTATACGTAAGAATTGTACAGCAGGAACGGCTGATAAGTATACCAGTCAAGGCAATAAACAGAAAACACAGCTATTGAGGTAATATATCGTCTATTAACCTGCACTTTGCAAACACACGATAATGTCCTTTTCTATCGTTTCTAATATTTGGATCCTTTCAATTGGTGGAGTCATCTTAATCAATAGTATTTGTAACACCTGTCCAACATTAAAGCTATACACGTACTTTTTCTTCCACACAAATTCGAATAATTATGACTGGCGTTGACTGGCTGCGACCAGCTGCGACCAGTGTTATCGTTTTGGACGCTTTTTCGCGCATGCGCAGCGCATTCAGTGATGTTCCTGGGGACAGTGTTACCGTTTGGGACGCTTTCTCGCGCATGCGCATTAAATCTCGCTTAAGGTACGTGTTACATTTAAAGAAAAAAAGGGTTCTGTCGGGCCCTCTGCTCGGATAATATTATATTTATACTAAACACTTCGCGCCAAATTGCCGTAGTCTCCACATAGTCTACATGTGTCGTCCCTGGATTTCTCTGTGAATGCGTTGCGCATGCGCGAAAAAGCGTCCCAAACGGTAAAACCACTGTACCCCAGATCCTGATCTCGCATCCAGTGATGTTCCTGGGGACGCTTTCTCGCGCATGCGCACTGCATTCGCGCAGAAATCCAGGGACGGCGCAACAGCCTGCCGAGATGCACAGGCCCAAAGAGGTAATGCGAGGTAAGGTAGGTTATAGAGGTTAGTATATATTTAAATATAATTATTTATATATCAATATATATATATATATATATAATTGTTATAATAGACATTATGGAAAAATGTTCTTTCATATTATTTATTGTTTTATTTAATTTTATTTATTTAGATTTAAAAATTGTGATGCCATATTTATTTTCTATGTTCAACCATAAATGTGATATTTTTTTGTTATGAATATTGGTAAGGTTCTTGGCAGTTTTCCTTACTCTTGCAACAAATGTTGGTATTCGTTATAATTCTGCCAAATAAAATATTTTTGTTAAATGAATAAATTATTCAAAAATTACTTTATTTCCTCTTGTTTCTTTACCCAATTTTAAACCTTTCCTATTTGATTATTATGTCAATATTGTATAATATAAATATGTTTGTGTATAAATAATGCCACAAATTATCTAAGCAAGTCTTTACATCGCTTTTTATGATATTGTCAATTATTTATTTGTAATTTATTAATTTGTAACATATTTTCTATTATTTTTAATACTATCTGAGCAGAGGGCCCAACAGAACCCTTTTTCTTCTACAATTAACACGCTCCTTAAGTGAGATTTCAATGCGCATGCGCGAGAAAGCGTTCCCAGGAACATCACTGCTCGACTCCATTGCAGTGTTACCGTTTGGGACGCTTTTTCGCGCATGCGCAGCGCATTCACAGAGAAATCCAGGGACGACGCATTAGACTATGTGGAGACTACGGCAATTTGGCGCGAAGTGTTAAGTATAAATATAATACTATCCGAGCAGAGGGCCCGACAGAACCCTGTTTTTCTTTAAATGTAGCACGTACCTTAAGCGAGATTTAATGCGCATGCGCGAGAAAGCGTCCCAAACGGTAACACTGCTCCATTGTATAAAGATAAGTGGTCAGACCTGGCCAAAGCCAAAGCCGAAGCCAAGCGAAGCCAAGCCAAGCTAAGCGCCAAGGTTACTACGTAAAAGAAAGCGAGTATAATGTACAAAACCATGTTAATTGTGATTAAATTAAATGGCAGAAGAAGAATTCAACACAAGAAAGCTGTGGCATAAATGATATCAATGGCGGATTCTACCCACCGCGTGCCTATACAACAAAGTTAAAGTGTTTAGTGACATTTTAATGCTCACTGGCTCCTCCTTCGCCCAGGAAAACTCGACCGCTAAAGCAGACCTCCCTGTCGAGGAAGTTCTTAGCTCATCGGCGGTCAGGGCCTCCCCTGAGCGCTCAAAACCTCGCCTCCCTGGCTGAACAGGTCAAGTCTGGTCATGCAGCAGCAAAACTGCGCATCATCACTCACATATGAAAACGAAGAAAAGAAATAAACTGTCGCCCGTCAATATGAATGCTGTCTCTGTCGTTAAATCAGCCTTAAAAGCCAGAAAGGAAACAGCTACAAATCTGGTAGTTGATAACGTGCATTTGTCGCGAATATCATCTCACATTTTATATTCTGCATGTTCAACGAAAAAAGAACAGACTACATGCAGCAAATGTTGATGAAATGGCTGGTCCCTCCTGTCTAATGCATTTCAATAACTATGCAGACAGTAGCATTTCATGTGTGATAAATCACATCCACTACAAACACATTTGTGAAAAATGAGTGGCATTTGTATTGTTAGACTTGACGTTATAAAGAAACACATATGTGAAGAAACAGTCTGGCATTCCTATTGCTAGACTTGACATTATAAAGAAACACATATGTGAAAAAACAGTCTGCCATTTCTATTGCTAGACTTCACATGATAAAGGAACACATTTGTCAAAAATCTGTCTGGCCTTAACTGTGCCAAACAGGACACATCTCCATGCAAGAGATGTGTTAAAAATGTGTTGTATGTTGAATGTTATGTGTTAAAAATATGCATTGTTTTGTATATATTCCATTCAACACTATCATTGACCAATTATTTAAAAATGTGGTAGAATAGGGCTACTGGCGAAGGTCCACATTAAAAAACCTAACGCGCTAGTCGTGGCACCTCATGGGTGGCGTGGAAGACCACGTAAAAATTTGTATCACAAAAGAAATTCGGTCACATGTAATAACACAGAAATGTAATGCATATACATATCAATTAAAAAATCAAATGCGTCCCTGGGGTGGGATCCTTTCAAATGCTTGCGGAATTATGGGTTAAGAAATGTTGCATTTCCCAGATGATTGAATTAGTCGAAGTCCAACCCCGGGTCACTAGGTAGGCTATGCAATCCATTTCAATCGAGTTTTTCATTATATGTGAGTTTTATTAGTGATTGGTAGTATGTTGAACATTATTTGTAAGGGAATGTGGCTGATCGTCCTGTAATTTAAGCAAGAAAAAGCAACTATTGCAAGGAAAAAACATTTGACTAATGCGGGGCACGAACCTGATACATAAAAGCTCTTAATCGCTGCCCTAGCGGCACTCCGTAAAAGGTATTTAATATTTATGAAAGTAAGGTGTGCGTGCACCCTCAATAAAATCGAAATGACTAAATTCCCTTGACATGTGTATTGCTTGTGTGCAGACATACAAAGAATTGTACAATTCATTCACTATATGAAGGAAATGCAAATATTCAAAGTATTCATTCAGTTATCGCACAAAATATGTCGAAAACATCGGTTTTTATTTATTTCAACCACGACGGACCCTACCAAAAAATTTGAAAAAAATGGAGATAGTCATGGCAATACTTAACTACAGAATTTGCAAAAATTCAGTCGGTCAAGAACTTCAACACGTAATCGGAATTTTTCGTGTTTCTTTTTTAAGTTTTTTATTTTTTATGCTTAGGATTTGCAAGCAAAAAATCTGCGAAAATTCCCAAACGTAAATACACATGTTCAGAATATTCTGGATTGTTTGCAGAAATTTTGCGTACCGTTAAATACGGAAAATGTGCCAAAATCCGTTTTTTTAATTTACCCTATAACTACCTGTGTGATGGAGATAGAGGGTTCAAACTTGGCAAAGCACCTTTTGTTTTGATCACCTATCGAATGACGTCTTGCGATACAAATTCGGATAAAGTGCACTTTTGACCATTTCACTCTGCCCACACGAAAGAGAATTTCGTTGCCGCTGTCGTATGCCGAACGAAGCACGTGAGTCCGTGAATGCGATCGTGGTGGAAAGAAGATGTAGCTGGACCGCAAGAGGCCATACTGCATGCTTTGTCCCTGCATTTTTCCTGAATTGCACTGAGCATGCGCCAGAAAGCGCAGCTTAGGGCTATGCGCGGCTTAGGACCACCTAGCACCCACCCCAGACTTCTGTCACACTGCAGTCCCGGTGTCCAGGGGCTGCAGTCTGCCCGTCTGCCCCCTAAAGTTTTCATTGACGACGATACACGCGTGCAGCAAAAAGCAGTAATCGAACATTTTCATCACAAGGTGCGCCTTTGCTCTGGACAATTTTCTACATGTATTAAGAATATAAATATATAAAAGCAATATGAAATTATTTAGTGATGCTGAAGGCTAATCACGTTAAATAGGGGTAAAGAGAAAACGGAATTTCGTTATTACCGATGGTTTGGAGTGGTCATTTGTACCCACTTAATATAATTTCCAATAAAATTGGGGAATTTAAAAAATATACTATCACAATTGCCCGGGTCTCTAACAGGGAGTGAAAAATACCTGTAATTCTATTGGCAAATCCGTGGACACCCAGTTAGTGCACAATACAATATTATACAATATCAGTATAAATGTATATTAAGATATGCAATAATTATAACGATTCATAAATATTTAGTATGTACAAGTATTTACAAAATTGTTTATTTAGGCAAATATAGGAATAATTCAAAAGAAATGGCTCGTCTTGGAATGACTTCTTTCCACTTGAATTTGTGTGAAGGCATCGTTACTATGTATCACCCAAGCATTGTTGATCAGCTGCGAATTGGTGCAACTAGAAAAAAATACAATTCAAAATTATGAATAGAAATAAAGATAATAAAATGTGCATTAAGGCAGTATAATTAAAACTATTCTTTTTTTGCGTTTTCTCTCAGTATAGGATCTTAAAAACGGACGTATAAAAGATGTGCTTTTCTCGATATATAGTTATTCAAACTCATGTCCACAATCTCTCGGAAGCTATTCCTCCAATTGACTATAATAAAAAATTCCTACAGAATGGTCCGAAAATGTTCCAATAGAGTAAAATACTCTTTCAAGAATGCCTCTCAAGGATGAATAAAAACGCAAAACGACCAAAAGAATGCAAAAATTAATTCAATTAGATTGGAGAAATGTATGAAATATTTTACATACACGTGACATGAAATCGTTATAAAACAATGCAATACGAAAAATATGAAAACGAAAAGAAAAATTATTTTTTAGTAATTTCAGAAATAGCTGAGTGCAACATAAGTCAGGTCATTAGTGGCATTACCAGTTCATTTAGTGTTGAAATCTTCTTCTTCAGACGCCGAATATGTTGCTGTTGCACCTTCGATTTTTTCTTAAATATCTTTAATTTTTTTTGGACCACCTCATACTGTCTCTTCAAACTTTCTGGAGTGGCATGGTAATGGTGATCATGTTTAAGGAGCTGCCTGCGTAATGGGGTATCCAGTTTTTCTGGTACCCTTTTAAATTTTGAGGTAGACAATGTCTCACTGATACATTGCACTGTCTCACTTGTGTTGTCTCCCTCTTTAGATTGGCCGTTACCTGCAAAAGAAAAAAAAAGAAACATATTTTATTGTTTCTTCAAATTTCTGTTACTCTCCGATTACTGAACCTTAGGCTCCTGTGACGAGTTCACTCATGACACACACTGACAGTTCACTGAAACATATTCATGGTCCCTCAAACTCCTCACCGACACTGTACTGGCCCAGATGTCAGGTCGAGATTGAGATACACATTAGATTATCTCTCAGGTGGACAGATGCAAGGACAATGTCATGTTTCCATACCAACTGTCAGTTGCGTTGTTGTGTGCGTCATCGGTCACAAGACAATGACTATGGTACAGTATACGGAGGGTTAATAACTGGGACGTCTTAAAATTCTAAATATGAATTTTATAACAATATATTACTAACCAACGCTACTTTGTGAACTATTCTCCCCAATTAGGTTTACGGAATTGCCATTTGCATTGGTGCTAAGCTTCAAATGATTTGGGTCTGGTAGTTCTGTTGCAGATAACTGTTTCTTGTTCTTAATAAATAGTATTGGGTCTTTGATTTTAGTAACTTTGCTTTCAGTATTTAAGCCATCTTCCACTCCATCCTGAACACTTTCATTAGTACCTGAAATAATATATTACAGACATTTTTTTTTCATTTTACAATACTGATTTTTTTTTACAGTTTCGCAAAATTATGTAAATATTCAAATCATTCAAAATAAATTGACGGGCATAGAACATTGAAAACTATATCTCCAGATGTGGTTGCTGGAAATATAGTTGGAAATGTATTGACCCTCAAGGCAAGGTCACCTTCAGGCCCATTAAGAAAACATTACCAAAAGTCACTATAATTAAAGATGTATTATCACATCTTTTTTATGCGAAATAAATTGCAAAAAGTATAAATTATGCGTAATTGAAAAAAAGACGTTATGATTGATATTCTAGATTATAAAAGTAATTAGATGCCTTCACATATTTGAAGCAGATGAAAATTTTCAGCTTTATCATTGCAACAAATATTTGTAGAGTTTCATTTAATTTGTACAATTTACAACACCTTATATTATGCCACCTTCTACATATCTGTAGAATTAAACAAGTGGTTGTAAGTAATTATGATGCTAAATGATCCAAAAATTACTAGTCTAACAAATTATTTTTAGGAACAAATAACTTAGTCATATGATGAATATAAATCCATACTTAATACTACTTTGTAGTACTCGTTATACTTTAGATATTTACTGATCCATATACACGGTCAAGACACAATAACATAAATTAGATTAGAAAATATCTTCATAATTCTTACCACGTATCACAAGTCTTTCATCATTCTGCAATTCTATTCCTCTTTGCAACGTGCTGCTTAATTCATCTTCCTTGTCACACTGTCTTCGTTTTCGGGCTTGTTGCTTCTTGTTGTCAGTAACTAAAATTAATAAATTTTCAAGGGACTGTTTTTTCATACTGCAATTTTTACTCTTTATTTATACTTTATAAATTTAATTTCAAATTATCTAAAAAACAAATTTGATAAAAAATATCAGAGAGAATACCATGATTCAATCTAAAATTAATTTATTTCTACTTCGTTCCTGTTTATACTGTTACTTACCATTTGCTGCTTGGAGAGTTGGAACAGCATTTTTGTACAATAATGGCCTTGGATGTCGGTTTTTAATGCAAGATTCATCAAAGTGATGAATACAAAGCCGAAAACCTGCAACCGCTTCCTCTTCTAGACCGACAAATTGTAACCATTTCTTTCGACTATAACATATAAATGTTCAGCTGAAGTACAACATAAATACGATATTTCAATATCAAAGCATTCAGCACTCAAGGAGTTAATAATCATGGAGAAAAAATGGACCCGCGATTTACAAAGTTGACTTATATTTATTTTTTTAAGGTTAAGCAAGTGTGCTTTCTCGACTAACAATAAGAAATATCACGGGTAAAATTAATATTTACGTTTGTTATTGCATGAATATGCGTAGATAGAACACAACATTCATATCGTCGAATGACCAACTAATAAGCAAATTATGTTACAATAATTATAAATTTTGAAACCCCAGGCAAACTATCTTAACAAACTGTAATAAATGTATATGTATCTACTTACATTTCAGGATCTTTCGGAAGATAAAAGAAAGAAACTCCAGGATCACGCCACGAACAATTATTGCACGTCCGCAAGCTGCAATATACCGCCAGTTTAACAATAAAGTGTCAAAAAATAGCTTAAACACCCAACTTCGTTAACGAGATACGAAATAATAAAAGCGCCAGGGGACGCAAATCTCCGTGTTGTTACGACCAGAGATCTCAGAAATAGCATCCTGCCCAGGGTGACCACCATGGAAAAATATTTCGTACTATATTGTTACTGTTGTTACGCCTGTTACGTCCCTCTAGAGAACACTAGGGAAAAAAGCGCCATCCCGCCACTGATCTATATACTGTCATGTACCCCACGAAGAGGAAGGCAAGGGACTCGGAGAGCAGATCGACAACGCCTCCGCGCCATCTAGTGATGAGGGATGGTACTTAAACGAGGCCACCGGGATATTCGAGTACCCACCGCCAGCCGCAGAAGTACTTACCCATTGGGTAAGACGGACGCCCCGGACTCTGCAAAACCCACCGGACCGACTGCAAGTCGGGACGCGATTCCCTAAGCGGCGCCGACGCACCCCACGGCCTAGGCAACGCCCGCAGGTGAGGGAATAAAGGGGGACCCGAACCACCTCGGACCAAGATCAAAGGAACAAACAGCATCCGCAGCTGCAGGGGTCACCAAGGGAAGGGGACCTACTCAAGGCTTCCACTGACTCATCTCAGCGAGAGCGGCGACCACCTCAATCGTAACTCCCCAAGACGGGCCGACTGCTCCAAAAAAGAAGAAGAGGGAAGACACGTGCACGCTCCGTACAGTGTCAACCTGTCAACAGTCATTGTGCGCGAGTACTGTCACACGCTTGCGCCGACTATTGTCCGATGACAGTAGAAGTAAAGACTTTATAGGTTTGTTTACGCTCTAGCTAGATCCGGGAAAAAGACCACACTGCTCCAGGATGCCCTCGTTACTTAACCACGACAACCTGTCATGTCCACGCGAGACCTATTATCATGCAGCAGAAAAATACGGACTTGTTTACTCTTTAAAATCATATAAAAGGGAGCCTGCGAGGCCAGAGAAGGGCAGTTCTAACGAACAGTTCTAACCAGTGTTGCTCCTGGCTGCGCTTTCTCGCGCATGCGCATGAAATCCTGCTTAAGGTACGTGCTAAAATTCATGAAAAAGAGGTCCCGTTTGGCCCCTCCGTTCAGATATCATTTATAAAAAATTTTATTGGGGTCCACAATAGGGCATACTGCATGCTTCGTCCCTGCATTTTTCCTAAATTGCACTGCGCATGCGCCAGAAAGCGCAGCCAGGAGCAACACTGGTTCTAACAGCCAGTCCTAACGTTCAGTTCCGAGAGCAGTAAAGTACGGTCCAGAGATTAGTTCCGAGTGCCGTACCGCACAGAGATCAGTCCTTGTCTCTTAAATCGTGTTACCAGTTAATTCAAAACTAGTTCAGATACTAAGTACGCAAAGCAAAGCAAGAGTCGTGATTCAGAGAGATCGATATCGACTCAACCAAAGTACAAAGTAAGACTGCCTTATCGTACCTGTTGCATCGCTCGATGCGCATAATTGTATTGTTAGAATAAGGAAATATATATATATTCTACCCAATATATATACTATTACAATACGCCATCTACATCCTCGATGTCTCCATCCCAGTTAACCAGAAAGGTATAAAAATTGTCATAAACCAGAGCGAGTCGGGTGGAACAGTTTTTGAATTGCCACACATTTAATCGCGCTACAGACGTCTTCGAGAATCGAGAACGGCATAATCGATTACTCTCGACCCTTCTGCGAGCTTCAGCTCCTAACCTCCGACAGGCGAATCCACAGGACGACGACAAAATCCGGTGACCGAGGAGTCTGTTACGACCCGGCGTGGAGTCCCGTGGGGAATTTGGATGAATTCCCTTCTTACGGAATTTCTGACCCCTTGGTCACCGGTTGGTGCTCGAGAAGTGTCTTTTAACTGTTCCGAACAAGCCAGACGTACGAACGACGAACGCAGAGACTTTACACACGGTGAAAATCGTAGAATAACAATGTAGAGAAACTGACTGACTTTACGCACAGCGAAAATCGTAGAAGAATTGAACTGTTGTGCACGGCGAAGATTGTAGAAGAACTGCTTTTACGCACGGTGAAGAATATGGAAGAACTGCCTTTTACGCACGGCGAAAATTGTGGAAGAACTAACTTTTTGGAGCAACGCAGGCTCCCTTTTATACAAGTTTTACGGAATAAACAAGCCCATAAAAGCTTTCCGTTCTATTGCCGAGAATAATATGTTCTTCACGGATAATTCGCGAGGGCATCTTGAAGCACGCAGGCTCCCTTATAGAGAATTAAAGATAAACAAGCCCATACTCTTATCGATGTCGGTACAATAGATATTTGCACGGATGCATGCGGGTAAACGATGACCGGATCTCGATAGATACACAAACGTCTTTTACAAATAGCTGAGGTGCACAGAGGGTCACGGTCGTGGCAATAACTTAGATTAGGAAACACTTTGATTGGAGTTTCGCACAGGCCCCCCTCCTCTTGTTTGCGCTGATGCTGCATCGGTTGATTGTCTCGTGGGCTGTGCCACGTTGACTTTCCTTTTTCCCTTGCCTTTTGAGGTGGCATGCTCGTTTTCCTCAATTGTTTTCCCCGCGTCGGGTGTTGCGTTTGTGGCCGCGTCGGCCCCTGCGCCTGTAGACTCTTCGGGTCCCTATCTGAAGTCGTTCCGGGGGGTGAGCCGAGGTTCTAGGTGAACGCCGGGTTATAGGTCCATGGTGTTCCCCTGATGGTGGTTCCTGGGGGCGACCGTAACACCTCCCTCCTTGGGATGGTCCAATGTCCACATTGGATGTACTGCGCGGTGCTTCCAGGTCGCCCAGGAGATTGTTGAATAATTCCTCGTCAAACGTGTTGAGGAGTTCTTGTTCCCATCCCGGTTCCTCTTCTCCGTGTCGTCCCTCTTCCGGTGGTACCGAGATTGATGGCACGGTCGGTGCTTCCTCATTTGGACGCAAGATGTAATGTGGCCCGTAGTAGGGTGGCGGGGGTGGTCGGCTGTGTCTAATAGGCTGCGTTGTTTGTATGTTCGTTTCCATTGGTGGAACAAGCCCGATTACTGGGATTTGCACGTATAGTGGCAGGAAACACATCGGGAAATGCGGGGCGCTTGGCGCCGGTTCTTCCTCCATAGGTTCGTTTTATTGTACGATTTCCTTTTGAAGCACTTTATCCTTTTCCCTTTTTTTTTGTCTGTCACCTTCTGCTCTCGATTTTTAGAATGACAAGTGCAGGAACGTCCGATCTTTTATAAGTTCGGTTCCGCCCTGCGAAAAAGCTTGAGTGGGAGTTGCAAGTCCTTCATTCTGCTTGAATCTAAACATTTCTGACCTTGCTGATTACATGATGTTCTCATCGCTGGAGACTTCCTACTCCCTTTTCTCACTCCAGGGCCCGATCTCCAAACTCCTCGTCGTACATCTTATCGGTGTTTAGTGCTAAGATGGTTTCATATAACATTTCCGTTTCGATCCCTGCTTGTTTATATCGGTCAGCATACCATAAGTATATGGCTGTGCATTTGTAGCACTCCGATGCTGGGCATGAGACAAAGATTGGTATACCGCACGTCCTACATTTCAAGGGTTCGGCGTAGGTGCCTACCAATGCGTGTATAAATGCCAGTAGATATGCTGACTCTCCTTTTTTGTTTCGCAGGTAGCCTGTACACGCCGGGCAAAATAAATTGCGGGGGTCTCGTATCGTCGGGTTCGTTGTTGAGCATCCCCCTTTTAGACATTGTGCTTTTTCGAGGTTTGCCATTGTTCTGGCAATGTCCCTTGAGCTGGTATGTTTCATCTGCAATCACATGCGTATTCGCACCTATAGTTCTAGATATTTATGTATTAGCTTTGTGTATTTATTCGCAGTGTACATTCTGCGTTTTTATCGAGAAGCGTGTTTCCTCTGATATCTTGGGGTAAACACTCGTGTATCCCGATGTGGTGGTAGGGGCGTCTATGCTTTCCGGTGGGACGAGGCTGGTGTTCGCCTCCTCAGCCTGTGGGGCCGTGTTTTGGCGTCTGGATTCGTCACCATCCGGTGTGCGCTTCTTAAGATGTATCAGGACGTTAGTTACTGAGTCCCAAACAGCGCCTATCAGATGTATGCCCCACCCGTAGACGTTGTGTAATGCGTAACCATGTAGTGCAGTGTCGATCGCAAATTTTACTGTTTTGATGGCGATCCATATTCCGAATAATCCTGCACTGAAGGTACCGAAACCCGTGAACCATTGCCATATTCTGGACCAGGTGGAGGAAGCAATTTCCTCGAAGGTTTTTTCGTCAAACATATTTATTAGAGATATGCCTTGCATATTTGCCTTTTGTCCAGACATTCCTCTAGCTATAGTATTTAGTACGGCAGGTCTTTCGGCTGGGAACATTATATGATTCCTTAGCTGTTCGAGATCTTGCGTGGAGTAAATCCCTGATGTTGCTAGTTCGGCGGGATTCGTGTAGGTCCATGATTGCATTACCGCTGGCTGTAATTCGTTGGGTGCCACTGCCGAGGTGGCTGAGGGCGTTATTTTGTACCACACGCCATCCAAATAATACATTAACGGAATGTAGGGGTTGCAGTCAACCTGGGTTCCCGTATTCAGTAGAATATGGCTTTTAGGAGCCATGAACAGAGACATGTTTCCTTTATATACTGGAAGTTGTAGATAACACTCGCTAGTTTCTCGTCTTTTCACCATTGTAGGCACGCATTTCACTACGTGGATTACCTCTCCTGATACCACTGCCATATGGCCAGGACCCTTCATAATATGGAGTGCGAAATCTTCTGGCATTACTTTAGCTATAGTCAATGCGTTTTCCAGCATCTGTTTTGCCAAATTACATTGTTGCATAAGTACGTCTGTATACAGGGCTTTCATTTGACCTCCCATATGTTTTCCCAAATAGACAAATTTACTGTTTACATATGTGAAAATGTCCAAATTTTTGACTGCTGTTGGTCGGTGCATTGCAAAGGACTCGCCTTTTCTTGTTTCCAGAATAAAAAGTTTTGGGTGTTCGGTTCTGCTGAGTACGAAATTACACAGCGTTAGTTGGCTCTTCTTAGCCAATGCAAAAGTGATATCATCGGTTGTTATTGCGTATACTTCCTGTGCGATACGCGAGGTTGTGCTATTGTCATAAATTTTATTCGCCTTTCCTTCGTATAACACGTCATAGCTATTAAATCTGCAGTGATCCAAGGGGATGGGGGCCCAGAAGGTATTTCCCCCTTCCATGTCCATGCAATTTCCGTCCGATAGCGAGCATTGCGTGCCGGAGTTTAATATGATTTTGTTTATGTCCGGCCGAGTTGTCGCGGTGTAATCTCTCAGCGTGATGCGAATTATGGCCTGAACGACCACATCACTCCATGCACCGTAAGGGTCGGAATATTCCACTCCTTTGCAATCGCCGTTCATAGAAATTCTCCCGGCGATAGTAGCTGGTCTAGTGACCGTCTCATTTGATTTTATTCCAGTGATGGTAGTATGTGATCCAAGATTCAATACTCCCGTAATATGTAGCTTGAGGCATGCTTCGGCGCTCATTTCCATTACATACTCAGTTCGTCCATTGCTGACGAGTGAGATGTGGGAATGCATTCCGCAGTGGAAAATGGTCCTGTCGACTTCAATTCGGCATTGCTTTACATGTGTATTTGAGAATTCAGATAACTGTAGTAGCTGTATGTATTTTTCCGTTACTGTCGGTTCAACATTGGGAATGTTGCAATCTCCTATCGAGAGAAGCGAGAGGGTAGTGATATTCATGTTGGGTGATCCGCAGTCATAAGCTATAAGCGCGGTTATCATGGTTATCATGTTCAAGATCTGAACATGCCAGAGAACCTGAAATGGTTGGAGAGATCAATTATTGTCTATAGTGCCCATGAGCGAATTTGAGTCGATTCGGGTGGACAATTCTTTCAGTATGCCTTATTTGAATTTTTATGTTTCCGTTATTAAATACTCTTAAAATTTCATAAGGGCCTTCGTACTGATTATCAAATTTACTCTTCTTCTGATTCTTCTGTAGATACACCCAATCTCCGATTTTGAAGCTGCGAGCATTTTGTCGCCGGTCGTAATAATTTTTGGATCTTTCCTTGGCATGCTGTAGGTTAGTTTTTGCCATCTCCTGTACGTTATGCACGTTGGTATTATAAGAGAACATACAATGATCCATGATATCGTCCCACTCCCTGTGACTATTTATGAAGTGCTTTAGATACTCGACGAGCACGTGGTGGCTTCTTTCGAGCGATCCATTCGATTGCGGGTGGAAGGCTGTTGTTTGTAGCTGTTTAATACCCAACACCTTCGTTAGCGCTTTCATGAATGAACCGATGAAGGCGGTCCCCTGGTCGGTCAGCACGTATCGAGGGGTCCCGTGTCGGCAGATAAAGTTTCTTACGAAGGCTTCGGCTATGCATCGTGCGGTTGCGTCAGTCAAAGGTACGGCCACGGAAAATTTGGTCAGGTTGTCCTGCATTGTTAGTAAATATTTATTCCCTTTCCTGGTAATTCTGAAAGGTCCAACTATGTCCAATGATATTTTGTAGAATGGTTCCGGTGATGTATCTGTGATGAGCATCGGCTGCCTCGTTTTTGCACGAGTTAATTTCTTCTTCTGGCAGCTAAGGCATAGACGTACGAAATCTGACACATCCTTCTTCATTCCTTCCCAATAAAAATTTTGTTTAATTCGGGCGTATGTTTTCGCTATTCCCTTGTGACCTCCTGTAAGTGATGCGTGATTTTCGAGAAGGATATCCGGTATTTGATCTCGCTCCGGTATTGTAATCTTGTTGGTGCAAAGTAAGACGGTAATTCCCTTGAGGTATTCCTTAAGCAATGTCTCTACGGTCTGCCAATTAATTGTTAATAATCCCTCACGGGATTGATACATGGAGACTACTGTGTGTCCCCCTTGATCCAATTGTGTTTTCACAGTTTTAAGCGATCTTTCCAAGTCGTTCCGATTTTGGATCACAATTATGAAGAGATTGCTTCTATCTCCTAGTCTGTTCAAATCTTGATTTCCGATGAGATTGATCGAGCGATCTTTGAATATCATGCGAGTTCCTTCGTCTATCGGACTGCCTCTTGTGTTGGTGAAGCATAATATTGCTCCTTTTTGCATTAAAATATTATGTTTTGATATAATTAGTTTTGCGGGTTGGTCCTCCTGGGAATCCTCATCAGTGTCTTCCCGTATCGTGTCCAGTGGACGATTCTCTACTGCCTCGCTTTCCGTGTCGGATAAGATTTCTTCGTCATAAATTATTGAATGCGGATTTGCGCGGGAAGTGGACGGCTGAGGATCTGCAATCGCAGCACTTTCCTCCTCCTCGTCGGGTGTTGACGGGAGATATCTAAGTGGTAATACCTTGCTCTCCGGCGGATTCCTAGACAGTGCGTCGGCATTGCTATTAGCTTTTCCCTCCTTGTAAATTATGTCGTACTCGTATTCCGCGAGTTTGAATCGCCATCGAAGTAATCGCGACGTAGGATCTTTCACGCGATGAAGCCACATTAAAGGTTTATGGTCGGTGATAAGCGTGAATTTTCTGCCATATATGTATG
The DNA here is from genome assembly GCA_963942575.1 of Priocnemis perturbator. Taxonomy (NCBI): domain Eukaryota; kingdom Metazoa; phylum Arthropoda; class Insecta; order Hymenoptera; family Pompilidae; genus Priocnemis; species Priocnemis perturbator. The sequence continues at coordinate 2,683,945 of OZ012649.1, read as the reverse complement.
GTCGAAAATAATTTACTGCGTAGACTATAGCAAGTAATTCCTTTTCTATAGTCGAATAGTTCAATTCGGCTCCCTGTAGTGTTCGTGACGCGTATGAGATGGGTAGGTCATTGCTTATCTCCCCTTGGCTTAGCACAGCGCCGATCGCGTAACCTGATGCGTCTGTGGTTACATTGAACGTCTTAGAGAAGTCCGGGTATTGTAGTATTGGTTTTTCACACAGCTGGTTCCTGAGTGTCTCAAAGGCTGATTGCTGCTGAGGTTCCCAAAGGAACGGAACCTTGTCCTTTAGTAACTGTGTTAATGGTTTGGCTATTTTTGCAAAATCTTTTATAAATCTCCTGTAATATCCGGTGAGTCCCAAAAATTGCTTGATATTCTTTGCGTTTTTAGGTACTGGAAAATTTTGTACTGATTCCGTTTTCCTTGGATCTGGCAATACGCCTTCTTTAGTTATTATGAAGAAATTTCTGATGATGTGCCGTTAGCCGCACGTATTAGTAGTGGTGGTATTGGTGCCAGTGGTAATGCCGCCGGTGTTAGTGACGAAAATGCCGTGTGTGCCACCACCGCCAACAGTGTCAGTGGTGTTTGTGATAGGGAAGCAGAAGAAGAAGCGGTCATCGCCGGTCCCTCCAGGCCTCGAGCCCACGCACCCCCTTGCAGCTTCCTCGGTCCTAGTGGCCTGCTTACGGCGGCGCCGATACCCCTACCGAGCAAGTTTATCAAGCCTCGCGGTGGCTGGCGTGGGCGTCCGGTGCCTCGTGAGCGCGTTCTTCGTGCCGTGCGTGCAAACGCACATGGCACGCTTCGTGAGTTGGCTCTTTCGACTGGCATTTCGAAAAGCGCCATACATCGCATCTTGACGCAGGAACGCTACTCTAAGCGACTGGACCGGTGGGTGCCTCGTCACTTGTCCGATGCTCAATGCCAGGCTCGCCAGCGTGTGTTCCATGGGCTGCTTTCGCGGTTCCAGTGCGATCCAACTTTTTTAGATCGCGTGGTGACCATGGATGAAAAATGAGTCATCTACACAGCCCGTATGCGAAAGCGCTCTTGGCTACCTCAAGGTGCTGCACCAAGACAGCTGGTGCGTCCCGAGCCGGGATCTCGCTCGCCGTGTGTTGTTATCCGTATGGTGGGATTGCCGTGGGGTAATTTGTTTTGAGGTGTTGCCCGAAGGCACTGAGCTAACAGCGGCAAAATATTGCACCCAGCTGGAATCTCTGAGTAAGGTCATGCCTCTCCTACGGCCCGATCTACCCCCGGGCTCGGTGATATATCACCATGATCGATCTGCGATACATCAATCTCAGATTGCAACGCGCAAACTTGAGAGTCTCGGGTGGGAGATACTTCCACACCCCAGTCACGGATCTGATTGCGCGCCAAGTGATTACTACTTATTTCAGTCCCTTAGCGGTTATCTGCGCGGCAGGTACTTTCCCGATACCCTGAGTCTGCGTAAGTGCCTGCAAGAGTTTTTTTCGTCGAAGCCTCCATCCTTTTATAAGGAGGGCATTGGTCGCCTGCCGGGGCGGTGGGAGGACGCCTTATCGCGCAGTGGTCGTCTGTTGGGGAGTGTCCCCGATGCACGTCTGCCCCGTGCACGCATAAATCGGGTATTCAATGCTCCCGCCGAGAGTGACGTTTCCAGTGACGTTGACTGCGTTAGTGCAGACGTTTCCACTGACACTGCCAGCAGCAGCAGTGGTGATGATAGTGATGATGATGATATTGTTAGTGTTGGCAGTAGTGATGGCGCTGGCGGAGCCAGTGACAGTGCCGCTAGTATCGGGGGTAATACTGAAAATAATAGCAGAAGAAGAAGTCTCCGCATTGCAGCTAGGGCCCACCCCGTCAGCAGTGACGCTGATACTCTCGATGTGGATAGTGGTGATAGTGTCATTATCGTAGGGGCAGCTGTCACTACTTCTGATGCTGCTGCCGATGCTCATATGAGTATTACTGATGCTGCTGTTAACATTGCTCTTGCTGATACTGCTACTAATAGAGCTGACGGTGGTGGAGACAGCTCGTTTAGTAGGTATGGTAGTGATATTATTGATGATAGTGATAGTGACAGAAACGGTACGTGTAGGGCTGATTGTGACAGTACTACTACTGGTGGTGACAATGATAGCAGTGGAGATGCCACTTGGTTTAATAGTGACACGAGCGGTGCCGAGGAGTCAACGACGGAGGGGGAGGAGGACGAGGTCAGGGGAAAGGGGAGGGGGAAAGGGAGGGATAGCGAGGTTGAGGAGTCCAGTACAGGTGCCAGTGGTCCCCGGCTCACCCCCGCTCGCCTCCGTCTAAAGTGTTTCAGCGCCGACATCTCCACGGAGACAGACTATGATTCTAATTCTGCAACTGGGTAGAGTTGCATTCCGTACGTCTCAGCTCCATGTAACAGGATACCTTATTGTTGCATTACGTATCCCCGTCTCTTATCTATGCCTTTTTCCTCTTATGCTTCTTTATTTTTCCTTTTAGTTCCCATATACTCTCTCTTTTTTGTTTGCATAATAGTAATGGGAAAGTGCTATTTTCCGTTAATACTACAGGCAATGAAGCCCCCTAATATTGTTAAGAGTACGCAAAGTTTCTTTCTTTTCTTATTAAGGATATATATATATATATAAACAAGTTTATTTCCTCATAGCGGTCGCAATACCTTTAGTTTAGTTCTACCTTTTAGTTCTACCTTTTAATGCCGCTTATGTTATTTTATTTTATGTTACCTAGCCGATCACATATGATTTTCCCTTACTTTTTCTTGATTTTCCCTTATTCATTTTTTTTCTCACTTTGTCTGGGACATCCCGAGCCCGGGCACGCTCCGATCAAAACGGGAGGCCTATTTTGTAAATAACTAATGGCATGGCGCTTGGAAACGCTGTTTTATCCTACTTTTACCCTAGTGTTGCAGCTGTGTCGATTTATCTAGGCATTTCCTGTGCTGTTAAAGTATTCCTAACACTAATTAGGCTACGCGGTTTTTCTAATAATATTAATATTAATAATAATTTGTCTAAAAATACATCCTAAATATTTTACATGTATTTGGGTCCACCTTACAGTGGCATATCACCATACAGCGACGTTTCGCTCAAACCTAATTTTTAACTTTAAACAAATTCTTTTCTCCCTTAAGGAGTCCCCTTTTTGTTTAAATTTTTCCCATATTCCTACTGCCTTGGGGTGGGTTTGCTGGGTCGTCGTTTGAGGTGTCGGATCTATAAGATCTAGTATCCGAGACGAACCTGGGGGCAGACCACACGCTGCCCACCCATAAAGTTGCCGGCGGAGCTACCCAATTCCACGCTCGTGGGTAACAGAAGCCACCGGCAGCAAAGATGTGTGGTAGAGTTGATCGCAGCCGCGACCTCGACGGTTACTCATCGAACGCAGTGAGAGAAGTCTCGCTAACATGAGCAGGACGCTGAGCGGTTGCCTGGCCGTGCGTCCACTCCACCGGAGTATAATCGGTAGACGGGGATGGGGCCCACCAGTGGTAGCGCGGTCGGCGTGTGGGAACGTCCCACCGCATGTTTACCTCGAGCTGCCATTGGCCCCCATCATTTGGGACGGCATCCTTTAGGGGTTGCAATCGTCGTGGTAGTGGTTAAAAGCCGACATCGCCGGCGAGGGGATGAAACCCCGGTGCGGGAGTTCCACTCAATGAACTCGCCTACCATAGTGGCAGAACTATGGGAGAGGTTTAGAAAGGCCTCGCTTCCACCGGTAAGATGAGGGGCTGGCAACTCTCTAGACCGGGACGCAACGTCGGTTGCGCGTTGATCGAGCGATAATCTCGATCCATGCCTCGTTTGCGCTTGCGTAACAGGGGGTCGTGTGAATAAGGCTAACGCCAGGTGTCGCACGTAAAATCTCGAACGACATATTCCTATGTTACGTCCTGCGTCCTCCACCCGCTTTTTTTACGATTATATTCTCGCAACGAGCTCATCGCACCGCGTATCTAATTAACTAGATGTAAGTCGTACAGGAACTGAAACGCGAGCCGCGGCACCGTGCCACCGAAATTCCTTCACGTAACGCTGACTCCCATCCGGGACGTAATCCGCGCCACGCGAAGGAATTACATAACGACCGCGCACAATAGTAATGTAAGTAGAAATGTAAGAATGCTGACACCGAGTCAGCATAGGCTAACCCCAACGATCGACTAGCGATCCGCGGGAATGCATAGTTCCGAGAACGCCAACTTCCAAACGGAAGCTAGGGTGCCAGTTCCGCGAAGGACCTGGCGACCCTCAGCAAAATCCACCGCTTAAATAGAGCCACAAAAGCGAGCGATCAAATCAATTACAATCCTCCGTTCTACAGTTAACGTCACGTTTGAGTCGGGCATTTACTTCCGTTAAACGCGTTCATCTAAGCTATCCAGCTCACTACAGTCAAGTGCTAGTTCAGTAAAACAGTTGTGAACCTCAAGCAAGTGTAACGACAGAAATACAACCCCATTTCGATCAAGGTAACCGTCGCAGCTATTAATCATCCGCCCCCACAACTATCTCCTTAGAGACGTTCGACCTTCCTCTGAAACCTCCTAACCAACGACCAGCGTAACTTCACCAAATCTCCGCGATAATTCAGTCAACTATCAGTACACTCTTTACTCGGCAGCTTCGGCTACACTCCCAGTCCTTCTCAGAGATCCCTGCGATCTGCGAGCCACCAGCGAGAGTTGATGCCCCCGGGCTCCCTTGCGGCAGCTCCCGTACCGCACTAGACGCGAGCGCTCTGATAGGGGCAACTAGCAGCGAGGTAACTGGGTAGCTTCTGGCTTCCTGCACCCCGCGCTTACTGCCCCGGTCGACCGCCCTCTTGGTTATGGGAAAACCTCTGGGTAAGTGAATTGGAACCAGCCGAAACCTCCGTAGTTTCGCCGTTTACGAACCACCACTAAAGAGACAACCGCCGCGTAGATCCCCGCCGGAAGTTTCGCCGGAACTCTCGCCGGAAGAGCCCCCGTGCCGGACGACGAATCCAGGCCCGAAGGGAACAAGCCAGACTCCGGGAGTACCTGACCAACCCCTCTCCCTCCTACCGCCCCAGCACGGCCCGTGTTTCCCCCCCCGATCCCCACAATTCCCCTATTCACTCCCCCGAACCAAACCCTCCCCCTGAACCTGTCCCTACGGAATCCTTCGCCGACCCCTACATATTCGACGACGAACTCGGTAGGCATTACTTGTACCCATCCGCCGCATACCTGCGAGACCTAGTTGAGGGAGTCCCGTCCACGGTTACGGTGACGGAACTCTACGAGGACTCGGATATCGAGATACTAAACTAAATGTAACGACGATTCCACAATAAAGCCCGACCAAAGACTCTCAACGTCGACGTATTTCCCATTCCTTCCCCCCCGCGCGCTTATAACCATTAAGGTAACCAGTAGGCCGGTTAAACCCCCGCCGAAGCACAAACAGTAGAGCCGTAACCATTCGGACCCAATTCTCCTATATCGCGCGATACGTCAGTGCGCCGCTCCACTGACCAATACAAAATAGAGCCGTAACCATTCGGACGCATTTAGAGCCTAGACGAAGGACTCTTATACCACGCGATACGTCGGTGAGCCGCTCCACTGACCAATACAAACAAATAGAGCCGTAGCCATTCGGACGCATTTCTCCTATACCACGCGATACGTCGGTGAGCCGCTCCACCGACCAATACAAACAAATAGAGCCGTAACCATTCGGACGCATTTAGAGCCTAGACGAAGGACTCTTATACCACGCGATACGTCAGTGCGCCGCTCCACTGACCAATACAAAATAGAGCCGTAACCATTCGGACGCATTTAGAGCCTAGACGAAGGACTCTTACACTACGCGATACGTCGGCGCGCCGCTCCGCTGACGGATAAGCCCCCTCTTACGGTGCGATACCCCTTTTCCGTCTGTCCTCGATCCCTGGTATACCCGGTGAACGCAGGGTGCCGAAAACGAGGACGTAACAGAGTACGATTTTCTGGTGTCAGAAGTGGGATCTTAAAAGACGGAAATCTCCGATCGCACCCTATATTCCTCCCCCTCGCGTGAATCAAATAAAGGCAAGATGGCACAGGACTCCAATGGATCAGCGCAACGCCTCCTGTCCCAAAATGAGATGAATGCCCTGCAAGAAAGGGTCGAAGCAAAAGAGAGAGAACTCGAGCAAAAAGCCGCTGCGATACAAGCCCATACCAAGGAATTAGGTGGAAAAACCGGAACGGAGCAACCACAGCGACCGACTGCTACCGTGCAAGTCGGCGAACTCCCGGAGGGCCAACCAGAGTGGCACGACGGAGACGCGCCATGGACGTTCCAGACCACCGACCTGGGGACGCGACTGCAGGCGCACCTAGAGCAAGTGAGGAGGACTTCGCGCCCCACCCTCACGGAACCGGCGAGGGGAAGCCAAAGGAGACAAATGTCACCTTCCCCGGCTATTAGCATAAAAGACGCGCTGGAACTGATTCCAGCATACGACGGACACGGAATGTCCGTCTTCCAATTTGCAAAAGCGTGCGAACAAGCACGAGATCTTATACCACCCAGGCACGAAGTGGCCTTCACGCGCCTGATCGCCAACAAATTGAGGGGACACGCCCTCCGACTAACAGGAGGCATCACCTTCACTACCGTCAAAGCCCTGACGGACAGGCTGAAGAGCGTATTCAGCCCCAAGAAATCAGTGAACGGGTATAAGGGAGAACTAAACGAGATCTGCCAGAAGCCCAACGAACACCTGGTGGACTACATCGGGAGGGTCATGGACCTAGTAACAGCGATCACGGACGGAGAAGAACAGCTGCATGGGTGGCTGGACACGGAAGCAAGGGAAAGGATCGAATGGGACGCCATGGATAGCTTCGTATCAGGACTACCCAACGACGTCCAAAATAGGTTGCGTGTCATAGGATACGAGAGCCTAGACGACGCTTTCATCAAGAGCAATCAGGTAGTGGACGCCTTAGAAGCCGAGGCAAGCCGTCGTAGGAAACAAAACCCCCGCGAATACCCACGACGAGAAAATCGACCGCCCTTGTTTGACGATAGAAATCCGCCCCCCGCGCCGCCACGACACTTCCGCGAACCAAGAGGCTACGATCGAGGAAACTACGAGCCAAGGGGCTACGATCAAAGAGGCTACGAGCCGAGGGGCTACGACCAAGGAGGGTACGAACCAAGAGGCTACGGCCAAAGAGCCTATGAACCAAGGGCCTACAATCAAGGGGCCTACTATCCGAGGACCTACGATCGAGGGGCCAACGAGCCCAGGAACTACTACCCGCCGAACCCGCCCGTGCAACGCGGTCAGCGAGATGCCTACCCTCCGAGGCCCAACGATCTAGAAAGGCAGCGGAATCCGCCCCCGCGACGATACGAGGGACCAAGAAACAACTACGCTCCACCCCGTGCAACTACCTATGAGCCCGTCTGCAACTATTGCAAGACGCCGGGACACGACATCCAAGAATGTCGTCGCTTGGCATACAAAAGGGAACAGGAAGGACGGCGAGACAACCAGCCTAGCCGCCCGGGAAACGGTTCGGGCGCCCTGAACCACCGCGACGTCCAGCGGAGCGCCCCGAATACGGGACGTCAGGTAATGGTGGCCGAAGCCACAACGACGACGGAGGAACGTTCGCCGTCGCCACAGTAAATCTGAGCCGATCCAAGCACATACCGGCCATCCAAATCAGCTCGAAGGACCTTAAAGAAATCACTCCCCTCATGGTGGATTCGGGCTCCGAGCTGAACCTCATCAAACAAACTGCACTCGCCGAAAACTCTGAGGTACGTGAAACACCCAGATTCCACTTGCGCGGAATCTCAGACGGGACAGTCTCTACGTTAGGCACGGTAACCATCGACATACTTGGATTACCAACGGAATTTCACATGGTGCCCCACGACTTCCCCATCTCGCAGCACGGAATAATGGGTTCTGCTTTCTTAAACCAAAACTCGGTGAAGATCGACTACCGGAAGAGGCGAATAAAGTGTAACGGGATGTACGTGCCCTTCGACGAAGGGGAAACTATCAGAATCCTTCCCCGAAGCAAGATCCCTTTTCACGTGCGAATCGCAAATCCCGAGGTGGAAGTCGGCTACGTAGCCAGAATGAAAGTATGCGACGGCGTGTACTTAGGCGATGCCGTCGTCACTAACGATAAAGGAAGGGCCTACCTCCCTCTCTTCAACACCACGGAAAAGGATTTCGATCTCGTGATCCCCGCGGTCACGCTATGGCCCTTCGAGACCGAGGACACAGAACAAAAACCCGACAGCGTATGCTTTCCAATAAACACCGCCGAAGAGAAACCCCGCGCCGTAGCCGTCCAGGAACTCCTTAGATTAGACCATCTAGACAAAAAGGAGAAGAAAAGCGTCGAAGACTTGATCCAGGAATCTGCCGACCTTTTCCATTTGCCAAACGAACAGTTGGGCGCCACCAATTACGCTGCCCACTCCATACACACAACCGATGATGTACCCGTTAGTACTAAACAATACAGATTCCCGCCGATCCACAAGGAAGAAATTAATAAACAAGTGCAAGAGCTTCTCACAAACGGAACTATCGAAAATTCGCTGTCCCCTTACAATTCCCCCTTGTGGATCGTACCAAAAAAGGCCGACTCGCATGGGAAAAAGAGATGGAGAATGGTAATCGACTATCGGGCGTTAAACGAAAAAACAATCGGGGATGCATACCCCCTGCCTAACATCACCGAAATCCTGGACCAGTTGGGAGGCGCCAGGTACTTCTCGGTCTTCGATCTAGCGTCGGGTTTTCACCAAATACCGATGTCAGAGAAAGACGCCGCAAAAACGGCGTTCTCCACACCATACGGGCACTACCAATTCAAAAGAATGCCGTTCGGGCTTAAGAACGCACCCGCTACATTTCAAAGACTAATGGATAATGTATTGACGGGATTGCAGGGTCAAGAGTTATTCGTCTACCTCGATGACATAGTACTCTATGCGAGCTCGCTTCACGAGCACGGGGTCAAGTTCAAAAATTTAGCTGACAGATTAAGAAAGGCGAATCTGAAACTACAACCGGACAAGTGTGAGTTCCTACGACACGAGGTGAACTACCTCGGACATGTAATAGGAGAGGACGGAGTGAAACCCGACCCTAGCAAGGTCGTCGCGGTACAGAACTTCCCTACGCCGAAAAAAGATAAGAATATAAAACAATTCTTGGGCCTAGCCGGCTATTACCGGCGCTTCATCCCAAATTTTTCGAAAACCGCGAAACCTCTGACTGACCTACTACGAAAAGATATAGAATTCCAATGGAGCCCACTGCAAGCAAAGGCATTCGAAACGTTGAAACAGGCACTCATCTCCGAACCCATTCTACAGTACCCGGACTTCACCATCCCTTTCAATTTGACTACAGACGCTTCTGGCTACGCCATCGGAGGAGTCCTTAGCCAGGGGCCGATAGGGAAAGATCTGCCCATCGGGTACGCCTCGAGACTACTTAATGATCCCGAAACCCGGTACTCGACTGTCGAGAAGGAATGTCTCGCCATAGTATACTGGGTGTCGCACTTCAGACCGTACCTATACGGACAAACATTCACTATTATCACCGACCACAAGCCGTTGGTATGGTTACATTCGATTCAAGACCCCACCTCCCGGTTGTGGAAATGGAGGCTGAAGTTGTCGGAATTCGACTACAAGATTGAATATAAAAGCGGGACGTTAAATTTAAATGCGGACGCACTCTCGCGTAACCCACCAGAGACACCGCAAGAAATGCAAGCTCAGGCATTCCCTGTCCAACCTCAGAAACGAGCGCCGACTCACCAAACTCGCGGCGACCGGACGTCTTCCGATTCCGAAACCGAGGATTCCCCTCCGCGGCGGCGAAAAACTCGCGCCCAAACCCTTCCCCCAAAAACCAAAACCCCACCTCACAGCACCGTTCCACAAACTAAACGCCCTCACCCGCACACCTCATCCTCCGACACCGTACCAAAACCACGTCAAAAACGACCAAAGGACAAAGAAACGAGCTCCTCGACAGATATTGAGGATTTCCTTCCCGCAATCTCTACTCCCCCGCACATAGAATCAAATGACGAAGTCCTGCCCCCGACCGCAGCAGACAGAGACTTCTACGACACTTACGACACGGATCACTCGTGCGACTTCAGAAATTACACTCGCGCCTCAGACCCCGAGTGGCTCCCGACACCTGGCCCCTCACACCTCCCTGATCCCCCGCGACTCCTTGATCCTGCACCGCCGACATACACTACTGACGATGATTCGGTCCCGAATATGAGCTCCGACGAGGAAGAGCTTTCCGGCGACGAAAACCCAAGCTACGAACCGACTGCAAACAGAACACGAATCCGGTACACCGACGACCCCGTCTCGATACGAAAAGACCACCTCGTCATCTTCATCGACATGCAAGGGAATCCCTGTGATAACGGGAGTAGGAACCTAGCAGAAAATAAACTCCTTCCTGAATACAAAGCTGCGGATTTAACATTGGGGCGCGCCAAAGTAACCCCGTTTAAATCTAAAAAACTAATAGCGTTGCCAATCAAAGCGGACAGCAGCGATCGACCGGACGAAAAGATCATGCATGAGGCCGCGTCCTCATTATTGGACGTAGTTTTGGAACTCGGGCTAAGTAGCTTTAGCATAGCGCATACGGTCAGCATAGACGACTATTGGACGTGGACCATAATTGAAACAATAATGCTCAACAAACTAAAGGGACGCATTCCCGAAATCTTTATTTGCACCGCGAGAATCTCGATCCCTCACCAGGAGCGACGAGCGGAAATTATAAGAGAATACCACTCTTCGGCCCTGGGAGGCCATAAAGGAGTAACCAAGACATACCGCCGAATTCGCGAACATTACTTCTGGGAACGGATGAAGGAAGAGGTCGCAGAACACATAAGGCAATGCCGTAGCTGCCAGTTGAAAAAACTCACTCGGGTAAAGACAAGACAACCAGTGATCATAACAGACACGCCGGGTTCCGCGTTTGATAAAGTCGCCCTTGATATGGTCGGGCCGCTTCCGGTTACACCGCGAGGTAACCGTTAGATCCTTACGATGCAAGACCTGCTGACTAAGTATAGCGTGGCCGTCCCACTGGCAAGCGGGGGAGCAATCCCGATCGTTGATGCCATCACAAAAAACCTCATCTGCCGGTTCGGAGCACCACGGGCTATCTTGACCGATCAAGGCACCCCGTTTTGCTCCACAGTTTTTAACCACATCGCGAGGCGATTTAGAATAAAGCAATTCCGAACCACCGCGTACCACCCGCAAACGAACGGGTCATTAGAAAGGTCACACCACGTCCTCGCGGAATACTTGAAACAATACATCGAGACGAGCGAGGACTGGGACAAATGGACGGAACTCGCGATGTTATCATACAACACAAGCGTGCACGAGAGCACGAAGTACACGCCACACGAGCTAGTGTTCGGCAAACTCGCGCGAGTCCCGTCCAGCATACCGCATATTGAAGACGGTTTAGACATAACGTATAAGGACTACCTCGAGGGCCTATTCCACCGGATACGCGACGTACAGGAGCTCGCCCAAGAGCACCTGATAGCAAGTAAAATCAGGTCGGCCGATTACTACAATCGACGAGCAAATCCAAAAAATTTCAGGCCAGGCGTACACGTATTTCTATTAAAGGAGCCCCGGAAGGGCAAATTCGACAATCAGTACACGGGCCCTCATGTGGTACTCGATATACTGCCACGCAATAACGTCAAAATCGACATCAACGGAAAGGCCCGGGTAGTCCACCAAGACAAACTTAAACTCAGTAGAATTTAACCAGGCTATTGTAAAGATTGTGTGCGTAAACCACCGGCGAAAGTCTGATCAATTTGGCGATCCATATACGCCCAATTGATCCGCCAAATAGTAGACCAATAAAACAGATGTTCGACCTAAATGAAAACGTACCGTAATCATTTTGTCCCGGAAACCACGCGCACACAATCTTAACTCGCCACAAGACACCACCGTTATCGCGCTTACCGTAGAATTAAGGCAAGATGATCGCAAAGGCTGTGTGTGCAAGGATTGGAAGGAGACAAGGAGTCGAAAGGTTGTGGGTATCGCGAGGCACAACGCCGATCCCAGTAGTCAGTATTCCTAGTACTAACCCAGATAACGTTCCTCTCGGAAAGATGCGCCAGCCGCTTTGGGGCCGAAGCCGCGCCGGCGACACCGCTCGAGAACGCCGGAGCAGTCACTTCACAGTTAGGCCGCGAGCAGGATAGACAGATCCGGAATAAATTGCTCATAAGAAAAATCCGATGGCGAATCAATTCCCCGCGCCCAATGCGGATCTGAGGGGCCTGCACCGCGCGAGGTGCGTCACGCAGCCATACAAAGATTATTGGTTGGAGCGGTTGTGCCCCGCGTGTGCAAGGGTGCATCTTAACCCCGAGGTTCAAGAGGCACCGACGGTAATGGTACACATGTTGGTGGGCCCGAGAACGCCACTCCCGCGCTGTGATCAATGCCGGCGGCGGCCGTTCCGCGTGCGCCCAGCGACGAACTGCACACAATGCGTGCAGGAGTGGCGCCAGACGGGGCAAGTAGTAACGAACAATGGGGAGCGGGGCGGATTCGCCAAAATAATAGGCGTAAAAAACGGCTGACTGAGAGGCGAAACAAAATATAGAACCAGCTACTAACCTTAGGCTAAGACTACTAATATTTTTGTACCTACTATTTCCACCATGTAATCTAGTTGCCCTAAGCAGAAAAGATAAATTTCACCCAGAAAGAAAAGAAAAAAAACACAACACAAAAATCAAACAAAAAACACTCGAAACAAAACGAAATGAGCACCCAAAAGATGCCCCGCGCACGCACACACAGTCTCGGCGTCCCGCGTCACGCACCTCGGCGCCCCGCGCCCCTCTGCAACCACCGCGATTATTGTCAAGACCAAACCACGTTTACCCATTCGGTTGCAGAGCATGGACGCACACACTTTTCTCGTCTTAGCTAGCTTGTACATTGGCGTGGAGGCACTAATCGGATTCGATTGCGGGGGTCGTCACCTGAATTCCACCACCATCTCTCTACTGGACACCGGAGACTGCAACGTCGACCCGAAGCCATCTAATTCAACCAGAACGTACATTCAGCTCCTGCAATTAGCAGAGTACCAGCATGCCAATGTCTTTCAATGCAAGGTGGAAATCTCCCGGACAATATACTATTGCGGGATGCACTCCCATGTGTCAGTCGTCCACAACGGCCAGTACGAATACCTGCTGGACGTCAGCCGAAAGACCTGTCTACAGATGCACCAGGATGGAACGCTCTCACTAGGACAAGGGGCGTACATAACAGGACTGCTACACAGAGCTACCAGTCACCCACCGGAACCGCTCGTTATTTTTGACGCCCAAGTCAAGAATTCTAATGAAGGCGGGAACCCAAAGGGAATGCAACACCATACTGCCGGTAATGTACCGAATCGAGGGAACTTGGTTCCGGTTCGCCCCATACCCAATGGAGAACGTTGCCCCCGAGGTCGTTCAGCCTCTCACACGACCCTCGTGGACATACCTCACACCAGGACGACTAGCCACCAGCGGAATCTACACCGAAAGCGATATCGAAGCGCTCCGCGATCATATTATGTTTCCAGCCGAAAGACCCGCCGTCCTGAATATGCTGGCCCGAGGCATCGCGGGACAGGGCAACCCCCAAGGCTCCGTCTCCATGATGGGGCTACTCGACGAAGAAACCCTGGCCCAAATTGCAAAATCCACCGCCCAAAGAATCTGGGGCGGACTTACGACCTTTGGATCAGCCACAGCTGGGGTCATCGGCATATTCCTGATCGTACGTTTCATCAAACTAGTGGTGGATACCCTGATACAGGGATACGCACTGCACTCGGTGTATGGATGGAGCCTGCACCTCCTTGGAGCCGTATGGAGCTCCATTACCAACCTCCTGCTACACCTCAGCCAAGGACGGGCACCCCACCACGACTCGAGGGACGACGAACTCCGGAGCATCGAGGTGCACAACCAAGACCCCCCAGCCGTCGCGCCACGCCAACCAGACGCCGCGAGCAACGAGGATGTGCGTGAGGTCGTTGCAAGAATTGAGCGAATTCACCCATAAATAGGTGAATTCTTTTCCAGGGGGGGAGGTGTTACGTCCTGCGTCCTCCACCCGCTTTTTTTACGATTATATTCTCGCAACGAGCTCATCGCACCGCGTATCTAATTAACTAGATGTAAGTCGTACAGGAACTGAAACGCGAGCCGCGGCACTGTGCCACCGAAATTCCTTCACGTAACGCTGACTCCCATCCGGGACGTAATCCGCGCCACGCGAAGGAATTACATAACGACCGCGCACAATAGTAATGTAAGTAGAAATGTAAGAATGCTGACACCGAGTCAGCATAGGCTAACCCCAACGATCGACTAGCGATCCGCGGGAATGCATAGTTCCGAGAACGCCAACTTCCAAACGGAAGCTAGGGTGCCAGTTCCGCGAAGGACCTGGCGACCCTCAGCAAAATCCACCGCTTAAATAGAGCCACAAAAGCGAGCGATCAAATCAATTACAATCCTCCGTTCTACAGTTAACGTCACGTTTGAGTCGGGCATTTACTTCCGTTAAACGCGTTCATCTAAGCTATCCAGCTCACTACAGTCAAGTGCTAGTTCAGTAAAACAGTTGTGAACCTCAAGCAAGTGTAACGACAGAAATACAACCCCATTTCGATCAAGGTAACCGTCGCAGCTATTAATCATCCGCCCCCACAACTATCTCCTTAGAGACGTTCGACCTTCCTCTGAAACCTCCTAACCAACGACCAGCGTAACTTCACCAAATCTCCGCGATAATTCAGTCAACTATCAGTACACTCTTTACTCGGCAGCTTCGGCTACACTCCCAGTCCTTCTCAGAGATCCCTGCGATCTGCGAGCCACCAGCGAGAGTTGATGCCCCCGGGCTCCCTTGCGGCAGCTCCCGTACCGCACTAGACGCGAGCGCTCTGATAGGGGCAACTAGCAGCGAGGTAACTGGGTAGCTTCTGGCTTCCTGCACCCCGCGCTTACTGCCCCGGTCGACCGCCCTCTTGGTTATGGGAAAACCTCTGGGTAAGTGAATTGGAACCAGCCGAAACCTCCGTAGTTTCGCCGTTTACGAACCACCACTAAAGAGACAACCGCCGCGTAGATCCCCGCCGGAAGTTTCGCCGGAACTCTCGCCGGAAGAGCCCCCGTGCCGGACGACGAATCCAGGCCCGAAGGGAACAAGCCAGACTCCGGGAGTACCTGACCAACCCCTCTCCCTCCTACCGCCCCAGCACGGCCCGTGTTTCCCCCCCCGATCCCCACAATTCCCCTATTCACTCCCCCGAACCAAACCCTCCCCCTGAACCTGTCCCTACGGAATCCTTCGCCGACCCCTACATATTCGACGACGAACTCGGTAGGCATTACTTGTACCCATCCGCCGCATACCTGCGAGACCTAGTTGAGGGAGTCCCGTCCACGGTTACGGTGACGGAACTCTACGAGGACTCGGATATCGAGATACTAAACTAAATGTAACGACGATTCCACAATAAAGCCCGACCAAAGACTCTCAACGTCGACGTATTTCCCATTCCTTCCCCCCCGCGCGCTTATAACCATTAAGGTAACCAGTAGGCCGGTTAAACCCCCGCCGAAGCACAAACAGTAGAGCCGTAACCATTCGGACCCAATTCTCCTATATCGCGCGATACGTCAGTGCGCCGCTCCACTGACCAATACAAAATAGAGCCGTAACCATTCGGACGCATTTAGAGCCTAGACGAAGGACTCTTATACCACGCGATACGTCGGTGAGCCGCTCCACTGACCAATACAAACAAATAGAGCCGTAGCCATTCGGACGCATTTCTCCTATACCACGCGATACGTCGGTGAGCCGCTCCACCGACCAATACAAACAAATAGAGCCGTAACCATTCGGACGCATTTAGAGCCTAGACGAAGGACTCTTATACCACGCGATACGTCAGTGCGCCGCTCCACTGACCAATACAAAATAGAGCCGTAACCATTCGGACGCATTTAGAGCCTAGACGAAGGACTCTTACACCACGCGATACGTCGGCGCGCCGCTCCGCTGACGGATAAGCCCCCTCTTACGGTGCGATACCCCTTTTCCGTCTGTCCTCGATCCCTGGTATACCCGGTGAACGCAGGGTGCCGAAAACGAGGACGTAACACCTACTGCCTGGGCCTAATTGTAAAATACTGCATCAATAAGTTTCCAAATTTCAACGTTTCAGTTTTATTTTTAAAAACTCCTGTAGCCTGTATTTACGTTCACGCTGTTAGGTTAATCATTATGCCCCGAATGTCCACCTTAACAAGCTCTTTTTGGGTTATAACAATTTGCTTTTGTTGAGATGGGAAAACTTTCCATTTGGTTTTTATCACATTTCTAGTCTCGCAGGGCCTAATTGTAAAATACCATGTCGAAAAATCATCGAATACTCCATGTGGGAGGTTATTCCCCTCCCTCCCCCCTCCGCTCACCCCTAAAGGGACAAGCTGTTCGCTGCCTAGTTCCGATGAAGGTGGGAATGTTATCGTAGTACATATATTAGGTGCTTGTATTTATCTATGTATTGCTCAATAGTTAGTTAGTATAGTATTAGACTAGGTAAATGAGAGTTATTATAAAGGTGCACTTTGTCAAGTGCCGAGCTGCGTGGGTAAAGAGGTGTAATGTTTGTAATACTTGTGCTATTGTACAAGGGAGTTATACGCAGTGTGTGATGTACGGTGTCCTATATAGTGTGTTCGCGGCATTTCCATATGTTTGATGTTTGTGTCATTGCCGGTTACTGTTTAGGCGCGCGCGTATGCCCTTGTTATTAGACAGGAAGGGCAGTCGCGTGGGATTTGTATTGTTCCCGAGGTCTACGCGATCACGCGGCGCTTTCTGTTTTAATTCGTCCTAATTATTATTACTATCCGCTATACTAGGATTGTAATACAACCGTAATTATGTGAGCAGATTATAATACATACAGTAAGTATGTAAGCAGATAGTTATTGACTCACATGTGCGCTGCTACTGCCGCCTCCCTTTCTCTGTTGCGTTCGTCGGTCGCCTTCTGCTTCATAACTTCATTCGCAAACGTAGTTAACGCAGTCCACTTCCTTCTGCTGCCCAGCATTATGTTCACAATGTTGCTTTCGCTAACAGTCCCCACATCACACGCGTTTGCCAACGTTACTCTATGGTTATGCCATTGTGGGCAGTAGAATAAAGTGTGTTCGGCACTGTCACTATCACTATCGCAGTACAGGCACGCTTTGGAGTCTGCCTTCTTTATCTTATACAAATAGGTCTGAAAGGTGCCGTGGCCCGTGAGCAACTGCGTCAGCTCGTACGTTACCGGGCGCCGCCCGCCAGTCGCGACTTTCCCCCACTCCAGTACGTCTGGTATGAGGCGCCTTGTCCAGTCCCCTTTCCGCGAGTTGCCCCACTTCACCTGCCAGTCCTTATATGCCGCAACTAAGTCTGCCTCTTTTTCCTCCACGGCTTTTGCTGCTGCATTTATGTGTAAGAGGCCTTTCCAGCAGCCATATCTTTCTTTCCACACTGCGTCGTATCTATCCCTCCAGAGTCCTACGAGAATTTCCACGGGGGGGGGTGCACGCGATTACGCACGCCGCGTCACTTGACACAGTGCGATAAGCCCGTATCACTCTCACTATAAACTTCCTTTGAGCGCTGTTGAGTTCGTTCGCAAGTTCTTTTTGTTCCATCGCATTGGCCCATATAGGGGCAGCGTACAAAAGCCTGGAGTGTAATACATTTAGATATAACTGGCGCTTAGCTTGGGATGTTCCCCCGACGTTGTTCATAAGACGCAGTAGTCCGGCAGAAGTCGCGCCTGCCTTGCCCGCGACAGCGCAAATGTGCTGCTTAAACGTCAATCTTCTGTCTATGGTTACGCCAAGGTATCTCAGTTTATCTTTAGAGTTTATATTTTTACCGGCAAACCTAACGGTAACCGTCGGGTACTGTTTTTTCCTCGTAATTATGACTGCCTCTGATTTCTCTGGGGCTGGTTCCAGTCCTTTAGTCACCAGCCAGTCATTTATCTTGGTTAGTATGCAATTCGCGTCTTTTCTGAGGTCTTTAGGTTTTTGCCCGAATATTACTACCGCGAGGTCGTCCGCATATGCAATTAAGTGCGCGTTAGCGGGAGTGTTAAGTTTGAGTAGGTCGTCATACAAAATATTCCACAAGGTGGGACCTAGGACTGAGCCTTGCGGGACGCCCATGCTCACTGTTTGTTCCTGGTCCCCTTCTGCATTCGTGAAAGTGATTCTCCGGTCGCACAGGTATGACTCGATTATGTCTTTGAGATACTGTGGCATTGCTTCGATTTTACCGATAGCGCTGTTGATTTCATCCCATCTGGCCGTGTTGAATGCGTTCTTTACATCTATGGTGATAAACAAACAAGCTCTCTTTAGCTTCCATGTGGTGTTCCATTCATTGGTGATAAGATCTTTAAGCGTGCGGAGCGCGTCGATTGTAGATCTGTTAGGCCTAAAGCCAAACTGGTTTTCGGCCAATATACCTGGTTTCTCAATAACTTTCGCCAGCCTGGCCTGCAATATCCTTTCGAACAGTTTTGCGACCCCATTGATTACACAGAGCGGTCTATATGATCCAGGGTGTCCACTGGGTTTACCTGGCTTTGGAATGAGGACCAGCCTTTGGATTTTCCAGCGGGCCGGGAAGCGCCCTTCCCTGAGGCAGCTATTAAAGGTATCAGTGAAATATACCGGGAGCTGAGTGGCTAAGATCTTGAGAACCTCCTCGGGTATATGATCCGGTCCGGGGGCTTTTGCAGTTTTTATTCTTTTGGCTGCACTTAATATTTCCGCATTGGTGATGGGTGGGAAACTGTTTTCTTCTTCTTCTTTCCCTGTTATTGTGGTTCTTGTAGTTGCTGTTGCAGATGTTGGTGGTGTTGTTGTTATTGTTGTTACTGTTGCTGTTGTTGTTATTGCTGCTGTTGTTGTCCCCGTTGCCTGAGTTGTTGTTGTTTGAACAGTGATAGTAGAACCGGTCGGTGGTGGTATATTCTGGTTACCGATATCAGATGGGAACAAATAATTTATTATTGTGTCGGTTTCTTTTTGTGTCAGGTTCTCCAGTATGTTGGCTCCCTGACATAGCTTACGGGTCACCACTTTATATGGTCTGCCCCACGGGTCACTGTTAACTTCTTCGCACAGCGCAAGCCAGGCACTCTCCTTTGCATCCTTAATTGCATTGGTCAGTAGCTTCTTGCTTGCCCTATATTCTGTGTCAGCTTCCACCCAGGTATTGTTGTTCGGGTTCCTATGGGCGCGCTGTGCCTTACGGCGCGCGCTTTGGCAGTTTTGCCTTAAATCTGCAAGCTCGGCGCTCCACCAATACACCGAGCCCGCCACTCGCCTTTTAATCCCCCGTGCCCGCATACACTGGTTGCAGGTGCTGTGCAGGGCTTCTGATAGGGCCCCAGCTGCTTCCTCCGCTCCTGGGGGAGTGCTGTCAGAGCGGTTTGCATGGGTGGAGAAGTGGTGAGCGAGCGCCTCCTTCTGTAGCGTATGCACCCTCCATCCCCTGATTTTGTCACGATCACTGTCAGTAGCTTTCCGGTTAATTTGGATATTATTGTTGCTTATATGGATATAGATGTACTGGTGGTCGCTTAGTGTGAGGTCCTCCAGCACCTTCCATTCCTTGACCCGTCTCGAGAGAGCAGGGCTAGCAAACGTCACGTCTATTATTGAGCCCGTGTTTCTTCTGCGGAAGGTGTATGATTTGCCTTTGTTCAGGGTCAGCATCCCATGCTTGGCAGTCATATCCGCTAGAATGGTTCCTCTTGTGTCGGTAATATCCGATCCCCATTCATGCTCTTTTGCGTTAAAGTCGCCTGCCAGCACGACATTTTCACCTATATTCTCGATGCATTTATCTATGTTATCGATAATTCTGCTATAATCCGCAATGTCTATATTCGGGGATATATAGCAGCTGCATATCACTATGCCACAGGCCTCTACTGCCACAAGGCCTTCGGTGCTGCATCTAACTTTCCCTGCCCTGGCCTGGTCCGTGAGTGGGATTACACAGGCCAGCCCAGACTTGTCCGCAGGCCAAGTTGAATTTAGTTTATAAGGTTCGCTAATTATCAGTAGATCTAACTTATTTTCTCTCGCAGTCTGGAATATAAGGTCCTGGGCTGCTCTGCACTTGTTTAAATTTGCCTGTATTAGCCGGAATTTTGTTTCTTAACGAATTCCTTAAAGGTCCTACATTTGTGGCTGCCCGCAATGTGCTCTAAGTCGCTGTTGTGCCCGTTATCTTTACACAGGGCGCAGCTAGCCGTGTTCTTGCAATTGCTCATTTTATGTCCTGTCTGTCCACATCTGAAACAGTTACCTGTTCTATCTGTTTTACTGGTACATTCCGCCGCTACGTGTCCTAGTCCGGCACATCTCGTGCATCTCCTTATATTTGGCCTCAGTTTCACCCTGCACATGGACCAACCTATTCTTATTTTGCCTTTATCCATTATTTCTTTCCCTGTTTTTGCCGGAACCTCTACAATCGCTATCTTCGTGCCCCTGAAGGCCGTTCTAAGGGAAATCACACGCACCGCCAGTGCAGTCGTCTCGCCAGGATTGCCGTTTTCTTGCATGTTTAACGCGACTGCCTTCTCCACGTCACCTTCCTCCGTTATTTCATCGATGTCCCATATCATTAGATGGGTTTTGTGCGCGAGTCCCCTAACGGTGGTTTCTTCGCCCACGGCTTCCTGTATGGCTTTTTTCACCGCATCTATCCTTTGTGTATCACTCCTTTTACTAAATTCTACCAGTATGTCACCATTCCTGGTCTTCCTTACTTTATCGACGTAGGCCCCGTGCTCTTCCGGGTTTACTCTATTCCTAATTGTTCTTAGCATTTCCGCATATGTTTTGCCTTGCTCGACTTTAACCAAAACGGCCTCCTGCCTTGGTCGTATGATATTTTTCCCTCTCTTATTCTCGATGGTGGGTGGCTTATTGCTATCCTTACGGGCCCCTGCCTTTTTCTTTGTCACGGCCACCCATGGCTCGTTGCCGGCGGGATTGCCCTGATTCGCTGCTCCGTCCGTATCCGTGACACTCCCATGCCTCTCTTCGCCGCTCCTCATATCTTCTTTCCCCATCTTGCTTCCTATCGTTAATGGCGCCATGCTGCTGGTTGCAGCAGTATTCGTTCCAGTTTGTTGCTCGTCTATCTTCGGGCTCAAGTTTGCCTTTGATTCCATCCGGCGCCTTGCCGTTCTCATTATTTCCTCTGGTCCCGTGCCTTTCTCTTTCCCACCCACTGGCGATATTTCCTTCCTCTTCTTCTTCTTCTTGCTTTGTTCCTCTTCTTCTTTACTACGGGAGTCTACTTTTCCGTGTCCATATTCGTTTTCCCTCTTCTTCTGCCTCTCGGTTTTAAGTTGCTCTATCTCTTCCTCCTTCTGTTTTAGCTTATTTTGCCACTCCTCTCGGTCCCTAGTATATTTACTTTTCTCTGTTTCCAATTGTTGCAAGACCTCTTCTAAGTAGTTTTGCCTTTGCTTCCTGCTATTGTTGATTTGTTTGAACCAGTTTTCAATTGTATCAACCGGCGTTTGCACCGTTTTACTGATATTTCCAACTCTTCTCATTTCATCCTTCAGTTTCTTCATCTTAACCTTCTATAGTTATTATGAATTCTGATATTAACTGAAGCAGTTTCCCTTTTTCTTCTTGATTCAGATGCTCGAGGCGTAGTAAAGGGATCAATTCATCTTGCTTCCCTGCTGGATACTTGGCGCGATTGTTCTTTATCATGTACAATTTCTTTATCGTATCTACTCCCGTTGATATGGCGCTTTCCTGCGCGTCCTTCGTAATAGTAACGGACTCGTTGAGTCGTGATTCGTCGCAGTCGCATCTCGCTATTGGCGAAATTTCTTCTTCCTGTCCCTGCTCTTGGTGAGGTAATACGTCTATCTGCATGCTTTGAACTGGATTCGGGCAAGGCAATTCCGTCCTCGTGCTTACGAAATCATTCTGTAATTGTATTGGATCCTGGCGAGGCAATTCCGTCCTCGTGCTTACGGCATCCTGTAATTGTAGTAGATCCTGGCGAGGCAGTTCTGTCCTCGTGCTTACGAAATCATTCTGTAATTGTATTGGATCCTGGCGAGGCAATTCCATCCTCGTGCTTACGAAATCCTTTTGTAATTGCATTGGATTCTGGCGAGGCAATTCCGTCCTCGTGCTTACGAAATCCTTTTGTAATTGTAGTAGATCCTCGCGAGGCAATTCCGTCCTCGTGCTTACGAAATCATTCTGTAATTGTATTGGATCCTGGCGAGGCAATTCCATCCTCGTGCTTACGAAATCCTTTTGTAATTGCATTGGATTCTGGCGAGGCAATTCCGTCCTCGTGCTTACGAAATCCTTTTGTAATTGTAGTAGATCTTGGCGAGGCAATTCCGTCCTCGTGCTTACGGCATCTTTTTGAAATTCTTGGCATGCAGGTTGCGGCGTTACGATATCGATTTCTTCTAATTTCACCGGTGGGAAGGTGAGCAGCACGGACTTTTCCATGGTATTGATAGCCTGTAGGTAACCCTTCCCGTTGTGATTCTTGACGATCACTTCCCCGATATACACTTTTGGCCCTCCGATGTCTAGCCTTTTCATGTATCCTTCTGGGGGCGAGTCTTCTGTTAACAAGATGCATATTTGAAGCTTGGAGCGCGGTGGTAGATTAATTAAATTCTGTCCAAAGAATGGTATTTCTCTTTGGTGAATTGTTAGACAGTGCCTTTTGTAGTTGATTGTCGCGAGTGTTTCCATGAAATACGGAGATCCTAAAATTCCGTCGTGAGCTATCGGGAAATCGTTTCCAACTACATGGAAAGGTATTATGTGATCTAGAATTTCGATGTTCACAGTACCCAATGTTCGGGTATTTCCATTTGTAATGCCCGAAATTCGGCATGCTTCAGAGGTGTTTATCTCTGACTCTGGCGCTATCAATTCCTCCTTCACGACGTTAATTTCAGATCCCGTATCTAATAATAATTTTAATTGTATCCCGTCTGGGTGGTTGATTCTCACAGACGGGGAGTCAATGTTAGTTTTATTGACTATTCGGATCTTGGAGTCGTCGGGTTTGTCCTCATTCTGGCGACGCTCCTCCTTGGTGCCTCCCGATTGGCGCCCGTATTCGAGAGGGACGGCCCGTTTCCCTGATTCGGACGGCCTGTTCTCTCGGCGTACATCTTCTTTCTACATTCCCCGATGGTATGTCCTCTGTTGCGGCAGTATTGGCATATTACTGATTGTTTTTCTTCCCAATCTGTCGGTTTTCCGTATTTCGCCCAGCATTTTTCCTTAGAATGCCCTGGCTTTCTGCAGTGGGAGCACGGCTGTGATTGCCATTCTACTCGGTTGATATTGCGGCGAGGCGGTGGAGGTCGTCGAAGATCCTCTTTTGGATCATTTTGCTGAAATCGGGACCATCTGGTGATGCTCCTTTCCAACGGATAGGTGCCATGGAGCTCGTCATACTGTTGTTTTTCTGATTCCGCTTCTATTGCTCCGCGTATGGCCAAGGCGAGGTTGGCGTAGGCGTTTGGGTTAATGTGTATGCCTTTCTTTAACCCGCGCGCAAAGCATCTGATGGCTTCAAATTCCAGGTCTCCTCCGTCTGCCGCGTTACCTGAACGTGACGTTTTCTTCTGTGTTTCGTTTATTAATTTTACCAGTCGCATGGTGCGAGTGCCGTAGGTAGCGACGTTTTCTGTGGAGTCTTGCAGTATTCTACTCAATTGTCCGTACAGCCTGGGTACGGATTGCGGAGGCGAGAATATTTTTTCCAAGTATGAAATGAGTTCCTCCACAGTGCGAAAAGGAGTTCCCTCTATATTGTCTTTTGGTGCTCCCCGTAATTTCATGCGAATCAGTTTTACTAAGTTTGCCTCCATCCGCGGTGCTACCATATCCTTGGCGTTCCTGCATCCTTCAGCGAAGGATCGGAAGGTGTCTGCCCTTCCATCATAATACGGTACTGCTTCCACCGCATCTTTCAGTGTAACTTGTGGAACTATGAATGTTTCGAATTGTTCTGGTACTGGGGGGGGTTCTTGTGGTGGTGGTTTAATGGGCATGTCCTCTGTTGATGCATTTTTCGCCTGTTGTCTTGTCTGCATTTGTGAGCTTGATGGTCCAAAGACGTCAATTCCTTCTTTTGGTGTAATCGGCATTTTTTTATTCTCTCTTTCTTCCCCTTTCCGGAAAATATGCAAGATTTTTCTGTGCTTCCGGTAACAGGCAGAATCCCACCCGCTGCCACCAAAAATATTATGTTACGACCCGGCGTGGAGTCCCGTGGGGAATTTGGATGAATTCCCTTCTTACGGAATTTCTGACCCCTTGGTCACCGGTTTCTGTCGTATTCCTGTGGATCCGCCTGTCGGAGGTGAGGAGCTGAAGCTCGTAGAAGAATCGAGAATAATCGATGCTGTGGTGGTCGACTCTCGAACGCGTTGCAATGACGATAAAATGTGCGTAGCCATTGGAGAATGATGGGGTGGTACAAGTATATATATATTAAAAATATATATATATGTATATTTCCTTAGGCTAACAATACAAAGATGTGCATACGGTGATGCAAGCAGGTATTGTGGTAAATTATGTTACCTCTGTACCTCACAGGTTGGTGCTCGAGAAGTGTCTTTTAACTGTTCCGAACAAGCCAGACGTACGAACGACGAACGCAGAGACTTTACACACGGTGAAAATCGTAGAATAACAATGTAGAGAAACTGACTGACTTTACGCACAGCGAAAGATGTATAAGAATTGAACTGTTGTGCACGGCGAAGATTGTAGAAGAACTGCTTTTACGCACGGTGAAGAATATGGAAGAACTGGACTTTACGCACGGTGAAAATTGTGGAAGAACTGACTTGACGCACGGTGAAAATTGTGGAAGAACTGCCTTTTACGCACGGCGAAAATTGTGGAAGAACTGCACTGTGGAGCAACGCAGGCTCCCTTTTATACAAGTTTTACGGAATAAACAAGCCCATAAAAGCTTTCCGTTCTATTGCCGAGAATAATACGTTCTTCACGGATAATTCGCGAGGGCATCTTGAAGCACGCAGGCTCCCTTATAGAGAATTAAAGATAAACAAGCCCATACTCTTATCGATGTCGGTACAATAGATATTTGCACGGATGCATGCGGGTAAACGATGACGGGATCTCGATAAGTACACAAACGTCTTTTACAAACAGCTGAGGTTCATTATTGCCTCGCCTCCATGGGGGTTTGGCGGCTGGGCTTGTCTCGCTGCTTGCGTCGGCGTTTCCTTGTCGGCATCGTCCCGACCTGCAAGCGGTCGATAAAGCCGATGCGCTTCCGTGCTGTTCGCCGTGCCTGATGCGATGGCGCTGGTGATGCTGATTGCGTGCGTCCTACTCCCTCGTTCTCGTGATCCGTGACGGGCGCGGTGTTAGGGCTGTGTTACGTCCCTCCAGAGGACACTAGGGAAAGTCAAATGGGCACAGCCCATGAACCAATCAACCGATGCAGCATCAGCGCAAACGAGAGGAGGGGGCCTGTTCGAAACTCCAATCAAAGTGTTTCCTAATCTGAGTTATTGCTGCGACCGTGACCCTCGGTGAACCTCAGCTGTTTGTAAAAGACGTTTGTGTACTTATCGAGATCCCGTCCTCGTTTACCCGCATGCATCCGTGCAAATATCTATTGTACCGACATCGATAAGAGTATGGGCTTGTTTATCTTTAATTCTCTATAAGGGAGCCTGCGTGCTTCAAGATGCCCTCGCGAATTATCCGTGAAGAACGTATTATTCTCGGCAATAGAACGGAAAGCTTTTATGGGCTTGTTTATTCCGTAAAACTTGTATAAAAGGGAGCCTGCGTTGCTCCACAGTTCAGTTCTTCCACAATTTTCGCCGTGCGTACAAGGCAGTTCTTCCACAATTTTCGCCGTGCGTACAAGGCAGTTCTTCCACAATTTTCGCCGTGCGTACAAGTCAGTTCTTCTACAATTTTCACCGTGTGTAAAGTCTCTGCGTTCGTCGTTCGTACGTCTGGCTTGTTCGGAACAGTTAAAAGACACTTCTCAAGCACCAACCTGCGAGGTACAGAGGTAACATAATTTACCACAATACCTGCTTGCATCACCGTATGCACATCTTTGTATTGTTAGCCTAAGGAAATATACATATATATATATTTTTATATATATATACTTGTACCACGCCATCATTCTCCAATGGCTACGCACCTATCCTCAAAACAGGTATAAGACCTCTTATTCTCCAAAGATAGAGCGAGTCGGGTGGAATTCCCTTTTTAAACTTGCCGCTCATTTTATCGTCATTGCAACGCGTTCGAGAATCGACCACCACAGCATCGATTATTCTCGATTCTTCTACGAGCTTCAGCTCCTCACCTCCAACAGGCGGATCCACAGGAATACGACAGAAACCGGTGACCAAGGGGTCAGAAATTCCGTAAGAAGGGAATTCATCCAAATTCCCCACGGGACTCCACGCCGGGTCGTAACACTGTTGTTACGCTCTATCTTTGGAGAATAAGAGGTTTTTATACTTGTTTCGAGGATAGGTGCGTAGCCATTGGAAAGTGATGTCTTGGCACAAGTATATATAATAAATATATATATATATTTCCTTAGGCTGACAATACAGAAATGTGCATACGGTGATGCAAGCAGGTATTGTGGTAAATTGTGTTACCTCTGTACCTCACAGGTTGATGCTCGAGAAACGACTTTTAACTGTTCTGGACAAGCCAGACGTACGAACGACGAACGCAGAGACTTTACACACGGTGAAAGATCGTAGAAGAACTGACTTGTACGCACGGCGAAAATTGTGGAAGAACTGCCCTGTGGAGCAACGCAGGCTCCCTTTTATACAAGTTTTACGGAATAAACAAACCCATAAAAGCTTTCCGTTCTATTGCCGAGAATAATATGTTCTTCACGGATAATTCGCGAGGGCATCTTGAAGCACGCAGGCTCCCTTATAGAGAATTAAAGATAAACAAGCCCATACTCTTATCGATGTCGGTACAATAGATATTTGCACGGTAAACGATGACGGGATCTCGATAAGTACACAAATGTCTTTTTAAAAACGGTTGAGGTGCACGGAAGATCACGGTCGCAGTAATAACTTAGATTAGAGAACACTTTGATTAGACTCTTGGACAGGCCTCATCCTCTCGTTTGTTGACACGGCGTCGGTTGATTGTTTTGTGGGCTGTGCCACTTTGATTTTTCTTTTTCCTTTCCTCGTTCTGAGCGGCGCGCCCGTTCTAATGTGTTGCCGCGCGCCTGCCGCTTCGCCTGTTGGTAGTTCGGCGACGACGGCGAACCCTACGGGTCCCGACTTGGAGTCGTTCCGGGGGATGAGCTGCGGTCCTGGGTGAACGCCGTGTTGCCTGCCCTAGTTGGGGTTTTTGGGGGCGACCGTAACACTGTTGTTACG
The DNA here is from genome assembly GCA_963942575.1 of Priocnemis perturbator. NCBI lineage: Eukaryota > Metazoa > Arthropoda > Insecta > Hymenoptera > Pompilidae > Priocnemis > Priocnemis perturbator. Next base: position 2,656,258 of record OZ012649.1, on the reverse strand, counting down.
CCCCTCGCCAAGCAGAGTCTAGGCGGAGGGAAAAACCAGAAATCACCAGCGACGACGATGCGACCCCAACCACCAGCGCGGAGGCAGCAGAAGCACCTGAAATAACGACGGAGGAAGCGCCCGGAATCCATCACCGTCCGCCGGTAAGCTTTAGTTACCGGAGGTACAGCCAGCAAGCGCAACCGTACCCCGCACCGACGCCGCGAGATGGCAGCGTTTATGACTGGCCGAAGAAGTGAACTAGTGCGCGGGACATTCGCGCCGGGCGTCCAGACTTGTGTATTAAAAGATAAGACGTAATTAACAATGCGGGAGTCGCCGTGTTTTTCGCGACACCCATTCCCCATCGTCCCGAAGTGACGACTTTCTCACGTCCGGCCACGTGCAGTTCTAAGAATTATTTACTCTTGAAATTAGATGTCACACAGGATTCTGCGAAATCCTATTTAGGTCAAGCTAGTCGTCCCAACTATCGACGAATAATCATGTGACAAAAGAAGCCGCGATGCGCCGACTGCATTTACTCATCTTGATTTACTGCCGATCATTCCACGAATTATTATATAGGTCAGACCAGCCATGTACCATATATGGTCTTACCTACGTCAAATTAGAGTATAAAAGGGAGCCTGCGATGCTCCAGTTTCCTCAGTCTGAAAATCGCAGTCCTAATCTCCGATAGTGCAAGTAAAGTGCCGACATTCTAACTGTCTAAAACTCTAAGTCTCCGCTACAAGTTAACCTAATCGAACAACTACGTTGCATTCCGCTGCAGCTACGCCTCAGCGCATCGCTCACAAGCCGTTCTAAACGTAAGACCATACGTGGGCAGAATTTGTACCATTTATATATATTTTTAAACAATAAATAGACATATATATTTGTACATCTGTACCAACCACTGGATCCCTCCATGTCTGCGCATCGATCCGCCCGCCAGGTAAATACCTTGACTATTGTCCGTCAAGAGTAAGTTCGGGTGGTTAGCATTCAAATCTCCGCGGAAATACTCGAAATTCTCGCAGAAATCGAGGCAAGAGTCGATTATTCTCGAAGCGTTTCTCGGAACTTTAGTTCCTCACCTGCAACAGGCCGATCCTCAATCAAACGACAAATTCCGGCGCTAAGGAGTCAAGACGACCGACAGGGAGGAGAAAATCCAATTCCCCACGGGATTCTGCGCCGGGTCGTAACACTGTTGTTACGTCCCTCCAGAGAACACTAGGGAAAAAAGCGCCATCCCGCTGGGTGCGGCAGACACCGAGACGACAGACAGCCAGATAGGGTACATCAGGGTACATCATCCGCCTGCAGGTCGGGACGATACCGGCCAGGCGGCGCCGACGTCGTCATCCCATACCATCCGGCCCCCGAAGGACAAGGCACTGAGAACACCAGCACCGCCCACCAAGGAAGGAGGGAGAAGATTAGACCACCTCGGACCGAGGTCAGGAGAAAAAAAAGGGAAACAAGCAAGCAGCGTCAACCCACACGGCTCCGCCATAACTTCTGCGGAGACACCAAGGGGAGGGCACTCAAGGCTACTGTCGGCATAGCGCGCCGAATGACTCCCGATAGAGAATACCGGTAACCTTGATCTCGCGCGAACGTCTCGGGTCACCGACAAAAGGGATTTATGCATCCTTTACTCTTCTTCTATCTTCAAAACTGTCACCTATTCGCGAGAACTGTCAGGGGTCCGCGCAATACCCATCGTTTCACGCCGACAAACGACTAACTTATGAGCTTGTTTACGCTCTAATATTGATATAAAAAGGGAGCCTCCGTTGCTCCAGTATGTCCAGTTAGAAGAGTCATTTAGAAAAGAGCAGTCCGTAGTCCTCGATCAGCTTCGTAAGCTGTGTAGTTTAGTCAAAGTTCAGTTAAAAAGTTCCGTTACGAAAGTGCAGTCTACAGATCAGTCCTCAGTACAGTCCTCTGACCAGAGAGAGTACGGTAAAACTATCCGTACTTACGTGAAAAACAGTGTATAGAGTCAAAGTCGCGATTCGAATCGTTAAAACATCAACTCAGCGAAAACAAGGAGAAAATAAGAACATACTATTATACCTGTTAGTATCACCCGATACACATAACTGTATTGTTAGAATAAGGAAATATATATATTTTATCCAAAATATATACTTATATAACGCACCATCAACATCATCAATGTCTCCACTGCACGCGGCTAAAAAGGTATAGAATCCAATACAAACTCAGAGCGAATCGGGTGGATCATCCTTTTGAATTGCCGCCCATTTTAAACGTCTTGCCGACACCTTCGAGAATCGACAACGGCAGAATCGATTATTCTCGACGCTTCTGCGAGCTTCAGCTCCAAACCTCCGACAGGCGAATCCACAATAACAACGGTTACGACAAAATCCGGTGACCGAGGAGTCATAGAAATCCGTAAGAAGGGAATTCTTTCAAATTCCCTACGGGACTCCTCGCCGGGTCGTAACACTTGTTACGCCCCCCAGCAAACTGGGGAAATAAATGTGACACCCCAAATCTTGGACGAGGAAACGGGGTTGTTCATACCCGCACCGCCGATGTCCCAGAACCCGTTCCTGCCGCCACCTCCATACCGGGCACCGCGGGTAAGAAGTCGCCGCACCCCACCGCCGTACCGACCACGGCCACCCAGGATCCCGCTTCCATACCGGCCACAGGAGGCACCGCCGACCTACCCACCGCCGGATCATCAGGGCATGGACTATTATGGTCAGGACCTCTCGCGGTGCCGTGAGTAGGCGACATCACGGGAGTTTCGCGCCCGGGCAATCCAATCTTGTGAACAAGTGATTCGCGACGAAACATTGCATCAGCCACCATGGTTCCCACGGCAACCATCTTTCTCACGCCGATAGATTGACTTTGAAACGTTCGGCTATGAGAAAGTGTTAGTATTAGAACTAAAATGTGTCACCCGATTCCACGAAATCTCGTGTTGATCAGGCCACCTGCAACGACTTTCGATGAATAATAAGGTGAAAGTGATACTCAAATTACATCGATTTATTCTAGATTTACTTGCGCCTATTGTTCTGACCAGCCATATATGGTCATGTTTACCGAGTTAGAATCATATAAAAGGGAGCCTGCGTTGCCCCAAAAAGTTCAGTCTATAAAGTGCAGCCCAAAAGCACAGTCTACGTCAGTTTTTTCCTGTCAGTCTAAAACTCTCGGACTAAGATCAAAGGAACAAACAGCATCCGCAGCTGCAGGGGTCACCAAGGGAAGGGGACCCACTCAAGGCTTCCACTGACTCATCTCAGCAAGAGCGGCGACCACCTCAATCGTAACTCCCCAAGACGGGCCGACTGCTTCAAAAAAGAAGAAGGGGGAAGACACGTGCACGCCCCGTACAGTGTCAACCTGTCAACAGTCATTGTGCGCGAGTACTGTCACACGCTTGCGCCGACTATTGTCCGATGACAGTAGAAGTAAAGACTTTATAGGTTTGTTTAGGCTCTAGCTAGATCCGGGAAAGAGACCACACTGCTCCAGGATGCCCTCGTTACTTAACCACGACAACCTGTCATGTCCACGCGAGACCTATTATCATGCAGCAGAAAAATACGGACTTGTTTACTCTTTAAAATCATATAAAAGGGAGCCTGCGAGGCCAAAGAAGGGCAGTTCTAACGAGCAGTTCTAACAGCCAGTCCTAACGTTCAGTTCCGAGAGCAGTAAAGTACGGTCCAGAGATTAGTTCCGAGTGCCGTACCGCACAGATATCAGTCCTTGTCTCTTAAATCGTGTTACCAGTTAATTCAAAACTAGTTCAGATACTAAGTACGTAAAGCAAAGCAAGAGTCGTGATTCAGAGAGATCGACATCGACTCAACCAAAGTACAAAGTAAGACTGCTTTATCGTACCTGTTGCATCGCTCGATGCGCATAATTGTATTGTTAGAATAAGGAAATATACATATATATTCTACCCAATATATATACTATTACAATACGCCATCTACATCCTCGATGTCTCCATCCCAGTTAACCAGAAAGGTATAAAAATTGTCATAAACCAGAGCGAGTCGGGTGGAACAGCTTTTGAATTGCCACACATTTAATCGCGCTACAGACGTCTTCGAGAATCAAGAACGGCATAATCGATTACTCTCGACCCTTCTGCGAGCTGCAGCTCCTAACCTCCGACAGGCGAATCCACAGGACGACGACAAAATCCGGTGACCGAGGAGTCATAGAAATCCGAGAGAAGGGAATTCATCCAAATTCCCTACGGGACTCCTCGCCGGGTCGTAACACACCGAAAGAAGGAATTGACGTCTTTGGACCATCAAGCTCGCAAATGCAGACAAGACAACAGGCGAAAAATGCATCAACAGAGGACATGCCCATTAAACCACCACCACAAGAACCCCCCCCCCCAGTACCAGAACAATTCGAAACATTCATAGTTCCACAAGTTACACTGAAAGATGCGGTGGAAGCAGTACCGTATTACGATGGAAGGGCAGACACCTTCCGATCCTTCGCTGAAGGATGCAGGAACGCCAAGGATATGGTAGCACCGCGGATGGAGGCAAACTTAGTAAAACTGATTCGCATGAAATTACGGGGAGCACCAAAAGACAATATAGAGGGAAATCCTTTTCGCACTGTAGAGGAACTCATTTCATATTTGGAAAAAATATTCTCGCCCCCGCAATCCGTACCCAGGCTGTACGGACAATTGAGTCGATTACTGCAAGACTCTGCAGAGAACGTCGCTACCTACGGCACTCGCACCATGCGACTGGTAAAATTAATAAACGAAACACAGAAGAAAACGTCACGTTCAGGCAACGCGGCAGATGGAGGAGACTTGGAATTTGAAGCCATCAGATGCTTTGCGCGCGGGTTAAAGAAAGGCATACACATTAACCCAAACGCCTATGCCAACCTCGCCTTAGCCATACGTGGAGCAATAGAAGCGGAATCAGAGAAACAACAGTATGACGAGCTCCATGGCACCTATCCGTTGGAAAGGAGCATCACCAGATGGTCCCGATTTCAGCAAAACGATCCAAAAGAGGATCTTCGACGACCTCCACCGCCTCGCCGCAATATCAACCGAGTAGAATGGCAATCACAGCCGTGCTCCCACTGCAGAAAGCCAGGGCATTCTAAGGAAAAATGCTGGGCGAAATACGGAAAACCGGCAGATTGGTAAGAAAAACAATCAGTAATATGCCAATACTGCCGCAACAGAGGACACACCATCGGGGAATGTCGAAAGAAGATGTACGCCGAGAGAACAGGCCGTCCGAATCAGGGAAACGGGCCGTCCCTCTCGAATACGGGCGCCAATCGGGAGGCACCAAGGAGGAGCGTCGCCAGAATGAGGACAAACCCGACGACTCCAAGATCCGAATAGTCAATAAAACAAACATTGACTCCCCGTCTGTGAGAATCAACCACCCAGACGGGATACAATTAAAATTATTATTAGATACGGGATCTGAAATTAACGTCGTGAAGGAGGAATTGATAGCGCCAGAGTCAGAGATAAACACCTCTGAAGCATGCCGAATTTCGGGCATTACAAATGGAAATACCCGAACATTGGGTACTGTGAACATCGAAATTCTAGATCACATAATACCTTTCCATGTAGTTGGAAACGATTTCCCGATAGCTCACGACGGAATTTTAGGATCTCCGTATTTCATGGAAACACTCGCGACAATCAAATACAAAAGGCATTGTCTAACCATTCACCAAAGAGAAATACCATTCTTTGGACAGAATTTAATTAATCTACCACCGCGCTCCAAGCTTCAAATATGCATCTTGTTAACAGAAGACTCGCCCCCAGAAGGATACATGAAAAGGCTAGACATCGGAGGGCCAAAAGTATATATCGGGGAAGTGATCGTCAAGAATCACAACGGGAAGGGTTACCTACAGGCTATCAATACCATGGAAAAGTCCGTGCTGCTCACCTTCCCACGGGTGAAATTAGAAGAAATCGATATCGTAACGTCGCAACCTGCATGCTAAGAATTTCAAAAGGATTTCGTAAGCACGAGGACGGAATTGCCTCGCCAGAATCAAATACAATTACAAAAGGATTTCGTAAGCACGAGGACGGAATTGCCTCGCCAGAATCCAATACAATTACAAAAGGATTTCGTAAGCACGAGGACGGAATTGCCTCGCCAGAATCCAATACAATTACAAAAGGATTTCGTAAGCACGAGGACGGAATTGCCTCGCCAGCATCCAATACAAAAGGATTTCGTAAGCACGAGGACGGAATTGCCTCGCCAGAATCCAATGCAATTACAAAAGGATTTTGTAAGCACGAGGACGGAATTGCCTCGCCCGAATCCAGTTCAAAGCATGCAGATAGACGTACAGTGGAACCTCTCATAGCGTACCTAATAGGGAGACAATGTACGCTATCTGAAGTACCAATTGCGAGCCAGAACCGGCTGTAGTCGACAGACTGCTATCCCCACCATTCCCCTTCCTTGACACTCGTGCAGTGCCGTGACTGCAGACCCCGTGTTCGCTCGTGCCGGTATGAGATTTTGTAAACAAAACCGCGACAACATCGTATAACATCGACGGCCCTGATCAATCCCCCTCCAACTAACCTGCTGCGTCCCGACGCTCCGCCCTCGTACGCTATGAGAGGGTACGCTATGAGAGGTTCCACTGTATATAGATCAGTGGCTGGAAAGTGTCAATGTGACGTTTGGTGACGACGAAAGTGGCGCCAAATTCTTCTTCAAGTTACATGTCCGTTACAAAATATCCTCAGTGGGTATGTTACGTCCTGCGTCCTCCACCCGCTTTTTTTACGACTATATTCTCGCAACGAGCTCATCGCACCGCGTATCTAATTAACTAGATGTAAGTCGTACAGAAACTGAAACGCGAGCCGCGGCACCGTGCCACCGAAATTCCTTCACGTAACGCTGACTCCCATCCGGGACGTAATCCGCGCCACGCGAAGGAATTACATAACGACCGCGCACAATAGTAATGTAAGTAGAAATGTAAGAATGCTGACACCGAGTCAGCATAGGCTAACCCCAACGGTTGACTAGCGATCCGCGGGAATACATAATTCCGAGAACGCAAACTCCCAAAACGGAAGCTAGGGTGCCAGTTCCGCGAAGGACCTGGCGACCCTCAGCAAAATCCACCGCTTAAATAGAGCCACAAAAGCGAGCGATCAATTCAATTACAATCCTCCGTTCTACAGTCAACATCACGTTCGAGTCGGGCATTAATTCACGTCCATTTGCTTTCGTCAAAGACATTCATCTAAACTATTAGGCTCACTACAGTTAAGCGTTAGTTTAGCAACACGGTTGTGAACCTCAAGCAAGTGTATCAACAGAAATACAACTCCACTTCGATCAAGGTAATCGTCGCAACTATTAATCATCTGCCCCCACAACTACCTCCTTAGAAACGTCCGACCTTCCTCTGAGACCTCCTAACCAAACGACCAGCGCGACTTCACCAAATCTCCGCGATAACTCAGTCAGCTATCAGTACACTCTTTACTCGGCAGCTTCGGCTACACTCCCAGTCCTTCTCAGAGATCCCCGCGATCTGCGAGCCACCAGCGAGAGTTGATGCCCCCGGGCTCCCTTGCGGCAGCTCCCGCACCGCACCAGACGTGAGCGCTCTGATAGGGGCAACTAGCAGCGAGGTAATCGGGTAGCTTCTGGCTTCCCGCACCCCGCGCTTACTGCCCCGGTCGACCGCCCTCTCGGTTATGGGAAAACCTCTGGGTAAGTGAATTGGAACTAGCCGAAACCTCCGTAGTTTCGCCGTTTACGAACCACCACTAAAGAGTCAACCGCCGCGTAGGTCCCCGCCGGAAGTTTCGCCGGAACTCTCGCCGGAAGAGCCCCCGTGCCGGACGACGAATCCAGGCCCGAAGGGAACAAGCCAGACTCCGGGAGTATCTGGCCACCCCGTCTGAAACCGAGGTCTCAGCTCCCCTGACCAACCCCTCTCCCTCCTACGGCCCCAGCGCGGCCCGTGTTTCCTCCCCCGATCCCCACAATTCCCCTACTCACTCCCCCGAACCAAATCCTTCCCCTGAACCTGCCCCTACGGAATCCTTCGCCGACCCCTACATATTCGACGACGAACTCGGCAGGCACTACCTGTACCCATCCGCCGCATATCTGCGAGACCTAGTTGAGGGAGTCCCGTCCACGGTTACGGTGACGGAACTCTACGAGGACTCGGATATCGAGATACTAAACTAAGTGTAACGGCGACTCCACAATAAAGCCCGACTAAAGACTCTCAACGTTGACGTATTTCCCATTCCTTCCCCCCGCGTACTTATAACCATTAAGGTAACCAGTAGGCCGGTTAAACCCCCGCCGAAGCTACAAACAGTAGAGCCGTAACCATTCGGACCCATTCCTCTTATATCACGCGATACGTCAGTGCGCCGCTCCACTGACCAATACAAACAAATAGAGCCGTAACCATTCGGACGCATTTCTCTTATACCACGCGATACGTCGGCACGCCGCTCCGCTGACGGATAAGCCCCCTCTTACGGTGCGATACCCCTTTTCCGTCTGTCCTCGATCCCTGGTATACCCGGTGAACGCAGGGTGCCGAAAACGAGGACGTAACAGGTAATTCTGAAGATTAGCTCCCTCAGCCCCGATTTTGTTGAAACTTTGCAATCTTATGTATTTTGGCGTACAAATGACAGTGGTGTAAGTTTTAATCCCCGCTCGAAATTAGTTCAGAAGTTATGAAGTGGTGAAAAGTGACAGTTTTGTGGTTAGGAAATCTGCCACATCGACCGTGCAAAGGTGTCTGAGCATGCGCAGTGGTGCGCAATGACGAAGGGGGGGTGTTAGGAATAGGCAAGGCTTTCTAGTTAAAATTATAAGTGAGGATTCATGCAACGGTTGGGTTTAGTTTGGGGGGGGGGGGGGGGGGGGGGGGTGTTAGGAATAAGCAAGGCTTTCTAATTAAAATTATAAGTGAGGATTCATGCAACGGTTGGGTTTAGGTTGGGGGGGGGGGGGGGGGGGGGGGGGTTAAGGTTTTGTAATTGTTGGAATTTCCTGTATGAAGAATCCTGATCAATTAAAAGAAATAGAGTGACGCCTGCACTTTGAACTGGAATCGTTGCCGCAATGAGGGGGTTTGTTTATATTAATTCGCGCCGAAGGCGCGTCAGGCGTTATACTGGGACGCTAGCAGATATGAAAGAAAAGAGATCTCTTTTGAGCGTCCCAGTATAACACTTGACGGTAACAACGGATGGAATAAGACCGTAACGTCCACAAGTCTTATCCTAGGAAATAGGAAGGAAGTCGGACGGCCACATAAAAGGGCGCACGCGGGGATACGTCGCCGTAGCCGCCAGGGAAGGCAGGGTAATTACACGATTAATGGCGGAGCTCGGGCGAGCGGGAGCAGCCTATCGTTGACGACGAAAGGCGATCGGATTTCTTTAAGTTACTATCGCATACTTTTACTACACGCACGCGTCGGTACAAAGATGCGATGAAAGCGCACAATTCTGGTATAGCTAAGGCGTAAAAACGCACGGAAAACTCAGCACGCGGGCACGTGGCAGAGCAAAAAACGAGTGAGTAGCGCGTAGCGAGCAAACAGCAACTGCCGCTGCCGGATCCGCGTGAATTCGCCGTTTCTCACCTGCTCCAATGAGCAACGCGATTAATGAGTTGACCAATGCGTGCTAGACACGCGTGAGTCGTAGGTGCGCGAGACGGATTACGCATTCGCGTGAATTGCTCAAGACATGTGAAGATGCGCGCGGATGGCACGCTCGTCGTGGCGCCAATCTCAAACACGGGAGTTAAATTAAAAATAATTCTGTCAGTTTTTTCTACTATAGTAAGCCTTGTACTGAGACTTTGTATATGACTAATTTGGTTAAAATTGTTTCGTAACTATCGATAACAAATCATTAACAAAATTACATCATATATGACAGGAAATTACTAAGTCCTTATTTAACCCTCGCACTACCACGATGGGTCCATTTTTCGGTGCCAGGATATAGGCAACCGTCTCTACATTGATGCATATCGGTCTGCCGGTACGCGTCACTCACTGCAAAAGTCAATGTTACCACACATTCGCGAAACTGTAGAAAGACGGATACCGACTGAACGTCACAGCTGCTGGTTGGAATCATGTAAAGGTCGGATTGCACTTGTCCGTTTCGTTTCAATGCGCCACACGTATACACTTTCGCAGTGTATCAGTTATGAATTTTATACTTATATTCCTTCTGTTGAATGAATATGTACGCATGTACTCTATCACAAATACACAATTTAGTATTCGCAAAATTTTCTGAAAGTGATACTTTTTCCCTTATTACTTTTATCCTTTATAATATTTGAAATATGATGGTGATTGATGTATGATGCGTAAACAATTCAGATATTTTGAATATCTGACTTACATCACTGGCAGTGTGGCCAGAAAGCATCCTGCAAACGTTGCAGAGACGGGCTACGCGAGAAGTGTGCGTGCCGTGTCGGTGTGCCTAGGCACCGTTGAATTGTGGTATGAGCTCAGAATCAAAGTCACGACACACACACTCCGAGCGGTATTCATCGAAGATGCTACACTAACACGCTTGCTAACTTCTCTCATGTACATCATTTCATCTTTTCGGCCGTGAAGTCCGTGAAAAGATGCGTGTGCCGCACGCACTGTGGCCAGATTTTGTCCGTTGGCACCATACGGGCAAGTGTGCGTGCTTGTCTGTGAAGAGCCGCGTGAACAGAAGAACGGCAGTATGCTGCATCTCCCTTCCACCAACCGTCACACGACGTTGGTGGAAGGGAGACGCAGCATAGTTCCGTCCTTCTGTTCACGCGGCTCTTCACAGACAAGCACGCACACTTGCCCGTATGGTGCCAACGGACAAAATCTGGCCACAGTGCGTGCGGCACACGCATCTTTTCACGGACTTCACGGCCGAAAAGATGAAATGATGTACATGAGAGAAGTTAGCAAGAACGGCAGTATGCTGCATCTCCCTTCCACCAACCGTCACACGACGTTGGTGGAAGGGAGACGCAGCATAGTTCCGTCCTTCTGTTCACGCGGCTCTTCACAGACAAGCACGCACACTTGCCCGTATGGTGCCAACGGACAAAATCTGGCCACACTGGCCGCACGTTACCCGGCCGCGCTGAGTCGCTTGTTGTCAGTGCGTGGTTTTTGATCGGACAGCAAATTCGAACGATGGCAACGCGAAACGCGAGTGAACTCAGTGAACCCAGCGGTAGTGCGGGTAATATATCGCTGTGGCATCATAATGAATGCAGTGACAGTGAAAGTGATAGTGAAAAACCTCAAGACAATTCCGATAGTGACTTTAGTGATAAGGAACCCGAACCGAACGAGTCCGCGGACGACGTATTTTCAGGTTCCGGAAGCGACGACGACGCGAATGATTGTAGAAATCATGTAGTGTCCGGTCGCACCTGGAAATACATCGCGCCTAATGACATCACTGCTGGGTCAAGTGTTCCTCGCGACCCAAAATTGACATCGAAAAGCGAAAATGTGGAAACAATCTTGGATTGTTTCCGCCTTTTCATCAATGATGAAATATTGGATTGCATCGCGAGAAATACTAACAAACGGGCGCGTGAATATTGTAGAATACACCCTGGACAGTCGTGGACAGAGGTGACGCGAACCGAATTAGAGTCATTTTTCGGCATACTGGTAATGACAGGCCGATTTAGAGAATCGCGTGAGGACGTAGGAGATATGTGGCGCAATGAGCCGTTTTTATCTCGGCAGTTTTATACAGCAGCGATGTCACGGAATAGATTTACGAGTATTTTAAGATTTATTCGATTTGACGACAACGAAACGAGGCACGAGAGGCAATCCGCGGACAAATTAGCGCCAATAAGCGAAGTGTCCGATATCTTCGCGGCAAATTGCACTGCACAACACTAAATTTGCCTTTTGAACGAAAATAGCCAATTTCGATTAATCTTGACCCGCTGAAAACGAATCTGAAACCCGTTTTTGAAAATTGGCTCGAGATTTTGAGTAATTTAATTTTAAAAAAATCAGCCTTTTTTCGACTTTGAACAACAATCAGGCCGTAAGTATACAAGTTAGACAATTTTTATTGGTCGCAAAAAATTCTCCAGACTTTTCCGAATAAAACGGTATCAAACACTTTTACAATTTAAACTTGCAAACATGTTTAAACATTAGTTAAAGTGGATAAGACCCGTTTTGCGCACCTATTTTTCGAGATGTTTTCCAATTTTTACAAAAAAATGGGAGTCTGACGAGGATTCCAATACCTCTACGCGATAGAGCAGACATTTGTCTTTGGAAAACCACTTTAACACTATGTAAATTATATTTCTGCTTCGCTCAGGAAAACGAAAACCTCGTGCGTGTTACGCAGTGTGAGCAGCGGTTCTCCGACTCAATGCCGTGCAAACGCTAGGCGACAACAAGCCACAGCGGAACGCGTATTACTACGTGACGCGCACGAAGTCTTAGTTAGTTTTCCTGTAGGAAGCCGAAATTTGTTTTACATATTATCATTATGCTTTTCCGATGGAAAATGTCTGCTTTATCGTGTAGTGTCATTGGAATTCACGTCGTAGTCACAGATTTTTCAAAAAATTGAAAAACATTTCGAAAAGTAGGTGCGCGAAACGTGTCTTATCCATTTTAACTAATGTTTAACCACGTTTGCAAGTTTAAATTGTAAATGTGTTTGATATCGTTGTATTCGGAAAAGTCCGGAGAATTTTTTGCAACAAATGAAAATTGTTTAACTTGTAAACCTACGGCCTGATTGCTGTTCAAAGTCGAAAAGGGGCTATTTATTTTCAAAATTGAATTACTCAAAATCTCGAGCCAATTTTCAAAAACGGGCTTCAGATTCGTTTTTGGCGGGTCAAGATTAGTCGAAATTGGCTATTTTCGATTAGAAGGCAATTGTAGTGTTGTCCTGTGAAATAGAAGAAAATCTCGAAAAAGAGATGTGGGAAACGTGACTGATCAATTTTAGTTAATGTTTAAACATGTTTGCAAGTTCAAATTGTAAAAGTGTTTGATATCGTTTTATTCGGAAAAGTCTGGGGAATTTTTTGCTACAAATGAAAATAGTCTAACTTGTAAACCTACGGTCTGATTACTGTTCAAAGTCGAAAAAACGCTGTTTTTTTCAAAATTCAATTACTCAAAATCTAGAGCTAATTTTCAAAAACGGGTTTCAAATTCGTTTTCAGCAAGTCAAGATTAGTCGAAATTGGTTATTTTCGTTTAGAAGGCAATTCGTGTATTGTCCAGAGAAATTTGTTACAGTTATACAACATGCTCCGCGCGCATCATTAGGGAGGTTTTTTCAATTTCTTTCGGCAACAGAATTAGACTTTTTTTTGCCTTTTAAGCGAAAATAGCCAATTTCGACTAATCTTGACCCGCTGAAAACGAATCTGAAACCCGTTTTTGAAAATTGGCTCCAGATTTTGAGTAATAGAATTTTGAAGAAAACAGCTTTTTTTGACTTTGAACAGCAATCAGGCCGTAGGTTTACAAGTTAGATAATTTCCATTTATTGCAAAAAATTCTCCAGACTTTTCCGAATAAAACGATATCAAACACTTTTACAAATTCAACTTGCAAACATGTTTAAACATTAGTTAAAGTGGATAAGACATGTTTCGCGCACCGATTTTCGAGATGTTTTTCAATTTTTGGAAAAAACTGTGACTCCGACGTGAATTCCAATGAAACTACACGACAGAGCAGACATTATTCATCGGAAAACCATCGTGATAATATGTAAAACAAGTTTCGGTTTCCTACAGGAAAACTAACTAAGACTTCGTGCGCGTCACGTAGTAACACGCGCTCCGCTGTGGCTTGTTTTCGCCTAGCGCTTGCACGGCATTGAGTCAGAGAACCACTGCTCACACTGCGTAACACGCACGAGGTTTTTGTTTTCCTGTGCGAAGCAGAAATATAATTTATATAGTGTTAAAGTGGTTTTCCAAAGACAAATGTCTGCTCTATCGCGTAGAGGTATTGGAATCCTCGTCGGACTCACAGTTTTTTCTAAAAATTGAAAAACATCTCGAAAAATAGGTGCGCAAAACGTGTCTTATTCACTTTAACTAATGTTTAAACATGTTTGCAAGTTTAAATTGTAAAAGTGTTTGATACCGTTTTATTCGTAAAAGTCTGGAGAATTTTTTGCAACCAATAAAAATTGTCTGACTTGTATACTTACGATCTGATTGTTGTTCAAAGTGGAAAAAAGGCTGTTTTTTTCAAAATTCAATTACTCAAAATCTCGAGCCAATTTTGAAAAACGGGTTTCAGATTCGTTTTCAGCAGGTCAAGATTAATCGAAATTGACTATTTTCGTTCAAAAGGCAAAAAAAAAGTTCAATTTTGTTGTCCAGTGTTGTCAGACCTGTTATGAAGCCTCCGATAAAGGCACAATTGACGAGCAGCTTATGAAATTTCGGGGTCGCTGCTCATTCAAAGTTTATATGCCCAGTAAACCCGGAAAATACGGAGTCAAAATTTGGACACTTTGCGATGCGAAGACTAGTTATTGCTGCAACTTCCAAATTTATTTAGGAAAAACCGGAGATACACCCGAAAAAGGGCAGGGGCCACGTGTCGTAAGAGACCTTGTAGAATTGTGGAAAAATTCAATGCGGACAATTACAACCGACAATTTTTTTACGGACTTGACGTTAGCAGAACACTTACTGGAACAGGGACTGTTTCTCGTCGGCACAATGAGAAAGAATAGGACAGATTTACCCAAAATACTGACGGAAACATACGGACGGCCCGTTTATTCTTCTCATTTTTTATTCACGCGTAACTTGTCCCTCGTATCGTATGTGCCGAAACCGCGAAAATGCGTAATTTTATTGTCGAGTGTGCACCACGACCACGACGTGTCCAACCAAGAAAATAAATTTAAACCAACTATCATTCAATATTATAATGCGACCAAAAGTGGCGTGGACACACTTGATAAATTAGTTCGCGAATACACGTGCCGCAGATGTACACGACGCTGGCCGAATGCCATTTTTATGCATTTGCTTGATATTGCCGCATATAATGCTTTCATTATTTGGATTACAAAAAATCCTGAATGGGAAGCGGCAAGTAGGTCCATCCGACGTCGGAGAAAGCTCTTCCTGGAAGAGCTAGCAAAACAATTAGTTGCCGCGAATATTGAAAATCGGGCAAAGAACCCGACTGTAGCTCGTAACCGGTACGTTGGAAAGGCCATTGAGGCCGCCGGTCAAAAAATTTCGAGAGCAACAAAGGTAGATCCTGCTGCTTCTAGGAAGCGTGGCAAGTGCTACCTTTGCCAGTCAGACTCTAAATATACCAATTTTTGTAAAATTTGTCGAAAATTTATTTGTAATGAGCATGGAAAACGAGAGTTTACATGCGACAACTGTACAGATTAAAAGTAACTGTCGTTTTCCATGCGATTTCGTGTAAAGTAAGCTATTTCCGGGAAACAATTAGCTGTGCAACAGCCAGCCTCGTGTACAGTTCATGTAAATATGTCCGTTAAATTGTAAATTAATATATAAAAATATTATATATAATATAATAATATATATGTATATATAGTGCTAGTTCCTATGCATATATAGTGTCAGCGGACTTCGGCTCGAGCCGAAATCAGCTGATACTCGTTCAGTATGTGTGTGTGTGTGTGTGTGCGCGTGCGTGTATGAATGTAGCGCGCTTCTGCAGCAGACGAGACCGGCCTCAACCCAATCAACAACACGACGGCACCGAAGAGGACAAGAAATCAAGAAGGGCCACGAATTGCACCGTGGGGGTTTTAGCCGGTAAAAATCCGGCACTACCCGGCACAACCAGGGGTAGCACTGAAAATGAGGCACTACCTCTGGTGGAGCGGGGTGTCTTTTGAAGATTTCCCCCACGTAAAAAAAAAAAAAAAAAATTGTTAATTGTTACGTCCTGCGTCCTCCACCCGCTTTTTTTACGATTATATTCTCGCAACGAGCTCATCGCACCGCGTATCTAATTAACTAGATGTAAGTCGTACAGGAACTGAAACGCGAGCCGCGGCACCGTGCCACCGAAATTCCTTCACGTAACGCTGACTCCCATCCGGGACGTAATCCGCGCCACGCGAAGGAATTACATAACGACCGCGCACAATAGTAATGTAAGTAGAAATGTAAGAATGCTGACACCGAGTCAGCATAGGCTAACCCCAACGATCGACTAGCGATCCGCGGGAATGCATAGTTCCGAGAACGCCAACTTCCAAACGGAAGCTAGGGTGCCAGTTCCGCGAAGGACCTGGCGACCCTCAGCAAAATCCACCGCTTAAATAGAGCCACAAAAGCGAGCGATTAAATCAATTACAATCCTCCGTTCTACAGTTAACGTCACGTTCGAGTCGGGCATTTACTTTCGTCAAAGACATTCATCTAAACTATTAGGCTCACTACAGTTAAGCGTTAGTTTAGCAACACGGTTGTGAACCTCAAGCAAGTGTATCGACAGAAATACAACTCCACTTCGATCAAGGTAACCGTCGCAACTATTAATCATCTGCCCCCACAACTACCTCCTTGGAAACGTCCGACCTTCCTACGAGACCCTTTAACCAAACGACCATCGCGACGCCATCAAATCACCGCGATACTCATTAGCTACGGGTCGACTCAGTACTCGGCAGGTTCGGCTACATTTCCGGTCCTACCCAGGGCCCCCTGAGAACTACCTACAGCCGTGGACGCCCTCACAGGCATCCACCGTGGTATAACTCCCGGTGATCGTCACCCACAGCCGTGGACGCCCTCCCAGGCATCCACCGTGGTCGACTCCCGGTAATTGCCGAGTGATCCCTAGCGCGGACGCCCTCCCCGGCATCCACCTTGGTGATCTCACGCACTATGGGAAAACCTAGGGGTAAGTGAACGGAACCAGCCGAATCCTCCGCAGTTCGTGGTCTACAGGCCGCCATAAACCGTCAAACATTGCATAGCTTGCCACCAGAATCCGCACCGGAAAAGACCCCTACATATTCGACGACGAACTCGACAGGCACTACCTGTACCCATCCGCCACATATCTTCGAGACCTAGTTGAGGGAGTCCCGTCCACGGTTACGGTGACGGAACTCTACGAGGACTCGGATATTGAGATATTAAACTAGCTGTAACGGCGACTCCACAATAAAGCCCGACTGAAGACCCTCAAACGTTGACGTATTTCCCATTCCTTCCCCCCGCGTACTTATAACCATTAAGGTAACCAGTAGGCCGGTTAAACCCCCGCCGAAGCACAAACAGTAGAGCCGTAACCATTCGGACCCATTCCTCTTATATCGCGCGATACGTCAGTGCGTCGCTCCACTGACCAATACAAACAAATAGAGCCGTAACCATTCGGACGCATTTCTCCTATACCACGCGATACGTCGGTGAGCCGCTCCACTGACCAATACAAACAAATAGAGCCGTAACCATTCGGACGCATTTAGAGCCTAGACGAAGGACTCTTACACCACGCGATACGTCGGCACGCCGCTCCGCTGACGGATAAGCCCCCCTCTTACGGTGCGATACCCCTTTTCCGTCTGTCCTCGATCCCTGGTATACCCGGTGAACGCAGGGTGCCGAAAACGAGGACGTAACAGAGTACGATTTTCTGGTGTCAGAAGTGGGATTTTAAAAGACGGAAATCTCCGATCGCACCCTATATTCCTCCCCCTCGCGTGAATCAAATAAAGGCAAGATGGCACAGGACTCCAATGGATCAGCGCAACGCCTCCTGTCCCAAAATGAGATGAATGCCCTGCAAGAAAGGGTCGAAGCAAAAGAGAGAGAACTCGAGCAAAAAGCCGCTGCGATACAAGCGCATGCCAAGGAATTAGGTGGAAAAACCGGAACGGAGCAACCACAGCGACCGACTGCTACCGTGCAAGTCGGCGAACTCCCGGAGGGCCAACCAGAGTGGCACGACGGAGACGCGCCATGGACGTTCCAGACCACCGACCTGGGGACGCGACTGCAGGCGCACCTAGAGCAAGTGAGGAGGACTTCGCGCCCCACCCTCACGGAACCGGCAAGGGGAAGCCAAAGGAGACAAATGTCACCTTCCCCGGCTATTAGCATAAAAGACGCGCTGGAACTGATTCCAGCATACGACGGACACGGAATGTCCGTCTTCCAATTTGCAAAAGCGTGCGAACAAGCACGAGATCTTATACCACCCAGGCACGAAGTGGCCTTCACGCGCCTGATCGCCAACAAATTGAAGGGACACGCCCTCCGATTAACAGGAGGCATCACCTTCACTACCGTCAAAGCCCTGACGGACAGGCTGAAGAGCGTATTCAGCCCCAAGAAATCAGTGAACGGGTATAAGGGAGAACTAAACGAGATCTGCCAGAAGCCCAACGAACACCTGGTGGACTACATCGGGAGGGTCATGGACCTAGTAACAGCGATCACAGACGGAGAGGAACAGCTGCATGGGTGGCTGGACACGGAAGCAAGGGAAAGGATCGAATGGGACGCCATGGATAGCTTCGTATCAGGACTACCCAACGACGTCCAAAATAGGTTGCGCGTCATAGGATACGAGAGCCTAGACGACGCTTTCATCAAGAGCAATCAGGTAGTGGACGCCTTAGAAGCCGAGGCAAGCCGCCGTAGGAAACAAAACCCCCGCGAATACCCACGACGAGAAAATCGACCGCCCGTATTTGACGATAGAAATCCGCCCCCTGCGCCGCCACGACACTTCCACGAACCAAGAGGCTACGATCGAGGAAGCTACGAGCCAAGGGGCTACGATCAAAGAGGGTACGAGCCGAGGGGCTACGACCAAGGAGGGTACGAACCAAGAGGCTACGGCCAAAGAGCCTATGAACCAAGGGCCTACAATCAAGGGGCCTACTATCCGAGGACCTACGATCGAGGGGCCAACGAGCCCAGGAACTACTACTCGCCGAACCCGCCCGTGCAACGCGGTCAGCGAGATGCCTACCCTCCGAGGCCCAACGATCTAGAAAGGCAGCGGAATCCGCCCCCGCGACGATACGAGGGACCAAGAAACAACCACGCTCCACCCCGTGCAACTACCTATGAGCCCGTCTGCAACTATTGCAAGACGCCGGGACACGACATCCAAGAATGTCGTCGCTTGGCATACAAAAGGGAACAGGAAGGACGGCGAGACAACCAGCCTAGCCGCCCGGGAAACGGTTCGGGCGCCCTGAACCACCGCGACGTCCAGCGGAGCGCCCCGAATACGGGACGTCAGGTAATGGTGGCCGAAGCCACAACGACGACGGAGGAACGTTCGCCGTCGCCACAGTAAATCTGAGCCGATCCAAGCACATACCGGCCATCCAAATCAGCTCGAAGGACCTTAAAGAAATCACTCCCCTCATGGTGGATTCGGGCTCCGAGCTGAACCTCATCAAACAAACTGCACTCGCCGAAAACTCTGAGGTACGTGAAACACCCAGATTCCACTTGCGCGGAATCTCAGACGGGACAGTTTCTACGTTAGGCACGGTAACCATCGACATACTTGGATTACCAACCGAATTTCACATGGTGCCCCACGACTTCCCCATCTCGCAGCACGGAATAATGGGTTCTGCTTTCTTAAACCAAAACTCGGTGAAGATCGACTACCGGAAGAGGCGAATAAAGTGTAACGGGATGTACGTGCCCTTCGACGAAGGGGAAACTATCAGAATTCTTCCCCGAAGCAAGATCCCTTTTCACGTGCGAATCGCAAATCCCGAGGTGGAAGTCGGCTACGTAGCCAGAATGAAAGTATGCGACGGCGTGTACTTAGGCGATGCCGTCGTCACTAACGATAAAGGAAGGGCCTACCTCCCTCTCTTCAACACCACGGAAAAGGATTTCGATCTCGTGATCCCCGCGGTCACGCTATGGCCCTTCGAGACCGAGGACACAGAACAAAAACCCGACAGCGTATGCTTTCCAATAAACACTGCCGAAGAGAAACCCCGCGCCGTAGCCGTCCAGGAACTCCTTAGATTAGACCATCTAGACAAAAAGGAGAAGAAAAGCGTCGAAGACTTGATCCGGGAATCTGCCGACCTTTTCCATTTGCCAAACGAACAGTTGGGCGCCACCAATTACGCTGCCCACTCCATACACACAACCGATGATGTACCCGTTAGTACTAAACAATACAGATTCCCGCCGATCCACAAGGAAGAAATTAATAAACAAGTGCAAGAGCTTCTCACAAACGGAACTATCGAAAATTCGCTGTCCCCTTACAATTCCCCCTTGTGGATCGTACCAAAAAAGGCCGACTCGCATGGGAAAAAGAGATGGAGAATGGTAATCGACTATCGGGCGTTAAACGAAAAAACAATCGGGGATGCATACCCCCTGCCTAACATCACCGAAATCCTGGACCAGTTGGGAGGCGCCAGGTACTTCTCGGTCTTCGATCTAGCGTCGGGTTTTCACCAAATACCGATGTCAGAGAAAGACGCCGCAAAAACGGCGTTCTCCACACCATACGGGCACTACCAATTCAAAAGAATGCCGTTCGGGCTTAAGAACGCACCCGCTACATTTCAAAGACTAATGGATAATGTATTGACGGGATTACAGGGACAAGAGTTATTCGTCTACCTCGATGACATAGTACTCTATGCGAGCTCGCTTCACGAGCACGGGGTCAAGTTCAAAAATTTAGCTGACAGATTAAGAAAGGCGAATCTGAAACTACAACCGGACAAGTGTGAGTTCCTACGACACGAGGTGAACTACCTCGGACATGTAATAGGAGAGGACGGAGTGAAACCCGACCCTAGCAAGGTCGTCGCGGTACAGAACTTCCCTACGCCGAAAAAAGATAAGAATATAAAACAATTCTTGGGCCTAGCTGGCTATTACCGGCGCTTCATCCCAAATTTTTCGAAAACCGCGAAACCTCTGACTGACCTACTACGAAAAGATATAGAATTCCAATGGAGCCCACTGCAAGCAAAGGCATTCGAAACGTTGAAACAGGCACTCATCTCCGAACCCATTCTACAGTACCCGGACTTCACCATCCCTTTCAATTTGACTACAGACGCTTCTGGCTACGCCATCGGAGGAGTCCTTAGCCAGGGGCCGATAGGGAAAGATCTGCCCATCGGGTACGCCTCGAGACTACTTAATGATCCCGAAACCCGGTACTCGACTATCGAGAAGGAATGTCTCGCCATAGTATACTGTGTGTCGCACTTCAGACCGTACCTATACGGACAAACATTCACTATTATCACCGACCACAAGCCGTTGGTATGGTTACATTCGATTCAAGACCCCACCTCCCGGTTGTGGAAATGGAGGCTGAAGTTGTCGGAATTCGACTACAAGATTGAATATAAAAGCGGGACGTTAAATTTAAATGCTGACGCACTCTCGCGTAACCCACCAGAGACACCGCAAGAAATGCAAGCTCAGGCATTCCCTGTCCAACCTCGGAAACGAGCGCCGACTCACCAAACTCGCGGCGACCGGACGTCTTCCGATTCCGAAACCGAGGATTCCCCTCCGCGGCGGCGAAAAACTCGCGCCCAAACCCTTCCCCCAAAAACCAAAACCCCACCTCACAGCACCGTTCCACAAACTAAACGCCCTCACCCGCACACCTCATCCTCCGACACCGTACCAAAACCACGTCAAAAACGACCAAAGGACAAAGAAACGATCTCCTCGACAGATATTGAGGATTTCCTTCCCGCAATCTCTACTCCCCCGCACATAGAATCAAATGACGAAGTCCTGCCCCCGACCGCAGCAGACAGAGACTTCTACGACACTTACGACACGGATCACTCGTGCGACTTCAGAAATTACACTCGCGCCTCAGACCCCGAGTGGCTCCCGACACCTGGCCCCTCACACCTCCCTGATCCCCCGCGACTCCTTGATCCTGCACCGCCGACATACATTACTGACGATGATTCGGTCCCGAATATGAGCTCCGACGAGGAAGAGCTTTCCGGCGACGAAAACCCAAGCTACGAACCGACTGCAAACAGGACACGAATCCGGTACACTGACGACCCCGTCTCGATACGAAAAGACCACCTCGTCATCTTCATCGACATGCAAGGGAATCCCTGCGATAACGGGAGTAGGAACCTAGCAGAAAATAAACTCCTTCCGGAATACAAAACTGCGGATTTAACATTGGGGCGCGCCAAAGTAACCCCGTTTAAATCTAAAAAACTAATAGCGTTGCCAATCAAAGCGGACAGCAGCGATCGACCGGACGAAAAGATCATGCATGAGGCCGCGTCCTCATTATTGGACGTAGTTTTGGAACTCGGGCTAAGTAGCTTTAGCATAGCGCATACGGTCAGCATAGACGACTATTGGACGTGGACCATAATTGAAACAATAATGCTCGACAAACTAAAGGGACGCATTCCCGAAATCTTTATTTGCACCGCGAGAATCTCGATCCCTCCCCAGGAGCGACGAGCGGAAATTATAAGAGAATACCACTCTTCGGCCCTGGGAGGCCATAAAGGAGTGACCAAGACATACCGCCGAATTCGCGAACGTTACTTCTGGGAACGGATGAAGGAAGAGGTCGCAGAACACATAAGGCAATGCCGTAGCTGCCAGTTGAAAAAACTCACTCGGGTAAAGACAAGACAACCAATGATCATAACAGACACGCCGGGTTCCGCGTTTGATAAAGTCGCCCTTGATATGGTCGGGCCGCTTCCGGTTACACCGCGAGGTAACCGTTATATCCTTACGATGCAAGACCTGCTGACTAAGTATAGCGTGGCCGTCCCACTGCCAAGCGGGGGAGCAATCCCGATCGCTGATGCCATCACAAAAAACCTCATCTGCCGGTTCGGAGCACCACGGGCAATCCTGACCGATCAAGGCACCCCGTTTTGCTCCACAGTTTTTAACCACATCGCGAGGCGATTTAGAATAAAGCAATTCCGAACCACCGCGTACCACCCGCAAACGAACGGGTCATTAGAAAGGTCACACCACGTCCTCGCGGAATACCTGAAACAATACATCGAGACGAGCGAGGACTGGGACAAATGGACGGAACTCGCGATGTTATCATACAACACAAGCGTGCACGAGAGCACGAAGTACACGCCACACGAGCTAGTGTTCGGCAAACTCGCGCGAGTCCCGTCCAGCATACCGCATATTGAAGACGGTTTAGACATAACGTATAAGGACTACCTCGAGGGCCTATTCCACCGGATACGCGACGTGCAGGAGCTCGCCCAAGAGCACCTGATAGCAAGTAAAATCAGGTCGGCCGATTACTACAATCGACGAGCAAATCCTAAAAATTTCAGGCCAGGCGTACACGTATTCCTATTAAAAGAGCCCCGGAAGGGCAAATTCGACAATCAGTACACGGGCCCTCATGTGGTACTCGATATACTGCCACGCAATAACGTCAAGATCGACATCAACGGAAAGGCCCGGGTAGTCCACCAAGACAAGCTTAAACTCAGTAGAATTTAACCGGGCTATTGTAAAGATTGTGTGCGTAAACCACCGGTGAAAGTCTGATCAATTTGGCGATCCATATACACCCATAGGTAGCATGGCACCCCGCGAACAAATATTTCCACGCGTCATCCCGGAAAGGCCCCACACCAACGGCCTCGCCGCATCGGCATGCGTAATCACGGAACTCTGCGATTACGGAGAAGAATTCTTATGCCGAAGGTGCACACAAGGAATCACGGGCGAAGAGAGACGACGCCACCCCCTGATCATGGTGCACCTGCTGCTGGGTCCCTATACCCCCGAGCCCACATGCGACCGATGTGGTAGGCCACCCCTGATCGCACGACCTGCCGCGAGTTGTGCACTGTGCACAGAAGAATATGAGGAATCCGGAGCACCCCTAGAGGCCCTGGGCCTGTTGGCAAACTACGCCCAATTGATCCGCCAAATAATAGACCAATAAAATAAATGTTCGACCTTACAAATGAAAACGTACCGTAATCATTTTGTCCCGGAAACCACGCGCACACAATCTTAACTCGCCACAAGACACCACCGCTATCGCGCTTACCGTAGAATTAAGGCAAGATGATCGCAAAGGCTGTGTGTGCGAGGATTGGAAGGAGACAAGGAGTCGGAAGGTTGTGGGAATCGCGAGGCACAACGCCGATCCTAGTAGTCGGTATTCCTAGTACTAACCCAGATAACGTTCCTCTCGGAAAGATGCGCCAGCCGCTTTGCAGCCGAAGCCGCGCCGGCGACACCACGCGAGAACGCTCGAGCGGCCACTCCGCACCCACGATCCAAACCAGTAACACCTGCCATGGCATACGCACACCCCACATACCCGTTCGCTCAGGCCGTGGCGGACCAAACGGGCCTAAACCAAGCCCGTTGCGCTATACAAGCATATAAGGAGCACCAGTGGGAGCTACTGTGCCTCCACTGCGCGAGGGCGCACTCCGAGCCGGGAACCCGCGCAGCACAAGGGGTGATACTGCACATGCTGGTGGGACCGAATACGGCCCTCCCGGAGTGTGCCCGGTGCTACCGGCACCCGTTCCGGGTGCGCCCAGCCGCGGAATGCCAGGAGTGCGTGGCGGCTTGGCATCAGCTGGGGCAAGCCGACACGAGCAACGGGCGCCAGGGCGGGTACGTCCAGATACTAGGGGCAATCTTGGCGGATTAGAAACCAAAATAGGAAAGGGGAGGACCTTTTACTAAAGGAAACCCAACACGGCCCAATACAATAACCACCCACTAACCCTAGGCTAAGACTACTAATATTTTTGTACCTACTGTTCTTCCCACCATGTAACCTAGTCGCCCTAAGCAAAAAAAAAAAAAGATAAAAAAAAAATGATGAAAAAAATCAAACAAAAACACTTAAAACAAACGAAATAAGCACCCAAGGGGTGCCCCGCGCACGCACACACAGCCTCGGCGTCCCGCGCTCGGCGCCCCGCGTCACGCACCTCGGCGTCCCGCGCTCGGCGCCCCGCGTCACGCACCTCGGCGCCCCGCGCCCCTCTGCAACCACCGCGATTATTGTCAAGACCAAACCACGTTTACCCATTCGGTTGCAGAGCATGGACGCACGCACCTTTCTCGTCTTAACTAGCTTGTACGTTGGCGTGGAGGCACTAATCGGATTCGATTGCGGGGGTCGTCACCTGAATTCCACCACCATTTCTCTACTGGACACCGGAGACTGCAACGTCGACCCGAAGCCATCTAATTCAACCAGAACGTACATTCAGCTCCTGCAATTAGCAGAGTACCAGCACGCCAATGTCTTTCAATGCAAGGTGGAAATCTCCCGGACAATATACTATTGCGGGATGCACTCCCATGTGTCAGTCGTCCACAACGGCCAGTACGAATACCTGCTGGACGTCAGCCGAAAGACCTGTCTACAGATGCACCAGGATGGAACGCTCTCACTAGGACAAGGAGCGTACATAACAGGACTACGGGGAAACCAGACCGAGAGCAGGAGCATCACCTTGGCGGGAAAAATCGGCCAAGGAGGAGACTGTTCAGGGACGCAGTTTTCCGACCCATACGGAACCTGGGATGGCGTAGTCGTGCAAGCAGTTGCGAAGATCACCCTGCAAACCGGAACAGCATCGGTGAAACTGGCTGCGGGAAAGATCATCCTGAGATCAGGCACGACCTGTGCCCTCAGCGACGGAAGCTGTGTGGACTTGTATGACGGCTACACCTTTTGGTCGCCCATGCCCATTCCCACTTGCAACTTCGACCAATATGACGTGTTGTACGAAGGGCACGCCACAAAAATCCAGGAAAGCGGCGAGGGAACGCCCACCCTCTACTCTCTGACGACACAGGACGTCACCTTTGCACTCACGAAGACAACGGAACAACAACTTTGCGGTTACACCCTGCTGAGGACAGAACACCCCAAGCTGTTCGTACTGGAGTCCCCAAAAGGGGATATGTTCAAGGCCAGAACTCGAATCCCAGTCGAGAACCTAGATATCTTTACATATGTAAATTCCAAATTCGTCTACGTGGAAAGACACATTCGCAACCAGATGGCAACTCTCTACCACGACGTCATGCGGCAGAAGTGCAACCTGGAGAAGCAAGTGATAAAAAACGCCCTGGCATTCGGAACCCTACTACCGGACGAATTCGCATACGTCCTAATGAAACAACCAGGATACATGGCCGTCTCCGCAGGCGAAGTCGCCCACATCGTAAAATGCGTACCCGTTGAGGTCACCATCCGGAAGTCCCAGGACTGCTACACAGAGCTACCAGTCACCCACCGGAACCGCTCGTTATTTTTGACGCCCAAGTCAAGAATTCTAATGAAGGCGGGAACCCAAAGGGAATGCAACACCATACTGCCGGTAATGTACCGAATCGAGGGAACTTGGTTCCGGTTCGCCCCATACCCAATGGAGAACGTTGCCCCCGAGGTCGTTCAGCCTCTCACACGACCCTCGTGGACATACCTCACACCAGGACGACTAGCCACCAGCGGAATCTACACCGAAAGCGATATCGAAGCGCTCCGCGATCATATTATGTTTCCAGCCGAAAGACCCGCCGTCCTGAATATGCTGGCCCGAGGCATCGCGGGACAGGGCAACCCCCAAGGCTCCGTCTCCATGATGGGGCTACTCGACGAAGAAACCCTGGCCCAAATTGCAAAATCCACCGCCCAAAGAATCTGGGGCGGACTTACGACCTTTGGATCAGCCACAGCTGGGGTCATCGGCATATTCCTGATCGTACGTTTCATCAAACTAGTGGTGGATACCCTGATACAGGGATACGCACTGCACTCGGTGTATGGATGGAGCCTGCACCTCCTTGGAGCCGTATGGAGCTCCATTGCCAACCTCCTGCTACACCTCAGCCAAGGACGGGCACCCCACCACGACTCGAGGGACGACGAACTCCGGAGCATCGAGGTGCACAACCAAGACCCCCCAGCCGTCGCGCCACGCCAACCAGACGCCGCGAGCAACGAGGATGTGCGTGAGGTCGTTGCAAGAATTGAGCGAATTCACCCATAAATAGGTGAATTCTTTTCCAGGGGGGGAGGTGTTACGTCCTGCGTCCTCCACCCGCTTTTTTTACGATTATATTCTCGCAACGAGCTCATCGCACCGCGTATCTAATTAACTAGATGTAAGTCGTACAGGAACTGAAACGCGAGCCGCGGCACCGTGCCACCGAAATTCCTTCACGTAACGCTGATTCCCATCCGGGACGTAATCCGCGCCACGCGAAGGAATTACATAACGACCGCGCACAATAGTAATGTAAGTAGAAATGTAAGAATGCTGACACCGAGTCAGCATAGGCTAACCCCAACGATCGACTAGCGATCCGCGGGAATGCATAGTTCCGAGAACGCCAACTTCCAAACGGAAGCTAGGGTGCCAGTTCCGCGAAGGACCTGGCGACCCTCAGCAAAATCCACCGCTTAAATAGAGCCACAAAAGCGAGCGATTAAATCAATTACAATCCTCCGTTCTACAGTTAACGTCACGTTCGAGTCGGGCATTTACTTTCGTCAAAGACATTCATCTAAACTATTAGGCTCACTACAGTTAAGCGTTAGTTTAGCAACACGGTTGTGAACCTCAAGCAAGTGTATCGACAGAAATACAACTCCACTTCGATCAAGGTAACCGTCGCAACTATTAATCATCTGCCCCCACAACTACCTCCTTGGAAACGTCCGACCTTCCTACGAGACCCTTTAACCAAACGACCATCGCGACGCCATCAAATCACCGCGATACTCATTAGCTACGGGTCGACTCAGTACTCGGCAGGTTCGGCTACATTTCCGGTCCTACCCAGGGCCCCCTGAGAACTACCTACAGCCGTGGACGCCCTCACAGGCATCCACCGTGGTATAACTCCCGGTGATCGTCACCCACAGCCGTGGACGCCCTCCCAGGCATCCACCGTGGTCGACTCCCGGTAATTGCCGAGTGATCCCTAGCGCGGACGCCCTCCCCGGCATCCACCTTGGTGATCTCACGCACTATGGGAAAACCTAGGGGTAAGTGAACGGAACCAGCCGAATCCTCCGCAGTTCGTGGTCTACAGGCCGCCATAAACCGTCAAACATTGCATAGCTTGCCACCAGAATCCGCACCGGAAAAGACCCCTACATATTCGACGACGAACTCGACAGGCACTACCTGTACCCATCCGCCACATATCTTCGAGACCTAGTTGAGGGAGTCCCGTCCACGGTTACGGTGACGGAACTCTACGAGGACTCGGATATTGAGATATTAAACTAGCTGTAACGGCGACTCCACAATAAAGCCCGACTGAAGACCCTCAAACGTTGACGTATTTCCCATTCCTTCCCCCCGCGTACTTATAACCATTAAGGTAACCAGTAGGCCGGTTAAACCCCCGCCGAAGCACAAACAGTAGAGCCGTAACCATTCGGACCCATTCCTCTTATATCGCGCGATACGTCAGTGCGTCGCTCCACTGACCAATACAAACAAATAGAGCCGTAACCATTCGGACGCATTTCTCCTATACCACGCGATACGTCGGTGAGCCGCTCCACTGACCAATACAAACAAATAGAGCCGTAACCATTCGGACGCATTTAGAGCCTAGACGAAGGACTCTTACACCACGCGATACGTCGGCACGCCGCTCCGCTGACGGATAAGCCCCCCTCTTACGGTGCGATACCCCTTTTCCGTCTGTCCTCGATCCCTGGTATACCCGGTGAACGCAGGGTGCCGAAAACGAGGACGTAACAAATAATTGATGAAACTCATTCTAACATCGCTAAAATTTAGCGAAGCAAAAATCGAAATTTTGCTAAAAAAAATTCTGTACAAAAATTTATAAACAAATTGTTAACAATTTTTAAAACACACCGTAACGTCGTTAAAATGTAGCGAAGCGAAAATGGAAATTTTGCTAAAAAAATCCTGTACAAAAATTTATAAACAAATTGTTAATAATTTTTAAAACACACCGTAACGTCGTTAAGATGTAGCGAAGCGAAAATGGAAATTTTGCTAAAAAAATCCTGTACAAAAATTTATAAACAAATTGTTAATAATTTTTAAAACACACCGTAACGTCGTTCAAATGTACCTACGTAAAAATGTAAATTTTACCCGAAACATATTATAAACAAATTGTAAACAATGTATCAAATATTTGAAAACATGAAGAACAATTATGTATGTAGCCAGAAAATACGATTTTTGTCGAATAAATAATATCGGTGTAATCCCGCCTTTATACATTTCTTTCCTTCACCTCAGTGACGTCAGCTTGCGCTTCGTGGGTAACATGCAGTACGACTAACTTTTGTAACGTGTGACTTTACCGGCATACCGATGTATACGGGTTGCAGCTCATCAGGCTGGGGTGTAAATGGACCCATCGTGGTACGCCGCGTCGCGCTGATATTCGTCGGTAGTGCGAGGGTTAACCAAATGCAAGTGCGTACGAGTTAGAGATACTTTTTTATAAACAACGTAATTAGGTTTTCTTTTGCATTATCAGTGTAATAATCAATCTTTTTGACAAAATCCTACCTAAAACTGGAAGTCTTCATACGTCCGACTTACAAATAGAGATACTACGGACACAGTACGAGTATAATTCTTATTATTTTCAAAGCAATTTACATTATTTCTTTTTTGTACTAATTGCTATTGTTACGTCCCAGCGTAACTTTTTGATTTTTCCTTCTCTTTTATTATCTTTCAAATTAAACTCTCTTTCCTTTCCTTCACTCCGGCCGCCGGATGACGAATTACTCATAACGGCTTAGGCTCATCGCATCCGGTGCGCTGTTAGAGTATTAGTTGTAAAATCATGTTATTCTATTTTTTCCTCCAGGCCGCGTATATGAATTACTTGTATCACGGTTTACTCACCGTGGAATCATATTCGTCCCATCGTATATATATATATATGTAGATATAAGTAGATGTAAGTAAATGTAAGCGTGTGGGTGGATATGAATGCGTGTGAGCAGAGTATGAGTGTGTGCGTGCGGTATGAGTGTGTGCGTGTATAGGCTAAGGAAAAAGCGATGAGGTTCCGCGTGTTAATTTTTAGTTTCTCTCTCTCTCTAAAATGAATTTTGATTTTCGTGGCAATAAGGCATTGCCCAGATATCAACCTGATTCTGTTCAAGCATATAAGTCAGGAGCGTGCACTACTAAAGTTTTGGATAGCTGAGTCAAAGGCAATCATATTTTATTTGCAATAAAACTAGATAATTGAAAGAGGATAAATGAGCAACTGAAAGTCTCTTGCTGAACATCGAGCGAGCATAGTAACAGAATATTTGTACACTGAATCGACCGCTGATCGACCGTTTCCATGGTTAAGGTATGAAAAACTGGCCAAGAGCGAGCCCAGGAGCCGTCTCGCGACGGATTTCTCTGGGCAGTTGGCTGTAAAGTCGTGAGGTACGTAGTCGATTGTCCGAGGGTGTCTTAGTTTTCATTAATTTCTGAGCCTAAAGTGCATATTCTTCTTGCAGTGTGTAGTAATACGGACTCATTAATCCTCGTTAAACAATAGCTTATAAATTCTGATTATTATTTGAGACACAGACTCAGTTTTCCTTTTGATTTAGTGAAAAGTGCGAAGGTGTGCGCGTTACGTTTTGCACGTGGCCGACAAATTCCGTCGGACACGTTAGCTTAAGTTTCCTTTTTTGATTTCATTTACATTACTCTTTTCTTTATTATTTAACTTGAACAGAGCGCGAAGGGTTGTTCCTCGCTCGTGTGGCGATTAAAGTCGGAATTAATTATCGAGATATCTGAATAGAAGCACTATCTTCCTGACTTGCCGAACCTTGTAACGGACTAGTTCCCGGCTCAATTATCATAGAGCATAGGCAAATCAAGGAAGTTCGAAGTACTAAAACTATCTTACGATTCGAAGGTATTATCATCGTTAACACCAAAAATCCTTTGAAAATTCCAACCGACCTACGCCGGAGGGAGAAAGAGAGCCTTAGACTGAGCGAGTGAGCGAAGGAGACAGAGAGAGAGAGAGAGAGAAAGAGCGCGTGCGCAAGCCGCTTGAGCTACCGAACGTAACCGAAGACCAGCGACACGGTAGGAACCTCCAGTCGCGAGTTACGACGAAATATTATTCCATTTTATTATATGATCATGCCCGAGCTCAGGCCACGGCGGGATCCCACGGGGGCAGTCATTTGACCGCGCAAGATCCCTTGTTAACTTGTCGATTGTAAAGGCATAACCGTGAATTACCGAGAGCGCATCCGTAATATTGTAAGACCGCTCATATTAAGGCGCATCATTGTCGCGCACTACTCATGAACTTTTCTCAATACTGCGATAATATCTACGCAGTAATTCTTCATTGTTTATCGAATCCGAACACATCTATTCCACTTTTTCTTTATCTATTCTACTTTTCTTTATATAATTATTTTTAGATTGAATATATCTACTTTTGTTACCCCTTATACTATTCTTTACTTGCTTTCATCTGTGTTGTGACGTCACACCTCATATACCATAGCATTGTACACCGGCCGGAAACATAACCTCGCGAGAACAATTGGGGACCTGTACGGGTCTTGAGAAGACACACGAATCCTATTAGTCCTGCATACAACTAAACGCGACATTAGATTTTAAATTAACTTCCCCGTTTAGCTTGTACCGAATAAACTAGAAAATCCCTCCTCTTCCAGGAAGGGATTAGAATTCCGCAATAATGATCTTCAGTTAGATTGCCGTTGATTTATTGTAATTAAAATTAACAAAAATATTCAAGCGTTACGACCGGTCGCACGGCAGGCCGCTCGCGGATTTCTCATCGACCGTCTTGACAAACATCAAAGTCGTGATAAGCCTCGCCCGGACGTAACAACCGGAACCATTCTACAAAATATCATTGGACATTGTTGGACCTTTCAGAATTACCAGGAAAGGGAATAAATATTTGCTAACAATGCAGGACAACCTGACCAAATTTTCCGTGGCCGTACCTTTGACTGACGCAACCGCACGATGCATAGCCGAAGCCTTCGTAAGAAACTTTATCTGCCGACACGGGACCCCTCAATACGTGCTGACCGACCAGGGGACCGCCTTCATCGGTTCATTCATGAAAGCGCTAACGAAGGTGTTGGGTATTAAACAGCTACAAACAACAGCCTTCCACCCGCAATCTAATGGATCGCTCGAAAGAAGCCACCACGTGCTCGTCGAGTATCTAAAGCACTTCATAAATAGTCACAGGGACTGGGACGATATCATGGACCATTGTATGTTCTCTTATAATACCAGCGTGCATGAGGCAACGCGTTTTACACCCTACGAGCTAGTGTATGGAAAAGAAGCACGACTCCCAATATGCCAACCGAACGCCAAGTCTGAAACGTATCCGGAGTACGTAAACAGTTTAATTGATACCATGCATAACGTACAGGAGATGGCAAAAACTAACCTACAGCATGCCAAAGAAACATCCAAAAATTATTACGACCGGCGACAAAATACTCGCAGCTTCAAAATCGGAGATTGGGTGTATCTACAGAAGAATCAGAAGAAGAGTAAATTTGATGATCAGTACGAAGGCCCTTATGAAATTATAAGAGTATTTAATAACGGAAACATTAAAATTCAAATAAGGCATACTGAAAGAATTGTCCACCCGAATCGACTCAAACTCGCTCATGGGCACTATAGACAATAACTGATCCCTCCAATCATTTCAGGCTCTCTGGCATGTTCAGCTCTTGAACATGACAACCACCATAACCGCGCTTATAGCTTATGACTGCGAACCACCCAACATAAATATCACTACCCTCTCGCTTCTCTCGATAGGAGATTGCAACATTCCCAATGTTGAACCAACAGTAACGGAAAAATACATACAGCTACTACAGTTATCTGAATTCTCAAATACACATGTAAAGCAATGCCGAATTGAAGTCGACAGCACCATTTTCCACTGCGGAATGCACTCCCACATCTCACTCGTCAGCAATGGACGAACTGAGTATGTGATGGAAATGAGCGCTGAAGCATGCCTCAAGCTACATATTACGGGAGTATTGAATCTTGGATCCCATACTACCATCACTGGAATAAAATCGAATGAGACGGTCACCAGATCAGCTACTATCGCCGGGAGAATTTCTATGAACGGCGATTGCAAAGGAGTGGAATATTCCGACCCTTACGGTGCATGGAGCGATGTGGTCGTTCAGGCCATAATTCGCATCACGCTGAGAGATTACACCGCGACAACTCGGCCGGACATAAACAAAATCATATTGAACTCCGGCACGAAATGCTCGCTATCGGACGGAAATTGCATGGACATGGAAGGGGAAAATACCTTCTGGGCCCCCATCCCCTTGGATCACTGCAGATTTAATAGCTATGACGTGTTATACGAAGGAAAGGCGAATAAAACTTATGACAATAGCACAACCTCGCGTACCTCACAGGAAGTATACGCAATAACAACCGATGATATCACTTTTGCATTAGCTAAGAAGAGCCAACTAACGCTGTGTAATTTCGTACTCAGCAGAACCGAACACCCAAAACTTTTTATTCTGGAAACGAGAAAAGGCGAGTCCTTCGCAACGCACCGACCAACAGCAGTAAAAAATTTGGACATTTTCACATATGTAAACAATAAATTTGTCTATTTAGAAAAACATATGGGAGGTCAAATGAAAGCACTGTATACAGACGTACTTATGCAACAATGTAATTTGGCAAAACAGATGCTGGAAAACGCATTGACTATAGCTAAAGTAATGCCAGAAGATTTCGCACTCCATATTATGAAGGGCCCTGGCCATATGGCAGTGGTATCAGGAGAGGTAATCCATGTAGTGAAATGCGTGCCTACAATGGTGAAAAGGCGAGAAACTAGCGAGTGTTATCTACAATTTCCAGTATATAAAGGGAACATGTCTCTGTTCATGGCTCCTAAAAGCCATATTCTACTTAATACGGGAACCCAGGTTGACTGCAACCCCTACATTCCGTTAATGTATTATTTGGATGGCGTATGGTACAAAATAACGCCCTCAGCTACCTCGGCAGTGGCACCCAACGAATTACAGCCAGCGGTAATGCAATCATGGATCTACACGAATCCCGCCGAACTAGCAACATCAGGGATTTACTCCACGCAAGATCTCGAACAGCTGAGGAATCATATAATGTTTCCAGCCGAAAGACCTGCCGTACTAAATACTATAGCTAGAGGAATGTCTGGACAAAAGGCAAATATGCAAGGCATATCTCTAATAAATATGTTTGACGAAAAAAACCTTCGAGGAAATTGCTTCCTCCACCTGGTCCAGAATATGGCAACGGTTCACGGGTTTCGGTACCTTCAGTGCAGGATTATTCGGAATATGGATCGCCATCAAAACAGTAAAATTTGCGATCGACACTGCACTACATGGTTACGCATTACACAACGTCTACGAGTGGGGCATACATCTGATAGGCGCTGTTTGGGACTCAGTAACTAACGTCCTGATACATCTTAAGAAGCGCACACCGGATGGTGACGAATCCAGACGCCAAAACACGGCCCCACAGGCTGAGGAGGCGAACACCAGCCTCGTCCCACCGGAAAGCATAGACGCCCCTACCACCACATCGGGATACACGAGTGTTTACCCCAAGATATCAGAGGAAACACGCTTCTCGATAAAAACGCAGAATATGAAACATACCAGCTCAAGGGACATTGCCAGAACAATGGCAAACCTCGAAAAGGCACAATGTCTAAAAGGGGGATGCTCAACAACAAACCCGACGATACGAGACCCCCGCAATTTATTTTGCCCGGCGTGTACAGGCTACCTGCGAAACAAAAAAGGAGAATCAGCATATCTACTGGCATTTATACACGCATTGGTAGGCACCTACGCCGAACCCTTGAAATGTAGGACGTGCGGTATACCAATCTTTGTCTCACGCCCAGCATCGGAGTGCTACAAATGCACAGCCATATATTTATGGTATGCTGACCGATATAAACAAGCAGGGATCGAAACGGAAATGTTATATGAAACCATCTTAGCACTAAACACCGATAAGATGTACGACGAGGAGTTTGGAGACCGGGCCCTGGAGTGAAAAAAGGGAGTAGGAAGTCTCCAGCGATGAGAACATCATGTAATCAGCAAGGTCAGAAATGTTTAGATTCAAGCAGAATGAAGGACTTGCAACTCCCACTCAAGCTTTTTCGCAGGGCGGAACCGAACTTATAAAAGATCGGACGTCCCTGTACTTGTCAGTCTGAAAGTGAGTTCAGAAAGGTGACAAATAAAGAATATTATTAAAAAGTGCCAAAATGGAGAGAGTCCCCGAAGATGGACTGGCGCCGAGCGCCCCGACGTATTTTCTGCCGCTATATATACAAATCCCTATAATCGGACTTGTTCCACCCGTGGAAGCAGGCACGGGTATAACACGTCAACGAGACAGCCGACCACCCCCGCCACCCTACTACGGGCCACATTACGTTCTCCGCCCAAACATGGAAATACTGACTATACCACCAGTCCCGACACCACCGGAGGAAGGACGACACGAGGAAGGGGGGCTGGGATGGGACCAGGAGTTCCTTAACGCCTTCGATGAAGACCTCTTCAATAGCCTCCTGGGCGACCTGGAAACACCGCGCAGTACATCCAATGTGGACATTGGACCATCCCAAGGAGGGGGGTGTTACGGTCGCCCCCAAAAACCCCAATTAGGGCAGGGAACACGGCGATCGCCCAGGACCACAGCTCATCCCCCGGAACGACTCCAAGTTGGGGCCCGTAGGGCTCGCCGTCGTCGCCGAACTACAAACAGGCGAAGCGGCAGGCGCGCGACGACGCATTAAAACGGGCGCGCCGCTCAAAACGAGGAAAGGAAAGGAAAAGGAAAAATCAAAGTGGCACAGCCCACGAAACAATCAACCGACGCCGTGTCAACAAACGAGAGGATGAGGCCTGTCCAAGACTCTAGTCAAAGTGTTCTCTAATCTAAGTTATTGCTGCGACCGTGACCTTCCGTGCACCTCAACCGTTTCTAAAAGACATTTGTGTACCTATCAAGATCCCGTCATCGTTTACCGTGCAAATACCTATTGTACCGACATCGATAAGAGTATGGGCTTGTTTATCTTTAATTCTCTATAAGGGAGCCTGCGTGCTTCAAGATGCCCTCGCGAATTATCCGTGAAGAACGTCTTATTCTCGGCAATAGAACGGAAAGCTTTTATGGGCTTGTTTATTCCGTAAAACTAGTATAAATGGGAGCCTGCGTTGCTCCAAAAAGTTAGTTCTTCCATATTCTTCACCGTGCGTAAAAGCAGTTCTTCCATATTCTTCACCGTGCGTAAAAGCAGTTCTTCTACAATCTTCGCCGTGCACAACAGTTCAATTCTTCTACATCTTTCGCTGTGCGTAAAGTCAGTCAGTTTCT
The DNA here is from genome assembly GCA_963942575.1 of Priocnemis perturbator. Lineage (NCBI taxonomy): Eukaryota > Metazoa > Arthropoda > Insecta > Hymenoptera > Pompilidae > Priocnemis > Priocnemis perturbator. The sequence continues at coordinate 2,619,690 of OZ012649.1, read as the reverse complement.
CTACATTGTTATTCTACGATTTTCACCGTGTGTAAAGTCTCTGCGTTCGTCGTTCGTACGTCTGGCTTGTTCGGAACAGTTAAAAGACACTTCTCGAGCACCAACCTGTGAGGTACAGAGGTAACATAATTTACCACAATACCTGCTTGCATCACCGTATGCACATCTTTGTATTGTTAGCCTAAGGAAATATACATATATATATATTTTTAATATATATACTTGTACCACCCCATCATTCTCCAATGGCTACGCACCTATCCTCAAAACAGGTATAAGACCTCTTATTCTCCAAAGATAGAGCGAATCGGGTGGAATTCCCTTTTTAAACTTGCCGCTCATTTTATCGTCATTGCAACGCGTTCGAGAGTCGACCACCACAGCATCGATTATTCTCGATTCTTCTACGAGCTTCAGCTCCTCACCTCCGACAGGCGGATCCACAGGAATACGACAGAAACCGGTGACCAAGGGGTCAGAAATTCCGTAAGAAGGGAATTCATCCAAATTCCCCACGGGACTTCACGCCGGGTCGTAACACTGTTGTTACAGCCCTAACACCGCGCCCGTCACGGATCACGAGAACGAGGGAGTAGGACGCACGCAATCAGCATCACCAGCGCCATCGCATCAGGCACGGCGAACAGCACGGAAGCGCATCGGCTTTATCGACCGCTTGCAGGTCGGGACGATGCCGACAAGGAAACGCCGACGCAAGCAGCGAGACAAGCCCAGCCGCCAAACCCCCATGGAGGCGAGGCAATGAGAACACCAGCACCGCCCACCAAGGAAGGAGGGAGAAGATTAGACCACCTCGGACCGAGGTCAGGAAAAAAAGGGGAACAAGCAAGCAGCGTCAACCCACACGGCTCCGCCATAACTTCTGCGGAGACACCAAGGGGAGGGCACTCAAGGCTACTGTCGGCATAGCGCGCCGAATGACTCCCGATAGAGAATACCGGTAACCTTGATCTCGCGCGAACGTCTCGAGTCACCGACAAAAGGGATTTATGCATCCTTTACTCTTCTTCTATCTTCTAAACTGTCACCCATCCGCGAAAACTGTCAGGGGTCCGCGCAATACCCATCGTTTCACGCCGACAAACGACTAACTTATGAGCTTGTTTACGCTCTAATATTGGTATAAAAAGGGAGCCTGCGTTGGTCCAGTCCAGTTACAAGAGTCAGTTAGAAAAGAGCAGTCCGTAGTCCTCGATCAGCTTCGAAAGCTGTGTAGTTTAGTCAATGTTCAGTTACAAAAAGTGCAGTCTACAGATCAGTCCTCAGTACAGTCCTCTGACCAGAGAGAGTACGGTAAAAACTATCCGTACTTAAGTGAAAACAGTGCTTAGAGTCAAAGTCGCGATTCGAATTGTTAAAACATCAACTCAGCGAGAATAAGGAGAAAGTAAGAAATACTATTATACCTGTTAGTATCACCTGATACACATAATTGTATTGCTAGAATAAGGAAATATATATATTTTACCCAAAATATATACCTATATAATACACCATCAACATCATCAATGTCTACACTACACGCGGCTAAAAAGGTATAGAATCCAATACAACCTCAGAGCGAATCGGGTGGATCATCCTTTTGAATTGCCGCCCATTTTAAACATCTTGCCGACACCTTTGAGAATCGATTATTCTCGACGCTTCTGCGAGCTTCAGCTCCTAACCTCCGACAGGCGAATCCACAAGAACAACGACAACGACAAAATCCGGTGACCGAGGAGTCATAGAAATCCGAAAGAAGGGAATTCTTTCAAATTCCCTACGGGACTCCTCGTCGGGTCGTAACACTGTTGTTATGTACCCCACGAAGAGGGAAACAAGGGACTCGGAGGGCAGGCCGACAACGCCTCCGCACCATCTAGCGACGAGGGATGGTACCTGAACGAAGTCACCGGGCTATTCGAGTATCCACCACCAGCCGCAGAAGTACCCACCCATTAGGTAAGACGGACGCCCCGGACTCTGCAGAGCCCACCGGACCGACTGCAAGTCGGGACGCGATTCCCTAAGCGGCGCCGACGCACCCCACGGCCTAGGCAACGCCCGCAGGCGAGGGAGTAAAGGGGGACCCGAACCACCTCGGACCATGATCAAAGGAACAAACAGCGTCCGCAGCTGCAGGGGTTACCAAGGGAAGGGGACCCGCTCAAGGCTTCCACTGACTCATCTCAGCAAGAGCGGCGACCACCTCAATCGTAACTCCCCAAGACGGGCCGACTGCTCCAAAAAGAAGAAGAGGGAAGACACGTGCACGCTCCGTACGGTGTCACCCTGTCAACAGTCATTGTGCGCGAGTACTGTCACACGTTTGCGCCGACTATTGTCCGATGACAGTAGAAATAAAGACTTTATAGGTTTGTTTACGCTCTAGCTAGATCCGGGAAAGAGACCACACTGCTCCAGGATGCCCTCGTTACTTAACCACGACAACCTGTCACATGTCCACGCGAGACCTATTATCATGCAGCAGAAAAATACGGACTTGTTTACTCTTTAAAATCATATAAAAGGGAGCCTGCGAGGCCAGAGAAGGGCAGTTCTAACGAGCAGTTCTAACAGCCAGTCCTAACGTTCAGTTCCGAGAGCAGTAAAGTACGGTCCAGAGATTAGTTCCGAGTACCGTACCGCACAGAGATCAGTCCTTGTCTCTTAAATCGTGTTACCAGTTAATTCAAAACTAGTTCAGATACTAAGTACGTAAACCAAAGCAAGAGTCGTGATTCAGAGAGATCGACATCGACTCAACCAAAGTACAAAGTAAGACTGCCTTATCGTACCTGTTGCATCACTCGATGCACATAATTGTATTGTTAAGGGCCGATTTTTCCACCTCTGGATAAACTGTTAGGTAGCTACCTAACGGATAAAATTGTAACTAGCGTTATTCCACCAATTGTGATGGCCGTAACGAACAAATAAATTTCAACGATAGGTGGGACAACGTTAGTTACAATTTTATCTTTTAGGTATGCTACCTGACAGTTTACCGATAGGTGGAACAACCGGCCCTCAAATAAGGAAATATATATATATTTTACTCAATATATATATTATTACAAAACACCATCTACATCCTCGATGTCTCCATCCCAGTCAACCAAAAAGATATAGAAATTATCATAAACCAGAGCGAGTCGGGTAGAACAGCTTTTCGAATTGCCACACATTTAACCGCGCTACAGACGCCTTCGAGAATCGACAACGGCATAATCGATTATTCTCGATGCTTCTGCAAGCTTCAGCTCCTAACCTCCGACAGGCGAATCCACAATACCTACAAGACTACGACAAAAACCGGTGACCAAGGGGTCATAGAAATCCAAGAGAAGGGAATTCATTCAAATTCCCTACGGGACTCCTCGCCGGGTCGCAACAGTATATTGTTACGTTTTGTTACGGTCGCCCCGAAAAACACGAACCAGGGCAGGACCATTGGGTGAGGCCGTTGCCCAGGTTATGGCCCCAACCCCCTAACCGACTCCAGGTCGGGACCCGAAGGGCCCAGCGATGCGGAAACCGACGCGGTCATAGACGCGGCAGCAGGCGAATGGGCTAAAGCAGGCCTGGGCAACTCGTGGCCCGAGTGCCACATTCCCCTTCTTCTTCCACTTCTAACCGACCCCCACCTTATTCCGTTTGCGCGCCGACGGAGCGAGGGGAACTAGCGGAGACGGTCCCGAATATATGCTACGCTAGGTCCCCTCGCTCCGGGCAAAAAAAGGCCGGCAGCGACTTCCCCGCTGCCGGGTAGCCCTTCCCGGGGAGGGACGACTTCCCCTCGCTCTGTCGAGGGGAGAAAGAAGAAGCGGCCGCCTGCGGAGCCGCTCCCCTCTGGGGGGGAGCTTCAAGATTGGCTCCGAGGGCTCACCGAGCCGGAACTTAGGGAGGTGGTGGCTCTCAAGAGAGAAGAGGTTTGGAGGATTGCCGCCACCTCCAACAACCTCAAGGGCCAAAACGTGAGGGCCCTTAGGAGCGCGGTTGATACCTTGGAGGCCGCCTTTAGTGTCGGGTTCGCCCGAGCCGACCCGGGCGTGGACAGCGACTCTGCATCGCGCCGGGAGGCCCTTCTGGTGGCCTCGCTCCGTGAGCAGCTCGCGCGCTCTCAACGTGAGAATGCGGAGCTGCGGAGGGCCCTCAAGGAGAGGGAACCGTCGCCGCCGAGGGATGACCGCACCAGGGCGCCGACGAAGGCGCCGACGAAGACGCCGATGCCGACGACGTCGTCCACCGCCGCCTCGAGGCTGGAGGCGGCGAGGAGGGGGCCGATTGCCGAGGTCGACCCTATGGTGCGGATCCGGAATGAGGTGGTCTGCCTCATCCGGGAAGAAAATGAGGGGCTGCGCGCTGCCATCGTTGCCCTCACAGCGGTGGTGCAGCCCCTCGTGGCGGCGTCTCGGGCACCTGCCCAACCGCCCGCTGCGCAACAGCAGCAGCTTCAGCCGCCGCGGGAAGCGGCTCCGAAGAGGACGCGCTCCCCTTCGCCGGCCGTTCCGCGAGCTGCGAGGAAGCCTGCAGCCACTGCTGTATCCTGTTCGGCCGCTGCAACTCCGGCGAACCCGGGGAAGAAGCGGCGACGGGACGACGAGGGAAAGGGGGCGGCTCCCGGGACGCCAGCCGCCGCCCCTAAGGTAAGTGGCGACGCCCCTCCCTCTGCGAGCGTTGCCGGCGAACCTGGCCCATTGTCGTGGGCACAGGTCGCCGGCAAGAAGGCGAAACGCGCTTCCGGGCAAGCGGCCCGGAAGCAAGCCGCGAGCGTCGCGGCTCCCGTCCCTGCGTCCAGGGGCGGGAAGATTAATGATAAGAGGGGAGCGGGCTTCCCTCCCGCGAGGAAGCCGCGAGCGGCGGTGGTGACGCTCCACCGCCGTCCCGACTCACCCTACGAGGGGTGGGCGGAAATCATGAAGAAGGCGCGCGCGGAGATCGATTTGGTGGCCATCGGCATCTCCGGTGGCTTCCGCTTTAAATATACCGCCGCGGGAGGGATGGCCGTTACCATTCCCGGGGCGAAGAGCGCGGCACTGGCCGACGCTCTCGCCCAACGTTTTCGGGACGTGGTGGGGCCGATGGGCGTCCGCGTCGGACGTCCCACCCCAACGGGAGACGTGCGTCTGCTGGGGCTCGACGCGTCGGCTACCCCGGCGGACGTCACCGCCGCGATATGCGCCGCGACGGGGTGCTCGGAGGGAGAGGTGCGCACTGGCGAGGTGCGTGCTGCTCCCTCCAGAATGGGCACCATTTGGGTGAGGTGCCCTGCCATGGCGGCTCGCAAGATCGCTGTGGCCAGGGACCTCAAAGTAGGATGGGCCGCCGCAAGGGTGGAAGCCCTGCCGAGGCGCCCCCTACAATGCTACAAGTGTCTGCGCATGGGGCACGTCCGGGCGACGTGTCCTAGTGACGTGGACCGTAGCAATCGGTGCTACAACTGCGGTAGCACCGACCACCGCGCGAATACTTGCACGGCCGCTCCGCTTTGCGTGCTGTGCAAGGATCTCGGGAGGCCGTCGGGGCATAGGCTCGGCAGTAAGTCCTGTGCCCCGCCTCTCAAAAAGACGGGAAAAGGGGCCGGAAAGCCGGCCTCTTCGACCCCCAAGGGCGTCGCGACCGACGCCCCCGCGCCGCGAGGTCCACGCATCGTTAGCGTGGAAACCGTCGTGCCCGCGCGCACTGTCGCGATCGCGTCTGCGCCGAAGGCCGCGCCTAAGCCTGCGCCCGAGTCCGCGCCGGAACCCGCATCCGCCGCGAGCGGGTCGACCGCGGCGAGCGCTCCGCCCCCTGCTCCCTCTGAGCCGGCGATGGTGCCCGTCGTGGTACTAGATAGATGCGACGAGCCGTCGGGACCGGTCCCGACGGCAAACATGTTCGACGGCCTGGAGGAGGCGATGGAGGCTTCGCCTTCACCCGCTTAATCCAGGCAAACTTGAATCGTTCCGCCCGTGCTCAGGATCTCCTGATCCACAGCATGATGGAGCGATGCGTTGGGCTCGCCGTCGTATCTGAGCCATACGCTATCCCGGACCGTCCGGGATGGATTGGCTCCGCGTGCGGTGCCGTTGCTATCGTGCAGCGGCACGTCGCAAACTCCCCATCGTGCTCGCTCGTAGAGCGTGGGGACGGGTTCGCGATCGCGAAATGGGGGGGGATTCACATCGTCGGGTGCTATTTCTCCCCCAATGCACGCCTGGCTGACTTCGAGGCGTTCCTCGAGCGGCTGGGCAGTCGCCTGGACAGGTTGCCGGGAGCCTGTGCGTTCGTTCTGGGCGACTTCAACGCGAAGTCCGCGGCATGGGGGAACGGAACCACGGACCGAAGAGGAGCAACCCTCGAGGGATGGGCAGTGCCAAGAGGACTTCGACTCCTCAACGTGGGAAGCGCGAGCACCTGCGTGCGGTGGAACGGCGGCTCGATCGTTGACGTATCGTGGGCGACGCCTTCTGCCGCGCGCCTGGTGCGGGGGTGGTCGGTAGCGGAGGATATCGAGTCTCTCTCCGACCACCTCTACATCGTCATCGAGCTCAGCGTGGGGGGCCGTCCTGCCGGCGCCCCCCAGCGCGGGCGCGGAGCCCGGGCCCGTAGGTGGGTCCTCCGAGGGCTGGACGAGGACGCGCTGACCACAGCCATCATTATGGAGGACTGGGCGCAGCCGCCGCCGCCCGCCTCGCGGGAAGAGGAGGAGGAGGAGCATCCGGATGACTCGGCTGTGCGCTTTCGGCGCACGATGACGAGAATCTGCGATGCCTCCATGCCCCGAGCCAAGACGAAGCCCAGCGGGAGGCGGGAAGTGTACTGGTGGTCGGCGGAGATCGCGGCGCAACGTAGCGCCTGCGTCTCCGCGCGACGCCGGTTGCTCCGCTTCCGTCGCCGACGACAACGAGGGACGCCGCAGGAGGAGCGCGCTCTGTACGACGCGTACTCCTGCGCTCGTCGGGCTCTCCAAAGCGCGATACGCAGCGCGAAGAGCGCAGCGTGGGCGGAACTCGTGGAGACGGTCGAACTGGATCCATGGGGCCGCCCGTACAAGATCGTGCTGCGCAAGCTGCGTGACGGGGGACCTCCGGTTACGAGCAGACTCGAGCCGGAGTTCTTGAAGCAGGTGTTGGACGCGCTCTTCCCTCCGGACGAGGATGGAGAGGAGCCGCGACCTGCCCCGCGCGACTCCCCAGAATGGGACGAAGAACTTCGCGTCGCGGGAGATGAGATCAGCCTCGCGGTGAATAGGATGCGCGCCAAGACCGCCGCGCCGGGGCCCGACGGTGTACCCGGTAGGGTGCTCGCGCCGGCCCTCAAGACGCTACACCCGAGGCTGACGAAGATATTCGACGTTTGCCTCCGAAGAGGAATATTCCCCGCTCCGTGGAAGGCGGCGAACTTGGTTCTGGTCCCCAAAGTGGGGCGGCCGGCGGACTCTCCTTCCGCTTACCGCCCCATATGCCTTCTGGACGAGGCGGGCAAACTCTTCGAGACTTTGCTCGCCGCTAGGATTAATGCGCATCTGTCCGGGGTGGGACCGAACCTGGATGACGACCAGTTCGGATTTCGTTGCGGGCGCTCGACGATCGACGCGTTGGAGCGCGTGCGCGGCTTCACGATGGGCGTGACTACCGGGGGTGGAGTGGTGTTGGCGGTGAGCCTCGACATCGTCAATGCATTCAACACTCTGCCCTGGGGGGCGATTCGGGATGCGTTGGAGCATTACGGCCTTCCGCCGTATCTCCAGGCCGTTATCCGGGACTACCTGCGGGACAGAACGGTAACGTTTACCGTAAAGGACGGCGGCGTCCAAACGCGGCGGGTTACGCGCGGGGTACCGCAGGGCTCGGTGTTGGGTCCACTCTTGTGGAACCTGACGTATGACTGGGTTCTGCGGGTCCCTCGGCCTCCAGGAGTAAGTGTCGTCTGCTACGCGGACGATACGCTCGTCCTCGCCGGGGGGGACTCCTGCGAGAGGGCCATCGAGCTGGCCGGCCAGGCGCTGGCCTCTGTCCTCGATCGCATCCGTGCTCTCGGCCTTTGCGTCGCTCCGGCCAAGACGGAGGCCATGTGGTTTTACCGCAGGCTCCACGGTCGGGGCGTCCCGGCGGTCGCGGGCGTCGGACTCGGCGACAATGGGGAGTTAACCCCCGTGGGCGAGGGGTTCCGCTATCTGGGACTCCTCCTTGATCAGACGTGGAAATTTGATCGTCACATCAAAAAGCTGATACCACGGGTGGAAGGCACGGCGGCGGCACTCGCGCGGCTGCTGCCGAATCTAGGGGGCCCCGGGGCCCGTGCTCGCCGCCTGTATTTGGGGGTCGTGCACGCTATGGTGATGTACGGCTCACCGATATGGGCGGATAGATTATCAGCCCCCACCTGGAGGGCGCTGGACTCCCTCCAGCGCCTGATGGCTCTGAGGGTGATAAGGGGATACCGAACCGTCTCCTTGGAGGCGGCGAGGACTCTCGCGGGCGTCGTGCCCATAGATCTTATGGCGCGCGAACTGGCAGCGGCTCATCGGCGACGAGTCGAGCTGCGAGAACGACGAATCGATCCGGTGGTTGCGGCGAACACCATCCGGGTCGAGCGCAGTGAGGGGAGAAGAAGGTCGATCGGCACATGGCGCGATCGGCTGACGGATCTCCCCAACGGTAAGAGCCGGACGCTCGTCGAGGCGCTGCTCCCCATCTTCGAAGATTGGGTCAGCAGATCGCGGGGCGCGCTTAGTTTCAGGATGACGCAGGTGCTCACCGGACACGGATGTTTCGGGGTGTACCTGTGTCGCCTAGGGAGGGAACTGTCCGAGCAGTGCCATCACTGCGGGGAGGGTAGGGACACGGCGGCGCACACCGTCGAGGAGTGCCCGGCGTGGGCACGGGAACGCCGTGTCCTTCGTAGCGTTTGCGGCTGGGACCTCTCTCTTCGGTGCGTTCTCCCCGAGATGCTCCGGAGCGACCGGTCCTGGAGTGCGTTCGCCTCCTTCTGCGAGGGCGTCATGTCCGAGAAGGAGGCTGCCGAGCGAGAGCGGGAACGCGATCCCGACTCGCTCCGCGTGCGGCGTCCGAGGAGGCTTCCGCCTCCCTTCCTCCGTCCCGCTGTGCGGGGGGGCGGGGGATAACCGCGTGGGCGACCGTCGGGAGCTGCCCTCTCTGCGGTCGCCGCATCACCGGTGGCCGACGGTTTCGGATTCGTAGCCGCCGTCGGCCGGGTATTTCATAGGGCTCCTCGCGCGCGTCGAGCCAGGGCGCTCCCTCTGAGCGCCTTCGGGAGTTTTGGCCGTTCGGCAGGTGCCTGGTCGAGCGGTCTTATCTACGCGGGTCGTTGGGTAGTTTTCTAAATTCAATGAGTGATCGTCACCCTATTGCAATTGTTAGAGCCTTTTTGGCAATTCATTCGATGAACAGCTCGGCGCCGCTTTGCGGTGCCGAGTCTGTAACCTAGCCGTTTCGGAGGCCGCTTCGCGGCCTCCAAAGTATTGGGCGCTTCACGCCATCCTCGGGTGCGTCGCGGACGTAATTCGTGCGCGAAATTCCCGTAACGCACCCACTCTCGAGCAGGGATGTGGCATCGGGGAGGTTTTAGCCGGTGGAAATCCGGCACTACCTCGCGTCCCCCTCGTTGGGCCGCGGGGTGTCTTTGAAAGATTTCCTCATCGACAAAAAAAAAAAAAAAAAGGTCCCCTCGCTCCGTCAGCGCGCAAACGGAATAAGGTGGGGTTCGGTTAGAAGTGGAAGAAGAAGGGGAATGTGGCACTCGGGCCACGAGTTGCCCAGGCCTGGGCTAAAGGAACGGGCATACCACTTCGAGCAAGGCAAGGAGGAAAAAAAAAAAGAGAAAGTCAAAGTGGCACAGCCCACGGACCAATCAACCGATGCAGCATCAGTGTTACAACCAGTCATCTCAGAAGTGGCATCCTGCCGCATGCGGCATGCGTGGTGGGGGAAGAGAGAAAAGTAGATGCCTCGTGTCCGTGAGAGCTACGCGCCACTCGATTGGCTCGTAGCTCTCACGCATGCACGCATCCTACGTCTCTGTGTGCGGCAGGATGCCACTTCTAAGATCACTGGTTACAACCCTGAAACATCGCCCATATCAGAGGCACAACCGGAGAAACGGGATGGGTGCAACCGGTTCCACCAGCGCCATCCCGCCAGGTGCGTCGAACATTCCGAAGGCGCACCGGGTTTATCGACCGCCTACAGGTCGGGACTATACCGATTAAGCGACGCCGACGCAAGGGGCAAGGCCGACCCAGCCGCCGAACCATCGTGAGGGCGAGGCATTGAAAACGTCAGCACCGCCCATCGAGGGAGGGGAGGAAAGACTAGACCACCTCGGACCGACGTCAAAGAGAAACAAACAAGCCGCATCAACCCATACGGCTCCGCCATCATTTCTACGGAGGCACCAAGGGGGAAGGCACTCAAGGCTACTGTCGGCACATCGCGCCAAGTGACTCCCGATGGAAAATACCGGTAACCTCGGTCTCGCGCGAACATCTCGGGTGTACCGACAAAAGGGATTTATGCGTTCTTTATTCTTCTTTCTTTTTTCTAAACTGTCACCTATCCGCGAGAACTGTCAGGGGTCCGCGCAATACACATCGTCTCACGCCGACAAACAACTAATTTATGAGCTTGTTTACGCTCTAATATCGGTATAAAAAGGGAGCCTGCGTTGCACCAGATCAGTCAGTAGTCCTCAGTACAGTCCTCAGATCAGAAAGAGTGCAGAAAAGAACTATCCGTACTTGCGTGTAAACAGTGTTTAAAGTCAAAGTCGCGATTTGAATTGTTCAAACATCAACTCAGCAAGAATAAGGAGAAAGTAAGAATATACTATTATACCTGTTCGTATCGCCTGATACACATAACTGTATTGTTAGAATAAGGAAATATATATATATTTTATCCAATATATATACTTGTACAATACACCACCAACATCCTCAATGTCTTCACCGCACTTGGTTAAAAAGGTATAACATCTAACATAAATCAGAAGCGAATCGGGTGGATTATCCTTTTGAATTGCCGCTCATTTTAACGTCTTGCCGACACCTTCGAGAATCGACAACGGCATAATCGACTATTCTCGACCCTTCTGCGAGCTTCAGCTCCTAACGTCCTAACCTCCGACAGGCGAATCCACAAGGACAACGACGACAAAAATCCGGTGACCAAGGTCATAAAATCCGAGAAAAGGGAATTCGTGTGAATTTCCCACGGGACTCCACGCCGGGTCGTAACAAATGGATGTTGAGGAACACATCGAAGCGACGGCCGGCGCAGAAACAGTAATTGTAGATGGAAACAACCCTAATCTTCTGGTCCTAAGCTCCAAAAAACCACAGGTTCCCCAAGAAATAGAAAAGTGCTGGTAATGAAATTCACAGCAACTGCACATTGCGAGATTTTGGATGCCATTTTGGGAAAAGATGCAGATGTCCAAAATTTATCACTGGGTGATCAAATCCACAATATATTGTTTACCTCCTATACCATCCTGAGACAACGACACAACCAGACTGGAGGCAAGTTAGAACAAAGAATTGTCGGGACTGATTTTAAAGTAACTTTCGGTGGAAAAGAATACAACAAAGGCAGGAAAGAGATCCTTACATTAGTAGAAGCAAAAGCGGTTTACCATGGGATACCCTTCGCTAAATATGATCAAAAAGACGAAAAAAACTGGTACGGGATAGCAAATCCATTACTAAACTTTTTATCCGGATTCTCTTTGAGAAGGAAGGAACTACGGTTGGGTCACCATCATATGCCCACAGAGAAGAAAAATAACATAGAAAAAGACGTTAACCTTGCGCAATACGGGATTTACGGAGTACATCATCCACTCTGTGAGGGGGTCACTTTCCCGCTACAGAATAGGGCTTCCATGCCAGAGACTGTAGGACCCATGACTGCACTTTTATGTTATTTAAAGGCTGATAGACGGTACTCGAAGTAATGGGAGGATGCGGTCAAGCGGAGTTTCGCCCATTTTCCGGAAATAGACACCATAATGCAGATTGTCCGAGAGAATGATCCTTTCCGAAATCAGAACCTTAATATTCCTGCTTGCAGACGCCTCTTTGATTGTGACTACAAGACAGGCTACTCGAATGTTTACGCCTCCAGCAGCGTTCAGCTACATCATGATGCATAATCATAAGCTCGAAAACACAGATTATAAATCAGATAGTATATTACCTCACTTTAATTTCTCAGGTCATAGTGCCCTTTTATTCTATAAGATTTTTATGAAATGCCCATGGAAAATGAACTTAAATGCGGGTACAGATAGTATTGCTAAACAAATATGCTACCACAGCCTGTTTGGAACATACAAAGAAGATCTGGGAGTTTTATCTCAAATCACTATTCAAGTAAATTGGGACACGCGAGAACAGATGGGTGGTAACTTTCGGAAAGCTAATACTGAAGGAGCTACAATAACCTTTATACCAGTTCAACAAAAATTATACTTGAAGCTATCTCAGGCAAACCAAACTGGGTTACTCACATCCTCCTATATCCAGTTATCATCCATCCCCTGCTTTAGTGGCAATACAAAGTGCAAGTTCGACAATGGTTTCTTTGATCATTTAGCGAGCGAAGAAACAAGAGCAGCAGGGGCAAGATCACTGCAAGCATTAATAACAACTTACACCACACTGAGAGAAGAATTGCGAGTGATGTTGGAGAGCAAAGGAGTTTTGGATGCTGGTACAACAGGATGGAGAAAGATTGAAGAGCTGACAACTACTTTAGAGCCTGGAGAAATAGAGGAAATGGTCATCCAAGCAACGGGAAGGTTTTTCCTGAAAAAAAAAAACAACTATATTTAATCAACGTATTTCTTTAGAATGTATTACTCTACTTATCTATATGTGTTCGCAATTTAAGGTATTATCAATGTTTTGGTTAGTGTCAGGAAAACTGCACTTGCGCCTGAGGAGTCTGGTTTAAAAGTACGAGTGAGGATGTAACGTGACGAAGCAGGGAACTTACGCCACGGGCCGGCACGAACGAACACGCGGGTTTGAGGAGTTCCTGTTCTTTATTGAGTAAACAGTAAAACTACTAGTTATAAAGATGCGTGAGAGGCACCGACGGACGAGGAGTAACTCCTCTTACACTTAGTAAATGTACGACAGAAACATGAACTGGAGTGAGCACCTTAGCACGCACGAGAAAGAGCATGTGGTTGAGGAATTCCCGAGAATCTTTATTCCCTAAAACACTTATTCTACTATTTAAAGTGGTGTGTGAGAGGCCCCGGCTAATTTGGAAACACCTCCCCTTAACTACGCGCACTAATCTGAGAACACTAGATTTTATTCGCAACAACAAGAGAGCACCTGTGTGGTCGAGGACAGAACGGAACGGTAATGGCCGTCGCGAGAGCGCGTGGAAGCGCGCGAGAACAATTACCCGAGAAGAACGCGACGCGGCGCTGCTAATTAGCAGGCGCGTTTACATAGAGTATCGACCGCTTGATTGATTTCCGCGAGAGTGTCACGGCCGCCCATTGGCCACCCGCCCGAGAGGACTATGAATACGCAACAGTTACTGACAACAAGAAGCAACAACCCAGTAAACACCAGACGACTTTAAGAGGACTTCAAAGTCATCGTTTTTGAGATGTCTTTTAAGTCGTCTTAAAGTTGACTAATTGACATCTTTTTGACGACTTGCATGTAAAACATGACTTTAAGAGCACTTTTAAAAGATGACTTTTTGGTTATCTTAAAAAGTGTTCTTTAAAGAGATCTTTTGTAAGTTGACTTTAAAGACAACTCATAACGATGAGAATGAGAGAACAATTCTAGGGAATTGGTTTTAGGGTCTGCCTTTTTTTGGGGGGGGGGGGGGGGGGGGGGGAGGAGCCTCTTGAAAGTGCGTGCGTGAAAGTTAGGCAGTGAGAGTCAGTGAGAGTCATTTGAAGTGTTGTATAGTTTAGCCATATTTGAAACCTTGTCTAGAGTTCGAGTGCACAAGAAGATTATCTTGAATTGGATTTGCAAGAAATTTATGAACATTTAGGTATGCGTAATTAATTTTGTAAAGTTGTTCATTAATGCATTTTTATATGACATGTACAATCGCATTGATGCATTCTAACCTATACACTATATTTGATACATTAGTTTATTTGAATGATGCTATGAATTTCTTCTATCATTAATTTATTAAGCATTTGCATTGGTATCAATTTGCTGTTGACGTTTGAAATTTAATTCATTGAAGGATTCCTCCAGTACAAGAAGCAAAGAAGGGAACCCCAGTCACCAAGCAACTTGAAGCTCGAGTATAAGTATATGTCAGGTAAATTTGGTTATAATTATCCAGATAGCAGGATCCATTGCTGCAGTTTTAGAAACTTTTAGAAACAAATAATATTAATTTTTGAATTTTTCCAAACTTTGTTGCCCTTTGGTGTTTTACAGAATCCTGCTACGTGGTTTTTATTTTCAAAATGATATTTCAAAAATAGACGTCTTGATAAGGCTTTCGCAAATAGTATAACTCAATTACTTAGTGCAAATAAAAATAAATTAGAATCAAACTTATCAGAATCAGCAGCTTCAAGTAGTGATCCTGAACCTGGCCCGTCTCGTGTTTTTTGTTTTGATAATTTTCAATCATCTACCAGTTCTCATAGTAATTTAGTTTCAGAGAAAGAAACCAGTAGTGTACATCCTGTGCAAATTTCTGAAGATAGTGAAGATCTTTATAATTATTATTTTAATAATGATAATTTTAATGATGTTAATGAGGATTCAGACAGTGATTTTTAGCATGTTCGGAGGAGTGGATAAAAAGAAGGATTCAGCGCTGGTTTCAGAAAGAAGGGGATAGGATTCCTGGACTATACGCCAGCAAACTGAACTCTATGTATGATGCAGTGTCAGCATACTGAAAATAAATATTTGAAAACAAATAATGTCTGTTTTATATACGATTTTTTATTCTAATTGCGACCTAACCTATAAACCTAGTAAAAACCTAGGGACCTCTGGTTAGTTCTCTTTTTGTCGACTTTTAGTCCTCTTAAATGTGGACTTTATAGTTCTCTTCAAGTCAACTTTTTAGTTCTCTTCAAGTCAACCTTTTAGTTCTCTTCAAGTCAACTTTTTAGTTCTCTTAAAGTTGTCTTTAAAGACAACTTTTTGGCTGGACATTGGACATCTTTTTCTGCACAGAAAAGGCGACCTTTAAGATGTCTTGAAAGACATCTTTCATCAGATAAAAGTTGTCTTAAAGAGCGCTTTAAGATAACTTTTTGTTTACTGGGAAGCTTAAAAACGAAGACGGTGTGACAAGGAAGATGAATCAAGCAGCACGTTGCAAAGAGGAATAGAATTAGAGAATAATGAAAGACTTGTGATACGTGGTAAGAATTATGAAGATATTTTCTAATCTAATTTATGTGATTGTGTCTTGACCGTGTATATGGGTCAGTAAATATCTAAAGTATAATGTTGGTATTCGTTATAATTCTGCCAAATAAAATATTTTTGTTAACTGAATAAATTATTCAAAAATTATTTTATTTCCTCTTGTTTCCTTACCCAAACCTTTTCTATTTGATTATTATGTCAATATTGTATATTATAAATATGTTTGTGATAAATAATGCCACAAATTATCTAAGCAAGTCTTTACATCGCTTTTTATGATATTGTTAATTATTTATTTGTAATTAATTAATTTCTAACATATTTTCTATTATTTTTAATAGTATCTGAGCAGAGGGCCCAACAGAACCCTTTTTCTTCTGCAATTAACACGCTCCTTAAGTGAGATTTCAATGCGCATGCGCGAGAAAGCGTCCCCAGGAACATCACTGACTGCCAGCACTGTACGTACACATATATATATTTGTGCGTCATAACCTCATCTGCTTAAATCGGAGCAACATGAACGCGATAAATCAAGCTGTATTAAATGTGATTGTTAATGAAATTGTGAGTAGTGATGGTAGTGACTCTTCGGAAGATGAATTGCTATTAGATTATAGTAATATGGTAGCATTACGACGACGAGAAAGAAAGCCTCGCATTCAAGGATATTGCAAAAGTTTAGTCCCGTTGTTGTCAAATGCGGACTTCAAATCACATTTTCGGTAAGAAAAAAATACTATGTCATTGCATTTAATTAAATTACATTCTAATTTATATGATTGTGTTTGATTATTAATCCTTCATGGGTACCGTGTTACTTTTTCGGACTATTTTGGCATCGTGGATCTTTTATGGCTGTAGACTCATTTTTCGTTCTTAAAACGATTTGAAAAATATCTAAAAATGATTACTTAACCTTGATGTGTTCTAGAATACAATCTTGAAATTATAAATTCGACACATATCAGGTTGTTTAGATTTTGATATATCATCTGGGACATGGATTATCTGCTACGATGCTCATAGAAGGTTAATAACAGTTAAACTGTATTCTAACTAATAGATTTTTCAACAGGATGACGAAAACTACATTTGAAGCCTTATCGAATATCATGGGGCCAAAACTGGCTCCACTAAGGATTCTTTGAGACCGTTTAAGGGTTGGTCGTCATCGCATTGAACCAAATAAGCAGTTAATGATTGCTATTTGGACACTTGCAACTACTGATTCGTACAGGTAATATATTACTAAAGGATTACTATTACTACAGGTACTAAAGAAATTACTTTTACTATAGATACTAAAGACATATGTTTGTAGGTTAATATGTGAACGCTTCAGTGTTGGAAAAAGTACTGGACTGTACATCGTCAGACGAGTGGTCAGGGCCTTAATGAGTATCCGGTCAAGCATCATAAAGTGGCCAAGCGACGAAAAGGCTGTTCTTGTTTTTATGTATCTATCATGACGTCGATGTATATGAACGAAAAAAAAAAACTAATTACTGTAAATATAAATAATGTATGAATGTAAATAATGAATTGAGAATCATGAATGACAATTAATCGCTATTTTGTTATTATTTGTCATGGTATGCATTATTGTACACATCGCTATAAACTGTAAATAAATATTTGTAAACATAGTTTGGCAGTACACATTCCAGTTAGAGTATAGTTCAATGCGTCAGCCATACCGGAAAGCATTTTCGAACGGAAATCCAGTACTGACAGTACCGTCAGCCAATTTCCGAACACGGGCCATGATCTGTATGGTCTCTGACAATCTCCATTAGTTTGATACAGTTGCCTATAATACTTCGACACATTGGGTCTTGCTTTTACTCGAACTATATATATACAATCTATAAATACTTAACTATATATATATATATATACAATCTTACAATCTATAAATACTTAACAATCTTATATATATATATATATATATATATTGTTAAGTAACTTTTTGCCAAAATTTGTTTGATTCCGTACATATTCTGGAGATAAATGTTTCTAAAATACGCATGATCGTGTTGTGGGATAAACACGGGTAAACAGCTGAAAGCATATCTGCTGGTAAAAGCGTAACGTTCGGCGCTGGCGATAATTCGATGTGCCGGCTATTATCTGTGGAAGACGCTACATAAGCGATAAAAGCGCGTGTTATATAGAAAGTATCTGCGAATGTAGCGCGTTACGACACAAATCAGGCCGACGTAAGTACGTGCTGTAACGTGGTTGTCATACTGTAACGGGGTAATAAAAATAAAATCGCAGCATATTGCATCGCTTTCCGTTTTCGTCGCGGTGCAACAGACAGGGCTAACGTAGAGGTTAAGAATGTTGCGCATTTTGTGCCGTAAGTGCCTTCGACCGGCTCACCTTCTGAGGAATAGCCTGCAAGCAGGCACGGTGCCGATTAGACATCTCAATTTGCTGGAATATCAGAGCAAGGAACTGCTCAGAGATTGCGGCGTGTCCGTGCAGAATTTTGCTATTGTCGACGATCTCGCGAATGCCAATTCTGCGATAAAACAGCTACGTTAGTATCTACATTTGTTTCCTACGATGTTCGATAGCAGATTGATCAGTCTTTATTTGCGGGTAATGGAGAACAACTTTTTTTTACGATTTTATGCAATGGTCTCACCGATTTCAATGTACAGTTGGTATCATATGGTTCGCATTCAGCGACATTTCAAATGAATTTTTGTCTAAACAGTAACACAGCATATTAGTAGAAATATTGTCATTGTTAGGGTAGAATTTAGCTGCTCCATTGTTTTTACAGATGGAGGTGAATATGTGGTCAAAGCCCAAGTCATGGCTGGTGGTCGTGGTAAAGGGTGGTTTGATAATGGATTCAAAGGAGGGGTGCATCTTACTAAGGAGTAAGTGAACATTCTTGTCATGGTTTTGCTTTTGTTATGTACATCTGACATAAGAAACTCTTATTTTGTAGCCCGAAGGCAGTTTTGGATGTAGTGAGGCAAATGTTAGGTCATCGGCTTATCACTAAGCAGACCTCCAAGGATGGCATCGTGGTACATAAAATTATGATAGCTGAGTCTGTGAACATTATGCACGAAGCGTACATTTGCATACTTATGGACAGGCAACACAACGGTCCTGTATTAATTGCTTCACCGGCAGGTGGTCAAGACATTGAAGCGGTTGCGGAAAAGACTCCAGAGTTAATAAAGACCGTGCCACTGGACATTTATCATGGTATCGACGACGATATCGCGAAAGAAGTTTGCGCTTTTGCAGGCTTCACCGATCCCGTTCTTCAGAAAAAGGCAATTTTCGAAGTAAAGAACCTGTGGAAATTATTCGTGGACATTGATGCTCTGCAAGTTGAAATTAATCCTCTGGCTGAAACCGACGACAAACAAGTTATAGCAGTTGATGCAAAAATAGCGTTTGATGATAATGCACAGTTTAGGCAGCAAGATCTTTTCGCATTGGAGGATACCAGTGAGAAAGATCCCAGAGAAGTTGATGCATCGCGCTTTAGTTTGAATTATATCGGCATGGACGGCAATATAGGTTGTCTCGGTACATACATTCTATTACCTTATTTATATTAGCAATTGGTAGAAGGTTATGTCACTTTAAGTTAATGTATATGTCCAGTAAATGGCGCTGGATTGGCGATGGCGACTATGGATATTATCAAGTTAAATGGAGGTGCTCCAGCAAACTTTTTAGATGTAGGAGGAAGTGTAAAAGAAGATCAAGTGTTTCAAGCGTTCAGGATTCTCACACAAGGAAAGTATTGTTTTTATAGATCTTCAGCCATAACTTTAGGCAAGATGTACTTACTGTATATTGATCTTTGCAGATCCCAATGTCAAAGCTGTGCTTGTAAACGTCTTTGGGGGTATTGTTAACTGCGCCACGATAGCGAAAGGAATTGTTGCTGCATCACAGAAATTGGGTCTCAAAATACCGCTCGTGGTTAGACTAGAAGGTAACGCATCTTCAAGGTTCCTCTCTTTTACTATTCTTTCATTTTGTGTTAACGTTTTCTACAGTTATTTTTAATCTCGCAACTCGCACATTTTTTCGATCGTATATTTCATGAACCATTTTTATGCGTTATTACACATTGCTTTTCTCTCCGTACATATTAGGTACGAATGTCACAGAGGCAAAGAAAATTTTAGCAGAGTCTGGGTTACCGATAGCGACGGCCAATGATTTGGACGAAGCCGCGAAAAAAGCAGTAACTTCCGTAAAGTCGTAAAGTAAATTACGGCTGCACATTATTGTTGGATATACTCTGTCAAGACTGGACATTTGCGATTTTTTAACGTTAGGAAACATAAAAGTCATAGTGCACATCTTTAATGCGGTTCCGTTTTCAAGTCTCTATCGAATGATATTATGTTCCTTTACCAGGTGATAATTGCACGCCGGCTGAATGCAGACATATATTTGCATATTCTTTTTTGTGCAAATCGGTGATGCTTAATGTTATACTTTTGTTTTATCCTATGTTCTTGTCGTGTATGAAGCGTGGGAAATATGCGAACCATATTTCATGTTGTTATTCATTGATAATAGTATAAGTATTACTTAAAACAGTGGATGTAGGTACCCCGGTAAGATGTCCGTTGATCTTTTTGCTTGTTACGGTCTTCAACATATGCGAGACACCCAACACATTTTATTGTGGCAGTCGTTTTTGCAGGAACACGTTGAAATGTACTCTTTTATACGACAGGTGTATTTTTATATTTCGAAACGTTGGTGGTTTAATTATTGATCATGTCTATCGTACTGAAATGTATATCTTTTTACATATAGTTGTGAATAAAGGGTGGGTGTTACATCAAATCAACGTTACATTATTCATTTCAGCTATTACATACTCTTCGATTACGTTGCTGTGTGAAAATATCTGTATCAATGTGCGAATCTTTTCTCATTCACGGAAATAATTGTTTTTCTTTCACTAGAATTAGAGTAATCTGTGACTGTAAAAACGTATCTATAACTAGGTTTAAAGCATTCGAAGAGATTTGAAGTATACATTTTGTAGTTGTTATGCATGCACGGTAAAATAATCAATGCTCTTTTTTAATTAACACTACAAACGCTTTTCATTTAAATAACTACTACGTCAAAGGGCATCTAGATAAAATGTACAATATGTGTTTTCTAGAGATGCAATTGTTGCATTATTTTTACGTTCTCCACGTAAGCTCGTTTATTTTTTAATTTATTCTTGCATGAAGTATGCTTTCGACGGTTTATACGTAAACTTATTATTCCGTCTTAATAAAAACAGTTCAATGGAATCGTATAGGGTACAGATCATCATGTAGTGTAGACTATGTAGAGAAACCGAGAAAAATAAGAGTTCACCTGACGCGTGAGGTATCGCGTCAACGCTCGATTCCCGGTATGGAATTCGTGGTCCGACAAGTAGATCTCTTTCGGTGGAAAGAGTCAACTGGTAATTCACATCGGGCATATAAGAGATCCGCTCGGCATGTGAGTCCATATATGGCCGGCGACTTTTAAACTCGTAACCGAAGGCGATTTGTACGTTCGCGCAACGATATCTCGTTCTCGATGACGCATGCTATATAGTAGGTTACGCGATTGGATAAGAGACGCAAGCTACTTCTACCTTTACACTCAACCACAGTTTTTCTCGATCATAAGATTGTTCGTTTTCTCTTTACACACGTCTCGCGTAGCAAACAAATCTGCGTTAACTTTGCGTCGACGGACCGCGTTGTTATGACACACAATACTTCGTTACGTACGTAGGATCACGAACGATTTAACGGCGTCTTGTCAGTCAGCACAAAAGTTTATTCCGTCGCGCGTACCTCAGTCGCGCGCGCTTCGTTCTATTGCTGGCAATCGCTTTGATTTAGCGAACCCCACTGACGAAGCGTGCACGCTAGATGACGCAAACTTTTATATCCCGCCCGACAATTTCGCTCTATTTTTAATTTACATTGTAGAATCCGCTTCCACGACATCGTATTTTATCGGATCCGCGTCCACGTCCCGTTTCGTCTGCCGATCGACGCACATAGAGATTCTCGGAAGGAACCAGGAGAGCCGGCGATGCGCGCTCGAGCCAAAGCGAAAACTCTGGTCGAGATCGTTAGGGCTAAACGATCATCACATCCCCTCCGCACGATTTCGGGAAGCCAGGGAATTCAAAGGATGCGCGTCTCGCTTTTTCACGCGTTCCTTCCGATCATACGAATATAAAGCCGCCGTCGAGTTTTCCGTTCGCGCGAACCGTGAAAGATGTGGGCGACCGTTGCGGGACGAGGAAGCCGGTCGCGGGAGGTGGCTCGTCGAGAGGAGGCACAGAGGGAGGAGAGAGAAAGAAAGATCCCTGTGTATATATAGATCGGTCTCCCCCCGCCCCCGGGGGCGGCGGGAGGGTGCTGAACGCGAGGGATCGCGAACTATTCTTGGAGAACTTCACAACTCCGAGAGAGAGTTAACTTCTTTCGACTCTTTCTCGCTCTCCTCCTTCGCCCGCGGTCGCAGCCGTCCTTTTCTCACATCGTCGCCCTCCTCTCTGCGTCGCGGCACTCCGGCGGCGCCAGTAAACGTCAGTAAATCGCTGTTTAACCACGGCGAGGCCGATCGACAGCGGACGAAGCTTCGAGATCGCCAGATCTCGCTGCGTAAGGGGAAGGATCTGCTTGAATTGTGCGGACCGCGAGATCAATCTCGCGGGAGAATAGCGTGTCGATCGATAGTTTTGCGACGCTCAACGCACGCGGCGTGCTCGAAGGGCGCGTGAATTCGAGAAGTGCCGGGTGGTATACAGTGCGTCGAGGAAGGTATCACGGGGGATAGAGAACGATATAAAGGTGAGAGTCGGTTGTGGCACGAAATCGCTTTCTGTTCGTTCGAATAATTTTCAGACGGTCCGAACGAAATTTGAGAAGACTTTAGCCGCGAGTTCGGCTAATAATTCGATGACGATCCTCCGAGGAAAGTTCTGCACTTTGTCCCGAGCCCTGCGAAACTGTCTCGAAACTTCGATAATGCGTCGGCCGGGAACTTCGATAAAGTTTTCGAGTTTCGCGAGTCGCGGTCTTTTCGGGGAAATTGGGTCTCTGAATGGGAAAATTTAGCAACAGTTTGACGAACGTCGCGACGTGTTCGATTGAACGTTTTAGGAAGCCTCGATCGTCCGAATGACATTTTTCTCCGCGCTTCAACGCGTTTCGAATCTCGCGAACAGCTTCGGCAGATGAGAGAGGATCGACGCGCGGATTTTCGGTGATTCGTCGTCGGACGATTGGCTCATCGCTGCGTGACTCGTCGGACTATCGAGAGAGTTGTGAAGAAGCGGGGCTGAACGCGGTGAGCCTCGACACGACGGTCGTCGTAGAAAGGCAATACTCGTCGCCGGGTAGTTTTTCGCGACACGTCGCGCGGTACCGTTTCAAACGACGCTCGCCGCGCCTTTCGATCTTCAAGTTCGTACTGGACCAGTTTCGCGGGATCGACGATTGACAAGTAACACCGTGCGTAACGATTCGTGTTGCGCTGCTCGTTCGATAAGGGAAGAAGGGTGAGCGGAGAGAGTTTTATTTAGAATTTATATTTAGGGTTTCACGTTTTGGAGAACACACGAGCCTCTCGCTGACTCGGTCGAGGGAGGACGTGTTAGAAACGAAAAATACGCGACGCCTCTTACGGCTGCCCCATGCCAGTCGCGCGTCTAAGGTTTTTACTACTTGTTCGTATGGGCGTCGGGATGTGTGGTTTATCGTTTCCTCTGTCGGACGTGCGGCGTGTGACAGTGTAGACCGGTGTTCTGTGGGATAGCGTCTTTAAAAGTGCTTTCCGCGACGACGAGTGCGACGTGTCAGGCTGAATGTATGCGCGATTCTATATGCGAGTAACGAATAGAATGTTTCGTACATGCCGGACGCATTTATTGCAGATATCTACCGGACTTCCATCTGAAACGATCAATTTTTCTGCCTGCTGCGTTTTTAGTCATTTTTAACATTCGTCGTTCACGGGAAAAGGGTACCATAGTTGACGAGCCAGGTTCATGGTTACACTTTTGAATGAGTGTACTCAGGCAGATTTTGGCGGACGAAGACAATATAAATTCTCGCGGTGCACAGATCATATGGTATAGCAAATTGTCGTCACGAGCCAAGGTGCATATAATTAACGTCAAAATTATACTTCGTGTATAAGGCATAAGCGTAATTGTAATGATATTTAAATTTGATTGTCCCTTAATGCTAACGTTTTCTCCATGGTAATCGCGAAGAGGTGATTTGTATACAATACCGGGATGCAAATGTTATGACGACCCGTTCCGTACCGCCATAAGGTATCGCGGAGTATATGTGACAGAAATGAAATTATGCACGCTCTTCTCAGAGACAACCTGAGTGTCTGCAACAATTTCAAGTGCAGGTACTGCACTGGATTAAAGTGAAGTCCAAGTGCTTCGCGGACTTCTTCGAAGCGCTCACGATGAGAAAGAGAAAAAAAAGACGTTGTCTCAGATATACCTTGGCAATGAGCCCTATTCACGAGGTCTCCGGTGCGCGAAATCGTTATTTTCGTAACGTTCCATAACACTGTCTTTCCGTAATTTAGAATATTTGCTGACCCTCATTTAAAAGTCACTGTTCACTCCTCAGATTTGTTTCATTAGCATCCTGCGAAGCAGTATTATTCGTGTGCATACAACGGTCATTTTCGTTCAAAATTATTTACAATTAGATACCATTATTATTCGGTAATCGTTTAGAGAGTACAGTTCTAAAAGTTCGTGGAATATTTTATTCTAGCATTATAAAACGCTAAGAAAAACACATGACGTGAGACAGAGACTTCAGGCGAAACTTAACAGTTTCTTGCGTCTCGCGTTCGGATGATCGCCGCGGACATAAAGTCTATCGTTCGCTCGTAATATCAGACCTTGGAAAAAAGTCAGGTATATCTACATACTCCGAAAATATCTTGGCAGCGGTCCGCCAGCGGCGCATCGTAATTTCGCATGGATCCGATTAATTTCCTATCACGCAGATCTGCCTCATAAGAACAGCACGACAAAACGCTATTTTCCCTTAATCCCAATAATTCCAATCGCCTCCATCCTACAACGTACATACGTCCCATACGAACGTCTACGCAACGACAAAGCTCGCATCTTCATCTTCGACCGCTCCTAAACACTGGACATCGTCGTTAATTTCACGGAGGGTCGCGAGCTGCACGCGAATATCACGCAATTTATTAATAGCGCGACCGAACGTGGAAGACGTTGAGGTGGGGCAGTTTCGTCGTACACGTGTGAAAACCTTAACCCAACCTTGCCCGCGTAATTGTCACGGTTCCCTAAGGTCTAACCCGTCGTCGAGCATGAGCTCGCCTCCGACCGTTTTCAAGCCTCCTAGACCGACTTTCCCTGACGATTAATCGACGCGAACCCGATGCACGTTTTGGCCACGGCCAGCGGGCCCAGTGAGCTTTGACAATTGCGCGCCGGTAATTAGTGACGAACGTCGTCGTCGTGGTGTGCGTTGTTCGCCTCGCGCGTTTTCGACCCTCTCGCGCAACGGCATTTCGCCCGGATTATTCTCGGTGCGCGTTGTTAAGCGCACGAACGTCGAGTGGATTTGTCGGCGAGCCGCGTAGAGTCAGGCATAGTTTCGAGGTGGGAAACAATTAACGCGGCCAACTTTCGGTGCGCAGAACACGCGGAGATCGCCGGCGCTGCGTTCCGCTGAATAAATTAGCGGTGCGCGTATGTGTGGAGGGCTTGGTTTGTTGAGGCGGGCCAGCAAGCGTAGCTTTGCGATGGGGATTATTTAATCGGCTGGACGTTGCCGGTAAATGGATGATATTTAGTTCTGTCAGGAGGGTATGTCAGCTGAACGGTAATGACGGGTGTTATTTCGTCCGGAATAGGGTCACCCGTGAATCACTGACGATGCACCGAGTCTGTTATTAGTGGCGGAATATGTCGGGTTCAGGGTATATTTGGTGGGTAGGGTAAATTTAAGATTTTTTTCGTCTGCTATCGGCTATACCTCGTTAGGTGTTACGAGTTGTGAGGTGCGGTTTGTAGTTTTTTGAGTGCCTTCGGACGCGTTTTGGTGCGCCAGAAGGGCACGTTGATCGTGGAATTTTCATTCTTTGGGAACAGTGTTAAGGGTCAATCGTTTCAAGGCCATCTCATAATCACACTATTGATGCTAAACTATGAGACAACTAGTGATTTTTTACAGCTCGTACGACGTAGTTTTGGGTGAAATATACGCGGACGGTCGACCTACAAAGATTCTTTTTATCAGACAGATCACTGTATATCCTGAACTATTGAACGTTTAGAAAGTGTTCCCAATGCAAATTGACCTCTACTGAACCGTGCAGGTGCAAAGCAAATGAAAAATGAACACTTGTTCATCTATTATGTCCCTTAGTACCACTCATCTCATGTCTTTACATCACTGACAGTTTCTACTGAATTCTTTTGCTATTCGCAAGCGTCCCGCGGGTCTATTAACTCTTTCTCAAAATTAAAAACGCGTCACTGTACAGTCGACCGTCCGTCATACACCTTGCATCCCCCCTTCCAAGAGAATGATACGAATAATTTCAATCCACAATTGAACAAACAAAAAAAATAAATAAATATACATGTCGAATAGATAACCTCCTCCTTTTTTTAAGTCTCGGTTAAAAAAGAAAAACGTCGCGTTTTACAGCTCCGGGAAAAGGGTCACAGCGATCGTTCTCCGGCATCTACCTCCAGCCTGATTCGTTTCTCTTTACGTTTCAGGCGCAATCGGCCGTCTTGGTCGTCACTAAAAGGGGACGAGCGACGTTCCGCGAAAGGAGTGCCGAAGGTGAGGACCGCTTTTGCTGAACGGTGGGACAACAAACGGGTCGCAAGGACTGAAAGTACGAAGGAGTGCAAGCGGGCAGGCGCAGTTGCGTTCCTGTGCCGAACTCCAGACTCCGTTGCTTTCCGTTAGATCGCGCTACACGTGGGGGCTTTCTCTCTCTCCAGCTGATTGTGACCACGTCGGTATTTCGCAGGTTCACTGGAGCTCACCTACGGCCACCACCACCACCACCACCAGCGGCGTACACATCACACTGACAACAGCGCATCGGCCCAACACAGACACACAGCGCTCCGTAGGACGCCTGCTCCCACTCAGATTGGTGACTGACACACGTGATCCTTACACACGCACGAGGACGACGGTACACCAGCGTCGAAGGAACAGGTACCTTCTCATCCCCACCACGAGCGACACCACAGGACAGTGGTGTAGCAAGCCTGTGCGGACGGGCCTCCAGAACGAGGGTGAACCACTGTTACTACCACCCCCACCACCGCCGCCACCGCCACCACTACCACCGCCTCACCAATACATCCGCATCCTTCTCGTGAGAGCGTTCTAGCGGGCCGGCCGATAAAATGAATGAGAATGATAAGTCAGTCAAGTGCGAGAACTCCGCCGAGGAGGAGGAGGACGACATGTTCGAGCGTGAGATGGCAGAGGATGCCGAGTGGAAGCGTATTCAGCAGAATACCTTCACGAGATGGGCGAACGAGCACCTGAAATCGGTCAGCAAGCACATCGGCGACCTCGAGGGCGACCTGTCCGACGGTCTGCGGCTGGTCAGCCTTATAGAGGTCCTGTCCCAGAAGCGGCTGCCGAAGCACAATCAACGGCCGACCTTTCGCTCGCAGAAGCTGGAGAACGTGTCCGTCGCGCTCAAGTTCCTCGAGGACGAGGGCATCAGGATCGTCAACATCGGTGAGTGACAACTTGGAACCGAGCCACGCACGCCTTCGGAGTACGTTC
Organism: Priocnemis perturbator; assembly: GCA_963942575.1. Lineage (NCBI taxonomy): Eukaryota > Metazoa > Arthropoda > Insecta > Hymenoptera > Pompilidae > Priocnemis > Priocnemis perturbator. The sequence goes on along the minus strand of OZ012649.1, from coordinate 2,592,435 downwards.
TGTAGAACGTGCCTTGGACACGTGGGCTGGTCTACCGGTGTCTCTAGTCCTGCGTTTCGCTCGCGACGATTGCTCTGTGATCCTCGCTTCGCGATCTACGCTCTCGCTTCGTTGGCTGCGTGAACTTCGTTGTTCCTCGTGTTTATGAATTAAAGTGCCTTCTTTTCTCGTGTCATGTGTCGAGGAATGTTTCACTCTTTCGGTCCGCGCGAAATCGATCGGCCATTCGTGGTGTGTATTTCGATCGAACAGGCAACTGGGGCAAGAGCTTCCTGTTCAAATGTGTCATGTATTTTTGCTTCCGTCGTGCCCGTCACACTCTCGCAATTCGCCAGATTTCGAGCATTAAAGTCACGAGTCGTGTTATCGTACTCTGGCATTCTGACGTTTTCACGACTATGCAAAACCGAGAGTTTGCCGGCTGCAAAGCCGTGTTAATGGACGCGCCGTGGCGAGTGGTGCGGAGGATTTCCAAAACAAAGGCCTCAGAGGTGACGAGTTTTCCGTGCGCGGCACGATGCCGAGAACGTGTCCGCGAGAGAATTAGTGCACCGCGCTTTAAAGGTGGCGGATAAAATGTGGGTCAGGAGAGTCGTCTGCCGCGCCGATCTTCTCTGACTCCCGAGCAATTTCGTGCAACGTGCTCTTTTTTTCCTCCACTTCCTCGTTCTGCTCTCGCGCTGTTTTTCCGACGAGTCGAATAGTCGAAATCTCGCGGGAGACGCAAATTGGACGCGTTCGGGTCGTCGTCGTTGGGTCATTCGTAACTGGGTCGAGCGTTGATTTTCGAACGCAACACGTTCGGCGCGAAAACATACAGAGCACGAAAGGAATTGGTCGCATCGTCGATGACTCGCATTTCGTAATCCGGATTACGACTAGGAGACGTGTTCGCTGAATGATCTTTAATAGAGACACGTTCGAGTTGATAAACAGATGCGCCGAGGACGGTTCTGCTGGGTCAATTGACACTCGCGGAATTGGCATTGACATTGATGAGACGCATCGATCGGACTCGCGCGGATTGATTTCAGATTTTGACGCGTCAAGCGTAGTCTGATGATGCGAACAGTCGAAGTTGTAGCGCACGAAACATCGGTCACGAGAGAAAGTCTCGACTCCGTTTGGCCTCGAGACATCCTGCAATTACCGTCCCGTCAAAATTTACATTTCCGTTAACCATTAACCACGACTCGCGGACACGTTCAGTCGGAACGGTCTTATTAACGATTTCGGAAAAGAATTTACGCGCATGCGTCCGATGGCTGTCTCGCAGGCAGGAATGATCGCCGTAAGCGTAATTTGATAGGATGCCAGTCCGAAGAAACTTCACCTTCGACGACTTTAAACCATCGACGTTTCTGACGTTGCACTTTATCGTCGCCCGCTTTTGACGCCGTCGAGCACCCGACGAACTCGCACACGATCGAGCCAGAGGATTCGGGATTGAATTTTTCGGGCGGATGAGAAATGGTCGCACGTCACAGGCCGTCGGCCCGGTGTTTCCCTTTCACGAGCGAGATGAAAATTAAATTGAGAATTACTCGCGTCCCACGGGAAGTAGGGGAAACCGATAAAAACGATTGCAGACGATAGTAAGAGGGCCACGGATCGATGACGCCAGCCCGGGATACCCGGGACACCGGAGGGTAGTGATGGGCCAATGCCGGATTTGTGCCACTCTCTCATGCATGAACAAAATCGATTTGTTCGTGGGCGACATCTGGATCCGAATGAAATTACGCGAGCGACGTTGACAGTGTTTGCCGAATTACGAAGTTCTATAGGGATTCAGACGGATCAAAGAGGCGATTGTCGGGTACGGGTAAATCGATTACTCGTTTTATTCTCTCAATCCACCGTAATATGTCGGAGCTCGTTGCTTCTCTCGCTTGTTATGTGCGCCGCGGAAACTTGAAGCGAGTTGTTTGCTTTTGGAAAACTGAGAACCGTGCCGAGGTATTTATTGCAATATTATAACGTCCGAGTTAGGATACAAGTTTTAAATGGTTTCGTGCTAATAACGACATGTTTAAATGAAGAACTTTTGGTACGGGTGGGTGCGGTGGACAGCTAAACAGTTATCGAACTGATATCGTCAAGAACAAAGCGTGGACTCTGCGGTAGTTGCCCCGAGGCAATTATCGAATTTTTACCCAGCAATCAAAGCATTTCACGCCCAAACGAACATTCGCACTCGCGTTGCGCACACTCGGCCAGGCCACGTGTCGATCGTAACCACTTGTTGACAAAAGTGTACGCGCCAAATTCATTACTGTTGTCGCATTATCCTCCGCAACTATTCAATTTCATCACGGTCCCTCGACAGATTACGTCGCATCAAAGAATTCCGTCAGTCGTTCTCAATTTTGTCCAGCAAACAGACCGGTTCCAACGTGTCGGACGATGATGTCATTCACTTGCTCTTTATAATTGCACCGGCTGGCGAATAAGCGTGTCGAAAGATAGTGATGATTTGGAGTTTTGTTGTAAAGTCAGTCGAATAAAAGGTCACTCGTTTCGAGGCGTACTTCCGCGTGGCACTTTCGCAAAGGTTTCGTTCCTGACGTAAGAATTCGCGACGAGTGTGGTGCTAATCGAGTGTGTCGCGCGACGATAAGAAACTCAATATAATTAGTGTGACATTATCAGCGGCGACTGCCGGTCTACGTGCGCTACCGTGATTATCGTTCGCGGATTTTCGTGCCTGTTCACAGTTAACGCTATTAACAGTTGGTCCTACTGTCATGGTATCTGTCAAGGTTGATGTTCGTCCGTGTGTATCTTTAGATAGTATTCCTGCCAGACTTCATTTTTCTGAAGCGTCAGTGTGTTTTTTCTTGTCGATGACGTGCACTTGCTCCGTTCTTGTCAGTATTCTTACATTGATATACTCGAAATACTTCAACTCCAATCAGGCTATGGCCATACGAGTTTCTCACTTATCTTGATTGTATTAAACTTTATACAATATTTCTGACGCTTTTCCTCACGAGGCAACCGAAAATCTTAAAAAGCTACTCTAAAATATTAAAAAAAAAACATGTTTCCGATTTACCAAAATTGTCGCGTCTCCGAAAGTACTTCGAAGCCCGTCAGAATATAGTGGTTGAAAAATCTATCATCGAACGCGGCAATCAATGTATCAACGCAAGCCCCCTCATATGCTCTTACATCCAAACGACAGATCGCCGAGGCAAATAAAATTCTGACAAAATGTCATACCCGCTTTACAACGTACAACACACGGAACGAGATTCCTTCGACGCTAGCGACGCGCACGTCTCTCGCACGACATATCGTCAGATGCCTTGGCACAGATTGCGCGCCTCGCTCTCCGTACGTTTGCAGTAATGAAAGAGGGTCTAGGGAAAAGGAGGAAGGTCTAGAAAGGCGAGTGTCCCCGTAAACACACACGCGCCGGCCCCTTTACCTTTTCAACGTGGCCGGCATCGTCCGGAGGACAAGAAGTTGGAATTGGCGAGTCAAAAGACACGCGGAGGATTAACGTTTCGTGTGGCACCAGGGCGAGCCTGACGCCTGACCTTCACCCATTCTACGCCGATCCGCCCACCTTCCTTCTCTCCTTTCTCCACCTCGCATCTTGCCCTCTTCCTTTCCCCGTCGCTCTTCTGCAAACACAGGCGTAACGCACGTACCGATGTCGAAGGTGTTCGAGGCTTCCGTTGATAGTTGATACGCGATGACTCTTGTCACGCGGCTGCGATTACGTTTTCGTCGGGACTCTGCAAGTTCGCACGGATGTGCGATCTGCTCTGAGCTTGTCCGACAGAGATGTGAACTGGGTTGTAAGTTGTAAGAGAAAAGGAGGGCAGAGACAGATGCAACCGATTGTTTCCGAGAATCTCTGGAGAGCGTGTCCTCTTGAGGTCGGCGCGAGTGCGAGTCTGGAGTTAACAGGGTTAATTTTACTTTCATCCCACTTTTTACCCAGCTCAGCTGCCGACCAAGTTTTCTGGGCCGATTTTGACACGCGAATTTCCGCGGTCTCCGAGATTCATGCGAGCGTAATGCAAAGTTCGCGTGCATCGGCATTCGCGTCAGTTTCTGAGAACCGTGATTAAGAAGTTCAGATGCGTTTTGGTGTTATCGGACGAATTGATCGGGGTTACGTCGACAGTATTGGGAGCACTTTTGATAGCATACCGAATGCCGAGTTAGTCGAGTGTGGAACTGCCTGTTGGTTTCCTGCGGAAGTCAAGATAATTACATACGCATGATTTTGCACTTCCCTTCAGTCATATTCCACTTCTATACGTTTTTTCGTTCGATTCAAATTACACTTAAGTATGCAAATTAAAAGCTGCGTCAATTTCCAGCTCTAATGAAGCGTTACCGGCCTAAGCAGGGCAAGGAGTCTATCTATAATCTATCGATCGTGTCCGCGGTCGAACTGTTCGCGATCGGAATAGAGTCGAGCAGAGTAACGAAGTCGATTGTATTTTCCACCGAGCATTGACAGATGTAGCTTGTTAGTCGAGCAGTAGGCCAGGAGAAGGCCTGAGCGAAAATCGAAAGTGGCTCTAACCTGGCGTGCGTCCTCCACGATGAGGTAATCCGTTGAGGATCAATGACGTCACCGTCTAAACTCGCCACGAAATACGTGTCGAGGAAAACGTCACGTACTACGAGCGGCTTGGGTGCTGGCAGCCCCTCTGTGAACGACCGTTCCCACTACTACCTGCTCACTTGCTCAGCCTGTCCTCCTCTTTACGGTCGATTCCGCGGAATTTGCAATGTGGTACATGCGGGAATACTGCGCTCGAGAGTCGCGTTTATACAGTCTGCAATATCGTAGAAACTGGATATCTACATTGTGTTAGGGAAGTACAGCCATGTGCGCTGTACGTGATGCCTAACGTCGAGTCCAGAAAATCTAATAATTTGTGGGATATCTTACATCACAGATCTGTTGTTCTCAACCAAGCTACCTAAAGTATATATGAAAGGGGAAAATTCCTAATACACTCATACCGTCATACCTCGCTTTACGGCTTAGATACGTTCCGAAAAAGTTGGCCGTAAAGCGAAAAGCCGTATAACGAATCAATTATTGAAACGTTCCTCATATTTTCGAAAGCAGCTGAAACTAAACAGAAGGTCGCTAACAGTACATAATTTTTTTTGGCCGTATAACGAAACGTTGTGGGCCGTAAATCGAAAACATGTCATAATTAAAAAAGGCCGTTATAACGAAATGCTGTATAAAGAGCGGCTGTATAGCGAGGTATAGGTGTATTATTATCATTTACGGGGTGATCTGTCGCTGTAATACTGGCCGTGTTAAGCTAATCGGGCGATTGCGTCTGCAATCAGCTCCGTTCGTCGATAAGAAGCATTCAAACATAATTTAAAACGCTTTTAATCCCTAGTACATCTGATACAATCAGGACTTCTGTTTTAACTGTCCAACGATCTACTCGATGTAGATCAAAGGAACCGTACGTGTCCACTACCGCCGTCGCATATTCCGTTTTCACGGAATCGCGTGTGCAGAAAAAGAGCGGGTGAGCGCACGATGCCGTCAGTCGTTCACAATGGCAATGACAGCATCGAAAGCGGACATTCTACGCGTCGCGCGTGCCGGCTTCCAGCTCCAGCCGGCTAGCCGAAGCCTAATTACAGTGCCGTCATTGTTGCCGCGCGTAATGACGGCCCGCTACTCAAACAGCGAAACGGCCGAGTCAACGATCGAGACGAGCAACCTTCCCACCGATCCACGATACCATTATCTAATTGCACTCTTCGTCTGTTTGCACATTTACACGCGACTCGCCCGGCAAACAGCACAGAACTCGCTGTTCACGGGTCAAAGATTCCCGATCTGAGAATAGATTTCGAGTCGAGCCGAGGGAGCAATAGAGGTCTCCGCAGCCTCCCCTTCGATCCTTCGGCCACACAATTCTCCGCCGTTTCGTTTTGCTCGGTGGCGAGAGAGAGAGAAAAAAGGACGCGTTGTCCTTCTGCTGCTTCTCGGAATCGTTTCTGCGAACGTTTTCGCCCTCACTCGACATGCCGATGAAAGGGAGAGAGGGGAGGGTAGGGCTGCCTCGGCCAAAGGATGCCGTTTATTTATGGGCGGACGCTGGACGGCATTATATTTATTTTGTGGCCGGTTAAGAGGATCCGACTTTGAAGTCGAAGGTCCGCGGTTGGAACGAAACCGCGGGCCGCGCCAGGAACTGCACGGACTTCGCTGGGTTTTCTGGAGAATTACGCGGGAAAGCACTTACGCGCGGTGCGCCAATTGTTCGTAAGCGGGCCGATTACTTTCGAACTTTCGTTCGTAGCTGTGCTTGCGCGGACTTGCGCGGGATGAAAATACTGGATGGAAGTTGCGGGCGTGAAAATTGTCTCTTGGTGAGCTGTGTAATTAGTTTTAGCGGCGCGGCGAGTTTGTCAGATATAATAACGTGTCGTGTGGGATGTTAAACAGGAAGCGGCGCGCTGAGCATTTCGGATGAGCTGTAAATGAAGCGTGGCTTATAGTTAAATTTGAGGCGGCTGTGTACAGTGGGGTATGAGCTAATAGGTTCGTAATGGACCGAGAGTCATTACTAATATTTGCCCCTTCGGGCGTTCGATCGTCAAGGATAGTTGGAGCGCGAAGGCGCGAGAATGGAATGAAAAGTAAAAAGCGACCGCGTCGAAGGAAAATTATCCTGTTCTCGGCGGCTTCCCCCTCGCACTTCTGTCTCTGTCTGCAAATCCATACGCTGACTTACTATCCTTGGAGGCCGCCGAGAGATCCTGTGCGATTCCTGATGACGTCAGGAGAGGCGCGCAGACGCAGCGGGCTCGACGCGTAAAGATTTAATTCAGCGGTACGTCATCGTTTTGATTCAGGCGCCGACTCACCGAATTCAGCCGGCAGCATTTCCTTTATAGGACGAAGCTCGATTCTGTGGTGCAAACACGCGCCAGTTGATAGGATCTGATATATTTGAGCAATAACGGTTATTATCGACGAGTGAGGATATTCGTGCCAAAAGGCATTTTGAAAAAAAAAAATCTTTTTACGACGATAATAGGCGTTAATTACGTAATTACACGACAGTCGGATTTCACTGTTATACAGTTGATAGAAGCAAAGTCTTGTTCGATGAATAATTGATTGGAACCGGTCAGTTCGGTGTTCAGTACGAAAATTTATGAAGCGTTGATTGTGATCAGATTGTTATTCATATGTTGGCATTTTTAGTAAGGAGCGCGCAACGATATTATCGTGCTACACCGTGAATTTCACGGTACGACGAGCCAGATGATTCGAACGGTGTGCGAGTCAAGGTTTTGACTTTGGTGAAATCGAAAGGTCAGTGTCAGCGTGCCAGGGATACACGGTCGTCTGGCACAATTACGGTGTAGATTGAAGCATTTTCGGATATCGAATTTTACATCACTCTAACGAGGACGTACGACCGCCCATGAAGTTTAAGTTAACATCGAACTAATTGTAAGACTAGAACAAGTGAATGTATCACGTTACCTGTCCAACCGTTTAACAGTGTCTGACTAAATTCTGCCCATGACCACTTAGAACAAACCATTAACAAACTAAACTTCCTGCTTGAAGAACCTTCCCATCGTAGGACGTTCACGTTAACTTTCAAATCATTCGACATAGTTTACTCGTAACTTCTTTCCATATCAGACGCAATATTCAATCGTTGAAATAAAATTTCACTTCCAACATCTTAAACTCTATCCAATAGTATGAACATACCAGACCTACGTCGGCGATTGATAAAATGAAACCAGCCGCAGGTATTGTCAAGGGACTCCCCCTTCGTCAAGGGACGCTCGTCCCATTCTAACGCTCTCAATCGTCATTGGTACGGTCGTATTTCGCGTAACCACGTTTATAACGCGCTTCGAAATATTACCTGCGCGCCCATTGTCAGTCTGGCTCGCGTGGGAGTACTGGCGCGGCTCGCCGTAACGTGAGATACTCTTTTGTTTTCCGCGTAAGAGCAAAAGCGACTCGTCCCGAAACGGACACCCATTGTCGCTGCACCACCCCTACGCCAGTGGCTTCATAATGCCGTCGATTGTGAACGCGAAAGTGCACTCGCGGGCGTAAAAATGATCGTCACGGCTAGAATGTGCCGCGCGGACGCGCGGCCAGTTTTGAGGTTCGATAATTTCATCCTTCGACCATTTCGCCGACTCCTGTGCTAACTGTGCACGGCTGAACGCGTGAATGACGAAGGGAGGGGTCTTATTCATAAGGTGTTATTTTTAGATGATCGTAATCATCGGTTGGCCGTGTCAGTACGAGTACGGATGAGTTTCGTAAGTCGGCGGATTCGAGGAATTTTTGGGTGTACTCGCGATTACGCGCGATATTTATATATCAATATTGTCGATTTTTTTCTCCTTACATGACGTGTGCGCGGGAGTACGTTACATTTGATGCGCTTGTTAAATTCCCTAAATTTCCTCATTTTCGTTTTTCTTTATGCTACTTCCCGAAGCAGTGAACACGAAGGTTGCATCCACTGATTAATCCAGCGAATTTCGTACATTTTGTAGAACGTCGAGGTGAGTTCGGACGCTTAGTTCATCGTTCTTAACGAAGCAAACTACGATATTTGCCCGGCAAACTGCGTATTAACGATTCAAGACGCGTCGAGCATACGGAAGCCGAAACCGGTAACGGGTTTGGATGATATATTCATGGCGATTCAAACAGTTTATCTCCGACCGCGTACCACCTGTATTGATCCTCGCCAATATCGACGCGTCCCAATGATTCCGCGCGGCGCAACATTTTCTCGCTTATTCTTCACCTCGTTCTTTGCAAGCCGACTGGTCCGTTGGGTTTTCCTCGTTCACTCGAAAGTTCACCTGGACGTTTTTACGCTCGACCATGTTCAAACATGTGCTCCGCCGAGAGGTTCGACCGAAATTAAACGCCACTGACTCATCCCCCGGCCAACTCTCGTTCTCATTGTCGACGCTTTTCAAAAATAGTGCCCCACGAGTGTGCCGTCGCGTGGCGTAATATCGACCGTAGGCGGAGAATTATCCGGACACCGTGCTCGCGCTCGCGCTATTCAGCTGCATTTCTGTTCGAAAATTTATGCCCTCGAATTTGGCTTAACTCGTTGCCGTTCGTGCGCCATCGATCGCGCGCCGCAGATGTGGCGGTTAACAACGATTCACAGGAAGGCTTTCCAGTAATTTTCACTGCATTCGCGTGCCACAGGAGACGACAGCTATATTTCTGCGCTCACGTAACCTTCGAACCGGCGTATCTTGTCGAGGAGTCGAAGAATGAACGCTCGTTCGGTCCAGCAACTCGTGGCATCAAACGATTAAAAGCACACTTTTCATCGTATCGCGCGTACTCGAAACTGTCTCAGCGTCCAAGAGTTAATTGGGTCTCGCTATCGAACTGACACGTCCAGCTGGCTATTGCGGACGACGTATAATCGTTTCCGAGCCAAGCGACGATTGTACGTGAGACGCGCACCGCGGTGTATTTCGTCATTGACGGCTTGCGCGACGTACGCACATTTATGCGAGTCGTCTTGCGCGCAATCGTGGTCCGCACTGCTGTTCAATGTTGTCCGCGAAGACATTCCTTGCCGAGGCTGGGAAAGCAGCTGCACCGATGCATTCTTCTTCTCCTGCCACGGCGAGATATCGTCAGCACTGGCCGAGCAGCGGATTTATCGCGGGTCGCGCAAGAAAACGACCTCGCTATCGGCGTCGACTACGTCCGTTCTTTCACTTCGTCAAAATTTACTTCATCTCGAGGCGAACGTCGTAATACGTTTTAATTAGCCGACGTAGCGCGGAGTCTCGCGTCGAACATAAATTGTCGTGCTCAATAAACGCGATTACAGGCGCGGATTACGTTCGCGTAATAATCGTTGATGAACGGTCCGCGGGTCTTTAGTCGCGATCTGTGTGTCCGCGGGCGACAATTTAATTAAGCGAGATCGATCGCGAGCGCGGGCGGTTGAATATAGGCGACGTATGCGATGTCTGTCCGCGTAAAAAGTTAACAAGGCGAAACGCGGCGATACAATGGAATTACGAACGGTAACGATGTCGGTGCGATCGGATGAATTGCGATTATTGGAATTTCGTCTCTTTACAGCTTCGAATACGAACCATTTCACCGAGACCTATTCATTCCGCAGCAATGCTCTCGTTGTATCGAAGCCGTATAATGCCGCGAATCGCGCGAGAACCCTGATCTAATCTCTGAACTAAAATTTCTGTTGCTGTTAGCTCTTAGTCTTAGCACCAATATCAGTTAGTCTCTAAGATTCTTACATGTATATTATTTTCGGTTTCTCCTAGTATATAATGGGCTTGTCTCGTAATCATGAATATATTAAAAAAAAAAAAAAATCAAGTGCAGCTCACGCACGCGATAACATCACAGTCTGTACAAAATGCACGATCCGAACGTGTCGAACTGATTGGCGCTCATGTCCGCTCGTGACTTCTCGCGGCCAGCAGTATGCTACCGATGACGTCACCGGTAGCCGCTGGTAATTGCTGAAAATAGTCGGGATGATTCGCCACCGTGACCATTCTCTTACTCTCGCCCGACGTTTCTTATATCGCCTTCTCGTGCGACGAACAATGTTGCGAAAATACGTGGCCAGACGGCGTATGCCGTATGTAAGCGCTTCTATTCCTATGCGCTTCTCGAATTCATCCTGATCGGTCACGCCAATGTGTCCCGCCCATCGAGTCGAAATCGTTGGCCACCCCTCTGCTCCGACGAATCTACTGAATCACAATACCTTTTTATACCCCGCGAATCCGTGGGCGTCCATGGCTGCCGGTCATTACTCACGTCTGAGCAATTTCGATTTTTGCACGCCTGCATCGTCTGCACGGTCATACGGCACGTCTTCTCAGCCCGCGAGGTGCGTGGGCACGCGGTGAGCTCACTTACCTGCTCGACGAACTGTGCTTCTGCATCACTCACGCCAATCGAACTATTCTCACGGCGCTTGCTCATAGCCAGCGCGAACGCTTCCTGCGATTAATAATAAGGCAACGCGGAAAGGTGACGAGTCCCAGTTTCACAGCACTTTTTCCCTCGCTTCTTATTCATTGCTACGCTTACGAGTATAATTAGACGCAAGGTGACATCGGTATTCACATTGCGAATGCAATCTTGCGGCTATAAAGTTCATCTTCATAAAATCATGAATTTTGGGCGAGTGTCGTTAGAAGATTGGAAACCAGTACGTTCACGATTTATGTCTATTCCGTACGTTACGCGAGACCCTGAAATTTTCCGATAGCCGTGCGGCTAATTAGTTTTCGCAAGGCGATGATTCAGTTAGGAAGCGCGTGCCAACGAAGAAGCGTCGTTGCCGAAATTCCGCTGGTTAGCAGCGTACGTATCGTCGGCGATCGAATTTTGGCAAAGACGCGGCGACCTGTTTGTCCCTGGCTTTTCGCAATCGACTACTTCAGGATTCCGCGGTCGCGCGGCTTGCATGGGAATGCAGAGTGAAAAATGGAAGCGTGATTCGCGCTGCGCCGAAAACGAAATCGAGACTTTCGTTTTCATTCGCCGAACGGTATGGTTTCTTCGTCCTTTTTTTCTGGTACGCCGCTTTGGAGTCGAACCGCGAACTGGACTCGTTCGCGCACTGACACTAGAAAGATTCCAGGGTCCCTTCCTGGAAACGTGGCGGGGCCACATTCCGGCGCATAAGCGGTCGAAGCAACGATCGGTGTCAAGTGTTTCTCGCCTACGCATCGGCAGTGGGCTCGTTATAAATTGACTGTTCAATGACCCGTGTAAAGTGTTAACTTCGCAGCGTCCCGTGAATTTCAAGATCGAGATAATCGTTTCGTCCGCGTCGCCGCATATTGTACTGGCACGGTGCACGGGAGCGAGAATGATTTTGTGCCATTCTGCGAATGCGTGGAAAATTGCGTCTCACGTAACGTTTCTTTTTATATCGTCGAAGACGATTATACGTGGAATGAGAAGCGTTGTTCAGTTTGGTATTCGGATGAATGTGACTATTAGTTTTTGTGAAATATTTTGAGCCGTGTCTTAATAAGAATCTAATGCGCGAACGTAGGTATAATAAGCGGATTATACACTCGGTGCTTACAATTAGTGTACCAAGCAGTTTAGAATGTTGATTATGTTAAAATATGGTAATGAAAGTTGATAGCGCGTAATAACGTAAGGTGAGAAAAAATTGGTTAATGGCTACATTGTACCGGGTTCTTTCTTTTGTTCGTGTGGGCGTCTCATGTTGGTGGGTATAACAATGTAGAGGCGATTAAATATTTAGCATAAACCTCGCGGATGTGTCGGACAGCGACAGACGAGCTCATTAAGTGATTAATCATCGGCTTAGACACACCTCGCTATAGTTCATCATCCCCCCAAAGTATGTCTCGTATTTTCCGAACTACCAAATTCATTTCAACGCCACACCCCAGCTTGCAAGCGAATATTAAGTTTTAATTATAACAATCAGCACGTAAATATAGAATGCGCGCCCCACTTGGGCCGACAAAATGTAATGTAATTAAGCTCGGTTCGTCATACAATAGAAATAAAATTATACGATTTGCGCGCGTTACGAGTGAACGATATTTACTTGTCACATTCACTTCCATTTCGTTTGACATTATCGTTATCATCCGGCAGAGTGCCATCGCGCATAAATTCGTCCTCCGACATTGTCCCGTACCTTGTTGTAATTTGCAGCGGACAAACGTAAATATTCAGAGTTCCTCGCTCGTGATCGTGTTTATCGAAGTGTCAGCGGACTACAGACACGGATTTCCGTGTGAAAGACGGCATTGGCGATCGGCGTGTATTGGCGAGAATATACACTCTAAGGCACACAGCACGACCCACTCTTACACCGAAAGCGAGCGCGTCGCACTTGAGATTATTGAAATCAAGAGTCGGAGACTCTCCTCACTGGATTATTTATCACATGCGAGTCGTCTGCTTTTTGGCTTTATCGTAAGACGTGCACGTGCAATTGAAATGCAATTGAAACGTACTCTCGACTTCTCAAGCACTCATCTCTCAGACATGTCAACGGGCAATAAAAATATCAGTTTGACTGATATTGTTAGAAACGGTTCCGTCTATGACGGTTCCATTGAAATTGACAACATCGGATTATATCTGAATATGGAATTATACGTGTTGTCAATTTAAATTTAATATGTTTCTCAACTGACACGTTTCAACAATTTAACCGCCATCTCAGAATCGCTCCTATTTATGAAAACGTTCTATTGAGACGAATGATATGGGATTATATCTAAATATAGAGTTACGCGTGTTTCGAACTTAAAATTAATATCTTTGACAGGTGACACTATTCAGCTTCGCGTTTATCTGTGACAAGCAAGCAGCGCGTACATGTCGCACCGCGAATGTGTCGATGCGTGGGTTGGCATTGTTGATCAGCTGCGCGATCCAAATCGTGACGTGGGTTCTTATTTACTATAGAGCAAAGTTTGAAAAGGCTGCGCGCCTCATCGTCATCGGTCATCTATATCGGGCCAACGCGCGCCTATTTTCGTCTATTATACTTCGTCACCCACGCAGAGCCACGAGTCCGAAAGACAAGCTCGCGAAACAAGCTTGTCATGCGAATATACTTATCTCGTATCTTCGAAAATGACTGGTCGAGCGAAATGTGATCGGTTGCCCGATAACGGAAAGAATACTATTCAATGGGCAACGAAGAGTCTTGTGGTTCGATGATAGTACTCGTTACATTGTTCGTAAATCATAGACTCATCCGAGCATCCGAGGGTACATTCGTGATCGTTGCAGTTGAACATCTTCGCAGATTCGCAGTTGGATCGATAACAAAGCCAACATGGCTGACCTGCCGATTCCGATTATATTAAAAGTCCACGTCCCTCCAGGAACAATCCTCGCTCCCCACGGACATAAACGTCCTACGAACTCTAACGTTTTCTCTATCAGCCGCCGCACATCGCCGCACTTCATTGCATAATACGATGCCGTATTCGCCGCGGCGTTTTATTTACGAGCGAGCCATTAACATCAGAATTGTGAAACGCGACACTATTTATACGGATGAGTGAAAGTGGTAAAATGGCACCGGAAACGTGCGCACCGTTTTATGAATCTCATGCTATTAAGTATTTCGACTGGCTTGGACATTCACGGAAAAATATTATTCCGCGTATACTTCGTCTCTTCAGTATGCACGTCTGTTAGCACAGGCTCGTCACGCGCATCTGCTAATACGAAAAACTCTAACCACTCACAAATTCCAGTCAGGTGCGATTCACAAGTAAAACGTCGACCCAACATCCATCTCTTTACTCTGTCACGGGTATGTCGAATTACTTGAACATCATCGACACCATACTTCTCTTTGCCGCAGATTCCTCGGATATCGTCGATTGCAAGTTGAAACTAATTCTCGGCCTAATATGGACCCTCATTCTGCACTACTCGATATCGATGCCGATGTGGGACGGGGAGGACGGCGAAGTCGACAACAAAGGTGCCACCCCGAAACAAAGGTTGATGCACTGGATCCAGGGGAAGGTCCCGGACCTGCCGATCTCGAACTTCACGTCCGACTGGAACGACGGCCGAGCCGTCGGAGCGTTGGTCGATGCGGTTGCACCTGGTTTGTGCCCGGATTGGCAGGACTGGAATCCAACTGATGCTGTGCAGAATGCGTCGGAGGCTATGGGCCTGGCCGACGATTGGCTCAATATTCCGCAGGTATTTAATTCCGGAAATTTTATTAAGCTGACCAAGTATGTGCTCTATGTTCTGAAAAAGTCATTATTTCGTGGAAAATATGAGTCTTCCACTTTTCGATAGGAATCACGAAGACTGTCACCGGTTCATTAAGTCCTCGGTGATTAACTGCTCGTTCTCGTCCATTTTCAGCTCATCAAGCCTGAGGAGATGGTTAATCCCAACATTGACGAGATGTCGATGATGACGTACTTGTCCCAGTATCCCAACGCGAAATTGAAGCAGGGAGCGCCGTTGAGAGCGCGCACGAATCCGAACAGGTGAGGCTGTCAGTAAAAATACGTCGGCATTATCGACTTTGCACTACTGTTTCGGGATTTGACGAGTGCCACTTGACGTGTTTCTCATGTTTTGTCTCCTACGTACTGTGTATCAAACTTTTCCATGCACTTTGTGACGGACGTTCATTTCTACGTACGTTTCCACGTGTTTTTTTTTAGTAAAGCATTTTGTCATGTGAGCAATCAATCGAGACACGATTAAGCATTTCTCGTAATACACCGTTCTTTCTTTACGTGTAAATGACACATTATGAATTTTGTTAAATATTTTGATAAAATTGACAGAAACGTGAGTCATAGAACATCTGAATCAGGAGGATGTGAATCACATTTTATTAAAATTACCTTGTTTTATCTGGAGGCGCGATAAGTCAGGTTGTCGGACAATTCTTAATCGTCTCGAATGAAGTAGTAAAAAGCTCTCTGCGGAAGACCGTGTCGAGGCTTATATCGTCGTACAGTAATCAGTAGACCCAACGAGAGGGCTAGTAAAACATGCGCCCAAGTCACGCAGCAATTGTCTAATTAATAAATTTATTTCATTTCTCGGTCGCAGCGTCCCCCCGCCGCGGTAAGTCGGGCAGTAATTGATTGCTATTTGCCATACACATATATACATACATATGTATATATACACACATATAAATAGTCTACAGCGTAATGGTTTCAATGTTGCGCAAAATTAATCTCTGCCTCTACTGGTCGTGAAATTGGTCACGTTTCCGTCCTTTGTTCGCTGGTTTGCCCTTTTAACGAAGGGAAACTCATTTCACTTGTTTCTTTCTCTTTCTTTCTCTGTCCTCTCACTTTCTCTTCCTTTCTGTTTAGCCGCGTTTCGCTTTAACACACTTGCGCGCCTCTTTAGATTGCCTCCGTCCCATGGCGACGGAGCTATTAACTATCCAGCCGCTGAAAGGTATTGGTGTGAAAAGCAGTGTGTCGTTTACGCAGATCGCATGCAAAATCGTTATCTTTTTTTTTTACACGCTCCGTTTAGCAAATTACATCTCTCGATCGCGTCGATTATTACAGAGATCAGAGTATCACCTCGCGAAACACCAACCTAATGAATCTTGTGCAGCACGAGAATCTTACTAGTAGCTGAGATCGACACTCGATAATGTTACTGTTACACACGCATTATACGCAAGACATTCTTTGCGTATAATTGTTTTCTTTACACGTCCAATTGTCGCTGTTAAAGCGTTAGTCCGTCATCTTCCTAATCACAGTGTACTTCCCGTCGGACTATTCGGCATGTCAAGTTTCTTTTACAATTAGTGACGATAGATATGATTGGGATGCGTCGAATAGCGATGACATCGTTGCACAGCGGAGTAATGCTTCGTAACTGTCTGGCAAATTGGTTTACCCGTAACGCACTTACGCGAGATAACAAGACAGATGTTCCTCGTCTACGGACGAGGTGACCGTGGCCAGGCTCCTGTTGACGTTGTTTGTTTCGTAACAGAGTTCGCGCCTATGGACCCGGCATTGAGCCGTCCGGTCCGATTGTCGGTGCACCGGCTAATTTCACCGTCGAGACGTTCTCCGCTGGCAAGGGAAACGTGGAAGTCGTCGTCATCGATCCCAAGGGCATCAAAATGCCGGTAACTATAATTTTCCGTCAATCCACGTCAGCTCTTAATGGCCGTAATGGTTTTTCAGGGATGATATTAGTGAATTCGATTAAATAAAATATTTATGCGCTTGTCTATTTTCAATGTGCCACGACAGTAGAAGAGTTAAGAAGTTAAGTTCATTAAAAGGATAAAATACAGAAGTTTACTTTGAATGTATTGATTCATTGCGATTGATAAGAAAGGGAAAAGTGTCGTAGCCCTGGGCACTTGGGTGTATCTGTAATGAGTTTCCTTTTAATTATAAGTGCGTCGTGGCGCAGCGCGCGCGAGCGCATTTGTTCTGCGTCGCTCGCGCAGGAAACTGAGGCTTGCTTATCGGAATCGAAATAATTACGCGAACGGAAGCGGTCGAATGTGACATAATAGTTATTCTGGTAGCGCCGTTAGATATGCAGCCCTATGTATTAACTTGGATAACTTTACGAAAGCATTTGCAGCACTATAAGATCTCAAATCAAACTCACTGAATCAATAAGCGGCAAAGCAATTCGTTTCGACGACGCGATTGACTTCATGATCAATTTCCATTTGACCTTCTTCTCGCAGGGAGTGACAGTCAGATTCAATAAAGACCGAAACTTCACGTACTCGGTGTCTTACACGCCGAAGATAGAGGGACCGCACAAGGTGAAGATATTATTCGCCGGAAGGGAGATACCGAAGAGTCCGTATACGGTCAACGTAGAAGGTCAAGCAGGTGATCCAAGCAAGGTCACAGCCAGCGGACCAGGCCTCCAACCGGATGGAGTCGTCATCAACAGGCCAACATACTTCGATATCTTCACGAAGGACGCCGGTCGGGGTGTACCGGAAGTCATCGTCCTGGACCCTCAAGTAAATAAATCATATGAGTCTATATCAGCTATACGTGCCAATATAACAGCATATTGAATATTACATTCCGCCAGTCGATTACTTGACTGCAAACTTCATCTGGCATGAAGCTTGCATATCAACGGTTGGAAAAATAGGCGTTGATTGGACAAGGAAACAATTTCCGTGCCACGTCTACGTGTCGAAATCTTGCCAGTCATTCTTCGTAATTCTCTGCGCCGCCATCGTTTATTTGATCGCTCGGAATCCTTGTAACTTTGCGTTCCTGCAAAGTTGACATTATTAACATTCGCATTTTTTACAGGGCTCGAAGATGACGGTGCCGGTGAAGTTGCGGCAGACGTCGCCGGACGTTTGGAGATGCGAATACGCGTCACCCGTAACCGGCTTACACGCCGTCAACGTCTTCTTCGCCGGGAAACTCATACCTGGTAGCCCGAGCGGCGTGAACGTGGCACCGGTGTCGGACGCGAAGAAGTGTCGGGCTTACGGCCGTGGCTTGTTGCCGACAGCGCTTCGTGTGAACGATGACGCTGACTTTATTGTCACGACGAAGGATGCTGGCGAGGGTGTGCCTGAAATCAGAGTCATCGGTCCAGGGGGACTTAATCGACCTGTGCAGTAAGTATTGCATTAAAAATTACCACGTTCGAAGTAATCTACATATTTAGTGATATTATGTCTGCCGAGCGAGAAGCATAGATTTCGATTTCTGAAGCATACTGATCCTTTCAAATGCATGATTGTCCCTAATATAATACACTTCGACGATTTAACGTTTCAGAATATTCAAGTACGAACACAAGGTATTCCGGCATTATTACTATTAATACTGCTGACAAAACTGTTTCAATTCCCGCGACGTGTCCATTCGGACCATTGAATCGGTATGGCTCATATCATATACAATATTGGAACGGTTTATCGTTTCAGCATGTCGAAAGTCGACCCGACAACGTACAAGTGTTACTACACGCCCGTGAAGGAGGGTCGACACGTGGTGATGATAACGTTCGGCGGCAAAGAAATTCCGAAAGCGCCGTTCGAAGTGAACGTCGGCCCTTACAAGGAATCAGCGATCAGAGCCTTCGGACCAGGACTTCATGGGGGAATCGTCGGATGTCCGGCGAGGTTCACCGTCGACACGAACGGAGAGATGGGCAACCTTGGATTCTCTATCGAAGGCCCCTCTAAGGCAAAGATCGAGTGCAACGATAACGGGGATGGAACGGCTGACGTCACTTATTTGCCCACCGCCCCTGGACAATATGCCGTTCATATACTCAGCGACAAGGAGGACATCCCGAAGTCACCCTACGTCGCGAATATTTTGCCCAAATCCGACTTTGATCCCGATAAGGTTCGTTCGGTTCGTCAGTCGGGGTTGTTTTCTTTTTCTGTCGAATCATAAGTTCGTTTTGTGGGATCTGATATGGAGAACGTATATGGCTATCTTTCGTAGCATCTTTTGAGTATCATCTGTGTGTCTAGGTGCTATTTGATGTGTGTTTAGTGCTTGTGGGGACTTTAGGAATATTGGCCTTTTATTCACGTTATTGTTTGCTTTAGGTGGAGGTGCATGGACCAGGAATTCAGCCGGACGGCGTTGGAAAGAATAAACCAACTCATTTTACGGTGGATGTCAGGAAAGCTGGACAAGCGCCTTTGGAAATCGCTATCCAAGATGGTCTTGGCAGGGATGTTCCTGTGAAATTGGAGGACAGGCGTGACGGCACTGTTCAGTGTCATTATACTCCTACTTCTGGCACGCAACACGTTATAATGGTACAGTATCATTATACTTTCTACATTTCTGCCGTATTCCTTTCCATACTATATGTCTGCTGTATGTTAGGCTCAAACATGTACTTCGGCTTCATTCCGACTCTACGCATAAATAACATCGATAGATTGCACAGTACCATTTGTATTATATTTCTGTTTCATTTCGTTGACAATCTTTAGGTGAACTACGGTGGTGTCGCGACAAAGAAGTCTCCGTACAGAGTAAAAGTACCGACACCCCTGAACCCTGCCCTAGTATCAGCCTTTGGTCCTGGTCTCGAGAAAGGCGTCAAATCAAACGTAGCGACGCACTTCAATGTGGATTGTCGTGAAGCCGGCCCAGGCAGTCTGGACGTTTCCATGGTCAACCCCGAGGGCCGTGAGATTCCTACGACGTTGACCGATAACGAGGACGGAACATATACAGTCGACTACGTCGCCCCACAACCCGGGAACTACACGGTAAATCTTAACTACGGGGGTCTGAAGGTACCCCAGTGTCCAATTAAGGTCAACGTCCAGCCCCACGTCGATGTCTCGAAGATCAAGGTCGACGGCCTCGAACCGAGTGAGTATTCATTCTTTAATACCCCACAAACTTCGCTTATTAACCCGATTAGGCAGGAATCAATTTTTTCTCGACGATTGATGTATTCGATCACATCGAGGAGTCGTGAAATTTCGTAAACGTAGACGCCAGTCGACGTAAGAATAGATACTGACGTTCTCTCGAATTCGTACGAAGATCGACCCAACTTTACCATGTCCTGTTCTTTCGCGTGCGTATCCCGCGATCTTCGGCCGACAGCGAATATCGAGTCTGAAACTTCCGAATCCCTCACTTAGCCAGTCGCCGTCGCAGGCTATCCACTTCGAACGAACATTGATTTCCTGGAAATCGGATCCTGAGCCCCAGCTCAGAAATGGCCCGATATATCGTCCCGTAATCGGAGACGATCAATTTGTCGGGAGCAATTACGCGAGATCTTTAATTATAATCCGAGCGGACGTCGAACGAGAAGCAATAAGATTCGGTGCGCGTAATGAGAGTGTCCCGAGCGATAAAGACGGTAATTGAGCGAGGTGCCCCGCCTGTCGGACTTGAGAGGCGGCGAGTTTTGCCTCGCGTGCCGTTTTCGAGGGAAAATCGCGTGACGCGGAAGCCTGCGGAGCGTCGGTGATTTAATGAAGGCAATTAATTTTCACGTACCGTCGTCATTCGAGCGTAAAAGAACCCCTCGCACGACGAGGTCGGCCGTTGCCACACTGACCGTATAACAGACTCTCAAAATAATACCACCCGCCGTAGACACGTAATCGGTTCTCATGGCTTTCTGGCAGCACCCAGATCGTTCGCGGTTTTATATTTCTTTGTTTACCATTTTCTACTCGTCGTCATGCCAGTTGTTCTTTAGCCGTATTTCGCAAATTTCGATCTTCTTGCCAGAAAGCGTTAGGTGTGGTATGAAAGTTCGGTTCACAGATTCGCCGGGTTTGGCTGTGTGTCATTTTTCTGTAATGCGGGAACGCTAGGTGCAAACGTTGCGTACGGAAATTTGCATCGTACGCGCGCATCGGGTCCGGGTGTGAAGTGTGAAACAACCCGCTGGAACGAGTTCGATGTTTTATTTATAGGTCCCCCGGCGATCTCGCCGATTTCACCCGCGGCAAAATCCGTATTTTCGTGTTCCGTCTAAAAATATTATCGTTCGGACCACTTTGCATGCGACATCACATCGATGTAACGGAGAGAAGATTTACTTTCAATGAGGCTATAGTGAAACATACCGCACTCTCGATTATCCTCCGCAACAAAAACTACTTTCTACCTTCGTAACACCGCCTCCGTTAGCAGGAGAATCGTGCATGTCACCGATAAGGAAAAACCCGCCGTGACCTTGAACTTATCTCTCTAACGCCACAGCAAAATTCCGCGCGTTCGGTCATGTAATCTTATCCACGACAGCCGCACAGATTGCATACCCATCAACAGCCTGAGCAAATAAAACATTCATAACGCGAACCCCATACGAAGTTTGATCAAAAAGTCCTCTACCTCCACTCTGACCTAAATTTCAACAACGAGCATCATGAATCTGGGTCTCCAGTCTAGACTACCCAATTGCGACGCGCGACTCAACCAACGTCTCGACGACGTGCACGTTTCCAGAGGCCTATACATCGCCGAAACTTGATCGCGTCGCGCGTTGCACTTCGCTAACCTAAACTCCACACCCACCTTCACACTCTCCCACGAAGCCCGCTCGGCGCGAAGCAAACTTTTTGATCATCCTTCGCCCCGTGCACCGCCTTCGCAAAGCGCTAGTTCGGGCATGAACGAAACGAGCGAGAAAACGAAACTGAGTGTTCGTGGCTGAGCCCTCGAAAACGCAAAACGTACGCTCTCGCAGCGGCCCCGGTGAACAGCCTGCAGCAGTTCCGCGTGATAACGCAGGACGCGGGCAAGGCAGCTGACTTCCAAGTGGCGATCACCGCGCCGTCCGGGAACCGCGTGAAGGCCCACATCGTGCCGACCCACGAGGGCTACCTGGTGAACTTTACGCCTACGGAGTTGGGCGAGTACCTGCTCGGCATCAGCTTCGGCGGGGAGCCGATCTCGAGTCATCCTTATCGCCTGACCTGCGTCCACGGCTCCGACCCAAGCAAGGTCCGAGCATCTGGTCCCGGCCTCTCGAGCGGCGTCGTTAACAAGCCAGCTGAGTTCGTGATCGACACGCGCGGCGCTGGACAGGGCGGTCTGGGCGTCACGGTGGAGGGTCCCTGCGAGGCAGCCATCAATTGTCGCGATAACGGCGACGGGACCTGCTCGGTCGCGTACTTGCCGACCGAGCTCGGCGACTACGGGATTAATATTACGTTCAACGAGCAGCACGTCCCAGGCTCGCCGTTCCAGGCGATCGTCGTGCCCGACACCGATCTGTCGAAGATCAAGGTCACCGGGAGCGGAATACAGCCACACGGTACCGATACATTTCGTGCGCTGGGATTATCGTTCCGTTTCGTTTTTAGAGAGTTCTACTGAGAGTGTATGACTTTGTTGAGCACCGCCTGCTGGACTCGCTGCATACCGGTCGGGCTGTATCGTTATGTGCGAGTGTAGTGATGCATGCGTTTTTCGTGCTGAACGATTTTTTTTTTTATATATATATATTCGTCTCTCTCTCTGTTTTTTTTTTTGTTTTATTTTCGTGCTGACATCATCTCATGGCTTTTCCTTCGCTTTGTTGAGTTTTCGTCATGTATGCTGCTGTGGCGTGCTGTTTGCGAATGGAAGAATGCTGTGACGAGTGACGCGATATGTTGTTCGAGGCGTCATGAGTCGTATGAATGTTTGATATGATTGAAGTGTGATCGGTCGGTTCACCGATGCGTGACTATCGATTCAATTAGCGTAATTCTATTTGCGCACCACTCCCTGGCACTAACTGACTTTAGTTACGAGCATTGTACTTTCTACACGTTCTTGCCGTTCGACTTTCTGGCGGGCATACATGAGACGAATGAATACACCTGCGTGTTGTTACTTATTTCCGACACTCGGCTTAGTGTACTTAGCCGGCAAACGATGTACAGACAAACAACGTAGCATAATACGCCTTCACACTTTTTATATCCATTCAATTTTCTTTCCTATATATACGCACAACACTGACCGATACGTCCTCGTCAAATGTTTTAAGTACGAATTGTTATGTTTAGGTTTGAATGTCTACAAGCCGACGGAATTCGTTATCGACGCGAGCGCCGTCGCCAAGACGAAAAGCGACGACGGAAAAGTCTCCTGCACGATTAACAATCCGAGCGGAGGGAAGATCGAGAAAGTCATCATTCCGCAAGGCGATGGCACCTATCGCGTCAGTTACACACCCTTTGAAGAGGGTCGTTACACCATCGACATACTTTATGACAATATGCCGATCCCGGGCTCGCCTTTCAGCGTCAACGTCAAGCGCGGATGCGATCCTGCAAAATGTCGGGCTTACGGTCCTGGACTGGAGAAAGGATTCGTGGACAAGGCCAATCGATTCACGGTGGAGACGAAAGGTCAGCAAAATTCTTTGCTTGCTTTTCTTATATGCGATCACATCCTTCTCATATTTCAAACTTTCTTCCCATCGTAGCGACTGAAATACATTTTTGTTATAGCTTTATAATATGATACATGTATTAACAGAACAATATGGCATTGACAATAGTAAAGATAGCGGATAGCGTTGTAGCGAGTCGAACTCTAAAATAAACGAATCGGATTAACGCGCATTAACCCTCGGACCCTCGATTGAAAAATGAGACATATAATCCCATGATGGGTCATTCTGACCAATCCTGCAGGACGGCAACCCGACATTTTACGTAACACCAACATTATTGTTATAATTATTAGATTATGTGTTATAGGTAAAAATCCTGGAAATAAATGCTGCGGAATTTGGTTAAAAATAGTTAGGTTAATACGTCTAACCCATTCCAGTTATAAAACACTGACGACCATGTCGTAAAAAATTTGAAATTTGTCAAAAATGTAAACAATTTATAAACACATTGTCAACGTTTAAAATATATTGCAACGTCGCTAAAATGTACGTAGGCAAAATTCTTTATTTTGCTCAAAAAATGGGTGGACGATCTTCAGGCTTCGGGTCAAATTGACCCATCGTGCGTATCCGAGGGTTAATCAGTTCGAGCATTATAAAAGAAAGGAGTACGCAACATTGGCGCGTTGTCCAAGTGATGCGTCCTCGAGACTTTGACGCGGAGGAATAATTTCAGTGATGCAATCATTACAGAGGCCGGCAACGGTGGGCTGGGACTCGCCATCGAAGGACCCAGCGAAGCGATAATGACCTGCAAGGACAACTACGACGGCTCCTGCAGCGTCGAGTACATCCCAACGGAGCCGGGCGAGTACGATCTGAGCATAAAGTTCGCCGAGCAGCACATTCCCGGCTCGCCGTTCAAAGTTCACGTGGTGACGGAGTCGAACGCGAAGAATGTGACGGCCTACGGCGCAGGCTTGGAGCCGGAAATGGTGCGAGAAGGAGTGCCTGCGAAGTTCATGGTCGACACGTCGAAGTGCGGCCCTGCGCAGTTGGACGTCAGACTGAAGACTGACAAGGGCCAAGTACAGAAGCCGGACATAAAGAGCCGGGGCGATGGTCTGTACGAGGTCACTTATCAACCGCCGCCGGCAGGAAGCAACATTCAGGTTGGCGTCACTTACGACGGGGAGGATATCAAGAGCAGTCCGTTCAAACTGAAGGTCCTGCCCACGGTGGAGCCCAGCAAGGTTGTCCTGTCGGGACCAGGCGTATCGTCCGTTTGCACGGCCTCGTTTCCTACCGACTTCGTCGTCGACACCTCGAAGGCTGGCTATGGTGATCTTGAAGTCCAAGTTTTGGTGGGTGTTTCGTACATTTTTCATGATTTTTAATAGTTGGTAATCGTTTGGTAAAATTCGAAGGAATTGATTTTACGAATTTTTTGTAATGGCTAATTTCTGCTCGTACGAACATATGTATCAGCGTATGTTAAGTTTTGCTATGTTCGAACGAAGATGTGACGAATTTGAGTCTGTAAGTCGCTTTTGTTATTAGGGACCCGATCATGTTCCACGCCGGGTCGAAGTGCAGGATCTCGGTGATGGGAAGTACAAGGCTTCCTACTTGCCGGACGACTGTGGTAGATACAAAGTGAACGTGAAGTACGGTGGTAAAGAAGTACCGGGAAGTCCTGTGAACGTGCAAAGCGTGTCGACCGGCAAAGCTGACCAATGTAAGATCAAGGAGGGCATTCAGCACACTTTGGCCCAGGGAGAGGAATATTGCATCACTGTCGATACGGAAAATGCTGGTCGTGGTGCGGTCACCTGTCGCATTCGTTCTACTTCCGGCAGGTAAGGTTTATTTGTACGACAGCATACCTACCCGAATTTGCGATAACGCATTGAACGATAACTTCGTGTTAGATTTCATTCCCTTGACTTTGTACGCGACGTACGGCTTTGAAATCCGAAGCATCTCTTCTTTGATATACCGCGCCTATTTGAACGGTAAATAGTGAACTTTATGTCACGTCTCGTTTGCGTAATAACGTCGGCGACGCGAATAAATTCCGCGTATAACGTCCAATTTCAAGAAAAATACGTGGAGCATCACGTCAGATACGCCGCTGGCTACGTCATTTATTTCTCGCGTTCCTTCGCCTGGCGCCGTCATCGAGGCGGAAAGAATTTCATTTTATTTTAAACGTATCACCGTGACCCCGATACTTATTTTCGCTCATCGGACCATCTCGATGTCCCGTCCGGTCGTTATTTTTTCGTGACGCAACCGATTATTCGACGTCGTTCGCATCGGGATTTTAAAGAGAAAGAAGTTGTCAAGCTGTTAATCAAATCGGTGAAGAGACGTCGCAGATAGGCTGTCGTGGATGAGATTTATTTAGGTAACGAGCTGGCTCTCTGTCTAATTCTGAAACACGATAACGCGTTCCATCTGTCAATGGATATCGAGAAAAATTGTGAAATTCAAAGAAACGTATTTATCCATTTTAACTCCATAACCCCGACTTTTTAACTGCCTATTAATTCCCTATTTTCGTTCTCGCACGCGTCTTACGGAAGTAAAAAATGAACTGCGTATCAGAAATGTAATATCCTTCCACCAGCGCGTCGCATTAGTCGCACTTGATCAACGTTAATATTCGACCGACGCTATTCGTACCTGTCAAACCGTCTGCCTTCCGCTCGCCTCCTCTCAAAGCAATCGCCGCCGAACGCGCGTTTTATCTCACCTGACGGCGCTCGTCGTCGGCATCGCGGCCCATTTCGAAAGATTCCGAGAAATCCAGGAAGCGCGACTTTCGTCAGAGTGACAGAATCGTGACAGGATTTCCGGATGCACAGCGACACTTTGAAGAAGCCGCGTCTTCCAATCTGCCAACCGACATAGTATGTAATCACTGCGAGATGGAGCGGCAATGGGGCCAAACAGCCACGTTTGCCGTGCCCAGCATGGTTACTCTGCACTTCCTGCTCAAGCTGGATACGTGGACGCTCAGGATGGCACGATGCCCGCCCGAACGGTGCGGATTCTTCGCGGTTTGTCGCTCGATTTATGAACCGACGACTTCCGCGCACCCGACGACTTCTGCCGTTCTAATGGCTAATCTAAACGCGCGCGGGTGCCGTTAAATCTGTCGGGACACTGACGTTACGAGCGATGTCGTTGCAATTACCGCAGCCGCTTTTCTACTCTCTCTTTCCGCATCAGCCCATACGCGACTTGGTCGAATTCTGACTGTCGACGCGCCAATTATCGCGGAGATCGTTCTTTTCGTGTAATTTATGCGCCCTGGTACGCGATTATTCGTTTCAACGCTGAGTATAAGTGTCTGGGGACTCGGTTCCAGAATATTGGGATTTGGGAAAATTTTTGGTTTGTATGGTGCTAGGTGAATTTTGATTGTTTTGGTGTAATGGTGAAATTTTCGAATGACTGCCGTAGGCATTGGCCCAAGGTGTTTGCGTGGAATTTCGTGTATCCGTGCATTTAAGCGTCAGAGGAGGCATACTGTTTTCAAGCTGTCAGTCGTGCGTTAACAGCGCGGAAAGACAGAGCAGAGTAGGAGTAGAAGTCGCACGGTTGAGCACCATTCGCCGCTACGGCTCAATTTGTCATTTAAGGATCAAGCTGAGTGACGATGCGTAACGTCTCTCAGCTCCACTAGAAATCTGTTCCCACTTGCTAGAATCGGGCATAGAACACTATTCCAATTTTAGATCCGTGCGGCGTCGGCAAGAAGGCTAGCGTATTTCTTTCGCCTTCTTTCATTTTCATATTTTCATATGTCGATTCTTACTCTTTACTTCTACGAATTTATTTAGCCCTAGAACTACCGACCAGTCTGAACGACTGGTTTGACATGTTGCGATAATGAAGGCTCACACGTCATCTTACTTTCTGAAATATGGCTTTATTTTTATATATCGATGACGCATATAATTCAATAAAAGACAGCACAAATTTCCGGAAACAAGATGTCTCAAAGTTCAGCTGTCATTATAGCAAAATGTCAAATCAGTCGTTTTGACTGCTCGGTATTTCTAGTGTTGATTTTCTGATGCCTTAACGGTTAGTTCACAATCCACGAAACGGTGATCTATTGTCAACTAGCTCTATAAACCGTCTAACCCGTCCTGCTCTTCTTGTTAACAAGATCTTAACTTCCCTCGTTACCTACTACTTGCAACGGTAACAATCGACACGTACCGACTTCGCAAACTCTCGAAGATTGCCTTGTCCGCGTCCCGCTCGCGGCAATCAAGCTTCCTGTTGCCACTCGGCCATTGTCGCTCTGCTGCTCGTAGATCGTGGATAGGTCTACCCATGAAAAATCATCTTGTCGAGATTTTGGCCAGCAGGCTTAATCGTTTGTTCGCCTGTCTCGCTACCCGTCGTCTAGCATGTTCAACCAGTCGACCGGTTAGAAATTTACAGTCGAAAGGTGTCGTGTGTGCGCGCTTGCTTGCTCGCGATGTCAGTCTGCTTTATGAAACGGCCTTTTGGCTCGTGGTGCTGAAGAAAAAATGCCGTGCACCGAGCCACGCTTCGTCGACCGGTAACGATTTACGAGTCAAGGCAGTAATAACGGCTCCGGTGTTTAGCAGTCTGAACTCGTAAATCGTATTGCTTATTTTGGTTATCCGAGCTGACCGGGGCAGGCGTGATGAAACTGTTCAATTCCGGCGATGCGAATTGTTCGTTTGTTTTTACGTTACGCGCGCGATACTTGAATTTGATTTATCACGCGTTCGCAGCGTAAAACTTTGTTGGCTTTTCGAGGCTTCGGTGTATTCATATTTTTGGGCGGTTTCGCTGTGCAGAATGTATTTCGAGGTTTTCCGGGAAATTCGATTTTGTATGTCGATGAAATATGACGTGGATAGGGTTGCATTTTTAGTGATTACGTAATTTGGCCTCGCGTGGAGTCATTGCCGGGCGTGATTTTTCGTAATGTTGCGTGATTGTATGCGTTTTGATACACACGGTATTTGCCAAGAGCAAAACGACGCTCTAGGCGGATATGCAGTCACTGCTCTTCTGTAGAGAACTTTCTGGCTGAACGGCAAAGCATGTTGCCAGTTGTAATGATGTTATGAAGTGGTGTCGGCGACAATGATTGAGTATCGTCAGTCATTATGTCCGAAAGACGACGTTTTCTTCCTTGTAACTAGTTACAGGGATAAACGTCGTCAACGTTAAAGTCGATTCTAAGATTCGTTCAAAGTGCCGCATCTACTTGAAAAATAGACGAAAATCGATATTCCTTCATTATCTATCACCCCCCAAAATAATGCAGAGCGCACAGAACAATTTTAGTTCACACTAAGTCGACTAATAGATCATTTCGTGCCATTAACGCTCCCAAAGCGTAGTTTTACGCCAAGACGACAAGTTCATTTTCCGACGCCGATCATTTGATGCTTTATCGAACAGTCTCCCGTTTCGAGCGTTCCCGATTGAGATCGCCTTAATGGCTGCTGGAACTGTCCTTTTAACGCTTCACCGGTCACGAGAAAATGGCGAGATCTCTCGGTCGACGTAATTCTTCTCGAATCGAGCGTAAAAAGCGGACGCCATGCTGCCGGTCGCACCTGTTAAGCCGTTACTCATCGCGATATCCTTCGTCGTGCGCCTTTGAAGTTGGCACTCGCTGAATTCTGTCGAGACTCGGTCTCTGACATGGGGCGAGAAGACTCTCTAAATCAGGCCAAGTTCCTCATGGCACCATTGAGCGGGTTCTTTAATCAAGTTCGTTGGGTTCATAGAAAAGTTTCCTCTGCCCGGTCGAAATCTTCCACTCCGATTGGTCACTCTGAACTAGTCTGAACGAACCGAGAAAATCCGTTTATTATCTTCCTTCAGCGATATCACTGCATCACAGTTCATTAATTCCAAGACATAACATGTATATGACATTCTTCCTCACGCGAATCTATTCTTTTTAGCGAGGTGGTCGACATAGATATCGAGGACAATGGAGACGGCACAGTAAACATCTACTACACAGTCGCCGATGCTGGTGACTACACATTCAGCATCAAATTCGGTGGTCAGCCAGTGCCAGACGGTTTCTACACTTTTACGGTGAGTTCTTGCATAAATCGATATTGCGCGACTTTCTTCATTTCCAGTCATATAAAAATGATGCCGGTGGATCGGCGTACGAATTCTGAGCCTGAACAATTATTAACACATTGCGTACGGCGCTCTGCGCGCTCAAACCGCGCTCAAAACCCGCACATTTCCGAACGCTGTAGAAGCATGCTTGGCGAGCAATGGAAAGCGGATACGTACAATTCTAATTTTTATTTGGTATTATATTCACATATATTATTCTTAAATATTACTATATATATAGTTTACACACCTATTTATTGTATCAGATTTTTTACATTTTAACCATTATTTATTTCACAAACTTGGATAATTCTTTAGAGTATGATATTTGGTAAAGCATACTCCTTTCTGCAATGCTGTTCGACACAATTTGCAACAATATCTTGTTTCGCTCCTTTTTTTATTGGACAAACAAACTTTACATTGTTTGGTTGGGAACTTCTTCTTGCCTGTACTCGTTATTGGTTCCATTATTTCGCTCATCATTTGTCTTAAGAATAGGAGAGGCTTTGTTGCCCTGGTAACGTAACAAAAATATTTGCCGTTGCTTGTTTACGTTGCCGATTGAATCAAAATGAAACATGACAACGAGATATCGCGTGACCCGTACGCAACGTTTAAGTGCATAAAAACGAGATATCTCGTGACCCGTACGCAATGTGTTAACGGACAATTTTATTATTATTTAATATATAATAATGACAGCCACGACAAATGAATCTGGGACAAACGGGCGTGGATTAATTATGATCGGCACGTATCACCATTTGACCGACGCCAAAATTCTTTTATATTCGATATGCTTTCGGCCGACAAATGTATTTTTAACCGCGCCGGTTCGCGGAAGCAGTTTTAATTGGCCCTTAGAATGAAAGTCGTGCTTTTCGAGCGCACAATTACCCGTTGTTCGTCGATGGGCGATTCGTTTGTGAGAGTGTATCGTGTCTGGCGCTGTAACTCGTCCGACTGAAGCCGAGTTAACGGTATTTTGATAGCCGTATCTCTGAGTCCCGGCTCATCTCAGGCATCGCATCGTCTGCGCGCTTTATTTACACACCCTCTCCTGCTTGCCCGCTGAGTTTCGCATGCGAATTAAACGTTTCTCTGTTTCGCCATGACTGCCGCATACCGTGCACGCCGGGCAAACGCCAAGAGAACAGCGCCAAAGCCACACACCTCTGGCGTTGCGCTCAGTGCATTGTGTCCGCCAGATTCAAATATTTATGTGCAATGTGCGTCGGAGGAAAATTTTCGCGAATTCGGCTGAGCGGCTGGCGGTAATCGATGCATTTTTAGGTGTCGTCGATTCAGCACGTGAGACGCTGTTCGAAACACTAGGGCATTAGTAAATGTTTGTGTCATTCAACTATGGAGCGGTGTTCGACTAATGTGACGGATGGTTGCCTAAGAATACATGCCTTGTCGTTTCATTTTCAACGTAACATACCTCTGTTGATTGATTACCGTCTGTAGGAATGCGCGGCATGTATTTTCGTTGGTCTGTTTTGTACCGAATTCTTATGCTGAGGGTGTCCCCTATGAATGGACCGCTTTAAATATCTTCGTTGTTTTTTGATGAAACGAAAACGTGCGTCAGGAAGGAGCTGCTGGTTTCGAGTAAACAAGTATTTTTATTTCACCAGCTTTTTTATAAGGATTACGACCTTCAAGATTTCAAGATTATCCATAATATGCCACTTGAAAAACCAGCAACTTCTTCCTGGACCACTTATCGGTATCATCAAAAACGAAGCCATTTAAGACATTTAAGTTAAATACAACACTTATTTAAAATGGATATATAATAATATGGATTATTCAAATGAAGCATGGAGAAGTTATCCAATTCCACCATCACTACCGGATAAATTTTCCTTTGTGCAACCCTCATATAGTCAACCGTAGGAACATTGTCACCTACACATACGCAAACTTTAATACCCGTAACTCGGCCAACCAGAAAACGGTAGTAAAGTTCACAGCATGACAAGACTCGGCAACGGTTGATCTCTCCGAGCACAAGACGACAGTTGAACAATAAGATTCGTGCGCTGTCGGCGTTGCACGAGGATCACAGATGCGCGCCATACCATGATCATCTTTTGATGCCTTTGGGTGGCTCGTGCCTCGGTTTCGTGAGCCCAGGGTAGGTGGGGGGCGAGGTGTGTCTAACTATAGAGGCAACAC
The DNA here is from genome assembly GCA_963942575.1 of Priocnemis perturbator. Classification (NCBI taxonomy): domain Eukaryota; kingdom Metazoa; phylum Arthropoda; class Insecta; order Hymenoptera; family Pompilidae; genus Priocnemis; species Priocnemis perturbator. The sequence continues at coordinate 2,560,706 of OZ012649.1, read as the reverse complement.
GTAGTGCAGGATATTGTCGCCGTGCTGTCCAGCGAAACAGTCCACTCCGAAGGCTCATCGGGATCGCATCCATCGGCCTGCGTGTTATCGCACTTAATCCTCGTCATCGTCGATATCCTGTGTGACGCGTCATTGCGCATTCCGTCAACGTAACGCTCATCGTGTGTATTAGTACGTTTCGCATTGACCCTCTCTCTGCCTCTTGTGTGTCATGCTTAACCCCCGTACCGCAGACGTTTCTATGTTTCTCTTTCTATCTTCTTCTACTTCTTCTTTCCATCTTCTCCTCTCCCTACGTTTCTCCTCCTATCATTACGCAACGAGCATTGCCTCAATCGCCCACTCCAGGTCTCCAAAGCCCACTCACCCCTACCGTACGCGTACTATTTTACGCGAGCATTCGTGTGTCGTCTGCGCACCCATGTGCGTACCCCCCCGTTTTCGCCACCCGGATCATCCTCGTTCAAGTGGTCCAACGCGTTTCTAATCGGGAATCAGTTCACCGCGGTTCATTACGGTTGAGAATGATCTGACAGAATTCTACGGAATCATGCTGATGATAACGTCGATTTGGATATGTCGGGGAAATTGAGCGCGGCTTGGTGGTTTCAGGGGAATTTTTTTCGGCTTCTGGTGTGACGAGATGTGATCGAACGGATCAGGGCGGGAGATGTTTGGAAGACGTAGCATCTTCATTTGTCAACGCGTAGAATTATGTACGTTCAAGTTTGACGCTCGCTTTATAACGGCTACAAGAACAGTGACGTATGGCTCAGTTTTTGTTGAACGTTAGATTATATGCCGTTACAGGTGCTAGAACTAGGTATTCTTGAAGAATTTATCGAGAGCGGAGAGTTTGAAGCGTCGGTTGACGGCAAGTCTGGTGTAGAACAGGAGCACAATTCTCGTACGGGCAGACGGCGTCAGTAGAAAGAGTCGAATATGGTCAGACGGTCGATCGAATACTCGTTTCAGTCTTTCTAAATATTTTCGACGTAATATTGCCAACGTTCGCCTCTGTTTTTGTCCTCCTCTCTTCGACTTTTATTTTTTGTTTGTCTCAAGTTCCCTTTCACTCTCTCTCTCTCTCCCCCTGTCCATCTTTTGCCGCCATCATTCCTTCCTCGCATGTTCAGTGGGGATACGATGCATGACGATTTTACGGCTGTGTGGAAGTCGGTGACATAAATGTTTGGACATTTGTCAGAGCGCGTCGCATCGCCGCGTGCCCTTTAATTATATTCAGCCTAAATGTAACGGGCGGTAAACGGAATTACGCGGTGATAGTAATCGCTTGAGAACTTTCGACCCATCGTAAGGTCGTTTCTCGTTTCGACGAAAGAATACGAACACGTCGGATTCCATTGATTTTTTTTTTAATGCATAACGAAAAGTATCTGTTATGTTCCGTTTATGCGCAGTTCAAATTAATTTAGAATTAAATATATACCTAATTAGATTTTTTGTTTGTTGAGATAAGGTTATTTATTTGAGTATCCTGAATTTAAGGTTGCCTATACGCGTCGATTGCTTCATCTCGTAGTAACTGCTCTTTCCAAATTAATATTCGGACAGACAGGCGAACGGCTCGGTACTATTCATACGAGAGTGTGCTCCATTTAAACCTGTCAGAGGGCGAAGCTGCTATTAATTTACGCCTTTGTTCGCCATTGCTCACCCGCGTATATCCATCCCGATCGTTTTTCAATTTAACCAGAGCATAAAAGAGGAGACTCTGTGGAACATTTAAACACAACTAAATTCGACAATTTTTCGTTTCCGTGACACGGCCCGACCTGTCATTGCGATTTAAGTCTTTGAGTAGAAATTTTCAAACAATCTGGATCATCCGGGACAGTTTTTTTTAAGATCCGCGCACCAGTGGGTCTGAAACGTATTTTAATTTTTTTAATTTTTCGTATAACCATGGTGAACCAAGTTTTCCAGGCGCGAAACCATGATCCATTTTGAAATCTAATCCGCACCTCGTTCACCGTCGAAGGCCTCCTAGACTATTTCGAGTGCGAGTCAGGCTTTCTCGAATTTATAAGCAAGAACGAATCCGGCGGTGGAGTGGGTGGACGAGGGAGACGGGCGACGAATTAATGCCGGCGAGTTAAATTAGACCCACGGCATCGCGATTCACAGTGGGACATTCCGTTTATTTTCTTACCTCGTTCATCGTCGCATCACAACTTTGTCACTCTTCGGATCGGCGAGTCCGACGTTCGTATTCGAAAAATCGATCATCGATTGATACGACTTCATCCTTCTTCGCCATACGTTCTCGTCTCGTGTCTCGTATTCCCATTATTGGAAGATGATTTACTTATCGTTATCGTGCGAACCTCTTTCATTCACCTTTCTGGTCGCATTTTTCATGCTGGCGCCACTTGTTTCACTCGGCTGGATTTAGCGTCACTTCATTTGACGATTCTCAGAATTCATGCGACGTACCAATCGGTTGTTTGCTCTTTAGCGGAAATAATTCTGGATTGATAGACGATAACTTTCTCCGTTATTCGAGACATTGCTCGACCGTTGTAAGTTTGAATTCGTGCAAAAACTTAGCACTTTCGCCCGGTGCATCTCTCTGCACTTGTCCCTTTGTACCGAAGTTCTTTGGTGGGGGCTGGCCGTCTATTATGGTAGCGCGAAATTCAGCATTGTGCCCTGAAATTATCGGCCAGTTGTAACTGAGTTCCGTCCTGGCCGTCGTCGCAGCCTCACTCTTCCAGTTCTTGACACTCAACTACGTACTCTCACCCTTTGTATGTTGTGTCTGGGTCCGGTTTGACAGCTGTCAGGTACACGGAAGTGTTTGTTTTCTAATCAAAATACTCTTCCTCTTGCATTTTCGTTAAATGATTATAAATTGTCATGTGGACTTTATTTTTTATCAGTCACGTTGCAATTTGTATCGTATCGTGTAAACGTAAGTAATGTGTCGGCATAATTTTGGCGTTTTCTCTGTACTCGTTCTAATTGCCGGTGCAATGTAACTTTTAGACAATTAAGGAATTACGTACGTGGGACGTTTAGAATTATTCTACTTTTATGGACCTGTGGCATGCTGAGCCGTCAGGATTTTTTGGTGGATCGATGCGTGGAAATGATAAATATAGAGAGTATTTGGAATAATCGCCGGGCTCGTGTGCACTTTAGAGAAAATACTATGGTGTAAGAAAGAATTTTTCTCGAATTTCGGAAGGCACTTCTACAATAAAAACATGGGAACAAGTGTTTTGAGGTTTTCTGAAAAGGGACTTCTTTTTCTCGAAAAGAATCGTTTTATGCTGTATAGAAATTAATCAAGTTGGTAATAGATTCGAATATTGGCGTACCGTCATTTATTTTCTTGTTGATGTTATTGTTTTGTTGCTTTTTATTGTTTCATATTCTGCTCGTATTAAATATAACAAAATGTACCCCGAATATGAATAACTCAAACGCAGATAAAATTATGAAGCAAGATAAAAAAAACGATAATTTAAATTTTATTTCCTAAAAAAGAACAATAAAGCTCCCTGTAGAGATGACGTTCGTATTTCGCTGACGCGGTATTCCAAAGTGTTCAAAAATCCTACCTACATTGCGTAATTATGTTACTGGCATTGATGTCTGGTTCACGCTAGGATGCATATTGCCCGGCGGAATTTCATCCGTCAGGTATCAAATATTTCGCAAGAATTCCCGACGACGTTACGCAACGAATCTGATGCACATTTATTTCGACGATAATTTCTCTCGAAAGGTCTCCGTTCCGGGGATGCGACTCGTTACTTTTCGACACTTGAGGAACGACTACTCCGAATGATGCCTCGCAGGACATTTCTCACGACAGACTATCCGCGTGCACGACATTTCGCAAACTACCCCGCGATGTCGCAACTTCTTTGCCAGTCTAATCTTAAAGTCCATTCTCTTCACGCATCGAACCGCCTTCACATCACCAACTCAACGCTCCCACTTCTGAACCATTAGAGAATCCTCAAACCTTCGAAGCCATTTCTCACGCCCTCCTCCCGAAAACCACCCTTGACACGCGTCTGTCGCTCGAATTCAATCTAACCGCAAATGTCCCTTCCACCGTTCTCGCGTCCGCCGCCAAATTTCGCGTCGACGCATCTCGAAAGTTTGGAAAGCAGCACGCCGAGGACAAAACGAAACTTCCGCCCGCGACACCTGCGCGCCCAGAACGTCGCGAATTCTTTAATAAGTCAGCGCCGTTCGCCGCGTGACGCTGTGTTTCGCCAGAATCCTGACGACCGGTTACGTAATAAGTTCTATACAGGCGGGCGCACTTTGGCATGGCACCAGCCGCGCAATACGCAGATTCTATCGTAATGAGCTGCGACGCCTGGGCGACACACACTGCCGATCGCGGAAATTCCTTTGCCTCCTTTTTCGTCGCTCCCGGCGACGCTGCTCGCCTGACGATCTTCCGCGGCATATTGCGAGCGGACGGCTTTATTGCGGCGCTTTTAATGGCGAGCTCGTGCAGGAATTTTCTCCAGCGCTTTGGCACCAAGCCAGACGACCCGCCGACAGGCGCGGTCGCCCATTGTTACGAGCGACAATGCTCTCACCGTTGAACGGAGCCTGGAAGCCGATTGATAATGTATTTCGAGTCGGTGTCAGGAGAAGGCAGGGACGAAGCTGAAGACGCGACGAGATGGGAAGTACGATCGTGGGGTCGCAGGTGGGACGGTTCGATAATAATCGTAAAATGATGGTTGGACGATTCTCGAACTGTCGAATGGAAACAAAATACCTAATGGGAGTTATAGAGATGTGGCAGACAAAGCTTGTATGCCACATATAATATTTTTTTTTTTTGATTATGCCGTGTTACTTCACAGAAGCTATATGAAATTTTTTTGTTCCGATATTAGGTTTTATTTAATTATAAAAGGTTGATTATCCCGATTAAATTATATAATATTCATATGCCACACCCCCACAGTTGAATTTCGACAGCTACTCTTACTTCTTCTTTCGTAAACGTATAAGCGCACGTCGGATTCTTAATACGCGTGCCCACACACGCGTACTCCTACGAAATGATTACGTAAGACGCCCGAAGCTTGTTCCGTGGATCTTGTATCGTGGTAAATCATTGTCTTTGTCCGAGCCAGACGCATAAATCGCGACGATACCGTGCGCCCGATCGAATCGTCGAATATGCCTAGACTATAACGGTGCGTACGATATTTCAGGCGTCGGAGGAGTATCGGGAGCACAGCACGCATAAAACTCAACGGGGAAGGAAGTCCGGGCAGAGACAGGAGCAGCACCTCGTTGAGCAGCGAAGCTCGAGCGTACAGGAGAGTTCGAGCGTCACCACCAAGAGAAGCGCGGGCAACCAGCAGGACCTGCAGAAGAACTTCAGTGTTATCCGTCTGAACAGCATCCCCTTGCCTTTGGCCGGTGGCGGCACAGTAACCTGTGAGTGCATTTTTATCATTACATCACCATAATACCATTACGTGCTCGCGTTCACCTTGATCACATTCTTGTCGTCCGTGTTTGCAATGTTCTTGGATTCGTTACCGACGCGGGGTAGGTACCTTTAACCCTTGAAAACCCGACTGAAAAATGAGACACGCAATCCCAGGATGGGTCAGAATGACCCATCCTGCAGGACGGCAACCCGAAATTTTAAATTCATAGACATTTTATTTGTACAGATTTATGTGAGACGAGAACCTCAAAGTAAATTCAACGGGATATAAAATACTGACGACCATGTCGCAAAAAATGTTAATTTTGCTCGAAAAAAGTAGTAAAGAATTTATAAACAAATTATTAACAATCGTAAAATACATCGCAACGTCGCTACAATGCACGTAAGCAAAAATTCTAATTTTGTAACAAATATTGTAAACAATTTATAAACAAATTGTTAACGTTTAAAATATATTGCAACGTCGCTAAGATGTACGTAGGCGACAATTTTTATTTTGCTCAACAAATCGGTTGACGATCTTCAAATTGGGTTCGGGTCAAATTGACCCATCGTGGGTATCCGGGGGTTAAGAATATGGAGTGTCGGCGATATCGTTTACTTGCACTACTTGCACTTCGCTAATATGCGTTCGCTGCACACCTACACCGTTGTCTTCGCAGGAAATTATTTCAACGGTTGTAACGCTTAGCTTTAACTTTCTTCGTACGACACAGTTAACATTGTGCTGGTCGAACGATCTCGACTTTCGAATCTCGTAACGAAATCGACAACCGTCCCGGTAACTCGTGTTATTATTATCCTTTTAACAGTATCGTCGTGTGTCGTCGTGTATCGCGAAAAATTATTTCAACGGTTGTAACGCTTAGTTTTAACTTTCTTCGTACGACACAGTTAACATTGTGCTGGTCGAACGATCTCGACTTTCGAATCTCGTAACGAAATCGACAACCGTCCCGGTAACTCGTGTTATTATTAGGCTTTTAACAGTATCGCCGTCGGACGTTCGAAGACGAAATCTCGAGCCGATCTCTCCGCATCCGCAGGAATCGTAAATCGCGCGCTTTAGTGTCCCAGTCCCTGCGTCTTGAACTAGGCACTCGCGCCCTGTCCGCCTTTTTACGACGCCAATACTTTTCACCTCGCGCGGATCTCTCTCTCTCTTTCGATGCCGATCACGTTTTACGCGCCCGTAAACGTCCTCTCCTCTGGGACGGGATGTGCTCGGCTCGGTGTCCGGTCGGATTTTGCGAGTCGAGGCCTAAGTGACGAGCGAGTTAGCGACAATGTGTGTAGAATCGATTTACGCCGCCCCCTCGACCAATGAGCCGTGCTTCGCAGACACGACTTTACGAGCCTTCGAACGCAATGCTTTCTATTTTTCGGTGAAGTTATTGCGAACGTTATAAAGATCGTAAACATCCTGCTTTTTCGGGCACCGAGCTTGCTGAGGTGAGGTCAGGTCTACAAAATGATTATACAAATTCTAGAGGGTGCTGCGCATTTTAAGACTCGTCGATGTACAGACGAAACTTTGATATTGACCGAGAATTACGCCATAAGGAACATTTTCAAATGTTCATATATATTATCCTTACAAGTAGCAGTCTTCACTCGATTTGTCTTGCCCGTTTGATAATGATACGTCAATCGGTGAGTGTTATTTTTTCCCGCTTTCAACATTGACAAATCGACTAGAGTTTATATCAATGTCCGCTTATGTCGGCTGCCGCTAGGAGAGGCGTTCATTTTTTGTTCGCTGCACGGTCCTACGGTTTTCTGGTAAATGGCCGATCCATCAGAAGGTTTATTTCGGTAGTGGCCGCGCGTTGGTCTGCCAAATGTAATGCTTTCATCGAATCGTTAACTAGCGTCGTTTCATCATCACTGTCGTCGTTTAGCGTCCGAATTAAAGGATTCGTCTCCTGAGAGGACTCGCAAGCCTCGTTTGCTGCGGCGTGTACTAGGGTCGGTAATACAATCGCGGCAATTTATCTTCATCCATTGCAGGTGTGTGGGACCAAGGCCGCGTCAAAGAGAAATGTCTCGGGACGAGAAACACATTTGTCAGATTGCAATTATAAAATTCTGGCACCGGGGTCTTAAGCGCATGCTTCACGTACTCGCGCAGTACACTGGTGCCACTTTATTCGTTCAAGTATCCGAAATAATCGTAATCAAGTCGCCTTTGGCAAAGTTCCTTTCGTCCGATAAAGAATATTAATCCAAGCTCGTCTGCTAATTCATTCGCAAATATATCCAATTATTCTGAATAATGAACAGTATTACGAAGTTGAGTGTAGCCAAATTCGTTCGTCCAATGACAAATGTGCTTCAATAACGCGTCCGCTGATCCGACAAATCGTCTCTGAGACATAGAACCCATTAGGACTGCGACTCTCTTTGACCGAACTCGCATTCCTTTTGTCAATCCGTCCTCGCCGAACTTCATTTCAATTAGAGTAAGAAATCGTTAGCCACCCCAAACATCGTTGTAATTCGTGGAATGTGTCTCCTGTGCACGGAATTCAGTAGCTGGTCGCTTTTACTAGAAAAGACGTCGGAACGCTTGTAATGTCTATTCCTCTCAATTTCCTTTCGTCATTAAATAAATGATCACGCGTTTAGACGTCTCTGCTCAAGGTGGAGAATTGATACGTTCCGCATAAGAATGCGTGTAAACGTTGCACGCTCGACTTCAAATTTTTCGTCCCGATTTTCATATACACACGCTACCAATTGTCTCCTCGAGCTTGCTAGACGGACACCGACAACGGAGGAACGTAAGAAATCGGGATTTATTTAAATTCCACATTCGCCATTGCGCGAACCACATGTGTCTAATGACATAAAACGTCGGCGAGATATGACTTCGCATAAACAAGTGCCATTATTCATCGCAATGGTACCGTAGACTTCTCCTCTTAACCGCACAGTTCTCCACTGTTCTTTATCGAACAAGCTGATGTTGTGCAGTCGTTTATCCGCAGCCACGATTTATGACGCAAGTCCTGCAAACTGAAGAAGTGTGACAATATAAGCCCTAAAGCAGCATCAGTACAGCAAGCAAAATCAATGTTCGAATAACGTAGCTCTAAAAATGCGCACACCTGAATACGCGAGAGACATTAGAGGTCGAATTACATCCACTCGCATCGAGAGTGGGAAATCTGAAAAGAAGAACGCATTCGCAGATTCCTCGAAAATTCCGCGGCCGATGCAGTTGACAGGTGTTGACGTCGTTGCTTCGGAAAATTTCCGTCTTGCGACTGATGATCTGCACGTGCTACCGAGTCGTCAGGCCGTTCAAGGATTACGTCCGCCTCGGAATGTATCGTCTCTATCAGACGCCATGATAGATACACGGCATTTCCATGTCGTTAAGTGCGCTACCGTTTCTCGTTAATGATTCGCACACTCAAATTCAGCGGTTGACGGACGCGACAGGTTCGGACTGTTCGTCTTCCTCGTTTTTGCTTCTGCGCGGACTCGCCAGAAATGTGGAAACGGACTGTAAATAAGGATAGCGGTGAAGGGGGGGAGAGTGCGAAAAACGACGGGGATCCAATTAACGCAACTGTGACTGGGGAGAATAAAATACGAATCAGGAAGTGAAGATGATGTAATGAAGGGAATATGAAATTAATCGAAGGAAGTCGAAATATACGGAACGGAGAGCATTGAGATACGAAAGAAGGCAACTGCATAAGACGTGTGCAGTATAGAATAAATTTAAAAAGAAAAGTAACGCGATGTAAAAAAGGACACAGAAGGAAATATGTAAAGTTACGTACAAGATGTGTACTTACTTATGAAAGTGTAAGGCTATGACATAACATATATGAAATATAATGCGAAATAGCGCGTCAGGAGAGATGAAAGCGAAAGAGATATGGGTTTACGCGTTATGCGAAAGGAAATTGCATGGAATAAAGGACAGGGATAGAGAACGAAGGAGAGAGAAAGAGAGAGGAAGAGAGAGGCAGAAACGTACGAATGCGGTCGATGGTGTGTCGGAAGCGCGACACACTGCCGGTGATATTAATATTGGATGATTAACTGGCTCCGGATGCGCGGACCTCGCGGTTGGTCCAAAACCGAACCTCGAAAACGTCCACGAGGAGGGCAATCCAGAAAAAGATCAAAACCCTCTCCCCCGCGGCCTCACTCCTCCGCCCGCGCCGTTCCAGACTCTCAGAGAGGCTTTTACTGGCTTTCCTCGACTTTCGTCAACTGCGTTTCGTTCTCTCGAGTCAATCTGAATGATCCGACCGGTCTTTGGTACGTTAATAGACGAACCATTGAACCCTCCTCTGACTCGAGGGAATCTTTACAAATGACTCGATTTTCAGTAATAGTTAACGAGTAATTTAAGATAACTGGTCTGCATTTTAATTCCAGTAACGCTTTTTTTTCATTTGTCAGTAATAATTATTAGATAGCTTCTCGGTACACGAATTGTTGGTATTTGTTTTCGGATCATTTATTCTGTTCGGTCGACGACGTACGATCGGAGTTCATTGACCCTTCGGAGCATTAGTCTGTAACAAAGATAAATAGCGTGTCGTTGAGATTTACTTCGCTACCGACGCGCATAAATACTCCCGTCTTCTATTTTTCGCGAGCCGAATACCGCACCGAAGTCCCTAACCACCGAGCACTCCGTAGATCTTCGCGACAAAGTCAAATTTATCGATCGCCCCCGTCGCTCTCTTAGATTCCCAAAGAACGCCAAGCACGCGAATGAATATCTCGCATTGTCCCATTAAGGTAACGCAAAAATCGAGATTAATCAAGCAGCCGCCGCATTCATTAAGCATATGTAACTGTCCCGCAGAAAAGATCGGTCACAATTAACGCGAGCGTGGTGCCTTCAGTATTTTAGCCCGCACGCACGATTTGCCGTGCGGTCGAGATCTCGCTAAACGAATTTTCACACCTGGTCGCGACCAGCGTCTCGGCGGCTCGATTAACGAAAAGTCCGTCAGTCATCCGGCCGGCGCACTTAATTTTCTTGGCGCCCACCGTGGTCCGGCGAACTCCAACGTTCAATAAACATTGTCCGGACATTTAAGCGGCGTTTAATCGCTCTCGCGTACATTATCGAACGAATCCCGCCTGCCTCTCATCGTATCGTTCTCACCCACTGCCGAGCGTCGAGATGGTCGAGAACATTGTTGCGTTCGTTCGTTGGGACAGATACTCGCACACCAGATCGTGAGCGATGTCGCGTGTTGCGCGTTCAAACGAGGTAATGGCGAGTCCCGGTTGTACGCAATTACTCAAACGACTGGCCAGTTTGCGCGTCGTCGTCGTCGTAGCAGTCCTCGTCGTATTCCTCGTATTCGTCGTGCGAACGTGTTGCCTTTGGCGCGGTCGCATATCGCCCGTTTCACGACTTCCTGCGCGAAATGGAAACGGCAGGATGTTGCGCGCCAAATATCTCGTCTTCTCGTCTTGTCTATCTTGAGAATTCCGGGAGCGAGGCGCGCGACGCGCGGATAATCCCTTATGTAACTGGCCGACGTCTTTTTTATTGGCCGTAGAGCTGGTCTTCTTTATGGGGCACGTGTGCGTCGCGCTATTTCGACGCCCGGGCGGCGTCGATGTTAAAAGGGAGAATCGAAACGTTCGGCCTGATTCTTTTTCTTCTTTCTCATGCTTCTGCAGTCTTTTTCTTTTCGCTCCTTCGTGTTTAAATCTCGACGCTGTTATTTGGCGGTTTTTTGACGGATGGGTGGGTGGACTGGGCTGAGAGTGTCATATAATGTGAAATTAGGTAAAAGTGACACGGTGTCATATTCGGCAACTGATGATAACTCGCTGGTGTAATTGTAGTATACCGAATACGCTCATACCTCGCTTTACGGCCTAGATATGTTCCGGAAAAGTTGGCCGTAAAGCGAAAAGCCGTATAACGAATCAATTATTAGAACGTTCCTCATATTTTCTAAAGCAGCTGAAACTAAACAGAAGGTCGTTAACAGTAAAGCATTTTTTTTGGCCGAATAACGAAACGTTGTGAGCCGTAAATCGAAAAAGTGCCATAATCAAAAAAGGCCGTTATAGCGAAATGCCGTACAAAGACCGGCCGTAGAGCGAGGTATAGGTGTACAAGATAAATTGTCGCGCTATGAAAAACCTACAACACCATACATATTTCGAGAACTCCCTCCGTGCGTCTCTCACACTCTTACTGTGACCCCTGAGCGATAAATCGTTTGGATATCAGTTAACGTCAGCGGATCTTAAAGTCATACCCGAAATTACGCGTGCACGGAGCGCGAGCTCGGTGCACTCAATCTCGCCTACAACTAGTTCTTCGGCTGTAAATCTACCCGAACGCGTCAAATTAATCATCTTAATTAGGACGAACACGACCCTTTCCGCCGGCAGCGCTCATTCTCGAGTCCTCACCTCGGTAGTTGATGGCATTAATGTCGCCGCGCGCTAGAACGTACGATGTCAAGACGCTCGAGCGTCCGCACGCCTATGGCACCGTCCCGATTTACCCTCGATCGAGGCACCCAGTTGCGACTTCTCGATCGGGAGCGATCCTCCCACGTCGGCGGAGCGTCGATTTCGCATGCTGGTGTGCCTCTCTCGTCGACACGTGCCCTGGGCGAAACCCATACGTCGACACCTGTTCTATAAATTTGGTCGCACCAGGTGTAACCTAGTCGACGTCGTACGTTTCTTGCCGATGCGCGTCCACCCACCGTGGACGTGATTTGAATTTTATATACGCTGCTCTCTGCGTTCGATCTGAGGGTAATGAGAGTTTATTGGAGGGTGTGAAAGGTGTATTGGTAGATGGAGGGGGAGGAGTCTAGAAATGTTTAAATTTTTATTTCGGTGTATGTAGGTATTGATTAAGGGTGCTTATTTGGGCTATTTTGGGGAGCGGAGTAATGTGTATAGGGTTTCACTCGGTTTCGGTTTTGAGGTACTTGGATCATTTACTGTTAGATTGTGAAAGGGATGTGTGGCAAAAGGTGACAGTTTCTCAATTATGGCGATGGGAGGTGCGGTGTCAATTAGAGTTTAGTTATTAATTTGGCATGCGCCAGCACCTGTTTGCGCTAAATTAATAAAGCCTAGATTAGGCTCGCGAGTATATAGTCTACATTTATAATTATCATGCAACATAGTCTGCGCAAAATTCACGCGTCAACCAAGTTGCATCTATAGCACTGCACGACCAACGTACAACCCATTTACATACCCTTGCACTACTTATCTCTCGCACGAAGAAATGTACCGTTCCAGTATTGACATATCATTTGGTGCATATATTGATCATGGTAATATACTGAAATATACAACACCACCCAGACAATGATTTCGTTCTTATACATCGCCCATGAGTAAAATACAGCTCGCATATCTATCGCGATTATGATCTGTTCATAGACCGACCACAAGTACAATATGCGTTCCGAGTATAATTTCAATCATACATTGATGACGGATGCGACATAGACGACACATTGGCCACGACGTCCGATACGGTTGATACATTGATCATGAGTACGACCCAGATCACACGTAACACCCGTTCCCACATTTTTTCCCGCCCCCACCCCCTCCCACCCTTACCTCCCTCCCACCCCAGCGTTGACGCGCGGGCGGTCGCGCCAATGCGCTCGGCTTAATAGACGCGGCGCGATCCGCGTGATATAAAGTCGCCTCCTGCTGGCTCCGCTGGAAAAAAAAGAAGGTCTCCCGGCCAGATCAAGCTGCCATCGTTCGGGCCGGCCTGCTCCCGGCCGACTTTGGTACCCGCGCCATCGTCAGTCGTGCCAGAGATGCGCCCCCGTGAGGTCGACTGACGACGAACGTGATTCGCCTGGAGAGAGAGAGAGAGAGAGAGAGAAGGAGAGAAGGGGAGAAGGAGAGAGAAAGAGGGGGAGACTCGAGGACCTTTTAGTTAACGAACGGACTCGCACAGAAGGCCGAGAGGGATCGACTTTACGGTGTGGCTCGATCGGTCGGTCAATCTGGCCCGAGCTTCGTCTCCTCTCCGTAGAATCTGAACGTTCAGTTCGACCTATCGTGGTGGAACGATTCTTTCCCACCCTTTTCGTAACACGGACTCATTGTTTCGCTACCGAAATCTCTGTACAGTTCGTAGCGTTTGGTTGAATTTCGCGGAGTTTTATTCCTTTCTTTTTATTTTATTTTTTTTTTTCATTTTTTATTTTGCTGGTTTCTGTAGAGAATTATTGTAGCGTTGGTCGTTGGGACAGTAGGTAGTGTTTGGTGGTAGTTTGTAGCGTTGATCGTAGTTAGTCGTCGGTCGAGAATTCTTGACCGCTCTTGGTGCTCTTACTTATGTTGCGTAGTTTTGCAGTGACTACTGTTTTTGAGATTTTTAGTCGTTGGATTTTGTATGGTATCGTTGCTTCGTTGTTGCGGTGAAGGAAAGTTCGGGAAAGCTTGCTATTTTAATTGATTGGAGTGTTAACGTGGGTGTCACGTGTATTTGATTGGTAATTGAATTTGTGAGATGTGAGAGTTCAATTCGAAGACGAACTTAGGATCTAACAACGATGTATCGGCTTCAGACGTAACAGACTCGATACAAGAAGTATCGCTTTCCTCGCTGTAAGATTCTGCGGAGAGTGAGCGGCATAACTGAGCTCGTACAGTTTTAACAGGGCAAGTGACGCAATTTGATCGTAAACGTCAAGGAAATCGAATCAGTGTTTGTTTCAAGCTTCCCCAGTTATTTCAGTTCTCTCTTTAAAAATAACGTTCCTTGACAAATTGAACATTTCTTCGCACTCGTTAAAAAATCGGCATGCTCACTTGCCCTTCGGCGTAGATCGATCGATCATCGCGACAACGTCGATCAACGCGGAAAATCGCGCATTCTCATCGTCAGTGACTCGAGCGTGTGGAGACAGTGTAACACATAGAGATGATCTGGGACGACGACGTCGAGGAAGTCGAGACCACGTGGCAGGAGGTGTCCACCTTCTACAGAGCCTGGCTGAAGAGTCTCACCTGCAGCCAATTCGATCATCCCGAGCGTGCGATTTGTTACGCCAACGTCTCTCAGGACAAGGAGGCTGAAGTTCTCGGACCTGGACTCGATTTCGCCCCGTTGATCTTCCAGAGTCTCTACTATATACACTCACGACAAGGTTCTGAAGCTTAGGATCGAAAGACGTAGTTTAAATCTTAATGAGTGCCAGCATCTCCGTTATTCGTTTAATCGGTATCGTACATACGATAGTGCAGAATTCACTACTAACGCATTCGGCATTGACGCGAAAAAATGAGATATGATCGGTGTCGTAAGCCTAATGTTATGCTGAATAATGAATTACTATGGATTTTAGTATGAGATGGATATAGGGTGCGTCGATTAATTTTATCCTAATTAAGGTATACGTAACGATCCAAGAACATTGCATCGGTTTGATCATCTTCCAATTGCGAAGACAATCACTCAATTTTCCTACATTTCTCGTGCCATGTTAGTGCTCATTAGCTCCGTCCGGTAAAACGGTACAGTGCTTTGATCGGTGAAACATCGTCCGCATCCCGTTAACTGGAGCGCGGGTGGATCGCAAACTAAAATGAACGTTCTCTTTCGTTTTGCAGCCGAAGTGAAGATGCCGAGCGGAAACGTAGATAAGCCAGTCATCGAGGATAATCGCGATGGCACGGTGTCTATCAAGTACGAGCCAAGAGAGGAGGGGCTTCACGAGATTTATGTAAAGTTCAACGGCGAACATGTGCAGGGTAAGGACGGAGCAATTTTTCACGGCGAGTATCATGGTGACGGTAATTTACGCTGACATTATCGGCCTACCAACGAGTGTGAGTGGCCGTCATTGGAGAATTAACTTCTACTACACAGTGAGATATTTCACAGAGAACTACTCGGGCATGACGATCGCTTCATCTTGTCCAAGTAATGAAACTATGCTACCTGTTGAGCGTCGGAAGAAACGCGAATATATTTTTTTTCGAAACGTACTCTATAACTATACCGTCTTGAGAGTGAGCCGTGAACTGTTTTGACGACGAAAGCTGTAATCGAATCGCTGTTAATTGAAGTCTAACATGCAACTGACGTAGAACTCTCCACGTAATAGGTTCTCCGTTCAAGTTCCACGTCGACTCTTTGGCCAGTGGTTACGTGACCGCTTACGGTCCCGGCTTGATTTATGGCGTCTGCGGTGAGCCCGGAAACTTCACCATTTCCACGAAGGGAGCCGGCGCGGGCGGTTTGTCGTTGGCCGTCGAAGGTCCAAGCAAAGCCGAGATCAGCTGCCACGACAACAAGGACGGCACCGTTTCCGTGTCCTACCTGCCCACCGCGCCCGGCGAGTACAAGATCACCGTCAAGTTCGGAGACAAGCACATCAAAGGCAGTCCGTACGTCGCTAAGATCACAGGTAATTCACATTCGAATTTCAGACGATCGGCCAAGTCAGCGCTTACGTACATCGGAAATTTTAAAATAAATTAAAAAATTCCTTATCTCATATATCACTGCTACCCGCCACTCTGCGTTATAAATTACATTGCCGTTCGTAACACACGCAATGACACTTCAACAACTATCTTTCCAGGCGAGGGTCGCAAGAGAAATCAGATCTCCGTGGGATCCTCCAGCGAAGTTCAGCTTCCTGGTAAAGTAACCGACTCCGACGTGCGTTCGTTGAACGCGTCCATCACCGCGCCGAGCGGTCTCGAGGAGCCGTGCTTCCTGAAGACCATGCCCAGCGGCAACATGTGCGTGTCCTTCACGCCCCGCGAGGCCGGCGAGCACACCGTCGCTGTAAAGAAGATGGGCAAGCACATACAGAACTCGCCCTTCAAGATCGACGTGAAGGACCGCGAGGTCGGCGACGCGAAGAAAGTCCTCGTTTCCGGCGGCGCGCTGAAAGAAGGCAAGACTCACGCCGAGAACACCTTCTCCATCGACACCCGAAACGCCGGCTTCGGCGGCCTCTCGCTGTCGATGGAAGGGCCGAGCAAGGCCGAGATCCAGTGCCGCGACAACGAGGACGGCACCCTCAACATCTCTTACAAGCCCACCGAGCCGGGCTACTACATCATGAATCTCAAGTTCGCCGATCATCACGTCGAGGGCTCGCCGTTCACGGTCAAGGTCAGCGGCGAGGGTAGCAATCGTCAGAGAGAGAAGATTCAGCGGCAGCGAGAAGCCGTGCCGATAACTGAGGTCGGGAGCCAGTGCAAGCTGACGTTCAAGATGCCCGGCATCACGTCCTTCGATCTCGCGGCGACTGTCACTTCACCGGGAGGTGTCACCGAAGACGCAGAAATTAAGGAAGTCGAGGACGGCCTCTACGCGGTGGCGTTCGTGCCCAAGGAGCTCGGCGTGCATACGGTTTCGGTTCGTTACAAGGAAATGCACATCCCTGGCAGTCCGTTCCAGTTCACTGTCGGTCCGTTGAGGGATGGCGGTGCGCATAGGGTGCATGCCGGTGGACCAGGGCTGGAGAGAGGGGAGCAGGGCGAGCCTTGCGAATTCAATATCTGGACCAGAGAGGCGGGTGCCGGCACTCTGGCAGTGTCGGTCGAGGGTCCCAGCAAGGCGCAGATCGACTTCAAGGACCGCAAGGACGGAAGCTGTTACGTCAGCTACGTCGCATCCGAACCTGGTAAGCGATGGGAATTGTCGGCGATGGAAGTTGGAAGCAGGTTTGCGAGGCTAAGGTGGACGATGGATCGTAATTGCGAGAGCGTGTTTGGAGTCGGATATGTTTAGGTGGTTTAGAGGTGCGTGAGGGAATTGGATGATGAGAGTGCGAGGGTGTTTGTGAAGGGATGATTATGATTGTAGGTGTGACGTGTTCGAATGCATGGGATGATATTTTGGTGCTTTGCTGATAGGGTGGTCTAGGGAATTCGACTTCGACATCTTGTTTGCGTGTTAGCATTTTCAATGTTACGGTAAATATTGTTATCTTGTACTCACGGTATGTGGGACTGGAAGTTATTCGAAGACTGGAACCTGGGGTCGTCGATTCTGTCGTTGTGCGCGTATTGCGCGTGGATCGTTAAGCATTTAGCGCCGAGCGGAAATACTCCGCGAAAATATAAATAGCAATCGCACGAAGTGTGTCCACGCGCTCAGTGAGCCGTGGCCGGAGTAAGTACTTCCACGTTTCCCGTGCAAACAGAGCGAAGCCGGGCTGGGCAGTAAAGAGCGCGAAAGGGTATAAAATCCGTCTCGCCTATGCGTCCGAGCCGGGCGTCAAGCTGTCACACAAAGTGTTTATACAACAAAACGATACGCTATTTGTTAAAGGGCCCGCACAGGCAATGGACGGTCGCCAAAGTCGATTTATGCACACTGACCAAGAGCCACCTCGTTCCGTCTGTCACGCGGACGACGAAAGTTATTCTCCGTTCCGTTCGCTCGGACGCGGCGTGCATACGCTTTGAGACGTATAAATTCCCGGACGCACCTCCCACATGGGGTTCACATGGAATCTCAGTCGATCGTCTTACGACGCGGGCGGAATGAAATTTTGCGAGCCACTGTTTCGACGAACTGCACGAGAATCGTCGTCTATCATCGTCCTCGATGAGAGCTCTCACTTCGTTGCCTCACGATCATTGATACAATAAGGCATGATGTTTTTTTTTGTTTACCCTCTCGGTGAAGTTTTGTAGAGCAAAGTTTCGCGTCGAGTCGCGATTTTATATAAAGAAATTGTTTACCGCAAGCTTCGCGCGGCTCAATGATGAAATGGGACGCGGTTCGATGATTACCGTCGACAAGAGGCTATATTTATCGCGACGCGCAGAATTCATTGAGAGACTTCGAAAACAAATCGGCGACGTCCCGGGATGTCTCTAATCGGAATCGATGCGTTCGATGAGAGATCGTCAAAGATCGTATTTTCGTTGCGCGATCGTTTCGACCAGCCGTACTTTGCACCACCCGATCCGCCGCTGACAACTCATTGACAGCTCTGATGAAATAAACGCTATTCGTCGGCCTGGTACGTCGACCGTTACAAGCGAGTCGGGCCGAAAAATTCCACTTGCAAGAAAACTGAGAATCTTGGGAGGCTCTTCGAATGCCGCGAAACTATTCGGCCTTCGCGTCTATATCGCCGGACGTTCCAATTTTGTCCCGCGTCGTTCGCGTGACTCACGACGTTGTGATGAAATTCTGCTCGTAAAGATCCTTGGGACGATGGCAAAAGTGCCGTGATTATATCTGGAGCACTTATCGAAATTCCAACGAGCGGCGACTCGTCGGGACTTTGATTCGTACGGTTCTCGTACTAGTTTTTAGACAGTATCATCATCGAGGTTCGTTTCAATGTTTGGGGAATGTTTACAAGCACTAAATACTCAATCTTTGATTAGGTTGCTGCGCTCACTGCTAATTTAGACATCATTACCCAGGATTCCGCGAGTCTGCAAACATCGTCGATTTCAAATCTGTGTTCAGCTAGTGTTTGCTTTGACTTAGAGAGACCTTGTCGTCAGACGTGTCAGAGCGAGTTCTTGCTAATCCAGCGTCTTTTTCCGAACGCCTCGGCAACATCACCTACACACTCACCAAGTCCGAAAATGTTCACCATCGGGGCGAGAGTTTATCGAAAGGGGGAGAGCGGGGGTTGTCCACTCATCGACGGGCCACTCTATCGGTCCGGCAACACACTCGGCCGATCCCGAAATATCATCGTCTATATTTGTTAAGGCGGATCCATATTTTGGCCTGGTGGTGGCAATCCGCTGGATGCGGATTAGCGGCGTGGTGGTTATATTTGGGTACGCGGGAATGAGTAGGAGAAGGAGCGAGCAAAACACGAACGACGGAAGGATGGCGTGTGAGATGAGTGCGAGGGGAGGTGAAAAAGACACGGAGAGCGAGTGAGTGAGAGAGATGGAGAGAGTGCGTCGGACAGAGACAGAGACAGAGAAGCGGTCGACGTCGGAAGGTGGAGGAGGCGTGGACGAATCGAGATTTGCGGACAGAATCGACCAGAGGGAAGCCTAGTGGTGCGCGACCAACCTACGGCTTTACAGCAAAGCCCGTTCGCCACTCGTCGCCTTCGGCTTGCCATCTCCTGCCTTCTGCCTTCTCTTACCATCCGCTGCCATCTCGCGTTCTTCTGCCTTCTCTTATCTATCTCCCGTCGTCTCCTACTTCCTGTCCTCTTCATACACCATCCCCTGTCACCTGCCTCCTCCTACCTTCTCCACCGCTTACCTTTCTTCCGATTTTCGAGCACGCTACCCGCCGCAGTCGACCTCCCCCATTCCGATCCCACCCTCACCTTTCTCCCCTTCCGATTCCGTCCCATCTCATCCCCTTCCCCAGCTCCTACCTCCTCTTCGTCGTCCTACCCGTCTCTCGCTCCCACCAACCTCCGCTGCGCGCCTAAGATTGTTTACCGGCGAACGCGCTCTGTCGAAGAGCGACGCGATTAGGGACCATGGGCACCTTTACTTCGTCGACACAGATCGTCCTCGCCGGACAGGAGACGAGTCCCGATGATGACGGTGCGTCCGATATCGGCTACTTCCTCGGCCTTCCGGTGACCTTCGCACCCGCGTCTCCGTCGTTCTCGATTCGGTGTCTAATATTAACAATCGTCCACCCACGCCGTAACGTGGCTTTAGCTTGTTCGACGGACGATCGTTTTGTAAGAGGCCGCTTTCGACCGCACTCATCCTATTAAATTATCTTTCTGTTTCTGATTTGCAGGCGATTACAGGGTCGGCATCAAGTTCAACGATCAGCATGTGCCGGACTCGCCGCATAAGGTCTACATTTCGCCGGCGATGGGCGACGCGCACAAGCTCGAGGTCGCGCAGTTCCCTGAAAGTGGTTGCCAGCCGGACAAGCCAGCCACTTTCCTCGTGCGCAAGAACGGCGCCAAGGGCGAGCTGGATGCGAAGGTATGGTTCCTTCGATCGGTATCTCATCGGCGCGTTCGACGTATTCCATCCATGCCAATTCATCGATGTCGTTATTTCGTGAATTCGCTCACTGTGATGCGGGACATTTGTAATGGAAGTTAGGAGACGTTCGATTGGAATTTTATTCATTTTCTGTCGGCACTTTATTCGCACCCTGTCGATGCTTTCTTTGAATCCAGTCACATTTCAATGTGATTCCAAACGTTTGTGACAGTAGTGTCTATAAGAAAACAACGAATTTTCGTGTAACTCTTTTGGAAGCTACGATTATTATCTATCGAAAGAGCACGACGGAAAGTGTGCGTCCTCCAAGTAAACCCGCGAAAAACTTCCTTGCGAAAGACACGACGGAAATAGCCACGGTCTTGTGAAACGACGATGCCACATCATAGTGCGTGGGCCGATGGTACGCTCTCGTTCGTACGTACTTCTCGTGTGCGCGCATACGTGAATGAGTCATTCGCAAGATTTTGGGGACTAAGAATTTCAGGAGACATTCCATTAAACGCGGTGCAACGCTTAATGCCTTGTAACGTGCTTGGTTAAGCTCTGCTTCAGATACCGAAACTATGTTTGTATTATGTCATTAGCAGTTTCGGAGAATTTATTTAAAAACATATCAGTATCAATCATTGTCGACGATTATTTCGTATTTTTCAAAACGTCTAATTTGTACACAATTTTCTCGAATTATTCGACACATTAAAAAAATGCATCATTTGCTCTAGATGTTACGTTTTTGTATCAGAAATGATGTTTGCACATCAAGAAAATCTTTCAACGCGTCAACTTTATATTAACATAATTCGAGCTCTATCGAAATAACTTACACCACTTCTATTCTCTCCGTTCCGCGCTTTTCGCAGAATCGCCTGGCATCCTCGAACGCCTATATTTAGCGAATCGTACCACTCGTACTCTTTGTTCAGCGGTCACTATGTCAGTGTCACTATTCCTCCATTCAACAATAAATTACGCCCCAAATTTGATCCTACCTCAACCGTACCCCTTTCCCTCAAAGCCCCTCAAAATGAGTCCCGCTCTTCGCTATTTATAACCGTTTCTTCGTCGATGACTCTCTAAACGTCGTGAAATTTTCCAGATCGTATCGCCCAGCGGCATCGAAGATGACTGTTTCATCCAATCGATCGACGCCGACACCTACTCCGTGCGCTTCATGGCCCGCGAGAACGGAATCCACCAAATCCATATCAAGTTCAACGGTGTCCATATAACCGGCAGTCCGTATCGCGTGAAGGTCGGCAAGGTAGATGCCGACCCTGCCGCTTTGCACGCGTACGGCAACGGTTTGAAGGAAATCAAGACCGGCCAGAAGACGGACTTCATCATCGACACGTGTAACGCAGGCTGCGGAGCACTCGGCGTCACCGTTGATGGCCCGAGCAAGGTAGCCATGGATTGCACGGAAGTCGAGGAGGGCTACAAGGTCAGGTACACGCCGCTGGTACCGGGAGACTATTATATCAGCATCAAGTACAACGGATATCACATCGTCGGCTCGCCGTTCAAGGTTCCTTGCACCGGTACGGATCACTTTTTAAGGCCGCTTTAAATTATTGCATGCTTTCAATGACTACCGACATCATACTGTTTTCGATAGTCTTATAAGATACGTAACGGACTTTACAACGACAGTAAAGTTCAGTATGAATGTACGTTTCGTTTGAGATTCTCAGTTATATATGTTGGATACTGTGTTTTGAAGACTTTTTAGGAAAGTTTGCCTGCTTGAGTATGATTGTACTAAGAGCTACATGTTGCACAGGTTCCGATCTTGCGGAGAGGGGTGCGCAGGAAACGAGTTCCATCGTCGTTGAGACCGTGCAGAAGATCTCCAAGTCGAAGCAGACCGGGCCAGTACTTCCACTTTTTAAGTCAGACGCGAGCAAAGTTACGAGCAAGGGAATGGGGCTGAAGAAAGCTTATCTAGGAAAGCAGAATCAGTTCGTCGTCAACGCTGGCGACGCTGGTAACGTATCGTGCAAAAAGCAAATTATGTCCTTCATCATAAATTCCTGCTTTTGCAATACATATTATAAACGCACGTTCACTTACCTATTTTACAAAGTCTATAAAACATCAAATACATTTTTAATATTTAGATAATATTTTATATCGCGCCAGTTATGAAAATGTTCACATTACGATTCTCGCTTTTTGACGTACCTATGCAAATTTTATACAATAATCTCACATATTCTTACATGAGTAACAATGTCGAAACATAAGCTACACCAAATTAGCCTCATTTATTAGCCCTGAAATTGATCCTTGACATTGTTTTCATCTCATCACCGCTCATTAACCATTGATAATGTTTCTGTCGATTTTCAGGTAACAACATTCTGTTCGTCGGCGTGCATGGGCCGAAAGGTCCCTGCGAGGAAGTTTTCATGAAGCACACAGGTCGCAATAACTACAACGTGAGCTACTCGGTACGCGAGCGTGGGGAGTACATCGTGATCGTGAAGTGGGGCGACGACCACATCCCCGGATCTCCTTACAAGGTCGACGTTTAAGGTCCACAAATACCAAGGGCTGCCTCCGATTTCAAGAGAAAACGCGCCGTTCCTCTTGTAATTCGGAGAGAGAAAGAGAGAAAGAGAGAGAGAGAAAAGCAGCCTCCGTGCCAACACCGAATGTGCCTTGTATCCTTCTTTTAATTGTAAAGACGCGACAACATAGTTTTATGTTTATATATATGTATAAACACGTAGAAAGCGAGAGATGAGAGAGAAGTATATGAACACACGAGAATACACGCGTGCGCTGAAAGAAAAGAAAAAAAAGAAGCGTGTAATGCCAAAATGCCAATAAATCACCCCCCCCCCCCCCCCACACCCTTTCCCCCAAACAAAGCCCCGATTGCATTACATAATATTATATTGATCTTTAAGGATAGATTAAATATATTGCAATTGATTATTATATATTAATATAGAGTATAAATAAATAAGATCTTTATTAAATAACCGCTGTCGAGGATGTGTCTACTTGGAGGATGTGGCTGTCAAAGAGTGTGTTTGTAGCATGTACATTTGGTGATAGTGCAACACGCTGCAGGGAGCTAAGAAGAAATGTGTAAGATAAGTAATCTGTTTCACTTAAGAACTATTTCATTCGATTTATCCGAATTTGTCTGAACTCATGCAGGAAAACCAATACATTTCGTTCATGGTACATCTCGTTTAATTCAACCAAATTGTTATTGCTTTTGCTAGCAGCCAAATTTGCATACCATAAAATCATTACACCCACAATAATTCCTGTATATCGCCCGTACATTTTTCCTACAAAACTTGCAGATCCCTATCCGTTCACTTGTCATTAGAAATTAATATTCGAATTTCATTACAATATCAACTACTCCATTTATTCGTTAATCGCTAGACAGACTTTCGATTAATCGTCGCTTGTCAACTTCACTTATCAACGATCGACTAACAATAAGCCGAATAAACATTTTTCTCAAGTAAAGCGCATGTCGCACTGCTCATTGGGCCGTTTCGTTACATCGCTTGGCACCTGTAAACCGTGAATAACGATACAGCTGCGGCATATCGTGCCAGGCGTCGGGCTCTGTTACCGGTCGAGTGAATAAATTAATTATATTAGTCCGACGCGCGCAACAGGCCGCTACAAAGACAATGCACGTCGTTAATTACACCCGCCCTGTCTCCACTTCCGCTTTCTTCGCTCGCAAGGCGAACGTTGTAAAATATGTCACGTCGTCTTTCCCGCCGGCCGACCGATTATCGAGACGCGCGATTAATTACACTTGAGAAGCGAGTTTCGTTGCGCCGTGTCGATTATCGCCGGCAATGACTTCTGCATTTTCAACCGGCGCGCCTCGGAGAAAGTTGTTTAATTGTTCGTTGGCCGGCTGAGTAATAACGTAATAAGGAGAAGTGATGCGCTCGGCACAATGGTAATGGGCTTTCATGTTCCTATATAGATATCAATGCGCTGACCTATATTACTTCGATATTTCATGTAAACGTATCGTGCAGCTAGATGTGTGCGATTGGCTAATTGACTGTATCGCGGTTCGCGATGAGTTACGGGGTTATTGAGAATTGACGTGCGGCAAGAGTGGATTGGTATCATAGCAGAAGAGTGTTTCGCTTGTATTACCTTCGTGATGCTGCTGCGGTCGGATTAAATTATTAATCTACAAAATTTGTAGGCTCGCTTAATGCATCATTGAACGATGCGAATAGCTTAGAGCCTCGTATAATTTGCTTTACGATTAGTGCTGATTCCATTAGTAGTCGCCTGCTTTTGTTGCCTTTCACGCTCTTAACCCGATAGGCCGCCTTTTGTCCGACAGCTTACGCGTTGAAAGTGATTGCATAATTATATCCGTCCGCGGCAGCGTATGAGAAATTGCCGAAGTCAAATTACGCTATATATTAATCTTTTTAACGGATCCCGACGAAAGAAATCGCGGCTCGCGAGACGTCGGCAAATTATCAGCGGCAAGAGGCTGTCGGCACGCTGGCTGGTCAATGATTGATGTTTCTATCATTTGTTCGCTTACATCACCCGCAGGTTGGTCGACGAGAAAAGACCGGACCGACGATGACTCGTAACGCTTTCAAATACGAACCGGACTTTGTGGCAAAGTTAACTTCTCTGCATACCTAATTAGAACATGTCCTATGTACAGCGACTTATCTGTTACCAAAGCAATAATTCAGTGATTTTCTTTTATAGCTGTGCAGTCAATGAGTAGGGCCCCTCACGCCACTATTTCCACCTCCACTAGGTAGAAATAGTTCTGTCCTTTATGTCGCATTGCGTTTTTCTGTTTAAGGTTTAAGCCGATCATCGGAGCACTTTCTTGGACGGCACGCTTTTACAGCAAACACACAGATAAGTTTATCCTTTGCACCTCTTTCACATTCGCATCACGTCTGCACGATTTCAAACGACAAACGTTAAACGTATAAAGTCTATAAAGTGTTGAGCTCGATGTAGAGTTTTTTGCCTCACGGAAACTGTCAACTATTCGCGACAGTCATTCCTATTTCTGATATTAACCTTGCACATTGATTTTCTCAAGTGCAGCTGATCTTTTACGAGCATCTAACGTATTCTCATGGAAATGAAGAGGCCAGTTTTATTGAATCGGCATGAGTTTACGGCCGAGTGCAATTTAATTACGAAGGATAGGAGCAATGACGCACTATGGACGTTTATGACATTTCATGGAATATTGCACGACCCCGTTGCGTATTCGTTTATCGAAGTGTTCAGTTCAACTTCTTATTCTCGCGCAGTGAATAGTTTCCAGTTAGTGATAAGAGACGTGAACAGAGAATGAGATGCGTCGATCCATTGTCTTTGTTAGATAAGATAATATATTTTCAGAGCCAACTCTTCCGCTTGTTAACATAATAATATTTTCTTCCTATCTAAGTTGTTGTTATATAGGAACGATATGAGTGGGTTGAATAGTAAATAGTTATAGAAATAAGAGAGAATCCGTGTATCCATGATATCGACGCGAAGATCGTCCAATCAGCACGTGCGCCTGCCGTATGACGAAACGTGTAATACGACGTTCAGTAGATGCATTCCGCCATGACCAGACAAGATTAGGACTGTCGTCCGCAAATTACGTGGTACAGCCGACTTTACGATCTGCACGTGTATCAACATACGGAAACCATTCAATCTAACACGTTCTCATCACTGTAAACATCTTGAAACGTATTATCGAAAAAATATGCACGCCTAAAACCCCGCAATCACTCACGCCCAACCATGCATAACTCATCTAATCCTCCAATTCTCACACACACCGAAATCAAACCCAGCCTCACGGCAACTCTCCATCCATACACTCCATCCTACCATGCGGCACGCATGTGGGGAACCTAAGAAGCAGTAGATAATGTGTCAGTCGAAAGGAGCGGGAGCAAGAGAATCGAGTAAGTGGTACTATCCTGCAACTCATGGACAATACCAAGCCATGCAGCCTTACTCCGTCACACATACAGTGCACGTCGTCTTTCGCAAATACAGCAGAACGATCTTTGTACACCGACAGTGTACTATCGCTGCACAGCTACACTCTGCCATCTCTATGCCAATACCATCTCCCATGCGGTCCCACACACACACATCCCAGAATGGACACTTACCCCGAGCGACAGAGTAGTATACTCGGAGAAAAATCGCTCGTCTCGTGGAAGGTCTCGGGTCGTAGAATCCGACGCACCTGGCGTCCCTCTCCTTTCGTAGGGTGGCGACGCCCGTGGCAAAAGGTCGTAGGTGGCTCGGGGTAGTGGTGGTCGGAGGATAGGAGGAGGAAGAGGAGGAGGACGAGGAGGAGGTTGTAGGAGCACTCTCAGACAGGTCCTGCCTCCGCCTCGATAGGACGGTAGGCGGTAACAAGCGGTAACGAGCGGTACCCTCACGGTCGAGTTCGCAGGCGTCGCGAGTTGCGCCGTCGTTGTACGCCACTTCTGCACACGCCCTCCCCCACTTCACGGCGCTGTGACGCGAACGCCTCCGCCGTGGAAGTGGGCTCCACGGTGCCGTTCCTTCCGCCAGATGCTCGCGAGCCGCCCTCGCGAATGCTCGCTCGAGGATGGCTGACTGAGCGCGGGTGTATCCACTGACGTCGATCACCGAATCTTGCGTCACGTCGCGGCGCCAAGCCGGCGGGCTGATGGTAACGATCGCATGCCGGGTCCATCGAATTTGTCAACAGTCTAGAACGGTCGCTGACACGATCCCACGCCTCGGACGCTTGCGAATTTCTAATCCTAAAGAGACTGTTAGGATTCGACATTTACTACTAGATTTTAAGACTTTCGTAACGCGTAATTCGTGATTTATGTGCGGATTAGGTGGTTGACAGGTCAATTTGAATGAAATGAAAAGTAAGTTAGGGATTGCGGATTGATTCAACTATTCGCTGATGAGATGGAACTGGAAGGAAGTAGCGCCGTTCGAAGTAATGTTTTTTTGTTATTAATGCCGATTTTCTCCACTTACATGACAATACTAAGGTCTCCGACTCTCCATACCCCAAGCACAGCCTAATCTATACCTAACAGCATCAAACAACCTTAAAATGAATATTTTCCCGTCTACCTAAACTGACACCCTTCCACCTCAGAAAAACTCACATAACCCCCGCAACATCGACGAAATGAACCGAAAAATAGACCGCGTCTATTTCTATCCACGACCAACGAAGTTCAATACCATCCTCCATCCTGAAGACCAGCAGCTGCGACACTCCATATCCACGTGTAACTTACCGCGTGAAGCCGTGAGCACAGAAAGGTCCGAGATGCCAGCCACGGAACCTCGAAGCGTTCGAATCGACGTCAACTCGACTCCGCCGAGTGCCTTTCTCGAACCAAGTGCTCGAATTTCGACAGCGGAAGAGACAGAGAAGACTCTCGAACACACGTGCGCGCATACCCACCTACACACCTGCCGTCCGCCACCCACCTCTATTGTTCGCCGGCGTTTCGGTCGTGTGCTGGAAAGGATAGGCGGAGCTTTGCTGGTTACCGCGCCTCCACCTACGAGAGCCCACCTTTTACACGTCGACCTCCATCCGCCCGTATTTCCCGGACCTTTTCCGCTCCCCCCCACGCGCCTCTGCGCGACTTTTTTCCATCCCCTCCTTCGACAACCCCCTTTTCCCGTCCCGCTCGCCACTCACACACCGGCCTTGCCCGACCACCGCCGGATCCATACGGCGCGGCCTTCCTTTCCAGTCGGCGAGCGCACCTGCAATCCGCGGAGCTCCACCTCCACCTCCTCCACCCTCCACCTTTCTTTCCCTTTCGTACACCCAGCCGAAGATCGTGCCGCGGTCGAGGCGCCATTTTGTTCCGCGACTTTTTCTCCACGCACGCCACTGCGCGACCTTCTCTCCGGTCTCAACGTCGGCCGATGTACAGATACTAATGCAGAGGGTACTTGGGACGGCTGCGGAAGACTGCCTCTGTCGTGCTCGTTTTGCCTCGCTTTCTTTCTGCGCCAGGGGTATATCTGTGCTCGGCGCGGCTCTCCGCCATTGTTCGACGGCCGACCAGTTCTCTTAATCTTTAGAGGGTGATATTGATGATTCTGTTATTGCGATGCCTGCTGGATCTTTCTTTGTACGGATCGAGTTACGGCTTGCGTGCGCGAGTATATAACGTGTTCGGTTGATATTTAGATGGTGGAAGTGCGTCGGGCTACGTACCTGTTTGTCGGTTGGTACAGCTGGTTGTGAGGAATGGAGGTGAGCTGAAAGTTTCGAGATTGTGACGCAGTATAAGAAATAACACGTCTACATTTCATGATCGTTTTATTTCGATTACAGAACAGCGGTCAAGGGTTCGGGTGGGTGCGTGGGAGTTGAAGGAGTGATGGCTTTTACTTTTCTCCTGCTCTCTCGAAATTCGCTTCTTTCGTGTATTTACATTGAATCGATCGAACGATCCGACGATGATCGAAAAATCCGGCTGATCATCGTCCGCTGTGTGAGTTTGGGAAATAAAGGAACGACAGAGACAGTAAGAGCTGAGAGAAAGAGAGAGACAGAGAGAGAGAGAGAGAGAGAGAGTGTGTGTGTGAGTGACACTGAAAGAGACGTAGGAGAAAAAGTCGATTGTTCACGAGAAAAATGACAGTAAACATCTACATACGAAACTGTAACACGCCACGTCCAATTATACGCCCGGAATAAATAATAAAAATTAAACGACACGAATGGCTGATTCGTTAAAAAACTAAGCTGAACGATCGACTTTCTCTCGAGACGTCGGTCCGATTAACGTTTAACAGCGAGAATGATCGTAGGAAATGCACGGTGGCGAGGTCCAGGGCGACATATTCCTTCCCGTACTTTCCGCCTTTTCCTGTTTCTTTCCCTCTTTTCCACCCCCGAAACGAGCTAAATACGTCGAGCATCGAAAATTCGACTCTTCCAACGTTCGATCATTTATCTGGCGCCGCAAACTCGCTGAATCACACTTATTCGTTACCTAGAGAGGGGAGAAAGTGAGACAAACTGTCGTGTGTGTGTGTATGCGTGTGTGTATAAGTTATGCGTGTATATTTTTTCCCTTCGAGTGTACAAGTACGTGGGTGTCATCGTGTGCCTGATCTGTACAATTACTTCTGCACTTACGACGTATTGACATATATTTTATTCATGATTTTTTTTTCCGTTTCTCATAGAACGTCCGCCGAAAAGATCATTGCGGAAAATAAGCCTCGACGAGAGCGAGAGAGTGTCGCGAGGAGGTGGCGTCGAATAAAACACGACCGTGGTAGGTCGGCGCTGAATTTTGCTTTTAGCTCGAAAGAACGGACTTCACTGGAAGGCACTAATTAAAAACCAAGAAAGTGTACGATCGCGACGGACAGCTCTCGAGCGTTTTTTTTCTTCCCGATCTTTCCCGTTTGCCTCGCACTTCTTGCTCTCTGCACTCCCTTCCTCTCGAACTCGGAACAAGTCGATTCGTCGCATTCACCCTTCCGATCTACCGGACGCACCTTCCGTACGATCAGCTCTCGATCGGATCGTCGAAGAAGGAATCGATATCCGGCATAATATTGACCGTTGACTACAAATTGATCCGTCGTTCCTCGTAAACGTTGGATCCCGAACACGATAACGTGTTCCGAGTTCCGTCTTCCAACGAACGAAACAAATGCGGTACGCGTGAATCTTCGCGCGGAAGACATCCGCTTTCATGCGTCGCTGTTAAAATCGCGGTACGATCGAGGAGTTAACAACTAGAATAATCGAGCTTCGTCGTTGGAGGGCAACAAATCTCTCCAAGAATTCCTTACCCTCCCGTCGATCCGCCTTTTCCTCTGTCCTCTTTCTCCCGCCTCAACATGATTTTCAACCGTCTCTCTCAACCGTCACTTCCGTCACAGCGCGAAAGAGAAGAACAGAGAACAGAAAGACAAGGCGATCGCGAAAGGATCGCGGCGCAAACAGCTAGTTCTCCGTCGATCATCGTTAACTGCTAAAGGAAGTTAATTTACTAGCGCTAACGTGCGTATCCGTAGGTGCTTTATATCTAAGGAGTTAATTTACGTAACGCTGAGAAATATACAAGTATTTACAACACGGCGTTCGATGCCCGAGCGCGATCGGAAGTCGGGCCGAGTCCGTCGTCGGACGGGCCATGGAATTCAGTGGTGAATCGTTTCGGACAGCGAATCTCCTCGATCGACGATCTCCGATCGTTGACCTTGACCCGAGGCTCGGGCGGAACGGCAATAGTCGTCGGTTGTTATCCTACATCCTCCGGTGCAACGGGTAGCGGGTCTCGTTTACATGTAGATACGACGCAGATCCGACGGCGACGTGATCATGTTGCATTGTGGACAGAGCTTTTTCGCGCCCTGCAAAGAAGCACGAGTCAAATTGGTCTCCTTAGTCAAGATATTCAAGAGAAAGTCGGTTTTTCCTGAGGTCGTAGGCATTTCTCAATATTAGATATATATAATGAAATTTTCTTTAGTTCGCGTGTCGCTTAATCGATACTCGCGAATCGTAGCAAGTTGCTTGTAGTTGGCGATGGGTGTTTATACGGGTAACCAGTCGAGGAACATATTATTTTCGCGAAAGATCGTTTCGTGCCCACGTTCGTTAGCGGAAGAATGTAAATCGCGTCACATGTAGATACGACGTAGATCCGACGATGTCGTGATCATGTTGCACTGTGGACAGAGCTTTTTCGCGCCCTGCAAACAAGCTCGAGTCAAATCGACCTCCTTAATCAAGATATTCAAGAGAAAGTCGGTTTCTCGTGAGATCGTAGGCATTTCTCAATATTAGATATATATAATGAAATTTTCTTTAGTTCGTGTGTCACTTAATCGATACTCGCGAATCGTAGCAAATTGCTTGTAGTTGGCGATTGGCATTTGTACCGGTAACCAGTCTAGGAACATATTAATTTCGCGACAGATCGTTTCTTGGCGACGTTCGTTAGCGGAAGAATGTAAATCGCGAGAAAATCTCCTTCGTCGCGCCACGGTAATCGATTTCGCTGACGCGGCGACCGACTCAATCCCATTTCCGTGCATGTAAATTCCTTGATTAACCGTCCTCACCGTCCGACGCTACAATCTGTGCCTCGTTCAATCTCAGTGTCACAAAGCGCGCGCAACGTTACAGGGTCTCTGCCTATACAAATCACAATCAACCGACCGCGCGTAGCACCAATCTCAGCTGCGCATTTCCGTTCTAAAAATATCACGCGAAAAACAAATATACGAAAGCGTACTCACCAGGGTGTGCAGCCAGCATTGTTCGCAGTGGACGTGCCAGCAGCAAACGGACGTGACCGGCTTCTTATATTGTTCCTATGGAAAAAGTAAGATCGAGAACATGTTCATGAGAATAAAGCAAGGAGGATAGCAATACATGACGCACGCCATACGCCATATTTCAATATCCGAGTGCGTCTTGACGATAACCTTGTCTAATGGACGAACCGATCTGAGGAAACACTTGCTCGAACAATTTGGACTCGCGAAGCGTGGAGAGCAACGGGAATAATAGGAAGTCCACGAATATCGTTCGACCTTCATCGAAAGGCGAATGACGCCATACTTGCGCACCGCTCCGACCGTAAATCGTAACACGCCGACCGATGGCGGCATAATAAATTTAATGATCCACGCGCGCAGGTTGCCGAGCTGAATTTCCCGCTGGCCCGGCAAACCGTAAAACGTGAAACGTGCAACGAGAAAACGTTTCGTAAAATGAATTAAGAGGCCGGCGGAGAGTCGAGAGCAGTCGCGTTACGTAAGCCCCTACATTCCAACCGGGATTAGTAATATATATCGTCCATTTATCTTCGACGATAATTGTCGCCCCGATCGATACACTTAGGCGCGTTTTACTGCCTCGCCGGCCACGTGAAAATATTGCCCGCTGATAGATTCCAGAGGCTCGAGCACGCAGATGTTTTCTTATACTCAGGACTATCAACTATCGTGCGCCAACACCGGTTGCACTTGCGAGTACTTTTACAGGGTGGTAGGTGCAACGAACGAGGTGCTTCAAAGTGAGGCGACGTAAATTAACAGTAATAATACCATTGGTGTGCACCAATTTTTCACCAGAAAACACATCTTACACGTACTCTTGCCCACATTCTCAATATTTCTAGAACCTAAAAGTACTAGATCGCATCCGAAGAACAATAAACCACTTTTAAAAAAACGTGAGAAAACCGACTTCAGAGTCGCGCTAAAAAGGAAAAAATAATTGTTTTTTTCTTGACGAATATTCAAATAACGAATAGTGACTCTGAATCACGAATATTCAAAATAATTTTGTTCTGATGTCGGTACCAGAATAGAAGGTAGGATCGAAAAACAAACGTGCTTATGCAGGATTCGAACCCGCGATCTTCGTAACTGATGTCGATGCCACAAACAAAAATCGCAAGTGGGAAAAGATTTCTACCGATTCCTAAAGGTACGTCTACATCTGAGCACGAATGCGCACGAGACAGCCTGAGCATGACGTCATCAGAGGCGCGTGAGCAAGCCGAGGCAAACCGATTCATGGTATTGGAGAATCGGTGTAGCTTGCACGGGCCGATCCTTTAAATACTAGAATAAATCTCCAACACACCAATGATTTCTCGTTCACGGGTTGAGACAGTCGCGGATCGGTCCGAGCAAGCTACACCGATTCTCCAACATTAGAATAAATCTCCAACACACTCAATTTTTTCTCGTACGGCGACGAGCCGATCGACCAATGAGTGCAATGTAAAACCATTGAATCGGTTTGCCTCGGCTTACTCACGCGCCTCTGATGACGTCATGCCCAGGCTGCCTCGTGCGTGTTCGTGCTCAGATGAAGATGTACCTTAAGCCCATACTACAATCAAGTAAGCGTAGGCTGTAATCATACGTTGTAGTCCTACAAGTGACAGCCAACCAATCAGAGTACTCTTAAACCCGAAGTGCTAGTTACAAACGGCTGCCTAGGGGCCGGTTTCACCAACGACTGATAAATCTCTAAATAGTTATTCGGCCAATAAAATTTATTTGTCAGTTAACGAGAGTGTCGAGACCAATCATTTTGTCGAATAAGCGCTAACTGAAGTTGGTGAAACAAAAAACACCGATTTTAACCGACAAATAACCTTATTCTACGAATAACCACTTATTCGTCGTTGGTGAAACCGGCCCCAAGACGGTTTTAATTTCTTAAAACCTACGCTTACTTGACTATGTAAGAAACTTTATAGGCGTAACGTGCCCGTCAGTCAAAGTACAGAAAACTAATTGCCCAACGTTTCAACACACATGAGTGTCCTTCTCAAGGGCTTTTACAAAGATTTTTAGCGATGCAACCTGTACGCATACAAGATTGCTACATGTAAAATGAACTATTATAAACCATGGTACAACTTGACTATAGTATTGACTTTACACGCTAACACGACAGTGGTCCAATAATCGCCACCTTACCCCACCTCCAACCGCATACATCGCAATTTGACTTCCTACTACCGTCCCATTCTCCTCGAATCCGACGATGAGAACGAACTGAACTCACCATGCAGATCAAACACTTGAAGGCCTGTCCGCGCATCTCCGCCTCCAGCTCCCTTATGCGTCCCCGCAACGCTTCTATGACCGGAGTGTCGCCGTCCCGTCTGGGCGAGACCGACACGCCGAGGCCGGACTCGTCGTTCTCGCCCTGCTGGCCCAGCGGCGTGCCCGTACCAGGCTCGTTCTTCACCTCCACCAAGCCCTGCGACACCTGGTCGGGCGTGTGCGGCGTGTGCGGCGTGTGCGGCGCGTTCGGCGAGATGACGGCCTCTCGAAGCGCGTCTCTCTCCTTCTGCTCCCGCGGCGTCCCGTCGATTCGCGGCGCGACCACGTCGGCCTCGGAATATTGCGCGGGACCGAACTCCGCGGCGTCGTCGCCGTCCACCACCAGGTCCACGTCCTCGTCCTCCTGGTGGCCACCGCCGCCGCCGCCGCCGCCGCCACCCCCGCCGCCCGAACGGTTACTCG
This sequence comes from Priocnemis perturbator, assembly GCA_963942575.1. Taxonomy (NCBI): domain Eukaryota; kingdom Metazoa; phylum Arthropoda; class Insecta; order Hymenoptera; family Pompilidae; genus Priocnemis; species Priocnemis perturbator. The sequence goes on along the minus strand of OZ012649.1, from coordinate 2,526,259 downwards.
AGGACGTAGCTAGGCCAGCGGCTGAAATTTCGAGGTGACGGTTTCTCAACGGGTGTCGATGGCTTTTCAGGGCTTTTCTTGACCGATCTATAGGATACGGGCCCATTATGCGCTGGCGGAATCGTTCTTTTCACCGGGCTTTCACATACGAGGGTGGGTTGGGTGGGGGTGAGTGTGATTGTGTGTGTCGGTCGGTGGAATGTGTGAAGCGGATATTCTGGATTGTGTGCTTCTTTTTTGGGACGTGTGTCGGTGGGGGTGGAACGAGGCTTTACTACAGAAAGTGTTGATAATACTTTGGGATGCGTACTAGTTGTCTTTTGTTCGAGGTTTTTTTTGTCAACTATGTTGGATGCGTGGAATGTTTTCATCGGGATAGATTTATAATTCGTTTGGATGGTTAATGAGGCGGGAGAAGTTATGCGGAGAGCGATTATTTACTCGGCATTATTTGCAATGGTTCCGAGTCGGCATTCAATTAGGCGCAGCGAACGAATTGATTTATCGGCCGTGACAATCGCCGTTAAGATTTCCAGAGGAAGCACCGTGCGTCGAAGAACTACTTGTGGCCGTTCAAGTTTTACACGAGAGGGGGGAGTTTCTTCAGCGAATAGAAACACCTCGACGTTTACAGAGCAATTACCGGCAAGATGTAGCGAGAGCCGCCGGCTGAAATTCAAACGCACGGTTGCTAACTGCCCGTTTGAATTTAACGCGACGAGAAGATCGTCGGCTACGTACATCGTGTCGGCTCTCTCTCACTCATTTATTTTTTGGCTGATTTTAGTTGAACCGACGCATCCTCTATCCTCCAGCCAATTACGCCAAGACTCGTCGGGGTAGAAGGCAAAACTTTGATATTAAACCGCAGTCACTTAGAATTATACGTAATGATAAGAGGAGTCGTATTACGGGATTTTAGCAGCTCGATCATTAGTTCCGCGCCGCTTGCTGTAATATATCAATTAGAGCGAAATCAAGAAAAGGGGGTAGGTGTTATTTTTAACCGCGCGTACATAAAGTCGTATAGTTACACGGTAGGTATGTTTAAGACTATTTCTGTTAGAATGCGGATTGGTTTGATTTGAGGCAAGAGTTTGAAGGAACAGCGTTTCGAGACTCACCAGAAAATCCACCGACGAGCATCGACGTGGCTCGTACTCTCCTCTGGCCTGCCCATTCGTATTCTTCGAAGGTCTCGGAGTCACCCTCGACGTCGACTTCCTCCTCGTCGAGATTCGTGCTCTGCCCGGCTGGATTGCCATTATTGTGCTTGTTCAGGCATCGTTCCACGTGCTGATTCAACTCCTCCGGCGTGCCGGAGAGCCTCTCGCTGCACACGGGACAAGAAGGCTCCTCGGCCTTTCTCTTACGATTCTTCACGCGAATCCTGGCCTGTTTCGGTACGAGAAGATGCACTTGTGAACTAGGAACTTCTCACGTTACGAAGTGAAAAATGTCAAGCCACGTTCATTCGTGTTTATCCAGAGTTGCAGACTCCTGACATTTTTAAAGCTTATAAATTATCCTCTAACAGTTTCAAGATTATGAATGCTCTCACAGTCCTATGACTCGATTGTAACAGATACGGCCCCGTAAATTGACAGTTTTAGAAATCCACAGATTTACAAACTTGCAAATCTAGAAATGATTCATTATCCAAATTCACGCAACCAGTACGCTCACATGATTTATTTCGCTTCGACCGTCACGCGGTCGACTAAAGATCAAGCTCTTCTTCTTACCTGCCGATTTGCCTTGATTCGCTTGTAAGTCTCCCATCTGCCTTGCGGCGTGCCGTCGGCCGCCGACGGAGCGTGTAGCATCGGTCCATGAGGATGATCTTGAGGATGACCCGGCGGCAGGGTCGACCTCGGTGGCCGCGGTCGAGATGTCGCCGAGGACACCTTGTACAGTCGATCGAGTTCCTGCGCAAAATGTTGCTCCAACTCCTGTGGCCTGACAGTGACGCCGCATACTGGACAGCAGGACGGATCGGCGGGGAACTTTTTCTTGCCTAAAATCATAATGCAACAATATACGTTAAAAAGACGTTAACGTTTCCGACGGAAGGTGTCTCAATTTTCAACGACAGTAGACAACCTAGCGAATGCACAGTACACATTCGTGTGATCGTTCATGTTCATTCAGAAACATCCTCAAAACACATCCCATCTCCGTAATTGCTCCTCAAGCAATCAGAGCACACGATGCGTTCACGCAGCTAATTGAAACCTGGCCCGAAGACATATCCGGCCCAGCTCAACGACCCCCATCCCCCGTTATCTTCGTATTTTCCAACGGAATTACCAACTTCTTAGCATAACGTCCGTCGGGCTGGGACGGAATGACTAGTTGCCGCGTCGAGAGTTCCATCGATACCACGCGGCACCAAGTATCGTGCGTGGTCAGCGTCATAAAGTTCGACAAAAGTATTCATAGGAATTACGCGACGATGAGCGTTTTTCTTATCGCGCGTTTTACAAGGTAATAAATAAGGCGGGTAAACGAGCCCGTACTTACGGCACCGTTCGCCTCTCCAAAGACAGTTTTCGTTTTACCCACTTGCCCCCCTGTCCTTTCCCATTCTCTCTCTCTCTCTCTCTTCTCTATTCTTCCCTCCGAAACCCCCCACAATTCACCCTCATCATCTCTTTCGTCGTTTTGCGTTTACCGTAATGCGCGCCACGACGCTCCTTGCGGAACGTAATTACGCCGGGACGAAGAACATACCTTTTTGCTTTTCGAAATCTTGTTACTCAGTGTCTTTCGGCAACGATCGCCCGCGGCTGACTCTTCAAAGTCGACGCTCGCTCCCGGGCTTGCGTTCGAGGGCGACGTAATTATCGATTCCCTTCACTTTGTTCCTTGTTTTTACGAGGTCATGAATTTTTCGCTCCCTGCGACAAATGTATCTTTACTCGCGTCAGAAGGATTATTGGCTTTCGATCACCGCACGTCGTGTCACTCGGCACGAAAACAGTGTCCGTTTAAAAAATCTAGAAAATTGGGATGTTTCAGAGACGCTGATGAGCACCGGAACGAAAACCGGCTCTTCGACGTACGTCAATAAGCGTTCATAAAAATACGAAAAAGTCCGTTACCGAAAGGCGTCATCGTCATCGTCAGCGTCCACAGCGACAGCCGCGAATACCTCCACTTTTACGTCGCCGCGTCGCACTTTCTTTAACCCTCGGATACCCACGATGGGTCAATTTGACCCGAAGCCTGAAGATCGTCAACCCATTTTTCGAGCAAAATGAAAAATGTCGCCTACGTACATTTCAGCGACGTTGCAATATATTTTAAACGTTGACAATCTGTTTATAAATTGTTTACAACATTTTGTACAAAATTAAAATTTTTTGCGACATTGTCGTTAGTGTTTTATAAATGGAATGGGTTAGACGTAGTAACCTAATTATTTTTGACTAAATTCCGCAGCATTTATTTCCAGGATTGTTACCAATAACACATAATCTAATAATTATAACAATAATGTTGGTCTTACGTGGATGCGTTGAATTTACTTTGAGGTTCTTGTCTTACATAAATCTAGACAAACAAAATGTTTACGAATTTAAAATGTCGGGTCGCCGTCCTGCAGGATGGGTCAGATTGACCCATCGTGGGATTGCGCGTCTCATTTTTCAGTCGGGTGTTCGAGGGTTAAAATACAAACGACACGTTGCACGTCTCATCGGAACGACAGAAGCCGCGTTCGCCGTATTCAGGGCCCTCACTAGGAAACACGAGCGGCCGACGATACTCGAGATCTCGTCTCTTAACGTCGAAGACCCGCCGCCAGATGCGACCTTTCAACGTTAGCCCGTTTATTTGCCCGTTTGTTTTCTTCTCCGCGCGCGCGCGGCGGTAGAAATTTATCGCCGAAATGCCGCACGAAAAATCTATCCGCCATGCGACGCGGACCTCGCTTTCTTCTCGGCCGTAAACCGCGAGAATTGTTTAATACGGCCCGAGAGACGCGAGGACAGACACGGCCGAGGTGGCGCCGCGCGAAAGAATATGCTTCTGCACTCAAGTTTATCTCGTCGGTCGAACTTTATCGCGCGGCCTCCGCGGAAGATCACGGACGATGCGGCGAAATTCGCCCGAAGCGAAGGGTAGTCGACGTTGCTCATGAGCCACGATAAATAAGCCGGCTCGCTCGGTCCCGGAAATCGCGTCGGCGTATCGCTCCGGACCCGGTCTATTTTTACAAGTCGATCCTCGCGGTCCTCTTCTTCCCTCGCCGCGTCTACGATTTGTTAGAGCGCGTCTTCCGTCGTTGGGGCGACGCGAAACATTTGTCGCGACATGTCTTTCGACGGAGCCGACGTTATAACAAAACTTCGATCTGAATGAACAGTAGCGAGATGTACGCGGAGTGACGTGGAATTCGGCATCGAGAAACGTGAATTAACCCTCGGACATCCGACTGAACATTGAGACACGCAATCAAATGGGTCATTCTGACCCTTCCTAATTCATAAACATTTTGTTTGTTTAGATTTGTGTAAGATAAGAACCTCAAAGTAAATTTAACGCGTCCACGTAACACCAACATTATTGTTATAATTATTAGATTATGTGTTATAGGTAAGAATGCTGGAAATAAATTCTGCGGAATTTGGTCAAAAATAGTTAGGTTACTACGTCTAACCGTTACTAATTGCCGGTTCAAATCGCGCCAAGTGCGTTTTAATACGAGTTTTCTTGTGCGTTTTCTGGTGCGTTGCACCCGTTCTCACGATGGATGCACGACTCTGCAAAGGATGCCACACAAAAGTAGCGAAACCCGTTACCTGTCCAACATGTGACATCGCTGCACATCCAGCGTGTGTGCAACGTACAGGGCATCAATACCTGAATAATAAATTCCTTGACTGCGACGGAACACATAGTTCATTTACCGGCCCTTCTCCGGCTACATTGGATTCCGGCAACAGCCAGCTTTTGGACACCTTTCGGCTCATTCTTCGGCAAGAACTAGACCTTTTTACTACCAGATTTTCTGCCTTCGAGAAAACTATCCTTGATAGTATGGCTGAAGTGAGGACAGAGTTCGCCGCCCAGATCTCCACTCTCTCCGAAAGAGTGGATACCCTCGAAGAGAAGCTCTCGAAACTTTCCTCGTCATCTACAGTCACAAATGCAACTAATTCGGCAGAGGACATTATTGCCGAGATTGCAGACAGAGAGCGTCGCTCCCTCAATATCATCCTTTTTAACCTCGAGGAAGCGTTGGCTCCCACCGCGTCCTCCTCCTCGCACGGCCTAAACAGCAGAGCCGCAGGGAGCTCCACCTCATCCGACGACGTACTCATCTCGGACATTCTAAAACATATCGCCCCCGATGGCATACACGTCCGGAAAACAGCGAGGCTGGGCCCCATCCGCCCAAATATCTCCCGCCCGGTGGCAGTAACACTGGACTCTAAGACTTCGGTGCTCAACGTACTTCGGAACAAGAACAAGTACAAAGGCCCTGTCCACATCATGGAGGACAGGACACCGTTGCAACGCAAACATCTTAATGAACTCAGGGCCGAACTCTCCCGTCTTCATGCTGCCGGCAATACGAAAAAAACTATACGTTTTGTAAACGGCACCCCTAGGATCGTTAATTCCAGTAAAAACAGTGCAATTAGTGTAAATAATGAAAATAGTGCCGCTAGCGTTAATGCTAAAAAAAACTAATAAGTAGCCCTTTAGTGTACTACCAGAACGTTAGAGGTTTAAGAACTAAATTAATCAGTCTTCGCCAGGCTATATCATCGGCTTCCGAACTCTACGTAATTATTATTCTCGTAGAAACGTGGTTAAACGACAGTATTACCAACTCCGAGTTAGGCCTCCATAATTATAATATTTTTCGTTGTGACAGAAACCCTGCCACAAGCAACAGCTGTCTTGGAGGCGGTGTATTAATTGCTGTCCATGTGTCGCTTTATAGTCGTATTGTACGAGTACCTTCCGTGTGTGTGGAACAAGTTTTTGTCGAGGTGAGAGGCCACTCATCGTCTATTATTGTCGGCTCAGTATATATACCTCCTGCTAGCGACCCAGCTGTTTACGCCGAACATGGAAACTCGGTCGTGAACGCGCTTCTCTCTCTCTCACCCACTACGGATATACTTCTGATCGGCGATTTCAACCTGCCCAAAACCACGTGGTTCAATGATGCCAACGGTGATCTATTATATACATGCGCAACGCCTTGTTCCACACACAGACAAAGCTCCGAACTACACGCTCATCTTAGTACACTCGGTCTCTGTCAGTCGAACACGGTGCGAAACCCTCATGACAATACGCTGGATATGGTTTTCTCCTCCTTTAAAAATCTCTGCGTTGGTCCCTCCATTGACTACCTTATTCCTCCTGATCTCCATCACCCCCCTCTCCAATTATCTATCCCCCTCCCAGCCACCGCTCCATCACCACGCTCCACCTATTTAGTTAAAAATTACTGGCTCGCCGACTATCCCTCTATTAATAATTACCTGTCTTCAATCAGTTGGGACAATCTACTCTCCGACTTACCCACAGACCAAGCCGTTGACGTGTTATACGCTCATCTATATCACGCTATTGACCAATTTGTACCCATCAAAACTATCCGTCGCTCTACATTTCCCGCATGGTACTCCTCTGAATTAATATCGGCTATTCACTCTAAAAAAATTGCTCACAGAGAATACAAGCGTACAAACAGCCTCGCAGATTACACATCTTTCTGCAAACTCCGCTCTGATTGTAGTCATCTATATACCTCTTGTTGGAAGAAATACGTAAACGGCATCGAGGACGGCATTCCATCTAACATTAATGCGTTTTGGGCTTTCAACAAGACCCTCAGGAAATCTTCCATTTACCCATCCTCCATGTCTTTTAAGCACACTCTTCTCGTCGATAACAACTCCATAGCAAACGGCTTCGCCGACTTTTTTGAGTCCGTTTACTCTAGGGACCCGGATCACTGTAATAGCGCACCTAATTATAACACCGATCTCAACTTATCTGACTTAAGCATCGACATCAGCGAAATCTTCAACTGCATCAACAATCTAAAGGTGCACTCCAGGCCCGGTTTCGACGAGATTCACCCTTTATTTGTTAACTCCTGTCCTTTTATCCTTTCCCGCCTCTTATGGATCATATTCAAGAAATCCCTCATCTCAGGTGTCTTCCCATCTAAATGGAAGACATGCATTGTCTGTCCAATTCACAAAGGGGGCGATGCAGCAGACATTGAAAACTATAGGCCGATCAGCATTCAACCAGTTTTTTCGAAAATATTCGATAGCCTCGTTACCAATAAACTATCGTTCCTTTGTAAATCCGTTGTAATCGACCAACAACATGGCTTCACGCCGGGTCGTTCGTGCACCACTAACCTACTTCCATACTCACGGTATCTTTTCAACTCCGTCGAAAACGGCCGTCAAGTTGATGCCATCTATACTGACTTCAAAAAAGCCTTTGACTCTGTATCGCACTCGATTTTAATATCCAAACTTATAGCACTTGGCCTCGCGGGCAGTTTACTGGCGTGGATCTCTAGCTTTCTTACTGGCAGGCTACAAACTGTCAGTTTCAATTATTCTTTTTCTCGGCTGTACGAAGTCCTCTCTGGGGTCCCACAAGGCTCACACCTAGGTCCGCTGTTATTCAATCTTTTCATAAATGACATCTCTTCCTGCTTTTCTTACTGTTTTTTTCTTTTATTTGCCGATGACCTAAAAATGTTTCACGCCATTGACCGCCCGGATAGCCATGAGCTTATTCAGAATGATATCCGGAATCTTGAGACCTGGTGCTCAGAAAACCTGCTGCAGCTTAACTTATCCAAATGCACCGTCATTCATTTTTCCCGCTCTAATCATTTCATCTATTCAAATTATTCTCTCAACAACTCTGTTCTCTCAACCGTCTCAACTGTTCGCGATCTCGGCATTATTTTTTCGTCCAATTTATCTTTTTCCGCTCACATTATAAAAATCATCGGTACCAGCCTCAGGATTCTTGGTTTCATCCACAGATTGGCACATCACTTCAGTAAAGTGGATACATTAAAAACGCTTTATTGTGCATTGGTCAGGCCTCATCTCGAATACGGCTCTATCGTGTGGTCACCGCACCACCAGTACCACGTAGAGAATATCGAGAGAATACAACATAAATTCCTCCGACTGGCCGCCAGAGTAATGGGTAGCCCTATGGCCATTGACAACCATAATTATGGCACACTTCTAGCTAGCCTAAACCTGCTCTCACTTGAAAAGAGACGCCTCTTGCTGGACCTGTCTTTTGCACATAAAGTGTTGAACGGGGCGGTAAACAGTCCGGAAATTGTCGCTCTTTTTAACTTTAATATACCGAGATCCGCCAGTAGACAGCCTCTACTTCTCAGGCAAGAACTTCACCGCACTGACTACGGGAAACACAGTTGTTTAAACAGAATCTTTACCAACGTCAACCGATTCTGCTACCGACTCAATTTCTTCTGCCCATTCTCCATCTTCAAGCGGTGTGTCACTATCGAATTATCTCTAAATTAAGTATTCTGTTACATCCTAACTCTTCGTGCTGTCTCTACTTCTTTCTTTTCTTTTTTTTTCTTTATGATTACGTTATCTTAGTCTTAGTTCTTTATTTGTACATCAATTTTCAAACTGTTTTTATTATTAGCTCGTTTTTCATATGTTAAATCTTTACGTATTGTTATTACTTTTCACCTTTTCTTTATCTCTTGTTATTTTAGTCTTAAGGTATTATTAGTTTCATTTCTAGTTCTAGTCTATTACTTTTAGCGTACTCCTATGTATTTGTAATCCTTTATAATCTCTCTGGTCTCACAAAAGGGCTCTGCTCGTCAATAAAGAATAATAATAAAAATAATAATAATAATAACCCATTCCATTTAAAAAACACAGACGACGATGTCGCAAAAAATTATAATTTTGCTCGAAAAAAGTTGTAAAAAATTTATAAACAAATTGTCAACGTCTAAAATACATTGCAACGTCGCTAAAATGTACGTAGGCGAAAATTTTGATTTTGCTCAAAAAATGAGTTGACGATCTTCAGGCTTCGGGTCAAATTGACCCATCGTGGGTAACCGAGGGTTCAGAAAATGGATTGTCAGAAATAGCGCCGCGCGTCAGCAGAAATTGCACTAGTCTCTTGTATTAGAGATTAGTCGGAAGTAAAAAACGTTCCGAGGCAGATCTGCTACGGAAAATAATGTCTCCAGCGTGGAGAATGATTTATAGCTGCGGGCCGATTAAAACGTTAGACGCGCTCGTAACGGCCGCCGCGATGATATCTGCAAAACGATCTGGCCCACACGCATAAAGATCGCGTCGCAGGAATTTCAACGGGTCGAAAATTGCAGGCGACGACCAGCGGTGGCCGTTGCTGCGCACCGTGAAATTTATTCCACGGCGTAATACATTTTGCCGGCGGTGCGTTGTAACGTAGAATTAGCTACGCTAAGTGGATTAAAATGTTTCAATATTAAACATTTCAATAAATTGTTTTAATATTTAAGTGATTCGATTACGGCGAGGTAATGCGAATTAATCGCGCTCGAGAACATTGGCAGCTCTCGTTAATTACTCATCTACGGCGTTGACGGAATCGTTGAAAAATAGCCACCCAGCCAAACTGGCCCAGAATAAACCTGTTGGCTCAACAAAAAAACCGATTAACGTACCATTATTCTGACTGTGATTTCATCATACTGTTATCCATGCCGGACACTTGAAGTTGTTAAATACTATTTTTATTTGTGACCCTCTTTCAAAATCAATTTTTTCCAAAAAAAAACAGCGTTTGTTCAAACCATTATATTTTCCATTCGCCATTCGCGCGTTCGAGCCAAAATCAATCAAGTTTCGTCGTACTCGAAACATCACCCCCAATCCATCTCGCCCTTTAATACAAGCGGAACACAACGATTTATAGAATTTCACTTCCGCAAGTTTCCGCGTTATCAACACACACGCCCAGCTATCACAGTGCGATATTTACCCCTCGGCAGGGCACGCGCGCGCGCGCGCGCGCAACGTCATAAATTATTCGGCGCACTAATGAAATATGCAATATCTTTGCGCGGTAATTAACGGGCGATATCGATAATTAATAGGCATTATCGATAGTGACGGGACACACCGGTGCCACGCGACGAGGCCCCGACCCGCTTCAAAAGGCAATCGTAAGTTCGAGGCCCAAGGCGGGACCCTTTACCCGCGACGCGAACGCGAAAGAATCCTGTTTCGGGTTTGGGGGAGAAGGCTCTCGCTACCGTGCGCCGCCTCCTTCCGTTTCGACTGTCGTTTATTTGGAGAATGCCACGGTGGCATTCTCCTGCCGTTTAACATATCCGATAGTAGTCCACCCGTCTCTCATTCTCTTTCTCTTTCTCCTTCCCCATTCTCGCCGTCTCTCTCTTTCTCTCTCTTTCTCTCCCGAACAAGACGACCATACGGTTCCTTTCGTCTCACAACATCTCCTCATACTCTTTTCTTTGACTCACGGACTTTCTCTCAACTCGTCTTTATTCATCCGAGTACCTAGACGACGGTCCTCTCTCAACTGCTTTCCTCTCTACGCGCCTATCTTCCTTGCTTTTCCGCGTTCTTTGTTGCCTCCTCCCTCCATCTTCCTCTTCCATTCGTTATACATGTATGTGTCGCTCTTCTTCACTCGACTACCCCGTGCGCGCACTCCTTCCTTTTCTCTTCCTCTTTGTCCACGAATTCCGCTCTTCTTTTCCCCTTTCAATTAGGTACGCTCGCAAATTTATGTGCGCGTCTGCACTGTATTCGATATTCCTTTCGCCGTCCTTTATTGAAACGGACACCCTCCCGCGTCCCGCTTCCTTCGTCCTTTTCATGCCGCCATCTTGCGCCGGGCACACCCGTTACAGACACCGTTCCAGATTTCAATTGGAAATAATCGCGATACGGAACAACCGCCGTCTACGCGGCATAACGAGATGGCGCATACATTTTACGCCGGATAGTTATTGAACGGGGGAGGGAAACGGGGGGAATTCGAGTGCTCACGGCTTCCCGGCAAATGGAATCGTCTTTAATAATGCAAGTTCTTTCTCGCGCGACTTTCGTCGCTTTTCTCGATCAAAATCTATTTCCGAATCAGTCGGCACCCCTGACAAAATTACGTCGCCTTTCAATCTTTCATCCATGTCCATACTTAGACGTGTGATTCCATATTCTCGTGGCAGTGTGTAAAAATATAAGGTCTACGGATTTGTGAAATGCAAAAATTCAGATGAACGGAGACGTGAAAAGCAGAAACTGATAAAGAAGTGAACTTCAGAATTTTTCGTTTTCGTCCCCTGAAAATCAGAATCGAGTCCGCTCGTTTTCGTCAACCTGCAGAAGTTTTATCAGGCGTTATTATCAGCGGAGGCCGGAAGTGCGTTGAACGCGGAGGGCTCGCGATCCTTAAGAACCTACTGTCGACTGACAAAATTACGTCGCCTTTCAATCTTTCATCCATGTCCATACTTAGACGTGTGATTCCATATCCTCGCGGCAGTGTGTAAAAATATAAGGTCTACGTCTTCGTAAAATACAAAAATTCGGATGAACCGAAACGTGAAAAGCAGAAACTGATAAAGAAGTGAATTTCAGGATTTTTCGTCTTCGTCCCCTGAAAATCAGAATCGAGTTCGCTCGTTTTCGTCAACCTACAGAAGTTTTATCAAGCGTTATTATCAGCGGAGGCCGGAAGTGCGTTGAACGCGGAGGGCTCGCGATCCTTAAGAACCCACTGTCGACTGACATAATTAAAGGAAGCAACGAGGTTTCATCGTTCGCGGCGTGCCCCCGAGGGGAAGGGTAATAAAAAGAATGGTGAAAAAGGGGAGGCCAGACGGTCGACTTGAAATAGCAGGTGCCTAAGCTGGTAATGTCTTTCCTCCGTCTTAAGAATTCTTCGCCTCTGCGTCGCTCGTATCTCCCTGCGGTCTCCTTTCATCGCCTCTGTCTCGTTTCCACGACACTTCTGAGCCGATCTTCAAATTCACGCATCCATCTCTATTACCTATCAGTCCTATTTTTTCAATCTTCCTTCCTCACTCATCTAACATCCTGCGTCGACTTACTGACAATCGTTTCTCCGCAAGGCATCGTTCTCGTTCTTATACTACGAACACAAAAACAAAGGTGTTCTTTCCCAAAGAACCGATGCGCATTTCAAGCGAAATCGTTGTTACACCCTAACGCAAAGAACATGACTTCATCTCTATGCACGCTTTTGCGCCGTCTCTCACTTTCCTATATTCCACCACGCTTTTTTCCCTTCCAAGCGTACCGTACTATTTGTTCGCAGTCCGCGCCATCCTGCGAGCCCCATTGTCTATCTCTCATCTGCCCTCTTGTGTTCTCCGTCAGCCGAAAGAAAACGACAATGCTTCTTTTCGCCATCTCCTGCCCCCTTCCTCGTCTTTCCCCGCCAAACGTCGCGCTATCTCTTCTGCCCGTGACCATAACTGCGCTATCATTTACACTTAGCCCCTTTACAGGCAGCGAAGGTGGCGCGAGATAGAGTCCTCGCGTATCTTTAATTAAAAGTGGAAGGCCGACGCGGGCAACGGCACCTGTAAGAACGAAATAAAAAGACGGCGGCGAAAAAAGAGACAGAGAGGGAGAGAGGGGGGGTGTTTAAAAAAGAAGGAGAGCGTCGCTCTGGTATCTCGATATTAAAGCGTTCGCTGCACAACTGAAAGGACCCCGAGGTGATGGTGGTGGGTAAACAAAAATGTTCCTCATTCGCCGCTTAATCGCGTCCCCCAGATATTTTCGGCAGAAATCTCGGAATTTAAATGTGGCGGGTGGTGATTAAGGAGGACAGACAATCTGGTCAAAAGTTAATGCCATATGATGAGAACGCGTACATATTTGCAAATGTGGATAATGTGGTGTATGTTTAATATGGACTATTGAAAGACAAATGTGTGTTTCGTACTACAAAATTTTGACTTTTTATTCATAATAATATTTACGGAAAAAATGACCATTATTCGGTAACACAGGGCAGAATTTTTTATATTGAATGTACAAATGCTGAACCTGATAGCAAAAGAGCTTCCATTACAATTTCTCCATAAGAGACGGTGTGGAAATAATCAATTATTATCTTCTAAACTGTGCAGTACGGAATTCTGAAATTTGGTATGCTGCTATATTACATCAAGATACATCATCCCTCAAAATTACCTACAAGAATTTCGGCGATTTTCTCATGTGTCTCCAACTCCTTAAGCGAGAGAAAGAGTTTTCCCGAAAAGAATCGTGTGTTAAGAAAGTCCTAACGATACTCGAGACGTTAGATGCGTAAGTAGGTGCGAAGCGTTCCGCATGGAAAAATCTTGTAGTTTCACGCTGGATGCAATAATGGAATTAAAAAGATGTGCATGTGTGCGGAATTGTTTGAGCGTAATTAAGACGGTACGACCGCACGTTCCGTGAAATGCCGGGCAATCTGTCAACCGACGGAAATTCGCGAGAGGTGCTGCGTCGGGGCGTTCACAATGTACTTCCGGTTACGCGCCGTAGTACAAGAACGTGATAGGTAAGGGGAGATAAGGGACGACAGTGACGTCTTCATTCAGGCTACCGAACCAGGAAAATTAAGTTTTCATCACATGCGAGCCAAACAATTACAATATTATACATGAATTCCGAACTGTATGAATCCATTATTGAATATGCAGTTAAATTTAATGAGCTACCGTCAATGTTAACAAAGGTTAGTCAAAGTGTAGCAGAAAACATATGCCCGTGCGAGTGGAATGAAAGCAGAGTTTCAATAAAAACACAAACATTATACATATTGCGTTACATCGTTTATAAATGATATTATACGCGACACATTATATTCTATTCAACACAATAATACGGACGCATAATATCCCACGTAATGAAAATCGTATAATTATGTATATACATATATAATAAAATACGGCCTTGCCGTTGAGCAATTTATACGCGGACATCGCGTCTACTATTGACACGTTTCACTCGAAAATTCGAAAAAGAGCAAACGATTTACAATAACGGAAGCGGTAAGGGCCCATCCACGCCAACATTCATTCCCCTCGCAGGAAGCGCGATTCCACCCTTTTCCTGCCACTCGGCACCCTCAAACGCGCCTCTCCTTCTCTTTCTCACCCTCCTCCGCCCTCTTTCCCACCCTCCCCGAAACGCGTCTCCTCCTCTCGCCCTTCGACTCCGCGTTGATGTTCTCTATTAAATCAAAGAGGCATTCAGATGGCGTCCGATGCGCCAGGAATCCAAATCGGGGCCATAAACCCCCAGAAAGGCAGAGCTCGAATTGCAGCCAAATGTCTCTCGCGCGCCATTCCCAGCGCTCGGCATCGGCCCCGACTTCCTCCCCCTGGAAGCGTGCAACAACGCTAAGAGATTTTTCTTCTTCTTTTTTCCTTCGTTTCACGGCAAGTCTAACAATAAGCGCTAAAAAAGATTCGATCTCTTGATTCTGTTTTTCTGCGCTTTACGCTGGCGCATATAGGTGTACGTGAGTGAAACGTCGCAGAAAACTGCTAAGTTGAGGTACAGATTGCGATATTTGTATCGTAATCTGCGGAACGCATAAAACATACGCGGACGTCTCGTGTTTGTTGCTAACGATCTTGGTAAGGTAGATCGCAGTGAGAAGCATTCGACGAAGAGTGGAATTCTGTAAATCGTCGTCGATCGTCGGGACGGTGTATCTATAGAGAGGGTAATTAGCCCTGCAGGCCTCGTTCAGTATTTACGCCCGTTTTAATCCGGATAGAGCAATTAGTATATATCGATGGTGCCAGGTCGGTGGTTACAGATGTAGGATAGGTACCGCGCGTAACAGCGGCGCCCTACCACGTATAATCCGGTTTTAATTAAATAACTCTGCTCCGCTCGCTCTGCCTCCCTTTCTACCCTCCGCCCACCCCCTTAACGTTTTCTGTCCCATGCTCTCGCGTCAACTACCCCGCCACACACGTTACACCCTGCGTTTCTTGAGAATTTTGCAGCCCCGACTGTCTCTCACTTTTTCCCATCTCCTCATATTCATGATAGTCTACTTCTTTCGTCTTTTTTATCTTCCGTTTTACTACGACGTCCGTGAAACTTAGGCATTCTACGTAAAAAATTATTTTCATAAATACGCGTTATCTTCCACGCTCATGTGACGCAAAGTATACTTTGCTTTTGGTAAAAGTCCCCGTGTAACCGTCACGCGGTTACATACGTACACAGTTCAAAAATAATGTACGTTTTGTGGACAATTTCAATTTTAAACGCTGCCCCATCCTATCTATTTACATTTCGACACATTGAGAAGAAAGAGTGGTGCGCCGTCGAATTTCCGGGAGTGCACGCATGGGACTGTCCTCTCGGATGTGTGCGTGTGCGTGGAGGGGGTGAGAAGGTAGAAAGGGGTGGAGAGCACGAGCAACGGGGGTGGCACGGGCCGTCGGCCGCCAGCCACCAGCCACCAGCGGGCGTCAGGCATTTAACCGCAACTGTTGTCGTCTCGATGGTGTGGGTTATGGGCTCTGGAAGTTGCCGCGATTCAACCCCTTCCTACCACTCACTGTTTTCCGCCTCTACGTCTCTGTCTCTCTCAGCTCGCGTCCGGACGCGCCTGAATGTACACTTGGAAACGGCCCTTTGGTACGCTTAAGAATTGATGAATGGCCGTGCACGTCACCCTTTTGTTACGATGCCTGATGAGAATGAAATTGCGAGTAGATGACTTACAAGGCAACGTCTGCGACACAGTATTTGATACGGTTACTTAGGATGACGGGTTTCATGTGATTTAGTAGAGACCTTTTGGGAACGGACAAATTTGAGAGGAACTACTTCTGTTTTGATCGACGAAAACATAATTCCGGACGATTGTTCTTTGAAGGTAATTGACGAATATTCGCGCGATGTTACCTGTCGGCGGATTGTAACTCGACAGAAAATAGGCATGCTTCAACGAGACATGAAATAATTGACCGATGACAATCAGCGAGATCGAAGTAAAGTAGATGGGCTCAGTGTTAACCCGTAAACGATGCAGAATTAGTACGCTCGAATAGCGGGCTGACAGATGTCGCTTGCTGAGAAATCCGTTATCTGTCGCACGAAATAATTATTCGTCGATACGATCCAACGGCAGCGTACGTTACATGTAATCGCAGCGGGTGTACGCTAATATTAGAATCGACGCGAGGTAACGCATCGATCTCGTCATATATTTCACACGGAAAAGGACTCTTTTTCAACGTTCGACCTCGTCGAAAGACTTAAGAATACGGAAGCATATCCGCTCGGCGGGTATAATCGGATTGTCTGAAAAATGTAAGAGACCCATGTATTTCCAGCAACTCCCGCCGCGTCGAAATTGGCTAACAATATCAGCCGCGACAGACGTTTCTGAATCTTTGAAAGCGATGAAATTTACAAAACTGTCTGTCCACGGTAATCCGACGGAAGTCCCGCGACAAAGCGAATCCTGTTCAACTCGTCGTGTCGTAATAATTGATCGACTAATTTTTAATCGACGATGAATCCAATTGCCCCGTTTCACGCGTTTTAACAAAATCAACCAAAAACTCGATTCACAGATCCCATCAATACAATGTCTAATCTACCACCTAAATACCCCACGTTACCAAAACCAAAAACTCAACAAACCATCGCGTAGTCATGACAAATCCTCACGTACGATACAACCCACGCAAGTGGTACGCGCCAAGCATTCCTCTATCTCAGGATCAATTTTTCGTCCAACTTATCCAACGACTTCTTACGTCACGCGCGGCGTTAAAGGCGATCGTTCGCGTACCGTACAGAATCCGTTCGAAGGAAAACGTAGCCGCCGGCGATGGACTGAAGCCGACCGACGCAGCAAAAGTCGTCATCCATTCGATGACTCCGTGACTCTCGTCCGATCCTGCCGGGTCTGGGCAGGATAATAAGCGCGGTCCGAAAGGATCGTTGCGCCGTGGCGGAGCTACTTCAGATGTAAATCCAGCGTTTAGTGCTAATTAAATAGTCCTTAACCTCGGCAGTCCCCGCGATTCTCGCGTTACCGTGATTACAGCCTCGCTCGTTTCGTACGGACGTCGCTTTAATGCCAATTTCATATCGTGCTGCTCACTGTACGCGTCTTCGTCCGTTCCTGGCTCGACGCGCGAACAGTTATACGTGAGCGCGGCTTGCGAAGGATCGAGTGCAAGGAACGCCGCGAGAGCTGTGCTTGCTTCAAGGAACGTCGCGAATGATACGTTCTGACATGTTTAAGGACTGGTTCCGATCGGCGGTAAGGATGGTATGGGTTACGGGCGCCGCGGTTGAGAACTACGAGTCGAATGTGAAGGAGGTGCGCGAAAATTGGAAAGAGATAGATTGGGAGGGTTGAAGATATGGGGAAAAGCATTGGTGCTGGTTGTGAAGAGGAATGATTGTTAGGAAGGTAGGGAGTGTGGAATTTTGTGCATCAATAATTTTGTTATGTATTGTTGCGTGGACGCGGGTGAGACGTTTCACAACGCAAAGAATTACGAATCGTAACACAGAATAGTTTAATAGCACGTCCGTCTGGTATGAAGACTAGAGGCAGACTTATTTGGTTTGGTAGCCAACTAGAACAACAGAATGTCGTTCAGATTAAATCAATATAACTAATTAACATTATAAACATTATGACACAAAATCAATAGCATTTGCGCCAACTTCGCCGTGTCCTTCACGGCCGTAACAGTATCTATGGAAGATATGTGGTGTCAGAATTGAGAAATTGAATTATGTGCCAGAGAACGGGTCAAGAGGGCGATAAGAGGCACATGTACGCAGGAAAGAATGAATGCATGCGTGTGGAGTGGGAATGAGCAAGTGTAGATGCGTAGAATTGATACGGCCCGAAAGGTTTAACGGCCGAGTGTCCCATAGTGTTGGGCAGCGAAGTAGCATTTAGTTCTGTAAATCATCCAAAATACGTACATAAATAGGTACACATATGTACTATAATTTGGCTTTATACGACGAGATAAATACAGAAAGGCCAACATTGTAACCGCGTTTCTTCGGTACCTGCACAGAACTATGACTTCGTATCACAGTTGCCGGTATGAGAACTAAAGCTGTTCCCTGGACGGTTCGAAAATAATGGGAATGCACTTTGGATAACTCCTGCCGCATAATACTTCTGTCTCGCGGTCGGACGCTAAACCCGGCTCATTGGCAAGTATCAAATGCCTAGTTTCCATATTTCGCAAAGTAGTTACGGACTCGTCGAGGCATAAGTATGGCACCGCGTCGTAAAGGCCGAACTCCTGCGCCTCATTCCGACATTCGCGTTATTAAAATAACCCCATCTCGCGGTCGAGTGGTTTTAAATATCGCCGGGGAGGCTTTAACGGTCGCGTCCACCTCGCAGCAGGCAGGGGATACTTAGAGAATTAAATAAGATACGGAAAGATGTTATCGAACGTCACGAGTGATTCCCGCTGGCATGTTTAAGAAGTGGTTTCTTTATATACGCGTGTCACGCAGCGCTTACTGACTTCGCATACCTATTTCTGAGTCTGCCCGATGTACCTTCAACAAAGTAGCGTAAACAGTCGAATATAATAACGGGAGACGGTCGCATTATTACAGTACTATATGTTATACAGCTGTTACAGCTTCTCTGAGGAGTTCGGCTGTTAATAGAAAATATGCTGCACATAGGATCTAAGATAATTCTAATTGACTTTCTACAATAATTTCGGTCCGACAGGACGAAAATATGTAAATTGGTCGATAACAACGGCTGATATAATCGTACTTATTCAATATTTCAATCCGGCATTTGGGTGTTTCTTGAACCGTACGAACTCGTACAGCTGAAGTAAAAACGAGTTACACGATATCTCGAAATCTAGAGTGCCGTCTTTACGGTCCTTTAAAAGGTAACTTTTTAACTGCTTTTCATGCGCCATTGAGCGGCAACACGAGGGCACTCATTGTTACGCTCGCCGGGATTATAGTCCTGCCATTTTCCCGCCGCGGTTATCCTGCGCCCCTTTGGCGGCCGCCGAAACGGCCGTTTTATTAATAACTTAAGCCGCGAAAACAATGGAGGCGCGCATTCTTAACAATTAGTTTAGCTTAAGCGCGCGCGCGCGCCGTAATGAAACGGTAACGACTGACTCCCGGCGACTACGTTCGACCCTCTTCCCTCCAAGCATCCACTCGCTGCCGAAAATCTGTCCTAAATCTGTCCTAAAATCTGATCCAAGACACTCCAGCCATAACGTCCACTTTATACCATCATTATAACGTATCGGATATTATCTTAGACGCAATGTCTGGGACGTAAAATTAGCAATAAAATTCGGCGAAATTGTTTGATGTGTGGCATTATTATGAAGACACGATGTCAGAGAATGAATAATGTAATTAATGCCATCGTTCCATACGAGACGAACTTGGCACGAAACCTCGAGCGTCGTTCATCTACGTATGTACATACCTGGCCGGCGGGAAAAAAAGGAGGCAAGGGGAAAGAAACACATGCAGGCGATAAAATAGGCAGTAAAAGCAGGAAGACATCTGCACACACTGTGCATAGCGCGGCCACCATCAGAGTACCATAATTGATCTTACGACCCGCCGCCACGCGCTGTAACGAGAATGCGCCGCGCAAAAATAGCGGCCGAGAAGAGTTTCGGAATGAGGAACAAGGAAGCGACGGAGACAACGATGAAATCCGCCAGATAACATCTACGAAATTCCAGGGCGACGTCTTTGTGCCCATGAAGGGCGTGGTGTCATATATACTTCATTCTTCATGATTAAATTTGATGCTTCCAATTATAAAACCAACTTATCCATAAAAATAATTTTCTATATAAGTAACTTTCACCCCACATCTGCGACAATGATTGCTTCAGATGTCAAAGCCAGTAGCAGTTAAATATTTGGTAACATACAACCCGATGAATATAGTTAACGTAATTTTTACAAAAAACAACCTTACGAAACGAGAGTTTATGCAAATGAGAGGTAACGTATGATGAACTATATTAGACACCGTATGCACGTGCCTTGCGACATGTTCTTGCTTCCAGGACATTTCGTGGACGCCGCGCCTAGACTAGATGCGGAACGTAGAAGGAGGTTGACTGTAGATTACGTTAGATCCTCGAGCATAAGTTCGGCAGTTAAGGATATAAGGGAAGCGAGGGTGCGCTCGCCGGCACTACACGCGAGGTTCTGTAAGTGCGGATTCTCTGAAAGGGGCCTAAGGACGAGCGTCCTTTCATGCATACCAGAGTATCTCTATACCGATCCCCCTCTCCCACCGCACTCTCGTTCATTCTCCTTACTCGTATGCGCTTTTCTTACTCCCGTTTACCTACGCGCACTTATCTCACGAGCAGCCTTTGCCTTTGTCTCACGATAGGTTATAAGCAACGCAAAGAAATGCGGCAAAAGTAGAAGTATGGATTGGGAAAAATAAATAGTGACGAACATAAATAGTAATAAAATGTATCGGTGAGCTGTTGAATAAAGCACTTTGCTTTTTTGTCAAATCACTTGTGTTTGGCGGTTCAACGACACGTCGGTCGCGTACCAAGAGTAATTATGCAAATACAGACTTCGACGCCCTGTCGTTATCATACGAGAGCATGTAACCGTAAGATCAATAAATGAGAAAGAATGAATACTGAATTAATTAAGGGTAGCAAGAAACGAAACGAGAGCAGAGAAGTGAACAAAGACGCAACATGAAGTAGGAAGACGTAAACCTACAGATTTCCTCTCCGCTCCGTCCCTATTTTACTGTCACCTCGTAGCCCTCCATTTTTCTAGAGTGTGCGAAAATGAGTGTCTTCCAGCGTCGACAACGTCTACGAGTTCTCTCGCGACCCCCGCACTCCCGTATGAGCTTCGCGCCCTCAGACTCTCGGAGCAGGAGGGACGAAAAGAGCACGGCCGACAAGGACGACCTTCGCGCGAGAAAAGCGGCGGAGGGTCGTCTAATTCGCTTTTACAACCTACGCAGGACGCCCCGCTCTCGAGTCTGATCAAAAAACGTCACCTGGGCGCGCCAATCGGTTAAAAAACGACGCACTCCCCGGCAGTATAAAAGAGCTATGTAATCCGCCTTTGCATTCTGCTGAGAGAAAATACATACTGCCACGCGCGACGGGCGTAGACGTGTACTTTTGGAATTAGAAGTTTGCGCGGCCACGTGAGAATGAGAATACGGTAAGCCTGGGGACGCATGACCGGGGACAGAAAATGTGCAGAGAAACATCTGACGGAAGCGGGGAGTGATAATTGAACGGTGAATATGTCTGTAGATAGAAAAAAAAAAAAAATATATAAAACAAAAAAAAATATAACCTCCTCCTTTTCTGAAGTCGGTTAAAAATATTGTTAGACCATGATCTGCGTGTGATACACTAAGGGGACACTTTTGTAAGAGAGCTTAGTTCCGAGGAATTCACTGCGGTAAATAATATCGAAGAAACTTTGGCGGAATTTCGTGTGATCAACCGACAGAAAAATATGAGCGCCCCGCCAGCGGAGCGCGTCTGTGTCCCATTTTTCTCCTCTCGAAAAATCTTGACGCAACCTCTCAGCGACGCTGTTTTCTTTGCTCATCCGGCGACTCGGTATCGTTTCTCTCCCGTGTCTATGGTCCCCGTCCGTTCGATGTATCGCACACTGCGGCGCGCGCGCGCACGCCCATGCCCGTGCCGATTTACGACCCTTCGGACTTCGTATGCTCTTAATATCAAAGAGTTTTCCAGGGTCGCAGAGAGACAGAGCGCGCGAGCGTAAGCGAGGCACTGAGAACAAGAACGAAGAAGAAGAACAGGAGAGAGAAAGAGAGAGAGAGAGAGAGAGAGAAAGTGGTCGAAAGAAGAGGCTGACTGGAGTCCCGGAACGTAGTTTTGGGAAAAAGCAGGGCGATGGTAATCTTTCCTTTGGCCGATGTGCAGAATCACGCGTCACCGACTCCTCGCCCACGGTTGCCTGGCGTTTCGTCGCTCATATAGACATTCCTTTCTCCTTTCGCCCTTTCGTTCTCCTTCCTCTGCATTCTGCCCTTCCGGCTTCTCGACTTCTCGGCTCCTCGCACGCCACTTTTGCGTGTGTGACGCCACACACTCGCTTAGGGTCGATGTGTGTGAGGGCATGTAATATATGGAGGAGACCCACAAACATATGTATGTGGGTAGAAGTACGTATACTTGTATACATCGATACTATACACATATGTATATGCACACACGCTCATACTCGAACCCACACATGTTTGCACACACGCCAGCACGCACGTACGAACACACGCGTGCGAGCTAAAGGAGATGTAGACACGCGGGGGATGCTGAGAGAGAGAGAGAGAGAGAGAGAGAGAGAGAGAGAGAGAGAGAGAGGGATAGATAACGCAAGAGAGAAGGAGAGATTATCGTCCCCTCGTTTGCCCGAGGTGATTCGCTTTCGAGATTGCGGATCGTCGAAATGAATTTATCGCCCGAGAATTTGCGTAAATCCCAGCGTAACGAGAAACAGGAAAAGGAGTCCTCGGAGCGAGGTTCTGTTCCCGGCGTCGGCGTCGCGCCGCTTGGCCGGAAGCAGTGACACGCTGACAGCGACAACTTCGCTCGTTCGCCTCTTTCGGGACGATATTTACTTCGGCTCGCCAGAATATGTAGTCGTTTCGGGAATATAGGACTCAACATCGATATTACGTCGTACGAATTATGCGTTATGCGGACCAATTGTCAAAGCAGAGACTGTACGCGGTGCATTATCGTTGACAGAAAAGAAAGAACTTCTGCCTGCGCTCCTTCTATCGCGTCACTTTGTGCGTATAACGATATCCTCGACGACGTCGATACTTTCCCCAGCAAAGCAAACTATCCCCTTCGTAGGCCACCGCGTTGTTTATTTTTCCGTTCCGAGACACGACGAGGCATCCCGCGTGCCTTCGGGCAAGAATCGGCGTCGTTTCCTGGGAGCTCGAGGTCAAGGGAACGTGGTCGTCCGGGAGCGTCGCGACGGAAGAGAAAGAGTGGGACAGACGAACATAGAGACGCAGGGACAGGGAGGACGGTGAAAAAGAATGAGCGACAACCGCGGGACTCGGCGAGATATAGAAAAGCAGAAGGACATGAGAAGGACGGAACAACGCGAGGCAAGAGAGAGAGAGAGAGAGAGAGAGACAAAAAACACGCGTGTGTGCACGCGTGTAACGAGTGCCGCGACGGGGTGAAAGAGGAGGGGATCCGAGGGGAGCAGAAATCAGTTCGGCGAAGTGGCTCCGGGTCCTGTTGTGTAAATGAGGGATCGTAAAGAAAGCTACACAGTATCAGCAACACACACCTCGGACACCTACCGGAGCCGTTGGTCGGTGCCGGGAGACCCCCTGCCGCCCGGCTACCCTTAAATCACGGCTGTTTGTAATTAAGTGAATGAATGGCCTGTATCAGAGTTAATATTTGCGACATGACGTATGACGGTGCCGCGGAGACAAATCCCTTATATATCATCGCGCCGCTTTATATAAGTGCCCCACTCCTCTTCCCAATTTAACGGCCGCAGCGGCGCACTGTCTGACGTGCTTTCCTTCTCCATCGGCATCGGCCGACGCGCGGCACTCGATTCTTCACCGCGTCTATCCCGCACGCCCCTCGACAGCCCACGACTTCGCGGCCCGGGATTTATTCGCCGATAATCGAGAGGGATCGAGCGAGATCGAGATTCTCGCCGAGCCCGGCTGCTTCTTGTTGTTCCTGAACCGCCGCTGCCCCGAACGCGAGGAGGAAGGACTTACGAGCGAGAGCAGAGACTAAACAGGCTGCCGGCGAAATGAACGGGAGCGTGTGTTTGCGGATTTTCATTCGGCGCCGATTCATTCGTTCGCCTTCGATTAACGTAATCTGTGCCATTGATACGCGGCCGTCGCATAGTCGGGTGTGGTAAATGGGAATGATATCATTACTGCGTAATGAATATGCACGATACGATCAGTTCCATGCTTCTCTTCTCCCCTGATATTCTTATTCAGACTTCTAGCGTTCATTTCGATTTTTAGATCTTACCCGCTCGCACGTTCGCTTTCATATGAATGTTCTTTTATAATCGTTCCCTATCGACGATATTTTCCTTATCGCAAGATCCGAGTTTTAAACGAATTTCCCAACTACCCTCATAAAGAGGAATTATCGAAGCTCGACGATTCGAAGACAGGTGGGTCGGTTAGCAGCTCACTTACATTCCGTCGCGGGATAATTCATTCGAATCGATCGACGGCCATTCGCGATCGGCCCGATAATAATTCAGACACGGAGTTCGCGATGTTCCCGACCGCAAGCACGCGCACACCGGGGCCCGGCATCGACGGACGATCGACACGAAGCGAAGAATAAGAGGGCAGAGGTAGAGAAAGGAGTGGAAGGAGAACGACGACGGGCGGGAGGCAACGGTGGCGTCCCGGTCCTCTATTTTTCGGCCAGAGGTGGTTACATCGGCGGGAGGAAGATTACAAAGCGGCCTGCACGAGCGCCGAATTGAAATTGATAGCCACCCGGTCTTGGCTACCACGTGCAAACTGCACCGTTCGAGGCAGGACGAAGAGGGAGCGAGCGAGAAAGAGAGCGACGTAGAGCGAGAGACAGGATCTTGATGGAAAGAGGAAGATTCGCGCGGGGATCTGGAGTGCGGCGAGAGAGTTAGAAACTGCGCCGGAGATATTTCAAGAGAGACGAGTGGGGAGAAAAAAATCGAGTATACGAGAATTAGGCATGTACGCTTTCTTTACGATAGAACAAAAGGACCGAGAACGTGACGTTGGACTAGGAAGTAACCCTTTTTTCGTGGATACATTTCGAAGCGGTTGAGGATGAAGGGGCACGGCGAGCAAAGACGTTAAGGAGCGTAAAGGAATAAGTGGCCGGCAAGAAGCGCAGGGAAGGCCTCGGCCCCTGCTCACGGGCGTCAGGGCGCGTCATTACCTGTTACATGCGCAGCAAGGCGCATCTCTACCCCCGACTTCTCTCGCGCGTGGATATATCTCGAGCACCGAACTCGAAACGCGCCCGCGAAACGACTTATGTTACAGCCGCGAACTCGCCTTTGTACGTGCCTCGCGCGTTCCCTCCTGGCAGGCCGAAAGCAACGTGCCAATATTCATAAACACGTCCGGCAGCCGGCAATATCTTACTCAGTGGCTTCTATATAAGCGCCCATGAAGAAGCGGCGGACCCCTACTAAAAGAACGTACTTCTCCCTCCCCTCCCGACGTCTCCCTCCTTCCTCGTCCCGCGCGTCGAGACCTTCTCCTCGCGCTCCCTTCGGCTCACGGCCGATACTTCGCTCCCTCAAGTTTGTTTCGTTCAACTTGGCGGCGAGTCGAATTCGGATTACACGCCCCGACTGCACGGCTCGTCGCTCGGAATTTTATGCGAGCCGCTGCCGGATGAAGACGTTTGCGAATCGCGGGAGAAAACGGTGTAGGTAGTCAATTTGTGGCTGTGGGCATGTCTCTTTCGATGCGCGTGTGCGTGCGTGAATGCTATAGATCTGCGGACGGCGTTTCGTTGGATAGAAACATTCGTGGTGGATGCTGTTTTTAAAGAAAGTTGAGACGTTTGATAGGCGGCCTAGTATACAGAGAAAATATGCAGATTACGCCGCGTGTAACGTATACATCTACATACCTCGCATAATTCCCTGTATAGAAAATGACGCAGAAGAGAAAGATCCTCCGCGCGCAGCGATTTCTAATTTAGTGCGTACAATAAACTAAGATTAGACTTTCTGGCGAAGCGGAGCTGTGAGCGTTGCGGCGAGTGGTCGGCGTCGTCGAGCGAACGAGAGAACGAGAAAGGGGAGAAACAAACAGAGAGCGAGGGAGTACAAGCGCGAACGGGATGGTG
This sequence comes from Priocnemis perturbator, assembly GCA_963942575.1. Taxonomy (NCBI): domain Eukaryota; kingdom Metazoa; phylum Arthropoda; class Insecta; order Hymenoptera; family Pompilidae; genus Priocnemis; species Priocnemis perturbator. The sequence continues at coordinate 2,500,287 of OZ012649.1, read as the reverse complement.
CGAAAGAATCCAGGGATTTACTGACCCAAAACGAGTCGTTCGTTTGGCAAGGTAAAGAGGCTGCTGCCTATCTCTCAGCCTCTCCGTCTCGCGCAACTGAATCCTGCTACCGGGCGGACACGGTGGCCATCTTGCCGGATAAAGTAGATGGAGATAAAGAAGGAACGCTGATCCAGGCGAGGACGTACGACGTAGCGTTCCTTGCCTCTCCGACCGTGCGATTCGAGATCCTGCTTTATGAAGTGCACCAGCGCCGCGGAACGTATCATTAGACTGACGTCAATTTGTCATCGAACATTTGATAATCTGTGTTGAATCATTTCAGTTGCGCGGTGTGTCATTCGGTATGTGCGGGAGACAGAAGTTGAACGTTGATAGATGTATATATAAGTTACGATGCAAATCAATTTTCTAAACAGATAATTATGCTGAGATGGCTAAAACGCGGAACATATCATTATTACACTGACATCAATTTGTCATCGAACATTTGATAATCTGTGTTGAATCATTTCAGTTGCGCGGTGTGTCATTCGGTATGTGCGGGAGACAGAAGTTGAACGTTGATAGATGTATATATAAGTTACGATGCAAATCAATTTTCTAAACAGATAATTATGCTAAGATGGCTAAAACGCGGAACATATCATTATTACACTGACATCAATTTGTCATCGAACATTTGATAATCTGTGTTGAATCATTTCAGTTGCGCGGTGTGTCATTCGGTATGTGCGGGAGACAGAAGTTGAACGTTGATAGATGTATATATAAGTTGCGATGCAAATCAATTTTCTAAACAGATAATTATGCTAAGATGGCTAAAACGCGGAACATATCATTATTACACTGACATCAATTTGTCATCGAACATTTGATAATCTGTGTTGAATCATTTCAGTTGCGCGGTGTGTCATTCGGTATGTGCGGGAGACAGAAGTTGAACGTTGATAGATGTATATATAAGTTGCGATGCAAATCAATTTTTTAAACAGATAATTATGCTAAGATGGCTAAAAAGGAGGGATTTGTCGAATAGTTAAATTTTGGTAGGTTCCCAGTAATAAAGAATAATGTGTCCCAAGGTATGGGAGTTTGAAGATACCGATCGTGGACGCAACGAACGATACTGTTCGCGGTTGTTGGAATTACTCTTATCGGCTGGCGTTTATCGGTGGACTAGCGAAAACAGATAAACTCGCGTCGCTCGTTCCGTCCGACTGTTCGCGAAATTTATTAAAATCGCGCCTCAGCGTCGTTACTTATTGCCACGGCCCGGTAGATGGTTGGCAATAACAATTGCGTGGGCGGGCGGAGAGGAGATCTCGCCTTTTCGATAGGCGGCCGAGTTTATTACTATCGTCCGCGTAGTACGTGTTTCTTCGTCGTAAAAAATAATGGCGATCGAGTCGGAGTCGAACCGTTGTCCAACGGTTGTCTCCGACGTTAGAAACTCTCCACGCGAACCGCAGATTCCACGAACGAGCTGTTTGTGGTCAAGCGTCGAAAACGTCTCGGGACATCATTTCCAACACAAAACACAGAAACAACACCTAATATCTCAAATATTTTCATACCCCGCGACACACTGTTTTAACACTGCAGAATGCTTCAGCACGGCAAAACGTTGATGCAGTGCAGAAAGTGTTCTTGAGAATGAGTCGAAAATGTCGAAGCCTACCGTCAGCCCGTCATCTTGACCAACAAGCTTCATCGCACCACGCGACCATACCGAATGACGCCTCGGCGAATCTCGACAGGGCTCGCATCGACGCGCATTGCAACAATGGCGACAAAATGCTTCCGGGACGCTGCGGGCACTCTCCGCAGGTGCGACCGACGAGCACGATATCCTCGAACGGTGGTGTGATTCTTTTACGTGCCCGCAACCCTTCCTCTTCTCCCTCGCTCACCGTCGCCCCCCTCGCTCGCTCACTCTCTCTCTCTCTCTCTCTCTCTCTCACCGTCTCACATTCTCGCGTTCTCTCGCTCTCTGTGTGCTATTCAGGCGTAACGGAGAGTTTAATTAATATTCGCACAGCGGGTTGGCCCGTTTGATTAGCTCTCCGTTGCGCGGCCTGATGGGCAGGCATGCATCCACGTAGAACGCACATAGGACAGAGAGGAGAATTGGGAGAGAGGGAGAGAGCGGGAAAGGTGGAAACGAGAGAGTCGAAAGAGGAACGGAGACGGATGATGTGGGCGAGAGAGAGATAGACAGAGAGAGAGAGGGGGGTGAAAGCGGGAGAGGCTACATTCCGAGAGCCTACGAACCAACTGTAATATCACAATCATAACCAGACCCCTCGTCGGTCCGTCCGTCCATCCGTCCGTCCGTCTGTCTGTCTGCCAAAACGTCCTCACGCTTCAGCGATATCAAAGAACTCGCTCGACGCTCGTGACGTTTACGGTACGCGTACGGCAACTACGCACACGCTATACTGCATGTATAGGTATGCATGTATACATACGATGTGTGCACAACGTATGTACGCGCGTGCGGTCGACTACGGCTGATTCCGTGCTATAACGAGCCCGCGTATAAGGCGTATTTGGAATTACGCGCAAAATAATTTGAAGCCGCTGTTTCAAGGTTCGGAACGTCCGAAGTTGAGCGTCGAGTGTCGGTGAAAGAGGGCTGACGATTTTGTAGGGTCGCGGGCTAGTTGTATTTGGAATCATGCGGAACATGAAAACAGTCACAGTTCACAGTAGGTTTCATTCGGAGCCACTCGCAATGTCATTTTATGTCATTGATGAGCCTAGTTAAATGTTGCACATTTAATTACGAGTTAAGAGTCGAAATGTTTGGAACGACCTTCGGATCCATGCTAAAAAGCGTGGGCAGCTGCGGCGCAAAGAAAAACATGACAACGAGAGTCTCCGTGATTATAGATGCTGGCAGTGGGATCGGTTATAGGAATGATGTATGGTCCCGTTTAGAATTCTGTCGAAATCAGCGGGCGGCGGTCGACGCGGTGCCGGAAATGCGAAATTTCTTGCGGACCCTCCAATAAGCCCCATTGTTACGGCCGCTGGATGACTGGTTAATGATTTTTCGACCGCGGAATATCTCCTCTGTCTGTGCCGGTAATGAGCGGCTGCGTTTCACGTTCAGCAATTTTGTTTCTATTTCCGCGAAATGTCGCCATTATTGCGGTAAGTCTTACAGATGCTGAGGAAAAAATGCATGTCGCTCACGATTAAGCATTTTGCGCGGAATTAGCCTTCTTAAAGATCCTGCATTGCGGTGCTAATACTGACTCGAAATAAGCGTACGTTCACTAAATGAGGTGAAGATGAAGCGACCAAAAAGATGCAACATCGAGAAACATCGTCCGAATTCCTTATTCCGAATCTTTTTCACGAAACCCGGATATATCGTTCTGTAACTTTGAAAGCGTATCTCGATAAAATCAAAGCTCTGCACCAGGAAGCCTTGACATAGATCCAGGATCCCCGAGGGATCGTGTACCATTCATCCCACTTTTTGCCATCCGACTCCGACTAACAAACGGCCGGCGAGCAAGAGCGGGGATAATAAAAGGCACTTTTTCGTTCGACACAATATCGAATAATTAAATCGAGCGTATTCGAGAGCGATAAAACGATATGGCGAACGCAAACGAGCGCCAGGCTGTAAGGAGATAAGGGCGACCCCCGTGAATTTAAATCGTTATCTCGATAAACGAGAGTCCTCCGTGCATTGTTAAGGACCCCCCCCTCATCCGGTCGACTGCCAGAAGAAAACGAAAAAGACACGAGAACGCTTGAACAGGGACCGTTCGAATATCTAAACCGCACACGGCCAACTACTACATGTTCCCTCGAATCTCACATAATCCGTTCGCCAGCTACATTCCGCCCCATTCCTCCCTCGCTCTCTATTCATCGCTCACACTCTTCAAGATCCCGCGATTCTTCCGCCGGCGTCGTTATTAGTATCGCGCTGAACGTCTTTATTAACGAGGCACGCGGAATCTTTCTCTCCCGTCTCGTGTCTCCTTCCAATTACCATGCAGCGAGGACCACATGGAGTCCCTGCTTTATCGGTTACGATGCGGCGTGTATCTGGCGACGCTCGCTTACATCGTCCTGCTTCACGGGAGCACGGAGGAAAGGAAAGGAAGTGCGGCAGGTCGGCCGGAGGAGTACACAGGGCAGGCTCCGTGTTTCTCGATTGCTGTCACGAGTGCCACTTCCGTGAGCCATTGCGCATAGATCAAGAAATAAGACACAACTTTTGTTTATTAAGTTTATAAGATATTGTAGGGTAGAGCGGGACTTAAAGGTCCGCGGGTAAAAAGGTCCACCATAAGTATTTTAATAACCAGTGACGCATTGACTAACTTCATTGACCTCAAGTGTCAAAAATGGACCTTTTAGCCCCGCCCTACCCTAATATAATGGGTAAATAAAATAAACAATTTAAATCCAAATCCAGGACGCAGGGCAGGCCCCGTGTTTCTGTTGGGAAATATGCGAAGTAAAGGTTTTGAAGTTGGCACGCTTAAATTGCGGGACTGTGTACCGAGCGCGTCTGCGCATACTATTATTGTTTTGCTTGTACACCGATCTGCTCATGTTCCGGTGAATAAAGTCTGTCTGTTTTCCGACCACGTTGCGTCCCACCTGTATTATTCTATCGGTGCTTGCTCCGAAATCTCATCCAAACTCATCAGTTTCCCGATGACGTAATAGCGCGTTCCCCGCGCGAGGCCACTTCATAAAGCAGAATTCTTCTTTCTGCTCCTCTTCCCTCGTCGTCCTGTCCGACTGTTTCACTTTCCGGCCACTTTTCCTCTTATTCGCCCGCCGCGCCGATTCGCTCTCTTTGTTCCGCGCTTCCATCTTCCGAACGTTTCTCTGTCTACGTCACTTCGCCTCCATCTTTATTTCTTCGTCTTTTTCCACCTCGCCTGCGGACTTACTCACGTGTCCGCAGCGAAAGGGGAAGCTGTAGCATCGTATGTCCTGCGCCGTGTCGGTCTTCCTCTTTATCTTCCTTATCCAGCAAGGTGGTCACTTTATTGCTTGGGAACGCAGGAGACCTTCTACTCTCTCCCCGGCCTCTTCGTGTACCGATCTTACATCACCCACCTTTCCGTTTAATTTGAAGTCTCTTTCTTTAACTAGGAATCCTTGAGTTCGTCTCAGATCCGAAGAACGTTTAAGTCAAGCTGTAGTATACTATACTGAGCTCGCGTGCGTGTCAATATATCGAAGTGTGTAATGTCGTATATGAGGGAATACGGCGCAGGTTGTCTATTCGTACGACACTCACGTTTACGCGGAGGATAGATGAAGTGAAGGGGATGCGGAATAAGGAACGAAGTTCGTACTACGGTCTCTTCTTATATAGATGTCAGATTTCAGGCGTTGTAAACGGTATATGGCTCGCTGTAAAGTCGGCCCCTTTGATACCGCGGACCCCATAATGCGTCGATACATACGTAGGGCCTCCATCGTAAATACCACGAATCTTCCTTTCCCTCTCTCTCTTTTTCCGCCCGACCGTCGCTCTCACTTCGTTTCTCGCCTGTACTTGTCCGCCGCGTCCTCTTCGTTTTTCTATATAAATTAGCCGCTGTCTACCCGATTGTCGATGTAAAAGGCTGTCAGCCACCCTAAATCCCGTCCTCCGGCCTGCTCACCGAACTCGCCGTTTAATTACGCGTCCATAAAACAGGAGGAAGCGACTTTTCGGCGCTTGGTCGTCACCCTCTTCGAGCACACTTCGCGAACCGGTCCGCGGACGAGAACTTCTTGCCAGTGTTGCATAGAGTACGTCACGACACATAGCTTACGAGACAGTTCTCCTCATTTACCCACGAAAGGACTCTTCCGAGAACGTTTCCTCATTCTGCGTCGATCAGATCTTTATTTCAATTCTCATACAGTAGCGCACCATGTGCTACCTATATGTACCTTCTACTTCTAATACCGATGTCACTCGTGCATGACGCATGAACTGCCGCACGTTTACCACTGCCCCATCCTGCGACAATATAACTTCTAAGTTTAGCCGTACATCGATCTTCCCCACGTACCCACCCCATAGATCCTCGTCGCGTTAATCGAGCGAGTGCCCGCACCGACATGCCCACGAGCGGAAATTAGTCGCGAAACGTATGTAGGCCAGCCGTTTAGTTTAGGTGCGCGAGCGTACGTCGAGAAGGTCGCGGCGCGTACAAATTGCGCACACGCTCGCACACGCACGCCCAACACACGCGTTTCGATGCACGCGCGCACACGTCCGTCGATCGAGTTTCTGCAACGCGCTCCCAGCGCGACTACCACTCGGCTACTTTCGTTTTGTCGGTTTTACGAGGCGCCGTAATCGGACCCCGTCGAGGTGAGAACGATTTCCGGGAACACCGGCGGTAAGGTGTTAATAAACGTGTTTCGAACGGGCGAGTCGTTAAGACGTGCCGCCGATTCCTTTTCCCGCACTCGGCCCTCTCTGTCTCGCGACACCGGCCTCCTCTTCTGTCTCTCCACTGTAAACCGCAGCCAACGGAACGTTTCTAGTATTATTATCTACGACTGCGGATAAGGCCGGGCACGCGGACGGTACGCGTAAACGGCGTGGCAAGAAGTAAGAAGAAAGACTATCGGAGAGTGGGATGGGGGGGAAAAAAAGGGGTGCAAACGACACGGCGTCGGGTGAAAGTTAGAGGCGAGAGACGGCGAGTTCTGATATACGGTTCGTCCGATTTCGTTTGCACCGATAGCATAGTTTTCCGCGCAGGATTATTGAATCGGTACGAACTGTGCCGCGACTTACTTTCCTCGCTGTGCATAATCGGTTAAAGTGGCTTAAGGCGGACGATGTTACGAGCACTTTAGGCTGGGATAGTGCGAGACGTTGGTTCGGGGATCGGTTTGTAATACAATCATTATCGGCGTAAATAGCGCGGGTAATGTCCGGCGTGACTCGCAACAGTGTTGGCAAATGAGCCCGCTCTCACGTCGGCGGGAGATTAAAAACTGGGAGAATAAGTGATTTACTTGAAAAACAGAAGAAACGTAGGCCGTAGGCCACTTCGACGGTGCGAGCCAAAGAACCGAATTCCTGTCTACGGCGCACGGAATACCGGACCACATATCGTTTATTCTCTATTTTACTGTTCTCGCACGCCACACTTTGTTGCGTTCATTCGCAACGTCGGAAAGATATGACCGACGAGAAGCCAGACCCGAGCACTCCAGCTTCCATCGCGATAAACTAGATAACGTTCACATATAGCAGTCACAATATAGTTAAAACGTCATGTCCCGGTACCAACATTTTCGCAACGTCAACTCTACCGAAGCGCATAATATCCTTTCTCCCTCTCTCTCGCTCCAGATCACAACATCGCCTTCGAACGTCTCGAACAAGGCGTCTATGTACAGAGCGGGTCGATTCGATATTGCAAGAAATCCTACTTACAGTGGAAGTAGTTCCACAGGAAAGCCAGATTTGAAACGTCCTGATACATGCTGCAATCCATTTGCGCGTATGCACGGGACTCGAGCGCGTGTACACGGTGTCCGATACTCATATAGAGTGCACACATACGCGAACGGGGAGAGTGTGAACGTTGCTTTAAGTGGCCATCCACTAGCCGATCAGCGAACGGAGGGGTCGAAAGCGTCGTACCGAGTAACTGACTACCGCACCATCGAAACCGAACTAATAGTGGATCCGGCACGCTCGTCTGTCAGGGCAACTTGCCTCGGGTGAGAAGAGCAAGAGAGAGAGAGAGAGAGAGAGAGAGAGAGAGAGAGAGAGAGAGAGAGAGAGAGAGAGAGAGAGAAACATGAGAATGGGGATGGGAGATGAGAGGGGGGTAGTAGGAAACGGACGACCAAGGGTGACTACCCTTCTCCAATGACGATGGCTTTCGATGAGAAGCTTTCGATGCTGTCCCGGACCGGTTCTCGGCGCTTTTTTTTGCTACCGCATATCGTTCTTTTCTCTGCAGATAGGACGCCACTCTGTCCTGGCAGACGGTTAATAATATTGTTTTGACCGTAACGCGATGCAAATTGGAGCGTCCGGATGGGGCGATATATATGGTTCGCAGAGATCAGTTTGCGAATGTGGGAATGCGAGGGTCGTTTTGTCGTTCGATGAGCACCGATGTGAGAGCTCTGGTGAATAAGATCTTTAGGTTTATCTGAGGTTCTTCGTTCTTATAGTTACGTTATCTTATACGAAATAAAGTATACAGTAAAGTACCCAGAAATTGCCATATCATCGAAACTGTAGTCGTGTATATTTTTTTCTAAATTAAACAAGATCAATTAAAGTGTACAAAAGAAATAAATGACGTCAATATTCCCACCGCATCCTCAATCAAAGAAAAGGATCGATGAATGGACCAGGGTCAAAGGCATCTCACAAAGATCATTTACTGCACCGATACACAAATGACACTAAAATCCAGCAGTGCCCTTTTTTCATCTGACATCTCAACTATCTCCACATCCGTCGAATCTCAGTCCAGGAACGTTCGTGTGCGTTGCGCCGAGGCCGGAGGAAAATATTTAGCCCCGATCGACGGGCGGGCGGAGATAATTCGGGAACCACTCTCGGCGGACATCTGTTTCGACTACGGCGAAGAGCCGTCATTCACAGCGCGTCCGCGCTACTAAGCCTAACCACCCCTAATGTCGGTCCCATGAAGCCGTGCACGGTCGGCCAGCCAGGAGTACCACTGACTGACTGTTCTGACCGACTGGATGACTGACTGACTCCCGTGCTACCCGTGTACACACAAAAGGACGGCATTGTGCGTGCCTACAGATTAGTGGACTTATATACAAAGTCATTCATGGCGAACGTCGTGCTAGTAGAAACGTTCTGTATCCTTCTCCATCCTCCGTCGGATTTTCGTCTCTCTCTCTCTCTATCGGTCTGTTCTTCATCCGGCCCACCCCATACCGATTCACACCTATTCCCTGTGCCAAGAGTAAAACCGGGTGTGCATCACGTACCGGCCTACTCTCCCCACCATCACGGAAACCACCCGGTAATCTTGCTAATACAGATGTCAGTGGCGTATACGCGACGAGAAGCTATATACCACCCCTCGCCGTTTCACGCTGATTTCACTCTGTCTCGCCCGCTTCAGTCTCCTTATCTCCCTTCTCCGTCAGGCCGATGCGCGCACACGCTGCATGTGTCAGGTAAAAAGTTTCTGCAGCCGATGTGCGCGCAGTCAGCCGGCTAATTTTCATTGTCGGCCTGACAAGCGTTTAACGCCTAATGTGTCGGGACGTTTTCGTCGGCTGCCTATACACGTGTGCATATATATACACACACATGGATTCGTACCAGCGATATAGGGTGCGACTGTACAAATTGTTGTTACGCTACGAATCTTAATGTTCAATCGAAGGACCTTCAGTGCCAAATTAAAGTGACTTTAAACAAATCTAGAGAAACCGATGAAAAAAATTGTACAATTGTGGTGTAAAAATATTTGACAGTGGTACCCGACAGAGTATTGCTGTAAGGATGGAAGTCAATGCGTTAAAGGACCGTCACGTCTCCCTCACCGACGTTGGCCCGTATTGTACGTCCGCACAAAAGTCCACCACTCCCTTTTTCGTCTATTCCACAAAGACGTCTCACTTTCTGCCAACGAGCAGAATGAGCCTCGTTGACAGCGTCGAACGCATTATCCCTCGATTATCCGATTACTCGTGACTCTGCCATTCCGGGAGTAAAAGTACCCTAACGCACTCAACGGTTAATCCGCGATTGGCAGCAGTTCGGAAGAGAGATCGTTTACGGTCCGACTAACGCTTTCCCTCGATCATTGGTGCAGGCGCGTCAGAACGAGACGCGTTAAGTAGTCGAGTAAATAAGGACTCCTCTTTCGCGGAGTCTGGAAACACGAATAAGTCAAGCGTGATCGTTACTCTAATGGCTAGGTCTCGCCTGTACGTTCGGTCCCGTGCGAATATATATAAATCACTAGTGTTCACGTGCGAACTTGATAGATCGCCCCGATAAATCGGGCGAATATTTAATTAGTGCGTCAGCTTCCTTTACGGCACTAAATCGCACTCGAGCTCCAAAGGTAATAGTCGCTGACGGTGCATTGATTTTATGATTAATACAGGAATCCCTAGTAGCTGAAAGATGTTCGAAGTCTTGAAAAACGGTAACATTCTTCATCTAGTTTCAGACGCGTCTCTGAAATCACTGGCCATCTCGTAATGTATACGTATCACTTCATGCCGATATAACGTTTGATGACTTATTAGACAACAGTTGTTGCGGTTGGCGCATTGTACGGGACTATCTTACGACCGAGCGGAGACCGCGTGCAGATGTATCCGCCATTCCGCTCATCCTGCCGTCAGAATGGAGTTTTGTCCGCAGCCAACACACCGCGCCTAAATTCACAGTCCGGCTCCGCTCGTGCGCGCGAATTTCCGGCCAAATATTCGTCTTCCGATTAGGGCACGCCGCCGTGAAAATTGCGACGCGCGGATGGACTCAGAATGCTCGGGTCGCTGTTCGCGCCCCGTCAGACGTGCGTGGGTCGAAAAACGGTCGACACACAAAGAAAAAAGAGCAGGCGGGGAAAAAACGTCGCGTGGTAGGCGTTTAACGACGAAAAACATGCGAAACAATAGCGCCGGGTGATTATCATGTATGATCGGCGTTATTCCGCGGCGCCTGATATGCATTTAAATACGACGGCATTCCGATCACGAATTTAATTAATATGAATATGAATTCAAAATGAACAAAAAAAAAAGAGAGAAAAAAAAGAAGAGGAGCCTGACGCGGATCCTCTTGTTCGGCCGTTTCGGTTCAGTTCGGCTCGTCCGGCCGTTGGCCACCGCTGACGGCACTTTCAAATCGTTCATATTTATCGGCAACAATCTCTCGGAGCAGCGGGCGATCGCGGTCAAAATTACCGCTGTTCATCGTCCGTAAGCGGTACAGTATTATTTATCGTAAAACTCGTCGCGTGCCGTTCGTTATTGCCTCATAACTCGGTCATGATTCGCTAGTCGGCGAGCGGCGGCATTTTTCCGCGAGCGACATTCAATCGTCGCGTTCGAGTCACAGAAGTGGCGCACGAAAAACGTCGATCGCCATTACGGATCGAAACCGCAGACACCTGATCCCACTTAAATAATACCGAAATGTCAGTACGGACGTAACCGATCGACATACAAACTGCTGAACACGCTACAACTTGTCATCTCGCCGATATTCGCGTGTGTCGACAGTTGGGAAGAATGTACCGCGGTGACGCGCACGAAGATCGGTACCGATTTTTAAGAGTATAAATCCAGATAAAAGCGATTAGCAAAGGAGCCAATGACGCGCGAATAACGGTCTGCTCGGCCGTTAGTTCTCTCCTTTCGGCGGGTATGAGCGCGCGCGCGCGCGCGCGTGCGCCGGCGAATGATTTACACTCTGAATCTTGCAAAACCGAAAATGACACCCCCCATAAATCGCGAATGTATCCAACCCCTCGGATATATCCGGCTTCGCCCGTGCGGTTTTACATAAATAAATATGTACCGCGCCCGCACGCCGTACTATGGACGCTCTCCTGGTTACGCCTGCCACGCTTCGCCGATAAACACCGGGATCCGCTGTTAAGACTCTCGCGCAAGTGTTACTACTAATCGATACCCGTCGCTGAAATTAAACGTTCCGATACGGAGAAATGTTGGCTCGTTTCTGTAACGTATCTCCGTCATGTAATGGCATATTCAGCGACTATTTCAAATCAGCTCTTCTAAAAAAACACACCAATTAAGGTAACAACGATCGTTTCGATAGCTTCCAATTTTATCCCCGACTTGATCAGCTCAGCGTGTAAGGTCGTGGTCGTGGATAAATCTGGCTGCGATCTAACGTTAATTATTTGCCCGTCGAACGGTGCGCTTTTTGAATCGACATGTTACGCGGCGGTGTAATCGACAGGCGAAATTGAGATTTATCCGAACGAAGAGCGTCGTCGAAGTCGACCCGGCTCTGATTGACGCGACGGATTCTCAGCGGGATCTACCTGGCTCGTGAACTCGCTGCCGAAAGTCCCGCGACAAAGACTTTCCCCAGTGGCATTAAAAGAGCCTAGGTGGGATTATACAGTCAAAAAGTCACAGTTCGAATTTGTCGGTCCATTGAGCTGAATGCGCGGCGCATCCAAAGGCTTCCGGTTTCGGAACACCTGCCCATTCGGACGGGCGGCGAGACATTGTCAGTGGCGTAGAAGCGATTCCACGCTCTGTCACCCAACAAAGAGCACGTTTCAATCATGATAATTCCGGCCAGAGTCGGAAAACACATACGGCCCTCTTTATACATCTTTCATTACTACCGTTCAAGCCCCACCTTTTGGGTTCAGTCCGGCGTGTCGATTTACACGGAGGTCTCACGAGGTAAGACGTGGGGTAAGAGATGTGAAACATTCATTCTGCCCACGTGACGTATCGGTGTCACCGTTTTTTTTTTAGATGTTCCGCTACTTTCTGTAATTTGATTCTGGCGACTTCTGCGTTAATACGAAAAGAGATGCGCATTGTCATCAGTTTCTTTTATATTTTTATAATAATCGTCTTGCGACAACGTTTGAATTTCGTGCAATTGCGTTCAGAAGGAAATTAAGAAGTAATTTGAAGAGAAAGTCGGAAGATTTCGTTCGGTCACGTTCGACGCTTTGGTATGAGAAAAGGGTACTCCCTCCCGTCGAATCTCTACGCCAATGTAAGATCATCGCCGAACGCAGCTTCTCTCCCTTTATTCCCAACGTTTCCGTTCCGTGCTTTCAGATCGCGTCCAAGCAAAGCGCCGGGCCAGCCTTTTCATTCACGCGCTTTCTTTGGGCAGCGCGTGAAAGAACGATTAAGATTCGTGCGGAGTGATGAATTGAGAAACACATCGCGGGACGACAGTGACAGGAAGCTGTCCGACGGAATGTCGAGGGAGGCCGTGTAAACGACCCAGGTAATCCAGAAGTGGGCGGACTTAATGTACTAACGACACTTTGACGGGCATACGAAGAATAGAAAAATGCTCCGTGCGGCGAGAATCTCGTATTTTCCATTTTTCCAATGTACACAAAGTGTCTCCAGAAGGAAGAAGAAGAAAAAGATAGAAATGTACGTATCGAATAGATAACCTCCTCCTTTCTTTAAGTCTGTTAGAAACGATTGTCGGTCACTTCTCGAAAAAAATGGTTTGCATCCCAGGAGCACGAAGGACCCAGGTAATCCAGAACTGGGCGGACTTAATGTACTAACGACACTTTGACCGGTATTCGGAGATCCTTGGATAGAAAAGAATAGAAAAATGCGTCGTACCGCGAGAATCTCGTATTTTCCATTTTTCCAATGTAACACAAAGACTCTCCAGAAGGAAGAAACAGAAGAAAAAGATAGAAATGTGCGTATCGACTAGATAACATCCTCCTTTCTTTAAGTCTGTTAGAAACGATTTTGGGTCACTTCTCGAAAAAATGGTTTGCATCCCAGGAGCACGAACGAGACGTGCACGAAACACTTCACTCTCGCTCGTCGGACACCCCTGTAAGCTCTGCCGACGGCGTCAACGCCGACCGATTTACGCGGGAGCGTCATGTAAAATGCAGAAATTCAGGCAGAACGATACTTTACGGTCGCCGGGCAGTCATTAACGGCGGCCAATTTTAACACGGCTGAATATTTAACGGAACGATATAATATAAGCGGACGGGGGTTGTTCGGCGGAGGAATATCGCGGTGCGCCGGATTCGGTGTGTGTTCGTCTGCGTACGCGCGCGTGTGTGCGATTTTTTTCACGCCCTGTAAGTCACATTTTTCGGGCAAAATTTTCACGTCCAAACGATATGCACGCGCTCGCGCATCAACGAGGTACGCTCCTCCAATTAATCCAGAATTATCGGGCAGCGGTCGTCGAGGTGAAAAAAAAACATGGCGAGGGATGAAAGAGAAGCGTGCTTAGCGGATCGATATTACGGGAAATCTCTCGAATACGCGGTGATACAATGCAATCCTCCCCCCCCTCTCAACGATCGTGAATCTTATTCTATCAATCGAGTGATCAATGGGTTCGATCCATCAGAACGAGCCGCTCGTTATGCGGGATTTCCCGTCAGTAAGTAGATTATGCGCATTGTTAATGACCGTAAAGCGCACACCGCGAGCGGCATGATTTAGTTAATCCAGAAAATATTATTATTACCCATATATTGAGCCGCGCGCTCCGCTGTGTTGGCTCGGGCCAACTTTATCGCCAGAAATGTTTCCTCTACCTCGAGCCATTTCAAACGAAATCTTTCAATCCAACGTGGCCGCTGGAACGATATGGCTTGGACAGAAGAAAGAAAGCGTTAAATCGACTTTCCATTCTCGTTGTCGATGAAAATCACGAGCAATTTTGACGAAGACGAAGATTCGGCTGGGTCGCGAAGGAAGCGGTGACGTGTTCGAGACTTCGTGAACGTAAAGGAATGCTGGGGCGTTTGAAGGATCGCCGGGCGTAGGCAGAGACGAGCGTAAAATTAGCCGAGGACTAAGGATGCGCTTTAATATCGAGCCGACACCCGGTTACGGGAACGCCTTCGTTATGCCTGAACGTACTCGCGCGAAGGGGAGGATGATAATAAGGATAAGACTAAAGGATATTAGTTGGTACAACCAGCCGGCTTTAGCCACTCTTCCGCGCCACTCCTCTCTCTTTCTCTCTCTCTCTCTCTCTCTGTTCGGCTCACGAACCACGGCTTGAACATTTCGCCGGTTATCCGGAGTGGTTGGATCCTGCCTAATTGTTTGATACGGACACCCTCTCGACGCACGCTATATTAGCGCTCTTCCATACGTGTAAACTATATCTTCGAAAGTGATCCTTTAATTCTACAATGGAAATGGGCATCAATGAAACGCGTTCTTCATGTAATTATATGGTTAACGAATTTTTGTTTAAAAACGGGCATCACTTCGTTTAATTAAATAATCTAGTCTCGATCATACGAATCGCGTAGAAAAATGTAGTTTTTTCTATTTGAAAGAAAGTTTATTCAAAAATGTATGCCTATACAGTGCATGTCTCAATAAATTGGAGGACTTCATTTATGCGTTGAGGTAAGCCCGACGTCCGCGATGAAAAAAGTAGTATTAATGTGTGTGTGGCAGATGACGTAATGGGAAATGAAAATTTTGATAATTTAACGATAATCATGTACGTCGCAGAGAGAGAACAATGTATGGTATCAGAGTTTGCAAGCGAAAAGAAGAGAACAGTGCAAGCTCAATAACTGACGGAGAAGGGAGAAACGGGAGGAGGGAAGAAGCCGCTTCGTTCCTTTTCTACGTTTCACTTTGTAGCCACTTAAGGGCAGCCCTTGAATCCTCTAAGAGCCCTCTAATCGCTGCTACTAAACCCACGAGAGCACCTCGTGCGCCGCGAAAAGGGTCGTATGTCCGGCGGTTCTGCATAACTCTGCCGCGAAGGAGGGCGTTGCGGCAGTAAATCACTTGCGGAGTGAAGGAACATTGGCCGGGATAAAAATTGGACAGATATGCTTCGCCCGAATCTGTTAGACCGTGTTCAAACCTTAACTCTAGTAGAACATTGCTAATTGTTTCCCACTAAAGCCACGAGACCATAACAACAAACCTACATCGCATCATTTCTCAAAACAACAAAGAACGCAAGAAGTGCATCAATTAAATATTAATCATAAAATCCATACTAAGTACCGCGTGCTTGTTATAAATTTTTTTATCAAAGTACATCTGTCTTGATATATCGATATTCGTGCCTCGATAAGTTCCTATTAAAAGTACGAAGTCTCTGTCGACGCGAATTCCAATAGTCTCAGGCCGTTTCACGTATGAAACATACTCGTGCCTGAAGGATGCCAACACTCACCCTTAAATCAGAAATTCCGGCGCAATTCGCGCGAGCCTTCATCCGTCGTGAGGGATACTTTGCCGATATTTACCGAATGCCCCGGCACTTCCGACTATACTTTTATTCGCGCGTAAAAAGGATCCAGGCCGCTTCTCCGCGCCGCCTATAACTTGAGCACGCTCGAGCGCCCTTTGTCTGTCTCTCACCCGTTTGCGAAAGGGGATCCTCCTCCACCACCACCACCACCACCACTACCACCGCTACGGACGGGACTCGCCACCTTCTATTGCTCCCTTCGTGCCAGTCTGATTTCCTCTAAACTCGCGAATAAAAGTTTACACCGCGAGCAGTGGCGTCGTGAAAAAGAACGGAAGGCAGAGAGAGAAAGAGAGAGAGGGACAAAAGTGAGGCAAAATGCAGGGATATAGTCGAGAGAACGAGAGAGAGAGAGAGAGAAAGGGGAAAAAGTTGAGGAGAGGAAGGGATCATAAAATCGGGATTCAATATCGTAAGCGAATGAAGGAGAAGGGGGCTCGAGGCGGTGGGGTGGAAAAGGGGGTTGGGCACACACGTCAGAACGTCGTCTATGTCATGCGGATGTCAAGGGTTTCGCGCTACCATTATCCTTGCCTCTGTGTATATGCAAGAATGGTAGGCATATTAAAATGTAGGTGTGTTTTATCGTACACTCGAGCGCGCATCAATGTAACGATGAATATCGAGGAGTCGGATGTACATATAAGAACGAACGTGCCCGCGCAGATGCATTTGTAGATACGTGCACGTGTGCGCTAGTCGGATGCAGTAAAAATCGTGTAAAATCATTGAAAGTCGAGGAAATTTGGGTCGTTTTCACCAACACAGACGGAGCGCTTTATTTCTCTCTTTCCGAAATATTTCACTCCTTCCTTCTTTCTCAGCACAGTTGTCCTTCGCATTTCTCTGTCCCTCTTCGATTTTCTGTTCCAGTGTATATTTTTTCACTCTTCCTTTTTCTTCCTGCCCTTCCTCTTGTTCCACTCTATGCTTCTTCATGTCGTTCTCCCTTCATCCACCTCTTCTCTTTCTCCTTCCTCTACACACGCGTTCCCGTCGTCCTTCTCTCGATGTGTGCGCCTCCTTCTGCTCGCCTCTCCCGAGAATGCTCGTGTAGGTAGTTTGACACGGTCGTAAAAGACGGGCGTTTTAATACAATTTACAAGAAAGTATCAAGCTGGCGCGCCCCGGAGCCACTCTACTGGGTGTGTCGGGTGAAATCGACCGACGCTCGTTCTGCTTCCTTTCTTCGGCTCGTTAAAAAGCCGAGCAACGTGACACCATTGCCGTCACATCTACTCCACTAAATAATTCCCACATTCCTACAACTGCCAATCGCCACAAGTCTCCCCGTCATTCTCATCAAACAACAATGAAAATTTTCTCATAGACAAGCACAAATTAAAAAAAAAACCAATTCCATCTCCCATGTATGCGTTCCTTCAACGATCGCAGAAAAACTGCCAGTACTCCACTAAATAATTCCCACATTCCCACAACTGCCAATCGCCACAAGTCTCTCCGTCATTCTCATCAAACAACAATGAAAATTTTCTCATAGCAAGTACAAATTAAAAAAAAAAAACAATTCCATCTCCCACGTATGCGTTCCTTCAACGACCGCAGAAAAACTGCCAGTACTCCACTAAATAATTGCCACATTCCTACAACTGCCAATCGCCACAAGTCTCCCCGTCATTCTTATCAAACAACAATGAAAATTTTCTCATAGACAAGTACAAATTAAAAAAAAAAACAATTTCATCTCCAATGTATGCGTTCCTTCAACGACCGCAGAAAAACTGTCAGTACTCCACTAAATAATTCCCACATTCCTACAATTGCCAATCGCCACAAGTCTCTCCGTCATTCTCATCAAACAACAATGAACATCTTCGCATAGAAAAAAACAATTGAAAAAAAAACCAATTCCATATCCCATATATGCATTCCTTCAACGACCGCAGAAAAACTGCCAGTACCCTCGAATTGCATAGCTGATCCCAACAGCGCAACGCCGTGCTCCACGGAAAAGCAGCATACGGTCTGCGAGGGCCGAAAAACGGCGTAAAAACGTGCGAACGCACCTTCTTGATTGCGCAGCGTTCACGGGGATAGGGTTTCGATCATCTTCCCACAGGTCGGGCGTTTAAGGGAGTGTAGAGGTTAAGGATCGGCCGAGAGCGGCTCGTGGCGCCAAACGTGATATTTCACGGAGTTTACGAGCCAGTCACCTGGATGCCTGGAAACGGTGTACGCGACAAGGGTGGGGAAGGAAGCCTCCTCGTCTGCCGATCCGCGAACGAGATTCTGCTGGTTCGACGTCGAGCGTCGAGCGTTCAACGCCTGTTCCCCGCCTCGAGTCGTGTCCCCCAGCAGCCCTCTTCCTCTTCTTCCTCTTCTTCCTCTCCTCCGTCGACACTAATCGTCGCTTATTAAAAACGGTCCTTCGCGCTACAAAGTCGAGGGACGAGGACGAGGACACCGAGAACGACGACGAAGACAATCAAAGGGCCTTCCGATCCCGGCCACGACGATGTTCGACCTTTTCGAGGCTCCTTAATCTTCTCGCGAGCGGTGCGCCCAGGTAATTTCCGCCTGAGAATGCTCCAGCGAGAGAGAGACAGAGACAGAGACAGAGAGAGAGAGAAAGAGAGACAAAGAGAGAGAAAGAGAATGAGAGAGAGACAGAGAAAGATGAGAAGACCCCGTGACGAGATCCGCCCGGTGCTCACCGACGTAAGAAAATTTTTATTGCGGAACGATTAGAGAAGCCCGAGCAGATGCGCAGGCGCGATTACACGCGAATTAATGCGTGCGAGAGTCGGCGACTTTTTTCACTCTCCCTTCGTTCGGGCCGGTCCTTTTACGGCGCGCGTCAAATTAAAGCGAGCGGGAAATTGAAGTATGCGCTAACCATCCAGGTCTCGTCCCGCCGCACGTTTCTGCTGGCGCGGTGTGAGGTATTTAGGATGCGATATTTTTGTACGTTCAGAGGGTTGTTTGCGACTCTCGAAGTGGACATCGCGTATGAGTGTGCGTGGAATCAGTGAGCGTATATGCGCTGTGGTAGATTGAGTCTACAAGAGGAGAGAGAGATATATAATTGCATAGTGCATAACGTGCGCATTTTGTGTTGCAACCTCTCGGTAATGTATACTTTGCATTTATAACGTTCACGTGCGCTTACAAGGCGAGTTCAGCGGAGAGGACCGCACAAGGATCGCGCAGGTGTGATTATACCTGCGAGCTAATTTACGCTCCCTTTCTTTGGGCGGATCGTTTTACGGCGTAAAGGCGAATTGAGGAGAGAGGAATCGCGATGCGCGGTCTGTCGCGCAGGCGCCGAGTGTCACCGAAATAATAACCGATAAACAAAGCGATGAACGCGGCTGCGTGAGTGTGATCGTTAATGTACAGAAGTAGTTTTCACTTCCGACCGAATCATCCCGTATAATGACCAGACGTTTCTCCGGTTTCTTGACTAGCGTTACTTCTTTGTGATCTAAAATCTTCTTTCAGTCATCTGTCATTGGACGTAAACATTATTTTATCTTGCCTTTATCTGCCGACGATAGTGATACTTTGCAATTTTGGGCTAAGTATTTCGTGGGTAAAGGGTGTGGTTGAATCGCATGCAAAATGTACTGTAATGCGAAGGATTAGTATCAATGACGGGGAGGGAAAAAACGATATTTCGCATTCTGGATCGATGATTTTCCAGCTTCGAAAGCGTATCGATCATCGTTCTTCGCGAGTTTCGCAGAGAATCCGCCAGCATAACGCGCAGAGCGTTCGAACGGCCGCGAATTATTGACGATCGGTGGGGCTGATCGGATCTCTACACCAGTTTCGAAATCAATTAATTATCAAGATAATTAAACTTTCAGCTCCCACGAAGAGCCCACCTGGCGATTAACGCGGGAACGATAATGTCGATTCGCGATTCGCGAATTTGTAACGACTCTTGCTAGTCAAATTCTCGCCGGGCAAGGGAAGCACGGATAACGGGAAGAATTAACGAAATCGGCAACTATCAATGATAAATGCGCTTCTGGCGTTTCTCGGGCCGTTCGATCCGACGATAAGACACATAGAATTGTTCTGCCCAATTACGTCGGCCGGTAAATTCGACGCTTGGAAAGATTCGTGTTAAGAGCAGCGACGTGCTGCGATGTAATTGATCGTGTTGCAAGAAGAAAGTTTCATCGCGTTAAACGGCGCACCATTCACGTGCCATTGATCGAGCCGAGCCGCTCTCAATATTTCACTCGCCACGCTCCTCATTATTCGGCAACGGGAATCAATTTGACAAATTGCGAAAAGAAGCGCTCTGAACGTTTCCCTCCGATCCGGTAATCGTTCGATCCGCGACGTCTAATCGGCAGGATGAAAAACTCACGCAATCGCGGTTATACCGTCGGTGGTACGGGTGCGATTGTTTTCGCCGTGATATGAATTAATATCGGGAGCAGCGGATCGGTTATCGAACGAATAGCTGCTGCCCGTTGAAAGAGCGACCCACACGCGGGAACGCGCTCGTGCACATATGTTGCGCGATCGACACGGGGTGGGGGTTGAAAAAGAGAGAGTTAGAGAAAGAGATCGACAGTGAGCGAGGATAAGAGAAACAAAGAGAGAGAGAGAGAGAGAGAGAATCATGCTCTCGCATTGAAGAGAAAGCGAGACGGTTCGAAGCAGAATAGAGATAAGCGCGTGTACGTACGTGTACGTGGAACGGGGAAGGTGTGTGTGAGAGAGAGAGAGAGAGAAAGAGAGAGAGAGAAAGTGGGAGAGCTAGGGGGTGAGGTGGAAAGAGTGTGCATATCGATGTACAGGTTGCAATGTGAGGGTAAGAGAGAAACAGGAAGAGAGAAAAAGAGAGAGAGAGAGAGAGAGAGAAGGGCTGGCACGAGTGCACATTGACACATCGCCACAAAATTAACACATTCTTCTCACTCCCCCGGCAGCCTGGCGACAATCACGAAATAATGCGGCCCGCGCGAGCGACCGAACGCCCGAAATGTGTGGCTGCCGTTGTGGTCTGTTATAACCCACCCCCGTGTCTCCCCCGTCACCCTCCTTCTCCTCCTATTCGCCACCCCCGCCGCACACCCCCCTACGGCCCCTCTTTCACCGACCTCGAACCCCTTCCCCAGCAGCGGAACACTACCACTGCCACTTGCTGCTGCCACAACGGGTGACAATTATCAGGCCTGCCTACGCGTTTACCTTAATTCCCATGATTCTAGCACGTTATCATACGCGAATCGATCGTTCTATCCTGCTCACATTGTCAGAATTCTTACACGACGTCAATTTGCGAATGAGCAGTTTGATGCTCGTGAATCGTTCTGCAGAAGAGTGTCAGGAAACTAAATGTAAATATTCCAAGGTCATTCAGAGCCTCGAAACGGACTCTCATCTATCACAAATTCAACCCACTGATCAGTTCTTACTCTCGTCAGAAAAAAGTCTCACCTGCCTACGATTAAAATCAATTACACAATCGCTCCTTGCCAGAAGCCACTGTCCGAACAATGGGAAACCATATAAGATACAAGTGAAATTAATTCGGCACATTCCCGCTCATGCCGTTGATCAAAAATTCCTTTGAACAACACCGTGAAAATGCATCACGCCATTCGACCTGCTCACCTTCCAACATTATGTAAGGGATTTTTATAATTGCCGCCGACAGAATGCATGAGGAGTGTGTTCGACTCGAGCGGTGCCCGTTACGTAGACGAAGCGGTAATAATTAGTAGTAGGGACACTTCGACGATAGATCCCGTGTCTAACACCTGTGTAGTGAAACCGAAAATATACTCAGCCTCCCAAGAAGATATACCCGACTCTGCATACTTTCCGCATCCATACCATCCCAGGCTCCTCCTTACAATCACGGCAAAACTGCGAATTATCAAAACGTCCATCCTTTCTCCCAGCGTCTTCCGAAGAGATGCTGCCGGTGGGCAGGGAAAAACGGGCGCAGCGTGAGTTTCGAGGATGATTCGCGGCTCTCACTGTCGGGCAACAAAACTGGCGCGCGTGCCCGTCGCTGCGGAGTGTGTGCAAAATGTATCCGCGGTGGAATTCGAAGCCGCAGGCACGCCAGGGGCGACCGGCTAATAAATAAATCGACGGGACATTTCGTCGTGCGCTTGTCAGCGAGCGAGAAGCTCGATAGCTGCGTCCGTCCCTTTCCCTCCCACGGCCCTCTTCTTCTTTAGCCCACTCCTCGCTCCTTTTCTTTCGTTCACATCCCGCGACGCAGACCTTTCCACTAACTACTCGGTCGTCGGTCCGGGAGCGACAAAAAGGCAGCCGTGCACCCGCGGACAATTAATAATTCGTGCCGCGAGTCGTGCCGGCCAATTTGTCCGGCGCGAGACGAATTCCTACCGGCAGAGCAGCTTTTTCGTCGATGAGAAGGCGGACTCGTCAGCGGCCCGCGGAATTGGATCGCAAGCGACGTTGGGATCTGCTGGACAGTCGAGTTCACGCTCGCGACGTCGGCTGCGGATTATTCGGATAAATGGTGTTGAAGATGAGGATGGACGTTCTAGTGGCAGTTTGTTGTTGAAAATACGTCAAATGTCGTGGCTGTTGCGGTAATGCTGTCGGTATGGAATTCCGTTGTTAATTGGTAGTTCGAAAGTCAGAGACTTGCACGATATGCTTCATACGCCATGGCAATAAAAACGAATAGTTCTACAGCGAGCGGCTCTGAGCTGGATTAAGTCGGATTACAGATATTGGTTTAGACTACGCACGGTGAATTAATCAATCCGTTCGGCGGCGCGGGACGGTAAAAATGTACAGTTTCGCCACGGTAATTTCGAACTAGGTCCGGACTAGGTTGGCTTATCGATATTAGTTTGGATTACTCTTGGAAAATTAATCGATGTACTCGAGGGGGGCGCAGTATAAGGGCCGACAAAAATCGGCAGCCCCGATGCAGTGGATCTCGACTATGTCTGGGATCGGCTCGGATTACAGATATTGCTTCGGATTAGAGTTGCGGATTTAACTGATCTATTTGCCACTCCGCACGCTCGCATTAATTGCGTCCGACTGTAAAGAGCATACGGTTAAGGATCTGGCACACTTATCCGACACGACGCGACAATAAACGGATTGGATTGAATGCATGTAAATAAATGAAGCTGCCCACACTCGTCCGGCACGACACGACATTTATTTACAATTATTCAATTGTTACCGTTTTTGTCGTGTCGTGTCGGACAAGTGTGCCAGATCCTTAAGCGTGCTGCGAATTTTTCAGTTTCGACGAGGCCGCCATTCATAATATTCGCGCGCGCGTCATTTTGCGAGACCTGTCCGACAGCGAAAGGACCAGGAACGCGGAACGTCGAGGTGTCGAGAGATCTCTTTGCAATCTAGCGGCCGGCCAACTAGCCGACCATAACTGTATTCGCTGCGCTTAATCCGTCGAGCGTGCAATACAGTTACGCGCAAAATATCGGCGAGCTTTTACGGCCGGTATAAATTATCATCTGGCATATGTGCATCGGTTTTTCGCGATCTTCGGCGGCGCAAAAATCGCCCGATCCCGGCCAACGGTTTCCTGGTCCATTGGTCTGGAAGGCGACGATACGAGTCGGGGCGCGGTGGGAAATAAACGTCGCTATCGGGCGGCGAGGATTCGCTTTTTTCCGACCCGTCGTTTGTCGGCGGCACGCGATAATCTCGATGAAAATTTCCCGTCCAAGAGCGGTTGTCCCGCGCGCCCCGTCATAATATATTTCGCCACGGCACGACGCGTATAATATCGTTTTTGACGTATTAACGGTTGGGGGAGGGACCGACCGATAAAAGTACACCCTCGCGCGAGTCCGCGCGTCATCAACTATGGCACTCGTCGCACGTCACGTTCCTCCGGCAAATCAAATATTGACAAGAACGAATTTGCCCTCCTCTTTTATCCGCATCGGTATCGACTACCATAAACGTCGCCTCTGAACAACTTTGCGGAACCTTACAAAAACGGAATCCATTGAAATAATTGACATTTATCGGAATCTACGTACGGCACTTAACTGTCGATACGACTAATCATTAACACGCCTGACGTGCGTGTCGACGATTATGATCAAATTCTTCTCCAAATTTCAAATCTCTATTTCAAAAATACAGTGTATCAACATTTTTGCAACCAATTATAAACACCGTTTGCCAGATTGACACGTCAGCGCCGACAAATGGAAACGTCAGGAAACGGAGTCAAGGCTGGGGCCTTTACAAGGCAGCGTAACAAGGCGCAACGGACAGGATCGCGAGCGTGCGGAATTAGTGGGCAACGGTGTGTTACATCGGACACAAGCAGATACATCGCGATGCACCGTTACCAATGATGCGTACACACGCGTGTATCTCGTGAACGCGCGAGCGCGCGCGCGACCGAGCGGTCGACGAAGAGAGAGAGAGAGAGCGGGAGAGAGAGAGAGAGAGACAGAAGGTGTACAAACGGGCGGGATGCAAATACATAGGGAACGGAGGTTGGAGTAGGAGGAGAACACGGAGTGGCGAGAAATCGCGCCATAAGCAATGGAGAATCCGCCGTGCGCGGGCCCGTTAAAGGCAACGGCCGACGCGAGGGGATCGTCAGCAGTCACAATGGCCAGTTTCGAAGCGTTATCCCGGAAACTGAACCGCGCCGAGCGCCGATAATGGTGTCGCTGACATTAATTGCGCCGGTATGTCGGATATCGAAAGCGCGTGACTAGTAGGCTACGGAAGTGCCTGTGAGCGTGTGTGCGCGCGCGCGTTTGGGCGTTGCATCGAACAGGGGGCACAGGGTAGGAAGTTCGGCAAAACGATCTATAAATTTCCGAACGGGGCGGAGGGTAAGAAAATCACGGAAGCCTGCCGTAAACGAGCGCGCTGTACGGTTGCAGGTGCAGGGCTCTGTGGGTGTTTTTTGTTTTCTGCGCGCGCGGCTGAATATGTCGTTATAAGAGTTCGGATACGTTTATTTTCGTGTACGTGTTGTTATATGATATTTGTGTGTCACTTCGTACATTATAAGAGTCCGGATACGTTTATTTTCGTGTACGAGTTGTTACATGATATTTATGTGTCAGTTCGTACATTGCCACGAAATTAAGAACAGAAGTTATTCTTGCTTTCACTCAATTTTTGACCAAAACGAGTTCGACGCGCGCAGAAGAATGGTCGAAGCTAATTTTAGTTGAGCACGCTTGATTTCTGTCCGCCGGAAAGCCAGCTGGACACTAAACGCCGACGTCGAACGACTCAGCGGCAATTAACGCAGCCGTAAGCACTCCGTGCCGACACATTTCGCGATGAGCCCGGAGATTAATGCGCGATGCCGCGTTAGTGCGAAACGGTTGAAAATGATCGGCGCGTCCTTCCTTATTATCACTGGCGTCACTGAACCGCGTCGAGAGTTTCATACCGAACGCGATTTGTACCGAGCAGCCGCTCGCACGAGGTTCGTCGACGGAGTCAATTCGTCGAGAGCGCAGTCAGACACGCAATCTTTACGTCCCAGTTACAGAACCGGACCTTGACTCGCGTCATTCTGACGATTATTATTAACACGCTCCCGAAGTTCAACCGACGGCGGAGGCGAAAAATCGTTGACTCGCGGAAAATAAAGTTTTTACGACGCCGGGAAGAGGGACGGGAGATGCTCGCGGATGATGATCGTTAATGGCAGCGGCTGCCGCGCGAAAGCCAGCTGCCAGCCAGCATTTCGTGATTTTAGCTCTCGTGAAATCTCCGTCATTCGTACGGCCATTATCCATTTACGGGCGTGTTTTATCGATCGATCCTATATCCGAGATGCCGGTGCATACGTCGCCTACGTGGGCCTGTTAACGGACACTCACGCATTCCTTCGTGGGTTACTGCACGCGCATCCTCCTCCTCGTTCTCCTCGTCCACCTCTCGCGCATTGTCGTTCACCTTTCGCAATGATTGCCGCGGGAGACTCGCGAATCGTGACTCGCGATTACTGCATCGCGGCTGGCTTGAGATACGTCTGCATCTGAGCACGAACGCGCACGAGGCAGCCTGAGCATGACGTCATCAGACGCGCGTGAGCAAGCCGAGGCAAACCGATTCAATGGCTTCACGTTCCACTCATCGATCGATCGATTCGCCGCCGTAGGAGAAAAAAATGAGTGTGTCGGAGATTTATTTTAAAGGTACGTCTACATCTGAGCACGAACGCGCACGAGGTAGCTTGAGTATGACGTCATCAGAGGCGCGGGAGCAAGCCGAGGCTAACCGATTGAATGGTTTTACATTGCACTCATCGATCGATCGATTCGTCGTCGTACGGGAAAAAATGGAGTGTGTTGGAGATTTATTCTAATGTTGGAGAATCGGTGTAGCTTGCTCGGACCGATCCGCGACTGTCTGAGCGCGTGAACGCGTGCTTCTGTCCAACACGGACAGAGCTGGATTGAGGGCGAGGCGAATGTGGCTCTTGCATCAAGTTTAAAATACGATGGGCGCAAAAATGTTGTTCTGTTAAGTATGGAGTTGCGTAAGCCCTTAACAAAACGTAACAAATATAGCAATATTATCAATTGAACATTCCTTATGTAAAACTATCAATTATGATTCAGTAATTGATGAATTTGCTTCAGTTAATGCAAGGAAAGAGCGATTTTAAATATTGGACCTGGTTAGAATTAAGAATTATGAAGTTAATGTTGTGTTAGTAAATTTAATCAATTTTAATATCATTCTTTTTTAAATTGTTTCATTTGCTTAGTTATAGGAAAAACATTTAGCAAATGGGGACACAAATTTGGGCTTTTGCCTCAAGTGTTGAAGGTCCTAGATCCGACTCTGATGTTGGAAATTCATTCAAGTATTGGAGAATCGGTATAGCTTGCTCGGACTGTCGGATCGGGCTGTGAGAAAATGTGGCCGATCGACTGTCTCGGATCGGACCGAACAAGCTACACCGTTTCTCCAATACTAGAATGAATCTCCAACACACCAATGATTTCTCGTTCACGCGCTCAGACAGTCGCGGATCGGTCCGAGCAAGCTACACCGATTCTCCAGCATTAGAATAAATCTCCACTACACTCCATTTTTTCTCGTACTTCAGCGAACCGATCGATCGATGAGTGCATCGTGAAACCATTGATCGGTTTGCCTCGGCTTGCTCACGCGCCTCTGATGACGTCATGCTCAGACTGCCTCGTGCACGTTCGTGCTCAGATGCAGACGTACCTTTGGGCGAGCGCGCAAAACGTCTCGATGATTCCGAGCGGATACGACGATCGATCGGACGTTACGATATCGTCAGTACGCGCGTACGCTCGAGTAAAGGCGTGCAAATTCCGCGGGCGCCGAGCGAGCGAACGGGGCGCGCCGTAAATCCGTGATAAGTGAACGAGGATATTCATTAATATCGTATCCAATATTTCTCGGCGCAGCATCCTTTTGCAGCGCGCGACCGGCAGTTCGAATAGCGGAGCGCAATGGGAACGCAGGAAATCGCGAGGATGCCGTGCATAACTCAGACGCCGTGCGCCGGTATTCCATTAGCATAATGAACGCTTCCTTATTCAAAAATGGACGAGCGGCGTAACTTTATCACCGATCCCGCACCGAGATGTTCATTCCTTCCCTACCTACTATCTGACCCCGTCCAATTCACTCTTGTCGTCCCGAGTCCAACTTCCGTCACCTTCCTCGCACGCAATCATTCTCACAGAAGCTATCCCTCAATTCCTACCCCTCGTCGGATCGACGGAATCCAAAAATCCGGTCCCACCTCGACCCCAGCCGGCACCCTGCGCACCAATAACACCCCGTCCAATTTTCCGTGCTCAAAGCCAGCCACAATAACACGCGTATCCTCGCGCAAGATGAATCTCGGTTGCTGGAAACGCGAGGAGCCCCGACGACCGGTACCGAGGTGCCAGGTCGCTCGTGTATAACTCAGGTACGTACACGACGAGGTACCCGATTAATGAATAATCCGTAATGAGGATGTGATGTCGAGCTCGTGCCCGCGCGGCACCGTCGAGGATACGCCGCGAGACGCTTGCTCGCGACACACGCACACAGCTGAGATCCAAGGCATGAGTGGGAGGGGGTAGGGGGAGGGAAGGCGAGAGAGAGTCGTATGATTTAACGGCAGGGCAGCAGTCTCGCGTAAGGTACCACTTCGTGGCCATTAAAATATTGCCCGACCGTGGGGCCCCCTTCGGGAATCTACGTACAGGACGACGTCGGTTGTAAACCACGGTGGCGTACATGCGAATGTCCACTACACCTTTCCTCCCTCCGCGCCAACCCCCTCGCCCGGAAGCGGAGCCGAACACGCTCCGCTGACACTGACGCCTCCTTTTTCTCAGGCAAATTATTTCTCGCCGCCGACGTCGCGGCCGAGGGGGATTAAGAGGTTCCTCTACGCTCTACGGGAACGACACGGTCGTCGCGACGAGCGTGCGAGCCGGCGCGAGGCTCGTTAATATCGCACGCTTTCTGGACGAAAGTTATACGCGCCGAGCGGAGAGCGGATTTTAATGCTGGATCGAGAAGCTGATGGACTATTTGTTTCGGCTCTCGCACACGTTAGGCCGTCAGGCATTTCTTGGGCGTGGCGAGGTGTTTTTTGTTCAGATAAGAATGCGTAGATTAGTGAGTGGAGTTGCGCAAGTTTCGTACTATTCATCATCAGTACTTGTTTCTGTTCTCAGTGAAAATTGTAGCGCGAATCATCTGATAGCGATGTAAGCAACGGCCGCACGGAGCGTCGGGTTGAATTCTGCGAGCGCAGATATGGAAACTCATTTCGCTAAGAACAGAGGTAAGGGCAGATAATAAACAGCGCTCGAATTATCTTCTCGGCGCGCCGAGCCTGGAAAGAATGAAGAACGTTCAGCCGGTAGCGCGATATGTACGTACTCGTTAATTTAGTAGAACGCGCCGGGCGAAGCAACGGCGAGCCGACGTCCGAAGCTACGAAATGGCTGGGGAATGAAAAAAATGTCCCTTCCAAAGAGATCGTCATATTTCGCCGAAACACAATCTCGCCGCGTATAACTGCCGCTTTAGCGACATTCGATTCCTATCAGATAATTGCTCTATTCGCGGACAGTTCACGGTTTTGCTTCTCGAAATGTCGCACGCGTCGTCTCATATTGTTGGCATGGGAAGAGAACGAAGGAAGTTGATCGAGCGTCGAATGAGAGTCAAACGAGCGACATGTTATAATTCCGCTCACAGTTTCCATTTCGCCGAAAGGCCGTTCGTCCTGCATTCGATTTGCCTTAACGGTCCGCGACACGTATGAGAGGCTCGTTCAAAGATGAGATCGTTCTCGCTGCCACGAAGATCGGCCCGATAACGACGTCCGCAGTGTGTACTTTGTAAAGAAGCCTGTTCGTAAGTCGATCGACGAGGAATCGAGAGAATGAGAATGAACGGCTGACATTATTAGGAGTGAGACTATTAAGGCGGCGAGAGGGTATTAAAATATTACACTTGGCGCGTTAACGCTGCGCGAGCAGATGTGTCGCGAGTTACGAGTACTTGATGCGCACGAAACAAAGATTGGTTAATCGTACGATCACCAGCTGACGTAAGAATAATTCATACGAGTCTATTCGAAAGACACGGACAATGAGGAAACGACGTGATTAAACGCGGAATTTTGCGAAAACTTTCGAAGAACACACCGATCCGGTGGAGTCGTTTTCGATGCGTTTCAGTATGCTGATTTGTAATGGAGAGAAAGAGAGGACGGAGGGTGAGGCTCCAAGAACGAGGAGGCAGAGGAGAGGGGGAGGGCAGGTATGACTGCTGCTGTCATATATAATAACCGCATAAAACAGATACGCGCGAACCAACCAGCCCACGAATATATTATGTTGCCGCGGCTAATTTACGATTATAACGTACGTGTATAACTATCATTGTTGATATACTGCCGCGACGGAGCAGCCAGGAGCGAGCTTGTAGATAGGAAGAGAGAAAAAGGGTGGATGCAACGAGCGAGAAAGGGCGAGAGTGAAACTGAGAGATTGCGAGGGAATGGGAGAGAGAGAGAGAGAAAGAGAGAGACTGCAATCGGAACTCGGTAGAAACTGCCTCGAATTACTTTGTGGTCAGAAATAGTCGGCGCTCACCATAATCTCTCGGGAGACACAACAATATGAGACGAAATAGGGCAACATCGCTGCAAGCGTTATTGCACAAAATTACCAACTTATTATCCCGTGTCTGCGTGAGCGTAAGTGAGGAAGAAAAAATATTTGGAGTGAAGTGTACATGAAGTCCGTTGACTCGAGAAGGACGGCGCACGCTGCCGGAGCGTAAATTTTCGCGAACACCACCCGCTCCGTTTTTCCACGAGTTCGACGTTCGAGATTCAATTAGGGGCCGTGCGGCATTATTTCTACGAAATTAATCGAAGGAATGAGGACGGAGAGCGCCACGATGCCGGGGGTCAAGAATAACGGTGTATTATAGGAACCCCCGACGCGATTTCTGTCGATTTCGCGGAAGCGTTCGAACACTACTCTGGCAAACATGAGATGCACCTAACGGGCGTGTCGATTTACATTGAACGTCACGTGCGAGCTCCATTGAACGATTACAAACATAAATATGCCCAGCATGAGAAAATTCGCAACAATCGTCTCGTTCGACGCATCCTCCGTTGACGTACAATTTATAAAAAAAAAAAGCAAAAAAGCAAAAAAAAAACACGAATCCAAAAACTCTCCCGGCGCACAAGTCCGCGCGCTCCCGTCTCAGCGTCGAGACTTTATACGCCGAACCCGATATCGATAAACCTCGGAAAGAAGACGTCCCTTTCTTTCGACATCTCGTCCGCGCGCGAGAGAAAAACGCGGGCATAATATCGTGGAGCGCATCGGGCGACTCGGAGGAGCAGAGAAGTGCGGCCGATTGCGCGAGAGAGCCGAGCCGTGGTCGCGTCGAAAGAACGACACTCCGAAAGCGGCCCAAGTGTACATCCTATACCCCGCGCGCGCAGAGGGAACAAGAGCAGAACGAGCGGGGCGAGTCCGGGGACACCGAGGAGCGGGCCATCGTCGGCGAAAAAAAGGAGAACGCAGCGAGGTATACAGGTAGGACTCCGTCAAGCGAGAGGGAGGGAACAAGAGAAAGAGAGAGAAAGAGAGAGAGAGACGGAACGAGCCGGGGGAAACCGCAGTCATCGAAAGTCGACGAGCAGAAAATCGGCCTGAATCCTCGGTGCCTGGCAAAGGGGCGCCGCACACCTTTTTTGCGCCAATGATCGCAATTGGAAGCCGTCCGTGAGTCGATTTGATGTCGGCGATGCGCCCCGCGCGCAGCGGCCTCCGGTTTGGCTCGGCGTCGGCAAAACCGGTCGGCGGGAGGAGGACCGCGAGCGAGGGGGAGAGAGAGGGCAAGAAAGATCTCAAGCGACGGCGAGCCGACTCTGACAGCTGTGCGCGGGCCCGGCGACCGATGACAGTTACATGTCAATACGGAATTGAAAAGTGGCCGTCTCCCCCGGCCTCGATCTTTCCGCTCGGCCGAGACAGCAGCGTTTGGTGGAAAAAAAGCGAGCCCTGGAACGCGGCCTTCCCCTCTTCCGCAACCCCCGGAATGGCACTGCGTGCGCGCGTCTTTTCGGCTGTCGATGCCAACGACACGCCGGAAGACGTCGGATTGAGGAGGCCACGCTCGCGGCTTCCTGTTTTGACAGCGGTCGAAAGCGTAGCGTTTCTTTTGTGGCACGGGAAAAGAAGGAGCCGTGCTTTGGGGCCTGGCGGATGATGATTAGTCGGGTGTTTGCTAGTTTTTTTTCTCGTGGCTTTGAATTAGGAGCTGACGAAGAGTGGAATACAAGAATGTGTTATTTATCGGACTAGGGAGAGAAATGAAACGATTAGAGACAAGATTCAAATTCCACGCGATGTCACGGGTAACAGCCAGTGAATTAGAGACATTATAATATGAGACTGGAGACGAGCCAATGTCGGCCGTGTTCTGGATAAATCTTACGAGAGAGAAAGATATATGTACTTTCTACTATTTCACTTCATGTCACTCTTACACATGTTTACGTATAAGATTGTTTAATTACGTATAATTTTGTATAACTTTGGATATATGTTTCTTCCTGTTTTAGTTTATTTTGTATTTTGTTATTCGTTGTGTGGACAATTCATTGATTTATAGTTACTAAGTATGAGCAAGTACAAAATATTATCTCGTGCGAAAATGCTGTGATAATATATTTTACAACCAATATTGTTAACCCCTTGGGTACGGATTTATTTGAGAAAATATTTGCCATAGTGCTGCCATATAAAATTTTATGCCATAGTGCTGGCAAAAATTGGAGTACTTATTGCATATCTTTTTGACCAATACATATGCATTTTCGGCTTCTTCATTTGCGACATCAAGATGCCTAATTATTAGTAATTGGTTTTTTGTTGTGAATGACGTCTCTCAGACGTCAAATGTACCCAAGAGTTTAATTTTTGGTTTGACGTCTTAAACACGTCATCCGCTCCTAGGGGAAAAAAGTGAATGACGTGTCTCAGACGTCAAATGTACCCAAGAGGTTAATAAATTCGGTCATTTTTCTTGAATGTTTCATTTTATTTCATTCATTTAATTTCATTTATCTGATTTATTTAATTATCATTATTATTTTCATTACTTTCCTATTGTACCTACATTATAGGAAAATTGAATATTATGAAGTAATGCAACTTTAAATGTGTTGCAATTGAGATCAGTATAATTACCAGATTTAAAAATCAGCGGGAAAAGCCAATAAATGGCGGACCAATCAAAAGCGGCTGTCTCGTGTCCAGTCTCTTATTACAGTGTCTCTACCAGTGAATAATGATAAGGTCGAAGTTCGACAGGGCTGTACGCACACGTGCGTACAACCGTAAGAACTGAATCGGAGCACGTTCGCAATCGGCAAATCCTGAGATATTGAACTCAATTACGTGCGATGCGGTAAGCGCAATTTGCATTCTATCCCGTGCCTTCTATGACGTCTCTATACGAGGTATCGTTCCATTGAAAAGAAAGCCGCGATCACTCGCGCTGGCAATGTAAACGCGCAACGTTGTACCACGCGTACAATGCCGGCCGGCCATTAAAAGGCCTCGGCGAGCGATAATTCGCGACGAATAAAATTCCGACTGGCCGCGAGGTGAGGCCGAGGCGTGTCGGAGCGGGCCGATTAGACGGCCGCGCGATAATTCGATTCAATACAATTCCCATTTCGCGCCCGAATAGCGCATAAACCTTCGCCTTAACGCACTTTCGCAAGGTGTATCCGATTACATCGGTATCTCTTTACCCCGGCGATCGCCATATTCCGGACCCCCCTCTAGACAAGGATCAGGACGATATAAAAGAGCAGCGAAGAGAGGAAGGTCGGGGGGAAGACAGACAGAGAGAGAGAGAGAGAGAGAGAACGAGAGGGGAGAGGAAGAAAAACAGAAGGCGCGCGGGAAGGAGGGAGGAGCGACGAGGACAGAAAGACGGTCGCGGAAGGAGGAAAGTTTGAAAAATAAATAACAAGGTGCTAAGCGGCTGCCGTACTCGGGGAGGACGACCCCTGGAACAAGGATACCCGGCGATGGGGAGCTGGGCTAGAGAGACGCCGAGCGCCTCTGTGCCGCTGTAAAGACAGAGAAAGAGGGCGAGAAAGTCGTAGTGGGGGGGTTGGAGAAAGAACAAGCGGGCAGCAGGGGTGAGATATACAGAGAGATCAACGGGAGAGTAGGACGGAAAGCGGTCGGTGGGGTTGAAGAGGGAAACGGGGGAACCCCTGGGTTCACTGCGGTCGAGAGGCCTGTTTAACAGATTTAAAAAATCACCAATAATTCCGAGTAGCGAGTGGAAGGGTGGGAAGGGGAGGGCTGTTTGCTCTCGGCCTCGCAGGGGTAAGGTATGTAACTACCGAGTGGAGTAAGTGGAGGTCGGTACGGGGATGTCAGCGGGAATGTCATTTTTCATTTTAATGGTGGCCCCCCCCTCTGTCTCCCTTCCTTGTTCACTTACTCTATCTCTCTCTCTCGCTCGTTTATTTGTTTCTCTCCTCTCGCCCGTCGTTTCACGGTCTCTACGGTGTCCCTTTTAAACGCAAACTCATCCTTGTTCTCCTCTTTCTTTTCCCATCCTCGTGCCGCCGCTGTTCTTCTTCTTCTTCTTCTCAGTCTTCGTCTCCCTGCTCCTCCTCCCGTTTCTTCCTCTCTTTCTTCCTCTGCCCTTCTTGTTCCTCCACACGCCAGCTTCCTTTTATCTCGGCGCGAACGTCTTAATAGCCTGCGGCCTCTCTTCGCGCCCGTCTTATCCTCTCATGCTACTACTACTACTACTACTACTACTACTGCTACAACTACTTCTCGTTCAGTTTCCTTCTCTTCTACAAACTTCATTGCACAGGACTCTCGCGCTCGATGACCTGCACCATTGTGCACTAACACCCAGCCGACTGCCACGTGATACGTCCGCGAAATATGTTGGCGCGTATACTACCGTACGGAATGTAGTTCTGCTGGTAGAGTGACTAACAGTTTCGTATCATTACGCAGGTTGAGTAAGTTGAACGATTTGGAAAAGTGTGATAGTCGGGAACGGATGGAACACGTTTAATTCGAAAGCCTTCCGCAAAATGTTTCATCATCGATACACGTCTGATAGATCGCGGAACAGCGAATCCTTACGAACTTACGAGCAATATGAAGCTCTAGTACTCACAATCAGCGAGTGGTTATATCGCTTTACATGAGGATCCCCCGCGAGTGCCGAATGGTCGGGTCGAAAGCGGCAAGCCTGTATGCGGCACAGTGGTGGTTGGGCTCGTTTGAAACAATATTCCTCGGGTCTGCCATTAAGGTAATACGGAACTACGTCTTCTTTCACCCCGGCAAAGGGTCTTCTCTCGTTCTCTTTCTCTCTCTCTCCCCTCCGTTCTCAATCACCGACTCCTACTGTAAGAACCCTCTCCGGTCTCTTGCTTGCACTCACTCCTTCTCTCTCTCTTCTTACCGACCACCGTCTTCTAGCACCCGGCTGCTGCTTATTCGCCGGAAGATTAGCCACCCTACCTCGGATCTACGGCCATTTAAACAGGCAAACTTTCGTCGGACGAGCCCATGATTGCGAGCCTCAGTCGGCACGCTTAAGAGAATAAATTGCTCGTCCTCTCACTTCTCGAAGTTTGTCGGCGGAGAAGCGGGAGATCGAGATTCGGCGCAAGTTCGAGTCATTGTTCGATTGGGAATTTACGGCCGAGAACTGCTAGTTCGTTATACAACGATCTTCGCCACGATTCGCGATCAATAATTCGGATTGCAAGTGTGACGTCTCGGACGATAATATCAATGACGCTTTATGCCAGCAGATTTAGAAATCAGCATGAGCTCTCTCACTCGGCTGGTGACGTTTGTCGTGTTTCAAGAAAACGGCAAGCAATGCTTCGTTAACACGTATTAACGTCATCGGCCATCTAAGTATTAATATTAGATATCAAAAAATTCGATGTCTGAAACAAGCTACTGCCTTCACGATTCCCACAGTTTCGCACGTTGCTCGACCCCATAAATCCCAAACGCGCCACAAATCGTTCGGGGATCGTCGGTCAATCCTTCCGCTCCTTATTCAAATCGGAACCGTGCGTCGGCTGGGAGCGCGGCAAATCCCAGCGACGAACCTCGATTTTTTACCGGTCCCAGGGAAGCTCGACGTGAGAAGGAGATCCGAGGAAACCAATTCAGCGCGGCGATATCCCGGCAGGATCGTCCCGGGGCTAATGACATTCTGACTAGCGGAGTGACGGTGAGAAAGGAGGGAGAGAGAGAGAGAGAGAGAGAGAGAGAGAGAGAGAGAGAGAGAGCGAGACGGGGACAGCATCTCGTCTATGTATATCTACGTTCATACAGGGTGTCCAGAACAGCAGATCGAAATAGCCGCGGCGATCAGAACTAAAGAAAATAACTACACAAACCCCAAGAAGCGTACAACTGTCATTGGAGCATGTGTTCGATAAGGTGTGACGCAATACTACTACTAATTTCATTGAACAATTATTTATTTCGCAGAGACAGTATCCGCGGTAGATTTTTTTTTTTATTCGTAAAAAGAAGGATAGAGTTTATCGTAACGAAACGAAGGAACCAAGATTTTACGGCAGGAATCAGAGCTCCGGTAAAAATGCTTCTACTCCAAACGAATCGTGAAAAGAAAATTGATCGCACGTAAGTTCGCGTTCGCCGTTCTTCGAAACACCCCGTATGCACGTATCCCTCTCTCCGTAGATGTATGCGGGTATGTAGCGAGCTCCGGAGAGGGCGGGAGGAAGACTAGAAGCTGTCAACGCTCCATGTGTCACTCATGTCACTCCCTTCGGTTCGTCTGTTGTTCCGTCGTGCTCCGCGTTTCTGTTACTCCACTTAGCCGACAGTCGGACCTGTCGACCCCTCTGTCCTGCGCCGTAACCAACACCGCATTCTGTCACCGTCCACGCCCGTTGGCTGGAAAAACACCGGAAGCGTTTGTTCAGAAAAATCGGCCGCCGACTCGGAGACTCGACGACTCGATGCTTTGACGAGGAATCTTGATGCGCGCCATGCTCTACTTCGTATAAAGTATCGTCGTCTGGTGAACTTTTTCTCGAGCCATATGTACGTGCACCTATGGCGGGCAGCTTGAAGTATGCTGAAGTTTGCAGGTGCGGGGTTTGACTCTTCGCTGGAGAAGGTATGGGGACAAGCGATGTAATTCGTTCATGGCCGGAAGTTGTTACGTAGGAATTTGATGGAGGGATGACTTCGTAATTTTCCGTTTGATATAGGTTCTCGATGTTGCACGAATATTGTGTACGGCGAAAAACAGTTATTGAGGATTTTTAAAAAGTAGTAAGTCGACGCAATGGCGTATAATTCTGAGAACTCCTGGTCGACTCAGGAAGTTTTATTGAGGGACAGACTATTTCTGATACTATTGCAACTTCAGTCGCGGTACAGCCGCTGGTATCCTCTCTCTTCCCTCTCTGCGATCTAGGTACTGTTACGAGCCTTTCACTACCGACTTTCTCCAAATTCACACTACTCCGATACTTCCTTATCCATGCCACCTGTCATACAAATCAATCCGCAACTTCGCGCGCGCACTTTCATTACTCTCAACATCGGCCTGCGCCGTGCTCACGAACAGTACATAACATCGCCCAAGCACACCGCATTGCCTGTCTCAATCACCGCTCCCCGTAATCATTCTCCCACGAACTACCATTTTTCGCAGTCCTCGCACTCAATCGCTTTTACTCAGCACCTTCGCACGTACTCGATCCAAAATTAATTGACCACTTCCTAATGGAGCGATTAAGCGCCATACCAATCCACCATAAAATCGATCCGTCTAAAGACTCCCGATAGCACGATCAAATTTCACGCGACTCCCCACCGTCCTTAAAATTTCCCGCGAAACCCATCGTAAAACCTTCGCCCGCGACCACGTAACGCAGCACTCTGAGACTTCGAGACGCACTCGATCATCCCGTGAAACCCTTAATTTGCATCGATCGACACGTACCGACGGCAGACTAATTTCTCGTAAATTCGGAGCAAGGGTCTATGACTCCGGCCCGGCGAGTGCTTTCAATCAGCCCCGGACCCCGAAATCGAATTAGCCCGAGCAAAGAGAAGAGGCGCGTACATATATTATCGGCCGGAATATAAACGCTTCGCAAACTGTACGCGCCGAGCCCGCCGTATATCCGACGATGAACCGAAAATTGGCGGCCGGCATTATCGGCGAGAAATATCGTCGCGGCCGATTGTCCGCGGCGCTAACTAGCTCCCTGTTCTCGAGACCCGAGCGAAGCGATCGAAAGAAGTAATGGACACTGACGCGCAACGATTTGCACCGACGACGGCCGGAGACGTTGAAATTCGCACGGCCGACCACGGTTATCCATCTTCGAGCGCGCGTCTTCTCCGAAGGAAACTGCTGTCGATAGAATGAGCTGTGTACTCGTACGTTTAGAAGAATGGCCCCGCAGCGTACGCGAGACACAGTTGCCGCACTCGATCATCGTCGAAAACCCTTAATTTGCATCGATCGACACGCTCTGACCGCAGGCTATAATACGTTGTAACTCCTACCAGTTATAAGGACAACGGCGAACACATGGGACCGGTTAGGGGATGGATCGTGTGCGGAGGAGAAAGGGGGAGAGAGCGAGAGAAAGAGAGCGAGAGAGAGAGAGGAAGACTCAGATGGAAAGCGGGAGAAAGAGGGAAAAAATATATATATATATGTACATAAAAAAAAAAAGGACGAACCGCCTCGATATCCATTCGCGTCAGTGGGGTGAGCACAATGGCAGATCGTACGAAAAGTCTGATTTATCACTCGCATCGCCCCGGGGGTATTTGTATTGGGAGACGTAACGAAATGCGACATAATAGGTCGCACTGAATCCCCGGGTCCATTGTAGCCGTGTAATAGCGTGACAAGACCACTGACACGATGAAACAAGGGGCGGGGAGGGGGGATGTTTGATTTACCATTAATTTCGCAATACCGCGTCCAATTCCGCGTACCTTGTAATTTTTCAATTCTCCCTGTTTCTCTTGCCTCTCCCGCTTACATTCTCTCTGATCGCGCTCTCTCGCACCGTCTCTTTTCCTCACACGCGCGTGTATGTACACGTTCGCACCAGCGTAAATACCATCTCTCTTTGTAGACCGCTGGAAAATTTGACGCCCTCGTCAGGCCTCGTTAATTGTCCGAATCGGATTATAAATTAACAGAGTGCTCGGGTTTCGGAGTTACATCATAATCTACAGAGAGGACTGGTATACGTACTGCGTGCGGAGAGGCAGAAAAACGTGCGCGAAAGATTATAAATTGAAATACGCGCGATGTAACCGGTATCTCTCTCTGTGGGATATAACTTTTTTTCCGCCATTATCCTGACCGTCGGCCAGGTGTGACAGAGAAAGGGAGAAGGAGAGAGAGAGAGAGAGAGAGAGAGAGGGAGGGAGAGATTTAAAATCAACAATGATGAAGTCGTATACATCACGTTACATGTACACGTCTACATACACACCTGTTATTCAGATGAATTTTCGTCGAGCAATAGGACAAAACGCAAGTTTCGAATTCAATTTGTTCCGGACTAATATGAGAATAGGTTGGGCCGGCGACAAATTCCGTCGGTAATCCTTGCCAGGACATTGCGGATCGTTTCGTATGCAAGACACGCAAGCTCGCCTACCTAGCGCGAAAGAAGCACTTTCGACAAATCCTCCGTGTATTGCCCCGTTAAGCGAGGGTGGACAGCAGAGGGTGGACGGGGGACCAGGGAAGCGTATGCGAGGGTTGCGCGACCCGCGAACAATGGAATTACATAGAGGAGTGAATATCGTTTGCGCCGATCGATAATTCCAGGAATATGATAATCGGGATCGGGATATTATGCCGCAGGAATCTGTGCAAAGATCCTGCAACTTGCGTCATCAAACGGTTATCACAAGTGCTACGACTAAGTATTGTATTCCAAGAAACACCGACGAGGTTCATTAACCCTCGGATACCCACGATGGGTCAATTTGACCCGAAGCCTGAAGATCGTCAACCCATTTTTTTAGCAAAATTAAAATTTCTGCTTACGTGCATTGTAATATACGTTGCAATGTATTTTACAATTTTACGATAACTATGTTTGACCAAATTTCGCAGCATTTGTTTCCAGGATTGTTACC
Organism: Priocnemis perturbator; assembly: GCA_963942575.1. Classification (NCBI taxonomy): domain Eukaryota; kingdom Metazoa; phylum Arthropoda; class Insecta; order Hymenoptera; family Pompilidae; genus Priocnemis; species Priocnemis perturbator. Next base: position 2,460,609 of record OZ012649.1, on the reverse strand, counting down.
TAGGTATAACACATCATCTAATAATTATAACAATAATGCTGGTGTTACGTGAACGCGTTGAATTTACTTTGAGGTTCTCGTCTCACATAAATCTATATAAATAAAATGTTTACGAATTTAAAATGTCAGCTTGCCGTCCTGCAGGATGGGTCAGAATGACCCATCGTGGGATTGCCTGTCTCATTTTTCAATCGGGTGTCCGAGGGTTAATACTACCAGTACTTCTGTAGAAGCCCAATAAATCCGTCGACAATCATCCATTAACACCGACGTCAAACGAAGCGACCTATTTCGTACGCCGGAAACGCATAAAACTATCTCCACCACTTGCTTGACAATCGCATCAACAGAACACACCGTTAAATCGCGCCGTTAAATAGACCGTCCGAAAAGTGACGACGTATCCATCATTAGCTGACACGTGTAACGTTGTTTACGCCGGCGGCCGGCGCGGCGTAAGAAGACTTTACGCCAATCCGGGGCGTATTACGTGTCGGAGATGGAACGGGCAGATGCGAGCGTGGCGCATTAGAACGTGAACAGGGAACGCGGAACGGAGCAGAGCAGAGCAGAGCGGAGCGAGGGAGGGAAGGACTGCACACGCACGAGGGGTAGGTTACAGCGTGGAGTGAATGTCATTTATACCGACCCGATGCGGTACACATTGTTAGCAGCGACGAGCCCGCGGCCCACGGCATGACGGGGCCACCACCCCTGTCAGGTATTGTATATTTTTTGGATCGCGATTTAGCCGTGATGTACGGCTGCGGCTTTGCACGTTATGCTAGTCATATACGCACGTCCGTCAGGTACCGCCATTACGTGTTATACGCGAGCCAACGGTACTTATGCCGACCATGGAAAAGTGCATCGACGGACAGAGAGCCTGCGAAGGGTTGCCGACGGAGTGGAGGGGTTGGGGGTGTAAAGAGACACCGTATCTCGTTCGCCAGCTTTTAATGGTTATCCGCTTAAGCTTTTCGGCCTTCCTCGCTCGCCTCCCGTTGTTTCATCGTTCGTCGCTCGATCATTGACTCTTCCTCTTTCCCTCGCGGCCGAGCGGAAAAGTTCGCCGTCGCGTTGCGTTGGATGATGAGATGATTTATGGATACGGAAACGCTCGGCCGGAATTTACGGCGTAATGTTGATGGCATTAGCGCGATCGGGAGTTACACGAATTTTTTGACGTTCCGCGAGAATGCTGATTGGCCCGTCTCTTCCGATACCAACCGGCTGACGCTTTCAACCACCCCCCGCCCTACCCTTTTTACGCTTTTACAATGTTGTTTGCCGAGCGACTTTGACGCGATAATCTTTCCGCGTTTTTTGACATCACCGACAACGAGCGGGCGGCGAGGGGCGGAGAAGCGAGACGTGCGCGCGCGCGCGCGCGCGCTTACGCGATATTAAACGTAATAATTCATTTTTTGAATAATACAATGTCAACGATCGGTTCAATCACGCCTCACGATCCGCCGCTCGGCCGGAATAATATTTATGCCATCGTAAATGGCGAGCTGGTCTTGATCGTGACGAATGGTCCTAATAAATTACATTCTTCCGTTTTTCGCGAGTGCGTACTGTTAGATCATGTTTATTGTACATTTTTCCCCCTCCCCCTTTTTTTCATGTCATTTTCGTTTAATTTTTATTTCGACACTCGTGCGTGAAATCGGCCGGCCAGAAGAGACGGCTATTAATTCCGTCATTAGCAGGTGGGGCGAGCAGGGGAGTGGTGCAGATGAAATCCCAGAAACCAACTGGGCACCCCATATAACTGATTTTTACCAGCGTCGTTCTTCTAATCCCGGGGCAATCGTTCGTTGTAAACGATGACAGTGGTGAAACGATATTAACGGGGGATGATGAGTGTGTGTACCGGGCCCAAAACCCTCGTAAGGACTCACGTTCTATTGGCCGAAGGGTGAACTGCCTTCGCTAACCCCGTTTATGACCGGGTATTGATTGTAATTATCGCGACAAATACGGCCAAGTCCGACAGATAATCTGTTATAAGACGACAAACTTAACGCCTGACACAAACAGCTTTTCCAAGACTTCTCTATTTCCACGCGTAAAATCGTATCAACTGATATTTATAATCGCCCGGCACTATGTAATTGTTCCCGATAAAAATACATCGGAAGCCAAACAAACAAATAAATTACACCCGCGGTGGCTCGTCGCGGTAGGAAGGTGTAAAGGGCAATAATTTCAGTTTCGACGATGGAAATTTACTCGTCTGCCTGTCAGATAATTTTTATCATTTTTTTTTCCACTTCCTGCGACGCAGGCGGACAGTTATATTTTAGATAATACCACGCGCACGTCGATCTCGAACGATTCGACGATTCACTCGAAAATACATCCTGCACGGACCGCGCGCGCGCGCGCGCGTACGTCAGGCGGTCTTTCGGCGTCCAAGGAGAGCGTTTACGTGCGAAGTGACACTCTTGCCTTGTGGATAGTGGAACGAGCATCGAGAGCGGTCCTGGCATCGGAACGGGTCATGGACAAGGTGAAAGGGGGAGGGAGGTGAGGTGCGCGGGGGCATCAGTCAAGGGATTAGCGGGATTAGCCCTCGAGGGGGACTTGTTAATTGCTCGGTAGGCAGGTCAGAGGAGACACGGCGGATGTGTGTGGGTGTACGGAGTCGGGGGGACAGAGGTGAGGGGGAGAGTGAGAGAGAGAGAGAGAGAGTGGAAATGGGAGTAAGAGAGATAAGTGCTGAGCACGACGGAGAAGAGAGATGGATGAGGGTGATGAAGAGAGTCGGAGGTTGAACAGAGAGAGAAGGGAGGGGTTGAAAGGTGGAGAGAGAAACATGTGCGCATACGGACAGAGACGTAGAATGTCGAGAGCGAGAGAGGACACAAATCACAGCAGAGTTACGGACTTAAGGAGGCTTACGAGCACGCCGCAACCGTCTCATTGCAGATGCTCAGTGTACACTTGCACTGACCGAGTGTTCTTAGTACTGTCCAGGATTTGGAGTCTGAAGGCAATGGCGAATATGAATGCCTTTGGAGCAGGCACGGTTCTTTGCGGGATTACGGTTTGCGAGGACGGCGCAAGAAGATTGCGAGACCGGTCACTATTTTCGCTTTTATGGAGAGCGCGGTCGGCGGGTGAGGCTGAGGAATATGAGTTCCTAGAGTAGGTTCGAGGATTTTTGTCCGGCGGAATGACGGTGGACTTTTGAAGCAGAGCGGTATGTTGGGTAGACGCTGGGCAGTTTGAATCTTGTCCCAGGTGCATCGAGGTTGTCAAGAAAATGTTCCAAGATACAGTAATTACCCAAAAGGATACCAATAATTACTGAAATGGTTTAACTGTCAGTTAAAAAATATACACACATTTAATTTTAGTACAGACAGGCATCAGTATATAAATATCTACGCAATTCAACTAGCCGCCGCCATATTTACACACACAATATTTACATTTAAAGAGTCCTATTGCCGAACGCAGAAAAATGAGCGCGCCGACAGAGAACGAGTACCTAAGAATTCGCTATTAAAGAACGCGCGTCTCTTGTCGCCGTAATGGAGGCGCTAATTGGCAGACAACGTGGGCGTTAAAGGACGAAGCTTTTCAGAGAGAGAGACTGCGGAGGAGATCGGTTGACCATGGTAGTAGCGGCTGACGAGTCAGGCACAAAAGACGCTAGACGGTCGGGGCATTTGTCACGAGCAGGATATGTGAAGCGATCGCCACCGTGTGAATAGTGAATAACGCTCGGTGGCTGAATGGCCAGCGATGATTCACATTTCGTCGCCGAAAGACTGACTCTCGAGCGACGTCTCGGCTCGTCACGGTAATAAAAAAAAAAAAAACGAAAATGATCGGGATCGCATAAACTGTCCCATCGAATCGAACGTTTCGTTCCACGAACTCCGAACCCTCCACCGGAATCGTGCCAACAGACAACAGCCGCGAAATACTTAACGGCATGGAAGTTCATAAGCCGACGATCTGGTTTCGCGACATGAAAAGGACTCGACACTCAGGACGCGCTAAATCATCGTGAATGCAATCGCTCGCGGGCAGCGGGGCTGATTTACAACTGAACAGCTAGGTGTTTACTGGCGTCCGCGTCGCGACTCAGGTGAGAAACCACCCCACGCCAGTGGGGAGACGATTTCGTGGGGGGTTTCCGCGCGAGACGTTCAAGGTCCTCGTCTCTTCACATTCACACCTTTCCTTCACTCCCCCCACCTCCGCCGACTTTTCTTTCCCTTTGCCCTCCATCTCTCTCTCAGGTGGTCTCCTCGCTCGCTGCCTTCACATCTTTCCTTCGTCCCCGCGCGCACGGTCGCCCTTTCATCCGCTCGGTCGCGAGGCGTTTTGAAGTTCGCGCCGGAGTTATTTACGCCGCGCGTTGTTCGGTTTGACGTGTATAAACGTCCGCGAGCGGATTTACGATCGGCGGTCTGCCCTGTCCACGGCCTCATCACCCGTTCGTTCTCCTCCCTCCCCCTCCCACCCCTTTTCGAACGACCGACGTCTGCATTAGAGCCTGAAAAGACCTCCTCGCAGATTGGCCGAGTCATTTTTATGCACTCAAGGATGTGTTGCGCACTGAATTACAGGAATCAACGAAAGCCGAGATGGCTTGATGCCTCACGTGCCTCGGACAGGATTGATATTTTAAAGGTCGTACCCGGCCGACGTGATTTATACTGGCGTGCATCGCGTTAATGGGGAAATCGGTTATTACACGCCGCGAGCTGCACGAAACTATGCACGGCTTATAATTACGTTAACCATGCGAGATCGTACGAATTAATAATTCCGTACCAGTGCCAATTTCCGTCTTTTGTACCCCGGCCTGCTTCGGTCGCTGATCGCTTCGAGACGTGCCGCGAAAGTTGCTGCGAAATTATTCTGACGATGAGGCAGAAGGTGGGAATTATCAGAATTAGAGTCGAAGACGCTGGTTTTCACGACTATCACTGGGATTGAATTGTTAACGCTGCTAGAGTAATGTGATTCCGTATTCAGAGTAGCGATATAATCGCCTTAGTCACTGAGGCAAGTGCACATTTATTGCTGGTACATTATTACATGGCTTGCAACCATTGGCTTGGTCGCGGTCATACACGCCGCGTATTAACAAGTCTGCCATAGCATACGTGCACAGGAGTCGTCCGTCTTATTACGAAGCGCCGGTCTTCGATGGCCGACAAAAGTGTCGTTCCTGGACTCTCCTTCTGAACGTCGGAATTTCATAGGAAGTCCAACAAAGCGAATCATCGGGCAGCCGCTTTTTATCGTTACGTGGAAATCGACGTGGCCGAGTCGCTCTTCACACGTCTCCTTCTTCCCCAGCAGGCAGCGTTGTAAAACGATAAGGATCGTCGTCCTAACGGCAGCGAAGGAAGCTGTCCGCTTCTAAATATCCTCTCTTAACGCGATCGTAATGCGCTTCTCCTTTGTGCAACCGAAGTGAACGTCTTCGACTCTTCTTCTTCCGACCGTCAGACGTCTCTCTCTCTCTCTCCCTTTCTCCGGCTCTTCTTTCTATCATTTTTATTGGAGCCCGAAGCCACCAAGTCGTGTCATTGAAGTCGACCAGAGCTTTATGACCATCGGTGCCATTCAGTAGGCAGGAAATGCCATGGCTGATCCTTCTGCCTCGCGACTGCGTCAACTCTGTCTCACTCCACTCTCAGCGCCCGCTCCTTCTTCCACTCACTCGTCCGGCCACTCTTTCAAGCACGCCTCGAACACTCAATTGGAATCATAAATTACCTCACGACTACCTAGGCTATATATCGGCGCAGGCGGGCGGGCGTGAAATATGTGAGCCGCGGAAGAGAGAGAGAGAGAGAGAGAGAGAGAGAGAGAGAGAGGTGGATTCGGTTAAAGATTTTCAAAGGAATCCGTGATTAACCGTGGCCGATGCCGAACCAGCCGGATTTGAATAAATTCAACGCGCGACTGGCCGTGCCAGAGCTGCCGGTCTTCCTTCGTGCCGATGTATTGAGAGCGAAGAATGGAGAGGACGGCGATCGCGTTGAAAGACGCTTCTTGTGTTTGTAAATTAATTTCTCGATTCTTGCTTTTTGTCCTTCTTCGTAATGAGAAGTTAATGGCATCGGCGAAAGAAGGAGTCGACGAGTGGCGAGGATAATTTGCTTAGTCAGAGAACTCGCGGCCTTTCGTAACAGACACGTTTGCTCGAGTTTGAACACTGAAAATTGTACAAATTTTGGTAAATATTCTGGCCTTTTATTGGCTGAAATGGAATTGGCAGATTGTACAAATGATCGGCGCGTTATCGGCGTGGCAGTTTAATCCTCAAATTGTTCGCTTTCGACGAGCATATGTTCGACTTCTCACCGGTGAAGGGAGTGATAAAAGGCGCGTAAGGAATGTTCCGCACCAAATAGATTGGAATATGAACAACGATTGGCCATGAGAAAGACACGCCCGACATTTGTCATATCCTTATCGGCGTTATCTTGAAGTCAATATGAATGTAGCAACAACGACTGTGATCAATAATAACTAAGCATATACAGAATATATAGAAATACATGCGTGTGCAGAAAGTATGCGTAATAGACAAAAACGAATAGCTGAATTTCTCCGTACACTACATTCTTGCAGGTTTCTGTTACAATTTACGACGCGCGAAGCCAGATGCTGTAATCCTTAACAAGCCTTTCACGCGTCTGTCAAGTTGACAAATAAGTCCACAGAAATCTCTATCCCTCGAATTTCGTCGTCGAATTCGAATCGATTAATCGAACCGTGAAACGACGAACGATTCTCGAAAACGGCCGAAACGATAAGAGCCGCCCGGTTTCGTTTGTCACCGGATATCGGAATAAAACAGTGCGCGGGCGACTTTAATAAGCGGCCGGAATTATGTAGGGTGACCGCAGTGAATTTGGCGGCAGATGGCCGATATCGACGTTCATCGCGACGCGGCGTTGACAAATTGTAAATTAACGCGACATTAGCCGACCCTTGTCCGGCACTGACGGGGATGACCAAGTTTGCCAATAAAGAGAGGCGAATGTCCGCGCAAAAAATCTCACTGCCCCTCTCCCTCCTCCCTCCTCTCCGTGGCCGGATTTTGCCCGGTGTGGCTTTTCCGCGAAAGCCACCGGAGTCGATGGCTGACTGACTCGGAGCGAAGTTATTACGTCGACCTCGAGACGGCAATATAATCAAGAAAGTTCGGCGGCGTCGTCAGAACGTGAGGAATGCTCGCGCGGCTCGCGACGAAATGAGAAAAGCTTTCTCTAACAAAGTGACGAAAGTCGCCGCGCGTATCATCTTGCCACGCGCATTTCGCCAACGGATATTTCCGAAGCGAAATTGCGAGCAGAGAGGAAGAACAACGATGCGAGAGGGTGGATTCGTAATTTCAAAGCTTCCGTTTTCCGATACGATGCGTCCACCATGAATCTGTGTCTATAATAAATGATTCCAGGCGAGTGGAGGATGCTATTGGCGAGACGCATAGTTTTGCATCGCATTAATTAAAAACGAGCTTCAGCGACATCTGAGAACGCCGAATCTTACGCGATGACAGATTACTAGGTACGCGGTCGACGAACAATAAATGAGCCTTTGAAAATGAGAACCGCAGGCAGACGCCGCTTCGAGACGAATTGTTGATTCGGAGCCGACGACGCGATAAAATAGAGACCGCGCTATAATAATATATCGATTATGATGATAGAAGGCTCGACACGGGGGGTTGTAGGGGGTAGCAGCGTAGGCTGGTGGGGGTCGGCTTGGAATGGGGTAGACGAGAGGCGAGGACTCTGATCGAGGACTGGACTGTCCCGGCGAGAGAGAGTGTTGAACATACTGGGCAGCATATGGCACGCATCAGCTTCCCTCCCTCCCACTGCCACCCTCCTCCTCGGCCTACCAGTTCCCCTACCACCCTTTCGACAATCCTCTCCCCCAACCCCACCCCCGTAATCACGACTGTTCGCTGATAACCCCCGATAATACTCGCTCCTTTACTCAATGCGCACCCACAATGTTTCGTTCGCTCCGTATTAGTATTGTTTCGAGAAAGCATTACGAATGTGCGCGCTCAAAAGGATGTCTTTATCGTTAAGGTATTACTAGCGCTGAATCACTTTTCTTCAACTTTTTTTTAAACCAGACTTAAATTGAAGATTTTTTAAAAATAACAATTTTCTTCCTATAAATGAACTTGATCCACCGTCTAGAACTCGAGTTATTAACAATTAAGGTTTAGCGTTTTCTCCATCTAAAGCAATGGCAATGATCACAATAAAACGGTTTTTTGATAATAACTCAAAAACGGCTCTTAAACTTTTTTTGAAAAAATTCCAGGTTATAGATTAACATTTGAGGAACATTTTAAAAGAAAAAAAAAAGACTTTTTACCGTCTAGTTCAGGAGAAAAAAAATGGTGAATATAAAATTGTAAATTGAGTGCTTTTGTTCAGCCTGAACTGCGGTACAAACGCTAGTATGCATTATTGCCAAGTATACTAGTGTGCACATATGTATACGGAATGTCCGCATGGATTGAATCAGGGCCGTAAGAAATTTCTGACGCAATTGAAAACAAATAATGAAGCCCCTTCTTGATACGGCACCCAGCGCTAGTAATACCTTAATGTTCGCTGGCGTTGGCCGAGAATTTTGTCATGACACCGCTACGTGCACGTGCGATATTAAATCTTCTACCGTCAGGATAATTTCGCAGATATTAGAATGCTTTAACGAAGGTCAGAGCAGTGTTGTCGGAGCGAAAATTGGTGGAGGAAGGAAAAAAAAGGATTCCACTCTCACCCTCTTGCAGTCCTCTTTCGCCTTCTCCCTCGCTCCCTGTCGCATGCGAGCGCGCGCGAACATGTGAGATCGTTAAAGCGGATTAATTGGGGGCCGATATCCGATAGGCGGGTGTGATCGATGATAACCGGCGACCGAGGCCGTGATCCCGGCATGACGAAGCTCGTTATCGAGTTTGGTATTCATTCCTGTCAGGCGACTTTTTCGACGTATCCCAAATTCCAGCGTAAGACAGTCGTGCGGGTAAAAGGGAAAGCGGAAGTGATATTCGCGCGTCGGTTGATTTGATCGTCGAGTCAAGTTTCGAGGTAGTACCAGAAATGATCGATAGCTCGCTGACAAATACAAATGAAATCGTGTTAATGCGACGTTTTAATGCTATGGCGCGTAAAATGGTTAGCTTTAAGGTAGGAGATGCTTCGAAAATATTCGTAATGCGTAGTTCATGCTGCTCAGAGATTATGCAGTGCGCGCGACGACGTTAGTTAATACGCACTGTATCGCACATATGTGTCGCGTCGAGTGCAGACGAATAAGAGTGGCGTCAAATGTGTGGAGATTTATTAATCGAGCACCGATAAACGATTATTATCTGTCGACTGGGCGACCGCGATCAGTTTCAATCTCTGCCGGCCATTATCAGGGCAAGATACTGTATCTTTCCTTTCGCAAAATTCCCTTTATGAACCACGCTAATATGGCCGAGTGCACTGCACTTTCAACGAGCACGCCGATCGCACGCACGACTCACGCTATCGGTCTCTCCCAATCCGGCCTGCCAATCATGACGAAGGAAGAACAATTGAAGAAAAGCACCGTTATAACGCCGGCACAGCGGAAGGCACGATTTTGCCGGTCGATTTGCGAATATTTGCGCGACAGGAGCGGCGGGGCCGGCAGTGAACCACGAAAAGAGGTGCTCAGGAACAAATCGAGCTTGGCCAGTGGCGAAGGTTTACGATATCCTAGGGGCCCCTTCCTTCGACCCTGTTCCCCGCCAACCCATTCTCACACACACCCAGGCGCGCGTACAACGATTTTCTCTCTGACCACCGGCAGAATAGGTAAGAGACCGTGGATCCGCGTCCGTGGGGCATAAAAACGTGAAACAAAAAGCCGATTATGTAACCGAGGGATGAAATACGGGATCGGCCGGGGGTGTGTCCGTGTACGTGCATGTAGGGTCAGACACAATAGGGTAATTTTCACGCGAGATTTGGGAGGCGATTTCGCGAGAGAAGGAGCAACGGACCGTCGCAGGAACAACCCCCGCACGCTTCCATATCGCCAGCCCATTTTCCACCCTCTTCATCTACCGCTCTCTATTTCCTCGCGGATCCTTCTTTCGTTCCGCTATCTCTCCACCTCTCTCTCTCTCTCTCTTTCTTTCTGCTCCCATTCTCGCGCTCCTTTTTCGTTTTCCTTCCTGGCCCCTCTCCGTCCTGTCTCATTTGTCTCACTTCTCCCTCTTTCGTACCCCCTTCCACCCCCTTCACGATAGGCCCGTCGTGAGATACGGCCGACGGGGCTATTTCAATGTAGCGACGCGTTTGTTATTTCCTACCAGTTTGTTATTCAGAAGCAGCCGGGACAAATAGCCCCCCGTCGCTTTCTCCTTTCTCGTTCTCGTTCTCTTTTCCCGTCGACGCCCCTCGCCAAAATGTTTCCAGAATAACGTATGCTCGCCCGTCTTCCTTCTACCTTGTACCCCCCTTCTCCCGATCCCAGCTTGGCTTATCTCTCCAAGTGTTTCCGGTTTCTCGCACGTTCACGGAAAACTCGCCGCGATCATCTTGCTATTTGGGTCGTGAGTAATGCGAGACGATTGATTCCTTCGAGTAGAGCGTCCGGGCTGGTACTTTCAGAAGACGATTACAGAGTCAAGCTTACATCATGTTTATGAGCTCTTTCGGGTAATCGCTGAAATGGTATTGTTCAGCTAGTGCTAACTGTGAATTCCTGTACCGACCAGTTGTCAATCAGTGTCAATAACACGGTGTCGCGTTGACAAATTCCTCATGATACCGGTACGTTGATGAGAGATCATCTTTGACGTACTGACAATGTCGTATTGACAAGAGATGAATATATTGCGGGTAAATCCGCGAAACAAACGACTTTATTGTTAAGTGCCGTGCAGGTCCAATCTGTCGACCTGTCAACGAACCCACGGAAACGCTCGCAACAACGCGTCGTTTTCGTCGATCTACAATCCTCGAAGTTCGAGAACCTTCAGACGTTTAACGCTTAAGGAGGAATTGGACACACATAAGAAAATCGCAGAATTTCTTGAAATTTTGAGGGTTTATGTATTTTAATGTAATAAAGGAATATATCAAATTTCAGAATTCCCTACTACATAGATTAGAAGAAAATAATTTATTAATTTTACACGGTCTCTTATGGAGAAATCGCAATTGAAGCTCTTTTATCATCAGATTCAGTAGTTGTACAGTGAATATAAAAAATTCTGCGCTGTGTTACTGAATAATGGTAATTTTTACTGTAAAAATGATTTTAAACGGGGAGTCAATCTTTCGTAGCACCAACTACATATTAATCATCCAATTGTCCATGTTAAACATGAACTACATTATCCACATTTGTAAATATGTATGCATTTTCGCCATGTGGCACAAACTTTTGACCAGATTGTCTGTCACATTCCTCCTTAACGCGATAAGAAATGGCACGCACGCCTCGGCAAAAGTGCTCCATGCTCGTCGATCGCGAGCATACCATGTCGCGGCATAAAAAACCAGATATTTTTATAAGTCCCGTTGCGCGCAGAGTTATTAGCCGAAACGTGCGCCGGCGTTATCGGTCGAACGTTTATCGACAAAAGAAGGCGAAGGCGAATCCGCCTACTTACTAACATATATAGGAACTCATAAAGATAAACTCGTCGATGGTAACGAGGTGACATTCTACTACCTTGTGCGGCCAATAGTCGTCGACGGCACTTACCTGCAACAGAAAAGAGACACGTATCATTAGCGACATTTACATCATATCGCGGTATGACGGGATCTTACAGAGTAATGCCAATAGGCCGAGGTGAATGTATAATTCGAAAAAAAAGAGCGCGCGCGCCGCGTCGACGGTCGCGTTTCGAAAAACTTGAGGCGTCTCCCGTCGGCAAGTGGCGTCCAGACGTGGCCGTAAAGCGCTTGAAATACGCGACGCTTTGGCCGACGCTTTTTAATGAATGTACTTGCCCGCCCGACGTCGGAGAAATCGTTCGCGCCGCGGGAACGCCTCGAACGGCTAATGATTTACCGGCTACCAAGTCGTTTTGCGCGTCGGCGAGTGCGACGCTGGAAAAACGGTTCGCGCTGGCCGCGCCGCGCCAAAACCGGCTCCCATTCGAACCGGCCGCGTTTTAAGTGCAAACTTTTGCGCGCAGAGCGACGATACGCGGGTATTCAGGTTACGAATTGATTATTAATCAATCGGCGCGCGGCGACTTTTTTCATCTCTATCGTTCGTTCTATGCATCGTTGCGCGGCGAGGAACATGGAACGATTGATATTTTTGAATGGAAATGAGTTACGGCCGCGCGAAGCGGAACAACGTACTCGCTGGGCTGATAAATGTCATTAGAGCGTTTCATCGAAATTAACGATATCGCGCGCGAGCATAAGTCAATATTCTTTGACAGTCGCGGAGATAGCGATATCGTATCTGGAGAGGACGGAAGTATCGATTACCGTCATTCGATTCCTTGCCCATACGGTAATCGACGAGTTTTCCCAGAATTTCGGTACCGACTACAAATTGCCTGGCCGGAATAACTGAGTATGTATCCTCGCTTGAATCGTTGATAAATCTCGCGCCGCAGTGACGCGGGACTAACAAATTGAAATTGTTGGGCAAGTAAAAGAAAGTAAGTGAAGGATATACGTCTCCTCGTTAGAGTCCGTATCGATGGCAGGTTGGAGGGACGTGAACGGAGTGGTGAAACGAGAGAGTACACGAGAGACGGTAACAGAGTAGACGTGGAGGAAAGAGGAGGAGAGGAGAGAGAGAGAGAGAGAGAGAGAGAGAGTGGAGATTTAGGCGTGTAATTGGCTCAGCTGGTGTTGACGCGATCCTATCATCAATACCTCATCAGCCGCCCCCGGGAAACCTGTACCCTCTCTCTCACACCCCGTGTCGTCACCTTCATCACCCCTTCGAGCCACCGGCATAACCCCTACTCCCACCCTCAATACGCCCCCGTCGAGATAGCTCGCGAATATCAAGCGGTTTTCCTTCAAGAGATAGAAAATCGCTCGAAACTTGGTCAACGATCCGATACGACTTGCCGAACGGATTGTAAGGCTCCCGGGGGTGGCATCGAACAGCTTTGTGTGCTAGAAGGTTTCCGGGAAGTACTGTCATCGGTGAAAGGGATATGTTTATGAAAGATCAGGACTGTGAGAAACATTTCGAATAATCAAAGTTACGGATCTCGCGCACTTATCCGGCACGGCACGACAAAAAACGGATTGGATTGAATGCATGTAAATAAATGAAGCTGCGCACACTCGTCCGGCACCTGACATGACATTCATTTCTTTTATTTAATTGTCACCGTTTTTGTCGTGTCGTGTCGTGTTAGATTGAACGCATGTAAATAAATGAAGCTGCGCACACTCATCCGGCACGACACGACATTTATTTACAATTATTCAATTGTTACCGTTTTTTTCGTGTCCTGTCGTGTCGGATAAGTGTGCCAGATCCTTTACTTGGCGATAAGTTCGCTCGGATCGTACTGCGGGTTCATCGAACAAATATCGTATTCTGTATTACACAGTGACGTTTCGGCGAAACGTTAAGAAAGCAGGGAAAACACTTTAACGGCGAAGATTTATAAGGCTGAATCCCGCGGGTAGTCAGATTACCGGAGGGCGACGACAGAAGGGCACCTCGCTCTTAAGGGCGGAGAATGAATTGAATAGGGTTACCGCCGACGAATAACAATTGGCTCCTTAAAAAATTAACATCCGTCAGGGCACTCGAGGGAAGAACGGCGGGCAAGTGTAGTGCGGCGGGAGTGCGATGCTTCGCTGGGAAAGACGAATTCTGAAGGAGATCTGGCGAGTGGAAAGAAGATTCGGTCGAGTGGCCTGCGCGAAGGAGGTTCAGGCAAAAAACGAGGCATCGAGGGGGATGGCAGAGGGGCTGTGGTGGTGGCGATGAAGCCGTGTGGTGATGGTGATGGCGAAGGTGGTGGTGAGAATGGTGGCTAATCCGTAGACTTATGCCGCCGTAAGATGGCCAGATTTATATGGCTTAGCACGCCACCATACGTCCTCATCCTCCGACTCATCTCTCTGCCTCTCTCTCTCTCTCTCTCTCTACTGTTCTATGTCCTTCTCTCTCGCTCCAGCCCTCTATCCCTACATCGTTCCGTGTCCTGTCAGAGCTCTTTTGTGGAACGTCGAAATGAGGGCGAGTGACAGGAAGACGAAGACGACGATGAGCGACGTGAAAATGACGATCGAGGCAAGCATGACGATTAACGTGAGTACTGACAGAAGAATTACGAGACGTAACGCGAGAGAAGGCTCAGCTTGAAAACAAAGACGATGGTTTCCGTAGAAACGAGGATCAAAGCGAAGATGACGAAGTCTGGCAGGAAGTGATCAGGATGAAAATAATGAGAAATATGAAAGCGATCAAGATAAAGATCGATATGAAACTACTGTTCACATTTGGCTACCTCCGATGCTCGACGAATGTTGTGCGTCGAGCCAGAGTGGCCAGAAATGCGCGAGTGTTAATACCCAATCACGGCGTAGCTTCCTCCGGCGCGATACGTTCGATCGGCTAATTTTCCATAATTAATCCACGATAAAGTTGTCACCGCTCCGTGCCGGCGCATCCGCGTTATGCTGGTTTGGCCACGGTTAACCGATCGAAAAAATCGCGGCCATCGATTGTCGAGCATTGATCGGCTCCTACGTTGCGGACGACGTGGCGACACGTAGGCGAGCGCGTGTGTGTGTGCGCGGGCAGACGGGGTTCATGCTACGCTTGACTGTAATTGCGCGTCCGACGGGCCGACGCGTGTTGCCGGCTGCCAGCGTGTACGGTTTCGAAAAGTGAGTACTGAATTTACTGGAAAATTGTTTAGTGACCAATTACCCCGCTACAGGATTTCGCGGCATATAATGCATCCCGCGTGAAAAGTATATCATCTGCGCATCGATTATTACTTCCACTCCCGGTCATTCGAGGAAGTTACACCTAGTGTCCAAGGTTCTTCACGTGAGGATGAGAGCAAAAGTTTGATGCCTCAACTAAACATTTTCAGGATTTCGCGGCATATAATGCATCCCGCCTGAAAAGTATATCATCTGCGCATCGATTATTACTTCCACTCCCGGTTATTCGATGAAGTTACACCTAGCGTCCAAGGTTCTTCACGTGAGGATGAGACCAAAAGTTTGATGCCTCAACTAAACATTTTCAGGATTTCGCGGCATATAATGCATCCCGCCTGAAAAGTACATCATCTGCGCATCGATTATTACTTCCACTCCCGGTCATTCGATGAAGTTACACCTAGCGTCCAAGGTTCTTCACGTGAGGATGAGACCAAAAGTTTGATACCTCAACTAAACATTTTCCGTCCTTCCATCGAATATACACAGTGACGTAGCGGATCAAGCCCGAGTCAGCGTCCGCATTTCGCACGTAACGCGCGAAAATTCGCGACCCGTCCTCCTCTCAAAGGCAACCTCATTTCGCAGGCGGCGCTCGTACGCGGTAGGATTTCAGGCTGACCGATCGCTTCGATTCCGTGGAAAGAGAGAAATCCGCGGGCATCAGGTTAGTCCCTTCCCGATACACACGAACATCTTACAACAGCGAGCAGAGGCCGACGTCCGCACACACACACGACACACATCAGCGTCTTCCTTTGTCCTAGGAACGGTGCACGTACGATAAACCAAAGTCTCATCATCCGTGGGGATTTGTCGGCGATAACGCGGGCATCATCCCCCGGGGAAAAGGCCTCGGACCTTTTCCACGCTCAAACTGTCCAACGCGTCCGTTTTCGGAGTTCCTCCGTCCCGTCCGTTCGTCCGTCGACAAGACAGCGACGCGCGTGTACGTACGTCGCGTCGGCTAGGTGGCCGTGGCCGGGCTCGTGAAAGCGTCGACAGTACGTCGGTAGTGGTTGAACGACGACGAAACTGCCACCGGCCGACGGAGTAGGGTCGGCCTGGACGAAAATGGGGACGTGCGTGACCGCGGATCAGCGCGGAGCGCCTTTTAATTTAGACAAATCGTCCCGATTAGCATAACGGGATAAATTATACTCGAGGACCCGCCCGATGGGGTGGTGACGAGCGCGTTATACGGTATCCATGTACGTGGGTCGGAGGGAGACAGAGAGAGTGTACACACACCTGCAGCGTAATATAGAGCCGCGCACACGCGCGAATGTAGCGTGCGTAGAGGCAGGAATACGGGCGAGTATAGATACGGATACAAAGAGGGGGGGTCTCGTCTACTGAACCCGGGAGGCAGCCCACGTCCGACTACGTGTAGATGATCCATTGGCGCGTCTGGAAGTGCGGACAGGACCGTTTATTCCTTCCCTCCACCCCTACCCTCGCCATGGGCAACTCTGTTTTCCACCCTGCGGCTTTGAGCGTACCCGCAATGCTGTCCGCAGGAAAACGCCTCGGGGATATTTCGAGGCGTGCCTTCCTTATCCGACCGTTATGATAGGTTTCTTTTTTTTTTCTGCTCCAAGCAATGCGTTGGGGTGCATGGAGAAGGTTTGAAGTTCGACGCTAATCGTGCGCGTGTTGTGGCAGCTGTGTCGAAGCCTTGTGGATTACGGGCTGATCGGGTGTGGCGAGGAATTAATTCGAAATGTGAGAAGTTGTGGCTATTGAATGAGCCGACGGTTCTTAGTCAGCTGCAAGGTAATGTCAATGGTACCGTCATGTAGGTAATGGTGGAAAAGTATGAAAATGTCGAAACGCAGTAAGAGTCGTATTGCCGGTTTTTCGAAAGCTCGTGTAATGGCGGAAAAGTATGAAAATGTTGAAACGGAGTAAGAGTCGTATTGCCGGTTTTTCGGAAGCTCGTGTAATGGCGGAAAAGTATGAAAATGTCAAAAGGGAGTAAGAGTCGTATTGCCGGTTTTTCGGATGTTCGGGTAGGTAATAAAAGCGATAAATGTCAGGCTGTACGGTGTATGGAAAAGGAATGTATAGGACAGCATTTTCTGAGTTACGTCGTCAGAAAGTGTTCGCCGAACATTGATGTACACTCGATAACCCGCGCAGTGATGCTTGCAATAACGTCGGTGGTTAAAAATGAATTTTCGAATACGCAGAATGTTAGCTATCTAAAGCGCGGATCTATGGAAATTGCGGGGAAATTATCAGAGCTCAGCATCCTAAGAGACACGACCCTGGCATTGACGTCTCCCTGTCGCGGCACGAACATCGGTTGCCGTCATTAAAGAAGCCATCATTAGCAAGGTGTGTTCACCATTTATTGCCTTTGCGTGAAAGTTGCCGTTCGGATACGACAGCTGTCACCGTCTCGCTATCTCGACCAGAATTTCCACACTTATTTCATTCGATTTAACCAGTCAAACTCAATTAAATCCATAATCCGTTTCGTCCGATGAACGCGCATTCATTCTTATTCGTCACGCAGCAATGTATCAATCAAAAAAAAAAAACAACAATCATACGCCCATATTCTACGAGAACCCACCAATGACAATACCGCACGCGAAAAGAGAAGATTTGAAACAACACACACCAAGAAAATGTGACTGATCTTTTGAACAAGTACCAGCCGGACTCGCTTATTCATCGGAAATAATCTCTACAGCCGCGCGAAGAGGACGAGGCGTTGAAACGGCGAGGAGGCAACTTGGAATATTCACAAAATATCTTATCGAAGTTCAACAAGCAGTGAGAGCAGGCGTCGTCGTCGGGATAAGATTTACAAAATCGATCCGTGCTCGGCATCGTTGTGTCTGGCGAAAGAGCCTGCGCTAGCATCGACGTCTCCCGGCGGAAGGTTCCGGGCCGTTGTCACCGAGTTTACCGGGTCGATCGTCCGCGAGGTGGGCCCACCTTTTATTATCTCTCGCGAGGACCGCTTAAGGCAATGCCTGAGAACGGCCGAGCAGTTTTAAGGACGGTCGCGTATAAACGTAGCGAACTGCGCAAAAGCCTGTGCGCCTGTTTATACGCAAGTGTAAAAGGGAGAGAGCGAGAGAGAGAGAGAGAGGGGGGAAGGCAGATCGAAGGAGCGACAGTGAAAAAGAAAATGGAGAGGAGACGTAGGTACACACACGAAGATACTGCCTTTTCTCGCGGACTACGTTCATCTTGCTCTCTTTCTCTCTCTCTCTCTCTCTCTTTCCCTTAGTTGGCATCGTATTCTCTATCCCGTTTCAAAGTATCGGCCCTCCTACTTCATCCTCAACCCTTTCTCACTTCTTGCCCGCGCGAAGGAACCGAACGACGCGGCCCTCGGCGTTTTACGGCCTTTTGACGGACCACATCTCACGCCGGCGAACGACAAGCCAGGGCCCCGTGTGCTTAGCAACAAACTTGCGAATTTGCATGCGTGCACGCATGTTCCCCCCTCGACGCGGCAGTTCGCTCTTTCCGTTTCTTTCCGCGATCCTTTTCGCGCTCTCTCGCGCCCGCTCATGGTCTACCGCATTTTCGCCATTTTTCTCCGTCTCTCGACTCATCCCGTTCTATCTCTCCTGCTGTATCGCGGCCGATGCTTTTGCGCTAATGTAACGGGTGTGTCGGGAGTGAAGTTGAACGCTTCCGTAGGTGAACTGTAAACGGAAATGTCGTCGTTAGGTTGGCGAGTGAGAGGTAGGAGTCGCGAGGCGAACCGTGTACATTAGAAGCAGCCGGTAGTAATAGCTATAATAGGTGTACGTAAAATTTACAAGACGAAAAACGTATATGCGTACGAGTGAGAGAGTCTACACACGCTATAAGACGATATTACCAGTAAGTGTGTCGCGAGTCGTGGGGGGATACGAGCGTCGCGAGCAACGAAATGTGTCGTGCGTCGAATTAAGCGCGCAATCCATGCACGCGCGACACGCCTTGCGAACGATCGAGGGAAAACGAAATATCGCGCATACCAGTCTTCCGTGTCGTCAGCGGACTGTATGAAATTTTCCCTCCTAGTGCACGCCTTATTCATGAACGCGAACGCCGCGACGAACTGCGCACCGCAGTTTCGGTTTATGTTAATCCCGTGACTTTTTCAAAGAGCGCACCGACAAAAGACGAGACGACATGAATGCCGAGAATTTTGACAACCGTCGTGTCTCTCTCCCTTCCTCCCGCCTCTTGCCGCGGGTCGACCGTAAGGGGGCTACCTCTATATACCTTCGAAAACTTTACGTTCACAGTATTTCAGCGTTAACGCTGCAGGATCAGGGCGTAAAACCGAGGGCACATTTTAACCGAAGATTCAACACAGTCGACTTTGCATATAATAATTTAACATCCGGCCTTAACGGCGGCCGCTGTAAATTCAAGATTCGTTTATGTTTCAAGTTAGGCGGGATTCTTCTGCCCGGCCGAACTGTTCGCTTCTTCCCGGCCGAATCGGACGGACGAAGACACGGTTCCGAATAATGTCCGCCTGCTCTGCTACTTCGTCTCTCGGTCGAGCGTCATCTTTTCAACACGACACAGCCACGTATTCTTTAAACGTCGATACACGAGAAGCTGAGCTGTATTTAATTCCTATCACAATTCCGAGAGTCCGCCTTTTCTCTGCGTCCAATATTAATTACCGTCGCTGATGAATTCGTGAGCGATGAGAATACGCCATGACGTTATGAAACGCGAAGATCACTCTTCTTCGTTTCACCTCGGAATTACAGCCACGGCATATCCTCCGCATTCGAAAGCACCACTGACCACACGAAACTTTATCTCTCTCCGACTCCGTCCGAACGCCCAACCCCGCGTTTCGAAATGCGCCGACTATATTCAGTTTATACTACTCCTCCGATGACGAAGACGAAAGCAATAAAGTGGAACGTTGGAAGCGTCGCGTGAAAACGCAAGTCAGATAAGTGTTTTATTATCCTCCCTCGGCGAATGAATAACGCAGCTCGATTGGTCGCCTCGACATTCTCCTCTAATGTCATCGACTGCCACTTTCCCCGCGTTATCTCGTATAGTCGTGGAAACAACTGTCACTCAATCCCGAATCCACCGCTTCGTCGTCGTCGTCCGGTGGAACCCGTTGTCCTTGCAGCGACAGGACCCTTTAACTCAGAATGAGTCTTCGTCCTCGATCGTTTCGCGCGAGTCCCCGCTTCAGCACGCATCTTCCACCATGCCGAGACTCTCTTTCGAAGCAACGTACATACGACTTCTTCGGCTGCGCGATATTTAGCCGAGCTAAGCGAGTGCGGCTGTTCGACGATAGCGCAGAGTGGATAAGCGGCGATAAATACGGATCGACTGTCGTCGAGCGAGCGTCGCGACGATTTATTCACACATAAATTTCCCTGTCCGCAAACTTCGCCGCCGATCGCCGGCGGCTCCGTTTTCACGAGTCACAATATTGCCGGAGGTCCCTGGCAACTTTCTCCAAAGTTCAGATAGCGCTGACTGATATACGGCGACTACATCATGCACGTTACTGATATGACGCGCGAATCGGACACATTATTACGTCGCACCGACGACGTTTCGGGAATCTCGGGCTGATCTTTCGAATTATCGTCGACGCATTCGGTCGGTAGATGTTTTGTCGATCGAAACGTTCAAGGTCGAGATTTACAGATGAGAGTGTTTGAGAGAGAGAGAGAGAGAGAGGAGTGGAATTAACGTGAACGTTAGTATCGGGTCGCGAAGGATCTAAATGACGCGGCGGAACGTTAGGATTCGGCAAATATGATTAAACGCAATATTTGACCGGGCCCACGGTATACGCTGCGTCCGATTTAATCGGGCGCGAACGCGCGGTCGTAAATTTGCCCGCTAACGCTAGTTAAAACTGCACCGCGCGCAAACACTGGGACGCGTAAAGAGGACTCTAAGCTCTCCTCGGCATAACGCAGAACCTTATATTGACCGAAGCGTATTTGCGTTAACGGTACCGTCGGCGCGGCCGGGTTCGCGTGAGCGCGAGCAGCAAATTCGTGCGCGGAGTATAAAATGAGAAGTGTGTTTCGGGCGGACGAAAAAAAATACAAAAAAAAAAGAAAAAAAAAGGTCGAGTCGACCGTACGCAGGAATTATGTCGTTCGGCGGAAAGTCGTAAAGCCGATATAGCGTCGATGCCGGACATTGTATACGCGACGAAGGAATTGATCGGGCCTCGTCACGAAACGCTCTTAATATTCGGGCATACCTGTCTCAGCACCCGGGGACTTAAACAGCGGGACCCTCCGATGACTGTCGACTCGGCGCAGCGGACCCGCGCTGATGCCACTCTGAATATTCAGTTTATACTTCTCGGGTTATATTAAGCCAGTAATTCGGAGCGATAGCGGACAGCCCCGGAGAATTCGTTCGCTGACGTTAATCGGCGACGATCAATTAGACGCTTCTCTTTTTCGGTTCTCCAGCTCTCTACCTTCTTGCGCGATAAACACGCCTCTTCGCTTCGCCCCAATGACGGCGGCCCGACGCCGGGGACGGAATATGATTTTCGGCGTTCCTGCAACTTTTCGGCGTCGACTTTGCGATAATGAGCGCCGCCCATCGTCGGAAACGCGACATGCTCGTTCCTTCTCGAACCCCTCATTATGAGTTCTTTATGAACGAGGTAAGAAGATGCGGGAAGGTTTGTTTTTGGGGGGCGTTTGACGTTCCGGGGAAATATTTAAGAGAGCGGCGGGAGATGCGGGGAAAATTAATGAGAGCGTTGATAATCTTCAGATCTGTTTTTCGGATGTGTGCTGAGGAGCACGGTGGGCGCTGACGGCGCGCTCGCGTTCAAGATGCTAACGACTCAATAACGTTATTGTGGATCGACGATAATCGTGAAGGAACGTTATTGATGGTAATCTTTACGACCGTAAGTAGAGGATGGTCTGAGTGTAATAAACCATTAGCGAGAAAATGCTCGGCGTAAGAAGATAGACCGTTTCTTAATGTTCAGCTAATGTGAGCTGTAGGCTTTAACAAGGAACGAGCGTGCCACGGTTAAGAATATTTTAGTTTCTCCGCAGCGTTCATCGATGTGCCCAGCTGTCGGTCAAGTTGCGTCGTCGAGTGGGCACGATTTTGCAATTTTACGCGGCAATGAGCATTTACGACGCAAATAGCGGTTTGGCATGACGACAATCGTGAACTCGCAGGATACGAGAGAGGCCTCCATCTGATCGGATCACCCGCCTTCGAGAGTCAAGAAGGCCTCAGACCGATCGATCGTTAAACCTCCCGCTTAATCGCCGTGTCAAACCAGTGCTGTAAACTTATACTGCCGACTTCTACTACTTTCCCGTGCTCCCGCGTCAGCGGCACGGGCGCATGCTCGCGGTGGGATTTACAAAATCTCAGACTTGTTCAACACTTCGTTTCGCGTGATCTTAAAATCCACCCTGCCTCGCGTCTCGAACCGAAAAAAACGATATCGGCGTTTCGAAATTTATCCCCTTCAGTATTCGTCCGAGGAATGCAGTGAGTTTAAATTTTGCAAAAAAAAAAGAATATTCGTCACATCCGCTGTCCTTGGATTTTCTTCAAATTTAGCGCGGACTATTTATCACGAGTAATTGTAATTGGTACTACAGAGTACAGAGTATGAACATTGTTGCAGAAGTAAAAATACGTGTAACGGTTACCTGTGCCGCGTTCTACCGTTTTTCATTCGATTCCCTTTTGGATTAAGTAATAATCAAGCAGTTATCGTCGCTGTTATAATAACGGCGGTGGGATTTACAAAATCTCAGACTTGTCCAACACTTCGTTTCGCGTGCTCTTAAAATCCTCCCCGCCTCGCGTCGCGCACCGAGAAAAACGATATCGGCGTTTCGAAATTTACGTCATTCAGAATTCATCCGAGGAATGCAGTGAGTACAAAATTTGCACAAAAAAAAAAAAGAATATTCGTCACATCCGCTGTCCTTGAATTTTCTTCAACTTTACATTTAGCGCGGACTATTTATCACGAGTAATTGTAATTGATACTACAGAGTACAGAGTATGAACATTGTTGCAGAAGTAAAAATACGTGTAACGTTTACCTGTGCCGCGTTCTACCGTTTTTCATTCGATTCCCTTCGGGCTTAAGTAATAATCAAGCAGTTATCGTCGCTGTTATAATAACGGCGTGTACCTAGAGAGTACGTGAAACACCGACGCACCGGCATCGGTTTCGCAATAATGTCGCGACCAACAAGCTCCGCGGACTGTCTTTCTTCTCTGTCCGACGTTAAAGTCTCCGACCACCGCGGCACGTCGCTGTCCCAATGCGAGAACGTACTTTTTCCGCGTTAGATGCGGGCCCTGTCCCGGGGGCTATCTCGCTTACAACCTACCTACAAAGTTTCAAGAATCGTTAAGAGCGGAGTTTAATCGCGGCGTCGAAGCCGCGCCATAAACTTTATATTGCCAGGCTCCGACTAATTTCTACGGTGAAGAGGGGAGAGAGGTGGAGAAAAGAGAGAGAGAAGAAAGAGAGAGAAAGAAGGAAGACACGGTTCCTGAGCTCGCGATGCTCACGACGTAACATCGCTTCGAAACCGAGTGACCGAACGGTGTTTTGCAAGATTTGTTCAATCCTCTAATCTCCTGTATTCGAGTGCTGTAAAACGTTTCCGCGGTCGGTATGTATATTGGTAGCTATACGAAAGATCGCCGTGATAAGAATCCGCGCTGAAGACGCAGAACGCATGCATCCGCGAGCATTCGAATACATATACTGATCCTTACGGTTTCGGTATGTAGACAGTTTCAAGTTCGAAGCATGCAGTGTATGTATGTACTCCGATTCTCAGTTACAGCGGAACTCTCCCGCGTACGTCACCGCGCGAACTACGTTTCCCGTTTCTTCCTCGCTCGTCCACCCACGCTTAACGTTGAAAAACGTGCAGAATGTTATACGAGACGGCGACGTGTCTGCGATCGCGCGTTCAGGTCGTTCCCGCTCGCCCGTAGATCCCGCGGATCGTGGATCTCGGGTGAGGGCACGGAAGTTATTGTGTCGATTCGCGAGCTCCGACGGACGATTTGTTACAGATCGAGAAGGGATCAAGAGGAGGGCGGAAGGGGGGAGAAAGTGCGAGGCGTTGGCGATGAAGACCTGCCTGGTACTGGTTCGACAGGACGATCGAGCCGCGGGGTTTAACGACCCCCGTTCTCCTCACTCTCTTTCTCTCTCTCATGCGCTTGCTCGTTCCCGGCCGAAGTCGCAACTTTGTACGGCTGGAAACGGACCGGAGCACTTTCGACGACGCGTCCGCGATATTTTCTGCCTCGGGAAGAATGTTGCCTCGATTCAGAGACGGTGTACCCCGCCCTATCGGCGCTCTATCAACCTCGGTATATAGTCGCCCGTCTTAGTCCGCAGACGGAATTCAGTTGATTGGTCGAGATACGCACTCGCGCGAGGGGCCGTTTTGAAATTAAATCCTCGCCGTTTTACGACTCTCCCGTTCTCACATTCTCGTCCGGCCGCGCCGCGCCGCGCGGCCCAGCCTCGGCCGCGGGTTAAGATCGGCCGCAGGAGAGTATCGTCGAAAGAGACTGCCGTTGACGCGGGCGGTTATTAATTCTTGAAAATTGCGGGCCCCACGCTCGTCGAGCATAAGTGATCGTTAGCGAGAGGAAATCGGTCCGCGCCGGCCGATACGACGACGTCTCGCCACTCGGCGCATATTTCGTTTAATTACGACGAAATCGCAGCCCGTCGCAGCCTGCTCCACGTTTAATTGATCCTCAATCGATTCGCTCGACTCGCTACAGATCTCGGCTGTGCGGGGAAGAATGAAAAAGAAACAGGAACGGCGATACGACGAAGATCAACGTCTTCGTCCGCGTCGTACCGTTCGAACGACCGTTTCGTTCCGTTCCCGATGTCGTTCGAAACTTGATCAATAATCCTGCGAGTCGCGTCATACTTTCGCAAGCCGAAAGGCTCTCGGTGCGCTCGTGAAACGGCCACGCGTTTTCTGGGGAAATCATTCGATCGTATTCACTTTATATAGGTCGTAGAGAGAGAGAGAGAGAGAGAGAGAGAGAGAGAAAGAGAAAAGAAGAAGGACCGCGTACATGACTGTCGACCGAAGCGGTAGAAATAGGAAAGAGAGAGAGAGAGAGAGAGACAAGAAATGGAAAAAGATAAAAAGGTGAAATCGCGAAGAAATATCGGCGGTCGTATTCGACGTGAGGTGCACGCTTTATAAATATCGCCCGGGCTCGGGGTGATATTCGTCGGGCCCGACCCTCCGTCCGACTACGACCCTTGGATATTCAAATGTCAACCGGGATCAGCGGGCTGACACATTTTAGCGTCTCAAAATATTATTTCCACCCTCCCACCGTGTGCCCCCCTCCCTCCGCCGACGGAATACAACGGGAGAGGCTGGGCGGGGTTGAGGTTCGAGGAAGAAGGAAGAGTGCGAAAAAAGGCGAAGAAGAGAGTTGCGCGGAATCGTTCGAAGGGGGTGAGAGTCGGTAGAGAAAGAAATACACAGGGCGGCGATAGTCGTTCGTCAGGATGGCGTGGGCGGTCGACGCTTATGCAGATCTCTTTATTCCGGCGCGGCTTAACGATTCAATAACCGATCCCGATCGGCATCTTGCCTGGGTTAGCTCGCTTCTGAGATACGTCAGCGGCCCGTAGTTTGCATCGAAAGTGTCTGTGTCGTGTTATTGTCACCCCGTCGCCTTCTCTCCTTCTCACTCTTCCTGTTTCCCTTCCTCTTTCCCGAATTCTATCTTTCTATCTCGTTCTGCTTTTCTCCCTCTCGTGCGGTGATGCTTACAAAGATCATCCGAGCAACATATATATATATATATTCGCTCGTTTTCTCATTTCCAGAAATCGCGCAAACCCCTTTTGTTCGCTGGCTTTGCGCGAGTTTTCATTTCTTACCCAGCGGCTTTCAACAACGTCATCCCGACGTGACGTGTTCTCTCCGCGCTGTTTCCGCTAGAACGGACTTCCTCCGTTCGCGTTCGACACTTCGAATCCAGTATATCACGCGTGGCATAGTAGTAAGTGCGACACATTTATGCTGTAACAATTCGATCCGTCCGACGCGCCATAAAGCACGCCGAATTTGCCCCAAACGTAAGACATCGAATTTATACCTACAACAGTTCTTATCATATTCATACTCCGTTTACATCGACTTTCAAACAAACACTTTCGATTCGACTTTCAAGTACACTAACTACACTTACGCGCATCAACCTAACCTTCATATTCATCCCTAAATTGCTTGAAAATCGCGCTCCAAACAAGGCGTCAGAGAGATCGCAAAGTGTTTATATTTCGCACGCATTAGGGGCAATATCGCGCCAATACACAAAACCGATAAGCCTCAGACGGTGGCAGCTTCGAAGGGGTGGGGAAGGGGTGGATCGACGCTGAGACCCGTATACCCGGGACGACGTCGGGTAAGGGTGCAGCTAAACTCCTAAAGGACTTCCTCCTTGAGAACGGGGAGCGAGAGGAAGAGCGAGGAGGACCTTCACGATCGTCGCGACGCTTTGGGAAAATTAAATGATTATGGGTAAACGATATCAAAGGGGCGACTGGGGGGGTGGGCGCGGCGGAAGGAGGGCCCGGGGGACGAAGGAGGGGTGGCCGCCGTGTATTTCAATTCTTCAGCCTGACGGGGCCGCGAGATTGCGTATTTTTAAGCTCGCCCCGTACAACCTGAGGAAAGGAAGCCGTTTTGGCCCTTCTTTCGCGAGCGAGTTGGCGCCCCCGAGCGGATTTCACTTCCGTTTCGTTTCACGCAGCGACGATTCGCCAAAACGACAACCTCGACGTCTCTCGCGTTCGCCGCCAGCTCCGCGAGACGTCCTCGAAATTTCAGCCGCATTCGCACGATTCCGAGCCCCGCCGCGATCGCGGCAAATGATAAACTAGGCTAAAGCGATTCGTTCGCACGCTGGCGAATGTGATGCAACGCGCGAGCGTCGGCAAGATTAACAGTCGAAGCAAAGCAGGTGACTTTGGTCAAATAGTATCAGAGCCGCCGATGACAAACGGCTCGCGAAACGTTCCTGCGTACGCTTGATTTACAGTTAAGAGAATGATTTTTTTCGATTCAAAAATTCCGGTGATAAAAGAACAACAAAAATACACACACACGCGTGTATGTTCAGCGGCGCGTGTCCGTTGGACCGCGTTAACGATGAGTTCGCGCGTAAATATCGCGCGTTAAAGTGGCCCTGTCCCCCCCCCCCCCCCCCTTCTCCTCCCGCCAGCCGGTTGACGACCAGATTTTTCTGGCGAATCGTAAAAGTGGTGCCGCAAAAATTTCGCTGCCCACGCACGCTCGCTGCGTCCGGTTATTTTGCCCGCCCGACGTCCGCCCCTCCCTCGCGGCCCCGGTAATAGATTAAACATTACCGCGAATTACTACGAGTAACGAGCTGTGACGAGCAAGAGGCGCCTCGGCGAATCCGGTTACGGGTAACGGCATTTCGATGCATTAATATTTTCATGCGGACGAATCGTATAATGTCACTGCGGCCGCGGCCGCATCCGGATTACGAATTAATTGCCGCGCGATGAAATCAAAACATCCACCTCCGCTTATAATTAATGTTATTGCGCGCCGTGTAAAGAGCGGTTGGCCGCAGGTAAATCGTGCAACTGAGCGCCAAAGTAAATTCGTACTCGATGCACGCTCGCCGCGTGCGAAATCGAATGCTTTTTGAATACGATTTACGGACGTCGGCGATTTCGGACATGTGTCGTTGAGGAGGGCTGACTGAAATTATCCCGTCACTCTTGCGTTGTAAGTAAACTTGATGCATGGATCGACGACGTCTCTAATGCACCATTTGCGCAAGACGAAAATTAGAGGACTTTCGGGGCTAGAGTGGGAGTTTTGTACATTTTATTTTCTTCTTTATGACTTATGTTTTAGAATGTGTAAGGTTAAGATGCGAGCGAAGGCAAAGTGGCGTGCCATTTAGACGCGCTCTTCGGAAGCGAGCGACGGTTTTGAGAACCGGAAAGTATTGTATGCAAGTAATAAAGAAACAAGAAAGTTTTAAAGAAAGATTGAATTAACCCTCACAAATGTTTTCACTGCTTCACCAACATCATTCGTCGCACGACGCACATAAACCTTGATCAAACCACGAGTGGAGAAGTAACTGATTACGAAGCATAGATAAACGAGAAAACAGAGGGGTGGTACGGGATCGAGGAGGGTCGAGAGAGGACGGAAACGGAAAGACAATTAGGAGAATAGCTCCTCGAAGGGAGATCAATTGGATAACAGGGTTAGGTTAACTTGTTTTTGCGGCTCCTCTCCCAACCGAAACGATCGCCTTCGCGGTAATTTCGCGGTAATGGAGTGACACCGACGCCGTCCGTCCTCAACTCAAGTCTCAAACCCAGAAAAACGAGCTATCGGCAAGAAACATCACTGCGACTCAGGATCCATCCGAATGATATTATTCCATGACGTGCATCACGTATCAACGTGGAACTAACGAGTGACGCCAACACGAATGCCTTCCTCTTTTCAGGACATATCATCTGACAAATGAATCGAAATGATTTCTATCAACTACCGCGCCGGTTCGATAACTTCAGACGTTCTACAATCTACCCAAACCGCATTGCCTCTTTAACGCCTATCATCCTGCCTCGAACGTCCGTTCCCAGTCTACTTTAATATAAAAAAATGTACCGTTACAATGCTTTCCTTGGAAGCTGCTAAAATGTCAAGGTTTCCGGTCGATCGAATTCCATCGTTCGCCGCAGGAATGCTCGCGCGCTATCGGGCATCGAGTATGGGGACGGGAGTCGGGTGCGTGTATATAGGGTGTATCAGGTTTGATTTACATCCACCCCCGTAATCGAGGAAAGATTAGACAGCGGCCAGCTGCCGGGTCAGTGCACCGACGCCCGTGGCAGGGTGTTCGTAAACGGGGCTTGTCGAAAGGCAACACGGACCGATGGTCACTAATCACCCCGAGTCGAGCTTAAGCTCTGCCTGCCTAAACCTGGCCCGGCCAGGAAATTCGCTTTTTGCGACGTCATTCATAAGAGGTTTCTGCGGGCCGATAGGTCGGATCGTTCGCCGGACGAACGGTCGTCGATACGTGGATATGTACGTACGTGAGCTCGTGAGCGACGCGAGAAAAGAGGTCTTCGGGGAGAAAATGCGGAACAGATGTCGTTCGCGCCATTCGTCAAGAGTGATGAGACACCGCGACGGGCGGCCGGGTGTTGTTTCAACGTGCCTCGCGAGGAAGATTTGATTATAGAACGGAATGTTCGCCGATCCGCCGTTTCGTGCACAGAACGATAAAAATATGTTGAGCGTGAAGTGATTCTCGCGCACATTCCGAAAAGCTCTCGTTATTAGCCGTTCCGCCGGCAAGCAGACAATGCACTCTCAAAAATGGTTTGTATAAGCGCACGTAAAAAAAAGAGAAGAGAAAAAAAACGCGGTGATTGTCAAAGGTAACAATGATTCGGTCGAATATCCTTTTGTTCGTGTTGTTATACTTTTTTTTTTTGCCGAAAATATCCCCTTTTCGAGAGTCAGTTACGTTGGGTCTGTTTTTTTTTTTTTTTGTTTTGCGGGGAAAACATGACAGATGAATGGGCAAGAAAATTACACGGTTGCCATCCGGCGAGAAATTATACGGTTGATACCTATCAATCAGAGGTGGGCGTTAGCGAAATAAACTTTATATCAAATAATTATTCAAATTGAGCTTATTTATTACTTATTATTCGACTTTGTCTCGTATATCAGTGTTTGTCACCCGTAATTAGTGAAAGATCTCACATGCTATTTTCATTTCAAACGAAAAGTGGCCAACTCCACCATCGACCGTTCCTTTCGACTCATATTGTGAAACACTACAAGAAATCACCGAACTCTCAATTCCTCATCATCACGATCTTCCTCCGTACATCCACACCAAGAACTCATTCACCGCCACAGGCACAGCTGTCAAAGTGTGCCAACGAGCAATGCCGTACAAGGGATCGTGCGACATTTTTAACGTTCACCAATTCTGTTTCACGATCATTACAAAAATGTCCGACACCGCGAATAATGTTTGTTAAACTTCGATTATTGCGAAATAACCGATACCCCGGCATACGTGCGCGGTTGACAAATAATAATTTACAAGCACATCGTCATGGTAGGAGGCGCAGTGGGTGGAGAGGGCGAGCCCGCAAAAGAGGGTAGCGTGGGCGCGGCGCGAAATCAGAGTTTTTACCGTTTTTAGGCGGCCTATTTCGCCCGAGCGAGACAGAATATTTGTATCGCATACCGTCGAGCTGCGCGCGATGATCGACACAGAGAGGCACGTGATAGCTTTATAAATTCGTAGCCACGGTGTCCTGGCTCGAGCACATGTGCCCCTATAGTAAATAAATATGCGTCCTGCTCTCGCTCTCCACCCCCGCACATTCGCTCACTCTCTCTTTGTCTCTCTCGCACGCGCTTTCCCGTGCGCGCCTGCACGTATTATTTACCGGGATCGAAGTGGAGAGTATTATGGAATTTATTTAATCCACCCGACGCAGTGGCTTTGTCGCATATGAATGCTCGAAATTGCAATCGATCATTATATACGCCGATGCCGCTGACCCTCTCGCTCGCGTTGCATCGTTCCCGGCACGGAAAATGTTGGCGCGCAGTCTTGAGAGCGGATTAGGACATTTTTATTTTGAAAATTCAAGCTCTCCCCTCTCTCCATCCCCTTCACGCAATTTTTTTAACGTTCTCCTCAAATTTGTCCTACTTCTCTCGTTATCCGCGGATATAACGTTCGATGTTCCGTTTCGATGAACGTGGAAATAATTCTCGGCAGTCAGCAAAACCAGGTGCTTAAGGATTATGACGGACATAATCGTGTCTGAAGCATTTTCTATCTCATTGCAATTATTTGTAAGTCAAATTTTGTTAGGCTAGATTAGGTTACGTCACTCTCTCCGTTGTAAGAATAAGAAATAAATTAACAAATAAATATTCACATATTCCGTTCCCTTTCGAGTACACCCACACCTCGCTTTACGGCCTAGATACGTTCCGGAAAAGTAGGCCGTAAAACGAAAAGCCGTGTAACGAATCAATTATTAAAATATCCTCATATTTTCGAAAGCAGCTGAAACTAAACAGAAGGTCGCTAACAGTAGAGCATTTTGTTGGCCGTATAACGAAACATTGTGGGCCGTAAATCGAAAAAGTGCCATAATTAAAAAATGTCGTTATGGCGAAATGCCGTATAAAGAGAGGCCGTATAGCGATGTATAGGTGCATTCGTATTAAAATGCTCATCGCGTCAGTGATAAAAAGAAATACTCCGCTCCTCGAGCCGGCCGAAAACTACGGAACACAGAAAACGAATCGAAACGGCAGATCGATTCACCGCTCTCGATGGAGCGGATCGAAAGGCTTTAACAGTCTCGCGCATCAATCGACGACACGTGTCCAGGGTCACGAAACTTTGCGACGTAATAAAGACTCGCCTGTCCTGGAAGCGTCGAACGGGGGCACGACGGGGGATGAAGTTTGGGTGACGAGGTTGTTCGTGTGCAGGAACGGCCAACTTCCACCGTTCTCCTCGTCCTCGCCACCCCTCTCAACCCGTTTCATCGCGTCCACCCCTGCAACACCCTCCGGGGCACAGCGAGAGAGTGATTTAAGCGGCAGCCTAACGTAGTAACTTCCTAACGCGCGCAGATGCGACAAATCGACAGAAGTTCTGCGGATCATAAGACCCGCCGTGCGTCTTCACGTTCTCATCTCGTCGTCGTCGATTATTTCGATGCGGCTTCATGCACGAGACCTTCACTTCTTCTCCAGACACTGGTAGAGGTTGTATGTTTCTCGATTTTTGTTTCTCTGATATATGTACGTTGCTTCGAAACGGTAATGTATTGATGATTTGCTAAGCGTATTCGGTCAAAGTAGAACGTCTCTAAAACGTGATTTTTGTTTTGTGTTTAGTGCACTGGCGCAAGCTTCTTAAATGTGATAGTTTGGATGACAGCTCCGACAACAAATTTGAATGTTTTGAGGGTACATCAAATGGCAGTTGCATTTAGTGAGAACCGTTTTCAGTGGCGGTAAGTCTATTAATCGTTTCAAGCAGATTTTTGCTTACTTGATCCACTGCGCACGGTGACCGACGTAATTCGTACTGAACACCTAAGTAACATGAAGTCTGTTCGACGTGCTAAACGAGCCGTAAGAAGTGTTAGACGATAGCTAGACTAGAGTATAGACGACGTCGTTCGCTTGGCTCCGGCCTGCGGTGCAAAACCGCAAATCCACTTTTTACCGAGCGTATCGCGCCACCGTCTTTACACCCAATTAGGGGAAACGATGAAGGCTGAAGCCGCGGGCTCGCTTTCTGGATTTCAGGCTTGCGGCGTACCACTGTAACTTTGTACATCGCGCTGCCGGTTAAAAGGCCGGATACCCTAAATCCCCGGGGGAGAAAAAATAAAAACAGACAAAAATAGTGTCCTCGCATTTCTAACCCCTCTTCAATTAATGTCCCGCGGCCGAAGTTGATCGTGCACAAATGACAAAGATCCCGACAAACCGCAGGACGAGCACAACGCAGTGAACTCTGAAAAGTGACTCGTGGTCGGTGCCGCTCGAAGACGCGGAATACTTCAAATTCCGGGTAATATATTCCGTGGTTCATTACGCGCGCCCGGCGAGTTCGAGGCGCAGACGGTCGCGACGGTATTTCATTACACGAATGATCGAATTAAAAGGGCGCTCGGTATTAAACGTTGAAAATAAGAACGAGGACGATTCTTTTCTTCTTTTTTCTGCCCACGCTCCACGAGTACATACTCGAGAGCGCAGAGGAGTGGATGGCATGAGGTTGTTACGGTTTCCGAAGTGAGGAGAGAGACGCAGAGAGACGAGCGAAGAGGGTGGAGAGACGGTTAAAGGGGTGGAGAAGCACCATACGGACGAGCCATTTAAACTTCTCATCCCCCGAAACCACACGCTTGTCCGCATTCTGACTTATACCAGGCATCGTTCATCCCGTCGTCGAGCCCTCCCCTCACCCTCTCACGTCCTCCAAAACCACCCTCACTCGTACTCCTTCTCCTACGCCCCCGACACTCTCGCTATTATACACGTTTGACATCCGCCACTCCAACCCTCGGCCACTCGACGAAGTAAAAACGACGACAGTCGCTCGATTTCCTTGGGAAACCGTTTAGCTCGGGGCTGGATGTCGGTTATTGATGGCGACTTTAATGAGCCGACGTTGTGTACACGTGCGAGCGTATGTATGTTGGATTAACCCTTGGCCGCGTCGGTTTAGGGTACGGGGCGTTCTATCTGGTTTTGTAGCTCGATATCAATTTCGACGATTAAGTCGTAGAACGTCGTGCTGACGCGTTTGTGTTTTGAAGTATGTTGAGGTACCGAAAGTTATTGTGAGTGCGAAGAATGTGCCTGCATGAAAAATCGGAGTTAGTAGAATGAGATGTTGTTAAGTGTCAGAAGTTGAGAGACTGTGATGAGACATAATTTTTGTAGAGACATGTACAGTTCTGTCTGTTCAAAGGTTAAACGCGAAGGAGAGGAGAGATAGAAGGCTAATTTCTTAAAAATGTTACTCCCACTCGCGAGCAAAAATTCTCCGCTAAAGAGACGGCACTTTCACCCTCTTCCGACGCGGGGTCGACTTTTTCCTGATCATTAGGGGAATATGGGGGCTCGATAAGGGGTGGATCCGCGTCTCGCATCATGCGGGAAAGATTAAAGGTTGTAACCCACGACGTCGTGTAATCTCTCTCACGTCGCCGGTCGGTTTTCAAATATTTCATTCCGACGCGCGTCGTGCGAATATCACAGAGTATTCCAGAAAACACGTTCATTTCCACATTGACGCCGGTAAGCCGCAATTCTTCGCCGAACATGCGAACAACACACACGCGCGTCCCCTAACAAAGCCTTATAAAACCACCGGCCATGTCTCGATCAAAAAGCGCGCGCGCGCGATCCCCGAACAAAGTACGTTGAGCGTGAAACTACTACAGCGTGGAACGAAGCGTCTCCGGCACGTCAAACAGGAGGAGCTAAAAAATACGGCGGAAAAAAGAGGAGCGGGCAGGAAGAAAAGAGCCCGGTCGAGTTTCCTCGTCGACGATTTGCACCCCTCGCGCGCGAAAATCGTATACCGACCACCCGACAACCGCCCCCCTACCCCCTTCGAACCCTCTAGTGTGCTCGTTCTTCCGCCGCGTTTCATCCCCCTCGCTGTCAGACGACTGACAGTGCGCCTCTTCTCCTTCCTCCGCTCTCTGTCTTTCTCGCCCCCCCCCCTCCCTCCCTCCACCCCCTGTCTCTTTCTCCTTCACGCGAAAGCCGTCTCGTGGCGCGAAATTTTCCCTCCTTCCGTAATTTTATTCATTTTTCTTGCCAGCCAACGCGATCGCCGCCGTTGCGGTCTGTTTGCCTATGGAAATCCGGCACGTCGGCTCGAGCAACCGGCCTCTCACCCTTCCGCGCGTACGTACCGATACGAACGTGCGTCTGTGTGTATATGTGCGTGCGCGTCGACGAAAGACCATCCGTGGACCGGTGATCTCGTTCCGTCGAGGCCGACACCCGCCGCGCGCGCTTCGTGTACATTTCGTGTACATTTCTCGCGCGTCGGGACGAGATCCTTTCGCCCTCGCCTCCCTGAATATTATTAGTAATTAACGAAAGGAACGGATACCTCTGCCGCGGCCTGTCGAAATAATTCGCGGGACGTTTCGGGATTTGGTTGGTGGGAAGGGAGAGTGGAGTTTCTGGCGAAGTTGGCGGTTAGAGTTGGTGGTATTGTTTTTTTTTTTTGTGTCGATTGTCCGGAAAGAGGTGTCATTTGTGTCGCACGGCACCGTTCGGCTGTCAACTTTGTACGATGTTATTACGAGTTGAAGATGATGGAATCGTCGACCGTCGCGTATCGACCGGATCAATCAGAGCGAAACTTTTATTCATGAAAAAAGAGAGAGAGAGAGGGAAGAACAGAAGGGCGAGGGGCAAAAAAGCAAATTGTGCCGGTCACGCTGCCGTTTCACAGTGCGATTTGCGCGAGGTAATATACACACTGGTCGAAAAATGATTTCGGCCGCCCGGCCGCCCGCGTTCCGGTATCCGCGTATGCGCCGGGCGGAGTGGATTAAAAAATCGAATGAAACGTTGAATTTAGCAGCGCTCATCACCGGCTATCGCTATCACCGGGATATTACGCGATAACAGATACGAAAAATAATTCATCCCGCTCGTTTTAGGAACACGCGCTCGCCGCGGAATAATTTATGCCCGTGCCGTTTTCGGTAAATTATTCCATTTTCGAAGCTGCGCCGGGGGTGGATCGGGCGGAACGGATCGGAGGAGAACGAGGGGTGGGAGGGGGGGTAGGTGGCGTGGGCCGTTGTAACGGGGGCAGCGTATAGAATCGAAAATACGGGGGAGCCGAAAATAAAAAGGAGCGCGCGGAATTACCGGTCGCCGGGTGGAAGAGCGAAAATTCGAATTTTCCATTGTAGGCGCAAAATGAGCGAGCGAGCCATCCCGTTCGCGTTCACGGCCGAACGATTGCTCGTGGGTCAATCAGCGTTCGCACATATGTCAGAGAAGTGAAGTGCGCGCGCTCGCGTGTGTTCGCCTCAATGAGCGGAAGCAAGACAGAGTTGAGGGGAGAGAGAGAAAAAGAGAGAGAGAGAGAGAGAGAGAGAGAGAGAGAGAGAGAGAGAGAGAGAGAGAGACGGACGTATGCCGAAATGTACACGTTCGAGGAGGACGTGCGGCAGAGAGCGTGCGGTGGGCTTGCTTTAAACCCGATAGCGCTGTGCGCGGTGCGTGACCGCTGGCTTTTATTAATTAATAACAAATGTATGCCGGAATGAGTTCAACGTCGAATAAAATGATATTCCTGTCCGGTAATCCGGAGAGCTTTTTCCGTCTCTCTTCCACTGTCTCTCTCCCTCCCTCCCGATCTACGTGTCACTTTCCGCATGGCGATGCGAGTCCCGCACGGGTGGCGTCGAGAGAATTCCGAGCTGAGAGGCCGGCTTCACGGACGACGGGAATGGCAAGACGGAAAATAGCCGTGACGTAACTATCTTCCTCTCGACACGCCTTTCGCTCCCGCGAAACCATAAGTACGGCACGATCCTACGAAGACAGGCTTTGTCTCGAGTACGCATTTAAAGATATCAAACTACCCACGTCTGACACGGGCTCCAGTATTAAAGACTGTCGTTTCGTCGGGGGCAGATTATGTCGGATAAACGACAAAGACGCGTAATGTTGTTTAAGTCAAAATCATACTCTCGTCAAATTTAATCCGTCTCCGCGGCACACGATTTGCTGAATTATTATCCGTTTGATGAGACGCCCGCAAAAATGACCGTCGGTATGTCTGCCTACCTGCCTGCCTGCCTGCCTGCATGCTTGTGCGTGTGCAAGTACGAAGCAATGAGCAGACGGATCGGAACAAACGTATTGGCTCTCCGTGCTCGTGCAGGTTCATAACCGTTTCGGAATAACGTTGTCAATTGAAATATCCGTTCGCGCATAGCGCTCTCCGCCGCGGCTGTAATTCTACCCCGTGCTGGATTATATTTCCACGAAAGCTTTTGCGAAAGTATCGTCCTCCGCCGCTCGGCACGGGCGCGTCACCTGGCCTCCGGCTGCGGACAAATTTCAAATGTCGAAAACGTGATACACGGCACGTTATCGCGGATAATAGTGGAGGCCGCCGAAAGCTAGACGCCTGGATATACGCTCGCTCGGAATCGGCGTGACATGAAAGACGCGCGGAAAGTCGATCGATGCTCGGCGCTTTCATTATGGAGCGAATGTGAGCAGTCGGGATATCGGGCATTCAACAAATTATCGACGGTGTCGCTGTTCATTTTTTTCTTTACCAGGAAGTGTTTAATGATATACCGGGTGAACGACGAGACGTGATCAACTTAGATTTTGTTATACCAGTGCTGTCCGGGGAGCGCTCCCAGTGCTCTATAGCCCCCACCACCAAATTAACGTTGCTCTGGAAACGGACGACGCACCGTGTGTCATATGATCGGCATAAACAGAAAAACGCGATGAAACATAAAGGACAGAACCATTTCTATCCAGTGGAGGTGGAAATAGCGGCGTAAGGGGCTCCTCTCGTGGACTGCACTGTGTTATACAGTAATATGTACCCCGAAGTTACGCGATAGGTGTACATCACAGCAACAGAAACACCGAAGATAGCGGCCGGTAGTGTTGACAAACCATAAAATAAAAAACACGCGTATCTCCGAGTTCGCGTAAGTCGGGGGATTACTGTACAGTACATTTTTGGCAGCTCTTCTTGTCCGAACTTTCACGTGCACCAGCAGTCGTAGACTGAATTGAAAACGTGGGCACTGAAAGGACGCGTCGAGGCCAAGATTTAAACGATACGTCGCTCAGGCACGCTCCCGCGGAAATTAATTGACAGCGTTGTTCGCGCGTTTACGGTCCGACAGAGCGTGACATCGCGGGACGCTCTCGTAGCACGTCGTATTTTTCTTTAATTATCGGCGACCAAAAATCTGGATCGCGTCTTGTTGACTTTCAACGAGCCTGGAGCACCGTGAACACGCATTGTGCCCGGCGCACGTCGATATCGGCTAAGTGACGAAGGCCCGCCGGCCGGCGCGGCACGAAGGAAGGCATCGCGCAATTCGGCGAGCTAATATTTAACGGGATCTCGACAGATTAATCGGCGCGAGAGCACAGCCCACCGATAAATGCCGAATATTCTCTGTTGCGGGCGAGAAGAAAAACCGGTGGCATTCTGCGTACATCGGCACATTTCGAGCACAGCCGTCGGCGCGGCTCCCTGCCAGGCCATCCAGCCCTTCATTTTTTTTTTTTTGTTCCCTCTCTGAAAAACCAATAGATTTCGATAATCCTAAACCGGTGGAGCGGCGGACCTACTCGCGAATGAATCATCGTGTAAATCATTCAAGCCGAACATTCCCGGACGGTAATTACAGTCGCTAATAGACGATTCGTCCCGACCGACGGGCGGCTTTATTTTTCGCCCCGTCCGCGTCCCTTCCACCCCCGAAGCCGTCCGGCCGACGCTGTTAACGGCTCGACGCGCAGTTTATGGCTTTCGCTTTCTTGGCCGGCCAGAAATAAATTTCCGCCGTGTCGGCGGTGTCGTCGGTCGAAAGGGTAGAGCCGTTTCTATTCTCGACCCTGCCCGCCACTTTTTCCCCCAATTTCCCAAATTACGAGCGTCGCTCGCGTCGGCATAGACGGTTCCTTCGGCTTTGTTAACGAGTTCATCACCGCGGAAAGCTGCTCCTGCGCGTTACGATTGATCTCGTCGATTTAAAGTGCGACTTGTGCGAGTCATCGAACGCTGTCATGAACAAGAAATCCGGATGCGAACGGTTAAGCCCGAGAGCGTGCGATTCGAGAGGAAAAATATCGTCGCGGCGAGTCTGAGAAATAGAGCTGGAATATGCAAAGAAGTTTAAAATACGCGCGGCAGCGTGGCGGTGAAGGCGGCTTAACGCCCCCAGCGAGGCCGAGCTGCCGGAAAAAGACAAGAAATTTGTATTTGTCGGCTCGTTTCTCGCTTTTACGAGGAGCATCCATCCGCCCAACCCTCCTTCACTGCCAGCTTCTTCCCTCCCGGCACATCTCTCCTCCTTTCTCTATCCCACGTCTCGCTTCCCTCGTAACCCTGCATGCCATTCCGTCGTGTTGTACATCTCTATGCAAACTCCTCCGTGATCTCA
Source organism: Priocnemis perturbator (assembly GCA_963942575.1). Lineage (NCBI taxonomy): Eukaryota > Metazoa > Arthropoda > Insecta > Hymenoptera > Pompilidae > Priocnemis > Priocnemis perturbator. The sequence goes on along the minus strand of OZ012649.1, from coordinate 2,421,855 downwards.
TTCTCGATACGATGCAACCACCCCTGGTCGCACACTCCGACGACTACCCCCGCACGAATGCTGTCGGCGCTCCTTTCCTGTTTTCTGCCTCATTCCCGCCACTCTCTCCAATACGCCCGCTTCCGAAGAAATTCCCACGACACGTATGAATTCTCGCCGTCCGGATATGGTGTCGCGAATAAAGCGATTTGTCAAAAAGATTTTACGCGACGGCGCGACCTCTCGAAGCGTCATACTTTAAACTCTAAACGCTCGGGAACGCGCCGTTATTTATGACGATATTTTTAATTAAGGCGAACGCACGGTAATGGCATAATATATGTCTCGCCCGGCGCCGAAAATAAGACACTTTTTATTCGATCGAGTCGGCCGCAGTGATTCTTCAATTTATTAACGTCATTATAAAATCCGCGCGGCACGGCGTCGCGCGCGGAATTTAAATCCGCGCTTAAAATGTTAATTACCGATTCCGTTGCAGCGCGATTGTTACTAATTAAACGTTGCGGACGTTTAATATCGCGGCCCGCGGTCGCGTTCAAAGAGTCGCGAGAGGAGGTGAGAAAGAGAGCGAGAGCGAGAGAGAGAGGGAGAAAGAGAGAGAAAGGAAAAGCGACCGCGCGACATAACGGTTAAAAACATCTTCCTTCCGGGTCCGGACAGAACTGGCCACCCCCGCGAACAGTACAGATTTTGGAGATTTTTTTTCGCCACCCCTTCTCTCCCCGCCCTGTCCGGTAAACAAAATTTTTTCACTCTCCACGGGCGAAGAGCGCGTTATCGTCGAGAGAGTGTGTGTGTGTGTGTGTGTGTGTGTGCGTTCGCGTCCGTAATCTCTGACGCGGAGTGCACTCGCCCGCAATACGTATTTTTTAGTACTACGAGGGTGGGGGGAGGGTAGAGGCGGGTCGTTACATAATGGCCATACACGGTTGTACGATTAACGGTACCTATCAGTTTTTCATGGAGGAGTAATCCTCTCAGTGCCTACGTCACCGCGTCACGAGGCAGGAAAGGGCAGCACGTGTTCGAGGCGAATTTCACCTCTCGTTTACAAGCCCTCAACACACTTCCATCCATACTCGAGTCGCACGCTCGTATGAGCGCGCACGCGTGTGCGGCATGCATACAAGGGTGCGTCTCCTATGGTCGGCGGCTGTTTTCAAACAGAAACGAAAATATGGCGCATGTAATATTTGGATTACAAAACGATCGAACCCTCCAAGTTTCGCTGAAAATATTTACGTTGTATTTTCTGACGGAAAAGCGGTGGAAAAAAGCGCAGGTAAAACGCGGACGCAGGATGTGTGCGAGGCACGGTTGGAAGGAAGCGTTCCGATTGACTCTTCTCTCCTAGTAAAATCTGCGCGCCACACACTCTCTCTCTCTCTGTTTCTCTTTCTATATCGACTTGAGCCCCTTTCTCTCGCTCTCTCTCTCTCTCTCTCTCTCTCTTTCTCCCTCGCTACCGCCCCGCTCGAATTTTCATCGAATTTCATCGAATTTCATCGAGGTTCTCTGCGGTCCAGTGATATTAGGTTCCGCGTCGGGTTTACGTAGTAGCGAGTGGGCGGAATTGGACGAAATCGGACGAAATCTCCGGTGGGCGATAGTTTTACGGTGAAATTGTAGTGTATGTACATGAGTGAACGGAGGGATGCGGCGTGCGTGTGAGAGGATGAATGTGTGCGTGTACGGAGCGGTGCGAAGGAGCCGAGTGAGGAGCGACAGTACCAATAAAGACGTGACCTCGTAAGCAGTGTTTGGATATACCCATACATAGCAGTGGCGACGAGGACAAATAAGCATAAGGCTCAGAACGGAAAGTAGGCGGCAAATGGCCAAAAAGAGTAACGGACAAGGAACATCGTGGATACAAAATCTGAAGAAAAAGGAGGTGGCACAGGAACTGAGGGAAAGAGGCATCGAGTTCAAGGAGGAAGAGGGCATAGACGAATTGCGTCGGAAATTACGGGGAGCAGTGAAAGAACCACAAGAAGGTAACAGCTCGGAAGCACAGAACGAAGAAAAACCAAGAGGACAGAAATTAGGAATAAAAATGGAGTACACCGCAAGCCTCGAATTCAAGATAGGGGTCGACGACTGGGAGGAGTTCGTAGAGCGAACCGAGTTATATTTCGAGGCAAACGATATAACAGACGGGAACAAACAAAAAGCCATATTCCTCACGAAATTAGACGCGGAAGCGTACAAAATCGTCAGAAAAGTGTGCGCACCGAACAAGCCAAAAGAGACACCACTACCGGAAATTATAGAGAAGGTAAAAAATTATCTAAAACCAAAAGTGAACATGACGGTACTAAGAGCTGAGTTTCGGGAGCGAAGACAGGGCAACGAAGAGACAGTCACGCAGTATATAGCTTCGTTACGCAAAGCAGCGGAAGATTGCCAGTTCGCGAACGAAGAGGAAGCGATCCGGGATCAATTATTAACAGGAATCCGGAGTAAGCAGATTAAAAGAGCGCTTTTCAAAATAGAGGAGCTGACACTAGATAAGGCGGTTAAGACGGCTACGGCTATCGAACAAGCAGAGAAGGCAGTAGACAAATTGACCGCGAAAACAGAGGACGCGGAGGAGAACAAAACAGAGGACGAGAGTGTGTACCACATACGAGCGAGACAGCAGTGGCATGGAGAGGGGAGAGAGCGGCGCGGGGAGCAGACACGCGTTCGTGCGGATCCACGGACGAGGCGCCAGGAGCGGAGACATCCAGCACCGAGGCCGGGGCCACGAACACCGGCACGAGAGGAAAAATGTGCTTGCTGCGGAAAACCGAATCACCACCGCGCGGAGTGCTGGCATCGCGACAAGAGATGTAATGCGTGCGGTAAAATAGGGCACCTAGAGGCAATATGTAGAGCGAAGCGATCAGACAAGGGGAGAGGCGTAAGAGCAGTGCAGGTAGATCAGGACATGCGGGACTCAAGCGACAGTGAATCCGGAAGCGAGTCCGAGGGGTATGCAAACTTATTCTCGATGCGTACAGATAATAATTGTAATTCGATCCTGATAAAACCGCAATATTTAGGTATTGAAATGGAAGGCCAGCCAATACGGATGGAAATAGACACGGGAGCAGCAGTCTCGTTAATGAGCGAATTAGATTATAAACGTTTTTGTCCAAAAAATAAAATACAAAATACAAAAAAACGACTAACTTACTACGGCGGGGAAAGCTGCAAACCAATCGGGGTAGTAAAAAATATTCGAATGACATATGGGTCAAAAACGGCAACAGGGAACATATACGTGGTAGGATACAGCGGGAAACCGCTAATAGGTAGAGATTGGTTATATAAATTAGGCATCTGGCCCGTACACATAAAACAAGCGAACGACAAAGTAGAGAACGGGGGTCAGACGATGGTAAGAAATATCGCGTGCACGGAACAGCATTTGGAAGAGGTACGACGTAAATTCCTTAAAAGATATGACACTTTATTTTCACCCGGGATAGGAACATACAATAAAGCGGAATTCGTTGTACGAACAAAAGAGAACACAATACCGATTTATTGCAAAAGCCGATCGCTGCCCTTCGCAATAAAAGATAAGGTCAGTGCGGAAATCGACAGACTTGTGAGAGACGGAACAATATCGCCATGTGAGGTCGCGGAGTGGGCAACACCGTTAGTGCCCGTAAAAAAACCGGACGGATCAATAAGATTATGCGGGGATTATAAAGTTACTATTAATAAAAACATAATTGTAGATAGGTACCCCTTGCCGCGAATAGAGCACCTAATAGCAGGACTACAAGGGGGAGTTTACTTTTCAAAAATTGATCTCAAGGAGGCATATGCACAAGTGCCGGTAGCACAAGAGTCAAAAAAATATTTAACAATCTCCACGCACAAGGGACTCTACCAACCGAATAAGCTACCGTATGGCATTGCGTCAGCGCCGGGGTTTTTCCAGCGGCAAATGGAACAGATTTTCGCGGGAATGCCGGATGTCAGTGTCTTCTTGGACGATATCATTATAAAGGGAAAAACTACCGAGGAAAATCTTAAGAACACCGCCGCGGTCTTCGATAAATTACTAGAGTGCGGGTTAAGACTAAAGGAAAACAAATGTGCCCTGTTACAACGGAAAATAAAATATTTAGGCGTGGAGATTGACGAAAAAGGAGTACATGCGCAGAAAAATAAAGTAGACGCAATAAGTAAAGCACCGTCACCCACTAACAGGAAAGAATTACAGGCTTTTCTAGGGATGATAAATTACTACAACAAATTCATCAAAGATCGGGCAACAAAGTTACAACCGTTATACGATTGTTTAAAAGGCGATAAGTTCAACTGGACGGACTCTTGTCAAAAAGCTTTTGAAAACGCGAAAGACGAACTGCAATCGGCAGACGTGTTAATAAATTACGACCCAGCGAAGGAATTAATATTGACATGCGATGCTTCCGATTACGGGATTTCAGCAATCCTATCACACAAGACTCCGGAAGGGGAGCGCCCGATAGCGTATGCGTCAAAAACGTTAAACACAAGCGAGAGGAACTACGCGCCGATAGATAAAGAAGCACGAGCGATAATTTTCGGAGTTAAAAAATTCTTCGATTACGTATACGGCAGGCCATTTCTACTAAAAACAGACCACCAGCCATTAGTCAGAATCTTCGGACAAAACAAAGGGATTCCGGTCATGGCGGCAAGACGGTTGCAGCGTTACGCCAGTTTTTTGAATGGTTTTCAATATCAAATTGTGTACGTGAAATCGCAGGCAAACAGCGCGGACGGGCTATCGAGGTTACCGGTGCCAAGAAAAACTAAAGAAGCAAAACGCGAAGCGGGAAAGGAAGAATATACGTACCTGAATTATGTAATGCAAGAATCGTTTTCGTGCCTGGACGACAGAGTAATTGCACGCAGCACACGGAAAGATAAAGTATTAGCAGAAGTAGTGAGGTATATTAGAACAGGGTGGCCGGGAAAAAAAAGTACCAGGGAAGAATTACAGCCGTTCGAGAGTAGAAAAGACGAACTGACGATAGAACAAGACTGCGTCATGTGGGGGTATCGCGTGGTAATTCCAGAAAAATTAAGACCAATTATCCTGAAAGAATTACACGGATCTCACATAGGCATAGTAAAGATGAAATCGGTAGCGAGATCATTCTTTTGGTGGCCACAAATAGACAAAAACATTGAGGAATTAGCGAACAGTTGTCGCAGCTGCGTAGAGGTAAAGGACAATCCGAACAGAGTCGAGTTAAACCCGTGGAAATGGCCCGAACAACCATGGCAACGGATTCACACGGACTTTCTAGGGCCGTACAAGGGGCATAATTTTTTAATAATCATAGACGCCAGAACAAAGTGGCCAGAAATATTCAGAATGAAGTCTACAACCGCGGCTAGAACAATACAACACTTTCGTAGAGCATTTGCACGATGGGGACTCCCGCTCCAAATAGTTAGCGATAACGGCCCACAGTATACAAGCCAGGAATTTAAATCATTTTTGAAAAAGTTAGGCATACGACACGTCCTTTCCGCGGTAAAACACCCCGCTTCAAACGGGGCCGCTGAAAATTTTGTCAAATCCTTCAAGCAGAAGCTCAAAATATTACTGAAAGAGGGTAAAGAGGTAGACGAAGCAACCGATAGCATACTATTAGACTACAGGTCAACGAAACATTGTACGACGGGCGAAACGCCAGCAAAATTAATGTTAGGGCGAGAAATCCGAACAAAATTTGATCTGCTAAGACCAGATATTAATAAGCGGCAAAGTACAGAAACTAATAGACAGGTCGAAAACGCAAAGGGGAGGAGACAGGTAGAGTTCAAAGCGAACGAAACAGTATGGACAAAGGACTTTAGACGTAGCTCACCGAGATGGACGCAGGCGGTAATAGTCAAGAAGTTAGGGCCGGTAACGTACCGGGTGGAGCTCAGCGAAGGGCTGGTCGCGAAACGACATGTAGACCAGTTAAAGCGAAAGGGCTCAGGCGAAATACCGGAAGTCGAAGATGACAGAGAGAAGAGATTGGAGAAGGAAGGTAAGACGGCGGTGCGGCGATCTCCGAGGTTAGAACAGCGAAGAAGAGAAGCGGGCGCCTTAGACAATAAATAGAAAGTAGGAATAGTATAAGGGCGGAATTAAACGGGAAGGAGTGTAGTGTATGTACATGAGTGAACGGAGGGATGCGGCGTGCGTGTGAGAGGATGAATGTGTGCGTGTACGGAGCGGTGCGAAGGAGCCGAGTGAGGAGCGACAGTACCAATAAAGACGTGACCTCGTAAGCAGTGTTTGGATATACCCATACATAGCAGAAATGTCATCGCGCAGCGAACCCCTCGTCCGGATTTCGAAAGCAAAAGGGGGGACAGGCCTGTCGATCGACGTTCTCCAGAACGAGGACCTAATCGATCGCGCAGAGTGCGCCTAGCGATTTCCGTAATTGCGGTTGAGGCGCTAAATGGCGTGCTCCGTTGAAGTCTGGGCGGTCGACAAGCAGATATGTAGATCGATAGACAAGCTCTTGCTCGTGCGAGAGATGTAGGTACCAGTGGAATCAGACGACAGTCCGCAATCAATATCATTACCCAACGCACTCATCGTAACATAAAGTAAAAGATCTAGCACACTTATCCGACACGACAAAAAACGGATTGGATTGAAGGCATGTAAATAAATGAAGCTGCGCACACTCGTCCGGCACGACACGACATATATTTACGATTATTTAATTGTTACCGTTTTTGTCGTGTCGTGTCGGATAAGTGTGCCAGATTCTTTACTTTATGTTACGATGATTGCATTGGATAATGATATTGATTGCGGACTGTCGACTGATTCCACTGGTACCTACATCTCTCGCACGAGCGAGACCTTGTCTATCGATCTACATATCTGCTTGCCTTGTCTATCGATCTACATATCTGGTTGTATGATGACGGGACATTTTTCGCAATTAGTGTCATGGGCATTATGCTCGACGTGGATAGGTGTTCTTTTTTTGTTTTTTGTTTTTAGAGTTGTATCTTTTGCCTAAAGGATCTGGCCCACTTATCCCACGCGACCCGACAAAAATGGTAATAATTGAATAATTGTAAATAAATATCGTGTCGTGCCGGACGAGTGTGGGCAGCTTCATTTATTTACATGCGTTCAATCCAATCCGTTTTTTGTCATGTCGTCTCGGATAAAGGATCTCGCACAACTATCCGACAGGACACGACACGATAAAAAACGGATAAAATTGAATGCATGTAAATAAATGAAGCTGCGCACACTCGCCCGGCACGACACGACGTTTATTCACAATTATTCAATTGTTACCGTTTTTGTCGTGTCGTATCGTGTCGGATAAGTGTGCCAGATCGTTTACGCAAAAGATACAACTCTAAAAACAAAAAAAAAGGACACCTACCCACGTCGAGCATAAAGCTCACAGCACTAATTGCGAAAAATGTCCCGTCATCCTACAACCTGACCGCGATGACAGAACGCAGAGGGGGTGTTGTCGGAGGGGGAGGGGGAGGGGGCTCATAACCGAGGCACGGAAGAAAAATAGAAGCTCGCCGTCGAAAGAGGACAGGGCACTCGATCGCGAATCGGAGGGGCTGCCGTGGGGTCAGGGAACGAATTAGAAGAATTTCGCCATAAAAACCAGTTTTCCACGGCAGTCGGGGGTGGCGGCGGGGCGCGGGAGGGTGTGTGGCCTCTCTCTCTCTCTCTCTCTCTCTCTCTCTCTCTCTCTCTCTCCCGACGTCGACGCGCCGTGGAATACCGCCGGTGGTATTGTGCGCTGCCCGATATTAAAATGCCGGTGATTGATGTGTGTACCGTGCGGGAGAGAACGAGCAAAGCGGATGCCGGCAAGCGTTACGATACGGCAATGGGGCAGAGCCAATGGGACTCTCACCCTCCGCCCACCCGCACCTTACTAAAATACGAGGCTGTCATAACGGGGTGATATTGCATCTTCGTGCGACCCCCAACTTCGCCCCTTCGCTCCTTCTATCCACCGAGTCTAGCCAGTGTACAAAGCTGTCTTCGGCCGGACGACGGCATGCATTGCTGGACGATGATGTTTTCGATGACAAAGAAGATCGGGACTTTGCGATGATTGGTGGTTGGATCCGTGTAAATCAAGGGACGATGATGTGGGATTGGTGCGAGTCATGCGATGGGGAAGATCGTGGATGTTTATGGGGGAATCTGGTGGTTCGTTGTAACTGTGGTCCAGGTGGTGCCGGGCGGAACGAAGAAAGGGTCTGGAATGGTATTTGATTTTTGCTCGCTTTCCAGTACCTGAATGTGACTTTAATGTAGGAAATCCGGTGGTGCGGTGTAATAGGTAGGGCTTGCTCGTTCGGCCCATGCTTTCGCTCGGATTGTGCTCAGTGGGCGACGTAGTTATTTAACGTGCTACACGAACTTTTGTATGACGATCGAAATTCTCTGCTACAGGGATCCCTCGGCGGGCGCCAGGAAACTTTTTCGCCGACGCCGCGAAGCGATCGGTATTTATATCTGCATAAATCATACGCCTATTGTACGATACGGCCGCACCTACCACTTTCCGGTGAAAAGAAAAGGGGGATACGAGACGCGGTGTAAATCTCGCGCGGACTGGTCGGAGGATGTTGCGCGTCTTTGAATTTAAACGTGTATCAATGTGACCACCGATTGTCGCGTTTCGCGAGCCGCCGACTGAACCGTGCAGTGCATACGATTATAGACAGGAAGATTCAAGCGACGAAACAACGCGGATGCATAATGTAACCAAAAAACATTACAGTAATACCTCGACTTACAGCGTTTCGTACTTACGTCGACGACGAGTGTATTCCACTACTGTCGAACGGATTTTAATTTAATTGTGACAAAAACAGTGGCGATGCAGCGATACACGAACAGTCAGTCTCGACTACACTCCCGACGAATTACTGTGAATTGTGCGTACCGAAATTTTTATTGTTTATTTCGTTGGAGAAAGTTCTTTCGATGTCTTAAAGAAAAACCCAGTCACCGCCTTCGTCTTCAAGTAAGAAAAGAAAAACATTGACACTCCAAAATAACTGGGATGTTATCAAGCTTTTCGTCAAGTACAATCTTATGTGCTTTTTTACCTCGACTTACTAACTCGTCTATTCTGGAACCACCAACGACGTAACTTCGGGGTATGACTGTATTTACAAACGGAAACGCATATGTCATTTAACTACCCAGGCATCTTGGTACGTACGAAGCTCTTACGCGCGACGTGGATTTTGCGTATTTAAGTGCATAAACGTATTCGACGAACGGTGATCGTCTAGTCAAAACGCACCGCTCGACGACCAGTAAACACCCGTGTTTCCGTCACGAAATACCGTTCACGCTCTCTCTCCCTCTCTTTCTCTCTCGCGGTCGACGTTCACGCTCGCCTGAAATTTTTATTGTCCGTCCCGGACGATTTGTCTCTCTCGTTTTCGTTTATGTCACGAGCCGCGTTTACGTCGATTTATTACATCGCACTGCCCAATACCTCTCTCTTCCCGTTTGCGGAAACCAAACGCTGAACGGTTAAGTGTGGGTGGCGAGACACCGCAGAAACCGAGTTTTGCGGTGCTAAAATCAATTCCGTGTTTGCCTGTCAATTTATCGCTAATGGCCGTCCAGGTAACAGCTGATGATACCGCGCGTTGCTCCCTGGCAGTTTACCCCGTATGTCGATTTTAGTGATGAAGCATTCAGGGTGGGGGTCCATGGGTCGTTTCGAGGGGGTGGCGCGAGGGGTGAGGAGTTTCGACTCGAGGTTGACTCCCGAGGTTAATGCAACGACGATAATGGCCCGGCTCTATTACCCTGAGAATCCTATCGTTCTATCTTCGACTCTCGCGACTCGATACGGTGCCCACCGCAAATTACCCGTTAAATACTCTTGAGCACTAGAATTCAGCGAGTCATCTAAGATTCCGATTTGATGTGCGGCTGGACGTGAGAGTAGCATTGGTCGTCTACGTGAAGTTTGAAGATTTTCCGGTAACGCACGTAAACGATTCGAGAAGGGAGCATGGATGAATAGAGATTAGGTCGATTAGGATGATTCGGAAAAATAAGAGAAGAATGAGAAAAGGCGGACAAGGAACGATTGAAGAATGTTGCAAGTATGTACGACGAAGGTGCGTTGAAAAAGATTTCAGCGTCGATCTCTTTTCGAGATTCGTCGAATGCTTTAAAGACCAGGACTGCCGGGCCGAGCACCGAGTAAATTCGTTAAGGCCGAACAACAATAAACGTTGACGTTACTCCCCCCCCCCCCCCCCCCCCCCCAACAAAACGCGACGCCGTTCAACTCTCCCCATTGTCGGCTGATTGTGAGCCGAAAACTATCACCGCGGGCCCAGTCCCGCCGCGAAATGTGATTTTCTTCCCGAGCGAGCAATAAGCATATTTCTTAATACAAGCGAGTCGAGAAACAAACCGGCATTCCGGTTAGCAGTCGTATTCCTAGTATTATCAGGTTGGAATGTCGTCGTAATAAATGGTGGAATCGTCCCCTGCTCTCTTGCCCATCCCTACTGCCTACCTCCCCCCACCCCTTTTCCACCCACTGCTGGCACAAACAATCCCCGGCCGCGATTCACCCTTACATTGTTACGCGAACAAAGAGTCTCGCCATGGCTGACTTGCGCTATGTGCTTTATAGTAACCAGCCACCTCCCTAACCTCCGCCCCCTTTCGTGTCCGTCTCGTCCTGCGCAGTTTCGAGTGTCCGCAGAAGAAGCCTTGTAGGTTTTAACAATGCTCGCGATACACGCGTTGGACTCGACGTGGGGAGTCCTTGAAGAGAAGCAACGGGTAATGGTGGCGTGGCGTACAGCGCATGGTCGGGAGTGGATGCTTTTTTTACGGAGCAGGCCCTTTAATTAGAATACTTCCGAATGTTGCACTGCTCCGGAGCAAGCTGGTTCATATCATAGAACGACGTGATCGGGGTAAATTGAGAGGTCGCGAGATGCGACCCGTGATAAAGGATCTCGCACACTTGTACGGCACGGCAAAAACGGTCGCATTGGTATTGTTATGCCCTGCCCTTATCATGGGTCAGTCAGCAGCCCTATGACTGTACGTGTACATAGATTCTGTTCTCCGTAAAACTCATACCTCCGCGTCACCCTTATCCTTTTCCGACCTTTCAACTTGTTATTCTGCCAGTCCGTACTCTGATTCACTATCCCTTCTTTTTCCAAATTTCAGAAGCTATGTTAAGGAATGTTACCACCTAGAATAGTTAGTCGTACAGCAAAATTCTGTCGAGTAAAGTGGCCGTTTGTAATAAAGTCATCTTCTTTAAACCTATCTTTAATTAAACCTAACTTAGTAAGAGTCAGAACGTAGTGAAAAATAACAGAGATTCTTCACTCACGGCATAACGGTATGCATGTAAGTAAATGTCGAATCGTGCCGGATGAATGTGCGATATATCCTTGACACAGTAGTAGACAATTGCGTAACGCAATGTATGGCGGGCATAAAGGTTACGGAAGAATTCGTTTAATCCAGATAGAATAAAGTACGAAGGATAATCCTGAAAAGTGCGCAGAGAGCGTAACTGCTCATTTTTCGGCATATCGGATGATTACGTAAGGCCGACGGCCTCGCGGCGCAAAAACTGCACAATTATTGGCGAAAAGCGCGACGCAGCGCGCGCGGGTCGCGTCAGAGGCACTTTCCAGAAAACAGCGGGGCGGATTGTCGCCGGAGAGTGTCGGGCGGGCAGCAAGTATGAAGTACTATCGTAGCTGTCGCGTGGGCAGCCGCTTTATCGCTTTAGCGTCAGATTAATAAGCCGCACGGCAGGCAGTAACGCACACGAACACACGTACGGACACCCCGGGCCCACGATCCACGTGCGTCTCTACACACACATACACAGACCCACAGGGGGCGGCATGAGCATCGTCGCGCACACACACACACACACACACAGGCGCGCGCACGCACCCGTACCGCGTGTATATCACGTCTGACAACAAACAAAACCCACACGCGCACGGACAGTATGCGCGCACCGACACGCCGCTCTCGCGAGGCGAAGCCGCACACGCGCGGGCCCCTTACTATTTATTTTATTTGGCTTATTCGTTTCCGGCGGTGTTACATCGCCGTTTGCAGGAATTCAATCTCTGCCGGCGCGGCGCCCTGCACGTACAACTGCGTCCAGCGACGTGTGCGCGGCGGCACACAAACGTGGCCGGCGTGGGTGTACGCACGGACGTACGTGTACGCTCGAGTCACTCTTGCCGCGCGTACCAACGCCCGTCGCGGAGTGTGTACGTCGACTAATACCGATGCCCCCCCCCGGTTACTAATACGAAGAACGTTCACCACCTACATCAGCATCACCGCCACTCGCCTCTCTCCACCCTTCTGCATGACATATGATCTCCCATATTGCCACGGTACACAGGCAGCGCACGTACAGTCGACCTGAGCGCTCGTGCGCCACGTCTCTCTCTTCCCATTCTCTTTCTCTCTCTCTTTCATCCCCGCGCCGGGGGTGGACAAAAACGCAGCACGCGCATTCGCACGCCTACTGGCGCAGGTACCGGGAGCACGAGAGAGAGAAAGAGAGAGAAAGAGAGAGAAAGAGAGGGAGAGAGGGAACGAACGTTTGTCACCGCGCGAGTTTCGCACTGCTACATAATATCTCAGGGTTACACACCGCCGTTGTTCTACTCGTGTCGTCGCGGTCGACTACAAATAGCGCTCACGGGCTAACGCACGGCGGTTTAATAAAAAATAAAGGAACGAGTGCCGCGCGGGTGGGAAATGGAAGGGAATGGAAGGGGACACGCCGGGGTTATGAAGCGGTGGAGAGAAAAACGCGAAAAAGCGGGCCTTCGCGATGCGGCCGAGGTAACTTCCGGAAAGGTGGCAGAGTTAAGTTATGGAATGACGTTCTTTTTTCTCGTTTTCCGTCGCGGGGCGGCAAGACGAATGGAGACGTTCTATATGAAAGCGTATTGTCCGCGGGTTCTGGGTCAATGATGTGTTATGTGTATGAGAAACGAAGAGGAAAACAGGGCGCTGCGACTGATGCGGGATCGATTAGAAAATTGCGGATTGCGGATTTCGAAGATACGCGTATCTATATCGGCCGCCCTCAATCCTTTCATCGAAACGCATCAACATTCTCGACGCTTTTACTCGTCGCTCGCGCGGTATGTCGGAATTACTCATAACAGACAACCGTCGATGGGAGGGGGGTCGTGTTGTAAAACAGGGAAAAAAGCCCGATATAGCCGTAGCATAACCCGTCGGGGGGAAAAAAAGTGAAAAACGTCGGTGCAGCAAATCTGCGCCGATGCTATTTGTTTATCATCGGGGATATCGACGATGCCGAGTGGCAAAAAGGTATTGACGAAGATATGTCAATTAGACAGATTGTGCGCCGGCGAGGAATAGCGTCGCATTCAAAAATAAACTTGTGCAGAAAATTTGCGTTTTGTGCCGCAACGAAACAATCATCCGCATCCGATCGAAATCGCAATGATCCACGGTACTCGCCTATTTCGAGCGCGTCGCTGCAAAAGGGACGAAGCGCGAAACAGGACCAAAAAATGGCAAGGCACAGAGCTAGACGAAAGGGCCGATTCGATTCCCAACGAACGGACGCGCTTTTTTTCTCTCTCCTCCCGCTCGACACCATTTGCGCGCGATTATCGATAACGAACAACGAGAGAGATCAACCGTTAAAAGCGTCGGCAGTTGCGATAGCGTTAAACAAATCCGCAAGTCACCATAAGAGCCCCGCTGGCGTAAACCAGCCGGCGCCGGTGATGTGGGAGGGAGAGAGAGAGAGAGAGAGAGAGTGTGGGTATCGGTGGAAGGGAGGGCGACGAGGGCGAGGCGGGGGATGAAAAGTGTGCCGAGGAAACTAAATCAAAGGGAATCCCCGCAAACTGCTTACCGCTGTCGAGCGCGCGTAAAGATTTAAACTAACGCGCGCGAGCTCGCCTCTCTCACCCGTTCGTGCTTCGCCCTTATCGGGGTCCTATCGCTTCGGAAATCTCGAATACGATGCGCTCTCCCCCCGAACGACGCTTTTAAGCTTTGAACAGGGACATTTTTCTTGCCGCGCACACGTATCTGCGCGAGTAATCCCGCCTAAACACGCGATACGTGCGTGTACATGACAAAAGTGTCAAGATCCCTATGTAAACTGACGTCCGTACAGATCCTCCGCGTATGCCTTCGAAAAGCGTGACGGCTGTAGACTGAGTCTTGTCCTGAGAATATCGTGAAACGTGCGAATACGGGCCCAGTGACAACGTTTTAATAATCGCAGCGGCTGAAAGTACGATAAAATGCATAAGCAGGCGCGTTTTGAGTTATGCCGGGCAATAATCAACAACGCACGTGACTAAACGTCAGGAAGCCGCGTTCAAATGGCACATACGTTTCTGCCGCGCGTCCCCACGCCGTTCGCGTTATCAATTCGAAAATCTCTAAACAGCCTTCATCGCCCAGGCCGCGCTCGCCGCCGTCGACAGTCACCCCTATCCGTCAACGCTATCTCCTCCGGTCGCAACAACAACTCACGAGCCCTCCCCTTCCCACCGATTCGCACGTCGTCGCACGGCTGACACGGATTTTCCGCGCGCGCACGTCGATATTAAAGAAAATTGCTGGAAATTCGTTTGGCAGAGCGGAGCGGGACGTGGGCGATGGAAGGAGCGAGAAAAAGAGAGCGTCGAGCGGAAACCAGTCGCACGTGCCACGCGCGAATTTATTTCAACCTTCGACGCGTCGACCCACCCCCGCCGACAGACTAGACCTTCGCGCGAATTTTCCCGGCGCCCGCCGGCGGCGAAAAATCGCCCAAAAATTACACGCCCGGCCAATTTTCGGAGTATCGAATGCACGTAATAAATATACTGAATATCTTTTCTAATTACTCGGATGTCGGGGGTTGAAATTTTTCGGCAACGCGAATTCCGGAATTTATTATGGAAAATGCGTCGTTGAAAAATAATGCTGATTGAGAGGAGCGCGGGCGAAGGAACGTCGGGGCGGATAAATTCGGCCGCAAGAGCGGCGGTATCTTGGCAGTTCCATCGAATCGCATCGCATCGCCACCCCCCGGCCCTCCCTCCGCGAGCGTGCTGAGGGTTTAAGGAAAATCGGTGAAAATTTAAAGCGCTCGCCTAGGGTGCCGGAGGTGCATTGGCGAGAGGGGGAAGGGGGTGGGTTTTGGTGGCGGTGGCGATGATGGTGTAGGACCGGGCGATGCGGGCGTCCAGGGGTTGGCAGAGGGTGGTTGAGCGAGAGGGATGAGCTTCTGTTATCGGGACGCTTATCGTGTGTGAGGGGCTTACGTGGATTGCGTCCCGGCAACCACCACCATCGTACACCCACCCTCCTCCCCCCCTCCCACAGCCCTGCCTCCATCTCGCACCGGTGGACTACACACATCCCCGAATCTGCCAAACATACTCTCGCCCGACCACCAACAACCACGCCCCCGCCGTTCCACCCCCGCAGGCCATGCCGCTATGCCACCCCTGTTACGACCGACCGACAAATAGGTACTAACACGTCGTGATTAAGCCGCGTTTACACCGACGTCGACCCACCGATGTTTCGGCAACTTCGCTGGCCCGAGGGCAACGAGGCACGGCGCGAGCTTTATTCTTCACCCGTACTGTCCATCGTTTCGTCGAAGATGTAACCTCGTTCTCGTCTCGTTGCAGCGCGATTGCATGCGAAGTGCCGCGGGTCACGGGAACGTACGGAGGGCACACGGTGTGCTGAACGACGCGAGACTTCACACGCTCACGATTTTGATTGATAAAACATTTTTGATGTCTTGCTAATTAAATGCGACTCATGGATATCGTGTGGCGTTCGTAATTTATTATTCTTTGGTCATTTTTCGTTTTTTTTGTTTTGGTTCAGCGCGAACGACAGACCGCGGCGACAATGAAGTGATAAATAATAATTAATATTATCGTAAAGCTTCTTGCGATATTAACACGCGGCCCGTCGACGGTGAGCGTCGAAAAACGAACGGTAATTACATCGTTTTTTTTCCCCACGTGCCCTCCTCCCCCGTTTCATGCGGAATATATTATTCGTGACGCAATTAGCGGTAAACGTAAATTGTACGTGTTCGCGCGCGCGTCGCTGCAATTGTCAGAAGTCAAGCGAGTTTGTCTAGTGTCCGATTTCCCGTCGGGTCTGACAACCACCGACCGCATCCACTGATTTCTAATGCAATATCGCAAGTGCGCTCCGCTACGGGGCGAGTAATTAATAAACAGCGATGGCTGCCCATCACAAATAAATAGCCCCCGTCAATATAGTTTCTTGGTCCCTTTTCAGGCCGCATGGCACGCACGCTGGCCCCATCGTTTAGGTTACAATCGAAAAACAAAGGGACCCTTCATGTGTCCAACTCAATGCACTGTACACAAGCATCTGCGGTTACGTCGTGTTTACAGTGCCCGCTCAGAACGTGACAACGTTGAATTTTCGCAAGAAAATTACAACAAGGACAGTTGGTTGCGTGAAATAAGTCGAAATTGTCGCGCCGACGTTTATTGTCGGTATATCGGAAGGAAACATTTGCGCAAAATTTTATTCGATATTACGAACGTACTGTACGGGAAGAAGGTTACTGCCTGTCTGAAACCTTTTTTTTCTTATACATTTCTATTTCTATAAAAGAATTACGACGGTACAATAGCAAAAAAAAAAAACGGTGTAATACCGATATTATTTTGTGTTTCGGTGCTGCAAGAAAATTCAATAAACCGAGTGAACTCCTAATGCCTACCACTCGTGACGCTAAAGTCTCTACGTACCGAAGCGAAGAAAACTTTTTCGAGAAGCCTTTCACGCGCAATGGGAAACGAACGATGACCGTGCACAATCTTAATCCGGATAACATATTCTCATTGAATCCATTTGCAGGCCGTGTTCGCCGCCTCCGAACTACATCGCCATTGCCTCGTTTCGATCAGCAAATAGGTAGTAACATGTTGTTATTATGCCGCGTTTACATCACCGCACGTCATCAGTGTGAATACTCCGCGCAAAATAGGATGCTTGTGATGCGCGAGAGCGATCGATTTTACATGCCTATTACAGGGCGAACGTAACGGACGCTCGAAACATTTTACATTGCGCATATATGCAGGGCTCGCAAATAATGTTCATCGGTCGGGACGTATTCTGCCCGGCATTAAGGGAATTAACCGCGGTTAAGGGCTTGACTGACGCACGCCAGAACGACGGGTTAATTATAAAACTTATACCGTTAAAGCTGTTAGCAAAATCCGACTTCATGAGCCTGCGAAGAATTCGCCGAATTCGACAGTAAAATGCGGTTAAGGAATATATCCGGTCGCGACGACGAGTTCGCAGTTACGCGCCGATTCGTGAAATGTTCCAGTCGCAAACGCAGATTCTCGGGACGAGAGAGATTCTTTCTGTGCGAAACTCGTTATCCTCGCCTCCCACGATACCTTTCCGCCGCTTGTCAACGCCTTAATCTGTACTGATCCGCGCAGCGTAACGCACCTGTTTCCCAGCGTAACATCGCGTTGCGGAGAATCCTAAATCATTGAAGCTGACGGTAGTAGTGGTGCCTCGAGGGCGAACGGCGAGAGAGTTTCGCGAGAAGTAGGCACTTTCACGTTCCTCCATCTCACTCAGGCCAATCGAGCGGAGAAAAAGGAACAATGTCTGGGTCCTTACCGCGCGACCGACATATTATTTTTCATAAACGCGGCGTAAACGACCGTTCCGCGTGATTGCATGGGATACACTGGGATGAACGCCTCTACTAGCCGAGATCTCATCCACGACGTAGATCTAGGGGGGACGATTTCGTTGATCTTCTCTCCTCGACGACGCCGACGTGGCGTGCGACGAGGAAAGTCGACGAGGACGGATATCGACCTCCCATCCAGCCTCAACGCTCCTTCTGTGCTTTTCGAGTCGATAGACGAGGACCCGGAACGAAAAGAACGGAGTTCAAAGAAGAGCCACGTGCGCGACAATGCGAAACTATCGGATTCTCGGACGGATATTAAAACGGATATTGAGGACCTTCGGAAACCGATCGGCTGGGCTAAGGAGAGCAGGGTATGTTGGATAGATATATAAAATAACAGAGTATGGACTACGACTATCGGTCGCATGATCCTGGAAATCATTCGTTCGGAATCGTACAAACGATCTTATTGAAGTCGCGAAAAAGACAAGTTGGGTGTCTTGGACTTGGAGTGTTTTATGAAAACAGTTTATTCACGAAAAATGTATTATACGGATATTTACAGTGGCGCAAACTAAAACGGACAGTAAAAAGGCAAACAAACACACAGGAACACACGGATAATATATAAAACTTAATGTACGTATTAACAATATGATATATATGAGAGAAAACGAAACGGAATAGAAAACGTATAATCGTGTGTACTCGAGGCGGGATACCGCGAACGCACTGGAGGAGTAAAATTCGGCCACTGAACTCGAACGTTCGTCCTTCGCTGCGAGGTCCGAAAACAAGCGAAATAAGGAGAGGTACCTCTCCTCCGCGTACGCCTCACTTCAACAGTAGTCGTCGATCCAACCATGAAAAGGATGCATGCGACGCAACAGATCTGATGGAAAGCACGTCGAGGTACGGATTATTCTATAGAGACAGCCGGCTCGCATCCTTAACTCCCGTAATCGAGCGTCTACTGTGCTCAGCCATTTACGCGGTTGTTTTAATAGCGAGGCGGAACTGCGGAGGAATGCGACGAACGACAGAGACAGAGACAGGAGTCGAGGAAATGAAGAAGCACCGGGCTTCCTGCCGACGCGACGCTTGCCTCGCGCGAATTCGTTTACTTTCTATTAGTCCGTTTTTATCGGGACCGAGATCATCGTGCCGCCCCCTTGCAGGCCATCAGTGCCTAGATGCTCGAGAGCGTAACGTCTTGCATCGCCACCTTTTTCGGCCAACTTTCGGCTCCCTATCCGCTTCTCGCCTCTCCGCGCGCGACAGTAATTTTACTTAATTAAATTCCGTTCTTTCTGCCTTTGCTCCCGCGACCCCTCGTCCCCATCCTCCCGGTCCTCGTCGTCCTCGTCGGTGCAGACTGCCCACCCACCCCCTACGCTCCGCTCTCACTCTCTTGCTTTCTTGCTTTTTCTCATCCCGTCACCCTTGTATCACCGTCCACGGCCGTCACTGATTTTTCTCGGCTCCTCTTCCCGCGTCTCTCACTCTCTCTTTTTCTCTCTTTCTGTGTCTACCAGTGAACCTTCAAAGAGGCTTCACCGGCATTTTTTTTTTATTTCACACTTCGGCTATTCACCCTCCCGAAAAAAGCGACGGACGAAAACGTTGCTACGAAGAAGAGTTCGCGTATCGAGTTCAATTTGTCGACCGAGAACGCGTGATGCTCGATACTTATACACGAACAAGAGTTCTGAATTCAGCTCGAGCCTAGCAGCCCAAAAATCAGTTATAATACAGTCACGAAAAATGTCAATAGTCACCTCCTATTATATCCGCCACTCTTTGTATCAATTTTCTTTTTACCGCCTAGCTTTAACGTAAGTTTCGCATGCGTCTCATAACCACGGGCCGAAATTCGAACGAAGGACAGCATATGGACGACGATTTCCTTTGAACCGAGATTCATCGAGCGGGTGAGATGTCAGCGCAGTCATAACGAGAACTGGTGCTGGTCGGGGGCTGAGAAGAATATGTCTATCGTGGCTTCCGACGTCGGGATAACGTTTCACGAGCGCTCGTTAAGTGCCGTAAGAATTAAAGGGCCACGAGGAAGAGGGCTGCCCCCAGCAGCCGAAGCTCTCAGACTCTGCGAGCCAGCCACGGCACAGCTGCGGGGTCGAGGGAGGGGGCTTCTTATTACCACTTCATCTGCAATTAACATTTATGGATGCGCGACTCGCAGCGACGGGCCGCTGGAAAAACTAATTAAATATTCCATGGCACGCCGGTTGGGGGAGACCGATATTCCTTCGCTACTGTTCAACCCTTAACGGCGAATCGGGGGGAGGGCGAGAAGGAGATAAGGAGTGGAAATTTCGAGTCACTATGGAGGCAATAAAAGTATTTCGCGGATGTTCCGCGGAAAATAACGACGCGTCTCCCGTCTTATCTCTCGCGCGGCATCCGTCGGGGGTGTGTTAAATTTCGAAATTTTCGGCCCAGCAAAATGCAGGGTACAGGGACATTGCGGTGCGGATATTAAAAGCTTTCGTAACGCAGGCGTTCGGGTACTTGCCGGCACTGAAACTAAATTGTCCGAAGAGAGAAGACGTTATTACCGTTCGCCTCGCAGCAAGTGCAGAGGCGAGCGAACCGACGACAGTCCGAACGCCCGTGCGCCGTCGTCGTTAGAGTTCCTGATAAACATTATTAGGTACTTACGAAGTAAGGCAACGCGGAACGAGCGGCCGGGAGGAACGGACTGTAACCGAGAAATAGAGAGAGAGAAGAACAGCTAGTCGGCGGAGAATTACAGAAATTACGTTCCTTTAATATTTCGGTACAGCCGAGGATCAAACGATCGCCAATTAACGCGCTTTCGAGGCGAATCATCGTCCGCTCTTTAAGAGGGAAGGAACGAGTGGGACACGAGGAAGGGAGGTGATCGAGAGAGACAGGAATAGAAAGCGGAGGGCATTTTTTTAAGGGTCCGCGCTCGCGAGCCCCGGCCGGTCGAGCCCGAGGAATATATAAATTTTAACGGGCGACCACGTTGTTGCCCCTTAATGCCCCGGTGGCCAGTTTCGGGTCCGGGTTACTGCCTTTCCTAGTACACGGCGATCTTTCTGACAGCGATGCTCGTAATCGTCGTCGCGACCAGGGGCCCCGGCATTCGCGGCTTGTAATCAAATCTCGTCCTTTCTCCGCCGCGGATTTTAACGGCTCGTCGTCTACGTGCGACGTTAAGGGCTGCGACTACGATGGACGAGAACAAATGCGTGCGACGACGTACCTTTCGCACTGAGACGATGTTATACTGATAGCTGAAAACTGTGCTTCGCTCGTGGTGCATAAGTTGCTTCTGTTTGAACGGGTTAATATTGTTTTTCTTTTGCAAAACGGAGTTTATGATGAATGTAGATCTTGAGACATAAATCGGTTTATAAGCGTGACGTAAGGTGGTTCAGGTAGGTGTTAATAGGAGAAGACAAACGTGTGCGTGGCTGGATGGAAAATGCATGTACTGCAATTGGCGGAAATGACACGGAACAGAGAAGGAAGGCCGGACTTTAAATGGAACATTTCTATGAAACGGTATACGGGCGTGATGAGTCCTCTTGGAATCGGATAAATTTTGATTTTGCAACCACCGCCGGATATATCCGCGGAGGAATTATTCAGTGAAGATTACCCGGACCAAAGGTCGGGGCAGCTTTGTAATCGTCGATCGCATCGAAACACGAGGATCCACGGGAAGAGTGTAGTGCGGGCGCCTCAACGCGCGCATAAATTCATATTTTATCGCAGAATGCATAATGCATCGACGCCTGGCATATTTCAAGCGCAGTTTTTTCCCCGCTACGCGTCTGCTTCTACGCTCGCCCGAAAGCTACCATAGTGTCTTCCAGCGTAACACACCTTCGACACGCTCTATCAGCCGTGAATAACCTCGAAAAAATGAATTCCAATACCCGTGGAAAGGATTTTCACATCTTCCCACGCCGAACCGTAACTTTTCCTCTTGCCGCAAAATCAATTTAAAATTATGCACTACGCGCAATCCTATGCCCTACAGTCGTACGTGCCATTTGCCATTCTGATGCGAATGAAAATTCGGCCGACGAATCGAAGGGATTGGAAAGGAAAAGTGTGAAAACGTCGTGTTGGATGTCAAATGAAATAATTAGCAGTGGCGAACGTTCGAAAGTGATGAACGACGGGACGGAGCGCACGATCGCGCTGTTGTATTAATTAAAGCGGCCAATTAAAGGTAGCCGAGTCCGTTACAGGAACGAGACGCGGGGGGGAGAGAAGGAGATAAGTAGCTAGAAGCCGGTGGTAGACTACGGGATATTCTCCGAGAAGGGAATAAGGCGCCGAGACCTGTTAATTTATCGTAATCGCTCGGTGTGACTAAGTAAGTGAGCGACGCCTTGCAATATTCTTTATTAAAATATCAAGCAACTTCTTTTCGCGTCTTGCTGCCACCCCTCGGATCCGACCCCTGGCATTGCCAAACACTACAGCATTTCCAAACGAGCCGAGAGAGAGAGAGAGAGAGAGAATAAGAGGCTGTATATGTGTCTCTCTGTGAGAAAAGGAAAAAATCTCGGGGTCAGAATAGATTGAGCTTTCGTCCGCTGGATGAAATCGACTGAGTCAATTTAAACGCGATTACCTCTTCAATCTGCCCGTCTCATCAGTTACGCAACTTATTACGTTAACGCGATTTGTCGCTGGCATTATTTGCCTGCGAGGACGCGAAATTGTTACATGCGAGCGCGCAAAACCCGATGATCCTTGTTTCGGGATTTTCAGAGTAATTAGATGACGCCAAGATCAATCAATCGGAGCGCGAGAACGATGGAAAAGGGAACGCAGAAGCATTGAAATTTATACACCGAGGGCTCTCCATTAGTACTACATTAAGTCCGGGCAAAGTCTATCAATCATATAAGCTCTATCGATCAATGTACGGGACGTATCGACTCCGTCAAATTCAATTTACACGTAAAAATCAATGGGTTTATCGCGCGCAACGTATTTCGTCGACTCTTCAACATCGAGCATCGAAGTTTCCAAAATTCTGCTCGAATGTCCTGTCCATGTACGTTATCGTGATCGCGGTGGCGTTTTGTCTGTATATCGCGTCTACGGCCTCGTGAATGACCCGTGCGCGGTAGCTGCCAATTTGCAACCAATATTGACACAATGGACGTCAGTTAAAGAGCGCGAGAGAGACGGGGAGAAGAGCATTATTTCGTTCGTATCAGCTACAGTACGAGCCGGTAATTGACAATTCGTTCGAGCAGAATAATGCGTCGTATTTCAGATACAACGTCTACACACATTCTGTCAACTGCTTCTTCGCGCAAGAAAAATCGATTCAAACGATCAATTTGCTTCTTTCCTTGAAGCCAGTGACAATAATTTTTCACGAGTAAAGACTAGTTTCAGTAGCGAGTCTGATGTTGTTTCGATCGACACGTAGAACACAGTAGCATTCTGCACTCGACATTTAACATTCGGAGGATAATTCAGAAGATTAAAGTTCTGATCGTATCAGATTGAAGATCGCTACACAATCACGTCTAATTACAAACATTTATTTTTCTTTCAATCCTTTACCGAATAAGAAAGCAATCTCTCACTACACATATTAAATACAGCTGAATTTCTTCGTTACAATTTTCGGATTTATTAAATCAACACAAACTCGTACCATTATCGTATCAATATTACCACCACCACACTCACCCCTGCTCATCCGCAGAAAGTGCGAAACGAAAAGAGACTGACCGGAGTGGACACTTTCATCCTCGACAACCCCTAAAAGCTACCGAGAAGTCCCCTCGCGAAAGACAATTTGCGCGCGACGAATTAATTCGTCGCCTCTTTCTCTCCGCCTATGACACTAACGAGAATTGACGTGCGTCGCTCGGGCAGCAATGACTGGAAGCGTCGTCCTGACGCGATAAATGGAACTTAGTTGACCGAATTGCTCGGACGATACTCGTGCAGCAGCGCCGAACATCGCGCTCCAGCCTTCGCACTCAGTGAAAGAGAACAAGAAAAGCAAGAGGGGTGAGGGGGAAAAAAAAAACGCAATCACTTCGGCAGTAGACTGAAGGACGTAAAATCAAAAGCTTCGCTACTTTTTTTCTTTTCGGGGGCAGGGGCCGTTTAAGTAGGTCAGTACCCACACACAATGCGCGCGCGCGGGGGGGTGGTGATGAAAGAGAAAAAGGGGGCGTGTGGAGAGGGTCGAGGGGTGATCACAAAAACACGTTGTTATGCGAACTGCTGAAAATACGCGAGCAGTGTATACGCGACCACGTTTTCATCCGGGTCATACATACGCAGCCCGATATACCTGATAACCAGTGGCAAACGAAAAAAAAAGAAAAAAAAAGATCGGCAGGGCGGCTGTAGCGAGAGACAAGGAGAGAGACTCCGATATATGTGCATATACATATATATACATAAAAAAACAGGATATACAGGAAATGGATATTGAAACGTATATTCGGTGAGAAAGGCAAAGTAGACCGGATATTGAAATATGTTTTTCAGGAGTACGTTTTGGATCAATGCGATTCGGAGTTTCAACGATGCTGGTCAGTTGAGAAGGGGGGGGGGGGGGGGGGGGGGGGCAAAAAGGTGACAGGACGCGTGTGTGTAACCGAGTAAGGGGTAGTGACGAAGCGTGAAACTTACGCGGCAGTAGTTGCGAACGATAATTACGAGAAAAAGCTGTTCAGCCCGATGTGCGCATGCCGCGCACCTGTCTCGATGAAATTCTGCGGAATATCAGTCGGCGGAAACGTTAATGAACCGTGAACGAATTTTATCTCGATTCGGTTTAAATAAAAATTCATTATAGTAATGGCGCGTCATGTATGCTGTTCTCATACGAACCGATATCAGATGTACACCTACGTACACGTGCATCCCTTTCTTTCGTCGAACGGGTCGACGAACACGTCGAATATTCCGTACAACGAATGTCGACGACTGCGTCAGATTAGAAAATCGGATCAATCGAGTGGGGGAGTGGTCTATAAATGGTGGGGTCACGTGGATGGCATCAGGTGCGCCCTAATCGGCCGACGAAAGCGGACGTTGCAGCAGATCTTGGGAGATTTGTGGACACGAAGATGAGCGTAGCTCGTGGGCTTAGCCTGTGCAAACGCGCAAGTCGATCTGCTAGCTGGATTTGCGGGATCGATGGACCACTGGAGGCACGGAGGAATTGCGGGAATGAACAGGAACAGATCGATAGCTTGGCCCAGTCGTGCCGGCGCGAGGTGCCTTAAGCCTTAAATCGATCACGCCGAATTAGAGAGCACTTATAATTCACGCGACGATACAGACGCGTATGGACGTCTGAATATCGCTGGCTCAACCCGACAATCCCTATGATATGTTCTTAGTCAGTCGGCGTACAATAATGACACATCGCTCGTTCTCCAGAAATATCGATACGAAGCAAGCTGCTATCGTAACGTAATCACTCCGCGTCGACGCTGAAATGGGAACAGAATCGGAACGATTGACAGCAAACTATCACCTCAATGTGTTACACGTCGACGATCGAACTGCGTTAAAGTGCAAAAGCGTTCAAGATTCCCTCCAGACTCTCGCCCCCAGTTGTTAAACGTCTCCCACCCTCAACCATTAAGTAGTATACATTAGTCACTATAATACGTTAGAAACTAAGCAAAGAAATACAGATTATCCGCGACCGTTCGCGAACGCTTCGACTGCCGCATCGGACAAGTGTTAACAAGAGGCAAGCAGAGCGGCTAAAGCAGGGGTGAGCAAGCATCGGTCCGTGGACTCGGTGGCCCGGTTCGCGGACCACTCAAGTCCTCGATCATTTTCGACGAAATATCCAGCAACGCACAACGCACGTTACATAGACTTCGAAAACGACCGGTCGGCCTCGCGTTGCCCACTCCTAAGCTGAAATACGGCGCGTCCATGGCAAATAGAGAGAGATATAAAGACAGAGAGAGAGAGAGAGAGAGAGAGAGAAAGAGAAAGAGAGAGCAGCAGTGTTGTCATTGAGAACATTCTCCCGCGCCCGTCTGCTTACGGATATCGAAGCGCAGCGGCGTCGTCGGCGAGGACGAAGTAGCAACGCGGTAATGAAGTTGGCTGGTAGGCCTACCTTGGTCGAATACAAGGCAGCGGGTGGTCTTGGCAGCGAGTCCCGGGGGCAGAGCGAACCTGTAGGCCGGGCCCAGCGACAGCCCCAGCCCCAGACCGAGCGCCTCCGCGCCGCATCGGCCCCCGAACACAGGCCCCACTAGAATCACCCACATAACATACGGTCATCAGTCATCGGAGTCATCAGGCATCGGAGACAAGACGGCATAAATCATCAATCAGCAAGAAATCGGACCCGAAGAAATCGCATGCAACGGGGCAGTGTGCGGCCGAGTGCGCGAGGGGGTGCTCACTGTTTGTGGGATGCTTTCTTTTCTTTTCTTTTTTTCGTTCGCACTTTTTTGCAATTACTCTTTTTTTGTTGGTTTGATTGTAAATTTGTTTGCGAACGACGATGAGGAAACGAAAGGTGCGGGCGTGCAAAGGTGCGGTGTGACAGAGGGAGAGTTTGTTATTTTTGCTCTTGCGTCGGCCGAGAATGGTTGGATGTATAGAGACATGTGGTCGAATTTGGAGAGTCACCGGGGTTGGGTAGTGAGGGTGTCGTTAGTAATGACAAGTCGCGGGGGCGAAGGGAATTGTTATGTATTCGTGAAACGTTTAAAAGTTTCCTGCGTGGCGCTCATCGACGTGCCTAAAACAAATAAGTCATTACAGATCATGCACATCGCATTCGGAAACACGTTAGTCTGCAGCTCCTCGGAAATAGTTAATGAAGAACACGAAATTCATGAAACTCCTCGACGAACCACGGAACGAAGCTTCGAGTCGAATGAAAAACGACGACCAGACGTGGGGGAGGAAGATCATAAAATCATTGAACGCGAACAAGATGCTCGGCGATGTCGCGCGCGCCACAATGCACGTGTCTATATCTCATATTTGGCAGCATGTTATAGGACTGTATTGAGGGGCGAGGCGAACGATCAGGATCAAACGATACTGCAACAATATTATCCCGTAGGACACCCGATCTACGTTCTCATCGTTTCAACCCTACCCCCACTCTCGTCGCTACCCCCCTGTGACCCGACTCTACAAATCTGCCGACTATGGCTTTATTATGATCTAATATAGATATGCGTACACTGTCATTACGGGATAAGTCGTCGGCCGAGTTTATTGCTTTTTAGTATGCAACGGGCACGTGTCGAGCACTCGACGCTCCAACGACTCCCCACCTTTGGACTCGCTCCCGTCGTCGCGTTTCACGTTCGACCGACCCTAAGAGAAACTCGACACGGTTAAGCGGCGAATTAGATCCATGAAAGTGTTCCGCGACCCGCCACTTGGTGCTAAGCATTCAAATCTACCGATATATATGTATTACGAGTACGTCTATAATAAAAATTAATGACCATTCGTTGGTAACGATGAAATTCCGAGTACGACGTAGAGAATACGGTGCGGCAGGGTTTTCGGTAATTTGGCAGAATTATTTCAGGTTATACTACTGTACTAGGTACATTGGTACTGAAATTCTGTAATTAATCGCAGGCCACGGGGGAAGATGTTACGTTACACGAAAGGAGAAGCTCGACGATAGATGAAACCATTTATGTTTTCACTTTGCAGCGTATTTCAGCGAGACGAAATTTTCTCTGTTTCGACGTTATTTAGAGGGGCAAGATTGAAAGACGGGCGAGAAGGTGGCATTCGAAACGAACGCACGATGTCGGCAGCTGGGAAGGGGGGGGGGGGGGGGGGGAGACAGAGAAGGTTGAGTATAAGGCACGCACAATGCGTCGGGACCATAATCTAAATTCATGTCCGACGGGATCTCGGGGCGGATAAGTACACCGACCATAATGCCGGCAGCTTAACATACTTTTTAAATTGCGCCTTTGAGATGCAGAACGTGAACTGCGGAGGAGGGCCCACTTGTCTTATTCCTCCGCTTTCCCTCTTTCTCTCTCGCGCTCTCCATTTTTTCTTTACACCCACCCCCCCATTCCCTTTTCTCGTCCTTTTTCCTTTAGTAGCTTACACGCTGATTAAGACACCCGATACAATTAGGCGGCGAGGAGAACCTCAAAAGACGCGGCTCCTTGCGAGCGAATGAGAAAGAAGAAGTGGAGGAAGAGGAGGAAGAAACGCTTTACGTGCCCCCGGTTATGCGCATCTATCGGGTGTGCTTCGAGAAATGATTCTCTCTTTTAGTCTCCTCTGAACGTAAAGCCCATTATAACTGGGACGTTCCCTGAGAATTTATTCGTCCGTCTATAGTCTATATCGTGCGACAATTAACACATTGCGAACCGCTCACGAGTTTTCTGTTTTTCACGAGCCATTTGATGATTTAAGTAACGTGCAGTTTGCCCAAAAACGCGCGGTCCCACGCGTACATCTTAGAGATTTCTATGCGGTACGCAATGTGTTAAGTTCTTCGAAAACGCGCAGAAACGTAACGAGAACAGGATGAAGTTGTTAGGACGGAAAAAGCAACGGACGAACGTTTCGCGTTCCATCGGCAAGTACTACCCATCACGCGGACCATCGAGGTATTGAATGGACCAAAACGCCGAGCTCGGCCCTACATATTTTTCGGGCTTTGGCGCGCGACCGAAAAATGTTAAGGATCGCGGGCGCGTATTTATTTTATCATGCGTATTAAAAGTATGTTTCATTTTTCTGTGTATACGGGCATGATCGATGCTACGTTTGCGGAAGCGCTAAAAGCAGTGTTCCTCCCCTCCTTCCAACTCGCTCGCGATCCAAATTTTCGTCCGGACGATCCGAGCGCGGAGCCCTCTTTTCAAGCGGACCGCAGCTTCTGCATCTTTGGAAATTCGATGATTGCCGAATGTGCGCAACGTTGTCCGCGGGCGGTCGGGCGAATGATACACGATCATCGACGCGCGCTCGATGGCGTGTAACTTTTTCGTCTCCCGGTTTCCGAACGGCGCGGCGCGCGGGCCGGCCGCGCTGATCGTCACGTCCGATCATTTCACAAACGTGAAACCGAATGACGATCGATCGCCGTGGGCCGACAGAACAACCAACACGCCGACGTGTATCACCTTTTTCGAATGCCGCCTCTCTTTGTCTCTGTCGGCCTCTCTTTCTCTTTGCCCCTGTCTACCCGTCCACACCCAACGTATGTATTTGTCTCTCGTTTGTTGATCGCGCACGTGACACAGGAACCCGCGGCCAACTCGTCGATGGTCGTTTATTTGACGCGTCCAATTGACCGTACGGAATTAATGTTGCGTCGTTAAAGCGCGATAACCGCGGCACGCTCGGTTCGTTTCGTTTAACATCGCCTCTTACCTCCCTCACTTTTACTCCCGCGCATTTTTCCGAAACTTCGTTCCATCCTACGATCGTCGGACCGGGACGGCGCGCATAAATGAACATGTTGGTATTAACACTATGCCGTTCGGCGACACCACAGTGATGACCTTCGCAAAGTATTGCCTGACGGCCGGCGACACCACAGTGGTGACATTCGCAAAGTATTACCTGACGGCCGGTGACACCACAGTGGTGACAGCCGGACGGCATAGTGTTAATAATGGTGTGTAAAAATAGTGTTAGTGGTGCCGGCGCCGAGCGAAGAAATTTTAACAAACAGTGCGGCCGCCAAAGTGTTAAAAGCAAACTACAAGTATTGTCTCGAGATCAGTGTCAAAGCGCGAGAACTTCCGTCGAAAACGGTACGCGCAGCACAAAGAATCCTCTCGGGATTTCTATTGACAGTAGAAAGCCGCTCAGAAGTCGAGCGATACTTTCACACAGTCGACAAAAACCGACCGCCGCTCTGAGCGACGCGTGACAGATTTTTTTTCGTCGGCAGAATATCTATACCCCAGCCTGCTTCCTGCTTCGAGGACACCCCGTAGGTGACGTCAGGTGAACGGCGAGGCGAATCGTGCCGTTTAAGCCGGGACGCAAGTCAGTCAGGACAGACGACCCTGACTTTGTTAGCGCTAATCCCAAGCTCAGGACTCCCGTGCATGCTCCCGTATACCTACTACTCCGTCAGGCGAAGTGCTCTTCACGCCAATTAGACGCACCCGCGCGGGACCGACTTGGGAATCGTGATTTCCGAGATAATCGGGAGTTAGGATCGGACACCGTGTAAAAGGGCGCGATGAGCGTCGTCGATTATCGTCCGAAGGAGAGAGTGAGAGAGAAAGAGAGAAAGAGAGAGCGCCTGGACCGCACCGGTCGGAACAGAATCCGTGCGTGACGCGGCGAGATTATCGCGTCCATGCATCTTAATTCGTCGCCGCCCTTTTTTCTCTCTCCCGATGCCCGAGCCTGGGGCGACAACTTCATTTCTCTCCTGTCGACGCGATTCAAATGTTCGTCGTGCAACAACACTTCACGTAAAACACTAAGCTTCGCGTGCATAGTGCATACAATCCAATGCTACCCCTAGCCCCTTAAGGGTGGTCCAGAAGAACGAATGTCAAAAAAGTGTGGAACGTACGATTGGCGATGTCAGGATTGGAGGGTAAGCGGGGATAGATGCGGATTGGTAAACGTCGATGTTCGTATTATGCATCCTTAACTGCGGACACTTTCTTACGCAGGCTTCCCGTCCGCGATGTGTCACGGCACAAGAAATCAGCGTACTGCCATTGTTCTGGCAGAGGATCGTGCGAGTACGAGGCGAGTGTAACGAGCAAACCCAGATCTCGCAGTTTCTCATGAGGACGAAGAACGTGTGCACACGTATGGGCCACCCTGTCTCGCGGATCAACGTCGATCAGCGGATCTACATGAATGAGCAAGCGAGGGGAGGGGGGCAAGTATCGATTGCCCTATATGGCGATCGTGTAGGACGAGTATCGTAGCAGCTGACGGTCGATCCATAGCGACTTTCAGCCGGCCAGCCTACTACTGGCAAGAAAGGAAGAGGTATGGATTACTGTGTGCATCGTCAAAACGAAGGACGAACGGGAAAAAATCGGTCGGGTTTGAATGAGCAAGAACTGAGAAGTTGTCATTCGAGGGCTAACAATAAGAAGTAAGTGCGCTGTTATATGGGCAAAAATAAACTGAACAAACGAGGAGAAGAGAGCGAGTAACGCGCATTAACGCGTCGATTGCTGCTATGTCAGCCACATGTGATTGACACTGCCTGTGTCATAGAGAGTTATACTGAAATATTGAAATATGATTCTAAATCATGGTTGTAGTACAGTTTACAATGATGCACGCGAACAGGTTTGGCTCTTTATAAGGGCTTGACAATATATGTATTTTTCATTGTTTTTCAGACATGTTTGATGCATGCGATTTTATGGACCAATACACAAAATTCGCGCGAATATTCTTGTTACCTACAGTACTACTGAAATAACCGAGTATATAATGCATGCAATGTATTCAACTTGAATCTAATAAAATAAACCGCTACTAAACTAATGTCCCAACCGCGTGTAAATTGCCGTATCATGAGTCCCATCTAAGAACCGAGCTGTTAATACATCGCATCTACCCGCCAGTGGACTTCACCTGAATACACAAAAGAAACGAGTGCGAGAATGCGTCAAAGTGCCGTAGAAGGCGAGACGACGCTTGATTGCGTGATCGTGTACGCGGAGACCGTCGAAGTTGACAGTCGATCTCTGCGATCTTAATCTGGTCAGCCGGCCCTACAAGAACGGAAGACTCGTGCATCGTGAACCGGAGGAAGTTCGCGAACCAAACAAGCGTTGAACAAAGAAAAACACCGCGTCGAACAGACACGAATATCGCACGAAATGGCGGGATGAGAAAAAAGAGAGAGAGAGAGAGAACAAGAAAAGACCAGCAGAGGCTGAGGGGAAAAAATCGGCGAGTTTCTCGTCGATTGAGAAGACGGGACTTCGTCTGTTGGCCTGCACGTTGGTCGACCGACCGGATCAAGGCAGCCCTGAATAATTCATCGACGAGAGAGCGGGACTCGTCGACTCGACTCGAGTGCAGGGACTGGACGGGATTCCCTGCCTGTTTGCACTGTATCCTCCCTTACTCTCACCTCCGCGCCACCCCCTCCGCGCGCTCGCGATGTTTCGTGCCGTTCTGCTCTGCCATATCCGACACCCTGTGTCACTCCTTTCGGGCCCCACACTTCATCCTGACGCGGAGTCAGGTAGGTGGATGCTTGCCTTTGCGGAGCTCTGATCTTTGTTTTGATCGAATCGTGAATGGGGCTTGTAGGATATGTATGGGAATACGGTTCAAGGGGTCATCGGATGAGTAATTCATGCGTCACACCCGTTACGGTTTCATTGATGCAGGTATTCATAGCTCTTCGACGCTTTCGACATTTCAATGTTAAACGTTACGCTTCTTATACTGTTCAATGTTCGAATCAAAACTTGAGAATAAAATATGTATTATAGAAAGAGTAGAGTATTTAAGAAAAGTTCGAGGAAGGTGATGAAACGTAGCATCTGCCCTGCACCGTGGGAAGTTTTCAAAGAAGGCGACCGGTGCGCAACGACGCATCACTGACGTGCACGTCCTGCAGATGCACTCTGTATCGAGGTACGCGCAAGTGGAAAATAAGGTCACTGATTCGCGAGGATGAGCAATTTTCAGAGGAGTATAAACAGAGACGGTGAGCGAGGGAGACCGAGTGCGCGTTAGTCGAACGAGGAGGAGATAGAAGATGAGAAGACGAGCCGTATAACGATGACAAGGAGGAACGGAGAAGACGAGGGCTCAATGCCGGAACGAGAGAGTGGATTGGGTTGCAGCGAGTTGTCCGGCTCGGTACTTCGCGTGAGATCCTGTTATCCAACACTCTGAGCACGATATCGCGATGAGAGCACTGGGAAAGGATTAAGGAAGTGGATGAAGTAATGATATAACAGTAACACACAGGAGTATTAGGGATAATTCTAAGTCTCAAAGGCAACCGGCTGGCCTATGCAAGTCGGAGCACTATTCTTAGCAACCGAGGAATGACAATGAATTAACGAATACGTCTGGCCCAGAACAACGTTAGACAATAATGTAAACGTTACGAGATTGTCAGAGGCGAATCCGAGTGTCGAGCATTGCTTATGTAGTTACCGGCATTATTGATAGCAAGAAATAAATGATGATCGAGTGTTCGATACGTCTGGGTTAGGGCAGCGTTAGACGAGCGTATGAAATATGCAAAATGACCCGAGGTAAATGGAAGTGATCACGGTGACCGGGTCACCTATGTCGGCCAGGCGCATTATTGTTAGTAAGAGACGAGCGATGACGGAATGTCGGGTAGGTGTCGAAGAATCATCAAAGCCGCCAAACGATAATCGCCACTGATTTCCAGCGGCATTCGGCGTTGTATCGATTGTGGAAAGACTAATGGCCAGCGCGGTTAACCGTATTATCCTACGGCGGAAGTGCGCCGCTGGGCGCGGGACATAAATACCGACGACCCCCTCCCCCAATCGCCCGTTTCAATATTAGTTTAATAATCACCGATGCACGGCCGGTTGATACCGACGTTCGGAAGCGAGTACTCGTTGACGGTTATCTGATAGTTGATGGCGCCCAGAGACAATTTTACAGACGGACAAATGTTTCAGGAGACATGTTGGCCCGCTCTAACGTTCTGCAAAGCTACGATGCCCGATTGATGGCACGCTCACACTGTTTACCCCCCCGCAACAACCGTTATAATAGATATACAGATATTTCTCATATAAGATTATTCATACTGTTTAGCTAGCCGTGGCAGTTGACTGTTTACGCCATGACTTACTAATATTTAGAAAAGCGACGCACTACTTCATGAAAGCGGGCGGCCGACTATTAAACAGCGCCGCTTCGACGAGAATTCAGAAAATTCCCCGCATTCTTCGTGAACTCCCCGCGTTCCCTTATATTTCCTCCCGCGACCAGGCCGCGCGGTCCGGCCGGAATAGAAAGTTGCCCGCGTATTCTTTATTAATTTTACAACTTTTTCATAAAGCAGCGTCGCTCGTGGATCGAGGGCCTGATACACTCTTGCATAGTTTACTGAAATACCCAGCCCGGGCCGAGGCGGTGGGTCCTGCGAGCATCCTCGCGACTTAAACGCGAACGTACAAGCATACACAGTCGGGGTCCGGCCGTACGAGTTTATTCCCCGTCCGAAATTCCCAAGATTTTTCGCCCTGCCAACTTCTGGCGGATGGCCGGACTGGCAATCGAGCGTGCCGAACGACAGAGAACGAGAGAGTGTGTGTGACAGAGAGAGAGAGAGAGAGAGAGAGTTGGCTCTCCTCTCCCTCTCCCTCTCCCCGTAAGGAGAGGATGCCCGAAGTTTCTCAGGGCGTTCAGGTTTCATAGTGGTTGATATTTCATACAGAGTGGGTACCCCCTTTCGCGTCGACCCGTCCAGCGCCTCTAACGTCACCTATATTGTTCGCATATCGTTACTGTACGCCCCCGGCAATGCACGGTGCACACCCCATTGAGTAAAGTGTGGTTTCGCGTCCGGCTCTCGCCGCCACTCGCAGTCGCCGCGTGTATGGCTTCGGCCAGATTCTTCTTGTTTCGCGAAGGCCGCCCTACGCGCCGTCGGTCCATCGATTTTGCCCGGCCTCGCTTTTCACCGGTCAAGCTTTCGTTTCTGCCGAACGCTTGTGTTACATCGCGTGGTTTCCGAGAGCGGAAACAATGCACGTCAGGAAACTGTACGGTTTTAGCGGTGCGGCAATATTCGACGCTGTCCACGGTACCGAGTCACTTGTATGCTTCAGGAATTGATATTAGCAATGATAAAGCGAAATCAAAGTGTGACGGCTGTCCCGGTTGGAAAGTGAAGAAAATCGATGGAATTCTTACCACTTCGTTCAGTTTTTAACCGAGACACCCATTACACTTCAACACCTTCATTCATTCTACCTACGATCATTACAATTCATTTCGGCTCAACTTCGTTTTAGAAAGTGTAATTTTTTTGGGCGTTTCATTTTTTTTCTGGGATATACAGTAACCAGTGTTACTTTCGTATGTTTCACAAAAAAATTCGTAACTTTTTAAACAGTCATTTCTTAAAAAACAGTTATATGGAAAACTTGAAAACCTTTCGATGGTCTATCAAAAAAATAAAACGCCCAAAAAAATTACACTTTCTAAAACGAAGCCTTCATTTCTTATAAAAAAAAAATATATCGCTTCGCTACTAATATTGTATAGTGTATACAATGTCTGAAGCTTCTCTCGACTCATGAACCAGCCCAACCGTTAATAGCAAACAAACAAATCAAACCCAGCAAGCTACTATGGTCCGAAAAAATCTGGTTCTCCAAATTCGCGCGTCGATCCAGCGCAACTCGCAATAACAATATCGCCGATCATAGGTACATACATGCTTTCCTCGAGTGATGACAGAGCGCGTCGCAGCCGTTACGGGCGAGAAAGCGGACTGACTAATTGAACGCGGCCGCGTTGAGCAGCGCAGACGGGGAGGGGGAGGGGGAGGCCTAATTGGATCAGCAGGCGTGATCGAGGGAGACGAGATCGTTCCGAGCGGTGCCATTAACGTCAGCTTGGAGTCGACCTCGCGGCGTCGGATATCTCGGAGGATCGTCCGGATCCGAAGGAAGCCGTGGGTAGGAAAAGGAAGGTGGACCGCGGCGCGGGACAGCTCGTAAAGTAGCCGAGACGGGGAATATACACTCGCCGCGAGTCAAACACAGGCCGCCTGTGTCCTCCTTTGCATTAAACGCGCATTCCGTGGCGAACGATTAAGACCTAAGAGAGGAACCGCTGTCCGGTGTTGTCCCCAGGACCGGTGCGCGAGGGGTGAGGGCACTCCGGCCGAATGAATGTCCTCATTGTCCCACCGTGAGAACACACGGCACGCGCGCCCTCCGCGTAAATTCGATATAATTAAATAAAACGATGCCCGGCCGCGTCGGCATGCAGATTCGATATACCTTCTGGGCGAGAACAAGAACAAGAGAAGAAGTAACGGGCCGAGCGTTTGTGAGTCAGCGACTGCGAGGGGTCGTATCTTGTGGTGGATACGGGTGGGAGAACGTCAGGCGGCGAGGAGCGTATTATTAGGTCATATTATTTGCATCGAGTCTCGCAGAAACGTTCGATAAGGATCGAAATGTTCACGGGCAGACGTAGAATGTTGGTGCGAGGAGGGAATCCGGTTAGTTACACGTTGCATTGAATTCGGTAGATAATTTTCGTTCGTACTGAATTAACAGTGACTAGTAGTAATTCGTAGCGAATTAATGGCGGCTAATTGTACTCAGTATCGAATCAACAGCGGCTAGTTCCAGCCCCGTATCAATTTATGGCGGAAAATGCCAAGTGCACGATAGCCGGGCGCTGCCGTTCGCGAAATGGTCCGTTTATCGTTGAACGTTACGTCTGTCCGACCGACGCCGGGACAGTTTGAGTCCGCGCAGAGGGATGAAACGAAACTATCAGCCGAGAACCATGGGACGTCAATGAATGTTCTCGTTGTTTAACCGTGAGAACATCAGGCACGCGTATGACGAGGTAACGACCGTATGTTTGAATCCACGGGAGAAACTTTACATCGGGAATTCGATCTAATTGAATTTGCGGCATGCGAGGAACACTTGTGGATAATCAATCTTCATGTGCGAAAAGCAACGGTAATAAGGACTGTCATAAAGCAATTTTAGTGATTTTTTTTAGATATTGTTGAGGAAGGTTCAAATTTCAACCGTTTACTCTAGTTTTCTCCTAGAATGCGTAATTAAAAATGTTAAGGAAACACTAAAATATTTGCACGCAATCGAATTCTTAAAAGCCCTCTCTGCGGAGGTAACACATCTGCTTGACATCATTGAAAGATCAAGGAAATAATCGATAGACATTACTCGAACTGGAACCCATTATTTTCGGCACTTACGCGCGACAAACTGTTCCTGACAGACCGTGCCCTATCCAGTGAGACTAAAAAATTCGCGACCAGGACATCTGAGAAGAGAAGCCATACGCGGTTATCCTGCGGTCTCACTTTCGACATGCCAAAATACCTGAACCCGTTGCTCGTCATCCCTGAAGGGGAACCAGTCGTTAACGGTCTCTAAAACCTATGACAACGTTACCAGCGATCAAAGACTTAACACACAGCCAAATACATTTAGTGGTGCTTTCAGTAGTCAGCGTTGGTGAGTGACGAAACCAATTTGTATAATCGATATGCAAGGCAAATTCATTTGTAAGACGAGTCGACAGTTGTTACGGTGTTAATACGCGAGGAACAAGATGTCGTAAATAGTCGATTGAAACTTGTTGTTAGTTATAGATACTTAAAAAAAATGGGGTGGGGGAGAATATCTTCCCAAGTCAAGAAGGCTATTCAATATGTTTACAGTCCTGGAGTGAGTCGAGGGCGTGATCGATTCTCTAATTCCAGGATCTCCAGGATGAATCAGCAGAACCAGCATTTTACATTGTATTCTCAACATTTTATTCTCAGCGCAACCTGTCCTTTTACTCTTGCGTAACACACAAAAACTCTTTTTTCTTCAAGCTTCGACGCGGACAAATTACAGCATATTAATCGCACGATCTTCCCGAGCATCCCGTAGAATGAAACTGCGAGTCACGGAAATTTATATGCGCTCAGGGAAGTCAGGATGAAGCGGAAGGTCCGATGATCTTGTTTTTCGGGGCCGGTTAAGCTCCGATCGGAAAGGGCTGAACATCGCAGGACAGAAGGAGCGCGCGGGGGCTGAACGCGGGCAAAGGGTAGAATGGCCTATCACAATTATTCCGTGCAGTCGTCGGGACTTATGCCGCTTATGGGATTACACAGGCATTAGCCATTGTTCCCCACCATCCCGCTCGTGATCCGCCGTAAAGTCCCGCTGCGGATATTTTCATTCGGCCCTCGCTCAACTTCGACCCACTATCATCTTCGACGCTCCGCAGACCCAAATAATGCGTTCAACGAATTCGAGGAGACACATTCGAAGCCCCGCCATCGGAGCGACCAGCGGAATATACGAGCTTAAATATTCATCCCATCCCCACCGGCCCCTGCGTCGATATTGCGCCGCAGAACGGAAGAAGGCCGCAGGAAGAATATCGCGCGATCGTTTGCGCGGGTGGAAATCAAAGTGCGGTCGGCGCGCGGGCCCGGAGACGAAATTTATCGGGCCAATTTGAAGGAAAAGCCCGACGTAAAGGAGACGTGGGTCGGCAGATTTAAGGGCGAGCGGAGGATATTAACGATTAACCGACCGAAAGGTGCACGGACCGAAAAAGGAGGA
Source organism: Priocnemis perturbator (assembly GCA_963942575.1). Classification (NCBI taxonomy): domain Eukaryota; kingdom Metazoa; phylum Arthropoda; class Insecta; order Hymenoptera; family Pompilidae; genus Priocnemis; species Priocnemis perturbator. The sequence goes on along the minus strand of OZ012649.1, from coordinate 2,383,787 downwards.
GTGCGAAAAAAGAGCGCGGCAAGAGTCGGACGTCGGAGCGGGAGAGAACGAGTGCGAGAGACGCCCGAGGAAGCGTAACCGACGAATCTTAAGGGGAGGCGAACGGGGAGGAGACGTTTGAAATCTCGTCGCGGGCGCGACGTGCACGTGGAGGAATCTTTTTCCCGGCCGTTCGGATTCCTCTTCGCTCCTTTAACGAGGATTCCCATCCGTTAAACACTCGGCCGAGCGCGATGCCTGTACGCTCGCAGACTCGCGCACGCCAGAGGGGTTGTATACGCTCCTCGAGCCCTCCTCTTTCACCCTCTTTACGTCTCGAGAGAGGGAGGCAGCCTTGAGCCGCTTCCACCACCCGCACCGCCACCGGAAAAGGTGCGGGGATCTTGGATGTGCTCGGATCTTTTCCCTGTAATTAATTTAAGAGGGTTCGCTCGGGATACTCTCGGAGCTAGACTTGCGAGAATCTGCCGGCGTCTGCGCGGGTCGTCGGGAGAAGCGGAAGAAGAGTCACACGATTCTTCCTCTCGGCTCCGCCGTGCTCGAGGTTCCTCTCGAGTGTTCGCTCGTTTATTTAGGATAGACCCAAGTGGCCGGCGTGCGTTCAACGTCTAAGAGGAGTTGTGGCTGTCTAACAGTTAATTTATCGATGCCTAGGATCTTCGATCGACTATACGACGCATCGTATGTACGTACGTACGACATCTACCAATTTAGCGTCCGACGACTGCTAAACGCCGACTCGACTTTATCACGGCAGAACGCAATAACGGATTGAAAATCGAGCTGTCAGAAGCCGAGCCGAAAAGACGCGTCGATCGGTCGCGAGCTGTAAATCCGTGCGCCCTCGCAACCTGCCGGGAGTACAGTAGTCGCAGGTTGTCGCGGAGCGTAAGACGGTGTTAAGCCTGTGTCGTCGGCGGGCGAAAAGATCGGGCGGACGAGAAAAGGAGCGGGAAGAATGGCACGGGAGGGAATAAGAGTGAGGGACAAGGACGCGGAGAGGAGCGAGGGGGTGGGAAAGAAGTAGTGGCTGGACTGGGAGACTGTCGGAGATGGAGAAGGATCGAAATGCCATGCCGTGCTGCTACTCTCTCGGCGCGGGAGAAGGTGGGCCGAGGGGAGGGCGAGGACGACGAGGAGGAGAAAGGGTGCGCGTGGTAATCCAAGATTTATCTCGCAGACTGTGACACCGGGACTGCTGCTACCGCTGCGATCCGAGGGCTACCGGATCCCTCCACTTTTACGGCACCCGCACCGATCTGCAGAGGTAGCCGTGAGGGAGAGTGAGAGAGAGAGAGAGAGAGAGGGGGGGGGGGCGGACGAAGAACGACGAGGTGGACGAGGACGGTACAGGTGGAGAGAATCTTCGCCTTGAATAACGCGCCGGCGTTTATCAAGCGGACGACCGAATCAACGCGATTTCGGATTGAGTTCGCTCTTGCTACCCGGTTTAACGCTGTTTTGTTGGTCTTGCGCACGGCTACCGGCACCGACTTGCACTTTGCTCCGCTAATACTTCACTCGGCACGTACGCCGTATGCAAATGTACGGTGATGCGGTCGCTGCTGGAAGACGTAACTCGAAGGTGCGGCGCTGACGCGTAAGAGAGATGTTGCGGGGTCATTTTTTGAGCTTCGCACGAATTAATATTCATTATCGTCGTATTTGAGCCGGGAGATTATACGCGGTCGTAGAGCGTCCGGAGGATAGTTGGAGCCGATGCATAGGGTGACGCCGAACGAAACTTCGAAGTCGCGCGATTTACGCTCTCTGCAATTAATATGCAACATCGTCCGGCGACCTACTCGCCCGAGGCAGCCTGCGGATTAATGCAGCAAACGTTAAATTTTACGTCACGACGTTCTCGGAACGGTGCCTCAAGAGGCGCGGCGAGTAATATTCGGCCCTTCGAGGTTCCGTTGGAAGCCGACAGTGCGGACTTTGTCGAATCGAGGTCGCGAGAGGATTCCGAGCAATTACTCGTATTCGTACGTGCACACGTACGTCGCGCGCGTATTATAATCTTTCGCCGAGGCGAGAGGGGACGCGGCGTGGAGAAAAGCAGGTGGAGGTCGGGGCGAGGAAAGAAAGGGGGTTGTGATAAATCGTCGCGGCCAATGGTAGCCGGCCGATCTTCTCGATTAAAGTAAAATATATGGCAGCTTTAATTACGAAGAGATTTCGGAACGCCACTGGCCAGAGTATTATGCGCGAATAAGCGAATGCGAGAGCAGATGGAGAGAGAGAGAGAGAGAATTGGGGAGGTAAAGGGAGAGGGATGAAGCATAGAGAGGAGAGAGCGAAGGAGGCAGCAGTCGGAGGACGACGCTGGAAGGAGGGACGCAGGGGAGAGTAGTAGGGAGAGGACCTCTGAGATGCATTATTCATGGGGTGTGAGAAGATACGATATGATCCAATATGTGGTCCGCCCATACCCACTCTAACCACCGCGCGTAGGAACCTGAGAACGCGTCGCGGAGCCCCTCCGCTCTCCTAAGCTGCTGAAAATTGGTCCTCGAATTTTCGCGTAATTTAGGATACAAGGGCGCTTGCCTTCCTTTCGCTTGCCCCATCCGCCCCCGTCGTACCTCCGCACACGATCTACCATGCGAAGGCACGTACTCAACGGGGTAGTATATAATATCGGGTAAGAATCATCGATATTCGTAAACGCCGCTATTCGATCGAGTCTCGTCGTTACGATGAATATTCAGGAATAATCAAAAACTACTTAAGGTGAAAAGAGATTAAAGAGTGAAATTATTCGATGGTCGAATCCGTAAAGTATGTCTTGATAAACAAATTTTTAACAAAAAAATATCACCGACTTCAAAATAAAATGAAAGAAAGGAACTAAAAAGTATAAAATAATTCCCTTTTTTTGACGTCGATGCCGAGATAGGACCAAAAAAATATACATGTCGAATAGAGAACCGCCTCCTCTTTTGAAGTCGGTTAAAAAAGAGAGTTTTCACAATGAAAACGTACGGAAAAACTGTTTCGGTGGCGTGGGAAAGAGAGAAACGAAGAGTTGACGGTTGGGAGTGTTTTTGAGTGTCGCGGCTCAAATGATTTCGACGTCAAAGCGCTTAATCTCTCCGCTCTCTCCTCCTGCACGACGTTCAACTAGAAAGAACACGTTATCCCTCTCGACGAAGCCGTTTGCGGCTATTCCGTAAGTGGCTGTAAAGAGCGAAAACGAGGCCAAACTGCGACAAACTCGATTCACGCTCCGAGTGCCGACCGGTTAGCGTATATCTCGAGACTCTTCAGGCCGTTTCTCGACGCATCATCGTTGAGGAGCGTTAACTCCGGCGCCACTCGAACTTCCCGCGACGGAAAACTCGCGAGAATTTCCAGCTGCGGAACTCCAGAAGTGACGACTGTCGGCGAATGAGAAAGAGAGAGAGAGAGAAAAGAAGAAACACAAGCGACAGAGAGAACGAGAAAAAGATGGCGAGAGGGATGAAGAAGGCGGGAGGACGACGTTCTACCTAAGAAGGACCACGCGAGTGAAAGAGAAAACGGCAGCAGAGGGCGAAATAGGATCCAGGCGAGTTCGGCATTCGCATCGTTTACACGCACACACGTCGCGGCGGGAACACTCAGGATTCCCCAGCGCTTTCGACGCACACGCCGCGATCTTAACGCTGCGCCGATCGGAGGGGCGCTTCTCGGCTTCTCGTTGGTGCCGTTGCATGTGCACCCGCCTGCAGTGTGCCGGCGCGCAGCAAAAGTCGCGGGAGCGGCGAAACGTATTAACACACAATGAGATAGTTTTGTTCCGCCGCTTCTCAGGAGCAAGCGGGCTTATTCGTTTCTCCTCGCCGCGATCCACGTCCACCGAAAGACGTCAGGAGCACGTTCCATACCACGAATGCCTGTCTACCGGGTGTCCCGGTTCGTTTTCGTCCCAGCCTAAAAACGTGCGAAATCGCGCAAATAATATCCACCCCAAATAATGATCCCCACCCTGCATCAACTACGGATCGATGATATGAATAAATTGGGAACGTGTATAGAAGTGCATACTTTCGACGCATTCGTATGCGTGCTTTACCCCGAATCACAATTTGTACCGAACATCTACTTACACGCCGCATCTGCGCGCCTCGACAACATCTTACCAGCACGTTATTAATTTCAGCACGAACGCGTACGAGCCGCTGAGAAAAGTTGGAAAACTGTTAACCTCCCTGCGCGCGGATTCGTCGGCTCGTTTACGAGCATGCCGGCAGATTTAATGGTCCCGGCTGCAGTCCTAATTAAATTGCCGGTCACAGCCGATCGAGGCTCGAAGTTGTCAGCGATCGGCGCTCATTAACGAACGACCGCCTGCTTCCCGCTACTAAGTATCGAGAGTACGTGCGGGCAAGTAAGCAAAAAGGCCGAGCGACTCTCCTTCGAATCGGAAAGCGTCCGTCGAGTCTCTCTCTCTCCTCTCTCCAGTCAGTCTCCAAATGAACGCTCACGCTACTCGACGTGCCTCGCTAATTGGCCGCCCCATACGTTCGCGCTCAACGTTGCAGCTGCATTTTCACACTCACGTGGCCGGAGCTAATCTAATTGTCGGTCAAAATGATCGGGCGGGTAGTTAAGCGCGGAACGCCCGCCGGAGACGATTTAAATTAAGACGGCGTCTTACCGCGCGAAGGACGTACATAAATTGAGCCTTATCGCGAGAGACTGTCGTTCCTGCATCGGCACTCTGTAAATATGGAAATCTAGGCGGATCGTACTTTTTTTTCTTCTCAAAGAAATATCACTTGCCCCGCGACGCGCACGCATCTGGTTACTCGACGGCTTATCGGGTTAGAGAAAAAATTGAAAAGCGGTTTATATCGCGAAGTCGACCAGTACCGCTATTCGAGTTGCCTCATTAACGGTACGAGAAGTGGGAAGCGTATGTTGAAAATTGGAAACATCGAGGGTTCGGTCGAAACTTTCGGAACACCGTTTGCATGCGAGGCTTACAAAGGACACGCCGTTCGCGATCTCTCTTGCACGAAGCTCGCGCTGGCCCATTGTGTGCGGACGCTTTGATAAATTACCGAATAATTGTCAAATGTTAGAAAACGAGCAAGTCGAGACGCTGGGCTCGTCGGAGAAAAAGTCCGGGGAGAAAAGGCACGTAAGAAGTGTCGACTGTTTCTTTCTATTTTTTCCCCACTCCGTATCGTCAGAAAGAGAGGAGAGAGAAATCGGGAGGGTGGGCGAACGAATTCGAACACTTGACTAACACCCGTTCGAGGCGGGGACAACAGCATGCGACAACTTGCTACATCTTTCTACATGTTGCTTCAAAAAATGGCCGCCTAGATCTCTGCATCTTTGACAAAGTGTACGACAGAAAATAAAAAAAAAAACGCCCGACCAACTCCAGCGATTTCACGAAACCGACAGCTTTCAGATAATTCGTCAAACATAATTTCGCGCTCCAAACGGTGCGGCATTACGTAATGTCTGTTTGAAAATTCCACGTTCCGTCCCGAATCGTTCGTCAGTAATTGTCACGTTATTCCGTTTCACCGCGACAAATCTGTGTGACCAAATTTCGACCGCGGGCAAGGAAGACGGAAAAAAGAATGTCGTGTAGAAGCGTAAAACGAACCCTCCGCACAAGTACGACCACTTTAACCGTGGAAACCTTGGGAGGACGTGCTGAACGGATAGCTAGGTGGTGCAAAGGGCAAGGAAGGTGGAAGAGAGGGAGCGTGTGAGTGAGCGTGTTCGGTTACAGGCAACGAGACATTTATGCTCGCCCTCTTAGCATTGCTTTGCTCTCGATGCTCGTTCAACCGTTCCCGTGTACATAAATATGTATCCACAAACATGCTCGCGCTGTACGCGCGTTTTTCTTTTTTATTTGCCGACGTCTACACACGTTTGCATAGAACTCACATGACTCGAGCGAGTGAACAAACGTTTCTGTTAACACATTCCCTGTCCGCTAATCAACATTATTATACGAATCATATGCAACTAATTTATACGATTAATTATATTGATGTACTTGCAACATCTATAAGGCTGCATCCAGATCTGAGCACGAACGTGAAGAAACAGTCTATTCGTGAGAGGTTTCCAAAGTGTGTATGTCGAACCGAATGCTTTCTTATAGTCACACACTTTCCAATTCTCTCATTCATACGCCGTTCATCCGGGTTCGTGCTCAAGCCCGGACGCGCCAATACACGATCAATTCGTATTCCAGAATTTTGCCTGTCGAGTCCGCCTTGCCAGAAACGTACTTCAACGACGAATCGTACGTACGTTTTCCCAAATTTCCGCATGCACGTCCGGAGAAGATACGACGAGCTTTTCGGCGCCAACGTATGCACCGTTAAAACGAGCGTCCAGTTTTTGCTAATTACCAAGGAAGAAGGATAAACCCCGAAAGAGTGCACGGCGAGGCAGAAGAACGGGACGGCAAGATTGGAGAGGCCTCGCCGGGGTCCGGCGAGGACGATTTATCGATTTAGACGAGACGAGAGGCGAGGTAGAAAAAGGCCACCGCACGGGCTCTTCATCAGCGATTTAATTCCCGAACGGCGCGCGGCTTCGAGTTTATTTATTTTTTCGCCGTCTCGTGACCGGCGTCGAAACGAGGGCGAAAAAGAGGGAGAAGATTAAAAATCCCCTAATTACTTAATCGCGTTACGCCGGTAGGGCCGTGTCAAAGAGAACGGCAGGCGCGCTGTGCAAAAGGGGTGTGAGCAGAAGCGACGTCTTTTTTCCACCCTTACCCTCTCGCGAGATTTCCGACTGCATTATCCGCATGACCGGAATACGAAGCGGACCGTCCGAACGACGCTCACTTGACGCGACATTCCGGATTTTATGGAAATCGTGATGGATATAATACTTTGAATAAGAGACCGTTGTAAGTATCGCAGATCGAAGTGTCGCGAGTGGAACCTTCGGAATATCATTGATTAAGCTAACTTATTGCCCAACGCACGTATTACCGCGACGTAAACCACAGTCACACCGGGAAAAACATGGAAGTTCAAAATTCAAAGTACAATATCTGACGCAATATCTTATACACACTCAAATGCTAAACGTAAAACAGTCTTTCCGACAGCCTCACTAAGATCTTCAACAAATCCGTCTGAGCTAAGAAAATCGTCACAGCGATTTAACTGTCATTCAGAGAAGAACTTTCGGTCTTCCCACCAGCGTGCGGCTGCCTGCACTAAACGCTCGAAAGAGGAGCGAACACGCGAGAGTATCGCCGACGGCAGGCAAGACGGTAGTCAGAAAGGGTGACAATGACAAACCGCCTCTGCCTGGCCGTGATTTCAGTTAATTATCAGCGGGGCAATTTCTCACTCCACACCACTGCCTCCGCCTCGCCCCGCTCGCCGCGTCGCGGACCAGGCGACCAAGTTGTAAATATCCCTAAAGGCGCCACGGATGAAGGGCTAAAGGTGGAACGTCTTACTTTAGTAGGCTTAACGCCGAATCTTCCGGCCGCGGGTAAGCCGTCGGACATTTTTCTTCAACTCCTACGCTCGTCGATCACTTTCTCTCGTACGCTGGCGGAAGTCGTACGGGCGGCTCGTTTTAACGTGAGAATCTTAATGAAACACTTGTAGATGAAAAGAACGTGGTTGAGTAATTAGACAAGGCTTAGGCAATGTATTAACACATTGCGTACCGCACAGAAATCTCTAAGACGCACTCCTGGGACTACACGTTTTTGGGCAAACTGCACGTTACTTAAATCATCAGATGGCGCGTGAAAAATAGAGAAAACTCGTGAGCGGTACGAAAGGTTAAGGCATTGATTACCGAATTCGGCTAGGAATAAATGATCCATTTTTCGCAGAAAACCGCGTCAGATGTAATGCTCGCGAACATATTCTCAGAGACGCCAGACTATGGAACACGATCCAAGAGCGATGTATCGGTGGCGAGGAATTGATTGAAACGGACGAAAGTTCAAGCAGACGAGCAACGAAATCGGACGGAATTACGTCTCGCGCGATTCTTGCAGCGTGAAGTGAATCGATATCGAGCGACGAGTCGAGTCGTCCTTCCGATACGAAGTGGAACATAACTGTGCAGGGTCGAGGCTAGAAGATCAGTAGATGCTATTTGTACAGAGAGGAATCCAAGATGATTACCTTCATAACATCGTCAAACGACGGGGTCAGGGGAGGCTTCACGATCGAACATCCTAATTCGCCACTCTCGCGGACAATAGAAAGAGACAGGGAGTGTAGATAAAGAGAGGAGGCGAAAGGAAAGGGGACCGTGAGTCAAAGTAAAGGTTGAGAAAGCGGTAAGGGGCAGGAGCAGGGCAATCTTGTTTTGAGCTTCTAATAATATCCGACGTATCGGCTCTCGGTGGTATTTTTATGGTGGACCGGATATATGACCGGCCATCTATACCTACGTGCCATCGTCCCTACACAGACATGCCTCCATGTGTCATCATTCCGTTTGCCCCGATGTGCAGGCGTGCGCGTATGTGTGCGTCTGGCGGCGAAATAAAAACGTAACGTAACCGAGGACAAATAACCCCGAGCCCTCGAAAGCCCTATCATCGTCGACGGGCCAACACCACCTACGCCTCTTTTTTTCCCCGGCCGATATAATGCGGAACGCGAGCGAGTTATGTCCTATCGCACGAAAATCTTCCGAACGCGGGTGGTCTGTGATGGATCACCGAACGGGGGTCATCGGAATTAAATTCATTTCAGTAAGACCAATTCGTCGCGTTTCGATGATCGACTATGAGCTATGAGTAGTGTCATGTCATCGTGTGTTCGTTAAAACAATTCGGGTAACATCTGCACAAAAAATGACGAATCATTCTTGAGTAGGTACTTACCTACTCTCGCCTGCAAATGCGGTACGAGTAGTACAAAGTTTCAACTCTATATCAGAAGCTGTAGCCATCGATATTTCGTAACTTTATGCAAAAAGTTGTCGTGGATAAGCCTGAGAAAGGGTAAAGCGTAAATCAGCGCGATACGACGCGGGGAAAAGCCTCGCGCCTTCGGGTTTGATTTACAGTCGTCGGCATCGTACTCGTTCGCGTTGAAGAGAGAGGGAGGAATCCGGGGGTCAGGGGTGAAACGAGCCGTGGGACCTTTCTTCGATCCTGGCGACGAGGCTGACGAACAAGTTGCAAAGAGAGCAATAACACACACAAACATAGAGATATAGAGAGAGAGAGAGTGAGCAGAAGAGAAGATCGAAAAATCTAGGAAGGTGAAAGAAGAGCTCACCCCTCGGTAAAATAACGTTTACCGAGTGTCGAGAGTAGTCGACCGCAGTTATTACGAACGAATGTACGTCACGCGGTCACACCCGCACCAAGGACCGTTGGCTACGGGCTGATGATGACAGTTCAATTCGAAGTTCGGTGTTCGGCGGTCAGAAATGCCGCCCGCAAAACCGCACGCGTGATTTCTACCTCTCTTTGCCACCGACCGGACGACCGCCATTCCTACGGCCATTTCTCTACATCCCTTAGTTTCCTTCAGTCAGGTGTCGTGCGACGCCGTTCTCTTCGAAGCAAGTCACTCTCCTAAGAACTCACTACACTACTCTTATCGACAATACTCTTGACAGTAACTATATTGTCGAATATGCCGCGTGATGACACCTGCTAAACGATTCCTTTTAGTCGGACTCGCGTCTGGCTGATGCGTGTCTCATTGTCAGTCTACGATTGTTTTTGTTTTATGCCCTCTGACGCTTCTTTCTGGCTTTGTCTCTCTTGGTCTCTCTTTGCTTCTGCGTGCGCGACTGCTAACACGTGTCATTGCGAGCGCATTACTTATATTAATCAGAATAAAGCCCTGAACAGTTTCCTCTTTCCTCTTCTGGGTATGTGACTATTAACACGCGTGTAATTGCGAGCACGGTACTTATATCAATCAGAATTAAGAACTCAATACATATTGTTCGGTGCGACACCGGATTTTTAGCTATTAATGCCGACGCCCTACAAGCCTACAATAAGGCCTCGCGATGCGCCGAATTTCATACAAAGGCTTTCTATAAATAGCCTCGCGTATGGGCAAACGACACAAAACGTCGCCGACCGTAACTTGCCTGACTATCTTATAGCTTTTCCTACCTCCTGTTTACGCGCAATGTCTCACTCTCCAATACTTTCTTTCTCTCTCCTTTACTAAGGACAAAGGGCAGGTTACGGTCGTGCGTACCCGTCTTGCCGAATGCGGCCAGTCTATTAACACATACCGAGCGAGCAACACATACTCACGAGTCATATTTCCGCCACGCGAATCTTTCATTAAACACCGTTTTATCTGTACTATTTTACTATTGAATATATTTGTTTTTATTTTCCTTTACAAACGAGTGTTTTCCTCTGAGAAAAAACGTGGAAGGCGTATTTTTTTAGTACCCACCACACGGTTCACATATTTTCGAAATTCCTCGCGCTTCAACTTCCAAAACCAAAGTCAAAGCATCGTACCAAAGTTACCACCCCGTAACATACCGAACCTACAAAATTCTCGATCGCGCGCCGATACGAAGAGTGTTTACACGGCGCGGCGTCGAGATGCTCGGCTCGCATGCGGAGGAGGCAGCCATGGGAAGGTAGGTAGGTAGGTAGGTAGGCCAGCGCAGTTTGGCAATTTGCCGCAGGCACCGTGCGTAGGTGCGCGGCCGGTTAGCGGGCCGGGAGATGAAGTGCGTGAACGAACGAGATTCGGAGAGAGGCGATGCGGTGGCTGATGTGCGGTTGAAGAGATTAATATGCGCGCGAGGCTCACACGGTTCAACCTCCACCTCCGGCCTCCTGACCACCTCCGGCGCTCACCCCCGCACCCTCGTTGCGACCCGTGCTCGCCGTCGTTTTGCTCTTCGCTGCACCCCTTTCGTCACCCCCGCCCCCCTAACCGGTCCCATTTGCGAGTGGCGCGCAATATGTGCGTGTGCCCGACTCCCGCGCCGACATTCATTCGCCCCGTGCATGCTCCGTACGTGTACACCCACGCGCGCGACTCCGAAGTCCGTGTGAGAGCGCACTCTCGCGTCTCTGCAAGCGGCTGGACGTTTGGTAATTTCTGTCACGAGTCGAGTGTTCCGTTCGGTACGTCAACCGCGCGGCGTGTGTAACTGCAAAGCGGAGCGCGGGTTTCAGCGATTCCGCTTACGTATGCGACGCCGAGGTTAAGCACGAGGCCACGAGCGTTGCACGTCGGACGCTGAGAAAATTCGCCGCCGCTAACGCGGATACGATCGCGCCACGGACGCCGCCGCGGAGGACGTCATATAGCATACGTGCGTGGGCCGAGTGTGCATTGTTGAAGCGTAACGATCGTAATGCATTGGTAATTACTGGCCGGCGGAAGCCTAGGAAATTGGCCGAGCTGCGAACCGCGGACAGGTGAGAGAGCGGGGTCGCCGACGAATCGCCGTTTATCAAGCGCGTGAACGACGTCATTTTCCTTGACATCATTACTAAAAACCTCGAGTCGTTTCAGGAAGAAACGAAAACAAACTAAAAGAAAGGCGTAAAAACATATATCAACTCCACGCTAAATACGTCATTTATCAAACGCGTGAACGACGAAATTTTCCACGACATCATTACTAAAAACCTCGAGTCGTTCTAAGAAAAAACGGAAACGAATCAAAGAAAAGGCGTAAGAAAATATATCAGCACACATTCGCCGGAGTATCAACTATAATAATCACGTGCATCCCCCCCCCCCCCAAAGCTTTCCCTTGCGCGCGAAGCTCCGAGTTTTATACTCTCGGACATAAAGCAGTAAGTGCGCCGATGATGGTGGCGATCGATGGACGGATTGCCGCTCGTAGAAAGAGGTGCACAGCGAGAGGGAAGACGATCGAAGAAAGCGGTGATGTCGACGCTGTGCCGAGTTGCTCGTGGAGGCCGATAGAGGATATAAACGAGTCCTTGTGCAGGCGAGAGGAGAAGAGAGAGGAGGACTCCTCCCTCACCACGCCCAGCGTCTCCGCGAGCGAAACCTCCGCACCTCATCCTCCCACATACGCAAGCCCGGAACTTCTCATTCCCAACTCGGCGCTCTCTGCGTCTCCCTCGGACTCTTTTACCTCCTCTCCGTTCGCGGAGCTGTTCTAGGAGGCGGAGCCTCTATTTCTAGCCCCCGGCGCGAACGCGGGAGAGATCGTTAAACGAGCGTAGGAAACGGGAGGCTGGATGGACCGGAGAAGAAGGAGGACGAGGGACGGAGCACTTGGACGCTCGACGAGGTCGAGCCTTCTGAGTGTGTGGAGGAAAAGCGTTCCTGTTAGTGGGTTCACGTGCAGGTATCTCAGCCGCGCGCCGTGCGTAACGGGCGAGACGCCTGGGCAGAGGAAGACTTCCCGGGCGCTGGCTAGGTAGTGGACGCACGCGACTGCAGGCGTGCGCGGCATGCGCACGCGGCCTCTTGCATTTTTTGGGTGATTTTTTTCTTTTTCCTTTTTTTTTTTTTTTTGATTATTCTGTATTTATAACTCGATGAGCGCGATCAAAGGAAATTCGAGTAATATGAACATTTTTGGCGAGATAAAGGGCGGACGGGAAGAATGCATTATTGAATGGCTGCAGGGGCGATTTTTTAACGGATCGGAACGAAAAATCGATGTGCACGAGGGAAGGGTGTGATTTTGGATGCTGCGTGAAAATGAGGCTGCGCGAAGCGTTCCGGCGTGTATCGAAAGAGCGCGCGCGAGAATTTTCGACTTCCCGGCGTGTTCGTGGGCAGAATTAGCGGGAGGTGGAACGAGAGCGACGACGTGAAAACGTGGAAAGTTGGCGCGATCCGCGTCTGACCTCATTTGATCCCGCACATCTACTGATCCGTCCCTCCATCGTTTCCTTTAAGGGGTTATCCTGCTGTGACCAATCTCAAAACAGGATAAATTTCGCGAATTAATTCCGAAAAAACTATTAATGCGATATTATTAATTTTGGAATATGTATTTGTACATACCTTAGCGAGCATGAATAAAAAAATGTACAACAAAATGTTTATATTTGAACAAGATATATGACTTCGTGTTCAAATATAAATATTTTGTTGTAAAATTTTTAATTCATGCTCCCTAAGGTGTGTACAAATACATATTCAAAAATTAATAATATCCCATTCATAGTTTTTTCGGATTTAATTCGAGAAATTTAGCCTGTGTTGAGGTTGGTCACAGTAAGATAACCCCTTAAAGGAAACGATGGCGGATCAGTAGATGTGCGGGATCAAATGAGGTCTGGAGAGTAATTAGGGAGCATAAATAACAAATTTCACAACAAAATGTTTATATTTGAACAAGATATGTGACTTCGTGTTCGAATATAAACATTTTGTTGTAACATTTTTAATTCATGCTCCCTAAGGTGTGTAGAAATACATATTCAAAAATGAATAATATCCCATTAATAGTTTTTTTGGATTTAATTCGCGAAATTTAGCCTGTTTCGAGGTTGGTCACAGTAGGATAACCCCTTAAGCCCGATACTGCAGCCTCGGGCGAGCGAGCGCGAAGCGAGGAATCGCAGCATCGACCGACAAGAGCAAGGCGCACCCCGGCCTGGCGCTCGTCGCTGGAAGTGGAAACGGCCAGTCGTGGTCGGACTAAGTGAAAGAGGAGTAAGAACGTCACGGCGCTTCCGGCTCTCGCTCGTGGCCCGTTTTCGCGACGCAAGGCAGGTCGAAGCGGCGTATCAGCACGTATCTACGTGGCCGATGCGCGCGTACGTGCACGGTGCACACTGTGTCTGTACACGGAGCCAACGGACTCAGAGCTCCGCCTAGTACATAGTTGGCTGGCGCCGTGCGGAGGAAGGGGTACACTTCGTCTCGCTTATTTTACTCCTTGCTCAGGCGCCGCCAATGCTGTGCCGCCTAGGATCGCCTGCCTCTCTCCCCCTCCAACACGTACGAGCGCACACCGAGAACCAGCTTCTTCCTCCTTCGCGGCATAACTCTCCGTGCACTCTGTATGTAGTCGAGGAGGTGGTGCGCGGTGTACTCGACGTCGTCGCAGTAGCAGCAGTCCCACGTCCCACTGCTACCATGATAAATTCTCTCCCTTCCCACGAATCCCGCGCACCCCCCTCCTCCGCAACCCAGGTCTAACTCACTCGCGACAGTCGCGACTCGCTTTCTTTTATACCCATTCTTCCCACCACCCCCCTTGTCGCGGTTGGGGCGGACGCGCGTTCCATTGTTCTGCTCTCCTGCTAGCGCGTATAATTAATCGAACGCCTCCCGCGATCCACCGTCATATAATTAGGCATACTCGGGTTCTTCCGCGGTGTTCCGGAGTCCACGCTACAACGAAGCAATGACACCAGAAACGGTTGCCGAAAAGAGACGCGGACAAGGTTCTCGCCAGGTACGCTGGCTACCGGTGCGAGGCGACACAAGGGGGCGAGCGGAATGAACAAAAAAGAAGAGAAAAAAAAAAAAAATCGTTAGCCCGAAAGTGCAGCGCGCGTGGGCACTCGAAAAAAAAAAGTAAAAATGCCCGGCGACACAGACGGGCCAGCGTGCGGCGCGCACACGGCTCTGACCACTCGAGCGGTTTTCGCGGCCGGCCAGGGTATGCGGATGATGACATGGACGAGGGCGTCGAGTCTCTGACCCATATTACCGGCCAAATTTTTAATTGCATTTTTTCAATCGACATCCTCCGGCCGCGATGGGTGCAGGCGGCCGGGCGAAGCGTCGAACGGGAAAAAGGACGGGGGCGGAGAGGGGTCGCGAGTAACCACCGTAGGTCGCATCGTGGCAAACGCACGCTTCCTCGCTCTGTCCCTCCATCCCCCGTCTTTCTCCCTTCGACCCTCTCGCGCCGACCGACGATCGCCCTCCTCCTCCTCCTCCTCCTCCCCCGTTCGTTTGTATTCGACGAGAGGCGCCGCGACGAATGGCGACATTGCGGACGCGCTGTCCCGGTGCAACCAATTACCAATCACTCTCGCGGAACAATAAAGCAAAACCGTGGAAAAAATTTCCCGTCAAAAGTATCGCGTTTCATGTACCCAACGCCCTTGCCGATATACGCGCGCGCGTGTGTATGTGTGTGTGTGAGCCGTGATGGTGACGATGGCACCCGGCAACGCACGGGGGCGTGTAACCTTTGCTCGATGATAAATACAACAAAAGCACAAAAACAGCGAGAACGAAAAAAGAATCGGCCGTCCGCGCCGAACGGGGCGAGGAGTCAAAAAACATTCGGCCCGAAGGCCACCCGCGCTCTATCTCTCTCTCGTCGCGGGAGCGACGATAGGTGTCGTGATCGTGTTTGCTCGTTCAATCGTTCGCGATCGTCGCGAAGTCGAAACAACCCTGTGCGTGGCGTGGTCGCGCGCGCTGTACTTCCGTCGGACTCGGAATAACGGATATTACTAATTACATGCGGCGCGCCCTATCGTCTCGACGAAAGGCGCGCGGCCGTGCTGCTTTTTTTCGAGCATACGCTCATCAGAGAGCTTTCCCGGCGGGGTGGAAAGCGAGGCGAAGCCGGAGCGAAATTATGCCCAGCGCTCGTCAATCGGAAAATTGTATTAAAGCAGGGGGGTGAAAAAAAAAATAAAACAGCGTAGTAATGAAATCTCGCGGTCGGGCGTGTTCCTCGCGCGACATTCGTTTGCCGCGGAAAAAGGGACGAGATGGGGGTGGCTGCGGCGGCGGCGGCGGCGGCGGCGAGGGCGCAGCGAGGGGATGGTCGAAACGCGATGAGGAGAGGATGGAGGTGCCGGTCATTTGTAATTCAATAATTCCAGTTCGCTTGTAATCCGGTAATCTATACTGCAGCTCGTTATTCATGCATCATAATGAGTTTCGCGTTACTCGCCTTTTCTCGCGGCGAGCCGCCCGGTAAAATCCGCGGTAACGAGTTTTCGTTCTCAGCCGCGCACGGCCACGCCGATGCCGCGGAGAGAGAGAGAGAGAGAGAGAGAGAGAGAGGGATGGAGCGCGCGCCCGCAAAACAGAAGAAACGAAATAATAAAAACTACGTAAAACAAAAAGGGTAGGCCAGGAAAAAAAAAATATGCAAGAGCACAGGAAAAATCGAAAGCCCTAGGCTGACCTCCCTTCGGCATTATTTAAACACCGTAACGATCCGATGTAGCGGCGGAAAAATCAACCCCCGGACGGATTTTCGTTAAAGCCTCGGCACCTTTTTAATTTCGCCGCGGCCCCGCGATCGTTGCATTTTTGTTCGCCCCCGCGTCGATACGTACGCGCATACACGTACGCAGCCAGGTGTACGCGCGCATCAGCATAGTACTGGGCACCGAGCGCTTTCGCGCTGAAAAGAACGTCAGAAATTTCCGAGGGTAAAGAGAAATTCGAAGATTCGTCGCGCGGCACGCTCGCACACGTCGACCTTGCGCGAGTATGTCCCTACGTACATGTAACCGACCTACACACACGCGTGTGTGCCGGAGAGAGGAACACGCCGCACGTCCCTGTCGGCCGCGCAGGCAGCCGCTCTCCGTGTGTAGAAGCAGTTATCCTCATTTGTATTCTTAGAGCGAGCCGCGAGCCGGCGGCCACGATTTACTATCACGTCGTACGAATTATTTAGTAATCAAATTCCTCCTACCACCCGACCCCCTACAGCCGGTCTCTCCTGCCATCCGCGCCTCCTCTTCCCACTTCCCACCGCCACGGCCCGTCTCTCCTTTCCCCACCCCCGCACGCCGTCCACCCACGCGCTACCAGCCCGTCACTGTCGAGAATTCGGCGCCCGTCGGGGAACGGTGGGCGTCGTTCAGCGAGCTTTTACGATGATTTCTCTATTTTACGGTGGCTGCGTGAGAGGGCCATTAGGGACCGACCGAGATCCGGTGCAAACGTGCCACGGAACCACTTTGAATCGCTCGTCGGACACTTTGACCCTACCGCGAGTAATGCGAACGAGACGCTCGGTTACTTGGAACGTGGAAGCCACGGGGAAGACCCTGGGAAACTTGGGAGCCGAGGTTATGGGCACCGCAACGACGACGTTCTGTGGGTTGTTGAGAGTGTTGCGCGGAAGAATGCGTGGTTGTTGTCGATTTAACGGCTGCTTAGGTGGTGGCTTCGATGGACAGAGATGCGAGCGAGGTTTTAGGTACTGTAGGGATTTTTTTCTCTTCGGGGGTTAAGTCGCGAATCACTCAGGGATCTATCTTTAATAATAAATTGGTTTAATGAAACAGAAAAACGGCTGTGGTGCTCTTGGCACAGGAATATAAACACAATAATTGTAACGCAAGCCTCTATAATAATTGTAACGCAATATACTCTATGATACTCAGACCCGGCTCAATACTTAATCGCAGTTCAATTCTCAAAGCCTGCTCGATACTCTTTACTTATTCGCGAATCTCTTCTCACTTTCTTTCTTTCTCTGCCCGCTTTCTCGCGCGTCCTCGCTTAATAAGGCATTATGTTTCGACGATCGGGCGATCGCGTAAACAAGTCGTCACAAATATCTTCATCTCATACACACTTTCACACGCACATATCGTCATTACGTTTCATACACGACATTTCCGCGTGTTTTACGCTCCCACAGTACTTTGGCATTTTTCTCGACGAATTTTTTAAGCACATACGACAGGGTCAGACGACGGACCTATCGAATCTATGAAGTTAAGGGTAGAAAAGGTTTGATCGTGTGCTTGGGTAATACAATTGCAGAATTTCGAGAAAGTGATGTTGATCGGTTTGACTTCTGAGAGACTCACATAGGAATAGAAAATCAATGTTAAGCTGCTTGTCGGCCTCGGTCTACAAGAATGCATAAGTGCGTGACGGCCTTCGGGAAAAGTTAAGCCGTGCCCTCGGCCGTAAAAACTCACAATGCGCCGCATGCATCCTACGCACGATGACGCTGCACCATACGGGTGCATATATATATATATATATATATGTTTACATGTGCGCGGTTATCTCTTGGTGTATTTTTTTACGCGCGCATAAATACGCCGGGGCAATATAACATAGGGAACGGAAGGGTGCAAGGGCGGAGGTCGGGCTCGTTGTCCGCGAGGAGGGATGGCGGTCGCGGAACGACAGGCGTAAACCGGAAGTGTCGTGATTTCGAAGCCCCACCGCGAACGAATGGCGTCGTTTTTACGCATTTACGCCGATGCGATCTCGTCGATGCGAGCGCGGTTTTCACCGGATCGAACGATTTCGACGACTCTCTTCACTGTCGGAAATCAGTTCTCTGTCGATTCGGCCGGTGTGCTCGGAGGGGTCAGTTTTGACGTGCGTTGAATTAAAAGCGCGCAACTAAATGAACTAATATAAAATATGCTAATTCTCAGTAATGGATATGAGCATTTCCGAGATAACGAGTTTGAGAGTATTCGATAGGAATGGTCCCCGTTCGAAGTGGCATGCTAAAAGCGTAGTGAACTGTACTGCGAACGTCGAAGACGTCGCTACTTGTTCGAAAGCAGTCCGTTTACGCGCCAGCCATAAAGAGCCGGCTACTCTCTCGCCAGTTTATCACGCGTTACGTCACGCGTAATGTCGCGGGCCCGCTCCTTGAGGGGACACTTCGGAAATTCCGCCGGCAGAGAGGTGCGTCGCGGATAAAACGCCATAAACGCCAGTTATGTCAATCATTCCTTAATGAGAATGAGTTTCGCCGGGGCCGCCGCTAAATCAGTATTGGCCAATAACGTTCACCGTTAACGAAGCACGGCGTGCGTCGGTATTAAATTGATGTACCACCTTGCCAATGAGAAATTGTATAAATGTCCGTACGCGCCGGCCCGAACGTGACGTTGCAACTGCGTTAAGCAAACAAGCACGGGCATAAATATATTCGGCATAAAATCCCAGGCGCCTCGCGCCGCGAGAGCGCGAACAACCGCAGGGGCAAAAATGGAAAAAAGATAAAAACGACGTGCCAGAGGAAGCGGCGGGCCTGAAAGTCTGGAATCCGCTTAACTTTTTGGTCATTAAGCTTATCAGAGCGCCGGCACGGCGTGCGTACGTCTCTGTGCGCGAGTATTGTATTAAATTTTGTTCTCAGCAGCATCGAAAAACCGGCACGCCGACCTGCGAGAACGAAAATGGTTGGCCACGCGAAAATTCGAAATGGCGATGAAGGGCGGAGAAAAGGACGATGAAGAAAACTCGTCGATCACTTGGAAACGCTCCCGATACCTTCCGACAGCGAGACGAATCTTTCGATATTAATCATAAGTCAGACCTCTCGACGATCGTCCGACTGGTCGTTAAAAAGTTGTGCGCCACGTCGATAATTTCAATATCCAGACCGTTAAAAGTGTGCCCGCCGCGTGACCGGGTTCCGGGAATATTTCGCATTTTCCTTCCAATCACGCCACCGCTCGAAGGGTTAACGAAGAGGTAACGAGTATAATCACACGAAAAAGTAAAAAAGGAAATGATGAAATCGGCCTTCGAGCTCGTCCGTTCATAATCAGTCGGCGCGGATAGATTGCCGGACAAGTAACACGCGTATCGTTCCCGATTCGCTCTGCATATGCACCCGGTCCCGTGCGCACATGCATCGGAGACTGCACACAACAATGGCACGACTACACGCGCGCACGCACACGTACGGTGCAGGCCTCGATTCACCGACAGCCCTCGAAGAGGGAAAAAGACAGGCTGAAAACGAGGGGCTGAAAGAGGGAGAGAACGAGGTGGAAGGGCAGCCACCGTTCGGCAGCCTGTTTCAATGTTTTGCGACGAGTTTATTCGAGTTATCAATTTCCTGACAAATATCTGCATTTCCGCGCACACTCATCCTACGCCCTCTGCCCCGCGCCACATTCCCGTTCCAGGGCCCGCTCGTTTTGTTTCTACCCTCCTCTCGCAGCCGCGCTGCTCTCTTTCCATGCACTCACCATTCGTCGATCCAATTTTGACCGCGTCAAAAGATACGCATCGAACGAACTAACGTGACACCCCGCCGATTTCGGCCTGTAACGTTACACGGACTTTACGAGGCGCATTACATTAAGGTCGTTAACGCGGTAAAAACCGTGCGCGGCGAGGGTAATGCTCCATTCGGACGTCGAGTTCGCGCAGACGTTAAACTCGCACTCGTGCTCGTACCTACTCATACTCGCCTCCGACGCGGCCGGGGAGATGCGAAAAAAATACGTTTACCTCCCCCAACGTTACTGCGCCCGTTCGGGAGGGAGGAGGGAAAAGAACAAAAAAAAATTGGGAGGTAAATGCGGCGAATTTAATACCGAGAGGCGCGTTTAATGCTCCGTTAATAAATGAAGGAACGCCGAACCTTCGCCGATAAAATCTCTTTCGAAATTTTCCGAATTCGTTAATATTTAGCCGACGCTTGACAGGGGAAAAAATAAACGGACGATTCGCGGATATAAAGGCTCGCGGGATATGTGGCCGCGAGAGAGCAAGAAACGAAGAGACGGAAATGGCGGGTTCGAGATAAATTTCATCGGACAAGATAGCTGAAGCCTGCCGAGATAGCGGGGACTCGGTTGTTGCGAACGACGATTTATCCCTTGTAATTTTGTTCGTCGCCGAGTGTTCCACTTGATGAGCCCTTACATGGCGGCATTACATGCGCAGTGCCTTTATGATGTACTAAATAGTCGAGTTATGCCTTCTAACTCGCGTTTTACGGCTGGTAATACGAGAAAAAACGGCACGCCGCTGCGTGGTTTCTTGGAAGGAGAGAGAGAGAGAGAGCGAGTCGTCGGCATTTAAGAGCGCACAGGTACTTGAAACACGCTCGAACTACGCGTTCCTTATCCCTCGGGAATCTATTGTTACTGTACTCCGGCAATCATCCCCTTTAAATCTTTCGAAGGCACGAGGAAGCCGCAGCCGGGCGCAATAAACGTGAACGCTCCGAGTCGACTGGCCCGCGAGTGATTAGCAACATACGATAAAACGCGACAGATCCTCCGCGGGCTCCTTGAGACGCGTAATGAAAAGAGCGCGCGCGCGGCGTAAAAGAGCTGTATTCCGACGATTTCGCCGGTGCAATCGCAGCTGCGGCGAGTCTTCCATCATTACGGGAAATTGTTCGGCAATGGGTATCTCTCTCCATAACGCGATAAAACGGCGCGTTATTACAAAGCTTAAATCAAATCCGCTGCTCGCTCCAACGAAGTAGTCAACCGTAACTCCCCCGCAAATTGGCCGTTGATCGACATTTACAATTTATTTATCGGCCCGGGCCCGGGGCCGATCGTCATTTACAGAAATTTGCCCGCCGCCACCCGTTCCACCGTCGGCTCCGCGTCACAGGTTGGCCAATATTAGTTCCACATTTTTTCCGCGCCATTAGAGCCAAATAAACGCAATGTAAATGCGCGCATAGAGTCGCAAATGATTATTTGCCATGAATACCGGGCAATCGCGGTTATACGCATCACGAGTGACTGCATACGCTCTGTCCCTCTCCCGTTTTGTCTCTCTCGGCCAGCAGCAGCCCGTTCACTCTCTCTCTCTCTTTCCCGCGCCCTGCACATCGTTCTCTCCCCCTCTGATTACAGCGACGTAACTCCTCAAAAACGGCGCGCGAGCGTGGAATCGAAATAGCGCATCGGCGAGTTTAAAACGGCCGTCCACGCTGGCCCGATTCGTCGCTCTCTCGCTCCGGCACATTGACACGGCGGATCAAATTATTTGCCGACCATTCCATTACCCGCAAATTTTCCGGCCGCCCGTGCTCCGATGACCCGCGAATAATTTTGCGCGGCGAATTAAAAAGTCTTCGGCGTCGCGTCGTGCGAACTTTCGTCGACGCTCGTCGTTTCGCTGTGGGTGGTGTCTTTGAAGGCTCGACGCGCGACACTTCGGTTTCGTATTTCAGTTGGCCCGGCCAAGTCGAGGGCGTGTGGCGGTGACGGTGACGCGTGATTTTTCGGACAAAGCGATTCGGAATTAGCCGTCCGAGTGGCACGCCGAAGCGGCACATTGTTGAGCATAAAATAGATAGGACCGATCGTCGCGCATTGACACGGCAGATCGAATTATTTGCCGACTGTTCCCATTAGCCGCAAATTTTCCAGCTATCCGTGCGGCGGCGATCCGCGATTAATTTCGACGAATCGCGCGCGATCTTTTTACATCGTGCCAAGCGGCCACTAATTAATACACTACGCCGGGTCGCGACGCGTAATTGTCGTGTATATTCGAGCGTAAGGTAAATATTCGGAGAAATCGCTCGACCCGACGGAAATACGTGCACCGATTATGAGCTTCCCGGACGCGTGCGCGCGCGTTTCATTCAGACAAATTTCTAATAAATTCTCGAACCGCGTATCGAAGGATTGGCATTCCATTTTCTCACCGACTTCCGACAACCGACTCACGCCCCGTGGCTGTCATCCGTAATATCAAGACCTCAATACGGCACACGTTAACGGCAACACGTGCGGCGGCCAATTGCGCACGCGACACCCTCGTCGAAGGCTAATTTTAGTCAATTACCGCGCACAAACAGTTATCTTAATTAATTCATTTTCCGTCGGAGCGTCTCGCACGCGTGATTTTGCCCGGCGATCATTGGCACGGGGGCGCCGAGTCGGGCCGCGGTGTGCATCGACTAATTAGCGGAACGGCTAACGTCACAGGGCGAGAGAGCGAGCGGCCGCGCGAGGTTCGCCGCAGTCAAAGGACGTCGTTATCCCGCGACGGCGTACAGACCGAAAGAAGTTAAAAAAATAAAAGAGGGACAACAGGGTCAGCGACGTTCGAGCAGCGTGGTGCCAAGGTCCCTCTCTCGCCAGCCACCCCGTACATTCGACCGCCCTCGCACACAATCAAACGAAAATTAGCAGCGCGCCACGGAGACGGCGACGAGGAAAGAAGCGGAAAACAGCGGCCAACCGGCGCACACCTTTTTTCGCCGCTTCAGGGCCGGCATGAGAGAACTGACAAAGCGATTCTCGACGACCCCGGTCGGCAAAAGGACGAGCTCCTCGGCGCGAGGTGTGGACGGCGAGCGAGCGGGTCAGGAGGGAGGAAGAGGCCGAGAGAGTGAAGATAAAAGGGCGAGCTAGATGAACAGCACGCGCGAGGCGCGGAGGGGGTGTAAAAAGAGAAGCGAGCCTCTCGCGGAGTCGGCAGAAAAAGCGGTCGGCCCGACGCGGCGGACGGGAAAAATGAATGGCTCTATCTTTCGGTAATTAAGACAGCCCTGAAAAATAAACAAACGCGCGAAAACGAGGCTCGCGCGAGGCCCGAGGACCGAGGGGCCGCTGCCCGTGGCACAGCTGTTACGTCGCCGGTGGGGGGGCCTCAAATAAACGACTTAGGTAGATTAAGCACACAAATCTCGATGGCTTCTCTTCTGACCTGGCCCCAGTGCGCGTCTCGTGTCCTTTCGACGCACAGTTTGTTGACACGCTCGGGATACCCAGCGCACGTCTCTTTCTCTAACGACCGAAAGTATGGCTTCGGCTAACCATAACAGGGGCGGACGGGGTCTCGAGGGACAGTATTAATCCTTTAGCGGAATGTCGCCGGTTATTTCTTCAAGATAATTCGGTGAACGCTATATGCGTGCCCTATCGTCGTCCAATATTTTCGTCGTTTTGTTACAAGTAACATAGCTAATGTTCCGGACACATTCTTCTCTCTTAGGGTCGATCAAATCCGACCCATTCTCGAAACTGCATCATATCGGTTAATGTACGCACAACACGCATTCAAAAGTCTACAAAATACAGCGAGAACAGAGAGATGAAGAACAAGAACGAGTGCGAACGCTATCATAGACCGCAATAAACTCTCCCTCGTCCACGACAAATCAACCCCTTAATCATCGTTCGCGATAATACTTCGTTACAAATTCATCATCCGAAAAAAGACACCAACGATCGATACCTTCCATCACTCCTCCTCATTCCAATCCGAAGAAAGGAAAAGACACGATATGCAAATATGGCATGCTTAAGAGGGGATAGAAGAAAGATAGACAGAGCGTAGCAGACGCAGACGTAGAGAGTGAGAAGCAGCGGCCTCCGTAAGAGTACGAAAGTGACGGAGAGCATGGGAAGGGTGGAAACGGTTAAGCGAAAGGGGAGAAAAGAGAAAGAGAGAGAGAGAGAGACGGTCGATGGTCGAAAGACTCACGTCTATAAGGTCGTCCCTCCTCCGGGGTGGAGCGCTCGGTGTTCTCGGATCCGGGTGTGGCGTTGGCGTCTCGATCCTCCTCCTCGGGGGTTGGGCCGCGATTCGGCGCCGAGCCGGTTCCGGTCCCGGTGGGCGAGCGGCTCGTCGAGCCCGCCGGGCTCTGCGGCGCCACTTCCGGTCCGGCGGCACCCGACACTACAGCTCCTCCCCCGCCTCCTCCTCCACCTCCTGCTCCAGCTCCGGGACCGGATACGGAAACTACCGCGCCCCCGCCAACCGACGACAACGACGAGGGCGAGAACATGTTCGACATGCTCGAGAGCGAGCCGAGGCTCGGCAGGCCCGAGCCGGCCACCGAGCCGTTTCCGGTCTCGACTTTCAGGCACTTGCTCGGGGGCGCGAACGCCGACGGCCCCAGGGGCCTGAAGCCTCCGAACGGCAGTCGATGGTCCAGGGGGTGCAGGAACTGCGGCGGCAGGTGGAGCATGTGATGAAGACCGTAGCCGAGGGACGCCGCTGTGCTGAACGGCACTTGGAGGTCCTTCGAATCCGTCACCTGGGGGGGAGAACAAGGGCAGCCCGTGAGATTCTGTCGTCCGGGGAGACGCGTGGCGTTACCAAAGAGGTGCTGCTGCTTCTACGGCTTTTGCGTCGAGCCTTTATTATGAGTCGAGAGAGAATGTTGTTAGTGGAAGGCTCCAGGAAGTATTGGGTCGGGTGCGAGGTTAATGGGTATGTTCATTTATCGGGACGTAATCGGGATGATGGGAAACGTGAATGTCTGTTTGAAGAAATTCTTATTACTTTCTCGTTCACATGTCAACGCGGCCGGACAATGAGCGCGCATCCTACCCCACCCCGCGTATACCTTTGATATTGCATATGTTGTAAAACCTTAATCGTTGATTCCGAACCGCGCTTCGACTATGCCGGCTTAATAGACTCGTCAATCACATTGAATTGAATGATACGACTGACGAGGAAGGTTTCAGGTTTTGACGGATTATTATAACACGGTGGTTTCGCGTTATTAACAGTTTAATCATATTGCTTTGATATCATACGCCATTCAGCGGCATTCGGATATATATGAGAGCGCCGCTTGCAAACGAGATATCTCCCGTACAATCCGCACATTTTTCTCCGTAATTTGTCAAAGTCAGCGGGGATTTTATTAAATTTTCTGTAAAACGCAGCGCCACCGCGACAGGAAAAGATTTCGATCGAACGCCACTGTCACGATCAATCAAATTGTCCGGGGCAAGTTATAAAAAAATGTATCCCCGCGTCATGCGCCGAAGCGAATAATAATGAACAATAATTAATAAAGACCGTAACGAGGAGATTTCGCGGGAGCGGCGATATTGAGCGCAGCAAAAACTGCGATATCGAGCGCGAAAAAGGTATTTTCTATTAAGGGGGGATGCGCGGCCGTCGATAGGCGGCTTCCGGATAAACATTTCATCTGACCGATAATGATGTAGGCGATGAGTTATACGGGCATTAGTACGCCACGATTAGTTTATTATACTTTTATACCGGGAAATGAGGTTCTCGTTTGCTGAGCGTATTTGTGCCTCGGTCCAATCAGTGATTTATTAGGTATTCATTATTATTTTAATTACGAGCCGGCCGCAACCGCGCCGGCGACACTTTTTCACAGCGGTAGCCAATTGACGCGCGATTTGCA
Source organism: Priocnemis perturbator (assembly GCA_963942575.1). Lineage (NCBI taxonomy): Eukaryota > Metazoa > Arthropoda > Insecta > Hymenoptera > Pompilidae > Priocnemis > Priocnemis perturbator. Next base: position 2,358,026 of record OZ012649.1, on the reverse strand, counting down.
TATTTACAATATTTTTTTTTCTCCTCCCCCCCCTCCCTTCTCGTCAGAATGAGAGAGAAAGAGAGAGAGAGAGTGGGAGAGACAGAGAGAGCCAGCCCGCTTCGTGGTCCCCTGGCCCGACCGCGCTGCCAGGGGAAAAATGCGCATGCATTTTGTCACTCTCCCGCAATTAAGTCCGAAGTTATTTCATTTTTTTTTTTTTACCTCTCCCCACGATGGTCCCGAATTTTGATATACTCTCGATCCGTTTTGCGGCACATTTGGTTTTATCATCCGTGTCCAATCAATCGTTCGCCGTCCCGCGTTTTTCCCCTCCCCCCCTCGGCGTGCCCACGGTTATATCGAGGACTAATTCTTTTTTCCGCCGAAATCGCAAACAATGCTTTTCACCGGTTCGCGATTAATTGGCGTTATAATAATTATCGGGCGCATGCCTTCGACACGAATCGAGGCCGCGACGAGGCTCACCGCTCGGTTTAGCAATAATTCGCTACATCAATAATTTTTGTCACGTACAAAACAATAGCGTCCGACAATTCGGCATTTTTCCGTCATCGACGTGTAAAACCTTTTTTTTGTTTTTCTGACACCCCCTGGCTCTTCATTGGTCGCGAAAAAATCTGCTCGGTCGCAATTTCGCGCGTACGTTCCACTCCCACCGTCAATTTGACGCTCCCGGATTTTATATTGCATAACAACATGACGTGGGAAATTATCACGCGTTAGGTACGAGACAAACAATGCTGGAATAATGTATAGGGTAATATGTCTAGTGTACTCACAAATTTTTATTCGACAGCCCCCATGGCATCTGATCTCTATAAAACCGATGCGACTGTACACAGCCGTGCATGCACGCATACACACCAAACAGAATCACATACGCATGCACATTTATTCGGCATAGAACGAAATGCCTATTCACTGCGTGCATCAATTACCGTATGCATAAAGCGGTAAGCATGTAAAGCGGGTGAATGCGGTCGGCGGTAGTCAATGTTCCCATCGGAACTCGCGCTTTCAAAAGTATAACAGTCGAGGGGAAAGTGATATCGGCGATAAGAGGGGAAAATAAAATAAACTACGAAATGTAACTTGCACGGCCAATTACACGCACACAACGTCATTATTGAAAAATATTTCACCGACGGTACATTTATGCGTACACGGCGCCCGCGATTGAGCACTTTTAACGCAACGATAAACAGCCGCATGAATAAAATGTAGGCAACTCGCCCAATTAGCAGATACGATTTCAAATGTTTGATTACGCGAATTTCGATCGGGACAGACATTTTACGCGAAAGATTCCCAAATGGAAGGTCTTGATTGCCCGAACAAATACGGATCGTATCGACAGCGGAAGGCTATCCGAACACTACGCAGCGATAATTTCGTCACGTCTGCTCAGATTACGATTTCTCGCGTCTCGAAATAATTAAACGGAAAATGAGAACACGGCCTAGTCCTGGCCAGCGCGTTCCGACTTTTTTTCGACAACCATTATCGACAACCTATCGTATTCCGGTTGTCCGCTGACAGGGCTGAAATCTGACGATCGTATTGCATAATCTGAGCATCAGAAGCGTGCGGAAGTGAGCGAGAGTGCGAAAGCGTGCGATGTCCCGCGTTATCTATGTACAAGGTGCTTAATGCATCGTGTGCGTTGCAAGCAGAGCAGGCTTAGGCGTTTAGGTGTAAGGACAATGGGACACTAACTTGTGGATTGAAGGGTCTTTGCATTCTCAGGGCCTCGGGGAGGCCCCCGGCCTGCGAGAACACGACCAAGGACGGCGGTGGTAGATGATTCGGCACGTACGCAGAATTATCCATCTAGAACAGATATCCTCGTATTTCCTCTCTCTCCCCGTCCTCGTCGCTCGGCTCTTTTTCTCACACGTCGCATCGACATCCGCATAAACTCCCGAGTTCGTCGGAGAAAAATTTCGATACGCGACACGCTCGTTTCTCGGGCCCGATGCTGCCCAAACGACACGAGCGATACTCTCAATCCTGTGCTAGACTCCATTCAGGACTTCAGCACGAGTTTCAAGGATCGCGTGATTCCGTCTCGAGCTTACTCGAGTTTATATACCCCTAATTCCCATTAACATCCCGTACACGTCAGTCATGCGAAGCGATTGTTCCAGAAGCTCATTGATTCGAGTCCGACCGTCAAACATTGCAGTACATTCTCTTCCCTGCCGGAAGAAAGTGGCACGTGAAAACGAATTGTACGATTGAAAATCAATCCGCCGACGCCGCGAGCAGATCCGACTAATAAGGAAGCTAACGACGAAAGTCGCATCCGGCGCATAACGAATAGACGCGAAGATAAGATCGCCGCGCGAACGTTTTAGCGTAATTCTCTCTTGCCACGCCGCGGCATCCGTTCGCTCGCAGACGTATTCCTCCGCCTTACACGTACACCCCCCGTCGACGTTCATTCCCGCGAATATTAATTGGTCGTCAGCGGAGCTCGTTCCTGTTCGAGCGTACTATCGAGCGTAACATTCTGCCGTCAGCTTCTAACCTTACACGCAGACCTATCGAATTCGATCCCGGAGAATAATTACATCGATCGTTGCCAGGGCACCGTCTGCCTCCCCGCCGACCCGCGACTCCTGTTTCCATCTCTCGCTCATAACGCGTGTAAGAAAAAACTCGCTGACTGATAGAAAACCGAGGAACCCCGTCTTGTGACACATGAGAAATGTACGTGCCCGGTTATCGGCCGCTCGTCCGAGCTTATCCGCTTCGCCCGTAAAGCTCGCGGCCGACTCGACTTTGATCGACGCTGTGTGTTTCGCGTGCACTTCTTCGAGCGCCCGCGAGATCTTATCAGTTTTAAGTAGGCGGAGTGCGGAAAGGCCGTTTCGAGGTGCCGTCAACGACCGGCATTCACAAGGCGAGACCGCGAGCACCTCCGGCGCAATTTATGCCGAACAGCCTCGTTTTCACGCGATTCATAGGTACTAGTTTCGCGGCACGCGGCTCATGCGAGAGAGAAGCCATCCAGATTGGCGGCGTATACGTGGCCGTTTTTGCGTCTAACACTTTTCAATGCGCTTCTACGAGCACCGATCAGCGCACGTAACACGCGTAACAGAGAGCGAGTTCGAGTCGCGAGGAAGCTTAGCTTTTGAACGGCGACGAGTTGACTTTCGTGAGCTAGCGGCTGAAAAACGCGCTCGTTCGGTAGCCGGTCAACGGGCAAATGTCTATCGAACTGCGGGTGATGAAGAGAAGAATAAAAAAGGAGCAGCAAAAAGAGCGTAAAAATAGGGTTGAATGGCCGCGATAGCCGGCCGTTCTGGAACAACTGCTTTTCATGTCGCGGAAAATGTATCGTCCCGCGACGATAATGATCGTAACACGATCCGCACACCACGGGCATTATCAATCGCGCTGCCGCCACGGCGTTGCCAATTATTTCTACAAAATCGTTAACAAGATACCAACAATATCGCGATAGAATTTCGACATGTAAAACGTCCGCGGCACGCATCACTGTCAATCGCGCGTCACACACCGCAGATGTGTGTGCATACATACGTGCTGTGCTGTACGGCGTATTCTCATAACGGAGCACAGAGAACAACGGTTGTGCGGCAAGAATCGCTGCCGGACGAGCGTCGATCGACGCGAAACGTTTCGAATTACGCTATCAAACGTTGCGGCGAACGAAGACTCGATCGACAGAGATGGACAAAAAATATGGTAGATGAAATCGTTAACACTTTCGCGATCGTTGGACTGCGTCGCGGAACTGTTGGCATGTGTGCACGCTCAGATTTGCGGTGGTAACCAGTTTTGCTTCAATAAAGACGTCACGTTGCGCGTTTACCTTAGTCTAAATTTCTCGGTTAGATAGACTGACAAGCACGATTGAAATGACTATGAATTCCATTAGGCCTTACAATGAACATTATAAAAACTTGACTCACTCAAGCGATTTATTATGATAAGGATCGATGAATATTGAAAGATACGTAAGTTTACTCGAACATACAATTTCTTTTCGCATTACCGTGACAGTCCTTACATTAACACATGACAACGACTGATATTGATCGTACTAACGTGTACTTTTAAGGAAAGATACGCCGGTCGCCAGCAAGTGAAATGCAAACGTTTCCCCAGTTACTTCGATGCAAACGCAGTTGACAGTGATGCAAAACGACGCGAAACGATCTTATCATTATCGCCGTCACTGACTAACAACGAACTATCAATTCTAATCCGTGGCGTGCCGACCGAAACGCGTGACAACCGCTGCCGCATAACGAAACGGCCAACTTTTGGCCGCGCGGATACAGAAACGAACGCAAAACGACACCAAATAATGAAGCCCCGGTTCGCCGAAACACGCTCGGTAAAAAGCGTGGTCCGCCGCGAAATTATTAATCGTAATCACCAGTGCGCGTACATTTTCCTCGTGTGCACTAAAAAAACCGTGCGCGGCGGCAAGCCGCGACATGCCACTGTCCGAGAACATTCACTTCGAGTCTCACACAGGTTTCCCGCCAGCTCTCTTTAGCCGTCGCTTCATAAACTTATCGCATTCACCGTATTCCCGTGCCGCACCATGATCCTCGCGCGTTCAACAATCCGGCGAAATACGAGTGGTACGCGAACGGGACGCGCCGGAAAACGTGCGCGTTTTCGAAGAACCCGCGTCTCGGCACCGACCGACGGACCTAACCTCCAACGTGCGCCGGCCTGTCAAACGAGCCGCGACGCCGAGCACGCGGAACTACCCCCTCGTATCTACTGCCTCGCACGTGTCCCACATACGCATGTCATTCGACCGCGAGCGCGTCAATCTTTCCCTCGAAAACCCTCCGGAGCAGCCTCGAAATCCTTCAAATCCCTGCAAACGGCGAACTGAGCGAAAACTTCGAATTCAAACGGAGCACGCGATCCCGCCACGACGGGTCACACGACCTAACCTCTCCGGACGTGCCAATGATACGCGGCCAGTACCTCGACTGGTGTGGATCGGGTCACCCCGTACGGCCCTCCACTTGGGTAATGCACTGATCGTGGTGAGCCAGGTGAGCGAGAGAGCGACGGGGTGCGTGTGTGCGTCAGTGTACGTGTCTATATATTTGTCAGCGCTATATTGCGTGTCGCTGTTTCTGTGCTGTGCGTCCGTGTGCGCGCGCGCGCGTCTGTGTGGGTCTCTCGGACGAAACGTGTACGTCGGCGGCGTGTGTCTCTACGTGTGTGAGGCGGGTGCGAGAGAGGAAGCCGCCACAGGCCCGGGTGCGAGCAACCTCGTGGACATGCGAGTGCAGACTGATTCGAGCGTGGAGTGTGAGGGTACTTACCCACGAGCCGCGAGAACGGCGGCGGCGGTGGTGGCGGTGGTGGCGGCGGTGGCGGCGGTGGCGGCGGTGGCGGAGGCGAGGTGGAGGCGTGGAGGCACCGACCGGCGGCGGTGCTGGCGTGCGCGCGTGTTTTCCGCCGCCATGACTGGCGCCACCGTAGCGCACCAGCTGCCCGAGCGCACGCGCGGCCTGCGCACTGGCCTCGGTGCGCATCGGGACGGGACGGGTTGCGACTTTCAATCGCGCACCGACCGCGCGACTAGCAGCATCTGGCGAACGTCGATGGACGTTGCCCGCACTCTGTCTGCTCTCTGTAATGAAATCAAATTGTCAGTGCTGTGGATTAGGTCTCGAGGGTAGAACGACGAACTTTTGTCGCGGGAAGCCGATCGAATGGTGTGTCATGTTTTGAATGGATCGAGGTGTATGATTGAGGTGACTCGAAGGCGCGGGCTTTCTTCTTTTTTCGCGTTCGAATGTCACGTGTTTCGTGGATTGATGTGAAGTTGGCTGACGGACGAGCTCGGGCTGGAAAAGGGCTCGAGCGCGTCACATTTGCCTGTGCAACGTTTCTTGCATTTTCTATGCATACGATATATGTGATTAGATTCAGAATAAACGCAGCGTTTTTAGGTCTAGTTTGCAGTTTCAAATCCCTTTCCTTAATTATATGCATAAATCATATCATTACACTTTGTATAATGTTTAAAGAATACTTACAGCGTGCCAAAGAGACCTTGTAGTCATGGTTGCTATCGAGATATTCAGGCTGGCTTTATCCATGTATGCACTTCGAACATCGGGTATAATACCAAAAGCTTGAACTAATTACACGTCCATGAAAAACTTTCGACACGAAACAATGCATAGTTTCCGTCCGAGTTTGTCATTACGTTGCGAGGTTCGGAAACCTAATACACGATCCATTAATTATAAACTCACATCACGTTTTTAATCATTTTCGTTGGCCGACTCTATTAGCCCAAGTTTCGTTATAATCACTTGCTAACGATCATTGATAATTAGAATTCCATAACGTAACTTATCATGCAAAATACCGCATTATCGTGTACAGAATTAACTGACCCTGCGCAAATATTTACCGTACTGGTGATCCATCGGTTGGGTATAGAAGATCTGCTACCTTTACGAGGTAGCATCTGCCATCTGGCGGCTGTCTTTCTACTTACCAACAATTCCATAACTCTGGACAACGGTATAAATCAACAATGAAGAACAACAAATTCATTATTTTACACTATTTACCATCGTATTCGTGAATCGGTAAACAGAAATTGTGCATTTCTAACAATTACGACTTAATTAGCATAAATTACCAACAAATGGACAATTGGAGCTTACATGGTATACATATCCGGTGACACACCTACACAGTTACCTATAAACCAATTCCACAGACGAGGTATACTGTAGCCCAGGCCCGGCCAACCCAAATGGTTTGACGGGCCACTTTGATGACGCGTAACGTTACAGCGGGCTGCACTTTAGGTAAACATGCGTTTACAAAAATGGAATACAAATAGAAAATGAAACCGGCACAACATAAAACAATACCGGCTACAAACGGGCCGACAGCATACGATGCCACCACTGCACGTGGCCAGAGCCGGCTCAAGGTACCGGCAACACGGGCGGTTGCCCGGGGCGCCATGTGCGTAGGGGCGCCATCAAGGATCTTCCAAAAAAATGAAAATGTGGAAATAATAATGTAAGGAGAGTGAGGTGCGTCAAAGGGTTCGTCCTGTTAGGACAGTGTGGTCCACGGATGAGACCCCTCACACGGCTACTGCCACCTTCACTAGCTACAAGTATGTATATAGTTCTGTCCATGCTGTCGCATTGCGTTTGTCTGTTTATGGTGATCATGTGAAATATCAAGCGTCGTCTGTCACCATGAAAATGATAGTCGGGTGAGGGAGATTACGAGCTCCCAAATCGCACCTAGGCGCGATGCTTGGACCACGCTTTGACAAAACTTTGACCGGCGACGTATGTGGAGGGCCACGTGCGGCTGATTGTGAGGTGTCGATGGCGACGAAGAGCGGAGAAAAATAATACGAGAATTTCGTACATAGCACACGTGCGTCCATAAACAGTAATAAGTTACAGGATGTCATGCCAAATCTGTGGGTTGCATTAAGAATAATACTTACAATACCTGTTACTCTGGCCGCTGGCGAGAGAAGCTTTAGAAAACTATAGCTTACAGAAACACAATATTTACGGTCATCCACGTCTCAAGACAGAACGAATTCTTTGGCAATTCTATCTGTAAAAAATGATATTGCGAATAATATACCTAATGTAGAAAATGCCATGAAAAGATTGGCTGATCTAAAGGCTAGAAAAAAAATGTTTTATGTAATCTAATGGTTCATACTATCCAAATACTGGTTGAGATAAACAATATTATTGTTCATTGTTTGTTAAAAAAACAACCTAGATAATAAACTAATTTCTATATTTTTTGTTTTTTCCTTGTGAACATTTTTATAATTATACTTAAAAAGGGCGCCGAAGTTTAGATTGCCCAGGGCGCCAGCAGCCATAGGGCCGGCCCTGCACGTGGCCAACTACATCTCGGCGAATAGAAACGAGAAACGAAAGTTTCAATAGAAATATGAAATCGCCGGCGGGCCGCACAATTTGACGTGGCGGGCCGCGTGTTGGCCAGGCCTGCTGTAGACCGCCAGTGCCAGCATATGTGGCATCAAAACTCCGCCAGCTCCGATGGAGTTTTGATTTTTGATGCCACATATGCTGGCACTGTAGACCACTCATCTTACGGGACTTTGTGTCTCACGTAAAAAATTACCGACTGTGTCCAAAACGAGGCTGGTTCAAGCGCACTCTGTGTCTAGAAATACCGACTAATTGTAGCCGTGAAGCGAACTGTGTACGAAAAATATGTGGTTACCGTACAAAGATTTCAAAACTTCGAAAGTCTTCAAATTTCATTCAATTCTCATGACCGGACTATATTATTTTTTTAACTGTGAGCCGGATAATTCTTTCACCCAATCGTCCAAACCGCATTTAATTAGTAGCGTTATGCAGCAATCGTTATCTTTAAGCCAATTTATGTAGAGAAAAACTCCATATATGCAAACTATGTTAATTACTGTCCAATCAACTCATCTGGACAGTTGTGGTTCCGCTCCTTCGTAAAAATGCTAGTCTTAGCCCCCCGATCATGAGACAAACATTTGCATTGGATGAACAGTCTGTGCTATACCTCGTCGGTATCTAGCGACAAAAAACTTACATTAACATTCGATAATCAAACAATACTGATTGTACTTCGCGAAATGCTACACCTTGCGAACGGATGAAGTTATACCAATAAACCCGTAGAGCTTAATAGGGAATTAACCCTTTCGCTACGGACACCGACTATAGTCGGCGGACGCGAGACGTGCTGTGTGTACGGATGCCGATTATAGTCGGTGTCCGCGAGACGTGCTGTGTGTACGGGTGCCGACTATAGTCGGTGTCCGCGAGACCAGACAATATACCTACGTACATTGTGGGTATTCTGAAATTTCAGAATTTTTATGTTTTTCTGTATAATATGACGAAACAGTGGTTACATAACTCTTAAAAAAGTATACATACAAGACAATTCCAAAGTGCCATTGAAAGACGTAAGTGCGAACATCGAAGACTACCGATGCGCAATGTGCACACTGCGCGGCGCGGTGCCCCGTTCAGTGGCGCTACTCTCGCGGAACGGACTGCCGTAGCGAAAGGGTTAAACATTTCGTAACCAAAGGATGATAACAAACGCAGTAGCCCAGTCACAAAATTCTGGAAGAAAAATGAGTAAGCACAAAACAGAAGTCATCCACTACAAAAGCTAATGGGATAACTGAGTTTAAAAATTGTATCAATATGTGAATGATTTAAAAATGAATGAACAACTGAGCTCTTGCGGAGAGCAGAACACGCGATTTGCAGCCTTTAGCTCGGTATGATCTTCGATTCAGTTTTGAAAACCGATTCGTGGATAATACCAATTTCCCAGGTCACACCATCGGGGAGGTTGCTGCAAGTGGTGACCCACCCGCGTTGCAAAACAGACCCAACCTCCAACCATTTAATAAATTCCACATGGGTATTTCCCGGAAAAATATTGTTCAAGAAAATTGATCTGGCAAACAATATAAATCGGAATCGAAATTGACCTACCGCGGACAATGACAGACAAGGGAAGCCTGTCGGCGTTTCTTTTACAAAATGGAAAGTTTTATTGACTCCCGACCACGTCACATTCATCATCGCAGTCATACCGCAGATTACAAAGAACCGTAATCTTCACTTTCATCCTTTCATGCAACGCCTACATTCTTACAAGACTTATATTAATTTCTAGGATTACGGATCTATTGGATATATTTTAAAGTTTATATTCTATTTTAATTAAAAGTATTGATTGCAAAGCGGATATTTCCAGTTGCCAGTTGATGGTTTCGATGATTGGGAAGAAACCTAGCTGCAAGAAAAAAAAACACAAAGAGAAAAGGGAATGTATTGTATGTGAAATAAAGGAATCAAATATGAGTGCACTCATGACAGACGATAATTAATAGTATCCATTGATTATATGCTGAAAGGATAAATTTTGTGGTTAATTAAGCTAAAAATACGAGCCTTGGAGCAGCAAAATTCTATAGATCAATTCAAATAGAAAGAAAACAAGTATACAAAATAATATCCTCTGCTATGGAAGCTCTACAACTGAAAGGAAATTTTTAATAACCATGTAATTGAGTATAGTAAGACGTGTTATAAGAAAAAAATAAAATTAAGTTCCATGGGAGACCAGATTGCATAATGACAATTTGATGCACCTGAAACAGTAAGCTAACATTAATTACCACGAAAATACAGATTAGGCAATTATAACCAGGATGGGACTTCTATGTGGTACGAAGCCTAGAACAGAAAGCAGAACAATATTAAAACGTTCCAAGAAAATAAGTTAAATTAGTTTCTCTGTGACAGGAACCTTAAAACAGAAAGGAAAACAAAATTAAATCATTCCAAGAAAACAAGAAAAATTAGTTTCTCTATTATCCGTGACCTGAAATAGAAAGCAGAACAAAATTAAACCGTTCCAAACAAGCAAGTAAAATTATCCACAATTTTAATAAACCTGGAACAGAAATTGTTATAATTATTCCTGCGATAAAATAAAATATTAGTAGGTTATTGAAGCAACGCCACAGTAAAGGTTCTATGTTCATTCTGTAGCAATGCAACATAGAGTGCCATTCCATTCTGCCCAACGTTTCAATGAAACAAACATTTGGGAAAAATTTCAATAAGCAAACAGTAATAATTGATACATTTCAATAATATTATTTTGCAATCAAAAAACCAGAAAAATTGTTGCTTTAAAAAGAAACAAATTGTCAATTTTCATATACCACCCAAATAAATCCCCCCGATAATTTTCAAACATCGGATGCCAGCCATGATAATTCAACAATAATCAGCTTATTATTCCGTATTTCATGAACATGAATATACGAAATAATGTAACAAATTAAAGATTTATCAAGGCGGCGCAATGTCATTACTAATGTTTATATATCAACTCCTGAAAATGCATAAGGGTAATACGTAAGTATATTTACCACAATTAACTCTTCATTACAGAATATAAATGTATATTATAACTCATAGTAAATTAAATTTATAAAGAAGAGCTTTGAGCGTATAAAAAAGAATTGTTTACAACATTTATAAAACAAAAATGGCAAATAAGTTATCTACAATCTGTAAATCCTCAAACAAATTCAAGAATAAATGTTTTCTTTACAGCAATTATCATCTTTTTGCTTTTATATAGTTTGCATTTGGTAAGTCTCACAAAACAAGAAAAGTTAATCGTGGCAGTATTTTTATATTTTTCATTTACAGGTGTAACTGCTATAAGTTACATGTGTAACACCTAATAATGATCGAGCACAGTGACAAAGTGGTATATTAATCCAACGACGAAGGCCCTCTTCTCTGGGCCGCTTCGACTATGTAAAAATAGTCTCTTCATTCATCGGACATGCATAAGCAATCCCTCACTGATTGGGTTTCAATAAACAGGGATTGAAAGTTTCATATCAACGCAAGCAAGGGATAGAATTCATTTTCAGACGTAAGTTTCTTACTGTTATATACGTATTTTTATTTGCAGCTTATGCGTAACATCAAATTGATAACTGGTAAATTCGAACTTGCAAATCGTACCTCGTGGATGACTGTTATGTACATACTTTATACAGTGGGTGGCAAGGTTTTCCGATAAATTTCGAAGGGAACAGGTTGTTTTGTAAAACACGATGGTGATAATAAGTTAACGGTGAAAATCATGTTAAAGTATATGAAATCGAGAAGTGATTACGATATCGAGTTCTATGAATATATATACCGAACGCGGCCTAAGAAGTTAGCCTAGAATCGAAAATGATACAAGCGTGATTCGTAATAACCTAACAAGCTAATATCTTTCTCCCGACTTGACGCGTTGTCATCATAGTGCAGCAATGTTTCAGTCGTACTTTCAAATACACAACTTCAGTATTTCAGCTGTGTCATTTAAATTCATATTTCGACGATCTGAATTACATACGTACACGTTTGATCGATGAATCAATAAATACAATAGATGTCTAAATGAAAGCCGAAACAAATGGCAACGAATAGCGAGTATAGACGAGTTAGGTGACAGAAAATTATATTCTATCGCGGGAAAAAGAGTCCAAGTGACAGAATTTATAAAAAAAAAAACAACAGTGTAAAAAGGAAAAGAATTATAGTCTATCAACCGTACTGTATCAGATTAAAAAGGGCGTCGACATTCTCCTTCTTTGATTCCTCTTGAAGCACCACCTGAGTGACCTCTTGATTCAACAGCACTTGCTCAACAAGAATAGTTTCAGTGTCCGGTTTTTCAACGATGACCGTTATTGTTTCATCCCTAGACTCTTCCTGAGTAGCCTGAGCTTTGATTCTGCGCGTTCCTCTTCTTCTTCATTAACGGCCTATCGCTGTGCACCCTTATATCCCTTCTTATGTCGTACTTGCCGACGAAACGCGCGTCACAGATTTCGCAACAAATAGTATGCATCAAATCGTTGATTGTGGACTTGATGATAATGGACTGGAGCCGTTGAAAACGTAGCTTCGTTTTTGCGTTGCTGTGTTTGAGCACACCGTGATGAGGCAAATATAAATGTGTTGCCCGGTGTGATGGTGTGGTGGGTGCTCTTACCATATGGTTGAGTTCTTCGTACTCCTTCATGAATTGGTGGTAGAGTAGCTGGTACTCACCACCCTTCCCAATCTGTTGCAGGCGTTGAAGACATCGTCGGGCCGTGTTGTGTGAGTCTCCCAAGGCATTGATTAGTGACTTGAGAGGAATTCGCACAATGTAGCGACCTGTAGAATCCCTGGTGTGAGTGGTTTTAAAGTGATCTTCACACACCTGTTCCTCCTGTGTGAGTTGATTGGATGAGTCCGATGGTAATTCCTCTTGCACCCAGAATTGGGTGAGCATCTCCTGCAGTGCGTTACAATCGTGAGCGATTGCTGTGTGGTGTACTGCGCGTACTCCAGTTGTCGTCGTTGAGCTCATTGAACCGAAGACGAGCAATCTAAATATCGACAGTTGAGTTATGGGCATGTTTGGTGAGTTTTTCTTGATATTAGGCCTGATTACTTACCCGTATGTATCTGCACCGATGATGACGTCGATGGAGCGTGGCTGGAGGAAATCTGGATCTGCGAGCTTCAGATTCTCAATATGTACCCACGATTGTGGTAGCGGATCGAAAGATGGTCAGCGTCTTCAGGATGTGAGCTCGTACAGTAATCGTGACGGCGGAATTCGATGCCTGGAGAGTCAACGTCGCCACGCCACGGGTGTGGGATGTCCTCTTGCCTCGGATGCCGGTGATTGGTATGGATGATCGTTGCCGCTGGATGTTAAGGCGGTCAACGAAGTTTCCCGACACGAACGTAAGCTCAGACCCCGGGTCGATGAGCAGTCGGGCTTCGTGAGTATTAAACGGTGATCGGACTTGTGCTACGGCTGTGGCTAGCAGCGTAGCGTGCAGTGAGCGGGCGGTGAGTGTGAGTGAGTGAGCGTTGAGTGGACGTTGATCGGGCTGACGGCTGTGCAACCGACCTAGTGAGCGGTGCGATGATCAGCTGATGCGTTGGCAATTTCTTCTGCTCCATGAAGCATAGTATGGTGGCGCCCGGCGCATGTCTTACACGTCCGCGCACGGCAGGACCGGACAATGTGGTGGCCAAGGCAGTTAAAACACAAGCTCTTGGCCACCGCAAGCCGGTATCGTTGGAGTGGTGTCAGGTTTCTAAATGTGATGCAGCTAACGATGTAGTGGGAGCCGTCACATGCATCACACGGAAAAGTGCTGCTGCCTGCTTCTGACCGTGTGCGGGGCTGCGCTGACACCGAGTGACTGGATCGCGATTTCCTCGATGTCGACGCTGCAGTGGATGACGATTCCGTGTACACCACCGTCCTTCTTGATGGTCGTGGGCTTTCAGCGGTCGCTGAGTGCGCCGGCTCGGTGGTCGTCTCCGTCATCTTAAGCGCGCGCGCGCGCACCGTCAGGAAGTCCTCGAGCATCACCAACGTTGGGCACTCCTGTTGATTCCCCAGCACCGTCTCCCACGCGTGCCGGGTCGCGCGGTCTAGTTGCCTCAAAATGTGGTTGATGAGGATGGCATCTACTATGACGGGGTCTGTGATGTGCGTGCGCAAACTCTTCAGCGTCTCGGTGACGGTGCTGACAACTTCGTAGAGCGCTGCGCCGTTCTTCCGGGTGGGTGGTTTTACCCCGAAGATCCGCTCGACGTGGTGATGGACGATTAGCCGCTGGTTTTCGAACCGGGCAGTCAATTTCTCCCACGCTACGGGGAGTGCGTTGCCAGTGAGTGGAAGCCCCTGGATGAGCTGCGCCGGTGATCGGTCGAGTGAGCTGTGGAGATAATGTAACTTCTCCACGTTTGAGAGTCGTTTATTGTTTAAGACCAGCGACGTAAACAAGTCTCGGTAAACAGGCCACTCTACATAGTCCCCGGAAAACCTGGGCAGAGATATACGCGGGATCTTGCAATTCTCGCTGGAATCCTCGGATACCGGAGAGCGGTCGTTAATCGGAAGCGGTAGTGCTTCCTGGAGAGTGGTGAGCGTGTTCCGGATGAGGCGCACGGCACGAGCCTCGCGCTCGAATATATTTCCCATGAAATATTCGTGGTCAATATGCTCGTCAGGCCACACTGACTCCAGGTAGGTGTTCTCGGCATGGAAGCCTTGATGGAGTTCGTCCGCGTCTCTAAACCACTGTTCCACTTGCGCGTGGGTGGTCTCCTCCGGGGCGGCAGGCAGAGCTTCGAGGAGCTGTGTTAGCGCGTTCACTCGCCTCTCCTGCGCTCTCGCCTTAAGGACCAGCGTGGCCGGCAATCGCGAAGGCGAGGGTACTCGCATGCGTTTTGGAGCGCTCGTTTTAGCTGCGGTGCTTGGCGTATACAGCGACAGAGTGGACGTGAACGCCGTGGCCTCCATCTCCATGTCCATGTCCTCCTAATTTGATGAGTAACCTGCGCGGTACGAAGAAAGTCAAAGAAAGTTCGAAACTAACCTCAAATCGCACTGAGGCTCACGCGAATGTCCGTTGTACACTCGAGCTGCCACTACGCGCAATTTCACCACCAGATCCGGCTCGAAGGACCAAATGTTGGGGTTTTGAGTGGGACAATGAGTGGGAATGAATTTTAGGAGCGGGCAGATAAAGGTGCGGAAATGAAAAGATTATCTGGTGGTGAGGTTAGAAAAGTATACGTGGTCGCGTATTGCGTTCGCTAGTGCAGATTTATTCTAAGTAAACCGGGCAGCTCATCAGTGTTACAAATGTCTGTTTTGTGTGTTGATTTGGACACAATTGCCTTAATTAATGCCCCCCTATGTGTAAGTGTTACCTGAGCGGTCTCGGGTGCACGTCGTTATTTTCCCGCCACGCGTAGTGCCGGAGTGAGTTGATGTACAGTGAGCTGCTTCCCGCAAAGGTGTTGTGCGTATCGCTTGCTTTTTACACGGCAGCGTCCCTCGTGTGTTGAGTGGTTTGTGAGTATGGTAGGTATAAATAAGGTTGAGAGGCTCGAATGCGGCAAACTGATAAGGCTGAAATGAGACGTTGTGAGAAATCTGACTCGCGCTACTAAGAGACGTGGTAGAAATGGTCAAATTAGCGGAACGGCCCATGGCGCCGCCCGCGTTCCGCGCATTCCTCGTGATTCCTCCCATTCCAGCTTGCTCACCACGCCGGTACGAGAACCGGGCGCGCGAATCGAGATCAGAGGTGCTGCCGCCAAGTGGTCGGCGACGGCAGGAAGTGTTGCATTTCCTGAACAATATATATAAATGTATTTCTTTTTAGGCGTGTGAATATAAAGAAAACAATTTTATCAGCTGCTCATAGACGTGCACATTTAACCGAAAATCCCAATGAATTCGAAATACGTAATTCGTATGTGTAATGAAGTGAACCTCACCTATGAGAAGTATTGTTTAGACTTAGACGAATAGCATGATACCATATACTTTCGTACTAAACTCAACAGACTCAAATGTACGATGAGGAATCACTTCATTTGTGCAATGATTACGTATTTCTGGTTAAAACTATACAATAACATTAAGTATAGGAAATAACAGTTGCAACCGAACTCTACGGCGGGTATTAATAACACGATTTTTATAAAAATGATTGATATTATAAATAAGAATGTTGCTATGTGAGGTATCATTGGTAAGTTATAAATAATAATTATTAATATAAGGAGAAATAGATCACAATAACGTGATGCAAGTTAATCACAGAGCATATTGATAAGTAATATAAATAGATAATATGATTGTAAAATTATAGTTATTAAGACGAGTGAGATATCGATCAAAATGTTATGGTTGCAATAGGCAAATGAATCCCAGGTAAAGACATATCACTTGAACGCCTAACCATTATTCGCGAGAGAAAAGCGATAGCTTCCGCTGGCCCTTCCTACTTAAAAATTACCATTCACAACAGAAGTATGCTACCTGCCTTCCTAATTCCTATAATTAAAAATGCAAAGCAATCACACCAACACACTTATTCCCGGATTCTCACGCATTCCGCCTGGGTGCAAAGACCTATTTCTAGAGAGTATACGTCCCGGGACGTCTCCAACACCCGAGCTCAACGCACATCATCAATCATTTCACTACTTTACGTACCATTTCCTGAAATCGCCAAACCGACGTTAAACGTGATCAACTGCTAAAAAAAATTTGGTAGCAATCACGATGATTTCGTACGACATCAATTATTAACGGGATTACTTGAATGTGACGAGAATGCAAGATGATTAAAAATAGAGGAATTTAGCAAAATTTTATTTTAACAAATTTGGAGCTGAAACAGTCATTTATTGACATGTAGAATATCTCATGTTTTGCGATGTTTTATCTGTAGTTGCCATATGATTTGCATTTCTTTTGTTTTCGAACGAGTTCGCTGATGTAAATTGTTGGGTTCTTAAGAGACCGAAGTTTTCTAAAATTGTAATACTTATGTCTCGTCCTAATAATATTTTGTCCATCACTATTGTAAACTGCTATATGCTGAATGGTATGTTATTATTTCCACAGTATGGTTAGTTTCATAGCACACCACCCTAAGTTTGAAGAGAGGCGCTGCTCTGAAAGCAGTGACCAGCAGTGACAGAAAGCGATTCCGATTTGAAACCCGTTCGTTTTTGCAGTCCACGCAGTGAACATATCGTGAAGTGTGGTACTTACTGCGAATTACGTGGAATATGGTACAGAATTCATTTTCAGACATAAGTTTCTCACTGTTATATACATGTTTTTATTTGCAGCTTATGCGTAACATCAAATTAATAACTGGTAAATTCGAACTTGCAAATCGTGCCTCGTGGATGTCTGTTATGTACATACTTTATACAGTGGGTGGCAAGGTTTTCCGATAAATTTCAAAGGGAACAGGTTACTTTGTAAAACACGATGGTGATATAAGTTAAGGATGAAAATCATGTTAAAGTATATAAAATCGAGAAGTGATTACGATAATCGAGTTCTACGAAAATATATACCGTACGCGGCCTAAGAAGCTAGCCTAGAATCGAAAATGATACAAGCGTGATTCGTAACAACCTTACAAGCTAATATCTTTCTCCCAACTTGACGCGTTGTCATCATAGTTCAGCAATGTTTCCGTCGTACTTTCAAGTACACAACTTCAGTATTTCAGCTGTGTCATAAAAATTCATATTTCGACGATCTGCATTACATATGTACACGTTTGATCGATGAATCAATACATACAATGGTTGTCTAAATGAAAGCCGAAACAAATGGCAACGATTAGGGAGTATAGACGAGTTAGGTGATAGAAAATCATATTCTATCGCGGGAAAACGAGTTCATGTGACAAAATTGACAAAAAAAAGCAGTGTAAAAAGGAAAAGAATTATAGTCTATCAACCGTACTGTATCAGATTAAAAAGGGCGTCGACATTCTCCTTCTCTGATTCCTCTTGAGGCACGACCTGAGTGACCTCCTGATTCAACAGCACTTGCTCAACAAGAATAGTCTCAGTGTCCCGTTCTTCAACGGTGACCGTTATTGTTTCATCCCTAGACTCTTCCCGAGTAGCCTCCCTCTGTTTCTCCGCGTTCCTCTTCTTCTTCATTAACGGCCCATCGCTGTGCACCCTCATATGCCTTCTTAAGTCGTACTTGCCAACGAAACGCGCCTCACAGATTTCGCAACCGAACGGTTTGCCACCGGCGTGTGTCCACAAGTGACGTCTTAGCGCGGCACTGAAGGTGAACGCGATACCACATACGTTGCACACGTAAGGCTTTTCGCCCGTATGCAGCAGACTGTGGTCGCGTAGCGTGGCTCTCTGGTTGAATCTCTTGCCGCACACCTCGCAAGTGTAGCTTCGCGGATTCGAGTGAATCCTCAGATGATTGAGAAGGTTGCCCTGTTGCGAGAACGATCTGCCGCAGACCTCGCACTTGAACGGCTTTTCGCCAGTGTGGACGCGCATATGCGTCTCCAATGTTCTGTTGTTGAGGAACCTCTTGCCGCAGACTTTGCAGGGGTACTTGGGCAGATGCAGACCCTGGGGATCCAGATGCGTTATCAGATGACGCTTGTAATTGCCCTTGTGATTGAACAGACGCGGGCACTGGCTGCACGCGAACGGCGCGCCGTGAATGTGTGTAGTGACGTGAGCCTCCAGTTCGGATTTCACCTTAAATCTAATTCCGCACTTTGGGCAACGATGCCTAGGAAAGTCCGTGTGGCAGACCATGTGCCGCTTAAGGTACCTCTTCATCGTGTACGCTCTGTTGCATATGAAACAGGAGTACGGGAATTGTCCGGTGTGCGTTTTTACGTGTGCTCGTAGTTGTCTATGACTTTCGCAGTCCTTTTCACATACTACGCAGAAGAACGGTCCGCTGCTGGGAACGTGATTATCGATCGTGTGCAACAGAACTCCGGTGAGTTTGTCGTAGTTCTGCAGGCATAGAGTGCACTGATACTGCATCACATTCCCTTCAAGCTTTATTTCCTTTATTCTCGTTATCGTGTCATTCAAGCTACCTAATATATTATCTTTGGGGTCTATAAAATAATCGGAATCTGAACTATCGGACTCCTCGGCTTTCACGTCTGTCAGCGCAGCTTTTTCAGGGCTCGCTACCTTCAATAACGGACGATTCGAAAATACTGTTTCCCAATTTTTGCTATCTGCATTTCGTGGTCCATCCGTCGCGTCTTCTTTTGTTTCGTCGGGGACATATATACTACTTATAAGTTCTTCATCGTTTTCTGCGTCCGACATATCTTCTGTTGGACAAGCGGAGACATAAATCCCTTTGTTTCCATCTAGTTTAAGAGTATCTTCGGGTTCACAGACAAGTGAATTTTCTGTATCAGTTTCAACTATGGAGTTAATTGCACCCTCTGGTATGTACATTATTGTATAGTTTAAATCTTGGGACTGAAGCATTTTCGAAATCTCTTCTGGTATTTCGTTTTTAATAATGTGCTGCTTATCATGGTCAAGAATTTCAACATTGTCCATTTTAGATATTAGAATATTGTGTAAGTCTATGTTTGCACTTTTTATATTTGCACTCTCTTGAACTATCTCAGATACATCAATTTCTAGCTGATGATCATGCTCGTTCCTAACTTTAATTGCTTCACTCAAAGTCTCTTCTAAGCGTTCTGTACTATTGGTAGATTCTGTGTCTAACTTTTCTTCCAATGTCTGTAATTCTGATTCATGAGAATCATTTAATTGAGTACTACAGTCTTCATCATACTCACTGTTTCGTAATTCGTCCTGAGAATAACAAACAAGAAAAATATGAATTAAAACATGGACCGTATACCATACAAAAAGGTATCTGTGACTTGTCACAGGCAAGATAAAACATTGTTTTTGCAATGTCAATATTCCAACCTTAATAACAATTCTTGTCTGACTATCAAACATTTTGCGCAATTTCTTCTCCGTTGCCTGCACTTGTAACTTAAAGTCATAGAATGCATCCGTCCTATATGCACACTTGGCACACAGCATGTTGGGCAATCCATCGTACTGGTCAATCTGCGAAATCGTGAATTACACACATTATGAACCGTAAATCTTAGATCTTACACTCCACAGAAACGTAAATATTCCGTTCCATATAAAAGATACACAACAACGGCACGTTGATACGTTCGGAAGGTTATGTTGTCATACCGTAAACCTTCAATTAAATATCCGAGAAACGATACTAGAAACTTGACCGTGCGTGGGAATGTTAATAAATATTCCCGTTACCGAGAGCCTCGCTCGCACTGACCTGAATCGACGCGAGCTCTGCAAGTTTAACTGGTAAATTTTTTCGACTAATCGTTTCATCATCGTACATCGGGAGAAGGACGCCGTCCACTTTCATGCACGCGCGGCACATATTCGCGCAGCTTATTTCCCAGCTCATTGTTAGCCGATGTATCACGACACTCGATAGTTAAAACATTTACGAAACTCTCGCTGCGAAATAAACAAATACATTTCACATGTTGCGATCGCCGACCTGCTGTACTGTCGACATTACAGCCGACATTCTGCATGTCAAGTAGCTGTGGTAATGGTGCTGAAAGACTGCGTAGCTTCTGTTGGAAATCGTCCCTGGCATTTGCGCGGTAGGAGCGCTTTGTGTGCACTGGCGGGAGCTTTGAAAAATTGACGTACCAAATGAACAGGAAGTGATAACAGACAGTCGTTGCAACGTTCTCTTATAAGTAGGTCAGTGTATGAGTTCATCGGTACGGTCAAACTTAAGAGACTTTATCACGTTAAAAAAGCTGTCACTCGTAATAATACAAATTTTGATGAAGGACTACATTTATAGATGGACTATGTTTTTCTTTTTGGATGTAGGGACCAATTCACTTGCGGAAGCGTTGGAAAATTCTGACAGACGGTTTCACGCTGACTAGCCAAAATAATTAATGTACTAAAAAGAGGAAAATATCTACGGGACGCTTTCGTGCTTAACAAAAGTAGAAGTACATTCGTCATCATTATTATAAATTCTACAGTGAAATAGTAACGCGTCGTTAATGGTCGTTAATTATCGCTTTTTCTCCTGAAGCAAGATGTCGCGATACAGTGTTGCAAAATGAGATTTGCACTCGCATGCACGAAAGTAAGAAATCTCTGCGACCTAAAAGCGAAGCATTGTTTGAACAGTTTAGGTACATAATGCGATACTTTGTTTCGTGCAGATATCGTCCAGCCAAATCGTCGCAATTAGCATCGCCGTGTGCCGTGTGCAACTAATGTGCTATGAACTTTCAATGTACACCGAACTTCGAGACCACGTACCAATTAGGAAGTCGCAACAATAAGTATAAATTGTTGCTTTTGGTTCAGAAAGAAATATAACCGTCATCCATACGTTCATGGCTGACGTGTCCGCCCTATAACAGCAGGTGTCGCCTGTTTTTGACCAATCCTCCATTCGATTCCCACATGACATATATGGGTCATCAGATGTTACTTCCATGCGCAGCGAATCTCGACGTAATTTATGTTCTCGTCGGTCATTAAAAACGCGTTTGCTAAAACATTCGTGGATGAAGCACGGTAATTAGTAGTCGCGTTTTCATATTCTGTGCCGGTTGTTAGATTAAAGCAGCGTTTCAGAGGAATCCACGGGATCAGCTGCATGACAATTGATCATCCGACGCTATTTCTGAACGAGCCATCTGCCAATATGGTTTTAGTATTAGCGCAATTAGTATTGCGCTCTGAATACGATACCGTTTCGATCACGTTTTACTTCGCACTAATTAGCTCGTTATTCGCGAGAACGTTTTTTCCAAGCCAAACGTTGCACCGAGCCATTGTTAACGCTCGACATGGCTAAGCGGAGCGTTTTGCGGAGATTTCGGGCGCTTAAACAGGGCCTGCTCTCTCGACCCTTTTTAACTTTGCCCGGCGCAAATAAGCTCTCGGTGCAATTTATCTCCATGCCACTGCTAAGCACTATTTAACATTCATTTTTACTAACCTATCCCTCCACTCGTATAACACCTTACATTAACACGGGCCCGGCTTTTGTTCAAGAATAAACTTAAGCGAACTTATACGGTCGTAGGTATGTGGACATGTGCAAACAACATGGCAATTATATGCTTTCTAAGGGACAAGCTTGGGGTGGTGTTGAGGGTGTCAGGGCTAACTTTCGCGGAAGGCAGTCTGGAAGTGACTGTCTTGTCGCGCAAACTCAGGTGGTGGCCTGGGTCGTGGACCCAGGTCATATATTGGTAGTCTCGGTCTGGCGTTTATGATCCTGTATGGTTAATTCGGTATCTCAGCCCGGCGCTATTCGGGGTATGCACGGTATAGCAACTCACCATAATGAGTTTCACGTTTCCGCGCCTGGTGCATATCCGTGGACGGTATGCGACGGTTACCAAATCTGAATAGATTCGCTGCTTATGGGCCGTGTGTCGTTACCACGGGAGAACGGTGTAGTTATTCGGAGCTGCGTAATGTCTAACCAACGCCTCGTTGAAAATCCTATCGCACCTCGGAACCTACCTCAAATAGACACGGAGGGTGTCCCGCATAAAACGTTGGACACTCTTTTTAACTGACTATATTAAAGTATCCGATGTCAAACAAATAATATTATTTAATCCTATTCAGCGCACCTTTGAATTCAGTTTCTGTACTTTGTAGTCCTTTATCTTTGCCACTGTTAGAGACATCAGCTTGAATGTTTTTAGCATGAAATGGGGCAAGGGTAGCTGAGTATCTGATGGATGAAATAAACATTGGCTGGCACGCTAGAAGCACGCGTGAGGCAGCATTAAATTTTGTTTAATGGAACAGGGTTGAAATATAGGTATATTCGGGCAGCTCTGGCCAAGTCTCGCGACTTCTATTCGAGACATTTTTTTCGAATATGCACATATCAAGAGTTATACCTGGAAAGTTAGTTATTCTCACACAGACGCGATGAGTTCACTGTAAGCTTCCCTTTGCTCACGCACCAGCGCGAGACACCCTGAATCCACCGCGACTTTATGAAATCCCTAATGGCGGCTGGGAAAGCAGCGCGCAACACTTTATGCGGACACCTCGTACGCGTGTATGCGTATGCACGAGAAACGTCGGAACCGATTTAACTTTGCTCGCGTAATATGTAACTAACAATAGTGCGCTTAAAAGGACGTAAGATGTAAGCGTCGCGAGTGGGGGCGCGGGTGACAAATGGGCGAAGTAAATGAATAACGAAGTCCTCATGTAAATTCAGTCGACGGCGCGCTGGAATAAAGTGTTCCGCCGGACGGAATCCCTCGTTATCGCGGCAGGAACAATGGCCGACGCATTATAATACGCCCTCCCTCGGCCCCGCTTTATTTCGATCCAATTGAATATCAATTTGTCGCCGTCAGTTTATTATCGCGTAAGCCATTGCCGTCGGAGTGATTTTCTTTCGCAACTCGTATTAAAGCCATCCCTCACCCACCGCGAACGTGATATCCGTGCGGAACAAGGGTCTAACTTGCGCATAAGGGATAAATATCGTACCGTATCGTGCGCGCCGTACCTTACGCGCCCGTGTTATCCGAAGTTATAAAATGAGCGCCACTCTCACCTGCCGCTCCTATCGTTACCTGATTATAAAAACTTACCTTATACAAGGTACTTACGGGAAGCGTACCTGTTTCACGCTCCGTATTAACTTACTCCGAACGTATTACCTAATATCCACCACGTCCAGCCGGGGCGCCGCGCCGGCCTCGTTATATGTACGTAGTGCCGTTGAACGAGGCTCGCTAAACGAGAACTGGCGCGCGAAGAATTAATAACTTTTTCGAACGTTTGGGTTCGAAGAATAGAATCCTGGCGAGAGGGAAGTAAGTAATTGAAATTTAAACGCCCCGCACGTGCGCCGAACTCGTGCGAGTGACGCATGTCGAAATTCTGTGTCTTCGATCGAGACTATCGGGACTGGAGAGAACTCTATTCAGGCAGAACTTCATTTGATACGATTTCGAATATCGATGCATGTTAATCCGCGGACAAGAATCGACGATTTCTAAATTGGTAGAAGAGATTGAAAGGCCTATGTTAAATGATTTATTTGACAAACGTCGGTCGGTTATGTGGTGTCTAATGGTACTGGCTTATGTTCAATAAGAGTACATTTATACCTCGTTATACGGCCGCTCTTTATACGGCATTTCGCTATAACGGCCTTTTTTAATTATGGCACTTTTTCGATTTACGGCCCACAACGTTTCGTTATACGGCCAAAAAAATGCTGTACTGTTAGCGACCTTCTGTTTAGCTTCAGTTGCTTTCGAAAATATGAGGAACGTTTTAATAATTGATTCGTTATACGGCTTTTCGCTTTACGCCCAACTTTTCCGGAACGTATCTAGGCCGTAAAGCGAGGTATGGGTGTACGATTCAATTATTTTGATACACAGCATTTTGACAGTACAGCATTTCTTTGGCCGTATAACGAAACGTTGTGGGCCGTAAATCGAAAAAGTGCCATAATTAAAAAAGGCCGTATAATGCCGTATAAAGAGCGGCCATATAGCGAGGTTTAGTTATATAGGATAAATAAATAAAACAAAAATGTCCATACAATGAACGAGATAAAAGAATGATAAAAGTGAATGCTTCTTTGCAACAATCACGTTCTTTCGCACCAAGAATACAGCGCGACTATTTTTTCTTGCGCAAGAGCCTCAAAAACGTCGATCGACCGGGATGCGAGAGGATCAACGACACTTTTTCGAAACGTCGAAAGCTACCGGGAGAGAGGGATGGAGAGAGAGAGAGACAGAGAGGCAAACGTGCTATCCAGGGCAGGGAGCGAGGGAGATGGGATAGAGTGGCCCATCCCTAGGCGCGCCAGCGAGTGACGTCGACGGCGCTGCGCTTGCGTCGCGACGCTGCCTATAAGAAGGAAAGCGCCGCTCGTATCAAATCCAGTCTGCCCCGCGGTGCCGGTGCCGCGGTTTTCGCCGTTTCGTTGTTTCGTCGTTTCGCGTCTCGAAAACGCTTCGAGGACGAGATTACAGTCATGATGCTCCCCGGAATTGCGTGAGAGTGTGTGAGAGAGAGAGTGAGCGAGAGAGAGAGAAAGAGAGAAAGAGAGAGAGAGAGAGCGAGCGCGTGTGTGTGTGAGAGCAAGAAAGAAAGAGACAGAGAAAGAGAGAGAAAAAGAGGGAGAAAGAGAGAGAGAGAGAGAGAGAAAGTGAGAGAGTGAGAGACAGCGAGCGAAAGAGAGTGAGCTATAGAGAGAGAGAAGGAGCGAGAGTGACGACTCTTCTATTCCTCCCTCACCCCTTGCCGGACTGACGCGATAAGCGATAACACCGCCATCGGCGTCAGAGGCATCGTAGGGTCCTCCTGGATAATCACCGTACGTTTATTTCAAAAGAAGGATACTTCTGTAATAAGTAGTGAATTCATTGTTCGTATTGCGTGTGTATGCTCGTCTTTCATTTTCACGGGTAAACGGCCGTACGTATTTGTTTGCCGAAGGAATATCTGCGTATGTTTATGTAGAGGGATATAAGTATCGCATTGCCTCATGCTTTTATTACGTGCCTATGTGTCTTTTTAGTTTTCGTTTGCTGTACATGTTGAATGTTGCCTTTAGCCGCCGTTATTCGTATCCTGCGAGAGGCTTTTTAGGCGTTAGGCAGGCAATGTGATGTCCTTGCTCAATCACGGATTCGGTGCACGATCATATGATACTTCGTTCTGGAGGGTCTTTCGAGATCTCGAGAAGGGAGGTTTATGGGATTGGAGGGGTGGGAAATTGAGGGTGTTTTTGTTGTTTCGCTTTCGTTTCGGGTAACTTTTACGAGATCACCCCGAGGTCGTCGTGGATGAATTAGTGTCGATGTACTTGCTGGTAGTGAAAACGTTGGGGTTGGTCGGAATCATTGAATCTAAAGTAGTGCCGTGAAGTAGAACGTGACAAGCGGAATACGAAAAGTGTACAGACATCGTCCTTTTGCGTGCTACTCGTGATATCAAACATCTACGGCGCCACTGTCATCGCACTGTGCGTTGTTTATAAAATAACGATGATCCGTGTTCTTTTTGACCGGAAAGAAGAACGGCACTGCCATTGTGACGGTCTTTTGACTTCAGACCGAAAGATCCTTTTTCAATCTCCCTCTCGTGCACTTCCTTTTCCCCAGGCGATAAGTACACCGAGGTAGTCGAAGTCGGGAGCGTCATTGGCGCATCCTCCTTTCAGACAAAATCCCAGTCCCGCGGAAGGTGGGAAAAATGGAGTCACATTGGCTATTTGTTCGTCGCCCCTTTCTACGCCGACGGTAATCCGTTATTTTTTCCATTCATCTTCTTTCCCGCCTCCGTGTCCCTGTGTGCACACGATCGCGGTTATTTTTTCATCGGAACGCGAGTGTGTCGAAAATGGCGGTCCCTCGTCGATTCGCCGAACTATCAGAGTGAGATTTGCATTTCAACGGGAACGATGACATTTTCAAGGATGCACTCGCTGTGATATTCATCGGATCACATTTATCGGATTTTTATCGAAGCCGTGGGTGGAACGAACTCGGAGCGACGAAAAGCGTCAGAAGCGTAGCCTCGCTGGCTGTGTCGTAATGAGTGAATCACCGCTAATGATAGAGACAGTGATCTATGTCACTTTTCTTTTTTAACATCCCAATGTATACACATCGCGTCGGCACGCTGTCAGGAACAATCTTCTTAATCGATATCTAGTTTTCGGCCGCCGTCGTCGTTGCTGTTATAAACTTCACCACGGTACGCGTCGGCATTATCGTTACGCCACTTCTCGAGGTTGAGCGAAAACGACGGTGGAGAAAGAGAGAATGGGAGGGAATTGAGGCATGGATATTTTGATCCTTTTTCCTGGCCGTCATACCTCGTGAATCTTTATTGCCGATGGCAGACTCGCCCAGTGGTCCATTTCCACTCGCCCGACTCACGTGCATTACCCTGGCCCGTTGCCAGGAAAGGTCTTCATAATCATTATTTGTTATTCGATTGCCGCTACTTCCGCTATCTCGCACGCGATAGAACTTGCGCGCCGATTTACGCACGCAATCGCTGTCGGCCTCCTTATTTTCCGGACGATAATGCACTTTCCTGCGAGTGTCCAAATGCACGCAAGCTGTTTTATTCGGCGTCAGGCAACTCGCGTTGCTTTAGAACTTACCGTCATCGTCGAGTGTTCTGGTGTAAATGCACATACATTGAAGGTATCAACAAATATTCGACGCAGGACTAAGTGTGCAGTAGCGAGGGGATGAGGAAGTGAACGTTTCGAAAGAGCGACCATTGTAATGGGAAAAGGTTTTCAGCGGATAGTGGAGTTGACGTGAACGTACTCAACAGTGTTGCCTCCCGAATATTTACTGCCGATATCGGCCGCGCTCGAGGTGTACTCGTGAACGAATTTATTCGCATTGGCGAGCAGGGATGAAGTGGTGACAGATAGACGGATCGTTAGGGAAAAATCGCGGCCTCTAGCCTAGCCGACAGGCAATCGTGACGGTCGGCTTGTCACTGAGAACGTTGCTTCAGACGCGACTAAATTGTGCATCGTTATTCTTTCGACTTCTAGCGGTCTCGAACGGTCAATTTCGCCGGTTGGACCCATGTTACGTGTTTAATGGTACTTTTTATTTTTCCCGATGAAGTTAAGAGAGGAGCTTTTCGACTCACGCCTAGCGATCGATGTGCGTCGAATTTCCGAATAAGCTGCCAGTTAAACATCGATTTCCGCCCGTGTCAGGTATGAACGTACGTTTCCGATGAAGAAAACGAGTCGAATCGTAAATCGCTATGTGACCATTCGCCCGAGCAATTTGTCTGACGTTTCTCGTCGTTCCGTCGTCGGAGCCGCAGAATTTCGTGCCAGAAGTCGTTCTCGTTGTCGATGCGCGGTGAAGAAGGATTTATATTTTGCCGATTTTAGATTAAATTTTTCCTCTAGTCGCCGGCATCGTTCTGTTCGACCAGGATGCGTGACACGGCACGAAATTGTTATAGCACACCTGTTTGAATTCGTTCGGCGCATTGGCTTGTTGAAATTTATTCGAAAGTTTCTGTGTCGTGTTCGCTGACCTCCGGGTGGCGAGGCAATAATTACGAACGGCGAACGGTACAGCGGAGAAATAATTAAAGCGCGACATTTTTCACCCTTGCCCTGAATACCTGCCCTCGCGCTGCCGGAAACTTTTGTCGCCCGAAATGAAATGGGATTCCACGGGATAGATGACACTTTGATGACGAACAAGTGGCGCTACAGTTACAGTGAACTGCGCGCGGGAAGTTGGACATTTATTAAAGTCCCCTTTGCAATCTTTCACCAGTACTCGTATTCGTAACAAAAGACATGCCGTAAATCGAGCGTGTTTTTCCAATTAGCGTAACTACTCACAAAATCGTACCAGACCAAAATGATGATTTCAGGCCGCGCGTCTTATTATTCGCAGCACTATCGTGCAGCTGGTTAATTCTTGCGCAATTATTCTTGCATCGTTGAAATATTACGGATTACGTACGACGCGAGTAAAAAGAATTGTTGACCTGCATCGTAGGGTATGGAAAATGTTACGTGTACCGTTATGCATCGTAACGCAGAACTGATCACGAATGGCGCACAATCGCATAGTTCCCCGTCTCGTTTATAATCACGCCACCGTCCACCGGCTATGTGTGTGCGCGTGGGTCTGTCAAGACTTCAGTTTCGTACGAAGTTCCATTAGAGTCCGCGGCAAACAGAATCTCCATCCCCGCGGCATCGTTTCGCCCGAATGTGGTCGAAAGAACGCGCAAACTTTTTTAATTTGTGAACGTTTTGGTCGGCCGAGTCCCACCGAGTCCCGAACTGATTTCACTCGCCTTCGCCAGTGTACGATAAATCCCACCGCAGGCAGGAGTCGGGAACATAATTCTCAATGCACATTCAATGCTCGTTCGCCGTCACGGAAATTAATTTGTGCGAATGCGCGGCCCCATCGTAAACCGTCGAAACACGGTCTGCGCACTTACAGGCTCATAATGCGATTTCCAGTCGCAAAAGCTTCCTCTCGCGAACTGTCGCCCGTGAGACGCACGCGATCGTTGCGAATCGGATGCGTGAGCGGGGTGGTGTTAGATTTATTACGATCTGATATGAGCCTGCAACGTGATTAGCGTTTTGCAAAGGTGAAGAGTTTAGACATGACGACGCAATGTTGAATTGTATCAAGCAGAGGCGGATTGAGGGCGAGGCGAATGTGGCTCTTGCCTCGAGTTTAAAATACGATGGGCGCAAAAAGTTGCGTAAGCCCTTAAAAAAACGTAACAAATATAGCAATATTATCAATTGAACATTCTTTATGTAAAACTATCAATTGTGTAATTGATTCAGTAATTGATGAATTTGCTTCAGTTAAAGCAAGGAAAGTGCAATTTTAAATATTCGACCTGTTAGAATTAAGAATTATGAAGTTAATGTTGTGTTTGTAAATTTAATCAATTTTAATATCATTCTTTTTTAAATTGTCTTATTTGCTTAGTTATAGGAAAAACATTTAGCAAATGGGGGCGCAAATTTGGGCTTTTGCCTCAAGTGTTTAAGTTTAAGGCCCTAGATCCGTCTCTGGTATCAAGCCATAACTAGAGTGTATGTTCTTTCCTCTCTTACATTAATGCCTGTGTAGTAGCGGTGCGTCGACGACAGTTTTGCAGTAAATGCATGTGCATGCGACTGCTAAATAATACATAATTACCAGCAAATTGAATCACGCATTATCCCACTGGCAACATTGTGTATATTAATATCGAACGATCGTTGAACGTCACCAATTACTTCGTCACCCAAATCGACCGTCACGTGCGTACTTCACGACTTCCATCCGTGAAACGTGTTACAAAACTTTCGCTTCCCGCCCGTGCTGGCCGAACAATCAAATCAAATTAATATGCGACCGATGACTGAAAAATCTATTGTCCCTCGATGAGGCCTTACGCGCAGCGCAGCGTGCGTCCACAGTTTGTCCGGACAAATAGTCGTCAATGACGACGTCGAATCCGGCGCGTTTGTTCAGCGACCTTGTTCATCACTCCCGAATACAGTTGTTCCCATCTCGCGCCATTCCCAGGCGCAATTTAATTCGTTTTCTCGCGCGTCTTTGTCGCGACACAATCATCGCCGGCTGTTCCGCAGGCAGTTACTCGCAAATTCGGTAACAACTCCCCAATCGAAATTCGATTACCAACTCGGCGAACTCTGACGGCGAGCAACGATCAGAAGTTCGGGGTTGTATCGATCGCGCCAAGGATCCCTCTCGATCTTCGCAAACTTTAATACAAGGTGACCGTGTGGCGCGAGATGTCGAATCACACGGGATACAAGCTCACCGGCATGGCGCGCGGTCGATTTCGATTTGATTGGCAGCACGTTAAAACTGGCAAGTTCGCCATTGAAACTTTCCCGTGTTCTCGCGGCATTACCGAGTGAAACTTTTGCCGAGCGTACTTTTACCGGGGATCGAGGATCAATCAGAGGTGTGCTCGTCCCTTGAGATTCCGCGGTCGCGCGGTAAATGGTGCGGAAATTTGAATACCAGAGTTACGCGCGGATAGTGAGGTTCATTAATTGACTTTGCTGTGGCTTTAACGGGCACATGTTGTAAGTGGTGTACGTGAAATGTAGGTGGGAGGCTGGCGTGACGTATCGTCGTGACACCGTGTCAAAGTGTCGGTACATTTTCCAACACTTATCCGCCTTCGATATTCCTGATACTCGGCATTGAGGCTCGCGATGGTGCCAGATTTTATTTTCTCACATTCTCTCGAAAGTTTCATCCGTCTCAGGCAAATTTCATTTCTACCGCGTGCAAGACTATCTTTGCTCCGCAACACGAAACGTAAATAATACTCACATGAACGCAAAAGGTATTCCAGGGAGAGGGAGAAGAAGATTAAAGTCGCGACAGGAGCAAAAGAAGACACGAATTCGACAAAGTTGAAATTCGACGAGTAGCGAAGCCGATTTCGCTGGGATCGGTTTACGAATTTTCCATTTCTCTTCTCCCTCTCTTCGTCCGTTTCACAGCGAAGCCGGTCGGCGAGGATTTATTTAAGAACCGCGACTAATGCCGGAATTCACGACGATAAGCCGGCGTTTCCTAGGCATCGTCGTCCGGATTCTCACGCCATTTAACCTCCGAACGACCCGATTCCCACGGGTAAACCGATATCCCGGCGCGTTTCCACCCTGCATTTCCTCGCATTTCCGCGCGGGAACAGCGGGCTAAGGTAATGCGCGTCTTGCAAAAGAAACGGGAAACGTTCGACTCTCGTTTGCCGCGTCGGAAATGGCGAACGCTGAGGCTTTTTCCGTAGTCGGCGGCAAGGCCGCAAAACAACTTGCCGGTAGTGGTGGTCGAAAGAAGAGGGCAAATGGTGATTGCTCGATGACATCTGGTAATATGAAAATGATAGTATGCTGAGGTGCATTAGAGGAGTATTCTCGACAATGTAAATCGATACTTGCTAGATCGAGTGATTAACCCTTAGTAGCCTGATTTACGAAAGTGATTTATTTTTAATATTACTGTGTTTGCTTGAGGGTCTAGATGAAGGGAAAAATAGGAAAAATAAAAATTAAAAGATTGGTATCAAAATTGAAACTCTAGGCTATTAAGGGTTAATGATGACGTCAAACTTTACACTATATATAAGACTAGACACGGCTTTAGACAACTGGGTTGAAGCAAAGATAAAATATATGTAACGTCACACGCGGGGCAAAGTAAAAGATCTGCCACACTTATCCGACACGACACGACAAAATCGGTAACAATTGAATAATTGTAAATAAATGTCGTGTCGTGCCAGGCGAGTGTGCGCAGCTTCATTTATTTACATGCATTCAATCTAATCCGTTTTTTGTCGTGTCATGTCGGACAATGTGCAAGATCCTTAATGATTCGTATTATTATGCAGTATTTCATACAGTATCCGTCATTTGGAATCATCTTTTGCCCAGGTGTGACGTCGTGTACATGATTTTATGTTTGCAACCTTTGTTTCGTGGATTTGTATACGAAAGACGTGTTTAAAAGTATATTATGATCCGATTGTGAGCGTCAAACAGAAGTGGCGCGCTAAAAAGTATCACGTGAAATTAGACTTAAACGCGAAGTAATATTCGGTAATTCTCGACATTTTTCGACGTTCCTTCGTCGAATCAGATTCTACGTGACGTTTTCTATTGCAGCTGATAAAAATGCGTGAAATACATCGTCGCGGGCCGTTAGTATTGACGCAGGCGTGACGTGCGGAGAGATTTATGCCGACGTGATACTTTGATGGCGGATGTTGTAGTATCGACAGCTCGCTTTAATATCCAGCTTCCACGGTATTAGTCCCGTTACCGACGAGCGAACCTAACGCACGCTCGAGTCATTTCCTTGTCTGCCGGAATTACAGATCTAATAGCCTCGTCGCACAGTCTCCGTTCCGGAGACTCCTTTGCAAAATTTCTTATTTCCAAATTCTGCACGCTGCTTCGGTTGGAAACTTTAAAACTTGCTATTTATACGACGTTCGATGAAATTATATATAACGCATGGATATTATATGACTTTATATGTGACGCATGAGAGGATTACGGCCTCCTCTCGCGCGTTATCGCAAAAACAACGGATTAATTAATTAATATTACAAGCTAATGATGCAAAGAGCTCATTCAGCGAATTGTGCGATGATGACGTCGAGTGCAGGTTAATTTTAACGCCGGACTTTTCTTATTCGCGACGCTCTGCCGCGAGATAGCATACTTTAGTAAAAACGCCGTGCATCACCTTCAACGGTCTCGCTTTGAAGGTTCTGCACGTTTTATTTTTTTCATCCTCTTCTTATCGTTCGCCGGGGCTATTTCCGTGGATCTTATTAATCTTAAGCTATCCTACCGGGTTTTTCCGTTAAGAGGCCCACCCAAATAGAGGCCCACCCATCTGGGCTTATATTTGGATTTTGTTTTCCAAATAGAAGCCCATGGGCCTTTCTATTGCTGCAAATGGACAACAAGTAGCGACCAATATATTGAATGAAAAATTGCGAATTATCCTCGAAAACAATCACGGACTTGAAATTGAATCTGATGATGTGGCTGCTAGTGATGGCAGTGATGAAGAATTAATAGAATTGGATCAAGGCGAAAATAACAATTCTTCCACTACTAGCTTGGATTGCTCTGATACAACGGATTCCGAACGAAAATAACTAATATAAATTATTCGCTTCTTACAATTATTATTTGTCTTATATATTGATAATTTTTTAAGATATAAAAAAATCATTTTTAATTTTATTCTGTTCTGTTGTTGCGATATTTAATTTAAAAATAACTATTCATCAACCAAATAAATATTACTCAAAAATATACCAGTTTCCGTTTAGAAGACCATGGGCTTCTATTTAGGGACAATATGAGAACCTTAAAAAAGCAAAAACTAAATATAATCCCATGGGCCTCTTAACGGAAGAACACGGTATGAGTATGATGATCACCCAAATTGTATGAATTTGTGCGACTTCTATGAACGATCGATTCCATAGCCGAATCTTTATCCGGTCGAAAATTCTGTCTTGATCATTCTGAGAGACGATGTCACTGAAACTTATATGTAGACACGTCTCCGCGGTTTGTTGCATGTTTCGCGGCCTTGAGGTTAAATTTGCACGCGTCACCGGAAATGCGAAAGTTTAGGCGTGTCGGCCGTTCTCCGCTGCTCTAGCTTCGGGCACATTACTCCGACGATATTTCGTGGTATAATGCGCGATAACCTCGTTATCCTTTGTCCTCAGAAAACGGCTTGTTGGCAGTGCGTCTCAACTATCGTTTTTTCTTCTGTTCTAGCCCGCTCTGTTTCTGTCCCAAATTAAAACACTACAAACTACCTTGCGTAACATAATTTTGTTAAATTTCACCGTGTTTTGCATTTCATTAATCTAACATTTACAATTGAATAATGAATATTCTCGGTTCCATCAAACGTAATATTCAACAATATTTGTCTCTTTTACTGATTATGCTGAATTTGGTACAACGTTAATCATAACTACAGTGACGTGTTTGCGTTCGTTTAGGCGCGACAGAATTGATGCAATCGCATGAGTCAATGCAGTCTCGCCTCGTAATTTCCCAGAAAGCGCTTTCGTCGTTGTTAATCGAGTTTACGTAAGGGCAGTTTATTTCAATGGAGCACAATAGAGAGGGGCCAGAGTAACGTGGTTTACATCAGATCGGTGCGGTTCAAATTACGATTCATTGTGCAGAGTGGAGTTATATAAGCGGGGAAACAATAAGTGGGAGTGCGATAAGGTACGCATTCTTTAATAGATTCGTACGTTTTCAAAACAGTTGCCTGCCATATGTTCTCTCTTCATTAAGGGCACAAAACAAACGATGCTTTAAAACTCTGCTTTAAAGCAGTTTCTTACGGATGTTATTGAATCTAAAATACCATTATGATTCTTAATTGCAGATTACTCAAACTAAATGATAACGTTTAATGCCGCGTAATGTATTGTTAGTAATTTCTCTGTTGCACGTTCCTTTATCGCTCAATTCCGTATCTATGATCGTACAAATTTATCTCGTTACTCATTTCGATCGTTACGCTCGTGATTTAGCGCACCAGAAATATTGGACGATAAATTTATTATACGCTTTGGGACGACCGTAAATAATAGCCGGCGTCTAAGTAATCCTGATGATTTGTCGCTTACGCAAACTACATTTTGTTTTAGCTTACGCGCACGTTGTATTATCTACCTCAGAATGATGCGAAAATACCTGAGTGTTTATTGTTAATTCCTGTCCTTTGGCGTTACTCTATTAGTCTATGCAGTCGAAATTGAACAAACTATTGCTCTCTGCCTTTCGGATACAAGGATCCTCCCATGAGGCACCCTGCCAGAGCGTCTTGCATAGGTTTATTGCGAGAACTGAAAGAACAACAAGCACAGTAGTATATTTTTACACATACGAGACACCGTCAATTTGGGAGACAATTTATATTCTGTCTAGAGCTTTTTCAGAGATTTAAGTAAGCTAATACTTACAGAGAATTAACTTAAGACAACACAATGATATCTAGAAACACCACATCCGAAATTATATTTTGTTTCTGACAATGAGAACAATAGTCTACGAGACATACCGAAGTATTTCGTGGAACAATAACGAAATTCCCAATCACTATATCTTTACGGAAAGGCATATTTCGAACAAAGAATTTATACCGGATCTACTACACAGACTCCGCTAATGAGCAACCGTGAGCAATATTTTCGCAGGTCCACCGGCTCATTTCGTCTTTCACGCGCTTCGACTCGAAATAACTGGCAGTGGCCATCGGCAGAGTTCCGTAGCGACCAGCGGGAATGAGAAATGTATGTCAAAGGGCAAACAAACGAGCGCACGCAAAAGGGTTGGCGTACTTCATCTCGCACCTCGACCCTATTCCTCTTTAATTTCATTTGCAAATACCGCGACACGTTTGTTGAGCGTGGCCACGAAATTGATTGCGACGAAAGAGGAAAACGCTCCGCGACGTGCTCGCGTGAGAACTTTGCCGAAGGAAGGAGAGCGGACGACAAATGCGCGGCAGATTTACGGCGATAACGACAACGGTAATTTAAAGTGAATGGCTTTTCGAGTTCTGCCATGTCGCGCATACTCGTCCGCAGATCCGAATACGTAATTCTGTTCTGTGTCTCCCACTATCGACTCTCGAGGTGTTCTCGCATGTTTTTCGGAATACGTACTACGTGCGGATATGACAGTGAGGGAATAAATAGTAAATAAGTATGTGTCTAAGATAGACTGATTTTGAGGGACGTCATTGACGAACACGGTACTTAATGCAGGCAGCTCTTAAAATAATAATAAGTCAATACGTGTCCAGGAGGGACTTATCTTTAAAGAAATTCGATACTGACGAACCCGGTACTTAGGAAAGCTCTTGAAGTAAAAATAAATAAGTACGTGTCTAGGTGGGACTTATTTTTAAAGAAATTCGATATTGACGAACACGGTGCTTAATGAAGCTCTTGAAGTAATAATAAATAAGTACGTGTCTAGGTGGGACTTATTTTTAGAGAAATTCGATATTGACGAACACGGTGCATAAAGCTCTTAAAATGCACATAGGACGTATCTGTATGTATGTATATATTATGAAGTAAGCGTTGGGATGTTTTTGCGGTACGCGCTCTCGCTGGAGCATCGAACAGATGAGCTCTAGCCAGACATGTCGAATGTCGAATTTTCGCAAAGTACCTACAGGCGTCACGGGCATAACGGTGTAATTGTTCCGCGAGGGGAGAGACCAGGAAGTTTCGAAGTACATTCAGAGTAACGTCGTTAACTCTTATACATATGTAACACCCGCCCATGTACTAGAATGGGGTGAGCGCGACAACATAAGCGTAGGTGTAGCTAACCTCATTCCCGTCACTTCGTCGGCGTCCTTCCTCGTCCTCGCTGGCTAATTAACGTCGTCACATTTGACAGCTGCCATCTGACATTCGCGTTCGGCCGTTTTAATTGTCGTGCCGAAATGAGAATCACCGTTTCTCCCGATTCTTCGCTAATAAACGCGTCTATCATCGCGCTTTCATTACTATTATAGAAAGCCGCGTCGACGGCGGGGGCTTTTTACCAGAAATGGTCAAACATTATGTAGTGGTTCTCAGCGATGACAATTGATTCTTGATTCTCGATCGTTCGATGTATTTCCTCGTTGCTGTCGGCTTCGCCTTCCCAGTCACGGGACGTCCGGTTAACAGCGAGATCGTTAAGCCACAATAGATATGGCTTGAACCGATGTTGGCGGATACACTATCCGGCTCGAAGGACCAAAAGATGTGTCGTACGACGTTGTAGCGTCGTAAATTAATCGTCAAATTAATCTTGTGCAAATTGTTTCGTTATTAGTGTGGTCGGGTGCGAAAGATGTGTTATGAATACGCATACACATTTCGAAACAACGACCTTGATTTCGTTCACTCGCACGTAGGATTTCTTTTAAACAAACATTTATTGTATCGCGGCGAAACTTGGTTGGCTCGCATACCAGTCTTCGCTTAGCTCGGCTTGCATTTCCCATTACAACGTCGCCGTCGAACGAAGCGAGCGCGGCACGAACCGACTCCCATTCTGATACCGTCCCGTTGTAACGAGAAAGTTTAACTTGGAGCGCGTGCATGGGATTTCGAGTTTGCCAGTAGGCGCCCGGTTGCTCGGCTTTCCCGGGCCAAAGTACTCGCGCGAATATTGTCGGCCAACTCGAACGTGCGCTTTATCCGAAACGTAACGCGCGAGTTCTAATGATTTTTCCGGAGCCCGCCGCAGCCGCAAGCAACGCACGCTCGGCCCGTGTACCGTGTAGCGTCTCGCGCGCTGCCTCCGAATCTTCGATTCCGCTCGCGTGCCCTCCAACCAAATTCGGATCCGGAGAACTCGTCTTCGTCCGGAATTCCGAATTTACGTTTCCGGCCGAACTCTCTTCGCGCACGGCCCCGTGGCCGAGGAATCTTAATGGCGTGTCTATTCAGAAGTTTTCCTCGCGATGGCTTTCGTCGAACCGATCCGACAGGGGTGGCTGCCGAACACGCGACGAAGTCAAAGTTTTTCGGCGGGAGTAAAGTTAAGTCGAAGTTCGTTCCCTTCGTACTTAATCAGGACTGCCTTTCGTTGCCTCCGTTCCGGAGCTTGCAAATTAGTCAAACGCTGCGCGGTGTCTCTTGTTTACTCTTTTTTTTTTAATTTTCCCCGTGACTTCGTTAGGAACAGACTGAGTTTCGACGGGCAGTATTTCGCGAGTGTATAATGTACGAATTCATCGTGACGCTCGAGATCCATGAAATGATAAATATGTCAATGTTTGCCTCTGGTCCCATTAAAATTCGCCAGCGGACACAGAACTCGATTGCTCTTCATTTCCCTGCGCGAGAAGCGAGTATTAACGTCGGAACGAGCAGCGAACGTCGGCGTTCATATTTAGCCGACAGGAGCGCCGGTGACCCAGAGATAAGGGACTAATTAAAAGAAGGGCCCCGCGTCGCTCGCTTGTCGTTCGCCATTCACAATCATCCCGAAGTTAAATGTACCGGCCCCCGTGGCTCGCGCTTTCCGACTCTTGACCTTTCGCCGTGTCAGCTTCCTGCTGCCTGGCTGCTCGCATCATCGTGCGCGCGCGTTCCGGCTAGAGTTTCCGGATGAAACGTCGTGTACTCGATGCGCTCGCATCTCCATTTTGGTTGAACATCCTCGCGGAGCGAGATATGCGCCCGTGCCTTGTGTGTTCTGCGGTCTGTTTGCCGAGATGCGGCCCAGCCACTCGTCGTAATACACGCTCGCGAATCCGCTTCCTCCGCTTCCTCCGCTCTGCCTCAATCTGCGAGTGTGTATCTGGAACGCGACCGTGCCGCCTGGTCCGATCGATCCGGCTCGCCCACTCGACGATTTTGACGGTCCCCCGGGTGTTTTGCATTTTATTCGCTCGTTCAGTTGACGATCCGCCACGTTGGTCGAAAACTGTTGCCGAACGACGTGCGTTTTTCGGGCGCCCTTGTAACTCGCTGGGGGATATCTGCTCACTCGCGTAAACACCTAGGCTCTTTCTTTATACTCTTTTCCATGTGGGTTAGTGTACAGGGTGTCTCAGCTGAAGGAGACTGCCTAAATATCTCCTTTGTTTTCGACAATGTGAAAAATGTCGTGTATTCTATCGTAGGAACGTTGCGATAAGCACGTCTCGGATTTTTCCAGTGGTTTTCGCATTTTTAAGGTTCTCATATTGTCCCCAAATAGAAGCCCATGTCTTCTAAACGGAAACTGATTTATTTTGGAGTAATGATTATTTGATTGATGAATAGTTATTTTTATTTTAAATGTTGCAACAACAGAACAGTATAAAATTAAAAATTATTTCTTTATGTCTTAAAAACTTACCAATATATAAGACAAATAATAATTGTAAGAAGTGAATAATTTGTATTAGTTATTTTCATTCGGAATCCGTTGTATCAGAGCAAGCCAAGCTAGTAGTGGAAGAATTGTTATTTTCGCCTTGATCCAATTCTATTAATTCTTCATCACTTTCATCCCTAACAGCCACATCATCAGATTCAATTTCAAGTCCATGATTGTTTTCGAGGATAATTCGCAATTTCTCATTTAATATATTGGTCGCTACTTCTTCTCCATTTACAAAAAAAGGCCCATGGGCTCTATTTGGGTGGGCCTCTTAATGGAAAACCCCGGTAGGATACCTTAAGATTGATATGATAATTCACATTAATGAAAGGATAAGCTCTCTTAAAAACACTGGTTATCTTGAAGCACATTTCGCGGCAATTAAAATCGAACCGTCCATCCCCTTCACAGAGTCCAACGGCCGCAGTACCACCCGCGACGGCAATTAAAATAAAAGAACCTTCCGTGCAGCCTCAAATACAGCCGTTCGCCTTCGGGCAAACGGCATAAGCCGGTCGTCGCGAACGCTCGAGACTCGAGACCAAATATTCTTCTCTCGTACCTTTAAGCACCGATGCTCACGTCGGCATAGTCCGCCGTTCTCCGCGAATGTCCCGTTGAACCTTTTTGCGTTCTCAGCCTGTTTTCCCTGCCGGACGCGCCCGGCGACGTGAATGGGTCTTTAAAGTTGGCGACACAAAGTCGTTTCAGGCATTTATTCGCGCGCCGGGGACCACTCGTTGCACAATGCACTCGTTTAAGGGAATGTTTACTCGCCCTTCCACAAGCAGGAAGGACGCGCGCGCGCGCGCGCTTTCAGTTTGGCTCGTCCCGCGCCATCGACGCCCCAACTGGCAATGTTGCAATTTGCATCGCGCAAATATGCAATCCGATTACACGGTTTGAAGATGCGGTATTCGGTGGCCGGCGAGTGAGGTCGACGGATCTGTATCGCTTAGCGACGGCACGTTCGCAGTGGGTTAGGCCCGGCTGATACTGTTTGGACGAATCGCGTGCCCTATCACGAGCGGGGCATCGGAAAATTCGACGCTTAAAGTAGAAAATGTCGCTACGAGTGGAAATATTAAATTTGAAGTCTGGCGCGAGGCTGTTATTAGCGTCGTATGCTAATGGCGAAAAGTTGAACGCGAAAGTTTGGCTGTAGTTTAGATAACGAAGTATATTGGGCTGGACTTGTAGCGAGGTTGAGCGTTATAAGGTAAGAAAATATCGTCCCGTTAAACTTTAGTTTGAAACGTTTAAGTAATGCGAATTATGCTGAAACGCGGAACTGAGATAATGAAATTTACGTGACGATTGTGTTCTTCGGAGCAGAAAAAAGCATCGATCGCCTGACGCGGTTGCTTGGTGAATTATGAACGACGAGAATTAGATACCAAAGTTGAGTTATGTTTTCATTGGGTACAAAGTGTTTACACGGTCTTTTCTCGCAGTATAATGGTGGGATGTCGTGTATCAGGGAATTCTCGTGACATTCTCAGCCGCTTACTTCCACGAGTGGTAGCATCTTTATCTTTCGAGCACTAGTATTTTCCGCGTTTTAATACCCGCGACGTAAGCGGGACGTCAAATTTAATAGAAGACGCGCGAGCGGCACGAAAGTTTCCGAAGTCGTGGAATGCCATGAAAACTGCGCTCGGAAATGAATAAATCCGTGCGCTTTACGGCAGTCGGGTGGATTACATCTGGCGGTACGGTCTCGAAAAGTTCGAGCGCAAAGTTCGGCTATTTTTATAGCGTTCGTCTGATTTACACTACGCCGATGGTCCGTTTACTTAGTAATTGCCTTTACGGCGATCTGATAATATAATCAACCTTTTCGAGCAATCTAAAAATATTTTCGTCTCTCTCTCTCTCTCTCTCTCTCTCTCTCTCTCTCTCTCTAATTAACTATTCAAATAAGATGACATCTATTTACTTAAAATTTCAAACAAAACTTTGATTGCTTCAGTCGGAATCAACTTATCTGTTTAAAAATAAAATTCTGTATTTTTTGGCGTAATGAGCAACAGTAGTTGTATAACAGTAGTTCTCATCAGGGCTGTGTTGGAACGTTCAAACATATAATGTTTAACAAACAGTTCATTACAGTGAGTCTCATTGCTACAAATTGCATTGTTTAGTTGCTTACCTAATGGTAGTGAAATTAACTTGAAAACAAAGAAAATGGGAGAAAATATAACAAAAAATTCTTCTTTTACAATGTTAATCGTCTAGACTGAGTGGCGTTCTTTAACTGTTGCTCATTACGCCAAAAAATACAGAATTTTATTTCTATCAATGAACAGCAAAAGCAAACACACCTACTTATAAGCATCTCTTTAAAGTTGCTTCCTCCGCATGTCACGCACACATTTATTTTTTAACAAGCCTTTTCCAGCCCTTCGACGTTCGGGAAATATGCCGACGCGCGCTCGAAAAACGGATCGCCAGCGCCGCGTTCGCATTCTTCCAATCTCTTTCGGAACAGTCATGACTTCGTTCGGCAAAATGCCTTCATCGGAAAATCTGCCTCGCCGGGACCCGTTCACAGTGGAGCGTCTCTTCGGCCAGTCCGCCGCGTTCTATTTTCCCGGGAAAATACACGAAATTCAAGTGCACGCCAGACGTCGCCCTTTGTCCGCTTTTCAGCTGGCCGCCGTTCGCCGGGGAATCCGTGCTTTCGGTATTTCGTAAAAGACGAAGGCAGAGAGTGCGAGCCCCGGTATCAATGCTCTTTTCGCCCGTCACGTGTACGCTCGTCAACGAACAAATTGAGAACGTTATCGTTCGTTCACGCTTCGGCGCATAAGGACGCGGATATCGAGTGCGGAAGCTCGTGCAAGTAGGGAAGTTACAATGGAATTGAATTACATTACACGTTCTGGTCGCGACGCACGTTCTGCGCGCGTCGTTTCGTGCGCGAAATTTCAATGGCGCTCCGCATTATCGAAATCAACGATGCATGGGAGAATATTTTCGCCTGATAAATGTGACGCTCATAACGTACGGGCGAGCGGGTTCCGTTGAAAATGACGCGTTATCGGCGAATTATGCGTTGACGAACTTTTAAACTCGGCAAATCACAGGAATGACAATCGGAGAGACGATTCGGGTGTGACATTTGGAAGCGTTTTTTCCCGGGACCTCGTCAGTCTCTTTGAAGCTTCCGCGAGCGAATGCGGGGTAGATAGTGGAAGGGAAATGCTGTCGGAGAGAAAGGCACGGGGCGGGAACGAAGTGGATGAATTCTGCGAACCGAATAAAGGGATACGTTAAAATCCTCTTACCGTTGAGCCGCGCATTCGCCTTAGCCACGAAACGCATCTTCCTCTATCGCGGAATTGGCGTGTCCCATCGAACGGCGACTATTGGAATTCGTTCCCCGTTCAATGGCCACTGACAATGGCCGCTTGCGGGAGCGTTTCACACCTCGAATGCGCGCAGTTATAATAATCGTCATAATAAACGCGATGGAGACGCATTGTCTGTTCATCGGCTGACATTCTCCGCGGCGGAATATTTTGCGCGCGGACAACAACTGCGGCTTAATTAGCACGGATTCATCGTTGATAGAAAGGAACGGAAGGAAATTGTGAATAATTCATTCCGGGTCGTTACTACCGACGAGCAAATTTTTCGCGGACAAACGACATTGAAAATTCCCTCCGCCCATTGATCCTCGTTATTCAAGCGTAGCGCGTCATCGGTCCTTTTGACCCGAACTTTGCATGTCTCGTGACATTCAATTATAACCAAACGACTCATTCGCAGCACGACGCCGCAGGAAGCTCCCGAGTCGCTCGGCCAAGAAACTTTCTTGCCGGTTGTGCCCGACTTACGAAATCCCGGAAAGCTACTCCTTGTTCTCCTTCATACTCCAATTCCATGCAACACAATTCCTCTATATTTCCCGCCACCGCCGTCCCTGACACAGACAATTTCGACCCGACAATTTTTTTTTCCTCGCAATATCCAGCCGACGGGCGAATTATTACAAAATGCAAGGGTCGTGGGACGCGGCGAGTTACATACATAAATTCCACGACGGAGACGTAATTTCCTAATTAAATCATACGCGAACACGAAGTTTTAATGCCGCACAGCTTCGAGGCCGACACGTCGTGGCGGCATATACATATATACGTTCTCACGTGTTCTCTTTTAATATCCAGCGAACGAACGATGCACGACCCTCTGCGAGAGTTGCGCGCGAGGTGAGACGAGCCAGATCACTCGTACGTGCGCTTCATACTCCCGCCCGTATCCTTTATTCCGTCGTAACGCGCTCTGTTTTTCGCGCGTAAAAAAGTTCCGCCGGGTCTGCCGGCGACGCGCGTTCAACCTGCGGATAGATTCTGTCGCGGAAAACGCGACTCGCTCTCTCTTATTCTCCTCTCGGCGGCAAAGTGAATTCGTTCCGGGGTCTTAAATGCTTTAATCACCTCAGTCGGTCCCTCGACGACAGCACGAAATACTCGCTGCTCGCCTGACTCGCTCCTCCGGCGCCTCAAAGCTTTCGCGGGAGTGTCGCAAATACAAATGCTCAGTGATCGAAGCAAAGAACATGCACTTTGGAACTGTACAAGACGCTACTGGGCTTTGCGACAAACGTTCGGTACTCGCTACTGCAGCGAAGTGATTATGTACGGCAGAAGATATTACGGACTTATAATTAGTAATGCGGCAAATTAGACCGTATTGCAGGAGGCATTAAGCATTACGTACCTGTTGAAACAAATTATACAGCATTGCACAAATTTGAGATGTTTTTTGGTATGAACAGAACGACATGTATCTTTATGCAGGGTGAGCATTTAACTTAACAATGGTCAGTAGCTCGAAATTGAATAATGTTAGGAAAAAATATTTCACGCAAAATTGTGCGTTTTTAAAAGGGAAAGAAAATAGCATTGTTTAGAGATTTACTTGAAACATTTTTCCAATTACGTACGCTTCGACGGTTATAACAACTAACGGAGACTCGATGACTTCGTTGTTTACATCGCAAAAGGGTGCGAAAATAGTGAAGCGGTGAGGAGCACGATAGTGGCGAGGTGAGCTGTGCGGAAAAACAAACGAATGTGATCCAACGCGGGTGTTTATAGTGAAGCGGTGATGAGATCCGAAAGAAATGCACATGCATGCACCGCTCTGCTAGCCTCACAATGATGCTCGCCGCTCTCCTCGCAGCTCACCGCCCACTATATATATGTAATCGCATACTACTCGTTCACCTGCGCCGTTCTGCGCGAATACAATGAAATTGCGTCATCTGGGTCAGTGTTAAAAAATTTGAATTACACATTATAGAAGAACGTTATCGAACTTTTGTTCGGACACATTTTTCCCCAAAATGATTTCTACTCCAGTCATTCCAATTCGTCAAGTTAAGTGCCTCACCCTGAACAAGGATCACAGGAACATTTCGCGGTAACGAACAATCTCGCGTATCCTCGAAACTCCTATCAAGATGGGACACTAATATACGTCGCGCGACAGTGTTGGGACCACGCCGCGACGTAGTAAGACGTTCGCAATTTGCATTCTCGAGAAACGAGCTTCTCGTTTCGCGAGCGGAAGAGCGGGAGCAGGGTGGAACGAAGGTGCCCCTCCCCTCGATAAGTTCGAAATTCTGACCGACCATGCGTGCGGATTGCAGAAGTCAGACGGGCCGGCGAGAACAAAGGCGCCAGCGGTTTTTCAGTTTGTACTCGG
Source organism: Priocnemis perturbator (assembly GCA_963942575.1). Taxonomy (NCBI): domain Eukaryota; kingdom Metazoa; phylum Arthropoda; class Insecta; order Hymenoptera; family Pompilidae; genus Priocnemis; species Priocnemis perturbator. Next base: position 2,313,266 of record OZ012649.1, on the reverse strand, counting down.
CGATAATTGATTCCCAGGGCGAGAGAGGAGAGATCGAGCCACGCCTGATGCGCTCGTCGGCGTCGCTTGGAACAATACCAAACGAGAGCTTTGGCCACGGTTGGCAAACGCGCCGGGGTGTGAGTGATGAAAAAGGAAGCTGTCGTTTCTGCCCCCGTGCGCAGCCGGCACGTTCTCCACCCTTTCCTCTCACGGTTCGCTCTCTGTGTGACGTACGTGTGCGCGAAGAAATCTGAAAGATTTCTTCAAGGAACGGCACAGCGATACATGCGACGTGCGTGGGTGTGTGTGTGTGTGTCGCTGCGCCGAAAGTAGGGCTTTTGCGAGACGATACGTGCGAAAGAGGAGGAGCAATTCATTTCTTGCGCTCGCGTCTTTCCGCTTCAATTATTTTCGCTTGACGCCCCGATAGAGGAATCTGAAAGACGCGTCCGCGTGTCTTGCGAGTTTTCGTTTTGATCATGTATCTTTATTGTCTGGTAGGAAGTATTGGGTACAATGCTAGGGATCTTGCGTCGTCGGACATTGTTTTGTTAACACAATACGGAGTTCGGTTACGTAAAATCAGTTTTTGTATAGAGCACTGCAGGCTTCTTATGTAATACCCTCTCGCTATAAGCCGTGACAGGAGCTTAAATCGCGAAAGAAACCGTAACAAGGAATTTCTCCTGCAAACGTTCTTCCTTCGGCCGCATACCTGGAGTCTCTTTAGTATTCTACTCCGGTACATCGTTCTCTCCTATCTTGCACGTACTTCTTTACATGTCTTATCAGTCTTCCGGCTGGCCTTTTTGTTAACGTTCGTGCTTCACCTCGCTCCGCATCTGCCACTTTCTCTCTCTCTCTCTCTCTCTCTCTCTCTCTCTCTCTCTCTCTCTTTCTCTCTCTACGTAGCATTTTATTAAGAATCGCGAGAGTGACGAAAGTCCCTCGTACGGACGAGGTGTCGTTTCTCAAAATTAATATTTGAATACACGAAGTAATATCGGCGCGCACAGTGCGCCAGTTTCCGACGCGAAGATCGTTTGTCGCGATGCGAAAATTGCGACTGCCGAAAGTAAAGGAAAGGCGAGCTCTCCTCGTCGCCAGAAAATATCGTCACGGCTTGAAGGAAGTGAAATGCGGTTGCGACATGGAAGAAAATTACTTTTCCGCTCGGATAGCTCCGAGTCGCTGGTTTACCTTTGCTGATTCGTAACTCTTCCTTCCGCTTTCACTTTCTCTTACACCATCGCCGACCGTCGTCTTTGCGTTAAGGGATACGACGATTAAAGTATCCTTGAATTATGGCGACTGCGGCCAACCGAGTAACGGATGATACTCCTTCCGACTAATGTTGCATGTAAACTACGTAATGCAAGTTATAGTAGAATACCGACTGCGAGTTTCATTTTTTAACGCACTTTACCGTTCGACGTTAAAAGTGTTAAATGTATTCAGTAACTGTAGACAGTTACTAGTGCATGCATGCGTATACTACAAAATTCAGGTAAAATCTGAAATATGGCCTGGCGTTCTGGGGTGTTGCGAAAGTTTGGTCTACATATGTTCACATAGCTACCCCAATATATATAATATACATATATACATATATACATATATATATATATATATATATATATATGTACGTATTTATACGTTGTGTATATATATAAGACAATTGGAGTTCCTTGAGGATTTTCAAAGAAAGCAGTTGGGAATGAGCGAAATTGTGTTGCCCTATAAAAGAGTGGTTTTTTTATTTTACTTACTATAGCAGCAGGGTATATACAATATTTACAAAGATAAAAGGATTATTTGATCACCTATAAAAGAGAAACGACAATTAAAGTCTCTTCTCCTTATAGCCTCCTCCTAGCCTCTCTTGATTCTCTCACACGTGCTCTCGTGCTCTCGTGCTGCGCAATACATCTAATCGCCCTGGACTAAAGGGCGCGCTGAGCTGGTAAAGCGCGGCTAATTTGAATTGAAGAAAGTGTACTTTCTTTACATATATATACAACATATAAATACGTACATGATATAAATGCCTTACCCCTAACTAATAACCTTAGATAATTCCGGAGCTACTTATCCCAGTATTAGATACACAAAGCTGCATTCTATGCAGTATGCGTAAAATATAAGTGCAACTACCCTAACATTCGCACTATGGAATGCGTGTTACAGAACATTTCCAAGGAATCCTCCGAAGCACTACCCCAATCGTACTTCCTCCCCGAGTCCGACAAGACGTCGAAAAGCTCGTAATCGTCGGTGTCCACCGAGCATGCCAGCATTCCTCTCGTCGCTTTCGCCTATCCGGCTATCTCGCGCCTCGTTCTGTCGTCCGCTAAACAAGGACACCCCGAAGGGTAGTGAGCTCAATATCCCCGATCCCGCGTCAGCGTGTCTTTGAGAGCGTCTTTTCATCCGAGCGAAACAACCCCCTCGCAACCCCTTACACGGACCGACCGCTTTATCGTCCTCCGTTCCTGTTAACGGATTTCGAAGAGTTTCTCGAGCTGTCGGACGGAAACTTTTCGCGTTCCCCTGTTGGCCGCTCGTCAAAATGCGGGGTGAGTACGTGCCGCGAGCGTATCGCGAAACTTTATTCACGGATAGCGCGAATTATTTCGGCACCGGCCGAACGTTCGTCGGATTGGAAGTTCGCGTTCGGGGGAAATTTAATTTGTTTCAAACGGAGCTACACTTAACTATGGCATTAACATTCAATCGACGGAACGGCGAGTCCTTTGATTTTAGTAAATCGGAATTTAATTAGTCACGGCCGAGGGGATCCTCTAATTGCTCGATTCTCCGTCCGAGCAACCGTCCGGCCCGCTCGATTGCGATCCGGTCAATTTTCTTCGATAAACTGCCCGTAAAGCGATGCGGCGGTCTCTTTGTAGTATTCCGCGAAAATCCCTTTGATCCGCCCTTCGCGCAGGGCATTTTCTACGTTCCGCGAGTGTGGAAAAGAGGGGGTGGAGGGGGGGGGGGGGCGAGAAATTTGTTGAACGTCGATCGATTCGATTGTCAGCCCGACTCCGAGATACTCCCGGCTGAATTCGCGAGCTATGTCAGATAAGTTTATGGAAATGACAACGGACGAGTGTTTAAATGTTCCTTTCCGGCGGAGGATAAATTCGCTTTGGAGCGACGATGCTATCTATCCACGAACGGAACGAAATTCCGATGGAGCGAGTCGTCGGAAATAAGATTACGGGGCCACGAGCTACTCTTCTCCTTTCACGGCGCGACACAATGAGACCTCGGCGAGATATTAAAATTGAGGAACGTTCGGCTATCAGCAGGGGCGCGCTGTGTCACGGAGAGCTGCAGAAACTACGATTGCCGGCTCATGAGGGTCCTTTTACGATTGTCACGACAGTCGAACAACAGGATCTCCGACATATACTCCCTTTCATACTCCACTACCCCGATCCGAGGCACGCGATCGCATTCGATTACGTCGCATTTAACTTCATTCATTCTCAAAAATCCGTACATTCGCGCAATGACATTTTTTCGCGCGCGCGCGATCGTGCGATTTGCACGCGTCGCTAGCACGACATTTTTCCACGGCATTCTCATCATCCATCGAGCGTTTCAAAGCCTCCGACATTACGGGGACGAGAGATGAAATTTGCCGGGGCTCGCGCTGAACGGCAGCGCGCACGGCTGAAAAAGCGCAAAGTACTCTCATTTGAGTTTATTCGAGCTTAGTCCGCGCCACACTCGTTTCTCGCCGTCGAGTGCATTCCATTAGGCGAGCACGTCGTCGACAAAAATCTACCCCCGCCCCCGTTGTTGGCGTTCCGTCCTCGAGCGGCAGAAGCGGTGGGGTTGCTTCTCGCGGAAGGCTCGAGGCATTTCTCGCTCGGCGTCTGCCTCTTCGAATAGTTGCGAGGCTCGAGTGCCGGGTACATGGGAAACCAATTAGACGCAGCAAGCCACGAGACCCTTCTCGAAGTGTCGTCGCACCTGCGGTACCGCAGGCGTCGTCGTGCCACATCCCGGCCGCGGTCGTACTGCTCGCGAACGACATTGACCGAGTTCTTCGATGAAACAGGCCGCTGACGTTTCGAAAGCAATCTCTAACGAGTGCCCGCGAGGCAACGGCTGCCGTTCTTTAGCGCGCGCTCATTGTTTCGCCCGTCGAATGCGGACGGATCGAAAATGTAAACATTACAGCCAGACGTCGCGGCGCGCGCTTTGATTCCTCAGGAAGTGACGAAGTTTCGACGAACGGCTGTGCGTTCGTCGTTATCGAGTGCACGTCTTTATGCCTCATTTGTCAGCGCATTTCCGCGGACGGCTCGTACGGAATTATAATGCACGTCGCCCGGTATAAAAGAAGACGGTATGGCTTCGTTTTAGAAAGTGTAATTTTTTGGGCCTTTTGTTTATTTTTTTTTAGATAGAGCATCGAAAAGTCAACAGGTTTTACATATAACTTTTTTTGAGGAAATGAGTTCTTAAAAAGTTACGAACTAATTTGTGAAACATACCATACGTTTAATTCCACATTCTGAACATTTTCTGATAAATGCAATAGGGGGTCGACCTTCGTTTCGGAGTTATTCGTCAAGAACTAGTGTTACAATTTCCTTTCGTTTCCCCGTAAAACGACCCCAGTTGAAAGTAGAGGCGTCACTTTATTTGCATTCATATACGCTAGCGTCCAAATGCAACGCTTGACGCGCCTTCGGCGTAGAAAAATATATAAAAATCTCCTCATTGTGGCAAACGACTCCAGTTGAAAGTACACGCGATACTTTAATTGCTTTCAAATAATAACACAGAAGGCTCAGCGGTCGTCAGAAATAAAACAAACAATCAATCGACTAACACCTCAATCTCCAACATTACGTGTGCTGGAAAATACAGTATCCAGTGCTAATTTCGTATGTTTCACAAATAAATTCGTAACATTTTAAGAAGTCATTTCCTAAAAAAAAGTTATATGGAAAACTTGTAGACGTTTCGATGCTCTGTCCAGAAAAAAAGCGCCCAAAAAAACCGAAAATGTCGTTCAGAATGTGGAATTAAACGCATCGTATGGTTCACCAAAAAATTCGTAACTTTTTGAGGAGTTATTTCCTAAAAGAAAGTTACGTGTAAAATTTGTTGAACCTTTGACGCGCCATCCAAAAAAAATAAAATAAAATAAATAAATAAATCGCCCGAAAAAATTACACTTTCTAAAACGAAATTGAGCCGAGCCGACTGGAAGAGGTAGAACGTAGGACGGTTTCATTCGATGCGCGGCCGCAAGCGCATGTGGCCGCGCGCGTAAGCTCGACGACGTATAAATACGATTATCACCGACTCCGTGACCCATAATCCGCGCGTCCCGGCGATATACAAACGGCACGCTACAGTCCCTGTTCCGCGCTCGCAGTGCGTCGGAGGGCAACTCCGTTGAAAGCCGCAATGAAGCAGACGGCTAAAGGACGATAACGTATCACCCTCAACGTTCCCGAGGGAATCTAGCCACGGGAAAATCTAGCAACCTGCGCATTCCCGTAATTCCGCCGGAGTAAGAGATATCCTCAATACAGAAACGGCGAGAAGGAATATCCGGCCTCACATTCTTCTTCCCTTACGCTCCTTACAGCAGGCTGACACTCATAGATTCGGCGTTCGGACGAAAACTTGCCAGATGCGCAATTGTTCTCGAGTGCAGGATCCGATCTTTCCAAGTCGCCTGACGAGGTGACGCTGAATTTTCTAACGTCAAATGAAACTGCCATTGAACGCTGGGGGGGAATCCTCAGGATTCACGGAACGATATGAGTCTGGCTCGTGAGCCGACTCATCGATCATAGGGAAGGGTCGCTTTACGACCTTCGAGCTCCACCACCCCTTCGTCTCTTCCAACCCACCCACCTTCTGGCAGGACGAATTGGCGAGAGACGACTAGGAATCTCCATTTCCGCTTCCGCCAGGAAGCATCCATCGTCAGGTGACGGCGATCGAGTGCGGGCAATTTCGAGGGTAAAATTTACCTCTCCCCACTCTCTGTCTCTCTCTCGCCTCACGGCGGCACCCCTTTTTTTCGTCCTCAGTTTGTTTAGAGGTCGGTGGGGTAAAGCGTTGAAACCTGCAGCCCTTGTAAAAATACTTCTATACGTCGAACGTCTGAACGGCGTACGTTTCAATGGAGGGGGGGGGGGGGGGGGTTTGGAAAAGAAAGACGAAGTGGTGCGATTTTTTGGTTGGGCTATGGTGTTCGTTGCTAGAGTCAGTTCTGTCGGGGTCACTTACTGCTAAGCGTCTTTGCCTCGAATTTTGTTATGTGAAATATTTTGACTGTATCTTGGTACGTGTGTATTGTACTTTTTTAATGTGAGGTACGATGAAAGCGATTTTTGTCAAAAACAGGAGAGAGTGATGGAAGATATTGATTGGAAGTCTTGATACTTTTTGCTGGTCCAGGACTGTTTAATCCGTGAAGAGAGATTGGTTTCCGTAAACGCCGAACCCCATTTTCGCTTGCACAAGCATCAATCGTCCGCTGACGGCGATTGAGTGAGGGCAGTTGATGAGTAAAATTTAGATCGCTCCGATTCGTAGTTTTATCCACGCCATCTCTCGATGCATCAGCGTCACCCAAAGGAAACTATCGTAGCTCGACGATACTTGTTCACCACATCATGATTACCTATCTTGACGATAGCTATTGTAAATCGGGATCATTATTCGCAGTAAAAAAAAGGCAATTAAAAACAAAAGTAACTTATTGTTAGATTCGTTCAATGAAACAATGAACAAGGAGAACACTATGATAATCAAAAAGAGACAATTGACAGGTATAAACAAATACCGCGAATGCGAAAAATATATAGAAGAATCATATCAAATAAAGCGATGCGTTGAAACGGACGTTTTTAACATACTCGTCAATATTGCTTTTAAACGTCCGCCGAAGTTCATTTATAATGCCTGCAAAAGAACGCCCTTTAAAGAGCGAATACTACAAGTCATATTCAATGGACTCTGCTTCCAGCCGTGAAAACGTTTGCCTCGAATGTCAATATCACGAGAACAGATACTTATGGGATAAATTAAATCGGTCCGACTAATTGCATACATTAATCCTTGGCCTGCAGGATCGATCGTCGACTGGTGTGTAATCGACTCGACTCTGCCGGTAAATTCGGTCGCCTCGGCGTGACTCGGGATCTTCGGTGAGAGAAGAAAAACGAAATAGAAGACCTAAACGACGTATAGTGAGGGAAGAGGGCCGGGGAACGGGAATTTTACCCGCCGAAATTGCTTGCGCTGGATCACCGTCATCCACCGACGACGGCGACACGCTTCAGGCGGAAATGGAGTCTCGCCGGCGACCGGCGACTGGCGAGCGTGCCAGTTCTTCCTGCGAGGATTCGCGCAAAGTCGACCGAAAGAGAAGCGTAAAAAGCGGCACCAGCAAAATTCCTCGTTTAGAGGGTTCAATTTTCGTCCGGCAGACCAGGCATGAGCGCCGCGGATACGCGGTAACTAACGATCTCAGCAGTCTGTAAATTGTTTCGAGCGAAAAACTTGCGGACGCAGGGTCCAAGTATGTTTACGAGGCTGTAATAAGGAACAGTGCACTTAATATGACGGTGGCGTACAACGATATTAAAGTACGATGTGTCACGTCCACGTTGCAGTACCGTGCAACCTGATTTATTAATGTATAACGATACGGAAGTGTAATGATTCGTAGAAATACTAAAATTCTCGGTACGTTTATTCGTCGGAATATTACTCAACCCAATTTTTATCTCTTCTCACGCGCCTTGGATTTTTCCTAATGAGCTGAAAATACGTTGGTACGGGGAAGAGAAAAAAAATGAAATTTCGCGGGAAGCACAGGCTTTCCGGCGCATTAGCGCCCGTGAAGTCTACCACTTTGGCCGCCGACTGCGGCGTATCTCTCGGCCAATTAACCCTGCGCGTATTCGTCGTTGCGGATAAACAGTTCCCTCGGCATGTTCGGGGATCTTCGTTTGCGCGTATCACGTTTACGAGATAATACGCTAAATCCGCGTCAAACGGATTCAACTCGGAAAATGTTCGCGACCCTTTGATCACTCGCTCGTCAACACGCTCGTCCTCCTTCCACTTGATTATACAGATATGTAATGCGGTTTGTACGGCGCATGAAAATTCTGCAGATAACCTGGCCCCCTCGACAATGCTTTTTTCCACCGAATCAACAGTTCGCTCTACGTCCGCGCACAACTGACCATGCATTGCCTGGGGGCTGTAATTTTTGATCGCAAAAATTGGTTGGATCAGAAATTTCGTTCCCTCGTCGCGTCATTGCGGGCGGAAAAATACTTTTACGCGCGTAACATAATGACATTTGAATTGAACAGAATTTTGGTCTTCGGCAGTTTATTATACGGTTCATGAAATCGGTTGTTTCACGGTAATAAGCCTATCATAATAGAATCGTTCGGGCACTTAAGTACATATTCGGGGAATATAATGGCACGAAACGAAATAAACGTTATTATACCGTTGCAGGCTTCTAGGCCGTCCGAAACATAATGATTCGCTCTTAATGGATTCATCGTACTCGGCCGTTTTCCACCCTTCCCCATCAGCCGGAATAATTAATTCCTTTGCCGCACGAAACGCGCGCACGTTCGCGCTCGATTTATTTATCAGCCCGCCGTTTAATAAATTCCCAATCCACATTTCGCGGTCGAAATGAGCCGAAAAAGCGGATAACGTAGGGATGAACCTTTGCTGTCCCGCCCAAAAAGAGATATCTCGGCGCGACTGATGCGACTTTAATAGTTTCTTGTCTTTCACCGTGCCACATTCAGCCACGGGCGAAACTTCAGGATTCGGCCCGCGCACCTCGAAAGTTTCTAATTCGCGTCGCTGAAAAACTTCCCTCGACATCGTCGGCGGCAATTTTCTTCCGCGCCGAGGCGCACGAATCGAAAGTGCATCGCCGGCAACGTTCGATATTCCATTTCTGCCTTCTGCTGGCCGTCCGTCTCGCGAGTCGTATAACTATAAGTCGTCGGATGGAGTCGCCTCTCGCCTCCGCGACTCACTCATTTTTCCCAGCCTTTTGCAAAGACTTGTATTGCCACTTCCAGTCGCGTGGAACCCTCACGCGTGTACGATTACACGAGGGACGTTCTGTTTACTCTGGCCGCAGCATTTCACCGGTATACGTCAGTGCGACGCAGGGTCCTTTGCGCTCAAAGTGCCTCTCGCGCAAATTTTCACGGCGCCTGTGTAATTATTATTAACGAAGTCGCACGTGTGAGGGTTAATGCAATATTTTCTTAAAGCTTTCTTGTTTCTTTATTATTTGCTTACAGTGCTTTCCGGTCACTCTCCATATTACGACTGAATTGTTTATTGGTCGCGACATGTTCACCTCTCCCCAAAACCTTACACATGTCAATCGTCGTACTTACTATAGCTGACGATCGGACGTAAATCATAAGACCAGCCGCGTACTTGCTATTTTTAGTCGCGTGATTATTTAGTCGCAGAAATAAAACACAGTTAAGTACACCTATACCTCGCTATACGGCCGCTCTTTATACGGCACTTCGCTATAACGGCCTTTTTTAATTATGGCACTTTTTCGATATACGGCCCACAACGTTTCGTTACACGGCCAAAAAAATTCTGCACTGTTGGCGACCTTCTGTTTAGTTTCAGCTTCTCCCTGTAGACGACATTGCTATATTTTGTCTCACGAAAATATGAGAAATGTTGGCACAATATTGTTATCATTTTATAATTGATTCGTTATACGGCTTTTCGCTTTACGGCCAACTTTTTCCGGAACGTATCTAGGCCGTAAAGCAAGGTATGGGTGTAGTTTCAACGCTTGCGTGGCCGTAAAAGATCTGGCACACTTATCCAGCACGACACGACAAAAACTGTAACAATTGAATAATTGTAAATAAATGTCGGGTATTCAATCCAATCAGTTTTTTGTCGTGTCGTGTTGGATAAAGGACCTCGCACACTTATCCGGCACGACACGACACAACACGACAAAAAACGGATTGGATTGAATGCATGTAAATAAATGACGCTGCGCACACTCGTCCGGCATGACACGACATTTATTTACAATTATTCAATTGTTACCGTTTTTGTCGTGTCGTGTCGTATCGTGTCGTGTCGGATAAGTGTGCCAGATCCTTTAGCCTTAAACGCAAAGTTTCCCCGCGCGTCTTCTCGTGCTCACACGCGGCGCAGATATTCGGGCGTGTGGATTTATCGCGAAAGTCGTGCCGCGAGAAGGTGAATGGGGGAAAGGTATGAAGATGGATGTGAAGGGGGTGAGCCTGTGGAGAAGGGAGAGGAGATAAAGAGCCGGAGAACGGTAAGAGGGGCGGCACACGGCTGAGTGAACGTAGTTTACGTTTCCGACCGAGTCCATTCTTGAATGGGGGAGAGAAGCAACGAGTGGACGGCAAGTAAATGGGTGGCGCACTTTCGTCTCCTCTTGCTGGGGGTCGCGCATAATGACGTCAGACAAAGCCGACGCTGTTGCCGGCAATAAGGATTCTTCTCAGGCACGAATCGCATCGTTCGTTCTGCGATATTCCTCCGTTTCGCTTTGAGACTTTTGAACTTTCGCTCAAAAATCCATGACTGCCTTGCGTCCCATACATCGAGATAGAAATATGGAATATTTGGTAAATATGCGGTTCGGGGGACCCACCTCCGATTTGGACGGGCTTGGACTATGTTATATATTTCGACATTCTGAACAACTTTTTCCTCTACATTTATGCGCGCTTGACCTTCGTTTCGGAGTTATTAGCGAAAAACTTTTGTTATAAGAACGCTTCGTTTTACTGTAAGCGGCTGTGGTATGCTGTTGATGTCTGGCTTACCTAGCGTACAACAATAACAACACTTGGTGGGGGGGGGGAGTGGGCAAGGCTGTCTAATGTTAATTCCAAGTTCCAAGTCATATGGAAAAGAAAATAGAGTGACGCCTGTACTTTTAACTGGAATCGTTGTTGCAATGAGAGGGTTGTTATATATTTATGCGCGCCGAAGGCGCGTCAAGCGTTGCAGATGAACGCTAACGTTCGGTACGGAAAACATAAACATGATCTTACCGTGGAGCAATTCTGACTTTCAATTACAATTATACAGCATTGCCCACTCCTGCCCAACAGCCAAAACATACTCTGAAACCACCTACAATGTTACACAGATGAGTCTCCAATAATGAACATGTTTTCGCTAATAACTCCGAAACGAAGGTCAAGCGCGCATAAATGTAGAGGAAAAAGTTGTTCAGAATGTCGAAATATATAACATACTCCAAGCCCGTCCAAATCAAAGGTGGGTCCCCTGAACCGCATAATTACCGAAAATTTTTTTGTCTCTACACTTGGTACATTATGCCTCTTATACTCCCCGGAGAGATTGATCGCAGAATTCGTGAGATCGTCGCGTTGGCGTGAACTTGAGCGCGCTTGAAATTCGTCGAATATCACGCGGAATTAGGCGAATACGGAGCCCTCATTATCAGCGTCGCTAAGATCAAACGCGGAGGCAAATAGGTCTTCGACAAAGTTCTCGGCGTGCATTTTCATTACACTTTTCCCCCGGCCCCGCTGCTGAAAAACGAGGCGAAGTTTCGGCGAGTAGTTGTACGTTTCGAATGGAAATCAAAGGGTCGGCTGATTATAGTCGCTGTACAGAGGTCTGAAATTTTTGCTCCCATTTTACGAGATCCTTGAAACCGAACTACTAATTAAAAGAGGCTCTTTGTTTGTACTCAGTTTCCGAAACTCGGGCATAATGGAGGGAATCCTGTGGTAAGGAGAGCGAGGTGGAACAAAGGAAAGAAATCAGACGGTCCGCGGCATAAAGGATGTACATATTTCGTAATCTTATTGTGAGACGTCAGTAGCCGGATGATCTTGCCTTCTGCTCATTGTCTCAAGCACTAAAGCACAGTCGCACAATGGAAGAAAAGTACATAACTTCGATGCACTCACGTCCACCCCGCCTCTGCCGAAATATTTTTCGAAAGTGCCTTAAGGTGGCGAATGAAATACTCGCTGAACTGACTCCATTAATCATTGGGACGCATTCCATTCATGACTCAATTTAAAGAATTTATTCGAACACCAAATCATCTAAAACTCCGTATCCTCGCGGTTAAGTCAAAACATTATATCTAAAAAAAAAACACTATGAATTTTCGAGAGACATAAGAAACGTTATATCTTTACTATACTGAACCAGAAAAACCACGTATCATGAAAGCGTGGAGAATTGAGCTACGAGGTTTATATTTATACGCTTACATTAGGGTGGTTCATTTGTTTCTACAAAGGAAACGTCAAACGACGGACTCTCTATCGGAATTCCGAACTCGGGCATCGCGTGGGTCGCGAGACACTTCTCCACTTTGGTCTCCCTTTTTCTTTTTTTTTTTTTTTGAACCGAAATACACCGGAACAATGGCGGCGTATCGTTTTACGGATAATGGCATGAGGAGGAGGCTGGGGCGGGAAAAGTGGGTTAGCCTGCGTTATACCCACGGCGCCATTAAAGTGCGAATGCTGGAGAATCCAGGGAACTTACGGCCGACGAAGTGGACCGCGTACCTTTAAAGAACTTTTTGCCCTGAAAGCCGCCGACGAAATTCGTCGTCCACGAAAAAAGGAGGGAACAGAAGAAACACGCCCCCGCGCGCCCTTCCGTTTCTGTCCGCACAATTTCACCTCTGACCTCTTTGTTTCCTTTTGACGGAGCCTCGCTGCCGCACCGTCTCAAGGATCGGGTTCTTCAGCAAACCATGGGTCTCACTTACGTTTCACCTTTCTCGGGCCGTCTTCTTAAAACCCTGCGAAACACACGACACCGTTCGGTTATTATATTTTTTTACGTCCGCGTTCCTTTCATCATTCGCAGCGGCGACTTTGGCTTCGTATGAGGTGGAATCATTAACGGATATATTGAACGTTTATATTTACAATTAGACGATGTGAGTTGTCGCGTTAGCGTTAGGAGAAGGAAGTCGGGCGGAAAAGTAAGACGACGCGGTTCCGAGTGTATGAGTTCCACCAAAATAAATGCGTGACAGGCGTCCAAAAATAAAGATGAAACGGATATCTTCTCTAACGACGCGAAGAACCACATTCCGAGAAAAATATCGCGGCATTATATCGGTTGTTTCAGTTTCATTACGCGTTCCATATTCGAACGACCGCTCGCGGGATGCATTATTTGTTTGTCGATGTTTCCGCAAATATTGGAGTTTGTTTCGTCTGGATACGTTTACTTCGCTGCCACCGTGTGTGCCTTTTCGACGGGGTGCCGTATCGTGCCATACGATCCGTTGTAAACATGCAAACTACATCGAGTAGCGGTTATTGGATACTACTAAACATTACCGCTTGATAAACGTCGACGTATAGAAAAGTGGCGGAAACAGTAATGTTTCGCGAAACATTCAAAATTCCACATCTATACTCCGACCCTGCTACCGTATTCAGTAGATTATATTAAGGTATTACTAGCGCTGGGTGTCGTATCAAAAATGGGCCCCATTATTTGTTTTCAATTGCGTCAGAAATTTCTCACGGCCCTGATTCAATCCATGCACACATTCTGTATACATATGTGCACACTAGTATACTTGGCAATGATGTTTGTATCGCAGTTCAGGCTGAATACAAGCACTCAATTTACAATGTCTTTTTTTTTCTTTTAAAATGTTCCTCGAATGTTAATCTACAACCTGGAATTTTTTCAAAAAAAGTTTAAGTGCCGTTTTCGAGTTATTATCAAAAAACCGTTTTGTGTGATCATTACCATTGCTTTAGATGGAGAAAACGCTAAAGTTTAATTGTTAATAACTCCAGTTCTAGACGGTGGATCAAGTTCATTTATAAGAAAAAAATTGTTATTTTTTAAAAATCTTCAATTTAAGTCTGGTTTAAAAAAAAGTTTAAGTAAAGTGATTCAGCGCTAGTAATACCTTAAGTTACTCAACGGGACCCCTCATTTCTTCCCGCTCCATATTCGGTTTTCAAACGCACGCTTACATGTTTCACAGCGCGCCGACAATAGCGTACAAACGAATCGCGACTCCGCGTCTATCTCTGTCCCAGAAATCAGACGAAGAGCCTTTCAATTTTCACATCGCAAAAAGTCACTGTCGCGCGTATCAGCCTCTCGTGTCACACGAAGCCATTGTCCTTTTTGTCCCGCTTCATCGCGGTTGTGCGTGGGCGGTGACTTCGCTTCACTTCGACCTCGGCCTGCGCTCTAAATTTACTTCACTCCACATTTTGCTCGACGTAGATTAAGATCGTTGCTCATCCCCGGAGCCATCGCCGACGTCAAATGCACTCTTATCGCGGTTCTTGAACATCAGTGCGATCCCTGTACCTCACGGCCAAATTCGAGGCAATAAAGTGTCAAAACGAATTAACAATCTCCGGTCTCAGAATCTCGCGACGGCACACTTGGCTTATTCTTAACGAGTACGTCGCGATATGTACTTCGCCGCGCCGTTATCTCGTATTCCCGGACAAGAGAGACGACGTTCGACTGTCTGGCGACACGAGACTTCTTTTCGGAAACCTCCGAAGCTCGCCAAATATGCAAATGCGGATTTCGAATTTGCGCGAGAGCGCGCTGGCGGCGGTTCGACTGTATGGTGGAGTTGACGATAATTCTATTCGAGGGGCTGGCCAGTGATACGATGCAAGCGTTGCAGTGCAGGAGGCGTCGAATTTTGAGGACTAGTGGTACCGAAGAATTGGAACGACTCGTCCGACTTCTTCCTAGAATTATTAGGGTCCTAGTGGCAAACGTTGTACGGTGAGAAATCCATAAATGATTATTGGGTCGTTCGAAAATACGTATTCACGTACGCGTCACCGGTGGCGTCGTTCTCGGAGATAGAAAAATGGCTCTCCGATTCGACGCACGCAATTGTTCTCTTCGCCAGAATCTCTGTCGTGTGAAAAGAAGTCGATGAAGGGGCTTTGCTCTTTCGCGAACGAAGAAAGTGAGCGACGACGCGGAGGACTATATTTCAGGCGATTTTTTTTTTCTCTTCTGTGGTCTATCACAAAGACCTTGTCCAACGCGCGGAGTCTCGAGACAATCGAGATAAAAATCTTCGAGGACTCCGAGACTTGTAGAGGCCGTACAAGAGAATGGATAGAACGAGACCTCTTAATTGGTACGATGAAAGATCAAAGGGCAGGAATTAATAATTCTCCCATTTCCAATTCGTCTCTCCACCTTTCCGTGTCGCCTATTAGATTCGCAAGGACATCAAACAAAGGAGTCCGATAAGTGGGCTAGGTCTGGGTTAGATAATATGAGACACCCTATTCTTAGGCCTCATACAGGGTTAAACGAATGACAAAGTTCCAGATGCCTCCAATCACCCGCGATTCGTTATTGATGCGAAAAGATTTAGACTCGCTTCATTCATTTATATAGGACGATCAGGTTTTTTAAAGAGCACGCGAAATCGTACGCTCTATCTGTGACGCCAATGAAGACGTGCGGGCAAAAACGTAAAATGCCAAGTGTCTCTGTCACTCCACACTGTCTGTACCGAAAGCTCTGTTTCCCTGCGAACAACTCTTTTTCCTCCCTCTCCGATTTGTCGCAGAGAGCAGATGCCATTAAAGTCGTCGCCCGTCGCAAGCGCAATTTCTTGTTAAAGCCTTCTTTAAATGCATATGGTAATACGCGTTCATGAATATAGATGTCAGCTTGCGCGGACGACGATTGCTCGACCGCAAGAGAACGAGACTTTGGCCCTGGCAACCGGCTCATCTGACACAACTAAAGAAATATCCGTCGTGCCGACGCGATGTAGGCGTCGATCGTTAAAATAAAGAAAAACAAAACAGTAAAAGAGAAAACAACCGGAACAAAGCCGCGCATTTAATTAAATCCGACGCCTCGCACCATCAAGCCGACGTGTATCGATTTGTCAAGTCGTACACGTTCGTTCAGGCGCTGACAGGTCGTAAGGAAGGACAGGGAAGAAGTCGCGACTCCGCAAACAAAGGACTGCGACGGCGAAATATTTTCCATGGGGAGAAGTTTGTCGCACAACGTCGACCGGCTGGAAACGTAAAGGTGCTCCTACATCTGAGCACGAACGCGCACGAGGCAGCCTGAGCATGACGTCATCAGAGGCGCGTGAATAAGCCGAGGCAAGCCGATTCGATGGTTTCACGTTGCATTCATCGATCGATCGGTTCGCCGCCGTACGAGAAAAAATTCAGTGTGTTGGAGATTTATTCTAATGTTGGAGAATCGGTGTAGCTTGCTCGGACCGATCCGCAACTGTCTGAGCGCGTGAACGAGAAATCATTGGTGTGTTGGAGATTCATTCTAGTATTGGAGAATCGGTGTAGCTTGCTCGGGCCGATCCGAGACTGTCGAATCGGGCAGTGAGCATATGTGGCCGATCCGCGAGCGACTGTCCTGGATCGGGCCGCACAAGCTACACCGATTCTCCAATACTAGAATGAATCTCCAACACACCAATGATTTCTCGTTCACGCGCTCAGACAGTTGCGGATCGGTCCGAGCAAGCTACACCGATTCTCCAACATTAGAATAAATCTCCAACACACTGAATTTTGTCTCGTACGGCGGCGAACCGATCGATCGATGAATGCAACGTGAAACCATTGAATCGGTATGCCTCAGCTTATTCACGCGCCTCTGATGACGTCATGCTCAGGCTGCCTCGTGCGCGTTCGTGCTCAGATGTAGGAGCACCTTTAATTTCGTTGAGCGAAGGAAAATGTCGGGGCGCCGAGATAGACGGACAGGCTGATTCGCGGAAGTCGAAAGCATCAGGAAAGTAAGAGGATGAGGGCCTTTGTTACTGACCTCTGCTGATTGTCACCGGTACGGGCCGTGAGCTGTGACAGGCACGATATCGCAAAGCTGATGAGATGCATGTTACGAGGATAAATGGGATTGCGACGATTTTAATGGAGGCCGCGGAATGAGTGTTCGCGTCTGATGGAAATGAAGCGAGCGAAGTACATACTGAGCGAATAACGGAGCACTGGTAAACGCGTAAGCGTAGTTACGTAGTATGTACTACGTACCTCGTAACGTTTGAGTTCGTCGTGCGGCTTTAATCGGTTCAGCGAAGGGAGCGCAGAAAAATTCTCACATTTTCGCGTCTTCCTTCTGGAAAATAATGTCTGAAGACTCTTCAGCTCTCAAGGGCGTGACGCGCACGCTTATTAACGGGTTCTTAATCAACCCCCTTTTCCGCGAATTCACGGGTAAAATCGCTGTCCACGAGTTCCTTGCCGGCGGCAGAACACGGAATTCCTCTGTCCGCAATCGCGCGAGAAAACGAACTTCGGGATTCCGGATTAGCCGACTTCGTTCGCGTTGGATTATAAAATTGGCTGTGATCCTTGATACATCAATTCGCGAAGCGTCGCGTTGATGAAGAAAATAATACGACGGTGCGAAACGTGCTACTACGTTCTGGAGGTTCATTAAGTAAATCATACAATGAAGACGGCGGATAATAGGGCACAAAGGGCCGGGAGCTGCATTCATTCAAGGCGGAGCTGTCCAAGATAAACAGAGCAGTCATAAATCAAGCTCGCCACCCTTGTTCCACGCGAGAATATACAATGCAAAAGAATGCCTCGTTACGCCTACCTCAAAACATCCCCGCAATACCTTATTTTCCTTCTCAGCCCCGCCTAGATCCGCGCATAAAGCCGACCGTAATCACGAACCACTGCGCTCGTTTAACAGCAGTTCGAAACGCGCCGGACGAGATCTTGGCCATCGAGTTAATATAAAAATGCTGCTGCGTCCCAGAGTCGCCGGTACCTAATGGAGTTATGAATCACAAGCCTATCCGTCCCATCGGGTCGCAGATAAAGGCGAAACGTGAGACGAATATATTCGCCGTCAAATCTCGTCCCTCGATTATTGCGCTCGATTACACCCGCTGGATATAAATAATTTCTTTTTTGCGTCGGGCAACCGGGTCCGGCCGCGCCGCACGATTTATCCTGCCGACTTACAATGTAACGCGGGCATGAAAATTCAAGCCGGGTCCCGAGTCCGCACGAGGATGTCCTCGTTATTTTTTTGCTTGTCCGCGTCCGCACGGTCCGGCGTATTCGTATATTTATCACGTCTCCTTTTCCCGTGCTACCGCGCAGCGCGAAACGCTCTCTCGCTGGCAACGCAGGGGGAGGACAAAAAAAAAGGGAGAGGAAGCAACGAGGAGAGAAAAACACTAGGCGCAATATTGCCTTCCACGGATGTTTCCTTTGACAAGAGTGGCGCAGCCTGGTTTTGCTCGCGTGGAAACGTGCCGCGAAAACGAGCTCGTAAATTCTATCCTCGTGACTGGTTTTCGATTCCATCTATGCTACCCGGCGTTGTTTACTGTGCCTCGATGACAATTACTCTCGATGGGTGTCAGTCGGGTAGTTACAGGTCTTTTTTTTTTGTTTTTGGGGGTTTTCCGTGCTCTCTTGTTTTGCTTTATGGGCAGATCCGTATGTTTTGTGTAATGTACGCTTGCCCGAGCAATTATGTAATGTATTAGAAGCTGAACGCAATCTAGGAACTGGTTGTTGTTTGCTCGCTAATGTTAAAATACGCCCTGGCACGGCGAACGGAACGTGCAATCCCTGCACATTTCAATATGGGTTCGAATGTACAATACGCGGGGGGTACTAGTTTTACATATAGAGATATGCGATATCGCTTTCTCGTCGGTCGGACTACATAAATTTCAGGTTCCCGGGATACGGGTTCGGCGCAGGTGATTTCGTTATTCGGTATAAATTATAAATGTTAGCACGTATACCCACCGGACGTTACAGACATATTTACATAATGATCAAATTTTCACCTCGTTTACGTCCCGGCAAACAAACCCACGATACTATAATTATATTGTCAGTCGTCCTGTACTCCAGAATTCTATTGAAAGAAATTTTAACGAGCACGTACAGTCGCTTCGATGATCATCAAGGAAACATGACACATCTTCTCACGCTTCCTTTGCCGTCACTTCGACAGCGAAGCATCCAATTACTGAAACGTCTCCCAGTAAAAGCGCCACCTCCCAGCCCCATAATGTGGTCAATCTTCCGAAAGAAATATGAAATCGCTCCGGCCGTAAATTCTATCGAAAAGTCGTCGTGGAGTGCTGATCGTCGCCGCGCTTCCACGTAAAATCGTGAAAAGAAAGAACGATTTTCCGCCGCGAAGAATCGTAAAGTTCCGGGGGCGCCCGGCGGCCCCGACAGTACGTTTAACGACAGAGAGCAGTAATCAAATTTTACCCTCGTAAGAAAAATCCCTGGATCATTAGGAGGAGGGCAGGAGCAATAACGTGGAACTTAGCGCCAGCCGTCGTCCGGGCAACGATTTCGCTTCGTTCCCAACATTCTTCTCCGTCCCGACGCCTTCCGAAAGTACTCGGCGGAGGGCTTTTTTTCCGGCGACGCGCCGGGAACGTGAGATGTTCCTCGCGCGTCGTGGGCGGCGAGAAGCATTGCCGCGGGACGTCGATGAAGTGGAAAAAGAGGAGGACAAAGTGGCCGGGGGTGTATGCTACGGTACGCGCGTGCTGATCAGTACAGGATTTGTGGATGGTAAAATTAATCTGCACTGATGTATTTACGCTGGTTATGGTGGAAATGTAAAGGAGCCTATTTATTGTTTGAATGGCAAGTTGAATGGAATCACAATGAAGATAAAACTGTCTTATGTGGCCTGTCATAAAATGGCAAAATGCACCGAAAAGTCGGTAGGTGTCTGTCACTAGGCTTTCTGTTTTCGACTGACCTATGTCGCCCGAAGGGAGAAGTTTTTGCTACTCTCCAGGCCATATATGGCAATATGGCATTGCCGGGTGAAGGGCCCGGTGGCCAAATGCGTAACGCGTACGGACTGCGTTAATCCCCTGGTGCATTTTCTCAACAAGTACGAAGGTTCACCGGTGCCCGATGTGGGAGAGAAGAAACTGCGGACGAGTGCTTGTAACGTCATGACTCAGGACTCAGGAGTCGACCGAGTACGAGTACTCGGTTGCTGCGAGACGTTGCGCAAGAACTTCCCTGGACGACAAGAAGACGATGTCGCGGCTTCTTTCGTCAGAACATTCTTGCGGCTCTCGATTTCACGTGTGCTCGATCTAGGCGTTGGTTTCTTCTTTGTCTGCGAAAACTGATACGACACGTGTGATAGTTTGGGCGTTAGCGTTAAGGATCTGGCACACTTATCCGACACGACACGACAAAAAACAGAAAGGATTGAATGCATGTAAATAAATGAAGCTGCGCACACTCGTCCGGCACGACATGACATTTATTTACAATTATCTGATTGTTACCGTTTTTGTCGTGTCGTGTCGGCTAAGTGTGCCAGATCCTTTAGCGTTAGGCGAAGGAAGTCGATAGACGTGCTAAACGTACAATTCGTAATTTGCCTGGAATGCCATTGTTTGCCACTGAGCTCTATGCGACAGGCACGAAGTTAATTGGGGCGTGCGATCGAGAAAAAGGAAACGTGACGGGAGCGTCCTTCGAAGGATCACGCGCGATTCATCGAAGAATTATCCGTAATTACACAAAGGTGACGTCTAATAGCGTCCGCCCGGGTACATTCCGACGAGGGAAAAAGTTTGTTCCTTGCGTACGCGCGCCGAGGCTCGACCTCGATTAAAATCGAGCCGTGACGAGCAGGAAAAAGGGGCGTTTTCGCGTTCGAAACAGCGCACTCGAGACACTTATCCGCGGACTCCCTGGGAAAATTTGTGGATAGAGGCCCTGAAAGAAGTCATTTATCACGCGAGAGCGATCTGTCCGCTTGAAGTTTCTTCTTTCACGAAAATAGACGCGCACCTTTTGTAAATCGGATATCTCCCGACTTATTTTTTTTTCTCCCCTCTCTCTCTCTGCTTGAAAAGGGGTTTGGCCTCGGCGGGGCTGATAACGAGGAGCGGGGCAAAGGGAGGCATTGGAAAAAGGCTCGCCGTTGACGCGCGTCGTCCATTTCATCGCGGAACAATATTTCCCAACGGCACTCAATATTGACGCGCCAGATAAAAGGTTTGAATAATGACGTTCATTTACCGGCGGTGCGCCTGGCAGACGTTTAACCGGCACGAAGAAAGTGAAAAGCAAACTTTGCCATCTTTAAAGGTGAACGAACCACTTCCCGCCCTCGGCCCGAACGAAGCGGCCGACTGACATTTCTGCGTCGGAATTCGCGCGTGACGTCGATAGAGCGGATTCAGCCTGGACAAACAGCGGATGATTAAATGCGTCACTGTAACTGAAAACTTTGTTTGCCGTGGAAACAGTGCAAGGAACAGTTGCCGTGGCTGCGAAAATAAATGCACACGCGCGGAACACGTTTCCGCGGTGTCGTTCGATAATAACTGCCTTAAGGATCTGGCACATTTATCCGACACGACATGACAAAAACGGTAACAATTGAATAATTGTAAATAAATGTCGTGTCGTGCCGGACGAGTGTGTGCAACTTCATTTATTTACATGCATTCAATCCAATCCATTTTTGTCGTGTCGTGTCATGCCGGACGAATGTGCGCAACTTCAATTATTTACATGCATTCAATTCAATCCGATTTTTGTCGTGTCGTGTCATGTCGTGCCGGATAAGTGCGCCAGATACTTTATAATGAAGAAAATGAAAAACACAATTTACCGCGTTCGGAGATGAAGCTGAATTATACGAGCCAATTTCTTCGTCGTATCACGATGCGCACGTTAAGTCTGCGTAGGACGTTGACAGAGGATGATCGCGTGCGGGCAGACAGAAGGGATTAAAAGACGTCGCTGGCGTCTCGAACCTTCGTTTGCATTGAAAAGAAGTGTGCAAGGAAATTGGCATGCTTGCGAAAATGAATGCATACGTTGGGAGAGTACATTCCCTCGTCGGATTTGCACAATGACTGGACTCCGGCGCGGCGGCTGCGTGGTTTGCCAAGGGCAAAGACCCTAGCACGGAATTTGATTAAACCACGCTCGATTCTCTCTGCCTGTCTCATGCTAACGGGGGAAGGAAAACGAACATATCTGCGGGCGAAAGCCGCGGTATATAATTGAGTCTCTATATTCGTCTTCTGTAATGCTAATGTCGGAATCGACTGGTATTCATGATAAATTCATGGGGCACGTATCCGTTCGCTCGCGGTCGTGCGATTTTCGCTCCGCTTCTAATTCGTTGCGTGCTGTATCGTCACCAAGGATCATCAACGCGTTGCATTAAATAAATTTACAATTACCTTCTAAAATAATTGCGCACAGAAAACGATTGCGATTCTTCTGAGTATTCTTATGTCCTCTTCTACGTCTCAAATTCATAGACTACGCGTCTGCTTCCTCGATTTCTGTGAGTCTCAAAAAACACATGTCAACCCTTCTCGGCCATTTATTCCGTGTTGTTCCATATTTGATGTGCCATATAGGGTGTAAAGATACAAATAAAAATAAATAATAAAGACCCAGTCTGGGACCGATTTCCGTATTCTCTACACTTGCCCGCCAGTCATTTCCCCAAAATGGGACAATCCTGGATTTAAAAATACGTTTCGTCCTGGATCCACTCGATTGGACTCATCAGTAGAGCCTACGTCGAGTGGATCCTGTCCTAGACGTGCCATTGGTTACAGTGGCTAAGGTGTTTGTTCGTCGAAATACATACATTAGCTCGCTTACAATTTATTCCGTGTACCGTAAAATGGGACCAACGAACAACGAACATTATTACATTCTGGACACTGCGTCCGGTGTACCGAATTAGCGGACGAGAAAAGAAAGTTTGTAAATGCATCGTGACAGTGAACCTGCTAAGCGGGTATACGGAGAGGATGGCGTCTCGTGGGGGTGGGGCGAGTGGGGGCTTAATTATGTGGAAAATGAAGAAAATTAACGGTCGTGCGCGGACCGCATAAATAAACGCTGCGCCGCCGTCTACCCCGTATGGCGGGCAGCGCGTTGCTGGGAATTGCGTTTCCGTTAATTATAACAGCTAGCGGACAGCGGCGAGGGTGAGATAATTGCGCCCAGCGGCCGATGGCGTTCGCGTGGTTCTCGCGGCATGGACGTATAAACAAATTGAGGAAGGCGATGAAGCGGAAACGCGGAAACGCCGTGCCGCTACTGAATTCTGGTAACGAGTTCCACTCACGAGCGGAACACGCTTTCGGAATGCGAGGGCTCGGACCAAGCCTGCCTCATCGTACGGTCGGCGAGAATTTATTAATTGAGCGTGCATTCAATAATAGCGATCGTATGGAATTTGTGTGAAAGATGGATGCGCGTGCGTCGAGGATGCGTGGCAATCGTTTCTTAGAATGGCTTTCAATTACTGCGGAGTGTAATGTACGGGGATTTCGGCATGAAATGTTACACACTGTTTTCTCCGTCAGTATTAGAGATATATGGTATTTTTTTGCATAAAATAAGACAAATTCTGTCCGCCATTCTGTTAAACAAAATTTGAATAGGGCCTCATTACTGCCTCTAGGAAACTCACGAATATTTCTTTTATCCGCCAAATGCCTACCTTCGTTGTCCTACTTAATTGCAAGAAAATGGTGAACCTGATATCCCTAATGATGACGAAAAAAAACAGCGTGTAATACTCAGTGGTCGTTAACGTATTCAATAAACATCTTCGGATAAATCGATAACGAGAGTAACAGTATGATTACGTCAAGAGTGTTGGAACGTTTTGAGATCGTCCCGGATTGTTCATAATCCGTAGACAATTTGCATTCGTACGCGCTCCGTAGGTACGTTAAACTCCGAACGAATAATTGCCGATATAATTAATTAACGAGACCGTGGAGAGTGACACGGGTATTATAATTTCACCGCTCAAATTATTCGCTCGTCCGCCCCAGGTTGAAATTTTCATTGAACTCGACGAAGCCAATGTACTCAACCGTTACTAAGCGAAACTTTCATATTTCATATCTTTGGAAAGCTCACCACAGGCTTTAAATTTGCTGCCACCGTTACCATTCTCGCAGCCACATTTCTATTAGTCACTTCTCGATTCCACGTCGCCTCACGCTGCTCTAAATCGAATTCAAGTCGTGTCGCAAAACTGTGGGCACAAAGGATGAGGGGTGTCTTCATCGAAATTCGCTTAGGGCCAGAGTCGCGATTTTTCATGCGTTTCAGAAATCGCCCGTCTAATCATTCGGTCACGCTCCCCGTTTAAAGTCGATAGAACCGACCGCGGAGTTCGAACAATACCGGCCGCCGTCGTTTGTTCTTTCCCTTTAAGACGTAAATGGGCTAGTTTTTAGGGCCGACCAAGTGGGAACCCGGCAGCTCGCGAAGACATTGGTCGCGAGTCACCTTGCCGACGAAGATACGATCGATTCGATTCAAGTGCCCTGACCTCGAGCTTTCGCTATTCTGACTTTCGTCATTTCGCGCCAATCTTGGCCTGTATTCAGCTCCGGCTTTTAGGTCCGCTCTTGGCCCGAAAAGAAGGGTATCTTCCTTAATACGTGGATCAGCGCGGCCGAAAAATATTAAGTCGCGTAAGAAGGAACGAGGGGAGATTCAGAAGACTGCGCTTTGTCTTGTTTTTTTGCTCGCTTTCTGCGGTATCAAATGTCTATAATGATGTGCGCGTGTGTGATGTAATAATGTACTGCGATATAATCCGAATGAAAAAGGCAAATGATAAATTAACGAAAACTTATAATTTCTATGGGATTCCGAACGGTACATGAGGTTCTCACATATTCGCAAAGTATGATAACAGAGTATGTTTTCCGCAATCGTTTATAGCGGACCGCATGGCCTTGCTCTCTCATAAATCGTTTTACAAGTATCGCAGAATGCAGCGTGTGTTATCAGATTAGTACGGGGATATACTGGGCACTGGACCAATATCGGCATAAAGCATTTTGAGCAACGCGGAGTGGGGAAGTTCTTCAAAGCGACGCTGCTTTGCGGCAGTCGACGAAATTTGCCGGGGGCGCGAATTAATTAGAGTGTTCTGATAAAATTACGCGATTATACCGGTAGCAATAGATTGCATCCGTGTGTTTGGAGCTTCGGGTATGTATGCAATCCGATGCACAAGGGAATTTCTGTATCAACGTTACTTCTCTTACTGTTTCTTGTAGTCCGATAACGTATCGCTGGTCCACGGATTACAAGATTTTCCTTTCATTAACGTTACCTACCAACGTTACCGTACGATGCATGCATATATTCAAAGGTGGCACGTTTTGAATACGTGCTACATTGACACTGGTTTATCAGTAAAAACATCACGGAATTGTAACATTTTGAGATGTGATAATAAATACGTGCAGAGTGAAGTAAACATTCGGACACGCGTTCTAATTAAATTCGCCTCCTAGCTAAAGGGTGAATGAATCAGTATACGTATATGTTAATCATCACTACAAGTGTGGAACATATATCAGTTGATCGAAAAATCGTATAGAGCTTCTTCGAATTCGTGACTTCGAATCGTTATCGGCAATGATGCAGTTCAAATTCGTAAAAGCAGCTCGTGTTGTCGTTCAGGTTTTTTTTTTTCAGTCATTTCGCGGATCCTCGCGCGCCGGTTGTCGCCAGCCAACAGATGCTGTCGGATGTTGAATGGCATCGACGGGGTTGGAGAGCTGGTAATCTCGGACGAATATTGGAAACATCGCGCGAGCAAAAATACGCCGGACCCAGAGACGAGATAACGAATAATGGTTTTTCTGTCCCGTCACGGTCGTGTCATTGAGTTCCGATATTTTTATTCCTCCGCTTAGCGTAGGCTTTACTCATTCCCTCGGCGCCATTTCCTTCGTCGCAGTTTCTCACTTCTCTCAATGCGAACATGACGATTGACGGAGAGCCCTGACCGGGCACAGTACAAACTCGCAGAGTCATTGTAAATCTGATTTGATGCTGTGACACAAACAAAAATCAGCAATGATGTGATATTATTATAGTTACGTATTACATGCATTGCAAATAATAGAATCAAACAGAAAAGTATTAGTCGTATAATGTGAAAATTTCGAATTTTTCATGGAGAAATGAAAATCGTCCTTTTTCAATTTAAACATCTTGTTGGTAAAAATTGGTACCATCTCAATATATAATCGTTTGTCATCTCGATTCTAATAGATAATATAACAATTTTAAAAAAGTTCCGGTCTTTGGTATACACAGAGGTTATGAAGGTTCTTTGGACCCATTGAACTATATACTACCTGGAATGAGAACGGTGGGAAACAGAAAACGGCCCATTTTGTTAGAAAGAGAGAGTTGAAATCCAGGGATGTGTGTCTCACTCTTACACACGTGTGGTCTGAACATACAGTCGCGTGCACGTTAAAAGTGAAAGTTCCAAGTTTGTTTATTCTGCCGCATGGATACAATTCCTTGATTCAACTGGTTTGCACGTTTGCACTTGTTTGTATATACCGATATTTTTGAAACGGGTCGTACAGTTAACAAAGGACAGGTATCCCTGGAATCAAACTCTCTCTCTCTGTCCCGGTTTTCAGTGACTTTACATATGGGTGTTCTCATTCCAGGTAGTATATAGTTCAATGTTTGGACCACATTCATACTACAAAACGTTTTGTTTCGCATGTAACGTTCGAAACTACGAAAGAACTAGGAATGCATTAGCGAAAGGTCTGACGAATACGAGCAATGCGATGAGATTTCATAGCTCAAATCGTTTTACTATTGCAATGTCGTGAAACAGGATCGGTCGATGCCGATTGAATGATGCGGGGTCGTTTGTGGAATTTTTCAAACGATCTTCGTACGGTCCATTTATTAGCGGTACCATCGTCAAACGCACTGTTGATATTGCGAGCGGCACGAACCGCACTGTGACCCACTTTCAACTCATACAAAAATATACCTCTTACTTCCTCCGCCGGTACATTCAAATAAAATACGTGGAAACATTACAGCTATCTAAAAAGTGAACTAAAATAATGATAACTTACGTAGTAGGTACTACATGAGCCGTCACAACACGAAATAATACAGAACTTTTCAACACCCAACGACAATGTCGCTGATAACTGATCCCACTTACCAATTTAATAAATTTCTCGGGAAGAACAATGATTCTACGTGATACATACATACTTTGAATTTTTCATTGCAGGAGCATTACGGCGGTCGGTCATCGACGTATCTCAGCACCATCCCTCCGACCCGTACGCCTGAAAATGAGCCTGAAGAGGATCCTGCCGTGGATGTGGTGCCTCTTCGTCACTGGCAACTGCTACAAGCGAAAGAACGGCGACGAGGACGGCTCGAAGCTGATACGCATCAACAACGACATCATCCTCGGTGGGATCTTCCCGATGCACGAGCAGGTATATTCTCTTCCTCGAATCCGCCGTGCTTCGCGAAATAGGGGCTGAGAGAGGCGAAATCCGAGTCCGGGTTATTTCACGGTGAGAGGAGGCCTGAGTTCGGCTTTATTCGGCATAAGAACGGGGGAGAGGTGAAAAAGCGTACCGCGAGAGGATTTATCGGGATGTTAAGCTATTTTTAGTCTCGCAAAAATGTATAGTGAAACGGCACGTCACGCGAAGCATGATAAGAAAGGATTCGCGAGCGGATTATTCGTTGACCCGAGGCAAATTCGGCGCACAATGGCGAATTTCGCGTGCCGGTACTCGGAAAAACGGCACGTTATGACGGATTCGCTGTAATAATGAGAGTGTAAGGCGTGCGTCGTGTAAAAAGTGCTCATTTCCGAAGCGAGTCTTTCATTCAAAGCAGAAGCGACGCGCAGGAGACTTCGCGTACGTTTTTTTTTATCAATTTTCTTGTTTTACGTAGAATTTATTTCGCGACAGTACCATTTTTCCTGCAATACGTTTCCGACCGCGGCGATTCCGTGCGGCACGGAGAAAACCAAGAGACTGACGTCGAGATTTACATTTCGAGTTATTCCTCAAATGGAAGCGGAAGTGTGCGCGACGTAAAATGAAGCCGATCGATCGGCGGCATATATTTCAACCGCGCTCGTCGTTAGTACGGGAAAAGTGCGAGCGACGAGATGTCGTCGAGCGGTTTTTAAAGGCAGATAATGTACACTCGAGAAGGCACTCCGGCAAAACGTCCGCGACCCTCTAAACTTCTCCGAGTGGGCAACTTCGCTCTTTACGAGGGCGACTCGAACCCTGGAAACCGTCTGACAAACTATCGTCCCACCGTACCACCGGCGTCCCGGACTCACGAACGATTTGTTTCTCGAGTGATTTTTAGTTTCGCCTCGTAGTTTACTCAACCCCGCGGAAGTCCTCAACGAGCTTCCGGTAAGTTTAGCCGTTCGCAAGAGACATTGCAGTCAGCTTGGCAACGTGAAACGATATACTGATTGTGAGACGGAAATTTGCTCGCGAAGACATGCCCTTCACTCGGATCGGATCGATCGTTTACTGTGCTGTAATCACAGTTTCTCTCGTTACAGTCACTAAAACTCTCATAGTTATCGCCGAAATGATCAGACGTCGTTATCCACCTAATTTCCGCACGTTCCTTACCACAGAAACACGTTTTATCCGCACGATCCCCGCACGAGCCTATAATAAGAATCGGCCGTCTCTCTATGATCGACGGCTGTCAGAATTTTCGTCAGACGCCGGTTACAGAATAACTGAAAACTGGGACAGGATTAGCGGGAAGTGGCCGTGACGGATTTAATTAAACCGATCCGGCGCGCTCGGTGGTTCCGATAAATCGCCGCGACCGAGTGTATTCTGTAAAAATCGTCCAGAAGGAGGGTGGAAATATAATATTTACGCGACGTATCGACAGGTGCCTTTTCATTTGGCCGGAACCAATCGTCCGTTCGTCGAGCACGCCGGCCGAGTATACGGAATTGATTAAGAGGAAATAGGAATACGCGCTCTAAACGTTTGCGCTCGCGCGGCTATTCGGCCGGACAATGAAACTGATCCGATTCCGTGTCGTTCGCTGGATAGATATCGAGGCCGGCAACGATCTCATCATTCTCATCGCGTCTCGCCACCCGTTTTTCCTACTTTACGCGCTGCCTCTTACGAGGACCGCGGATTAAATGTGCCACCAGTGGCTTCGGCTGAATATGCATGGAAAGAAATCAAGCGAGGTCGTTTATCAGAACGATTCTTGATGTCGTACGTGGCTTGAGATCGTCGGATACATCTGACATAAGGAGGTAATACACTCTGGAAATTTAAAACAAAAATTTGTTTATTGCACATTTTTAAATATTGACTGTGCGCGTGTTTTATCTCTCGATCGTGTCCAGAGTATTATGTAAAGTTCATTTAAAAATGACGGCGACTTTCAAATGTCTGCGGTGTGTTTAATAGTTCGGAAGTTAGTTTTCAAGAACTTAGGGGTTCGATGCAAACATTTCGATCATTGCGATATCGAGCGGTGCGCAATGGGAAGAGTGTGACAAGCGTTAAAGTTCGTTTGTAAATGTGCGTTTTGACCTAGTGGGCGAGATTTACGATTGTGTTTGTCTTGTTTGTGTATTTTTCGGGGCAGCGACTTTTGTCTATCCTCATTCCCTGACTCCCTCCTCGATGGGACCCTGAGAGGGACGCTAAGCAAAGTTCGAAGTTTATGAGGTAGCGAATTGCCTCGACAGTGTGAACTTGTACTGTTTTCAGTCAACTTCATTCGTCGCCACCGATCCGCGAAGTTTGCGCTAACTTTTCTGACGCGGATGGATAGTCGACGATGAACGGAAGTTCATGGTCGTAACTTCAGGAATATTGAACTTCATTGACTGGTAAATTCGGATCAATAAACTTCGGGGAAAAAATATGAAACCCATATCTGCGAGATAACTTTTGAATATCGAGGCTGTGATAGGAAGACTTGCAAACTTTCGAGCAGTATGAGATTCGCTAGTGTATGATTCATGCAACGATCCGACGTTTACATTACTTTTACATTCGTAAATATCGTAAGATTAGCATTGATTCGACACGAGATGCTGTTGAGCTTTTGTAACCCTCTACTGTCTACTAAAACGAATAACTAACCGTTGCTCTTGATTCGTACAATTCAATAATAAGCTAAATTGATAGAAAGTGTCGTTGAGTGAATCAGTGTCGACCGCTGTTTACTTTACCGTATATCCATATGCATATGTGCATCTCTACGCATGCAAATGCAGAGTACGTCTTCGACATAAACCATTCGAACTGCCAGGCGTGAGATCGTCCGTGTTTATAGTTTATGTCCAAGCTCGAGCATGTAACACCGCTCCATTAATGAGAACAAATCGCTGACGTAAACTTTCGTCGGCCGTGTTGTTTGCGTCATCGGAACGAACGATCAGGGTCCGTGAAAGTTTATTTCCCGTTTACCGTCGTCAACAGTGGCACGTCGTCATAAAGTCGCCGCTCGTAATTCGAAAGTTTCTGTAACTCGTAAGACTAACGATGGGTACGATAAAAGGGCACAAATGTTGATTCCAGTATTGCAAAGGATTTACGATGCCTGAACAGGTCCCTCGAAAACGTATGAGACATCTAGATCATTACAACCGGAATTCGACAAATGGGAAAACGGTTGGCAAGAATATACGCCGATTCGTAGTTCTGGCTCAAGAATTGATTTATCGAATGACTCTGCTGCAGTGGTTTTCGTAAACATTGCGACCCTTTATGGGATGATGTATTTACTAAACGAGGGCGGAAGCTGGGGCTCTACCTCCAATTCAGCTTAATCCTTAAACACCGAGCTCGCTTTCTTTATGCGCTGTAATTCATCGGCAAACTCACACAATAGGTATATTGTGCAGGACGCGAGATTCATCTATACAAATAAAATCGGTATTTTCCGTGTGCAATTTTGCTAAGTGGCCCAAATAATTGTTTTTAACTCCTATTAATCGGGTAAAAGTCGAAAACAGGATTCAGTACATTTTGGAGTGGAAAAAAGCTGTCGAGGATGCCGGATTTTCTCGTATATAAGCATTATGTTTATGCACTTCCTTTGATTGCCTTTCAATATTCACAATACACTCTTATCTATCGTTTAGATAAAATTATTACACTAATATCATTTTTTTTACCTTTACCAGGTTTCAGGCTCGATCGGCCAGTCGCCGTGTGGGGCAGTGAAAGAGGAGAAAGGCGTACAACGATTGGAGGCGATGTTGTACGCTCTCGACATGATAAACGTGGACACGGAACTGCTGCCGAATACCACCCTAGGCGCCCTCATTCTCGACTCCTGCAGCAGCGAGACGTACGCCCTCGATCAGAGCATGGAGTTCGTTCGCTCGTACATGAATCAAGTAAGAGTCACACACATGAACGCTCACACACTCAGCGTTCGCCGTGGTCAGAAAAATTCAGAACGGACTGTACACCTTCATCCCCATACACGACGCGTTGATCAGAAAAAGGTATTGAGAATGCAGTTTTCCCGAGGTCTTTCTTTGTTTGTTCGCCCTGACAATTATTACACTGTCGAGGAAAAATTCGACGACTCACCGTTTACACGGGGAACTTCTCACTGGTTTCCCATCCGCCGCTTCTGAGATTCCTCAAAGCTGCGGTCCCGCGCGGATTGGACGAGCGGTGTTTGCCCGTGGCATCTTTCTTCCGACTCCCGCGACTTTTCCAACTCACAAAGACGGGGTAGCTTCTGTCGTGCCCGGCCCAGCGGTGTCCTGCGGGACGAGAATTTGCCGGCTCGCGGCCGCAGCCGTGGCGCTTGGGCATACGTAGTCGCGGAGTAAAACAAGCTCGGAGTAATTCTTGCGCCAACCGAGTTTCGTGATTTTCTTCGTCGCTTCATTTTCTTCCTGGAGTTTGCGCGCGGTTCGAGAGCTTCCGGACATTCTGTTTGGAATCCTTAAAAATGCTTCCTAGTGCAACCACTCACAGTGGTCGTGCTGACTTGTTCAGATTATACAATGACACAGTGTTGAGAATTTGGGATAATGAAACTGGTTGCATGAAAAATAATACGCGGCGTATTTTGAGAATGCGTCAGATTAGAGCGTAGGAAGAAATTTACTCAATCGTGTAGAGCCATACCTCGCTTAGATGCGTTTCCGGAAAAGTTGGCCGTAAAGCGAAAAGTCGTATAACGAATCAATTGTAAAATGATGACAATGTTGTGCGAAACATTCCCCATATTTTCGTGAGGCAAAATGTGGCAGTGCTGCCTATAGGAAAAAGATGAAACTAAACAGAAGGTCGCCAACAGTACAGCATTTTTTTGTCCGTATAACGAAACGTTGTGGGCCGTATATCGAAAAAGTGCCATAATTACAACAGACCGTTACAGCGAAATGCCGTATAAAGAGCGGCCGTATAGCGAGGTATAGGTGTACTGGGGTACTAAATGTGGGGCTGTATCCTTCATTATGCGGAGTGGGTACAGTGCGTAGGCTTTGCCAATCTTAGAACATGCATTATTCCACTTAAAAAAAAAAATTGCAATCACTAGTTAGAAGTTTAATAAAACTAATTGTAAAGCTGCGGGCAAACGATAAAATTAACATAAAAATAAGTAAAACTCTCGGACAGAGAATCTATAGAAATAAGAGTAACCTGGCTAAATTTAAATGATCATTTAAAATAGTGATTCATTCGATTTCATGCCATACCACTTACCACTCTCGACTATATACAGTTCCTTACTTAGTCTTTCATGCATCAGTTGTTACTGATTTCGGATTGTCTTTTTCCTTGACGACGTTTACCGATCCGTTCTTAACACTAGATTGCCCAAGGAAGGAATTTTGACTGCTTTTGAATTTCAATTAGAAAAACAATTATGTATATAATGACACAATTTCTTAGAATTTTGATGAAGGAGGAGGGACAATTATTAATAAACGCATTTATATGTTGTACAAAAAGTCACAAAATTCTAAGAAATTGTGTCATTATATACATAATTGTTTTTCTAATTGAAATTCAAAAGCAGTCAAAATTCCTTCCTTGGGCAATCTAGTGTTAAGGAATCATCGCGCAGCACTAACTATTCCCCATTCCTGGGAGACGAAGCCACGACTCCGAACGTCGCCTCTCGAAATTCCATAAAAGTCCCTTTCTCGCGCTCGTTGGATGTCGACAAAAGGAAACGGACGAGGGCATCTCTCCTACCTACTAACTCCTATTGTTTCGCGAGCCGAACGAACGGTCGACGTGTGTGTTTCCACGTAGTCGTACGCGCACGTGGCCCGGCACGTGTTCGGAAAATTCTGAGACACTTTGTCAATTGCCGAATAGAATGGGCTCGCGAATGAGTGGGAAAACAGTCGAAACGATTGAACGTCGATCGTGCGACGACGAAATCGAAATGGGCGTTTGCATCATTTGGAACAGAACAAATCTTGCTAAATGACGTTCGCGGAAGATACGCCGGGAGACGACGAAAGCTTGTGCTCTCACACGGTGTCAATTTGTAAAGTGCAATAGGTTAGAACCGCAGTACGGATCCACCTTTCCACCGTTCTGACGATTAAACTGTGCGCGATAACGAAAGAATGCACTGTTCTTGCGCTAGTTTGCGGCGAAAGGTGACGTGTGAAGTATCGCACGGCGGTGAAAAACGTTTGGCAGGAAAAAAAGAGTGCGAGGAAGCACTCGCGAATTATCGATCGGTCGGGCTATCGGAAAATCGTTTGGAGAGTCATCAGTGCCGCGATCACTTTTCCATTATCGTCTCTCCACGGGCAGGAACTTTCTGCAACGTCACACCCCTCTCTCTTCACCTTCGTGCCTCTTCTTTGTGTCCGTAAGACGATACATGCATTTCCCGCGAATCAAAGCGGAGAACTTTTAATCGAAGATTTATCCACGGCCACGAAGGTAGTGCGAATGAATTTTCGTCAGTGTTGAAATATTTGTTGAAACTTCAGCTTCGTCGTATTTCCCAGTGAGACCACTCGAGCTTACTCCGTGAGTCCGAGAAATACAGCTTGTTGCCGGCCATTCGTGCCTCTCTTCAATTCTTTTCGGCGCCTTCACCTTTCTATACACGTGTTTTGTGCACGCATGCCAAGCGTTCTTACGGGCTTCTTATCGTTTTGCCGTTGAGGAACGAACGAACCCCGATCGTTTTCTGCTCCTTTTTGTACCATCCACTCGCCGCCTCATTCGTCATCCGTAATCGAACGCGTGCAGCTTACGACCACGCTGATGCGCACGTAATTCTCTCCCCATACTTCCATTATTTCTTCCATCCCGCCGAAGAGATTCCTCTCTCTCTCTCTTTCTCTCTCTCTCTCTCTCTGTCTCTCTCTCTCTGTCCCTCCCACGTTCCTCCGTTTCCTTTCCTTCGCATCGAGAATACCGTCTCACTCTCATACGCCCAGGGACGGGAAGAATGAAATTGCCTGAATCGATCCGGGATTTATTGAGATCGAGCTCCGCAATATGTGAGCGGAATATGGTTACTTCTGTTATGCGGTACTCTATGCTACAAGCATCTTCCGATTGCGGCTTCAGTCAGTATGCATTAGACGTTCAATCTTGTATACATATTCATTTGAATAGTTCCATTTACTCGTATTTATTCATTTATGTATATGTGACGAAAAATATTGAAATATCGTGACAAAAATTTTGACGAAAACTACGAAAAGATCTGTTCTACGAAGGGACAATACTTGCTCGTTGTTAATGCATCACCATCTGTCTTCTTCTTTTGCCTCGGCAATCCTTCTTCCCGCCTCCACAGAGGAACCGCCCGACGATGGATCTTCGTTGACCGCTCGGAACGTGGCTTTCGATAAAAGTTTACCGGATTAACCGTCGATCCCGATTGGATAAGTGTCGGTTACCAGCAGGGCAAGTTCTCTGCAGTTCGCCCAAGTACGTAGCCTCTGCTCCCGGCCTAGTGCAATGCTTCGAACGTAGTACATACACCGGAATGGCATACGGCTTTTCCTCAATTTCACGGGAGAGGAAACCGGAAGTGTTCCTCATTGCAATTGCACCTTGCCGATATAAAGTTTCGCTGTTACGAAAGAGAGGGCGAAAGAAAGATGAAGAGGGAGTGGACTTATGTAGTGGTATGACTTCTATTCGATGCGCTTTCCTTTTGTTGAGCCTCATGTTCTCCAAACTGAAAAGCCGCGGTGTTCTCACGTAGAATGACCTTTCGAAATTTCGCTTCGCGTTTACGGTAGAACAGATTTCCAACGAGTGCGCGGTAATTGAAGTTGCGAACACCGGGTAATCTTTCGCTGCACTCTTCTAGAGAAAGTAGACGTACTGTGCTGTAATTGGATGAGGCCAGAATGATCATTGTGACACTAAAAACGAATACGCGATAGCATTCTTGTTTTCTCGAAGTGTCATTTGACGAGTAAATACTAAACGTGCACTGGTATTCTATTCGTTATACACGCATTTAACTCGTTTTGATCGGAAAGCCAACTATCGAAAACTCCAAGTTACAACGAATTATTCTCTCGTCGGAAAATCAATACGTTGATGATGTATGCTACAATTTGCATAAATTGCAGATTAGATTTCAATCGTAGCGCGAGCACAGGTACACAGTACGGAACACACGGCGTGCGATCGTGTTTCGTGGAAAGTGTCGAAAATGTTTCGGTGATGTACATCCCGGCAGGCACAAACCAGTGCAACACGTGGGTCATAGTCGAAACGGATTATAGGACGACCAAGGTATAATTACGTAACGGCGGATAATACGAGTAAAGAGAGAGAGAGAGTGAGAGAGAGAGAGAGAGAGGGGGGGGGGGGGTGTACGTGGGTAGAAGAGTGGGGGTAGCGAGAGAGGATGCATTAAAAGTTCATCCGCGAACGGTACCACTGGCGGGATTTCGTACGATAAACGTCAACGGTCCCTCGTACCCAGAGTTTATACTGCACTGGAAATTGCATTTAATCAGCTTTACGAGAGGAGTTATCGAATTGTCTCCCCTCCACCCTCCATCCCCCATCCCCCCACTCGCCCTCCGAAACTCATCCCTTTTCCGCCGTGATATTCGCTCGGCTCAAGATAACTAACCGAAGCGAGTCGGAGTCGTTCATTATGGATTCCAAACTCGAGAAACTACCGGAAGCGAAACACCCTGGCGTCCGGTGGGACTGGCCGCTTATACTCGGCCTATTATGGGTCGCGTGCGCGTAATCTACGGGCCCTGAGGAAATACCTCGTTGTTGTTGCCGGCCGACAGGCATCGGTTCCCGTGATTGACCCGTCTGATTAATCGTACGAAGCCACGATCGCTTTGACATCAGCCGTTGCACGCGTTCAATGTCTTTCGTATTGGGACTTAGGTACTCGGCGTCATTCAAGCAAAATTCATCGAATTCGATCGGACATTATGATTCGAGACGGATACCACCGTTAGATCTTACATTGTATTAATCGATGTCGACGTCACGCTTGCTTCGGTGCCAGACACGATACCGGCTCGATGTATTTCGCAATGAGTATCTGGCATCATTACGCCAGCCGACGAATATTCATCAGATTCAATTTGTCAATTTAGTTTGAAACGTGCACCGCGCCGGATCTTCCGCCGCAGTGTCGTCACGGATTTCGACGAAAGAGCATTGTAGTCGCACGAGCGGCGCCATGTGTAATGTTGTAACCGACATTACAAGATTAGACTTACAATTAGCAAGCGAGGCGTGCCAATCGATGAGCGCTCAGCTCTGTGTCGAGCACTCGCCTAATATTGTTAACAATCGCGCCGACACCTTCTAATTCGATTAACCCTATTAGGACATGCGCGACCGTCGGTCGATCGATCAGAATCATTCACGGAACTGGATTATCGTCGACGTCTGCTAAAACTGTCCCCCTGCCCCACCCCTTCGACATTCAATCGCTGCGACCGTCGGGAATACGAACCGCGCCGGCCGGCGGCGGCAGACCAAATGAAATTCGTAGTTAGAAAATAAACCGCCGGAATTGGCGCAGTCACGCGTGGACGCATGCATACATATGCATTCGGCATGTTGTCCGGGAGCGGACCGGTAATTCGTATTCTCATAGCCATGTACCGAGGTAACTCGGTCGGATCGATTCGCGTTAGATGAAATTGTCCGAGGTAGCGAGCTTCATCGCCATATTCGGACCCAGTCGTGCCGATTTTGCGGCATTCGCCTGACGCACGTTTGGTGTAGAGTGATGTACTACAGGGTGTCCACGCGAATCTTTCGACTTCTGGTTACATTAAATAGAGTCTGCATAAAATAGTACACGTACTGCCACGTTGCAGTCTAGTACTCGACATGAAACGTCTGCTCTTCGTGATTCGGTCATTTCCGTCAGTACTTCAATGTCGTTTACAGATAAAGAGCAAATTATTTGAATGCTTTATGTACGACTGCAGAATTAATTTGCCTGCTATTAGCGCGTAGTAGTAAAAAAAAATGAAAATATTCGAAATCGTTTGCCATGGACACCCTGTGAGTCGGCAGAGATACATCCGTCGGTGCTATGGGTTGTTAGAGTTTGTATTGAGCGTTCGCTAGCGCGAGTATCGCGTCTGTTGATCTAATGGCTCGGATTCGATTTGCACAGCCGCGGCTCCGTGCAATTTCCGATCGAACGTGGTCGCCGGCAGTCTCCTCCCGAGAGTGTTTCTTAATCGTCTCTGTCGACTCCTGATACCGTAACGCACTCACTGCTCGAGGATCGAGCCACGATTAATCCTTCGACGGCGATGCGAAACTTCGACGACGTCCACGCGAAGAGTTGAGGTCGGACGTTTAATTAGCGGGGTGCGCGAACGTTCCACGGGAATAAACGTCAGGAAATGAACCCTTTGCCTGGGAAGGGCTCATACGCGTAGTTATACACCAGAGAATGTCGGAAGTGAGGGTGAATAATGACGAACGCTCCGAACGTAACAGCTATAAAATCGTCGGCGCGTGGCTGCGTCATTTTCAAGCTTCATATCGTACTCCAGCTATGCGAGTCTCATTGTCAGTATAATATAATTTTCGACTGGAACGTTCGGATGATGTATTTCACGAAAATCGTCCCATTATACGATTGCGTGTATGCGA
This sequence comes from Priocnemis perturbator, assembly GCA_963942575.1. Lineage (NCBI taxonomy): Eukaryota > Metazoa > Arthropoda > Insecta > Hymenoptera > Pompilidae > Priocnemis > Priocnemis perturbator. The sequence goes on along the minus strand of OZ012649.1, from coordinate 2,275,222 downwards.
TACGGATGGGATTGTATATTAATGTTTGCTGTAATTGTAAGGAAAGCGTACTAATGTGTTTACGCGCGACACGATTGTGCGCGATCCAAGGCCGGGGACTAATGCGTCAATGATCGTTGTGCTCCAGTTAGATTCGGCGTAGACCCGCGCGCGCGACCGGCATTTGTTGATCTAATGGACTGAATTGGATTTACTTCGGTGCCCGTTCTCGTATATTGCCGCTTAATCGACCGTGTGTGGCTTTTGCATCTGACGTGACGCAATATGTTTGCGAGCGCGGTTAACAGGAGTTGGAACTCAGATCAGGGTCCACGTCATAAGAGAAAAAATATTGCGCTTTTATGTATGTAATATATGGCACCTGAAGCGCGCTTACGTACAGTGATTCGGTTGAACAAATAAAGATTGTTATGATACAAGCTTGGTATCTGTTGCGTAATGAAAGGGATATGAAAATTAAATTTAAAATCTTACTTTGATTTACACGTTCGAAATGATCGAGAGCTCTTTTTAGAAAATGTCTCCTGAAAAACCGAAAGAATTCAACACAGCATTTCGTAAGCTCGACAAGTCCTTTAATTCAACAAAAAATATTGAACACTGAATCACTGGCGAAAGTTCTCTCTCGGCGAAACGATGTCGGCGGGTCAAAAATAACCGTTATTGACTCTTTGCGTTGAGTTATTGTAACAGTCCACGCCACTGCACGGGAGTTGGAATTTTTCGTAGCTCAGAGAGAGCAGTGTAAAGTTTAATATTGATCCCCGCGCAAACAATCAAGACGGGGCTACCTATAGCGAAATAAATCCCGCCGATGCCATCGACTAAACCAACTGACCGTAATGGGAAATCAGTGACAGTTTACCTGAGTCGGCTCGCCGACTGCGAACTCTTGAACAAATACTCTTCCATCAAATCAGCCTCACGTACCGTGATCGCGTGCATTCTCGTATCAATCGAAAATTATCACTTCTCCCCTGTAGCGTTCACAAAGTTTCGACATCATTCGGCGAGCATACATTACTCGATCTAAGCCTATGTTCTTGTCGTTAATTCACAGCTCACGCACTTATCGTTCATTTGCAGCTTGCGTCATACCTAATTTACAACCTACGTTCTTATTCCAAGTCCGACATTTCTGAATAGGGATTGATCGACATGAGTACCTTGTTTATTTTCAAGCCTTCTACGCTTATCCTTACGTCTGCCACCATTTACGTTTCTCCTTTGCTTTTTCTGTTTCCCTTCGAACATTTTCCGTTGGCACTGACGCCGTTTGCTCAAACCGAGCCAAACTAAACGCACGTCGCCGTCTTTCACGTTCGTCCGTTGTCTGCCGTCCGATCTCAATTCCACGACATATTGGCCCGTCTCGCCTAAAAATTCAATTCGAATTCGAGCGAACACAGACTGCGAACTGTCTTTCCACGTTCGAGGAACAATGTGTTCCCGTCAAGCGTGCCCGCGTCTTCGCTCGAGCGATCGCGGTGTCCGTACGTTTCTCTCATTGTCAGACGACGTTCATTTCGGACGTACAAGCAGAGTGGATGCTGCTCGAAAAACGGGTCAACCGAAGGTTCGGTTCTACGTCGCAGGCCACGCGGTACACAGACTTTATCGCGGATGGATTCTCGTAGAACGTATTAATAATTATCGATCCTGTTACCAGAGCACCAAATTCAATTTCGACCGGCCAAATGGGTCACTGCTTAATGACGTTACGTTAGAACTGTGTTCAATGGCATTTCGGATGGCGGCAGAAAAATCAGGTTCGACCCGATGCGGAATGCAGCGTTCTGTCAGCTTATTCGTTCATACAATTCTTGCCGGCTGTCGACGGAGTAGCAATTTTCCATGAAATTTCTCGCAGTCCGCGTACATACGTAGATTACAATTGCGAGGGCGTTTGATCAACGACGTGGCATTTCTGTTTTCGAGATACGCATTCTCTGCTGCACGATACGGGCTGAGCGAAAAACTACCCGTGCGAAAGCGAGCGAATTTGAAGTTGAATCTGGTATCAGAAACTGGCGATACGTTTTTCCACGGTCATTTGTTTCGCGCGCACTCTCATCGACTGGCGAGCGAGGAAATATGTACTCGAGGCGGCCGCAATCGAAGAACTTATCGCGTTTCGAGCGAGCCGAGGTATTCCTCGCGCTAGCAGGAGAAAACTCGAATGCCGAGGAAGTTGTCTCGATATATCAAAGCGCTCCATCATATTTCACCTTGTCCAGACTGCGCCGACTTTTCGATTAAACGGACAGTTCGGGATGAGCCAGAATTTTTCAATAGGAACTGCTTAAAGCTCCTCGCGAAGTTAACCACTTTTGCGGTCGGCGACGAAGTTCTATGTCATTCTTCTATTTCCAAAAGCTTCTCTTTTCTGTGAATGTACGGTAGATCAATGCAGCCACGTCTGTGGGATATAACCAAACAGTCTACACTATCTAGATTTGTGGTTCTCAACCAGGGTATCGAGCCTACGTAACAAGGGTACCGCGAGTTCTGTAAAATAAATATAGAAAATTTCTAATATAATTATTATTTGCGCGGTAATCTGTACTCGCCGTCGTAACGCGAATAATATTAAATCACCCAGACGACTACATCGTATTCGCCGCCGATCGTCAATAAGAAATATTTAAAAGATAATTAAAAGACTTGAGTTTTTCATATTTTGTGTTAGGCTGCCGTCCCCTAAAAACGTTGAGAACCACTGCTAGATGCGTGACTGTCACGATTCGGATTGAAAGCAAACGATCAGGATAGTGCTAACTCCTCGTGCGCGAAAATTCGAAACAATGGACAACCGTTGCCTGAAATCATTTCTCGGGAACGTTGCCAAGCACATGAGAGCAATAAATACAGTTTCCTTACGGCTAACGAGAGACGCGAACGGGAAAAGTTTGCGACGGCATTCGATAGCAGGTCGTCGATACTTGAGTGCCTCGCTGAAACTCCAGAAACAGGTGAGATCAGTAGTGCGAGTCAACGTGCGGCCCGGCGCTCGGCGTTCAATGATTTCTTAGTTCCGTGTTTGCGGGGCGCGAAAAGTTATCGATGTCGATTGTTTATGCTTTCCTAGGCGAGGATATTACGCCTCGCATGTATATCTTATCTCGCTTTTAAGGCGGACAGGCTTCGCCATTGTTTTCGCGCAACTTTCCTCGAAGCCGCGGTGATGTGTGTGTGTTGGAATGCTTTGACTGTGCGCGCGAAGCATGCCCCCAATTCAATTTTCATCTACATTCCGCTTTTATCGACGGCAATATTCGTCACTGTCGATTTTTAATTCTTGTCATTTATTTAATGTTTCTCTTACAAACTTATAGGTGATGACGACATCACCATTAAACATAAATCAAAATCACATCCTTCGATAACATGTACTATGTTATTAAATATTAATGACAATATATATCCAAGCATTTTATTAACGAAAATTAAGAAATGTCCCCTTATTGGTTTAAAAGTTTAAACAAAGAAATTCATTTACGGAACCCTAAATTTTGGTAAATAAATGTTTATATTTAACTTTTTCCACCAACCAGAGGTATTTCTTAATTCATTGTAGTATCATAATGTCATTATATGTCATTTTTAAAGTTTCTTTATTTTTATTTTATTTATTCATTACAAGGGCTATTGCCCATTATATACAACAGCAAAAAAAAAAGTAGTAAACGTACAGAATCGCGGTAACGTGTGGGCTTGTAACTAAAACTTCGTACCATTTAATAAATCATAATAACGTCGTTCAAGATCACGACTGCGAATCGTCTAAGCCTAAATGAATGATATTTCGCCGTTTTAAAGAATTTTACCATTCAGGCTGCGGGTTACGCAAACGTATCAAATATTTCCATCGATCCCGCGCTTCCTCGCGCTTTTCCCTTCTGTCGGCGAAATAAATTTGGCGCACGGATGAAAGTAGCCTGCGGATCGCTGCAGTGACTTATGCGAATTCACCCTCGTTCCCATGAATCCCGCCGCAGGAAGTGACGCTCTTCCTTTGCGCCCGCCGTATCTTTGCAACAGTGAATCGGGTCGAATTGTGCGAGTCGCGAGATAGAAATGGAAGCAGGATAGAAAGTTAGGAGTTTACGTAGGCTGCGGGCTGAAACGTAGTTGCGTGTCTCGGGGCGAAACTCACTGTCGGGGAGCTGTACGCATGTACCTTTCTCACGGGAACGAGATCACCAGAATGCTCGGCATCGTTACTCGGCATCCGAAACGTCTCGAAAAGCGATGTACGTACATGTGGAGCAGTCCATGCGCAGCGCGGCCCACGCTCTTATGTATGCAGATGCGCTGAAATTTTCTCCGCCGAGCAGAACCACGCAAATACGGAATTTTGCATATGCCGCGGGCTTTCAAAAGCGACGGCGAACGTAACAACGAACATTTTATGAATCTTTTACTCTCTTTATCGTATAATACCGCTCTTTCTCGCGGAAGGATCTGATGGGTTGCGTTTGAATAAAATATACGATGGACGATATTATGATGGAAGCGACGTGCGAGTGTCTGCGATGTAAATTCGTCTGACGGAACATTCGGCAAGTTACTTTGCCGGGACAGTCTGAATCGCCACTTTGACCTCCCTCCATGCGATCCGTCATCATTTAACGAGGTTAATCTTGCCCGACGGAATTAGGTAACTTTGACACAGGGAATGAATGATACGATCAAAAACTTAAGCACCGTACAGCTTGTCAGATTCTCTTAACGTAAAATGAGCTTGCGCGCCGGGGCGCCTGGTCTGGCGAAAAGTTACTCTTGCGTATCATAATTCATAGGCCAGCTTATTACCGGGCCCGCCTTAAAGTTTCGGTCGTGCAATAATTATTGCACGAGAGTAACTTTTCAGCGCGCCGTATTGACAGGCTTTGAGGATTTCCGCCCCTTCGTTACGCCAATGTGCACTCTTGCTCTTTTACTCTTGCATGAAATTCTTGTTGACACTCATCGAGATCGGAAGTACAATGAACATTTGGCTGGGAGTGCTATCTTTTTATTTGGCCGTGAAATTGACCGTACACCCGCCTACTTCAACCCGGTAAACATGCCGGTTGACGGGGATAAAGAAGGATCCGATAATCGTCCGACCATCCTGGATAATGATATTTACACGCCCCCGCTACTACCATTTTTCATTAAGTATGACGCGCCCGTCAGTGTTGCAAATAAATATTCTGCGGGTGGGCTTGTTTGTCAGCGAATGAGTTTGCTCGGACACTTTTTCACATGGCTCACACGCTCGGTTTAATAGGCAGTAGAAACAAGCGTCGGGTCGATGTATTCGTTCATCGGTCGATGTTTTTCTCTGTCCGGCGTGAATTTATATATTTTTCTCGCGACACTTCACAGTAGTTCCGGGTAATGTTTACGGGCTGGCACGTGTGTCAGTCTTGCGCGAAAATTCATACGGAAAGGTATATGGATTTGACATGTTATCCGCTACTTTTTGAAGTGATGTTATCGTTTTCAAAGTTTGAACGGTGTTATAGGAAATTTTGTTCTACGTCCTTCAATTTTGGATATATTGAGTGATGAGTTTGATGAGTCCCAGAGTATGCGATGCATTGCTAAGGTTTTAGCGTCGCATTTTGTGAAAAACGACGTGATCGGAGACGAGACAAAGTTTGACCGAAAGACCAACGCTTCACTACGTCGAATTATTCGGTCCGAGCGCAGGAACACGTCAACTATTTGCCGTCATTCGGTCGTTCGCTTCTCATACTATCAAAGTTCTCGCCGCGAAACTCGTTCTTCCTGAGGCACAGTAGAATACACAGACCGAAAGAGCATTGGATTCCATCGACTCTCGTGTCCACGAATGTATATATCGTGCGAAGCTGGATTGCCAGTAACTTGATTTTCCTAAAACTGTGCGGCAGTTACAGAAACTTTATATTCGTTGTACGCGACATCTCTTAAGCGCACCATTAAAAGTATCTATCCCTTCGAAACTTTGGCGGCCATCCGTTGTAAGTGAACTACACCGAATTTTCTAAGCACTCACATACTTCTTTGCGCTCGTATCGATTCTTGAAGCGGAGACGGTCTCTGAGGCAATGTAGCTTGCGTTTAGCCATAATAACGTGCGTCAAAGTAATCCGTTGCGATTACAGTCTGGCCCATTAAATTATTCGGCCGGAAGGTGGGTAGCTATGGGTAAATATTTGCCGGCACCTCGAGGATAGCCTCTTTCCTGAGATCCTGATGTTAGTCATTGACTCCCGTCCACTCGAGGCAAGAAGGAGCGGGTAAAATGGGTCTTCGATCGATCGAGGCACGGCTTGCCTACAATAACCTAGGCGAGCGGCATCAAAATTCTCTCTCGAGCCAGCACTTCGTGTTACGGATTTATGCGTGATTATGATTCGAGCTTGCTTCCTCTTCATCATCCCCGTTTTCTATTAGCATTATTATGCGAAGCCGGGATATTCGGCTTTTCGTCATACCTAATATTTCGTCACTGCGCGCGTTGTACCGTTCGGATCGGATTTACAGGCAACATATTTTCGAAAATGATACCACAGAATTCATTGTACGCAGACGCGTATAATAGTATGAAATATACGCACTGGGCTGAGAATTTTGTTCGTGGTTTGAGACGAATTTATACGCTTTCGTTGTCCCGTGTGTTCCTCGTGTCAAGGTTTCTGACGCAAATAAATAGGATTGCTCGCCGTTTTTCAATAAGAACCCTCTTGACGTTGTAAGCGTACGTGTTCATACGTCCCTGTGTTCACACGTCCCTGTGTTCACGTGACGCGTCTTCGCGCGTAGCGGAGATTTCGATGTTTTCGGGAGGAGCCAAGGTGCGAGCGGGCTCATGGGTAGCGCGGAAATGGGAGAGGTGAAAAGAAAGACAGTGACGCGTTGTGCGATGCAGAGTGGCCATTGCGCTAGGCAGAGTGACTGAGTAAAGACGTAGAGTGGACAAAAAGTGTACCTTATAATTATACAGAATATATTAATGTTTTTGAATTGCCGTTCCTCCATGTGTCAAACCCTCCTCCCCTCTTACATCAGAAGTGGGATAGTGAACTAACACCCTCAAAGTGGATAGTGACTAGTGTATATAACGAAAAAGTTATGTCGTCAAGTGCAGCAAGAATGATCGATGCCCTCAGTGCTACGGGGCTTAAAGAAGTGATGCGTAGATTGGGCATGCCAGCGAGCGGTACAAAGGCCGAAATGACGATTCGTATACGGGATGCGATCGCGCAGGATGGTACTCTCGAGGATCGTATCACTGCGATATGGACGGAAGACCTGGTCATGAGGGAGCCGGGAATGGCGGCAGGAACGGAGACGCCAGCGAACACGAGTGTAGCGGCCATGGCGGCAGAGACGTCGACGCAGCAGCCACGCGGCCTAAGTGCGGAGGAAGAACTTCGTTTACTAAGAAGAGAGAAAGAGTTAATCGAAAGGGAATTGGCGTTGTATCGTCGAGAAAGTGAGCTAGAGCGACGATCCCCGCAAGTGTTGCAAAATCCGTATAGACCAAGTGATCGTGCGCTGAAAGACATGGCTGGTGATTTTCAGGGCAGTGGCGACTCTTTTGAACGGTGGGAATCGCAGATTAAAATGATCGTCGAGCGGTATAAATTAGAGGAAACAGCGTCACACGCACTCATAGTTTCAAGTCTGAAAGGGGAAGCCCTCGAGTGGTTTCACTCGAAACCTCTGCTTGTCCAGGCGACAGTGAGCGAGCTATTGGACGAAATGAAACAAATGTACGATCAGAGGCCCAGCAAGCAGATTTTAAGGAAGCAGTTTGAGGCGCGTACGTGGAAGCCGAGTGAGACATTTAGTGACTATTACCACCAGAAAATTGTGATGGCAAACAAAATTTTAATTGACGACGAAGAACTAATTGACTCAGTTATTGATGGTATTCAAAATATAACGCTGCAGAATCAAGTAAGAATGCATAATTTTAAAACATTGGGTGAGTTACGCGACGCAATGTGCAAAATCAAGATGCCGGTGGCACCGCGAGGACGAGATCCAGGACCGCCGCCGTCGACGCCGATGAGGGAGAAGACAAGGATAGCGAGAGAGAGCAAGCCCGAACCAGTGCCGGTGCGTTGCTTTAATTGCAGCGAGTACGGGCATACGTCTCGCCAGTGCACGCGTCCGAGGCGAGAGAAGAATGGGTGCTTTTCCTGCGGCAGTACCGACCACGTCATCAAGGAGTGCCCCAATAGAGCGGGAAGTACGAAAAAGGTGGCCAGCATTAACCATGTGGCTGAGGTGGCCGAGCCGGACGAATTTCATAGGAGCGTTAAGTATGAAATAAGCGACAAAAAAGAGGTTAGGATAGTTACAATTTTAGATACCCTACTAGACTCAGGCAGCCCGGTTAGTTTTATTAAGAGGCAGTTTGTACCTGAACAGGCAATAGTGCGCGATATGGCGAAAAATAAATTTGTCGGGATTAATCAAGCGAAATTAGTCATAATAGGCTCAGTTAGTGTTAGTTTTGCCCTAGGTGGCGAGGTACAGGACAATGTAATTTTGTTAGTGGTCCCGGACGAAACAATGACGAGTTCGGTTGTCTTGGGACGTGATTGTATACAAAGAGCGGGATACCGGTTAATTCGGGTGGCTGAGCCTGATCATGACAAAGAGATTGCGGAGATAATGAGTATAGATACGCTTCAAGAAAAGGATGGTGTTAAAGACAGTTTAAGTGTTGGTCCGGAAGTGACGCATACCGACAGAGAACGATTGACAGAGCTTTTTGAAATAGATTATGTTAAGCCAGAGCGTCCGGATACGCCAAAAATAAGTACAGAGTTGCAATTGATTGTAAAGGATGTACAGCCGTTTCATTTTTCACCGCGTCGTCTATCGTATAAAGAAAAAGAAGAGTTAAGCAAAATTATTGATGGTTTATTGCAAAGGAAGATAATTCAACCAAGTAATTCCGAATATGTTTCACCAATTGTTTTAGTTAAAAAGAAAAACGGAGAGTATCGTATGTGTATAGATTATAGAGCATTAAATAAGTGTGTAGCAAGAGACAATTATCCGATACCCGTTATAGAGGAACAATTAAATGTGCTGAGAAACAAAAAATATTTTACTATTCTAGATCTAAAGGACGGGTTCTATCACGTTAGCATGGCTGAAGAGTCAAGGCAATATACTTCCTTTACTACTCATTTGGGACAGTTCGAATTCATTAAAATGCCTTTTGGATTAAAACCTGCTCCTACCAAATTTCAGAGGTATGTGACACAAGTGTTAGGAGAGCTGATTAGGTCGGGTGACGTAGTGGTATATATGGATGATTGCTTGATAGCGACCGAGACATTGGAACACCATTTTATAGTTTTGAAGCGTTTGTTTAAGATATTAGTTGATAATTGTTTATATCTAAGAATCGACAAGTGCAAGTTTATTTTTCAAAGATTGGAATACCTAGGATATTCGGTTAGTGTAGACGGGATCAGTCCGACCGATAGTGGCGTGAATGCGGTATCACGGTTTCCGATTCCTCGTAACGTGCGTAGCGTTCAGAGTTTTTTAGGTCTCTGCTCGTATTTTAGAAAATTTATTGAGGGATTTTCGATAATCGCTAAGCCTTTGTATGATTTGGTTAAGAAAGATGTACAATTTAAGTTTACCGAAGTAGAGTTGAGTGCATTCAGGCAATTAAAGGCAAAATTAGTGGAAGCGCCAGTGTTAGCGATTTACGATCCGCACGACCTTACAGAGCTGCATTGCGATGCTAGTGCATTGGGATTTGGCGCCGTGTTGATGCAACGAAAGAAAGATCTCAAGTTGCATCCCGTACTTTATTTTTCGAAACGAACCACAGATATCGAAAGTAGATACCACAGTTTCGAATTAGAAACTCTGGCTATCGTTTATGCATTGAAACGCTTCCGAATATATTTACACGGGATACCTTTTAAAATCATTACTGATTGCAACTCATTAAAGTTAACGTTAGCGAAAAAGGACATTAATCCGAGAATTGCGCGATGGGCCTTGGAATTACAGTGCTATGATTACGAAGTGCAACACCGTCCCGGAGATAGAATGCGCCATGTAGATGCCCTTAGCCGATCGTTTGAGATTTGCATTATAGAAGATAACCCGTTCGAGTTTAATTTGTCTGTTTGTCAGATGCGAGATGGAAAGATTAAAGAATTAAGAGATAGGTTGGAGAAAATGGAGGACCGTTATTTTGAGATGAGGAATGGCATCGTATATCGAAAAAAGGACAGTGAATTACTTTTTTATGTACCAGACGTTATGGAAAACAATGTAATGTTTAAATATCATGATCAAATGGGTCATCTCGGGGCTGAGAAAACCGCAGCTACGATGATGCAAACTTATTGGTTTCCAAATTTAAGACAAAAAGTAAAAGAACACATCGCAAATTGTTTAAAGTGCCTGTCATTCTCTCCGTCGTCGGGAAAGGTAGAGGGAAATGTACATTCGATCCCGAAAGGACAAGTTCCATTCACTATCATACACGTTGACCATTACGGTCCAGTAGATAATAAGTGCGCGATAAAGAAATATGTGTTTTTAGTTGTAGATGGGTTTACTAAGCACGTGCGATTATATGCGACAAAAACCACGTCGAGCAAAGAAGTTATTTTATGTTTAACAGACTATTTTCAGAGTTACAGTAAGCCTCACGTGATCGTGTCAGATCGTGGTACTTGTTTTACATCCGTAGAGTTTCAGGAATATTTAGTTAGCGCAGAAATCAAACATTCATTAGTAGCTACAGGATCACCTCAGGCGAATGGTCAGGTTGAGCGTGTAAACCGAGTATTGGGGCCTATGTTGAGTAAATTGTCAGATAATAGCGCAAAGCAGTATTGGTATAAAGTATTGCCCGAAGTTGAATACTCCTTAAATAACACCATACATAAATGCACGGGTGAAACGCCTTGTAAACTACTGTTCGGAGTAAATCAGCGTGGTCGTGTTAATGACGCCATAAGAGAGCATTTAGATGAGAATGTAAATAGTACGCGGAAAGATTTGTCACAAGTTAGGGCAAAGGCTCTCGACAATATTGTAGCTTCACAAAAGTATAATGAGGATTATTTTAAAAATAGAAGAAAGGATGCAGTGATATATAAGGAAGGCGATTACGTCCTGTTACGCAATTTTGATAGTACACCCGGAGCGTCTAGAAAGCTAATACCCCAGTTTAAAGGTCCGTACCAAGTCACAAAAGTGTTGCGCAATGACAGGTATGTGGTGGCGGATATAGAAGGTTTCCAGAATACGCAAAAGAGATATCAAGGGGTATGGGAGGCGAAAAACATGCGTGCGTGGATAAGTGATAAGTCGTAGTATTTAGTATGCGTATGTATTAGTTGTAGTCTATAAGTTAGATTTACGAGATCGCGGTCGATCTGTGGTCAGGCTGGCCGAGTTGTAAGCGTACGTGTTCATACGTCCCTGTGTTCACACGTCCCTGTGTTCACGTGACGCGTCTTCGCGCGTAGCGGAGATTTCGATGTTTTCGGGAGGAGCCAAGGTGCGAGCGGGCTCATGGGTAGCGCGGAAATGGGAGAGGTGAAAAGAAAGACAGTGACGCGTTGTGCGATGCAGAGTGGCCATTGCGCTAGGCAGAGTGACTGAGTAAAGACGTAGAGTGGACAAAAAGTGTACCTTATAATTATACAGAATATATTAATGTTTTTGAATTGCCGTTCCTCCATGTGTCAAACCCTCCTCCCCTCTTACAACGTGATCTCATACGTTCCTATTGGCGTGTCACGAGCCACGTGTGCTGGCGCCATTGCGATGCCGTTATATTCTCCAGATTTAGGCATCTCCTCGCGGTCTATTACGCGACGTTTGAAAATCCGGCGCACGACCGACGCAAAATTCAAATCAATGACTTATCTTTTCGAGCCGGGATATTGCCTCGTGCGCCTTGGCCTTCCTTTGAATTTTCGATCGCAACCTCGCCCTTCCGCGTCTGCTGGCGTTAAGCCGCGTCCTTTGAATTATTCATGCGACCGGCGCCAAAAAAAGTAAAAAGAGAATTGGCATCGGCGACGCCTAATTGCAAACGGGTATGGTCGGCTGGGATTGAGGGAAAAATTTTACGTTTGCTTGGTTCCTGGCGAAGGCTGACAATTGAATTTAAATAACTGCTTAATGACCAAATGACGTTCCACGTTCAGGCCGTTTCTTCTGCGAAAAGTCTCGCGCCACTCGCAATCAGTATTGTCACATTCACTTTTCCTCGTCTTCGCACATAATACTCTCATCAATTTCACTAACTAGTTAACGATGACATTAGTCATTCTTTTTCCCCCACCACCGGTCACACATTTTACACTGCTTAATTTATGCAACCCACTAAAAAGTCATGTTCGTCGCGAAACAATAACGCAGCCCGTCCAGACACGCCGCATCGAGTTCTTCGAATCATGAATCCGTCGAAGTGTCTCGTAGTCGCGATCCTTTACGAGGAAGCTCGCCGTAACTCACGACCCGCCATATTTCACGGCGTCGAAGTACATCGCCAAGCGCAAGACATTTCGAGGGTCGTTCTGGCCGGTGCGTGCACATGAATTACTTTGCCTCGTAATAAATTGACATACGAGCGTAAAAAGCTGCCGTCTCTGCACGCCTGCAGTAACGTGGAAAGTCGGCGTGTAAAGACGCGCCGCGCCGGGGCGCTTCCTTCCGTGTGTGTGCGTACCTAAATCACGGTATCTTGACGCACGAAATTCGCCAAGTGCCTGGCAGCGCACGTCCGCCCAATGTTTTGTGCGAGAATTCATCTTGATCCCGAGCGAGAGCACTTGGTCACGATGGGCGGACTGATTCATTTGGCCCGGCAAATTAATTGACTGCATCAGCGAGCAACGTCACCGGTTATCTCGAATTCGCGCTGCCAATGATTTAGCGCAGCCCTGCTTCACCGGCAACTGTGTTAATGATGTGCGTTATGCAGGAGATAAATTCTGGTAATGGTAAATATCGAGAGCTGGGGGGTGTCAGGCGGTGTTCACACCGTAACGCCGAATCATACAAACATCTCATGTTACCGGATGCCGGATCATACAAATTGTACAGACGTACCATGGTGTAGAGTACTGGAAATATTTGTAGCGTGCATCTCGAATTTACCTTATCTCTGCCCAGAGAGCGAGCTACAATTTCAACAGTAAAAATGAATTCTCATTAAAGTCTAAAATAGCAGTGTATTTACATGCAGTCGCTATTTGCGTTTAATTTCCTTAATGTAACTTCGCATTACCATTGTTGACCGAAGTCGATTTTCGGCCTCATCCGAAAATCATCACCTGGATACACCTCTCCCGATCGATTCATTCATCCGCGTGATAAGTTTGACGTTCATTTATACGGTGCTCGACGGATATGACTCCGTGGCCCAAATGGGTATGTCGATAGAGGGCAATGTAATTTCCATTGGCCTGATGACGTTCCACGTTCCGTGCTCGTATAGAGGCGCCCGCTATACGTCTTCGCGCGTGCATGCGAGTTACGCAATTAATCGAGCGCGCGCGGGGATTATTGTCTATTATCAGCGGCCGTTAATACCGGCCCAGCCGAGCGGAGCGGTTATTATCAAAAGCCGATTCGAATCTTCGCGGGCGCGTGATTCGCTTCGATTCGCGCGATGCGAGCGAACAATGTCGATCGATGCGTCAAAAGGGAGCTTCCTTTCAAGCGTCAATCAACTCCGCGTGTAATTTAACGAACGTTCCGTCTCTCCCGCACGCTCTCTCTTTTTACATTTCTTTCCCTCTTCATCCTTTCCTGGCTCATTCTTTTCCTACCCCGACTGTCGGTCAAGATCAGCTTTGTTCGCCCGCCTGCCACCCCTTTTTCGTTTCCCTCTGTGCGCCGTCTCCCGTAAATTTATTTATAGCGCTTTGCTTTGTTTAACCCTTCCGTTTTCGCGGGACGCGTGGCGGACGCGGTGGAAGGTAAAGAGTTGTGCACACGTTCGCATTAAGTGTCACGGCGATTAAGGAGTAATGTTAGATCGAATTGATGCGTTAGTCTAATCGATTCAATATTCGGCATCGACGTATTAACGTGAACGAACGTTGTCCGACTTCGTGTTTCCGGCAAGAAGTTGAAAACTTCATAAAAGTCGATGAAAAGAATCTTTACGCTTCACGCTTCGCGAAATCAAACTATTAATTATAAAATTTCCTGATATCAAATACTGGTTCGGATATTCGTAATTGAATCTAATTACCGAAACGTGCCGTATCGGGGAGGAAATTGGAGCGGGAGTACCGGAACGTGCAAGACAATCGGCAACGTTGCAAAGTCGGTAAACGATATCGGGCCGCACTCAAGAAATGCGCTCCAACCCGTCGCTTTGAACTTCTCTCCGCGGCGCAAGTGTGCAGTGCAATGCATTTTATCGTCCCGTCTCGTAACCTTATCGCCTCGCCTCGCGACATTTCTTCTTGAAAGCGGCGTGGCTTCTTGCCGCGTCGAGCTCGAAATATACGCCATCCCTGCTGGCGGCAGGCTATCTCCGATGAAGAAGGAGTGACGGAGTGGTTTCTATTTTATCCCCTGCCCTGTCCACCCACGATCGCCATTTCCTTCGACCTGAGTAGTACTTGCCGCTGGTCGCGAATCGACTTTTTTTTTCCGCCGACACGGCAAGAAATCCACCGTCGTGTATCGCAGTCGCGATCTCTGCCGAGGGCCGTAAAACAGTTCGGTCGAAATTAGCTCCGCGACGATAATGACTTCTTGTCGACACCGACGACACGATTCTTCGGGATCGACATCGCGAATGACCGGTGATAAATGTGTGGGCGCGGGTGTGGATGACCAATGAAATGTATTGTAATCGGTGTTACGTCCACAATGAATGTGGGTGACCACGTCTAATTAAAGATATGGCTCTCGTTCAGATTTCGTTTTACGTATAGACAGTTTTATTTTACGAGGTGTACAAGATCTTTTGCGTCCGTTCGCTACGAGAGAAGCTTCTAGAATGATCGATGTGGTATCGATCGCCGATGCATTGATTGCGGTGCACAGCAACGGATAATGCTGTCGTGTGAATGCGTTGGGTGTGTAGGTGTGAATGTATTGGAACGTGAGGCGGAGACCAATCGTGTTGGCGAAAACAGACGCATTCCTAGGAAGCAGGTGATTGTTTTTCCATAGAGCATATGATTCTTTGAAGTATTGCGCTAGTAATGACATTGACTCCGAGAGGAGCGTGGCAACAACGTTCTGTAGAGATACTATAATAAGAGACTGGATTACTGGAGACGAGACAGCCACTTTTGATTGGTCCACCATTTATTGGCTTTTCCCGCGGATTTTTAAAGCTAGTAATTATACTGATCTCAATTGCAACACATTTAAAGTTGTATTACTTCATAATATTCAATTATCTTATAATGTGCAATAGGAAAGTAATGAAAATAATAATAATAATATTTTGTGATGCTGAACATCCGCCCATTATTTCACAGTTTTAATTTCTTCATATGTGTGTACATAAAAAATAGTCCCATATATATAAATATACTAATGATCTCGTCGTAACAATCGGTGTGGACAAGAGACGGATGTGCCTGCGGATTGATGCAAAAAAGTAATCTGTGAAAAGCATTGAGAGAGAGAGAGAGAGGGAGAGAAAGAGGATGTGTGATTTTTCTGTATTAATATTCCCTGAAAACTAAGACGGAATCTTACATAAATATCTCTACGGCCTCGTCGTTGCAATGAATCGTCTTACCGAATTTTCGAAATACCCTGGACTTTTTGCCGGAGCTTCCATTTCAGTCGATTCTATCCCAATTTCCTTCGACTGCGAGAATTTTTACAAGCCCGCCGACGGAGGGGTGGGCAGGTATTTCTTTCTCGCCCCGATTCCGCGGCGAACCTTTTCAGCGGGATCGAGCGGATCCCGCATCGCCTATTTTTGATTTATTTCAATGGCGCTGCTGGGAGAGCAGCCGCGAGGCTCCGAAGTCGGAAGATATTCACGACTCCGATTTCCCTCCAACTCGGATTTCGGATTCGCGCCGATTTCTCGTTCGACGAGAATCGACCAGGCATTGCCTCTCTGTTCTTGCGAATTGCGCTTGTTCGGGATGTGTACACGGCGAAACTGTATTAACGACTTCCCCCGTTATACCTTCTGTGCTCGAGTGGATTCTCGAAACGTTCTCGAAAGATTCTCTCCGATGACGGGGCACTCCGTGTCTGAGGTTCAATTTCAGATAGACTCCCCTAGAAGGATCGAGGATATACCCTTTGCGGCGCTTCTATCTTTCTTCTAACGACAATGGCTTCCGTTGTCTCTTATATTTGTCGTCGATAGTAACCCTCGGACACCCGACTGAAAAATGAGACACGCAATCCCACGATGGGTCATTCTGACCCATCCTGCAGGACGGCAACCTGACATTTTAAATTCATAAACATTTTATTTGTGTAGATTTATGTGAGACGAGAACCTGAAAGTAAATTCAACGCGTCCACGTAACAGCAACATTATTGTTATAATTATTAAATTATGTGTTATAGGTAAAAATCCTGGAAATAAATACCGCGCAATTTGATCAAAAATAGTTAGGTTACTACGTCTAACCCATTCCATTTATAAAACACTGACGACAAAGTCGCAAAAATTTTTAATTTTTTCCACAAAAGTTGTATTGTGGAACAATGTATAAACAAATTATTAACAATCGTAAAATACATTGCAACGTCGCTGCAATGCACGTAAGCAAAAATTTTATTTTTGTAAAAAATGTAAACAATTTATAAACAAATTGTCAACGTCTAAAATACATTGCAACGTCGCTAAAATGTACGTAGGCGAAAATGATTAATTAGCTCAAAAAATGGGTCGACGACCTCATTCTCGATTCAGGCTTCGGGTCAAATTGACCCATCGTGGGTATCCGAGGGTTAAGGGCGGTGCGTAATGCTGTCGCATACTCGTCTCTCTGTACTAGAACATAGACGCACGTTACAGCTTACAATTAGAATAGCGAATGGAACCAAAATTCGAATTCACAATTGTTGGTTAATGACAGTGGAAATAGTGTGGGAAATAGTAAATGAGTTACTTTGGGTTATAATAGTTATACTTTATTTGCTGGTACATGCAATAGCGTACGCTTATTCCGACGGTTCGGATTGGACTTTGGACTGGCAAAAGAGTGCCACGCAGTAACGCACGTGTTTCCCGGCACACGACGCATAGCAACGCGGTAACATCGTCTGCTTGGCGGAACGCGCGAAAGACGAAAAGACCAAAGGCAATATCGTTGCCTTCTTCAAACAACAATTCCATATCTCTTTGGTGAAAATCTTTAAATTCTGTCGAATGTCAGTCATACTGGACGCACTGTGATATCTGAAGCAACGCTTCATCATTTTCTTCGTCTTCGGTTTACTCGAATATGTTCCCATGATTGTCAGCGATCAATTCAGCATTAAGGCGCAACAGAATCGGCGGTACATTCTTCATTTGCTCCTTTATTCGTACCCGCATTGCTGACGTCCCGGAACGTGCCGGAAATGTATCTCGAGCACTCTCTCCGCCGGCATATGCTCGACACGTAAAAGATATCTCGATCCGCAAAGCCACAAGGATTTCCGACGGATCCTCGCGGCAGGAAACGGCATTCGTTTCTTGACCCCGATTGGAGATGGCCCCCATTCGTGGAAAGGCTCGGAGTAAATAACGTTCCTCGAATTCCCGAATTATCCTCCCAAGTACCGCTGAAAGGACCTTTTTCGTAAATTTAGAAAGCAGTTCCACGAACCCCTCTTACTCCAGAGATTTTCGTGTTTTGCACACCGAGCACCGTCGCTCGCCGGTCGGAATACGAGAGTGGAATTGCTTGCCGGTTAGAGCAAACTTCTTTGGCAAAAATTGATACGTGTTCATGGCTCATTCCGTATCCGGATGCTGCGCTACATTTTTATCCATCGCTCGATCGGATGAGAATGCGCTGCTGCGACGTGCGGTTGCGTTGCAAATACATCGATACGCTCATTCTTCGGCCATCAATTCCTCTGAAGCGTTCACGTACGAGATGAGACACAAGCACCCCTTCCCCGTAACATTACGATCCATCCCTTCTGACGGAAGCTCCACTACTTCCCGCCGGTCCGTGGGAAATTACAGCTGGGTATATGATATGCAGGCCATGCGGCAAGGGAGTGAGGGGAGGAGGATGAGGGTAGAGGCCAAGTGGAAAAGGAGTGAAGCGAAATAAACAAGGGATAAAAATAGAATGTGAACAAAGGACGGAGAAAGGAACAGCACGGGTCTGGGTAAAGAAAAAGATAGAACGGAATCAGGAGGAGAACGGCAAACACGGAGGACACAGAAACAAGACAGAAATCACAGGTGGGAGGAGTAGATTAGTAAACGAAGAGTAGGAAAGAGGTAAATAGAATCAGGGATAGGGATCAAGAAAGGACCAGATAAGGGATAGAGATCGTGGAAAGGCAAACAAGGGATGCGTATAGAAAATAAGTCAGACCATCAAAAGAAGCGGGAGAACACAAACTAGAATAATGATAACGGACATGAGCAGAAAGAAGACTGTGAGATGGGAGACAAGCGAAGTGTGAAAGAAGTAGATGTGACACAACAATCGTAGAACAGCTAGATAGAAGCACGTTCGCCACGTCTTGGCTTCGTTTGCGAGAAGAACAGCACCTGATGTTGAGAACGTAGTTGGAAGATGTGGCTCATGGTATGTGCATCTCGTGCGATGCTGGGACAAGAGGACGGGCGTAATGCCGGTAGACGAGGACAACGTGTGGGCATAGCGTTGGCATTCCGGGAATTTTCGTTGTACGCGCCCGTCACAGCGGAGTACCTTAAATTTTTACGACGCGCGCTTCCATTACATTTCTGATACGCGCGCGCGCACGGACGAAGTAACGAGAAATTCGAGATGCTTCACGGGTTTCGTTTGCCGTCAGCGATCGATTTGGACGGTGTCAGATCCAGTATGAGGGATGATGCTTCTGCGTGGTTCTTGTTAATGTCGAACGTATCTTTTTTGAAGGGCTTTTCTTTTTAAATTACGCGCGTGACGTTGATAAATTGAATCTCGATTCAATCTAATGAAAGCGTTTACGCGCAAAAATCGCATCGAGTTTCGATTAGAATTGCATTGAACAGCATTGTATACGTACGTAACAGTTTCTATTGGGAAAAAATCGTTATAAAACAAATTAGGCTTGTTAACGCGGAAACTTCTATCCACACAACCCTGACACGCGCCATATTAACGAAAGCCACTGTGATGAAATCGTATGTTCCGTCCAATTACACCTTAAAAACTCTCCCGAAGTGTACGAGACTGGTGGTGGCTCGTTTGCAGTGAGTTTTTCTTCAACTTTCGTCCATAAACGGTCGCCGATAAAAGTGCGCGCGTCATCGTCGTCAGAGTACTCCGCGAGTGTCGCCGAAGAGCTCAGTTTTCCCAGATAGCGTACGGCGCCTCGTCCATTGTACGTACGTACGTATAAAGGTTATCGGCATCGATTGCCGTTAAACGTTTTGCTCGCTCTTCTTTCTCGCGCCTTTGTCGCGCGTGCATTCGCTAAAGTAATCCATCGCCGTCGCGTTCGTCGCTGTCGTTTTTATTGAAAAAGGAAAAAAAAAGAGAAAAAAGGCCGCGAGGATGCAAATTGTCGATCAGTATCCCGTCTCGATGCAACGGTGAAAATGAGGATGCGGCGGTAAAAACTGCGCCGCGCTTCTTTCCTTCGTCCCAATTCATGATATTGCGGAGAAGCGTCGTTTCGTTGACGAAAAAGACACGGGACCAAGATAAATAAGCTGTACGGTGGAAAAGCCGCGTTGTTGGCACGATTCAAACGTGTGCGCCCCCGTGGAACGCTGCCAACTTACCAAGTTTGCGGTTTAAAATTAAGGCGAGCAAATTTGCGCGAACTTTATAAAGCGCACGCGCACTCGTCGTTACATTTGTCAACGGCGTGCAATTAAAGCAGTGTCGTGACGCGTGCCTAGCTTACAAATGCATTCGATATCATGTCACGTACGAATCTACGATGTACTTACAATTAGTTTTGCTTCGAGGATTGGGGTCTAAATGTCGATGCTCGTATTTCACGTTGTTCATTCACTTTTTAACCTATTTTCGTTACTACACTCCGATTTTCCTCACGTTCTTCGTATCCTCTTTTATTCAGCGAACAGACGGAGACGAAGATCTTTACTCATTCCCCCAAAAATAAATGACAAAGAGCTTCCCTTCAGATTCAACGGAAAAATCCATCTCAACCATTAACGCTGCATAACGAATGCGTGACAAAAAGAAAAGCAACAACAGTAAATCACAGCCTCCTATTCCGTCGTCAACTTAATCTCTCCAGCACGCCGACGAGTGCCAAGTGCTTCTTCTTTTTTCGCGCCAGCAGCGCTGCGTACCATTCAAATTTATATAGAGCCCCCGACCTCTTGCGCGTGTCGAGCGACGTTCACCGGTTAATAGCCAACGTTCCTTCGACAATTGTTCTCCACCTCCGCGAGGCAATTCCATTCGCCATCGGCTGAACTCTCTTTTTCCCCCACCCTCCCCCTCCCCCCCAGACTCGCGTTGCCGGTCCATTGTTATGGTAATCGTTCGTTAGGAATTTATCCTCCCGCGCGGAGTGCTTTATGGCCCGCGCTTCAAAGCGAGTAAGTAAGAAGGAGGAAACGCGAGAGGACGGACAAAGAGAGACATCAGGATGGCGAACGAAGAGACGGGGAGGGGGTGGGCGAGGGTGGCATACCGTGGGCACGCAAGACGGAGACTTCTTGCTCGTTACGAGACCGAAACTTCGCCTTCGAGTGCCTCACTCCGGCAGGAGCGAGCTTCTTGCGCCGTGCCTAGTGCCTAGTTCTGCTGGTCAGACGTGCAGACGGAAAAGGCGAGATTTACCGGGCTGATTCTCGCGGACGAGCGTTCGAATTAATGAGCGAAGCGAGGAGTCCTCGGCGAGCTGTCTGCATCTGCACTCGCCGAATTGTGAGCGAACGCCGTTGTGCCGAGCTCTCTCTATTTCTCTCTTTCTCTCTCTCACTCTCTTTCTCTCTCTCTCACTCGAGTCTTAGTTCTCTTTGGCCGAATGAGATGGACGGGAGCGAAGCGCGAGCGCGACTCTGCTTAATTGGCGGACGAAACATTTCGAACGGCCGGCGTTTAGTTTGGACGACGTCGATCCGGATAATTATGGCGGTCTTCGAGGAAACGTTTTCGTCGGCGGCTGCTCGACCGACCGTGACGCGAGTCGATTACGTATTTTCGGCGATACGTGCGTTCAGTACACGGCATGTTAAGATTTTTGACGTTCTTTTTCTTTTTTGTACATAGCGTCGGCGGACACGATAGATTTGCTCGGCTTTAGAAAAGACAAGGCTACGCTTATCCCTATCTATTGTTTTATTTCCCTGTCTTACCGTATCAGCATTGTTACATGTATAGCTTGTGTGAACGACTGGCTTTTAATAATTTAGAATTGCATCGTTTTTCACGAGGACAAGGTGATGAAAAGGAAACGGAAGAAGTAGCTTTGCCGTAATCGGGGAAGTGCGCACGTGTCGGCGAAACGACATGATAAGTCGATCCCACGATTCCAGGAACAAGAATTCACCCAGGTACGGTGCGACGAATGGACTTTTACTTTCTCTCACCGGTGTTAAATTTTCTAGCATCCTCTGTCCTCTCAATCTTCACCTTCCCCCCTCGTCCCTTTGCGAAATTCTCTCTTCGAAACTACCTACTTCCTTTCACACTCACACAGCAACATACACACACACCCTCTCTCTCTCTCTCTCTCTTTCTCTCTTTCTATTCTTCGCACTCCTCTACACACCTTTCTTTCCTTCGTTCGGGCGAAAGAAGTTAAGTGTCGTGCGGCGGTGCATAAATTATGCAAACGAAATGAGTGCCTTGAGCAAACCGCGCGAGGCGGAAAAGCGAATTTTTCATCCCCCCAACCAGCCCACCCCCTCTCCCATTTTTCAACGCCCTCTCCTTACCGCGTCTCTCGTCGGCATTGAAAGTTTCGCGGGGTAGTTTATCTCGGGCCAGAAAGGGCGAGAAGGAAGGCCTAGTCCGTAAGGAAATATTACGTACGCCAGGTGCGAGATCTCAGAGGGTCTCGGGGACGGGGTGGACGGCGAAAAATAAAGGGTGAGCGTGGGTGTTAAGGGGGATGGGATGAAAAGGGGTGAGAAAGATTGCAGGAGGCGAACGGATACGGGCCTCGTCTTCGTTCTTTGCGCTCTCGCGTGACTGGCAGCACTGCGATGCCATCGGATGTCTCGCGCCCTGGCCTTTATACAATTCTCACCCCCTCACGTCTTGACACCGCGACCTACCCCCGGCCGCGCCGTTCAAATACGTCACGTGCTCGACCCGCGTGTCCCGCCGCCGGGCGACGATTTATCGGCCGAAACGTTTTAATGGTGTTTGCGAATACGCACGAATCGAGAGTTATGAGCGGATTGTTTCACGACTTACGGCGTACGTTCAGTGTTCGGGTCCTGCCGAATTCGTCTTCTCGGGGAAAGCTTGCGTCGAGATGACGCATGCTACTTTAGCGGCACAAAGTGCACGCTTATCGTCTCCTGCTCTTTTCTTTCCTGTACGGACGATTTTTAACCCTCGGATACCCTCGATGGGACAATTTGACCTGAAGCCTGAAGATCGTTAACCCATTTTTTGAGCAAAGTACTAGTTTTAGTCATTTTAAACGTTGACAATTTGTTTTTAAATTATTCACATTTTTTACAAAATTAAAATTTTTTGCGACATGTTTGTCAGTGTTTTATAAATGGAATGGGTTAGACGTAGTAACCTAACTATTTCTGAAAAAATTTCGCTACATTTATTTCCAGGATTGTTACCTATAACACAATCTAATAATTATAACAATAATGTTGGTGTTACGTGGACGCGTTGAATTTAATTTGAGATTCTCGTCTCACATACATCTATACAAATAAAATGTCTATGAATTTAAAATGTCAGGTTACCGTCCTGCAGGATGGGTCAGAATGACCCATCGTGGGACTGCGTGTCTCATTTTTCAGTTGTTTGTCCGAGGGTCAAGTTAGCTCCTTCCTCGTGCTCGATACACGGAGTGAGTATTTGAGGGTCCAGTTTAATCGAACACCTTTTCGCTTTTAGCGCTTCGAGGTTGTTTTTAGCTACAGGTCACGTAGCAATTTTCGGGCAGGATTTTAAGCCTTTTATGAGGGCCCGTTGAAGTTTCATTCGACGCGACGCCCGACGAGGCGACGTTAACGGTACCGTAGTCCGACGCTTTACTTACGTCCAGAGATTTCCCCGGCTGCGCGCAACGTCTTCCGAGGGGAAAACGAAATTTCGACGCGAACCAGCGCGAGTCGTGAATTCGAAGGCGGAAGTCGTGAAGCGAATCGCATATCTCTTCTAAAAACCTTGCCAAGATACGAGTCGAGTTTTATTGTGGACAGTCGCGGCGGGGGAAGCTTCACTCGATTCCGACGCATTGCCTTCGACTATTATCATCTCGACCTCGTTCAACAACCATCCAACTTCTGCTTCGATATATTTCGAGCGCGGAAAAAAATGTCTTGGTGTGCTTCCAGAAGAAGGGAATCATTCGTTCCCACGACGCGTCCGCGGTCAGACGAAATGAGAGTTGAGTCGTAGAAAGCAATTTATTTGAGGTTCGAAGAATAAATGTTTTTTTTTTATCTAGAAATGTGCTTCATGTTCATAGCATATCGAGAACGGTATTGGACATATTTTAGGGTAGCATAAAGAGTTGGGCGATCTCGTTTTGAAGAATTCGTGCCGCTTGAATTCACGAATGGCCACTTTCTTCCCGTACCTGAACGCATTACTTCCGAGATCCTCCTGCGACTTCCCCCGTTCTGCCGTTTTAGTACATAACGCACGAACTCGCTGGCATAAGGTAACAAGCTCGACGGTAAAGTCGCACAGATATTGGATAACGACGTCCCTTGGACCGGGTCACTTTAAAATGCATAAAGACATCGTTTTCATTCTTCCCGTGTTCGCATATTGTTACTCCACGTTCTTTGCGGCCTTAAAGATTCAGTTTGCCCTTACATCGCTGAAAAATCCTACGTACGGTAACACAAATCGATCGTCAATGTCGTATTAAATACGTCGATCATCACACATTTACATGGTAATTTTGAACAGCCTAACTGCTGATCGAGCAAAATATATGAAGGCCCTCCTAAGTTAGAATCATAAATTTCAGTCATCATTAAGTTCCGACACTTTCGCCGTTAATCGACGTCTCGAGCCGTCGGTGAATTTACTATCATCGCAAACTATGAACTCATTTCTGCCAGGTGAATGAGGTGACCTTATCGGTCGGCGCATAAATTCCCAAGCTCGCGCCACTATTCGCACAGCAGGAGGACAAATCCCGCGCGCTTCATCAGATTGGGCGTTCGAGTACAATTAAGTGTCGTGAGAAGCGTCGAGGTTCGCCTTTGAATTATTCAGATCACGAATTATTCATTAATCAGGTTGGCGAGTGCCGAGAGTGTGATCATTCGGTTTAAGCGAATTGGCCTTTAATGGCTTTGGATATCCGTGTTATTACTGTACAATGTCCGTCCACGGATTTCGATCCTACGCTGGTACGCTGTGTAAAGCAAGGTTAGCCATTTTTCGGATATATTTCTCTTTCACTGGATTTTTTCCCATGGTCTAGAAGTGATAGAATAATAATGGAAAAGAGTGTCGTTCCAAAACATGACTCTATCTGATGCTACTTCCTAATGACGTACAAAGAAACCTGTATTTGTGAATCACAAAGGTTACTTACGTACACAATTTAATTTATCATTCCATTACTCGTTATCCCCTAGTGCAGCGAACATTGATGTACAGTATTTTTACGGTAGTTTAGACCAGTAGTGCGCACATTACATTACGCAGATGGTATACCACGTTCTACATGTCTTACAATTTGTCGGCTTTAATACAATATGAGTTTGAAAGCTTTATCGGCCAGGCAGGGTCGCTAATAAGACGCTGATGTAGTGAACCATGTGAGGGCCTATAGCTGCTGGCCGGAATGTAGTTACGTTACATCAGTGCCTTATTAGTAACCCTTCCTGGCTGACAAAGCATTATACGTGATATTTCAAAGGCGCGCTTTTGTAGCTTTCACGTGTTCATGTACCGTCACTTTTCTTACATAAATTCATTTTGTATCATAGACAAACAATTGCACGGCTTGATCACTAACCCGTACCTTCATTGACAGAGTAGTCACTGACCAGTGTGTAGCAATCCGCAATTTCTGAACTATTAAAAATGTCAATGGTGGCGCCATGCGAATACGCGGAACGTCACATGTAATTCATAACATCGTTACCAGTATTCGTTTGTTACAGTAATTACATTCTTGTCCAGTAGAAAAGTCATCCCGCATGTCGGGTGGAAAAAGAATTCAATCAGGTATAACAGCAACATGATCGGACTGCAAGAATTGATTAATGTCCCTTGTAACACGACGTTAATATGAGAGAATCCTGTAGTTTTTTCCGCAGGTCCACGAGAGTCTCGGCTCCCTTTTCGCTTTTTTTGCCATATTAGGCCGAGCATCGTGCGGAGTGCCACGCTCGATCGAGTTGACGAAGGGATGCAATAAACGGTGCCCGGTTCGTGAGGGTTGAAAACTCAATGGGCCGACTCTTGTCCCGCGACCCCCAGTTTGGAAGGGAAAGTGCTCAGGGTGCCGAAAAAAGGAAAGATGAAGAGAGATGAAAAAAAAAAGAGAAAAGTCACTACGCCTAATAAAACGCGCGAACGATTTATGTCTCTTCAATAGATCGATCCCGTCGCCCGAGGGCGACAGTGACGTATAGGCAAACGAACAAGCAGTAGTTGTGATAAATTTACATTCGAAGATTTCAAAGCGCAACAGCGCGATAGCCGCTGGCTTTAAAGTGGAAAATCGTGGAAAAATATGTTACGGTCGAACGAAAAGCTCTCGAAGCGCTCACCTCCGTTCCGCAGGAATCGAAGGGTTTATTTTACTCGCAGCAAAAATAGACTTATTTCTGCGAGAGTGGAAATCTTCTCTTCTTGCCAGTTTGCATCGGCATACTCGATAAATTACCGTAAGAGGCGACAGCATTTTTCGTGAAGTCGGTAGTATGAAGTCGAATGTTCGAAATCGGGGGATGGGCGAAGTGGTGGATTATTGTTCGTGGACAGAAAAATAGATCTGCGTCAGGTCAGTCTTTCGTGATATCCTTCGACGCGGCCGTCGGTCTCCCTTATTTCATTCTCTCCAACCTTTTCGATCCTCATCGGCCGCCTGCAGGAGTCTAACGGATTCCAGCTGGCGCCAAATCAATGTCACGAGGTAGCCACTTCCAGAGATATCAGTTGGCCTCGGCAGATTTCACTCTCCCCGTAACAGTATTTCTCATTCTACCCCTTTTTCTTCTCTCCCAACCCTCGACCGAATAATCGCTCTTCCACTCGCCACGTGCGCGAAACTTTCGACGTCTGATTCCGGCCAGTCTCTGATGTACTAAGAAAGTAATCACCGATATCGACAGCATCTTGACGCGAGTTTAATTTCTTAGACACGTTCTGAAGTTAAAATTGCCATTCGAACGGCATCTCTTTCGTCATTCGGCAAAACAGTGCTCAACCTCGCTGCAACTTATCTTCATTTCACAATATCCATCAAAGCGCACCATACACCATACACCGTTGGCTCAGTCAATACTCCGTTTCATTGCGCCTCAACGATATTTTATTTCGCAAAAGCACACTTCACGTCGATCGCGAGCATCAACGCGTTTAATCAACATTTCTCTGACGGATCGACGCAATAATCGACGTTGGTTAAGAGAATCGCCGAAGCGATAGCAATTATCTCCCCGCTTCACCATTCGCACGGGTTACATCGTAGTTTTCACGGTTCATAAACGACGCGGCCGTATTGTGATTGCGTTTAGAGAAGCGATTTATCGTTCGCCGACAGTCGTGACGCACGTCTGACCAATCGGCCACTTTATCACTCGCTAATGCGACGTCAGTTACGACTTCATTATTAACGTCTCTCATTTCGTATCGGACGGATTTCCGCGTACCTTCTACTCTCTCGTAAATACCAGCTGATTCCCGTCAATTTTTGATTGCCGCTTTGAGAGCGAGAAAGAGAGAGAGAGAGAGAGATATGTATATATATAGACGCCGTTAAAGCCCTTAGCTCTTTTGTACCGACCCGGCAGCGGGCGCATTATCTTCGTTCCGCTCGCGACATTATTACCGCAGTAAAAGCGGACGTAAAGTTCCACTTAGAGCGAGTTCCCGCTTATAACGATCGCGATCGTAAAAGAATTCCGTTAGGATCTATCTGCGGCTAGGGATTAAGATTAAGTCTAAGGGTTACTAATTCCGATGTTGTCTCGTTAATCAACTTATAAGAAAGTCAACTTCCAGGACGTCGTTTCCGTGAACTGAAGTTTTAGTACCATTACTTGTGCAAAGCGACGATGCTTCTTGTTTATGCGATGTAATTATTGTGGCGCTAGGTAAATTTTGAGTCGTTCAATCCGAGCGATGGGATCTAAGGCTGACATTTCTCGATCTTTCTCGATCTCGCCGCGGTTCACTCCGCAAGGGCGTATTTTCGAGCTACTAAACCCATTGAAAATACGACGTCCTCTTTTCTGCTCGTTCCGTTCTGTTGCTTTTTGAGTGGCCGATCGAGAGAAAGCGAAGATTTGTGCGTCGAAGAATGAAAAAGCGTTTGTGAGCGGGGAAGAGAAAAGAACTGGAAGTGTGCTCAGACCGCGGTCGACAATAATATTCCAGGCCAGTCGCCAAAAGAGCTTCACGATAAAATAACCCACTCACCTTAAGATCGACGTGATCGATCACGACCGCGAGCGAAGTGGTTCTATCTTCCAATGTTTTCGATCCTCTCCCGTTAGAGGTACACACGTCAATCATCCGTTCTTACTGAAACTTCTCCGCTGATGAAGTACTTGTACTTTCGGGCTGGAGCCTCTTCATTCCTTCCACTAAGCGATTTGTCTTTCCAACGCATAGTGTGTCAACCGTGACCCCGTTGTCTTTTGGTCGTTTTACATATACGCCAGTCATAGCGTTCTATAGGCATTAAATAAACGTGAACCGGATGAAGAATGATAACTGCAAATTTGACTCAGAAATAATAATCACAGAGCGTGTGACGAACAGAATAATTTGATTCAAAGAAGCATATGGCACAATTGAATTAATTTAATTGTTACGTAATATTTTATCCGTAATCGCGAGGTTATTTCCGCAGCACAAAGCAAATGTAATTTCATACTTCCAAAGCTCCGATCAAAGAATACGCAGCGACGCACTTGCACCGTAAAACAGTCTCAATACGTCTTTTCGCCGTATGCATTTTTTTCTGATATGTGAAGCAAAGGCAAATGGCGCCGCAAAGTTTTTGTTCCCGACGCAGCGACGAAAGCGCAATTCTGCGAGTCCAAAGCTGCGAGGGAGGGAAAAAAACAAGCAGGCAGGCAGCGAAGTGTGCGGTATAACGATTCAATATTCTATCGAGTCGAATCGATCGCGAGAGGCGCTGCGTGCTTTCACAGCCCCCTCACCGCCATTTTTCATCCTCCCAAGCCTGTACGCGCGCGTGTCAATCATCCTTTCTTATCTGAACTTCTGAACGAGCGAGACAGCCAGGCCACACTTTCATCCTTCTCGTTCATCCTCTTCGTTTGTTCGCGATCGCCAGCTGTAACGTCCCGATTACAATCTAATTCCATCCAACTACCTCTCAAATATTGCTAGAAATTGCCCGTGATCGGGATTATGGATCGCCGAGTTTATTGGCAACGGCCGACTGGTCTGCATAGTCGCCGTTGAAGTCGTAAACTTTGCGATCGTTAACCGTCAGAGATTACAGTTTCGATAATGCGCTTGCGGTTAATCCAGCGAAACGTTTGAATGAACGAGACGAGTGCGAAGCAAAGGCCTTTAAGCATGAAATATTAGAATCTTATCGAGCTACGTTGACACCAGGACTGCTCTGCAAGAATTATAACATTCGGTGGTTAGAAGGCGGCGAGAGCGACACCTTCATGATAACTTGCGATCGTATTTTGTGAAACGTTTGGTCATCCGAGAAGTTGAGAAATGAAGCATTTGATACCTACTAATTGTTACACGTTCCAATAAACTGGCCCAAGCCCGTTGGAGGTTGTAGTGTTGAACTTCCCACATTCATTACGGTGAAACACAAGCATAATGTACATCTAATTGAGCATCATGTAAGGATGAGTCTATGCGTTGAAACATGATTATCGACTTAAACGGCATCTGACTAGACAAGGCTTAGTTAGGTCTCGCGCTCATTGACTTTGCCGTGAATTAAGACTGGAGCTCGCATCTCGCGCAAGGATTCAATTGTGCTTGACAATGGGGGACGATGACGAAGAGGTAACGCAGTTTAAGAGACGGGACCCGGCTAGAGGAGGTGTTCGCCGGCAGTGCAAATATTGGCGAGAGTGCGCCGGGTACAAAAGCATCGCAGGTCTCGCGCAACCCTTGGTAATTCGTTTGGAAAACGTTAGCTAAACGGTCGCGCAAACGTCGTCCGGCTACTGAGCCACTGTCGCTTACTATCGCCAACTCTGTCCGTACGAAACAATGGACACGCTCTCGAGACATCGTTCTCCTTTGCGCGGAGCGAGACTCGAGGACGAGAATTTGCCGGTTTGCCTTGTGCAAGTTTAGCCCTCGTCTAACTCAATCTTGACCCATATTCATATTTCCACTGACGCGTCTTGAAGCAAGCTTTTCTCTGACGTCCGATCGCAGCAGATGAAACACTGGTGTTCGATAAGGTGAAGGAAATGTATTCCATTTCCGGATAAATAATATTTATTCGCTGCGTCGTGCACGTCGAATCGTCCTCGAGGCAAACGTATACTTTTACAGCGAAACTTGTCTAAACTCAATCCTGCATGCAGTATTCCAAATGATGTATATGTTGTGGTAAACGGTTGCGAACCGTTGGCCTCATCTCAGCCAGCCTTAGCCGGGCGAAGGTTAATTATAAACATCGTATGCCCGCGAGAACGTCTGCGTAATTTGCGATAAGGCGAGTCGTACAACCCACGCTGCTCCGCACGGTAAGCGAGCCACCGATAAGCATCTGGCACTAATTACGTGAAACGCACTACGCTAGCTTAGCTGACGTCTACCAGTTTGCGGCTATGTCAAACGACAGGCGAACTCTGCGTTTTCGAGTTCAGATTAGTCGATTAGCCGCGCTACGCCGAGAACGCTTCATGATTCTCGGAAGTCGAGTAGGCAATGGTCGCCACTGATACATGTTTCTAAACGAGCTTTTATTCGCGACTTGGTCCGCGTGCAATTTGCATTTTTCGCAATTTATGATGACGTCACATACCCTATGTCCTTCTCTGGCTCGAAAGTCACCCCTCTGTCAAAGTTCATAAAAATCGGTTTAATTAATTAGCCGCAACAACGTAACCAAAACATAATCCATACAAACTAAGATGCCTCGAGTCGCCCTCGTTCATCATTCTGTAAATTTTACATCTAGCACATTGTAATCAACACTGCTTCCTCCTCAGTCCCCCTGAGTAAATTCCTAATAACGTACACCTGTCCCGATACGTCCCGCAAATTTCCCGCGTGCATTACGAAGCAGCGACAAAAGTTTCGAGGCTGCGTGAGATGGCGTCATTTCGTGGACGATCGATTATAAACACCTTAACGTAAGTGCATAATTGAGGAGAATCCCTGCAACTTATAACGAGTTGACCGCGACTGACGTCAAACGTCGGTGCGATCACTCCCCCGTTTCCCTCCCTTCACCACCCCCAATTAGTCAAAGTGGATTTTCCAACGGGTTGAACCCGAGCTCGCCCCGTTCACATCTCGCTCTCCCCGGTTTGATGCACTTAACGGAACCGCCCCGTAACCAAAGTACGTCTGCCTTCCTCTATTTTCCCGCCGCGCCGGCCCCTTAGCTCCAATGTAATTCGTTTGGAAAATGTTAATTAAATGTCCGTGTGTTAGTATCCCATTCTTATGGGGGTGGGCTCCAGCCACTGAGTAACGAAGTTCGGGGTTTAACCAGCGTAAACGCAAGTGTCGGACGATGTGGGCTCTTATAATGAAGTGGCTGCGGAGCTGCTCGCGGCAGGTGCAAAGGTCTCGAGTTTTCGAATTTGGAATTGCTGATTTTTTGGTGAGCGTTGGTGTACATGTGGGTAGGTGGATAGAAGACTTTCGTCGGTGGGATGAGTACGTTGAGGTCAGGGATGAAACTGAATTAGTTTACCGTTTGGAAGTATTGAATTATTAATGTTTATGATTCGGCAGCATTGATACCGACCAGGGCGAATGTTTCATAAAGTTATATGTATCGTAATGATATTTGCGAATGGTAACGCATGCAACGTTTACATTTATAATTGATT
This sequence comes from Priocnemis perturbator, assembly GCA_963942575.1. Classification (NCBI taxonomy): domain Eukaryota; kingdom Metazoa; phylum Arthropoda; class Insecta; order Hymenoptera; family Pompilidae; genus Priocnemis; species Priocnemis perturbator. The sequence goes on along the minus strand of OZ012649.1, from coordinate 2,243,688 downwards.
CGCTTCTGTATCGAAATCATTAGCCACATTAACGATATTGTTATAAAGGCGAACTTAAGTGTATGATCGACATACAACATAGTTATATTAACGTCCACGGCGAAACTTTCAGCCGCGGACATACAAAATGGATGATCTACCGGCACAAAAGGCTCCGTGCAATCTTACGAAAGTATACACCTTATATACACCGCAATACGTGAATACTTCATTCAAATGCTTTCCGAATCCGCAACTTCCTCGTCATACTTTCAATTACTTTGTTAGAACTATCATTACCTGAAGTACATCCTCGCGTCTTTCCCGGAACCGAGGTGCATTAAGCCACGATAAATTGTTCACTCGAGGAAAAACATCGAATCGACCGACCCCCGTGAAGTTGTGAAAGTTGCCAATTGATTAATACCTTTCCTCTCGGCGCACGGTCGTGTGTATCTTACAAACGAGGCGGCGTAAGTACTTGAAACGTAGTTTCATTTATTACTTTACCCCTTTCATCGAGACTCCTTTATTCCCGGCGGGAGACGGCGCGTCATTTATTTTTCTCATTTTCCGGCAAGCCGCTGCTTTCAATCTGCCAGTTCCGTCAACTGCTACTTCCTCCGCGGAGTGCTTCCCGAGGAAAAAGTAATAAGACGATGATTGCGAGTCACGGTGCACCCGGCGAACATACATCATCGCAGTCACCACGACCTATGGGAACAGAGATTATTACATTATTTACGTCGCATGTGAGACAGAAGCAAGATGCGAGGCCAATAATTGAAATCATCGAAGTTGGGGGACATGCACGTCATGACGTTTTCGAAAACTGACGCGGCGACGTATTTGTAATATGTCGGAATAATTGGCTCCAGAACTGCCAAGAGACTCAAAATGATTTGTTTGACAATTCGTTATAATGTCTGTCAACACAGTTGTGAAACACCTTCTTTTCTATTTATTTTACCTCATTTTTATAGAAACACTAAGATCAATAATTTTAGAAATTTGTTTTGTTTCCTTCTTCTTTCCTCTAAGGAGTCTAAGGCTTCTGTGCAGTGCACTTACATGAAACGGTATGGATTGTTTTGATCTCTCACGATTAGCCGTTCGCGTATATCTTGATTCTAAGCTTCTATCAAGCAAAATTGCGGAATGCAAATGGAAAGAAAAGAGGAGACCGAATTCGCGTTGTTCGCAGATCTTTGTTTGGTCGTAGTCTCGGATCAGGGACGGTACGTTCAACTTTAAGAAATAAATTGGGAAATCGGACCGGGGCATGCATTATTCACCGTGCGACGGGAGGTGAAGCAGAACGAACCGAGCAATAATAAAACGGACCGACCGGAGGAAGGAAAAATCGAGAGAAATTCCTGATGCACGGTTGTCTCTGGAATTACGTGTGATCGAATTGTGCGGGCACAAACGTTCAATTAACGCGATAACGAGCCTCTTCCTATTCCCCAACTACCGCCGTCGTCAGTTATTTTTCACAAGGATCGTCATTCCACGATCGTATCGATCCACACGGTTTCGCACGTTCGTAGATCTGCACGCTACGCTTGTTCTATCGGGTCGCCGAATTTTCCAAATGAAGTTTGAGGCGGACCAATTTTCGGCAAATTCGTACGATAAATAGAATTCATTTATACGGAATACAGAGAGCCGTAACGTTCAATTGTTTACTCTCTCGACAGCGGCAACGGTGCGCCGTTTATGTTGCAAAATAAATACGGTGCGCGCTTTCTATGTTTGTCCATCGTTTAAATTATGGTAATTTTGCTGTTTTAATTATGCCGCAGAATTTCCCGACTACTTGATCGCTGCGTAACAAAATTGCAATGTTCACGTACACATCCATTTCAGCGGCAGAAATTCTCGATAGACGTTCGCATTATAAAGGCCACTGTAAACGCATGAAAAATCACGCCGATGAATCGATGCATCGATATTCGATATCGAGCAAGTGTTACCTACAAAACGTGCGCGGTTTCGACGAAGTTTTTACTGAAATTTCACGAAGGCGCAACGTTACGACGCGCGATCATGAATTCGCTGGACTATAATTGCCTGATTTTAACGACACGAGACATTCAGTCACGTCGATTTCGATAAACGATATCGCATTCATATCAACATTCGACACACGATCCATCAATAATTGCGTTAACCCCGCATACATTACCACGTTTTCAAATTGCAACCGTTTAATCGATACATGTTTTATTTATCCCGGAATTACATAAACGACAAAATTAATGCCGCAAATTCAGCGGAAGGCAATGAGATTTCTTATTCAATTACGTTGCGGGTTCGCTCAGTGTCAGTAACGTCTCTGGCTCCGACGTTAATGCGTCCACTAAAAGAATCCCGTTCACGATAGACCATCGATTCATCGGTTTCAAGCCCCAAGAGTTCCGATTTCGCCGAAACTTAGAGCTGGCTTCGAGTCAGCGCGGCTTGTTTCAACTTTTAACGAAGTCGATGCGATACCTCGCCAACCCCGTCCGACAATATCGGCCACGATGGTCGCTCGTCAATTCTTAATTGAAATTGCTTCGAGGTCCGTTAATTGCGAGCGATGCGGCAGGCATCAGTCAGATTAATGAAACTTAACGAACGTGTTGCACCGTCTCCCGATTAAACCTCGCTCATCCTATTCCTAAGGTCTATTCCTGGAACCTGCTAAACGCGCCCAGTTTCACGCAGACGCCGTCGGTCGGCCACGAGTCAATCGGCAGAGTAAGAGAATCCGTGTGCTCGCGATGCGGTGGGGTGAAAAAGATTCCGTCGGTGCGTCGTGCGGGATCAATGGAAAAATTCCGTTCCGAGGCGTACGGTGAGCGATGGAAAAAATTCCGTATGTCGGCCCGATGGATCGGAAGGAAGAAGGTCCGGCGGGTGATGCGGGCAGCTTGAATAAAGTGACGCGAGTTTATGTCCCTTCGCAATAAGAGCGTGGCCTCGTATTACATTTTGGTTGTGTCACTGTGCCTCGTTTGTTCGCAGATTCATTATTTTTGCTCGTCTCGTGATTATGTCGCGGAGGTTCTTTCGATCGATGGTGTGACGTGTATGGTACTCTTTAACACGATGGAAAACGTAATGAAAACGAAATCATTTATAGGATTCTTTCTCATAGAGATCGTTCGCTGTACGTCGAATGATCTAGAATGATGTTTCGGTGTCTGATGTAAACGGTTCCGGTTCAGAGGAGACGTTCTAGATCCTTCGAACCAATAAGTTTTGCGGGATCCTTCCATCGAATATTCTAGAACAGTGGTTCCCAAAGTGTGGGTCGATATAGTGTTAGGGGGGTCGCGGGAGGATTTCAAACATGAAACAAAATGAATTTTCAAGACATTTATTTCTGCCTTTCGCAGAATAAACAAAGCACCTTCAAATATTAAAATTTTCAATAAAAGCAAGAACCTTAACATAAGTGACTGTAAACATAAAAACATGTTACAAAGTAAAAGCATTAATGCGATGTATCTACCTGTTTTTCAGAAACTAGCTTTTCAAATCTTGGCTCTGTATTCGATAGACGCACGATGATATCATTTTGAAGTTGGAGTCGATTTCTTACTTTTGTTCTGATGGCAGTCATAGACGAGAAATTTAATTCACACAAATATGATGTAGCTAATGGCACCAAACACTTTATAGCTTTGTCAGTTGGCCGTTTAGCTACTGCTGATTTTGAATGAAGTTAAGTACTACACGAGGGGGTCCCGAGAAAAATTACGGCCGAAAAGGGGATGGCGTTTTAACAAAGTTTGGGAACCACTGTTCTAGAGCGACGCCCGAACCACTCAATGTAAATAGTTCCACTTTAGGCAAACATTCTAAACCCTTCTTGCCGACCGGTATTGTATTTATATATTTATACTAAAAACCCGTTATAAACCGAAGAACACAAAGTTGACACATAAGTTGATCCTTCCAAAAGCATCCGGCGAGCCGCCGTCGATTTTCCGCGCGCACAATTTCACTACCTAATCCGCCGACGCGGACGGGCAAATTCCATTTTTCAAAGTCCGCGACTAAGCGAAGGAAGCAGTCGGCGCTTAATTTATCTCCCATGTCTCGTCCCGACACCCGTAATTGCCTGGGACAAGACGGTCGCCATGGAACCGCGTGGAAAGGAACGCGTGCTCATCCTGTATTCGCTCTTACGCGGACTATCCATTTAATTCGTTCCATTTCGCGTTGCAATGCCGGAGAACATCAGCCACTCACCCTTGTCCTCCCCCCCCCACCCCCGACGGGGGGCTGGTTGCCACGGTGCTTAGACCTTATGCATAATGGATTCTCTCGTCTCTCTCGTTCTGCGTCGCTGCGAGGAAACGAGGGACGAATTTACTTTCGGGGCGAGCGCGACTCTCGAGATGGATCGGCCCTGAGAGTCGTCGTCTGATGCGCACCAGAATGTCTAAGCGATGAATGTCGCGAGACAATAGTTGCATCGCCGATTACATTACCAGCGTTGCGTCGGCGTCTCGTCCTCGTGCCTGCCCGGAAACCGTGTTCCCGGCGTTATGGTAATGCTCGCGGAAACTACTCCCACGGAACCGGTCGTAATATTTCGACAGAATTTAATGCACCCCACCCCTTAATCCATTCGCCGGCCCCGACGATTCTTCCGTTGAGATATGGTAATAAGCGGGAGGGCATTATGATCTCTGCCTAGCGGCAATGTTGACGAGCGTTTTATGCTCTGCGTTCGAAACTCTCGGCAATTGAATCGTGCGATTGTAGTGGCCGGGTAAAAACGGGTTAGGTGTGTTGTAAGCTTTCTTTTTAACCGATTTCTCCTTTGTGCCGCTGGCTGTATCGCGTTAATGTGTTCGTTGTCTTCTTGTATGTTTGCAGGACATGTCGGAGTATAAATGCGAAGATGGGAAGCCACCTATTTATGTGCCCCACAAACCCGTTACAGGAGTGATAGGGGCTTCGTTCAGCGTGGTGTCCATCATGGTGGCCAATATTCTGCGGCTGTTCAAGGTAAGTGCGACGAAATTCGCGCGGCTTTCGAGTGTCGCGGGTATCGTTTATAGTTTTGCAGAGAGACGGTCGATTTTCTTGCGGCGATGAAAGTTTTCGCACTGTCTGACAAGTTTCTTTCGTTTCCTTGTTCTTCTTCTTGCCTTTCACGGAACCCCACGTATGATGTCCCATGATCAAGTCGCCGAGCAAAACTCATGGGAAAGGGCGAACGTATTAGGACTTATGTACGTTCTAGGCACGTTTCGCGCTCATAATGGCTCGGCGGTATGAAAAGTGTGCAAAGTTTCGAGCGGGAAAATTGCGAAGTTACGGACGCGTGCTGCAAAGTTATGCTGATGCAATTTTCAATACTTTGTTTGTCGGGAAAACGGCGATAAGAAGCTTATGTCGCAATAAGAATTTCTTCTTGGCCAGGCACCGTTACAGTTTTAAAACGAAAAATACGAATAATGTAAGAGAATTTACAGCACAGCTGGTAACGTGCGTAGAAGAAAAAATTCCGAGGCCATCCTCATACCCATCGCGAAAGTTATTATGTTCATTAAACACATAATCCCCTCGTAAATTCCTTTATACATCGCATAAAACTTCAACCGCGTCACTTTTCATGCACGTGTTTTTTAACGTTGATAGCATTAGTAATGTAATACGACGTATCGCAATATTCTTGCCAATAATTACGTGTCGTAATGAACATTGTTACTGCAAATCTCGGCGTTGTCACGATGACGGACTCGTACCGTTTATCAAGACATCCACAGTTATTTAACAAAAAGCCCAATAAGTAGAGCATTGTGTGCCGGTGCCGATTTTCAGTGCATCGTTACGGAAAATCTTTTCAATTTTCTACCGTAATTCCTTGAGTGTCTGCGGCGAACAAGAGTGCTCGGTATTTCTCACATCCCGAGAGCATTCCCTGCAACAATTGCTCACTTGTCCGCGGCATTACGTAAAGAGAATGAATTTGCTATTTACCGATGACCTATTTCAAGCTCTTTTATTTCTGCTTTATGATTCGATATCAAGAGCAGCGTGTTTCACTCAACCATTTTTAATAAAAATGTATCCCTCTTTGTATCATGTTACTTAAGCTAGATAATGAAATATATAAAGTGATTGACGACATCCTTCGTAGCAATTTCTGCTGTCCGTCGTCTAAAACTGGATAAAGAATTTTGCACCCTAAGCCATAAAGCAAGTCGACATAAAAAACCAGCATGTGCATGTATATATGTCGATGTTTCCATAGAATATAAAACGTAATCGGCGTTTTTCTTCAAATGGATTGTTTTTCCAACATATTCCGCTCGGAAATATATTGAGATACAGCTCCCCCATGAGTCTGCCATAAAAACTCCCGTAAGGGAACGCGTAAAAAGTTCCGTCCCCAGTTTCGTAGGAATTGATTTAACATACGCTTGTAATATTCGTACAATTCGTTCGCGAAACAACGCGCAACTCGTCCACACATAGAATCTGACATGCCCCCATTTGATTCAGAAAAGTCTGCATAACTTTAGCAACATTGAGCGTCAAAATCTGTGGTATTCACCAAACAGATCTCGCAACACGAAATACGCGTTAGACAGTTCAGACAGTTCAGCGCGCAATTACGACAACTAATCGGCAAATTCCGATATTTTCGCGCGTCGTTCAGAGTAGAATTTCAACATCCTAAACGGAACACTCGCGGGGAACGGAAACAGAGCTTGCATTAATTTCGTCGTTATCGATTTCGCGCATCCGCGCGAACGTGATCGTCGTGAAACTAGTCACGCGTGCACGCCGGGCGTACGTACGTATGTAGTATGTAGGCACCGACGAACGTGCTCGTCGACGACGTGGAAATTACACGCTGCAGCTGTGCGGAAGGAATTGCCTAGAAAGGATCCACTGGCGGAATCCTAATTCGACCGCATAACGATCCCAACGAACCGAGCACCGTGCTTCCACGGATTACTCGACTCAATTGACCCGCACTTACGTCGCTTTCCTTGTGTCCCTACCAATTCCACACATTCAGCCTTTTGCTTCCTTAGTCCCTTCGCTCGCCTAGCTCCTATGGGCGCTTTCTGAGATTAGCGATTTCACGATCTAGCGACCGTTCGAGGTGCTGTTGATCGAATCGATGGTGTTCTCGGGCGAGATTTGACAGATCGTGCTTGCACGGATGAGACGACGGATTAGAGAGGTAACCGATGCTTCCGGCTACTAGCTGCTATCTTACAACGCCGAGGTCGTACGTGGATGTACAGGCGTTTGCGGCGGGTCGTCTAGGCAAAGGGAATTTACGCGGAGCAAATATCGATGTAGGACGTCTGGCGAACGCACATGGATATCGGACTACTGTGATTTTGTGCGGCATTTCATTCGAGAGTTGATTAAATTGTTCCGAGAGAGGATGGTTCAAGGTGGAAAAAGAACACGGTACGCTTGATATTAGCTTTCGATTGAAAATGTATTGGCCTGGATTTTTGTTTTCAGTGGACCGACGGCGACGTGTGTTTCTCGTTTGTGGAATTAACGGTATTATTTAGCGTCGAGGATTCAGAGTGGTAATCGTTGTTTCGGTTGACGGCCACGTTACGGTTGAATGCAATTTTCGTTCGGGAATAAAATGTCCCACTTTCTTAATTGACAGTCGTATGCACTTTTCTCTAGCACGCTGAAGCGCACTACGTAAGCTGGCGGAAAATGAAGAACGTAAGAGTGATAAAATGGAACTCTGATCAAACGTGAAATATTTTGCCGCCAAACACGCATGTTATTCAACGTTTACGGTAGTGTTTCTCGAAGATAAGGAGCGCGTATTATTAGTGGCGGGTAAACGTTGCGTTCTCAGGACGAGGGCTGTTTCAGCTTGAGTCAGCCACAAGAGAAGTATGCATCACACAGCCTAGACCTTACTCAACGTTTAGCTTACCTCTTGCTCAGCGTTCACTGTTACACAGATCAAAACGTAACTGTTGCAATGCTCCTTTATCACGACTTAACATGAGGTAAAGGTTACGATTCTGGTCTAGGTTGCGGTGCACTTATATCAATTCATACCCACTTCTAATTATCAAATTAACTATTAATTACTCAACTACTCTGTAAATGCAAATTACTCTGACTCCCTACAAATTGTAACTACCGACGATGAGTACAGCCCATAAAACTACGGCTCGTAATCCACTTCCACCATACTCCACCACCATTACACCATCACCTTCGTCTTCCTTAACGTTTTAGAATCCTGCTTCACTGAAGTAGGCGCAATTTCGCTAGATGTCTTTCCGAAATGTGCTTGACGCTCAAAGCGTCAACTATCAAATACATTTACTGCGCTATTATTTCACACACTCCCCCCTCTCTGTGACGAAGTCCTCCGTAAGACATGGAACGCGAGGGCAGAGGGTCAAGCAGCCTCGTAAAATTCTCACGTACATACATGCATAGTTCGCGCTGGGGTCGCACGTGTACTTGCGCCGGTTAACATGTCAGCGTCAAGTGGGCCGACGCTGGGGGTGTGTGGCAGGGTCGTGGAAAGTACCTGCAGCTACGAGGGCGTAAACGAGATGAGACAGTGCCGTCTGAGCTTATAGCGGCGCTTTGTCTTCGTAAACGAAACGCGCGACCTTCTCTCTTGCTCCGCCTAACTTGCGCCGCTCAGGGCCTGACTCTGCGGCGAGTCGTGACCAGGTTTCGGCGAACCGACGATTTCTCTGACAATGAGAACGTTGAGAAATGGCCGGCAGGACGATTCGTCGTTAGCCGGCCGCGCCAAACGTATCTGCCGCAGGATTTGTGACTCTCGCGGGGACGCCGATGATATTCTATGACGGAACGATGACAGTTTGTTCGCTAGGGAGCCGTATGTGTAGGGCGTTGAAATATAGGGAAGATGATTATTGTGATACAAGGTAGACGATGCAAGATGGTGGATATTTCTTTCGGTGACATTTTGTAGGGATTGATGGGCAAGAAATGAGTTTTTTGCGGGTAATCGCGAGGAAACACAATGAACAGTTATGTTTGTAAAAATATCTTACAAGCCAATGCTTTCTTTTCGTATTTCACACTTTTTCGCTGTTTCGTCTCGTACACCTGTCTTTCGATTGCCCCGCGGATCGCACCTCTTCTCATCGATTCCGTCCCCTCGGACTCCTCAGACACGCGCCGCTCATTTCTTTCCGCGGGACGCATTCTCGGGTTAAGGTATTACTAGCGCTGAATCACTTTTCTTAAACTTTTTTTTAAACCAGACTTAAATTGAAGATTTTTAAAAAATAACAATTTTTTTCTTATAAATGAACTTGATACACCGTCTAGAACTCGAGTTATTAACAATTAAAGTTTAGCGTTTTTTCCATCTAAAGCAATGGTAATGATCACAACAAAACGGTTTTTTGATAATAACTCAAAAACGGCTCTTAAACTTTTTTTGAAAAAATTCCAGGTTATAGATTAACATTCGAGAAACATTTTAACAGAAAAAAAAGACTTTTCACCGTCTAGTTCAGGAGAAAAAAAAATGGTGAATATAAAATTGTAAATTGAGTGCTTGTGTTCAGCCTGAACTGCGGTACAAACGCTAGTATGCATTATTGCCAAGTATACTAGTGTACACATATGTATACGGAATGCTGCATGGATTGAATCAGGGCCGTAAGAAATTTCTGACGCAATTGAAAACAAATAATGAAGCCCCTTCTTGATACGGCACCCAGCGCTAGTAATACCTTAAGGAGGAATAGGACAGACAATCTGGTCAAAAGTTAATGCCACATGGCGAAAATGCATACATATTTACAAATGTGGATAATGTAGTGCATGTTTAACATGGACAAATGAATGATTAATATGTAGTTGGTGCTACGAAAGATTGACTTCCCGTTTAAAATCATTTTTACGGTAAAAATTACCATTATTCGGTAACACAGCGCAGAATTTTTTATATTGACTGTACAACTGGTGAATCCGATGACAAAAGAGCTTCAATTGCGATTTCTCCATAAGAGACCGGGTTAAATTAATAAATTATTTTCTTCTGAACTATATAGTAGGGAATTCAGAAATTTGGTATGCTCCTTTATTGCGTTAAAATACATAATCCCTCAAAATTGCAAGAAATTCTGCGATTTTCTTATGTGTGTCCAATTCGTCCTTAACGCACTCACACGCTTTACACACGCACACATTCATACCTACTCGCGCTCACAACTCGTTTCATACACACACATTCATGCCTACTCGCACTCATTGTCAGTCTAGCCAATCCTACAATTTGATACGTTCAGTTATTTGAAGTCTCTTATTTTCTTCCGACTGCTAAACTTTGCCGATAGAGTGCTGCAGAACGTCGACGTGCAGCAGCGATTATTGTCAGTTGTTTGCTAAATTATGAATGTGCGCCACTGTTTTTCTTCTGTCCTACAATGATCGTGGCACCATTCCTTCGATGTCACCGCTTTCACTTGTATCACGAATTAACTCTCGTTCCAGCGAACTTTGGACCGCGAAACGCGTCAGCTGGTGAGACTCGGAGGATTCGCGGGAGGCAGGAGTAATTGAACAACTAAGTTTCCAGACATCTTGAGCCGCGTAAAATGAAGTTCCGTTGCATCAGGATTCTCACGGTGGGACGCCGGGACTTGGCCGGTCATAAATCCGAAGAAACCCTGCGTCCCCGTGATCTATAACGACCTAGCCTAATCCGCGGACGAGTGTCAGGAATGGTTGAGCCTGTGGGAACGCGGGAATATTGCTGATTAAATTGCCCGACTTTGCAGACTGTGGGTTGTTTGACGACGCAGGATTATTATCAGAAACTCCTCTATCGAATGTCTGTGTACAGTAGAATTTTCGTATTCGTATAAACGACTCTTATGTACGGAGTGTCCCGGAAATCATGGTCTGGGAAGGTGCTGATTACTTTCGTGAAAATAAATTCATAATATTAAATCAAAGCTTTTCGTATAAGGCTTTGTACTGTCAGTAATTGTAAGGAAAAGTGGTTAAACGCGAAGATTATCCTAATGTTTTAAAGTAAAATAACGCAAAATACGTTGGAAAGTACGCATAACAGTTTAGTTCAGTGCTTATAATTCGGTATACAGCAGCCTGGGGCTTGCGCCGTGTTTTGAACAATTTCCGCGTTAATAATTTAGTTGAAAGCACACAGGTCTCTATGCAGCTGGTGCATAGGGAGCATTTTGAACAATTTCTTGCATTAATAAAACCCCGTCTATTCTACTGCATACTCCATGCTACCCTGTATCCCAAACTAAATTACTACACACTCCTTCCAACGTACTTTACGTCTTTAATATTTCAAACACTTAAGGTACTACTACCGCAAAATCACTTTTCTCAAACTTTTTTTTAAACCACGCTCAAATTGAAGATCTTTAAAAAATCACAATTTTTTTCTTATAAATGAACTTGATCCACCGCCTAGAACTCGAGTTATTAACAATTAAAGTTCAGCGTTTTCTCCATCTGAAGCAATGGTAAGGACCACACAAAACGGTTTTTTGTCAATAACTCGAAAACAATTCTTAAACTTTTTTTGTAAAAATTCCAAGATGTAGATTAACATTCGAGAAACATTTTAAAAGAAAAAAAAAGACTTTCTACCGTCTAGCTCAGGAGAAAAAAAATGGTGAATATAAAATTGTAAATTGAATGCTTGTATTCAGCCTGAACTGCGGTACAAACGCTAGTATGCAACATTGCCAAGTACACTAGTGTGCACATATGTATACGGAATGTGTGCATGGATTGAATCAGGGCCGTAAGAAATTTCTGACGCAAATTTGAAAACAAATAATGGAGCCCATTTTTGATACGGCACCCAGCGCTAGTAATACCTTAAGCAATCCATGCTTTTCACCGCTACACACACGCGCGCCTCAGAACGACACGTTTCTCAAGACAAACACTTTTTGCGAAGAAGTCACTGCCGCCACAACTTATCCCACGCAAGACCCAGAATACAGGGTCTCGTAAAATGCTGTTGGCGACACACGTCCCCCTGGTGCATTTCGATGTCGACGTTCGATCGTGTCACGAGCTTGGTTGCACTTTAGCCGATAAGAGTCACACATTCGTCCGCGTGCCTGTGTATGTGTGCCGTGCACGTGCATCCACTCGCAGGAGAGTCTCGAGTCTCGACTCAGAAAAAGGGTTGAGGCTGGTCGCTTTCAGCGAGCTTATACGGCAACGATAACGTGCACGCTTTCTCTCCTGCCGGAGAAGGTGTCATAAATAAAACACGGTTATCCTCGTGGTTGGGCCCGCTGCCGATCGAAACGGAAGAGTCGGCAGCCACTCTTCCGGCTTATACGGGCGGACTCTCGTGATTGATCGTCTTGTCGCCTCGTATCAACTGTCAAGCGACGCTCCATGCTTCCGGGTTGGCCGTTCGACAACGAAGGCTTACCATTCCGAGGGAATGATAATATCAGGCGGCATGGAACTTAACTCAGCGGGAAGGACGCGAATTCAAATTCAGTGGTATAGATTAATAACGTGAGATAGGTATTAGTTCGGTCAGAAGTTGTTTTTGTAAAGTATGGAGAGAAAGAAAGAAGCATGTTTTGATAGTAATGTAAAAGCAATGAACGTTTCGAAGAGGTTTACGCTCAGTTTTGAAGGTATTATCTATTAAACGCTCATAAAGTTGAGCTGAAATTAAATAATTGAATCAGTAATATTTGGTGATTGGTGAGACTGACTGCGAGACGATGTGAGTGAATGCGTATATGTACACAATATGAACAGAACTGCGTTCGGCGACACTCGCAGGAATTGACAGCGATAACCCGAAAACACATGCAATTCTCTGTAGTCTCTCGTCGCTATGTTAAAACTTCGAAACACGCCGGAAGGGATGACTGCAAATCTTTGCTTCCTGTCCGGTTCGTGGCCCTTTTGTTTGCCGGGGCGCGAACGTACGAGAGGGGTGCGGTGATAAATCAAGGGGAAGGCAAAGATAGGAATATGAAGACAAACATCCGGGGGGAGGATAGGAAGATAATGGTGGAGAGAGAAGTATAGATAGAACGCTCTCGCATAGTTAGAGAGGAGAAATGGCATTGAACGTGTACAGGGGGAGGAAAAGGTAGAATGGAATATAGAGGGCAACGATTTCAAGCGAGGCAGGCTGGCAGGATAAAAAGAGAGGAGAACGCGTAGAAGCACAAAACTGCGAAAGAGAGCGGAGGCGATGAAGAGAATACTCCGTTCGGCAGAATGGCGGACAACGATGTATCGAGTGACAATAGTTTGCCTTGAATTCTTCGTGAATTTAGGAGTTTCGTGTCGAGCCGGCAGCATTGCTTCGTGATTGACACATTGAATCGCTGCGTAACTAACTGTGGATAATTCAGTAACTTCCTTGTTTCGTTACATCGTCGTGGTAATAAAGTCTCTATTGTTTTTTATTTATTTTTTTAATTATTACACCGCTCGCCTTGGCAAAGAGCTCTGGTCATAGAAATTTTCTGGCGAATTTTGGTACCAGCGATTCTTCGTGTTCTTCGTGAATTTAGGAGTTTCGTATCAAGCCGGAAGCAGTGCTTCGTGATTGACGCATTGAAGCGCTGCATAACCAAGGGTGGATAATTCAGTAACTTCGTTGTTTCGTTACATCGTCGCGGTAATAAAGTCTCTATTGTTCTTTATTCTTTTTTTAATTATTACACCGCTCGCCTTGGCAAAGAGCTCTGGCCGTAGAAATTTTCTGGGGAATTTTGGTACCGGCGACCCTTCGTGATTAACGTGGGAGTATCGTCGGATTCTTCGTTTTGCAATATCACGGGGTTATTGAAGAAAGCGAACTTTTTACTCCTCCACTTAGCCGTTATGAAGCAGAAAGCGGTGGCTTTACAATATCCGAAATTTCGAGCTTCCGATCCTGATACTCGATATCGTGCTTAAAACCACGTCGTAAATTTGGAAAATTGAACGCTCACGTCTCGGGCAAGAACGACGCCGCGTGATTAATATGATGCCGGTACGCGAAGCTGAAACTTTATTAAATTCCTCCTTGCATATTATTATCGCTTTTGGTCAGCGTTTAAAGTTTAACGTGGAATAATGTAGAAGGCGAACGCGGAGGGGTAGTATGTAGACAATTTTGGTCTACTCAGGCGTTTTTTCCAAACCTCACATTTTCCACGTCTGCAGATCGATTCTTCGTAAGTTTCGGAACCAGCTGCGACTTAGTTCACACGCGTCTATTCTCGACGTGGTTCGAGCGTTTAATGCCCGTTTCCCTTAATTCTCGTCGGAAAGAGGGAGGCATTCGAGTGAATAAATTAACGTCGGGGCGTCGGGTAAATAAAGCCTTTAATTAGACGGATTGCCCGTAATTACCCGCTAATTTAACTCTAATTGCATATCGGTTCTCAAACTGTGGTTCTTCGTGCGTCATGGACTCTTCCAGTAGACATGTGTAACCAATTTGAGAAACATTATTTTTAATTAGAATTTATTATAAACGTTAATTTTTCGATTTAAATATTACAACAAATTACGTCAAAAAAATTACGTTTATAGTCTCTTTAAAATTTGTCCTCGGACATACATTTTGCAACCGGTGAAAAGAAACAAATGGACTCTGAAGGCATTATAATGAGAGTATTCATGTGACATCAATGAGCAAAAAAAATCCATTATGCCTACTGATACGTAAGAAAGGTGATTACCGGCAAAGAGCGACTGAAAAGCGCAACGGGAAACGAAAGTGAAGTACCTAGTCGTATATCCGTGCTGCAAATTTCCATAAATATACGGAGCGTGCGACGCAAGTTATCGTAACGCGGAAAGTTCAACAACGCAAACTTCCACGCGCTTACCACTCGACGTCGCTGATGAATAGCAATTCCACAAACATGTTTGAAACTTGGGAGCGTATAATGAGCAAGCGATTGCGTGACAGGTGCGGTGAGATGCGTGTGACATGATACCATTGTCTCAGTAACAAGCTTATGCGAACCCTTGTAAAGCGCACACTCAATAGAACAATATTTAAATATATATTAAAAAAAAAACAACAATGTGAACGATTGAAGTTTAATTGGCAGCTTGTCCGATCTAAGGGAGTCCTTTGTTGTTATCAAACAAAAGGTTGCAGAATCGTAAATTCAAGTCGTTCTCTTAACTTCCCATTTAAACAAATCTTCGGCGCACTTGTACGCTTCAACGCTTAAAAATCTGTCGTCTCGGAATTCGTTATCCTTACTTTTAATCCAGCTGCGCTGCAAGAGTCTGCAAACATTCTGTCTCATGCTTCGAACGGCCCGCGCGGCGCCAATCAACTTGTAACCGTATTTTTAAACGCTTACATCCGCGCGTACCACAGACCTGTACGAGCGTATACCGCCGACAATGGGTATAACGCCCAGTAGATGGAGACCCCCTCTCGCTTGTACATTTGTTCCACCTCTGGTATATAGATCCGGCGCATGCAACGCAAATTCGTCCTATCTTGAGTTACGAGGCCTAGTGTTCCGTTGCAAAATATCTATCTTCCTCATAATATTATTTACTTATAAGGAATGTCAAGTAAGAGGTGCCCCTCCTGTGCTTTCGTCCTGTAACGGATCGCAGGGGGTAAAAAGGAGTCCCAACGACGCTCTGTCGCTGGTGACTACCTGATGTCATCTATTGTCTTTCGCTAGACCATCGACGTGCCTGGACAGTGTTTTGACCATATGTGACAATTTTTATTGTCCATTGTCCAAACACGTGGCACAGTCATTATAAAAGGTCACCTTTCTCTACTAGGATTTAGAAAGGGCTGGCGCAGATTTCCCAGGCAATCGCTGGTCAGTTGTCGTGCACGTTTTTGATGGCTTCTTGGAAAGCAAAACACGATGTACGTTACCCCCACGCGTCCCAACTCTTTACGGGTTTGTCCAACTAGGCTGAACTTCACCGACTTGTATATTGTTCTTTTCCTTCCAATCAAATCACGGAATGCAAGGGATCAGCGAAGGAGGGCTACTGACAGCGAATGCCTGGAACGCCCATTTTGTAGTTTACTTAGCTATTCGTGAGCCATATAAAAATCAGTACAGCCTCGGCTACTCTACCGAAACCACCTCTACAGTGGAACTTACATTTCAATTCGGTGCATCCTTTACGGGGATAGTACCCAAGAACATTCGTGCAATCACGACCAATCCTTCCGACATATATACACTTCAAGTTACAAATACAATAAAGCGTTCTTGTTATCAGTTTTCATTGTGCATCACTGTAATTAGAACCACTCATTTGAGAATTAGGTGCATTACGAGAAATCGCAACGCATCACAAGGAGGAACAATCGATCCTGCGTTAGTTACGCACCGCCGGAATTCGAGTCACCTCCCGTAGCCGCGCAAAACTACTTGCCCGACGCTACACCTAGCCAACCTCGATACAAGAGAGTAAAACCAAACGTAAATTCCGTAGCCATCGATTATTGTTACACGTCAAGATACGTACAGTATTCTCCTAGCACGCGGATTAGAATATTACATAGAATTGATTTATACACGTCGAGCGTTTCAATAAAGTCTGGGTGAGTATTAGGGGAATCACGAGCAGAAAGTGTTTACTTCTTTCACTCACGACTAAAGAGTTAAACTCACGAACTCCGTCACTGTAAATTCACGACTGTAACATCCAGAGCCGGATCTAGGGCCTTAAACCCTTGAGGCAAAAGGCCAAATATGCGCCCCCATTTGCTAAATGTTTCCTTATAACTAAGCGAATAGAACAATTTAAAAAAGAATAATACTAAAATTGATTAAATTTCCAAACACAACGTTAACTTCATAATTTTTTATTCTAACGGGTCCAATATTTAAAATTGCACTTTCCTTGCTTTCACCGAAGCAAATTCATGGATTACTGACTCATAATTGATAGTTTTACATAGATTGATAATGTTGCTACATTTGTTTCGTTTCGTTAAGGGCTCACGCAATTCTTATACTTGACAGAACGACATTTTTGCGCCCCTCGTATTTTAAACTCGAGGCAAGAGCCTCATTCGCCTCGCCCTTGATCCGGCTCTGGTAACATCCAGCAAGCTGACTCCCTTAATCGAGGATTCACTACGTAGAATTAACGCGGCATTGATCAAGATAGGTACCAACGAGTAGAGAGTAGGATTATTTATATATTAGATCCACGGAGGAATAAGGTGCCTGACCAAGACACTCGACTGGTACTTGACTGTATCCCTCGCTGTCTGTCTTGGGCCTACCCGATTCCTCGCAGTGTGTATAACCTTCTGGCGGACGATCTGCGCCCCTGGCCGGCTCTGTTTAACCGCTAGTCCCCCACGGCAAAGACTTAGTCTTAGTCAGAAGGCAGTTTGCGTAGAAAGAAGCACTACGAGATATCTAACGGCTGGTAGATTGGATGCACGGCTGGCACTTGGCTGTGTCCCCCGCCGTCCGGTTAGATTCCTTTGCCGAAGTGTTCTCGTAGTAAGAATTGATTACAATCAATTGTAATAGAATCATAGTTTGCATTGGCCTAAGTCCGAGTCACATATTAAATACAAGAGACCTGTGATATCAAGGCAAAACTGTTTGGTTGCACGGCTGGTACTTCACGGTATCCCCCGGCGACTGGTCGTTGTCGTAGCCGAAGTGTTCACAGGTACATTACGAATGAACTTTGCTTAGACTCGTATCGATAATAGGTCACCTCAGAGGGAAAATCTTGATCGACGCCACGTTTTAGTCACTCATCAGTGCAGCCCTCTGCAGCACCGATAATTTGCACCTCACGCCCAGGCTTTCCTGATTTAGTTTTAGAAGCGTCAAACACCGACACGTTTTCTTTTATCACGGAACAGCTGTGTATCCGTCGTTCCCGACTATACATGTTTAAGCGCATGTGTGTGCACATTCTTGGTTTGTAAATAGTAATAGCATATACGACGCGTACGCTACCAACACGCGTATCTCTGTGTAGAGAGCTCACCACACCGCCGTAAAGCGATACGTACGGAACTGTCGCACGTATTGCCACGCACCGACTACCGCGTTTTTGTACATAGTTAAATTTGTAACACGGCACAGACGACTCTCACAGAATATATACTCATTCTACCTACTACACAGACAACCCACTTACTACACTTCACCTCGTCGCCTAGTGGTTCGATTCCACGGGCATAGTCACGTATGCCCATATTCGATAGTCAGTGACAACTATCTGGTACTTGATTTTTGCAATACTTCGGTCGGAACGTCAGGGGTTACCTATTCCTTCAGAATACTCTCCCGTTACGATCGAGTGATAACGTAACGAGTCACGGTAACAAACTGATGAATTAATTGTTATGAACTGGTAATTAGGACCCACGGCCGCTCTAATTAAGTAGGCACCTCCGTACAACCAACAACGCCTACCCGTTTACGTATTCTCTGACGGTTGTCGCGATATAGTCATTAGTGTAACACATTTGCCCGCGGGACCGCGCCGACGATTAATTATTTTCGATTAAACGTCGTAGCCGTCCCGCTTGCCGATGTACCCGCAAGTATCATGTATTATCCTTTTTGCGAGGCCGGTGTACTTCCGAGTTATAGGTGGGAACGATTTATCAAGCGGGTCGTTAATGAACAGTCGCGACGTTGCGGACTTATTATGCGCCGCGCGTAATATCTGTTTCAAACGGTACTAGAACTCCTGTCTTTTCCTCGTTGCGATTTAATGAGTAGTATATAGTATAAGCAGCATGCATAAACTCGAGCTTATAATAATATCTATGGTAAGGCGCAATGGTTCAGATCCTGATGCGATATTGGCAGTTTGTTTCCGCTACGATGGGAAAATGGACGATATCTTATGACTCACGGCACCCATGCAGTGTGCTCCGCGCGTTTGTGCATTTAAATTCTGCGCGCATTCAGCACTCAAACTGTTGAATAGGGAAGTATTAGGGGACGCGGTTCGATGCCTGCTCATTTATACGTGCATTTATTGCATCGAGTGCAGCTGCATCCACGGAATCGAGCGTAAACTTATTGTCAGTCTGTATATCGAATTTTATTGACGCGTCGGTGAGTGTGCAAGTTTGATAGTGTATGAGGATGCTCGAAAATCTGCGAATACGCCAGTGTCTCTGCATGTTCGTATATCTGTTTAAGAAGAAACTTCCGCGCGGCCGCTTTCACGTAACCCAATCGTTTACACAAGAACCCCGTTGGTCTCATCGATATTCCATATTTCACTCAGTTTCCAAGGTGAAAACAAATTCGCGGCTACGTAACGCGGATGCATATGGAAATATAAGGTCAAATTGGTAAACGGTGGTCCTCGAAAAGGGGAATTGATTGTTTTAGCAGGACGGAGGGCAAATTTGCGTTCGCTGGAAAGAACATTGCCGTGCCGACGTCTCCGATTGCTGACATTCGGACATGCCTGTTACGAAATATAATTTAAATCTGTGCATCGGTGACCTCACACCAGTCACATCGCGACAGGCAACTGAATAATGATTTTACAGAGAACACTTGCAACAGAGGACAATGCGAAATAACGAATTACAAGAATTGTTACGTAATTTTATCCATTTTTATGATAGACAAACGAGGAACTAATTTATTTATTTGCACGATACCCTTAAATTGACATTCTCAGGTAGAAAATTAGCACCAACGGCCATACCGCGCTGAAACATACCAGGTTCTCGTCCATAATAACGTGTTCTCCTAGTAAGTAAGGTATAGACATTAGGATAGGTACACTCCAGTGAGAGTAGGGACTATCAATCAACTGTGATTTAGAAAAGTACAAGAAAATAAGATATATTATTAATTATGTATGTTTTGTTTTTTGTATAAGTTTATTGTAATGTTAAAGACTTGAAAATGAAAATGGTTCTCGTCTGATCACCGAAGTTAAGCAGTGATGGGCACGGTTAGTACTTGGATGGGTGACCACTTGGGAACACCGTGTGCTGTTGGTACTTTTTTTGGCCACCTTTACATCACTTTTATCAAGGTTTAATATCTTATGGAACCTAGAAAGCCACCATGTCATGATATCATCCTAAAAAATAGACCGCTCCATTCATTTCTATAATGCTAAGTCGATATGAGCGTTCGGTGACATCGGTCATTACCAACGCTCGGGTTGGCAACGACTCATTCCAATCGACCTGGGTAAGTGCAAGGGATGTTATCGAAGCTGCAAGTCGCATTGTGGTAAATTTCGTTTGGCCGCGAGACAGGCCGAAATTGGCAGCATGTACGATGTCACAGAGATCTTCCGGTTGATAATGGGATCCTTTAACGACCTAGCTGTCAGACACCTATGGCCGACGGGTATGTGCGTACGTTTGTGTTCGTATGAGTGGATGTATGGCTGTTTGTGTATGTGTGCGTCTACAGGAGGACCGGAAGCCTGGGTCGAATCTGTCCTGATCGTTATGAGACGCTTCCAACGCTCTTTATATCGTTTGATCGTAGCTACTGGTTTATCGGCATAAACGTCGACAGGACTATCCGATTGCCTGCCTTTTCCGTATTGGTCGCAAAAATCGATCACACAGATTTCGTTCGGTTCATTCGGTCATAGATGCAGCCAAATCCAAATTGCACATAAGAGCGGATGATAAAGGAAACTTGGCATGAACGTTTTATTGGTAAAAGCAAGTTGAATGAGACTTATCATTACTTAATGTGTGTTACCGATGGAAACTTTATTAGAAGTGAGAAAGAGTTGAACACACGGCGTTATTCAGCCTTTGATCATTATAAATTTCTGTGAACGATTTTGTATCAACAGTTAAATATTATACCATATCGCGAGAGAATTTGTTGGCAACCGCAATCTCTTAGCGACATTATTGTCGGGCAGAATCGTTTCCGCGTGCTGCTGAGAAGATGTTGTTCTACCGTCGAAGCAGAATTCGGGCAAAAATTGCTTCTCGACAAATTGAATTCGTCGGATAAACGTCACGTTGATAATACGACAGCAAACGTCACGCATGCTGGCACAAATATTGCAGATATACGGCTGAACAGACAGACGTGTAAGCTTTTGACGCGAGTATTTATTTAATTTCCAAATGAAACTCCATTAATTTTCACGTCAACCGTCGCACAGGTCGTCCGCGAATCTTTCACATTTTCAAACGCAAAAATTTATCCACTCTATTTGCATGACATTTGCTTTGATCCGATTAGTCTCATGAATACCAGAATCTTCTTTAGGGCACGCACATAGATGAAAGAGGACTTTACGAAGCGCGGCGTCATTTTTTCACAGTTCACAGTTTTTCTTCTCAGAAAAAAAATGCGGCTTCGGATGACGACCGAATCCGCTCGATTTCCTCTCTCCTCCAGTTTATATAAATTTCCTTCAACATCGCAGTCTACCCCGCACTGTCGATGGGCAAGAGAATTCTTTCGTACAAGGGAGCATCTCCGTATCCGCCGCAGAAAAGATGATTCGTGTGGAGTTTCTCTCTCAGCCCAATTCGTTTGAAAACCTTAGACTCGTGTCTACTTTTTTATTTCGCAAGGATTTGTTATTCCATTTTCACGCACTCATGCAATCTACCGCGCGTATATCTTTCTCGTATCATACACTCCGATTCGCCGAAGTCTGTACCTAAGATTGAACGAAGTTTATGACCTCTTGGAAATCACGTACACTGTTCGCTAGTTCTCCCGTGCACAGTTCATCGTCGCACACAACCCACAATCGCACTCATAACTTCACCAACTCCGTATTACCAGTAATACGAATCAGCAAAAGCGACAATCGCATTCACGATCCATACACATGTTTCCTCGCGATCGAATCGAACTACGATCAAATTAGACGAGAAACGCATCTTCAGCTTGCAACTTGTACCATGTCGCGCCAGTTCATGGCAGACTTTGATCATTGTGGTCTGATAAACCGCGCTCGCAACAAGAGCGCACATAGCGTACATCCTAATTGCATCTGTCATTTCGCAGGCTCAAAGGCCTTCTCGGATATAGTAGGCGGATTGGATTGGCTTCTTATTGTTAGTACGGCAAAGGAAACTAGCCGATTGGCAGAATACTAATCTCGGAACAAAGTATCTGCTTACCGAGTAAAGCATACTTTGATCAGCTAACAAATCGTACAGATATAATAAAATCGATCGAATTGTGACAATAAAGGTCCTGATTCTCGTGTCTGTATGCTTACTAATTCCAGGAGAAACGATGTGGACTTCTTTCCATCCACTTTATTCCCTTTTACTCTGTTTCAGCCTACTTTTTAACTATTTAGACAGTCTATGTTTACGTCGTTAAAAATATTTATTTTTCCTTTATATTGTTACATATAAAGATTCCTCTGTTAGATAAATAAATAAAAGAATAAACACAAATGAAACATTATTTCTTCCAGTACCATCCAATAAACCTAGCCCTGACAATTGTCACGCTTCGAATACCAATGAAAGGCAAGGATAAGAAATGCATAAGAAGGTTGTCTAATGATTGTGCCATTATTCGCTACATTGTCACCACTTGACTCATAATCATTTAGACACTCCCCATGTATTCTTTCAGATACCTCAAATAAGCTACGCTTCGACCAGCACGGAGCTCTCGGACAAGAGCCGCTTCGAGTACTTCAGTCGCGTGGTGCCGCCGGACAATTTCCAGGCTCAGGCGATGGTGGAGGTGATCCATCAGCTCGGATGGAAATACGTATCCACGGTCGCAGTTGAGGGTGACTACGGCGAGAAGGTGAGACGGAATTTGATACGTTCGAAAGCACTCCGCGCGAATCAATGTCAGAGTCAGAGTGGAGCATCGATCACCGATTCTTTCCCTTCATATCACTGTGCGTCACAACGAAATACGCAAGATATATGAAAATGTCACGTCATCTCGTAAAATGTTCGTATGTGCAGCTTTGACGCTTATGGCTTAAGTGTAACGTTGTTTGCCAGTGAATTTAAGTTCAACGAATATCCAGGCTGACGGATAGCTCGCGTCGCGAATTATCCGCTGCTGAATTAAGGCGATTAGGCAAACACGGATTTGCGTGTTTCAGTGCAGGCTTGAAAGGAAGCCAGTTCGCTGACACACGAACGAATTCCGTGCTTCCGTTCTACGGACCAATTTTTCGTTATTACCGCTTGACGGGAATATTAAATGTAAAAAATGGACGGAAATATTTTAGATACGTAGCAAACCGGCCTCTCACAGAACAGCATTCGTGACCACAATGAATATACCGAAATCCGATGACGCATTATCTAAAATCGATCATGGCTCCATACTACGAACACACTCATACAGTCATAACACACATAACCAATTAAAGTCCCGTGCAATTAAAAAGTACTTATTACAACAATGAATAAACTGAAACATGGTGAAACATATTGTTACGGCCGCAAAGAACACCACGGCGAAGTTGACACAAATATTATTGATTTTGCGTCATAATGTTATAGTGTTAATTAGTTATATCGATTTTATGACGTTCTAATGTTGTTGTTGTTGGTAACCAAACCAAGAAAGTCTGCCTCTGGTCTTCATACCAGACGGACGTGTCATATTAAACCGCTATCTTTGATAATTCTGGTGCGTTGCAATGTCTCGCCCGCGTCCACGCAACAATATGTCCAAAAATGGACGCGCAAACTAAGTCCATGGCATTCCCCGTTGCTCGGGTCTTCCGTCGGCCGTAAATTGTTTGCAACCACTTGCGGTCGCGGGAGAATTTCGCAACAGCGCGAAAACGAATTTCGTCCGTGGGAATCTGGCGGAAGGCCGCGAAACGATCTTTGCCCGTAGTCCGGAGAATAGATGAGGACGGGAACTATCCCGAGTTCGGGTAATTAAGACCGATTGCTGATGAACCCAGTTAACCCCGCCGCACCCGCTCCAGGTGGACGTGACAAATTGGTCGGACTTTACGGACGACAGGAAACGTTTGTCGTCGGCGATCTTGTTCCCGGCGGAATCCGGACGGTTTCGCCGCGATTTCTTGAATACGGCTTCTTGATTGATCAAGCTACCTATCTCGCGCCCGCTGCTGCTCGCAGCCCCAGACGCCGCACCCAGTCTGGACGTCGCGCGGAAAACGAATTCATAAAGGTGAACGCGCCATTCGACTGACTTATAGAAAGTGGAATGTGCCACTCGGAATTTTACGAGGCTCCGCGTATCTCTCTTTTAACGACGCTATTAAACTCGTGTTCCCCCGAATCCGGCGGTCCATTTATCGGTATCTTTAATGCGGATCTCGTTTATGCCGCACGCGCGGATGACAAATGTGCCTGGGATTGGTATTTGGAAATTGGAAGTTGCGCGGAAAGAAACAACGGGAGCGCCGCGACCGTTTTATGAGCCAATAAAATAGTGGATAATTACGAAAACGTTTTAAGCTGGCTACACCGACAACACTGCGTTCTGTCCGACGAGAGTTAATCGAATTCCGCGTAACGCGATATAAACGAAATAGCGTTTCAGTTAACGAGCGTGCGTCGATCGTTTGTTCGCAGTATTAAGAGAGTGTTTCGTAAGTAGCGTAGTTTGCGTAAGGAGGGTGCAAAACTTAATGGCGGACAACGGTGAGTTAGTCCGTAGGGACCAACTGCACAGTTGCCAGGAGAAATAATGAGGCTTCCGCGAACGAGAAGGAGCGGCAAACAGAGAGCGAGAGAGAGAGAGAGAGAGAGAGAGAACAGAGATGAGTCTGTGGGCTGTATCGTCGAGCGAATTACTTAACGAAGCTCAGTTTCTTCGACAATTGGACGGGGCTGACCTAGTTCCATTCGAACGGGCGAGGCTGCAACACTTTTTCCGAGCTGGAACCACCTGCTGAGAACCATCCGCGTACCTTCCTTCTTCTTCTTCTTCTGCTCCATTTTCTTACTCCCACCCTTCCTCCTTTCGTCCCTTCCATTATCTATTCACCTCCATCTCTCTCCCCGCGCGATCCTCTCCTTATCCGATCGCTTTCCAATTTCTGCGACTCCTCTCCCCTAACCCCATCTTAATTCATTTCTTATACTTCCCATTGACTTATCCCATCCGACCGTCCCTTCGCTTTCCGTCTCGATCCTCTTTACCTTTCAACTCTTCTCCCCGCCGCGCCGCCGGCCATTACTTTCCCTCCCAGTCCATTCGCTTTCTTTCGTCCTCACCGCTCTTTCATCGCACAGCTTTTTTCATCTGCCTCGACCCCTTTTGTTTTCCGCATTTTTCCTCCTCTCTCTCGCCAGTCTCTTGCCGTCTCTCGTTCTGCCGACCGTTTCAGCAGCGTTCCCGTTACGTCGGACGAGTAAGTCCCCCGCTTTATAGGCGCGCGTTTACGTGCTCGGGACCGTGTGGCCGCGGAGAGTTTTGCAGAGGACGCCGCTGCATTTCGCTCGGAAGGCACGCCCGGCATCGCGACACGGGCCATTGTTGTGCCGGACCTAAGTGGCGGATCCTATCCGAGTAGGCGACTCTTGAAAATGCTTGTTACCGGCACCGCCTTATACGTCATCCACCTCATTTTCCCGGTCTTCGCCGTGGATGGCCCACGTTTACGACGCTTAGCTACGTGATCTTTGCCCTGACTTCACTGTTGCTCTGACATGTCTGTTAGAGGTGGCCGAGTACTCGTTATGTGTAAATACTCGACATTCGACTCGAGTGCCTCATTATTCGAGGAGAACTTTCAGCAGAGTCGAATATTTTGTAATCAAGCTCGGATAATTTGATGCATTTTGAATATATGAACAGTTTGGAATAGTCTGGTTGTGTTTGTGATGCTTCAAGAATCTTCGAGTGCTTCGTCAGTTTCAGGCCACTTGTACATCGGGGAACTACTCACAAATACCGCGTTTTTAGATGTTGTTCAGGAGTGTATTGAGAAATCATGATTCGTTTGGAGTTTGTTTGGTAAAATGTGTTCACAAATTCATAAGATAGACTGTAAAGTTCTGTAGAAGATTACGAGTTGCTTCAGGTTTTTCGAATAGTTCGACAAAATTAGAGTTTATTGTTTCGGTTCGAGTAGATCGAACGTAAGCAATCTCGAGTGTTTGCGCCACTCGAAACATTCAAGCACGCCACTTGGTTTGAATAATCAAGTTGAGTTCAGTTCATTGTTTGCAAGTACTCGAACCGCTGAAATTTGTGTTCCTCGACTTCCTTAAACGTCGAAAGGGTTACTGACTAATTTAAGTTCCACGAGAATATTCATGATTATAGTAATAGTTGAAGCGGTAGTAATCACAACTACAACACATTATTACTCGTGATAATACACAAATGTGTATATACGAGTATTTCACAGTGTACCTGTAGAAATTTAATCTTTATAATGGCCAGTCGAATGGCTTTAAACGATTATGAGAATATAATATAACAAAGTGTAACATTAATAACACGTATAATGAAATGCTTGATATATAGACATATATGTAGATCAATCCTGAAAGTCGTTCTTCGTGCAACTTGAACATCGTGAAACGTTAGATACTTCGTCAAAAAGGGGACAATAATAAAATTCCCACGAGAGAGCGCTGAAATTTGGCCGTCGACCAACTCGCAATTTGTCTAACTTCCCCGCTCAATGTCGCAATAAAATGTGACGCCGGTTATCAAGAAAAATTTTCGAGGTTTGATATATTCCTCGAATAAGTAATATTAATGGGACGTACTGATTTATCGTTTACCCGATCCCGATGAATCTTATATCTCATGAAAACTTTCAATGGGTCAGAGGTCCCTAAGAAGTAACGACGGAACTTTTAACCGGCAAAGTGGTCCTGCCGAAATTTGGCGGCGTACCAACTCACAGTTTCATGACTTTCATAATAAAATTTCGGAAGAAGATAGACGATAAAACCTACGATGACGTAGTTCGTCAATTTACGCGATGTAAAATATTCCAGTCCCCGATTGTAAATCGCTGATAAAATTATATACCGAACCATATTTCGTGGGTTCATCGCTCAATCATACATTATAAATGATTCTCTCGCATATTTCTCTCCCCTCATTCCTAGAGTTCACCGTGAAAAACATAAAAGCGGAATATCTTTTCGCGAAATTTCCTCGTCCCCGAAGCTTTTTTTTACGTTCACTTGAACGTAATACGCGTACGCGACTAATGTGGAGAAAACTAGAGCTTTCATAACTGTAAAGGACACTCGTCATGGTAACTCACACGGCCGGCTGAGCGCAGGAGGCTTTACGTTTTGCCCGGTTCACACCTCGGCTACGACCCCGTTTATGCGTTTTGATCGAGAGAAAATAAAATTCGTCCGACGAAAATACATTAAAAATTTTAAACGCCCCAATGTCGTCGACTGGCTGTCAGATGCAGGCTTATCAAATTACAGACACGTTTGTTGTGTGTGTGCGTGTTAATTTCTCGCGTGAACAATTTAACATTCATCTTATTTCCTCTGCTCAACGGTTCCATCGGTAAGGCTTCGTTTTAGCGGGCACGAATTTTTGGATTTTTTTTTGTTTCTTTGGATAGAGCATCGAGAGGTGAGAAAATATTCCCTCTAACGTTTTTGCCGGAAATCATTCCTTCAAAAATTATGAGCGTTTTTTGCGAAGCGCTGAGAATAGCGTTTGTCGCCACATTTTCCAGCAGGTGCATTTTTTTCGGCGTTTCCCCCCCCACCCCCCCCCCCCCCCCATTAGAGCATCGAAAGTTTTATAAGTTGTCCCTATGACTTTTTTTTGGGAAATCACGCCTTCGAATGTTATGAATTTATTTGTGAAACATACGAAATTAACACTGGGTACTGTATTTTCTAGCACACGTAATGTTGGAGATTGAGGTGTTAGTCGATTGATTGTTTCTTTTGATTCTGGCAACCTCTAAGCCTTCTGTGTTACAATTTCGTTTCGATTCCCCGCAAAACGACTTTAGTTGAAAGTACAGACGTCACTTTATTTGCTTTCAAATACGCTAGCGTCGCTAACATCTCAATCTCCAACATTACGTGTGCTGGAAAATACAGTACCCAGTGTTAATTTCGTATGTTTCACAAATAAATTCATAACTTTCGTAGGTGTGATTTCCCAAAAAAAAGTCATAGGGAAAATTTATAGTACTTTCGATGCTCTATCGGGAGAAAAAAGAACGCCGAAAAACAATGCACCTGCTGGAAAATACGGCGGCAAACGCTACTGCCGGCGCTTCGCAAAAAACGCTCATAACTTTTGAAGGAATGATTTCCGGCAAAAACGTCAGAGGAAATACTTTCTTACCTTTCGATGCTATATCCAAAGAAACAAAAAAATCCCAAAAATTCGTGCCCGCTAAAACGAAGATGAGTCGTTCCATCATCTTACATTCATACATAAACGTGTATGTGCGTATGAATATGGCGGATTCATGCGATGGGTGATTATATAAACTTGAATGCAAGGGGATATCGAGAAAGTCATACAGATACGTGCGGTAGCCATTGAGAGGGAGACAGACAGACGATGACAGAACAGGACGGGACAATCAACGATGCCAATCTCAGCTGCAATTTCGCGGTGCGTCGCAATGCATCGTTCAATTGTTTAACGATGATTGACCCGTAACGAGATTGCAAAGGATCGATCGAACGCACGCGGCCGAAACGCTCCTCGAACAATCAGGAAAAGAAGTAATCTCCGCATAATTCGGAACTTCGCTCGCCGTGTCCGTTTTGATTGTCCCGTCATTTGATTTTTCGCTCGCGAAACAGCGTAGCTCGCACTTAATCGAACGCCGGCCAATACTGGGAAACTCGTCAATTTCGTGGCAGAATTTTTAAATTATAACTGCGTTACAGCGAGCTACAGACACAACGTTCAATGATGTTCTTTGAACGACACAACAGGTAATACTGGCAAATTTGTCAATCAGACCTTCGAGTTTTTAAGTGATAAGTACGTAACGTAGAGGTGGCGAAACGAATTTCACTGATCTAATATTCTTAATAAATATCAGGCTAATTAACTATTATATTCGTCAATTTCGTTTTTTTGATTATTTTGAAGTTATAAATGCCTCGTGATCGAATAACAGATGAATACGAATGTTACAGTTCTCACGCTGCGTTCTGTCGGAATATCTGAAGGAGAAATAACAGTTGGAAAGCGACAGCTGTTCGAATTCATATTAAAGTTACAAAAATCGATGCAACGGTAGAAGGAAGAATGTTGCACGTCTCACAGTCATATGCCATAACCTTTACGACAAAGTAACCGAAATCTGTCTCACATCTACTTAAGTTCATCCGTTTGCTAAACTGACATTCGAGGGACGCATGAACGCGAAGATTCTACAGGATGTAGATTCAAATATTCACGCCACCTAGAATAGGACCCGAGATCAAGGAGGATCCTTTGTGCTAGAATATATTAACTTTTCCCTGCTTTTGACACTGACGCCCATGCCTCCCGAACGTTATTCGAATGTGACTCTTGTACGTTGAGACCCGAAATATATTCGAAGAGCGACTTTTATGCGACTTTGATTTTATGCAGAGCTTCGCATATGCAAAAGATGACGTATGCCTACGTCTGGTCTCTATCACATAATCGTTCAACGTCGTTACGACTGTATGTGCATAGCTTTGGTCAGATATCTCAAAGTTCAATTTCACCTGAAATTCAACCGTGACGTCATTCTTATCCTTCTTCCTGGCCAATACTCCGTCATCCGTGACTCTCTTCAAATTTGCACTCTCCATTACCATACCCTTCTTCAACCTTATTTCCAACAGTACGGAATGCAGTATCATTCCATAGCCACTTGGCAGTCTCCATTTTATCGTTTGCTACATTACGCAATTGAATTTCCAGATTTGCAATGCGAATGTGGAGCAGAGTGACTGACCGCTTCTCGAGGACCGTCGAGCGCGTAGCTGTTGAGCGAACACGCGTTGTTCTGGCAACATACAATTAACGCGGTAACGCGAAAATATGTTCGCAGCCGTTTAAAGCGATAATGCGGTACTCGGAGCTCCCTTCAAAAAAAGAGTAGCGAATTTTTCACCGCGAAATTGCAGCGGGCAGTGCCCCCGACTTACCGCGAGATTGAAATGAGGTAAAACGACGGGATTTTCCCAGCAAAATACTGCGTAAAGTGAAAACGAATGGCTGACTATACGGGCGAAGCGATTTTTAGAAAATCTTCTCGAGAAGGAAGAAGGAAGGTTGCACCAGAAAGTTTAATTCTGCGATTTCGATTTAACTTCCCCTAATGAATCCACCCCTTCCCAGTTGTACCATGAATCACAAACGAGTTTGTACATGTAAAATCCTATAATAATTCTTTATCATCAGGCCAAAGTTGTGTGCGCGAAGATAACCGCTCCAGATTCAAAGCCGGGCAAAAACCAGAAGTGTCGAAATGCAACATTAACAGGACGTACAATTGCGGCGGAAAAATTTATTCCGTCTCCGACATAAGCGAAAAGAAGTTGCGCTTCTTTCGAGTTTCATTTCGCAATTTAAACATACACGCGGCGCGCAATAAAGAGTCGCGCGCAAAGACCATTTTTGTCCGCCCCGGTACCCAGCACGAGAGTAATTTGACGGACGTGAGAATCCGCAGGGGTCGCTCGTTCCGCGCTGCGCAGCTTCAGAAATACTGGCCGCGCTTCCGAAATGTGGCCGAGTGTATAACGCGCCGTGATTTACCGTCAGAAACACACCGGCAACGCGGCGGTTTACCGCGGTGTGCTGCCGTATCTTTCGTCGTTCGTCTTGTCCCCCTTCTTTCTCTTTCTTTTTCTATTTCACCTCTTTTACCCTCTTTTTGCCTATTCTTCTCTTCCTTCTTCCCGCTCGCCCACGCTGACACAAATGAGTATATCTCGCGGGCGCGCTGTAGTTCGATGCAAGCCGTACGATCACATTTCAACGCGCACCTTTCTTTATCATTACGAACGCTGTTACCTGTTATGAGGAGACGTGTACAAATGTCAAGCTGCATCTTCGCGCATAAAGTGAATAGATCGAAAAATGTGGACGGAGTAAATGATTTTAAAATTCTATGAAAATGCTATTAAAGTTATATAGGTAACACATAGAAGGGATGGAAATTGTCATGTGAGAAAATTGTAGAATACGAGAAGATATGATCATTGAATCGGTGTAACTGTATCGTTATTTTAGACGCGAATCAGTCGTATGTCGCCTTTCATATTTATTTCGCATTCACCTCAGACGGCGATGAATCATGTAAGTTGAGACGTGATAACGCATAGTTTTTCAACCAACGAAAAAAGCTAGCACTACCGCCGTTGGAAAGCCACGGAGGATAAGAAGTTCATAACTACCGTCGTTCCGGAATTGAAGTTTCGCGTCGCCCTCGCACTTTCCATCATGCGAGCGAAAATTGATATGTCCCGCAGGACTTTTGGCGCTGTGACGAAGCACTAGACGTACCAGAAGCATTCATTTTCTATCTCACGTTCACCAGTACTAACGCGCTGCTTTGGCCGCGAGAATCCCGCTGTGATTTGCTAATTTTTCTGATGTTAATTTTTCTTCCCTCCGTCACTCTTGATTTTCTTCTTTTCTATGAAGCGCGTCGACTACAATACTCCGAAGACTCAAGAACCCAACGATTCGAATACCGAGGAAACAATTTTACGTTATACTGACGTAGAGATGTTGAACAGGATATTGGTTTAATATTAATATATCTCCGAGAGCTACGGTGAAATATATATTTAATTAGAGAGAATTCTAATTTTTCCACAAAAATAGCAAGGAATGCTTAAAAAATTCTCTTTTTCTCACAAGCCCCATACGTTCAAATTATCCCGTTTCTCCAAAACTATTGAACGATCGCTGGTACACGATAGTTTATTTTAAACGAAAAATAACCGTCTATCGAATGACATCGATCCAGGAAAACAAATGAACCCTCCTATACTCACAAAACCATAAAGGTAGTCAGTGATTCGTTATTTGAAGCTACACATACCTACATCGTACAAAATTCGTATATCTTCTGCGTACTGATATACTAGTTATGTACCACGTAACTTCATATTACAAGCTTTACCAACGAATGTCTATGTTGTTAAACACTCGCCTCTTTATTGAGCCGCGTCACGGGCTCCTACCATCGAATTAAATTGCTCCTTGATAAGTGAATATAAAAGTTGACGCAATCACTACCAGAGTTTGACTCTGACACCGGGAAAGGAAGCAATGAGCCGTAACGACGGGTTGTCTCTCTTTTTGCAGGGCATTGCGAGCTTTATTTCCCTCTCGGCGGAGTACAACATCTGCGTCGCCGTGAGCGAGAAAATTCTGCGAAACTCGAAAACCGAGGACTTCGATCGTATCGTCGAGCGTTTGAGCACGAAGCACAACGCCAGAGGGGTTGTTCTATTCGTCGATGAGGACAATATAAGGTAGGTCGTTTCCCGTTTTACTCCCTTTTTCTTCTCGCTCGTTCCTCCGCCAGCTCTCTCGCAGTTCTGATTAAATAATCCGAACTTTGTTGCCACGAGATCGAACGAAATAGATCCCGCTTTGGGTCGAGGCGAAATTGAGAGCCTTGACGAGCGCGCGTAAGGGCGCGGAAATTAAAATACGCTCTTCCCGGAAATTGGAATTGTCGTGGGTAAAACGAAAAATCCAGGCGCGTTACATGCGTCGGCAATTTTTCAATGATCTATCGCCACGATATTTGTTGCACGAATACATAGTACATCATTCTTAGACTATCATTTAATTTTGTTATAATTATTAATTTAAAACTGACATTTACAATTTTTATGTAATGTATGCACTATTACGTGGATGTAGGTACTCTGAATTTATCGATAGTTCAGGATTTTCGTTTGATTTTCTGATATAACGCAGAAATGCCAGTAATTCCTGAAAAATGAAGCCCGGTATGGGAACATTTTATCCCGCATTTTTCGTATTAATGTTTGTTTTTGTTAAAGACTTACTACATTACTTTCTGTACCGCGAACCACAGTACCCCGCACCTGTATGCGCCCGTTCACATGCATTGTGCCTATCTCCCTCGGGGCACTGATTCGTTTATAAATCTCCACGCATAAATATGGTTACCCAGAGATTTGCACATCTGTAAATTGATAGATCCGATGCGCCCGCATAATTCGCATACTCGACAAGGCGCGTACATTCGTCGGAACACAATATGCCCCGGCACAAATTTCATCCCTACCTAGATGCGCTTGATAAAATTCCTGTATCGAGACCGAATGCAACGAATGGATCGATAATAGTTGGAGAAAAATAGAAGAAGCCACGATAGGCACGGCGATGAGGAAGTTTTATCTAAGAGAAGCGAGTTAAAAGATGGATGGTGGAGGAGGAACGAAGCATCGAATCTTGTGCAACGTGAGTGGAGCACCGACGAAGAAGTGGCTCTTCTTACGGGCCAGGGCTAGAGCGCAATGCTCAGGTAACTCGGCCTATTAATAGAATGTTCCGCCGGTAGTTCCGGACTTGTTTGTGCGGGGCAAACTTTTGCGCGTGCCTTTCTAGTTCGATACTCACCCTCCTTCGAAGGCGGTCGTTCACTGATTCTCGAGTGAACTGTCTGACGGTGCGCTTGGAATGAGAATTTTTCGTCTGTGACGTCTCGTCTTCTGTCGCCAGCATGCGATTCCCAGCGTGCGCTCTTTGCACGACTTTTGATGAACGGAATTGCCACACTCCGCGTCTGTTAGTTTCATTAGCGCCGAGAACGAAAATGTTGAAGATAACAGTGGATCTATGTAAGCTGACAATGTTTTGACAAAGTGCAAATGGTAGCGTGTGCGCCAAAGGCATGTGTGTACTTGGCGCGGAAGCATTACAAGGCAACGTACATGTGTCTGTTGCATGCTGAATTCTCGTTATGCGTGGAAATTTTCGAAAACTACTGCATATGCAGGAAATGCGAGTCGAGGCTTCGTAACGTGTGTTTTCAGTTACTGAAATAATTTGGAATTTGAAGCACGACGCGCGTCAGGCAATGACTCGCGCTGTCAAAATAATCCGAAATCATGATAAACAAGCGGCAATTTAACGGAACATAAATTCACATGAAGTCACACGCAACGATGTACTTAATGGAAGTTTATTCGATCTGTCGCGTGCGGGGAGTAACAAGAGTCTGGACAAATGAAGCAAAGAACAAAGATGAGAAGAGACAAAGAAAAAAAAGAATGGACCATTGATCAGAATCGGACAAGAAGCTCATTGACGATGATACATTGAAACGGCCGCATGTTCATCATGCGCTCTTGGTCCATCGACTCGTCTCACTTATTCAAGACCTCTTCTATCTTCGCGAACTCTGCTTTCGCGAGCACTTGCTGAGCCAGACGTACTTCATCCTGAATCCGTGCTTTAAATGTCAACACCGACGCTGTACAGTTACATCGTCGATATGTCGATTTTCAATTCGTGCGCGGAAATTGAAATAAACATTCGACATCGCAAGTCGAGGAAAAATATGATACACTTAGGCACAGCTTCCGTGCTTACTACGAATAACTAGGTAACAAATTTCCTAGCGACCGCCGCGCCGGTAGCGGAAGACTGAAGACTGTTAATCTAAGCGGAAGTGGCAATTATTTTCAAGCATTGATGCGCGAAAGTATGGATTGGGACACTCCGCTGAATTTCAAAGCGCTAATTGGAATCACTTACCTCCAAACGGCCTCAAGCCTAAGCGACATCAATGACATTCTAATTGCGCTAATTATTGGCCGGTCACAGTGCTACAGCACATTTCGTTACAGGTCTTGTTATCCGTCCGATTGCTTTTGATCGATGCATCCTTCGCACATTATCAAACACTGTTTTCACCGTCGAACACATAATGTGACACAGGCGAAGGCACAGGTGCTAATGTTACATAACGTATATATATATAACTCTAACTTCCCATCGATTATCCCGATTTCACGCCAACGAGACAGTGTCAAATCATACGCGACAAACGCA
This sequence comes from Priocnemis perturbator, assembly GCA_963942575.1. NCBI lineage: Eukaryota > Metazoa > Arthropoda > Insecta > Hymenoptera > Pompilidae > Priocnemis > Priocnemis perturbator. The sequence continues at coordinate 2,208,769 of OZ012649.1, read as the reverse complement.
AACCTGCTGGCTCGAACATGCCAGACGATAAACGACGGCGCGACAATCATCGCTTCGAAGTACAAACCCGTGTCGCACAGACCCGCCGCCTAATCATTGGCCTCTTAGCACCTTGTGAACGACAGTACACGACGCATCAAGGAGACTCTAATTGCAGCCAATGCTTGCTCAGTTAGCGTAGGGGGACACGTAGCGAACAATCTCAGTTTCATTATGCCGTTAACCTGTATACGTGTCCCGGTCGATGTCTTGCAGAAGGCAACGCAACGCACGTTCACGTCATTTCCTCGAAACTGCCACGTTTTAGGTAATCTGCAGTTCCTTATGGCCCTTATGGTGTACGTGATATTAAATCGTAGCCCCTACACCACTAACTGTGTGGCCCACTGGAAGTAATACAATACACTCATACCTCGCTTAACGGCCTAGATACGTTCCGGAAAAGTTGGCCGTAAAGCGAAATGCCGTGTAACGAATCAATTATAAAATGATGACAATGTTGTGCCAAACATTCCTCATATTTTCGTGAGACAAAATGTAGCAATGCCGCCTAAAGGGAGAAGCTGAAACTAAACAAAAGGTCGCCAACAGTACAGCATTCTTTTGACCGTGTAACGAAACGTTGTGGGCCGTATATTGAAAAAGTGCCATAATTAAAAAAGGCCGTTATAGCAAAATGCCGTATAAAGAGCGGCCTTATAGTGGGGTATAAGTGTACTGTACCTACGCGTTAGCCTGATACGTGAAAGTTGTAGGATATATTAGTGTTATTCGGTAACGCAGTTGTCGAGGATCATACGCAAAAGCACTGTTCATTTTTGGAAACTTTTTTTGGTTTTATTAAGTCTAACTGTCGGCAGAGTACTTTTATCGCGAGATTCGCTCAGAGCGAACTTTCAAACAGGTAATTCTATCCTCATCGTATTTCCCACCCTACCCGGTCTCCATTTCCGTGGCTCGCTGTCGACTTCCTCCCTATCTCTGTCTTGCCTTCACTGTTTGCCGGTTCTTACTCGAAACTCCTACACCTGGCCTCAGGTATCCATCTAACAATATCTAACAATATACCGTGCATCCAAATGTCCGCTAGCACGCTTATTTTTTTCTGTGCCTGTTCTGTCTTTTTTTCTCGTTCTCTAGGAAGAGTAACTTCTTTACTTTGTCTCACTTTCTATCTCTCATTCACGGAACATCAGTCGCTCGGAAACAAGCGTGTCTTGACCAGAGTCTCACTTCTGTCGGAAGAAAAGCGAGATCGTCCGCGGAGAAAATGGAGAGTGGATTTTCGCGCTCGGCGAGACCGGAAATCCGGATTCGAGAGCTGCTGGAAAGAAGGCAGGAGCCATCAGCGAGGAAATTCGCTCCTCGTGAACGTGTGAAAGGGTTAGCGTGATAGTGGGTATACCGTCCGGTAACTTTGTTCCGATTTTCCATCTTACTCGGCCTCTCCCCTTTCGGCAGCGCTATTTATTCTTACCCGTGCGAGCCTGATTCCCGAATAAAACAGTCTATTTTATCGCATTCACAGCGATAAATTACGTTAGGCATTTTACTTTTTACTTTTACTCCTTCTCTCTTCATTCGCTAGGTGCCACGTTTCTTTTTACATGTACGTTTCGCGAATAATTCAAAGTTACGTATTATTTACCGTGAACGGACGTAACGTTAACGGAACGACTGCAGTACGGAAAGTACCACTGAACCCAATGAGAACGGATTACCTAAATTAAGTTTACGTACCTTGTTACTACAGAGCACAGTTCTTGACCTTAGTCTACAAATTGTCAGATAACATCGCGATGGGGCTAGATACAACAGTCTGCCGTCACACACTGGCTATAAATATAGCGGGCGCGAGGCAGGAAGAGTCGTGAACTGTTATCTCGGCACAATCTTCTTATCCGTATTGTTCTTGCACGACAATAGCGCCCCATTGTCCGTATGCACCGCTAACGGTGTTGAATATTGGCCTTGGCGGAACTTCGTTCGTAACTCGTGATTATTAAGCAGTGTATCGATTATTACGAAAGCCGCGGAGCAAGTTTCTCGGCAGTCGTTTTGCTGTCAGCGAAGGCGGCCAGTGAAGACGTGCGGCGTTTCATGAGTAAGATGCCGAATTTAATAAAGTTAACAAACCATGCTGCTGCAAGTATCGTTCATCGTCAATCACATTTCTCAATATCGTTTGCTACTTTTAGTCCCGGCTGTTTAATTACCCTAAAAGCACTCGGCAATGTTTTAACAGAAAACGTACTTAGTTTCTTAGTACGAAAGCGTCATGTATCGCGTTACTTATGCTAAAAGCTCGGTCCCGTATTCTGTTAAGCAAAACTTTGAAACACGAAAAGAGTACCACACGCTGCGGCGCTCGTACAAACTCACACGAAAAATAAATGTACCCGTAAGTATGTGCTCGTTAGTACTGATGCATATTTTTGTCGGTAATTTTGTCCTTAATGGTCGACTCAGAGTGCGATGCATTACTGCATCGTTATGACATATATTTACAGCAGTGGACAATGACTGTAGCTTCGAAAACGTAAACATTGCAAATAATACGTACAAATGGTTCCGAACACGGATCGCAGCAGGCGATGTTTGCTGGTAAGACGAGTGTTGAAGCAACCCTCGACACTTATCCCAGGACCGTCGTCTTGGAAACGGCCATCTTCTAAAACAAATATTTCTGACAGACATTTACACACGTATTACCTGCCCGCGAACCGAAATTGTTGGCTTGTATATATCCCTGCGTCCGCGAAAGGAAAGTTTTGTAGCTTACGACGCGACTACCAATATCCTTCGAGTAAGCTCCTACAAGTCCGCCCCTAACTAACGTTCCCAGCGGTTCGACTGGGCTTTGCCGAAATAACTTTCACGTCTCCTCGTCTCTCACTCTCTCTCTCTCGCTCTCTCAGTAGAGGAAATCAGGATCCAGCCGGACATGTCGAATGCTCGATGAAAGTTCGTTTCCTGCCGGGCGAGCGTGGACGCAGCCTCGTCGAAATGGCAGAAAAAGGAGTCGGACGTCAGAAGTTTCGGAAGTCGGCCGAATTCTAATTATATCGAGCAATATCAAGCCGTCGTCGCAACTCGCGTCCCGACGTCACCGGACGTTCGCAACTTTCTCCGCCCGACGCCGAACATTAGCCCGTCGAATTCTCGCGTCGGAAGTTGCGCCGAGGATATTTCGCGCTCGAAAAGTTTCGCGGCACTTCGCCTTTCCCGGGAAGTGTCGGCGGAATTTTTCCAAGTAAGAAAAGTCGCGGGTCGAGGTGTTTTCGACGAGACAGTCAATATCGAGCGGCGGTTTTTCGTGTAAAGGGTTTTGACCCGAGAGAGGACGAGAAGGCGTTGGAATTAGAGAGAGAGAGAGAGAGGAATTTATTCGCAAAGATGGGACGAAACTTTTAATCGCAATGTTGCGAGCACCCGTCGGCACCGACGTCAAAGCGTGCTACAGGCGAAAGACAACGTTGTGCCGCGAAATTAGAAAGCGTCTTTCCATTGCTCGCTCCTCCCGTCTCTTCTACTTTACCAGCTTCCCTCTCATTCTCCCGTTTGTCCGGCCGGCTCTTTCGTTCAATGCTGCCTTCGTCCTCGAGCCCAGCGCCTCTCGTTCGGAATTTTTCGCCGTCCGACCGAGCTTTTTCGAGGATTGAAGAGACAAAAATGTGAAGTGCGGCGGAATCTGTGATTTTTTTCCTATTAGTGTTTCTTCTCCTATTTTTGCTATTGTTTCCATTTTTGTTTGCATCCGCGTAGCAGTAATGATTCCCCCATTTCCCGTTCGGTCCTCTTGATTGAACACAGGCCGCCAGTCATCTGTTCTCATGTACATACTAACGGTTCTTCTTTCTTCCACTCGTTCGTTCGGCTTAACATTGCATCGATATCCTGATTACTCGGAGTGTCAAGTGGTGAATATTTCGTATGACAATAGAGGTCAATTTTCGAAAAGAAATAATGTTTCCTCTTACTTGCCCACCCACTGCCTTATTTTCCTGTCATGTCGTTATTCCATCTAAACTCGTCGCTTTACGTTTACGCTTCCACCCCTTCATAATTCACAGCTTAAATAACTTCACACGTAACACTTCAGAAGGCAAGCTCCACGCACGCGTTCGTGGAACCGCTCCATTCTCCTTTTTCGTCCACTTTCACCGGCGAGAGAGAAAGAGTACAGCACGGCACGATAAATAAACTCGTTAACAAGGTATTCCCGTGACGGCGATATTGTGCGACGAGCGACGGTGGGGAAAAACGAGAGAGACGAAGTTTCGCAGAGGAAGGCAAAGGGGAGGTAAGAGAAGCGGAGCGCGAGCGAAATAGAGAAAGCGGGCGGGCCGGCGAACCGTTTCCCTATCCATCGATTTTGCGAAACGACAACGTCGATAAACGGCGTTACGCCCCGACGATCGAGCCAATTCTCGATGGCGTCATCCGTGTCGTGCATAATCGCGCGCAATTGTTTCGTCGATTGAAGGTGGGCGGACAGAATGAAATCGGCCGGAAGAAATTGCTCGACCGCCGCGCGAAAGAAAGAGAGGCGTAATGAACGATTACGCAGTCATTGATTGCTTTCGATTGTGTGCTTTGCGGCTGTCGCCTTCGAACCCTCCGACCGACAAACTTGTACATCTTCGATTACGACGTTATGAAGAAGTCATATACGGCACGATACGTGTCGATTGCGAGGCAACGATAATGGAGGCATCGGAAAATAAGTGCTCAAGAAAATGATGCCTCTCCGAAGACTTACGTTGTTGCCACTAACGTCCTACAAATGTCCAGACGTCAAACGTTGAGTCGCGCGGGCGGCAAATTTATGACGCGGATCCGGTATCTCGCGTCGTCGCGCCTGAAATCCGTCCGGATTGCGAGGCAAGAAGAATGCAGGCGTAGGAAAAAGTGGCGCGGAATTAATAGCGGACGCGAGCGACCCGATTCGAGAGCTTTCTCGCCGGCGGCCTTTATTAATCCCAGCCACCCGCCGGCCGGCGCGGCCGGTGGCGCTCGCGCAGTTTCGCAGCCAAGAAACTTTTATGAGTTCCCGATGCTTTTACCTGCGAAAGAAGAAGGCGTTCTCCCGACGGCCACGTTTTTTATCAATATATTTTGCTACCCACTTTGGCCTACCCGTTATTTTCACTCCGAACTGGAGTGCTGGTTCACGATCTTGAAAACAGCTCTGATACTTGTAATTGCGGCTTCTTCGCGGTACTACGTAAAAGGGTTGAAGTTATTTTATTTATTTTTTTTTTTTTTTTTTTATATTGATAAGTGTTTATTTGAGCATTTTGTTCTGTTTCTGGGAAGTCGGCTCGCGTTTTATGATGATGTTCATTGTCTGCAAACGCGGACAGACGGAATGTAGCGTCGCATTTTTCTCCATTCCACTTTTCGCCGACCGTTGTCCCCGTGCGAAACATGCGAGCGCAGATAATTTTACGCGCTGCAGAATAATCGTTTTGTTTCGACACTTCCCTTCCGCCCTCTCTCAATCCTTCAGCCTAAAATCTGCGTTTCGCTGAGCAATTTCGAACAGAGTCATGCATGCCCGTGGCACGAACAATTAAACAGTTCATTTCAAATCGAGCTTGAGTAATCAAATTTTCTTCACCCGCGAGAAAAATAACTCTTACGTCAACTGTCGCTGATACAAAATTTCATTCGCTTCTTAAGGTGTTACTAGCGCTGGGTGCCGTGTCGAAAATGGGCTCCATTATTTATTTTCAATTGCGTCTGAAATTTCTTACGGCCCTGATTCAATCCATGCACACATTCCGTATACATATATGCACACTAGTATACTTGGCAATGATGCATACTAGCATTTGTACCGTAGTTTAGGCTGAATACAAGCATTCAATTTACAATTTTATATTCACAATTTTTTTTCTCCTGAACTAGACGCTAGAAAGTCTTTTTTTTTTCTTTTAAAATGTTTCTCGAATGTTAACCTACATCATGGAATTTTTACAAAAAAAAATTTAAGAATTGTTTTCGAGTTATTGTAAAAAAACCGTTTTGTGTGATCATTACCATTGCTTTAGATTAGATGGAGAAAACGCTAAACTTTAATTGTTAATAACTCGAGTTCTAGACGGTGGATCAAGTTCATTTATAAGAAAAAAATTGTTATTTTTTAAAAATCTTAAATTTAAGTCTGATTTAAAAAAAAGTTTAAAGAAAGTGATTCAGCACTAGTAATACCTTAAAGGTCCGCAAGAATGCATTCGAAAATTTAGTCAGCGAACAGTTCAGGTTGTCAGGCTCTGCCAATCGGAATTGCCGCGTTGTCTTGCAGCGAGAAACTTTTATGAGTTTCCAATGCTTTCAGTGCCTGGCTGGAACAGAAAGCGAGCGCCGGCCGTACTTTGAAGTGGGAAAATAGCCTCCCACGCCCCTCCTCCAGCCTCCCCCACACTTTCCGTCTGCTTTTCCTCCTATGCAAGGAGGCTGCGTCGCAAGGGATTTTAAAAGGAAATTTATTCCAACGCGCTCCGGAATTCGCGCCCCGCTTAATCCTCGGGCCACAGACGGACGATCGATGTATCCGTAATCCGACCGCCCTGTCAATGTCAAGTCGCATTTTCCGCAAGTTACGCCGACTGTTCTTTACCCACGGTCGACGAGCGTATTTCCGAGTTCTACTCCTTCGGATTCTCGCTCTGCTTATTTCATTACATTTCCATGCACACTGCGACAAGTTTCGACGTTTTACATTGATGAGAGTGTCATAAGGAAACGTGGAGGGTGGCTCGGTCTTGGAATTTGATCTTATAATTATAGCCAGTTCATAGTTCTCAGGTGAGCAACTTCTATCGCTTCGTTTGCTTTGTTTCTTACTTACAATTGTCCGTTGTTCTTTACTTCGCCGTGCATACCGTCGCTGAAGTTTATAATGTTCTCTGTCTCGCGAAGAATTCTTTCCGGGCCATGGCTAAATTACGTTTTCCTCGAAACGCGACATTTTCGAGAATTCGGCCGCCTCGCGTGCCAGAAACGGGAAACAAATTTTCAACTCTCCTCGCCGAAGAGGATTTAAACGAGAGACCGCCGCGCAGTTGCTATTTAATTCGCTCGCCGCTCGTGCATCTTCCATTCCTGCTACTTTTTTTAGCCAACGACTACACGGTCGTCGCTGGAAGTATGACGGAATCGGATCTCGCTCACTTATTCACGAACTTCCCGCCGCGCCGGCCATATGTTCGTGTTCTGCAGTACGAGAGTTGGAAGAAAGAGAGTCTTCCGTCCTGAGGGATGTCTGTCGAAAAATTAACTTTACCGCCAACATAATTTCGACGGATGCTACGGCGCACGATGAAATATGAAATATTTAGCCGGGAAGTTGGAATTATCGTTAGACGTGTACATTAAATTCATTTCGTCGAGCATACTGGAGGAGGATAAAATGGAGATCGTGCACTCGGCAACGAACTTAACCCCTTGCACTCCGAACGCCTCGAACACAGTGCGTCTGCCAGCTCGGACGATGGATACCGACGCGTTCGTGGTGCAGAAAATAAGATGGAAATAGAGATAACTTTTCAGTTTTGCAAGATTTTATCACAATGTTTATACGCACATTCTACTTGTATACGATTTTCGAAATATGTAATTAAAACGCGCGATTAACTGCTGCGTAATAACTTATTTATAAATTCAAACGCACATTAAAACATGAAACATATTGTGAATAACTTTATATTAAATTCACATTAAAAGTAATAAACATTTTAATGTACGATAAACCAAATAAGTATGCACGTACAAAATATTCTGTTAAATTCAAACTAATTTGTATACTCTGACAAGGTCTGTGTTGGCGCCTTTTGACGAGACTGCGGCGTAGGCGACGTAGTCAGTTACAAAATAATTGTTAGAAAAAAAAATGCGATGCATATAATGCGCCACCGTGGACATTGGAGTCCAAAGGGTTGACTCCGTAAACGTAGTCTCACTCTTCCCTACCTCCTCTCTCAAAACACACATATGTAGTACGGTATGCGCGTTGGCGTTTCTATCTCAGCAGAATTTACTGCAATTTCCTCCCCTTTGCATAAGTTGTGTGACCCTACAGCACCTCGCGCAAACAAACATTCCGTGCAGCGCGCACTCCCGTTACCGTTTCGAAGATTTACCGTAGAACATCACGGAAAAAAAATATGAGTTTAGCGAACCGTGGGAAAAGGTTTCCACAGTATCTGCAACGTGCCCCGGCTAATCGTCTCCAACACTCTACACGCAAGTAACAAAAAATGGCGGACAAAGGACGCACAAAAATTTATACCGCGTAACGTAAACCGGATTGCGTTAGTTACCCGCTTCTAAGTAAGAAGAAAAGAACAATCTTCTGCCGCGCACATTCCGGCTCGTCTCGTCGCGCGCGATAATTAACGAACTATGCGATGCGAGGACGAAGAACTGAGAGTTGATGGCGAAACGGAACACCCGTTATTGCGCTCGACTCGTCAATTTCGCCCCTCGTACTTTCGTGCCAGTTACCTCGCAATTCCGGGAGGTACATAATTGTTAAAGTTTCCGCCTCTGTCGCAACTCCCGAGTCAAGTTTCGATTTTTCGCCGGCTCTTTTCGCGAGCCAAACCCGAATTACGCCGCTTTTCTAATGATCAGCCGATCGAAATTGCGCCGGAGATGGCAGTTGGAACGGACTTAATTGTCAAAGTTTGCTCGTGCAGCTTGCAGCGCAACTCTGATACGTCGCTGCTGTTCGAAAATTGAATCAAGTTTCATATACATATGTATCATGCAATTGCCTCGCCCAAATACGGATCCTCCGAATTTCCATCGCACCGCGTATACATTAATCCTCGGACACCCGAATGAAAAATGGGACACGCAATCCCACGATGGGTCATTCTGACCCATCCTGCAGGACGGCACCCCGACAATTTAAATTCATAGACATTTTGTTTGTAAAGTAAATTCAACGCGTCCACGTAAGACCAACATTACTGTTATAATTATTAGATTATGTGTTATAGGTAACAACCCTGGAAATAAATGCTGCGGAATTAGGTCAAAAATATGTTAGGTTACTACGTCTAACCCATTCCATTTATAAAACACCGACGACCATGTCGCAACAAATTTTGTAAACAATTCATAAACAAATTGTCAACGTCTAAAATACATTGCAGCGTTTCTAAAATGTACGTAGGCGAAAATTTTTATTTTGCCCAAAAAATAGTTTGACTAGATCTTCAGGCTTCGGGTTAAATTGACCCATCGTGGGTATCCGAGGGTTAAGAGTGTTCCAAAGTACATTTCTTCAGCCTGATTATGCGAACGTAACAGAATTCGAGTTACCAAAAGCACCGAGAACGTTGCGAGCGCAGCGCACGCTTATCGCCTGCAGCTGTACAAATTTCGCGCAAACTTTCTCAGTCGCGCATATGCAAAAACGGGACGCAGACAATTTCCGCCGATGGGCGGCCGCGCTCTCGCGGGAACATCTGACGTCGCTACTTTTTGCCCTCGCTGACATTCACCCCCTCGAATTTATGGTAACGCGGCGAGCCTTGACGTTCGCAAAGAAATATCGCGAAGGCACATTCGGGGACGCGCTATACGTCTCCGCGCATATCCACGGACGTGTGCATGTACACACGCGCGCATTATGTACACACGACGGGCGGGGGATGCGTGGTAGAAGAAGCATCGGAGATGAAATAAGTTGTCAATGATTTAGATGCCATTACGCTGCTTCGGCTCACCGAATATTCGCCCCCAGACGGTGCCGAACGTCCCTCTACGACGAACGAATGATGTACTAGTACTTTAATAACCCCTTTAAGCTTGCACAGCTCTCGCCCCGTTCCACTAGATACTGCTTCTAACAGCGACGACGTCGAGCCCCGGAGGCGCAATTATTCGACGAACTCTAAAAGGAGCAACAGACCGGCGAGTTGCCGGGTAGAGAGAATTATTTATAGTATTAACCCTTTGAATCTCTGCGGATCCCGTTTCACCGTCGGCGAACGGCGAAGCTCGTATGCGAGGGCAGTGTTCGATTCGAATTCAATCCGGTGAGACGCATGGCACGATGTAATATTGCATATTTCCTATGAATGTTTTTCTTTTTTGTCAAAAATCATACACCATGACAATATAATTTATAATATAAATACGATATTGTAAGTTTTTATTGTTTTTTATATTATAAGTTTTTTATTGTACATAGTATAATTAAGTTGCTTCGTCATACTCCGTAATTTCTAAGGAAAAGCTCTCATACATGTCCGCATATCTATGATTTCATATTGTATTACAAAATGGAGGTATCAAGTAAATAAATAAATAAATAATTTGGAACGATATAATATAGTACTTGCACGGTACCAGCGCTATTAAGTTCAAACGAATCTACTATCCAGTAGTCATTTTTCGAGCAAGACGTATGCGAATGGTACCTTAGCATCGAGAGCGGCGGACATCGTAACGTTACGGCAGAAAATGACAGGGGAACGCATAAATGAATACATCTTCATAATCGAACGCGGCAGCGTCAGTGGGAAGGACTGTACGAACTCTCGGGGATTGAAAGCTGGCAGGAGGGTGGCGAATCTGCACAAACTTCAAGTCGATGGATCGAAAGCAGAGGCGAGGCACGGCCGAGTCCTTCGGGCGCATCCGTTTAAATCTGGACGGAAGCCAGAAAATTCGCGTCTCGCGGTAACACGCCGTCAGTGTGTGCACAGTATGGCGCAGTCAATGCTGCGAGTCATCGATGTGGGACAGTTGCCCTGATAACACATCGTTCGCGGACAAATGCACGTTCACCGAAACAGCGATCGGTGCCGTTCGCGGATCAAGGTGTTCATTTGTTGAACATGCGACGTGTCATAAAGTGTCACGTTATTGAATAGGGTCAGGGAATGAAGGAGTTTATGTCAACGGACAGAGTGGTCAGACGTGGCTGTTGATTTGATGATGATTGAAATTTTTGCAGCTTTATTTTTTATGACCTCTCGAATATTTTATAAAAGATAACTACAAACGTAGCTACCAACTCTATCGGTTGAATCGTTTCAGGTTGTTGCCTTCGAATTAGAGCACTTTCATAATGACGGTCACATATGATACGTAGCATTTAATTAGCCCCCAAACAGGATCACTAATTTTCTACATCCGAACAATTTTCCCAACGTCCTCTATAATACACTGATATCATCGTCCATTTTAATTAAAACGTACTGTCGCCCGATGAACCGGTCTCGCAATCACTGGCAACGAAACACCGCGTCTGGTTACCGTTTGACAGAGTAGTAGTCGGAGGCGGCAAAAAAATAGCCCGCAAATTCGGTTCGCCGTTGACCGTTTTCACTTAACGGCCGACACTCACGGCCGCGTTAGATGCGCATATACGCCCCTAACGCGCCCTAATTACCGGCACAAGGCCATCGAAATTTCCATTTGCCCGGCAACCCTTTTCGCCCGCTCGCGCAACTAATTAACGCCCGCGAAAGAACGAAGTTCGGCCTCAAGTTTTGCCCATCTGCGGAACCAAGCGGCGAAGCGTGTCCCACCCCACGAAACGAAATCCAATTTTCTGCGTTGCGGGCGGACGCTCATCGGCACTGCGCCTGTATTAATTAAGTCAGCTGGGTCCACCTGATAAAGCCACTCGAACAGGATTTATCGCACGCGTTCATTACCATTCCGTACGTACGGGATGCGATCCTAGTTCCATAAAGGAAATTTACATGCGTCCGTTGGCGTGACTGGACCGATGGCCAGTTTAAGGTTCTTGATGAATTTTCAATTGTAAATGTAAGTATGCTCTTTTTAAATTGCTTGTTCATATCTTCTGTTATTGGAGGAACTTTATTACAATTTTCAGTGAACGAATGTTGGGTATGTCGGCAGTTACCACCTGTGTCTATTATTATTAAACAAGATTTTTTTCCATGTAATTGTCTGCAACTCACCTGCAGCCGGTGCAAAGCTTTCAATAAAGCATGGCACATTTTGCGAGCATTTTAATTTGAAATTAAGCCATCGATTTCCAATTTCCACAATCTTCCGTAATATTTTGACTCTGCTGCGGTTCAAAAAGCCGTTCGTGTTCGCTGTTCGACATGACGAAAGTTTTCTTATCCTCAAGGCAGGTCTGGCGAGAAACCAACTGTTGCGGAGATGCTATTGCGGTATCGAGACACGAATAAAGTCCTTTAAATTTTAAGAAGTGAGCCTTCGACGTTAGTCCTCCGTAAACGAAATTCCGTCGAGACGCGACGGGTTTCAGTGGGTTATCCATTTCCAAATCAGCCATGTCTGAATCTCATTAATTACATTATGCACCCGGCGAATGAACGTGGGCAATGATGCGTAAATGTCAACTGCATAAAGTGGCTTTTGAATAAAAATTTGAAAATCATCCAATTACGCGCGTTGACGAAACTTGACTTATCATCGCAAACGTAGAGAAATTATAGATATTTCTGATTGGGGAGTATATATGTTACATGATTGGTGATGGGTATGATATATGTTAGGTGATTATGGGCGTCAATGGATAAATCGCTCCACTCGATAATTCATCTCCAGCAAAAAACTCGTCTTGACCGCTGGCAAAGATGTGTGTACGTGTAGGGAGAGTGAAAACGAAACGTGTACTTAGTTCAACACTTGCGTCGAACCATACGCACGAATGCATTCGAAACGGGAAAGCAACGTTTCATCGATAAAGCGCATTCATACATACATACATACACTCTCCTAACCATCTATACAATTCATAGAGAAGGCTGTGGTCTGACTCAGGGTCGATCGCCATATTCCATGGATCAAAAGCAGGTCAGTGTAAAAGGTTAGGGCTGTTCCTACTCGATGCACCCTGACTTCTGATTTTCCTCTGAGAGTCCACTTCAGGGTAGCTCACAACGTTCGGCGCGCTGTCATTGGTTCCGAACTTTCGAACTCTTTGAACCCCCTCACACCCTGCACTACCCGATCGAATTTCGCTTGCAGGTGAATGCATTTTTCATGCCGTCCGTTTACACGCCGCTATCAATAGTAATCATAAAGACAGTCTCGAATTGTGCAAGTTTCGCAGCACCTCGTCTAAAAGAAAAACTAGCGATCCGATTCATACAATTATACAGTGCCTCTTAATGAAACGTGACGAAACTCCCAAACTTTCTTGCATCGATAACTTTTCTGTAAATTCGACGATTCTCTTGCAACGGTTTTTCCCGACACGTCGATTTTGCGAGGTATCATCTTTCGTCGCCTCGGTCTGCGCCGGATCGATAATGGTCGCTGGCCGGCGTGACAATCAGTATCACGAGCCTCGCGCGTCAAACCGCGAATGCGTAAACGCATTCGATTGACTCCGGATCCTCGAATGACCGCAATGAACGAGGTCGTATATGACTCCTCCTCCGTAGGACTGGGAAATTGACGTGACTGTTGGCCGATTACGAACACCACTGAGGTTAACGCCGATCGATGCTGCGTCGTAACAATGGTCCAGTGTAACACAGGGAGCGTGTAATTGGAGAGAAATTATAATGGCCGAGAGAGAGAGAGAGAGAGGCCGATGAACGGACGTGAACGTTCGCAAATAGCTGATCGAATGGACCTATGCACAGACGTGTCCATGTGCACGCGTGTATACGTGTATGTGTGTTAGTGTGAACAGGAAGCATGATATAGATTATGTTCGGGAACAACAGCATAGATCCGTCAAAGGAGCGTCCTTCAGTGATTATGCATCGTATTCAGGATGCGCCACTGCATTCGCGAACGCGGTGAAGCATCTTGGGTAGTAGGACAGATGAAGATGCCAGTGACCCAATATTGGTTGCAGTGACGGTCAAGGACCGGTCAAAAACTAGGGCATGCTTTAAGAAGCACGATTTGTCGTCTTGATCCAAAGTGTTCAATCCTTGAAAACGTTAAAATTATAAATGCATACATGATTCCAGTATAGACTACAAGAATCTGACGTCAATTTTTTGAGTTGCCTATTACACTTACCAAACCGTAATAAATTGTAATTGACTGTAAGGGATATTAAATGAAAATAATGTGACGTTCGTAGTACACGTCACAGCTGACAGTGCACTTCGGCTTCTGTCCCTGAATTCTCTCCCCTCGAGCACCTTGACTCAATCGCTTGCAGTCGCGAGCGAAGCAAAGTTTAAGTTCAGCCTCCCAAGTTCATTATAACGAAACGCGATTAGTCCCGCCGACCCACTTTGACTGATGAACAACGAAATTGAAGCGGCGACTTTAACGCCGTCGCGCGAATCCGCGATTGATGCACGCGCTTGATATTCGAGACGTCTAATTACCGTCGCTTCCCATTATCCGTCGGCGTCAGAATCCTCATCGAGCGGAGAGAACAAATCATCTCGCAAACTCGACGGACAGTTTGCATCCTATCGTACCTGACAGCGACCGCGGCTGAAATAATTAGCGGGTTGGAATGGTTTTCAGACTCAGTTTTTTGTTTCTTTTTTTCTTGTTCTTTTTTTGGTCTGCCCTGTGCATTGTCTGCTTCGGGGTGGGGGGGCTTGTTCGGCGAAACTTTCGAACAATGCTCCGAACTCGCGACCCGCTATTATCAGCGCCTGAAAACGGGGGAATGTTATCTGGAGGTCAAGCGGCCAGTCGCTGGCGAGCCTGGCTCGCTCGCGGAAACCGTCGAACACCGTTTTGCAGTCGCGAAACTTCCTCGCCAATTGTCACGACCACCACTCGGTTTTGCATATCGAATCGCAGTCATGGAAGTAAGAGTTTGCCACGTTTTCTCGTTTTGCACGTAACGCGACGCGCGCGTTAATAGTGTCGGTTACCACGTTCATGCGATTGGCGAAGCAAAAAACTAATAAGTTCAAGTATCGAGTAAAAATCAGCTACAGAGGCATTTTGTTCTTTATTTTGTATCAATCACGAGATAGCATCGAAGCTGTTCCAACGCACAGTGTGTTACTTCGGCAATCTAGGTGGACAAAAGTCCAAAAATGAAGTTCTTTTTTTTAAGTGGACGCTATTGCGTGTGTTCAGAGGGATATTAGGTAGTCTCGAAACCGAAACAGTTTACTCTCTTGCCTTCAACACAGGGTGTTGGAACATATTTGAACCCACCCGTATTCATCTTGCAAATGAATGGTCTGCGCTCGTTATTCTCAGTTCGTTCTGTTTACCCGTAAATTCCGGAAAAGTGACAAATCTTCCTGGTTTTTTTTTATTCATACCGAATTGTACCTTCAATATGGTATGTTCTGCTAGTTTTTCTTACATAAATATCAATTGTTTTTATGCAGTTATTGTTCTTCAAAGTTTGGGTTCCACAAGGCGAAATATTCGTTTACTACATGACATTGAGGTTAACTTTTTCTTAGTTATTCCGCAAAATTCCAACTAGATTCTTTTATAGACTTAATCTATGAGCATTCAAGTACCAAAAACTGTAAAAACATTCTGCGCATTCTTGCGCTTTTGGTAGAAACTGAATATTTTTTATCTGTGTGTAGAATGAGCACAAATGCGAAAAAGGCCATATTTGCCAGCTATGTTATCATTCATAATTTGTTAAGAATATATTTTTGAACTATAATTGTTGTTCTGTTCATATTACATTAGTTAATGTAGAACAAATTACATAATATCTAAATTTATAATTATTTTTCAAAATGTTTTTTTTTTTTTGGGATCAAAATTTCTTTCTTACCAGGTTACTTTCTTTTCATTTTGACTACTTACAGCTGAAAAAAATTAAAAATCATATTCAAGCACCAAGACGGTACTTTTGTCCCGCTAGATTGCCAAAATAACACACTGTGCAACGGCGCGAAACTAGAAGGCCCACAAATTATAATGACGAATTGTACTTTTTTTGTTTCTTTTTAACCGGCTCGTGCCAAGGATGATTTTCATTTTTACCAAATATCATATGTACCCTCGAGTATAAAAGAAAAGTTTGCACCATTTGCGGCATCTGTGAGCGGTTGGCCAGGAAATAGAAATTATGGACGAATCGCATATTCCCAATAGGCCATTCGAAATATTACTTTAAACTATTCCGCTTGGAATGCAGGACTCGATATTATCGTACGAGCATACCGGAGGCATAATGCGATAATCAGCGTGTCCGTTTGCTTGAATGAAATGGCATCGATCTCAGGCGGGGGAGCATGTCCAGCGAACAAACGGCCGTCAAGTCGCACACAAACGATGGCCGAACATCGGCAGACGCATACCAGCGCGTCAATGTCGCACATGCACGCGGTCTCGCGACGAGGGAAAAAGACTGGCGCGAACATTTACCCCTCTGAACTGTTCGGAATCCGGTGACCTCGATATTCCCACAAAATCGATTGGTCGACTGACGGGCCCGACGATATCGTACTTTTCATATTCCGCCGACTATAACCGTTCCATCAGCCTCTCTCGGCCGCGTCTACGTTCCATTCTCGCGGACTCGAATTCGCCGGCAGCGGGGGAGATAAAGAATTGACGAAGGGAATTCGAGGGGACGCCTAAAGGGTCGGAGTACATTCGCTGCAGCTCGTGGAGTGTTGCTTGTTGAATAAATTTCGCCGCTCCGGAGGGAGCCGAGGCCACGGAATCTATCGCAGCCGAGATATTTACGCGGGCCAATCAAGTTCTTTTGGGCGAGACTGTAAGGTGTTATGGTAAGGTGCCTGTATCTTGTGATATACGCATACCACTTACTGGCTTATACACGTTTTAAGTCAGCAGTCAGCCACCATGAAACGTATCTATGATAAAGTTGGTGCTGTTACAGGTTCAATACGATATGTTTCAGGCCTTTTTGGTTATGAGCATCCTAGATACAGTTTTTTGACAAGCTGTCATTCGCATACATCGTACGTGTGCGTAAAGTGCACGCATATCATTTTCAAGTCAAACTTTGCTCACTTAAGAATATCAACAAACTAAACACACGCGGTGTATCAATCGGACAGCCAATCGATCTTCGCGAAATAAATAAAGTTTGGCCCTCAATTTGTCTTCTGCGTCACGTCGGGATCCAATTAGTCTATCCACCTACGCAAGAATGTGGGTAAGAATCGATTGAAGGAACAAATCAAGGACCTCAAGGTACATATATAGGTCTACATACTGCCACACATAAATATGAAGTATGTACATGTCTATTCCTATATACGGTATATACGTCAACCCCGACGATACAAATGATCTAAAAATCGAGAAAGCATAGACTCGGTAGGGCCTTTGGTCTTGGAGATTGGTGGAATTCGGCAGGAAAACCCTCATTTCGTCCTCAGACAACTCCTGGCTCGGACTCATCCCAAGGGACCTTTTGTCAACCTTGTACCGCCAGCTCCCCAGGCCATTACTTTTCTTTCATTTTGCTCGGCAGCCCGTGAATCACGTTAAATAAATCTACGACACCTGCTGACTAAACTGTATCGATTTTCCGTAAATCACTTCTCGGCGCTTCCGAAGCGGACACTATTTCACTTGTACAGTCTGTTTAATAGAGATGAGGTGTTATCTGTTTACCCATGCTTAAAGGGATACTTAACGTTTTTCTTCGGTTACACGTTACAGCTATATTAGGTGAAAGCACGAACATATTCATTAATTCAAAAGATATAATCCTGTTCACTTGGACCCATTCTAGTATCCATGATATTCTTTTCCTCCATAACATCTTTAGACCTTATACTTATCCATTAATTAAAAATTTGTAATCTTGTTTACATAAGCATTTTTTAATATCCATCATATTGTTTTTATTTTTAACTTTTAAAATGTTCAATACGCGCTTGACGTACTAGAACAATAAGTCACGAGGAATTTCCTAACAGAATGCGTTCATCATCGGCGTAAGCCCCATAACTGAGCGAACATTAGCAGCAGTGCCAAAACGATTAATGCAGGCACTTCCTCAGCGAGGTGCTCAGGCGCAGTTCTGCTCTAGATTCTGGCACAATCCTGCACCCTTCGAGCGGGCGCATAAGTTACATAGTTACAAGATAGATATCGTGTCAAAGTCAAATACGAGAAGTCGAACGAAGTGACTCGATCGTCACTTGGCTGCTATAACCGCGCTCAAAAGATCCAGGATCCAGGTGGTTAATTGGAAATGATACAAAATGACTCGTGTTAAAATAATTATTTATATTACAGTCATTCGTTCATTTGCCGTTCTCGGAGGTATAATCGAATGATTATTACACATACAAGTAGTTGACAAAGGATGACTATTCCGCGAAACTACATAAACTTTCTGTTAAAGTAAACACCACATCGCACGTGTCGGCTAAGAAACTTTCACTCGAATTCGGTCAAAGAATAGAATATTCCAAAATTTCCGCACCCAACGGCCCACCGAACGAATCCGTGAGTGACCGTATGTGTATACTACTCACTCGCCATTTGACTGGTTCCTCTTACCCGCGAAAGTACTCCGGCCTTGTGCAAATAAGCAACGCCGCGCGATGTTTGCTTTTTCTCGGCGAGCACAAACGAGCGTGGATAGACCTCTTTAAAACGTTGATGCCTCTCCGCGTACACTGAGAATGCCGAATATCGGCGAAATCGAGTTTTACGAGGCATTCAAGTGCCGCGTAGAATTTTAGGAGCGACGGGAACACAGTGCTGCCGACTTTAATGCTTGAGTTTCATGAACGATTAGTGCGGTAGTTTACTGATTAGTCGCGGCTCTTTCTCACGGTAATCGACCGGTGACGCTAAAGCTAGGTCATACGCGGCGGACGTTTGCTAAGACTGATTATACAGTAATTACGGAGAACGATTTCCTCACGTTTGCGTACTTCGTCGCTCGAAAATCTAATTCCTCGACTATGTTTCAACTTTGCGACTTTCGAACATCGTACATCGGCGCGGAGAATCGATTGCATCATCATTTTCAAATTTTCGAGTAAAAATTCGAAGATCGCCACGATTTCGCGATTCGAAATTAAATCTGACGCAAGGAACGGCGATAGGAGAGCGGAAGGTCGGACAAGAAGATTGATCGTCGACAAAAAGAGAAGCCTCTCAGTTTTCCTTCGTTTCATCTCTCGGTCATCCGCTCTCTTTCCTTCTCTATTCCTCACGACCCTGAAATAGTTCGAACCCTACCATCTCCGCCCATTCATTCACTTCCATGTCTTGTTCTGTCCCGTTTCTTTTTTTTTACTCGTCCTCCAGTCTTTCGCGCCCACTCTGTTATAGATGTTATTTCTCACTCATTCTCGTTAGATGTTATTTCTTAATTTTTAGTTGACCGTGTTCCAATTGATGCTGTTGAGGGAATCGTTGACGTATCTCTCGGTTGATTCAGAAGTCTCGTTAGAGTTGGCGATTGTTCGAGTCGTAGTGAATACAATTTTGTCTAGGATAATTCTTCGAAACTATCGTTGTTATTGGAATATTCTTCAAACCGTGTCGTCTGTTTTTGTTTTGTTTTATTCTAACTTTGTAAAAGGGTCTTTACAATACGAAAATAAAAGATTTGAACGATATCGAATTTTAAAAGACAATATAAAAACGCGATAAAGAGTAGAGAAAAATACTACCAGTAACCTACC
Source organism: Priocnemis perturbator (assembly GCA_963942575.1). Taxonomy (NCBI): domain Eukaryota; kingdom Metazoa; phylum Arthropoda; class Insecta; order Hymenoptera; family Pompilidae; genus Priocnemis; species Priocnemis perturbator. Next base: position 2,189,204 of record OZ012649.1, on the reverse strand, counting down.
AGTTCCCGAGACTAAGAAGAGATATGCTTATGCAAACACTTTGAACAGGGAATGAATACTCATTCGCTATTCTCATCTCTCATTTGTTATCCAAACAAAATTTTCTCCAGCACTGCGTCTGGCAAGAAAGCACAGCGACGGCAGAAGCACCCTTTTCATAAAAATGTCGTCAACCACATCTCTACACAAAATATAAAGAGACATCTGTTTCAACGATCGGACCAATGTTATAATCCTGTCCCCTCCACCGCGGTCTTTCCTCGTCAGTTCTGCACATCCTGTTCTTTCCGTCCTTTTTCTATCCACCTTCCTGCTCACGTTCGGAGCGGCCGGTCACTCGTCGACGAATACCTACCTACTGCCCCTACTGGACGTCGGCCATCGGGCACTCGAGGCAAATAATTGACTTCTCGTTCAATCTCGTTTCCTGACGTCGGAGAAAGGCCGGTTGCGCGTGCGATTCAATCTCGAAGCCGGGCTGGGGGTAAGTCGATATCGGTTTGCGGGTTTCTGCATCGGCTTTTGGTATTACCCCGGGTTACTCCGATTGAATTCATGCCGCGGATCTCCAACGACGCTCATCGGGCTAGCATTAGCGAAAAAGAGTGTCTCGGGAAGATTCGGGCGACACTTATTACCATTAGTGTAGGGATTGAAAGGCAAGGAATGAGTTTTTGGATAAATTAAAGGAAGCACAAGGCACCGTTATATTTGACCAGATCTACACTCTACACTACAAGTTCACGCTTTCTTTTTCGTATTCTCAATCTTTCGCTCTTATTCGTATCGTCTCGGTTTCTCAACTGTCCCGCGGATCGCATCTCTCCTCATCGATTCCGTCCCCCCCGCACTCTCAGACACGCCGCTCACTTCTTTCCGCGGGACACATTCGCAGGTCAACGCACTCACACGCTTTTCATACACACATTCATACCTACTCGTACTCAGAATCAATTCATACACACACATTCATGCCTAGTCGCACTCATCGTCACTCTAGCCCTAGCCAATCCTACATTAGTAATTATGAAAGAAGACGAGATGAATCTGAATACATTCATACCTCGCTTTACGGCCTGGATGCGTTCCGGAAAAGTTGGCCGTAAAGCGAACAGCCGTATAACGAATCAATTATTTTGATACAAGTAAAATGATGACAATGTTGTGCCAAACGTTGCTCATATTTTTGTGGGGTAAAATGTACAGTGCCGCGTGAAGGGAGAAGCTGAAACTAAACAGAAAGTAACAGTACAGCATGTTTTTTGGGCGTATAACGAAACGTTGTGGGCCGTAAATCGAACAAGTGTCATAATTAAAAAAGGCCGTTATAGCGAAATACCGTATAAAGAGCGGCCGTATAGCGAGGTATAGGTGTATAATAAGCTATGTATGAAAATAACTTCTACTAGAGGTTGAAACGGATTGACAAATTAAGACCAATATGTGATTGACTGCCACCTCACCGCCTAATTATTTGCTTTAGTTTGCGTCAAAATTCATCTAAACTCAAGGAGCAAAAACGTATGTCATGATTGAGAGAAAATTTGTTAGCGCCGTCACTAATTCATTTGATCGGATTAGGGTAGAAAAGGGATATTCTGTACACTGTAGTTTGAAAGTTATGCGTAGCTCTGAGGTTTCGGGTCGATTCTGACATCTTGTCCATTCAAATTGATTTACGAAAGGCGTCTTATGGCATTTCGACATCGATGTCGGGAAATGAGGGAAAGTACTCGTGATTTCGAGGAACTTCCTCATTTCCGTACAGTTCATTAACTCGCAACGAGGCTCGTTGCCTCGCGCAGTACGGTGCCCCTGTCAAAAGTGAGTTTACAAATTTCCATAGAAGCTCGCTCGAGCATCTTCGAAGCTGTCTAATTGGATTTCACTTTGCCTGCGGCAACATTGGCTAACTTTCTGAAACGAGATCCAGTGTAATTTGAAGCGGATTCATCTCGGGAAGAACGGCGATAAGATGTCGCGACGATTTCTCGCGAGCAATGATGCGCAGAAGAAATTTAGCGATGACATATTTCTGCCGTATTATCTGAATGCATTACAACGTACTGTTAAATGTTTTCAATCGATAGGTGCAGTAAATCATCATACATCACCGACCCCACAATACAATCGAATTTAATGAAAATCCAAGCCACTATCAGGACACACATCTTCTTCAAAACGTCAAAACACAAATAATCATTTAAGCCCTTCTTCGAAAATGTATTTTCAACGAGGCAAAAGATGGATCTCTACGACACTCCTAGACGCGAGCCCCTCACTCTCGTGTTATGAAATTTAAATTAGGATTTCGCGACGATCTAATCCGAACATTTGTCTTCCGATGAACGATCTGCCACTTGACGAGGGTATGGCCTCTTGTCACGGGGATTTATATTCCGCGGTTAATCCGGCCGGAGAGTTACGGCCATTACATCGTCTCTACGTTGTTCGGCGATTTCGCTGAAGAGAGACACGAGGATTTAAAGGATCGAAAGGCTTTGTTTCGCGCGCAGGACGAGTTGTCACTCTGTCCGACGTTGCTTTCTTCCTCCGAAGTACCCGGCCGCGTGGTCGATAAATTTATTTCGCTCGTACTTCGCAAAAGTTCAACGTCACACGACACACTCACGACGACACGACTAATTTTTCCGTTTCTTCCTTCTCACAGAACTCCGATAATTTTCTCAAAGATATACTTTCTTGTCAGTGGAAAATGTCAATAATTTTAGATAACTCAAATATGTTCATTCAAATATTCTTCTACGACATTGTGCTACGAATGATTAATTCGTATTTCTATATGTTTTGTTTGTTTATTGATATTAAAATATCATTAATCACAGTTCGAATCGTTACCGCATTAATAACGCAAACGTTTGTATCGATCAACACAGTGCAAGGGAAGCTGCTTTGCAGTGGACGCTCATACGCAGTGACATAAACGTGAATAAGTCGGACGTAGACAACGTAAACGATATCCGGGAACGGCAGTGTGACTCTGCGTTCTTGCACCGGATGAAATTTTAATTTCGGCCATTCTTTCGAGTGTGCAGAATGCGTGGAACTATGAGCACATCGTTACTCCAGTATACACGTGCAGTTGCATTCTGGGTCATTTGTGGACTACTGTCGGTGGGAGTTGAACCCTGTTCCGCGCTAATGTCCAACGGCGCAAGGACTCGAAAAAGCTTCGAATTTTGCCGCTCGCGATCCCTAAACAGTTTGCGCCAATTCCGTGCTACCTTTTCATTCTGTTGCTCGACGAATACATGTATAGACAACAGACACACGCGCGCGCGTACGGTAGAGTCCGCTAGCGCGCGGATGAAAAATATAATTTAAACGTCGTCCAGCTTTTATTCCGACTGCTACAATATTTCTCTGTTCACGGCTCCCCGTGCATGCTGCGGAGTTTATTTTTCAGTCGTCTGTCAATAATGGCAGAAATAATGCAGCTAAAATCGGTCCTGTTTGCACGTTAAAACTGTCCGACATGAAAAGCTGTATTCATCGGTGAAGGTTTCCATCGCCTACCTTTCGACGCGTAAAAATCCGCATCGTTGAGTTTACGACATATATCCTCCCTTTCGTTTGTATCTTTTTCAACCAAATTAAAAGAAAAAACAGGAGGTTCTCTATTAGACATGTATATTTTGTTTTGATGGAACTTCTTCGTTCTATTTATGACCTCACGAATTAACGTCAACAATATGTTATTATTCATTTAATAATGATTGAATCCTTGAATCGTCGGTATTATTATCGCGATATTACTAGCAATATGTGCAAATCGTTTTCAATCGCGCGATACCGAAAAGAGGGCAAGCACTGTACCGAGCCGACTCCTGACTTATCTCTCATCTCACGTTTTCCGCGTCCACTCCGTTATTACCGGTCAGCTTTCAGGAAGAGGCCGCAAAGAGCTCGACTTGTTTTTCGCGGCAAGTTTGATTTCCGGATTTCGCCGTTTTCCCCACCTTCCGCGATACGCCACTCAATAACTCCCTCTTCGCCGTGCACACATGTGTGCGTGCATACGTGGCTGAATGCAAGGGCTAGAATAATCTCCACGACGACGAAAAAGTTTCTGTTCATCGGCCTCGCGTGAAATTGCAATATCGCGGCTCGTTGCATTTTTCTCCGATGTACACACACCGCCGGATCTTTCGGCCTCATTGTTCCCGTCTCACGTCTTCCGCCGTGCAATCTCCATTATCGCCAGCGACCGTCGCCAGACTTACGGCCGGTCGCCGACGAAATTGTCGCTGGGCCGCGCAATTTACTCGCGCCGCGGTCGGGCAAATTTTTACGGCGCTCTTTCGCGGTAACGACATTTTCGGCTGTTCTCGCGCAGACCGTCGTAAAGCTCGCCGCTAGTGCAGCTTGTTAAAGCTCGCTGAGTTTTCAGGGATGACGGTGCTTTCAATTATACGGAGATTATTATTACACGTGCGCGGGCTATTTATTCTGTGCTTGAAATAGCCTGCATTCACGGAAGTAGGGTGTACATAACGTACGTATCGTTATCATCATAATAACGTGCGTATGAAAATAATGAAACAGGTATCGTGATAGTAAGCGTGCATGCAGGTATAACGCGTCTGTATCCATATCAAAATACGAAAGGGGGACTGTACAGGGCAACGTTCGGAATCCACTAAAATGTTATTATTCGCGAGTAACGTGTCAAGAGACAAAGTCATAACTGTGCCTTCAATTTGAAATGACCAGCCATCACCTAAATAAATCATCATTATTTGTCAACGAACATCGGCAGTTTGGTCATTTTGTGTCGCAACTCGTATCGCTTTGCTGCTGTTCCTAAGCGAACAACGACTTACCTGGCTTTCTGGGTCGTGCAAGGTTCAACGTTGCGCCCTCCATTTGTCGATAATGGCCCTCTGTGCGGATGCATTGCCCGCCAGAGAGAAGCTTTCAACACGCGCGCGGACCGCAGCTGCGCGAAACCATGCATTCGGCTTAAATCGCGATGCCGAACTTCTGACAGTGAGCTTCGATCCGTGGATTGACTTTCGCCGAGTGCCGGGCGTTGTTGCGTTCGCTTCGATTAGTCGACGCCGGGAAGAATTTCGGAATCACGTTCTAGAGAAACGGGCGTTTAAGAATTAAAGTTAACGAATAATTTGTTTCCCGGAGATTCGATGCTTGATGTAAGGATGAAAACTTGTGGTGCTGTCGAGAGAACTCAACATTTTTCAGCGGTTGTCAAAGGCGGTTCTTTTTAGGTCAGAGGATACATTTATTATGAAATTGACTCTTGATTTCATTGTAACGATATTACATTTACGTTGCAACGTTGGCAAATAACATTGTTTACACGTTGATTGCGTTCGACAAATAAAGCTACAATTTCTGCACTGTCGAATGCATCGTCCTTTAATATCGCAAAAACAGAAACCCGAAGCCCAGGTGCTTACTGGTAAAATGAATATTTCTTATTTGATCGAATCAATAACCGGGTCCGTTCGATTTCCAGTTCAATCCCGGTAACGTGAGATGATGGCTCCATCATTAATAACATGTTTCCAACGTCGCGCGAAACCGTAGCTCGATCTGACGAAATCGAGGTTGCTCGGAGCGGCAAGAAAATTGCATGCGTATTTCGCGAAAACTGCCTCTGTTACGCGACTCTATTAAATCACACCCCAGCACATTACATCCCCCGCTCAATACTCGTAACAACCCGCAATCTCAGCGCGCCCGACACTCATTCGTTTCGAGCCATTATAAGCATCGCAGAAATTCAATTTAGCCCATAATTCGCCGCGACAGCGTCGTTCCCGATTATCATCGCGCCCCCGGCAAACAATCCACCGATTGCGCGTCTACCTATCCCGAGTCGACGGAAAAATTGCCCTGAAAAGGGGTGCCGCTGATTGATACGACACTTGGACGCGGCCGATCGATCGACCGTTGTTAGTCTGCGTCGACGAGGACGTGGAATTACACAAACGTGCGTAATTCGCAGTAGCGAGTGCGCGGCGTTCAAGAGGTCGCGGGCAAAAGTGATTTTTGCCGCAAAGAACGTGTCGGGACGACCGATGAGACCGCGCTTCGAGCCCGTGGAATGACCGCGCGCATATGTATGTCGAGCATGAGCTTTCCGGTACGTTACCATGGAAACGTTTTCCCGGCACCCAACGCTAATGGGCGTTAACTCTCGGCCGTACGTGGCTTTGCCAGATATCACACCGCCCGCAGTACAAACGTACGATACCGGACGTACAACGGATCGAGATAATGGAAACACTTCATGACGGCACGTAGGTGTGCAAGGGGTTGGAGGATAAGAGGTTGAGACGGAAGATCGGAGGTGGGAAGGTTCGACTAAATGACTTAAGGGGTCTAGGCAGTCAAAAAATCGATTTTTTTTTAATTTCATTTTTCAATAGTCTAATGTTTTGTGTGTAAAATACCGTTTGAATTTGATCGAAATTCGCAAAATTGCGAATTTGGAGGTAAAAAATGCTTGGCTTGCCAAGCTCAGGACGACAGGCGCGTGCACGACGCTGATATTAATTTAAAGAATTGCTCAAACGATAGCCGAATACGTAAAAGAATCGAGGAACAAAAGCAAGCTGATGCTGATGCTACCGCAGAAACATCGTATTATGCTGCTGGGAGGCGGGGGGGTCATTAGATAGAGTATGTATTGATTATCACACTGTAAAATCTCCCATAAATTTAAACGTGTTTTTCTCGGCTTCACATTTTCCTTTCGTTTTGCAGTGACAACTCAAATACCGAGGCTGAAATAGACTTGAAAACAATTGAGCGTGTTCACAGTATGTATAATTTCGGTATGAACTTCCAAAAAGTCTGTGCAAACTCTAGTTTTTGAGAAAGAAAATCAAACAGACCATTTTCTCGGCTAAAATCACGCTAGAAGGAAAAAATCGTCTGTTTATAGCTGCCATTTCCACAATTTTTATTAGATTTCTTTCTTTTGAGGTTCAAATCAGAGCCGTATTATTTATGAAGATATATGTACGAGGTGGCCACTGTATCGCTTTAATTGTAGTCAAAACTACTGCAAAATAAAGAAGAAACATTTGAAAATTCGCTTTAATCAATTATATACAACTTTTTGTTCATTGCATATTTTCAACTGCAAATTTTTCTTCCGTGCAGCTGGTGACCCTAGGAAACATGTTCCTGAATGAAAAAGTTCAATTCGCATTTATTCGTTTGTAACAAATTACGGAGTGAAGCCTTCATATTCGACAAATCTGACTGCCTAGTCCCTTTAAGGCAGTCGCCTGGTTCAGGTTTCGTCAAAAAAATCAATTTTTTTTTCCTTCAATCGATAGTTAGAGTATTGGACAATAGGTTCCGAAAGTTTTAGAGGCAAATTCGAAGAATGTTGTGGGGTACAAATCCAAGAACAGGGAAGCGTCCCGCGGGTCGCGACAGCTGGCTGTGAATGGCGCAAAGCCGAAGCTAGTATATAATCAATTAGAATCTTTCGCGTATCCTCCTCGTATCATTCGACTTCAACCGTTTTCCTCGTGTCCTGTCGGATAAGTGTAAGTGTGCGAGATCCTTTAATCTTTAGAAGAGCGGGCACGTCTTCCAAGCATTCTATCTCCTCATTCCTTTCGCTCGCCCTCGTAATCCCTCTCATGGACAGCACTGGTTACCGGCAAGAGTACGTGGATGCGTTCGCGGAAACAAAGAAAAATTACAGGACGGACTTCCTGTAAATTTCGCCCGGCAATATCCGCGAACTCTCGGTCCCGGGGAAAAATCTTGGTATGAGAAATGGAACCGTGAGACGGGAGCGGCGAGGGGCGGGAAGTGGAGAGGGGAAAGATGAGAAGGAGAATGAAGAGAAAGCGGGACGAAGAGGCGAGGCGAATTTCCCCTGCCGACTGCAGGCCCGGGATTTATCAGAACGATCCGGGATCATGGAAGGGCGTTTCCGGGAATGCTCGCGATTTATCGGCGGCCCTTTGTACGTCGCGCGATCACTTTATCCAGCGAGATTGTCGCGGTCGGAGGGCGCACTCGTAAAGTGCGCTGGGCACGCGCCTCTCGGAATCGAGGAAAAGTTTCGCCGCGCAAGTGGAGAGTACGTCGACGTTGAGGACGTGCGAGCGGTTCCGGTGGTGTCGTTCCGTGGAACTGTTTTGCTGGAACGGACTGCTGTTCCTAACTGCACTGAGAAGGACTTAACGATCCTGGCTGGCAGTCGGGGGGAACGCGGTGGCCAGATGCGGTTCACATCGAAAAAGACTGCTTCGAGGGAGAAAAAGAGTGTAACTGATGACCCGGGGAAGTTTCGAATCAGGAGAACATGAGAGTAGAGACGCGGAAACGACGTGCACGATGAAACGGTTGATACTTTTCGTTTCTTTGATCCTGAACGATCGGTAATCGTCGAAGGATTAAATTGTTTGACGCGTGCACTATGCTATAGTCAATTCATAATAGTGAAGAAACATTCAGCAGACAAGAGTAAGCAATGACTCAGCACTTCCTCTCTTTTCACGGGTCCCACGGAAACACTTTTTCTGCGATAAGGGTGCCGCTGCACAATGGTTTGGTCGGTCGTTGCAGCCGCGACAGAAAAAGCTTCCGACTGCTGAAAATAGAGGCTGACGAAAAAGTGAGGGGGAAGCACATGGAAAATTTGCACGTAAGCTCCCAACAACGGCAACGAGCTCGCCACGGGATGGACCGAAACACGGAAAAGGGAACGTACGGCGGGGGGTGTGCGGAGTCGTTCGAATCGTCCACTGGAGAAGAATTTGTCTTCGTTACTGTACCGCGAGCATTGCTCCGACGGCTTAATTTATTGCAGCGAGACTGAATGCGCGGGCCGAGGATAATTTAGATCTCGCATGTATGCACGTAGCTACCTCTGTACGAACGGTTAATTAATGACGCCTGCCGGAGTATAAGACATTAGGGCGTACCGTGGCTCATGGTACGTACCAGTAAGGGAATTCTCTTTAGAAAAATTAATTAACAGGACAGGGTAATATTATCTCGTCCATAGTCTAGTTTTGTACTTTCCAGCCTTCATACTTTCGTTTTGGCATTACGATATAGGACCCACATTTGTTCGTTATTACTTATTTTTCTATGGATCTGTACACCGTGTTTAGCGAGTCAATATTGGAACATTATATACCCACCGGTGAAATAAAATTCCAGCACCTTCATAAATTCATTTCCGATTTTCGTTTTGCTGTTGCAATCGTGCGCCAATTACACAATATTTATTTGCAATCGTATACTTTCTATTGGATGAGCAGTACGATGAAAATGTCCGCAAATGGTATCTGCGAACAGACTACACGTCTAGTACATCGCTTAGATCGCCCAATGCGCAATCCCTAAGAAAAAGCATGTGCAACGAAAAACGACCCCAAGAGACGCCCTACATCCGTTGACATTTCTTCGTCGCGTTCGTGCGACTTCCCGAATTCCAGTCCGGAAGGAGCGTTGCTTGAAATATTGATGAATCCTACACCCTGCCCGAACAAAAGCCGGGGACACATTGTGGCAGCCAAAAAGAAGTGCTCGCCAGGATGTGGTACAGTACAAATGAAACGTGCACAGTGGACAGTTTGCATCCGTTGTTTACTTCCGCCCGATGCGAAGCTATGTGCCCCGCTTGCCTCTCTTTAAGCATTGCGGTAATGAGGCAGCGTTTGCACAGCAAAAGGAAGTGCAAGGAATACAGGCGGACTGGCAAAGAACCCCCTTCGGTCCGTTTGAGGAACTCGAGATTTCTGTCGAGATTTCTGCCCAGACCGATGCTCGTCGATTATTCACGGACTTACTGCGCTTCGCAGTTGTAACGCTACGGGTAGTGTGAAGTCTCTCCGAGAACGACTTTCGACCGCGCAATTAGTTCGCCTTGAGACCCGACGTAAATGGAGATGATTGTCTATGTAAAGTCGGCGTGATGAGCAACGTGGTAGCTACGCTAAAGTTTATGTGTTTCGCAGTCCGTGACGTATGTCTCGAGATATTACATGGTAATGGTTGTAACGAGAATAAATGTAAGGGAATGAGCGTTTGCGAATTTTCATCCGCATGAGGATAACTGGTCATAATGTACGTACGTAGTACGCAAAGGTAAAGGGTGATATGTTTAAATTATAACCGATGTTTCGACACCTGAACTGCGTCCCATTTGGTGGAAATGTATTGCGAATTAATAAGCTATTTCTGAAACTATAACGAACTAGCCCTTTATTGCAGAATAATTGATTATCGAAAGACCACTGTAATCGACAACACCTTCAAAGAAACGGTAATAGAAAAGTTAATTAAAATAAAGCCGATTAATTAAAAAGTATTATGCGGGGGTTACAAAAAAAACCAGTTAAATTTCGAAACCCTCACCACACTGTACCCGACGCGTAGCGTGTGTGTTTTAAATTACCAACCAAAACTTCATTTTCCTCCCACGCCACTCTCACACCGCCGTCTTCCACGCGATAATCTTTACCCACAAAGTGACAAAAATCGTTATCATGATTTCGAGCCAACCAATTGAATAATCCTACACGTGCCGTGCACGTCGCTATAATTCGAATTATCTTACACGCGATGATAGCCAGACGTCGCGTCGGGCAGGTCGGCAGACCGTGAGTAAAACGACACAGCTGCCTGAGAACAGTGGCTCCGTCCACTCGACGGGAAATATTAGCAGTTGCCAGACGATTCTTAGCAGTTGCAGCTGGGCGATTCCGCGCGAACGGACAAGCGGATGAAGTTCCCCGGCGAACTTCCTCTCTTTCTCTTTTTCTTTGCCCTTCTCTCCCTCCCTCCTTCCGATGGCGCGCGCACACTGAGAGAGACGGCTCGCGAATAATCTCCAATGACGCCCCCGCCCTGGCCCCGTTCCTTGCCGTCGCCGTTCGCAAACAACGACGATATCATTTCCGCGCAGCGAAAAGAAGCTCATCTGCCCGACCACCCCACCGTCGATGTTTGATGCCTCGAAGCGCGAGGCGGTAATCCGTTCCACGCACGATCGATACGGATTCCGGGGAAATTCCTGCTGGGTACTGTCGTGTCTGACTTCGACGCGACATACCTACTTGCACTCCCTTCGAATCGAATGCCACCGGCATTCCGCCGAATCCGTTATAACAATTTTGCTGCGGCCTGCGTCGAGAAGTGTGCGGAGGTTTTACGAAATGGCTACTTTACGACGGATTCAGTTCGAACGGGATGGTATAGTAATATAGTGAGTAGAATCATCTTTACTGTTGGTCGTAATCTTGAACGGAAAGAAGAATGCACGGAGAATTTAACCGAACAATTCATTTGAGAGAAAAAGAAAAAGTTTTGGTGTACTTAATTGATATAGTTGGCCGAAAAGTAAAAATCGTTCTTATGTTCTACGCATTCTGTGATGCCGCGCAGGAGTCGGTGCGCGAAAGAATCTTGACGTGCATCGGAAACCTCGTAAACGTTTACCGTTCATTCTCTTCCTCGCTGTCCTTCTCTATTCCTCTCTTTCCCTTTCGCTCCTATCCGCTTCGACCTAAATCTTTCAGTTCATCTTACCGAGACACGAAGCAGCAAGAAGCGTCCAGTCCCCGTGGGGACCCGCGTCTTTCTTCTCGAAACTATCGAAAATCGTTTTCTTTCAACGTTCGCCGACACGTCCGCCGAGTGAATTTCAAATGAAATTCCTCTAACAGACCGAACGCCGCGCGTCGCTCGGAAACGGGTGACGTCTACATTTCATCAGAGCCAACGTCGCTCATAACGACCTTCGTAACAACGGCATCAAGTTAACCCTCGGACACCCAACTGAGAAATGAGATGCGCAATCCCACCATGGGTCATTCTGACCCATCCTGCAGGACGGCAACCCGATATTTTAAATTCATAAACATTTTATTTGTATAGATTTATGTGAGACGGGAACCTCAAAGTAAATTCAACGCGTTATAAAATACTGAAATTTTGCTTGAAAAAAGTTGTAAACAATTTATAAACAAATTATCAACAATCGTAAAATATATTGCAACGTTGCTAAAATGGACGTAAGCAAAAATTTTAATTTTGTAAAAAATGCAAACGGTTTATAAACAAATTGTCAACGTTTGAAATATATTGCAACGTCGCTAAAATGTACGTAGGCGAAAATTTTTATTTTGCTCAAAAAATGGTTTGACGATCTTCAGGCTTAGGGTCAAATTGACCTATCGTGGGTATCCGAGGGTTAATAACGCAAAAATTAGAAAAGCAGCGTCTGCCACGCGAAGTCGTATGAGTAACGTTAGTCGAGAAAAAGTTTTCCACCGAAGTTACGGTGGCGGTGGGGTTCTTTCCTGTACATGCGTGCGCGGTGAGTCTGCAAAGAAGGTCGTCCGTTTGAAGTCTCATTGCACATATGCGGACGACTTTCGAGGTCTGTTGCATTGAAGTAGCCTTCCTCGTTATTTGCCCGACAGAGACTGTCGCGAGCATGACGAACTTTTCCCGAGTCCTTCGAGCCAAAACGAGAGTCAAGCCGACGAGCTTTCTTATCCTGGGAATACGTAATTCCGTCCCCTCAAAGTTCCTCGAACTGTCCTCGAGCGGATCGGGACAAAACAATGCTGTTGTTTGGAGAAGTAAAGAGGCTTGTCGCGAGATAAGTCGCGGAAAACTGTCCTTCACTGCCGTTCGGCGCAGTGTATCTTATTCTGGGAACACGTTGTGTCTAGATAATGCTGCCGTACGTAGCGGTACAAATTAAGAACCCGGACATCCTGGATGCTTGCAATATGTCAGAGTTTACCGCAATTAGTTAAAAAATTAAGCTTATATGTATGCCGCTTTAACGTTTACGCGTGTGCAAAAAGAATGATCATGTATAACCTACTGTAATTTTAATTTCACATACTTCATCAAATATCCCGTGTTATATAACAGTGCTTAATATGGACGAAATAGATAGAACTCGAAATGACAATTGGTGCGGGATCGCATCGACGAAAAAAGCATTAAACTCATCCTATCGATTTCCTCAAGCGCACGAAACTGACATTACCGCGACACTGATTGCGACGCCGCTCGTTGATCATTCCCAACGAAAGGAGCCAACCTTCCCGACGGACGGCCGAGTTTTCGCGCTGCAATCGACTCGCTTTTTCCACAACTGATCTCATTATTTACGAACTCGCGACGGGCTTAACGCGCGAACTTCGTTCTGAACTTTCGCGAACATCGAAATCCGGCCGAGTCTCGCTCTTCCTCTTTCTTCGCCGCTCGACACGCGGACCCGTGTTCCTCGTTGGAAGCAAACGAAGCTTTTTCGGCGACGAACTTCGAGCCGAACGACGACCTCGAAGGAATTTCGAAGCCGCCGCCCACGCTATTAATTTCCACTGTCACTCGCCGTGTTCTTCAATTAAATTGGCCCGTAACTGCGAAGCAAAAAAACGCCACGAGCTTTCCAACGCGCACCGGCAAAGCTCGTAAGCAAAAAATCCGGTCAACTTCGAAATTTAATTACTAGTAAAAATGTTCCCCGCGTGAAATGCAGTTCGGTAAACGTTGCGGGAGACTCGAGTGCGCTGCGACGGCAAGAAAAATGTTACGATAGTCGTGAGGACGAGTACGTGGGTGAAAACGAAATTTGCATGGTCATTTTCGTAGTATCGATGGGATCCGATGATTCAGGATGATATTTACGATTGAATGGGCGGCGATTGATCGGGTTCGTTCGACGTACCGTCCGACCTAAACGCACTCATCGCGCGGGTCGATACAGCCACGCTGTTCAGTGGGCACGGCTACTGGATATAGAGAAAAGTCGAAAAAAAAAACAATGAAAAGGCTCGATCATCCGCCGCCAATCAAATGCTCGCGCCGGATTGCAAATATTGGCCAGCTGTGCCGGAAGTTCCTCATGGAGTGGGCTAATTTTTCCACGTCACTGTGCAATTTCCTTCTTTTTACATTTTGCATCAAGTTCATTCTGCATGCAACAATACAGGCAAGATAACGAACCGATCTAAACTCAACTGGATTATTCGAGTCGAACGGAGTACTTGAATATTTCTAGTAACCCGAACGTTTGAGATCACTAAAACTTTCTAGCTAGTTATAGGGCTGCTAATTTTGATCAGACAATAACGACGCCTCCGTCCTTCTTCATATGACTCGAAATCGATCACAGTTTTATCACTGCTTTTAATTTGGCCCCCGTCAAAGAGATGTTTGCAAACTTTTTCGCACGTTAATGACTTCATATGATTTGTGTCGGAATAATTGTAAAACAGCGTTCCACGGCTGTAGCGCAATTAAATGCATTATCACTCACGAGCGGTCGCGAACATTTTCATGCTACATGGGAATAACTCCGTTTTATGAAACATGTCGCCCTGTGTGCGCGTTTATTATCATTGTCAAAGAGGCCGTCTTCCAATGAGCGTAATTAAATGCATTACTATGAGAATGTCCACGTAGAAATTAAACTATAATGTCATGAATGCATGGCCATATTAATATTCCACGCGATGCAAACAGTGGAGGAGGTCAATAACGAGGGGAACGATGGACGTATTCGTACGGATACGTCTAATAACCTGACGGGACAGTGAGCTTTCGAAATCGATAAACGTTATGGCAGAACAGGATACGGATTTGTTTTATCTAACTTTAAAAATACTATGTATTTACATTCCCAATTACGCCAAAGTGGAAGTAGCTAGTCGTAATGTAGCGATACGCAACACGGAATTAAGACTTCAAACTTTCAGCCTACCTAGTGGAACTCGAGCATATTTTAGAGAGCACATAAAAATTCCGAAAATGTCAGTGGCACTGCTCGACAGATCAATATTTTCGTACTATACATCTTGCTATTCATATAAATAGGTAATTTCCAAAAAGATTGTAAGAATGCGCGAAAAAGAAACTCATTCGGAGTAGGTACCCCAAAATGTTCCCATTCATCACATCGAATCGACGTTCGTATTAGTCGTCGCAATGCTCGAACGTAAAAATCGTTCGTTTCCTGAAGTCTCGTATCATGATTTGGGGTCCTCCCTCTAACTGCATCCTAATACAGGGTGACGATCGAGGGCGGTGGGCGTTTTACGAGACCCCCGCTCGTGAAGCGACGATCGTGACGAGATGTACATTCCGCTAATCGTGTCCCACGTGGCTTATCGTGTTCCAGGAAGCTCCTTCAGGCGACGGTGAGGGCCAATCGTACGGGCCACTTCATGTGGGTCGGCAGTGACTCCTGGGGCGCCAAGGTTTATCCGGTAAGAGATCAGGAATTCGCCGCAGAGGGTGCCATAACGATTCTGCCATACAGGACTGCCATTCAAGGTAGGCCTGACTCCGGTTTTCTACGCAAGAAATTCGCCTGCGTCGACACTTTTTTTTTTCTCTTTCATACACACCCCTCTTTCGGAAAGCTTCGTTTTCACACGTACCGCGGTCCATCGATGCGAGGAAAACTTTGTAGTTTAGAACGATGATTCCTCATCGCCTACACACCTACAGCGTCAAATTCTTGTATCACGTCTGGCCAGTCCAGCGTACCCGCCATGCGTTCCTTTCGCACGTTTTCTCGCGGTGTACTTTACTTATCATTCGGCCGTCTATTTTGAGAGACTCCTTTTTCGCTCTCACCGCGCCATTTCTACAGAATATACTTGTACCTACCCCGTAACCACACGATCCATCACCTTCATACCATTATCATATTTCTCTCGCACCGAGTCAATCTCCAGTCTTCCACGGCTTTTGATTTCTCGCCCACCTAAGAAATTCCCTTCCATCATCTCCGTTGTTGCTCGACGCGGGCGGAGAAAAGAAAGAGCGACTCGCCCTCGAACCTCGAATAACTCCTGCTACCCTCTTCCTCGCGCCGACACACTCTCCATTGTTGCGGGGCGCGTAAAATATCGGCGCGCTCCGGACGACTCACTCGGTCAGCCCTTTGTCATTAGTCGAAGGGCCTCGTGGCCCTTTGTCCGCGAAAATGAAGAAGGCGACGTTCGACCCCGCCGCGCCGAGAAAACTTTCGACGCCTTCCAACGCGCTCATTAATCTACTGCGAAAGGTAAGGGACACGCTTCGTGGTTGATTGCGTGCGTTCGCGTGGGAGGCGGAGGAAAATGGGCTCGCGCACGGCCGCCCCTGAATTCCACGTTTGCCGCTGGTACATATGAGCTTCTAGTGCTTAAGCTGAGATTAAATTAGATTGTTCGTATTCACGGGCCAGGCGGTTCGGCGCAAAGATAGCGTAGCAGAGCGAAAGTAGTGCGTAGAAGACGTCGTAGTGTGATTGGAAATAAAGAATAAATTAAAGTGAAAGTAAACGAACGTTTTAGTACGAAGTTTCTTGTACGTGCCAGGTAAAGAATCGTTTCAAGTTCATTGCTGTGTTACGTCGCGAATCGAGGTAGGATAGAAATACGCGATATGGTTACGGACTTCGCGAATTCTCTCGTTCCGCTAAATAACAATTGCACGCACCTGACCTTGATCAAGACACGTACGTAATGTCTGCTTTTAGTCAACCGCGATCTCGCAGCTTTACTGGGACCAGACACGATAAAGAAGCTGGGTTAAAGGTGCTGATTCGGATTGAGGGATGAATCGGAGAATATTTATAATGAATTAACGGTACTCACTTGCAGTTGGTCGAAGATATTTTATAAGAATTAGTTAGGCTATGATGTTGACAGGTTTAGAGGTTCACTGATTCTAGGCTATCGTATTAAATGAACAATGATTCGGAAAAGTTTAAATGTTATATAATGATCTCGGGATAATTATAAATAAATGTAAATCTAGAGACGAGTCGTACTGTAGTGTATTTGAACTGAACGGTCTTAAGGACAAAATCGAAGTGCACGTTTTTCAAAAGTGCACACGGACGACCGCCGATGCGTTCGAACTATCCCCTCTCTAAACATCTCTCGTCCTTGTCTTCAACCCAAAGGCTCGGACAAAGGGGTGATTGAAGAAGTTCGGTGACTAAGTCTTTCCGTGTGTGGGCCCTTGAGCTCTCCCTATCTTCATTTTGCTTATTCTCTAAAATTTACGACTAAACTGCTCTTCGGTTCCTTCTATGCAATAAACTAACCCTCAACTACGTCTACAATGATCTATAGGACCGATACGTCACGAGAAAGAGCCGGCCTAGGTTTCTTTTCATATAATGTATACCACCTAGATGTTTTGTATTACTTGTAATTCTTATTTCTTGAACGTTAACGTCCGGGGACGTAACAGGTGGATGATCAAAAGTTCCTACATTGCCATCGTATAAGATTTTCTTATTCTTGAGTATCGAGCTAAGAATGTCGCGAAAATTGGATCATCTTTTAACATCAATGACTTCTGTCACGGCATTATATAAAATTGTTTCACCGTCATCAGGCTAATGTTCCAGTTTTTTAATTATAGAATTCGATGAATACTACTTGAGTCTGCGGCCGAGGATGGGCAACGAGTGCCAGGGCCAGACTGAGAGCAACGTTCCTCATCAGTCGTTGCCCGGCAAAATCGTGAATTGCAGGAACATCTGGTTCCGAGAATTCTGGTCGCAGCATCACAAGTGCAGTTTCACCGCGAACGCATCGACCGGCCTGGCACGTTGCACTGGTACCGAGGAGCTTATCGACTACGAGCAGGAGGGTTTGGTGCCTTTTGTCGGTAATTTAATTTCCATTTCGTTACAGTGCACATCTGAATCGTGCGTCATATGGTATCATACATCGGAAACGAGCTGCAGCACTACGCAACATTTCATAAAAGTCGTTTAACGACTTGTTCCACGAACTAAAATGTGTGCAGTTGTGTGCACCTGCAGATTCATAAATGTCGAAGATACATATGATCTACGTAATTGAAATGTCATAGATACCGAATATACTGCTTATTAATTTTTATCTAACATACACTTTTTAGATGCCGAAAGTTTGTTACACAGTACTTTTCACGTAACTTCTTATATATGGATACCATACATATTATCGCAAGGTATGCAGCTTCCGATGTCTCACACACGAAACTACATGTCGCGCGATTAAGAGATATGGTCGTTGAACGAAGGTCGATGGTTATCGAAAAAATGGCCCGCAGGTGACGAAAATCTCGACAACCCTCGCGATAACCATCTCTCCCACTACCCTCGACCCCTACCCCTGCTCGTTTTTATCTTCTCCGGAAATAAATGACGTCGCGCGGCCACGGTTCGTTCCCGGCGCGAGCGTCGTCATTTTTTCTCACCCCCGGAGACGCCTTTGCACGTTTCGCCCTCTTGTTTCACCCTTTCGAAGCACCCCGGAGGGTCGTGGCTGCTGCGTGACGGCGTAATATGCTCGAAATCTTTGCCTGATAAGAAGCGAGATAGGGGTCGAGGGAGGATAATAAATCGTGATGTTGCCCTGGGGGAATAGTTGCGGAGTGTCCGAAGAAGGTGAGGCATAGAAATGCGTGGGACAAAGAGAAAAGAGCGAAGAATTGCCTCATGACTACTGCAATCCTATTTTAACATGCTTTTTTCCAAGTCTCTTTTTTCGCCCCGGTAACGCAGCTCACAACATCAAAGATTTGCAAAATTACATTATTTTCTTTGACGTCTTTGGTAGGTCGTGGCGCAGCTTATTTTTCGTGACTCTTTCGAAGAGAACAGATGAGACGATGAGAGAGATTATGACGACATAAGTGAGGAATGAGTATAAAACGAGGAAGGGAGGGAATTACGCTTCACGATGCCCAAGCACGCCCCTCCGGCCTCCGTCTGTCCTAATTTTCCATTCCAATTCGCTTATCAGCGCGAAAACTTCGCCCTCCAGCGATTTAAGTCAGTTACCGCGCGAAATTATTTCATCCGACATCGTGATGGCCGTGACGATTTTCGGCAATTCAAACGTCGCCCCCGCAATCATCTAATTAGTCCCGTCGCGACGGTGGCAAGGCTGACTCACCTGGCGGGAGCACGAGTTGAAATTTGCGAACAATTATCTTGACCTACATTGGCGGGCGTTAACGTAAGGAAAGGGAGGGGATCTTTAATGAAGATTATGGAAAGCCGGATTAGTACTTAAGACTTTCATTACAGGGAACCAACCCCCTTTCACTCCGTCTCTCTCTCTTTCTCACTCTTTTTCTCTTTCGCATTTTTTCTCTCTCATCCACGACACTTGACTCTTAATTTTCATCGCCAATGCAAATTTTCCTCACCGCCGTCTGGCTAAGGAAGAACTTTGCATGTCCTTAGCAACCTAATTGGTTCGTAAACGTTTTGCCTGTCGCTCTTTTCTTCGGCGAAACTTTAATCTAATGGCGTCGGACGTTAAATTTCTCGTAACACTATCTGACTTTTGGCCCGACGCGCTTGTGCCCAATTGCCGGGACACGAATCATTGCCCACTGTGAACGTCGGCACGGAAAATTGGTGGACGATACTTTGAAATTGTCCAGGAAACACAGCAGACGCCCACTCGGTCGTTCTCTCTATTTCCGTAAATTTTCGCCGCGCCAAATGACGGTCCGTGAAAATTGCAAAACTCCCGCGACGGTGGTTGGCGTCGAAATAATTAAACTTTCCCTTTTTTTCCATCCCGCCTCCCGACCGTATCCCTTCGTTCGCCAACTCGCTCTCATTCCTTTCACACGATCTGCCGTCAGTCGCGGCGTAAAATTCTACATTCGTCGTCATGCCAATCCGCAGTTTTTCATCAACCCAATCCGACGATCCGATTCTTCGGTCTGACATCGTTAGAAAACAATTACTCTGCTCCCGCGTCGCATCGTTAGTTCGCGAACACTGTAAGGTAGGGATGTTCGATTTCCATTGGATTCTTCAAAAAATCGTTTCTCCCAAGATCGATTTGTTTATTTGGATTTTTATGTAGGATATATCTTTACTCCAGCAAATAAATTCTTCCAAGATTGATGGTTTCATATAGAGTTCTTAAAAGAATCTGCAGCGTTTATTATTCTTGAACTTGAACTCGATACTTTACTCCAAAACATCCATTCATTGATCTCGATTTTTTCAGAAAATTGATTCGTTCAAGAGAATCAAACATCCTTACTGGTGTAAGGCTCAAACGTGTACCTTCTCCAGCCAAATGCTAGGTTCGAAAATGGAATCGATGCTAAATTGAAAAATAAAGCCTACCCCATCTTAGCCCCATCGCTCAGTTTCCACCCGCTTCCGCGTTCGATTAACGAAAGAAATACAATGCGCATTGAATAACTGTCGTTCGACGAATATTTGAACAGGAGAAACCGGTAGCCCGGTTCTCTCATTGTTCTCCACTCTCGCACTATTCCACCCTGAGTCTTTGTCCCGCCGCCGAGCCATTTCACCCTACTCGAGATTCATCATTCTGAACGATTGGATCGATCCCAGGCCATTTGCCACGTTAAAAAGCCGTCAATCTATTATTTAAACATTGTTTGCCGACTATCGATATGTGCGTCGTCACAACCACTCCCGGAGTATCATTCTCGAATATTCGAGTGAAATATAATTATAAGGCCGTCAAACAACATGCATTAGATTGATTAACATGTCATACGCCATGATATTGCATTAATTAACGCCGCGTCACTCCGAGACTTAATTAACCCCAGAAGGCAAATTCTAATAAACGTCGGTAAACTTTCTACGGCGTTAAAATCTGGAAATTGCCGTGCTGCGAGAGGCGTAACGCGGAATATTCATGCGAATTTTAAGAACACGCAACGATATAACGTCTACGCTTTATACGCTGAATATGGAAAATTAAACGTGCAAGTAACGAACTTCGTGCCGCCTAACGAGACCAAAGTAGCACGAAATCTCGTGGCATTTTAAAGATTTTAAAAGTCCCCGCCACAGATCCCGAACGTCCTTACGTAATACGTCCTGCGAAAATTCCGAAACATTCGCCAACAATCTTAAAGGTCCTGAGGAGTCCTTAAAAATCCTTTCATATTCTTAAAATTCTGTCCCGGGGCAGGGCTTAAATTTAAAGTTAAAATTGCACGACGCAGCGTGCTCGCGCCATAAGGACAGGGTTTATTCATGGCAACGTGCCCTGGGGGGACAACGCGGGCGTCCGAAAAATTCCGGAAGAAGGCAGGTCGCAATTGCGGCCGACTATGAAAGTCGACGATTTACGAGGAACAAAGCCGGCGCGGATGACTTTCCCCGAACAATCGCGCTCTTTGTTTCCGCGCGAAACAGGCGTGAGGCAGGATTCGTCCGCCTGCCGAAAGTGTCTTAGCGATTTGTGACCTTATTTTCCCTGAGTCCTTCCTTATCCCGGCACAACGAGCTTGCCTACCTTCTTTCCTTTATTCCTCCTTCGCTGACGTACGCCGTACAATCGTACATCGACGTTTCTTGTTGATCTGAAACTCGTTCGGGCATGATCGGCCAATCAATTTATGTTCGTGGTCATCTTTGTCGTGATTCAAACGTTCGGCGCGGATGCTGACGATGAACGCGAGCTGATGATAAAAAGAATGAAGGCTGGGCAAACATTTTGATCACCTTTGATCTAGTGCCTCTTACGTTTGGAAGGAAAGGTATGGTTGCGTTGATAGAAGAACTATAAAACACGTGTTTTGTAGATCGACAGCACTTACGATAGTTAAGGACAATTACGGATTAAGAATAGTAGACATTTTTATACGGTACAAGCTGTATAATTAGTCGTGCAGCTTACTTATTATTTCTGATGTAACCAACAATCGCAATTAAAGGAAAATATAATACTGTATGTCTGTCAAAGAGAAATTCAGTGCAAAAATCATGGAAGTAGATTCTCTCATAATTCACGCTTCCGTTTGATATGATGAAAGGAATATGAACGCAACTGCACGAGGTTTCACTTTTCGTTATTACTCACTGTCCGGTCTGAGATAACGCGTTCGTTTTCCACGGACGACGATGTCCCCGTTTTCCTCACCGATTCAATTTAGCAATTCGTCAGTCGAGTGAGTACAAACGACTGTGCAGAGTACGTGTGCCGACGTCGCCGGCGAAACTTAATTTTCATTTGCTATGAAGAAAGAGGCAGGGCGATGAAACTTGCGCGAGACACTGCTTATTACTGCATCTGACAACCTGAGAGCTCAACTTCGTTGCCTAGAATCGCGGCAGGAGAAAAAATGCTGTATTTGCATATTCGTGAATTATACTCACATTCAAATACCAGGCGAACATTTGAGTACATCATAAATTATCCGATTACATACTTCCTCGGACTCGTCATTTCGTGACTTCTTTTCAACAAACGAAGAGCGCTTAAATTCGCCGTTCGACAAACCAGTGATCAATCAGCATTGAGCGCCTTTAGGCGCCGTTCACAGTTAAATAGTGAATGAAGAGGCCTAAAGGTACTATTCGCATCCAGTCGTCTCAGATTTGGCCCGTTTGCACCATCAATGCTCGCGGGAGTGGGGATACGCGCAAGTGTGCGTGCCCTGTCTGTGAGCTGCAGGCCAATGCGTGGAGTCCACGCTCTCACAGACAGGGCACGCACACTTGCGCGTATCCCCACTCCCGCGGGCATTGATGGTGCAAACGGGCCAAATCTGAGACCACTGTTCGCATCCAGTGAACATGAACAGTTACACCGTTGAGCGCTTTTAGGCATTGTTTACGGTGAAAGGGTTAACCTGATAAAGGTCGACAATGCGCCAATGGTTTCTCTTTGATTTCAGTCGACGCCGTGTACGCCATGGCTTATGGGGTGCACAGCGTCATCGACGAGGAATGCGTCGGTACATATGGGACGATGCATTACCTCTGCGACTCGCTTCGCCCGGCACCGGATGGACCGCATCTCCTTCAGCACATTCGCAACGTCACCTTCATTGGTAAGCAAGCCGCGCGATTTACATACGCGCACCCTCCGCCGCTTTACATTAATTAAATCGGATCAGCGACAGGGCTCTTACACAATGGCGCATCGAATCAGTGCATGGTCGTTGTGTGGTGTTTTCATTAAGGCTTCTTTGGCATGCTCATTCACAAACCACGCGATCTTATTAGAATAATTTAACGCACTGGACCGTGTGCGAATCATTAGCCAAAATTTATCAATTTTCACATCATCCATGCTTTGTGTTCGGTATAATCGATTCGCCGACTCTCAAGGTTCAGTGCTTGAACACCTGAAGTTCAAATTGACCGTAGCGGTTGTTTGCTCGGTATCAATTTTCAATGTCCGATTTAAAAATGTTGGATGTACCAAACAGTTGGCAATCCGTCGTTTCGCAATACACACCAAGCATTACCTTCAATGCGGAAAGTTCCTGAAAACAACCTTAATAATGGAACGGAATAGAACTGGCTTCTGACTAAAGAAAAGAACGGTCACGTTGTTAAAACCTATAAAATGGGGTACGTTCAACGCGAGGGGTGGTTGGCTGACACGTGATAATCGTATTGCCAGGTTATGGTAAGGGTTAAGAGAGATAGCGAGAATGGACGTTACGAACTGGGATACGAAAAGTAGGATGAGGGGGGGGTCTTAATTGTATGAACGTCTTCCTACGCGAAAGTGTTACGTGCCGTTAAATCAAGGAAAGTGTTTTAATTATAGTGTCGGTCAGCTGTCGAGATTGCTTTCCACTAACGTCATTAACAGACTACTCGAATTGAGTCCTGGGGCTCGTTAAAGAAAATATTGTACTATGATAATCGTGCGATAAGGTAGAATTTCGAAAATTAATGAAATCCCTGATCGAGAACATATGAAACGATACCAATTTAGGATAAGATCATGAAACGTTAAATTATCCAATATTTATCATATTTAAGATTACTGTCAAGATACGTTTCAATGGGTGGTAAAGAAAATCGGCTCCGCAACTAGTCTCTTTAATGAGAATATATCGGGTTTTCATGTCATTTTCAATTGTTCGATGCCAAGGTCATACATTGCATTACATATAAGTATCTGTTGCATATACACGAAAAGTTCAAACAAATAAAATCCTCGAGTACTATTATCTCGCACGGTGCCACTAGCGTTATTGTTGACACGTCGTTTGGATCTCTTGAAATTCGCTTCCGCCGTATACCCGACCCCGGCGACATTCGTGTAAATTGGCAAGCAGTCACGCAAGAAGCGACGGAACGTTCGCGAACGGGGAAAGAAAAATCGATCTGTAACGTGCAGACGCAACAGGTCGCATTGTTGCGAAAACGAACGCCTCGACGTCCCTATAAATCGTCCGTACCGCTGGTTATATTCGTTATGCGACGTCTGTAATTGCGCCGAAAACTTCGCGCTCCACTGACAATGGAGCAAACTACTGCTTGTTGCGTAGCACTCCCGTTTCGCAGCAAATTCCCACGCGAGCAATTTTTAATTACGGCCCTCTTGCGTATCGCGCGGCCGAAGAAATTCAAGCAACGCGGTTCGCGGTTGTATGTATGCATAGAGCGGGGTGTCAATGAGAAGCGGAGGACTTCGAGTGAGTTTATGGTTAGTTGATCGCTTAACGGGACAACTGCTGATGGCCTTGATTTGACGCTGAAACGTTTCTCTGCGACTATCGGTGTGCTCGAGATATTAAAAGTTGACTAAGGGATAATCGACAGAATTGTTCGAAGCTAAATAGCATTTTGCAATTTGCGGTATATGAAGATTGTTTTCAAATCAAATGATGTATTTTAGTTTCGTATTTTCATAGGGTGGAAAGCTGTGCGAATATTAATCTAAGCAGCTACAATGCCGAGTTTCGAATAAACTGTGCTGAAAGAAATTCAGAGAGTGAGCTCACAGCATTATTACAAGGTTATATTATAATCTCTTTTCAAATAAAATTCGTATTGACCTAGGCACATCGTGACTTATCGTGGGCTACATTAAAAGCTGCCTCATTCCTTTGAAATATTCGTAATTATACGGGATTTTTTTTCATAGCTTTCCTTTTGACTGCATCTCTACACTTTCCGTGTTAACTATTTTTCCGTACTTTCCCATCGCATTTTTGTTCATTCTCATCGCTGCGACGCTTCTCTTCGCTGTTCTGCAATTTTTACGATGATATTGCTCGTCGGTTATTCAGAAGAGCGTGAAATATGGCCCATTAGGTTACGATAAGCCCTATACAAAATAGACGCCGTTCGCGGGCACAATGTTGCCAAAGGCATCGACGGTGTATCGATGCTGCCCGTCGATAAAAACTTTCCCATCCGCGCAGGGGATCGCGCGGCACAGTGTTCCCAAAGTTCCATTCGCCACGCCAATATTCATCGTCAGGCAAATTCTCTCCACCATCGTTCCCGTGGAAAAACACACCGACAAAAATACGTAGAGCTGCAGTTTGACTCCGCGAGTGTATCGCGTAGGCGTCAGCGAGTGTTCTCGAAGCAAGGAACATACAGCATACATGCTCGAACACGCAAAAAAATTTCGTTTTATTCCTTTTTACAAGACTATCCGATCGTTGCAAAAAAAAAGTGCCTCAAAAAAGAAGACATTACACGTCGAATAGAGAACTCCGTTCTTTTTCGAAGTCTGTTAAAAATGGTTCAATACGTTCTTCCACTTTCTCAATTAATTCACGCGACAGATCACAATCGACGATGTCTCTCTTATCTCGTTGCATCGAATTATCTTTGACTTGGAAATTTAAGCGTCGTCACGCCCGTTCGATTTGTTCGCGCGGAAATGTCGAGCAGTTATTTGTCTAAGCTTTAAATATCGCAACCTTTTTAGTGTCGTCGTCGACATTTAACTCGCGCTCTCTATCCGCTCGATATCCGCCCCGACCAAGTAATTGCCAGGAAGCTAATCAATTGGGCCTCTCGTACTCGTCAAGTATCATAACTCGCTCGTTGACGCTCGTTAAAGTTTCCGCGAAATGGTTGGTACTTGCGAAAGAGACCATTCAATGTCGCTGTACTTTAGCCTAACAAGTTTGAATACACCAAAACTGGAAAAAGAACGTATAAAAAAAAATCACAATTTTATATGGACAAGTATGTCGTTCATTATTTTATTACAACCTTTCGTTATGCCAAAAAGAATTCCATGTATGCTCGATTCTCTATGTATCATACAAAACAAAATACGAAGTTATAGAAGACTTAAAGATCATGACGCAGTGAGTGAAAGTTTGGTTTGTCAAGCCTGGCCAATACCCTACACGATAATCATTGACTTGTTCACAAGTTCGAATACGCAGAATTTTTCTATACGACGAGCGACAATGTGCATAGTAACGTAGTATAAATATACTACATAGATTGAATTGAGACTGTTCCCTTTAAAATTCTTAAATGACTAATGATTAACTTGACTCTCAAATAGAAAACCATATGAATATTCAGGTCGACAGGCACTTTATTCCACAATTACGGGTCCAGGAATCTGCAACGTTAATTACATTTACCTTGAACCACCATCGTGCAACAAAAGCGTTAAAGCGATAAACGTAAATATAATATACGCTCCATATAAACTGACGCTGTACCGTTTCCACGGTTAGCTTTCGCGCGCACATAAACATTTTTAAACCGACCATAATTTAAATCCGTTATTGGCCATTCGCGTCGCAGCGATAAAAGTGGACCGATGCCGATCGATAATTGACCACTTAAATCGCACGCCCCCGCAGTGGGATTTTGCGCAGCGCCAAATTTAGACGCCAAAAACTATCGCTGTCTCTCTCTCTCTCTCTCTCTCTCTCTCTCTCTCTCTCTCTCTCTCCTTCCGTTAAGTCGACAAAACAAATTGCCACGGCGCCTCCGTACAAATCTCTTCGTCCCACATAAATTTTCCGAGTACGGAGACAAATCGTGATTCGAATTTCTTGCTTGTCCGCTTCTTTTCCGGGAGAATCGCGAGGCGTCGGTTTTTGCTCGTTAGCTTCAGATTACGGACGATTACTCGCTGAAGCCTCGCGGATTGCAGAAGCTGCTAATGTCAGTCAATGCCATTTTCTTCTGCACACTCTGAAGCCGGTTTCTTCGTATCAACGTTTGCTGCCGACGTCGGCAAGAAATCCGCTGCATTTTTTAATGTCACCGGCGCTACAGGACGGAATTATGGAAATTGGAAGGTATTCTTTCTACTTCCGGCTGTTCCCAGGAGAGAAATTTCCGCGAGCGCGCTTAACAAGGAACGATTCGCGCGGAATTGGTGGAGACAATAGAGCCATCGATATTGATATTCTAAGTCGTTTGTGTCTTATTAATGCAGATACTGCTACGCGAAATATCAGTAATGCGTCATCAGAGACAATGGTGAGTTCGTACTTCTTAATCTTACAGTTAGAGAGTCTCTTGTTGCTTCGTATAAAAAATTTAAGTTTAAAGTGTATTATGATAGAGCACTTGGATCACAACTGTCGAGAAGGCAGTGAGTTCGAGATATAGGCAAATAATATAATTGTTATGCTTATAAAAATACACTATTAGAAACCGCACATTCTTTAAAACGAGTATGCTAAGAAGTTGATAACTGCGTCGGTAAAAATATCGTAAAACCATTTTTGTTCGTCTTAATCGGAGTTGCAATTTGCGGAATTATCACTTAGGAAGTTCGTAATGAAGATGACTTGGTCGTACGTAGAAACGGCTGTTGACCAAACTACGTGCCTCGTACTATGCGAACCGCGTGTAATTTCTGTAGCACGAATGATACGATGAAATCCGTCGGAGCTAAGTTTCGGCGGACGGCATAATGGCGTGTCTTGTGAATCAGAAGTTATCGTAGCAGTCTCAGGATCAGTTACGATGCACTAATGGCGAGTGTATCATACTTATGCAAATGAAGTGCACGGGTCAAGCGTTCCATTGCGTTAAAGGGCACGTAGGTGTTGCCGATGAAAGTCGACAGACGAGCGAGAAATTCATTTAAAAGATTCAGAACGATGCACATAGATTTGGGGAACACCATTCATATATCAACACTGTTCGGTAACGTGTAAATGAGAGTTGAAGAAAATACGGGCAAAACAAACTAAAGACTTTTATACCTTGACAATTTGAACACCTCAGCCTGATATTTGACGAAGCCCTAGTCTTCGCTTTTTCATGTTCCTGCATGCACAGTTCCAAATTTGTCTCCGATGATATTCAACGTGCGCCATTTTGCTCATGCAACGCTCAACAGACGATAATTTCGCGAAAAGCACGAAACTCCGCAAGGGGTCGTCCATCTTAAAACGAGAAACCGATAAGGAGTACTCTCCTGAGGCTGATTCGACGAAATTCCCCTCGATTTACGAGCGATCGAGTGAAAGACACGTTTCAGCTCGACACTGAATGTCGTCGAGTAGGTACGCGAATTGATCGCTCGCTGGCACAATTAACGACGGCCGGCTCATTACTGTCAGCGACAATGAGTGCAAGCTTGCGTATTCTGTCGGCCAATTGCTGGAATTTTGGGTATATCGTTCGATGTATCGTTTAGTGGTAATCAGAGTTTGGGATGTCGTTTAATGTTTCCTCGCGGATAATATTTTCCGCGACTATCAATCAGTTATTTTAATTCTCTCACTGTCAACAATAAATGACTGCAAATTTGAGTGTTACATTTGACAATCGACAATTCCAGCATTTCGATCGTCATGTCGCTTGATGGTGATCACAGTTTCGAATATCGTTCGTCGTTTC
Organism: Priocnemis perturbator; assembly: GCA_963942575.1. Lineage (NCBI taxonomy): Eukaryota > Metazoa > Arthropoda > Insecta > Hymenoptera > Pompilidae > Priocnemis > Priocnemis perturbator. The sequence continues at coordinate 2,160,613 of OZ012649.1, read as the reverse complement.
TTTATGGAGAATAAGTTACGTCATTTTAAATACGTCCCTTACGTTCTGTTACCGAAAAAAACGATGACCAGTAAAAGTGCACGCGTCACGTTCGTCAATCGTCAATACGATTGCATATTTCATCATCCGCATTGTGACAGGTCTGGCTGAAGAGACTCTAAACACGTTCGTTAATCTTTATCGCATCGCTGTGGTCCTGCGACGAACGATTTCGCGCCAATAACCGTCGACAGGCGTATCGATTTGCGACAGGGCGCAAAAAGTAATTTTCCATTTCACACATTTATTAGGCCGAACGGGTTGGAGATTGGCTTATTTCAGAGGCCCCGAAGCAACGTCCATCCGGGCCGACTTAAAGAGATTAAAAGCCGGCACTCCGCCTCGGCCGCAGAATTCTCGGAGGCTATCGCGGAACGAACGGCTAATCCACTTACGATTCAATCAGCGAGATTTTAAATATTCAAGTGAATTGCGACGAGACTTAGGACGAGATGTTGGAGTGGTCAGGAAATACCGGTATCGATCATTCCGCAAGCGACCTTTCCGAAATTTTACTTTACAATTTTTTTTCTCACGTTCCCAATTAACGTAGCGGCGTTCGTTGTCAAATTGCTATCAGTTCGAGGCTGAAGCGGTCGAGTAACAGCGGCAACGAGCAAGATATGTGGTGACATGTTGAACACTTCTTATACGTATCTGACAGCAGTATCTGTTCCTTGAAAATTCTTCGTTTTTATTTGCTCTCGGTAGAAATGAACTGTTGTTGATTTGATATACAGCTTAAAGTGCATTCGTTGTCATTTTGAATTTATATGCAATGGCCAATGTCAAGCACGTATAATGAATTCTGCGGAATATGCGCGTGCGCTTGAATAAGTGGAAGCATTCCACGGACATGTACGATTTTCATTTATTGCGTTTGCGGAATGTGCGCTGCTTAAGAACCGTTAATAACGGTTAACGCTCATAAACGCATTTTGTTCGTCACAATATTAATTTTGCCGTGAATTAATATTCCGCCGCCCCTATGGCGTATCATGCATTCTATGCATCCCATGCGTTAGTATTACGTTTATTTTATGCAACTGCACGGTTTTCTAATGGAACTGACATAAATCAAATCGGACGTTGCACGAGCAAGTGAAAATATAGGATCGACGTTCCGTCACCCGCGACGCTCGGAAAAAAGTTCGGAAGGGAAAGGACAATCGGTCGTCCACAGTCATAAATCGTTCGGTCCAGTGAATCCTCAAGTTCGTTACGAATAATTCGCGTTCCACGCCCAGGTCAGATAAATTTCACATTCGCCCGTCCCTTTCCATTCTTGCTCATCCCACTGTTTCCGCCTCTTTCCCATTTTTTCCCTTTCCTATCGCGGACATAAATGCACGACCTGGGTCCGCAATTTACATACACACGCGTGTACAGGATGTCCCACAGTTCGTCGACAATCGTACCAGGCTCAGTTGCTTGCTAAAGTATCTTCGAACAGTCGTATTCATCGTCACGCCACCCCAACTGTCGTTCTCCGTCGTTTCCAAACTGAAGTCTGTACCTCCCTTTCTGTACCATCGTAACGTTAAATTTAAAATTTCGCGTCTGTTAACTGTCATCGCCGCCATTTTTCGTCATGGCATAATCATCCGCACTATGCAGCACGGAACGTCCTGTACGCGTGCACATAGGCACACACAGATAAAGATGAATTCATGCACCTGTTCTCCGTACACGAGATTTTAATTAAATATGAAAGCGGAATACCAACGCGCTGGCCGAGATCGAATGCAAAATGAGAGACAAAAAGGCTTGCCGTTGAACGTCAGCGCCGATGTTCGCGCCGTTGAACATTTGTTCGCTTCTCCTCGCGGTCTGTCAACCCTTGGCCAACCCCTCTCCGTCCTCGGTTCACCCTGTTTTACCTCATACCGCCGTTACCAGTTGGCATGGTAAGTTGCGGAAGTCAGTCGAAAATACGTGTTTCTCGATTAACGCCTGAAACTCTCCTTCTGCCGGAAGATTTTATTTTCGCGGACCAATTACGACAGTGATCCGATTTCAAATTCGAGAAATAGTAGCTCAAATGACAAATATTAAACTAATATTTTGTTTCCAATTTTCGCGGAGGTTGACGTGAAAATCATGGATAGATGTAGCTTAAATTGGACTCACGTTTTTCTGGACCGGAGAAGGAATGTTGCGTTTGAAGAGTAGACAGAAAATACTCAGCAGGAATCGCGTACATGTTTCTGAAATAGAAAACAGAGGGTTAATCTAAAAAAATTATATTTTTACAAAAAACGTCACAGAAAAGCAATCGTACTAATGGTCAGTATATGTACAAAAGTTAATAAAACAAGGCGGAACAAATAATTATTCGTTGAAAATGTTGGTAGAATGTGTAATGTGCCTGTAATAATCGCGGCATTAAGTGAGGCATGTGCACGATAGATCCTAACATTTTACATCGTATGCCAGCAATCTGTTTGGTTCAGAAACATTATACGGAAGCGGGGGCTACTAACTTAACTCAGAACAGAAGCAATAGATTGACTATTAATGCCCGACAAACATATTCAATTAATCAAAATTCCGGATAGAGTAAACGTTGAATATTGATCACGTCACATACTTGTTCGTTAATTGGTACCGAATTATGCAGATTATGATGTGCGTGCTGTATAACAGATTGCGATGTTGGGAGAATACTGCGTAGTATGCCATTAGAGACATAATCCGTAAATCCGATAGTTGACGTGTGCCTACGACACTTGAACTTCAATTACGGTATAATCTACAGTATAATTATGCCATACGACAGTATTACAACCGTACACGTACGCCGGACAGTTGTATACTAATGATCCACACTTGCGTGACCTTAGACAACCATTAGGAGGACCCATATGGGCGCTCGTAGAATCTGTAATGCGTAGATTTAGCAAACATAGATATTTACCATACGCAAGGCATTGTGCACTGCCAGCCACGACTACATTGTATTTACGGTTGACTGGTGGTTGCATCATTTAACGCTATCGCGGTTCCATGAAAAAATGTTCATACAATCATTTGTTATCTTTTCCTTGGAAGATGCTATATACTCGATGCGCGTAACAGGGTTTATGAGTATTAAATTTACTGCTGTCCACGTGTATTCAAATCCAGCCACGTCAGACTCATTTTCGTTGTTATCGAACCGAAGATGATTTTCGTTTCCCTTTGAAATGCAATCGCGGAAAGGGGAGAGGATCAAAGTACGCGTCCGCGAATTCGAGCCCATTGATGGAGCTGTATTGTGCAAGAAAGAGGGGAGTAGAGGGGTGAGACTGAATCCGAAAATTCCGGGAGAATTCACGGCGATACGTACTGGAATCCTATGAAGCACGCCGTTATTATTTTTCACGAATTCTACGGCGACAACTTTTTCTGTCCGCAAACTATTTGCCGGGATTCATATTTGAGTGTGTCGAGGATGAAATCTGACTGTAACGTCAACGAGACGGCTTGTCGGTTCACGCTTGACACGGCAAAGTAATTAGATACTGTTGAACGTTCGAGTTCAAATGAATCGCGCTGGACTTTACGATTTCGCGCATTGCAGCGTTTCGATTCGACGAACGCGCGTTACGATTCCGCGAGTGCAATGTGTTTGGAGGTGTAAATATTAAACGCGGGGTAAAATCGTGCTTCACGATACGGAATGGACCGGTGTAACGTGTGACAGGATTACATTGACACTGGCGGAAGGACCGAGTCGTGAAATTGAATATGTCGTGCTGAATGGCTCGCTCGACGTATATTTTCGAATTATAATTTTAATCTAGGTATAATTATATTTAAATATAGTTATAACTGGCCACTTGTAGTGAGGATGATGATCATAATATTTGTATGTTATAGCACGTCAAAGATTATAGCTAAAATCTCTTTTGTATTATCTACGAATTCATGTACGAAAAATAAAAAATCTCATATATTGTGATATTCGTTGTAGAATAATGTCGAGAATAGCTCGTACATTATATACGTGAGATAGATTGCATCGTACAGGCACCATACGTGCCAAAATGAAATGACTAGTACTTCCGTGAACGTACTCGTAATATGCAGCAAATGACTAGCAGCAACTTCTTACTTCGTCAGCGACTCAACATTCCCCGTCTCTCAGCTGATACTTGACGCGAACATGGATGCACTCCTCCTTATCTGCGCATAATTGCTCCTGACGGCGGCGATACTTTGCTTTCAGGGCGGCAGGGCACGGAGATTAAATTCAACATCGACGGCGACGCTTATGGCTTTTACAACATATACCAGTATCAACGGAATGAGGACGGCCGTTTCGATTACACGCTCATCGGCACGTGGAAAGAGGAGTGAGTCGATTATAATCATTATTTCATAACGTGCTATACATTAATATGCCTCCTAATGACATTTCAATATCGCAGTGCATTTGTAGTTATTCATACATTCGTATGTATTTATATGCAAATTATTGTCATCATTAATCTTTAACGTTGTTTGAAAATTGATAGATGGCCGTATGTTGTATGTTGAAATGTACTTTTTTTGCGATGCGATGTATTGCGTACAAAAGAGAATCTATAAGTTAATGTTCAAACGAATTTAAAGTCGTCCAGTCAACGGTAGGATTATATTCTATGCAATGTCAACACTGGACAAAGCAAACTTTAAAGCAACTAGATCGCGAAATTGTTGGTAATGGATAAATAAATGTAGCTAAACACAAACGAAAATGGCTGGGAAAATTGTTGCAGAGAATTTAAAAATTACGGTTATGACATCAACGCTGTAAACGATTTCAACGTAAAATGCTCGGTAGCAAATAGCCCGTGTCAGTTCCGTATATTTCATGTCTTCAATGCGATTTTCAGATTAATACTCGACATTAACATGACCCGGTGGGCAACCGGCGCTGGAGACGTACACATACCGCGGAGCCTTTGCAGCGATAACTGTCCCTTCGGCCACGTTCGTAACTTTCAGGTGAGCGAGAAATTAAGGAAAATCACTGATACCTTAACATATTTCAAATGAGACTCATAATCCGACGAAAAACAAAAATATGGAATGAATTATAAACGACTCCCACTGTCAGACCTCAATTACGAACAGTGACACAGCGACAGTCGAGCATCGCAAAATTATAACCACTGAAAATTGGATGAGCGCGACAAAATGACACATGCGGTACGACGTAAAAGTGCCCGATCCTCTATGAAAAAATAATTCGAAAACACTCGCTACATTTTATTCATCAGACGCTTTCTCGTAAATAACTCACTTTCATGTGTGATCACGTATAACACATAAAGTCAGATCTATTTCCCGTGCCATTCGTGTCAGAAACAAAACAATCAAAAACTCTCTGCTTTTTAACAAATTTCCATATTTCACTACCGAAACACGCGATCAGTACGTACATAACTTTTTCGAAAATCACAATTTTCCCCAACTCCTTATTTCATGCAGTTAACACAAGTTTGCGTCTGAGATACTCAATTTACTCAACGAGAAAGGTCAGAGCGCGTTGCGTTGAAAGCAATCACAAGAACGGAAATAAATGAGAAAAGGGAGGAAGGGAAGGAAGGTCGTAGCAAAGCGACCACTGTATCAAGTGCCAGGCAAACTACTTATGTTAAATGCGGATTAGCTTCGACGAAATGTTACGTCTTACTGTGCACGGTGCCGTGCAGTCGGGGTAAGAAGCAAATCCCGTTGCTAGCAATCCACTTTAGCTCACCTCGACCGCCATGTCGGACTAAAAGCGATTTTAGAACGATCCTAAGCACTGAAAAGCAGAGGGCACCTTAAATACCACCGTGTGCCGTGGTCAGAGGTTCAAGTCCATAGCACGTCGGACCACAAATTCGGCTACGACAGACATTTCGTTATTGATCAGGTGCAGTGGGAGAACTCAGAGAGTTATTGCTGTCGTAGACTGTACTCTATGATTTCGAGACATAAAACTGATTCAGGGACTGCACCTATGAATGAAAGTATATTAAGATAGAAATTTGTTTAGAACATTATTACTTTGGTAGACGTTGTAAAGAGAGCTCTGCTTGAAAATAACTTGCTGCGTAAGTTACCATGAGTTTTTGAGTATATGGTTCTTTATGAAAAACTTGGTTTGAAAGTAAAGGAAATCTTTGAAGCTAACTTGCGATTGGAAGTGATGGCTTTGTTGAGGAAAATACAATTTTTATTGAGTCTCCCGCGTGATATCGAATAAGTTCGAGGAGAGAGAACGAGCTCGAACTCGTTCGAACTGATAGCAGTCGACAATTAGTGTCAGACTGACAACCGACGGAGTCACCTGACAAGTGACATTCATTATCGTACGGGCGGCACAGCGATATCATAGACTGGACACCACTATCGGACGAATGGTGAGCGAAATTTAACGTTGGCCACGTTCAATTGTCAGCCATCACCGTGGTGGGAGGATAACGTACACGTTGCTTGTTTTAAATAACTAAATCATCACGATGGTACCTGGGTGGATTTATTACGACACTGATCACTAAAATCAAAAGAAACCGACATTCTTCGATACATGATATCTCATGTATAATATTACAGGTGTTTTCTTATTAAACAATGTACCATTTCTATTGTTCCGTAAAAAATCGTTTAGCAACCATTTTTAACGTCATACGTATAAAAACAGAATAATCGATTTGGACAAAATTGAAAACTAGATTTGTACACGAACAGAAATGTTGCGGTATGGAAAGAATGTACTTCAATATATCGGGGGAGAAGAAGGGCGAAATTTTTGTTTTATTTTGCTGATTGAACGAACGCCTATCGTGAGCTAATTGTTCCCGCTCGTCCGGCCAATTATTTCATTCACTATATCCGTCCACGCAGAACGTGTCGATAAGGCCGAATGAACTATGCACTTTCCATCGGCTGTCGCATTATCGGTAGTATTTCCGATAATAGGAAAATACACTGGCAGAGCCACGAACGATGAAACTGGAATCCCGGAGGACTCTGGTTCTTTCTCGGAACATATTACTCACCCCACTCTCTTTCCTGACCGCCCCTGCACTTCTCTGCGCCCTCGATCCTCTTTTTCCAGAAGATTGCAGAGTTAATCTTGAAACAATGAGGTTTAGTGCTAGACGCAAACCTCCGGACGAAAAAGTGGACACCGACAAAATCAGCAAAATTTCTAATTACATAGCATCGAATCATTCTCGAATGATAGTCATCGTTTGCTAAAATCCATTTGATGCGAAATAACATATCAATGCGAATCAACTGAAATCGAAACTGTAGCAGATACAATATGTAGATTAATGCGTAGATCTGCTTTAATTAATTTCTCTATGTACACCGAAATGCTATGATTATTCCCGCTCGTAGGAGGCCTGCTGCTGGAGCTGCGTAGCATGTCGAGAGGACGCATACGTCTTCAACGACACTTGTCGCAGTTGCGGGCCTGGATATGCGCCGGACGAGACGATGAAGAGCTGCGTCAAGCTGACCGCTGAAGTGATACCTTGGACCAGTCCCTGGGCTCTGGTGCCCTTAGTGTTCGCTTCGATAGGCATACTCAGCACCCTCTTCACCACCGTCGTCTTCATACGGTAAATATTAAACATTCAAAATACAACCACGCATGACATTTATTTATACGATAATTTGTTCTACCCGGTGTCACACTCAGTCCGTCATAGTTCATCATTACTTTCGTATAGGTCTATATCTGTTTGCATACATACGTTTTCATTTGCAACATGTGTGGTCCTGTTATAGAGAATACTTATTCCGATTATTCTATTTTTAAAGAGAAAAAACGAGGAAATGATAATGTTTAGGCGTAGGCAACGGCCTCGTTATGAGGATCGAATACACTTTTAATAGGCAGTATCCACGATCTGACAGCGAGAGACAGCCGGGAATTTGATTACCCCTAATGACTATCCACCAACTGATTGATGTAGCGCGAGCGTTTTTCCCATTCTCTCCCCACAGTGTCGGTTAATTGGCTTAATTGGTTCTCATCTCACGGGCAGGTATCTAATTTCTCGTCGATTTTCCAGCGACTCAATTAAAGCCGACGTCCAGTCCCTGCCGCCGGATAATTGAAAATAAGAATAAGAATATGAGTATGTATATGCAAATTGCGAATTAATTGAAAGCGACACAATTTGACTTTCAACCGAACCCCATTGACAATGAGACCCGACCGAAAATTATGCTACATTCCCATCCCCCCCCATCGTCCGAATAAAACAATACTTAGGGCTCGAGGGACGAAAAAATTACAGTTTCAACCGGACACCCGTGATAATGGCGTCCGGTCGAGAATTATGCTACGTTCTGCTGGTGGGCATACTATCCTGCTACGGGATGAGCTTCATCATACTCAGCAAGCCGACCACCTGGAACTGCACATACCTGAGAATCGGTCTAGGCCTATGCCTCAGCATCTGCTACAGCGCGATACTAACGAAGACGAATCGTATCTCGCGGATCTTCAATCAAGGCACGAAAAGCTGCAAGAGGCCCTCGTACACGTCCCCGAAAAGCCAAGTGGTAATAGCTATCGGTGAGTACGTGGTCTCCGAGCCAAAGTTTACGACCAATAGTGTTCCGACAGCCAATGACAAGACTTTTCCACCTTCCAACGCCGCTATCGAACTCGTCTAGCGTGAAAAATTTGCTGAGTACGAACGGCATATGTCGCCGTGGGTGAATCGCAAAATTTGTCTTACTCACAGTACAATTTCGGAATGTTTGTCGGTCGCAAATGGGACAGGAGGAAGTAATTTGAAGCTTCGTTCCTTAACGCGTTACGTATTCTGCAATAAACGATGTGTGGGCGGGCTCTATACGGTGTTGCTGATATTGCAGAGATAGAGCATGTAATATAGATAGTTTATACGTGAGAGGATCTATACACTGCGAAGTCTATTAACCGTCATAGTGAAACAAGGTTGCGAGTAGATTTCGTAGTCTACGTGCTGTAGACCCTGCACTGTGAGACGGTGCACAATTTTATGATGTCCCCAGTCGGTACTTTTCACTTGACGCGGAACGACTCAAATCTGCATACACATATGCACTATACAGCATCTGAAATTTTCAATACTCAGCCTGCAAAAGTCTCTTACCTCACAGCATACCGAGGGTATAGAATTGAAAATGTTCTCCAGCCTATTCCGTTGAAATTATAATCGTACCATGTTCGTATTTCTATCTAACCCCGAGTAAGAAAGTGAAAAGAAATCGAATGCCTAACTTGCCGTTCGACAATATTGTCCGTCGACCGCGTCCCTCTTTGAGCTTGACCCCGAATTACGTAACTCCCGTTTGTGCAGGGATCACTGTAGTTCAACTGATCGGTGCCATCGTTTGGCTGATAATCGAGCCCCCGGACACGACGGAGATTCATCCCTACCCACTGTCGGCGGTACTCACCTGTCGCGTCTCAACATTCTCGCTCATGATGTCGCTGGTCTACAACATGTTCCTCATCCTCATGTGCACCCTGTACGCGTTCAAAACGCGCAAAATACCGGAGAATTTCAACGAGGCGAAGTACATCGGCTTTACCATGTACTCCACCTGCATCGTTTGGCTCGCCTTCGTGCCGATTTATTTCGGCTCGAACAACGATTACAAAGTACGTTGACACTTATTTCCTTATTGTTAGCGCAAAAATTTCTGCTTGGCAAAGTTGGCCCGAGCAGCGACTGGGGTGTTGCGATTCTTTGTGCTGTCTTGTTTCACAATTTATGACAAACAACGACTCCAAAGTACGGAACGGTACAAGTTACGGTGTCTGCGTAAGAAGAGATTCTACTCGCGGGAGTTGAAGGGCAAAAAACGTCCCGAACGGCGCACAGTGTGTTATTTCGGCAATCTAGGTGGACAAAAGTCCAAAAATGTGTTGGGTTAAATGCTGTAACGCGATGTGGTGCAATAGTATAGACTATGAATATCTTTGTGAACACTTTATTGAGACGTACAATACGCACGTGACGGTGGCTCTTTTGGGACTGAGACTGGACTGAGCGTGTACGGACGACGCTGCGCATTATTCGGCACGGACGCGTAGCGGCAACTCCGCTTACATAGTACCGCAGACATTGCGAACACGCGGGATACTTAAAATTACCTGAGTCGATTCGTCGTCGTTGCTCTACATTCAACAAAATGATGTTCTTTTTTTTAAGTGGACGCTATTGCTTGTGTTCAGAGGGATATTAGGTAGTCTCGAAACCGAAACTGTTTACTCTCTTGCCTTCAACACAGGGTGTTGGGACATGTTTGAACCCACCCGTATTCATCTTGCAAATTAATGGTCTGCGCTCGTTATTCTCAGTTCGTTCTGTTTACCCGTAAATTCCGGAAAAGTGGCAAGTCTTCCTGGTTTTTTTTTATTCATACCGAATTGTACCTTCAATATGGTATGTTCTGCTCGTTTTTCTTACATAAATATCAATTGTTTTTATGCAGTTATTGTTCTTCAAAGTTTGGGCTCCACAAAGCGAAATATTCGTTTACTACATGACATTAAGGTTAACTTTTCCTTACTTATTCCGCAAAATTCCAACTAGATTCTTTTATAGACTTAATCTATGAGCATTCAAGTACTTAAAACTGTAAAAACATTCTGCGCATTCTTGCGCTTTTGGTAGAAAGTGAATATTTTTTATCTGCGTGTAGAATGAGCACAAATGCGAAAAAGGCCATATTTGCAAGCTATGTTATCATTCATAATTTGTTAAGAATATATTTTTGAACTATAATTGTTGTTCTGTTCATATTAAATTTAGATATTATGTAAAACAAATTACATAATATCTAAATTTATAATAATTTTTCAAAATTTTTTTTTTTTTGGGCTCAAAATTTGTTTTTTCACCAGGTTATTTTCTTTTCATTTTGACTACTTACAGCTGAAAAAAAATTAAAAATCATATTCAAGCACCAAGACGGTACTTTTGTCCCGCTAGATTGCCAAAATAACACACTGTGCGGCGGATGGAATTCCTTATTATTATTCATAGGAAGGTGTGACGCAGATTGTTCATTCGAACGTTTTCACTTCATTGAGCACGCTTTGACCGTAAATCGCGGAGACGATGTTTCGGCGGAGTGGCGGAGCAGAGCTTTTTCTTTAAAAGGGGAAATAAATAAACAGGATCGAACTGAAGCTGCTCGTGATGGAACGGAAGTGCGGATGTAAACGATGTTAATTTCCTTTATGTCCAATAATTTGCAGAACTTGGTGTAGAGTTTAAAAGCAGACATTAAAACGTTGTCTCCTAGACTCACATTTAGATTAAAGGATTCAAGCGGAGCACTTGACAACAGACAGTTTTCCAAGATCGTCAAACGAGAAAAACTAATTGCGTCTTGTATTATTATGTCTGTGTTTCTTTATGCACTTACTTTTATATTAAGGACTATATAAAGCGTTTCAGTCTCTTGTTCATGTCGCTTGTATGTATTCCACTTGCTCGAACCATTCGATTCATCCGATGCAAGTTGCTATCGTGAAAGATTTTCTTTCATTCCCAATATCATAAAAGAGCCTCAGAAACGAAGTTCTCTTTTTCTTTGCACCTATATGCTTTCAGGAAGAGACCTCTACCGAAGTATGTGCCGTCTTGTTTAAGTCGTATCTTTTGAAGATGGGATTGGGTTGAGGATGCATTTCCACTGGCTCGTTCCTCTCGTTTGCAGGTTCAGATAGCGAGCATGTGCATGTGCATCAACATCTCCGCATCGGTAGCACTTGGCTGCTTATTCACACCCAAGGTCTACCTGGTACTCTTCCAGCCGTACAAGAACGTCCGGCCGAGACATCCAAACGTGAGTTTGCCAAATAATTCCAAACATTCTCCAACAGTACTCTACGGTTATATATTCAGAGATTTGTCCAATTTTTTGTTCATCCCTTCAAGCATCGTAATTTATGATAAAATACTATATGCATATACGTTATAGTATTTTATATATTTGTTCTTATATTGATGGCTTGGTAGTTTGATTACGTCACTCTGATTATTTAACTATGAAACGTGTGTATATAGGATCAAACAAAATCCTCGTCTTTGTACATTGTGTCCGTTCGTCCGAGCATTGCATTGCTTAAATTGCATTAGATTTGATTTGTCATAAAAAACATCTGCAGGATTATCGTGTTGAACAAATTTGACGAATATGCAATATAAGAAATGGACAATATGTTGACGAACTAGAGGCCATTTACGCAAATCGATTCATTGATCATTTATGACTCAGAATCTTGAAAGATCGTTCTCGCGAAGATTACTAAACGAGTGATGCGCGAGTCATATTTGCACCCCTGAAGGAATAACTCATTAGCCGGTTTAATTAAACTTCAAGGGAGATATGCAAGTGCTCGGTCAGCCGAGCAGTCAATGGATTCTCAATCGCTTTAAGTAACTTCATTTGCGAGTCACCGATGCCCTTTCGCCAAATTCCCCGAGCTAATTTTAACACCGCGACTTGGTCTGCAGTCTTTCCCCGTCAAACTCTCAATTCGTAAGCGACTAATTAACGATATGCATCCGCAGTTTAAAATGTTGAGCGCATTTCGCGGAATATTTCGATATTTTTACAGACTTCCTCTAACACCATCTCGCTTTAAGTGACGAGTTTTCGACGGGAAAAGTGGAGGATCATTAACCTGAGCACTCTTCATAATAATCATTCCGTATCATAATTTCCATTTTTCCCAGCCGTCTCTTCCTTCTGCCCAAACACTGAGCTTTCGATGTATTTAATCGCCAGGCCCGTAAACCGCTCGAACTTTTCGTCGATCACAAACTTCATCCGCAAGACCTAATATCTGCCGAAAGAAGTCTCTCAAACGCGCCCAACTCGCACGGTCATCACAGTTCTCGCACGCGTACGCAGAAACGGCGTGTCGACTCGAGCACATACGTCTGATCAATATTCCGTCCTCATCAATGCCGCGACTATACTTCGCGGTCCGTCGGATTATCCTGCAAAGCATCCACGGAATTCAACGTGCGGTTTGCGGGCGGTGCAGCGGCGGGCGTCGGGGAGCAGTCGCTTGTCACGGCGCGTTATAAACAATGGCTGGAAGCGAGCCTTCCCGATCCACCAACTTCCTCATTTTCTTCATCAATATTCCAGCCTCGCCGGCCGCACCGTGCACGCGCAGGAGTAACGGTCCGCGTTATCTCCGCCGGGCGAATACTCCAATTTCTCGGAAATTCCGCCGACCGACGGGCGCGGCTCTATATTCGTGAATAATAGAATGATCGGGTGGCCAATGGCCAGCGCTCGTTTTGATGTATGTCGGAAGTTGGTTAACGCTCCATTTTAGATATCACCCGGGCACGGGAATAAAAAAAAACGCAGTTTTGCGGGTGGAGCGAGAGACTGTAAATACGGAAGTTTGAGTCGGGCCGGAAAATGTTTGGAAACGTTAAACGCGGTACGGTGACGTTGACATTGGCGGACGTTCGATTGGATGCGGTGTGGGCGTGCAGTCTAATTGCGTAAATGCAGGTGAAAACATTTGCGGCGACTATTAAATGTCGTTCGTTCTTTGACGTTAATGAAAGTGGTAAGAAGTGTTGTGGCACGGGCTGCGGAATGTTAATTGTTAAATTACGTGCAAAATTGCCTGGCTCGAACGTTTCACGTGACGGTGCTGTAACCAGTGCACGCAGCTATACTAGTAATTTTCTCTCATCCACGATCAATATTGAAAGCTCATCCAGTGGGCGTTGTAACCAAGTAACACGCGAATAGACGTTTGACAACGTTCGGGAGCCGCAGTGATGCGAATTTAAATAATACCGACTAGAACGATGTTGGCGGGAGGATATATACCGCATACTAATTGCGTGTACGTAAATTTTCAGCAGAAATTCTGTTCATCGGAGATATTTAGAACAGTATTGAGCACAGGATCGGCTTACCATAAGCCCTGTATAAACTGCGCGAACAACGATATCCGTACGATTTTTCGTGAGATAGAATAGTTTACTGGACACGATATCCCTTTCAGTCAGCTCTTACGATAAACAGAGGATACTATCGGCATATTCTATTCTCAACAACTCGCGAGAGAAATTCTCTTGACAAGACGTCAAAATCATACGTAATTTTGTACAAAAGGGGTTAATCATTTAGAACAGCAAAACGCGACGTTTTTCACCTACATCTCCTTCTTTTCCCATTAGCACTCACACTGCAACTTGTCTTATAGTCTCAGCTAAAGCTAATTCATACACTCCTTCAATCGTGGAAGACAAGCAACCGCCTTTAATCCTCGAACAATGAAATCATTCTTCTTTTCTGCAACAACCACGAAATCATCCTTCCAAATCCTCCAATACGCACTGAAGCGAGACAAAGATAAAATCATCCATGTGACGTGACACGTGGGCAAAAGACCGTCATTTGCAATTATCTTGACTGTATAAGAAACATACATACATACGATCAACCTTTCAAAATACACACTTCATCCGTTACTTTGCTCACACCTCACGTCACCCAGCTGAACGTATCTTTGCCTCAAAGCAGTTGCCTAAAGCCGTGTCTGGTACCAAATCCAGCCTAAGATCACAACACCTAAACATTATTCCTCGAACAATGAAATCATTCATTTCTTCTGCAACAACCACGGTATCTTCCTTCCAAATCTTCCAATACGCACTGAAGTGAGACAAAGATAAAATCATCCATGTAACGTCACACGTCGGCAAAAGACCGTCATTTGCAATTATCTTGAATGTATAAAAAATATACATATACATGATCAACCTTTCAAAATACACTCTTCATCCGTTACTTTGCTCACACCTCACGTCACCCAGCTGAACGTATCTTTGCCTCAAAGCAGTTGCCTAAAGCCGTGTCTGGTACCAAATCCAGCCTAAGATCACAACACCTAAACATTATTCCTCGAACAATGAAATCATTCATTTCTTCTGCAACAACCACGATATCTTCCTTCCAAATCTTCCAATACGCACTGAAGTGACACAAGGATAAAATCATCCATGTAACGTGACACGTGGGCAAAAGACCATCATTTGCAATTATCTTGAATGTATAAAAAATATACATATACATGATCAACCTTTCAAAATACACTCTTCATCCATTACTTCCCTCCCGCGTCACGTCACCCAGCTGAACGCATCTTTGCCTGAAAGCAGTTGCCTAAAGCCATGTCCGGTACCAAATCCAGCCTAAAATCACAACACCTAACCATTCCACGCCCCCTCCGGCAATAATGAACCCCCCCATTCCGTAAGCGCAGCAGTAATCGATGACTGGCACATTTGCCGTACGCCGTCATCCCGGTCGCTGAAGAATTCGTCGCGGCATGTTGCAGCCTGACGGCGCGCAGGGCGGAAATCGTCCGGCGTACAGCATGCGGTTCTCCGGGGCCCGCAGCCAGACGATGCAGAGTGTGACCTCGGGCTCGCGCAGCAGTCCTCCGCCGCCTTCCCGCTCGGGACAGGGGGAGCCGAAGCACGCGAACGGTGAGACACAGGCACTGGCGAGCCCGTCCGTAGAGGAGACGTCTGTTAGCTAGGTCGCTCTTATACACCTCCCACCCTGTCCAGAGGAGGAGGAAGGGGAGGAGGTGGCGGGTAAGGCAGAGGCGGAGGCGGAGGCGGAGGCTGACGACGAGGACGAAAGGTCGGCCGGCGAGGACGCGCAGGACGAGGCCGACGACGCTGCCAGCTCGAGTCGCATTGGTGTCACGATGGACGGGTTTGCGTGTGGCGAGAGTCGCGATGAACGCGCTCACTCCATGCAGGTGACTATCTTCGCTCGCTTCTTTCGTATTGCAGTGTCACTGTCGCTTGCTGTAGAACGTTTGGCATCGCTGCGATCGTGCGAAATCGGCGGAGACACTTCCGAACTTTCGGACCTTACTGTCGCGTTCGTTGTTTCGTCATGCTTTCCGATCACTTCTCTCTCTTACGTCGCCCGACGTCGCGGATCGAGTACGTAGGCACTCCTTGTGCATCATGCGCGTAGACGTAGATTAGAAGCTAGAAGATCGGTGGAGTCTGAACATGCAACACAAACACAAAAAGCTGGCTTTGCCGAACCGCCGTTACGAAACGTCCTATAACAGGTTTCCCCGTCGTGCTTGTCGCTCCAGTCGGTCGGCTCGACGAGAGGCAACCGCATCAGCAGCATCTCCGAGAGAGTCGACGCGTACGCGAGGAGGACAAGCGTGGGGCGCGCGAACGACGATCAAATCACGTGCGTTTACAGCGCATCGCCGACGTACTCGGAGTTCTCGTCGTAATTTCCGGCCGACGCGGGAATGGGACGGAGCACGCCGGCAACGCGGGGATCACGTGCGAGCAACTTTTCGCCCACGGAAAACGAGAGGCGAGGTCTCGTTTAGTCGCTCCCGATCTCTCGTACGCGCACGTACTAATATTAAGGATCCTTCGATCTTCGTCGAATTCTCGGTGTTTCGATGACGGAGCACGGATGAGACGTTTAAGCGACGTGCCTTGATGTGAGTCGTAACAAAAGAAAATCATCGGCGTGCCGTATGGGTGTGCAGAGAGAAGGTTGGAAAAATGGGAGGATAAGTGATTCGAGTCTGTATGGAATATCAGGCGGGAGACGTTTAAGTAAAATGCCTCGACAAGTTAGTGATCGCGATCGTGAATCGTGCTTCAGCAATCATTGGTCAACGGTAGGATGGTACAAAGTTCGATGATGGGGAATGAGCGTTGAAGCGAATTTACTATCGTATGTTGGGACGACTGTCCGCCACGAAGGACATTCGGTTTTACGTCCACCCGTCTGATAAATTTGAACAAGAATTTCGCGTCGCTCTCAAATATGCACGAGTAACGGGAAACGTTGCGCGCACAAAGGAAGTCGCTTTTCCGCGCGATACCAGCGACAGAACTGCGTTTGCGGATATACATGCGAACGCGCTAAATGTTTTATCGGGATAGAACGAGGGATGGCGAGAGATAGGGGAGAGAGAAAGAGAGAGAGGAAGAGGAACGAATCAAGCGGGGAAAGCAAGCGGCAAAAATAGCAGAGTCGAAGTGCAGTTAACGAAATTTTTCAGAACGACGTTTCGCTTGTGCGTAAAACATGCAAGTGATAGAAAAACAAAGGGATCATCCGGTTCCCCGCGCACAGCGGCATAAAATATCGTCCACCCCTTTTCAGCAAAACCCAAAACCGACCTTTGGGAAGCGATAACCTTCTCATCGTTTCCTGTAGAATTCGCGCGGATATAATTGAAAACTATCAACCTATCGTTATCAGGGCACTAACGTTCTCGTTCGTGACTTTATCAATTATCTTCGAGTGAAACAAGCCAACAATAGCGACTGACGGAAGTATTTGAGATGGCACACGATTATCGCGAAGCTCCAAGATGTTAGGATTTTTTACGTTTACAGGATATTTGATACTTGTAGTGTCGAAGATCGAGAGGATCGAAGGATCGCAACTGGGGATGCCTCCCGGAGGCGAGTACGAAATACTCGACTATTTCATCTGCCATGTCCTCGCTCGTCCGAACAATCGGCGCAGACTGCAATTTTGTACAGCTGTTTGTATCTAATTGTGGCGCCAGCGTTTATAGGCGCGCACTGCGGCGACGATTTCTTCGAAACTACACGCACGGCATACAGAACTAACACGTGTGTATGTATATACATGCGTACGCATATGTACATATTAGCCTATAATTGGGGGGAAAAAAAATGTAGGTTCGTTCGTTGCACCGTGCACGTAAACGATCGAGTACCGTGAATAATTAATTAGTCTAACCTCTACTCTGAGCAGAGTCACAAAAAGATATATCATTATCATGACAAATTGCAACGTTTAAAATTGCACCGTAATGCACGTGTTGATTGAATTTCAATGCAGCGAAATATGGCGCTAAAATAATATTAACGATCGAATACTCAATTAAACAGTCTTTTCCAAATGTTCCGGTCAATGAACGCGAAAGCACAGAATCGATAGTTTACGTGGCAGTGTGCAAGGAAGAACGAGAAACGAAAAGTGGAACGAGGTAGTTTTGAACGTATAGGAATATAATTTAATTAAACGGAAAAACGAGAGAATCTCTTCCGAGCAACCGATGCAACCTAACAATGCTAACGACGTTCTTGTACAAAGGTGAATAGTAAGGGTGACGGGATTATAACGTTATATCAAATGAATTCCACATGCAGCAGCACGATAAGAATTGCTAGGTAAGAAAAAACGACTCGGCGAAAAACAGTTTCGGCGCTAGTTAACTATATTTATCATTAGTGTAAGCGTATGTCAAAATTGTCGGCCGATCTTCAGTTTCGAGCTACAGTTGCCTCCTAGTTGGTCGCAACGATTTGACGGGCGATCGACCGGAGTACAAGCGAGTCAATAATTTCCATTCACGGAATCGACTAATTCTTTCGTACTCTGACAATATTTGAATTGCGCGACATAATCGCTCATCTTATTTGTCGCCGGATCATTATACTCACAGCATACGTTAAATTTTCCAAGTACTAGACACCGTAATATACACAGTGTGGAACAGCGGACTGTACCAATTCTAAATTCCATTTGATCGGGACGTACTGATCCATACGCAATAAGCAACTGACAAAAATGAGCAGTTAATACAAGTTTTCGCGAAAATTCGATAAACTATGTGGCAAAAAGCGTTTCCCCGCTAGGATACCGAAATAATTAAATACAAAATCCACTGCTCCGCCGATTCAACGCCTCATGTTCAGGAAAAGAAAAAAAAAATCGAATAATGAATAACGAAAGTTGAGAAAGAACGGTTCCTCTTTAAGAACCCGCTTTCAAGAGTGCTTTCAGCTAAGAGCGTTCCTTTTATACATTCGGCGATCCTCGATCGATGACGCTCCCGCCTAAATGCAAGTTAAAAATAGTGCGGACGTGACGCTGATATTCACTAGAATCTTGATGCACGGCAACGGGGTGACGAAAAAGACTCAGTAACATTACATCAATCGCAAAGTGCGCACGAACGAGTTGTACAATTTCAAATTCATAAGTAAACAGCATAACATAAGCTCACATCTGGTAAGATGTGAGAGTAAAGAGTAACATTGAACTCATTGAAGAAGAGTCTCTTTCGCAAAAACCATCTACCTAATCGACAGAAATTCCTTTCGTCAGCGCACGTGTGCACACACCCGCTGTGTCTTGTATAATAACGTTTGTATTTAAGCGTAAGCTCGTTGTTGAAGGAGTCGGCGAATCAAACTGTACATAATTACTATGCGCAAGCGAACACACACTATACGCGTGATTAGATTAGAACTAAGGGAGCAGCGATCATTCTTCGTTGAGAGAAGAGAGAAATTCAAAATCGAGAGATATTTAGCTGCGACTGTACAAAACGTCAGTGACATTTAGCGATACAAAGCGACAGGATAACGTGAATATTGTCGTTTCGTTAATTATTCATGTTTAGCGATATTGACGCTCGTTGCCGAGTGCATTCCGAAATCTGAATCGTTCGTGTTCAAATCCGCGAGAATAATCGAGGCGGTTTGAATGTTTGGACGTTCGGTCGACGGGAGATGCGAATCTATTCTAACTTACGATTAACGTTAAATCAACGATCGTGTTAAAAATCTATTTAGGTCGATCATTAAGCTTCCTTAACTGTACATTTGTGCCAAAAGATATTTAAGTCGCGCACTGTTCAGATTTCCGTTACCGTGCGTACCCTTTCCACTTTAACAAACACATCAATTATTCCCTAAATTGACGGAGTGCCCTTAGGGAGGATGTAACGGAAAATTTAAATGAAATCCTCTCTCATTGCTCATCGAACCTTAGAGCTAGATAAAATTCTTACCACGGAACAAAAGGTCGAAGTGGTGGAAAGGTTAGCGTCATTAAATCTGAACAATGAAGATGATCTATGAATGTGCGTGCCAAAAGAAGCGGTTGAAAAGGAAGATACGCCGTGATTATGCTTACGATGATATGTCGTGATAGAGAGAATAAATAGACGCACGAGGCAGAGAGCATCGTATTTCCGGTCTAGCATGTAGTGAAACGTTAAACGAAAAATACCTCGCGCCGGGCGTGCACATCCTAAAAACCGGCAAACGTCGGGCGTCTCACGATCTCATCGACAAAGAAACAACTGCCCGCGATAATAAAGGAGAAAAGCACGAGAGACGACGTGTGGGAGGGCGAGAACAATTATTATGTACATAAGCCGGTAGCTGGTCGTGCGGTAAAGTAGCTAGAATTATAGACTTAAGAAAGATTATAACGGTGGCAAACGGTGAACTCGACGAACTCGCCACACACCCCCAGCGAAACTCAAATTCCAGTGCCAAATATTTGCAACCATCGTGATTAACGTTTCGTTTCACGTTGAAATACTTTCTCGGTAGACATAACTTTAGTTCTCCCTAGTCAACACGTAAGAATGTCGTACGCAATGATTCCATTCTTCATTCACTTTCTTATCATAAAGCATGACAGGTGGATGTGACTCATTTAAGGAAAGACAATTCTTGATTGATCAAAAACGACGAATGATGCTGGACTTCCATCGGCACGATAATCGTGCCGCACTTGTATATTATAGGATAGACACAAATACGTAGTTTGGTACAAGGTCGATGCGAAAGATGCTCCCTGCGGTGTGGCGGAACCACATTATCCGTGGCTCGTTCCATTAGGCTTCCAAATTAGTTCGCACCAAGTGCGAACCTGACATGCCGCGCGCCACGGGGAATAGAACTGTGTCGCTGTTATACCGTAACTTTCGTCACATTCTCTACGTATACATTTACTGTACGATACGTAAGGATACGTTTTCCCGCAATTGCGATCGACAGACATCACGATGGGACGTGAAACTTTATGACTCACAATTACTCGTGTTCGAATCGATGAGGTTGCCATTTATTCGTTTCAAATTTATTCTGCGTCAAATTTCCTGTTCGTAGCGTACTACTAACCGTAACGATGGCGAACGACACCAAATCATGTGATTCTTTGGATGACCTCAGAATCGACTATGCTCTTGCATAAACAGTGCCAAAGAGGAAATTTCCGGAAGATCTCATGCTAAACATTCACTAGGATTAGAGTCGAGTGCGAGTACGTTTTGTATATAGGTATAGAAGAGCGACGATATAAGAGCATGATTTTATATAAAATCGTGAATAAAGTCTAAGAGAATCGACTCGAATAAGTTTTGCCATTAACTAAAGTAGCGGACGGGAAGTTAAAAAAAAGAGATCGATATATCTGACGTTATACCGTAAGCATTCATTTCCGTAATTCTATCGTCTCGTTGAATATGACTGTACTCAGATCTAAATATGTAAGGAAACGTTAATATTACGTACGCCGCGCGCACGTACAATGTTGTACCGTGTAATGCAATTTTCGTAATCAAGGGACACGACTTGCCAAGTCATTGTGCTGTGTGTGAATGTCCACAAACTCAAAAGGGTACGCGTGGCTTGTCCAATACTTGGTTACTTTTCCTTTCAATTTTTCCATTGGAATACCTCATCTTCTGCTGGGTCGATACGAGTTTGTATTTGTATTCACTCCTATTTCCCTAATTGCGTTTTATGTAACGCGACGAATAACGTTGAGAGATATTAATTGAGATTTTGCCCATTTTATACTAGACCTCTACACAGAAATTGTAAAGTGGAACGTAGCCAAACGAACTCTTTTGAGTTGGACATACACTCACCCCATTCCTGCGAATATACGATAGTCGCAGGTTGATAAGAAGCTGTTACGCGGTACACCGAAAAAGACATACTTTAGAGCAGTATTCCCGATTAGATTTAACGTGGCATCGTTTCAAGGGTTGTACACTTGCAGCTAGTCATACTCAATTTTTGTATGTAACACAATCTTGCATAGATTATTGCGAATGTGCGAATGGTGTATTTAAAAGGGGAAGAGAAAAGAAAGGGAAAGAAGAAATTTTAGATTCGTTGAACGTACGAACTTTTTCGAATATACATAAAAGCCTACGAACGTTAAATGAAACAAAAAAAAAAAACACAAAGATATAAGAAAATCATACCTGTTCAATCCGCGATCGAAACACATTTAGTGATTACCATGTTTTTTAATTTTTTACGCACCACTGATTTGATACTTTGTCTCATTCATACATGGATAGTAGGCTCCCAGCTCCAAATAATTTGATACGTTAACGAAAAGGATACAAAAACGTCGGCACTGATACTTCGTGCGTAGACATGCCGCTAGTGATGAAAGAAAAATTATAAAAAAAAAACAGCGGTGCGCTTTTGTCATTACCAATACAAGTCGAAAAATAGATGAAGCAGTAAGAAACGAGAGAAAAAAGAAGAGAACGGCAGAACTATAGACTGATCGTGAAGGTAATCGAGACACGCATTAGCAACAAAAAAAGTTAGACACCTACATAAGGAATGTAGCGCTCTTTCTATAGACACGTTTTTTTCATGAAAAATCGAACGCGTAAAGGCGACAAATCGCTCCGAGGAAATCATCGTATAACGCTATTCTTACCACTAAACTATTTACGATAGTTAATAGAAGAACTCGAATTGTGACACATGGTGTTCGCGATAACGATCGACGTGATTAACGCGCTCCCAAAACTTGATGTTCCCGCAATTATACATAACGTACATTACCTACGTGTAACGCGTTACTTTCGATTAGTAAGCATCTAAATGTATAAGGGGTGTGTCGTGATTCATTGGTCAGGAAAAAAACGCTACAACAGCGAAGAGCAAGTCTACGAGCCATCGACAATTGTACTAAATAATAATTAATTATTAATTCTACATGACCTCCATTCTAGTCACGCTACTTACGAACATTCCATGATATTTGTTCGCACTCTATCCTTGTTATCGATTTGTTTTTTAGTACCTCTAGTCTACTTTCGTCCTGTACTACGAACACATTCAGTTACATTATATTATATTTATTATACGTTGAATATATTCTATAATAAATGTTGTCGAAAAAAAGATAATGCAAAGTGTTTTTTTTTATCCAAGTCCGCAAGTGTCTACAAAATGTTGCTACGAAAAAATCCTATAAATGCAAATAAACGATGCGTATTTATGTCTTTGAAATATTATCTGTGTCATCGTGAATTGTACGTTGATCGGGAATGTGGACGGAATGAAGGATATTGCACATTCAGTTTGTAAAAATATATATGTACATATATATTGCGATAACAAGTAATACTATATACATTTATTACGGCTTACTATATCGTACTCTCTGTCGGTCCTGATGACCGTAGTACTCATTAAGAATTAGTTTACAGAGGAACAAGTGGAACACAACTATCAGGAAGCATATGCTGACCCAGAACAACGTTGGCAAACCCCCTAGTTGATGACCATGTTTGTGCAGTGCTATTACATGATGATCGTGCGCTGGAGCTGTATAACAAAAAAATCATTATTACGCGGCCCCATACCACTCGAGATGCGATCAAGAACAAACAAATTCGTCAGCATATATATACCGTCGTCTACGGCGTGAACGTGTAACGCATTGCGCAGATCTTGCATATGCTGATGGTCTGACGTTATGTAGAGTATGGCCGTCAACGGTTTCGTCAGTTTCACCGGGAAATTCGTGTACGACTGACTCAGTGGAACGGGAGCGTCTAAGCAACCTGCGTCACAGCCAAAATACACGCTGTCACTCTTGTCCAATGCAACTCCGAGAATTGCACGATTGTCCTCGCCGACGGTAACCGATATGTTCAGATGGGTCACGTTTCCATAACTGATCCGCCTAACGTTTCATTACGATGTTGTAAAATAGGTCTACCAGCATTCAACACTAAACAAAGCAACGGTTCTTGTGAACCGTGGTATACACGCACTGTGCATATCTACCTATACGCTATAATACCTGAATAAATAGTCACGGTGAAGATATTGAGGATCGATGTTAAATTCTAAATGCTGATTGCTAAATCTCAAGCCACCTAAGCTTAAGACTATAGCCTGCTGAACCGCTGCTGGTCCGCCGGTCATCAAATGGTGACAACCCTGCTTCTCCAACGTCACTAGCCATGCCTCAACTATTTCGTTCACCCCATCGATCGACGATGTATCTTTCCACAAACGGGGCGCATCTCTTATTTCGAAATAATACAAAAATTAAAAAAAGTCGAATGTCAGAATTACCTGTACCCATGTACAAGTTGTTATGCGATGTTTAAGCTTACAATGTATGATGACCACGATAACAACCCTCATTCATGGCCACATTTTTCTCAACATCCGGAACACCGCGGGAGACATGAGAAAGTACGTAATACATCGTCGAGTTTATTTTATGCCCGTTAATGGCACCTCCCGCTTTGGAGTCGCTTATTCTCAGACTCGTGTACCAGTAACTTTGCCATAGACTCACATGTTCATCCCTTAGGCCCCGTTGCTGATGGAGGATTGCCTTTTTCATCACCTAAGCGAAGAAAATAACGAATGAACAAACCTCCGAATTCGACCGTCCTGTTTTTATACATTGGTACCTACTTCGATGGCTTTTTTTTTGGTCGTATCACGTTCCGTATGATACTGTTCCGACAAAATTGGCTCGCTATATTGTATACTCGTGAGAAACTCCAGTTTCACTGAACTTCTCGCTTTCACCTGCACAGTTTTCGGCGGAGCCTTATAAACTATCGACACGGCAACCACTTTATTAGAATCCGGCAGAGGTACGAATCCGTACAGTAAATTGTACTCATGATTAAAACCATCTATCTGAATCCTAAATAAAAAATACACAGTTGGCTCATGTCAAGATAAGCGGGCTGAACAAGATGCGGCACCCTCAGCTCAAACGAGGTACTAAAACATACTTTATGGATTCTAAGTGTGAATTACTCCAATGTGCAGACGTTTGTGGTTTTAGAGAAATTTCCTGTGATAGAGCAGAGGGATTGGCAATTTTAACGTCTTGTACCAAAAGTCCTTCGAAACCTCTGTGCGCATAGTACTGAAAGTCAACATGGTAACCCTCTCTAAGGCACTGATACTTATGAACAATTCCATTAGTAAAATGTGTGACTGTTGCCTCGCGGTAAGGGCTAGTCTCAGGCAACGAGTAAGTAACCAACGGTTGCCATTGCACAGTTAATAGCAACGCTCTTCCATGTTTGATGTACAACCAACCCTCCGGTGATACAGGAACACCAAACACTCCATTACCAATGTAAGGTAAGTAACGATGCTCCGTCTTCTCAGGCGTTTCGTGAAGTATATTTACATTATATTCGGCTGCGTCGAAGTAGAAACTCGCCAGCCTTTCATTCATACAGTGATCCTCAAACGCTGTCAAAGAATAACAAGTCAGCAGAGTACAAACGTGAGACTGACAAGCAGTCACTACGTACAACGAAGAATGAAAACAGTAATAAAGCAGAATAGAAACAAGGTTAGATATAGAAACACCTAGACGCTGCAGAAGTAAGAAACATAGTAAATTGCTCTCAATTACCTTCTATGGGCTCTCTCGCAGTGGAAAAAAGCCACTGCGCAAACGGTGGACCAAAATACAGAAGTACACCGCCGCAGATGATGATCAGCAGTAGGATCTTTCGGTACGAGTAATTGCTGTCCAGGAATCGGCGCACCCGTTTACCGAATTCGCGGGAATCGAGCATGCCGCCTGTTCTCATCGTGGCCAACTTAGTACACGCCACGAAATCGAAATTTTCTTGAAAGTCAGGGGCGTTCTCGTGCCACAGTAACGGGGAACATAACCTTTACGTTGTCGAATAACGGACCGCGACAACGGCTTCAAGTTATCATGTTATCATCAGCCTTCGCATGATCCTACTCAACTGCGGACGATTATGCGCGAAACTCGGTGCTGTTCGGTGAACGCAATGCGCTAAAGGACATTTTTGTGCACGACACGATGTAAACAACGACCGGTCACTAACATTTGCGTGACAAACTATACGCGCATGCGCTCGACGTGGAACTCTCCACCTGTGCACTGACCCTACTTCCCTACTTGCCCGCACTTGTCGGACCTTTTATCACTTGCACCGATTCTGCACCGTTGGACGAGTGCGCGTTATTTGCGAAATCTGATTGAAAGAAGCGTAACTTGAAGCAATGGAATGCGTAGCCTGGGTCACGGGACAACGTAACCGGTGACAAACTGGAAACAATTTAATTCTGCAGTAAGATTATGCTCTATTAAGACGTGGGTTTAAAAAACACGCAGAACTATTTGACTCGAGAGAAAGGAGAGTGTTGTGCAAAAGGCACGTAGATTGATTACATCACGTTTGTTCGACGACCTGGGCGTATCGATGCACGATATGAGTTCTTGAACGCAAACACAGTGCATGAGCCACCTGTTGTGTTAGCTTATATCTTACGCGCTTTTGTATTATCCAACCGTATAATGTAAATTTGTATGTATGTGGTGATTGTAACGTGCAGTTCGTGTAGATATAGGTGCGCAGTAATTGCCACTGGAAGAATGTAGGTAATAACGTCAGGAAGAAGCAACATACTATGTTGTGGTCAATTTCGTCTGAGAGGTAAAACAATGAATGCTCGAGTTCGAAATTAATAACGTCATAAACGCCAATATTTTTTGCCTATTTTAGCAGAGCTGCGAATCTCTGTATATTACTGTATTAGAAAACTTTTATAGTTAGAGTGAAGAAAAGTAAAATATAACATTAGAAGCTAAGCAAAGAAGACGATTAAACCATCAGAAATTATTATTTCACTGAACGAAGCATTACTTTACATCCCATAGCGATCAATGGTATTGAATTGATGCCGAATGATGGTTCCTCCATTATGTTGTATTACATAACAATTCATCGCAAAGCACATAGCCGTAATTGGTGCACGTCGAAGAAAGCACGAGGTTTCGAAAAAATGACATGCACGCACTCTTTCTTAAACCGATTAAACGATTTACTGCACCGTATATACAAATGAGTAATGCGTACGACGCAGGCACTCGCAGCGGCCGGATGTTTAATGAATGTAGTTCTTCCGACGTGACGAATCATATGGGTCGACATTCTGTCCTGCTGCTTCGAGACAATGCGAACGATTAGAGGAATTCCGTTGTCCAAATCGACCAAACGATATAATTAATCGAATTCTTAAACTTCCCCATCAACGTATAACTTTACAGAATTTTACACGATTTTGCATCATCCCTTACTTCGTCAAAATTTGACGACACCCACCTACGTACTTAGCATTACGTGTATCAAACTACTTCCTAATTAAATTGGACATTATCTTACTTGAAAATAATTATACTTTTACACCTGCTACTTCATCTACTTAATCTGTCATCATTATTATTATAATTCCCCAGATTTCTAAGTATATACTTTTCTGTCAACCGTTACCTTATTCAAACTCTTTGTTTTTCTTGTTCTTCCTGTTAAACTCAAATATTCTGAACTTTCGTCATTGTATATTCTTGAAATAAATAAAAAAAGCATCCTGACGGTGTAAGGTTGGTTTCAACCACAGCGACGTATTTTGGTGTACCTAATGTTTATGCGTACGCAGGGAGTATCTGATATTCTTTGATAAACATGCATAGCATGGCAGGATTATAAACTGACCTTTTTTCCGTAAAGATTTCCTACTAGCAAGATGGTGATCATCGTGGTTCCCGCGCCACTTCCCGCACATCCTCTTGTCATTTGGGATGCTCCCCTCTACCGTGCTTAATGTTAACAGCGAAGCACGACGAGCGGGACACAAAACACATTATAATCTGGGGAAAAAAAGCCACATCATTTAGCTGTAAATCGACAGTAACATATTATGATAAAAGTTCTCTCACCTCCTAATACGCATACTGCTGTTCCATCGTTACATAACAATAATTAAATATTTCAAAGTTACGGTCTACTTACAATGACGTTGCTTTAGTTGCGATCTTCAGTCATATTTTAAAACGTCATGTAGAAACTATAGTTTCAGTCAAATATATTAGTACTAGCTTGCACAAAAAATGATGTAAACGTCTGTATGTACATACAAATATATCGCTTTGATTAAAAATAAAGTATCGCAGAGATTTTACTACAAAAAACTCCTCTCCTCCTGTACCAGTAGTATCCCACAATTCCATTATCATTCATTCCATCCACCAACGACTCTTACGCTCTCTTAACCTAGCTTATGAGCGCAAACGTAAAATATGTGAGTACGTTAACGATAAGGGTTGGTTTTTCTTTGACTAAAACATGCGGACAGTTTAGACGAAAGCTTTTGGCCTGTACAGCATAGTCAAGTACTGCCTTCTATGGCAAGCTATACGACGGACTGTACCCAGAACGGATGCGGGGACAGATCGGTGTCACGTGAACCCTCCGGATATACCAGCTTCCTAGTCTTGCTCACCTACTTTATCGCCATTTCGTTTCATCGGAAACGCGCGGAAATCGGACGTGGCCAAACGATCGTGTAACGCCTTTCCCCAAAACGAACTTTACCCCCACATCCGCAATAAAAGTCCGAAAAAGGACACTGTCCAATCAGGGCAATGATACCGTAATGACACTATGCGAATGTATAGGTCACGCTATTAATGACACTAACAATGTATCCAACATCGACGGACGACATAAAACTAAAATATATATAATCTATCCGACAATACAATTTCATGCCACAGGCCTCTAATTGCCTCTACAGTCATTCAAAACGGTTTTCTTTTCGAAAGTACCGAGATATGGCTGCGTTTGGGCTGTGACATTATTTGCGAAATATGTCAATCAGGAATATACACGAGGCGAAGGTAGGCTCTGGGGGATTTGAAATAGTAAGGACGTTACGTGCAAACCTGAAACGATTTCCTTATCGAGGTAAAGGTTACGCAGCTCCACCCCTGATATCTTCGTAAGCCAGCCGGCCACAAATCTCGAAATCTCGGCTCCCTCTTCCCGATCCGTGAGCTCACCGTTTGACGAGCAACGCGCGGGGGTTTCGAAGGCAAGGTCGATTCCCGCGTCCCCGTTTCCACGATTAAATTCTTCCCCCGCCCCCGGGGAGACCCTTTTCCATCATCCTTGCTTATCCTGGCCCGCGAAGTCTCGCAGCTGGGGTCGCGTAAAGGATGCCATCAGGAGTGGATGCACGGAGTGAATATCTTCATGGGCATCGAATATTGCAGATTGCGGCAGTGTTTGGTTATGGTATAATAACGGAGCTTTGATAGTAAATGTCAAAATGCGATACGATGGAAATGACTGTGCTGAATATAATGGTCAAGGTGGTTGTGTGATCGTTAACGCGGATAAAATCGAGAGATTTGAAATATTATAACATGCTTCATTAATGAAATCATCCCAACTGTTATCAAAGTATTCAAACAGATGAAATTTTGGAAGTAATCTCGAATGTTCGAGCTACTTAATATATTCAAGGACTCTGCTTGAGTCGGATGATAAAGATGAGTTTAAATTGTCTCGTTATTTGGTTGCACTTGGCCAGCTGACGAAGAGACAAGACACCGGTGCTTCCTTCCGTAACCTCATCAAGCTCACGAGTGCAAGACACGCATGAGCACGTGGGCGACCAACGACAACCCCAACCACGTAGGTTAACATTACGGAAACGGGTCTACTGTTAAAAATAGCGTTCTAGTTGGATTAATGGCAAAACGGATGAACGAGCAGACGGCTGCAGGTGGTTGAAATGTGACGATTTAGACGACTTCGTTACAGTTATCCAAGCAATCTGCTTAAAGCACTAATAAACTTTCGTACGACCGATACTACAAAATACGCAAGAAGCTGCTTACCTCATCAAAGCGATTTCACCGCACAAAAATGGTTGCACAGTTAAAACGGATGTGTGTATGGGAAATGACTGCACCAATTTTCGTAAACGTGTATAGCAGACATTACACACTTTTTAGCACTGCTAATACGTCAAATTACACGAACAAGATAAGCAGAATATCCACAGCATACACACGGATTTGAAAGCAGTAGATATCTATATACTGTGCGTGATAAAACAGACCAATCATTATCAGAATTTTCCCAACAATGTCTCTAGTCAACAAATATGTTAATAGAATCTACCATTAAAATCTCTCAATGAACACCTCTACGAACTTTGCTCCTTCAAAATATTTTGTTAGCTAACGCACACGTCTACAAATTACATTCTACGAATGCACACATTACTTTTTTGCATAGTGTTAGATGCCCATTATAATGTTAATATAGAAGAGACAACCGAACGAGAGAGGTGCGGAACAAAAAGAGGGAGGGAATGAGGAGAATGGAACGAAAGGAGCATCAAAAGGAGAGCACGACGCGTGGTCGTAGGCATTGGGAATCGCGAAGTGCAGGGCTTCGCCGAGCGATGTCAACTTGATGATGATATACTGTTGCGATCTTGGTGACCCCCTTCCACCTCTTCCTCCACCAACTACTCTTCCTCTCACGCATTGCCCCTCGTTCCCTCCCCGGCGAACGTGCAACAGATGATCAGATCATTAGCGGATTTAGAAATCTCCGTCTTGCTAAACAAAACTCCACCCGTCATATTCCCCTCACCGATAATGAATCTTTCCGACGTACATAAAATCTACGAACGAATTCGAACGTTTGCCGCAATTCCCAATAACACCTCCATCCCATTCAAATTTCCAGACTGTCCATCAACGATAGAGCGCGCAGCACTCAAAAGCGACTGGCAACAGAACCTGACACCCGAATGCGTCGAAACTCCAACGTTTATCGGCTTTAGCCGCATTACCTTTATCGCGTCGTAGACATCTGTATCCCGTATTAAAATCGATCGGTCTCCGAACACCCAGCAACCTCTAAACCCACGCAGTTACCATAGACGAAGACCGATTTCTCGTACGCATCACTGCTAAGCGCACGGAAGGTAACGCCCGCGTCTAAACGGGCACTATTTACGTTTTCGAAAATAATTACTCTCCCCCAGAGAGCCCTGCCTCTCGTAGCCGCAGCCCGATATCGGCGGCAGAGGCAGAGGCAGAGGCAGAGGCAGAGGTGGCAGCGTTCGCCGAAGAGGAGGAGTAGGATGAGCAGGAGAAGAGGGACCGACGGCGAGGGGGAAGGCGAAGGAAGAGGAGTACAGGGCGGTGGTAAGGGTAAGGGTGCAGAGGCACACCAGTCGCAATCGACGACGGAGGGATGAGGCAGGGGAGAAGAGATAGGGGGAAGCCCTGGTCTTCTCCCTGTACACTGATTTCAGCCGTTCTATCCGAGCGCGAGCAGTCAGCAAAGCTGCCCGGCGTGTTCGGAAGGTCCAGGGTTTACTCTCCGATTCCAGTTCCTCGCGAGCTCGACGACGGCTCGCACGTCTCCTCGGTCTCGGCACGACAGGCCTGTCCACATCCGACGGCGAGCATCGAGAGGACGAGCGACGAGGAGTGCGAGAATCTTGCGGACCTCTTGCGATTTGCGAGCGGAGAAGTCGCGGCGTGCTTTCGAACTTTTTCACGACGAGACCGACGCGTTTCTCAGGAGTTCCTCGATTATTCACATTTGAGGGGCGGCAGGAGTAGGCAGGCAGTTTCTGCGGGAAAGAAAGAGATCTTTCTTGGGAGAGGATTTTTTGAGAGGCGGTTTTCGTCGAATTTGAGATACTCGTATGGGTCGCCGAAGTGTTGGACAGTGCAATGTCGAGCATTGATTCGTAACGCGAAGGTCGACTGAGTTACGTATCTAACTTGTGTGGGAGCAGGAGGGAGAACGAAGAGGAAGGATTAGAACTGATCTTTGGCGTTGAGTAGCGGTTGATAAACTTGGGGAGGATCTTCGTTCGGGAAGCTATCTGTTCAGGTTCGTATATAGAGTAGCGGGTGGAGTTCGATCGAAGATCGAGATTTGAATCGTCGACACGTGGTCGCGTATCATTGTAACTAGCGGTGAAACGACGGAACGGAAGCTGAATCTCGTCGTAAACGATTTGCTTGCCACTTCGCTTTTGATATGATTGACCAGCAACGACTGACGCCTGGTTGGAGCTAATTTCGCGGGAGCACGTGCTCACGTCGCAAATTCTCCCGTCGAAGTATGCGCTGAATCGTTCGTACGCGATGCTAGATGCCGTCGTCGGCCACGTCGATTGTCGCGAAGTTCACGATCTCGTTAAATATCACTTTGCGAGTACGCGTCAAACTCATTGCTCTTTCCCACGTTCTTACATCATTGACATTGTCACGTGACAAAAACAGTTCCGCGATCCAAACATCACCGAGATGATACACGAACGGATTTAGCTGCGGCATACAGCTCTTATAAAGCCCAACTATATGCGCTAATGACACATATTTCATCCACTTCGTTAGAACATCCAATACAGTCTATTATTTTTAATTTCAACCGAGCCTACCTACGACCCACTAAATGACTTTAGAACGATTAAAAGGACCGGAACCAATGTTAACTGACTTAAACGTCATTTCCTCCCGAGAGGAACACGAGCGGAACGGACAGATTTCGTTAGGCGTTCGATGCATCTCTCGTAACAGTCAGCCGTGCCACGTGTCCATGCGCTTTTTCCGCCGGATTTCTTTCTCTCGATCGTCGATCGCCGATCGTAGATCGACCGGTGCGACCGGCGTAACACGCGGAACAGCACATCCTCGGCTAATTAGAATATAGCTGTTTTTTATGAGCGTGGAAGAGGAAGAGGGAGCCAATGGATGGCGGTGTAGGTGGGCAGGGGGGAGGGGGAAGGGAACGCGCACGATCGTGATATTTATTACACGGCCCCCCTGCCGGACATTCGTATTTAACGAACCTACACCGACGGTGCTTTCGCGTTCACCCTCCTCCGTCTTCGGCGCTTGGGCAATGTCTTTTCCCGGGCACTTCGGACTCCTTGACAAAACTCAGATATCGGTCATGTACGCAATCAAAGCAGAGCCACGAATTACATCGAATTATATGACTGTTGGAGATCCTTCCAAAATTCTGTTTGCCCTCACGCTCAATTAATTATTAGCCACGTATTTCCTCTCTATTATTATCTTCACCGATTGTCTACTATCAACCTGCTAATTGCCACTCATAGTTATTCTGAAGTATTTATTAATCGTCACGATATATTGCCGTCAACGATTGTCTTCATGTCTGATTATGTAGCGCATCTGTCCGTATAATATTTATAACTCACTGATACAATACGTTTTGGATTCGATGATTCGTTCGCGGCTGTAAACGATCGAGAAAACCACGCGACCCGATTTCTTCGCTTTCGTACGACGATCCTGAACTGGTAACCTCGTGACGGGCGATGTGTTTAATCGGTGGATCCGGACGATTGAGACACAATGCGGGCGCAGCCTAATTATCCAATAAAAGACCGAGTACCTTTGACAACTCAACGCGCATCAGCAAGTTCGAGCGTACTCTTCGACGTCTAGCAACGATTATCTCTTAACAGGGGGAGCGGACCTGGACGCGGTTTCTAAAGTATAATCGCTTTCCGCAGATTTCGTCAGCGACGAAATTGCAACGGCGCATCCGGGCCGCGGGAATCTTTCGTCGCAGCGGGAACTCGGTCGGAGCGTTTTGCAGAAATTGTGCCACGGCCGAGGTTTCGCGAAATTGTCGGATTCACCTTTAGCATTCGTTGTGTCACCGATCCACCCTGTCACTCTGTCTCGTCGCTTATCCCATGAAACGTCTGTCATACAAATTCTCACGATCCTGTAGGTACACCCACCATATGTGGTACACACGTATATGCGTAACAACTTGCACCATAGCAATTGTACAGGCTGTCCTAACGAAATGGTGTTTAACACGTTGTCTACCAAAAATGTTCCGAAAAAATGCGTAACGAAATTAATATTAGTCGTGTCAAGTAAAGCGTTAAAAACCTATTTTTTAGAATCCCATGGGACAAGTCTTTTCGTCACCCGAATATGGGTGACGCGGCAGTGAACGTGTTAATGTACTCTCTCGCCCATGAAAGAACCATCATCATTGCCTTTAGTAACACTTGGACGCATTTCTTGCAGGCGCGGTGTTATGTCTCAACGACAGCTTCCTGTTTGAGGGACATCGTTAGGGGTCAATCGGAAGCGAGCGAGCGGAGGGTACCGGAAGTAACGCGTGGCGCCTTCGCGGTTGCCCCACATAATCCGCAACGATGACGGAAACGTCGAGAGATCCCGAGGTGGCGGATTCGGAGAATCCGGACAACGCCAGGCCGTCTCTAAACATATCATGCCCGCCGACTAATAAAACGAAGCCGCTTCCCGAGCGTGGAACGTGGAGCACGAAACTAGACTTCATTCTCAGTGTGGTAAATATGACAAATATGGAATTTCAAGCATCTCTCGATACGCACTGTTACGTGTTCGGTAATCCACCTCGTATCAGAGCAAATTATCATCCGTAACGTCGCACACGGCTACTCTTCCAATTTCGTCACCAATGTATCAGTATCACGATATTTTCGTCGTTCAAAACCACTGTTTAGTTTGTTTAACACGTGACCGTGCTTTACTGTGCCATCAAGAGTGCATTTTTTAATGAAGCGAAATTGCCTCATTAGAGATCATACCGTGATTGATGAAAGCGTCCTCAATTCAGGCATGTTTCTTCTTGTAGGTCGGCTTAGCTATCGGACTCGGCAACGTATGGCGATTTCCCTATCTCTGTTATAAGAATGGTGGCGGTGCTTTTCTCATCCCATACTTCCTCACCCTCGTGCTGGCCGGCATACCGATGTTCTTCATGGAACTTGCTCTGGGTCAGATGCTCACCGTCGGCGGCCTTGGAGTCTTCAAGATTGCGCCACTCTTCAAGGGCATCGGCTATGCTGCCGCAGTCATGTCTTGCTGGATGAACGTTTATTACATTGTCATTCTTGCTTGGGCGATCTTCTACTTCTTCATGTCAATGCGCAGTGGTGAGTGCATACTTAGCTGGCTACGAATAATCTGCTTTTGCATTATTCTTCTTTTAGACAAGTTTATCCACAAGATAGGAAACAACGAACAATGTTTTTCTTGGTTGAAATAATTACATGTACTATATGTATGGTACGCAATGTGTTATGTAAATCGTCACTTCTGGTCTCATTATGAGTTCTGGGTCTTTGCTCTAGAACTGCCTTGGGGAAGTTGCAACAATGACTGGAACACGAACAATTGTGTCAATCCATATGACAGGAGCTCTCTAGTCTGCTGGCATCAACTTACTAAGAATCACAGCGTCGTGAAGATGTGCACGGTTAATCAAGTTAACATGTCAGTGGCCGAGTTGACGGATCCAGTAAAAGAATTTTGGGAGTCAGTACAATCTTCTTTCTACATCGATGTGTTGTCGATGAGATAATTTTTAATTATTTTACTTTAACATAAACTATTTTTTGTCCGCATGTACAGACGAAGAGCATTGCAAATAAGTGACGGCGTGGAATACGTAGGCGGCGTCAGATGGGAACTAGCTGGTACACTTTTACTGGTCTGGATTCTATGCTACTTCTGCATTTGGAAGGGCGTCAAATGGACAGGGAAAGTCGTCTATTTCACGTCCCTATTCCCCTACGTATTACTGACAATTCTACTAATCCGTGGAATTACATTGCCCGGTGCTATGGAAGGCATACGCTTTTATATCAGTCCGAATCTTTCGAAGTTGAGAGAGTCCGAGGTAGGAATCATGTGAATGATACGAAAGTATCAGTGCGCACGACATACTTTCTACAAATTTCGGTTATATATTACATATGCAATATCCGTGTTACGTATGTGCACTATATACAATTTATGCGCCTGACAAATTTGTTGTCACAGGTCTGGATCGACGCAGTCACCCAAATTTTCTTCTCCTACGGCCTCGGTCTCGGCACCCTCGTGGCACTTGGAAGTTACAACAAATTCACCAACAACGTCTACAAAGACGCGCTAATAGTTTGTTCGGTGAACTCGTCGACCAGTATGTTCGCTGGCTTCGTAATATTCTCGGTGGTGGGATTCATGGCGCACGAGCAACAGAAGCCCGTAGCCGAAGTTGCAGCGTCGGGACCAGGATTGGCCTTCCTTGCTTATCCGTCGGCTGTTCTTCAGCTTCCAGGAGCACCGATGTGGTCTTGCTTATTCTTCTTTATGTTACTGCTGATCGGCTTGGATTCACAGTTCTGCACTATGGAAGGTTTCATCACAGCTATGGTAATTTGTTCATGAATCAATTTCAGTATTATCTTTTTCAGTGTTTCGCGATGGTATATACTTTATGTGCAAACATTATTTATATTTTACTGGGCCCGCTGATATTATTGTTTCTATCGATTCTTCAATGGTAGTAGCTCACGTAGCATACCACAACATGCTGGTACCGCCAGCGCAAATAGCGGAAATACTCGATGGAAGATATTCCAACATAGAATATAACCAAGTATACACTTGTAGTGCCGGCGACATCCTCATAATTGTGGAATATCTTCACTTCTCTATAATATAATTCTGCAGAAGTGCTTGAGATCATTTGATGGCAATCTTCTTTTTCAGGTGGACGAATGGCCGCAGCTTTTACGTCGACGTAAAGAAGTGTTCATTGCGATAGTCTGTGCCCTCTCATACGTAATAGGTTTATCATGCATATCCCAGGGCGGAATGTACGTCTTCCAGATTCTCGACTCTTACGCTGTGTCGGGTTTCTGCCTTCTCTTCTTGATATTCTTCGAGTGCATTTCAATCAGCTGGGCGTTCGGAGTAAATCGCTTTTACGATGCTCTTCGCGACATGATCGGATACTATCCTCTAATGTGGTGGAAGTTCTGTTGGACGGTCACAACGCCAATGATTTGCGTCGTAAATATTCAATTATAATGTATTCAAAGTATTGTCTCCGATAACGTCGTATATGCTAAGTCTCGTTTTTCGTGTCGTAGGGCGTGTTCGTTTTCAACTTGATTCAATGGACGCCTGTTAAGTACCTGGACTATGAGTATCCATGGTGGTCACATGTGCTCGGTTGGTTCACAGCACTGTCTTCCATGCTTTGTATACCCGGATACATGTTGTACATTTGGTTGACCACGCCGGGTGATAACAGCACGGTGAGTGATAAAAGAAACTTTTTCTTGAAATTGATCATGGAGCTGGCTGTAAAATTATTTCGAAAAGCTGCATTTCTTCACCGTACAATTTATTCATTCGTCATTCCCAAGTTTGACTTCCAAGACCATTTAAAAAGACATACCGAACAAAATCGTTACAACTTATGCAAATAAAAAACTGTCCTCTTTATAATCTTGTACCGAAAGTCAATGTTTCGTTAATAGCACTCTTTCTCAACTGTAACTTGTTCGTTCATCGTACTTGAAATAAAAATACCTGCTCTGCTTTCAGAAATACAAGTTACTGATTCGAATAGACGACGACGTCACGAGTTTACGAACGAAGATGGGTCAACCTCCCGTCGAGATGACGCCCCTATAACCGTCGATCGACGTAGAAACCTCATCCGTATTGGCACCGGTCATCCATTAGCAGTTCGTGGTAATGGATATTGGATAACGCATACATGTGCACGCAGTTGATCGCCGAAAGAAAAAACGTCGGTGCGCAGCGTAATGACCTACGGTGTCGTCGATCCACGACAAACGTAGATAAAATTCAACATTGACGTGCACGTTTAACGACGTTTAACGAAACGTGCGTTGCCGGCGTTTCCGACCAAAAGCGTATCTTCATTGCGAGCATTTGAGTCACCGGTTGCAATAGAACACGAAGCTAAATTGATGGAACGCCGAGCTAAACGGCGATAATGCGATTGTGAAGCAATAGTATCCGACTGGGACTATAAAGTACAAAACGGTACATTCGATTCTTAGCGGTTGGCAAACGTGCACAAGTGCATTCGTTTTAAAACGAATACTTAGTAGCCTTAGAAGACTGGTATATGTATACGGATGTACATCGAGACGAACATTATATGACACTTGTATACATGTGCCAAGATCTGACAAAAAGTGTTCAATGATTAACCGCGCGCGTCGATTTAGCGTCGTTCGAGAGGAAGTCGTCTAGCTCGTAGTTGCATATAAATATATACATATATACATAGTGATCGAATCGTTAGTTACATTTGCGTTAACGTAGGCATAGCTTCAGAATAATTGATAGACCGTTAGAATAATGTTGAAAGAGAAAACGAAGAAAATCGTTCGCGCAGCTATTCTGAATATTGGCAGCTGTAGGTTATAATCGATATTACGAAATACATAAAGGAGAAGGAAGACAGTCATGTATAATGATCAAAGATGCTCACTGTCTTCGGATTGACCAGATTTTCATACGTTTCTGTCAACGATCGTTCAGAAATATATATTTATATATATGTATGTACGCAATCGTACGTGTATATATATATACGTATAATTATGTATGGATATTTATGCTGCCGGATAATATTTACTAGCTGCACTCCATTCCAAATTCGTTTATTCTATCGACTGGTTGCACCTCTAATCGCGGAATGCGTCACGTTTATTGAAATCGTCATCGTGCGTAGTTTGTCCCGTGTTGCAGTACAATAACAAGTACAAAATGTCGTGGTCTTTTCACGGAATGACTTGGAAACTTGCGAACGACAGATTAGATGATTAATATGGCGCAAAGGACCATTTTGGTAGACCATAGAACACGCGTCTTATATTATTTATAGACAACATTTATTGTATGTACCAAAGTTATGTAACTGTTTCATTACGACACTATACTGGCAACGGTCATTATTATTTATTCACTGTTATCGCAATATGGGAAAAAATGTTAATACTGTTACCCCTGAATTAGGATCCGTGTACCGAGCATTATTTATTGTTGGGTAGTGAGTAACGACTATCACTTGTGTGTGAATATATACGCATGTACATTAAGGATATTAACATTGAAAAGTTGAACAAAAAAAAAAGGAAACACGCCGGTCGGCGGTCGATCAGCATTTAAACGCGTAAAATAAACTTTCTATTCATTGTCAGATGTTTAGTGACGTTAAGTCTCATGTTCAAATCGAAAATTTATGCGCCTACGGTTATCTTTGTATGCGCTGCCTGTACGTACGAGTGCAGATCGCAGCACACAAATGGCGCGAGCGTTATTCCCTCGTTATATTCATATTTATTTCGGCATTTACACATTTTTAACACGTTTGTTACATTTTTTATTTTACCGAATGATTGTATTCGATTAGTAAGAACGTTTATCGGTAGAGCTCATCAATTATGTACCCTGTTGACATATCAAATAAATATAAATTACCAAAAGAAAACGGCTTTCAAGGCTAGAAATTCCATCGGCCAACGAGTCCGAGAAAATATTGTGACGTTCTTCTTTAATGTCTAACTACAGCACAATTTCGAAGAAGAATGAGTAAGCACAAAACAGAAGTCTTCACACTACAAAAGTTACTGGGACAACTAAGTTTAAAAATGGTTTCAATATTTGAATAATTTAAAAATGAATGAACAACTGATCCTTTCCGGAGAGCAGAACACGCGACTTGCAGCCTTTACCCGACTAGAAATTCTTGCCCGGCCCACGTCAGGCCCTGATCAGGCTTGCCTGGCCAACAGTCAGGCCCTGATCAGACATGTAACGCTAAAGTAGCATGAGCGCCTGATCAGGCTTGCCGGATCAGGCCCTGATCAGGAATGTAACGCTAAAGTACCATCAGGGCCTGATCCGGTTCGCCTGATCAGTCTGATCAGTGCCTGGTCAGGCTACCCTGATCAGGCTGATGTGGCAATCCTGATCAGGGCCTGATCAGGGTTTCGTCAGGCCAACCTGATCCGGCATGCCGGACGTGGGCCTGATCAGCGCCTGGTCAGGCTTGCCTTACCAGAATTCTAGTCGGGTAGCTCAGTATGACCTTCGATACAGATTTGAAAACCGATTCGTGGATAATACCGATTTCCCGGGTCACACCATCGGGGAGGTTGCTGCAAGTGGTGACCCACCCGCGTTGTAAAACGGACCCAACCCCCAGCCATTTAACAAATGATTCCCCATCGACATTTCCCAGATAAATATTCTGTCAAGAAGATTGATCTGGGAAGCAATGAAAATCGGAATCGAAATTTACCTGCCGTGGAGAATGACAGACAAGAGAAGCCTGTCGGCGATTATTTTACAAAATTTAAAGTTTCATTGACTCTCGACGCACATCACATTCATCGTCGCACTCATACCGCAGATTATAAAGAACTGTACTCTTCACTTTCATGCAGCGCTTACATTCTTACAAGACTTATATTGATTTCTAGGATTACGGATCTATTGGATATATTTTAAAGTTTACATTCTAGTTTAATTTAAAGTATTTATTGCAAAGCGGATATTTCCACTTGCCAGTTGATGGTTTTGATGACTGAGAATAAACCTAGCTGCAAGAAAAAAAAAACAAAAGGGAATATATTGTACGTGAAATATAGGAATCAAATATGAGTGCACTCATGACAGACGACAATTAATAGGCACATTGGTTATATACTGAACGGATAAATTGCGTGGTCAATTAAGCTAAAAATAAAAGTCCGGGAGCAGCAAAATTCTATAGATCAATACAAATAGAGAACAAGTATATATAAAATAATATCCTCTGCTATGGAAGCTCTATAACTAAAAGGAAATTTTTAATAACCATATAATTGAGTACAGTAAGTCGTTCTGTAAGCAAAATATAAAATTAAGTTCCATGGAAGACCAGATTGCGTGATGAAAATTTGATGCACCTGAAACAGTAAGCTAACATTAATTACCACGAAAATACAAATTAGGCAATTATAACCAGGATGGGACTTCTATGTGGTAGGAAGCCTAGAACAGAAAGCAGAACAATATTAAAACGTTCGAAGAAAATAAATCAAATTAGTTTCTCTGTGACAGGAATCTTAAAACAGAAAGGAAAACAAAATTAAAACATTCCGAGAAAACAAGAAAAATTAGTTTCTCTGTTATCGGTGTCCTGGAACAAAAAGCAGAACAAAATTAAAACGTTCCAAACAAGCAAGTAAAATTATCCACAATTTTAATAAACCTGGAACAGAAATAGTAGCGACGGCACAATAAACGTTCTACGTTCATTCTGTATAAATGCAACATAGACTGCCATTCCACCCAACGCTTCAATGAAAAAACATTTCGGAAATTTTTCAATAAGCAAACAGTAATAATTAATACATTTCAATAATATTATTTTGGAATAAAAAAAACAACCAGAAAAATTGTTGCTTTAAATAAAAAAATATCGTCAATTTTCATATCCCACCAAAATAAATCCGCCCGTAAATTTTCAGACACCGGATGCCTGCCATAATAATTTAACAATAATCAGCTTATAATTCCGTGTTTCATGAACATGAATATCTCCGAAACTAAGGGTGAGCGACGGCAACATGTATAGGATAAAGTTGTTCAGAATATCGACCTTGACAACATATTGCAAGGTCATCAAAATCGGGGCTGAGGCCAAACTTCCGAACATTTACCAAAAAACATTATGAACTGCTCATAGACGTTGTTCGGTAGCATTCCTCGAGATCCTGCACGACATAGAACAGATACCAAAAAGAACGAAAGACGCCTTTGTCTAAAATGTAACGAATTGTACTGCGTAGCTATAGGTAACCGTCGATGGGTCACGTGCGTTCCTCATGCGTTTCGAGTGCATGTCTTTCACGCCTTTATTATGGCGACCGTCATCCCTCAACCCTGCGACACGGCGACGCACGTGGGCCATGGTTTTGTCACGCTTTCTCTCCTTGCCTTGGGTTTATTCCGAAGGAGGGATAAGTGTTTTTGACCGTCGCGTCGTCGCCAAGACGAATACTTGCCATCATTCGATATAGAACTGTCTCGTGGTGAACACGCGAGCTTCAGAATATTCTTGAATAAAGACGATTTGTGATAATTCAATAAGTGCAAAATCATTCACACATCATCACGCGAAACCACGGGAGTGAACACGAGAGTGTCCACCCTCGACATCGTACCGAGCAAACGTACGACACAGACGTGTACATTTAACCGAAAATCCCAATCAGTTCGAAATACGTAATTCGTACGTGTAATGAAGTGAACCTCAGTCGTACTATGAGAAGTATTGTTTAGATAAATAGCATGATACCATATACTTTCGTACTAAACTCAACAGACTCAAATGTACGATGAGGAATCACTTCGTTTGTGCAATGATTACGTATTTCTGCTTAAAACTATACAATAACATTAAGTATAGCAGATGACAGTTGCAACCGAACTTTACGACGGGTATTAATAACACGATTTTTATAAAAACGATTGATATTATAAATGAGAATGTTACTT
The DNA here is from genome assembly GCA_963942575.1 of Priocnemis perturbator. NCBI lineage: Eukaryota > Metazoa > Arthropoda > Insecta > Hymenoptera > Pompilidae > Priocnemis > Priocnemis perturbator. Next base: position 2,118,208 of record OZ012649.1, on the reverse strand, counting down.
ACTATCTGAGGTATCATTGGTAAGTTATAAATAATGATTATTAATAAAAGGAACAATAGATCACAACAAGGTGATACAAGATAATCACAGAGCATATTGATAAGTGATATAAATAGATAATATGATTGTAAAATTATAATTATTAAGACAAGTGAGATCGCGATCAAAATGTTGTGGTTGCAATAGTCAAATGAATCCCAGGTAAAGACATATCACTTGAACGCCTAACCAGTATTCGCGAGAGAAAAGTGATAGATTCCGCTGGCCCTTCCTACTTAAAAATTACCATTCACAACAGAAGTATGCTACCTGTCTTTCTAATTCCTATAAGTAAAAATGCAAAGCAATCACACCAACACACTCACTCCCGGATTCTCACTCATTCCGCCCGGGTGCAAAGGCCTATTTCTAGAGAGTACGTCCCGGGACGTCTCCGACACCCGAACTCAGGGCACATCATCATTCATTTCACTACTTTACGTACCATTTCCTGAAATCGAATGCCAAAGGCTAGTGACCATGCAAGTTAGACGCGACCGCGAATTCGACTACATCATTTTACTATACAACCAAATGCTGTGTAGTTCATAAAACGTACTTCGTGGTATTTTAATTAAACGTGATCGTCAACTACTACAAAAATTGAGTAACAATCACGATGATTTCGTACGAAATCAATTATTAACAGGATTACTTGAATGTGACGAGAATGCAATATATAGTTTGCTTACCCAACATGCAATCCATAACACTACCATTCATACAATACCCAATGGATAGCATGTTGGTGGCCACTAAACAGATCGACAGTCGCTAGTACAAATTAGTAAATTTCAATAACCATATCCGTGCTCACCAGTCTGATCCATCCATGCAACACCTGGGCGCATGAAAGGGTTCAGACTTAAAGTAATGAGGACGGCCAAAAAAATGTGTCCTAACCATTTTGCTGAAAACATCCTGATCTAAGATTAGTAAATATATCATATGTACTATACTTATGTGGGCTAATTTATATAATATATGTATATGTTAACGATGCATTTGATTTCGCCCATAACACGCGGTAATTCGACAGTGGCACACGACAGTGCGTTGCTGTGTCACCTGTTTTTCGAGGCGCCGAGAATCGCGGATCATATGTTTACCTCGGCGGCCGGTGCATTGACCTGCGTCTCAGTAAGAGTAAGCATTGTAAACAAATGCAAGAGTGAATCTGGCCGAACATCGGAGCAGGCTTTGCTTGTTGGAAAGAGGACGGAGCTTGACCCCTCTGCACTTCCCCCAGAATCGCTAAAACGAACGCATCTCGTCGAGCTATTTTGCGGGTTTCTAACATATATATATACATCTTACATATATATATACATCTTACATATATATATACATCTTACATATATATATACATCTTACATATATATATACATCTTATATGTAATTCAAAATCTTTCAAGAAAATGGAATTTAATTAGTGAATATATGAACTCTATATATGTAAATATATTAATGTTTCTCATTTTAAAAACAAAGACTGGGCATGCATGAAACTCTACTTGGACTTTGAAAGATTATTAAATAATTTCTTAACTTGAACTTTAAAATATATTTGAATAATTTCTTAACAAAATTGACTTGAAAGAAAGGTATGATTAACCTCGAGCGACCTGTTTTCGGACAGACTGTTCTAAAGAAACTAATTTGTAGTACTGTAGTGCATCTTTCCGGAAACAAGTACTACCTGTCGCGAAGCGTCTTCTTGCTCTTTTGAATAAAATTGAATTACGAAAATGAAATCGTTTCTCATTATAGAAAAATCTATAACCCGAAACAGTAATAATCGTTCAAACAGTTAAAAAAATAAATTTAATACATCAATTTCAATGAAAATTAATGATGATAATATATATAAAGTATAAGAAAATTTAATTATGGCTTTGCAACTAATTATTTACTCGTTTGTTTGCAACTTTTTATTCGTTGTCAACTTTTTAAAATTATTATCCCGATCCAGAATCTTGATACAAAAATGGAACATGCTATGAGCAAGGGAGACCTATCCTACTCTGAATACATACATATGGGCCTAACAAAATACCACTCATAGGTAAACTTCTCGGAGTTTAACTATGGTCACTGTGCTCTTCATTACAATTTCTGAGGAATAATTACAACCAATCACCCGTGTCGCTTCGGACCATTCGCCCTACGACATGATTAAGTGACTGGAGGGACTTTAAAATTTCACTCACCAGTGCTGTCTTGTCTGCATACCACAGGAACATGCTGCAATAATAGACCCTTGACCCTCAGACTAGGAATTTGGCTGCTTGGCTCAGGCATCTTTGTCATTTTCTTCTTGCTCAATCGAATGTCGAATGCTGTATAAAATCGTGCTCTGTAACATATTAATATTTGATCTAATGTGAACATGTAGAATAATGAATCACTATAAATCGCAAATTTCCATGTATCGAAATAAATAATTGCAATGCTAATACTAAATTCCTATAATCATGTTAACGAACAAGACTAGAGACTGAAAAAAATACGAAAAAATAAATCGATGTTGAACGTACCTTACAAAATGCAAGAACATCGCGTGCAATTGTGCAACTGTTGAGACTCAGAAATTTATTCTGCGATCACTGACTCGAATTCCGATAAATAATTTACAATGTAATAAAAATATTATTAGTCAACAAATAATAACGGAACAACACTGACTTTAATTGGCGACTAAAAAATGTGAAATATTATTTTCTATACAATAATGACTCTAGTTCGCGTGACTCTACATTATTTTCCAAGGGAATTAAGTTATATCAAAGAGCCCATACAGCTTCAACAGGAAATAAACACTTCGTTATCAATGAGTGACTCCATACCGCATTGCACGCGGTCACTAAATCCTACAATCACTGACTCTAGTTTCGATAAATAATTTACTATTGCAATAATATAATAATCGAACAACACTGACTCTGCTTCGCGATCAAAAAGTTTGGAATATTACTATCGAACAATATTGATTCTAGTTCGCGTGACTCTACAGTACTTTGCAAAGAGATGAAGTCATCGCAAATAGCCAATTCGGCTAGAATGGGGATAAATAACTTCGTAATCAAGCACTGACTCTAAACCGCATTGCACGCGGCCACAAAATTCTGTAAGAAACGTTGAGGGAGAGCATAATAATGCCCTCTTATTAATTACAAATTATTATATTAATCCCTGAAACAGGAAACAGTTAATAATTAAGTAAAGTGAACAAAATTATGCAAAGTAAATGTTCATGGGACAACTGATTTCGTAAACTTGAATTCTTTCAATATGTGAGATAATTAAAAATTATAGAATAATCGACCTCTTATGCGGAACGAAACACGCGGCTTGCAGTCACAATTATGAAATTATGTTGGCAAAACTATTTGATCTTAAAAAAACATATTAAAATTAATTTTGACAATAATACACAAGTATTGAGTATTTCTTGCCTGCTATGTGGCTATTGTTTACTATGATTCTACAGCATAGTTAAAAAATAATGTTAACTGAAATTGTTTTACATTATAAATGTACTCCAATATATTTTCCAAACAATATGTAAGCAATCACGTTTTCCTACTTCTGCGGGTGTAATATGCGTGTATCAGAAAGTTCGATTCTAGAAAGCGCCATCGCGGCGAGTTGGCGCACTATGGTCGAAAATTCAAACGCTTCGCTTACTCAATATGCAAGCATTGACGCTACAAAATGGAAAATCCCAATATTTGCATTTTTAGCTCAAAATACATTGAGAAAGCCCGAAATTCTTACTAAATCAGTTGTCCACCCGATCCTACCACATAATCAGTGTACCAAATACTGTCTGACTCACCGAAAGCGACGTCAAATCTGCCAAAATCCGAATTTCATGTCACGGCGTGCTCTTTTCGTCCCCGAGTGCCAAGAGTGCCTGGAGTGCATGGATTAATATGCATAATTGAGTAGAGACATTTACATGCATGTGTTGCCCTTTGCCCAAGTTACGCGTCAGTAATAAATTTGGATGACTGAACAAAAATAATTTTAATTAAAACGTAAGGATTGTGAGAGCTTACCTGTCACAAAGCACATCCTACCGATGCACAGTAGAGACACTATAATTAGAGACTGGACACGAGCCAATGTCCGCCATGTATTGTCTTAATCCTATGAGAGAGAAAGATATATCTACTTTCTACTATTTCACTCTATCTCACTCTTGCCCATGTTTACATAGATTTTTCACGTTCATATGTGTATGCAGGACCGCGCCTAACGGGCGTGCAGGGCGTGCGCCGCACGCAGGCGGCCAAAAAAAGGGGCGGCCGTGGAACTCTTTTTTTTTTTAAATTGCATCTTTAGCTGAAAATGAGACCTCTAAGAAAAGGTGCCGCGTCTATGGGCCGTATTCACGTACTCCGCGGAGGCCTAAACGGAGTTCGTGAATACGGCCTTATGATTGCCTTTCGCGTCGTTCGACTGTCGAAAATGACTCCCAAACACGGCACTCACACTCGACGGGATGGGATGCGATTTGACTTTCTGGGAGCACTGCCTAGCTGTATGTGTGTATCACGCCGCTGTGCACGGCTATCAGAAAAACAATGAACCATGCAATGCACCCGACTTCAAGAGAGGGAGGGGGGCATCCCAGCAACGGATTGTTATTTTTTTCTGAGGAGCGATCGGTATAATTCTTACGTTTCTTGCACTGTTACGCTTCTGACGCTATTTATGATTTATGTGCTGTGTTTTATGCCGTGTATTTTTTTTTTAAGTAAGTTTTCCGCGTTTGTGTTGTGTGTATCTGTATTAATTATTTGCTATATAAATTGTTACGTCCTCGTTTTCGGCACCCTGCGTTCACCGGGTATACCAGGGATCGAGGACAGACGGAAAAGGGGTATCGCACCGTAAGAGGGGGCTTATCCGTCAGCGGAGCGGCGTGCCGACGTATCGCGTGGTGTAAGAGTCCTTCGTCTAGGCTCTAAATGCGTCCGAATGGTTACGGCTCTATTTGTTTGTATTGGTCAGTGGAGCGGCTCACCGACGTATCGCGTGGTATAGGAGAAATGCGTCCGAATGGTTACGGCTCTATTTGTTTGTATTGGTCAGTGGAACGGCGCACTGACGTATCGCGTGGTATAGGAGAAATGCGTCCGAATGGTTACGGCTCTATTTGTTTGTATTGGTCAGTGGAGCGGCGCACTGACGTATCGCGCGATATAAGAGGAATGGGTCCGAATGGTTACGGCTCTACTGTTTGTGCTTCGGCGGGGGTTTAACCGGCCTACTGGTTACCTTAATGGTTATAAGCGCGCGGGGGGGAAGGAATGGGAAATACGTCGACGTTGAGAGTCTTTGGTCGGGCTTTATTGTGGAATCGCCGTTACATTTAGTTTAGTATCTCGATATCCGAGTCCTCGTAGAGTTCCGTCACCGTAACCGTGGACGGGACTCCCTCAACTAGGTCTCGCAGGTATGCGGCGGATGGGTACAAGTAATGCCTACCGAGTTCGTCGTCGAATATGTAGGGGTCGGCGAAGGATTCCGTAGGGACAGGTTCAGGGGGAGGATTTGGTTCGGGGGAGTGAATAGGGGAATTGTGGGGATCGGGGGGGGAAACACGGGCCGTGCTGGGGCGGTAGGAGGGGGAGGGGTTGGTCAGGGGAGCTGAGACCTCGGTTTCAGGCGGGGTGGTCAGGTACTCCCGGAGTCTGGCTTGTTCCCTTCGGGCCTGGATTCGTCGTCCGGCACGGGGGCTCTTCCGGCGAGAGTTCCGGCGAAACTTCCGGCGGGGACCTACGCGGCGGTTGTCTCTTTAGTGGTGGTTCGTAAACGGCGAAACTACGGAGGTTTCGGCTGGTTCCAATTCACTTACCCAGAGGTTTTCCCATAACCAAGAGGGCGGTCGACCGGGGCAGTAAGCGCGGGGTGCAGGAAGCCAGAAGCTACCCAGTTACCTCGCTGCTAGTTGCCCCTATCAGAGCGCTCGCGTCTAGTGCGGTACGGGAGCTGCCGCAAGGGAGCCCGGGGGCATCAACTCTCGCTGGTGGCTCGCAGATCGCAGGGATCTCTGAGAAGGACTGGGAGTGTAGCCGAAGCTGCCGAGTAAAGAGTGTACTGATAGTTGACTGAATTATCGCGGAGATTTGGTGAAGTTACGCTGGTCGTTGGTTAGGAGGTTTCAGAGGAAGGTCGGACGTCTCTAAGGAGATAGTTGTGGGGGCGGATGATTAATAGCTGCGATGGTTACCTTGATCGAAATGGGGTTGTATTTCTGTCGTTACACTTGCTTGAGGTTCACAACCGTTTTACTGAACTAGCACTTAACTGTAGTGAGCTGGATAGCTTAGATGAACGCGTTTGACGGAAGTAAATGCCCGACTCGAACGTGACGTTGACTGTAGAACGGAGGATTGTAATTAATTTTTCGCTCGCTTTCGTGGCTCTATTTAAGCGGTGGATTTTGCTGAGGGTCGCCAGGTCCTTCGCGGAACTGGCACCCTAGCTTCCGTTTGGAAGTTGGCGTTCTCGGAACTATGTATTCCCGCGGATCGCTAGTCGATCGTTGGGGTTAGCCTATGCTGACTCGGTGTCAGCATTCTTACATTTCTACTTACATTACTATTGTGCGCGGTCGTTATGTAATTCCTTCGCGTGGCGCGGATTACGTCCCGGATGGGAGTCAGCGTTACGTGAAGGAATTTCGGTGGCACGGTGCCGCGGCTCGCGTTTCAGTTCCTGTACGACTTACATCTAGTTAATTAGATACGCGGTGCGATGAGCTCGTTGCGAGAATATAGTCGTAAAAAAAGGCGGGTGGAGGACGCAGGACGTAACAAAATAATTACTGATTTTAAAACTGTTGCTTGTGTGAAATCTCGACTGGAACCAAAGAGAGATTCCCATTCCTTCTCCGGCGTTCCTTACACATTCAATACCTTAACGATTCTTGTAGCAAATAAATAACCGGTTCGATTGGTTGGGTGAATAAAAAATAAGGACTTGGTAAAAGGTAAGAAAGATAAATATGAACTGATACTGTTACGAGCCTCGGCCTGACGTGGCGAGGAATTGTAGTCAGTGCCGGTAGGAAAGAAATCTTGTGTGAGGAGTGAGCACGCGGGACATAGGCCTTAACGGGTTTTTCACCGCGGCACCCTGTACTCTTGATACCCTTAGTGATACCATCCTCGCGGTTCCCCGCTCTCTCTTTCGAGATCACGCGTCACCGGTTAAAAGGAGGATTGAGGGGGTTCGGACTACCTTCCTCGAGCCTCGGCCGGTTTTCCACGGCTGCACCTTTCGGAAAGTATGAGGGTGAGAGCGATTACCCAGGCCTTAACTGATTTTCACAGCGTCACCCTGAGCTCTCTGTCTCGACGTGAATACCTGCAAAGGCCTTAACTGATTTTTCACAGCGGCACCCCTTGCAAGTTTGAGGTTTTGAGGATATTGTGATTTCTTTTTAATTGCTCGTTGGTTCCCTTGAGCGGTTAAGGGAAACCGTGTTCGTGGAATTCGAGTGTCTACGCAAACAAATAACGAGATGTCACAGGAATATGGAAAACAATTAAATAAATTATATTGAATAAAATAAATACAATCAAAGCAGTTAAATATAATAAACACAACGATAATTCTACTGCTATTGGCAATAACGTTAATAAACTACGACGCGAATAAATATACAAAATACGAATTATGACTAGTAACGTAAAATCTTTGGATTTGAAGGAAGAGCTATTTGAGAACTTAACTTACACAGCAAAGTGTGGCAGAACGAATAAAATTAAAACGCTCGGAATACGCACAAGTTATTCCTTGCTAAAACACGGTCAGCGAAAAGACACTCTTTCGGGAACCGGACTCTGATTTTAAGACTAGCAACGCGCGGAACACGCACAGGTTGTTCCTTGCAAATGAGATCAAACTGCGAAAAAGATACTCTAATGATCCTGGAATCACTCTTTTCACTAAGTATAAAACGCTCGGGAATTTCGTACGCAGACCCTTGCACGGTCTTTTTCTGTAGCAGTCTGAACTCGTGAGGCTTGGCGAACGCCTCTTTTATACGGTAAGACCTTAGGCAAGGGGTCCTGAGATGAGAAGAAGTAGTAGACCAAGGTGGGGCGCATTTCGGTGGGTATCACGTTCCCAACCGTCGCCAGGCACACGCTGTGCACGTGATCGCGAGTGGCCACTGCGCTTTGTTCGAGTCTACGTCACTAGACCGACGCGTCACTGCGGGTACGTCACTGGTGGGGGCCACGTCACTACATTTCTTGATGCGTTCTGACGTCACAGCGGGGTAGGCAGGTACGACGGCATGGGCCGCAGCGCTGGTCGGCGGCGCGGTACGTTACAATACAGGATTTTGTTTTAGCCTATAAACAAAAAATAAAATTATTACATTTTCATAGGAACATTTTGGTTTTGCAATGTCTGAGAGAAAAACGAAACGTTTATCTGGAGCACAATATAAAAAACAACGTTTAGAGAAACGAATACAGAGCAAAAAACTGAAAGACTCCTCTCTGCAAATATTTGCATCCTACTAAAGACCAAGGAAATGCATCTACTTCAGCACAGCATGGTGTTGAAGAATGCATGCCAATGGATTTCGATGAATCGACAAAAGAAACCAATGAAGAAGAAGCAATTGATTTTGAAAATACAACAGGATCGGTCGATGACGCTATATATATTCAGGAAGAACCGAAAAAAGAGAACACTTCGATAAATATACTGTCAGATGACCCAGGTGAATGGCCTGATATAATATCGGGTTATACGGCACAAATATTAGTGGAAAAAGGACCACATCAAGTTCGGAACATTCATTTTCCTGTCTCTAAATCGGGAAGGAAATTTTCTACGAAATACTATTACCGCGTTTTGAAAAATGGCGAAGAAGTATAAAGAGATTGGCTAATTTATTCAATTAAAAATAATTCAGTATACTGCTTTCCGTGTAAAATATTTGACAAAAATAGGAGCACTATGTCAGATTTGCTGGGATTTTCAGACTGGCAGCATCTCTCACATACTTTAAATCGACACGAAAAGAGCTCACCTCATACGCAAAATGTTAGTAATTGAATTAACTTGAATACTTCTTTCAAGACAAGAACTACAGTAGATAGCTTAAATCAGCGTATACTAGAATCAGAACGACGCCATTGGTATAGTGTAATTCAACGAATTATATCTATAATTCAATATTTATCCCGGCAGTCTTTAGCATTTAGAGGTTCATCTAGTACCTTATATATTCATGATAATGGCAATTTTTTAAAGGCCATGGAAATGGTAGCACAATTTGATAGTGTAATGCAGTGCGGTCCAAGAAAGTGCCCCGGGGCATTTTCGGTTCCCCCACCGAGCTACTGTTGCCCTGGAAACGACGGACGCTCAGTGTGTGTCAGTGTGGCCAGAAGTCGCGCCGGGCACCATCGGTGACCGCGGGAGTGGGGATACGCACAAGTGTGCGGGCCCTGTCTGCGAGTCCTGTGGAGTGTGGAGTCCACGCAGCTCTCACAGACAGGGCACGTACACTTGCGCGTATCCCCACTCCCGCGAACACCGCTGGTGTCCGGCGCGACTTCTGGCCACACTGGTGTGTGTTATGAACGGCATACGGAAGAATTTGTACCTAGTGGAGGTGGAACTAGCGGCGTGAGGGGCCCCACTCGTGGACCGCACTGGTGTAATGAGAGAACATATTGTAATCGTGGACGCGGGCGAGACATTACAACGTACCAGAATTATCAAAGACAACGGTTTAATATAACACGTCCGTCTGGTATCAAGACCAGAGGCAGACTCTTTGGTTTGGTTGCCAACAACAATAACATTCGAACGTCATAAAATCGATAGAACTTGTAACCGTGCACTTTTCGCGCCAAATTCGCTGCACCGACCCGTCAGTGGTTACTCCTGACGGAGGCTGGCCTTACCGTGCGCGTTCGGTCCGTCCGATGATGACCCTGCCCCTGCAACGGCGGCCTACGTTCGCTCTCAATGCGCCGTCTACTGTGCGTAGATGTCGGCTATCTTGGAGCGGGCGAGAGGGACATTTAGAGAGTGGCTAGGCGAGTCGCCGAAGAATGGCCTTCTTTATTGGTGCTGAGGCTACAATAATTCCCGCACTCACTCACATTCGCTTCCGTACACACACACACGCACACGCACACGCCAACGCGCACACGCGCACACGCGCACGATCACACGCACACGCACGCGCGCACGCGCACACGCACACACGCACACGCGCACACGCACACGCACACACGCGCGCACGCACACACGCACACACACACACACAGCGGCGTTGGCGCGTCTCTCACTTGCTTTCCAAGGAGTTACCGCGTTCTTTCTCGCGATACCTAATGCGGCACGGCGCGAATTAATCGATCGCGGGACCGTCTTTGCGACGCACAGTGGTCAAAGTTGCTATTCTAGGTAGGTAAAATTATTGTAGTACAATTTATAACTTTATGACAGTCAAACATTACAATTTCATTGTGAAAACAATTTGTTTTATTATGTTAATGTATTTATAATTTTATAATTTATAATTTTTTTTCTTAAATTTATTTATTATTTATAAAAAGTAGAAAATTAAAAAATTATTGAAATGCTTAAATTTAATATACTACAAGATAAATTATAATGAAATGTTTAAGAGAAATACAAATTAATCTATATCAGATAGTGATAACTTGTCATTGGAATCACTTTCATGAGTGTCGATCAGAGATTAGCAATTCTTAGAAGTTAATAGAAGGACTTCAGGTAATATGTTCGAAGCTGGTTTTTTTGGTTTTCTTCGAGAACTATTTATGACGGGATCAGAGGAAAATAATAGCATGTGGAATACATCTTCCATTGTGGATTTGCGTGAAGTTTTTCTGCTGTTTCTCTCCCTGTATTTGTTTATTTCTTTATGCCTGCACTCCCGTGCTTCCTCAGAGAGCTGTCCAATTGGCAACAATGCATTTTTAATCATGTGAGAACCATGTATAAGCAATGGTAAATATGCGGTTCAGGGGACCCACCTCCGATTTGGTCGGGCTTGGAGTATGTTATATACTTCGACATTCTGAACAACTTTTTCCTTTACATTTATGCGCGCTTGACCTTCGTTTCGGAGTTGTTAGCGAAAACATGTTCATTATAGGAGCCTCATCTCTGTAATATTGTAGGTAGTTTCAGAGTATGTTTTGGCTGTTGGTGTGGTTGGGCAGTTAGGGGGGGGGGGGGGCAGGAGTGGGCAATGTTGTATAATTGTAATTGAAAGTCAGAATTGCTCCACGGTAAGATCATGTTTGTTTTCCGTGCCGAACGTGAGCGTTCATCTGCAACGCTTGACGCGCCTTCGGCGCGGATAAATATATAACAACCCTCTCATTGCAACAATGATTCCAATTAAAAGTACAGGCGTCACTCTATTTTCTTTTTCCTATGACTTGGAACTTGGAATTTACATTAGACAGCCTTGCCCACTCCCCCCCACCAAGTGTTGTTGTTGTACGCTAGGTAAGCCGGACATCAACAGCATACCACAGCCGCTTACAGTAAAACGAAGCGTACTTATAATAAAAGTTTTTCGCTAATAACTCCGAAATGAAGGTCGAGCGCGCATAAATGTATAGGAAAAAGTTGTTCAGAATGTCGAAATATATAACATACTCCAAGGCCGTCCAAATCGGAGGTGGGTCCCCTGAACCGCATAATTACCTAAGCAATTTATGCACAGTAGGTGGGTGGAGATACCAGGGATATAGTTCCAAATATGTTTCTAATGTTTTTGATGCATAATCTTCAAATTTGTTTGCATCTATTTCATATCCACATGATATTGCTTGCAGCAAGACAGAAAATCGATATATTAAATTTTGATCTAAGCCTGTTGTGGCACTTGATAGCATAGTATTTTTAAAAAACATGCGAGCCGTATTTCCGTCATTAGAAGTACCATAACCAGGCTTCACAACATCGATCAGTAAACCCATTTCATTCCAAAATCTTTTTTGTATTTCATTCTTTCGTTTCGCTACTTTTTCTTTGTTATTTTTTTTTATTGTTTTTTTTCTTAATTTCTAAACGATATGAAATTTTTAAAAGACACTCAAAGCAGCGAATTTTCGTATGCAAAGGGGATAGTCCAAATCTATAAGGTGATGGATCATCTGAGACGATTTTATATTCATGTCGCTTGGTCCACATCCACATATAAAGCATTTCTGAGAAGACGTATTCGTTAATGTATTACAAATTTTACCATCAACCATGGTAAAAACGAGCATTGGTTTTATTTTAATTAACTTCCCATCTACTATTATTTTCACGTTAGTTAATATCTTTGCATGGTCTTCTATTTTCTTTGTCTTAATTTTTATTAATTCTATAGTTTCTGATTGTAATAATAATTTTATTGGCCTACAAAATCTGGTGCTCGATGGTGACGTGTTTTGCTATAATATTAGTTTGGGACCTTCTATTTCTTCATAAAACATTTGTAGTGGAACCAATGAAACTACAAACATTGAGTTGTCCTCTTGTTTCTCATTCGATTCTCGGAATCGTTGTTTATATCGACTCATACCAGAGGTTCCATCGCATCCCCATTTCAATATAATCGAAATATTATCAAATTTCTCTTTTTTTTGCACTAATACTTCTTCTTGAACTAAGCAAAGACGTTTAATTGTATGTTCGATCCTTGACTGCAAGGGTACCTCTGCAGAAATTTCTGTAATTTCAATTTTTTCCGGATAGCATTTATTTTTTGCTTCCAGAATACATGGATACGATGGAAAAACGTTGACATTATGAATTTTTAATCGTTGTCGTACCGAATCATATGCCCGTTTTGTCATTTTTCCATCTAGGAATGTAGCTAGAACCTCTTCAGGCTTCATTTTTTCCTGTTTAAATTCTGGACTTTGAACTTTTTTTTTAATATGACGCACTCCTGCAGGGGATCTACTTCTTGCCGTTTTGACTAAAAAAGCAGCATCACGGTTTCCTTCCGACCTCAAACTTACTTGTGCTGCATGCACAATTTCGTCATTGCTACATGACTCTAACAACGATTGTATCCGGCGTTTTTTCGATTTTTCGCTCCCATCATGAAATAATTTCCTAGGACGACCAGGACCTCTAGATGTTGAGGGCTGCTGTTCTCTTTCCATGTATAATTGAGGGAAGTAAGAAAAGCCCGCCAACCGCAAGGTATTCTTTTTCGTAAAATGGTATTTTATGCGGTGACTCGCCGCCCATTTTTGGGATATAACATAAGCGAATCGTCTAACACGGCTTAAAATAATATTTTCCGTATTTTTATCAATATCCGTGATGTCGAAATAATCTAGTATATGTTGGGAAAGCTGCGAAAATTTTCATTTCTTTCCGTGGTTCCTTCAACCATATCTCGGATAACTGTTTTCGCGAAATTGCGTATGTCCTTGAAATGCAAAAATTTCTCCGAAAATTGCAAAAAGTAGCAGCTAATTCTTCTTGGGTATTATCAGGAATTTAATGTAGATAATATTACAACAAAAAAAATCGCTGGAGGATGCTGGAGTCAAACTATAACCTTACTTTGTTTACCTTTAGTTTAAGAAAGAGACAATTTTAATTGACATTCATTCAATTTACTTTCTGCTTGTATTTTTAATGCCAAAAAAGGAAACGTTAATTACTTTTACATGTACAAACCTTTCATTTTACTATGCACACGATAGAAATGTTCTCTTTAGTCAATAACTTTATGTAAATGACGCTTTTAGGTTTACGTATATTACTTTAATGAAATTTTTCAATCACAGACGTTGCAGTTTCAGACTGTTTGACTCGTCGTCAAGGGATAAACAAATGATAGTATTGATGTATCATGTTCGAATTGTTTGCTTCAGTGTGTCTATTAATAGTATTTCTCAATTAAATTTATTTTAGAATGACTGAGAAATATTATTTTTGTCCAGCTAGAATAAGAATTTTGACCACTGTGCGGCGTCTTCCGTCGATCGCCCGTTTCGCGTGGCGAGCTCCTCTTTTTCTACGCAACGGAGACTTATCTTGGTTTTCCGTGACCTTTTCTCTCGTGATATTCTACAAACTGCTTCTATATCTCCCCGTCCGTTATTTCGAAGCGCGTAAGGGGAGGTCCTATTTCGTGGTGGAAAGTACCGTTATTCCTCTCCTTACGCGGTTCCCCACCAGTTGTTTTGATTCCGCCTTGACGCGGTCGTTCCGCGGGCCGCATCCACTTGGCGCGCCTAGAATCAGCGCCGCTCGTCCCGCGCGCTCCGGTATTATCTACTCGACGAACGGCTGCTTCGAATCGTACGGTTACAAACTAATTAACATTATAACATTATGACACAAAATCAATATAGGGTTTGTGTCTTCGCCGTGGTGTTCTTCGCGCCTTCGCGTCCGTAACACTGCCTCCCCTCGACGATAGCGGACGTCCCGGCCGTATATTATCGCGAGATCTTCAGATGCTTCGGTTCAGGAAAAGGCAGTCTCAGGTGTAAGCAGCGATGGCTCCTCCTGAACCAAAAATGTCATCCCAGCATTTGCTCACGGTCCCAAGGGAAAACCATGCCATAAAACCCTGGGCGAGGTGACCGCATCACTTGGGCGAAACTCTTAGTAACGAACATCTTAGTATCTTGATAACTTCAAACCCGAACACATGCAAAACTGCTTGCAACCGCCGGAACATGAACAAACAATTCAAACGGGAGCAGATGGAAGATGAGGTTTCTTCCTTCTGAAAATAAAACGGAACGACAAAGAACTTCCCGTATTTAGAATAATTTCCAAGATTAAATCTTACGGAACCCTCAAACCTCACACTATACTTCCCATCTTGCCCTATTTTTTTACAATGCTTCACGGGAGAGTAAGCATAGCGGCGCACTACTGTCTTGACTCCTTGTCAGTGGTGCTGCGGTATGCGATGTCCTTGTGTCCTATCGTTCTTCTTTCTTGTACCATCCTAGTACCTTGGTTCCTTCGTATTTTGCTAATCTATTGGCGTGTATAATCTTCATTCTTGCTTTGGCTGACCGCTGGATCCCGTAGATAGCGTCATTAATCCTTTTCTTCACCAAATAGGGTCCTTCCCAGTTTACTTGCAGTTTCGGACATCTTCCTTTTGTTCTTCGTGGCTGGTAAAGCCACACTAGGTCTCCCTCGTTGAAAATAATTGGAGTACAAGTGGCATCATGGCGCAATTTCATGCGTTCCGAGCTTTTAATAATTTTCGCTCTTGCCAAATGGTATACATCCGCGAGGACCTTATTCAGTTGCGAGACATATTCCATGGAAGAAATAGGTCGCTCGGGGGTAACTCCTCGGAAGAAATCTAATGGTAGCCGAAGTTCTCTTCCGTATAACATCCTCGCTGGGGTTTGTTTTGTGGTTTCATGTTCCGCCGATCAGTATGCCAATAAAAATAAAGGCAGCCAATCGTCCCAGTCCTTTTCATGGTGTGAAACGAACAACGACGAATATTTGTGTATTGTTCGGTTTAGTCTTTCCACCAATCCATCTGACTGTGGATGCAGCGGAGTCGTTCTAGTTTTCTTTACTTCCAGTATTCTCAGGACTTCTTGGAATAATTTTGATTCAAATGATCGTCCTTGGTCGGTATGTACTGTAACCGTGTTGGTTCGCGATCTTTCGTATTATACGGAAATTATATTTGTGAGATCGCGATTTTAGGAATATAGTAAATTCTCTCACATTGTCGTTAAGGCTCCCTGCCACACTGTCGCAGCGAGTTGTGCCTACGCCCAGGCACGCGTCATTTCTACGCCTATGTAATCTTAAGCCGAGTCAGTGAGGCGTGTGATGCGAGGCGCGGCGCGGCTTCTTTGATGAGAGTTGACGGTTCAACTGTTTATAATACAATAATATGACTCTTTCAATTTTACTTTTATTTGTTCCAAATTGTGATTTATATATTGCTGAGATTTTTCCGCTTAAAATGATATCAAACATGACATAATTTGAACAACATTTATTTATTTTATACTTATTGTATGTCATTACACTTGACGAATTAATTAATAAATATGGTCTGAATTGCATCATGTTTGGTCTTATTTTTATACAAACAATCTCATCAATATGTTATAAACTTTATCATACAGAAAAAGTTAATAAAAATGGTTAAGAATCGTCTGTGTTGCAGCATTTCGCACGAGTTTCAACTGTGTCAGTTGCCTCGATTGTCGTTTTCGTGTCGTTCGGCAAACTGCAACGACGCGAGGCTCGAAAACCGTATCCACTCTCTCCAAGTTGTCGCAGAACGATTGACAGGTGCACGACAACGTGAGAGGGTATGCTACGATTAGTCAAAATTCGTAGCATACCCTCTCATATTTTCGTGCACCTGTCTATCGTTTGCCGCAACTTGGAAAGAGTGGACACGGTTTTCGAGCCTTGTGTCTTCGTTGGGCAAATTACAAAGGCAACTCTTTCATTCGCTGTCCTTTTCTTCGTTGGGCAAATTACAAAGGCAGCTCTTTCATTCGCTGTCCTTTTCTTCGTTCGGCAAACTACAAAGCGAGTCGCGAGGCTCGAAAACCGTGCCTACTATCTCCACGTTGTCCAAAACGATTCCCAGATCCGCGACAATGTGAGAGAATTTACTGTACGTCCATTGTAGGAGTGTGTGTGAGTGACTGAGTGGTTTGCAGGTTTGGGCTCGAGCCGGAAAAATGGTTGCAGTGGTGACGAAGGAGCACATGTGGCCGTGCCGTGCCTGTGAGCTCTGTGGGCATCGGTGTCCGCACCGTACGGAGACATGGCACGCACACATGTGATTCTAAGAACTGAAGGTTTGATATGCGTCTAAACTTATTGTACTATGTATTTCTAATTGAATTTACTTCTGATCAGAATTCTATGTTTATACTGCTGATTTGTGCCAAGGTATGCTGTACTTAATTGAGGTTATGCGTGATTTGATTTTGATTCTATTGGGTGTGCTCCGAGGGCCTGCTTTCCTCGTAGCATTAAGACACAATGCGAATCTCACCCCGGCCGGTACTTGAGCGGAGGAGGTGAGTCGCCGGTCGTTGTTCCCTTATATGACTCTACTAAATAACTGCAATGCAGGTGAAGATTCTGACATGCGAATCCGAACTCGGCCGGGGTTTAGGCGGAGGAGCCAGAAGCACCAAATAATCTTCCTAAAAATAAATGTCCGTATGCAATTACGGTATTTTACAATATTGGCCAGTAACAATGATTCTAGGGCCTAGGTACGTTTTGACCGTTTTCAGAAGACCAGCAGCAATCAGCGGTATAGCAGTGCCGCAGGACGGGTGTGTCCAAACGACTTCCAATTGGGCAACTATAATTAGGTAAGCGAAGTGAGACACTGCTTCGTTTTCGCTAAGGCGGGTTTGCCTTCCTTAATTATATCGTTTTTCGCTAGCTGAGTGCGTTTACCAGTTACGACCTGAATTGGTAAAGATGGGCAGTTTCCATCCCCTTTTATACTAGATGGGAAGTGGGGGCATCCGCGAGGAATGTGTCAGGTCGCACGCACACGCTACCTACTGGCCAGTTGTGCGACCTGACATGACTCCAAGGGGGTGTCGTCAGTGGTGGGGGTCGCCGTCACCACTGAGTCGAGAGGCTTACTGTGTACGTACGGAGAGTACGGTCACAGTACCTCTATCGGTAGGCCATGTCTGATAAAAACTTGTGCCATAATAGCTTGTGCTATGGTCTTGGCCTGAAAGTTTGCCACGGGAACGACTTCTGACCATTTCGTAAAATAGTCCATGATGACTATTACGAATCTGTTTCCATTTAATGTCTTCGGATAAGGTCCTAATATGTCCAAACCTATCCGTTCAAATGGAGACCCAACGTTATAAGTACATAGCTTTGCTTGCCCTTTCTGCCTTGGTCCTTTCTTGGCCGTGCAGATATCGCAAGTTCGGCACCAATCCTCCATGTCCTGCTTACAGCCGGCCCAAAAGAAACTTTTTCTTAATCTGGCCAGTGTCTTGTTCACGCCGAAGTGTCGAGAGGTCGAGGAATTGTGGGCTTCTTGAAGAACCTCTTCAATCTTGTTCAATGGGACCACGAGTTGAAAAACACCTTTTCGCTCGTCTCCGGATACCCATTTTCTGCACAAAAGCTCATCCTTGATCTCCAGTGAGTTCCAAATCTGCCAATAGTATCGGGCCTTGGAACCCAAAATCGACACTTGTTCTTTTGACGGACGACGATTGTGCCTTTTAGCCTCTATAACAAATTTCAAATTTGTATCCTCCATTTATGACATTCTCCATTTTTGGTCTTGATTTTCTTCGTTGAAGCAGATCCTCTTGCATGTTGCCTCTTCTGTAATCAGACCTTCCTGGTTCCCTGTTTTCTTGCAAGACTTACAGTTGTCACATGGTATGCGAGACAAAGCATCTGCATTTGGATGCGTCGGTGTCCAAGATAAATTCTTTCTCCACATCCGGATACACCAGGATTGGAGAAGACGTTAATTTGCCTTTTAAACTTTCGAATGCTTCCTGACTGGCGATGGTCCATTCGAAATCTTGATTTTCTTCCGTCAATTTATATAGGGGTTTGGCTATTTTCGCGAAATCTTTGACAAATTTCCTGTAATACGAGCATAACCCCAGAAAACTTCTCACTTGTTTTCTTGTCTTCGGTACCGGCCAATTTTGTACGGCGATTATCTTCTCAGGGTCTGTACCAATTCCGTCCGAAGAGACTTCGTGTCCTAAATATGCCACTTTTCTCTGGAAAAATTTGCACTTCTTCGGATTCATTAATAAGTGTGCCTCACGTAAACGATGAAAGACTTTTTTTAAGTTGTCCAGCTCTTCATAAAAGTCTTATCCATAGACTACGACATCATCTAAATAGACGAGGCAAATATTCCATAACAACGGCGACAATACTTTGTCCATAAGTCTCTCAAACGTGGCCGATGCGTTGCACAATCCGAAAGGCATCACGACGAATTGGTATAGCCCATTTCCCACGGTGAATGCAGATTTTTCCCTGTCCTCTTCGGCTAGAGCGATCTGCCAGTAACCGCTCTGAAAGTCTATGGTCGAAAACCATGACGAGTCTGCTACTGCATCCAGGGTGTCTTCTATCCTCGGTAGGGGGTAGGAGTCCTTTTTTGTGAGACTATTTAATTTTCGGTAATCTACAAAAAATCTGGTTGAGCCATCTTTCTTCTTCACAAGCACGATTGGAGATGCCCAAGGGCTCGATGACTCCTCAATCACTCCTTGCCTCAACATTTTCTCTACAGTTTCTTCCGCTACCTTCCGCGTATGCATCGGCATTGTGCGAGGTTTTTGCTTAACTGGAGAATGGTGTCCTGTTCGAATATGGTGCTTGACTAATTTGCACTGTCCAACCTGTTCGGCGTCCTTCGCGAACAAATCCTGAGACTCCAGTAGAAAAATTCGAAATGTCTCTTGTTGTTGCAAATCCAAGCCCTTTGCACTTCTCTCGAACAGTTCTTTTAAATGTTGCGGCACCTCGTCCTGATTACAGATGTAATTGTTCTTCATAGGCCGGTCTGGATTCCCAATTAGAGGTAGTTGGCTTCCATCCTTCAGTAGTACCGTTCCTTCCTCCAGGTCCAAACGGTTGGATATCTTCGTCAAAAGGTCCAGTCCTAGTATCCCTTTTTCATTAATTTCGGCCACGTACGCTTCGTGCTTAACTCCCGTTTCGCCGAAATTAAAGTTAAATTCTTTTCTTCCAAGAATAATTTTTGAAATATCCTTTCCCTCTACCCCTAATAACCTTCTATTAGTGCGTGTCAATTTTGATTTATCAAACTCAGCAACTTCACTCTTGTGTATGAGTATGACTGAGGACAGTGATCTCAGAAGTGGCATCCTGCCGCATCGCGGCACGCGTGCTGGGGGAAGGCGAGAGTTGTATGCGTGCCTTGTCCGTGAGCGCTGCGCGCGCACCGTACGTAGACAAGGAAGGAGCTATGCTTTTCGTCTTTCTTCTACCAATGTAGAGAAAAATGACGTCAGAAGTTGCGCGCGCACCCAATAGAAAGAGACACAGAATTATGCTCCGTCTTCTTTCCACCACGATCGCACACACGCGCTTCGTTCGACATGCGACAGCGGTACCGAATTTACCTTTCGGCTGAGCGTTGAGCCGGCTGAAATTGTCAAAAATGCACTTGTACCAAATTTATCTCGCAAGGCGTCATTCGATAGGGGATGAAAAGAAAAACGCTCTATGCCAAGTTTCAACCCTCTATCTCCATCAGAAGGGTAGTTATAGGGGAAATAACAAAATCAGTTTTTGACACATTTTTCGTATTTAGCGGCGCGGAAAAATTCTGAAATAATTTGAGAATATTCAGAACATGTGAATTTATGGTTGGAAATTTTTGCAGATTTTTGTCTAGCAAATCCTAAGCATAAAAAATCAAAAACCCCCCAAAAACACGAAAAATTCCAATTACGTGTTGAAGTTTCCGACCCACAGAATTTTCATAAATGCTGTAGTGAAGTATTGGCATAAGTAGTAACACCAATTTTTTTTAGATTTTTTGGTAGTGTGCGTCGTAGTTCAAATAAATAAAAACCGATATTTACGACATATTTCGTGTAATAACTTATTGAATACTAAAAATAATTGCGTTTTCTTGATATTGCCAGTCAGTTATACGATGCTCTATGTTTTTGTATGCGAGAGAGCAATGTACAAATAAAGGGAATTAAATTATTTCGAGTTTATTGAAAGTCTGTGTGCACAGTATGTATTCTGAAAAATATTAAACGGTAAACCAACAGGACGAGTAGCTCGTTGGCTAATTGTAAGCTACACCCGCCTGCGACATCGTTAGACACATTTGTCAGAGGTTCGCGCCCAAGAGGCGGCTCACCTTTTTTTTCTTTCTAACAACTACACGACGGTAAGCGATATTCACTTACAAGTATTTTAAACATACTTCTATAATTTTTAACTGTATTGTGTATGAAATATATATGCACGCATCGCATTATTTATGTAATCTTTACTTATATTATATCACCCAATGAAGCTTCCAATGCGTGTCATGCATTCGAACACAGGAACATTCTACGAATCTACTAGTATAAGTATTTTATTCTCCAAATATAAATTTTCACGTGGTCTTCCACGCCACCCATGAGGTGCCACGACTAGCGCGTTCGGTTTTTGATTGTGGACCTTCGCCAGTAGCCCTATTGTACCACATTTTTAATATATTACATTACAGTGGTGTAGTTGTTAGAAAGAAAAAAAATGGTGAGCCGCCTCCTGGGCGCGAAGCTCTGACAAATGTGTCTAACGATGTCGCAGGCGGGTGTAGCTTAACCAACGAGCTACTCGTCCTGTTTGTTTACCGTTCAATATTTTTCAAAATACATACTGTGCACACAGACTTTCAATAAACTCGAAATAATTTAATTCCCTTTATTTGTACATTGCTCTCTCGCATACAAAAACATAGAGCATCGTATAACTGACTGGCAATATCAAGAAAACGCAATTATTTTAAGTATTCAATAAGTTATTACACGAAATATGTCGTAAATATCGGTTTTTATTTATTTGAACTACGACGCACACTACCAAAAAATCTAAAAAAAATTGGTGTTACTACTTATGCCAATACTTCACTACAGCATTTATAAAAATTCTGTGGGTCGGAAACTTCAACACGTAATTGGAATTTTTCGTGTTTTTGGGGGGTTTTTGATTTTTTATGCTTAGGATTTGCTAGACAAAAATCTGCAAAAATTCCCAACCATAAATTCACATGTTCTGAATATTCTCAAATTATTTCAGAATTTTTCCGCGCCGCTAAATACGAAAAATGTGTCAAAAACTGATTTTTTTATTTCCCCTATAACTACCCTTCTGATGGAGATAGAGAGTTGAAACTTGGCATAGAGCGTTTTTCTTTTCATCCCCTATCGAATGACGGCTTGCGAGATAAATTTGGTACAAGTGCATTTTTGACAAATTTCAGCCGGCTCAACGCTCAGCCGAAAGGTAAATTCGGTACCGCTGTCGCATGTCGAACGAAGCGCGTGTGTGCGATCGTGGTGGAAAGAAGACGGAGCATAATTCTGTGTCTCTTTCTATTGGGTGCGCGCGCAGCTTCTGACGTCATTTTTCTCTACATTGGTAGAAGAAAGACGAAAAGCATAGCTCCTTCCTTGTCTACGTACGGTGCGCGCGCAGCGCTCACGGACACGGCACGCATACAACTCTCGCCTTCCCCCACCACGCGTGCCGCGATGCGGCAGGATGCCACTTCTGAGATCACTGACTGAGGATCCCGTATCCACAAGGAAATTTGATGGTTTCCCATCAATGGATCCTTCTACATACAGACCGGTAGTAGTGGGCGTGGGTTCGAATCCCACTTCTGACACCAGTGTTACGTGGACGCGGGCGAGACATTACAACGTACCAGAATTATCAAAGACAACGGTTTAATATAACACGTCCGTCTGGTATCAAGATCAGAGGCAGACTCTTTGGTTTGGTTACCAACAACAATAACATTCGAACGTCATAAAATCGATAGAACTAATTAACATTATAACATTATGACACAAAATCAATATAGGGTTTGTGTCTTCGCCGTGGTGTTCTTCGCGCCTTCGCGTCCGTAACAATATTCAGCGCATTGAAACGTCAAATAATACTAATCAGCGTATACCTCACTATTTGGGAGACAAAATTCAAAATGAAGTTATTGACATAATTCGCACAAAAATTCAAAATACTATTTTCAATTTAATTAGAAAAGCAAAATATTTTTCCATTATTTTAGATTCTACGCCAGATGCGAGTCATGTAGAGCAAATGACTATTGTTGTGCGCTTTGTTAAATTAGATGATGTTGCGTATTTATAGTCACCTCGGGCGGGCGACCAATGGGCGCCCGCGACGTTCTCACCGAAATCAATAACGCGGTCGATACTCGGGCAATACTCTATGTAAACGCGCCTGTGTGGCGGCGCTGTCCGCCCTCCAGTTCCAGCAGCGACCACTTCGCTGCCAGGCGCGGCGAGCGGCCGCATGGCCAGCAGCGCCTCTCTTGACGTAGCACCGGAACCATACGGTGCGGCGGGCTTCTTCGAACGCCGAGCGTCGGGGGTCTTCACCGGGCAGCGGGCCTTGTGCCCCCGGTAGACCGGACCCAGATCAGACGCAGCTCAACACTCGACAGGAGTAGTCGCTCAACAACCATATATTGTACTGCATCGTACCTTCTACGCTTTTACATAGTGACGCAATAAAGACATTTAGTGTATTTCACCCGAGTTTATTTATCGTGGCGAGAGCCAATCACTCTCCCCATAACTGGTGACCCCGATGTGATATTCCGGGTGAAGACGTTTTTCAACGGCGCCCATACGTCGCGCATTCATCGTGCACACGTCGTGCATACATCGCGCCAACGTTGCTCATACACCGCGCCAACGTTGCTCATACATCGCGCCAACATTGCGCATACATCGCGCATACATTGCACCGACGTCGCGCCAACGTGCACTGAGGCGCAGCGATGCAGCCTTTTCCCCCAGTGTCTACCGGGAGATGCTCGCCGCTTCCGCTACTGGACCACGAGCATTACGTTCAAGCGTCTGCCGATCCGCTTACGGGCACCGAAACGGCCGCGTTTCCGCCATGCAGTGACCCGCTGGCGCCGCTCTTGCACCCGTCGCCTTCGCACTCTGCGCCACCGCGTGCATCGCCGGACGTTGAAGCGGTACAGCATTGCCGCCTTCCGCCCTTCTGGAAAAGCGACCCACGGTTATGGTTCTGCCACATCGAGGCGATGTTCCAGATGTATAAGATACGTTCGGACAATGGTAGATACTACCTAGTGGTGAGCGCACTCGACCCGGACGCACTACAGGAAGTGGCTGACATCCTCACGTGCCCGCCGCCGACCGAAAAATACCAACGCTTGAAGGCTCAGATCTTGAGTCGGTTTACAGAGTCCGCCGACCGTCAGCTGCATAAAGCGCTCACAGAGTTGCAGTTGGGCGACAGGAAGCCAACGCAGCTTCTCCGGCAGATGAGGGCCCTCGTAGGCGAGCGCGCCTCAGAGGACGTGTTACGCGTTCGATGGCTGGCGTTGCTGCCGCCCTATATCCAGCGCTGCCTTATCATATATCGGGCAACGTCTCTCGGCGAGCTCGCCACGGTCGCGGACTCCCTCATGGAAGCAAGCCTCGGCCCGTCCATTATGGCAACCAGCGCCGGTCCATCCATCATGGCCGCTGGCCCGTCGACCGTGCGAGCTGCGTCGCCGTCCAGGCGCTCATACTCCCTCAACGCAGCGGTGATGACACTGTCGCAGGACGTGGCGGCCATGAGGCACACGTTAGCGGAGCTGACGGCCGCCGTGAGAGCGCTCAGTTTCCGACCCACGAGTCAGACGCCGCGCCCATCCCGCATGCCGAGCCGTGAGCGTGCACGCACACCGGCACGAACTCGTGCCCTGTCTGAAATGGGGCTATGTTATTATCACCGCAACTTCGGCGATGACGCCCAACGCTGCACGTCTCCGTGTACCCGCAGCACGGCCGCAGCTCACCTATCGGCGGAAAACTAGAGCGGCTGTCGCATATCGAGGCGACCAGCGACAGTCCTGGTAGCAATCCTCGCCTCACGAAGGAATACCGGCTACATCTACACGACAGGACGACCAATAGGCAGTTCCTCGTGGACTCCGGCTCCGTCATCTCCCTGGTACCGCTGAGTATGGTCGCGGGCAAGCCTGAAATGGCGGAGGCAAAATTATACGCCACAAACGGCACGGTCATAAATACGTACGGTTCGCGCGTTCTGAACCTCAACCTGAGCCTGCGTCGAGACTTTCGATGGGCGTTCGTCATCGCCGACGTCAAGACCGCCATCATCGGAGCCGACTTCCTGGTGCACTATGCGCTCCTGCTCGACCTCAAGGGGCGCCGCCTCATCGACCCACTCACGTCGCTCATGGCCGCAGGCCAGTTGCGCGAGGCCAGGGTCCATGGCGTCTCCACAGTAGGCCAGTCCAGCACCCCGGGCAGCCCTCAGGAGCGGGCCTGCGCAGCGCTGTTGCAAAGATATCCAGAGCTGACCAGACCGTACGCCACTCCGACAACGCATACTGCCAACCCAGTGGCCCACTACATCACCACTACTGGTGCACCGGTAGTCGAGCGACCTCGCCGCCTATCCGGAGAGAAACTCACCGTGGCAAAGAAGGACTTTGACCTCCTTCTGCACAGTGGCGTTATCCGGCCATCCAGGAGCCAATGGGCCAGCCCGCTGCACATGGTGCCCAAGAAGCTCGGCGGTTGGCGCTCCACCGGAGACTACCGACGCCTTAACGCTCAAACTGTGCCGGACCGCTACCCTGTCCCTCACGGAGAGGACATCCTGCAAAGATTGCACGGTAGCACCATTTTTACAGCAATTGATCTGGTGAGGGCTTACCATCAGATCCCAGTCACAGACGCCGACGTTCCAAAGACGGCAGTAACCACCCCGTTTGGACTCTTCGAGTTCCTGGGGATGCCGCCCGGGTTGCGAAATGCAGCGCAAACGTTCCAGCGCTATATGGACAGTCTCTTTCGTGGCCTGGACTTCGTCGGCTGCTACATCGACGACGTTATCGTGTTTTCAGCGTCGCTCGCAGAGCACATCAAACACCTCGACGTCGTGTTTGGCATCCTGCGTACCGCCAACCTAACCATAAACCCGGCCAAGTGTCAATTCGGTAAGGAAGAGGTTATATTTTTAGGTTTCACTGTCAACCGGCACGGCTACCAGCCGCCGACTGAGCGGGTGCACGCCATCGCCACTTACCCGAAGCCGGAGACAATCACGGACCTCCGCCGCTTCCTGGGGATGGTGAACTACTACCGGCGCGCCATCCCTCACGCCGCGAGCACGCAGGCCCCACTTTCCGAGTTCCTGAAGGGAGCAAAGAAGCGCGACATGCGCAAAGTGCCGTGGACTCCTACCGCTGAAGCCGCCCTGGAAGCGTGCAAAGGTAGTGTCGTCCAGGCAACAAGGGCCACCTTCCTGTCACAGACGGCGCCTCTGTCTCTGTCGACAGATGCCTCCGACACCGCTGTGGGCGCTGCCCTAGAACAGTTTGAAGACGGGGTTTGGAGGCCACTCGAGTTCTTCTCTCGCAAGCTCGATCCACGAGAGACTCGGTATAGTACCTACGACCGTGAGCTCCTGGCCATCTACGCGGCAGTGCGCTTCTTTCGGCACATCCTGGAGGGTCGTCAGTTTGTCATCCGCACTGACCACCGTCCACTCGTACATGCTTTCTCACGACGGGCAGAGAAAGCCTCACCTCGCCAGCTTCGGCAGCTGGACCTGATCTCCCAGTTCACAACGGAGATCCTATACACAAAAGGGGAAGACAACATAGTGGCCGATGCACTCTCACGCATCCAGACCATTGCCATGCCTACCATTCTTGACTCCGAGGCAATCCGTGTGGCACAGGAGCAAGACAGCAAAATGGCCGGTGTAAGGGAGCGCAGTTCCCTCACTCTCCAGCACCTCAAGGTTGAGGGCCACCTCATCCTGTGCGACACTTCTGGCGGTTGGGTGAGACCTTACCTACCACAGAGCTTGCGACGGCAAGCCTTCGACACTGTGCATGGCCTCTCACATCCAAGCGGCCGTACCACGTCCGCCCAGCTGAAAGAGAAGCTTGTTTGGCCTGGTATAAGGGGAGACGCATTGCGCTGGGCGCGCGAATGCATTCCTTGCCAGCGTGCCAAAATTCACCGGCACAGTCGTTCCGCGCCTGCGCACATTGGCGTTCCCGACAGCCGGTTCAACCACATACACCTTGACCTCATCGAGCTGCCAAAGGTGGGCGAACTCAGGTACTGCCTGACAATAATTGACCGGTTCAGCAGGTGGCCTACGGCGATTCCTTTGGCCAAATGCAGGCGGACACAGTTGCCGGTGCATTTTACACACAGTGGGTATGCCAGTTCGGCACCCCACTCACCATCACTACCGACCAGGGCGCGCAGTTTGAGTCAGCAATATTCACTGCCCTGTCATCCATTATCGGCACTCGCAGGATCCGCACAACACCGTACCACCCTCAGTCAAATGGTATGATCGAGCGGTGGCACCGTTCTCTGAAGGCTGCTCTGATATGCCACTCACACACGCCGTGGCCTGAGCTGCTTCCTACCGTGCTCCTTGGACTCAGGACCGCCTTCAAAGAGGACCTCAACGCCTCTCCAGCCGAAATGCTCTTCGGCACCCAGCTCCGCATTCCTGGGGAGTTTTTTGTTACAGAGGACATGCCGGCGGACCCTCAGATATTTGTGGAAAAGTACCGAGAGTATATCAGAGCGGTACGACCTGTGCCCTCGGCTCATCACTACAAGCCTCGGCTTTTCCACCATAAGGACCTACTTACCAGTTCGCACGTGTTCAGGAGGGTCGACTCCGTCAAGAAGCCGCTGGAGCATCCGTACACCGGCCCACACGAGGTCGTAAAGCGCCTTGACGAGCGCACCTACGTTATCCGCGTCAAGGGCGAAGAGAGAACGGTTTCCGCCGACACCCTGAAGCCAGCCTTTATCGCGAGATTGGATCCTCCACAGCAGGATGCCGCAAACCGCGATGTATCTCCCGCACCCACACGCGCTCCCAAAACATACGCCAGCGTAACCGCCAAAAAACGAGTTTCCTTTTCGTTCCCTTCTCCTCCATAGAGCAGGGCACTGGGGGGGGGGGGGGGGGGGGGGGGGGGAGTGACTGTGGCGGCGCTGTCCGCCCTCCAGTTCCAGCAGCGACCACTTCGCTGCCAGGCGCGGCGAGCGGCCGCATGGCCAGCAGTGCCTCTCTTGACGTAGCACCGGAACCTTACGGTGCGGCGGGATTCTTCGAACGCCGAGCGTCGGGGGTCTTCACCGGGCAGCGGGCCTTGTGCCCCCGGTAGACCGGACCCAGATCAGACGCAGCTCAACACTCGGCAAGAGTAGTCGCGCAACAACCATATATTGTACTGCATCGTACCTTCTACGCTTTTACATAGTGACGCAATAAAGACATTTAGTGTATTTCACCCGAGTTTATTTATCGTGGCGAGAGCCAATCACTCTCCCCATACCTGCTCATTAGCAGCGCCGCGTCGCGTTCTTCTCGGGCAATTGTTCTCTCGCGCGTTCCCGCGCGCTCGCGACGGCCATTACCGTTCTCTCTATCGCGACGACAGGTGCTCCTCAACTTTTGCCGTAACTTTATGTGAGTTTAACTGTGACAAACATCGTCTCGTGCGGATCAGACAAACTGTGTATATTCAGGGATTAGTAAAAGACGCTTTGGTGCCCCTCTACATTGTGGAAATAGTTTTAAGTGCTTAGTTTAATAAAGACTTCGGAACTTCTCAACCCACGTGGTAAAGTACTGTGCCGACCACGTGTCGAGTGACTTTGTGCGGCCCTCCTCAACTTTCCTTTTAACTCCCCTGTTACGAGCCACGGCCTGAGGATTATTGTCAGTGCCGGTAGGAAAGAAATCTAGTGAGAGGAATGAGCACGCGAAACACAGGCCTCAACGGGTATTGCACCGCGACACCCTGTGCTCTCGATACTCTTTGTGACACCTTTTCGTAAAAAGGGGGAATGAGGGGGAGCGGATTACCTTCCTCGAGCCTCGGCCGGTATTTCACGGCTGCACCTCTCGGAGAGTATGGTGGTGAGGGTGACAACTCAGGCCTTAACTGATATTTCACAGCGGCACCCTGAGGTATCTGTCTCGACGTGAATATCTACAAGGCCTTAACTGGTATTTCACAGCGGCACCCCTGCAGACTTGAGGTTCTGAGGATATTGTGATTTCTTTTGGCTCGCTGATTCTCCCGAGCGGTAAGGAGAATCAAGTTCGTGTGATTCGAGTTCTAGGCGATTGAACAACGCTACAGCAAAGAATTATGGAAAACAAATAGGTAGAATATATATTGAAAAAGATAAATACAGAAAAAAGCAAGTAAATATAAGACGCACAACGATAAATCAACTACTATTTCAAATAATATAACTAAAGTACGACGCGAATACATTTACAAAAAGCGTTATTTGACTAGACTGTTTGGTTTTAAAGGAATTTGAGCGATAAATGAGAACTAATCCTACACACCTTTCGTGTGGCAAAACGTCTAACCCTAAGAACTGCTCGGAATACTCTAAGTTATTCCTTGCTATGAGTCGCGGACAGCGGAAAGACAATCTTTCCTGCAGCTGCCGGACTTTGAATTTGAGCTAAACTAAAGACGCGCGGAACACGCACAAGTTGTTCCTTGCAATAAGAACAGACAACGAGAAAACACTTGGTGATCCTGGATTCACTTTTTTCACACTGTACGTAACGCTCGGGAATTACTAATGCAGACCCTTGCACGGTCTTCTCTGTAGCTGACTGAACTCGTGAGCCCTGGAGGAGCGCTCTTTTATACAAATCAATCTTAGGCAAGGGGTACTGAGATGTGAGGAAAAATAGGGCATCGCGGTGGGGCATGTTTTTCGGGGAATCGCACGTTCCCAACCGTCCCTTTGCACTCGCTGTGCACGTGATTGCCATGCCGTCGCTCGGCCGTCGCTATGCCGTTGCTATGCCGTTACCATGCAGTTACCATGCAGTCGCTCGGTTCGAATATGGCGCTTACGCGAGCGCGTCGCTAGAGTCGGGTGCGTCACTGTGGGGGAGCGCGTCACTATGGGTACGTCACTATTTGGGCGCTGCATGCTGACGTCACGGCAGGCAGGCAGGCAAGCAGGGACGACGTCATGGGCCGCAGCGCTGGTCGGCGGCGCGGTACGTTACACCCCACCCGCGCCTCACCAGATTACTCGGGCCTTTCTCGGGGTTCAATTCAAAATAGGTGAAAAAAAAAAATAGTCGAAGTTAGAGAGCATTTTCTTGGGTTTAGGCCTATAATTAGCAGCACTAGCGAAAGTTTAAGTAATTTTGTTTTTGAAGAACTTAAAACAATGCAATTAAATATTTATGACATGAGAGGACAGGGTTATGAGAACGCTGCCAACATGAAGGGAAAACATACTGGCTTGCAAAGGAGAATTTTAAATGTAAATCCCCGAGCATTTTTTGTGCCATGTCCGGCACATAGTTTGAATTTGGTGATTAACGATAGTGCCAGTATTTCTCATGAAACTGTACAATTCTTTGACTTGGTACAAGAAATCTTTGTGTTTTTTTCGTCAAGTACACAAAGATGGGCAATGTTTGTTAATTGAAGTGCTCGCGTAGATGTAAAGCTAGTGGATAGTGGACGGGTGAGTGGCAAGTAAGCGCAGGCGGTGAAGTTATGAAAAACACAATAGACTATTTATTTAAGACACTAAATAACAGCTATTTACACACTGAGTGAACCCGTGTTGAGTTGCACCGTACGAGAGATAATAAGTAGAAAAGAGAGTTGAAGTGAAACCGTCTTATTTGAGAACCGTGTGAGGTAGTACAAGAAGTGACGTCCGCGTGATACAATGGTTGCGAGGTGAGTGAGAATAAAAGGCGGGCGCCGGAAGCGCACCGGCTCGTCACGTGAGCAGTGATCTCAGAAGTGGCATCCTGCCGCATCGCGGCACGCGTGGTGGGGGAAGGCGAGAGTTGTATGCGTGCCGTGTCCGTGAGCGCTGCGCGCGCACCGTACGTAGACAAGGAAGGAGCTATGCTTTTCGTCTTTCTTCTACCAATGTAGAGAAAAATGACGTCAGAAGCTGCGCGCGCATCCAATAGAAAGAGACACAGAATTATGCTCCGTCTTCTTTCCACCACGATCGCATACACGCGCTTCGTTCGACATGCGACAGCGGTACCAAATTTACCTTTCGGCTGAGCGTTGAGCCGGCTGAAATTGTCAAAAATGCACTTGTACCAAATTTATCTCGCAAGGCGTCATTCGATAGGGGATGAAAAGAAAAACGCTCTATGCCAAGTTTCAACCCTCTATCTCCATCAGAAGGGTAGTTATAGGGGAAATAAAAAAATCAGTTTTTGACACATTTTTCGTATTTAGCGGCGCGGAAAAATTCTGAAATAATTTGAGAATATTCAGAACATGTGAATTTATGGTTGGGAATTTTTGCAGATTTTTGTCTAGCAAATCCTAAGCATAAAAAATCAAAAACCCCCCAAAAACACGAAAAATTCCAATTACGTGTTGAAGTTTCCGACCCACAGAATTTTTATAAATGCTGTAGTGAAGTATTGGCATAAGTAGTAACACCAATTTTTTTTAGATTTTTTGGTAGTGTGCGTCGTTGTTCAAATAAATAAAAACCAATATTTGCGACATATTTCGTGTAATAACTTATTGAATGCTTAAAATAATTGCGTTTTCTTGATGTTGCCAGTCAGTTGTACGATGCTCTATGTTACAAATAAAGGGAATTAAGTTATTTCGAGTTTATTGAAAGTCTGTGTGCACCGTACTTTGAAAGATATTAAACTACAAGCCAACAGCCCGAATAGCTCGTTGGTTAAGCTACACCCATCTGCGACATGGTTGGGCACTTTTGTCGGAGGTTCGCGCCCAGGAAAGCTCATCTTTTTTTTCTTTCTAACAACTACACGACGGTAAGCGATATTCACTTACAAATATTTTAAACATACTTCTATAATATTTAATTATATTGTGTATGAAATATGTATGCACGCATTGCGTTATTTATGTGACGTTTACTTATATTTTATCACCCAATGAAGCTTCCAATGCGTGCAATGCATTCGAACACAGGAACATTCTACGAATCTGCTAGTATAAGTATTTTATTCTCCAAATATACATTTTCACGTGGTCTTCCACGCCACCCATGAGGTGCCACGACTAGCGCGTTCGGTTTTTATTTGTGACGTTCGCCGGTAGCCTTATTGTACCACATTTTTAATTTATTAAAATACAGTGGTGATGGGATATGTTTCAAGGAATGGTATAGGTATATTGACTTTTTATAAAAGAATAAGAAAAAGCAAAAAAAAATTGGTCTGGCCTTACTTGTGTCAGACCGCATGTCTTTACGTTTAAGAAATCTGTCGTATGGTGATTGCTGTCATGTGTTGAAAATATGCTTTTCTTTACACATATCCCATCACCACTGTAATTTAATAAATTAAAAATGTGGTACAATAGGGCTACTGGCGAAGGTCCACAATCAAAAACCGAACGCGCTAGTCGTGGCACCTCATGGGTGGCGTGGAAGACCACGTGAAAATTTATATTTGGAGAATAAAATACTTATACTAGTAGATTCGTAGAATGTTCCTGTGTTCGAATGCATGACACGCATTGGAAGCTTCATTGGGTGATATAATATAAGTAAAGATTATATAAATAATGCGATGCGTGCATATATATTTCATACACAATACAGTTAAAAATTATAGAAGTATGTTTAAAATACTTGTAAGTGAATATCGCTTACCGTCGTGTAGTTGTTAGAAAGAAAAAAAAAGGTGAGCCGCCTCCTGGGCGCGAACCTCTGACAAATGTGTCTAACGATGTCGCAGGCGGGTGTAGCTTAACCAACGAGCTACTCGTCCTGTTTGTTTACCGTTCAATATTTTTCATAATACATACTGTGCACACAGACTTTCAATAAACTCGAAATAATTTAATTCCCTTTATTTGTACATTGCTCTCTCGCATACAAAAACATAGAGCATCGTATAACTGACTGGCAATATCAAGAAACCGCAATTATTTTAAGTATTCAATAAGTTATTACACGAAATAGGTCGTAAATATCGGTTTTTATTTATTTGAACTACGAGGCAAACTACCAAAAAATCTAAAAAAAATTGGTGTTACTACTTATGCCAATACTTCACTACAGCATTTATAAAAATTCTGTGGGTCGGAAACTTCAACACGTAATTGGAATTTTTCGTGTTTTTGGGGGGTTTTTGATTTTTTATGCTTAGGATTTGCTAGACAAAAATCTGCAAAAATTCCCAACCATAAATCCACATGTTCTGAATATTCTCAAATTATTTCAGAATTTTTCCGCGCCGCTAAATACGAAAAATGTGTCAAAAACTGATTTTTTTATTTGCCCAATAACTACCCTTCTGATGGAGATAGAGGGTTGAAACTTGGCATAGAGCGTTTTTCTTTTCATCCCCTATCGAATGACGCCTTGCGAGATAAATTTGGTACAAGTGCATTTTTGAGAATTTCAGCCGGCTCAATGCTCAGCCGAAAGGTAAATTCGGTACCGCTGTCGCATGTCGAACGAAGCGCGTGTATGCGATCGTGGTGGAAAGAAGACGGAGCATAATTCTGTGTCTCTTTCTATTGGATGCGCGCGCAGCTTCTGACGTCATTTTTCTCTACATTGGTAGAAGAAAGACGAAAAGCACAGCTCCTTCCTTGTCTACGTACGGTGCGCGCGCAGCGCTCACGGACACGGCACGCATACAACTCTCGCCTTCCCCCACCACGCGTGCCGCGATGCGGCAGGATGCCACTTCTGAGATCACTGCACGTGAGTTCCCGAAAGTAATCGATTAGATCTGTATTGATCGCTGATAGGTGGACAAGTTATCGATTCGAGATCTCGCATGAGTGATGAGCGTGAAGTGAGGTGAAGTTAGTCGGCAATATAGATTTCTCTGACAGGCAATATTAAACAAATATTTGACATCTTTTAATTTAAAACCGCTGTGTGATACAAGATGGTCCAGCAGAATAGAGGCTATAAAGCCATTACGTTGTTACATACGGACTCTCCGTTTGCCTCCGTTCCCACGGATTCGACGTAGCCTCCTCTTGGAGTCCCTACCATCCCTCTGTTTATGTATACAAGATAAGCGCCACTTGAGAACGATAGGGCAGTGAGTTACGGGTTTTCCGCCATTAGCTTCGTCTATCCTCGTCTATCTTTTCTCTTCGTCATACACACGCGTTTTCTACAGATTTTCCCATATAAAAAGGCGAACTGGAGCGAGCTCCGGTAGTCTCGACTTTGAAACTAACGCGTTAAGGTCGTAGCTAAACTCTATTGAGAACTCGTTCTTACGTTTGGTTTGTTAAGCACTCGCTGTGAGATCGGGCTCAAGTTCCCTTTCGATCAAATATTCTAGAGTCAACTCTATTGAGCACTCCAATCGTTTCTGAGCTTCACTCATTTACGAATAAAGGTAGACTCCTTGTTTTAAACTAAAACTCACTGCCAGATCAGGCTCAAGTTCCCTTTCGCGCATAACTAGATTTAATACTCTTCGCCTAGCTTGTACGCTAGTAGTTTGTAAGTACTTTTGTTTATTACGTTTCTAAACTATAATTTCACGTCACTTTCATTGTATATATTTTACTACCGTTACAATATAACAAAGTTAACTGTAGTAATTGTGCTACTTCATACCAAATTCATTACCTTCCAAAATAACTCTTAAATTCGTGAAAGATCAGAGGACCCACAGATTCTCCACAACCGCTCGAGGAGAATCAATTACGAGTCAATATTTCCCTTAAACCTTTACCAGTATCCTCCGAGTGTAGGCCACCCAACGTATTCCCGTTGCGACGCATCCACTCCTGAGGTCCTTCTCTGCAAAGAACTCTATTCCACTCCGAGTGTAGGCCGCCCAATGTATTCCCGTTGCGGCGCATGCACTCCGAGTTCCTTTACTATTTCACCCTCCGAGCGTAGGCCACCCAACGTATTCCCGTTGCGGCGCAAGCACTCTTGAGGTCCTTTGCTATTTTACCCTCCGAGCGTAGGCAATGTGAACCCGGATTACGCATCTGAGCCAGGTTTACGTAATCCCGACTCAAGCCGAGGCCTAAGCGCGGTATTTGAATACGGGCCATAGTGTCTCTAATGCACAGAGGGAACTGCGCAGGACCGATGCTCAGTGCACCCCCCCAGTGCACTCCGAGATGAAACCAAGAAACCTGATTCGCCGGCATCTCAGTGGCTGCTGATGTCGTTTCCCCACCTGTGCGATCTCAATAATTCTGCAACAACGTCGTTGATGCGAATAGATAGATAAATAATTTGAGGCTTGCGCACTGATCTACGTGTACACAGGATGTGCCCAATTGAAAGACGTTCGTTTGTTGAATTTAAGTATCAATTCTCAGCCAAGGCAGCGCTGTGATCCGATGGCTGTGATTATCCGATGGCACATCTGGCTGATAACGTTAGATGTTGGATGCATTGAACTATAGAATATCTGGAATGCGCACGGCATATATATATTTCATAATTTGCAATTTGTATACAGAGAGATAATTCCAAATGTGTACATCAATCAGGCATCTATTAGAATTTCTGACTGTGGCAATAGCATGTGAAACTTGTTAATTACCAGTATATGTATTATTCTATTCGTAAAATGTTAATGGGTGAACCTGAACGAGGAAACATTACTTTCAAACGCATAAAAAACTTAAAAAAAAAGTAACACCGACTTCAAAAATCGAACATTATTTTATATTTTTCAACGCATTTTTGAAGTCTGTTAAAAAGGATACTTTCTCAAACAAAATTAATAATATCAATCAAAATTATTGTAATATTTATTTTATTTATTGTCTATGTCTATTTGGAAAAAAAAACAAAAAATGAAAAAATATTATATTTTTACATCCAGCATGAACAATTCCCAAAGGAAAGCAATTTCGATATGTATTAAAAATTAACCTTCACTACCTCTAAAACAAAGAATCATGTGTAATTTTAATGCGTTTGATAATATTTTTTACTTTGGTTTGTGATCATATATGTTACCTTTAAAGCTCGAAAGCCGTTAATTTGCACATTACCTAGCTAATCTGCGGATTAACTGATTTGCTCCGTTAACGTGCGGAATCAAGAGTTTTCCGCATTTTACCTAGGTAACGTGCACATTAACGGCTTCCGTATCGTTAAAGTTCAAAAGTTTGTTTTTCTCATTTGCTTTTCCTAATCCAGGCTGGTCCACTGGTAGGGCCACTCACTTAGCCGGTTCCACCTCTACCTGCCGTAAGCAGCTCTGACCCCACTCAACCTATGCCTATGTCACGTGAAAAATAGCATGATCCGTCGGCACGGCAAAGGTCGGCTGGGTGGGAGAGCCCGCCGGCTCTCAGAAGGGCTCCCGGAGCCGTGTTTGGACCTCCACTTTTAGTTTCGTTTCGCCACTGTCTTGTCTTCGCCGGTTGTTTTTATTTCTCATAATTTGCGTCGGCTGCTAGTGCGTAGCAAAGCTAATTTTGGTTTTCAAATTCGTTTCCGCTTATTAGCGCGTGAATTTGTATTGTAATTTTATTAAAGCAGATAAATTTAGCTCCTATTATGCAAGCAAGCACCGAATTGGTGATGAAATTGAAGGAAAGAATCTGCGCAAATCCCTTTAGCGAAAATTAAAAATATAATAGTGTTTTAATGACAAAACAAAAGTATGACTCCATAATTGAAGATGTAAAGCGAATAAAAGTTTCCAAGCAAAAAGAATCATCTCGAGATTATCGAATAATTCAAATTTATGATGTATTAACTGTACAAGGCTGTGAAAAACTCATTGAGTCGTTGTCAGATGCGCGACAAAGTGTGAAAAAGTTTGTCTATGCCAAAGAATTGTTTGACATATTGTATTCTACTCATTTGTCAATTGGCCACGGTGTAAGTGACAGAATGATCAAGCAATTACATACACTTTATAAAAACATAACCCAAGCCCAAACAAAAATGTTTTTGGATTTATGCGAATCTTGTCAACAAAAACAAAAAAGTGCGAAAAAAATGATTGTTGTAAAGCCGATTATTTCATCGCATTTCAATAGCAGATGTCAAGTGGATCTCATCGATTACCAATCCCAACCAAATGGAAAGTTTAAGTTTCTTCTCGTATATCAAGCCCACTTAATAAAATTTGTTGTATTGAAACCGCTCACATCAAAACGGGCGGATGAAGTAGCCTATAACTTGCTTGATATTTTTCTCCTTTTTGGCGTCCCAAGTATTTTGCATTCTGATAACGGGCGTGAATTTTGTAATAAAATCTTAGAAAGTGTAGCACAGTTGTGGCCACAAATCAAAATGGTTCATGGTAAACCTAGACACAGCCAAAGTCAAGGAAGTGTAGAACGAGCAAATCAAGACATTCAAAACATGCTCACTACTTGGATGGTTGATAATCAAACTAACAAGTGGAGTGCCTATCATTCTGCAATTAAAATAAGTCCATACGAAGCCATGTTCGGTTGTCCCGCCAAAGTGGGATTGCCTTCTTCTAATATACTACAAAGTGTATTACATTCGATAAATACTGAAGAAGACCTTGAAAAATTAGAACATTCACAAGAAACTGTGATTATGGGATCACAGTGAAATCTTACCCAAGAGGACATTCCGTTATCCCCTGCTCCTACAGAATCACCTATAGAAAAACAAAAATTTATGGATAGTAATCTTAAACTGCCTTCTCTACCAGTTACGAAGAATATTCAGTTACCCAGCACCTCCAATGAATCACCTCTGCATGTTAAAGAAGTCATTACTGAGTTACCCTCCACTTCAGCAGAATTACGGTTTCGTACAGATTCTGTAAAGAGGACCATGCAAGAAACGGTCTGTATCGTTTGCTCAAAAGCAGCATCAGGGGCTCATAAGTGTAAATCGTGTGAGATGTTTGTTCACGTAATTTGTGGTCAAATAGATCCTAAACAAGAAGGGTATGGTAAGAATGTGTTGTGCAACATCTGTAAAAAGAACATGGATCAGAAAATACAGCGTGATAAAGCCAAGAAAGGATTAGAAAAGCAAGCAAAGAAAATGTTAGCAGTTCCTAATGCAAAGCACCCAAATGTTGATGAAGGTGTCACTGTGAGAATTAAAGTACCGGAAGCAGACAGAGCAAAAACTGATGCCCGCTCGATTTAAGCTGTCGTTCTTAGTAAAACAGAGGATGGCTTTTATAAACTTGTTACTAAAACGGGTATTTTAAAACACTTGTATGCAAAATCTGAATTCAGTATTTGCAAAGAGAGATTTTTAACGAAAAAAGATGTCCCTGCTGTAGAAATATCTTTACGTCAGACAGCAATAAAACAATCCCTTGGTACTGGACAGAGTCTAAGGAAATGTGACTGTAAATCTAAATGTACCACAAATAGGTGTGCTTGTCGCAAAAACCAATTGCTATTGTAATTCAAAGTGTCACCAATCTTTAGATTGCATTAATAAATAAACATAATTTTATCATATGTTTTGCAAATTTATTTCCTTAATTGTAATAATATTTTAAACCGTTTGATTCTTTGTATTATATTTTTTTAATTACGCGTCGCAGGTTGACCGCTACAATGTATATCGATCGCGAATGCGCGATCTTGTTTACCCCTGCTTCACACAATGTGTGGACGCATTAGCACGGAGCAATGTTCCTCTCGCCGATACTATATTATGTTAATTTAAGGGTACAAAAACGTTCCTGTTGTTCCAGCGAAGATCTTATTTTCACTTTAACGAGTGCCTAGTAGGTAATGTGCAGATTATCTAGGGAATTTGCAGATTACCTAGGTAACTTGAGAAATGAAACTATTTTCGGCACATTAACTGATCACCCCAGTTAATCTGCACAATACCTAGATAATCTGCAGAATAACTGATTTCTGCACTTTAGCGGTAACATATACATTAATTTCTGTGACATACTGACATCACCTACTGAAATATCTAAACAGAAGAGAGCAACTCTTTTCGAACCGGTCATATCTAGTCAAATCTCTGTGGAACTTATGTCGAAAGGCGCAAATCGACTGTATGTCGCAAAGGTCCAGTGGTAAGAGTGGGACAGAATACCAAAATGTCTTTCTTCTCTGTCTAACAGCGAGGCGCGGCTGTTCCTGCATCCATGCGCATTCCAGGTAGTATATAGTTCAATGGTTGGATGTGACATGGGAATTAATAAGGGATCTCTAGAGCCCCCGGATCGTGAGATAAAAATTTGCATTGGATGCACTGTGGCCAGATCTGGCGCCTGAGCACCATTGGTGCCCGCGGGAGTGGGGATACGGGAAAGTATGCGTGCCTTGTCTGTGAGAGCTGCGCACGCCGTTTCTGTGTACCGTGTCACATACGGACTCTCCGTTTTTCTCCGTTCCCACGGATTCAACGTAGCCTCCTCTTGGAGTCCCTACGACCCTTGTTTAGATAGTAAGATAGTACGTTCTGGCAGTGGGAGCAGTTCTCCTACTAACTTCACCTATCTTCATCTCTCTCAGACACACGCATTTTTCTCAAGATTTCGAGTATAAAAAGGCGAGCTGCAGCGAGCTCAACTGCAGTCTTACCACTTGAGTCAACACTGTAAAGTCGAGCCGTAGTCTATTGACCACTCGAATTTCACGTCGATCTCTTAAGCTCCGTATAGTTAGCACCCCATCCTCAACCGATATGAGTTTTAATAGTTGCAATCGTTTGAAGGTCGTTTGATAGTGTTTGATAGTCCAAAATAAACGTTTGATAGTCAACCGTTTATTTATAATTAAAGAAACAAATTTCTAGGGGAATTTTTTGTATAGTTAGCACCCCCATGGTCGCAAATTTGATTTTAAAGTATACCAATTGATGTAAAATCGTTTGATAGCGTTTGATAGTCCAATACAAACGTTTGATAGTTAGCCGTTTGCTTGTAATCAAAGAAATAAGTGTCTAGGGGAAATTTTGTCATAGGCATTTCATTATTAATCTACGAAAATAGATGTAAACACGTTTGATAGTGATTGATAGTCGGGTATAAACGTTTGATAGTCCGGTGCAGACGTTTGATAGTTAGTCGTTCATTTATAATTAAAGAAACAAGTTTCTAGGGGAATTTTTGTCGAAATTCTTGCGAAAAATTTAATTATCATCTATACCAATAGATGTAAAATCGTTTGATAGTGAATGATATTCAATACAAACGTTTGATAGTTAGTCGTTCATTTATAATTAAAGAAACAAGTTTCTAGGGGAATTTTTGTGGAAATTTTTGTGAAAAATTTAAATTTCATCTGCGCCTATAGATGTAAAATCGTTTGATAGTGAATGATATTCAATACAAACGTTTGATAGTTATTCGTTTGCTTGTAATCAAAGAAACAAGTGTCTAGGGGAAAGTTTGTTGTAGCATACTCTCGCATTTCATTATTAATCTGCGGAAATAGATGTAAAATCGTTTGATAGTGATTGATAGTCGGGTACAAACGTTTGATAGTCCAGTGCAGACGTTTGATAGTTATTGGTTCGCTTGCAATCAAAGAAATAAATGTCTAGGGGAAATTTTGTCAAAGAATTTTGTCCGAGAACTTCGGGGTATTATAACTTGACAAAATTTCCCCTATACATTTATTTCTTTAATTATGAATAAACGAAGAACTATCAAACGTCTGCACCGGACTATCAAACGTTTATATCCGACTATCAATCACTATCAAAAGTTTTTACATCTATTTTCGTAGATTAATAATGAAATGCCTACAACAAAATTTCTCCTAGACAAGTATTTCTTTGATTACAAGCAAACGACTAACTATCAAACGTTTGTA
Source organism: Priocnemis perturbator (assembly GCA_963942575.1). Taxonomy (NCBI): domain Eukaryota; kingdom Metazoa; phylum Arthropoda; class Insecta; order Hymenoptera; family Pompilidae; genus Priocnemis; species Priocnemis perturbator. The sequence goes on along the minus strand of OZ012649.1, from coordinate 2,077,572 downwards.
TTGGACTATCAAACACTATCAAACGATTTTACATCAATTAGTATAGTTAAAAATCAAATTTGCGACCATGGGGGTGCTAACTATACAAAAAATTCCACTAGAAATTTGTTTCTTCAATTATAAATAAACGGTTAACTATCAAACGTTCATTTTAGACTATCAAACACTATCAAACGACCTTCAAACGATTGCAAGTATTAAAACTCAAATCGGCTGAGGATGGGGTGCTAACTATACGGAGCTATCTCTTAAGCACTGTCAGCAAGATCGGGCTCAAGTTCCCTTTCGAGCAAAATTCTAGAGCATACTCTATTCAGTACTCTGTTGCAAGCGAGCCTAACTCCTTGCAACCAGGGCCGCCCCGTGTGGGTGTGCAGGTTGTGCCCCACACAAAGGCGCCTGGTCAAGAAGGGCGCCATTCCAAAATGATGCATACATATGTAAAGTCCATTTCACGAGAGAATTAAGGACGCGATTTCGTTCCCTTCTGGCTATGTGAAATCTCTGAGCGGTGGGGATAGCAAAGTGGCGAGAGCACTGATCTGTCTACTACGGGTACGAGGTACGATATCAGTGAGCGAGAAACAAACGCCCGCGTGTTTTTTCATGGATCGTCAATATACCATATTTGGGCAGATCCGCGTTGTTTGCTGAGGGTATACGTGATATTTTAGCAATAACACTGCACAAACACTAAATTTGCCTTTTGAACGAAAATAGCCAATTTCGATTAATCTTTACCCGCTGAAAACGAATCTGAAACCCGTGTTTGAAAATTGGCTCGAGATTTTGAGTAATTCAATTTAAAAAAAAAACAGCCTTTTTTCGACTTTGAACAACAATCAGGCCGTAAATATACGAGTTAGACCATTTTTATTGGTTGCAAAAAATTCTCCAGACTTTTCCGAATAAAACGGTATCAAACACTTTTACAATTTAAACTTGCAAACATGTTTAAACATTAGTTAAAGTGGATCAGACACGTTTTGCGCACCTATTTTTCGAGATGTTTTCCAATTTTTACAAAAAACTAGGTGTTCAATATTGAGACGGCTCGACGGCGGGCGGCAGCACTTCCCGCATCTCGTTACAGCACAGATCATACACACCTCACGAAAAGCAGGCGCGTCACTAGATTAGCATACTCAGTAGCGCGGCCGTGAACTTGTCCCCAATCAATTGGCATCGATCGAGATCCAATCCACGGTGCGCGTTACGCACTAGTGTCCAACGCCGTAATCAATCATAAGTAAGAACGCAATCAGGTGACGTGACGTCCTTCTGCTCGGCTTCGCGCGGGACCTGGCTATGTTCGGCCATTACTGTTCGTATCGTTACAGTTAACGGTAGTTTTCGTGCTCCCTTGTCACAGTGTACGGGAAGAAACTGATCAATAACGCAATAGTGCAGATTCATCTTTACAAAACACCCAGAACTGAGCAGAAACATAGGCAGGTTCACTCTCAAGCTTATTGTTTGTCGCACAACTCTTAATTGTCGAATTATATCCAGATAAAATCATAGTCACGCCACGTGGTAGCCTACCGCCACATGTGCTGACGAACAGCAAATAGGCCAATTCATTGCAGGATTATCAACTCCACTGTACTCTACATTAGTCCAAAACATTAAGGCTCACAGATAGCAAGTTTAGAGCCATTCACACAAACAGGTATTGTTCATTGACACCTAATTAGACAATTACTCAATAAACTATTCATCTACACAGTATCTTGTGCAATTAATTTCTTCAGGACTGTCACCAGAGACCATTCCAAGATCCGGCTCCTCAAATACAGTCCACTACCTTTAAATACAAGCAATTAATCACAAACATTTCTTGGTCCTTCGACCGGATCTTTGGTCAGTCGTGCCCTTCAATTGCAACAAGTGTGTATTCAATAGATAGTAACCCCTCCTTCACGTGACAAACAGGAAAAAGAAAGAATCACACAGAAGCAATCACACACCATGGAGCAAAACAAGAAAGTAGACCAAATCAGTGGCAGTGATCCATCGCTCAGTGCAGAAGAGGACTGCAGTCAGGGCCGGCCCAAGGGCGGTGCGAACAGTGCGACCGCACAAAGCCCCGCGCTTACCAAGGCCCCGCGCAAGCCGCGCAATGGTGACACTTACAACTTGAAAAATATCATAGAGCAGCAAAATGCGGCTCGTTGCGTAGCCCGGTATATGACTGTCTAGCTAGAATCGGATCACGATTGACGTTGCCGCGTAGCCTAAGAATGCGGAGAGAATGAATCATGTAGATTGTAGATGGATGAATGCGTGTGCATGTGTGAGAAATGATTTCGGAGGACGACTCGTAATTGTTTCTCTGCATATACTTCGTAAAGGTATATGCAGGAAACAATTGCCGACTAGGGTGACGAGTTTTCGATGTTACTCGGTTAAAGTGACCAACACACCTGGGGCCGAATATCGTTGCCAGGCGACAAACAAATAACGTGCACCATCAATGCTTGCTTGCTAAACAGTACCAAACAGTATTAAGAAGTCTTCACGAGACCATTCCCAAAATTCTTGTAAGCACCCGACACGCGTTCTCCTTGTGAAGTGTTCAATTTTCGGCTTTGGAATAAGGTAAATTGTTTATGAATATGGATATACATACATATCCATTGCACATTATATTACGAATTTAAAAAATAACAGATATATTTTACGCGTTACTTTAACAGACATTCCCAAAATGTCTAGTAGAGATAGAGATATTGGAAGAAAGTATCTCAGTGGTTTCGAAAAACTACAAAGAAAAAGAAAAAGAGAAGAAAGCGCAGAAAAACAGCGGAACGCAATTGTTCAATTTTTAGCAACACAAAACGTGGAAGATGGTCACAATTCCCGTTTAAACGAAGAGCCAGTGAATGACCAACAAACTGAAAATTCGCAGCTGTTGTAAGATAAACAACATTAAAATAAAACTGATGAAGAACTAGCTGGAGACTTTCGCTCCAAAGAAATTGTAGAAATTGAGGAAAATAATTTTTGTTCAACTTCAACAGACATTATTAATGAAACGATGCAATTCGACATCAATGACCCTGGTACTTGGACGGAAATTATAACCGAAAAAATTAAACTGATGATAGTGCAAACTGGAGTGAGACAATTAAAAAAATATTGTTTTCCCAAAGATGTCAACAACAGGTGCTTTTCTGAAAAACATTATATAAGAAAATTAACAAACGGTGAAAGTCAAGAACGAAGATGGTTACTATATTCGAAGACCAAGGACGTAGCGTTTTGTTATGCGTGTAAATTGTTCTCTTCAAGCACTACTTCTTTATGTTTAAATGGCCTTAGCGACTGGGTACATTTAAGTTCCCGATTACAAAGTCACGAAAAATCAGAAAATCACTTAGAAGCAATGTATAAATTATTACAATTTGAAAAAAATATAAAATTGGGGAACACTATTGATAAAGATTATGAAAGAATAATTATGAATAAGACGCAACGCGTAAAAAATGTCTGTGAACGAATAGTTGCTGCAATATTATATTTATCAGAGCACAATTTGGCCTTTAGGGGGCGTTGCGATTCTTTGTACAAACCACACAATAGTAATTTCTTAGGTGTGTAACGATTCTCTTTCGTCGTCGTCACATTTACAAGAATAAAAAGTATAAATAAATGATATAAAAGAAAGGGACTATGTTATAATGTGGACTTAAGATAATAATTTTATATTTTATGGGATCGACAAACAATATGAAATAGTATTTACAATAAAACGGATCCCATATTCGTCAAGATATAAAAAGAAAGAGAAAACGACACGAATTAATAATTTAACACGGATATGAAATGACCGGACATATAAATTAACGAAAATCACACACGAACACTCATACGCATGTATACACACCTTAACACTAGATTATCGTCGCTGATACCGAAGCACGCGTCCGTACTTATGATCACTGTCAAATTTAGCAGAAGTGGACGCTATTATAATAATTTGGAGAACGAGGCGGACGAGAGTTAATGATATTAATTGCGTGCGTCTTAGTCAAGTGCCGGTACCGGTCTGTCTTCGAGAGTCACCTCGTCGCTCGCCATTCCCTTCCTCTCGCCTCTCACCTTCGCATTGCCTCCTTCTCACCGGTCATGTCTCGACACGGGAGCCTCGCCTCGCACCTTTTTCCCCGCGATCACCTATTTATATTTCCATGACCGCCTAATGTCCACGTATAATACATTAGTATATTACAGGTGTAATAGAGTTGCTTGCAAAATTTGATCCAGTAATGAAAGAACATTTGCATCGTTGCGTGAATAAGAGATCACCTTCCTATTTATCCCATAGAATTCAAGATGAATTGATTTCAGCTTTGGCTAAAAAAGTTAAAAGCGAAACAATTCAATGTGTGAAGAGTGCAAAATATTTTACAATTTTATTGGATTGCACTCCAGATATAAGCCATCAAGAGCAATTATCTCTCGTTTTAAGATATATAGATACAGATGAAGGCGAAAACATAACGTTTCAAGAACGATTTGTTTGTTTTGAAACTGTAAAAGACTCAACAGGAAAAGGAATATCAACAAAAATTGAAAATATATTAGAAACGGAAGGATTAGATTTAGGAGATTGCCGAGGAAAAGGGTATGATAACTGGGCTAATATGAGAGGGATGTATCAAGGTGTGCAAGCACATATTCTGCGTAAAAACCCGAAAGCACTGTATATGCCCTGTGGGAGCCACAACTTGAATTTAATTCTAGGGGATGTAGCAAAATCATCAACCTTGGCAATTTCGTTTTTTGGAACATTACAAAAATTATATAATATTTTTTCAAGTTCCGTAACGCGCTGGGATATTTTGAAACAACATGTAAATATCTAACCCCAAAACCTCTCTCGGAAACTAGATGGGAATGTCGAATCGAAAGCGTAAAATCTGTAAGATATCAAGTATCACATTTTTCCCTTGCCCTGAAACAGTTACAGGAACATACGACTGACACGAAAATGAGAGCAGAAATTCAATCACTTGGAAATATACTTTCTTCATTTGAATTTTTATTGAGTTTAGTTATTTGGTATGATTTATTAAATGAAGTAAATTTAGTAAGTAAGTTATTTCAAAGTTTAAATATGGATATTGGAACCGCAAATTCCCATTTAAAAGGGTTATTACAATTTTTGGAAGGCTATCGAAACTCTGGTTTCGAATCTTCTTTAATTAATGCAAAAGAGCTTGCTGAAGAATTAAAAGTAGAAACCAAATTTAAAGTACATCGAACTGGAGGAAAAACAAAACAGTTTTCGTACGAAGGAACCGATGCACAAATTTCATCCGGAGAAGATTATTTCCGGATTAAATACTTTTTAATTATAATTGACAACGCGATTACATCAATTAAGAAGAGATTCGAAATTTATCACGAACACGAAAATTTATTTGGTTTTTTGTATAATTCCGACAATATACAAAAGATGACTGAACACAATCTTCTTAAATGTTGCAATGCTTTTAATTTGAGTTTTAAAGACGACATTGATTGTGTGGATTTATTTAATGAAATTAAAATGTGTCGCCGTGTATTATCGCCTAGGAATACAATTTTGGAAATTTTACAATATATTTATAAGAACAATTTATTCGAATTGTATCCCAATTTTGTAACTGCCCTAAAGATTATACTGACCATGCCAGTAACAGTTGCATCCGCAGAAAGATCATTTTCTAGATTGAAATTGATAAAAAATTATTTAAGGTCTAGCATAAGTCAAGAACGATTCTGTTCATTAGCAATTCTATCAATAGAATCCGAATTGGCAAAAAAAAATAAATACTAGCGACATTATTAAAGAATTCGCAATGAAACATGCGAGAAATTAAATAAGAAACGTAAATTACTATTCTATAAGTATGCAATATGCCACGAATGCAATATTATAGATCTTTTGTTTTGTTTTCTCAGACGATTATGTTTATTTTGTTAAATATTAATTACTCAGATTATATACACAAATAAAAAATAAAAACGAATTTACGTAATGGGTGATGTTATATTTTGTCGGATGTGTTAATAATAAAATAATAATTAAGGTCACTGGTTTGCTAAAAAGAAAAAATAGAATAGGCCCCGCACGGCCGTCTTGCACTAGGCCCCGCCTATTCATGGGCCGGCCCTGACTGCAGTGAAGGTCAAGCAGGCACAGACAGACTCAGTGTGCCATCAGGAGCCGGACAGACAAGTTCATCTCGTCCTACATCACCTACGGCAGTTCAGACCAACACAACTGAATATCGAATCTCGACGCAGCAGTCAAGACTCACCATGCTGACATGCACAAGATGTGCAAATCAATGGATTCACCCACAATAGGAGAGATCGATGGTCAGCTCAAGTTGCTCAACAATATATGGGCAGAGTTCTCAGAGGAACATAATCAGCTGGGAGTGGCATGCAAGAAAACGTTCTTTGATCATCCATATGTGACTGAAAAGGTGTTTGCGCAAGGCTTTGGAGCGTACCACTCAGTGTTCTCATACCTGCACAAGTCCAGATCACAGATAGAGCAGCAACTCGAAGAAAAGCAAGCCAAGGCCATACAGAGAGCGAATCAACAACCAAGACACCGCTCAACGCTGCCAGACATCAAACTGCCCCAGTTTGATGGAGATTTTGCGTCGTGGCCAGCATTCAGAGACCTGTTCAAGTCACTGGTCATCGATGATGCCGAGCTCAGCAATGTGGAAAAGCTCCACTACCTCAAAACAAGTGTAGGAGGAGAGGCAGCGCAACTCATCTCCAACGTGTCGATGGCCAGCGACTCATTCATTCCTGCGTGGAGGCAAATCAAGGAGAGGTACGAAGACAAAGAAAGGCTCATCCTCTCCTGCGTAGCGAAATTGTGCTCAAACACGACCATAGTAGAGAGAACAGCTCACGATCTAAATGCTCTGGTGAGCTCGACGGCAGAAACGGTAGATGCACTCACGTCGCTTGGTGTACCAGTCGAGAGCTAGAATTACGTACTGCTCCATTTGACAACGAGCAGGCTCGATTCATCACTGCGAGAGTCGTGGGAAATGAAGCGCAATTCATCAAGCGACGCCCTCACGTTCACCCAGCTCATCGAGTTCATCAAGACGCGAGCTAAAGCCCTGGAGTCGATGAAGACACCTCAGAGCAAATCATCCAGTGCCCCATCACGAACCTCATCGAAGCCAGTGCCAAATCATCCGACAAGAGCAGTTCACTATTCATCGATGGCGCAGCCCGCAGCCCAGTACCCGTGCGATCACTGCAAGGGCAATCACTATATTGTGACGTGCCCCAAATTCCGAGAACTTCTTCCTACGGATCGCCATAAAATAGTGACAGCTCAGCGGCTGTGCTTCAATTGCCTCGGACATCACAACCTGTCTTCGTGCAGCTCAACCAGAACGTGCAAAACATGTGGGGCAAAACACCACACAATGATTCACCTGCCGTCGCTCAAAACAACTCAGCAGCACCAGAGCCAAGCATCAACGGGTTCAGCAGCTAAATCATCCACTCCTTCCACCAATTGAAAAAGCGCAGTGCCATTTTGTCCATTCACCCCATCGTCCGGGAACACATCAGTCCTACTCGCCACCGCCCAAGCAACGCTCATCACAACCTTTGGTAATCACCCAGTCAAACTGCTACTAGATCCAGGCTCAGAACTTTCATTCGTCGCCAATCAACTTGCCAATGCCTGTGGCTTGGCTCGTCAAGATTCATCAATTGCAATCACTGGAATAGGAGGATCACACTCGACTCAAACAAAGGGTGTCACCACACTTCAGCTTAAATCAAACTATTCGTCACAGTGCATCAACATTACTGCGTACATGCTCAGTAAACTGACGAATACCCTACCATCATTCACCGTGGGACATCAAGAGTGGCCACATTTATTATCATTACAGCTGGCCGATCCTGACTTCCTTACACCTAGACCTATTGATATAATCATTGGAGCAGATTCATATGGACGTATAATAAAGCCCAACATTGTCAAGCACTCTAGTTCCACTCCAATTGCTCAATTGACACTATTTGGTTGGGCAGTTCTTGGTCCTGTCTCGGAGCTCGAATCAGCAGAGCATCAATCATTTCACACTTCAGTCGAGCCATCAAACCAAGAACTTCAAGATCTGCTAACCAAATTCTGGGTGCAAGAAGAAATACAGTCATCAAATGAGAAGATTCACCCCAGAAGAGCAAGTTTGTGAAGACCATTTCAAGGCGACACACTCAAGAGACGAATGTGGAAGATACACAGTGAGAATTCCACTCAAATCATCACCATCAACCTTAGGAGAATCAGAGCTCACTGCAAAAGGATGTCTGCAGAGATTAAGGAAGCGGCTCTCAACAAGTGATTCGTACAGTCAACTGTACAACTCGTTCATGAAGGAGTATGAAGAGTTAGGCCACATGAAGCGTGTGCCGACAACATACACCCGAGCAATTCAATCAATTGAGCTGGTTACTGACGATCGTTCTGACGAGATGACCTTAGCACATACTGCTTCGGCAGTAGGAGGGTTGAGGGTCTCAGACGGCCGATCCGAAGGGCCAGCCCATGCTCATTCACCGTACTACCTTCCACATCATGGCGTGCTCAGAGAAGATAGCATCACAACAAAATTGAGGGTTGTATTCAACGGATCCAGTCCTACAGCATCAGGAGTATCACTCAATGACATCCAGTACGTGGGTGCCAAGATACAGCGAGACATCATCGATGTGCTCTTGTGGATCCGTCAATATAAGTACCTGTTCACAACAGACATCACCAAAATGTACCGGCAAATCAAAATACATCAAGACGACTGGGATCTAAAACGAATCATGTGGGTCGATGATCAGTTCAACACAGTCCCGTACCAGTTAACAACAGTAACGTATGGGACCAGATCAGCGCCATTCCTAGCAATTCGGACGCTTATTCAATTGGTTGAAGACGAAGGTCATCGATTTCCCCTAGCAGTAGAACCTCTCATGAAGGGCAGATATGTGGATGACATATTTGGAGGATCAGACCAGTATGAAGATCTGGCTGAGATATCAAAGCAGGTAACCCAACTCTGCAATGCAGGTGGATTTCCTCTGGCAAAATGGCACAGTAACAGTAAAGAGTTCATCAATCATGCACTTCAACAGTCACCGATCACTGAAGAGCACCCATTCGAAGATAGCAGCACCAATCTACTCGGCCTGTCATGGATACCACATTCAGACACATTCAAGTTCAGTGCAAAGCCGCCATGCTCAAGTTCCAAGTTCACATAACGAATCATCTTGTCGGAGACAGCGCAGCTCTACGATCCGCTCGGCTTCTTGTCACCATTTACAGTGCGAGCAAAAGTATTGCTGCAAGAACTCTGGGTCCAAAAGCTCAGTTGGGATGAGTCCGTATCAGATCAAATCATTGCTAAGTGGACTGCAATCCGGCAAGAGCTGACTCATGTATCGGAGCTATCAATCCCACGTTGGATTCGCACAATGAAAAATTCAACAGTAGAGCTCCATGGATTCTCAGATGCCTCACAACTAGCCATGGCTGCTGCTATCTACATCAAAGTTACTGATCCAAGAAGAAAACGAGAAGTCACGCTCGTTTGTGCAAAAACAAAAGTTGCACCAATCAAGAAAATGTCCATACCAAGACTCGAACTCACAGCCGCCCTGCTCGTAGCCAAACTCATGAGATATGTACAACAGACGCTAGGATTCACCAATGTGCAAACATACTTGTGGACAGACTCGTCAGTAACGCTTTCCTGGATCAAATCACATCCATCGCGGTGGAAAGACTTTGTTAGAAACAGAGTGTCAGCTATCCAAGATCTCACTCCAAGCAGCGTATGGAGGTTTATTTCTGGCAAGGAAAATCCAGCCGATTGCGCTTCGAGAGGGCTAGACATCTCCCAGCTCCAGAAGCATAGACTGTGGTGGACAGGACCACAGTGGTTGATCAAAGATAAGGATTCATGGCCAATTCAGCCAAATCATCAAGCCTCACAGACACGTCAAGAAGAGCGACCGGGGCTCTCACTCCTTGTGGCAACAATTCAACACGAGTATCATTGGGAGATGAGATATAGATTTCCGTCACTTATCAAACTGCTCAGAGTGACCGCAATTTGCTTTCGAGTAAGTCGGCTCATCCAGAAAATGCCACAAGCAACACTCGCCTATCCGATCACGCCACACGAGATGAACAACTCAAGAGCGTTTTGGATCAAAGCAACACAAGCAGCGTTCTTTTCTAATTAAAACAAGCTGATTGGCTCCAAGCAGCTACCACCTGCTCATCCTTTCAATCGATTAACAGCCTTTATTGACACTCAAGGCATTATTCGTGTTGGAGGGCGATTAGAGCATTCACAATTGGAACTTGAGACAATTCACCCAGCAATTCTCCCACGACAGTCACATTTCACCGCACTCATAATAGCAGATGCGCATCAGAAAACGTTGCATGGTGGCACTCAATCAACCTTGAATTACATCAGGCGATCATACTGGATCATTGGTGGTAGAGCTCCAGTTAGATCGCATATTCTCCGCTGCATGAAATGTGCTCGCCAACGTGGCGTGCGAGCACAACAATTAATGGGTCAGCTCCCAAGATCACGAGTCACACCTTCCCGAGAATTCTCCAGTTCAGGCGTGGACTACGCTGGTCCACTTACCATCAAGACCTGGAAAGGAAGAGGCGCCAAGAAACAAAAGGAATGGCTGTGCATATTCGTATGCTTTGTCACTTCTGCCGTGCATCTGGAGGCAGTTAGCGACTACTCAGCTGACGCATTCATCGCTGCGTTCAGACGATTCACTGGACGCAGGGGCATCTGCCATACCCTTCACAGTGATTGCGGCATTAATTTCGCAGGAGCAGATGCCGAGCTCATTAGACTATTCAAGCAAGGCACACAAGAATCAAATGCCTTGTTCTGCTCACTCACCAACGACGGGACGACGTGGAAGTTCAATCCGCCTGCAGCACCACATATGGGAGGAAAGTGGGAAGCTGCAGTCAAGTCAGTCAAGCATCATCTGAACCAAACAATAGGTGACACTGCACTTACATATGAAGAGCTCACCACACTTCTCACGCAAATAGAGGCAGTTCTTAATTCAAGACCTTGTAACCGTACAAAAGTACCGCCCGATAGAATCACTAAAAATGTTCGCACGTGCACGGGAAAGATTACTGATTTGCCGGATTCAATATAGCAGCTTCTCTTTGTTTAACATACATACACTCCAATCACTTCTTTCAGTCTTACTATATACTTTCTTTCACTTCAAGGCCGTCTTTCTTTCTGTCTTCACTAGCCGTAGTCTAGACATCGCGACTCTCTCTCTACTTACCTGTTTCACTCTATCTACTTCACAGTATTATTTTCGCGCTATCCTCTTCTTACTTACCTGCCGTCTCTCTCTCGACCTAGCCCGTACACGCACGAACGCACACCACTTGACTTCGACTCTCGGATATACACAATACATATAAGACGCGGACAAGCGCTCTACACGCGACAAACATCTACGCACACTACCAAGCCTAGACTCACGGACATACTCAACACATACAGACCCGGACAAAGCAATGTACACGCGACAAATATCGACACATACATGTAAACGCGACACCAACACAAATCACAGCGACATTCACTCATTTCATTGTCAATCATCTCATCATTAGAATAAGATATAACGGTAAATGAGCTCCGGCAAACGAGGAGAAGCGTCTCCCACCGGAGAGTATACGCGCTCGAGTGGAACCTTCCCCTATACCAAAAGGAGTATAAAAGGCGAGAAGACAAGCCACTCGAGGCGAGATTTACTTCGAGCCTACACTTGTAGAAGAGATCCCAGGAGTGATCCTTCCGAGTATCGAGTCCCGTAGATCACGCATATAACTGACGGTATCGAACGACGTACAATCTAAGACGCTAGGGAAGACTTTTGCATAGACAGAACCTCTACCGAATCGAAGACTACGATCGCCCACCGAGGGTTCGCGGTTAGTAATGCACAGCCGCGTTCGTCGCATACACGCGGTATAGCCTATCTCCGACTCGACTAGCTTGACTCGCCAATTACATTCATAACATACAATTTAATAAATCAATTTCAATTAAATAAAGTAAATTCACGTAAATTACACAATTTCCTCCTACATCATCGCCATATATTCATTCAATCTTCGCCGTAAGCCATCCCCGCTCTTGGCACCGGTCACGGCTGCGTTTTGCGAATGATTGCCATCTCACATTAAAATCTGTGTCTAAACGGTTACTGTAAGCCTCCCCCGCTCTCGGCACCGGCCACGGCTGCATGTAATTCGTGGACGATAACAGAAACATCACATCCAACACCGCCTTTCATACTCTGAGAATTCTTGCCGTAACTCTCTCCGCTCTTGGTACCGGCCTTCGTTACGTTGCAAGTAGTTTGAAAGAGTATTTCCTACACGGTCACCGTAAGCCTTCTCCGCTCTCGGCACCGGCCACGGCTGCGTGTGATTCGTGGACAATGTCTAATATATCCTACACCTAAAAACGCCTCGACAGTCCGAGAACTCTCACCGTAACTCTCTCCGCTCTTGGTACCGGCCTTCGTTACGCAGTGAGTAGTTTAAAAGATTGTCTCCTCCACGGTTACCGTAAGCCTTCCCCGCTCTAGGCACCGGCCACGGCTGCGAGTAATTCGTGAACCTCTGACGACTGCCACGGTATACCATCCCCGCTCTTGGTACCGGTCACGGATACGAGTGGTTAGTCGAAAGAACAATCCCTGACTATACATCCTACCTACACTGACTTCAAACTAAAAGATCAAAGACAGTCGGCGATAGACGTACACAGGATCACCGACGCGATATTCATTGTAGACCGCCTAACCGACACTACACACAAGAACTGTACGAAAACATAATACCAAATAAAACGATCTTCGACATATTAAACACATATTTCCCGATTCAAACTTCCCGGCTCTGACTACTGCGACCGCGAACACTTTTAAGGCCGCGGCTGCATAACATTCAGACGAACCCGCCCGCACATAGGAGGACCGATTCACTCCAACGCGGAAGGCCGGATTGCGAATCCGAAACCACTCGCGTCCGTGCAACATCCACTACTTACTCGACACCCGGTACGGTTTCAACCTTTAGAACCACTTTCGGATGACCTTGAGGATGTGTTAGCCCTGACACCAGCGCACTTCTTAATTGGAGAGCCGATCACAACGTTGCCAGAGCCATCACTTGGTGATGTTGCTCAACCGAGACTATCACGCTGGCAGTTCATTCAGCAGCGGCTTCAATACTTCTGGGCAAAGTGGTTTACTCAATACCTTCAGCGTCACCTGTCGACATCCAAATGGCATCACCCGTCAAACGAGATCAAGGTCGGATCTTGAGTGCTAATCACAGATGAGAGACTTCCACCATCGAAGTGGCCCCTCGCACGAGTCACAAAATTACACCCCGGGAAAGATGGACTCACCCGGGTAGTGTCACTCAAGACCGCAACGACAACACTCACAAGGCCTATCAGGAAGCTCGCCATACTACCAGCACCAGATCATGATGACCTGACCAAAAGGGATCAGCAACACAGTTGCTGATGGCGGGCGGAATGTTCAATATTGAGACGGCTCGACGGCGGGCGGCAGCACTTCCCGCATCTCGTTACAGCACAGATCATATACACCTCACGAAAAGCAGGCGCGTCACTAGATTAGCATACTCAGTAGCGTGGCCGTGAACTTGTCGCCAATCAATTGGCATCGATCGAGATCCAATCCGCGGTGCGCGTTACGCACTAGTGTCCAACGCCGTGACCAATCATAAGTAAGAACGCGATCAGGTGACGTGACGTCACGTCCTTCTGCTCGGCTTCGCGCGGGACCTGGCTATGTTCGGCCATTACTGTTCGGATCGTTAAAGTTAACGGTAGTTTTCGTGCTCCCTTGTCACAGTGTACGGGAAGAAACTGATCAATAACGCAATAGTGCAGATTCATCTTTACAAAACACCCAGAACTGAGCAGAAACATAGGCAGGTTCACTCTCAAGCTTATTGTTTGTCGCACAACTCTTAATTGTCGAATTATATCCAGATAAAATCATAGTCACGCCACGTGGTAGCCTACCGCCACATGTGCTGACGAACAGCAAATAGGCCAATTCATTGCAGGATTATCAACTCCACTGTACTCTACATTAGTCCAAAACATTAAGGCTCACAGATAGCAAGTTTAGAGCCATTCACACAAACAGGTATTGTTCATTGACACCTAATTAGACAATTACTCAATAAACTATTCATCTACACAGTATCTTGTGCAATTAATTTCTTCACGACTGTCACCAGAGACCATTCCAAGATCCGGCTCCTCAAATACACTCCACTACCTTTAAATACTAGCAATTAATCACAAACACTAGGAGTCCGACGAGGATTCCAATACCTCTATGCGATAGAGCAGACATTTGTCTTTGGAAAACCACTTTAACACTATGTAAATTATATTTCTGCTTCGCACAGGAAAACGAAAACCTCGTGCATGCAGTGATCTCAGAAGTGGCATCCTGCCGCATCGCGGCACGCGTGGTGGGGGAAGGCGAAAGTTGTATGCGTGCCGTGTCCGTGAGCGCTGCGCGCGCACCGTACGTAGCCAAGGAAGCAGCTATGCTTTTCGTCTTTCTTCTACCAATGTAGAGAAAAATGACGTCAGAAGCTGCGCGCGCACCCAATAGAAAGAGACACAGAATTATGCTCCGTCTTCTTTCCACCACGATCGCACACACGCGCTTCGTTCGGCATGCGACAGCGGTACCGAATTTACCTTTCGGCTGAGCGTAAGCCGGCTGAAATTGTCAAAAATGCACTTGTACCGAATTTATCTCGCAAGGCGTCATTCGATAGGGGATGAAAAGAAAAACGCTCTATGCCAAGTTTCAACCCTCTATCTCCATCAGAAGGGTAATTATAGGGGAAATAAAAAAATCAGTTTTTGACACATTTTTCGTATTTAGCGGCGCGGAAAAATTCTGAAATAATTTGAGAATATTCAGAACATGTGAATTTATGGTTGGGAATTTTTGCAGATTTTTGTCTAGCAAATCCTAAGCATAAAAAATCAAAAACCCCCCAAAAACACGAAAAATTCCAATTACGTGTTGAAGTTTCCGACCCACAGAATTTTTATAAATGCTGTAGTGATGTATTGGCATAAGTAGTAATACCAATTTGTTTTAGATTTTTTGGTAGTGTGCGTCGTAGTTCAAATAAATAAAAACCGATATTTACGACATATTTCGTGTAATAACTTATTGAATAGTACAAATAATTGCGTTTTCTTGATATTGCCAGTCAGTTATACGATGCTCTATGTTTTTGTATGCGAGAGAGCAATGTACAAATAAAGGGAATTAAATTATTTCGAGTTTATTGAAAGTCTGTGTGCACAGTATGTATTTTGAAAAATATTAAACTGTAAACAAACAGAACGAGTAGCTCGTTGGTTAAGCTACACCCGCCTGCGACATCGTTAGACACATTTGTCAGAGGTTCGCGCCCAGGAGGCGGCTCACCTTTTTTTTCTTTCTAACAACTACACGACGGTAAGCGATATTCACTTACAAGTATTTTAAACATACTTCTATAATTTTTAACTGTATTGTGTATGAAATATATATGCACGCATCGCATTATTTATGTAATCTTTACTTATATTATATCACCCAATGAAGCTTCCAATGCGTGTCATGCATTCGAACACAGGAACAATCTACGAATCTACTAGTATAAGTATTTTATTCTCCAAATATAAATTTTCACGTGGTCTTCCATGCCACCCATGAGGTGCCACGACTAGCGCGTTCGGTTTTTGATTGTGGACCTTCGCCAGTAGCCCTATTGTACCACATTTTTAATTTATTAAATTACAGTGGTGATGGGATATGTGTAAAGAAAAGCATATTTTCAACACATGACAGCAATCACCATACGACAGATTTCTTAAACGTAAAGACATGCGGTCTGACACAAGTAAGGCCAGACCAATTTTTTTTTGCTGTAACTCTCCTTTTCGGATAGGTACGGTCTGACACAGGTGAGGCCAGACCAATATTTGCTGTACCTGTCCTGTTCGGAGAGGTACGGTCTGACACAAGTGAGGCCAGACCAATTTTTTTTTTGCTTTTTCTTATTCTTGTATAAAAAGTCAATATACCTATACCATTCCTTGAAACATATCCCATCACCACTGTAATTTAATTAATTAAAAATGTGGTACAATAGGGCTACCGGCGAACGTCCACAATCAAAAACCGAACGCGCTAGTCGTGGCACCTCATGGGTGGCGTGAAAGACCACGTGAAAATTTATATTTGGAGAATAAAATACTTATACTAGTAGATTCGTAGAATGTTCCTGTGTTCGAATGCATGACACGCATTGGAAGCTTCATTGGGTGATATAATATAAGTAAAGATTACATAAATAATGCGATGCGTGCATATATATTTCATACACAATACAGTTAAAAATTATAGAAGTATGTTTAAAATACTTGTAAGTGAATATCGCTTACCGTCGTGTAGTTGTTAGAAAGAAAAAAAAGGTGAGCCGCCTCTTGGGCGCGAACCTCTGACAAATGTGTCTAACGATGTCGCAGGCGGGTGTAGCTTACAATTAGCCAACGAGCTACTCGTCCTGTTGGTTTACCGTTTAATATTTTTCAGTATACATACTGTGCACACAGACTTTCAATAAACTCGAAATAATTTAATTCCCTTTATTTGTACATTGCTCTCTCGCATACAAAACATAGAGCATCGTATAACTGACTGGCAATATCAAGAAAACGCAATTATTTTTAGTATTCAATAAGTTATTACACGAAATATGTCGTAAATATCGGTTTGTATTTATTTGAACTACGACGCACACTACCAAAAAATCTAAAAAAAATTGGTGTTACTACTTATGCCAATACTTCACTACAGCATTTATAAAAATTCTGTGGGTCGGAAACTTCAACACGTAATTGGAATTTTTCGTGTTTTTGGGGGGTTTTTGATTTTTTATGCTTAGGATTTGCTAGACAAAAATCTGCAAAAATTCCCAACCATAAATTCACATGTTCTGAATATTCTCAAATTATTTCAGAATTTTTCCGCGCCGCTAAATACGAAAAATGTGTCAAAAACTGATTTTTTTATTTCCCCTATAACTACCCTTCTGATGGAGATAGAGGGTTGAAACTTGGCATAGAGCGTTTTTCTTTTCATCCCCTATCGAATGACGCCTTGCGAGATAAATTTGGTACAAGTGCATTTTTGACAATTTCAGCCGGCTCAACGCTCAGCCGAAAGGTAAATTCGGTACCGCTGTCGCATGTCGAACGAAGCGCGTGTATGCGATCGTGGTGGAAAGAAGACGGAGCATAATTCTGTGTCTCTTTCTATTGGATGCGCGCGCAGCTTCTGACGTCATTTTTCTTTACATTGGTAGAAGAAAGACGAAAAGCATAGCTCCTTCCTTGCCTACGTACGGTGCGCGCGCAGCGCTCACGGACACGGCACGCATACAACTCTCGCCTTCCCCCACCACGCGTGCCGCGATGCGGCAGGATGCCACTTCTGAGATCACTGCGTGCATGTTACGCAGTGTGAGCAGTGGTTCTCCGACTCAATGCCGTGCAAACGCTAGGCGACAACAAGCCACAGCGGAACGCGTGTTACTACGTGACGCGCACGAAGTCTTAGTTAGTTTTCCTGTAGGAAGGCGAAATTTGTTTTACATATTATCATGATGCTTTTCCGATGAAAAATGTCTGCTCTATCGTGTAGTGTCATTGGAATTCACGTCGGAGTCACCGATTTTTCCAAAAATTGAAAAACATCTCGAAAAATAGGTGCGCGAAACGTGTCTTATCCATTTTAACTAATGTTTAAACATGTTTGCAAGTTTAAATTATTAAAAGTGTTTGATATCGCTTTATTCAGAAAAGTCTGGAGAATTTTTTGCAACAAATGAAAATTGTCTACCTTGTAAACCTATGGCCTGAGTGCTGTTCAAAGTCGAAAAAAGGCTGTTTATTTTCAAAATTGAATTACTGAAAATCTCGAGCTAATTTTCAAAAACGGGTTTCACATTCGTTTTCAGCGGATCAGGATTAGTCGAAAGTGGCTATTTTCGTTTAGAAGGTAATTGTAGTGTTGCCCTGTGAAATAGAAGAATATCTCGAAAAAGAGTTGCGGAAAACGTGACTGATCAAACTTAGTTAATGTTTAAACATGTTTGCAAGTTTAAATTGTAAAAGTGTTTGATACCGTTTTATTCGGAAAAGTCTGGAGAATTTTTTGCAACCAATAAAAATTGTCCAACTTGTATACTTACGGCCTGATTGTTGTTCAAAGTGGAAAAAAGGCTGTTTTTTTTTCAAAATTCAATTACTCAAAATCTCGAGCCAATGTTGAAAAACGGGTTTCAGATTCGTTTTCAGCGGGTCAAGATTAATCGAAATTGGCTATTTTCGTTCAAAAGGCAAAAAAAAAGTCCAATTTTGTTGTCCAGTGTAATTGAAAAAAAATGGTTTTTTTCTCTATTTGTATATACACTTTGTATTAATATGATAAGTATATGCAATTTCCCTGGAACTCATTTTATTGTAATTTTCAAATTCTATTGTATGGGGGCGCTGAGACATAATTATGCACAAAGGTGCCTCTGATTCACGGGGCGGCACTGCTTGCAACCATATAAAAGTAGAGTCCTTTTTGTTCAAAACTCACTGTCAGAACGGGTACGAGTCCCCTTCGTAGCAAAACTAGTATAAGTAACAATTCGCCTAGCATTTGTCAACTAGTAGTCTGTAAGTAGCTTTAATTTCAAATTCATTTCAATAATTACCATTCTTTCATTGTATATATTTTACATTCTTTCAATACACCAAAGTTAATTGTAGTAATTGTGCTACTCCTTACTGATTTCTTTACCATTCACCATTAATCTTAAATTCGTGATAGATCAGAGAACCCACAGATTCTCCACAACCGCTCGAGGAGAATCAATTACGAGTCATATTTCCCTAATCCAATCCGATGTTTCTGACGCAGACCTTCCCGACGCATTCACGTCGTGGCCGCCCTGAGTAAAGGAGTCCCTACCATACCGATAACCTATCACGCAACCATATCAGGCTTGTGCCTAACAACACTCGCCACACGCCTTGGCTCGTAACAACCGCGTGGAGAGAAGGACGGAACTAAGCTCCGTCTCCCTTCCACCAACGTCGTGTGACGTCAGCGCTTGAACCGAACATAAGAAAGAACAGAGGTAGGCGGTAGGCTCCGTCGCCTTTCCACCAACATGACGCGTCCCGTCTTCGTTCCGCACGCAGGCGTGGCGTCCCGTCTTTGTTCCGTATACAGACGGGTATTAGCTTCAGGCAGTGGTGCCAGATTTCGCATCGGGCACCGCACGTAACATTGGGTTTTTACCGGCCGAAGTGAAATCGGGCACCACCGCCTTGTTGAGCAGAACGCGACCGCGGATCGAGAGTAAAGTGGATCCAGGAGAGTTCGGATTGACTCATCATAGTCATCATCGTTCGTCGACGCGTTCGTCCTCGATAGCGATAATATTGGTCAATCTATAATTGAAAGGCAGTCGATGAATTATTGATGTTAGTATTTATTTACACTGTTTTTCTCGAAAAAAAAAATTAGTTTATTTAAACATTATTATAAAAAAAATCACGGAAGAAATTACATACGTTTTATGTTAAAGTATTTCAGTCATATAAATATTGAATGTATTTCAATTTTCGTTTCAATAACATTAATCTTTCTGTGGTAGTAATAAATAAGAAAGTATATAATAAATGTCAATTATTGCGTATTATGCATTAACCGTGAAACAAGTAGTAGTAGCTTATTGCACTACAACGTTCTGAGGGATCGTACTGTTAGGTTGTAGCCACCACTAGATTTAAGCATTTCTCTGTTAGGTCTA
Source organism: Priocnemis perturbator (assembly GCA_963942575.1). Lineage (NCBI taxonomy): Eukaryota > Metazoa > Arthropoda > Insecta > Hymenoptera > Pompilidae > Priocnemis > Priocnemis perturbator. The sequence continues at coordinate 2,057,513 of OZ012649.1, read as the reverse complement.
AGCCACCACTATTTTTATAGCTATCCGTTAGGGCAGGCCTGCCGAACTTGTGATACTCGTGGCACATCTTCCCCCCTAGCACCGTACCGCCCCGCAGTGCTGGCCGAGGAGAAGAGCCCCCTCTCTATAGCCACTGCTCTGGGATCAGAGAGTGGGTACCGTGTCACGGGCACCTCTGGCTACGTCTTCGAAGTTCGACTGTTGTCGCCTCATTGTAAATATTACAGGAGAGGGGGCAATTCTCCTCGGCCGGCACCGCGGGGCGGTACGGTGCTAGGGGGGAAGATGTGCAACGAGTATCACAAGTTCGGCGGGCCTTTTTTTTTTTTTTTTTTTTGTTGTCGAGGAGGAAATCTTTCAAAGACACCCCGCGGCCCAACGAGGGGGGCCACGGGGTAGTGCCGGATTTCCACCGGCTAAAACCTCCCCGATGCCACGTCCCTGCTCGAGAGTGGGTGCGTTACGGGAATTTCGCGCACGAATTACGTCCACGACGCACCCGAGGATGGCGTGAAGCGCCCAATACCTTGGAGGCCGCGAAGCGGCCTCCGGAACGGCTAGGTTATAAACTCGGCGCCGCTTCGCGAGCTCCACATCGAACTAATTGCCAAATGACTCTATAGTTCACAATTGAGTGACGATCAGTTGTTTCAATTTAGATATCTACCCTACTACTCGCGTAGATAGGACCGCTCGGCCAGGCACCTGCCGAACGGCCAAAACTCCCGAGGTCGCTCAGAGGGAGCGCCCTGGCTCGACGCGCGCGAGGAGCCCTATGAAACTACCCTGCCGACGGCGGCTATGAGTCCGAAACCGTCGGCCACCGGTGATACGGCGACCGCAGAGAGGGCAGCCCCCGGCGGTCGCCCACGCGGTTATCCTCCGTCCCCTCGCACAGCGGGACGGAGGAAGGGAGGCGGAAGCCTCCTCGGACGCCGCACGCGGTGCGAGTCGGGATCGCGTTCCCGCCCCCGCTCGGCAGCCTCCTTCTCGGACATGACGCCCTCGCAGAAGGAGGCGAACGCACTCCAGGACCGGTCGCTCCGGAGCATCTCGGGGAGAATGCACCGAAGAGAGAGGTCCCGGCCGCAGACGCCACGAAGGACACGGCGTTCCCGTGCCCACGCTGGACACTCCTCGACGGTGTGCGCCGCCGTGTCCCTATCCTCCCCGCAGTGATGGCACTGCTCGGACAGTTCCCTCCCTAGGCGACACAGGTACAGCCCGAAACATCCGTGTCCGGTGAGCACCTGCGTCATCCTGAAACTAAGCGCGCCCCGCGATCTGCTGACCCAATCTTCGAAGATGGGGAGCAGCGCCTCGACGAGCGTCCGGCTCTTACCGTTGGGGAGATCCGTCAGCCGATCGCGCCATATGCCGATCGACCTTCTTCTCCCCTCACTGCGCTCGACCCCGATGATGTTCGCCGCAACCACCGGGTCGATTCGTCGCTCTCGCAGCTCGACTCGTCGCCGATGAGTCGCTGCGAGTTCGCGCGCCATAAGATCTATGGGCACGATGCCCGCGAGAGTCCTCGCCGCCTCCAAGGAGACGGTTCGGTATCCCCTTATCACCCTCAGAGCCATCAGGCGCTGGAGGGAGTCCAGCGCCCTCCAGGTGGGGGCTGATAATCTATCCGCCCATATCGGTGAGCCGTACATCACCATAGCGTGCACGACCCCCAAATACAGGCGGCGAGCACGGGCCCCGGGGCCCCCTAGATTCGGCAGCAGCCGCGCGAGTGCCGCCGCCGCGCTTTCCACCCGTGGTATCAGCTTTTTGATGTGACGATCAAATTTCCACGTCTGATCAAGGAGGAGTCCCAGATAGCGGAACCCCTCGCCCACGGGGGTTAACTCCCCATTGTCGCCGAGTCCGATGCCCGCGACCGCCGGGACGCCCCGACCATGGAGCCTGCGGTAAAACCACATGGCCTCCGTCTTGGCCGGAGCGACGCAAAGGCCGAGAGCACGGATGCGATCGAGGACAGAGGCCAGCGCCTGGCCGGCCAGCTCGATGGCCCTCTCGCAGGAGTCCCCCCCGGCGAGGAGGAGCGTGTCGTCCGCGTAGCAGACGACACTTACTCCTGGAGGCCGAGGGACCCGCACAACCCAGTCATAAGTCAGGTTCCACAAGAGTGGACCCAACACCGAGCCCTGCGGTACCCCGCGCGTAACCCGCCGCGTTTGGACGCCGCCGTCCTTTACGGTAAACGTTACCGTTCTGTCCCGCAGGTAGTCCCGGACGACGGCCTGGAGATACGGCGGAAGGCCGTAATGCTCCAACGCATCCCGAATCGCCCCCCAGGGGAGAGTGTTGAATGCATTGACGATGTCGAGGCTCACCGCCAACACCACTCCACCCCCGGAAGTCACGCCCGTCGTGAAGCCGCGCACGCGCTCCAACGCGTCGATCGTCGAGCGCCCGCAACGAAATCCGAACTGGTCGTCATCCAGGTTCGGTCCCACCCCGGACAGATGCGCATTAATTCAACCGGCGAGCAAGGTCTCGAAGAGTTTGCCCGCCTCGTCCAGAAGGCATATGGGGCGGTAAGCGGAAGGAGAGTCCGCCGGCCGCCCCACTTTGGGGACCAGAACCAAGTTCGCCGCCTTCCACGAAGCGGGGAATATTCCTCTTCGGAGGCAAACGTCGAATATCTTCGTCAGCCTCGGGTGAAACGTCTTGAGGGCCGGCGCGAGCACCCTACCGGGTACACCGTCGGGCCCCGGCGCGGCGGTCTTGGCGCGCATCCTGTTCACCGCGAGGCTGATCTCATCTCCCGCGACGCGAAGTTCTTCGTCCCATTCTGGGGAGTCGCGCGGGGCAGGTCGCGGCTCCTCTCCATCCTCGTCCGGAGGGAAGAGCGCGTCCAACACCTGCTTCAAGAACTCCGGCTCGAGTCTGCTCGTAACCGGAGGTCCCCCGTCACGCAGCTTGCGCAGAACGATCTTGTACGGGCGGCCCCATGGATCCAGCTCGACTGTCTCCACGAGCTCCGCCCACGCTCTGTTTTTCGCGCTGCGGATCGCGCTCTGGAGTGCCCGACGAGCGCAGGAGTACGCGTCATACAGAGCGCGCTCCTCCTGCGGCGTCCCTCGTTGTCGTCGGCGACGGAAGCGGAGCAACCGGCGTCGCGCGGAGACGCAGGCGCTACGTTGCGCCGCGATCTCCGCGGACCACCAGTATACTTCCCGCTTCCCGCTGGGCTTCGTCTTGGCTCGGGGCATGGAGGCATCGCAGATTCTCGTCATCGTGCGCCGAAAGCGCACAGCCGAGTCATCCGGATGCTCCTCCTCCTCCTCTTCCCGCGAAGCGGGCGGCGGCGGTTGCGCCCAATCCTCCATGATGACGGCTGTGGTCAGCGCGTCCTCGTCCAGCCCTCGGAGGACCCACCTACGGGCCCGGACCCCGCGCTCGCGCTGGGGGGGCCTAGCAGGGCGCCCCCCCACGCTGAGCTCGATGACGATGTAGAGGTGGTCGGAGAGAGTCTCGATATCCTCCGCTACCGACCACCCCCGCACCGAACGCGCGGCGGAAGGCGTCGCCCACGGTACGTCGACGATCGAGCCGCCGTTCCACCGCACGCAGGTGCATGCGTTTCCCACGTTGAGGAGTCGAAGTCCTCTTGGTACTGCCCATCCCTCGAGGGTTGCTCCTCTTCGGTCCGTGGTTCCGTTCCCCCATGCCGCGGACTTCGCGTTGAAGTCGCCCAGAACGAACGCACAGGCTCCCGGCAGCCTGTCCAGGCGACTGCCCAGCCGCTCGAGGAACGCCTCGAAGTCAGCCAGGCGTGCATTGGGGGAGAAATAGCACCCGACGATGTGAAACCTCCCCCATTTCGCGATCGCGAACCCGTCCCCACGCTCTACGAGCGAGCACGGTGGGGAGTTTGCGACATGCCGCTGCACGATCGCAACGGTACCGCACGCGGAGCCAATCCATCCCGGACGGTCCGGGATAACGTATGGCTCGGATACGACGGCGAGCCCAACGCATCGCTCCATCATGCTCTGGATCAGCAGATCCTGAGCACGGGCGGAGCGATTCAAATTTGCCTGGATTAAGCGGGTGAAGGCGAAGCCTCCATCGCCTCCTCCAGGCCGTCAAACATGTTTGCCGTCGGGACCGGTCCCGACGGCTCGTCGCATCTATCTAGGACCACTACGGGCACCATCGGCAGCTCAGAGGGAGCAGGGGGCGGAGCGCCCGCCGCGGTCGACCCGCCCGCGGCGGACGCGGGTTCCGGCGCGGACTCGGGCGCGGACTCGGGCGCAGGCCTAGGCGCGGCCCTCGGCGCGGCCTTCGGCGCAGACGCGATTGTGACGGCGCGCGCGGGCACGACGGTTTCCACGCTAACGATGCGTGGACCTCGCGGCGCAGGGGCGTCGGTCGCGACGCCCTTGGGGGTCGAAGAGGCCGGCTCTCCGGCCCCTTTTCCCGTCTTTTTAAGAGGCGGGGCACAGGTCTTACTGCCGAGCCTATGCCCCGACGGCCTCCCGAGATCCTTGCACAGCACGCAAAGCGGAGCGGCCGTGCAAGTATTCGCGCGGCGGTCGGTGCTACCGCAGTTGTAGCACCGATTGCTACGGTCAACGTCACTAGGACACGTCGCCCGGACGTGCCCCATGCGCAGACACTTGTAACATTGTAGGGGGCGCCTCGGCAGGGCTTCCACCCTTGCGGCGGCCCATCCTACTTTGAGGTCCCTGGCCACGGAGATCTTTCGAGCCGCCATGGCAGGGCACCTCACCCATATGGTGCCCATTCTGGAGGGAGCAGCGCGCACCTCGCCAGTGCGCACCTCTCCCTCCGAGCACCCCGTCGCGGCGCAGATCGCGGCGGTGACATCTGCCGGGGTAGCGGACGCGTCGAGCCCCAGCAGACGAACGTCTCCCGTTGGGGTGGGACGTCCGACGCGGACGCCCATCGGCCCCACCACGTCCCGAAATCGTTGGGCGAGAGCGTCGGCCAGTGCCGCGCTCCTCGCCCCGGGAATGGTAACGGCCATCCCTCCCGCGGCGGTGTATTTAAATCGAAAGCCACCGGTGATGCCGATGGCCACTAAATCTATCTCCGCGCGCGCCTTCTTCATAATTTCCGCGCACCCCTCGTAGGGTGAGTCGGGACGGCGGTGGAGCGTCACCACCGCCGCTCGCGGCTTCCTCGCGGGAGGGATGCTCGTTCCCCTCTTAACGTTATTGACCTTCCCGCCCCTGGACGCAGGGACGGGAGCCGCGACGCTCGCGGCTTGCTTCCGGGCCGCTTGCCCGGAAGCGCGTTTCGCCTTTTTGCCGGCGACCTGTGCCCACGACAATGGGCCAGGTTCGCCGGCAACGCTCGCAGAGGGAGGGGCGTCGCCACTTACCTTCGGGGCGGCGGCTGGCGTCCCGGGAGCCTCGTCGTCCCGTCTCCGCTTCTTCCCTGGGTTCGCCGGAGTTGCAGCGGCCGAGCAGGACACAGCGGTGGCTGCTGGCTTCTTCGCAGCTCGCGGAACGGCCGGCGAAGGGGAGCGCGTCCTCTTCGGAGCCACTTCCCGCGGTGGCCGAAGCTGCTGCTGCTGCGAAGCGGGCGGTTGGGCAGGTGCCCGAGACGCCGCCACGAGGGGCTGCACCACCGCTGTGAGGGCAGCGATGGCAGCGCGCAGCCCCTCATTTTCTTCCCGGATGAGGCAGACCACCTCATTCCGGATCCGCACCATGGGGTCGACCTCAGCAATCGGCCCCCTCCTCGCCGCCTCCAGCCTCGAGGCGGCGGTGGACGACGTCGTCGGCGTCTTCGTCGGCGCCTTCGTCGGCGCCCCGGTCCGGACCAGTGTGGCCAGATTCTGTCCCTCTGGTACCATCGGTACCAGTTGAGTGGGGATACGCGCAAGTGTGCGTGCCTTGTCCGTGACAGCTGCGCGCGCAGAGAAGGACGGAACTATGCTCCGTCTCCCTTCCACCAACGTCGTCCGTCGTCAAGGAACCGTGACGTAGTGTAAGAAAGGACAGAGCCATGCTCCGTCTTGTTTCCACTATCGTGACGTCGTGTAAGAAAGGACAGAAGTATGCTCCGTCCCCTTTCAACCAAAAGCGCGCGTCGCGTCTTCGTCCCTCATACAGTCGCGAAGTATGCTCCGTCCCCTTTCAACCAAAAGCGGCGTGGCGTCTTTGTTCCACACACAGGCCGGTATATGCTGTGACAGTGGTGCCAGATTTCGCATTAGGTGCCGCACGTAGCATTGCGTGTTTGCCGCCGAAAGGCAAATTGAGCAACACCGCGTTGAGCGTGAACGCGATCGAGAGAAGTGCAGGCACGAGAGTTTTGATCTTTGCATTGACTCGTCGTCGCTCGTCTTCGCGTTCGTGCTCGATACGAATAATGTTGCTCCATTTGCAAGATGAGAATTCGATGAACTATTGATATTATTATTTATCCAAATTGTTGCTGACTGCAGAGGAATTATTTATTAATTAATTAATGAATTAATTAATTATTTAAAAATTAATTCATTTATTGATAATTATTTAAAAAATTGACAGGACAAATGACATGCGTTCCATGTCAAAGTATTTCAATCATATTAATATTTAATGTATTTCAGTTTACGTTTCAATAATATTAATCTTTGTCCGGTAGTAAAAAAGAAGATACACTGTACTAAATGATAATTCAGGTACGCTGAAATACCTCTGGGAGAAGTTGCTTCAGACAAGGGGGCAAATATTGTTAGTACAGTAACACTTCACGGAGCTCATAGTATTCCAAATTTCAACGTCACCGATATATTTTTGCCATACATCGTGGTAATAACTTCTACGAAGTCTAAGAAGAAGAATTCTCCTCGAGTCGCACTTTATCGCAGGAGGTACCATAAATCACGAGAATAATCGAAAATCGTCTCGAAAGTATAACCTTCTTAGCGCGTAAGCAGTTGACATGTGACACGATGCATAGATACGATATTGTGTGTATCACATTCCGAGATATATGTATTTCGTTCGTAAAATACTACATTTTCTTACGTGGTCTCCCACGCCACCCATGAGGTGCCACGACTAGCGCGTTCGGTTTTTTAACGTGGACCTTCGCCTGTAGCCCTATTATACCACATCGCATAGCAATTTTATGTGGTGTCTAGCAAATGTATTGCAAAACAGGTGTCTGACAATTGTTAATATCAAATGTGGTGTCTAGCGTATGTATTGCAAAACAGGTGTCTAACAATTGTTAATATCAAATGTGGTGTCTAGCGTATGTATTGCAAAACAGGTGTCTGACAATTGTTAATATCAAATGTGGTGTCTAGCGAATGTATTGCAAAACAGGTGTCTGACAATTGTTAATATCAAATGTGGTGTCTAGCGTATGTATTGCAAAACAGGTGTCTGACAATTGTTAATATCAAATGTGGTGTCTAGCGTATGTATTGCAAAACAGGTGTCTGACAATTGTTAATATCAAATGTGGTGTCTAGCGTATGTATTGCAAAACAGCTGTCTCACAATTGTTAATATCAAATGTGGTGTCTAGCGAATGTATTGCAAAACAGGTGTCTGACAATTGTTAATATCAAATGTGGTGTCTAGCGTATGTATTGCAAAACAGGTGTCTGACAATTGTTAATATCAAATGTGGTGTCTAGCGTATGTATTGCAAAACAGGTGTCTGACAATTGTTATTATCAAATGTGGTGTCTAGCAAATGTATTGCAAAACAGGTGTCTGACAATTGTTAATATCAAATGTGGTGTCTAGCAATTATTTTGCAAAACAGATTTTAAGATTGTCACCGTACCACTTTCGACAGTGGTACGTTTATATATACACGGCCGTGAGTAGTGACTGTCTTCGCGGTCCGGCGGTCCGCCACGTGGATTTGTCAAGTATTCAGCGGATGGGTTCGTTTCTTTAATCTCGCGATCTCTCTACTTAGACGGGAGTCGCGGGATTGAGGACGGTGCGGTTATAGAGCGTGTATATGTTCAAATAATATATTGTCCATAAAAATAATAATAGAGATACAATGCTACGTTTAATCTTATCATATAGTTTCGCTGATTTATATAATTCGCCTAGAGCACTTCGCTGCCAGTACAGGTAATTCTTTTGGAAGTATGAGTTGTCTAAGTTTGGTTTGTCGTGATTGTTTTGTGCGTCAGTTCGTCGTGAATCAATTAATCGCAGCTAAGGCCGGTACCAAGAGCGGAGGTAGCGTACGTCAACGATTCGATCTGTTGTTAACGAATTGCACGCAGCCAAGTCCGGTTCCAAGAGCGGGGGTGGCGTACGGCAACCGTTTGTCTGTTTCTGTATGGTGACTCCACTTACAAATCGCAGCCGTGACCGGTGCCAAGAGCGGTGGTAGCTTACGGTAAGGGAGTCGTCAGTCTATGATGCTGTATGAGTGATCATTTACAAAACGCAGCCGTGACCGGTGCCAAGAGCGGTGGTAGCTTACGGTAAAGATCAATTTATGATAGTATGAGATGGATCACCATTTGCAAACGCAGTCGTGTCCGGTGCCGAGAGCGGGGGCGACGTACGGCAAAGGTTAATTGTGCGATTGATTGTGATATTTGGATATTTTTGGTGGCGAAGGTCTTTGTTTTATCTTTTATAGATCTACTGTAATCGTCTGAATCACGCGAGTGTCTTTGCACTGATTCGCGAGCCCTGAAGGGGCGGTCGTAGGACTTATACGCGGCCTAAGGTTCGTTTTCTCCGAATTCTTCCTAGGTCGTCCGGATGGGACTACGCCGTTCAGACGTGTTAGTTACTGCGTATGATCTATTGGTTTCGATAGCCAGAGGATCTCAGTAGGATCGCGTCTATGACTGTAAGCTCGAAATAAATCTCGCCTCGAGTGGAGCATTCCCGCGCCTTATATACCCGAATGGGCTAAGGGGAAGGTTCCACTCGAGTGATTTTGGTCGGTGGCCGGGAGTCGCTTCTCCTTTGGCGGCCGAAATAGTACCGTTATAATTACTTAGTTGTGTGTGTATGACGGTGATACAATATGTGTGATAAATGGAGATGTATTTGTTTTGTTTCGTCGGTGAGTGAGGTTTGATTGTATTGTGCGGACAGTTCAGTGGTGTTGGTGTGTATGTGTTCGGCATGTCGGTGAGTGATGTCTGTTTGTGTCGTACGGACAGTTCAGTGGTGTTGGTTTGTCTGTGTTCGGCGATACGCACGGCGAAGGCGTCTTTATATACTGGCCAGTAGGTGATGTGGCTTGGCCTATTGGTCTGTACGGTTACAAGATATTTGTCGTTGAACGACGTCATGACTGCGTTATAATATAAATAACGAAGCTCACAAAATGAAGTTTATTTTATGATCGACGTTATTACTAAAAATCAGTAGACAAGGAGGGACCAGCAATCGGAGCAATCTCTGTTGCATTTACTGTGACATCTCTTTCTCTGGAACATCCAGAATATAATGTCCGACTGGACATGCGAGATAAGTGTTCGTCAGTAATGTTCAAATTTAAAGCAGTTTCCCTTCTCGCGAGCAACGCTGATTTTACAACACATATAGCGTTCATCTGGACGGGCGACAGCTTATTTCGTTTTTTTGTCTTTACGTCTGGTAAGAAGGAAAAGATTCGTTCGGCATCGGCATTTGAATTTGGTAACGATCTAACTGCATGAATGAGAGATTGCAAATGGGGATATTTAGTATTCCGATTTAAAATTGTTTCCCACATTGCATCGAAATTTAATTGTAACAGGTTATCTTTTTCTGTTTCCGTAAAATCGTGATGTAAAGCGAACCACTCTTTTCTTAACCCATCTGTATCAAATCCGCCAAGAGCTTGTGCGGCAAAAGAAACATCGTTAAACGTCGTTTCTCTGTCACTATCGCGCAAGGCCGTGTGCGGTTGAAAAACTTTTAATTTTGGTAAAAATGCGTCCTTGAGTGGCAATCTCTTACAAATCCCCTTAGCAGCACTAACGTAATATTGCAAACAATTCTGACGGACTGTTGTGGAAACTCTTGAATTTAGAGTTGTTCTTCGACTGGGAACAGTCGTGGATGTGAAGGGACAAATAGAAGACCTTAATTAGTTTAAAGTGTATACAATATTAGAAAGTTACACAATTCCTTGATATTCCTACGCTAAGATTCCTTTCCCTTAATTTCCTTTCCGAACTTCGTCGTCCTCTCCTTCCCTTCACATCCACGACTGTTCCCAGTCGAAGAACAACTCTAAATTCAAGAGTTTCCACAACACGGACATTTGTAACTACGTCTGCGTGCCCCTCTGAGAGCAATTTGTTCAAATACTCTTCGCATTCATTTCCAACATTAATTGTCTCTAATGGCAATTGATTTTCTGATACTGAAAAATTAATATTACAAATTGAATCTTGTAGAAGCTCTGGTCTCACAAACCGTTGACAAATTGTCGTAAACAAATCGATGGATTTAGATTGCAAGAATTGAATTCGAGTTTCCAGAGCTTCGAAAAATGTTGTAAATGAACTGAAGAAATGCAAAATATTTTCGAGAAATAAGAAATAAGCTTTTACATCAGGATTCTGCATCACTAGTAGAAAACCTTGAGCACGTTTTGTTTTTTCCGTCTTAACTAAGTCGGTCAAAAAGTACTCCAGATCGTCCCAGCATTCGACGATTCTCGTGATACAAGAATGACGAGACAACCATCGCGTTTGGGACAATTTCAAAATTTGTCGGTGTCTTTCTTGAAAACAATCACTGAAAATAGCAGCCCGCTTTGGACTGCAGTTAACAAAACTTGATATCTTTTTTAAAAATTCCTCGCATTTAGCCGGAACCATCTTACATGCAGTATTGGCAACTAACGCTACGGAATGGCATGGACATTTCAATGTTAAAACATTTTCACACCTTCCTTCTAGCTTTTTTTGGAACGATAAATGTTTACCCGTCATAACGTTGGCATTGTCGCATGACAAGGCAACAATATTCCCAAATGGAATCTGTAGTTTATACATTTCGTTTCGGAATTTCTCAAACAAGTTTTCCGCGCCACAATTTTTTGCATCTAGTTTGATTAATTTGACTAATTGCGAGTTTACGTGTGATTTTTCCGGATGAACAAACCGTACATGAAACGTCATCCATTTCGTATTAGAAATGTCTGACGTTTCATAAATAAAGATGCTGAATTTTGTATTTCTAAGAATGCTCGAAACACGTTCCGTTTCAATCGGACATACGACTTGCGAAAGTACGTTTTCACATTTCGTCCGGCCTATACACATTTTCTGTAATACCTCCGAATCTTTTCCTACAGTTTGGAAAAATTTTAACAACTTTTCTGCTATTCTGAAGGAAATATTGTTTTCAGCGACGAAAACAGCGTACTGAATTTCCGCTACTTGCTTTCGCGTTTGTAACAATGAATCTGCTTCGTCCGTCGTATGAACATCTTTGTCGGTTTCTTGTGTCTCTATATTTTGTGCAGTGATTATGTGCCCTGCGGACTGTGCGTGACGCCAGATTTTATCCACTCTTCGCGATATGTGTTTTTTACAAAAAATGCAGAAACACGACGTTTTGCTGTCTGGCACCTCGCGTAACCATGGTTGAAATTCTGTTTCTTCTAACCATTGTTTCCGAAAAGTGCGGGTCACCGGACAATTCAACTGCGACGTTGTAACGTCGTGATTTATTACGGATTCGCGATTTTTCAGATTGGATAAGTGTCCCGGAGAATTCGCATGTTTCGAAATACGCATATTGCAGGAATAATTTTTTTTACAAAATGCGCAATGATAAGATGTTTCGTCTAACGGGACACTGCGTAACCACGAACTGTACTTTGAGTCCCGAAGCCAAGCTTCTGAAGCTTCGCTTCGGTTTCTTTGAGGGTTTTTCGCACATTGGATTTTTATAGAGTGACAAAGAAACCAACAGAAATACTTAAAATGTAAACTTACCTCTACACATTCACACACACACAAACACACACTTAAATAAACTGAAATTATTAAAAAAAATAGAAAAAAATGTGCTACGCTAGCGTCCGCAGATTGCCAAGCCACTTCACGTGAAATACTGTGAATTGTCTATGCAATTCACCGCTCATCGTGTAACGCTTGGACAAAAGATGATCCATTATCGATTGTTGCCTCCCCCCAATCTGGGAGAGGTAAGAAACGTATACAGTACGTAAACAATCGATAATCGATCATCTTTTGTCCATCAAGGAGAGGACGATGCAACACATGCACATTGACGCGTATACGTCGTACATGTGTATGCTTCTGCGTATGTGTGTGTGTGTGTGTGCGTATCTGTGTGCGTGCCATGCGGACAGCAGCGATCGAACTTCGGTCGCCGATCGCGGAACGAGCAGTCTCGTGTTTGTGATTGCAAAGAGAAGACAGAAAAACTTACCAAAATGCAATCAATGGATATGGATATATGTTTCCCCCGTAAGTAATACATATATATATATATAAAATAAATCAGATTGATGTGTGAGTTTGTCTTTTGCGCAAATTAAATAATATATTCTATTTGCAGAACTGCAGCGCTTGCAACTAGCGGAAACGCCGTCTAGCAGCAATGCGCAGGCACCCGCGCAATTGGCGGGTGTCGCGGCTGAAGGAGGAGCCGTGGAGGTGCCCAGGGTGGCGAAGGCGACGCCGCCGGTGATAGACCTGACCGAATCGCCACCACGCGCGCAGCCACCCGCACCACCCGCACCGGTAGACGCACCACCCGTGCCGGTAGGCGCAGGGGCCGCGGCGGTAGGCGCAGGGGCCGCGGGCCACAATTGCGGCAATTGCGCGGAGCTCCTGCGGCGATTCCTCGAACAAAGTGAGTGTATTATTCAAACATATCGTAATACATTAACAATGCTCATACATACATACATACATATATACATGTATAGTAGTGTGATTTCATTCGTTGCATATATTGATATATGTATGTATATTTTGCAGAGAAGAAGAAAAGAGGGGCCGGCAAGAGCCGCGCGCGCTGGTACGCGCGCCGTGCCGGCCGAGGTGATGGCTGCGGCGGCGGCGGCGGCGGTAATAATGGTGCCGATGATAACGGCGGCGGCGGCGGCGGAGGTCGTGGACGAGGAGCGATCCCCGGCAATAGGCGGGTGAACGTAAAAAACGTGACCAACAATTATTATTGATTTATTTATATTTATAAAATGTTTTAATTTAGTTATTTTGTTATATTATTACTTATATTATATTATTTACTTATTCAGTTACGTTAAACTTAATTTACTTCATTTACTTATAATTTTATTCTTCAACTTAATCTTAATTTACACATTTTTACTTAAAATAAAAAACTATTAAAATGTCGCTTTTGCTTTCTTTCATGCCATACATTCGCGCTTTACCGATCTTCCCTATCCCTATTCGCTTGTTCCTCACATACATCTCGTCCCTGCTCTTCCATTTCTGTAATTTCGTCTTGGCAAAATCCATTCCTGTTTTCATACTCTCTTCTTTCTCTCGTACTTCTTCCTTGCACTTTCTCGTTCAGACATTCCTTAACCAGTACTCTACCTACCGTCTCAGTTACTTTATTTTCATATTTCATCGCTGCAACTCTTGCTTAGACACCTGTTTTGCAATACATTTGCTAGACACCACATAAAATTGCTATGCGATGTGGTATAATAGGGCTACAGGCGAAGGTCCACGTTAAAAAACCGAACGCGCTAGTCGTGGCACCTCATGGGTGGCGTGGAAGACCACGTAAGAAAATGTAGTATTTTACGAACGAAATACATATATCTCGGAATGTGATACACACAATATCGTATCTATGCATCGTGTCACATGTCAACTGCTTACGCGCTAAGAAGGTTATACTTTCGAGACGATTTTCGATTATTCTCGTGATTTATGGTACCTCCTGCGATAAAGTGCGACTCGAGGAGAATTCTTCTTCTTAGACTTCGTAGAAGTTATTACCACGATGTATGGCAAAAATATATCGGTGACGTTGAAATTTGGAATACTATGAGCTCCGTGAAGTGTTACTGTACTAACAATATTTGCCCCCTTATCTGAAGCAACTTCTCCCAGAGGTATTTCAGCGTACCTGAATTATCATTTAGTACAGTGTATCTTTTTTTTTACTACCGGACAAAGATTAATATTATTGAAACGTAAACTGAAAAACATTAAATATTAATATGATTGAAATACTTTGACATGGAACGCATGTCATTTGTCCTGTCAATTTTTTAAATAATTATCAATAAATGAATTAATTTTTAAATAATTAATTAATTAATTAATTAATTAATAAATAATTCCACTGCAGTCAGCAACAATTTGGATAAATAATAATATCAATAGTTCATCGAATTCTCATCTTGCAAATGGAGCAACATTAATCGTATCGAGCACGAACGCGAAGACGAGCGACGACGAGTCAATGCAAAGATCAAAACTCTCGTGCCTGTACTTCTCTCGATCGCGTTCACGCTCAACGCGGTGTTGCTCGATTTGCCTTTCGGCGGCAAACACGCAATGCTACGTGCGGCACCTAATGCGAAATCTGGCACCACTGTCACAGCATATGCCGGCCTGTGTGTGGAACAAAGACGCCACGCCGCGACTGTATGAGGGACGAAGACGCGACGCGCGCTTTTGGTTGAAAGGGGACGGAGCATACTTCTGTCCTTTCTTACACGACGTCACGATAGTGGAAACAAGACGGAGCATGGCTCTGTCCTTTCTTACACTACGTCACGGTTCCTTGACGACGGACGACGTTGGTGGAAGGGAGACGGAGCATAGTTCCGTCCTTCTCTGCGCGCGCAGCTGTCACGGACAAGGCACGCACACTTGCGCGTATCCCCACTCAACTGGTACCGATGGTACCAGAGGGACAGAATCTGGCCACACTGGTTCGGACATAGCAAATATCGATGCGCGCAGTTTGGTAGGCAACCCGATGTCTCCATTTGTTCCATGTAACGACTGTTTATTGCCACGTTGAAGGCGTTTTCGAAAATTGCCGAATCATTGATCGAATATAATAAAAATGCAATATGTCTAGCAGAAATATTAATGAAATATTATTATTTTATAGTCATTTAATGTCCGTCGGACCATTTTATTGTAACAATTATATTATATTACAGAAACATATAAAAACACGCCTAAATTATTTGTAACATTATATCCTAGGAACTTACATGAAAATATAACAGTTTTATTGGAACTCTGCGTTTTGTATCTGAGCATATGTGTACGTGTACGTATGTGGAGCGTGTATGTATTATATATTTGTGTGTGCCTGTGTACTCGTAAAGTTATATGAGAAGCTCTAATGTTTCAGGGAATAATTCTTGTTTTTTATTTGATTTAATTTTTGAACGAAGATTTGAAATAACGGGATCGGAAGTCAATAAGAGATGATGTAAAACATCTTCGTTTGTTACAACTCTATTTTTTTTTTCTTGAGTGCATTTCTCGGTATTTTCTAAATTCTTTATTCCGGGCTTCACTTGCTTCTTCGGATAATTTCCCTATAGGAATCGTAAAATTTGATATTATTCCTTCTCCATGTAATAAAAGTTTGTGGACTGATACTGGCATATAATACCAAGCATAATTTTGTACAAATAATTTTGCTGTTTGTAACGCAAACTTTCCAAATTTCTTCGCATTCACTGCTTCTCCGCAAGAAATTGCTTGAAGAATGACTGCGAGCCGTTTAATCAGTTCTTCTTCTAAACCCGTGATGTTAGCTGTTTTGCTTATTTCATTAAAGAAACATCTAGCTGTATTCCCATCGTTGGTTGATCCCGAACCTTGTAGTACGACATCCACAAGTAACCCTATTCTTTCCTAAAACTTTCTTTAATTTTTTTTTTGGTTTCTTCTCTTTGTTTCTTATGATCGGGATCGCGTACTGCCCATTTTTTGAATGACAAATTGTAGGATACATGAAGTAGAAATTCCATGCAACGAATTTTGGCATGGAGACTTGATATACCAAAATTGAACATAGACTCGTCTATTTTCTTTGTCAAACTTTGTCTATCGCATTCATTTCACTCGGTTTTGCACCACATATTGGGCAAGTAGCGCTAGATTTGTCATTCGAAAGGGCTGTGCACATTTTTCCGTCAATCATCGTGCAAAACATTTCAAAATTAACAGTTATGTTATTATTTTTGAACGGAACTTGTTGCGTATTCACAGTCGCCTCGGGCGGGCGGCCAATGGGCGCACGCGACGCGCTCGCCCGAGATCAATCATTGCGGTCGACACTCAGGCGATACTCTATGTAAACGCGCCTGCTAATTAGCAGCGCCGCGTCGCGTTCTTCTCGGGCAATTGTACTCTCGCGGTTCCCGCGCGCTATCGACGGCCATTACCGTTTCTTCTATCGTGACGACAAGTAGTGTTCCTCTCACGTGCGAATTAATTGTGGATTCCTCACCCGGTGCGTTCTCAGTTTTGTGTAAAAGTACTTCTCTAAGGGTTTGAAAGACGCTATAGTGCCCCTCAATAGTGTATAAACATAGTTTAAGTGCGTTTAATAGACAAATAAAATACTCTCTGGCAGTGGTCTCAGACTTGGCACCCGAGCACCATTGGTGCTCGACGGAGTGGGGATACGGAAAAGTATGCGTGCCTTGTCCGTGAGAGTTGCGCGCGCCGTTTCTCGCCGAATCGCGCTCGGCGTGGAGAGAAGGACGGAACTATGCTGCGTCTCTCTTCCACCAACGTCGCGTGACGTCACGTATCGTAACGACACGTAAGAAGGATAGAACTATGCTCCGTCCCCTTTCAACCAACATCGCGCGTTGCGTCTTTGTTGGACATACAGTCGCGGCGTCGCGTCTTCGTTCCGCACACAGGCCGGTGACAGTGGTGCCAGATTTCGCTTAAGGCATCGCACGTACCATTGCGTTCTTTCAGCCGGAAGGCAAATCGGGCACCACCGCGCTGAGCAGAGCGCGATGCAGAGAAAAGTGAATCGAGGAGAGTTTGTGATTTCCTCGTCGTACGCATCGCCGCTCGTCGACGCGTTCGATGTTTTTCGTTGGTTCGCGCCCATCCATGGTTCATTTCTTTTTCATAGGATAATTTTTCTTTTTTAATTATTCATCACACGGCAACTAACGATATTCATTTAACAATATTTTAGTACCTCCTACGGATAGTTTTTAATATTTTGTCAGCGGAATAGATGTGTCGTATTGCTGTATGACGGATATGGGCAAAATATATATGTCACGTTATGGCAAAGATGGCATACGTACTCGGATAGATACAGAATTATTTAACTTCTTTTGTTTAGCTGATACATGCATGAACTTTAGTGTAAGCATACCTACGTATCCTTATTCGAAGAATACTTATTACCATTACTGTCGTACTCGTCGTCGCTCGTCGACGCTTTCGTGTTCGATAATACTGATCGATCTGTCATTGACGAGTATTCGATGAATCATCGGTGTTATTATTTTTCTAAATTGTTTTTGACTGCAAAAAGATCGTATTTTATTTAAAGATAATTAATCTACCTTTTAAAATATTACTTTCAAATGTATGTGTACGGGATGCTGGGAGATGTTACTAGCCAGCTGTGTTTCCTGGAAATGGTAAGTACTAGAAAAATAATTATAGAGCAAAGGGTACAATGGTATCGTAATGTTTGTCTTCTGCGAGACTTGACCCTATTGAGAAGTGCAACCCGAACAATGCAAATGCGTATATACTTTCTTTTTATATAATCTGAGTAGTTTTGCGTAGAGACACTATAATCAGAGACTGGACACGAGCCAATGTCCGCCATGTATTGTCTTAATCCTATGAGAGAGAAAGATATATCTACTTTCTACTATTTCACTCTATCTCACTCTTACACATGTTTACATAGATTTTTCACGTTCATATGTGTATGTATTGGGTTATTGCGTTTTCTGTTTATGTATGTCATTATATAAATTTGTGACGTTCATATGTGTAAAATTAGCGGGAAAAGACAATAAATGGCGGACCAATCAAAAGTGGCTGTCTCGTGTCCAGTCTCTTATTATAGTGTCTCTAGCTTTGCGTGGTCTTCCACGCCACCCATGAGGTGCCACGACTAGCGCGTTCGGTTTTTTTTAACGTGGACCGTCGCCTGTAGCCCTATTACACCACATGCTATGCCCATTATTGCATGGTGGTGCCGATGGTACATCTACTAATCTACATCACGAAATGAATGAAAGTACAATTTCGCATAATATTTTTATTTTAATTTGTGTTAAATGTGTTATAATAATATATATGTTTCTGGATTATACCGCGCCCGCCACCACCGCGCCCGCCACCACCGCGCCCGCCACCACCGCGCCCGCCGCGACCGCGACCGCCGCCACCGCGCCCGCCGCCACCGCAGGTACATGCGCAGCATCCCGTATTATGTTGCAGGCGCCTTAGCGCCCTTGCCCGTCCCGCCCCTCTTCTTTTCTGTCCTAAACAATGAACAGACATACACGCAGTTAATGAAAGTAAATTATGATATATTTTATCAAATAATCTTAGAATGCGGCATGTGTAAATGTGTATGAACTTACTTTTTTTCGTTTCGGTCTCCGTCTCATAGCTCTCCGGGGCCGGAGCGGGAGGTGAGGCTGCGGCACTTGCCGGCGCCTCTTGCTGGGCCTGCGGTGCGGTTGCCGCAGCCTCCACGGCAGCCGCCTTCGGCTCCTCCTCGGGTGCCTCATTTAATGTAAGGTTTTCTGTTCGTGAAAAGAAAGACACATCAATTTATAGATATTTGGAAGATAATTGAAAATGGTGATTGTGGCAAGTACGAAGGATGAGCGTGAGAGAGAAATAGAGAATGAGACCGAGTGAGAGAGAGAGAGAGAGTGAGAGAGAGAGAGAGGAGATGGCTGTGAGAGAGAAAGGTGATCGTACGACTGCCATTAGCGAATTCGGTGCGAAAGGTGAGAAAATGGGAAGGGAGAATGCTAGTGCGTGTGAGGTGAGCGATCGAAGATGAAAAGGCACAAAATAAAAGGAAAGTAAAAAGAACAGACGCGTTAAGTAATTTGGAGCGACCATTCCTCCTTCACCGAAATTTATTCGGAGACGCGAGAATTAAAAGGCGAATCGAGTAGGACGGCGATGCAAAGTCCGCGTGTAAAATAAACCTTCCTACATGATAAAATTAGCATAATTATGAAATTCTAATATAAATGTTCTGAATCGAAGTTTCAGATATTGAAAAGTATATTTCTGCATTGTACGTAAGAACAAATTGTAGGAATGTACGGAATCTTTAATACTGTAACAATGGGAAAGGCGGATATATACGTAAAACTCGAATCTCAGGTATTTTTTGCTACAAATGTATCTCCCGAACAGACTTCATTAAATTCTCGGAATCAATATCATCATCGATGTACAATTTCATTACAAACGGGCTCACGTCATATCAAAAGGAATTGGAATGTATGAGAATACGTATTATGTACTTACCGAATGTATCCATAGCTTCTTCGCTCAGGTGACACAAAAGACTAACGCTCCCGGTCTAAAAATGTTCTCGCGGACGCTCGTGTTTACAGGTGCTCGAATGCCCTTATTGGTGGATTGAGGTTTGTGTATCCGCGGACGCGATCACCTCTAAATGCCTCGGTCGTGCACGTTACAGTCGTTTAATTGTACCATTTCGTGCCGCGGAGAGGAACACAATAGTCGATCCGGCGATCCGCGATATATAGTTTTTAATTTGGACGCGCGTGTGTATGTGTTAGTTTCTCAGCGTGTAGCGCTGGGTAAGTTTTATTTTTTTATTTATTTATTTCACTCTGTTTCTTGCGGGTTTAAACAGGAATGTCCGATTTGCAGATAAAGAAACAGAAACGGAGCTTTTGCGAAGCTTGGCTTCGCGATGAAAAATATAAGTCATGGGTGCGACCTGTGGAATCCGACATTAATTTATTTCATTGCGTATTCTGCAAAAAAGAATTCTCCTGTGATATGCTCATTTCGAGACACGCGAATTCTCCGTGTCACCAAAATAATGTTAAGAAAATGTCTGCAACTGTAGCAAATAGCGACGACGAAGTATCGAAGCAACATTCTTCTGTGGTACGGACATTTCGGAAACAATGGTCAGATTTGAAAGAGTTTCAACCATGGTTACGGGAAATATCCGATCACCAAACATTGTGTTTTTGTACTTTTTGTAACAATGCGCTAACGGCTCGATTAAGTAGCATTTATCGTCACGCAGAATCCGCCTCTCATATACGAAACGCAAGACGTATATAAACGCAAGAAACAGAGCAACAAGATGATATCACGGACGAATCGGAATTGTCATTAGATGCGCGACGCAAAGCAGCAGAAATTCACTACGCTGCTCTTATTGCCGAACTTAACATTCCCTTTACGTCAGCAGCAAAATTGTTAGCATTTTTCCAAAAATTTGGAAAAGATTCTGACGTGTTGGAAATGATGAGTATGGGTGAGACGAAATGCACTCAAATAATTGCAAACGTCTTGTGTCCGGTTGAAACGGAACGTGTTTCGGCCATTCTACAAAATACAAAGTTTAGTATTTTTATTGATGAAACGTCAGACATTACTAATACAAAATGGATGACGTTTCATGTTCGGTATGTCGATCCGGAAACATTGCAAATTATGTCGCAGTTAGTCAAACTAATCGATCTTGATGCAAGAAATTGTGGCGCTGAAATGATATTTGACGCATTTCGACACGAAATGTACCGTTTACAGATTCCGTTTTTGAACATTGTTGCTTTGTCATGCGACAATGCGCGTGTCATGACGGTTAAACATTTATCATTTCGAACAAAGTTACAGGAAAAGTGTGGACATGTATTAACACTGACATGTCCATGCCATTCTGTGGCGTTAGCCGCAAATGCAGCATCCAGAACGATTCCTAACAAATGCGAAAACTTTGTAAAACAAATATCAAATTTCATAAACTGTAGCCCCAAGCGATCAGCTATTTTTACTGATTGTTGCGAGGACACTAATCTAAAAATTTTGAAATTGGCCGAAACACGATGGCTTTCCCGCCAATTATGCATCAGTAGAATTCTGGATTCATGGGATAGTATTGACAAGTTCCTAAAACAATTACTGACGAAAGAGAAGTCCGACAAAGCTGCACAATTTGTAGCCGTCATGCAGAATCCTGATGTTAAAGCATACTTACTTTTTCTGAGATATATTTTACATTTTTTTAACTCTTTCACGCTATTTTTCCAAGCTCTGGAAACTAGAATTCATTTATTACAGCGTAAATCGCTACATTTATTACAAATTATATGTAAAAACTTTTTAAAACCAGAGCTTCTAACACATTGTAACAATAACGTAGGAAAAAGAAAATCAAAAATCTGTACATGATATCGCATTGGGCATTGATTGTGATGAATATCTTAACAAATTAATAATAGAGGGGCACATCGATAAAGTTGAAAATATTCGAGAGAATTGTTTGCAATTTTATGTGTGTGCCGCTCAAGAAATTTCTAAAAGATTACTAATCAATGATCAATTTTTGTGTAAATTACAAGTTTTTGAACCTGCCACAGTTTTACGCGATATTGACAGAGAAACTTCATTTCGTGATGTTTGTTTTATCGCTGAAACTCTTGGCGGATTTGATAAATTTTCTTTACAACAAGAATGGTTTGCTTTATATCACGATTATACAGAAACAGAAAAAGATGATCTTTCATTAAGGGAATTTGACGAAACGTGGGAAAACATCCTACAACGTAGTCGTCAATATCCCAGTTTGAAATCTCTTGTCAATGCTGTTCGATCGTTACCTAACTCTAATGCAGATTCAGAAAGAGTCTTTTCCTACTTACCAGACTTGAAAACGAAAAAAAGAAATAAACTGTCGTCCGTGAATATCAATGCTGCTTGTGTCCTTAAATCAGCATTAAAAGCGAGAGGGGAAACAGCAATAACTCTGACGGTTAATGACAAGCATTTGTCTCGCATGCCATCTCATATATTATATTCAGAACGTCCAAATAAAAAAAAAAACAAACAACATGTAGTACATGTTGATGAAATGGCTGGTCCCTCCTCGTCTAATGTTATTCAATAAGTACATAAACAGTAACGTTTCATTTATGTTATGAATGTGTCGACTTAAAGAACGAATGTGCGAACAATCAGTCTGGCATATTTTTTGACAGACTGCACAAATCAGTCTGGCATATCTTTTGTCAGACTGCACAGATCAGTCTGGCATATCTTTTGACAGACTGCACAAATCAGTCTGGCATATCTTTTGTCAGACTACACAAATCAGTCTGGCATATCTTTTGTCAGACTGCAGAAATGTGGTATAATAGGGCTACAGGCGACGGTCCACGTTAAAAAAAAACCGAACGCGCTAGTCGTGGCACCTCATGGGTGGCGTGGAAGACCACGCAAAACTACTCAGATTATATAAAAAGAAAGTATATACGCATTTGCATTGTTCGGGTTGCACTTCTCAATAGGGTCAAGTCTCGCAGAAGACAAACATTACGATACCATTGTACCCTTTGCTCTATAATTATTTTTCTAGTACTTACCATTTCCAGGAAACACAGCTGGCTAGTAACATCTCCCAGCATCCCGTACACAAACATTTGAAAGTAATATTTTAAAAGGTAGATTAATTATCTTTAAATAAAATACGATCTTTTTGCAGTCAAAAACACTTTAGAAAAATAATAACACCGATGATTCATCGAATACTCGTCAATGACAGATCGATCAGTATTATCGAACACGAAAGCGTCGACGAGCGACGACGAGTACGACAGTAATGGTAATAAGTATTCTTCGAATAAGGATACGTAGGTATGCTTACACTAAAGTTCATGCTTGTATCAGCTAAACAAAAGAAGTTAAATAATTCTGTATCTATCCGAGTACGTATGCCATCTTTGCCATAACGTGACATATATATTTTGCCCATATCTGTCATACAGCAATACGACACATCTATTCCGCTGACAAAATATTAAAAACTATCCGTAGGAGGTACTAAAATATTGTTAAATGAATATCGTTAGTTGCCGTGTGATGAATAATTAAAAAAGAAAAATTATCCTATGAAAAAGAAATGAACCATGGATGGGCGCGAACCAACGAAAAAAATCGAACGCGTCGACGAGCGGCGATGCGTACGACGAGGAAATCACAAACCCTCCTCGATTCACTTTTCTCTGCATCGCGCTCTGCTCAGCGCGGTGGTGCCCGATTTGCCTTCCGGCTGAAAGAACGCAATGGTACGTGCGATGCCTTAAGCGAAATCTGGCACCACTGTCACCGGCCTGTGTGCGGAACGAAGACGCGACGCCGCGACTGTAGGTCCAACAAAGACGCAACGCGCGATGTTGGTTGAAAGGGGACGGAGCATAGTTCTATCCTTCTTACGTGTCGTTACGATACGTGACGTCACGCGACGTTGGTGGAAGAGAGACGCAGCATAGTTCCGTCCTTCTCTCCACGCCGAGCGCGATTCGGCGAGAAACGGCGCGCGCAACTCTCACGGACAAGGCACGCATACTTTTCCGTATCCCCACTCCGTCGAGCACCAATGGTGCTCGGGTGCCAAGTCTGAGACCACTGCTCTCTGGTTCTCCTCATCCACGTGTTCATTCGTGCCGGCCACGTGCCGTATTAGCAGTTAAGTGCGCACTTGCGAGGTACCCCTCACCTTCACCAACCGCACTCGTCAACCAGACTCCTCAGGCACTTGCCAAATTCGAAAACAGAACTAAATTCTTGATTTCTTCTTCCATTCTTCCAAACCCCTGTCTTGCAATTTCCATTGTTTCGTGTATAAATTCAAATTTTATTGGACGACAGTATCGAGTCGAAGAAGGGTTTTTGTTCATCCATAAAATTTCTGAATTACTTACCAACTGTATTGGTACAAAACTCGTTATAAAAATACATTGGTCGGATGTCCCATCTTCAATTTCAAATTGTTGTTTATATCTTCTTTGATTTGATGCTCCATCAAAACCCCACTTACATGTCAATTTTAGATTTGTATGCGAATTTAATTTTTCATCACATAATGTAAGGATTCTAGTGGCCGTTAAATTTAAAATTGCTTGCAGTTCAATCTTAACCATTCTTTCGTTTATTAATATTTTTTCCTTTGGTGGATAACAGTCCAACTTGGCCTTCATTATATGATAGTACGATTGCCAATTATTGTTACCATTTTCGATACAATTTTGCCTTAATTCGATGTATTGAGCTTTCGAAAGATCCAAGTTAAGAAGTGATGCTAAACTTTTTTCTTTTGAAATTAGTGGTGTCTGTATTTTATTTACACAAAAATCTTTAACGCGTTTAACCCTTTCGCTACGAGCGTCGCCTATAGACGACATCCGCGTGACGACCTGTGTGTACGAGCGTCGCTTATAGACGACATCCGCGCGACGACCTGTGTGTACGAGCGTCGCCTATAGACGACATCCGCGCGATTTTTTAATTCTTAAATATATTTTTATTGATAATCATTGGAAAACCTTAAAATATGTTGTTGTGTGACAATGAAAGAAGCGTACGATCCGGAGAATGACAAGTCTGCACAGAAAGATATAAGTTCGAACACCAGTTTGCCTAAGCACAACATGCATATGTACTTTCCGGCGCACTGGTCCATTCAGTGGCGCTACTTCGGCGGCACGCTGGCCCGTACAGCGGTGTCGCTCCTACGGAAAACACTGCCGTAGCGGAAGGGTTAACCTCGCTCGGATTTTTCATTAAATAATCTATTATCGTCGCAAAATCCAATGAACCTTCGCTTACTAATTTTCGTTTTGCTGCAAACAACAAAGTATCTGAAGAGTGTTCTTCTCGCAAATCTTCAGTTAATCTGTATTTTTGTCTGTCAGATACATCACGAAAAGGTTTCCTCTTCAATGGGTTAGTGGTCAGAAATTCGGAATTGCTGGTCGATGAATCTTCTATAAATGAATTTCTTGAAAAACAATCCTCAATACCATTAAATTCTTTCTGGAGCCATGCTTTGTGCTTCTGAATGAACGTGTGATGTGTTCTGTTACAGTTTTTCCATCGTTTGGATGTATCTGCGCAATACAAGCGCAAACGTTCTGTTAGGTCATTTTCCATTTCTTGCGATAAATTCATATCGAGCTTCTCAACGACAAAGTTGAACAATTCGTCTTGATATGTGAACCCAAGGTTTAAATGTTTCAGAAACACAAATAAATCGTTATTTGTTAGTGCTGTCATTATTAATGACTTAAGCAAATTTGCACCTTTTTGTCACTTTCACCACAATTTCAAGCTGCTGCTGTTACACAGGCTTTGTAGATACTAATTGATCGGAATGTCGACATTTATTTATGTCGAGTACAGGGCTTCGTTGCCCTGGTAACGTAACAAGAAGAACCTTAAAACGAGATATCTCGTAACCCGGCCACAACGTTCGGCTTGCTATACACGAGATATCTCGTCACCCGTACGCAATGAGTTAATAGATGTTGTGGGAATATAGTATTGCAATAAGTGTTGTTATAACAAGTTCTGCTGGAAATACGCCTCACACGTCTTTCTCAAAGGAAAACACTTGTAATAATTTTTATTTAAAAGAAATTTTCTGTGAAAAATACAAATTGTACAATTTAAATCACTTATATAGACAAATGTTTAAAACTGGGTGAAGTTTTAATGGTTTTATGATATTGAGAAAGAGTTTCTCTACATTTTGGAGAAGAATTTATATGCCGCTTCGTGCCGCTTTGCAAAATATATAACATTTTCTGTCCGGAATAAAACGTAACCTCTCAACTTACTGGAACATAATATTGTATATTATTTATATGTTTCGTGAAATAGAATAAAATTCTAACAATAAAATAATCTGACGCATATTGAAGGACCATAATACAATGAGATTTCGTTAATATTAGTAGTTGACACACTGCATTTTTATCATGTAACCGTGACATTTGCTATGTCCCAACTTTCCTATGTTTCGTCCCACTGTGCGACGGTGCGAATGTTTCTATGAGTTGTTCTCTATGATTTGTTCTGCATGATTTGTTTTCTAAATAGAAGGTGATCAAATTGTGTATATATTCTAACAGTTCTCATCAAGTCCCATCACATTGATTTGAAACGTTTTTCTTACTACGCACGTTTAGTTTAAGAACGCTCTCTCCATTTCGTGAAAGAAAAAGTTGTTCGGTTGAAGGCAATTCACCGTTCATACTGTAATCCATATGTACGTCCATTGTCGCATTCTGCCCACGAAATGTCGTAACCTGCGTATTGTCAAAGAAGGCATGATAAAACACGACAATAATAACGAAATCCCTGCCGCTCCCGACCGACCGCGGGTCGCGGTTGGACTAATTGAAATATCTGAAAAATCTAACCATTCTTAGCACGTATTTCACGTAAGTACTAGAAATGATTCCCCCGGGATTGTAACCGACTTTTCCAATGTCATTTATTCATCATTATGTACGATATGTATTACATTTAAATGCACATGTACAGGTTGCAACAGGTTGTGATAGTCAGCTTTGTTCCTGTAAACGGTAAGTATTACACAAAATTATAGAAGAAAGTGTTCGATGGCATCGTAATATCTATATTCTACCAGATTTCATTCAATTCGAAAATGCAACGCTGCACCCGACAAATGCAAATGCGTATGTAAAGTTGTTTATGAAATTTAAGATACGTGGACTTCCACGCCACCCATGAGGTGCCACGACTAGCGCGTTCGGTTTTTTAACGTGGACCGTCGCCTATAGCCCTATTGTACCACATTTTATGATAATTATGTTATGTTGCTGCCCAAGGTATATCTGTTTCTTTATTCATGTCAGGTCCAACAATAGTTACACCAGACTGCTTGTTCAAGTCTGACTAACGCCAGACTGATCTGTCAAGTGTAACTAATGGCAGACTCATTTGACATTGATTTGACTCATTTGATTTTTGACGCACACGTTATTTGTGCTGTACGTTACTTTTTAAAATGAAACGGTACTGTATGCATACTTATTGAAAAGCATTGGACGAGGAGGGACCAGCCATTTCATCAGTATCATATTATCTCAATTCTTTTGTATTTGGACATGTAGAATATAATATGTTAGCCGGCATTCGAGACAAATGCTCGTCATTAACCATCATATTTATGGCTGTTTCCCTTCTCGCTTTCAATGCTGATTTAAGGACACAAACAGCATTAATATTAACGGACGACAGCTTATTTCTTTTCTTCGTTTTTAAGTCTGGTAAGTAGGAAAACATTCTTTCTGAATCAGCATTAGAGTTTGACAACGATCGAACAGCATTGACAAGAGATTTCAAATTGAGATATTGACGATTATTTGCTAGGATGTATTCCCACATTTCATCAAATTCCCTTAATGACAAATGATCAATTTGTGTTTCTGTAAAATCGTGATGTAAAGCAAACCATTCTTCTTTTAAACTAATTTTATCGAAGCCGCCAAAGGTTTCAGCGATAAAAGAAACATCATGAAAGGAAGTTTCTCTGTCAATATCGCGTAAAGCTGTGGCCGGTTCGAAAACTTTTAATTTACATAAAAATGGATCATTGATTGGTAGTCTTTTACAAATTTCTTGAGCGGCACATACATAAAATTGCAAACAATTCTCTCGAACATTTGTAACTATATCTGCGTGCCCCTCTGTCATAAATTTGTTTAAATAATCCTCACAATCAATGCCTACTGTGACTTCATTTATTGATATTTGATTATTTTTATCTGCAAAATCTACATTACTAATTTGTAATGCTAAAAGCTCTGGTTTTAAAAAGTTTTTGTACACTATTTGCAATAAATTTAGCGATTTACGCTGCAAAGTATGAACTCTTGTTTCCAGAGCTTGGAAAAATATTGTGAATGGATTGAAGTAATGTAAAATATATTGAAGAAATAATAGGTATGCTTTAACATCAGGAGTCTGCATGACTGCTACAAATTCTGCAGCTTTTGCAGACATTTCTCTAGAAATTAACTCTTTTAAAAACTTGTCAATACTATCCCAGGATTCTAGAATTCGAATAAAACATAAATGCCGGGAAAGCCATCGCGCCAATTTCAAAATTTTAAGGTCTGTGTCCTCACAGCAATCGCTAAAGATAGCTGATCGCTTGGGACTGCAATTTATAAAACTCGAGATTTGTTTTACAAAGTTTTCATAGTTATTAGGAATCGTTCTAGATGCAGCATTTGCGGCTAACGCGACGGAATGACATGGACATGGCAGTGTTAGTACATGTCCACATTTTTCCTGCAACTTCTTTTGAAATGATAAATGTTTGCCGGTCATAACACGCGCATTGTCGCACGACAAAGCAACAATATTGGTAAACGGTATTTGTAACCTGTACATTTCCTTTCAGAATGCGTCAAATATCATTTCTGGACCACAATCTTGTTTTGCATCCAGATGGATTAGTTTTACTAACTGCGACATATTTTTTAATGTTATCGGATGCACATATCGAACATGAAACGTCATCTATTTTGTATTAGTAATGTCTGACTGTGTCTGACGTTTCATCTATAAAAATACTGAACTTTGTATTTTGTATGATGGCCGAAACACGTCTGATTCTACCGGACACAAGACATTTGCAAGCTCCGTATAGTTAGCACCCCATCCTCAACCTATTTGTTTTCTAATACTTGCAATTGTTTGAAGGTCGTTTGATACTGTTTGATAGTCCAAAATAAACGTTTGATAGTTAACCGTTTATTTATAACACTGGACAACAAAATTGAACTTTTTTTTTGCCTTTTGAACGAAAATAGCCAATTTCGATTAATCTTGACCCGCTCAAAACGAATCTGAACCCGTTTTTCAAAATTGGCTCGAGATTTTGAGTACATGAATTTTGAAAAAAAAACAGCCTTTTTTCCACTTTGAACAACAATCAGGCCGTAAGTATACAAGTTAGACAATTTTCATTTATTGAAAAAAGTTCTCCAGACTTTTCCGAATAAAACGATATCAAACACTTTTACAAATTAAACTTGCAAACATGTTTAAACATTAGTTAAAGTGGATAAGACATGTTTCGCGCACCTATTTTTCGAGATGTTTTTTAATTTTTTGAAAAAACTGTGACTCCGACGTGAATTCCAATGACACTACACGACAGAGCAGACATTTTCCATCGGAAAAGCATCATGATAATATGTAAAACAAATTTCGGTTTCCTACAGGAAAACTAACTACGACTTTGTGCGCGTCACGTAGTAACACGCGTTCCGCTGTGGCTTGTTTTCGCCTAGCCTTTGCACGACATTGAGTCAGAGAACCACTGCTCACACTGCGTTACACGCACGAGGTTTTCGTTTTCCTGTGCGAAGCAGAAATATAATTTACATAGTGTTAAAGTGATTTTCCAAAGACAAATGTCTACTCTATCGCGTAGAGGTATTGGAATCCTCGTCGGACTCACAGTTTTTTCTAAAAATTGAAAAACATCTCGAAAAATAGGTGCGCAAAACGTGTCTTATCCACTTTAACTAATGTTTAAACATGTTTGCAAGTTTAAATTGTAAAAGTGTTTGATACCGTTTTATTCGGAAAAGTCTGGAGAATTTTTAGCAACCAATAAAAATTGTCTAACTTGTATACTTACGGCCTGATTGTTGTTCAAAGTCGAAAAAAGGCTGATTTTTTAAAATTGAATTACTCAAAATCTCGAGCCAATTTTCAAAAACGGGTTTCAGATTCGTTTTCAGCGGGTCAAGATTAATCGAAATTGGCTATTTTCGTTCAAAAGGCAAATTTAGTGTTGTGCAGTGTAATTGAAGAAACAAATTTCTAGGGGAATTTTTGTCGAAATTTTTGTGAAAAATTTAATTATTATCTATACTGTAACCGTACGACCTTATAGGCCCGAACGAACACAGATATATATACAGTGGTGGAGGTGCCCCCATCACCGGCGAGGGGAACAACCCCAGACACCACACCGCCGGCCGGTAGGGTGCGTCTAAACAAATGGCATTTTTATTTTCTCTAAACAAGCCCCACCACTGGGCGAATATATAAGGCGCCGAAATTAGGCAATCGAGGCCTTTCGTGCCGAGTCAATTGTAAAGTACGATACGTACTAGACTCCACGATCGAGCGGTATCTGGGAGCCTTCCGCTCCACGCGTTCAGACTTAACGCGCCTCCTCCGAGGACTTTGCCTAAGGATTATTGTGTAGAAGGAGTTAAGAGTGAAGATCCACGCCGTCTCGCCTCGGCATTGTGTGCACTTTGGTCTAAAACGCCACAGGGTGCTGAGGACCTGTGGTAGCCCTATTTATTACATAAGACAGCGAGTCAACGGATATCTTTAATTTAAATCTGCGAGCGATCAGCTGTACCGAAGCTACGAAAATAAACGGGTATAAAAACCAAGTTCAACGCCCGAACATTCTCCCCTACCATCCGCCTCCTTAGCAGGAGCACGAGCTTCTATCTCCGACGTATTACTAGAGCACTGGTGTGAGTAAAAAGTGACCGCTCACACCAGCGTGCCGGCACACCGACGCGGCAGACATCACAACAAACCGCGTCACCTACAAATCACGGACGACCCTCCGAAACATTACGAAAGAATACATATTAAATCGCGATAAAATAATACATGGCGCTTAGTAAAATCAGGTACGGTCACAATACCAATAGATGTAAAATCGTTTGATAGTGATTGATAGTCAATACAAACGTTTGATAGTTAGCCGTTTGCTTGCAATCAAAGAAATAAGTGTCTAGGCGAAATTTTGTCGTAGTGTTACGGCCGTGGAAAATGTCCCCAAGCAGGACAGGACAACTGGGTGAGGCGGTCGCCCAGAATTCAACCCCAACCCCCGGATCGACTCCAGGTCGGGACCCATAGGGCCCAGCGACGTCGCCAGCTGCAAGGTCGTCAACCGGGCCGACGCGGAAGCCGACACGGCCGTAGACGCGGCAGCAGGCGTGGCAGCGGATGCGGCAGAAGGCGCTAAAGAAAAAACAGGCGCACTACCTCGGGCAAGACAGGGAGGAATAAGGAAAGTCAAAGTGGCACAGCCCCACGGGTCAATCAATCGATGCAGCATCGGAGTAAACGAGAGGAGGGGACCTGTTCAAGGCTCCAACCAAAGTGTTCCCTAATTTGAGTTATTGCTGCGACCGTGACCCACCGTGCAACTCAGCCGTTTTTAAGAGATGTTTGCGTACCCATTGAGATTCCGTCGTCGTTTACCCACATGCATCCGCGGAATACCTATTGTACCGACAGCGATAAGAGTGCGGGCTTGTTTGTCTTTAATTTCTCTAAAAGGGAGCCTGCGTGCTTCAAGATGCCCTCGCGAATGATCCGTAAAGAACATATTATCCACGGCAATAGAATAGCAAGCTTTTATGGGCTTGTTTATTCCTTAAGACTAGTATAAAAGGGAGCCTGCGTTGCTCCACGAGAGTCAGTTCTCCTATGGCTACGCACCCATCCTCAAAACAGGTATAAGACCTTTTATTCTCGAAAGATAGAGCGAGTGGGGTGGAACACCCTTTTAAAATTGCCGCTCATTTTATCATCATTGCAACGCGTTCGAGAGTCGACCACCACAGCATCGATTATTCTTGATTCTTCTACGAGCTTCAGCTCCTCACCTCCAACAGGCGAATCCACAGGAATACCACAAAAACCGGTGACTAAGGGGTCAGAAATTCCGTAAGAAGGGAATTCATCAAAATTCCCCACGGGACTCCACGCCGGGTTGTAACATAATTTTTGGTGGCAGCGGTGGGATACAGCCTGTTACCGGAAGCGTAGAAAAAAATCTCGTATATTTTCCGGAAAGGGGAAGCAAAAGAGAATAATCAAAAATGCCGATTACACCGAAAGAAGGAATTGATGTCGCTGGACCATCAAGCTCGCAAATGCAGACAAGGCAACAGGCGAGAAGTATACCAACAGGGGAAACGCCTATTAAACCGCCACCATTAGAACCACCGATGCCAGAACAATTCGATACATTCATAATTCCGCAAGTTACGCTGAAAGTTGCGGTGGAAGCAGTCCCATATTATGATGGAAGGGCAGACACCTTCCGATCCTTCGCTGAAGGATGCAGGGACGCTAAGGATATGGTAGCACCGCGGATGGAAGCAAACTTAGTAAAATTAATTCGCATGCAATTACGGGGAGCAACAAAGGACAACATAGAAGGCAATACTTTTCGCACCGTAGAAGAGCTAATCTCATATTTGGAAAAAATATTCTCGCCCCCGCAATCCGTACGTAGGCTATACAGGCAACTCAGTAGATTATTACAAGATTCTGAAGCGCAAGAATCAAAACAAACAACAAATCGACTAACACCTTCATCTCTAACATCGCGAGGCGCTGGAAAACACAATAACCAGTGCTGCTGACGTCATTTTTCGCAAATACATTCATAACTTTCGAAGGCGTGATTTCCAAAAAAAAAAGTCATAGGGAAAACTTATAGAACTTTCGATGCTCTATCCAGGGAAATAAAGAACTGTAGTATCGGCGAAGCCGAGACACTGTCGCGTGCGGACAAGCGTGGCGAGTGGGCGCGCGTATGTGGTGACCGAGTGAGTGAGCGCATGAGTGAGTGAATGAGCGAGTGAGAGCAATGAATGCCAAAAAGATGAAGTCCGGGCGATGTCGCCAGAGCTGGGAGAGCCTTCTGGAAAGAGTCTTGTCTTGTGTCGGCCATTGTGTAGTGTGCTGAGTCGAACTGCGTCGCGTCGCTTTGTGTGTGTGTGCGTGCGTTGATTTCTCTCATTATTTCTCTCACTTTATAATAAATATATATATACATAAACTGCAACCTTTGATTATTCTACAGAACGCCGAAAAATAATGTACTGCAGTGCGGTCCTAGAAAGTGCCCCGGGGCATTTTCGGTTCCCCCACCGAGCTACTGTTGCCCTGGAAACGACGGACGCTCAGTGTGTGAGTGTGGCCAGAAGTGGCGCCGGGCACCATCGGTGACCGCGGGAGTGGGGATACGCACAAGTGTGCGGGCCCTGTCTGCGAGTCCTGTGGAGTGTGGAGTCCACGCAGCTCTCACAGACAGGGCAGGTACACTTGCGCGTATCCCCACTCCCGCGAACACCGCTGGTGCCCGGCGCGACTTCTGGCCACACTGGTGTGTGTTATGACCGGCATACGGAAGAATTTGTACCTAGTGGAGGTGGAACTAGCGGCGTGAGGGGCCCCACTCGTGGACCGAACTGATGTACTGTAACCGTACGTCTTCTGTCAGTGGTGGTGTCGTTATGTCACGGTCGCGAGTGGTTACGTTTTCGCGATCCGTCCTTCCGCGTCGGAGGGAATAGTTCCTCTTTCGTGCGGGCGGGTTCGTTCCGTATTCGCGATCGCGGCTATGGAGCGTTCGCGGTCGCAAGTGATAGGAGCCGGGAACGTAGTGTTGGGAGTAATGTTTATATATTGATTGTATTGTGTTTTATTCAAGTTATGTTACACGCGGAGTGCATGGATTACCGTGCCGACGAGATAATCGCGGGTGTCGCCGGCTGCCTTCAATGTATATGCGGGAGGCGGGTGTTGTCAGTGTGTGTAGGTGGTTGTCGTTACTTGTTCGTCGGGACTAACCACTCGTAGCCGTGAACGGTGCCAAGAGCGGGGATGGCTTGCGGCGAAGATTAATTAGATGAATTTATGATGATCAGGAGGATGTTGTTGGCGAGCAAGCGTTCGAAATGTAGTATAGCGTGACCGCCTCTTGACGAACGTGACTGAATTTTACTAGTGCACGAACTCTCGAATGGGCGGTCGTAGCCTTTGATCGATAGAGGATTGTCGGCGCAAATTCTTCCCTACTCGTCGCAGAACTACGTCGTTCAATTAGCAAGTTACAGGCTTGATCTACGTTATTCGATGTCCGGAAGTATCACTCCTGGGATCTCTTCAACGGAGCTAAGCTCGATGTAAATCTCGCCCCCAGTCGAGCTTCCTCGCACCTTATATACCCCAATCGGGCAAAGGGGAAGTTCCACTCGAGTGATTTCTTCCTTCGGCGGGAGTCGCTTCTCCTCATTCGCCGAGGCTCGGTCCCGTTATTCCTAACGTATGATTGAAAATGATTTGTGTATTGTCTGTGTCAGTCGCGTTTACAAGTGTTTATGTCGATGTCCCTGGGTGAGCGGTGTATGTCTGTTTATGTGTGCAGAGTGGTGTATGTTCGTGCGTGTACGGGCATGCATGGTCGAGACGGCAGGTGAGTAAGAGAGAGACAGCGCGAAAATAGAGAAGGCGAATAAGTGAAGTCAGGCAGTAGAGAAATAGAAAGAGAGAACGGTAAGTAAGTAGAAAGAGAGAGTATCGCGATGTATATTCGGCAGACAGGAGAAAAGGTGAGACGCGTAAGGCAAGCAAGTGTTGTGTCCCGTGCACGTGCGAACATTCTGGTATGATTCTATAGTGAGGCTGTATTGTACGGTCACAGTACCTGCTGGAAAATACGGCGACAAAGGCTACGTCGCAAAAAACGCTCATAACTTTTGAAGGAATGATTTCCGGCAAAAACGTTAGAGGAAATACTGTCTTACCTTTCGATGCTCTATCCAAAGAAAAAAACAAAAAACCCAAAATTTCGTGCCCGCTAAGACAAAGCCTTACCCTCATTACTACGTCTTGAACATCTGAATCAAGAAGAAAGAGAGAAACTAGTTCAATTGGTATCAGAATTCACTCACTGTTTTCATTTACCGGGTCAAAGAGCAAAGCACAACACAAAATTCACACAACGGATGGAATTCCAATCAACACCAGACAATATCGGTTCCCACCTATACACAAAGAGGAAATCCACAAACAAGTAACTGAAATGCTAGAAATAGGAATAGTCCAACCGTTCGTTTCGCCTTATAATTCTGTTACGAGCCACGGCCTGACGTGGTGAGGATTTGTGTCAGTGCCGTTAGGAATGAGATATTTGTGAGAGGAGTGAGCAGCTATTTACAGGCCTCGTCCGATTTTTCACGGCTGCACCCTGCACGTCGCTACTCTTTGTGATGCCCTTCTAACAGCTCTCCGTACTCCCTCGCGGAAATACGTGTCGCTGGTCGAAAGGAGGAGAGAGGGGGTTTAGGAAAATCACTTCAAGCCTCGGCCGGTTTTTCACGGCTGCACCTATCAGTAGATTCGGTTTTTGAGCTACCAACCCAGGCCTCGTCCGGTTTTTCACGGCTGCACCCCGGGCAAGTAAACTCGAAAGGATAGCTGACAAGGGCCTCGTCCGATTTTTCACGGCTGCACCCCTTGCGCAACTTTGAGGATATTGGATTTTGTAACTCTTTTTAGGCTCGTTGGTTCCCTCGAGCGGTAAAGGGAAACCTCGTTCGTGTGATTCGAGTTCTAGGCGATTAAATAACGCGATAGCAAAGGAATATGGAAAACAATAAAATGAACTATATTGAGAAAAATAAATACAGAAAAAGCAGTTAGGTATAACGAACAAAACAATAATTCAACTACTATTTCTAATAACGTGATTACAATACGACGCGAATAAGTATACAGAAATCGTTTAATGACTAGTAAAAGAATATTTGGTTTAAGGAAATTGAGCTAAATTGAGAACTAAACCTACACACAGGAGTGTGGCAGAACAACTAAGACTAATAACGCTCGGAATATTCACAAGTTATTCCTTGCCAGAAATCACGGACAGCGAAAAGACACTCTTTTCTGTAGCTACCGGACTTTGATTTTGTACTAATGACGCTCGGAACACGCACAGGTTGTTCCTTGGAATGAGGACAAACAGCGAAAAAGACACTTTTAGCGATTCTGGAATCACTTTTTCTAAGTATTTATAAACGCTCGGGAATTTCGTACGCAGACCCTTGCACGGTCCTTTTCTAAAGCTGTCTGAGACTCGCGAGCCCTGGCAAAGCCCCTTTTTATATGACTAGATCTTAGGCTAGGGGTAGTGAGATGCAAGGAAATGGTGCATCGAGGTGGGGCGCATTTTCGGGGGCATCACGTTCCCAAACGTTCCCAAACGTCGGCACGCACCCGCTGTGCATGCGCCGGGCACTCGCTGTGCACGTGATCGCGCGTGGCTGCCGCGCTTCATGCGGGGCTACGTCACTAGCTCGGGCGCGTCAATAGTCCAGGCGCGTCACTAGTCCAGGCGACGCATGATGACGTCACGGTCGGCAAGCGCGTACGACGCCATGGGCCGCAGCGCTGGTCGGCGGCGCTCAGCGGCGCTCGGCGGCGCGGTATGTTACAGCATCCTCCCCCGATGAAACGTCGCTCCATGAGTGGCGCTTTCGGACTCGTCCATGGCGTCGTCCCTCCTAGAGTGCGGGTAGTCGGCACGTTCTCTTCGGGTCGACGGATGATCGATGTCATGCGATGGCGATATCACCGCACCGGGTCGTTATGTTTAGTCCGGGACTCTGGGTGTTATTCGTATCCAGAGGCCTTTTCATGTAGCCGCACCGGTTCGTCGGGTGCTAATTTCATCTCACTGGCACGTGGAGGCCAGACTGTTACCTCGGACACTTTTCCCTTTTTAGTCATTTTCCATGGCACCGTAATTTTCCATCCCCACGCGGCGTCGCCTTCGATGTGATGACGACGGGGTTGGCGCCTCTGCGCATTTCCCCGGGGCCGCGGATCTTCGGCGTGCCCCTTGCCGGATGACAGGGTCACTGTGGGGGAGCGCGTAACTATGGGTACGTCACTATTTGGGCGCTGCATGCCGACGTCACGGCAGGCAGGCAGGCAGACAGGCACGACGTCATGGGCCGCAGCGCTGGTCGGCGGCGCTCGGCGGTGCTCGGCGGCGCGGTACGTTACAGCATCCCCCTCCGATGAAACGTCGCTCCATGAGCGGCGCTTTCTGGATCGCCCATGATGTCGTCCTTCTTGGATGGCTGGTATCAAATGACTGTGATGTCGCTGCTCCGGTTTATTCTCGTACTGGTTTTGATTTTGGTTGTGGCGTTGGAAGTCCTGTCACTATATGTGGGTGTCTGTTTCGTCCTCTTCCTTCTTTTTATTTTGTTTCGGTCATCCATTGGTTTTCTGGGCGGTAAACACAGCTCACCGGCGTGTAATGGCCGTTGCCTCAGACGAAACTTCCTCTCTGTACGTATACCAAACGTCCCCTTTGCTGTGTTTGCTCGATGAATTCATGCATCGAATTACATGCTTGGTCTTCTAGATGTGTATGTCATGGTTACTGGGGTTCGTTGGTTTCTAGGACGGCGGATGGTCGGCACGTCCCTGTCTGATGTTTGTTCCCGTATCCGATTCTCGATTATGCCGGTTCGTCGGGCGATAATCACAGCTCACTGGCACTCGTTGGCCAGGCCGTTGGTTCGGACACCTTCCTTTCATTGTTGCATTTTCATGGCAGCGAAGTTTTCCATCCGCACGCGGCGTCGCCATTGTTTCTACGACGACGGGGCTGGCGTTTTCGCGCATTTCTCCCGAGGCCGCGGATCGTCGGCGTACCCCTGCCGGATGTTCGGGCCTCGTTTTTTTTTTTCTATTTCTCGCCGGATGGTCGGGCACTACATTTTTCCTTCTCACTTGATTCCCTTTGCCTGATGTTCGGGCACGGCGGCTCAGCGTCCCACGTCTTCGGACGCCTGATGATATTGCGCCCATAATCTCTCTACGTGGCGCACATAAAACCGTCCGGCGGGTATCAACACTTCGTCCGTACGATGCGTGTACGCGAACGTACACATTTCACACTCTTCCACAGGTATTGATGTCACCAGTGGCAAACCGCAACCGCTGCACCGAATATCTGGCCACGGCTGCACCACCAACGCGTGCACCATTGTTTCGGGATGATCCCGACCGTAGGCATAATTTGCCCAATCAACGCATACTATGCAGAACCCACTGCCCCAGCTCCCGGGTCTGGTATCCGTACCGTAGAATACGCCTGTTGCGCAGAAACCACTTATATGTTCGCCCTTCATTGCGTTGACAATTAATGCGCGTCCGCGGTCGGCTGCTCGACGCCGGCTTCGGAAGTCGGTGGTGGGGGTTACCTCTCCCTTGGCGGCCATCTTGTTTTCCGGCGCCCTGCGGCCGTCTCTCTCCTTCCTTTGTCGAATCCGCTTTTCTTTGTCACTGTTCGCGGCGTGGGATTTTCCATCCACCCGTCGCCGTTGCTGCAATGATAATGGCGGTATTGGCGCTTCGGCGCCTTTCCCCGGGGCTGCGGGTGGTCGGCATGCCCCTTTTTGCCGGATGATCGGGCGGGTTTCACTTGAAGCCTTTTATTTTATGATTTTTCTCCTTCCCGTAGCCGGATGTTCGGGCCTTTTCCCACTGTCCTCTCAATTTTTCCTTACCACCTGCCACACTCCTGGCCGTGCAGGTCCGATATGTTGATGTTGTGGGTGGTGTTGAGCCCATCCAACTTCAACATCGGTCACTAAAAATCGCTCCCCTGCGCGCTGATGGTCGACGCAATCTTTCAAATAGGCCGAGGCGAAGGCGCACTTCTCGCACTCTTCTGCGGGCCGTGTTGCCATTATCCGTTCCCTGCATACGTAACACACCATGTTCGGCCAGGGTCTTACGGTCAGCGAATGGAAAAAGGCCTCCTGGTATTTCATATCGTATCTCTCGTTTCCCCGTTTTGCACAAACGCCGCAGGCTCGTTCCGACCAGTTTCCTGGGCCGAAAT
The DNA here is from genome assembly GCA_963942575.1 of Priocnemis perturbator. Lineage (NCBI taxonomy): Eukaryota > Metazoa > Arthropoda > Insecta > Hymenoptera > Pompilidae > Priocnemis > Priocnemis perturbator. The sequence goes on along the minus strand of OZ012649.1, from coordinate 2,018,799 downwards.
TAATGGCGAACATGCTTCCTATGTTGCAAAATCCAGTCACGCTTGTTCCTTTCATTGTCACTTTCCTTTACGGTATGACACGTGCGGGCCGGCTACCTGTTGCGCGAAACCGCGGGGGTTGCCAGAGTGGGGGTTACCTCTCCCTTGGTGGCCATCTTGCTTTCCGACGCCTCGCGCCCAGCGCTCTCTCTTTCCTTTTTCGTAGCACTACCCGTCCTTGTTGTTTCCCGCGACATCGGAATTTTCCATTCGCATGCGGCGTTGCCTTCGTTGCAATGATAATGGCGGTATTGGCGCCTCGGCGCCTTTCCCCGGGGCTGCGGGTGGTCGGCATGCCCCTTTTGCCGGATGATCGGGCGGGTCGTAACACCGTTTGTTCGTAGGCAATCTCCTTTTGATCCCTCTTTTCTGCGGCCGGATGTTCGGGCATTTTCTCATTGTCCCTTCAGATTTTTCTTATCACCTGCGACACTCCTGGCCGTGCGGGTCCAATACGCTGGTGCTGTATATGATGTTGTGCCCATATTATTTCCACATTTGCTGCCACGAAACGGCTCTCGACTGCGCCTATGATGTTGGTTTCTTCCCGGTGTATGGAGGCGTGAACGCACTTCTGGCACTCAGTTGCTGGTTTTGTAAAGATGGGCTTTCTTCCGCACGCATGGCACGGCACCTCTGGCCATGGTTCTACCGTTAATGAGTGGAGGAATAACTCGGGGTATATCATATCATAAGCCTCGTTAGCCCACTCCACACAATCACTGCAAAATGTTTCCGACCAATTCCCTGGTCCATAACACATGGTGAAAATGTTTCCTGTATTACAAAAACCGTTTATTTCCAGGCCCTTCATTGCGTCGTATTTTGGGTATACTGACGCGTGCGGGCCGGCTACCTGCTGTCACACATGGTCGTTAAGGTGGGGGTATACCGGCTCCCGGCATCCAACCCTTTATATTTGCGTCGGTTAGTATTATTTCGGTGATGTCGTTCGTTTTTCGGCGTTTACGCGTTTCATCGGGCGTCTGCGTCATCGCCGCTCTCCTTTCGCCTTCGGTGTTTGGGTGGCCTGTCCCTTTTTTATCATTGCTGCTGCTGGACGATATTTTGTCGCTCGGATTAGAATCCCAAACCGATTCTCAGGTATCCACTGTCCCGTCTCCCCAGTCTGCATTATGAATGTTCGGTTTCCTTCACTCGGCTCAGTTTGTGTACACACATCCTGTTTCGCTGACATTTTTCTTTAAACTGGCATTTTTAAACAGATGAGCCGTCGGATTCGGGTGAGGAGGAGGAAGGGGTACCGGAGCCAATGTTTGCAGGTCGTAACTCGTTCCCTTTGTTGAATCCGCGGGCCTTCTTTATCTTGTCCTGGTGTTTCCTAAGCAGTTTTCCGCAGGGTCCTTTTAATATTACATTACGACGGTCGGTAATGTCGATTACCCGGTATGGCCCGACGTATCGTGGATCCAACTTGTGTATCCGGGGCTCCTTTAAGACGTAAACGGCATCCCCTTCCCGATATTTCACTTTATTCACCTTTTTATCATAATACTCCTTTGACTTGTGTTTTGCACGGTTTAGATTGTCGGCTGCTTGTGTTCGGATCTCGTACATATGAGATAGCAATTCCATAAGCCGTGCGCCATAGGTAGGGAGGTCGGTATCTGCGTACGCGCTAGGTACACGCGCTAGTTTTCCGAATATTAGCTCATGCGGTTTGAAATTCGCTCCCTCGTGGACTGACGTATTATAAGAAAATGTTGCATACGGGACTAACAGATCCCATTCCCCTCGGTCTTTCAGGTATTGCTTTAAGTATTCGACTAAGACGATGTGGGTTCTTTCTAATGACCCGTTGGTTTGAGGCCGGTAGCCGGACGTGGTGATTTGGTCTATCTCAAATAATTGTGCCAATTCTGTCATTACGTGTCCGATGAAACTTGCTCCACGATCAGACAAAATACTCTTCGGTGCACCGAAAATTGCGATAAAATTTCGTGAGAAAGCGTCCGCTATTGTTGTGGCCTTCGTGTCTGGAATTGGTACAGCGACGCAATATTTCGTCAGATTATCCTGAATCGTTAACAAATGTTTGTTGCCGCTATATGTTTCAGGTAACGGTCCTACAGTGTCGAGTGCGACTTTGTCGAAGGGCTCGAGCGGCGTGTCCGTTATGACCATTGGCTGTCGGGTTTTTGCTCGTACCAGTTTCTGTTCCTGACATCCTTTGCATTTTCGAATAAACTCTCGTATGTCATCTCTCATGTTAATCCAGTGATGTTGTGCCCTAATTCTCCTGTAGGTTTTTGTTACGCCTTTATGTCCTCCTAGTCTGCTACCATGCGCCTCAGCGATGATTCCCTCACGGCGGAATTCTTTTATTGTCGGATTAAAATTTCCGCAAATTGTTACATGGATGGTTCCCTTTTCAAACTCGCGGGTTACGAGTTCCACGAATCGCGGGGTTGAAATTTGATCGTGTCGGTCCCCTAGAACTGGTATCCTGACTGAGTCTTTGCGGTCGGTTTGTAGTGCTTTATTTAGAACGCGTAATCCTTTGATTAACTCCTTTTCCGTTATTTCCCTTTCTTCTGTCACTATAGAATAAATGACTCTGCCTTCGGCTTCTGACACGCACACGTGTCCGCTTTGTGGTGATGCTTTTCGAACTGCGTGGATATTGAGGCAATCCAAATCGCTTAATGTTTGTTCGACGCGGCTTTTCGGATATGGTGTCAGGGTGATGAAATGTCCTAAATTTCCTTCGAGGGCGGTTAACGCCTCGTTTGTTTGACGTATTGTACACGTCTCTTCGTCACCAGTTGAGCTCTCGGAGTTATATCGGTCGAAGGACAGCGGTGCAGTGGTGGCAGGAATGAGAACGAGGGGGCTGATATCCTCCGGGTCTTCTTCTTCTCGCTCTTCCGTGCTTACTGCCCCTTGGATAAGTGCATAGTCCGGGTCAGATATTTCCGACAGATGTTCGTCGGGAGGAGTCTTTCGTGGGCTGGGTTCCGCTGGTTTTGTTTCCGTGGGTGGTATCATAGGTCGCTGTTTTTTCGGTCTCCCTCGCTGTCCCGGGCGCGGGGTCGAGTGCGCAGGCGGGGAGGTGATAACCGGGCTTCCTGCATCGGTCGGTGGGTTGCTTCTATCCCCTCTTCTGAGGAGTTTGACTCTTCGGGCGATACTTTCTTGATTTTCGGCCTCGCTTGATAGAGGAAGGCATGGTACTGGATTTCTTGATAGAGCGTCCGCATTTTTATTGGTTTTGCCTTCTTTATGTACTACTTTATATTCGTACTCGGCCAGTCGTAGTCGCCATTTCACTAGGCGCAATGTCGGGTCTTTTACGGAGTGTAACCATACGAGTGGTCGGTGATCCGTGACAAGCGTGAATTTTGTCCCGAATACATAAGGTCGGAAATATTTCACAGCGTATACCATAGCTAAACACTCTTTCTCTGTTGCCGAGTAGTTCCTCTCCGCGCGGTTTAAACTTCTGGATGCGTAGGCGATGGGCAGGTCGTTTCCGATGTCGCCCTGGCTGAGAACTGCTCCTAATGCGTATTCAGATGCGTCGGTGGTAATGATGAATGGTTGCGAGAAGTCAGGGTATTGTAATATGGGTTGCTCGCATAACTCCTTTTTTAACTGTTGAAAACTTTCTTCTTGTTCCTCTGTCCAGTTGAATCGTATGCCTTTTCCCAATAATTCGATCAGTGGCTTTGCCTTGGTGGAGTAATTGCTAATGAAACGTCGATAGTACCCCGTTAATCCTAGAAACTGTTGAATATTTTTCTGATTTTTTGGAGTCGGAAATTTTTGCACGGCGATGAGTTTATCCGGGTTCGGGCGGACTCCTTGCTCTAAAACGATATGTCCCAGGTAGGCTACTTCCTTTTTCAGGAACCCGCACTTGCTGGTTTGCAGGGTTAATCCGTGTTCCCGTAACCGTGTCAATAGCTTAGCGACTTTTATGTGGTGTTCCTCTAACGATGATGAGTATACGACTATGTCGTCCAGGTATACAAAAAGTTCCGTCCCTTGCAGTCCGGTTAGCACTTGGTCCATTAGTCGTTGGAACGTGGGTGGTGCGTTCTTTAATCCGAACGGCATTCGTACATACTCGAAGTGACCGCGATGAGTGGTGAATGCAGTCTTCGGTTGGTCCTTTGGATTCATTCGGATTTGATGGAATCCGCTTGCGAGGTCAAATACTGTGAAATATTTGGCTCCTCCTAGTTTATCAAGGATTTCTGATATCAATGGGAGCGGATATCTGTCTCCCACTGTCTTCTCATTGAGCGCACGGAAATCGATCACCATCCGCCACTTCTTTTCTCCGCGTGCATCGGGTTTTTTCGGCACGATCCAAATCGGCGAATTATAAGGTGATGTGGACGGCTGGATGATTCCGGCGTTTAATAATGCGTCTACTTGTCGGTTAATTTCCTCCTGATGTAGGGGAGGATAGCGGTATCCTCTGCAATTCACTGGCACGTCGTCAGTTACGTGTATGGAGTGGTGAAAAGCAGGTGCATCCGGTAGATCGTCTCCGGGAATATAAAATCGATCGTGGAACATTTCGATCAACCTCATGGTTGCACGACGTTCTTCCGCGTTTAGATGAGTGGTATCCATCTGGCTCCAGATTTCCTTAATCCGTTTCGACGGATCCTGGACAGGTGGAATGTCCGGGTGAAGAAATTCTTCTTCAGATGTCGAATAAATTTCGTACGGTGTTATTTCCTGCGGCGGGGTGTCAAATTCGATTGTTTCTTCGCCGGTGTTGGTGGCGAATATCTGACATTGCCCGTTGTCCGTGTAGACAGCGGCTTCGCCCATATACACGCCTTCGGGTGTCTCGACGCGTGCCATGTAGCCTTCCATCACGTCTGAGTTGGTGACAGGTATAGACACCTGTTGTCTTGTCCTTCCCTCGATTCGGTGTCGGCCGGTGGTAATTGGTTTAGTGGTCTCTTCCGCAATGGGATAGTTAATAAACCGGATAGGTTTTACTGGCTTGCTAATTGTTACCAGCGTATTGTGATGGTATGAGATCTCGGCTTTTTCTTGTTTTAAGAACGGGCTGCCGATTAGTCCGTCGACGGGTAACTGCAAGTCCTCCACTACGTAGAAATATGCAGGTATGCCGTTGATATGGAGTAATGTAGCTCCCAGCGTTCGGATGGAGGCTTGTGTTAATCCGGTCACTTCTAACACTTCCCTTGATAACACGTCTGCGGTTGAATTGAGTGCGGCGAATTTTACAAGGTTCACAGCCGCTCCCCCGTCGAGTAAAAACTCGCCTGTTTCCCCTTCCATTTCTGGTACTGCTGCTCGGATTCGGGGTGCTGCGGCTTCCTTGCACAATTCTCCCGCCTTGATTGCGAGCTGTCCGACGGGTACTCCTCGAACCGGACGGCTCTTGAGCGAGTCGTGCGATTGCTCGCCACGTCGCTCTCGTGACGAGTTCGCTGAAAGTTTAAAGACGGCGAGGCCGGTCTTCGGGATGCGTCCCTCGATGTTTGTGGTCGGTCGTCAAGATGCCGGTAGCTTCTTCGGCACTCTTCGCGATTATGTCCTCGCAGGCCACAATTCCAGCAGTATAAATCCCGTGCTGGAGAGGGGCTGTCACTTCGTCTCGGTGGTGGTGATGATGCCCTTCGTCTATAATGCGGCGAGGTATCGCGTTCGTATAGTGGTAATTGGTCATTTGTTCTGGCTATCAGTGCAGGTAGTGGAGCCTCTGGACTTTGCTCGGGCTCGGACCCAGATCTTCCCCGATATTGGTCATACGACCGTCCCACGGGTGATAATGGATATCTCGGTCTTGACTGACGATCCTCGGCGTACGGTCGCGACTCGTATGTGCGGTCTTCGGCACGATATGTCGGGGATCGGTTTCCATAATTCCCACGACGATTTTTCAGTCGCTGTTCAACCTGGATAACGGACTCGTATGCTTCGTCCAGGGTACCCGCACTGTCGTCAGTTGCCCCTCGCCATGCGATGCGCTCGGGTAGACCGTCCATAAAGCTTTCCAGCAGGTCGGTCTCTAGTCCTTCCAGGAGGTCGGAGTTCTTGGGTCCGTAACGTTCCACAAGAGCGCTGTGTGTTACTTGGTGAAGGCGGCTAGTACGGTCGATGTAAGACCGCAGAGACTCATCCTCGCGGATTCGGAGTCTTGCCACTTCACCCTGGTAGTAGGCGAGAATTTTGCCTGTTGCAAAGCGTCTCTTTAGATGCTTAGTCAGTTCGGAGAGAGTGGTAATATTCCTCCCGCGCACAGCTGTTTTTGCAGACCCGGTCAATTTCGTTAACACAATTGCCACGTAACTCGCTTCGGCAGATTCCGCGATTAAAGTGCGGCCGTTCTCTACGCTCTGTAGGAATTGCGAGAGAGAGGGGTTAACTCCGTCAAAGATGGGAATGCTAGCTGTCGCATTTTGTAAACTATTTTGTAATGTAAATAACGCCATGGACTGTGCCATCGTAAGCGTTAGACTAGCGATATCCGCGGTGACATTACTCGCGTTGTGACCATTATCCTGAGCCATATCGTCAATCGACACGCCCAGTTTCTCTGTGACTCGAATCCCACCGCTGTCACCAGTTTGTTACGAGCCACGGCCCTGGCGTGGTGAGGATTATTTGCCAGTGCCGATAGGAAAAGAATTATCAGTGAGAGGAGTGAGTGGCTAAGAACAGGCCTCGTCCGATTTTTCACGGCTGCACCCCTTGCACAACTTTGAGGAGAGTGGATTTGGTATCTTTTCTTTTAGGCTCGGTGGTTCCCTCGAGCGGTAAAGGGAAACCTTGTTCGTGGAATTCGAGTACTAGGCGATTGAACAACTCTACAGCAAAGAATTATGGAAAACAAGTAAATAAAATATATATTGAAAAAGATAAATACAGAAAAAAACAAGTAAATATAAGACGCACAACGATAAATCAACTACTATTTCAAATAATATAACTAAAGTACGACGCGAATACATTTACAAAAAGCGATATTTTACTAGACTGTGTTTTTTGGTTTTAAAGGAGTTTGAGCGATAATAGAGAACTAAAACTACACACTTCTTGTGTGGCAAAACGACTAACACTAAAACTGCTCGGAATACTCTAAGTTATTCCTTGCTATGAGTCGCGGACAGCGGAAAGACAGTCTTTCCTGCAGCTGCCGGACTCTGAATTTGAGCAAAACTAAATACGCGCGGAACACGCACAGGTTGTTCCTTGCAACGAGAACAGCCAACGAAAAGACACTAAGTGATCCTGGATACACTTTTACACACTGTACGTAACGCTCGGGAATTTCTAATGCAGACCCTTGCACGGTCTCTTCTGTAGTTGACTGAACTGATGAGCCCTGGATGAGCGCTCTTTTATACAGATAGACCTAAGGCAAGGGGTACTGAGATGTAAGGAAAATAGGGCACCGTGGTGGGGCATGTTTTTCGGGGAATCGCACGTTCCCAACCGTCCCTTTGCACTCGCTGTGCACGTGATTGCCATGCCGTCGCTCGGCCGCCGCTATGCCGTTGCTATGCCGTTACCATGCAGTCGCTCGGTTCGAATATGGCGCTTGCGCGAGCGCGTCGCTCGGCCGTCGCTATGCAGTTACTATGCAGTTGCTTGATTTGAATCTGGCGCTTACGCGAGCGCGTCGCTAGAGTCGGGCGCGTCACTGTGGGGGAGCGCGTCACTATGGGTACGTCACTATTTGGGCGCTGCATGCCGACGTCACGGCAGGCAGGCAGGCAGGCAGGCACGACGTGATGGGCCGCAGCGCTGGTCGGCGGCGCTCGGCGGTGCTCGGCGGCGCTCGGCGCTGGTCGGCGGCGCGGTACGTTACAAGCCCATATATGACTGCACGCCGTCATCCACGCGTTGGTCGTGCGCGAAAATGCACTTGTCGCACTCGACGGCGGGTCTCGCGCAGAGTATGTTATTCCCGCAGCCAAACCAATCCATGCGCCTCCGGGGGTATATCATTAACGCGTGCACTCCTGTACTGGGGATTATATGTCCTTGACCGTTCTCAACACTCGGTACGCATGTTCCGCAGTACACCTTCACTTCCTCTCTTCCCAGAAATCGGAGATGGAAGATTCTTCCCTTGCAACAATACCCTGTCACTGGTGCCAGCTTCATGTTTGTGCTGGAAGTGTGGTCGGTCGCGAGGTCCCGTCCGACGGTTACTCGGGGCCCGATGGTGGGGGTATCGTTCCCCAAACGTTTCCAAACGTATATACGTCTCGCGCTCGGCGCGCTCCTTCCCTGTCATCACACACTCCTTCCTTTTCGCACTCACGGACACTGAATTCGCGCGTGGCTTGCCTTTATGGCAATGATGATGGGGGTGTTGGCGCCTTGGCGCCTTTTCCCCGGGGTCGCAGGTCTTCAGCGTACCCCTGCCGGATGTTCGGGCTCGGTGTTTTTTCCTTTCCATCAGTGGTCTACACCCTCACCTAGTGAGTGGTAACGCCCCCATGTTTCCACCACGTCGTGCACGTACAATCTTTCAGCGGGTATGCTCGCTTCCTCTCCTCGATGCGTGTAGGCAAACGTGCACATTTCGCACTCCTCGGCTGGCTGTGACGTCATAAGCGGCATTTTGCACGCCCTGCACCGAATGTCCGGCCACGGATGCACCGCCAGCGAATGCAGGCATACTTCCAAATGATCTTGGTTGTAGACACGATCGGCCCACTCCACGCACTCGCCACAAAATCCTCCACCCCAACTCCCGGGTCTGCTGTTTACTTCGTAAAACATGCCGGTTACACAGACTCCCTGCACCTGTTCGCCCTTCATTGCACTGGTTACTAATGCGGGTCCGCGGTTCTCGGTCGACCGCTTGTCACCGGCTCAGGAATCGGTGGTGGGGTACCTCTCCCCTAAACGGCCATCTTTGTGTTTACGTCTCGCGCTCGGCGCGCTCTTTCCCTTTCTTTACACATCCCTTCCTTTTCGCACCTTTCGCGGCATCGGAATTTCATCCGCACATGGCGTAGCCTTTGATATTATGATGACGGGGGTTGGCGCCTCTGCGCTTTCTCCTGAGGCCGCGGGTCTGCCGCGTACCCCTGCCGGATGGTCGGGCACGGCGGAATCTTGGCGGGTACTGCCTTTTGCACACCATTGCGCAACTTTGGTTTCGTTTTCTCCTTTCTATGGCCGGATGTTCGGGCATGTCGTTCGGAACTTCTTCCCTCTTATCCCTTCCCAGGCGACCGGGCAGGCGACCTTGCGGCACCGATGCGTTGGAACTGGGGGTGGTGTTGTGCCCACTGGATTTCTACATCGGTTTCAAAGAACCGACGTCCAATGCCATCGTCGGCGTCCCTTCTCTCGCAGTGGATGGAAGTAAACGTACATTTCTTGCATTCCGCCATAGGTCGCGTCTCCATAACCCTTTTCCCGCATGCGTGGCATGGCAGATTCGGCCAAGGCTCCACCGTCAATGCGTGGATGAATAATTCCGGAAATGCCATCCCGTAGGCCTCACTTGCCCACTCCACGCATTCTCCACAAAAGGTCTCGGACCAATTCCTCGGACCGTAACAAAACGAAAAGAGGCTCCCCATGTTGCAATGCCCAATGATAGTTGATCCTCTCATCGTCACTGCAATTTGCGTTATGACGCGTGTGGCCCGGCTACCGGTTGTATGATTGTTGGTGGCCACTAGAGTGGTGGTATGCCCTCTCCCGGCATCCAGCCCTTTATTGTTTCGTCAGTTAAAATAGTTTCGGTAACGTTGACCGTTTTCTGCCGTTTCCTGCATGATTTCAGCGTTTGCGTCATCATGACTTTTTTTCTGATTTTTGGCGTCTGGGTAGCTTGCCCTTTCTTTGGTTTTCCGGATACCACTATATACTCTCCAGGCCGAGTGAGCGTTCCGATTCGAGCCTCCTTTAACCACTGCCCTACTTCACCAACTTGTGTCGCGATGGTACGAAATCCTTCGTTTTGCTCCGTTTGCGTGCACACGTCCTGCATCGTTGCCATTTTTGTCTAAAGTGGCGTTTCAAGTTGACGAACTGTCGCTCTCGGGCGAGGGGGAAGAAGAGGTGCAGGGCTCATCGTTCGTAGGTCGCAATCTGTTGCGTCGCATGTATGCTTTTCGGTCCGATTGCCGACTACCTGCGGTCACGTGCGACCGATGAACACGTGCGCTCATTGCAACAAAGAGGTGACGCGGAGGAGAGGTGCCTCTCCCTATTTCGCGGGTCTCTTGTTTTCGGGCCTCGTGGCGAAGGACGACGGCGCAAGTGGCCAGTCCTCTAATACTAGCTCTCGAGTGCGTTTCGCGGTATCCCGCCTCGAGCATACGTTTATATACATCTTTATTCATTCGCTTTTTTCTTTATCTTACACAGTATTGTTACGTAGATTAAGTTTTTGTATTATCCGTGTGTTGTGTGTGTGCTTGTTTGCGTTTACTTGTTTTTTCTTTGGTTTTCCGTCACTGTAAATATCCGTACAGCACGTCTTTGAATAAACTACAGTTTGATAAAACACCCGAAGTGCAGGACGCGCAGTTCGAGTTTATTGCGGCTTCAAACATTGGTCCTTCGAGCCGGATATCAGTGTCGAAAGTGACGGTGACACACGGTCTATGAACACAACGTGATATAAGACTACACAGCCAACTAGTGCGTGTGAACAAAGTGATTCGATATTCGGACAATATTCGTATCACAGCTATTAGTGCGGTCAACTAGTGCCATATCTTCTTCACGATGACTACACTAGCAACCCTGAAGAAACGACGCGGTGTCGTTAAGGGAAAACTAACGCGATTTGACACAGCATTGAGTGACGTGCGGACACACGATCTCGGTTCCTTGAGATCACGATACAAAGAAGCTCAAACGCTGTTGGACAAATTCGAAGAAATTCAAGCGGAACTTGAAGAATTAGACGAACAGAACGAAGAGCACATGGCAGAGCGCCTCAAATTCGAAGAGGACTTTCATCGCTGCATGGGTAGAGGCGCATTGCTGTTAGATAGACCAGTGAGTGAGACATCTACGGTCGGCAACCATTCCGAGACGGCAATAAAACTACCCACCATGAATCTACCTACATTTGACGGAAGCTTCGAACATTGGTTATACTTCCATGACACGTTTACGTCACTAATCCACGATAACGCGGCGTTATCCGATGTACAGAGGTTCCACTATCTGCGCTCTTCGCTGAAAGACATGGCCGCCGAAGTAATTCGATCTCTGGAAGGGTCGGCGACAAATTACCGCGTGGCTTGGGATCTTCTTAAAAAACGATTTGACAACAAGCGTCTAATGATTAACAGCCACATGCAATCCATTCTGGAAATCGGACCGATTAGCGGAGATATCGGAATGTCACTCCGTCAATTCTTAGACAACGTGCAAAAACACACCCGTGCTTTGCAAACGTTGGAGGCAAACACGTGGGACGCGATGCTCATCCATATTCTCGCTCAGAAGATGGATTCGGACACAGGCCGTGAGTGGAGAGCATTCAGTAAGGGCAAGTCGGCACCGAAACAGCAAGAGTTCCTCGACTTTCTGGAGGAGCGTTGTGCGGTTATGTATACCGGCAACAGTGTCAGGAATAGCCATAAGACCACCGTGGCATCGAGTTCGAAATCGTCGTGGAGGAACAAGCCAAACGTTTTAACGTGCGCCAGTACGAGCTCCCCAGCCTGTCTCCTCTGCAACGAGACGCATTATTTGTATCAATGCCCCAAATTCAAAGGCATGTCGGTACAAGCGCGGAAAAGTGAAGTGTCGAAACACAAACTATGCGTGAACTGTCTACGCGAACACTACGGACGGTCGTGCACGTTTGGCCGGTGCAGAATGTGCAACCAATTCCATAATTCTTTGTTGCATACGGACGGTCAGCCAGGTACCCGCGTTCAGTCTCACAATCTGTTCACTTCGTCGAACCCGCAGGCCTTCTTTATCTTATCCTGATGTTTCTTGAATAGTTTTCCGCCGGGTCCTTTTAACATTACGTTACGACGGTCGGTAATGTCGATAATGCGGTACGGCCCGATGTATCGTGGATCCAACTTATGTATCCGGGGCTCCTTTAAAATGTACACAGCATCCCCTTCCTTGTATTTCACATGATTCACTTTTTGATCGTAATATTTCTTCGACTTTCGTTTCGCCCGGTTTAAATTGTCCGCTGCTTGTATCCCGATGTCGGACATGTGGGAAAGTAGTTCCATTAGCCGTGCGCCGTAGGTAGGGAGGTCGGCGTAGGCGCTCGGAACGCGGGCTGGTCGTCCAAAAATCAGTTCGTGTGGTGTAAAATTGGTTCCCTCGTGGACGGATGTGTTGTAGGAGAATGTAGCGTATGGAACGAGTAAATCCCACTCTCCTCGGTCCTTTAAATAACGCTTTAAATACTCGATTAAAACGATGTGAGTTCTTTCCAGCGATCCGTTGGTTTGCGGTCGGTAGCCGGAAGTAGTAATTTGGTGGATTTCGAATAGTTGCGCTAATTCAGTCATTACGTTTCCGATGAAACTTGCTCCACGATCGGATAAGATGCTCTTCGGTGTTCCAAAAATCGACACAAAGTTTCGAGAGAAGGCATCTGCGATGGTCGTGGCCTTTGTATCCGGGATCGGGACGGCAACGCAATATTTAGTCAGATTATCCTGTATTGTAAGCAGGTGCTTGTTTCCGCTGTATGTCTCAGGTAGCGGTCCAACGGTATCAAGCGCTACCTTATCGAAGGGCTCGAGCGGTGTGTCGGTTATTACCATAGGTTGTCGGGTCTTCGCTCGCACCAGCTTCTGCTCTTGACAGCCGGCGCATTTTCGAATGTACTCCCTGATTTCGTCCCTCATGTCCGTCCAGTGGTGTTGTGTTCTTATTCTCTGGTAGGTTTTCGACACGCCCTTGTGTCCTCCTATTTTTCTTTCATGTGCTTCGGCGATGATTTCCTTGCGGCGAGATTACTTTATCGATGAATCGGTATTTTTACAGATGGTAACGTTGATTGTACCGTTCTTGAATTCGTGGGTTACAATTTCCAGGAATCGCGGAGTTGAAACTTGATCGTGTCGATCTCCTAAAACTGGTAATCTGACCGAGTTCTTGTGGTCAGTTTGCAACGCCTTGTTCAGGGCTCGCATTCCCCGGATTAATTCCCCTTCGGTTATTTGCTCGTGTTCCGTTAAAATGGAGTACACGCTGTTGTTCTCGGCTTCCGATATGCACACTTGTTCTTTATGTGGAAGTGTTTTCCGGATTGCCTGGATTTTAATGTAATCCAAGTCCCTCAGCGTTTGTTCGACTCGACTTTTCGGATACGGCTCCAGAACGCAAAAATGACCATAATTCCCTCCGATGGTGGTTAACACTTCATTAGTTTGTCGTATTACGCACGCCGTTTTGTCACTAGTTGAATCTTCCGAGTCGTATCGGTCAAAGGCGAACGGCGTAGCCGCGGCTGGAATGTTGAGGAGGGGGCCGGCGCTTCCCGGATCTTCGTCCTCTCGTTCGTCGGCACTCGCTGTCTCCTGAAGGAGTGCGTCATCGGGGTCTGATATTTCCGAAAGATGATCCTCCGGCGGGGTTGCGGGTGTGCTTGTTTTCGCGATTTCAGCTTCTGCAGATGGAGTGGCAGCAAGATGTTTCCTCGGTCCTCCTTGCCGTCCCGGGCGCGGGGTCGAATGCGCAGGTGGGGGGGTGACTCTTCTAAGAATCTTTACCCGTTGCGCGATACTCTCGTTGTTTACTGTCTCGTTTGTTAAAGGAAGGCACGTGATGGGGTTACGTGATAGCGCGTCCGCGTTTTTGTTGGTTTTTCCTTCTTTGTGCACTACCCGGTATTCGCACTCGGCGAGGCGCAATCGCCACTTTACAAGGCGCGATGTGGGATCCTTGACGGAGTGTAGCCAAACGAGGGGGCGGTGATCCGTTATTAGTGTAAACTTAGTCCCGAAAACATATGGTCTGAAATATTTTACTGCATAGACCATAGCAAGACACTCTTTCTCTGTTGCGGAGTAATTCCTTTCCGCACGATTGAGACTCCTGGAGGCGTAGGCGATGGGCGTTTCCAACTTCCCCTTGGCTGAGTATTGCTCCCAGTGCGTATTCGGATGCATCGGTAGTGATAATGAACGGTTGTGAAAAGTACGGATATTGCAAATTGGGTTGCTCACACAGCCCTTTCTTTAATTGTTGGAAACTTCTTTCCTGTTCCGGCGTCCAATTAAATTGTATGCCTTTTCCCAGCAGCTGGATTAAAGGTTTTGCCTTGGTGGAATAATTTTCGATGAACCGGCGGTAGTATCCGGTAAGTCCTAGGAACTGCTGTATGTTCTTTTGATTTTTCGGTGTCGGAAACCGCTGTACGGCGATGAGTTTGTCCGGATTCGGGCGGCCTCCTTGCTCCGAAACAATATGACCCAAATATGCCACCTTCTTTTTCAGGAATCCACACTTGCTCGTCTGTAGTGTTAAGCCGTGTTCGCGTAATTGGGTCAGTAATTTAGCGACCTTTATATGATGCTCTTCTAACGACGATGAATAGACGACTATATCGTCAAGGTACACGAACAGCTCCGTGCCTTGCAGTCCGGTTAGTACTTGATCCATGAGTCGTTGAAACGTAGGTGGTGCGTTTTTCAGTCCAAACGGCATTCTCACGTACTCAAAATGTCCGCGATGGGTGGTAAAAGCGGTTTTTTGTCGATCCTTTGGGTCCATACGGATCTGGTGGAATCCGCTTGCGAGATCGAATACCGTAAAATATTTGGCGCCTCCTAATTTGTCCAAGATTTCGGATATCAATGGGAGCGGATATCGGTCTCCCACTGTTTTTTCGTTGAGTGCACGGAAATCGATTACCATTCGCCACTTCTTTTCTCCGCGTGCATCGGGTTTTTTCGGCACTATCCAAATTGGCGAATTGTACGGCGAGGTGGATGGTTGAATAATTCCGGCGTTCAAAAGTGCGTCTACTTGTCGGTTGATTTCCTCTTGGTGAAGGGGAGGATATCTGTACCCTCGGCAATTCACAGGTACATCATCTGTTACGTGGATGGAATGGTGAAAGTTGGGTGCATTTGGTAAGTCATCTCCGGGTATGTAAAAGCGATCGTGGAACATTTCGATCAATTTCTTAGTTGCACGACGCTCTTCCGCGTTCAGGTGAGTTGTATCCATCTGATTCCAGATTTCTTCAATTCTTTTTGATGGATCATGGACAGGTGTAATGTCCGGTTGAAGAAATTCTTCTTCGGACGTCGTGTAGATCTCATACGGCGTAATTTCCTGCGGCGGGGTGTCGAATTCAATCGTGTCTTCGCCGGTGTTGGTGGCAAATACCTGGCATTGCCCGTTGTCGGTATAAACAGCGGCTTCGCCCATGTACACGCCTTTAGGTGTTTCGACGCGTGCCAGGTAACCTTCTTTTATGTCCGGATTAGTGACGGGTATGGAGACCTGCTGTCTCGTTCTTTCGTCGATGCGATGTCTTGCCGTAGTAATTGGATTGACGGATTTTTCGATTATAGGGTAATTTGAGAAGCGGATTGGTTTTATGGGTTTGCTGATGGTTACTAACGTATTGTGGTGGTATGAAATTTCTGCTTTTTCCTGTTTTAAGAATGGGCTGCCGATTAATCCATCGACGGGTAATTGTAGCTCCTCCACTACGTAAAAATATGCTGCCATTCCGTTAATGTGGAGGAGAGTAGCTCCCAATGTACGGATGGAAGCGTGCGTCAGTCCTGTTACTTCTAGTTCTTCCCTTGATAGCACGTCGGCTGTCGAATTGAGGGCGGAAAACTTGACTAAATTCACAGCCGCTCCTCCGTCGAGTAAAAACTCGCCTGACTCACCTTCCATTTCTGGAACCGTTGCTCGGACTCGGGGTGCTGCTGCTTCCCTGCACAGTTCTCTTGCCTCGATGGAGATCTGTCCAACGGGTATCCTTCGAATCGGACGTTCCTCGAGCGAGTCGTGCGATTGCTCGCCACGTCGCTCTCGTGACGAGTTCGCTGGTAGTTTAAAGCCGGTGATGTCGGTCTTCGTGCGGTGTTTTTCATCGCATCGGGCCGATCGTCGAGATGTCGGTAATTTCTTCGGCAATCTTTGCGGTCGTGTCCCTGTAGGCCACAATTCCAGCAGTACAGATCTCGTGCTGGAGAGGGGCTGTTATTTCGCCTCGGTGCTGATGGTGACACCCTTCGTTCATAATGCGGCGATTGCCCTCGTTCGTTTGGTGATTGGTCTCGTTCGTAGTGCGGTGAATGATCGCTCGTGCGGGCGGTCATAGCGGGTGTTGGAGCCTCCTGGTTTCGTTCGGGCTCCGATCCGGATTTTCCTCGGTATGGTTCGTACGATCGTCCGACGGGCGACAATGGGTACCTCGGTCTTGCTTGGCGGTCCTCGGCGTACGGTCGCGACTCATGCGTGCGGTCTTCGGCACGATATGTCGGGGATCCGTTTTCGTAGTTCCCTCGACGATTTTTTAGTCGCTGCTCTACCTGGATGACGGATTCGTACGCCTCGTCCAGAGTCGCAGCTCTGTCGTCGGTCGCCACGCGCCATGCGATACGTTCGGGTAGACCGTCCATGAAGTTTCCCAGTAGGTCGGCTTCTAATCCTTCCAGGAGGTCGGTGTTCTTGGGTCCGTATCTGTCCAGAAGAGCGCTGCGTGTCGCTTGATGGAGGCGGCTGGTACGGTCGATGTAGGACCGCAATGACTCATCCTCGCGGATTTTTAGTCTCGCCACCTCGCCTTGGTAATAGGCTAAATTTTTGCCCGCTGCGAAGCGTCTCTTAAGGGTTTTGATTAACTCGGGAAGAGTGGTGATATTTTTCCCGTGTATAACCGTTCTTGCCGACCCGGTCAGTTTTGTTAAAACGATAGCCGTATAACTGCCTTCGGCCAACTCCGCGATCAATGTGCGGCCGTTCTCAACGCTCTGAAGGAACTTAGATATTGGGGGGTTAAACCCGTCAAAGGTAGGAATACTAGCCGTCGCACTCTGTAAACTATTTTGTAGCGTGAATAACGCCATGGACTGTGCCATCGTCAGCGTTAAATTAGCGATATCCGCGGTGACGTTACTCGCGTTGTGACCATTATCCTGAGCCATCTCGGTAATCGATACGCCCAGATTTCTCTGACTCGAATCCCACCGCTGTCACCAGTTTGTTACGAGCCACGGCCTGATGTGGTGAGGATTTTTGTCAGTGCCGTTAGGAATGAGATATTTGTGAGAGGAGTGAGCAGCTATTTACAGGCCTCGTCCGATTTTTCACGGCTGCACCCTGCACGTCGCTACCCTTTGTGATGCCCTTCTAACAGCTCTCCGTACTCCTTCGCGGAAATACGTATCGCTGGTCGAAAGGAGGAGAGAGGGGGTTTAGGAAAATCACTTCAAGCCTCGGCCGGTTTTTCACGGCTGCACCTATCAGTAGATTCGGTTTTTGAGCTACCAACCCAGGCCTCGTCCGGTTTTTCACGGCTGCACCCCGGGCAAGTAAACTCGAAAGGATAGCTGACAAGGGCCTCGTCCGATTTTTCACGGCTGCACCCCTTGCGCAACTTTGAGGATATTGGATTTTGTAACTCTTTTTAGGCTCGTTGGTTCCCTCGAGCGGTAAAGGGAAACCTCGTTCGTGTGATTCGAGTTCTAGGCGATTAAATAACGCGATAGCAAAGGAATATGGAAAACAATAAAATGAACTATATTGAGAAAAATAAATACAGAAAAAGCAGTTAGGTATAACGAACAAAACAATAATTCAACTACTATTTCTAATAACGTGATTACAATACGACGGGAATAAGTATACAGAAAACGTTTAATGACTAGTAAAAGAATATTTGGTTTAAGGAAATTGAGCTAAATTGAGAACTATACCTACACACAGGAGTGTGGCAGAACGACTAAGACTAATAACGCTCGGAATATTCACAAGTTATTCCTCGCCAGAAATCACGGACAGCGAAAAGACACTCTTTTCTGTAGCTACCGGACTTTGATTTTGTACTAATGACGCTCGGAACACGCACAGGGTGTTCCTTGCAATGAGGACAAACAGCGAAAAAGACACTTTTAGCGATTCTGGAATCACTTTTTCTAAGTATTTATAAACGCTCGGGAATTTCGTACGCAGACCCTTGCACGGTCCTTTTCTAAAGCTGTCTGAGACTCGCGAGCCCTGGCGAAGCCCCTTTTTATATGACTAGATCTTAGGCTAGGGGTAGTGAGATGCAAGGAAATAGTGCATCGAGGTGAGGCGCATTTTCGGGGGGCATCACGTTCCCAAACGTTCCCAAACGTCGGCACGCACCCTCTGTGCATGCGCCGGGCACTCGCTGTGCACGTCATCGCGCGTGGCTGCCGCGCTCCATGCGGGGCTACGTCACTAGCTCGGGCGCGTCACTAGTCCAGGCGACGCATGATGACGTCACGGTCGGCAAGCGCGTACGACGCCATGGGCCGCAGCGCTGGTCGGCGGCGCTCAGCGGCGCTCGGCGGCGCGGTACGTTACAATTCACCGCTTTGGATTGTACCAAAGAAGGCAGATTCCAAAGGAAATAAACGTTGGTGTTTAGTAATCGACTTTCGATCATTAAACGAAAAGACTACGGGAGACGCTTATCCACTGCCAAATACAGTATATTCTGTCACATTGTCCGTCAGCTCGGAATCGTGTTCGGACAACTTGGAGATAGTAGACACGGTTTTCGAGCCTCGCGACCCGCCTTTGTAGTTCGCCGAACGAAGAAAAGGACAGCGAACAAAAGAGAGTAAAAAAAGCACAGTCGAGGCAACTGAGCCATTTAAAACTCAGCGTACCAAATGCTATACATATTAAGACGACTCTTATTGCTTTTTATTATTAAATTTTCCTGTATGAAAAATTGTATAACGTAATCATGAGATTGTTGGGATAAAAATGAGATCAAACATGGTGTAATTGAGATCACATTTACTGATCGTAGTATACTCTCTCACATTGTCAGTGAGCTGGGAATCGTAGTATGACAACGTGACAGAGAAGGACACGATTTTCGAGCCTCGCGTCCTTCTCTCTCACGTTGTCATACTACGGATCTCAGCTCACTGACAATGTAAAAGCGTATGCGAGTAAGAGTAGAGCCGCGTAGCGATAAGGACTAAGCCCTATATTTTAAATGCATTAATGTTATATCTCCACGACCGGGATAGAATATTATAAATAAGTGTGACGCGGAACATGTGAAACTGAGATTTTAGATATGTATTTTAAATTGTGACTGTACCTATCGTCCAGAATTTATATTATTAGGAAGATAAGCAGACAAAGCACGGTAAATAAATTAGGAAATGTTCATCGATTTATTTATTTTATTTGTTGTTGTTTTTTATTATTTTTAACTCGTCCTCGTCATCGATTTATGTCTTTTTATTCTATTCTTTTTTATTTATTATTCGTACAAATTTAATAATGTATATATGCAGCGTATATGAAAATAGAACGTCACAGTAATAAATAAGTAAATATGGTGCGATTAATATCATGTTTGATTTCATTTTACGCGGAAAAATCTCATCAATATATTAATCACTATTTTAGATAAAAAAAAAGCAAAATTTGAAAAGTTATGTGATTGTATTATAAAAAACGAAACCGCGAACTCTCGACAAAGGAGCCGCGTTGCTTCACGCCTCATAAACATCACACGCTTGACTGACTCCGCTCGAGGTAACATAGGCGTAGGAATTACGCATACATGGGCGTAGACGCAGCCCATGGACAATGTGACTGGAGCTCCAGTAGGGACAATGTGACAGAATTTACTGTATAACGGAAATTTTAGACCAATTAGGAGTTGCCAAGTACTTCTCAATATTCGATTTGGCCTCGGGCTTTCATCAGATTCCAATGGGCACAGAAGATAAACAAAAGACGGCGTTCTCAACTCCACACGGGCACTACGAATTTAATCGCATGCCATTCGGTCTAAAAAATGCACCTGCAACCTTCCAGAGACTAATGGATCAAACGCTTACGGGGTTACAAGGAACAGAGATGTTTGTCTATTTAGATGACATCGTAATTTATGCTAAATCACTGGAGGAACACGAAATCAAATTCAGGAAATCAGCTCAGCGGTTGAGACAGGCAAATCTCCAGCTACAACCCGACAAATGCGAATTCCTACGAAAAGAAGTTACATACTTAGGACATACAATAACTGAAGAAGGCGTATTGCCAGATCCAAGATAAACGCAATCAGTACGAAACTTTCCAGTACCTAAAAATGCAAAGAACATCAAACAATTTTTGGGACTCACCGGGTATTACAGAAGATTTATAAAAGATTTTGCAAAAATAGCCAAACCATTAACACAGTTACTGAAGGACAAGGTTCCGTTCCTTTGGGAACCTCAGCAGCAATCAGCCTTCGAAACACTCAGGGACCAGCTGTGTGAGAAACCAATACTACAATACCCCGACTTCTCCAGGATGTTTAACGTAACCACCGATGCATCAGGTTACGCGATCGGCTCTGTGCTTAGCCAAGGGGACATAAGCAATGACCTTCCCATCTCATACGCGTCGCGAACGCTACAGGGAGCCGAATTAAACTACTCGACTATAGAGAAAGAATTACTCGCTATAGTCTACGCAGTAAATTATTTTCGACCATTCATATGTGGCAGAAAATTCACACTTATCACCGATCACAAACCTTTAATGTGGCTTCACTGCGTGAAAGATCCCACGTCACGATTACTTCGATGGCGATTCAAACTCGCGGAATACGAGTATCAGATAATTTACAAAGAAGGCAGAGCTAATAGCAACGCGGACGCTCTATCTAGAAACCCGCCAGAACGAAAGGTACTACCACCTAAATATTTACATCGACAAGGAAGAAGGAAGCATTGAGATTCCAGACTCTCAATCGTCCACTTCCCGCGAAAACCCATATACAATAACTTACCACGAGGAAACCCTCTCTGACACAGAGAGTGAGGAAGCAGAGAACTTTCCACTGGAAACGATATGGGAAGACACGGACGAAGAATCTCAAGAAGATCAACCCGCGAAATTAATCATATCTCGACACAATATCTTAATGCAAAAAGGAGCAATATTGTGCTTCACCGATACAAAAGGCAGTCCAATAGACGAGGGAACTCGCATGATATTCAAAGATCGTGTTCAGTAGCGTCTACTAAAGCACGCACATTTTTATATATATAGTCTTGTTACGTCCCAGCGTAACTTTTTGATTTTTCTTTCTCTTTTATTATCTTTCAAATTAAACTCTCTTTCCTTCCCTTCACTCCGGCCGCCGGATGACGAATTACTCATAACGGCTTAGGCTCATCGCATCCGGTTCGCTGTTAGAGTATTAGTTGTAAAATCATGTTATTCTATTTTTCCTCCAGGCCGCGTATATGAATTACTTGTATCACGGTTTAGCCCCATCGTATATGCGGTGCTGTTGAGTTGTTAATATGTAGTGGAATTCCCTCACCGTGGAATCATATTCGTCCCATCGTATATATATAAGTAGATATAAGTAGACGTAAGCAAATGTAAGCGTGTGAGTGGATATGAATGCGTGAATACAGTATGAGTGTGTGTGTGCGGTATGGACGTGTGTGTGTGTAGGTTAAGGAATTCGCGATGAGGTTCCGCGTGTTAATTTTTAGTTTCTCTCTCTCTCAAAAGTAAATTATTATTTTCGTGGCAATAAGGCATTGCCCAGATATCAACCTGATTCTGTTCAAGCATATAAGTCAGGAGCGTGCACTGCTAAAGTTTTGGATAGCTGAGTCAAGGCAATCATATTTTATTTGCAATAAAACTGGATAATTGAAAGAGGATAAATGAGCAACCGAAAGTCTCTTGCTGAACATCGAGCGAGCATAGTAACAGAATATTTGTACACTGAATCGACCGCTGATCGACCGTTTCCATGGTTAAGGTATGAAAAACTGGCCAAGAGCGAGCCCAGGAGCCGTCTCGCGACGGATTTCTCTGGGCAGTTGGCTGTAAAGTCGTGAGGTACGTAGTCGATTGTCCGAGGGTGTCTTAGTTTTCATTAATTTCTGAGTCTAAAAGTGCATATTCTTCTTGCAGTGTGTTACTAAACGAACTCAATTATCCTCGTAAAAGCCTTAGTTTATAAATTCAGTTTAAGTGAGACACAGACTCAGTTTTTCTTTAATTTAGCGGAAGTGCGAAGGTGTGCGCGTTGCGTTTTGCACGTGGCCGACAAATTGCGTCGGACGCGTTATCTTTAGGTTTCCTTTCTTTGATATCTATTACATCATTCTTTTCTTTATTATTTAACTTGAACAGAACGCGAAAGGTTGTTCCTCGCTCATGTGGCGACTGAAGTCGGAATTAGTTTATCGAAATATCCGAATAGAAGCACTATCTTCCTGACTTGCCGACCCCTTGTAACGGACTAGTTCCCGGCTCAATTATCGAAGAGCATAGGCAAATCAAGAAGGTTCAAAGTACTGAAATTATATTCCGATTCGAAGGTATTATCATCGTTTTCCACCGGGAATCTCTGCGAAATTCCAACCGACGATACGCCAGAGAAAGAGAGAGAGCGAGAGCGAAGGAGACAGAGACAGAGAGAGAGAGAGAGAGAGAAAGAGCGCGTGCACAAGCCGAACCGACTCGAACGTAGCCGAGGACCAGCGACACGGTAGGAACCTCCAGTCGCGATTCACGACGAAATGTTATTCCATTTTATTATATGATCATGCCCGAGCTCAGGCCACGGCGGGATTCCACGGGGGCGGTCATTTGACCGCGCAGGATTCCTAGTTAACTTGTCGATTGTAAGGGCATAACCGTGAATTACCGAGAGCGCTCGAATTAAGGCGCATCATTGTCGCGCACCATTCATGAACTTTTCTCAATACTGCGATAATATCTACGCAGTAATTCTCTCATTGTTTATCGAATCCGAACACATCTATGCTACTTTTTCTTTATCTATTCTACTTTTTCTTTATATAATTATTTTTAGATTGAATATATCTACTTTTGTTACCCCTTATACTATTCTTTACTTGCTTTCATCTGTGTTGTGACGTCACACCTCATATACCATAGCATTGTACACCGGCCGAAAACATAACCTCGCGAGAACAATTGGGGACCTGTACGGGTCTTGAGAAGACACACGAATCCTATTAGTCCTGCATACAACTAAACGCGATATTAGATTTTAAATTAACTTCCCCGTTTAGCTTGTACCGAATAAACTAGAAAATCCCTCCTCTTCCAGGAAGGGATTAGAATACCGCAATGATGATCTTCAGTTAGATTGCCGTTGATTTATTGTAATTAAATTAACAAAAATATTCAAGCGTTACGACCGGTCGCACGGCAGGCCGCTCGCGGATTTCTCATCGACCGTCTTGACAAACATCAAAGTCGTGATAAGCCTCGCCCGGACGTAACAGTCTTAACGTCTATCCATCGGCCAGCAATACAATGTATAGTAATCCGACCGTACGCCGAAACGGTCGCCGCTACCTCCTTCAGAAAAACTCCTTATATGGGTATTGGACTTCGCCAATGCGATTTTACCTTTCTCTTCTGCCACTGTTTTTCTTATGTTTTTGGGGTCGCTCGGCAAGAGACCGAGCTCTCAGGTTAGTTATAAATGAAACCTTGCACCGCAACCATTGCAAACTTCCGAACACGTTCTTTTTACTTCAACTTCATGTACATATTTTTGATTAATAAATATTGTTATCTTAATATATAAAAGGCAAATGTTCGTTTATTCGGTTAGACCACTTCCCGACGTGCTAGCGACTTAATTTTGTTTGCACTCGTTAGATCCTGCTCTCAAACTAACGAAAACGGTCGAAAAAGTTGCAAAAGTTTACCACTAATATGTTTAAACGTCGAAGGAACGGCAAATTGAAATTAATCGATCTTCCAGATTTCGTACTTCCCCAAGTGCTAGCCACTTGCAATTTGGTCCTCTACTACATTTCACTGTCAAACCACTCAGGAAGCTTGAAAAATTTGAAAAAGTTGACTCCTTCCATGTGAAAAACATTATCAAAAATATTAACGCTTTTGTTTTCATACTTCCAGATGTGCTAGAGTTTTGATTCTTTTTGCATTCGTTAAGACCTGCTCTCCCGGCAACCAGAAAACTTCGAAAAGTTGCAAAAGTTTATTGCTAATTGTTTAAACAATAAAGCGTCATGCTTTCCTAAGTGCTAGCCACTTGACAATCTTTTCTCTATTAGTTCTTCCTCTTAGATACACGGGAATGCTTTCAAAAGTCGAAAAAGTTTACTCCTTCCATATGAAAAACATTAACAAAGATATCACGACTTTGATTTCGGGCGTTTGCTGTACTAAACATTTCATTCTTTTCTCATTCGTTAGATCCTGTTCTACGAATAACGAAATAAGTCCGAAAAGTTGCAAAAACTTGATAGTTTATGTTCTTAATCTGTGTAAGAAGTTCGCGCTGAACAGAATAGATAAGTAGCACAAGCGGACAATTTCGTATGTCCGGCTTTTGTCGAGCATCGACTCCCTATATTATTCTGCGTCCTTATTTAGTAACGTTCTACACCAGTCTTCAAATGTTGGTACTAAATGCGCTATTTATCTTTGTGCCTGACAATCATTTTTCTTACAAGCCCAAGAATTCATGATAATACCATTGAAATTGTAGCCGAACTTATTTATTTCGGAGAAATAAATAAATGTCGCGATCGTAATTTCGATATTATTTTGATCTATTTTTAATACGTGTTATTTCGAGAGTACCTGTGGCAGCGATTACGCCTGTCACGGTCCTCGGCTCTGTTTACTTGTTTGAAAGAGTTCGCACTCCTGGGAAGCAGGAGACAGATCAGCTGTAAGGGGTAATGAACTTGAGATACGTATGTATGTGTGACAATAATATGTATATTCAAAGTAAAAATGTGTACAGAAAGGTTGTGCGCTGAGTGTCAAGCGTTGTGTGTTAAGTGTGCGTATGTCGAGAGTATGCGCGGATGTATGTCTCTATATGTGTGTGCGTGTCTCTCGTGATGTCCTTGCTCGCAAGCGTTTAACGGAAATAATACAAAAGTGAAATTAATCGTGGTGTTCTTTAATTTAACGTATTTTGCGATATGCGCGTATTTGATTATAATCTTTCTATTTTAAATTCGCTTAAGCTATGACGCTATAGATGTAGATTTAATGACTTTATCGTGCACGATTGTCGCCGCAGTATTTATACGTGTGCGTACTATTCGGCACCTTTATTCTTAATTATAAACTCTATTAGATCTTCGTGATTCTATTTCTTCAAAAGGGGATCCTTGCAAGGCCTGAGCACCTTGCAAGTTAGATCGTCAAAACGTTCCCAGCCGGTACAGAGAGCGGAAGGGTTCGTCGCCGATCGTTGTCCCTTGTTACTTTATGACTCTATTTCTACTCAGGTGGGAATCTCTAACGCGCTGACGTCATCTCGGCCGGGGTTTAGGCGGAGGAGCTTGACCAGGCAAGAGATATCCCTGACTCTATAGGACAAGTGTCCACTTAATGATTCTATTTCGGCAATTACAAGTGATTTTAGATTGCCTTAGGTACGTTTGACCGTTTTGTGCGTTGGCTGTTTGCCGATTAGTACTTCGCAGTTTGTCGCTTGTCTATCGCTCGCAGTCGACCACAATTGGTGCCGATTCTCTAATTTCTTCCCCTTTTATACAAGTCCGGCAGCGGAGGTCCTCGCGAGAGCAAGATCGCGGGCTAACACGAGCGCTGCCTATTGGGCAGTACTGTGACCTGAGGTGAACCCTCGCGGGTTCGGTAGTGGGGAGGACTTTCGCGGCTGTTATGTTCTGTGACGCGAAAATATACAGGGACGGGAGATACGTACGGTCACAAAATGAGAAAATCTTTCTTATTTGGTTAATTGAAACATACATTATTCAAATATCGAGCAAGGCATGATATAATGAAGAACATAAAGAATAAAGAACAAGTATTTCAGATAGAATTTGTAATGAAGAACATAAAGAATAGAGAACAAGTACACCAGATAGAATTTGTAGATATCAATTGTAATGTCTTAATAGTGAGGATAGCATTATTAAAATTGCACGCGTGTTTATTATTTGACCCCGAGGTGGGCCCGAGTAGTCTGGTTAGGCGCGGTTGCGGGTCGCACAGGGAGTGAGGAGCACTTTAACCCCGTGGTCTCAGATTTGGCCCGTTTGCACCATCGGTGCCCGCGGGAGTGGGGATACGGAAAAGTGTGCGTGCCCTGTCCGTGAGAGCTGCGCGCGCCGTTTCTCGCCGAATCGCGCTCAGCGTGGAGAGAAGGACGGAACTATGATGCGTCTCTCTTCCACCAACGTCGCGTGACGTCACGTATCGGGACGACACATAAGAAGGACAGAACTATGCTCCGTCCCCTTTCAACCAACTTCGCGCGTTGCGTCTTTGTTCGACATGCAGTCGCGTCTTCGTTCCGCACACAGGCCGGTGACAGTGGTGCCAGATTTCGCATAAGGCATCGCACGTACCCATTGAACTATAGAATACCTTTTTTTTTTTTTTTTTTTCCGGGAGGAGTGGAAAATCCTCGTCGGACACCCGGCCTACTGTGTTATGCGGCCGGGTAGTGTCGGGCTCTTACCGACTAAAAACCCCTCCTCCCCTTAGGCGCGTCAGATCTCAGTGGGGCGTGCGGCCCTGGGCTGCCTGTTCAGCATAGGCTCAGGGCCGCAGCCAGCGCGGGTTTCCTCATACATCGGTTCACTGGTTGGCTGGTTGGGTGACGCTTCTACGGCCGCTCCTAACCCTTTCCCGTTCCTCCTCTTCCTTAGCTTTCATGACCACTGTCGCAAAGTCCGTTACTGCGCTCTGCTTCTCCTTCGACGCCATCATCAGGTTGGTCATGGTCTGTGGTGTCAGGAGTGCTCCTAGCTTCACACGTAAGTTGGCTCTCGCCATCTCCCATTTGGGGCAGCAGAATATAGTGTGCGCCGCGTCGTCCACCGGTGCCGGGCAGAACCAACATGCTGGTGTTGCTTCCTTGCCGATCTTATTAAGGTATTGCCCGAAACTCCCGTGCCCCGTCAGGGCTTGTGCAAGATGAAACGTGAGGGTCCCATGTGTCCTTCCTATCCATGTCTCGATCTTCGGGATCAGGAGGTGCGTCCACCGGCCTCGTGTGTCCTCATCCCACCTCCGTTGCCATACCTTTAGCGGATCTTCCCTCCCCGCTAATTCCTCCTCCTGTAATGGGGGCAAATCTGCGGGTGGGTTCCCCTCGGCCCTGTTGGTCCTATAATTCTTGCACCTCTGCAACGCGATGAGATCGAGAGGCGGGATTCCCACTAATGTCAGTACAGCAGGCGTGGACACTGTTCTGTATGCGCAGGCTATTCGGAGAGCGTACTGTCGCTGGATGGCTAACAGCTTCGTCCTATTGGCAACCCTCCCTATAGCTTTTTGCCATGCCGGACATGCGTACAACAATACCGACTCCACCACCGAGAAGAGGAGTCTTCTCCTCGTCCTGAAGGGCCCTCCTAGGTTCGGCATTAGCCTAGCTAGTGCCAGTGCTACCTTGTGCGCTTTCTCGCACGCTGCGATCACGTGCGGACCGAAGCAGCGCCGTTCGTCGATAATCACCCCCAAGTATTTGAGGTGCGCCGCGGTTTCCAGCTCGCATCCTCCGAACCATATTGAGGGTACCCTCTGTCTCCTCAGTCCCGACAGTTGAACCACCTCCGTCTTCTCATGCGCCAGTTGAAGGCCCCTGGATATCATTCACTCGTCCACCTCGTTTAGGACACTACGCGTCCGTGCGAGGAGTTGCTCCGTTTTTTTGGCCGAAATAAGAATCGCCAGATCATCGGCGTATGCACTGAATAACACGTCCCCCTCGGAGTGTCTGCGGATAAGGTCGTCGTAGGTTATGTTCCACAGGAACGGGCCTAGCACCGAGCCTTGTGGCACTCCCGCAAATATTAGTTGCGTCCTCTCGTGCCCGTTATTCCACAACCTCAGCCGCCTATCGCTGAGGTAGCTCTCCATCAGTTTCATAGTGCGCTCCGAGAAGCCCTTCTCCCTCGACCCCCCACCGGACGGAGTTGAAGGCGTTTCTCACGTCCAGCGTGATCATGGTCGTCAATTTGCCTCTTTTGCTGGCTAGGTTCGCTTGTTCCATTACCTTATCGATAGCCTCGATCGTCGAGCGTCCCTTGCGAAAGCCGAACTGGTTTGCCGAGAAGCCACCTAGTTCCTCAATTTCCCCCTCGAGCCTTGCCAGTATAAGGTTTTCGTAGACCTTACCTAGCCCATTTATGAGGCTTATCGGCCGGAACCGCTTCTCCGGTGCCGCGGCTGCCTTACCCCCCTTTGGGATGAGTACCAGGTCTTGGAGCTTCCAGGCCCTGGGAAAAGTGGCCCTCGCGTAGCATTCCGTATAGATCGCGGTCAGCGTTGAGGGTGTCATCTTATGGGCCTGCCTGATGGCGATGGCAGGGATCCCGTCCGGACCGGGGGCCTTCCCGAGCTTCAGTTTCCCGACCGCCCTTGACACCTCCTCCACGGTAAACGGTGCCGCCGCCTCTGCTGTTGTTGTTGGCCTATCTGTTGGCTGTCCATCATCTACGATCGGATGCAGCACAAAGAGTCTCTCGACAATGAGGTCCATTAGTTCGCAAGAGATGCGGTATTTCTCGTTGCCCTGTTTCAATGCCTTAATGACCGCCTTGTACGGCCTGCCCCATGGATCCTCGTTGACCTGTTCGCAGAAGGCCTTCCACGAGTTCGCCTTGTTTCTGGAGATGAGGGATTTTAACTCCTTCCGACGAATTTGTACTCTTCCTGCCCATCGTAATCGTTTGGCGCTCTGTTGGCTCTTCTGCGCGCCCTTTTGACCTCGCGCCTCAACTGCGCAATTTCGGCGCTCCACCAGAACTTCGCTTTCCCGCCTTGGGCATTTGACCTGCGGGGCATTGCCGATTCGCACGCGTTGGTGAGTATACGGGAGTACTCTCCCACCATACAGTCCGGGGAGTCAGCAGGTGTGGAGGACCTAATCTCGTCAAGCCCCCGCCACATAGAGGAAAGGAATTCTTTCTCATCGAAGCGCCGCGCGTTCCACCCCGGCTTAGTGCTGGAAGGTGCCGGGTTCTGCGATGCCCCAATGATATGCCATAGGTATTTGTGGTCGGAGGCGTTGTATTCATCGGATATGCTGGAGACGATTCCCACCCTTGCCAATCCCGAACTACAGGCCGCAAAGTCAAGCACTGACTTGCTCGTGCCCCTAACAAATGTAGGAATGCCGGTGCACGCTGTCGGGTGGAGATCCCACCTTGCAAGCAGGTCAGCCAGCATATCCCCTCTACGATCGTTCCGGGCCGAGCCCCAAAGGAGGGACTTGGAGTTGAAGTCGCCCGCTAAACAGATGGGAACTCTAGCCTCCCCGAGAGTCGTCTCAATCTCGTCCAGCGCTACACCGAACTCCGGCAGCGATATATTCGGTGAAATGTATGCGCTCACAAAGAATATGCCGCTGACCTCGGCCCCGCAGCAATTTCGGCCAACAAACACCCGGCCGTCCAAGATCACCCTCGGGCCTGCCCTCACCCACAGGGCCGCACCCCCGGCTCTGTCGACAATCCATCCACTGTTGCTATGGTGCATTTCTGAGACCACCACTACGTCCGCTCCCGCGCTCATCGCAGTCTGCTCCAGGAGGTTGTAACCGTATTTCTACGCGGTTACATTCGCGCGCACGCGACGGTGCCCGCGTATGCATTATATGCACCTGATCGAACGCCCTAGAGAGGGAGATCTTTCGCGCGCCGCGGAACTTCTCACCACAGAGGGACACCCCCTCTCGCGTGCGTAATTGTCTTACCGCGGGTATACAAACCCTGAATTTTCAACGTTAAATTGTCTTATCTTGAGTTAGAGGACCAGTCACCCTCAATACACAAGAACGAGACCCTTCCTAAATTCTCTAGCCTACGAGTATTGTATAGTCGAGGTACGCATAGTACACTCACGGTAACGAGGATTCGAATATTGCATCACGGTCTTGGAAACGCGTTGTAACGTCTCAGGCGAGCCTGTGTGGATGATAGGGGATTCACGAGTAAAATCTGATTTCTTGTATTAAATTCACTCAGAGCTATAAAAGAGTTAAACACACGTTCCGTAACTTTCAATTCACGCATGCAACATCCTACGAGCTGACTCCCTTACTCGAGGAATCACTAGATCGAATAGACGCGTTCGTTCTTCAAGATAAGTCCAAAGAGTAGAAAGTAAGAACATAGAAATTAGATCCACGGAGGACGAAGGTGCCTGACAAAGACAATCGACCGGTACTTGTCTGTACCCCTTGCTGTCCGTCTTCGGCCTACCCGACTCCTCGCAGTGCGTTAACCTTTCGGTGGATGGTAACTGACAGTGTCGACTTTGCGTAATTGCGAGTTTCCATTGAAGGCGACTTTTTCCCGTGGAAGGCAGTTTGCTTAAATACGAAGCACTACGAGATAGCTATCGGCAGGTAGATTGGATGCACGGCTGGCACTTGACTGTTGTCCCCCGCCGTCTGGTTAGATTCCTTCGCCGAAGTGTTCTCGTAGTAAGAATTACAAAGAACAATTTGCAGTAGAATCATAGCTTGTATTGACCTAAGTCCGAGTCACCTTTAAATTCAAGTAACCTGTGATAACAAGGCGAAACTGTTTGGTTGCACGGCCGGTACTTGGTTGTATCTCCCGCCGACTGGACCTTGTCATAGCCGAAGTATTCACAGGTACATTATACATGTACATTTGCATCGACTCGTATTGATACTAGGTCACCTCAGAGGAGTTATCTTGATCGACGCCGCGTTTTAGCGACTCATCAGAGAAAGCCCTCTGCAACTCTGATATTGCACCTCACGCCAGGCTTTCCTGACTCGAGACACGCGCGTAGACACCGACGCGTTTTTGCGTGTAAAGGAACAGCTGTGTACGGCTCTTCTAGTCACTGTCTGCAGTTCCCAGACTCATACACAAGCGCCTGTGTGTGCATATCTATTTTGTCAACATACCGGACATACCTATAAATAGCACGCGTACACAACCTCACGCGTATCTCTATGTTAGAGATCTCATACACATTGCCGATCAGCAATACGTACGGTGTGTCGTACGCATTGCAGCACACAAACGATCGCGCTGACATATTCATATTCTGTAACATCACCATCGTAAGCAGAATATATTGATTTTTTTACCAGAAACTGACCATACCCTCTTATTGCATTTGCCTCTTGTCGCCTAGTGGTTCGAGTCCACGGGCATTTCACACGTGCCCATTATATAGTCAGTGACAACTATCTATTAATTATTTTTGGTTTTCCTCGGTCATTGCCATAGGGATCTGCTACTCCTTCTGAGTGCCTATCCGCAATTGCCGAGGGAGTTTGTGACGTGTCACGGTCACATAAATTGGCGCCCAACGTGGGGCGACAAGAGAACAGGTCAGGCGACGATTCGAAGACTACTGATCGAATCGCCGTTTTGAGCAAAAAAGAGGGAACAACTGACATGACAAAGAGACGACAGGTACACCGTAGTCTATCGCAAGTACCGAGATCTATGCAGACGCGAAGTACATCTAGCATACCGGTAGTAACTCAACCCGCGAGATCACCACCGCGAGTTAGAGTAAATACGCAGCTATACGATATAAGCATGCAAGACGAATCCGCGATAAGTGTACCGCGAGATCGGGAAGACATTAGTAACGCCCACGCGGATATATCACACGAACGTCCGACAAACACCGCGATGTTATCATCGACTGGAATCGTGCGCGATATGGGTGAAACGACTATGGACCGAATAATCGACGAGGTCGCGAGGGCACGAACGAGCCCGAGTCCGGAGGTAAACACCACTCCGATTGTCGCGTCAGAGACATTACGAGAGATCAAGCGCCTGACAAGCGAGCTCGACGCGTATAAAAAACGTGTTGACAGACTCGAAGCGTGGTGCGAGCATCAAATCGACCTCAAAATCGATCACGTGCAGAACGAGATGTCGCGGGACATAAGTGACTTTAAAAAGGACTTCCGCGATGTGTTTAAAAATCTAGACGCGAGAATCGAAAGCCTACTGCGAATACAAAATGAGCAGGAGGCGATGGTCCGGCGAGCATTAGACCAGCTCGCGACAACCGAACATAACCTCAGGCAAATTCGCGACAATGGGATGGGTATGTACGAACAACCGTACCAATTGAGGCGACAGCGACCTTTGGACGCTGCCGACCAACTCCCTTCAACATCGAGGGAAGCGTATCAAGAAGAACGACGAAACGTCCGCGACCAATACCCGCGCGATGACCAAACGACACCACGACAATTTGCGATACGGCCCACACTTCCAACCTTTGAGGGGAAGGTAGACGAAAAACCGTCGCGTTTCATACGAGACATGCAAACGTTCGTTGAGGCCACACGAACGGCCGACGGCGATCTTAATTTCATCCTAAATCAGGCACTCAAGGGTATCGCAGGCGAGTGGTGGGATGTTGTCGCCACTCGTATAGATTCGTGGTCATCGTTCACCGAACAGTTTAAGGCGCGCTTCTGGAGCGCCGCCGTGCAAGGGCGTGTCCGACAGACATTGGAACATGGGTTTTACCGCCCGGAAGACGGGATCTCGCGCGTTACCTACGCCATGCGTCTGATAGGCAACGCTAGAGACTTATCACCTCGACCGGCCGATGACCAGATCGTGCTCACCATCGCACGCCACTTCACGCAGGCGATAGACAATTGCGTGGTCATACAAAATATCAACACGATAGACGGGCTGCTGCTACTTCTCGAGCGATTTGATAATGGAGGGACCGTTAACCGTCCAAAAACTAAGGAGACGAGTCCGCCTGTGAGAGAGGCGCAAGGGAGAAGGTATCCTCCACCAGCACCGATGACGAATCGCATGCCGCCACGACAGCCGTATCAACGGTATCCGGCGCCGAGAGGTCCTCCGCCCGACGGAAGAGGACGAAATGAGCAGATACGCTCATTAGAGGCAGAGGAAACGGCAGCCGACGACGCAGAGCCCACGGAGGAGCAACCGCCCGAACAAACAACACCACTTGTCGAGGCGGAAAACGAATAAGGAGCGTTTACCATGAACGGCCCGTTAACACCCCGAAACGGCCCCAGAAACGCTCCATCGTCAAAAATGGGGAAATTACCTGGACACTTCCAATTAGTACGATCTTCTCAAACACAAGGGACGAACTATTGGAGGAGCCACTCGCGAAACAACACGCGAGAAGTACCCAGAAAAGCCCTCAGATCAAAGCGAAAATTGAAGGTATCGAAGTTACAGCGCTTATTGACACCGGAAGCACTATTACTGGCATATCGCTAGAGTGGTACATGGAGCACCAACACCCGCTCAAACAATGTCCAACTCTGCCAATCGCAAATACTTTTATTAAAGGAGCGACAGGACACAAGTCGAGTCGAGTGCGAATCCAATTCTGGGCAATACTAACGATCTGTGACCTACAAATACCGACGATTATCATTGTCGTTCCGGATCTGATTTGTGCGGCGATCATCGGAGCTGATGTGTTAAGAAACACAAACGCACACATCAACTTTGCGGACAGCTCCCTGATATTGAGTTACGGAGGTAAAACGATAACCACGGCACTAACACCGGAAGCCGCGGACGACGAGATCTCCACGTGCGCAATCCGTCGAAGTACGCCACCTCCGAAGGATGAGGTCGAAGAAATACTGGACAGTCTTACCGATGCGAGTCACTGTAGTGATGTACAGCGAGAGGAGCTGAAAACCATTATACGCCAGTATCCTCGTCTGTGGAGAGACGAGATAGGGCGCATGACGGGGTACAAACATACCTTGCGCGTCGATAAGAAAATGCCATATTTCTCTCGATCATATCCGATACCGCTCAAACATCTCGACGCAGCTGATGCGGAGATAAAGCGGATGCTTAAAAACGGCATCATCCAAAATAGTACCAGCCCGTATGTGAATCCGGTCGTTCCAGTGCTGAAAAAGGATGGAACCATCCGCCTATGCCTGGACGCCCGTCGATTAAACACATATATACAGGACGATTACGAAATGTCGGAAGCTGCTGATGTCATCTTCCAGCAGCTGAAAGGAGCACGTTTCATGACCAGCCTCGATCTGTCCAGTAGTTTCTGGCAGGTCCCCTTGACGGAGGAGTCCATGAAATACACTGCGTTCCTGTATAGAGGGCAATGCTATGAGTACCGAGTAACACCTTTCGGACTCAAAACGAGTAGCGCAAGCCTCGTAAGAGCGATGCGACATGTGCTGTCAGGAATGCAGGGATTCGTTGTCACCTTTATCGACGACATTCTATGTTTTTCACAAACATACGAAGAGCACAAACAACATCTGCATCTCCTACTGACACGTCTCGAAGAGCACAATGCCACGATCAACCTCAAAAAATGCAAGTTTCTGCGATCGGAGATACGTTTCCTTGGACACGTGCTCAACGAGCAAGGACTATCTCAGGATCCGGAGAAACTGCATGCAATCAAGAAATTCCCCGCACCGAGGAACCTTAAACAACTAAGGGGATTTTTAGGCCTGATTAATTATTATAGTAAATTCACCAGCAAACACGCAGAATTATCGGTTCCACTGCTTGCTTTGCTGAAAAAGAACGTAAAGTGGAGATGGGACGAACCTGAACAACAAGCGTTCGCCACCTTAAAGGAAGCATTCTGTCAGGAAGTTGTGTTGCGATACACGTGCATACAGAAACCATACTTCCTGACGACTGACGCCAGTTTCACGGCAATTGGTGCAGTGTTAGAGCAAGAAGACTCCACGAATACGCGACGTCCGATCACTTTCGCGAGCCGTACGCTGAAAGGACCCGAGCTAACGTACTCTGCGACTGAGAAGGAATTGTTGGCAATTGTATGGGCCACGCAGAAATTCAGATCGTATTTAGCAGGAAGCAAGATCACACTGCTAACCGATCACAAGGCGTTAACCTTCTTGAATGAAAGTCGCCTTGGAAATCAGCGATTGACCCGCTGGACGTTGAGCCTCCAGGATTATGACATCGACATCCAACACATTGCGGGCAAGGACAACATCTTCGCAGACGCCTTAAGTCGTACGCCTACATCAGATACGACCACCACCGAAAAACGCGACACGTACATACCCATCTGTACCACGTTAATGCGGGAGCTCACTTCCGACATAAAACCTCGTCTAGAACACATCGCCGACGAACAAAAAAAAGACGCGACGCTCGCTGCCGTGTTAAGAGCACCAAAAACATCCGCGCCGCCTAAATATAGAGTCGTCGACGATATTGTATACGTGATATCCAAAGGAGGCGCACTACGCATAGCACTACCAACGCATCTGCAAAAAGACCTGATTAAAGAGGTGCACGAAGTATATGCACACATTGGGGGCGACAAAACCGCCGCGATTATCGCCGAAAGCTTCCACGTTAAGAAACTCGATAAACTCACGCGTCAAATAGTCGCGACCTGTGACGTATGCCAGCGCGTAAAGGTAAACACGCACCCCGAGCACGTCCACATGGGAACTATTCTCGCGAAAGAGCCTCTTGACACGCTCTCGATTGACTTCTACGGTCCACTCCCGAGATCTACTGGTGGAGTACGGCACATACTAGTAATTAAAGACATTTTTACAAAGTTAATCAAATTGTATCCGGTGAAGCGTGCTACCGCGTATATGACTGTCAAAAAATTACTGGAACATTTCATTCCGGAATTCGGCGTGCCAAAGAGAATCATTACGGATCACGGGACGCAGTTCACCTCCGAACGGTGGAAAAAGGCAATGGGGGACTATAACATACGACATGTTTTCTCGTCGGTGCGGCACCCCCAGAGCAATCCGGTCGAACGGACAAACCGCGAAATCGGCCGGATACTGCGTACGGTCGTAAGAGATTCGCACACATCATGGGCAAAGTGGGTGAAAGTTGTGGAAACGGCCTGCAACGAAGTCACCCACGACACCACAGGCTTCACTCCGCACGAGTTAATGTGGGGTGACTTACCACAACGCCCTTGGACAGGGTGGTACCCACTACTGAGACCACCGAATACCGATGACCAAGCCGATCAGCGCCTCCACCTCGCTTACCACCGCCTTTCCAGACGAGCCGAACAACGCTTGCGAAAGGCAAACGAGGGGAAGACTTCAGCGACATTCGACATTGGAGAGGAGGTTCTCCTTAAAACAAATCCAATGTCGAATGCAGCCGACCACCGGATAGCCAAGTTTTTCCATCTGTATGACGGCCCATACCGAGTCGTCGCTCAGAAGGGGATAACGACGTACGTGCTCGGCGAGATCAACACCGGCAAAATAAAGGGCACCTACCACGCGTCATCACTGCGACGGTACCGAACACCTGCCGTTGTGTAAGGAAATTTCCGCGGGTACCCCTTCTCAAAAATATCGTACGAGAAGGGACCACGGTGCTCGGTGGACTTTGCAGATCGCCCAGTCGTATATCTCAATCCATACGAAGATGCCGAACACCCGTACAGTGAGTACGCAAGCCGAGCCAAAGTGGATGCAAGTCACGCGTGCCACGCAAACGGGCATGCACTTGCAATTCAATGAGGTAACGATACCGCCACGCACGTGCCTCATCCCCGGCAGATGGAAGTCCGAGGGGGCGCCATTCTATCGAAAGGGTACCGGAACGCAGGCAACTATTAAAGTTGCGAATGCGAGAACGCAGACCGTCCGGATCGACACGTTACCATCGAGAGTATCAACCGCTACTGTGCCCTCCAACTCCGCTAACAAAGACGGGACGGCTACGCCACGCAAGCCGCTATCAGCCAAAAAGCGACGACTTATGGCCGAGCTATTTGACTGCGGGGCCCGCATTCCACCACCTAGCTGGAAGCATCGCGCCACCTCGAGCACAGCCACACATCCGGCCACACCAGGGGAGCTGCCGACCCTGTCATGGGATGCCTCTACCCTACGTGTGACGCCGGAGACGACCATGGAGAAGAGGCAGCCTCCTTCCAAGGGCGCCGTCCAACCAGCCCGAAAAGGTGGGGTGTAGTGCGCCGATAAGACAAGTCCTGAAATGGGCGACGTGTGGTATGCGAATGCACGAGTGAACGTTTATTTTTTTTTACTGGCGAAAGTACATTGTTAGTTTCATTTCCGGGTAAGCCAGCGGAAATTATAGGCATCACGACCAGCGTCGAAGATATTATTTTGTTTTGTTTTTCAAACACCGTCTGAGGATTACAGTAACGGCCACCTCAGCGCGTCGCGAGGTACGTCACAACGTACGTCGCGAAACATTATAATTTACTGACTGTGTTGCCATGTAGAGGGCATTTTATTTTTCGATGTATGTCCGCGGAGACTTTCCATCACGAACATAGGGCACAACATCTACGGTCCGTTCGAACATTGACAAAGATTCCGAAATGATCTCAAACACACAAGACATGTCGGAATCTAGAAGGGGGGGCTATGTAACCGTATTTCTACGCGGTTACATTCGCGCGCACGCGACGGTGCCCGCGTATGCATTATATGCACCTGATCGAACGCCCTAGAGAGGGAGAT
Organism: Priocnemis perturbator; assembly: GCA_963942575.1. Lineage (NCBI taxonomy): Eukaryota > Metazoa > Arthropoda > Insecta > Hymenoptera > Pompilidae > Priocnemis > Priocnemis perturbator. Next base: position 1,981,109 of record OZ012649.1, on the reverse strand, counting down.
CTTTCGCGCGCCGCGGAACTTCTCACCACAGAGGGACACCCCCTCTCGCGTGCGTAATTGTCTTACCGCGGGTATACAAACCCTGAATTTTCAACGTTAAATTGTCTTATCTTGAGTTAGAGGACCAGTCACCCTCAATACACAAGAACGAGACCCTTCCTAAATTCTCTAGCCTACGAGTATTGTATAGTCGAGGTACGCATAGTACACTCACGGTAACGAGGATTCGAATATTGCATCACGGTCTTGGAAACGCGTTGTAACGTCTCAGGCGAGCCTGTGTGGATGATAGGGGATTCACGAGTAAAATCTGATTTCTTGTATTAAATTCACTCAGAGCTATAAAAGAGTTAAACACACGTTCCGTAACTTTCAATTCACGCATGCAACATCCTACGAGCTGACTCCCTTACTCGAGGAATCACTAGATCGAATAGACGCGTTCGTTCTTCAAGATAAGTCCAAAGAGTAGAAAGTAAGAACATAGAAATTAGATCCACGGAGGACGAAGGTGCCTGACAAAGACAATCGACCGGTACTTGACTGTACCCCTTGCTGTCCGTCTTCGGCCTACCCGACTCCTCGCAGTGCGTTAACCTTTCGGTGGATGGTAACTGACAGTGTCGACTTTGCGTAATTGCGAGTTTCCATTGAAGGCGACTTTTTCCCGTGGAAGGCAGTTTGCTTAAATACGAAGCACTACGAGATAGCTATCGGCAGGTAGATTGGATGCACGGCTGGCACTTGACTGTTGTCCCCCGCCGTCTGGTTAGATTCCTTCGCCGAAGTGTTCTCGTAGTAAGAATTACAAAGAACAATTTGCAGTAGAATCATAGCTTGTATTGACCTAAGTCCGAGTCACCTTTAAATTCAAGTAACCTGTGATAACAAGGCGAAACTGTTTGGTTGCACGGCCGGTACTTGGTTGTATCTCCCGCCGACTGGACCTTGTCATAGCCGAAGTATTCACAGGTACATTATACATGTACATTTGCATCGACTCGTATTGATACTAGGTCACCTCAGAGAAGTTATCTTGATCGACGCCGCGTTTTAGCGACTCATCAGAGAAAGCCCTCTGCAACTCTGATATTGCACCTCACGCCAGGCTTTCCTGACTCGAGACACGCGCGTAGACACCGACGCGTTTTTGCGTGTAAAGGAACAGCTGTGTACGGCTCTTCTAGTCACTGTCTGCAGTTCCCAGACTCATACACAAGCGCCTGTGTGTGCATATCTATTTTGTCAACATACCGGACATACCTATAAATAGCACGCGTACACAACCTCACGCGTATCTCTATGTTAGAGATCTCATACAGCGTGCGGCAATACCTCTGTCCACTTTGAACGACGGAGATATTCAAGGTGGACAGAGTTATTGCCCCACGCTGTAGAAGTAAGGGTTAGAAAAGAAATGAGAGCATTTTTGTGTGGTGGCGCCAGCGGCGGGGGGGGGGGGGGCGCCACACAAAAATACAATGTCAACATTAATATGAAATAAAATTAACAAAAAAAAAAAAAAAAATTCCTCTCATTTCTTTTCTAACCCTTAATTCTACAGCGTGGGGCAATAACTCTGTCCACCTTGAATATCTCCGTCGTTCAAAGTGGACAGAGGTATTGCCGCACGCTGTATGATTATCATAAAATGTGGTACAATAGGGCTATAGGCGACGGTCCACGTTAAAAAACCGAACGCGCTAGTCGTGGCACCTCATGGGTGGCGTGGAAGTCCACGTATCTTAAATTTTATAAACAGAAACCTTACATACGCATTTGCATTTGTCGGGTGCGGCGTTGCACTTTCCAATTGAATGAAGTCTCGTAGAATATAGATATTACGAACCCATCGAACCCTTTCCTGTATAATTTTGTGTAATACTTACCGTTTACAGGAACAAAGCTGACTATCACAACCTGTGCACCCTGTACATGTGCATTTAAATGTAATACATATCGTACATAATGATGAATAAATGACATTGGAAAAGTCGGTTACAGTTCCGGGGGAATCATTTCTAATACGTACGTGAAATACGTGCTAAGAATGGTTAGACTTTTCAGATATTTCAATTAGTCCAACTGCGACCCGCGGTCGGTCGGGAGCGGCACAATGAAAGTTTCGGTTTTCAATTCACAGGGATTTTGTTATTATTGTCCTGTTTTATCATGCCTTCTTTGACAATACGCACGTTGCGACATTTCGTGGGCAGAATGCGACAATGGACGTACATATGGATTACAGTATGAACGGTGAATTGCCTTCAACCGAACAACTTTTTCTTTCACGAAATGGGGAGAGCGTTCTTAAACTAAACGTGCGAAGTAAGAAAAACGTTTCAAATCAATGTGATGGGACTTGCTGAGAACTGTTAGAATATATACACAATTTGATCACTTTCTATTTAGAAAAGAAATCATGCAGAACAAATCATAGAGAACAACTCATAAAAACATTCGCACCGTCGTCGCGTCGTGTCAAGCAAATTCTTCCTGACGTACGCTGTCGTGTGTTAAAATCGCGTGTTAGTACGATCCCTCAGAACGTTCTAGTGCAAGAAGTGCTCCTATTACTTGTTTCACGGTTAATGCATAATACGCAATAATTGACATTTATTATATACTTTCTCATTTATTACTACCACAGAAAGATTAATGTTACTGAAACCAAAATTTATGAAATATATATTTTGCCCATATCTATTATAAACCAATACGACACATCTATTCCGCTGACAAAATATTAAAAACTATCCGTAGTAAGTAATAAAATATTTTTAAATGAATATCGTTTGATGCCGTGTGATGAATAATTAAAAAAACAAATTATTCTGTGAAAAAAAATTGAACCATGGCTAGGCGCGAACGAACGAACAAAAACCGCGTCGACGAGCGACGATGAGTACGACGAGTCAATCCCAAACTCTCCTCGATTCACTTTTCTCTGGATCGCGCTCTGCTCACGGCGGTGGTGCCCGATTTGCCTTCCGGCTGAAAGAACGCAATGGTACGTGCGATGCCTTATGCGAAATCTGGCACCACTGTCACCGGCCTGTGTGCGGAACGAAGACGCGACGCCGCGACTGCATGTCGAACAAAGACGCAACGCGCGTTGCTGGTTGAAAGAGGACGCAGCATGGTTCCGTCCTTCTCTCAAAGCCGAGCGCGATTCGGCGAGAAACGACGCGCGCAGCTCTCACGGACACGCACGCACACTTGCCGAGGTTTCCCCCACCCAAAAAACACCAACGGTGTTTTCGTGCCAGATCTGCTATCACTGTCCTGCCGCATTGCGGCACGCGTGGTGGGGGAAGGCGAGAGATGTGTGCGTGCCGTGTCCATGAGCGCTGCGCGCGCACCGTACGAGGACAAGGAAGGAGCTATGCTTCTCGTCTTCTTTCTACCAATGTAGAATAAAATGACGTCAGAAGCTGCGCGCGCACCCAATAGAAAGAGGCACAGAATTATGCTCCGTCTTCTTTCCACCACGGTCGCACGCATGTGCTTCGTTCGGCATGCGACAGCGCTACCGAATTTACCTTTCGGCTGAGCCTTCAGCCGGCTGAAATTGTCAAAAATGCATTTATACCAAATTTATCTTGCAAGGCGTCATTCGATAGGGAATCAAAAGAAAATGCTCTATGCCAAGTTTCAACCCTCTATCTCCATCAGAAGGGTAGTTATAGGGGAAATAAAAAAATCAGTTTTTGACTCATTTTTCGTATTTAGCGGTGCGGAAAAATTCTGAAAAAAATTGAGAATATTCAGAACATGGGAACTTATGATTGGGAATTTTTGCACATTTTTGTCTCGCAAATCCTAAGCATAAAAAATGCAAAACCCCCCAAAAACACGAAAAATTCCAATTACGCGTTGAAGTTTCCGACCCACAGAATTTTTATAAATTCTGTAGTGAAGTATGGACATATGTAGTACCACCAATTTTTTTTAGATTTTTTGGTAGTGTGCGTCGTAGTTCAAATAAATAAAAACCGATATTTACGACATATTTCGTGTAATAACTTATTGAATACTTAAAATAATTGCGTTTTCTTGATGTTGCCAGTCAGTTATACGATGCTCTATGTTTTTGCATGCGAGAGAGCAATGTACAAATAAAGGGAATTAAGTTATTTAGAGTTTATTAAAAGTCTGTGTGTACCGTACTTTGAAAATTATTGAACGTTATGGCAACAGCACGAGTAGCTCGTTGGTTAAGCTGCACCCGTGTGCAACATCGTTGGACACTTTTGTCGGAGGTTCGCGCCCAGGAAGGCTCACTTTTTTTTTTTTCTTTCAAACAACTACACGACGGTAAGCGATATTCACTTACAAATATTTTAAACATATTTCTCCAAACAACAGGTCGGTCAGTGACCCGACCATCCGACCGTTGGCCCGAGACAGGCCGTGACACGACGGACGTGTAACACGCGGATTTTATTGCGAAATTCACGCACGCACGGACACTCTCGCTGCAGACCACTTCACTCTCGGTCAACCTTTGTACAGTACTCTACTAAAAAAACACGCGAAACCGAGAACAATGCATTATTACCGCAGTACTCGACGAAAAACCGCGGACCCGATGCAGACACGTGCGCGCCGAATAAATCGCGGACGGGGAACTATAGAATACCTGGAATGTGCACGGCCGTATGTAGAGCTGCAGTCGAGCCGCGCCGAGAGAGAAAGAAGATATTTTGGTATTCTGTCCTTTGTTACCTGTACTACCCTTCCAATAATGTTGTGTACGCCGTTAAAATATACGGAACTGAACTATCTTAGCTGTACTATCCTTTTGACAAAATAGTTTATGGTAAGTCGTAATAAAAACAGGATGTGTTTGAAGAAAAACTGTTCCCATACAAGAAATATAGACTATATATGTGATGTGCGATTTAATTCGCCCAGATCTCGGAATAATAGATAGAATTGTTTCTCTGTAATAACAAGGTTAATTTATTATTTTGCATAAGATTCCACAAAACACTTATATACTTGTAACGTACCGCGCCGCCGAGCGCCGCTGAGCGCCGCCGACCAGCGCTGCGGCCCATGGCGTCGTACGCGCTTGCCTACCGTGACGTCATCTTGCATCGCCTGAACTAGTGACGCGCCTGAACTAGTGACGCGCCCGGGCTAGTGACGTAGCCGCGAATGAAGCGCAGCAGCCACGCGCGATCACGTGCACAGCGAATGCCCGGCGAATGCACAGCGGGTGCGTGGCGACGTTTGGGAACGTTTGGGAGCGTGATGCCCCCCGAAAATGCGCCCCACCTCGATGCACTACTTCCTCGCATCTCAACACCCCTAGCCTAAGATCTAATCGTATAAAAAGGGGCTCCGCCAGGGCTCGCGAGTTTCAGACAGCTTTAGAAAAGGACCGTGCAAGGGTCTGCGTACGAAATTCCCGAGCGTTTATGTACTTAGAAAAAGTGATTCCAGAATCGCTAAAAGTGTCTTTTTCGCTGTTTGTTCTCGTTGCAAGGAACAACCTGTGTGTTAGGGATACTTAGACATAAGAATTTATTATATATAGAATAAGAATATTAGACAAATAATTCCACGCTGTACTGGACAAGAACGCGCTTAGTCCGTCCCATTATGTAAATCCGACCGTGCTACCTCTTGCGTGTACCAGTCAGCTGTCTCTCTCCTTCCTAACTTGTCCTATGTCTTATCCGTTTACTTCGTCTCTGTACATGTGTGCCGTAACGCCTCGTCGACCGCGCAGTGAAAAACAATAACAGCTGAGCGATCGCTGCGTTACCGTTTAGTTTAAATCCAATTACCGAACACGAAAGACGAGACTTGTACTTCTCCACTGAATAAAATCGCTATTAACTCCAGTTAAGTGCATTTAGATCGCAGTGACTGCAAAAAGGTCCTTCAAAACGCTTCCTCCAGTTCACCCGTGGACTGTTCCCAGTCTGAACCGGCAGCCGTCAAACATTCTAACACTGTGCGTGTTCCGAGCGTTATTAGTACAAAATCAAAGTCCGGCAGCTACAGAAAAGAGTGTCTTTTCGCTGACCGTGATTTTTTGCGAGGAATAACCTGTGCGTATTCCGAGCATATTTAGTCTTAGTCGTTCTGCCACACTCCTGTGTGTAGGTTTAGTTCTCAATTTAGCTCAATTTCCTTAAAAACCAAATATTCTATTACTAGTCATTGAACGTTTTCTGTATACTTATTCGCGTCGTATTGTAATCACGTTATTAGAAATAGTAGTTGAATTATTGTTTTGTTTGTTATACTTAACTGCTTTTTCTGTACTGTACTTTGCCGCTCAAGGGAACCAACGAGCCTAAAAAAAGTTACAAAATCCACTATCCTCAAAGTTGCGCAAGGGGTGCAGCCGTGAAAAATCGGACGAGGCCCTTGTCAGCTATCCTTTCGAGTTTAGTTGCCCGGGGTGCAGCCGTGAAAAACCGGACGAGGCCTGGGTTGGTGACTCAAAAACCGAATCTACTGATAGGTGCAGCCGTGAAAAACCGGCGAGGCTTGAAGTGATTTTCCTCAACCCCCTCTCTCCTCCTTTCGACCAGCAACACGTATTTCCGCGAGGGAGTACGGAGAGCTGTTAGAAAGGCATCACAAAGGGTAGCGACGTGCAGGGTGCAGCCGTGAAAAATCGGATGAGGCCTGTAAATAGCCGCTCACTCCTCTCACATATATCTCTTTCCTATCGGCACTGACAAAAATCCTCACCACGTCAGGCCGTGGCTCGTAACATACTACTTATATACTACTTATTCTAATCCTAAATCCCACCTGTAATAGCAAGGAAACAACATTCAATGTTATTATTCACGAAGTTTTGTTCTGGGCACTTTATAATCAACTTTATGCTTCTTGCTATTCTTTCGTCCTTTTTATTGCCACGTGTCTTTTTAACCCTAGGAGATCTGCCTTACCGACCTGTCCATACGATCAAGGATACTTTCCTTACATATATATTTCATAATTTGCAATTTGTATACAGAGAGATAATTCCAAATGTGTACATCAATCAGGCATCTTATTACAAGTTCTGACTGTGGCAATAATAGCATGTGAAACTTGTTAATTACCAGTATATGTATTATTCTATTCCTAAAATGTTAATGGGGGTAAACCTGAACGAGGAAACACTACTTTCAAACGCATAAAGAACTTAAAAAAAGTAACACAGACTTCAAAAATTGAACATTATTTTATATTTTTCAGTGCATTTTTGAAGTCTGTTATAAAGTATACTTTCTCAAACAAAATTAATAATATCAATCAAAATTATTGTAATATTTATTTTATTTATTGTCAATGTCTATTTGGAAAAAACAAAAAATGAACAAGTATTATATTTTTACATCCAGCATGAACAATTCCCAAAGGAAAATAATTTCGATATGTATTAACAATTAACCTTCACTACCTCTAAAACAAAAAATCATGTGTAATTTTAATGCGTTTGATAATATTTTTTACTTTATTTTGTGATCATATACATTAATTTCTGTCACATACTGACATCACCTACTGAAATATCTAAATAGAAGAGAGCAACTCTTTTCGAACCGGTCATATCTAGTCAAATCTCTGTGGAACTTACGTCGAAAGGCGCAAATCGACTGTATGTCCCAAAGGTCCAGTGGTAAGAGTGAGACAGAATACCAAAATATCTTTCTTCTCTCTCTAATGGCGAGGCGCGGCTGTTCCTGCACCCGTGCACATTCCAGGTATTCTATAGTTCAATGCACGTACCATTGCGTTCTTTCAGCCGGAAGGCAAATCGGGCACCACCGCGTTGAGCAGAGCGCGATCCAGCGAAAAGTGAATCCAGGAGAGTTTGGGATTGACTCGTCGTCGTTCGTCGACGCGTAGAGTTATTTTTTTCGTAGGTTCGCGCTCAGCCATAGTTCAATTTTTCTTTCACAGAATAATTTTTTTTTTTTAATTATTCGTCACTCAGCAACAAACGATATTCATTTAAAAATATTTTAGTACTTACTACGGATAGTTTTTAATATTTTGTCAACGGAATAGATGTGTCGTATTGGTTTATAATAGATATGGGCAAAATATATATTTCATAAATTTTGGTTTCAGTAACATTAATCTTTCTATGGTAGTAATAAATAAGAAAGTATATAATAAATGAAAATTATTGCGTATTATGCATTAACCGTGAAACAAGTAACAGGAGCTTCTTGCACTAGAACGTTCTGAGGGATCGTACTAACACGCGATTTTAATACACGACAGCGTACGTCAGGAAGAATTCGCTTGATCCGACGCGACAACGCCAACGGTGCGAATGTTTCTATGAGTTGTTCTTTATGATTTGTTTTCTAAATACAAGGTGACTAAATTGTGCATATATTCTAACAGTTCTTATCAAGTCCCATCACATTGATTTGAAACCTTTTTCTTACTACGCACGCTTAGTTTAACAACGCTATCCCCATTTCGAGAAAGAAGAAGGTGTTCCTTCTTTGGCAATGCACCATGCATACTGTACTCCATATGTACGTCTGTTCGCGATGGAACGAGTAAGCTAGTTCAAGTGGAATAGGGATAGCCGCGGGAGCGTGTGTGGGTGTAACTTCGATATTTAGAGGCGTCACAGAATTTATTATTTATCACAGCCGCGAACTTATTGTTGAACGGACTTCGTCAAATCACTCGTCACAAGACTGTGGTGCGTTGAGCACGTGGTGCGCCGTACGTCGTGTTCCCTAGTATTAACTGCTCTCAGAGAGCGGGGCCACGACTAGCTTTATCGCAAGCGACGAATCGCAGTCGTGGGTGACGGAAAAAAGGATAAATCCTCTGACCGAGAGAAGGACTCGCACGGGAAGACCGTTGCGGTCCGTGGAAAGGAAGGAATCCGAATGGTCGCCTAGTGCGCACGATGGGATTCGTCGCAGCAACCCAGAAGGAGAGTTTGCCGGAGAAGGAAAGCTTCGGTTCAGTAATGGAACTCGAAGGAATGCTTCGGTTCAGTAATGGAACTCGAAGGGAACACAACGTATAATAGAGGTGGAATAACGCAGATTCTCACCTTGAGAAACCAAGATGGCTACTCTCTCGAAAGGGCCACGACGCACGACGGCACACATGTGTTGATCTCTCAACGGACGGAAGAAGACGACGCAGGAAGAAGGAAGCGGGACATGCCCCCGCTGATCCTTCATTAGTCACGCACGTAAACGGCGGATGGCGTTACTGATAGTCCGCAACGCCAATCAGCGGAAAGTCGCAACATACGCTACACGCCACAGTCCTATTGTATACGCGCGTGGTAACGCAAATTAGCCTTAAAACTAAACTATATAAAAGTAGGCCGCTGCCTATACGCAAACGGCTCCCGCTACGCGCAAGTAGCGAGGCAAACGCGCCAACGACTTTAAATCCCCAACAACGTCCATTGTCGCATTCTGCCCACGAAATGTCGCAACGTGCATATTGTCGAAGAAGGCATGATAAAAGACGACAATAATAGCAAAAACTCTGTCAATGGAAAACCGAAACTCACTTTGTCCCGCTCCCTACTAATTGAAATATCTGAAAAGTCAAACCATTCTGAGGGCGTATTTTACGTACTTACTGCAAATTATTTCCCCGGGACTCTAACTGACTTTTCCAATGTCATTTATTCGTCATTATTTTGCAACCAATTGTACGATATGTATTACTTTTAAATGCACATGTACAGAAAAGAAATGAGAGCATTTTGGCCCCCAGCGGGGGGGCCGCCACACAAAAATACAATGTCAACATTAGTATGAAATAAAATGACCAAAAAAAAAATGTTCTCATTTCTTTTCTAATCCTTACTTCCACAGCGTGGGGCAGTAACTCTGTCCACCTTCAATATCTCCGTCGTTCAAAGTGGACAGAGGTATTGCGGCACTCTGTATGATTATTATCATAAAATGTGGTACAATAGGGCTATAGGCGACAGTTGTTTGAGATTGGAGATTGTAGGGAGTAGGTGCGGGTTGACTGGGTACAGTCACCAGAGCGTAGTAAATTACGGAGAGCACTGCAATGTCCACTAACACAACCGTCTTTTTATTGATCACTTAGATATTAACTTAATACGAGATAACGAGTAGGGTTTAGTGTAGATAAAACTTGCCGACCGCGGGACTTTATTCCACTAACTTATATGTACAGGAGAAGAAACAAAAAAAAAAAGAAAAGGTGCTCCTACTTGCGATTTTCTATACGGTACAGTAACGGGAAGGAAGGAGGAGGCTCGCCTAAGGCGGACCGTTAGGCGAAGTACCTCGGTATAGACGGAGGCAAGAGAGTCGGACACTCCGTACTCGACTTGCCTTTGGGATTTCGGAAGGAACGAGGACGACTGCAAAAAGGGCGCGCGCGGGGATACGCCGCCGCAGCCGCCAAGGAAGGAAGGTGTAGCTCGGATTTATACGATGATTATAGCTGAGGTTTAAACGCTACCTGAGTAGTCGACACTGTTCTGATTCGGATCTCTACTTTTGAGAGAACACGAGGAACGCACGTTAACTTTTTGAACTCCGCAAATACCCGATACACGTGGTGTGATTTAGAGGTCGAAACCGATTCTGACCCGAGGTAACGGTTATTAAACGCGCGTGCTTAGTCACTCCCGCCATTCTCGCCTACTTAAGCCAATTAGCCAATTAGTGGCGACGGTAATTAAACGACCAATGCGCGCGTTAAACTAAATCGGGCTTAAGGCGTCACGCGCATTGTGTACACGCGTGACGAAAATACTACGTCGAAGGTGGCGTGCGGATGAGCCTTTCGGCGAGGCGCCAATCCCGAACAACGGTTGACGTTAAAAAACCGAACGCGCTAGACGTGGCACCTCATGGGTGGCGTGGAACTCCACATATCTGAAATTATATAAAGTACAACCTTACATACGCATTTGCATTTGTCGGGTGCAGCGTTGCACTTTTCAATAGAATGAAGTCTCGTAGAAGATAGATATTACGATTCCATTGAACCGTTTCCTCTATAATTTTGTCTAATACTTACTGTTTACAGGGAAAAAGCTGACTAGCGCAACCTGTGGACCCTGTACATGTGCATTTAAAAGTAATACATATCGTACAATTGGTTGCAAAATAATGACGAATAAATGACATTGGAAAAGTCAGTTAGAGTCCCGGGGAAATAATTTGCAGTAGGTACGTAAAATACGCGCTCAGAATGGTTTGACTTTTCAGATATTTCAATTAGTCGGGAGCGGCACAAAGTGAGTTTCGGTTTTCCATTGACAGAGTTTTTGCTATTATTGTCGTCTTTTATCATGCCTTCTTCGACAATACGCACGTTGCGACATTTCGTGGGCAGGATGCGACAATGGACGTACATATGGATTACAGTATGTATGGTGCATTGCCAAAGAAGGAACACCTTCTTTCTCGAAATGGGGATAGCGTTGTTAAACTAAGCGTGCGTAATAAGAAAAAAGTTTCATGAATATATGCACAATTTGGTCACCTTCTATTTAGAAAACAAATCATAAAGATCAACTCATAGAAACATTCGCACCGTTTGTGTCGTCGCGTCGGGTCAAGCAAATTCTTCCTGACGTACACTGTCGTGTGTTAAAATCGCGTGTTAGAACGATCCCTCAGAACGTTCTAGTGCAAAAAGCTCCTGTTACTTGTTTCACGGTTAATGCATAATACGCAATAATTGACAATTATTATATACTTTCTGTAGCGTAGGCATAAGAGCGAGCGACGGCGAAGGAGAGGGGGTAGTATGTAGGCAACATGTATCTGTGTGTGTGTGTGTGTGTGAGTATGAGTGACCGGGCACCTGTCCGGAGGAAGGCGCTGAGTGACAGCGCCGCAGCCAGTCTAATAAAGAGCCTTGATTAGCGAACACGTGTTTGGGTACTTGACCTGCTGTAAACATTACACTTTCTTATTTATTACTACCATAGAAAGATTAATGTTACTGAAACCAAAATTTATGAAATATATATTTTGCCTATATCTATTATAAACCAATACGACACATCTATTCCGTTGAAAAAATATTAAAAACTATCCGTAGTAAGTACTAAAATATTTTTAAATGAATATCGTTTGTTGCTGTGTGATGAATAATTAAAAAAAATTTATTCTGTGAAAAAAAAATTGAACCATGGCTGAGCGCGAACCTACGAAAAAAATAGCTCTAACGCGTCGACAAGCGACGACGAGTCAATCCCAAACTCTCATAGATTCACTTTTCGCTGGATCGCGCTCTGCTCAACGCGGTGGTGCCTGATTTGCCTTCCGGCTGAGAGAACTCAATGGTACGTGCGATGCCTTATGCGAAATCTGGCACCACTGTCACCGGCCTGTGTGCGGAACGAAGATGCGACGCCGCGACTGCATGTCGAACAAAGACGCAACGCGCGATGTTGGTTGAAAGCAGTGATCTCAGAAGTGGCATCCTGCCGCATCGCGGCACGCGTGGTGGGGGAAGGCGAGAGTTGTATGCGTGCCGTGTCCGTGAGCGCTGCGCGCGCACCGTACGTAGACAAGGAAGGAGCTATGCTTTTCGTCTTTCTTCTACCAATGTAGAGAAAAATGACGTCAGAAGCTGCGCGCGCACCCAATAGAAAGAGACACAGAATTATGCTCCGTCTTCTGTCCACCACGATCGCACACACGCGCTTCGTTCGGCATGCGACAGCGGTACCGAATTTACCTTTTGGCTGACCGTTGAGCCGGCTGAAATTGTAAAAAATGCACTTGTACGAAATTTATCTCGCAAGGCGTCATTCGATAGGGGATGAAAAGAAAAACGCTCTATGCCAAGTTTCAACCCTCTATCTCCATCAGAAGGGTAGTTATAGGGGAAATAAAAAAATCAGTTTTTGACACATTTTTCGTATTTAGCGGCGCGGAAAAATTCTGAAATAATTTGAGAATATTCAGAACATGTGAGTTTATGGTTGGGAATTTTTGCAGATTTTTGTCTAGCAAATCCTAAGCATAAAAAATCAAAAACCCCCCAAAAACACGAAAAATTCCAATTACGTGTTGAAGTTTCCGACCCACCGAATTTTTATAAATGCTGTAGTGAAGTATTGGCATAAGTAGTAACACCAATTTTTTTTAGATTTTTTGGTAGTGTGCGTCGTAGTTCAAATAAATAAAAACCGATATTTACGACATATTTCGTGTAATAACTTATTGAATACTTAAAATAATTGCGTTTTCTTGATATTGCCAGTCAGTTATACGATGCTCTATGTTTTTGTATGCGAGAGAGCAATGTACAAATAAAGGGAATTAAATTATTTCGAGTTTATTGAAAGTCTGTGTGCACAGTATGTATTTTGAAAAATATTGAGCGGTAAACAAACAGGACGAGTAGCTCGTTGGTTAAGCTACACCCGCCTGCGACATCGTTAGACACATTTGTCAGAGGTTCGCGCCCAGGAGGGCGGCTCACCTTTTTTTTCTTTCTAACAACTACACGACGGTAAGCGATATTCACTTATAAGTATTTTAAACATACTTCTATAATTTTTAACTTTATTGTTTATGAAATATATATGCACGCATCGCATTATTTATGTAATCTTTACTTATATTATATCACCCAATGAAGCTTCCAATGCGTGTCATGCATTCGAACACAGGAACATTCTACGAATCTACTAGTATAAGTATTTTATTCTCCAAATATAAATTCTCACGTGGTCTTCCACGCCACCCATGAGGTGCCACGACTAGCGCGTTCGGTTTTTGATTGTGGACCTTCGCCAGTAGCCCTATTGTACCACATTTTTAATTTATTAAATTACAGTGGTGATGGGATATGTGTAAAGAACAGCATATTTTCAACACATGACAGCAATCACCATACGACAGATTTCTTAAACGTAAAGACATGCGGTCTGACACAAGTAAGGCCAGAAAAAATTTTTTTTTGCTGTAACTCTCCTTTTCGGATAGGTACGGTCTGACACAGGTGAGGCCAGACCAATTTTTGCTGTACCTCTCCTGTTCGGAGAGGTACGGTCTGACACAAGTGAGGCCAGACCAATTTTTTTTTTGCTTTTACCTATTCTTTTATAAAAAGTCAATATACCTATACCATTCCTTGAAACATATCCCATCACCACTGTAATTTAATAAATTAAAAATGTGGTACAATAGGGCTACTGGCGAAGGTCCACAATCAAAAACCGAACGCGCTAGTCATGGCACCTCATGGGTGGCGTGGAAGACCACGTGAAAATTTATATTTGGAGAATAAAATACTTATACTAGTAGATTCGTAGAATGTTCCTGTGTTCGAATGCATGACACGCATTGGAAGCTTCATTGGGTGATATAATATAAGTAAAGATTACATAAATAATGCGATGCGTGCATATATATTTCATACACAATACAGTTAAAAATTATAGAAGTATGTTTAAAATACTTATAAGTGAATATCGCTTACCGTCGTGTAGTTGTTAGAAAGAAAAAAAAGGTGAGCCGCCCTCCTGGGCGCGAACCTCTGACAAATGTGTCTAACGATGTCGCAGGCGGGTGTAGCTTAACCAACGAGCTACTCGTCCTGTTTGTTTACCGCTCAATATTTTTCAAAATACATACTGTGCACACAGACTTTCAATAAACTCGAAATAATTTAATTCCCTTTATTTGTACATTGCTCTCTCGCATACAAAAACATAGAGCATCGTATAACTGACTGGCAATATCAAGAAAACGCAATTATTTTAAGTATTCAATAAGTTATTACACGAAATATGTCGTAAATATCGGTTTTTATTTATTTGAACTACGACGCACACTACCAAAAAATCTAAAAAAAATTGGTGTTACTACTTATGCCAATACTTCACTACAGCATTTATAAAAATTCGGTGGGTCGGAAACTTCAACACGTAATTGGAATTTTTCGTGTTTTTGGGGGGTTTTTGATTTTTTATGCTTAGGATTTGCTAGACAAAAATCTGCAAAAATTCCCAACCATAAATTCACATGTTCTGAATATTCTCAAATTATTTCAGAATTTTTCCGCGCCGCTAAATACGAAAAATGTTTCAAAAACTGATTTTTTTATTTCCCCTATAACTACCCTTCTGATGGAGATAGAGGGTTGAAACTTGGCATAGAGCGTTTTTCTTTTCATCCCCTATCGAATGACGCCTTGCGAGATAAATTTGGTACAAGTGCATTTTTGACAATTTCAGCCGGCTCAACGGTCAGCCGAAAGGTAAATTCGGTACCGCTGTCGCATGCCGAACGAAGCGCGTGTGTGCGATCGTGGTGGAAAGAAGACGGAGCATAATTCTGTGTCTCTTTCTATTGGGTGCGCGCGCAGCTTCTGACGTCATTTTTCTCTACATTGGTTGAAGAAAGACGAAAAGCATAGCTCCTTCCTTGCCTACGTACGGTGCGCGCGCAGCGCTCACGGACACGGCACGCATTCAACTCTCGCCTTCCCCCACCACGCGTGCCGCGATGCGGCAGGATGCCACTTCTGAGATCACTGGTTGAAAGGGGACGGAGCATAGTTCTGTCCTTCTTATGTGTCGTCACGATACCTGACGTCACGCGACGTTGGTGGAAGGGAGACGCAGCATAGTTCCGTCCTTCTCTCCAAGCCGAGCGCGATTCGGCGAGAAACGACGCGCGCAGCTCTCACGGACAGGGCACGCACACTTGTGTGCCCCGAGCCGCCGATGGTGCAAATGGGCCAAATCTGAGACCACTGCTTCTCGTACCTCGTACTCATCATCGCTCGTCGTCGCGTTCGATTTTTTTCGTTGGTTCGCGCCCAGCCATGGTCCATTTTTTTTCATAGGATAATGTTTCTTTTTTAATTATTCATGACACGGCAACAAACGATATTGATTTAAAAATATTTTAGTACTTACTATGGATAGTTTTTAATATTTTGTCAGCGGAATAGATGTGTCGTATTGGTTTATGATAGATCTGGGCAAACTATATATGTCACGTTATGGCAAAGATGTACTCGGATAGGTACAGAATTATTTAACTTCTTTTGTTTAGCTGATACATGCATGAACTTTATTGTAAGCATACGTATCTTTATTCGAAGAATACTTATTACCATTACTGTCGTACTCGTCCTCGCTCGTCGACGCGTTCGTGTTCGATAATACTGATCAATCTGTTATTGACGAGTATTCGATGAATCATCGGTGTTATTATTTTTCTAAATTATTTTTGACTGCAAAAAGATCCTTTTTTATTTATAGATAATTAATCTACCTTTTAAAATATTACTTTTAAATGTACGTATACAGGGTGCTCCCGGATGTTACTAGCCAGCTTTGTTTCCTGGAAATGGTAGGTACTAGAAAAATAATTATACAGCAAAGGGTACAATGGTACCATAATCTTTATCTTCTGCGAGACTTCACTGTATTGAGAAGTGCAACCCGAACAATGCAAATGCGTATATACTTTTGTTACGGCCCGGCGTTATATTTTCAAATTTCTATGCCCTTGTATGAGGCTTGCGCAAGCATTGAGAAATCTAGTCCATATGAGTGGACCGTTTAGGTAATAATGTTAATAGTTTTCCGTCTCCGGGCCGTAGCAGACCAACGAACCTTGGGATCACCAGCGCCCGGGTGCGCACGTGTGCGTGTGTGAATGTGACAAGGACGCATTAGGTTAAGTGAGCGTGAAAGACTCGTTAGTCTATAAGAGACCTGCGAACAGGGATATTATAGTTTTGTTCACATTTTAAGTTCATTTTCTTTGTAAATAGTTACCAACGACAAATGCGCATTTTTAGTTCAGTTACACATATACTCTTAGCACTGATTGCTCCTCGTGATTGTTGAACGGCAATCTCCCTTAAATCCGGCTAAAGGAAACGTTCATTATTCTTTTCTTAGTTCACATAAAAGTTCCTTTTCTTTTGATTTATTACTGACCGCCCGAGTAGCAAGTTGCGCACGAACATCGAATGCCGGGATGACAACCGCTGCGTAGTAATAATTCGACAATAACAAAACTGCGAGCCGCTGACCCAACCGCGAAGGGAGGGGATGCGGAAGACGTCCTTCTCGCGCGCAGCTACCGGCTCGCGACGCTAAACTCGTGGCAGTTGGCTGTAAAATCGCGAGGTGCGTAGACTCCTGCCCGGGGGTTATTATATTTGAGTATATTTGAACTTAATCTCTGCATATTCTTACAGTATCACGAAGGACTCAGTACTCCCCGTTAAACTTAGTGTCTTAGTTGAGCAAAGGACTCATTGTGATAAAAATTAATCGAATTATTTGCGTTATAGAGATAAGAGCGTATCGTTATTCTTTTTAAACCACGTGGCCGGCGCTTCACACCGAGCCTCGAGCGTTCATTTGATTTCATTTCATTTCTTTTCTTTAGTTTCCTTTAGTTCTATTTGTCTTTCTTTAATCTAATCTCAATAAGATCGTCGCGAACTGGAATAAGACCAAAATCGGCTGTAGCTTGTCTGAGTTCTGTTAATAATCAAGTAGTTGCTCCCCCGAATACGCTCGTTGAGCGTTAGGCTAATGTGTTAACTACCGATACTTATCCTGTATTTCGATCCGAAGGCATTCATCGAGCGAAGCGACCAGCGAATTGTAAAAGAGCGAGAAACAGCGTGCGAGGAAAGCAAATTGTAAAGGAGCGAGAAGTGCGAAGAGCGAGAATGCGAGAAAGAGAGAGAGAGCGAGTAGTAGAGCGTGTGTGCAGCGTTAGGGTAAGAACTTTCCAGCAATCTTTCTATGCGATGTATTGAATCTACCGACCACAAATACGTCTTAGCGCAAGCTTTGAATTTCTCAGGCGTAAAAGGGTTAGAACTAAAATCCGTTCGAGTAATACCGGTATGTCAATGATCGCGAGGAATCCGTAAAATATTGTAACTGCGCAAGCGTCGCCCGCGTGACGAGCAAGCGGTGTCGTACACTCGGCTTTACTTTTGTAATCAGATCAACTCCATAACTCATTATACAATCTCACGAAATGTAAGAGAGCAACGTTATTCTTTCAATATAGATTCAGTCCAGTATAACTAAACTCAATTGCTTTATTAACTATTAACATTCTGATTCGAACTAACACCTGACCAGAGAGAGAGGAAGAGAGAAAGAAACCCAATAAAACCTGTACGGGTTTACGAAGCCGCGAATCCTATAAGTCCTGCCGATATCTACCAGCCTGTAGTTTTACATAAAGGGGGGAAATTAGATATCTCTAACTAGATACGATTAACATCCGTATTAAGACTATCGAATACATCCAGCGTTACACCGGGCAAGGAGAGGCCGCTCGCCATTTCAATAAAACGATAACTTTACCTGGACGTAACACTTTGTTTTTATATAATATGAGTACGGTCAAATATTAAATCGTTTTACTTTCCTGAAATATCACCAAGTTTTGCGTGGTCTTCCACGCCACCCATGAGGTGCCACGACTAGCGCGTTCGGTTGTTCTTAACGTGGACCGTCGCCTGGACATTACCCTTGTTACGTCCCAGCGTAACTTTTTGATTTTTCCTTTTCTTTTAGCATAATTTCTCACTTAAACTCTCTTTTCTTTTCTTTATTCCGGCCGCTGGATACGAATTACTTGTATCACGGCTTAGCCTCATCGCATCCGGTGCGCTGTTAGAGTATTAGTTGTAAAATCATGATTATTCTATTTTTCCTCCAGGCCGCGTATGCGAATTACTTGTATCACGGCTTAGCCTCATCGTAAATGTGGTGCTGTCGAGTTGTAATATGTAGTGGAATTCCCTCACCGTGGAATCACATTCGTCCCATCGTACATATATAAGTAGATGTAAGTATAGATATAAGCGTGCGAGCGGGTATGAATGCGTGAATATAGTATGAGTGTGTGTGTGTGCGGTATGGACGTATGTGTGTGTAGGTTAAGGAATTCGCGATGAGGTTCCGCGTGTTAATTTGTAGTTTCTCTCTCTCTCAAAAGTAAATTATTATTTTCGTGGCAATAAGGCATTGCCCCGATATCAACCTAATTCTGTTCAAGCATACATATCAGGAGCGTGCACTACTGAAGTTTTAGATGACTGAGTCAAGGCAATCACATTTTATTTGCAATAAAACTGAATAATTAAAAGAGGATAAATGAGCAACTGAAAGTCTCTTGCTGAACATCGAGCGAGCATAGTAACAGAATATTTGCACACTGAATCGACCGCTGATCGACCGTTTCCATGGTTAAGGTATGAAAAACTGGCCTAGAGCGAGCCCAGGAGCCGTCTCGCGACGGATTTCTCTGGGCAGTTGGCTGTAAAGTCGTGAGGTACGCAGGTCGCTGTCCGAGGATAGCTTAGATATCTTTAATTTACTGAGCCTGAAGTGCATATTCTTTTCGCAGTGTGCTACGATACGGACTCATTAATCCTCGTTAAAGCCTTAGTTTATAAATTCAGTTATTAAGTGAGACACAGACTCAGTTTTTCTTTGATTTAGTGGAAGTGCGAAGGTGTGCGCGTTTGATTTGCACGTGGCCGACAAAATTGCATCGGGCACGTTATCTTTTAGTTTCCGTTTGATTTCATTTACATTATTATTTTCCTTTATCATATTAACTTGAACAGAGCGCGAAAGGTTGTTCCTCGCTCGTGTGGCGATTAAAGTCGGAATTAATTATCGAAATATCTGAATAGAAGCACCATCTTCCTGATTTGTCGACCCCTTGTAACGGACTAGATCCCGGCTCAATTATCACAGAGCATAGGCAAATCAAGGAAGTTCAAAGTACTAAAATTATCTTTCGATTCGAAGGTATTATCATCGTTTTCCACCGAAACCCTTTGAGAATCCTAACCGACCTACGCCAGAGATAAAGAGAGATAGAGCGAGCGAGTGAAGGATAGAGAGAGAGAGAGAGAGAGAGAGAGAGAGAGAGAGAGAGAGAGAGAGAGAGAGAGAGAGAGAGAGAGAGAGAGAGAGAGAGCCTTAGACCGAGCGAGCGAGAAGGAGGAGAAGGAGTGCGTGCGCAGAGCGAGAATATCCGACGGTAGCCGAAGACCAGCGACACGGTAGGAACCTCCAGTCGCGAAACACGACGACGATTTACCATTATATTGTATAATCATGCCCGAGTTAAAATCATGGAGAGATCCCGCGGGCACGGTATAATGACCGTGCACGTTCCTCCTGTTGACTGTCGATTGTAAAGACGTAATTATAAACTACTGAGAGCGCTCGTATTAAGGCGCATGATTGTCGCGCACGGAAATCCAACAATTCTCAATACTGCAAATAATATCGACTGCAGTAACTCTTTCATTGTCTATCGGATTCGTAACACCTTTGTTCTACTTTTTTTTATATATTCTATCTTTTCTTTATATGATTATTTTCAATTGAATATAACTACTTTTGTTTTCCCCTTATATTACTCTCTTTGATTTAATCTGTGTTGTGACGTCACACCTCGTATACCATAGCATCGTACACCGACCGAAAACATAACCTCGCGCGAACAATTGGGGACCTGTACGGGTCTTATGAAGACACACGAATCCTATTAGTCCTGCATACAACTAAACGCGATATTAGATTTCAACTTAACTTCTCCGTTTAGCTTGTACCGAAAAAACTAGAAAATCCCTCCTCTTCCAGGAAGGGATTAGAATTCCGCAATAATGATCTTCAGTTAGATTACCGTTAATTTATTGTAATTAAACTAACGAAAAATATTCAAGCGTTACGACCGGTCGCACGGCAGACCGCTCGCGGATTTCTCATCGCCCGTCTTGACAAACATCAAAGTCGTGATAAGCCTCGCCAGGACGTAACACCCTACAGAATTTTTAAATTCTCTCGATCCTTCTGGAATGCCTCCGCATAACTTAGTTCTAAAAATAGGTGTACCAATAATGTTATTGCGGAATTTAAATGCTCCAAAGTTGTGCAATGGTACGCGTCTTCGAGTCACTTCCTTGTAACCAAATGTAATTGAGACGACTGTAACGTACCGCGCCGCCGACCAGCGCCGAGCATCGCCGAGCGCCGCCGACCAGGGCTGCGGCCCATGACGTCGTGCCTGCCTGCTTGCCGTGACGTCAGCATGCAGCGCCCAAATAGTGACGTACCCAGTGCAGTGACGCGCTCCCCACAGTGACGCGTCCGACTCTAGCGACGCGCTCGCGTAAAAGCGCCACATTCAAACTAAGCGACTGCATGGTAGCTGCATGATGGCGGCATAGCAACGGCATAGCGACGGCCGAGCGACGCGCTCGCGTAAGCGCCGTATTCGAACCGAGCGACTGCATGGTAACGGCATAGCAACGGCCGCGCGACTGCATGGCAATCACGTGCACAGCGAGTGCAAAGGGACGGTTGGGAACGTGCGATTCCCCGAAAAGCGTGCCCCACCGCGATGCCCTATTTTTCCTCTCATCTCAGTACCCCTTGCCTAAGGTCATTCTGTATAAAAAGAGCGCTCCTCCAGGGCTCATCAGTTCAGACAGCTGCAGAGATGACCGTGCAAGGGTCTGCATCAGTAATTCCCGAGCGTTACGTACAGTGTGAAAAAGTGAATCCAGGATCACCAAGTGTCATCTCGCTGTTTGTTCTCATTGCAAGGAACAACCTGTGCGTGTTCCGCGCGTCCTTAGTCTAGTTTAACTTCAGTTCAGACAGCTGCAGAGATGACCGTGCAAGGGTCTGCATCAGTAATTCCCGAGCGTTACGTACAGTGTGAAAAAGTGAATCCAGGATCACCAAGTGTCATCTCGCTGTTTGTTCTCATTGCAAGGAACAACCTGTGCGTGTTCCGCGCGTCCTTAGTCTAGTTTAACTTCAGTTCAGACAGCTGCAGAGATGACCGTGCAAGGGTCTGCATCAGTAATTCCCGAGCGTTACGTACAGTGTGAAAAAGTGAATCCAGGATCACCAAGTGTCATCTCGCTGTTTGTTCTCATTGCAAGGAACAACCTGTGCGTGTTCCGCGCGTCCTTAGTCTAGTTTAACTTCAGTTCAGTCAACTACAGAAGAGACCGTGCAAGGGTCTGCATTAGAAATTCCCGAGCGTTACGTACAAGTGTGTAAAAGTGTATCCAGGATCACTTAGTGTCTTTTCGTTGGCTGTTCTCGTTGCAAGGAACAACCTGTGCGTGTTCCGCGCGTTATTAGTTTAGTTCAAATTCAGAGTCCGGCAGCTGCAGGAAAGACTGTCTTTCCGCTGTCCGCGACTCATAGCAAGGAATAACTTAGAGTATTCCGAGCAGGCTTAGTGTTAGTCGATTTGCCACACGAAAAGTGTGTAGTTTTAGTTCTCTATTATCGCTCAAATTCCTTCAAAACCAAAGAACACAGTCTAGTCAAAGATCGTTTTTGTAAATGTATACGCGTCGTACTTTAGTCATATTATTTGAAATATTAATCGATTTATCGTTGTGCGTTTTATACCTAATTGCTTTTTCTTGTATTTATCTTTTTCAATATATATTTTATTTACTTGTCTTCCATAATTCTTTGCTGTAGAGTTGTTCAATCGCCCAGAACTCGAATCACACGAACAAGGTTTCCCTTTACCGCTCGAGGGAACCACCGAGCCTAAAAGAAAAGATACCAAATCCACTCTCCTCAAAGCTGCGCAAGGGGTGCCGCGGTGAAACACACGTTAAGGCCCTTGTCAGCTATCCTCTCGAGTTTGCTTGTCTGGGGTGCCGCGGTGAAACACACGTTAAGGCCTGGGCAGCAACTCAAAAACCGAATCGACCGAAGGGTGCCGCGGTGAAACACACGTTGAGGCCGGAGGACGATTTTCCTATACCCCCTCTCTCCTCCTTTCGATCGGTGAGACGTATTTCCGCAAGGGAGTACGAGGACCCGTGAAAGAGGCATCATAAAGGGTAGCGACGTACGGGGTGCCGCGGTGAAACACACGTTAAGGCCTGTACTTAGCTGCTCACTCCTCTCACATATATTTCTTTTCCTATCGGCACTGGCAAATAATCCTCACCACGCCAGGGCCGTGGCTCGTAACACGACAATAATCACTGGGTGCGCAAAGGGGGACAGTGCGTTTATTCCTCGCATTCCAATGATTCTAAGTGACTATCCATTTGAATTCAAAAGTCGCCAATTCCCAGTTAAAATCTGTTTTCCAATTACCATAAATAAAGCACAAGGACAAACTCTAGCTGTTGCCGGCGTTGATTTACGCAACTCTTGCTTTACTAACGGGCAATTCTATTTTGCTTGCTCTATAGTTAGCATAAATAATAATTTGTACATTTTAGCGCCTAATAATAGAACGAAAAATGTGGTTTACAAGGAAGCCCTACGTTGATTACATAATTAAAACATTCACAAAATTCTGATCCATACTTCATCTGATAATTCGATTAGTGTGTTGATCTGTCTGGAAGAGTAGAATAATACTCGCAATTATTGGAGTTGAAATACCTTGAAAAATTCGATCCATACTTCAATCTGATAATTAGATTAGTGTGTCGATCTGTCTTGAAAAGTAGAATAATAATTGCGATTTGTGAAGTTGAAACATCCACAAGAATCCGATCCATACTTCAATCAGATGACCCGATTAGTATGTTGATCTGAGTGGTATTACGAAATTATGATTTTCTTCATATATTTGATGTAAATCAGTATTGTCATGGGTGATGTGGAACGTTGCTACAGAACCTGTTAGTGTATTTCATAGATTTCGATTGTTTGGTCGGGGAGAGGTCAACTACGGTGACTCATTGAATGTGTCGTGATTAAAAATGGTCATGACGCACCGTATGCGCCACGACAAAAGAAACATTACTTTCGATAAGTTTGCCGCTTGCAACAGCAAAACACTTATATGACGCGCCGCGTGCGATACCCGCGTAACACCTTCTAGTTGTGTATATTTGGGGATCCCGCACCTGGGGCGAATCCCCTGATTATACAAGTGACGCGTTAATGTTTGTACACACCTTATTACACACTAGGTCTATTATTCAGCATCGCAAGTAGCGAGGAGTCGAGACACACATCCAGTTCAGTTGAACTTTACCGCGAGAGAGAAAGATCCAGAAGGATCAAACCATTGAACTCTCCAAGAGAGAGGACCCGATGCTAAAGATCGGGCGCGCCCGGAGGAGCTGCTTGCGCCGACCGCCAGGGTGCGCCGCAGCGGCTGGCTCATGTGAAGGCGCCATGCCGTGCGCGGCAGCAGCGGGTTGATTCGAAGGCGCCACAGCTACTCCCCCCCGAGTGACGACGTCCGGTGGCGGAAGGAACGTAATTTTCCTCTGTGGAGAGGCAGTCCGGAGCTCCGGCGGCGGGCCTGGAACGGCCGGAGAAGGCGGCAGCGGCGGCGCCGCCGAGGGCACAGCACGGGGAAGTGGCGGCGTTGGAAGCGTAGGGCCCTTGGCGGGTGCGTCCCCGCACTCCAGGTACGCAGGCTTGAGCCCGTCGGTCGAGACGGTCCTTTCGGTGCCGTTGAGACGGATGACAAAGGTCCTGTCATTCAGCCTGCGGACGACCTCATGTGGTCCTGTGTAAGGCGGTTCGAGCGGCCTTTTAATGGAGTCGACCCGTTTGAAAACGTGAGAGCAGGTGCGTAGGTCATCGGACACGAAAGGCCGGGGCTGAGTATGCCTCGACGCTGGGACCGGGCTGATGGTTTGAAACAGAGAGCGAAGCTTGCCGATGAAACTGCCTGGATCTTTTTTTTTTTTTTTTTTACCTGGGGGAAATCTTCAAAAGACAGGGCCGGGGTAGTGCCGGATTCTACCGGCTAAAACCCCCACGGTGCTCCTTCCTCGACGCTTTGGCCGGGCCCCGGGAACTCTAAGAACACATCCGGTGCTCGGCCACGCCCAGCGGCATAGCCGCCCATACTCAAGGGGCCAGTACAGGCCCCCCAACGCGCAATTTTTTATGGCGACCACCTCCGCTCGAAGTGTTTTGAGGGTGCGGCGGGTGGGCGCCGGGCCCGCCCGGGGGGGAGGGGGGGGGAGCGTTGGCGGTCGAGCGGGGGCTCGGCCGCCTTCATGCGCTTCCGGGTTAGTGGCGACGAGTGCGGTGCTCCCACCCGTCGCACCCTAGGTCACCCCCCCCCCCCGGGCGGGCCCGGCGCCCACCCGCCGCACCCTCAAAACACTTCGAGCGGAGGTGGGATCTCTTTTCCGGATCCGCTCAGCCTCCTCCTTCTGCGAGATAACATCGACGGCCACGACCTCTCGCTCCGGGCCATCTCCAAAACGACAGTCCGAAGCGAGAGGTCCCAGCCAAGATTTTGGCGCAGGACACGGCGCTGAGGAGCCCACGCTGGGCGCTCCTCCAGTGTATGCTGCGGCGTATCCTGCGCCTCCCCACAATGGTGGCAGTGTGCCGTCGGTTCCCTACCGATGCGACAAAGGTACTCACCAAAACACCCGTGACCTGTGAGCACCTGTGTCACACGATAGGTGAGGGCGCCCCACTTCCTGCCGATCCAGCCTTCGAGAATCGGCAGGAGAGCCACGACGACTCGCCGGCCCGCAGCGCGCGGCAAATCTTCTAGTCGTTGCCGCCAGCAGGCCAGCGAGCCCAAGCGGGCCCGGCGCCTCAACGCTTCAATCGCTTCCTCTGGCGGGTCCATGCCCCTCTCGCGGAGGCCGGCGCGGGCGTCATAGACCGCTGCCAGCTCCTTCGCCAAGAGGTCCATCGGTAGTAGACCCGCCAGAAGCGTCGCCGCCTCGGCAGAGATGGTACGGTACCCCCGCACCACCCTGATGGCCAGCAGGCGCTGCACCTTGTCGAGCAGTTTCCTGCTCCGCCCGCTGACCGAAAGGTCTCGCGACCACACGGGGGCACCGTACAACGCCATGGCGTGTACTATCCCCGCATAGAGACGGCGAACTCTCATGTCCGGCCCCCCGACGTTAGGCAGCAGCCGCCCCAAAGCAGCTGCCGCCCTATCAATTCGGGGGGATAAGCGATTGAAGTGATCGTCAAAGCGCCACTGGCTATCCAAGGTGAGGCCCAGGTACTTGAAACCTGGTCCCACCTGGATGACGCCCTCACCAACCCGCACCCACGACCGGGGCGGCCCCTGAAACCGAGGCTTGTTGTGAAACCACATGGCCTCGGTTTTTTCATGGGCTATTCTAAGCCCCAGTGCGCGGATGCGACCGACGACACACGCCACCCCCAGCTCGGCGAGGCGTATGGTCCTCCTCCACGTATCACCCCCGGCGAGAACTAGTGTGTCGTCCGCATAGCAGACGACCTTCACACCTGGGGGGAGTACGGCCCGCAGCACTCCATCATACGCCAGGTTCCACAGGAGCGGTCCCAACACCGACCCCTGCGGAACCCCGCAGTGTATCTCCCTCCGGTGGATACCTCCATCCCGGCCCGTGTTCTCTACCCACCTGTCCCTCAGGTAGTCCCCGATGACAGCCTGAAGATAGGGTGGCACCTGATGGTAGTCCATCGCTCCCCTAATGCTCTCTCAGGGCAGGGTGTTAAAAGCATTGACAATGTCAATGCTGACAGCCAGTACCACCCCGCCCAGGGAGACCACCTCCTCCGAAAGGGACCGGACGCGTTTGATGGCGCCCACCGTGGACCGCCCCTTCCGGAACCCGAACTGGCTGTCATCGAAGTCGGGACCACTCTCGGACAGGTGCTGAGCGAGGCAGGCCGCAATCACCCTCTCGAACAGTTTGCCCCCCTCATCCAGCAAGCAGATGGGCCGGTACGCGGAGAGAGATTCCGCGGGCTTACCTTCTGTTGCGTATTCACAGTCGCCTCGGGCGGGCGACCAATGGGCGCACGCGACGCGCTCGCCCGAGATCAATCATTGCGGTCGATACTCAGGCGATACTCTATGTAAACGCGCCTGCTAATCAGTAGCGCCGCGTCGCGTTCTTCTCGGGCAATTGTTCTCTCGCGGTTTTCCTCGTGCGCTCGACGGCCATTACCGCTCTCTGTATAGTCGTGTTCAGGTGCTCTTATCCTCTTTGCAAACCGTAGTGAGAAAATCAGGTGCATTTCTCGTTCTGTGCTCAGTGGGAAGTGATTGTTACAGCGCAGGGATTATATTAAGACGCTTTGGTGCCCCTCAAACATTGTATTCCATAGGTTAAGTGCGAATAGTTAATAAAGCGTGTTCGTGCCTCCTCACCCACGTGGACATTTTTGTGCCGGCCACGTGCCGTGTGGCGTAACTTTGTGCTAAAGACTCCTCACAGCAACACCCGCGTCAACCAGTTTCCTCAGGCACTCCTCTAGACTATTAAGAATAAAAACATTTGTGGTCCTTCGAGCTGGATTAAACGCGAATGATGACGGAGCACGACGCCAAAGTGGCCGGCCAGATGAGCCGCTTTCGCTTTATAAAGCGACTCGAGACGGAGTCACGACAGGCACCTTTCAAGACAATTCACCCAGAGGCGGTGCGGACGCAGCTGGAGCATCTCCAACAGGCATGGAAGATGTTCGACGAGCAGCACAATCGCTCGTGCGAGCTGCCGCTGCTAGACTTCCACAAACTAGAATACACCAACGATGGGGTGTATGACGAGTGTCAGGACCTGTACACCAAGGCGATTACGGCACATCGCATTCTGCAAGCCGAGCAGGCGACTCAGGTACCCATCAACGCACCTCCGGCCACTACTCAGGTTCTTTCTCGGGCGATCGTACCGCAAGTGGCGCTACCCTCATTCGCCGGTGACTTCATCGCTTGGCGACACTTTCGGGACACTTTTGAGTCCCTTGTGCTGAGGAACACGCAGTTCCCCCCGCTGGAAAAGCTGCTCATCCTCCGAGCGGCCCTCTCAGGGGAAGCAGCGCGGCGTATTGATACGCTACCGGTCGAGGCAGCCTCATTCGACCTGGCTTGGCAGAGACTCCTCGACCGGTACGAAAATTACCGAGTGCTGGAAGGGGAACTTCTCGACGGACTCCTCGGGGACGGCACGCAAGGCACGCGCACTGCCGCCAGTATCGACGACATCGTCGCCTCAGTGACGGAGGCGCTGTTTGCGCTCCGCACCCTGGGGACGCCCACCGGACAGTGGGGACCGATAGCGGCCAGAATCATGGTTCGGCGAATGGACGACACCACTCGGGCCCTCTGGGAGATGGCGCTGGGAGCCCAGACCACGGCGCCCACGCTCGAGCAGGTGCAGAGCTTCCTCCAAGCCCAGGCCCGCGGGCTGGAGAACCAGGAGCGCGGGCGAGCTCCTCAGGCAAGGGTCTCCTCGGGTGCGATGCCAAGGGCATGCACTCAGCAGCCCGCCATCCACACTCAGGCCCGTTCTCGGCCTCCCGCAGGAGCCAGGTCCCACGCAACAGTCTCAGGACTGTCGGAAACTCCCCGACCACGGCTCTGCGAGCTCTGCGGCGCAGAGCATTTCATCGTGGCCTGCCCCGAATTCCGCAGGTCAAACGCGCGGCAACGACGTCAGGCGGTGGAGCATCTGCGGCTTTGTTACAATTGCCTTGGCAACCACAACGTCGTCAATTGCCGCAACCAAAAGAGGTGCCAGCATTGCGGAGGACTCCATCATACTATGATTCACCTCGAGCCGGCCCATCCTCAAGGCACTCCTCAACCCCAGACAGTCACGACAACAATCTACAGGGCCGCACCCGCTGCTGAGCCAGCCCCGTCAGAGCGCGAGGAGACCAGAGTTCCCACGCCTCCACCAAGACCACGCACGCCTTCCCCCGCACCGCTCGCCATTTTTGACGCCGACAGTCAGGGGCTGCGACCGCACTACCTATCGAAATGGCAGGGGATATCAGGGCGGGGTAAGACCCCCCCGGAATAAAACGGTCCTTCTCTCGCCGGTAGCCACTCACTCTCAGGAGTCTAACCTCGGGACACCCTCAGGAACGGACACCTCCACGGACCATCCTCAACCGGGCACCCCTCACACCACACCGGGCACTTCTCACTCAACCCCACCGGCCAGCGCACTCACACCCCCACCATCTGGGATCCTCAGGCCGAACGTGCTGCTGGCCACGTGTCAGGCCGCCACCTTGTCAATCTTTGGCATCACGCATCAGGTACGCATTCTGATTGACCCCGGTTCAGAGCTCACTTTTGTCTCAGAGCGAACGGCGAAGACGCTGCGGCTGGAAGTCCAACCCTCCAACATACGGGTCAGCGGCGTCGGAGGGACCCACTCAGGATCGACCCGGGGCGCCATGGTAGTGCGCCTCACTTCGATCTACGACCGGACCGCGGGACTCACCATCACGGCGCACATCCTCAAGAGGACTACCACATGGCTGCCCTCATTTGCGGCGCCGGAGTTGTGGTGGCCGCATCTGCAGGGAATCCCTCTCGCCGATCCTGACTTCCTCACCCCCGGAGAGATTGACTTTATTCTGGGGGCAGACGCCTATGGGCAGTTGCTGGAGCCCGGCGTTCGTAAGGGGGGGCCTCAGGAGCCAATCGCCCTCCGCACCCTACTAGGATGGGTCGTACTCGGCCCGGTCGATGACGGGCGAGCCGGTCAAGCCGCAACCACGCACTCGGTCGCGATCGACCACCAGTTGCACGATCTTCTCGAGCGCTTCTGGATTCAAGAGGAGTCGACTATCAGGACTACGGCGAGCCTCACCGAAGACGAGCTCGCCTGCGAGAAGCACTTCATGGCGACGCACACCCGAGACAGATCAGGACGATACGTAGTCAGGTTACCCCTCAAGGCCCCGGCGACTAGTCTGGGCGATTCTAGGCCTACCGCGCAAGGAGCGCTTCGGCGGCTGCTCAAACGGCTCTCAGGCGACGATCATTATAAGGAGCTCTACGTGTCATTCATCCGTGAGTACGAAGAACTTTCTCATCTCCGGAAGCTTTCGCAGACCGCCCCAGAGCCATCCTCGGTGTACTATCTTCCGCACCACGGCGTCCTCAAGGAACAGAGCCTCACCACAAAACTCAGGGTCGTATTCAACGGATCCGCTCCGACCTCCTCCGGTCGCTCCCTCAACGACATCCTCTACACGGGCGCCAATCTCCAGGTCGACATCGCCGACGTCATCCTTTGGGTTCGGAAACACCGCTTCCTCTTCGCTACGGACATCACCAAGATGTTCCGCCAAATCAGGGTGCACTCAGGTGATTGGGACTTGCAGCGCATCCTCTGGACGGACGAACAGGGCGCCCTCACCCCGTGTCAGCTCACCACAGTTACCTACGGCACCCGTCCAGCGCCGTTCCTGGCCGTGCGGGTTCTCCTCCAGTTGGTGGCAGACGACGGACACCGGTATCCACTGGCCATCGCACCTCTCACAAAGGGGCGATACGTCGACGATATCTACGGCGGGTCAGATGATCGGAGGGAGACTCAGGAGATAGCACGCCAAGTAACGGCCCTCTGCAAGGCGGGCGGATTCCCGCTGGCTAAATGGGCCAGCAACGACACGGAGCTCCTCCAAGCCGTCTCTCCCGAGGCCCCCGCTTCGGACCTCGCACACCCCCTCGAAGACGCTGGCGTCAAGATTTTGGGACTCTCGTGGCATCCTCAGGCGGACGACTTCAGGTTCCATGCACTCCCGGCCACCTCAACCTCAGTCACCAAACGGGCGATACTCTCAGAGGTCGCACAATTATACGACCCTCTTGGCTTCCTCGCACCGGTCATCGTACGCGCCAAGATGCTACTTCAGGAACTCTGGCTGGATAAGTTAGGCTGGGACGATCCTCTGTCTCCTCAGACGTGTCAACGGTGGCATCAATTTCGGACGGACCTCGTTGAACTGCGGCAACTCTCGATTCCACGCTGGCTGCACCTCACACGAACTACGCAGGTGGAACTACATGGTTTCTCAGACGCCTCTCAACTAGCCATGGCAGCGGTCGTCTACGTCAGGGTCTCCTCCATGGAATCAGGGCCGGTCACCACTCTGGTAAGCGCCAAAACACGAGTTGCTCCTCTTAAGCCACTCACGATTCCCAGGTTGGAACTCGGTGCTGCGGTACTTCTCGCCAAACTCGTCAAGCACATTCAGGAAACTCTCGAGCTCGTCGGTGCACCCACATTCCTCTGGACCGACTCCACCGTTGCTCTCACTTGGATCCTCAGTCACCCCTCACGATGGAAGGACTTCGTCCGCAATCGAGTGGTTACCGCTCAGGATCTAGTCCCACGCGCACAATGGCGCTTCGTACCAGGCAAGGACAACCCCGCCGACTGCGCGTCGCGCGGGCTCACACCGGCTCAGCTGTCGCACCACTCGCTATGGTGGAGCGGCCCTCCTTGGCTGGCTCTACCGCAACAGGATTGGCCATCATCAATGCCGCGACCTGACCCGAAGGCAGACCTCGAAGAGCGGCCAGGACTCACCCTCGCATCGACGGCATCGGAACCTCACCCGCTCTGGGAACTAATTCACCGGTATTCGTCTCTCACCCGACTTCTCCGTATCACGGCACTGTGCCAACGAGCCATCGCCAGATTCAGGCGCACCCCGGACTCTTCTCTCAACAACCCGCTCACCTCAGAAGAGATGGAAGCAGCCCGACTACATTGGGTAAGGGCAACGCAGGGTGCTTATTTCTCAGCAGAGCTCAGAACCATGGCACGCGGACAACACCTCTCACGGACGCATCCCCTAACTCGGCTCACGGCCTTCGTCGACCGCTCGGGCATTCTCAGAGTGGGCGGTCGGCTGCGCAATGCGGAACTCGAAGAGGGAACGAAACACCCCTTCATACTGCCTCGGGACTCGCCACTTACTCGCCTCCTCATCTCGGACGCCCATTTACGGACTCTCCACGGCGGTACTCAACTGACGCTGGCCCACCTCCGCAGGACCTACTGGATTATCGGGGGTAGGGCCCCGGTACGATCTCATATCCTCCACTGCACACGCTGCGCTCGACAACGAGGCGTGCGAGCCCAACAGCTCATGGGGCAGCTACCTCCGTCCAGAGTGACGCCCTCTCGGCCCTTCCTCAACACCGGGGTAGACTACACAGGACCGGTCACTCTCAAGACTTGGCGAGGTCGCGGGGCCAAGACGCACAAGGGCTGGCTCGCGATCTTCGTCTGCTTCGTCACCTCGGCAGTCCACCTCGAGGCCGTCTCTGATTGCTCTACGGATGCTTTCATCTCGGCGTTCCGACGCTTTGTGGGAAGAAGAGGCATCTGCGGGTCACTCCATAGCGACTGCGGCACCAATTTTGTCGGGGCAGATGCCGCACTACGGAAACTATTCACCTCAGGCACAAGGGAGTTTAAAGAACTTTCTCATTTACTCTCAGGCGATGGTACTCTTTGGTTTTTCAGTCCTCCGGCGGCCCCTCACTTCGGCGGGAAATGGGAAGCAGCGGTCAAGTCGGTGAAGCACCACCTGCGGAGAACCATCGGGGACACTCTTCTCACGTTTGAGGAACTGACCACTCTACTGGTACAAATCGAGGCAGTTCTCAACTCCCGACCACTGCACCCGCTGTCTGACGACCCCGACGATCTCGACGCCCTCACGCCCGGCCACTTCCTCATCGGAGCCGCTCTGACGGCAGTGCCTGAACCCTCACTCTCCACGGTACCAGTAGCTCGTCTCTCTCGCTGGCAACTGATACAGCAAAAATTTCAGTACTTCTGGGCACGTTGGTCAAAGGAGTGTCTACAACGCCACTTGGCCATCTCAAAGTGGCACCATCCGACCAACGAAATCAGGGAGAACTCGCTGGTCCTCATCACCGACGAGCGGCTTCCTCCTGCCAAGTGGCCTCTGGCGCGGGTTCTCTCTCTGCACCCCGGAGCCGACGGCCTCACCAGGGTGGTCACACTAAAGACCTCCTCAGGCACGCTAGTCCGACCCATCGCCAAACTCTCGGTGGTGCCGATCTCTACACCAACGGATTAGCCAACGCTGTAGGCTAAGGCGGGCGGAATGTTGCGTATTCACAGTCGCCTCGGGCGGGCGACCAATGGGCGCACGCGACGCGCTCGCCCGAGATCAATCATTGCGGTCGATACTCAGGCGATACTCTATGTAAACGCGCCTGCTAATCAGTAGCGCCGCGTCGCGTTCTTCTCGGGCAATTGTTCTCTCGCGGTTTTCCTCGTGCGCTCGACGGCCATTACCGCTCTCTGTATAGTCGTGTTCAGGTGCTCTTATCCTCTTTGCAAACCGTAGTGAGAAAATCAGGTGCATTTCTCGTTCTGTGCTCAGTGGGAAGTGATTGTTACAGCGCAGGGATTATATTAAGACGCTTTGGTGCCCCTCAAACATTGTATTCCATAGGTTAAGTGCAAATAGTTAATAAAGCGTGTTCGTGCCTCCTCACCCACGTGGACATTTTTGTGCCGGCCACGTGCCGTGTGGCGTAACTTTGTGCTAAAGACTCCTCACAGCAACACCCGCGTCAACCAGTTTCCTCAGGCACTCCTCTAGACTTTTAAGAATAAAAACACCTTCTTTGTGGAGCAGAACCATACGCGCCGTTTTCCACACGGCGGGGAACGTGCCCAGTCTCAGGCAGCTGTCAAACAGCTTCCTGAGCCTCGGGCCAAGGACGTCCAAAGCCAGACCGAGAGCCCTGCCGGGAACACCATCTGGCCCAGGGGCCGCATTCCTGACCCCGAGCTTCTGCACCGCCCCAGCAAGCTCCCCATGAGTGACCCCCAGTTCCGCGGACCAGATGATCGGGTCCGCGGGCGCGGGTTGCACCTCACCCTCGCCAATTCGAGGGAAGAGTGTGTCGATAACCCGCACCAGAAACTGGGGATCAAGTCGCTCCGTTATCGGGGGGCCCCCGTGCCGCAGCTTCTGCAACACGATCTTATAGGGGCGCCCCCAGGGATCCCTATTCAGAGCGTCGAGGAGCTTATCCCACTGTCTCGCCTTGGCTTCAGCTATCGCTCTCTGGAGGGCCCTGCAAGCTTCACGGTAAAGTCCATAAAGCTCGCCTTCCCTCGCCCCATCGCCGCGTTTCTTGCGGTGTGGCGGAGGCCATCTCCACCATAATGTGGAGGTGGACGGATAGAGACTCCAGCTCCTCCGCCACCCTCCACTCCGTCACACGGCACGCAGCGGCGGGTGTCGCCCAGGAGAGGTCTATCACAGACCCTCCATTCCACCGCACGCACGTGTGAACGGAGCCC
This sequence comes from Priocnemis perturbator, assembly GCA_963942575.1. Lineage (NCBI taxonomy): Eukaryota > Metazoa > Arthropoda > Insecta > Hymenoptera > Pompilidae > Priocnemis > Priocnemis perturbator. The sequence goes on along the minus strand of OZ012649.1, from coordinate 1,947,035 downwards.
CGATTCAGGAGTCGGAGCTCATGTCCCGCTGCCCAGGCCTCGACAGCCTCGCCCCTCGAGTCTGTCCTCGGGTTTCCCCACGCTGTGGACTTCGCATTGAAGTCCCCCAGGACCAGTACAGGGCGGACTAAAAACCTCCTAAGGCTATTGCCCAGCCCGCCCAGGTACTCCCCGAAGGAAGCGAGACTGCTGTTGGGCGAGATATAGCACCCTGCGACTATGCACGTTCCCCACCGTATAACAACATAACCCTCTCCGCGTTCGACCAGCGAAAACGGGGGGGATCCTTGCACACTCCTCTCGACTATGCATAGCGAGCCGGATTTATCCCCGAACCAGCTAGGGTGGTTGATGACAGCGTACGGCTCTGATATTATTGCCAGCCCGACCTGCCGCTCCGCCATAGTGTGCACCAGGAGATCCTGGGCACGGCGGGAGCGGTTTAGGTTGGCCTGGAGGAGACGGTTGAATTTTCGGCCTCCATGGCCTCCTCGAGGCCGCCTCCAGGTTGCATCGACTCAGCAGGAGCAGCTACCTCCTCCTGCACGTGCGCGGGCAGCGGTGGCCCCTGCGTAGGTGCGGCCACCGCCGTCACGTTTTTACGAGGGGCTGGCGCACAGCCCTTACTGCCCAGCCTGTGTCCTGCAGGCCGCCCTAAGTCCGTGCACAAAGGGCACATTAGGGGGGCCGTGCATTTGTTGGCATGGTGTGCGGTCCTCCCACACTTAAAGCACCGTCCGCTCCTATCAATGGTGCTAGTACAGCGCTGCCTTACGTGCCCCTTCTCGAGGCAACGGTTGCACTGGAGCGGCCGAGTGATCAGAGGTTCTACTCTAGCAGCCGCCCATCCCACCATCACCCTCCCGCTTTCCACCAGTTTCCTGGCAGCACCATACGGGCACCTCACCCAGGCCGTGCCCAGTCCGGTGGAGGCCATTCGCACCTCCCCGGTCTTCACCTCCGCCTCCGGGCAACCACCAGCCGCGGCAACAGCCGCGGCCACCTCTGCAGAGGTGACCGAATCGTCGAGATCCCGCAGGCGCAATTCCGTCTGCTTCACGGGCCTCGCGACACGCACACCCTTTCCTCCCACCACCTCGCGGAGGCGAGCAGCCACAGCGTCCGCCTTCGAGTGGCTGTCGGCCCCCGGTATCTGTAAAATAAGGCCCCCAGTAATTGCCCTCTTAGGGAACAAAGCTTCTATGCCGAGGTCGGCTAGCCTTGTCTGACTCTTGGCCAGAACCATGACCTCGGAATATGTCGCCTTCGACCCCTCCGGCAAAGTCAGGGTTACGGCAGCAGTCCGAGGCACCCAAGCCGGAAGGGCCTTAGGTTGGGCCCTACCTTTTCCCGCGACAAAACACTTGGTTTGCGGCTGGGCAGCGTAATCCGGGGCAACCGTCGCTCTCTTTGCCTTCCGACCCACTACTCTCGCCCACATTTCCGTGGTCGCAGAAGCAGCGGGCATATCCGCAATCACCGGAGCATCCGACGGCCACGCCTCAGCCCGCGGTTGATCTTTCGCATCCCCGCCCTTCCTCTTCTCCTTCCTAGCCTTCTTGGACCCCTGCGCTGGCGACAGCGTTGCACCGCCAAGAGAGTTCTCCGGCTGGCGGGCAGGGAAAGACGCCGCCGTTGGACACACCGGTTGAAGCTCCTTCCGTAAGGCAGCCAGTTTCCGGTCCACAAGAGCACTGGTGCCCTCGACCAGAGCGTCATCAGATGCCCCGTGGGCCGGACCACGCCCGACCGCCGCATCCGCCCGCGCCGTCTCAAGACGGACAGCAGGAACCGTCGGCTTGGGGGGACTCGCAGGCCCCTCGCGTCGGTGGTTCGTGATCTCCGAGCGAAGCCTAACGGCACAGACGAGGTATAGAATAGACTGCACAAACAATGCATATTTTTGTCACACGGCCGAGGGGCTCTAGAGCCCCCTTACCATTTCCGTGTCACATCCAACGTTACCGGCCACGTGCAGCATCATATCACACCGCTGCCCGTGGTGAGAATTAATACTAAATTCGTTGATTGCACTTGTCACAAGACTGGTAGCGGCAGCGTAAAATATCAGCGCGGTTCTTCAATACAGGCTTAAATTTACGTGTTGTTATTTGTGATGAATGTACTAATAATCAAAGTACTATGAAGAATATGATTTCTGATGATCGTTCGTATGTTATGCACGGAAATTAACAAACAATATATGTAATCTTTGATATTCCGCATATGTAAAAGTTTATAAGAAATCTACTTATAACTTATGATATTATGTATGCTGATGAAAGAATTGCATCTTGGAAAGACGTACGCACATTATGGGAATTAGAAAACGGTGCGGCAACGAGAGCTGCTGTTAAGTTATCAGAAAAACATGTAAATTCCAATTGCATCGAAAAAATGAACTGCCGTTTAACTCTGGAAGTATTTAGTTGCGGGGACTCAGCAGCTCTCTTAACTCAATCGCAGGAATAGTAGGAGAAATTGAAAGCTCGGCGGTCATGCACCCGGCCGAATTTTTTTACATTCTTAACGACTATTTTGATTCTTCAACCAGCAGAACTTGCAACGATTAAAATCCAAATAGATGGGCATTATCAGAAATTCGATTAAATGCGGAAAATAATTTAAAATATCTATTAAAAGAATGTTCCAAATGGCGCATTATTACGCACAGCGGTCTTAACACTACCACGTTTTCAGGGCTTAAAAATGTCTTTGAAATCTATCTTAGAATTGTGGAATCCGTCTGCTAAAACTTTTCGTTTATCATTGCAAAAAAATATTCTATTCAATTTATCAAAACCTGCTCAATCTCCAAATTGGTTAGATGATGAAGATGAAGCTATAGTTACTCAGAACAGAAGACGAGAGAAGCTGTCGCTTGGCGACATGTGATGGACCCTTTACTCTTGCTCGTCATGAGCTTGCTCTACGAAGCACGAAGCGAGCGGTCGAATCTCAAATGTATACATTCGTCCGAAAGTGATGATATGGCAAACGCGCATTTATTACGTACATTTGGCAACACCGCTAAAGCTATTCATACTTCAATGTAGTTTCAATTTCCACCGTTCATAGAGGTAGAGTGCGCTCGAAAACGTCTGATTTTAGGCGACGTCGGTATTTCAGACCGTGTGACACGCAACCCTATTGTATGTCCGGTCTATTCTATACCTCGTCTGTGCTAACGGTTTCCTCCCGCATTTCGGCCATTTGGCTTCGCAGTTGGAGGTTTGCCTCCTCCAATTGCTGAGCCCGCCCGGAGACTGAAGTCCATTGTATAACCTCAGCCGTCGCGACACGAATTCGCCTGGCAGCCAAACGCAAAGCACGGACATACTGGCCCTTCAGGTTGTTTGACGTGGAGGCTATCGCCTCCACTGTCTCAATCTCGCGGACCACCTCCGCGGCTATGTCAGCTGTCGGCTGCAGCCGAAATTCCCCCGCGAATACTTCCTCCTTAGGGAGGGTATCACGAGGGGGACGCTTCTTCGGCAGTGAAGCGGCTTCATCCACCCAATCGGGGTCCGCCTCCCCGATATCCAGGCGACGGTGCTTTGCCCGGACCGCGTCGGAGGCACCCGCCCAATCCACGGAGGCAGCCGAATGACTGCCCCTCTTTAGCGGTCCTCCACCGCCATTGGAAGCAGACGAGGACCGGGAGCACTCTGACCCCTCGTCAGGCTCCCTTGTACCTCGCTGCCCCATGGTCCGGGCAACCTCCCCGCGAGACAAACTCACGGAACAGGTCGCCGAAAGGCTCGCCACGCCACCAGGGCGCGGCATCTCCTCTTCGACAACATTACCCCCCGACCCCAAAGAAAAAAGAGAATCCATGTTTGGTCTCACGAGTAGGTCGGAAGTACGTGTCCACCCGAGCAGAGCCGCCTTACAACAAGACTTAACATTCTTTGACGACTTACACGAACGGGATCCGGTAGAGAAAGTGGGGGAAATTTTAGAGCCGGACAGGTCGGGAAACGCGTCAGACACAATGGAGTTCCCCACCCGTCCTGCCCGTGCCGAGACTATCGCGCGTCCCTCTACAGGGCCTTTAACACCTATCGCGGAAACAGAAGAAGCGCCGAGAAAAATTCACGATACTATAATTTCGAAACCGATACGGCGATCATTTATACCGACGCCTATGCCCGCGACGCGACCACTGGCACTTTCGACACCGATTCCTCCGACAAAAGTAACATTACCAAAAGACGTACCGTCACGACGACTATACGCTGACCGACCACCGAACGCAACTATCGTCGGAATCCCCGTGAGCGAGAGTGTGCCTTGCGAGCCCGATCGGTCTCTTCCACCGAGCCTACCGGTGCATAAAATAAGGAACGGAGTAAAGCCTGTACGATATTCGCGCGAGAATTTAACAGCACGACGGGGAAATATAGCCCATTTCATAACAGCTGATTGCGAATTCGACAATACCGTATCGCGCTTGTTAGTGGAACTGCGTGCAATTAACATCGAAGATATGAAGTCCGTTAGTCCAACAGAAGGGAAAATTTTAGTTACACGCTACAAGAAACATTTTATTTACAGCATAGTAGTAGCAAAAAGATTTTACGATACCCCCACTGTCACTGAATTCAGGGACGGATTGATTAGTCTACGGGACGTTTTAACCAGCTACGGGCAAACATCGTGCGGGTTGTCACTAAAAGGAGACATCACGGAAAAACTATCGTGCGGAGTTTATCCGGACTTACTAAACGAAATATTTGAAGGTTCCGGAATAACTATTACCTTGTTCACCGGGAACGTCTCGATACCAGCTGAGGCGTTGCGACCGAAAATAATATCCGAACTGCACGCAGGGCGTATGGGTGGTCACAAAGGTGTGACAAAGACTTATCACCGTATTCGGGAACGCTATTATTGGCCGTGTATGAAAAATGAGATCCAAAATTTTATTCGGACTTGCACGGGATGCTTGGAGAAAAAGTTAGTCCGCGCGAAAACGCCCGAACCAATGATTATAACAGACACTCCAATTGAGCCTTTCGTTAAGATATCTTTAGACACTGTCGGTCCGCTTCCCACAACGCCGGAAGGGAACAAACACATATTGACGATGCAGGATAACCTCACTAAATATTGCATTGCAGTACCCGTGCCAGATATAAAGGCGGAAACAATAGCCCATGCGATGGTCACGAATCTTATCCTGCAATTCGGAGCGCCGCGAACGATATTAACACATAGAGGCACTAGCTTTATAAATAGAGTAATTAGGGAAATCGCGCGACTTTTTGATATCGATCATGTGACGACGTCAGGATACCGCCCTCAGTCTAATGGTGCGTTAGAACGCAGCCACATCGTGCTTACAGAATACATAAAGCATTACTTAGATGAATATGACGACTGGGATAGGCTGGTACCGTTTGCGATGTTCTCGTATAACACCTCAGTACATGAAGCTACGAACTTTACACCGTACGAGCTCGTGTATGGTAGAACCGCGCGATATCCGAGCTTGATCGCCGTGGACGAGAGGAGTGATACGTACTCTGCGTATCTACGGGAGCTTATCCCCCACCTTTCGGAAATGCAGATCGCGGCAGGAGAAAATCTATTAAAGGCGAAACAGAAATCCAAGGTGCACTACGACGCGCGCGCGCGGCCGCTTGAGGCGAAAAAAGGCGACATGGTGCGGGTCCTTATCGAGCCCAAGAGAGGTAAATTTGGCAGTCGATATCGGGGTCCTTACCGCGTTGTAAGGAGGCTGGAGGGAAATACCGTGTTGCTGGAGACGGAGGAGGGTAAACGTCTTCTCAAGCACGCGGATAAAGTCTTACCTATGACCTAAGATTCTCTCTCTCTGAGTGAGGAACAGCTTCACACATTCGCCTCGGGCGCGAAAGTCGTTAATAAAACTTTACAGCCGGCTTCCTGCGAATGCCGATCTCCCCGTGGAGTGGCGACGGCATGAAATAACCTTTGCCTTGGTATCATAATATAAACATGTAATATCTTACGATGCTTCGAGATGAAACCAGCGAACTTGGAGATAAACCGCCTGTTCGTCGCCCGGATGTCCCCAAACACCCGGACGGGCCAACTCCTAGAGGCGTTCAAACCAATGGGAGCCATACACGCGGTGGTGCGACGCGGGCACACAGGGGCGACGGGGTTCGTCACCTTCCGGACGCCCGAGGAGGCGAGGGCCGCCATGGAGGCGACGCAGCGAACTCCCATCACTCTGCGCAAAAGAGTCCTGGGGGTACAGATGGCTGACGCGTGGCACGATCGGGGACCGTCCACGTCAGCCGTCGTGGACCCTGACGTGATGCAGCCGTTCGATGGACTCGGCTACCATGAGCCGTACGGACAGCCCTTGCCGATAGAAGTCGTGGCGCTGCTGGCGCCCTTTCTACCCTTTAGAGACTTGGCTCGGATGGAGCAAGTCAACCGAGTGTGGCAGGAGGGAGTGCGACGCGGCCTGAGTTCCATTCAGGTGATCCGCTCAGAGGATTGGCGCTGGCCGACTTATAGGAGCGAACCGGCTCCTACTAACGACGCAATCAACTGGCTGTTGCGGCGTTGTGCGGCAAGGCTCCGAGCAGTGCACCTGACGGATCCTTGCGCATGCGGGGCACTGCGGCCACAATTAGTTACCATAATAGCGTCGTGGGCGGCAGGACTGGAGGAGCTGGATGTTTCCGGCCTCCGTATTCTCCCGTCCGGTCTCCGGGCAGTATCCGATCACTGCAAATCGCTGAAGAGTCTCACCGTAGGGGAGAGCAGCGGGCCGATAGACAGCGAACTGTTTTGGGTGTTCGTCGCGAATAAGTTAACGCATTTTGCCGCGCTTGAATCGGGGATGAATGGGAGCTCATTCCGCGCTCTTGGTTCGGGGCTCCAGCGGTTGGAATTAAAGCGTGCCGCGGTTAGATCGTCCCATTTAGCTGCGCTGTTAGAGAAAAACGCCGCGCTGGTGGAGCTTATTATAGACAGGCCAAAACTCTTCGAGGAAGAGGTATTAACGGCCCTGGGGCACAGCAGAGCAGGGGGGGTGACTATGCGACGCCTGGTCCTGAAATACTGCGACCAGAGAGACGAGGCGCTGGAGGAGGAGCTAGACGACGCGGCAGAATATGGAGAAGTCGCCAACATCTTCGAGCTGGGGTATGGCTCAGTGACGGCAGCACTCTGGTTACCAGCCCGATTCACCGGGGTCACAGAACTGTGTGTCGAGGGTTGCGGTTGGGTGGACGTAACGTTCGTCGAAAAACTAGGGGAGCACATGCACCAACTGGAGGAGCTCGATATAAGGGGCTGCACCAACGCCCGAGGACAGTTCGCTCTGGACGCTCTGGGTGAGCTTCCTCGTCTCCGTGTCCTGGACATGAGTTATATGCATCCAAGTGTGGGGGCGCAGTTCCTTATGCGTCTACGCACTCTTAAGGAGTTGGTGTGCCGGGAGAACGAGGGCGTGACAGACGAGGATATCTGCGGTCTGGTAAGGCACTGCGTTACCATTGAACATGTGGACGTGGAAGGGTGCTTGGGGGTGGGGCCACCCCTAATAGAGTGCGTGCTAGAGGTGATGCGGGGAGACCCCCGTGGCGTACGATTCCGGCTCATGGTAGGAGGCACAAGCGCCGTACATCATCGCCGAGATCGGCGAATGCTCCACGTCTCTATAATATATATGCGCCGAACCGTCAACCCCTACGCGTGAGATTTCCGCGCGACACATCATCGGGGACGATGATGATTCCAAGGGGGGGAGGATGTTACGTCCCAGTGTAACTTTTTGATTTTTCCTTTTCTTTTATTATAATTTTTCAAATTAAACTCTCTTTTCTTTCCTTTATTCCGGCCGCCGGATTTACGAATTATTCATAATGACTTAGGTCCATCGCAACCGGTGCGTTGTTAGAGTATTAGTTCTAAAATCATGATTATTCTATTTTTCCTCCAGGCCGCGTATACGAATTACTTGTATCACGGCTTAGCCTCATCGTATATGTGGTACTGTCGAGTTGTAATATGTAGTGGAATTCCCTCACCGTGGAATCATATTCGTCCCATCGTATATATATAAGTAGATGTAAGTAGTTATAAGTGTGCGAGCTGGTATGAATGCGTGAATATAGTATGAGTGTGTGTGTGCGGTATGGACGTATGTGTGTGTAGGCTAAGGAAAAGCGATGAGGTTCCGCGTAATAATTTTTAGTTTCTCTCTCTCTCAAAAGTAAATTATTATTTTCATGGCAATAAGGCATGGCCCAGATATCAACCTAATTTTGTCCAAGCATACATATCAGGAGCGTGCGCTGCTGAAGTTTTGGATGACTGAGTCGAGGCAATCATATTTTATTTGCAATAAAACTGAATAATTAAAAGAGGATAAATGAGCAACCGAAAGTCTCTTGCTGAGCATCGAGCGAGCACAGTAACGCGATATTTGTACACTAAATCGACCGCTGATCGACCGTTTCCATGGTTAAGGTATGAAAAACTGGCCTAGAGCGAGCCCAGGAGCCGTCTCGCGACGGATTTCTCTGGGCAGTTGGCTGTAAAGTCGTGAGGTACGCAGGTCGCTGTCCGAGGATAGCTTAGATATCTTTAATTTACTGAGCCTAAAGTGCATATTCTTTTCGCAGTGTGCAACGATACGGACTCATTAATCCTCGTTAAAGCCTTAGATTGTAAATTCAGTTATTATTTGAGATATAGACTCAGTTTTCCTTTGATTAAGTGAAAGTGCGAAGGTGTGCGCGTTACGTTTTGCACGTGGCCGACAAAATTGCGTCGGACACGTTAGCTTAAGTTTCCTTTTTGATTCCATTTACATTATACTTTTCTTTATTATTTAACTTGAACAGAGCGCGAAGGGTTGTTCCTCGCTCGTATGGCGATTAAAGTCGGAATTAATTATCGAAATATCTGAATAGAAGCACTATCTTCCTGACTTGCCGAACCTTTTAACGGACCAGATCCCGGCTCAATTATCACGGAGCATAGGCAAATCAAGGAAGTTCGAAGTACTAAAATTATCTTTCGATTCGAAGGTATTATCACCGTTTTCCATCAAAACCTTTGAAAATTCCACCGACCTACGCCAGAGGAAGAGCGATAGAGCGAGCGAGCGAAAGAGTGTGAAAGAGAGAGAGAGACAAGGAAAGAGAAAGAGCGAGAAGGAGCGCGTGCGCAAGCCGAACAGATCCGTGTCGTGATAGCGCGAATCAATGAGACGACATAAAATAAAATATAATAATGAATACTTTATTAAGAATGAATATAGTTACTGGCAGAGATTCGGTGTTAAAATGTAGACTAAGACTAAACTCGCAGCGTAGAACATGCTTCTTATATCTACGGTTTGTGAGAAGAGGGGGTTGCGTTGGTAGCCCAGAGAAGGGCGAAGGCGTCCTCCAAGACGTCTCTCTTCTTGGTAAGGGAGTCTCTAGGAATTTAGGCTATCTGGACATCTGTGTACACTCAGATGTCGTCACAGCTGCATGTACTTCACTATCTGTCAATTTCTGGTTACCCGGACGTCATAAAGTATCCCTCGGTACGATATGGGTGGTCAAAAAGGGAAAGCGGCGAAGGGCTCGGTACCTGGGCCCGCTTACATCCGAACGTAACCGAAGACCAGCGACACGGTAGGAACCTCCAGTCGCGAAACACGACGACAAATACCATCTTATTGTATGATCATGCCCGAGTTAAAATCATGGAGAGATCCCGCGGGCACGGTATAACGACTGTGCACGTTCCTCCTGTTAACTGTCGATGGTAAAGGCGTAACTTGTAAAATTACCAGGAGCGCATCCTCACCTTCTGTAAAGGGTGCTCTTATTAAGGCGCATCATTGTCGCGCACTACTCATGAACTTTTCTCTACACTGCGATAATATCTAATGCAGTAATTCTTTTATCGTTATTGAATTCGTAACATATTTGCTCTACTTTTCTTTATATATTCTATCTTTTCTTTATATAATTATTTTCGATTGAATATATCTACTTTTGTTTTCCCCTATACTATTCTTTTGTTGATTTGATCTGTATTGTGACGTCACACCTCGTATACCATAGCATTGTACACCGGCCGAAAACATAACCTCGCGAGAACAATTGGGGACCTGTACGGGTCTTATGAGGACACACGAATCCTATTAGTCCTGCATACAACTAAACGCGATATTAGATTTCAACTTAACTTCTCCGTTTAGCTTGTACCGAATAAACTAGAAAATCCCTCCTCTTCCAGGAAGGGATTAGAATATTGCAATACTGATCTTTAGTTAGATTACCGTTATCTATTGTAACTGGATAACAAAAATATTCAAGCGTTACGACCGGTCGCACGGCAGGCCGCTCGCGGATTTCTCATCGACCGTCTTGACAAACATAAAGTCGTGAAAAGCCTCGCCCGGACGTAACAGTGTCTTCAATTGTCCATGTTCTGAATCTCATGCCATAGAAAATTGTCAAGCCTTCTTGAAACTTGCTATATCAGAGCGAATAATCGCCGCCAGACACGCGTCATTATGCCTTAATTGCTTACGCGCTGGTCCCCGTCCATCGCGGTGCGCGGGTATAAGTTGTAAGATTTGTAAAAAACGGCACAATTCCTTATTGCATTTAATCGACGGCATGCCTCAGGCCAATTCTGAGAATCCTAAGAAAGCATGACTATTGCGTATACCTGTTTCTCATCCAATTAAAGCATTTAACTATATGTGCACTATGCCTACACCGGACTTACTAGTTACCGCAATTTTATATATTCAGGATCGTGACGGAAACAATATTTCATGTAGAGCTCTTTTGGACACATGTTCCAGCAGCAATTTTATTACCGTGGAATTAGCCACGCTATTAAATCTTCCCACTCAATCGTGCGCGATACCGGTCGAAATAATTGACGGGTCGCAAACTACAGCAATGCGTTTATTGTTGGCGACTGTAGAATCACGTAACGGGAAATATACACGCTCACTTTCTTTTTTCATAATTCCGAAAATTTGTCAATTCGTACCTGAGTCATACATCCAGCGTAAAGAGATTAAAATTCGTCGAAATATCACATTAGCTGATCCCACGTTTCATCAACCGAGTAAAATTGATATACTTATCGGTTCAGGAGCCGCGTTAGCTTCATTTTGTGTAGGACAAATTAATCTATCCCCACCTTCGGGGCCTGATCTCATTCTGCAAAAAAGCTTATTTGGATGGGTAATGGGAGGCAGACTAAGTTCCAGTGTGCCTACACATCAAAGGACAAATTGCCATTTGGCAACGTTGTCGTTAGAATTAGATAAATTCTGGGAAATTGAAGAAGTGTCTTTGTTTCCAATATTTCACGCGCATCAGATGGTCGGTATGTCGTAGCACTTCCATTCAATGATAGGAAGTCGCAAATCGGAAGTTCTTATAATAAAGCATTGCATAGATTATATTCCGTAGAAAGGCGATTAAAACGTGATCCGACTCTTTATCAGCGATACGACGCTTTCCTACGCGAATATGTTGAACTCGAACACATGTCTCTTTCACACGACACATCTGCCAACAATGACGGATTTTTTCTGCCGCATCATTGTGTGGTGAAAGAGATAAGTCTTACTACCAAATTACGTGTAGTATTTGACGGATCCGCCAAAAGTAGCACCGGTGTATCGCTTAATGAGACTCTATTGATCGGGCCAACAGTACAGGACGATGTGTTTTCATCGCTTGTGCGATTCCGGGTTCATAATTATGTATTAACCAGTGACATAGAAAAAATGTACCGCCAGGTTTTAGTGCGCGAGGAGGATCGGAAGTATCAAAAACTCCTTTGGCGCAATTCACGCGGGGAAATTTGTTACGAGCCTCGGCCTGACGTGGCGAGGAATTGTCGTCAGTGCCGGTAGGAAAGAAATCGTATGAGAGGAGTGAGCACGCGAGACGCAGGCCTTAACGGATTTTGCACCGCGGCACCCTGCGCTCTCGATACCCTTGGTGATACCTTTGAATAAAGGGGGAATGAGAGGGTTCGGACTACCTTCTTCGAGCCTGGGCCGGTATTGCACGGCTGCACCTCTCAGAAAGTATGGGGGTGAGGGCGATTACTCAGGCCTTGACTGATTTTGCACAGCGGCACCCTGAGCTCTCTGTCTCGACGTGAATACCTGCAAGGCCTTAACTGGTATTTCACAGCGGCACCCCTGCAGATTTGAGGTTATAAGGATATTGTGATTTCTTTTGGCTCGCTGATTCTCCCGAGCGGTAAGGAGAATCAAGTTCGTGAAATTCGAGTGTCTAGGCAAACAAACAACGAGATGTCTCAGGAATATGGAAAACAATTAAATTAAATATATTGAATTGTGAGTCAAAGAGGAGAAAAAGGGGGAATTCCACCCCGACAAACTAAGTAAGGATAAGCTGAATAGGCCACTTATGGCCAGGAGCGCAAAAAATAAACTAATAGATACCACAAGCGGGACCTTTATGCCCATTTATTCACTCTATTTTTACACCTGTTCTCTTCGACGGCTAATTGCGCTCTGCCGCTCCGAAACGCAAGCCGAAATACGCAGGAGTCTCGCAACTTCTTGCGACGCGCCGCGGTAATACATGAAAATATAATAATATCGAGGTTGTCGGTAACGGATGGTGACAGAGGCGTCATTATCGACTGTGACGTCCTGTCTTACAGAATAAAAAAAATACAAGCAAAGCGTTAAAATATAGCAAACACAACGATATTTCAAGTACTATTTCTAACAACGTAAATAACATATAACGCGAATAAATATACAAAATACAAATTATGACTAGAAACGTAAAAAAAAGTCTTTGGATTTCAAGGAGGTGTTATACGAGAACTAAAACTACACCCTTTCCGTGTGGCAGAACGACTAAAATTAACACTGCTCGGAATACGCACAAGTTATTCCTTGCAAAACACGGTAAACGAAAGATTCTTTTCGAGGACCGGACTCTGATTTTACGACTAGATCACGCGGAACACGCACAGGTTGTTCCTTGTAAATGAGAACAGACTGCGAAAATGACTCTCTGGTGATCTTGGTATCACTCTTTCACTGAATATAATACGCTCGGGAATTTCGTACGCAGACCCTTGCACGGTCATTTTCTGAAGCAATCTGGACTCGCGAGGCCTGGCGAACGCCTCTTTTATACGGTTAGACCATAGGCAAGGGGTCTTGGGATGTAAGGAAGTAGATCATCGCGGTGGGGCGCGAATTCGGGGAAGAGCACGTTCCCAACCGTCGCTACGCATACGCTGTGCACGTGATTGCGAGTGGCCACTTCGCTTTGTTAGGGTCCCTACGTCACAAGATCGAGCGCGTCGCGAGATCGGGCGCGTCACTGCATCGGGCGCGTCACTAATTTAGGCGGCGCGTGCTGACGTCACAGCAGGCAAGCAGGCAGGCACGACGTCGCGGGCTGCTGCGCTGGTCGGCACCGCTCGGCGGCGCTCGGCGATGCTCGGCGGGGCTCTACGGCGCGGCACGTCACAAATTAATGCGTATAATTTAAATACGGTCACATACGGTACTTCATCCGCTCCATTTCTCGCAATACGATGCCTACACCAACTAATCGAAGATCACGGCCATGAGTTCCCTTTAGCAGCACAAATTGTTAAGCGTGATTTTTACGTTGACGATCTGTTAACCGGTAGCGAATCTCCAGCCGAAGCAATTAAAATGCGTGAACAAATTATACAGTTACTTCGATTAGGCGGGTTCAACATTCGGCAATGGTCTTCGAATGACCCACAATTATTTCAAGGGTTATCACCTGCCGATAAGAATTTAAATTTATCCATGGATCACAGTGAGTCTATTAAAACACTAGGCATTTATTGGAACTCGCGATTTGATAAGATTCATTATACTGTTGCACCAATTCAATTACAATCTCGAACTACTAAACGCACAATATTGTCGGAGATCGCACGTTTTTTTTATCCATTGGGGCTCCTTGGACCCGTCATCTTGCAAGCTGAATTAATTATGGAAATGTTATGGCAGCAGAAAATTGATTGGGACGAATCGTTACCGGCTAGCATTCACACTGAGTGGAATACTTATATCGCTCAACTGTCGACATTGAATAATATATCGTTTGCGCGAGCGCAAGCTAATCATAAGAGACGCCCAAGATATCCAATTGCATGGATTTTGCGGTGCCAGCGAGAGGGCATACGGAGCATGCATATATTTTAGATCCACAGATCACACCGGTCTGGTCAAAATAGTGCTCGTTTGTGCGAAGTCGCGTGTTGCTCCTCTCAAACAGGGTACGCTTCCCAGATTAGAACTGTGCGGAGCACAACTTTTGTCATCGTTACTCACGTCTATCCGCAATGCTGTCCACGTTAAGTTCAACAAAGTCTTTATATGGTCTGACTCCACTATTGTTTTACAGTGGCTAAATACGTCTCCACATATCTTAAAACAGTTTGTTGCAAATCGGGTCGCGGACATTCAATCTAAAACAGACATCCAAAATTGGCGACATGTGCGCTTTTCCGACAATCCCGCAGATTCATTATCGCGAGGACTTTATCCGTCTGAGTTTGTGTCAACGCCGCTCTGGTTATATGGTCCCACTTGGCTCATATTGCATGAACCACACTGGCCAATACTCAAAATTACAGTACGAACTGACATACCAGAAACACGGAATACACATTGTTTTTCAGTAACTATAGTAGAAAATTAATTGTTGCATCGCTACTCTAGTATTACAAAATTGAGACGTGTTATCGCCTACTGTTTAAGGATCAGAAAAACAAATATATACAAGGGGGATATTTCTCCGGATGAGTTACAGGCGGCAGACATCCGATTAATTAAACTTGTACAAGTCGAGGGTTTTTTCGGTGATCTACAGACGTTGCGGCAAGACGGACGAACCGATCCAAAAAGTAAAATATATTCATTAAACCCGTTTTTAGATCCAGACGGTATCATACGCGTTGGGGGACGAATTAAAAATTCATCCATTCCATTAGCACAACGGCATCCAATGATTTTACCGCGTTCACATTTCGTCACGGAATTGCTTATACGCGACGCACATGTCCAACAATTACACGCGGGTGCTCAAGCGACATTATACGCAATGAGACAAAAATATTGGCTCCTCGACGGACGTAACCACATAAGAAAGGTCATTCGTCAATGCACTCGGTGCTGCCGCGCTAAGCCTCATACAATGGCCAACCTGATGACCGACTTACCTAAGGTTCGTGTCAATGAAGCTCGACCCTTTTCCAATGTAGGTGTCGATTATTGTGGCCCAGTTTATATCAAAGAACGTAAATTTCGCAATCGTGGTAAGGTCAAAGTTTATGTCGCAATTTTTATTTGCTTGGCCGTAAAAGCCGTCCATTTAGAGGTTGTTTCTCTTCGTACCTTTAAATGGTACGAGGAAGGGCTGGGAAAACTGGGGACAGTTTTAGAAGCGGGAAAGTGACAGTTTTAGGAGTGACGAGTTTTCAGGAAATGGTAGGAGTGGAATTAACGAGAAGTTGTAGAGAATGAAAGAAAGTAGGATGATATGGAGATAATTCATAAGATGGATAGTAATGTGGAGAGAGGCTAACGCTGCAGGAAACACTATGGATAGGAATAACGAATTTCTGCACTGTTATACACTCACTTTTATTTGTCGTATAAGTACCGTTATTTTCTCTTCGGTGGTCACAATAAGAATCGAACGCGGGAACGCCCGTAGTCAGTCGATAGGTGGTCACACACACACCCAAAATCGGTGTACGCGGGAATCGGTGATAATTACCTGTCCTCTCGCGAGGGGGCTACGGAGAGGTAGACCGCGTAATTTAAAGACGCTCCGCAACATACCACCCGCCTTCGTTCGACCGGAGAACGAAAGTGGTGGGGCGCGCTGGGTGTACGGACGCATTCCGATAGCGTGCGTCATCAAAGTTTACATCAGTTATGAATGGTGCGTAGTGAGTCGTAGTACAGAGGTGACTAGTTGCACAATGAATACGGAAACGCAGATGTTACAGTATGGAGCGCCAGAGTGTCTGGTCGGTGTTTGCACAAGATTTCGAGTTTCGCATAAAATTACAGGACGAGATACGCAAGGTAAGTAAGATATAAACTAAATTAGGGCGATTTGGACGGCGGCGACGGCGTGGAAGCTCTCGGCTCGGTTTGGTCTATTGGCAATACGCAGATTTGTGTAACAGGGCGCTTGTAGATTCCGAACGCGGTACATATTTCTACAACGCGAACTAACCCATCCCGACCGGGTATGGCATTTATGACTCGACCTAGGTTCCACTTACAGGGAGGCAAATGCGGATCCTTAATAATGGCTAGATCTCCGATCTTCAAGTTAGGCTTAGTGGAATGCCATTTTTTACGTTGCTGGAGAGAGTTGAGATAGTCGTGCGACCACACTCTCCAGAAGGACTCCTGCATCTGTTGCACGTATTGCCATCGGGAAAGCCTATTCTCCGGAATATCAAGTACGGAGGGAGAAGGGACGGATTTAAGGACCGAACCAACTAAAAAGTGGCCTGGCGTTAAAACGTCGTACGTTTCTGGATCATCGTATAACGGGGTGAGTGGTCGCGAGTTTAATACGCACTCTATCTTACAGAGTAAGGTGTTAAATTCCTCGGAAGTGGGAGTGGACGAGCCCATGATACGCTTGAGGTGAAACTTCACGCTCTTCACTCCCGCCTCCCAAAGTCCACCGAAGTGGGGGGAGGCCGGCGGAATAAAATTCCATTCCACGCCGTCAGTAGCAAGATGATTGGGGAGCTTGGGGTCTTTTAGAAGCGCCTTTAAGTTGCGCGATAATTCCTTGTCTGCCCCGATAAAATTGCTCCCATTATCTGAGAATACTTGGGCAGGCAAACCTCGCCGCGCTACAAAGCGGTCAAAGGCTGCGAGAAAGCTTGCAGTGGAGTAGTCAAAAGCACACTCCAAATGGATGGCCTTGACACTCAGGCACACAAAAATAATAATATATCCCTTATGGGACTTATGCCCTCTTCCTTTATAGGTTCGGATGCAAAGAGGCCCGGCGTAATCCACTCCTACGGAGGAAAAGGGGCGTGAAGGGGTAACACGTGGAGACGGGAGATTACCCATACGCTGGGAAGAAAGCTCGGCCCGATGGCGAGCGCAAACGACGCAGGTGCGGATGATCTGTTTCACCAAAGATCTCGCATTTACCACCCAATAGTGTTGCCTAAGAAGGTTTAGTGTAACCTGAAGTCCCCCGTGCAGTGAAATCTCATGGTAATATATGATTAATAATTTAGACACCCTACATGCGGGTAGTAAAAACGGGTGTTTCGTATCATAGGGCAGTATTGCGTTTGTCAGTCTACCACCAACCCGAATCAATCCCCGTTCATCGATAAAGGGGTTAAGTGCACGCAGGGATCTTTGTTTTATACCCTGATCCGGTAACTTTAAGGACTGGATCGTACTCGTAAAATATGCCTCTTGAACTAACCTACAAACAACATACATGGCATGCTTTAATTCAGAGCACGTTACCTGAGGAGTCACTGCACGTTTTGCACGCTGTGTGAAACTAATAAATCTATAAACGTAAGCCATGACGCGGAGCAGTTTTGGCCAAGAGGACACTCTTTCTGGTAACGAGAATTCCCATATTATCCCCGTGTTAACTTGTATTTCGTTCTTACGCATTTCCGGGTGGTCGCACAAATCAAACGAGGTGTCGCTTAAAGGCCAGCCGGAAGGATCACTTGACAGCCACGTGGGCCCCGACCACCACAAGCGGTGTTCAAGAAGGTGGGAGGGAGGAATTCCGCGAGATGCGCAATCGGCCGGATTGTCAGCCGTTGGTACGTGCCGCCAAGTGGCGTTGGGAAACGAGGTGTGTATCTCCGAGACTCTATTCGCAACGAAAACCTTCCATCGAGAAGGGTGGCACTGCAACCATGAGAGGACTACCGTGGAATCGGTCCAACAATAAATCGGATGGCTTGTCATTTTTAGAGTCGTGGTGACGAACTTCAAAGCTCGGGTCAGCAGGACAGCCGCACATAATTCCAATCTAGGGACACTAATAGTTTTAAGAGGTGCTACTTTAGTTTTGGCGTAGATCAAGGAGGTCTGGCAGGGATTGGAAGGGGAGAATACCCGCAGGAATATACACGCGGCATATGCAGAGTTCGACGCGTCACAAAAACCGTGGATTTGCAAATCTGGGTTAGAGGGAGACTGGCCTGTCCAGCGAGGGATCTGGACCTTATTAATTTGTTGTAAGTCCTCCTGGTATTTGCGGCAACGTTTGTCTAGCTCTTTGGGCAAAGGAGAATCCCAATTGACTCCACTTAGCCAAATAGATTGCATAAGTATTTTTGCAGCAATAATTACCGGCGCAATCCAACCCAGAGGGTCAAAGACTCGAGATATTAAGGACAGGAAAGACCTTTTAGTGGTCGCGACAGAAAATTCCGACACTTGGAAATGAAATGAGTCTCGCGAAGGGTTCCAGAACATCCCAAGGATTTTATGATGGGACTCCTCACCCAGATGTTTAAGGGTTGCGTCCATAGTTGAGAGCTGGGCAAGTTCGACGAGCAACTGTGCGGAATTGGTGGTCCATTTGTGACAGTGGAACCCGCCTGAATCGAGAAGTTTCTGTAAGTCGTCCACCAAAGGCCTTACCGTCTCAACCGACTCTCCTCCGAACATAATGTCATCAACATATACGTTGTTGTTTAGGATGTCCGCAGCGCAAGGGAATTTGTGCTGCTCGTCTTGGGCTAGTTGCTTGAGAGTTCGGTTAGCTAAGAAGGGGGCACACGCTGTCCCATAAGTGACGGTGAGCAAACGAAATGTACGTAGCGGCTGCGAGGGATTGTCGCGCCAAACTATACGTTGGAAATCGGTATCGGGAATCTCCACCTTGATTTGCCTAAACATCTTTTCTAAATCAGTGGCAACGACCACTCTGTGACTTCGCCACTGGAGTATAAGACCGCTCAAATCGGCCTGGAGCTTTGGTCCAATCAGAAGATGGTCATTTAAAGAGGACCCGTTTGTGGACTTAAAGGAGGCGTTGAATACAACGCGAACCTTCTTTGGATCATTCGGGTTCTTAAACACTGCGTGATGGGGGAGATAATAACCGGGATTACCCAAACGTTCTGAAAATGGGATTTCTTCCATGTGACCTAATTGCGAATATTCTTTTAGGAAGTCGGAATACGCCGTTAGGAGGTCAGGATTTTTGAGGAGTCTGGCTTCCTGCCGGAAGAAGGCACGAGTAGCGGAGTCCTTGGTATCACCAAGTGACGGAGGACGGAGGCCCTTGAAGGGCAAAGAGACAGAGAACCGTCCATCAGGGAGGCGTCGGTGTGAGCGTACGAAATCCTTTTCTGCGGCTTGTTCTTCCTCCGAACAGACGGGAGTACACGGAATTTCTTCCAGCTCCCAAAATCTACGCAAGGACCCATCGAGAGTTTCGATAGAAGTGTGGTTAGCTACCACCCGCCGTGAGGCCGGAAGTTGTTGAGAAGGGGGGCCGGATAGAATCCAACCGAAAACGGTCAATTGAGCGATTGGACCCCCCGGAGGGCCTCTGATAAGGCCCTCACGGAGGAAAGTCCCGTAATAGTCACCTCCAATTATTAGTTGGATCGGGTCAGGCCTGCCAAAGGCCTTATCTGCAAGATGAATGGAAGGTAATAGTTTATTCAATTCCGTTAGCGACACCGGAGAAGGGATGTATCCCGTTATACGTTTTGATACTAAAGCTACTATTTCGGTGGTGTCACCCGAGGAATCGCAGGGCTCAATTAAAACCTTGGTGGAGGAGCGGATAGGCGCAGAGGATGAGTCATTGAAATTCGAGACGACCACGGAAGCTGGCTGTTTGACCAGCCTTAACGACTGCACGATAGCCTCGGAGATGAAAGAGGTTTGGGATCCCTGATCAAGGAGTGCGCGAACTACTTGGACCCTACCGGCTGGAGATTTAAGTCTTACAGTGGCCGTCGGAAGTATGGTGTCAGTGGACCCGGAATTTACAAAATTGACGTGTACCTCATCTAATTTGCGCGACGACACAGAGGCATCGCCCGTGGAAGCTGCAGTATCTGGAGTGGTGTCGTTCTGGCGTTGGTTTTCCACATGTAATAATGAATGGTGTTTCAGGTGACAGATGCGGCAGGACGCGGCACTACTGCAGTTTCGAGGACGGTGCCCCTTCCGGAAGCAATTATAACACCTGTCCTGCCCTTTAAGAGCATTGTGACGCTGCACTACCGAGAAACCTAAAAATTTAGGACATTGATATAATGGATGGTCTAACGTACAAATGAAACATCGAGATTTTTGGGTCGTTACCTGGTGTACCTTGACCGTACTACGCTTCCCTGTATTGGGAGCGGCGCGAGGTTCGCTAATGGGATGCGACAACCCAGAATTTTTTAGGGCCTCAATGTGGAGCGACAGGAATTGGTCGACCTCTTGAAAAGTGGGAAAGGACTTTACGTCGGTTTGGGCTAATTCCCAATGATGTCGAGTCACTGGGTCTAATTTGGACAAAATGGAATGGACGAATTGGTCCTCCCACTTCTCAATCGGTCGACCCAGTCCCAGGATATCATGATAAATGTCGTAGGCCGTATCTCTTAAATTTTGCAAATCATTGCAGGTATCGCGGCCTACCTTTGGAATGGCTTGGAACTCATCCAAATACGAATATAAAATTGCGCGGGGTTTCTCAAACCTGAGGGCCAAAAGCTTCCACGCCGCGTCAAAATTCCGTTCGGATAATTTCAGCCGGGTTAAAATCCTGGCTGCGTGACCTTCCAAACTATTAAGTAAATAATGGAACTTTTTTACTTCGGACAGGTCCTTGCGGTTGCCGATCGTGGACATAAAGAGGTCACTAAATCCGATCCATTCGTCCAAATCACCTGAAAATTTCTTAATATTAATGGGAGAAAGATCTACGAAATCACTCTGTTTTGAGGTTGGGACTTTGGCTCCTTCCTGAGACGAGGACGGCTGGGCGAATTCCAGAAGGACTTCGTTGAGATTGTCCCGAACGTCATCGACGGAGTTGGAAATGGCGTCGAACGTTGATGCAGTAAAATATTCATTTTTCTTCCTGATTTCAGATGTCGAGAGCGTCAGGATTTTGGCGTGTCGTTCCAGACAGAGGTCCCAGAATTTTTCTAAGGAGGCTAATCTGCTCTTTATCATGTGCTCAGACCTCCTTTCTTTCGGTGATTTTTGATAATTCGTCCATAACTTTTTGATCTGGTCGTATAAGGAGAGCTGGACTACAATTTCCTGCTCCATTTCGGACATAACGGACGACTCGTCGGTTTGAGTTTGAACGTTGGAGTAATAACAAGGTGAAGGTCAACGATGGCGTTCCAGTCCTCGCAAAACAAGGATCACTTGTTTCTTCTCACTTTTCACTTCTAATCCGGCTCGAAGGACCAATGTTTCTCTTCGTACCTTTAAATGGTACGAGGAAGGGCTGGGAAAACTGGGGACAGTTTTAGAAGCGGGAAAGTGACAGTTTTAGGAGTGACGAGTTTTCAGGAAATGGTAGGAGTGGAATTAACGAGAAGTTGTAGAGAATGAAAGAAAGTAGGATGATATGGAGATAATTCATAAGATGGATAGTAATGTGGAGAGAGGCTAACGCTGCAGGAAACACTATGGATAGGAATAACGAATTTCTGCTCTGTTATACACTCACTTTTATTTGTCGTATAAGTACCGTTATTTTCTCTTCGGTGGTCACAATAAGAATCGAACGCGGGAACGCCCGTAGTCAGTCGATAGGTGGTCACACACACACCCAAAATCGGTGTACGCGGGAATCGGTGATAATTACCTGTCCTCTCGCGAGGGGGCTACGGAGAGGTAGACCGCGTAATTTAAAGACGCTCCGCAACAGAGGTGGTGAGTGATTTGACCACTGACTCCTTCATTACCGCTTTGAAGCGCTTCATCGGGAGGAGAGGAAAAGGTCAGAACATCTATTCAGACAACGGCACTAATTATGTAGGAGCCAATTCCGAGTTACACGACCTTTTCGCAGTGTTAAAGACACCTGAGTCTCAATGCAAAATCGGTCGTCATCTTACTAACATCGAGATCCGATGGCATTTTATCCCTCCGCAATCCCCACATTTTGGTGGGATATGGGAGTCGGCAGTAGATCTTTTAAACACCACATGAGGCGCGTTATAGGAAAGGAGTTGTTTACCTTTGAGGACCTGAATACTTTCGTCATTGAGGTAGAAGCTATTCTCAACTCCCGCCCTCTCACACCTATTTCATCCGATGCTAACGATCCTATTGCGTTAACTCCTGGACATTTTTTGATCGGCGAATCGTTAATGAGCTTACCCGAGCAAGACCTTCGGGATGTGCCCTCCAACAGGCTCTCCTCTTGGCAGCATATCCAACGAGTCAAACAACACCTGTGGGAGCGATGGCATAAGGAGTACATCAATGAACTCAATATGCGGCACAAGTGGACTAGAAGGCATCCGAATCTGGAAGTGGGTACCGTCGTCATCATCAAGGAGGACAACACCCCACCATTGCAGTGGTCATTAGGACGGATTGCAGAGATTGACCCAGGAGAGGATGGCGTCGTCCGAACAGTGACCTTGAAGACACCGACAGGCTTACTCAAGCGCAATGTCACAAAACTTGCGCCATTGCCTATCGATAAGGACGTTAGATGAAGCGAGCAATTGATGCTCGGCGTTGTGTTAAGTTAAATAATAACATAAGTCTCGGCATATTTTTGATTAATAAATATTGTTATTGTGTATATACTGAAGTCTCACATTTTGAATTGACCGTGAAGAAACATTCACGGTACAGAGCGGAGTCGAACAAATAGAAATTCTAGTTCGACCGTTCAGATCGCTCGATCAATCTCATCGGAAATCAAGATTTGAACAGACTGGGAGATAGAAGCAATCTCTTCATAATTGTGATCCAAAATCGGAACAAATTAGAAAAGTCGCTTAAAACTATAAAAACACAATTAGACCAAGAGGGACACACAGTAGTCTCCATGTGTCAAGCGCGTGAGGGATTATTAACAATTAATTGGCAGACCTTAGAGACACTGCTTAAGAAATATCTTAAAGGAATTACCGTATTAATTTGCACCAATGAAATTGCGATCCCAGAACGAGATCAAATACCGGATATCCTTCTCGAAAATCACGCATCGCTTACAGGAGGTCACAAAGGAATAGCAAAAACGTACGCTCGAATTAAACAAAACTATTACTGGGAAGGAATAAAGAAAGATGTGTCAGATTTCGTACTGTTGTGCCGGCCTATTGGCATCAACTAGTTTACTTTAAGATACGCGAAATGTAATAGGTGGTAATGAAATCGAGTTCGAAAGTCTATCAATTCAAGAGTTTTATTTTAGGACTAACTGACAGAGTGACGGTGTCTATGCCAGGACTGGAGATGAATGATGGTCTTTTGCGGTCCTGGGAAGCTTTATATGTTTCTAAAAGGAGCTTGGAGGTGGAATTTGGAAAAGGACAGAAAGTTTTAGAAAGGAAGTATTTTTGGAGTTTGCTCAGGTGTTGATACGTAATCAAAGGGAAATTTTATGATTATGTCAAGGTCAACAATTGAAGGGAATTTTTATGGGTTTATGTTCCTGTCGAGGGTTTGCTTACTTTGGCGGAACCTTTGGCAACGGAAAGGTTTATCGGTAGGTTTGTTCAGGAAGGAATTTGTGGAAGTCCGACTAATGTGACGATTGGATTGGAAAATGTGATAGGAAGGCATAACAGTACACTTATGCGTCAGCTGCCAGAAGAAGAAATTAACCCGTACGAAAACAAGATAGCCGATGCTCATCACAGACACATTACCGGAGCCATTTTACAAAATATCTTTGGACATCGTCGGACCTCTTAGGAACACCAGAAAAGGGAATAAATATCTGCTAACAATGCAAGACAATTTGACCAAGTTTTCAGTAACCGTACCTCTAACCGACGCAACGGCACGATGCATACCCGAGGCTTTCGTAAGAAACTTTATCTGCCGACACGGCACCCCTCGATACGTATTGACCGACCAAGGAACAGCCTTTATCGGATCATTCATGAAGGCGCTCACGAAGGTGTTAGGTATCAAACAGCTACAAACAACAGCCTTCCATCCGCAATCGAATGGGTCGCTTGAAAGAAGTCACCACGTGCTCGTCGAGTATCTAAAGCACTTCATAAATAATCACAGGGAGTGGGACGATATCATGGACCATTGCATGTTCTCTTATAACACCAGCGTGCACGAGGCAACGCGCTTTACACCCTACGAGTTAGTTTACGGCAAGGAAGCACGACTCCCAACATGTCAACCGAATGCAAAATTTGAAACCTATCCGGAGTATGTAAACAGTTTAATCGACACCATGCATAGCGTACAGGAAATGGCAAAAGCAAATCTACAGCTAGCCAAAGAAAAATCCAAAGGCTATTATGATCGGCGTCAAAACGCCCGCAGTTTCAAACCCGGAGATTGAGTCTACCTACAGAAGAATCAAAAGAAGAGCAAATTTGATGACCAGTATGAAGGTCCCTACGAAATTTTAAGAGTATTTAACAACGGAAACATAAAAATTCGAATAAAACATGCGGAAAGAATTGTCCACCCGAATCGACTTAAGCTCGCTCACGGGCCCCGCAGACAATAATTGATCCTTCCATACCATTTCAGGTTCTCTGGCACGTTCAGTTCCTGAACATGATAGCCACGATAACTGCGCTTATAGCTTACGACTGCGGATGACCTAACATGAATATTTAAATATCATAATTTGATATCAAGACTGCGTTCCTGTACGGAGATTTACAGGAGACGATCTACATGGAAATTCCGGAAGGGCTTGGTGTGAAGAGAGAACAAGAAGGCTGCGCTGCGGATTTAGTATGTTTAGTTAGAGAAATCACTATATGGTCTCAAGCAGGCTCCGCGCTGCTGGAACCAAAAATTCACACAATTCCTGAATGAATTTAAGTTTAGAGAATGTGAAGCGGACAAGTGCGTGTTTGTCAGTCAGCGAGACGGGAAAAGAGTATATCTTGCCTTGTTTGTAGACGATGGACTAGTGATAGGAGACTCTAAGAAAACTCTAGACTGTGTTATACAAAAGTTAAGAAGCGTGTTCCGGGTAACGACTAGTGATTCGAGTATGTTTGTAGCATGGCAAATTGAACGCGACAGAGAAATGGGAACGTTGGTTGTGCACCAAAGTGCGTATATTAAGAAAATATTGAATAAGTTTAAAATGACAGGCGCGAAACCTGTAAGCGTGCCGGCTGACCTGCATGTGACCCTAGTACCTTCCGAGACAGAGGACGACAGGATGAGCAACGTGCCTTACCAAGAAGCAGTAGGGTCCCTAGTATTTCTGGCGGCAGTTTCACGTCCAGACATACCCTACGCGGTGAATGCGGTTAGCCGATATTTAAGTAACCATGGTCGTGAACACTGGCGAGCAGTGAAAAGAATCTTTGCGTATCTCAGCGGAACCGTAGACTACGGGATAGAGTATAGAAACGGCGGTAGCGAGTTAGAGCTAACGGGATTTGCCGACGCGGACTATGCGGGTGACATGGAGACACGGCGTTCGACAACGGGTTACATTTTCTGTCTCTCCAACGGTGCAATTTCATGGTCCTCGCAGAGGCAGAAAATGGTAACATTGAGCACCACCGAGGCCGAGTATGTGGCCGCCTCTACAGCGGTGCGGGAAGCGATTTGGCTAAGAAAACTTCTGTGGAACATAGGATATCCATGTCCGTGTGAGACTACGCTGTATGTAGACAGTCAAAGTGCAATACAACTGGCTAAGAATCCCGTGTACCACATACGGACGAAGCATATTGATGTCCGTTATCATTTTATACGAGAGAAGATAGAGACTGAAGAAATTATTGTAAAATATGCTCCGTCCGAGAGGCAGCGGGCCGATATGCTGACGAAGGCATTACCGAGAGAGCGTCTTAAAAGATTGAGCGAAAATGTTAGTTTATTGTCAAGGTACAGTGAACGCTCAAACGGTGGTAGTGTTAGGAATAAATGCTAGGGGAAAAGTTATCGCATTAACTGCCTGTGCGCGCCTAGTCCGAGGACGACCTAGTTCCTTCAATATGTGGAAGGAACCGGGTGGTACGAGTGCACACTCTCTCTCTTGCTGGGAAGACGCTGTAGAGAGCGGACGTGTTTGAGAGAGTGGTGATCCGGCGGAAGAATAAAACCAAAGAAAAAGTACTCTACGTATTAACGACTTCTCAATTCCCACCACCCAGAAATCCTGCTTCAACAATAAGTATATATGTATGAGTACATATATGATCGCAGATGAAATATACAAGCTGAAAAGACATTGCCCGAACAATGGCAAATCTCGAAAGAGCGCAATGTCCCCAGGGGGACTGCACCACAACAAGGCCAGAACCAGAGGACCCCAGAACTTTATTCTGCCTAGCATGTGCAGTACGTCTTCAGGACGAGGACAAAGATATAGCATATCTACCGGCAGATATACACGCGCTAGTAGAATCCTACGCCGAACTCCTAACTTGTAAAACATGCGATGTAGCACTATTCCTTCCTCGCCCAGCATCAAGATGCTATAAATGCACGGCATTATACAAAACACGTGCAAATAAATTCAAACGAAAGGGAATCGAACCTGAAATGCTATATGAGACAGTTATAGCCCTAGATTCTGATGAGGAATACGAAGCGGAGTTTGGGGACCGAGGACCGGAATGAGGCGAAGGGAAGGAGAACTCTGGCGATGAAAACGTCTCGCGATTAGCAAGAACAGAAATATTTGGGCACAAGAGGAGCAAGAGAGAGCCGCAACTCCCACCCAGACTTTTGCCAAGCTAACCTACCCTTATAAAAGACTGGACGACCCTTCAGTCTCGTCTAAAAAAGTCATCCAGAATGAACTCACCGCAAGCCAATACACCGAGATACGTCCTGCTCACAGTACCAGTGCTAGTGGACGTGAACCTACTGTCCAGATCCGGCGCCGGGGGTGTGAACGACACCGTGTAATTGGGCATCACCCAAACCACCCTGAGGGGTGTACAAGAAGGTCGGCCGCCACCACCGCCGTGTGACGGCCCACATATAATTATCAGCAGCCACCTAACTCTGCCACCGCAACCAGAACGTTTAGAGCCAATCATCGAGGAGGACGAGGCCCTGGCTTCAGCACTCGACGCCGATCTCTTAGTCCACTTCGATGAATCGCTATTTGACGAGTTCTTGGGGGACCCGGGAATTCCGCCACCTGCAGCCACCGGATCCAATGGGGACATTGGGCAACGCCAAGGGGGGGGGGATGTTACATCCCCTCTGAAATAAGTGCAGAAGATTCCTATAAAGGGCAGGCCGCAGACGACTAGAAACACTATAATAAGAGACTGGACACGAGCCAATGTCCGCCATGTATTGTCTTAATCCTATGAGAGAGAAAGATATATCTACTTTCTACTATTTCACTCTATCTCACTCTTACTCATGTTTACATAGATTTTTCACGTTCATATGTGTATGTATTGGGTTATTGCGTTTTTTGTTTATGTATGTCATTATATAAATTTGTGACGTTCATATGGGTAAAATTAGCGGGAAAAGACAATAAATGGCGGACCAATAAAAAGTGGCTGTTTCGTGTCCAGTCTCTGATTATAGTGTCTCTAGCAGACGACCGCACCTCCACGCCATCTGACATAGAGGAAATATACCTCGACGAAGTGACCGGGTGGCTGGAGCAGGGAAGAGCAGCACTAGAGGTGCCCTCGCATCGGGTAAGGAAGACTCGAGTATTACAACATCCGCCGGACCGTCTCCAGGTTAAGACATGAGCCGCGAGGCGGCGCCGACGGGCTCCACGGCCCAGGCGCCACCCAGCAACCTGGGAGTAGGGAACGCCGCTCCTACCACCTGAGGAGGCGGACCCGAGCCACCTCGGACAACATTCAAAGGAATAAAAAACCATCCACGGCAATGGGATCACCCGAGGGGGAGACCGTTCAAGGTTCCTGCCGACCCATCTCACCGAAAGAAATGGCCACCGTAGCCTTGCCGCCAAAGCACATCGGATGCTTCAACAAAAAACACTTGCGCGTTTCTTATAGTGCCCTTGTTAATTGTGCGCGAAAGCTGTCACATGTTCGCGCAGACCTGGTTGTGCAAAGACAGTAGAAAAAAAACAAGTTTATAGGTTTGGTCACAAGGTGCCGCAATGCTCCAAGACGCTATCGTTATTTTTCCGCGAAAACTGTCGTACTCGCGTAAGACCTACTGTCGGGCAGCAATAAAATAAGCAGATTACGGGCTTGTTTACCCCTGCGATGCTCCAACAGTAGTTCCAAAGTCCGTTCTAACGCAGTCAGTTCAGCCAGTTCAAACAGCTAGTTCTACTCTATGCTAAAACTCTCGAGTCGCGTTACCACTTAGCTCGCAGATCGAGTTACAGTGCTTGCTCTAAGTACGTAAATCACAGTAAAAGTCGCGACTCAAATTACAAACATCGAACCAGCAAAGTACAAACGTAAGACTAATACTCTGTTACCTGTTCGCATTGTTATATGCACATAATTGTATTGTTAGAATAAGGAAATTGTTTGAGAAACCCGCTCGTCGACAGCGCATCCTGTCGCCGACGACCACCTGGCGGCAGCACCTCCCGAGCTCAATTCGCGAGCGCCGGTTCGCGTACCGGTGAGAAGCGGAAATGCGTGGAATGCGCGAAACGCGGGCGGCGCCATGCGCCGTCCCGCCAAAAGTGATCACTTCTACTACGTCTCTTGTAGCGCGAGTCAGATTTCTAGTTCGATCACAGTATTATCAGTTTCCACCGCATCCCAGCTTCTCATCTTTATCGTATTTCCGACCGATCAACACGAGATACGCTGCCGTGTATAGTAAGCGATACGCCGACAACCGTAGCGTCAATATTTAAGGTACATCACCAAGTTTCTAATCAGGCACTGCACGTGGCCGCACTTTTACCACGTGCATCCAAGATCGCGCAACTACACTAGACACTGGGGGGCATTAATTACAACAATTGTGTCCTGATCAACATAAACAGACTTTGTACATTGACGAGCTGCACCGATTTACATACAATAAATCGGCACTAGCGAACGCATCACGCGAACACGTGTATTTTATAACCTCACCACCAGACGATCTATTCATTTCCGCACCCTCCCCCTCTCCGCTCCTAAATTTTCCTTCCCACTCATTTTCCCACTCATTTCCCCAACAGAAATATATATATATATTTATCCAATATATGTACAATACACCATCTACATCCTCAATGTCTTCACCACATTTGGCTAAAAAGGTATAGAACTCAACCTGTGACCGTACTTAATTTTCCGCGATGTATTTCGAATTATAATCGAGAATTCGCGGACTATTTTGTCATTTCACCGTACTTTAGAAGGTTGCGCGGTGTTTTTATTTCCACGCGTTCGGCTGCTCGTGTTCGTGTATCGGCACGCTGGTAGTGGGGTCACGACCACTACCGCGGTCTCTAGTGCGTGAGCGCTCCTAAGCTTCGCACCGGGGAGGCGGGTGAGAGGAGGTACGGGCAATGAACTCAGTGTTATGATCCGCACAGGTGACAAAGATGTATATTCTACTTGTGTCAAAAGTACAGCTGTTATGCCTATATTAACCGCTCGCTTGCGCGTCGATGCGCTTTCGCTTTATAAATCGTAATTTTACATCTACGTGGGCTACTGCAGGTCTCCAGCTCCCTGCAGCGGTTTCAGACCGCCTACACACAAGATCTCCCCCGGAACGTGGGCGGAAGAGACTTGGTGCTAGTCGTTTCCCAACTAATACTCGCTTTTCTGGAGTGAATTCCAATAACAGTCAGAACTCCACGGCCGGTGCGTGAGCGGAGGCGGAGGTCGTCTGTACTGGTATTCTATCTACGTCCTCGTCGCAGATACTGCTGAGCTTTGGCTAACGTGCACGTCCCCACGGCCGGTGCGTGAGCGGAGTCGGGGTCGGCGCGTGCGTTCGCTTTGCTTCTCTTTTGACGGCTCGCAAAGTCCTCAGGAGAGGTGCGCTTATTGGCATGCGCTGGAGATGAAGTCTCCGGTACGTCGCTCGTGTAATCGACTAGACGTGCTACGGCACGGCGCTAATCTGGCACACAGGCCCCGATTGTCAGATTTCGTCGGCTTTTATACTAGTGGGGCGGTGTTTGCCCTCTCGAGAATATTTCCCTACTGACGCACCCTATCGGAGGATGTTCAATTTGGGGTCGTTACCCCGGCCGGTGATGGGGGGTACCTCCGCTACTGAGGCCGCTCGAATTACACTGTGTGCCGTGTACGTGTACGGTCACAAACCTAAATCAGAAGCGAATCGGGTGGATCATCCTTTTTTGAATTGCCGCTCATTTAAACGCTTTGCCGACACCTCCGAGACTCGACAACGGCATAATCGATTATTCTCGACACTTCTGCGAGCTTCAGCTCTTAACCCTTTGGCCTACAACCACGAGTCCGACTTTCTTTTTTACTATGGCCCGTATTCAAATACTGCGCTTAGGCCTCGCTTTGAGTCAGGATTACGTAAACCTGGTTCAGACGCGTAATCCGGGTTCACATTTTTCGTGTATTCACAAACGCGGTTTAGACGTCGCGTGGGAGGGAGATCCTTGCTGTCATTGGATAGTGGGCGTGGCCAATCACGTTATTAGAAATAGTAGTTGACTATCGTTTTGTTTGTTATATTTAGCTGCTTTTTCTGTATTTATTTTATTCAATGTTACGTCCTACGTCCTCCACCCGCCACAATTTTTGATTCTCTAAATTATTCAAGAATAACTAATCGATCATTCTCGCGGCAGTCTCCCGTTCGCTCAGTAGTTCTAAGATTTACTCTAATCTAACTTTACGAATGAAGTGCGGTTCTCACGAACCCCCGTTAGCGATAAGACACGCCGCGCGCGACAAGTAGAGGTAACTTACACCCGAGCGATAGCCAAGACGACGCGAGCAGGGAACAAGCGAAACATACAAGTAAAAGCTCCGCCGAATTCTCGCGCTGCGCGACCGGACAACCGCCAAGTAATGCAACCTGTCAGAAAAGGAATTCCAAAAGATAAGATACGTGTAGCCAAGTCCTGGGAAAGGCATCTGTCGCGCCGTTTCCAGGATATAACGCTGATGCAGTGTCAGCATGCGAATACCGCTCAGCGGAGCACGGCATCTATATAGGGCAGTACGAGACCCTTTTCGGACACTCTTGGTCGCTACGACACTCCTGGTCACGAAAAGCACCTGTACGCGCTCTTCTGATTACGACAAGTGTTAATACGCGCGCTCTTGCCTTCGACAGTCACTTGCGAATTATTTTACTTCAATTCAATTCAGTGCGTGAAGTGCTCCGAATAGCACCGTTGTTCGCATTCAAGAATTCAAGCGCGGGTGCGAAGCGCAACACCCGACTTAGCGTTCACCTCCAGTATCTTTCAAGTGTAAAGAATAGAATCAAGTTAAGTCACGTCGAGTCAATCGAATCAAGTTAACTCCAAGCGAATAATCAATACGATAAAATCAGTGCCATTGTTCCTGAAACTCGCCAGGCAACACCAGGTTTGTGTAACCAACTAAACTTTGTAATCTGGACCGCTCTAGGCCACCAGCGTGGTGAATCCTCCCAAATTCAGCTAATTATAAGTAACCAGCGTGATCGAGACACTGCGTCTAGTCTCGATCTCCGATTCTCCGGTCGCGATAACGAAGTAGAGCCGTTCTACTCCCAATTGTAGGGTTCGATCAATTAATAAACACCATGCACACAATCTCGTGAGTCACCTATTGCACACCCATCCTCGCAACACTACACGTACACCCGCGTAAAACTTGGTTATCGGAGTGTTCTCTGAGCGTAATTAGACAGGGGATCTCACCCCTTTTCTTCCCGCGATACCGAAACCGCCGTGCGCATAATTCGAGTGGTCCTTGCTGCCGCCTTCGAGCCTGTGCCTGAATCGTCTCACGGGAAA
Organism: Priocnemis perturbator; assembly: GCA_963942575.1. NCBI lineage: Eukaryota > Metazoa > Arthropoda > Insecta > Hymenoptera > Pompilidae > Priocnemis > Priocnemis perturbator. The sequence goes on along the minus strand of OZ012649.1, from coordinate 1,914,933 downwards.
TTCCGTGGGCACTGTCGAACCTCTGAGTTCCGGTAACCCCTCAGCAACTCTTTTGCTGCGACTTCAGCTCACAGGTTTCGTCGGCTCGCGGCCGGGCCCCCTCGCTTCCACCGTGGCTCCTTAACCACTTTCGGCGCACCACGGTTCGGGCCCGAGCCCAGTGGTCACACCCACGGATCGCAACTATTCTCTCACTCAAACCCATAACCAGAGAGCACCCCGGCGACCCCTGCCGCGTAAGGATTATAGAGGACATCGACGGGCCGGAGTAAAGGTCAGGGCACGTCGCGCCGCTGCTCGCTTGTATCGGTCGCAGCTACCTCGACAAACAGCGAGCGAATCCGCGATTTCCCTTCCGCCTACCTACCCGCACCCCGGACAGCACGCGCCACCGGCCTGGACCTCTCCAGAACAGCCTTGTCCGTTCGAACTACCCCCAGGGCAAGATCAGTTCACTGTCTACTTCGTGCCTCTAGGACCGGAAATCGTACCGTCTACCATCGTGGTAACTGAGATCTGCGAAGATTCGGATGTCGAAATCATAGACTAAGTAACCCGCACGAACGCGAGTAAATTCTTAGGTTGGTGTAATCCCGAGTCACCAGCGACGCTCACATTGCCAGTGCTGTAACCATTCGGACGCGAGTAGATTCTCAGGTTGATGTAATCCCGAGTCACCAGCGACGCTCACATTGCCAGTGCCGTAACCATTCGGACGCGAGTAGATTCTCGGGTTGGTGTAATTCCGAGTCACCAGCTACGCCTACATTGCCTGTGCCGTAACCATTCGGACGCGAGTAGATTCTCAGGTTGGTGTAATCCCGAGTCACCAGCGACGCTCACATTGCCTGTGCCGTAACCATTCGGACGCGAGTAGATTCTCAGGTTGGTGTAATCCCGAGTCACCAGCGACGCTCACATTGCCAGTGCTGTAACCATTCGGACGCGAGTAGATTCTCGGGTTGGTGTAATTCCGAGTCACCAGCTACGCCCACATTGCCTGTGCCGTAACCATTCGGACGCGAGTAGATTCTCAGGTTGGTGTAATCCCGAGTCACCAGCGACGCTCACATTGCCTGTGCCGTAACCATTCGGACGCGAGTAGATTCTCAGGTTGGTGTAATCCCGAGTCACCAGCGACGCTCACATTGCCTGTGCCGTAACCATTCGGACGCGAATAGATTCTCGGGTTGGTGTAATTCCGAGTCACTAGCTACGCCCATACTTTCCGCGCCGTAACCAGTCGGACGCGAGGATACACGTAGGTTTAGTGTCGAATCAGGACACCGAGTATATTTAGGCGCGTGCGGCGTCTCAGCGAGCCGCTCCGCTGACGCGTCAAATCTCTTATCAGTCCGGTCACTTCGTCTGTCTTCCGATCCCCGGTATACCCGGTGTACGCAGGGTGCCGAAAAACGGAGGACGTAACATCAATATAATCATTTTTATTGTTTTCCACATTCCTTTGCCACCGCGTTATTTGGTCGCCTAGAACTCGAATCCTACGAACGAGGTTTCCCTTTACCGCTCAAGGGAACCAACGAGCCTAAAAGAAATTGCAAAATCCACTATCCTCAAAGTTGCGCAAGGGGTGCAGCCGTGAAAAATCGGACGAGGCCCTTGTCAGCTATCCTTTCGAGTTTACTTGCCCGGGGTGCAGCCGTGAAAAATCGGATGAGGCCTGGGTTGGTGACTCAAAAACCAAATCTACCGATAGCACCTATCTGGTACCCAGCTGGTGTGCGATGCGCGCAGCTTAGGCCCAATCAGGGCCTTAGCATCGCACACAGACGAGCACGTACACTGCAACACGAATGGTGTTCAGACTCGATGTGCTGACACTGCATGCGGCTTGCTTCGCTTGCGGGAAACTTCGGAATTATTCGATTTAGGACCACCAATGAGAGAAGAGTGTTGTATTATCATCAGACATGAGCCGCAGGAGCTTAGTTATATAATATTCCGCATGCTCCGTAACAGTCTTGTATCAACCCCACCGGGCAAATCACCCATGGGCCGCACGGAGCGCTAAGGTGTAATGCCACCAAAAAGGCGGAAAATTCGAGATAGTTTTCACGGCCACCCAATTCCAATTTTAACAAGATGTGCGTTGAAATCGATGCCTTGCCGATTGATTGTGTTCGAGAATCTCGCGATTCCCGTTAAGAGGAAATGAGAGGGAATGAAAGGAAAGAGGAAAGGGGGGAAATGAGAAAATCTATTGGCGGTGGAGAGGTTATGTTTCCACGTGGTCTACATAATGTCCGTTTAACAGAGTTTTTATTGTCTATAAAAATAAGGGTCACAGATGCTCTACGGTAGTGAAAGTAACAGTCATAATGAGCGAGATACTTAATTATATGAATTGTATCCGCCGTACAATGATTTATACCTTTGCGGGTTCACGTGCACGATTCGCGCCGCGTACAGAGCCTGAGTCGTCTGGTGTGGATGTACCGTGCGTATTATTATGAGCTTCGCCTGAGATAGATGAGAAATAGTCCGTGATACACTGAGTAAAGTCCAAAGTACAGCAAAAATGCGAGATAACCAGAAAGCTAACTAGCGACAATCCGTGCGTTCTCTATAATTGCTGAGACGGTAATGGCCGACCGATTCGGCGGAAACGCCGCCCGCGTGCCGCGCGCGTTAAAGGCGCGCTCGCATAAAGACCGCGTGTGACTCGGCCCTCATGCCGCCTTGAGGATGCCGCGACGACGATTGGTCGGCGTCGCGGCATTCCCAAACAGATTGATTATAACAAATGAAATAATAAAATAAGCGAATGAGTTACTTGTTACGAGCCACGGCCTGACGTGGTGAGGATTTTTGTCAGTGCCGGTAGGAAAGAAGTATAAGTGAGAGGAGTGAGCAGCTAAGTACAGGCCTCGTCCGATTTTTCACGGCTGCACCCCTTGCGCAACTTTGAGGATAGTCGATTTTGCAATTTCTTTTAGGCTCGTTGGTTCCCTTGAGCGGTAAAGGGAAACCTCGTTTGTAGGATTCGAGTTCTAGGCGACCAAATAACGCAATGGCAAAGGAATGTGGAAAACAATAAAAATGATTACCTTGAATAAATTAAATACAGAAAAAGCAGCTAAATATAACAAACAAAACGATAGTTCAACGATAGGGCATCACGTTCCCAAATGTCGCCATGCACCCGCTGTGCATTCGCTGTGCACTCGCTGTGCACGTGATCGCGCGCGGCTGCTGCGCTTCGTTCGGGGCTACGTCACTAGCCCGGGCACGTCACTAGCACGGGCGATGCATGCTGACGTCACGGTAGATAAGCAGGTACGACGCCATGGGCCGCAGCGCTGGTCGGCGGCGCTCAGCGGCGCTTGGCGGCGCGGTACGTCACATACTACCAATAAGCGATAGCTGTTACGTTTGCTCCTTCTTCTTCTTTGCGACTTCAAAAAGCACAGACACGGGATTCTCGCAATTTCGCAAGATATTAAAACTGTTCCTTTGTTTCTTCTTTAATGTTTATTCGTTGTGTTATTTTCTGTTAAATCATTTCCTTGTTTAGTTTCGTTTATTTGTGTATTTGTGTTTCTGCATTTTCGTGTTAAATTTTACAAATTATCATTTTATCAGTAACATGGACCGCAAAACCAAAAATTTCACAGCGGCCGAGAGGAGCACCTTATTGCAATGTATGTATATGTTTATTGTTTCCTTTCGGGTTACAATTTCCTTTTACAACTCCCTCCTCTCTCCTCCATACACTTGTTACGTCCTACGTCCTCCACCCGCCTACCCAGTAGCCATACTCTCGCAACGGGCTCATTGCACCATGTATTTGCCCATCATCAATAAGTCGCGCCTAAGCATAATAAGGTTCATCGCTCCGCGTAGCCTTCCGTCGTTAGTAGTCGCGAATAAGCAGAATAAGAGCCACCGAAATTCCTTCACGGAATGCTGATGCCGAATCAGCCCGCAGGTCAACCACCTAACAAACGATCAGCGATCCGCGGCCGTGTAGATCCGCGAAGGCCAATGCCAATTCCGCGAAGCGCCTTGCGACCGTCAGCAAGATCTACCATTTAAATAGGCTTACAACCGCAGAGCGAGGGCTCTTGAGTCAACCAAGTTCGGCCACGATCAATCTAAATTCGGCAACTCATAAACCAGCGTTCGACTGCGATCATTCTAAGTTGTTCAATCTTCGCGCAGCAAGTAGTGTTACTCATTAAGCGAACCATTGTAAACCAACCAAGTGCACTTCGAGATAAAGCATCCAGTCCACTATCTGAACATTACTTCACACGACTGTGCCCTTCCTGTGCGTCCACACCAATCCACAATCACACACAATCTCACGCATCCGAAGTTGTAGCCATCCGGGCACCTCCTTCTTACATTCCGCGATACGTCAGTGAGCCGCTCCACTGACGGATCAAAACCCTTTCGGTGCGATCACTCCTTCCGTCCGTCCTCGATCCCTGGTATACCCGGTGAACGCAGGGTGCCAAAAACGAGGACGTAACAGTAGGAACTTTTCTGGTGACAGCGGTGGGATTTCAAAAGACGGAAAAATCCGATCGCACCCTATTCCCCTCCCACTCGTAAACCAAGTAAGGACAGGATGGCACAGGATCCTAGCACGTCATCGCAACGCTTTCTGTCGCAACGCGAATCGAACGCCTTGCAAGAAAGGATCGAGGCAAAAGAAAAGGAACTCGAACGACGGGACGCTGCGCTACAAGCGTACGCCAAGGAGTTGGACGCGAGAGCCGCAGCGGAACAAACCCGACGACCTTCCATTTCCACGCAATCCGGCGAACTTCCGGATCCTCAGCCGGAGTGGCGCACCGGAGACGCCCCGTGGACCTTCCAAACAACCGACCTGGGGGCACGACTACAAGCCCACCTACACCGAAGGGAAACTCAATCTCACCCCGCTCCCGCGGAACCGACTACGGGAAGCCAACGAAGGCAGCCATCATCTTCCCCGGCGATCAGCCTAAAGGACGCCTTGGATTTGATCCCAGCGTATGACGGGTACGGAATTTCAGTTTTCCAGTTCGCAAAAGCGTGCGATCAGGCACGGGAACTCATATCACCCCGGGCAGAGCTGGCTTTCACGCGGTTAGTTGCCAACAAATTAAGGGGACACGCCCGCCGACTAACGGAAGGGATCGCCTTCAGAACCGTCAAGGCACTGACAGATAGGCTGAAGAGCGTGTTCAGCCCAAAAAGGTCAGTAAATGGGTACAAGGGAGAACTAAACAATATCTGCCAGAAACCCGACGAGCATCTAGTGGAGTACATCGGGAGAGTCATGGACCTGGTAACCGCGATCACGGACGGAGAAGAGCAGCTGCATGGGTGGCTGGACATAGAAGAACGGGAGAGAATCGAACGGGACGCCATGTATAGCTTTGTATCAGGACTACCCAACGATGTTCAAGTTGGGCTGCGACTCCAGGGATATGAGAGCCTAGACGACGCCTTCATCAAGAGCAGCCAGGTCGTGCAAGCCTTAGAGGCGGAAGCAAGCCGCCGGAGGAGGCAAACCCCCCGTGAGTACCCGCGGCGAGAAAATCCACTGCCGTTACTCTACGATAGGGACCCGTCCCCCTCGCCACCTCGACGTCAGTACGAACCGAGGTCCTACGAACCAAGAAATCTGCCCCCGCGACAATACGAAGATCCGAGGAATAGCTACGCTCCACCCCATGCACCCACCGACGAACCCGTGTGCAATTATTGTAGAAACCCAGGACGCGACATTCAAGAATGTCGTCGCCTAGCATCAAAAAGGGAACGAGAAAGACGACAAAGCGACCAGTAGGCCGGTTAAAATCACCGCCCGAAGCCAAGCAACCAGTAGGCCGGTTAAAGGACCGCCCGAAGCAAATCAACCATTAGGCCGGTTAAAATCACCGCCCGAAGCCAAGCAACCAGTAGGCCGGTTAAAGGACCGCCCGAAGCAAATCAACCAGTAGGCCGGTTAAAATCACCGCCCGAAGCCAAGCAACCAGTAGGACGGTTAAGGGACCGCCCGAAGCAACAAACTATAGAGGGGTAGCTATTCCGACGGAAAATATAATAAACACATTTCAGCCGCCTTATTCCACCTGCCAGACGAGCCATTAGGCTCTGATGAGGACTCGACTGCGGGGGTCAGCATTCGCATCCCATCGCCACCTCTCTACTGGACACCACTCGCTAGTCTTGATGCCCAAGTCAAGAATCTTAGCGAAGGCAGGAATCCAGAGGCAATGCAACACGGTGTTGCCAATATATCATGGACAGAAGCAGTCCTCCAAACTCGACACCAGGGACAACAACCTCCAAGGTATCGAGGCCCACGACGAAGACCCTCCAGCAAGCACGCCACGCCAATTCACCGACATCCGCCATGAGGATGTGCACAAGGCCGTTGCGAGAATCGAGCGAATTCACATATAAATATGTGAATTCTTTTCCAGGGGGGAGGTGTTATGTCCTACGTCCTCCACCCGCCTACCCAGTAGCCATACTCTCGCAACGGGCTCATTGCACCATGTATTTGCCCACCATCAATAAGTCGCGCCTAAGCATAATAAGGTTCATCGCTCCGCGTAGCCTTCCGTCGTTAGTAGTCGCGAATAAGCAGAATAAGAGCCACCGAAATTCCTTCACGGAATGCTGATGCCGAATCAGCCCGCAGGTCAACCACCTAACAAACGATCAGCGATCCGCGGCCGTGTAGATCCGCGAAGGCCAATGCCAATTCCGCGAAGCGCCTTGCGACCGTCAGCAAGATCTACCATTTAAATAGGCTTACAACCGCAGAGCGAGGGCTCTTGAGTCAACCAAGTTCGGCCACGATCAATCTAAATTCGGCAACTCATAAACCAGCGTTCGACTGCGATCATTCTAAGTTGTTCAATCTTCGCGCAGCAAGTAGTGTTACTCATTAAGCGAACCATTGTAAACCAACCAAGTGTACTTCGAGATAAAGCATCCAGTCCACTATCTGAACATTACTTCACACGACTGTGCCCTTCCTGTGCGTCCACACCAATCCACAATCACACACAATCTCACGCATCCGAAGCTGTAGCCATCCGGGCACCTCCTTCTTACATTCCGCGATACGTCAGTGAGCCGCTCCACTGACGGACACACTGCGACGCGTCGTATGCTACCCATTTGAATCAAGGAGAAACAATTTGATTCAATGGGTAGCATACGACGCGTCGCAGTGTAGCCGCTCAGTTCTGATCAGAAGAGAGTAAAACAATGAAGTAACGCGAATCGGCCTCTGATTCCGCATATATGTAACGCTACTTCCCCTCGCTCCGTCAACGCCAGTCAGCGCGCACACGGAATAAGGTGGGGGTCGCCGAGAAGTGGAAGAAGAAGGGGAATGTGGCACTTGTGCCACGAGTTGCCCAGGCCTGTTCTACCTTATCCTACTATCCTTCCCCCTTTCCCCTTTCCCCCTGTGGACTTCCGTTTCCTCCCATTCACACCTTCTCTCCTCTCCTTCTCCATTTCCTTCCTTTCTCTCATTCATTCCCATCCACACCTTCCTTCCTCCTTATACCTTTCCTTTCTTTCTCCCCTCATCCTACCCTTTCCCCTCCCTCTCCCCCCTTTTCCTCCTTTTCCCGTCTTGCTCTCTCCAGTACCTTTATCCACTTCTCCCCTCCCCCCTCCCCATCCAGTACCTCCTTTACTTTTACTTCCCACCTTTCTTCCCTTCCTTCCATCTTTCCCCATCCTCCACATCTTTCCCACACGTACTCTCACGTCTCCTCTTCCTCTCCGCACCTACTGCACCCCCTCTCTTCTTCCCCCTCCCAGTACTTCCCTTCTCTCACCTCATTCCCCATCCCAAATCTGGCCACCCTCCTCACTCTTTCCTCACTCCATCCCTTCCTCAAATATCCCTTCCTACCCTCTCCTACCACTTCCCTATACCATCTATTCGATCTCGATTCCTGTATCCTCTTCTTCCTTTCCTTGCTCTGCTCCTCTAAATCCCTCCTCTCCAATTCCTCATATTCCATCCCTTCTTCTCCCCCCTCCTCAACCCCTGTTTCTCTGAGGAACTCCGTTCTCTCCTTCTCCCATTTCCCTACTACTTTCCCCCTTCCCCATCTCTCCCTCATCCCTCTCCAGCACCTCCCCGCAAACTCCCCCTTTCCCTTCCTCCAGCCTCCTCTCGTACCCCCACGCTCTCCTGCCTGCTCTCGTCCTCATCTTCACCCTGCCCGCCTCCTCCCTTATCATATATCCACGCGTCATCCAGCTCACTCCCATTACCCACCTTATGTATCTTTCCTGCGTTGCCTCCACTGTCTTCCTTTCCTTCCACCCCCACACCTCTTCCCCATACTCCGCCACTGTCCACACCAACGTATCAAACAGCCATATCCTTCTTTCCCAATCCTTGCTCCATAACCTCTTTCCCAGACCCCAAACCTCTCTCATCGCCGCCGCCGCCCTCCTTCCTCTTTTCCTCACATTTTGTTCACATCCCCCCCCCCCCTGCTCTACCCAGTATCCTAAGTACTTGACCTCTTTCACCTTCTCCAACTTCTTTCCCTCCCATTTCCAATCCACGGCCCTTTTCCTTCCTCCCCCCTTCCTAAATCTCACTATCTTTGTCTTCTCTGTATTTACCTCCAATCCCTTTTTTTTCAGGTACTTTTCCAGCCTCGCCATCACCGCCCTCATCTCCCCCTCCTCCCTCGCCATCACCACAACGTCATCCGCATACGACGGTATGTACACTGTCTCACCTCCCACCTTAATCCCCCCCCACCCTCCTTTTCTCAGATACTCCTCCTACCCGCTAGCAGTATGTTGAAAAGGATCGGGCCGAGCGGGCAACCCTGCCTCAGCCCTCTCGCCGTCCAAAATACCTCTCCTTGCTCTTCCCCCACTCTCACCTTACTCTTTGTTTCTTTCATTACCTCCTTCACTCTCTTTACCAGTCCTTCCCTAACCCCCCTCTCCCTCATCGCCTCTACCACCTTCCTTTTTCCAACCGAGTCAAATGCGGCTCTGAGGTCTAGGAACAGTGCGATCATTTTCCCTCCCTTCCTCCCTACCTCCCTATTTACTATATAATTTAACGCATAAATCTGATCCCTAGCCCCCATGCCTTTCCTAAAACCCGCCTGCGTGTCCCCTAGAATTCCCTTCCCTTCTACCTCTTTCCCTATCCTGTCTGCCAAAATCTTTGTGTAAATTTTGTACAGGGAGGGCATTATCGTGACCCCCCTATACTCCTTAACTCTCTTCCCCTCTCCCTTCTTCACTATCGGCACTATAGCTCCCTCATACCATTCTTCTGGCCATCCCTCTCCATTCTATATCCTCCTACATATCTCCCCTCCCCATTCCCTTACCCTTTCCCCTCCGTACTTCCACACCTCGTTGGGTATCCCATCCCCCCCTATGGCCTTTCCGTCCTTCAACCCTCCCATCACCCTGTTTATTTCCCCCATATTCAATTCCTCCTCTTCGTCCTTCTCCCTCCCTTCTTCCTTTCCTCCGCAGACTACCTTTCTTTCCACTCCTCCCAGCAATCCCATAAAGTGTGCTTTCCATTCCTCCCCCGTTATCCCTTCACATACCCCTTTCCTTCTTTTCCTATTCCTTCTAACTATCCCCCATACTTCCCCTTCCATTCTCGCAGCCCCTGCCTCCCTCACTAGCCTCTCCCTTTCTTCCGTCTTTTTCCTGTCACATAGTTCCTTATATCTTCTTTTCCTCGCCCTATACTCCCCACCCCTCCCCCCCCCCTCTCCCTTCTTCCATTTCCTTTTAGTTCCTTTCTCAGTTCCTTTTTCGCCTCTCTGCATCTCTTATCCCACCATCCCTCCCTCCTTCTCCCTCCCCCATACCCCCTTCTTTTCCTCCTCCAAAGCCGCCTTTATCCTTTCCCCTAGCCCTCTCATCTCCTCCCTTGTCGTTACTCTCCTCTCTCGTTCCCCTTCCCCTTCCCTTATCTTCCCTTTGAATTTCTCTCCCCCTTCTTCGTCCCAGTTCCCTCTGTTCCTCCCCCCTTCCCTTCTTCCTTCCTTCCCCTCTTTCCAATTCTCCTTTTACCCATATTACTACTGGCTGGTGGTCCGAGTCCACCCTCTCCCCCACCTCCACCCTTCTCACCTTTTCCCTCGTCTTCCTGTCCCCCAGCACGTAGTCAATCACAGACCTCCCCCTTCCCCCTGTGTATGCATATTCGCCCTCTTCATCCCCCTCCGTGCATCCATTCAGTGTCCCCCACCCCCTTTCCTCCACACACTCCACCAACATTCTTCCCACCCTATTTATCTTCCCGTCCTTAGACCTCCTTCCCTCCTGTTCTTCCTCCCCTTCTACCCACCCCCCTACCCTTCCAGTCCTAGCATTGAAGTCCCCTATTATAATTGTTGTCCTCTCCCCCTCTTCCTCTTCCATGCTACCCCTCCTTCCCTCTATTTTGTTCTCTATATCTCCCCTTACATACACCCCTATCACTCTCCATTTCTCTCCCCCCACCCTCATCCCCCATTCCCATTTCCCCTCCTCCTCCCTCCCTCTCTCCTCCTCTTCAATTACTATCCCCTTTCTCGTCCCCCTTATCAATCCCCCGCATGCCCTCCCTTTTTTATTCCACCTCTTCGCAAACCTCGCTTCCCATTCATACTCTCTCGGCAGCCTCTCTTTTACCTTTTCCCATCCTTTCTCCTCCACCCATGTCTCTACCCATAATACTACATCCCATTCTTTCATCCCCTCCCAAAACTCCCTATCTTTATTCCCTATCCCCGCCACATTCCAGAATGCCAACTTCCACCCCCCTCCCCTTCGTCTCCCCTTCTGTCTTCTTCCTCTCCTCCCCCTTCCCCGCCTAGCATCCATCCCTTTTCCTGCCCTCTCTTCCCTTCCCCCTCCCCTCCATTCCTCCCCTCCATCAGTCTCTCTTCATCCTCATCCCACCTCCACCATTTTCCCTCTATCCTCACCTTCCCATAGCCCACCCAAACGTTCTTTCCTTTGCTCCTCTCTTCTCTCGCTATCTCCTCTATCCTCCACCTCATCTTGCTCTCCCTCCACGTTAAATCGTCGTTTATCCTTATATCCTTGTCCTTTATTTTTCTCCTTCCCAACATCACCTCCTTCTTTTTCTCCCTGTCCTTCAGATCTACTATTACCGCTCCCCCCTCTCCTTCCCTCAGTCCTCTCCCAATTTCCCTCATTCCCTGTATCTTCATCTCCACCCCCATTTCCCCTAACAATCCCTCTATCTCCTCCCTCCTCTCCTTCCCCTTTTTCTTCAGCCCTCTTATCATTACATTATGCCTTCTTTCCTCTCTCTCCTTTCTTTCCTCCCTCCATTCCATTCCCTTTACTTTCCTCATTATCTCTTCCACCTTGTCCCTCCCTTCGTTCCCTCCCCCTTCCTCCGCCTCTTTCCTCTTTGTCCCCTCCAGTTCCTCTATCCTTTTATCCATTCCCACTCCTCCTCCTCTCCTTCTTTCTTCCCTGCTCCTTTCCCCGGCGACCTCTGCAGCCTTTTTGAGGGCTTAAAAATCGCCTCCACTCCCTTTCTCTCTTCCCCCTTCATTTCTCCCGGGCTCTCCCTTTTCCTTTTCGCTGCCTCTTCCCATGCCGCGTCACCCCGCCCTCTTTCGGTTCCGTCCGCCATTCCCTCCTCTCTACTTTACCGACCCCAGCCGCTCTCCCTCTTCCACTAGATGTCACTCTTTCCTCTTCCTCTGTGGCGGCGCTGTCCGCCCTCCAGTTCCAGCAGCGACCACTTCGCTGCCAGGCGCGGCGAGCGGCCGCATGGCCAGCAGCGCCTCTCTTGACGTAGCACCGGAACCTTACGGTGCGGCGGGCTTCTTCGAACGCCGAGCATCGGGGGTCTTCACCGGGCAGCGGGCCTTGTGCCCCCGGTAGACCGGACCCAGATCAGACGCAGCTCAACACTCGACAAGAGTAGTCGCGCAACAACCATATATTGTACTGCATCGTACCTTCTACGCTTTTACATAGTGACGCAATAAAGACAGTTAGTGAATTTCACCCGAGTTTATTTATCATGGCGAGAGCCAATCACTCTCCCCATAACTGGTGACCCCGACGTGATCTTCCGGGTGAAGACGTTTGTCAACGGCGCCCATACGTCGCGCATTCATCGTGCACACGTCGTGCATACATCGCGTCAGCGTTGCTCATACATCGCGCCAGCGTTGCTCGTACATCGCGCCGACGTCGCGCATTCATCGTGCACATGTCGTGCATACATCGCGCCAACGTTGCTCATACAGCGCGCCAACGTTGCGCATACATCGCGCATACATCGCGCCAACGTTGCGCATACATCGCGCATACGTCGCACCGACGTCGCGCCAACGTTGCGCATACATCGCACCGACGTCGCGGACTCCCTCATGGAAGCAAGCCTCGGCCCGTCCATTATGGCAACCAGCGCCGGTCCACCCATCATGGCCGCTGGCCCGTCGACCGTGCGAGCTGCGTCGCCGTCCAGGCGCTCATACTCCCTCGACGCAGCGGTGATGACACTGTTGCAGGACGTGGCGGCCATGAGGCACACGTTAGCGGAGCTGACGGCCGCCGTGAGAGCGCTTAGTTTCCGACCCACGAGTCAGACGCCGCGCCCATCCCGCATGCCGAGCCGTGAGCGTGCACGCACACCGGCACGAGCTCGTGCCCCGTCTGAAATGGGGCTATGTTATTATCACCGCAACTTCGGCGATGACGCCCAACGCTGCACGTCTCCGTGTACCCGCAGCACGGCCGCAGCTCACCTACCGGCGGAAAACTAGAGCGGCTGTCGCATATCGAGGCGACCAGCGACAGTCCTGGTAGCAATCCTCGCCTCACGAAGGAATACCGGCTACATCTACACGACAGGACGATCAATAGGCAGTTCCTCGTGGACTCCGGCTCCGTCATCTCCCTGGTGCCGCTGAGTATGGTCGCGGGCAAGCCTGAAATGGCGGAGGCAAAATTATACGCCGCAAACGGCACGGTCATAAATACGTACGGTTCGCGGGTTCTGACCCTCAACCTGAGCCTGCGTCGAGACTTTCGATGGGCGTTCGTCATCGCCGACGTCAAGACCGCCATCATCGGAGCTGACTTCCTGGTGCACTATGCGCTCCTGCTCGACCTCAAGGGGCGCCGCCTCATCGACCCACTCACGTCGCTCACGGCCGCAGGCCAGCTGCGCGAGGTCAGGGTCCATGGCGTCTCCACAGTAGGCCAGTCCAGCACCCCGAGCAGCCCTCAGGAGCGGGCCTGCGCAGCGCTGCTGCAAAGATATCCAGAGCTCACCAGACCGTACGCCACTCCGACAACGCATACTGCCAACCCAGTGGCCCACTACATCACCACTACTGGTGCACCGGTAGTCGAGCGACCTCGCCGCCTATCCGGAGAGAAACTCACCGTGGCAAAGAAGGACTTTGACCTCCTTCTGCACAATGGCGTTATCCGGCCATCCAGCAGCCAATGGGCCAGTCCGCTGCACATGGTGCCCAAGAAGCTCGGCGGTTGGCGCTCCACCGGAGACTACCGACGCCTTAACGCTCAAACTGTGCTGGACCGCTACCCTGTCCCTCACGGAGAGGACATCCTACAAAGATTGCACGGTAGCACCATTTTTACAGCAATTGATCTGGTGAGGGCTTACCATCAGATCCCAGTCACAGACGCCGACGTTCCAAAGACGGCAGTAACCACCCCGTTTGGACTCTTCGAGTTCCTGGGGATGCCACCCGGGTTGCGAAATGCAGCGCAAACGTTCCAGCGCCATATGGACAGTCTCTTTCGTGGCTTGGACTTCGTCGGCTGCTACATCGATGACGTCATCGTGTTCTCAGCGTCGCTCGCAGAGCACATCAAACACCTCGACGTCGTGTTTGGTATCCTGCGCACCGCCAACCTAACCATAAACCCAGCCAAGTGTCAATTCGGTAAGGAAGAGGTTATGTTTTTAGGTTTCACCGTCAACCGACACGGCTACCAGCCGCCGACTGAGCGGGTTCATGCCATCGCCACTTACCCGAAGCCGGAGACAATCACGGACCTCCGCCGCTTCCTGGGGATGGTGAACTATTACCGGCGCGCCATCCCTCACGCCGCGAGCACGCAGGCCCCACTTACCGAGTTCCTGAAGGGAGCAAAGAAGCGCGACATGCGCAAAGTGCCGTGGACTCCTACCGCTGAAGCCGCCCTGGAAGCGTGCAAAGGTAGTGTCGTCCAGGCAACAAGAGCCACCTTCCTGTCACAGACGGCGCCTCTGTCTTTGTCGACAGACGCCTCCGACACCGCTGTGGGCGCTGCCCTAGAACAATTTGAAGACGGGGTTTGGAGGCCACTCGGGTTCTTCTCTCGCAAGTTCGATCCACGAGAGACTCGGTATAGTACCTACGACCGTGAGCTCCTGGCCATCTACGCGGCAGTGCGCTTCTTTCGGCACATCCTGGAGGGTCGTCAGTTTGTCATCCGCACTGACCACCGTCCACTCGTACATGCTTTCTCACAACGGGCAGAGAAAGCCTCACCTCGCCAGCTTCGACAGCTGGACCTGATCTCCCAGTTCACAACGGAGATCCTATACACAAAAGGGGAGGACAACATAGTGGCAGATGCACTCTCACGCATTCAGACCATTGCCATGCCTACCATTCTTGACTCCGAGGCAATCCGTGCGGCACAGGAGCAAGACAGCGAAATGGCCGGTGTAAGGGAGCGCAGTTCCCTCACTCTCCAGCACCTCAAGGTTGAGGGCCACCTCATCCTGTGCGACACCTCTAGCGGTTGGGTGAGACCTTACCTACCACAGAGCTTGCGACGGCAAGCCTTCGACACTGTGCATGGCCTCTCACATCCAAGCGGCCGTACCACGTCCACCCAGCTGAAAGAGAAATTTGTTTGGCCTGGTATAAGGAGAGACGCATTGCGCTGGGCGCGCGAATGCATTCCTTGCCAGCGTGCCAAAATCCACCGGCACAGTCGTTCCGCGCCTGCACACATTGGCGTTCCCGACAGCCGGTTCAACCACATACGCCTTGACCTCATCGATCTGCCAAAGGTGGGCGAACTCAGGTACTGCCTGACAATAATTGACCGGTTCAGCAGGTGGCCCATGGCGATTCCACTGGCCAACATGCAGGCGGACACAGTCGCCAGTGCATTTTACACGCAGTGGGTATGCCAGTTCGGCACCCCACTCACCATCACTGCAGACCAGGGCGCGCAGTTTGATTCAGCACTATTCACTGCCCTGTCATCCATGATCGGCACTCGCAGGATCCGCACAAACCGTACCACCCTCAGTCAAATGGTATGATCGAGCGGTGGCACCGTTCCCTGAAGGCTGCTCTGATGTGCCACCCACACACGCCGTGGCCTGAGCTGCTGCCTACCGTACTCCTTGGACTCAGGACCGCCTTCAAGGTGGACCTCAACGCCTCTCCAGCCGAAATGCTCTTCGGCACCCAGCTCCGCATACCTGGGGAGTTTTTTGTTACAGAGGACATGCCGGCGGACCCTCAGATATTTGTGGAAAAGTACCGAGAGCATATCAGAGCGGTACGACCTGTGCCCTCGGCTCATCACTACAAGCCTCGGCTTTTCCACCATAAGGACTTACTCACCAGCTCGCACGTGTTCAGGAGGGTCGACTCCGTCAAAAAGCCGCTGGAGCATCCGTACGCCGGCCCACACGAGGTCGTAAAGCGCCTTGACGAGCGCACCTACGTTATCCGCGTCAAGGGCGAAGAGAGGACGGTTTCCGCCGACACCCTGAAGCCAGCCTTTATCGCGAGATTGGATCCTCCACAGCAGGATGCCGCAAACCGCGATGTATCTCCCGCACCCACACGCGCTCCCAAAACATACGCCAGCGTAACCGCCAAAAAACGAGTTTCCTTTTCGTTCCCTTCTCCTCCATAGAGCAGGGCACTGTGGGGGGAGTGACTGTGGCGGCGCTGTCCGCCCTCCAGTTCCAGCAGCGACCACTTCGCTGCCAGGCGCGGCGAGCGGCCGCATGGCCAGCAGCGCCTCTCTTGACGTAGCACCGGAACCTTACGGTGCGGCGGGCTTCTTCGAACGCCGAGCGTCGGGGGTCTTCACCGGGCAGCGGGCCTTGTGCCCCCGGTAGACCGGACCCAGATCAGACGCAGCTCAACACTCGACAAGAGTAGTCGCGCAACAACCATATATTGTACTGCATCGTACCTTCTACGCTTTTACATAGTGACGCAATAAAGACAGTTAGTGAATTTCACCCAAGTTTATTTATCATGGCGAGAGCCAATCACTCTCCCCATACCTCTCACCACCTTCCCGCCTTCCTGCCACGTTCTTCCCTAACCTCTTCCCTAACCCACACCTTCTCCCTTCCCTTTCTTCACTTCTACGCTCCCGTCTTCGCCACCCACACTCCCCCTCCTCCCTCTTCCCTTCCTTTACCCTCCTACACCTTCTTACACCCACCTTCTTCCTAATTCTCCACTATTCTCACTTTTTCGCCCGCTCAATCACTCTCCACCGCTCTCTCTTTCACTCCGGAAACGGAAGTCCACCTTATTGCAATATTTAAAGCAATTTAAACATATAATCGAATGTAAAAAAACGGATACTGTTGCGTACTCAGCCTTTCTCCGAGTACTGTATATGGCTGTCCGAAGATTCTAGCATATTCTTGCGTTGCGCCGCGGAATTTCGGATATCTATCTATAACTTGTTTTGCTGACCATATAAGGTTTTCTTCGCCACATTCGGCACGTGCAGTCGCTCACCCCTTTGTTTTGCGCCGTCTTTATCTCTGCCTCCCCTTGTCGGCGGTTGGGAGGCGCGTGCACCACGTGATGAGGCCCATACCTGTGATTGCCCATGACTGCGCGCTTGGCAGTGAGTCCACATGTGTCTTGAGTGTACGGATAAAAGTGTCTACAAGTTGGCATAAAGTGTTGCTTTCGTTCTACGTTCTGTCTTGCGCTTCCTCGCTTCTTTCTTTGCTACCTCTGTGCGCTTGCTCGCACGCTTCTGGTCTTCCTTATGCGCTTGCTCGCATCCTTCCTTCTAGAGTTCTCTTTCTACGTTTCTCTTGTGCTTGCTCGCTTCTTTCTCTGCTACCTCTGTGCGCTTGCTCGTACGCTTCTGGTCTTCCTTATGCGCTTGCTCGCATCCTTTCTTCTAGAGTTCTCTTTCTACGTTTCTTTTGCGCTTGCTCGCAGGCTTCTGGTATTCCTTTTGCGCTCGCTTGCATGGTCCTGGTATTCCTTCTGCGCTTGCTCGCAGGCTTCTGGTATTCCTTCTGCGCTTGCTCGCAGGCTTCTGGTATTCCTTCCGCGCTTGCTCGCATCTTTCTTCTAGACATCTATATTTTCGTAATCTTTCTATTCGCTTGCTCGCATCTTTACCTTCCTCTAATCACGTTATCTCATGCGCGACTATTCGTACAACCGCACCCGCGGCATAACTATCAACCAGTTCTCGACAACGACTACCATTCTATCGACGAACTAACAGATACGAGTACCATCAACCAAAAAAATATAGCGTGGGATGAGGTGACGGCGAATTTTAACAGATCTAGTACTGTTAATTACGAGGTAAGACACTGTTTTTATTTTTATCGAAAGGGTATAGCAGGATAAAATGGGGAACAGTGCCGTTGAACAGATTTTGCTTCGCAAAGCACCGTTCGATAGCATACCAAAAAAAAACATTGTATAGTAGTAGTTACGGGGTAAATTAAAAATATCGGTTTTTCCCACATTTTTCCCTATTTAGAGAGATGCAAAATTTCTGAAAAAAAACAAAAACACGAAAAAATGACGAAAAATGCAGATTTCGGATTAAAGTTTTCGTGGAACTAGATTTTCCTTTTTATAGTACTTAGATGCGGGCATCCGAGTACGTATGCCATCTTTGCCATAACGTGAAATGTGCAATATATATTTTGTCCGTATCTATCATAAACCAATACGATGTTACGAGCCACGGCCTGACGAGGTGAGGATTATTTGTCAGTGCCGATAGGAAAAGAAATATCAGTGAGAGGAGTGAGCGGCTAAGAACAGGCCTCGTCCGATTTTTCACGGCTGCACCCTGCCCGTCGCCACCCTTAGTGATGCCTCTCTTACAGCTCCTCGTATTCCCTCGCGAAAATACGTCTTGCTGGTCGAAAGGAGGAGAGAGGAGGTTAGAAAAATTGTCTCCGGCCTCGGCCGGTTTTTCACGGCTGCACCCTTCGGCCAATTCGGTTTTTGAGTCGCTACCCCAGGCCTCGTCTGATTTTTCACGGCTGCACCCTGGGCAAGCAAACTCGAGAGGATAGCTGACAAGGGCCTCGTCCAATTTTTCACGGCTGCACCCCTTGCGCAACTTTGAGGAGAGTGGATTTGGTATCTTTTCTTTTAGGCTCGGTGGTTCCCTCGAGCGGTAAAGGGAAACCTTGTTCGTGAAATTCGAGTACTAGGCGATTGAACAACGCTACAGCAAAGAATTATGGAAAACAAATAGGTAGAATATATATTGAATAAAATAAATACAGAAAAAAGCAAGTAAATATAAGACGCACAACGATAAATCAACTACTATTTCAAATAATATAACTAAAGTACGACGCGAAAACATTTACAAAAAGCGATATCTGACTAGACTGTTTTTTGGTTTTAAAGGAATTTGAGCGATAAATGAGAACTAAAACTACACACTTCTTGTGTGGCAAATCGACTAACCCTAAAACTACTCGGAATACTCTAAGTTATTCCTTACTATGAGTCGCGGACAGCGGAAAGACAATCTTTCCTGCAGCTGCCGGACTTTGAATTTGAGCTAAGCTAAAGACGCGCGGAACACGCACAAGTTGTTCCTTGCAATGAGAACAGACAACGAGAAGACACTTAGTGATCCTGGATTCACTTTTTCACACTGTACGTAACGCTCGGGAATTACTAATGCAGACCCTTGCACGGTCTTTTCTGCTGACTGAACTGAGGAGCCCTGGAGGAGCGCTCTTTTATACAAATTGATCTTAGGCAAGGGGTACTGAGATGTGAGGAAAAAATAGGGCATCGTGGTGGGGTACGCTTTTCGGGGAATCGCACGTTCCCAACCGTCCCTTCGCACTCGCTGTGCACGTGATTGCCATGCCGTCGCTCGGCCGTCGCTATGCCGTCGCTATGCCGTTACCATGCAATTACCATGCAGTCGCTCGGTTTGAATATGGCGCTTACGCGAGCGCGTCGCTAGAGTCGGGCGCGTCACTGTGGGGGAGCGCGTCACTATGGGTACGTCACTATTTGGGCGCTGCATGCTGACGTCACGGCAGGCAGGCAGGCAGGCACGACGTCATGGGCCGCAGCGCTGGTCGGCGGCGGTCGGCGGCGCTCGGCGGCGCTCGGCGCTGGTCGGCGGCGCGGTACGTTACAACGACACATCTATTCCGGTCACAAAATATTGAAAACTATCCGTAGTAAGTACTAAAATATTTTTAAATGAATATCGTTTATAGCCGTGTGAAAAATAATAAAAAAAAAATTATCCAAGGAAAAAAAATCGGACTATTGCTGGGCGCGAACCTACGTGAAAATAATTTCCAGCGGTACCGCAGTCAGACACCTTATTACTACGTTAGCGGTGATGCTGAAAGATTGTTTAATATTTGTACAGATAACGACTTACAGTTTTCAGTTATTTGAAATAACCCGCATCTAACTACTGTAAAAAGGAAAATCTAGTCGCTCGAAAACTTCAACCCGAAATCTGCATTTTTCGTCATTTTTTTGTTGTGTTTTAATACTGTTATGAACATTACAGAGGACGTCACTTCAAGTAAAAAGATTATGGAAGAATATGAAGCACGGGCAACGAGATGCTCTCACCAAGGAAAGGCGAAAAAGATTTGCCACTGGTGGAGGACTCGAGGAGCCACCAGTGGAAATCGATGCAGAAATTGCTGCCCTGGCCCCAGATTTGATGACAGCGTTACCCACCCAATTTTCTTCCAATGTAATTGAAGAAGAAGATGAAAGTAAATATTTATTTGTCGTTAGAAAATAGTTGTCAATTTGGTTTTATTGAGATATTGTATTCAGCTGCATGAATTACAGGTGAACAACCAGCAGTAACAAAGGACCCAATGACCGTCTGCCTGGATGATATTGATTGGTATGGGGAACATACATGGTTTATGCCCTCAACTTCCACAGGTACGTAATATTGAAATATATGAAAATAAATAAAATGAAGAAGTATATATTGTTACGTGCTCCAGCTCGCCTCGGGACAAAGTACCCAAATTCGACGCCACGCGGCGTGTTCCGGATTGAGCTAGGCGTCGTTACGCACTTAAATGAAGCGCCTGCACATGGCGCGAATGTGACGTCAGCCCAGCGCACCAATTAGCAACTTACACATTATTGGCGGGCTTCCCGCCTTACTAGCTGCGTTTTCCCGCGCTCACGAATGTCTCGTGCAGGTGTTGGTGCCGACGTCACACGCCCTTTATTGGCGAATAGATCGCGCCTTCTCCTTAATTGGCGATTAATTAGTATAAGTGTATGTACGTGTGCAGAAGGGCAAACGGCGACTTCCCGCCCAGGACCTTCACTTGCTTCAGAATAGTCGAGAGTACAAGCCGCAAATCTGTAATATACTTATAATTAAGTTTCGAGACCGACGAGTGATTTAATTGTATAAGCAATAGAGTCAGTTTTACATTCACTTCGTTGAGAAGATTTCGCTACCAGTATTCCCTTTCTGTGAACTTCCCTACTGCAAGTCTCCTTTCCTATTCTTCTAACTGAATTCCTAATATCCTGTCCATTCTCCTTGATCTCTCCCTTTCTTCAACCGGTGCCTGCACCCAGGCAATCTGGCACGAACGCATAACACCGGCGTTCGTTAAGCTCAAACACGGCGTCCGTCTCTATCTCAATCTCTCACAAGTGGCTCATTACAAGTCTCATTCATATATATAAGTTCCAATTCCTCCTAGTCCTATGCGTCTGGGGCAGGGTCCGTCTACATCAGCCCTACTGATGAGTCTTGTAGACGGATCCAAGACGAAACGGTTACCACCTCCTTTCTTTTTCCTCATCCTCGTCGTTAACCCGCGTCCCGGTCATTTTCCCGTTCCGAGGTTTCGGCTAGCAAAGCTACGCTCTGCCCAGGGCCTTTAGGGACTTAGTAGCATGGGCACGACTTAGTAGCAGATGACGGGAATGCGCGGCGACCCACAATATCGTTGCGATTCCCGCCCTCTAGCGGTTGGGACGTAACAATATGTTTAACCTTTTTATATAAATTACAGGCAATATCCATCGACCACGAATAATAAATGTGGAAGAAATTCCAAACCGAGTGGTTACTGTGGCGAAATCAACTTCCACAGGTACGTCATATTAAAATATATTATAGTCTTGCACTTAAGAAACGTGTAAAGAATATTTAAATATCTTTTATCTTTTACATAAATTACAGCCAATGTCTGTCCTCGAGAGGAAATGGCGGTGGAAGGACATCCAGGCAGACGGGTTTCAACGGCCAACAAATCGACATCCACAAGTTCCACAGGTATGTCATATAAGGGTCGTATTCACAGTCGTCACTTACGCACAGTGTCAGCATATCGGACCGAAAAACTACATCGGAGCTGGCGAGGTGGGGGAAACCTGGGCAAGTGTTTAACATGCTGAGGCTTCCCCCACCCCGCCAGCTCCGATGGAGTTTTCGGGCCAGATATGCTGACACTGCTTACGCATTTGCGCCAGTTAGAAATAGAAAAAAGTATAATCAAGCAATGACTGATTTTATTAGTATTTTTAGCATTTTGTAGTATGTATTCAAACTCATTTACCAACGTAATAATAGTCGTCGCGGATTGTAAAAAAAAAAATTATTTTGTATTTAGAAATGGTTTCACATTTTTTACACTGGAATGCTCTGTTTTAGGCACCATAATTTTGAGCAGAGTCTTTTCGATACACAATGAAATCGTTGTTTTCTTACGCCGAATGGTCGTTATACGATTTGTTTCGTCCTTCCGCGAATAGAATCGTACCTTTAAATAATAGAGAATTATATGATTACAGACAGTGTGGAGAGTTTCATGGGGACCCCAAAGGAGACGCTCGAGGAGGTCCAAATTTTACGAGTGACACAACAAATAGCTCTCGGACAGCGTATAGCGGATTTGCAGGAGAAACATTTGAAACTGCAAATCCAATTAGCCTCGATCCAGGTTCAAATAGCAACTGCGCAGCTGCGTAAAGACGCGTGAACCTGAGTAATTTTTGGTAAGGCTTTGTCTTAGCGGGCACGAATTTTTGGGTTTTTTTTTCTTTCTTTTGATAGAGCATCGAAAGGTCAGAAGATATTCCCTCTGACGATTTTGCCGGAAATCATTCCTTCAAAAGTTATGAGCGTTTTTTGCGAAGTAGCGTTTGTCGCCGTATTTTCCAGCAGGTACATTATTTTTCGGCGTTCTATAAGTTTCCCCTATGACTTTTTTTTGGGAAATCACGCCTTCGAAAGTTATGAATGTATTTGCAAAAAATTACGTCAGCAGCACTGGTTATTGTGTTTTCCAGCGCCTCGCGATGTTAGAGATGAAGGTGTTAGTCGATTTGTTGTTTGTTTTGATTCTGGCAACCTCTGAGCCTTCTGTGTCATTGGTCAGGCTCTCGTTTTGACTCCCCCGAACTGAACATTTGATTTTTGCTTATTGCAGAAACAATCCCAACATCAAAAGTACAGCAATGTGAACTGTGAGCCACGCCAGGGGGACATGCGACCGAGCGCAAAGCGGGAGCCCGTCGGTCCCCCCCCCCCCCCCCCCCCCCCCCGCCAACCCAAACGATCGTTGTAAGTGTAAGCTAACGCAAGGCGTACTCATGCAAGATAAAAATAAAAAGCACCTAAAGGAATCGCGGTGGGGCTGTACATTTATTTATAAAAGATAAAGAAAATTCCAACATTTTATGTATGAAAATAAATTTATTTACATATATATACAAAGTGTTTTTCCAAAAATTGCTTTTGTAGGAGGTTTCGTGTGGAATGTGCGCAGTGGAAATAAAGGAGTTGGGTTCTAAGGAACAGAAGGAATATATTTTCTCATTAAGTACATGGATGATGATTACATACAGGTATCAGATCGTTCTTTGTCAACTCGCTCCGCTAAGAAAGAACTACTGACAACTGCGTTTTACAAGGGCGAGGGACTCCATTGGGTATCTGGTTATTTCCAAACCATACCTCCCAATAGAAGTTTAGAATTTCGCAGTAGTTCACCCGTGTTTCCATACTCGAATAGGTGGTCGTCTTTCACAGTCGTCCTCTGCTATTCGGCCAGGGAAATTAAGCAATCCTACTTCGTTCTCTTTCCCACTGTAAGCGTAAGGCTGTAAGGGGCAAGCGTGAGACAATGTAAACCACTGATCTATATACAATGGATTCATATACAAATCATTGGACTCGCGACGTGCACATTATACGCAATAACGCACGTTTAAAATGAATTATTTATATGAAATTAAAGTAATAGTGTAACATAAAATAGTGTATTGTGACCGTACTAGATTCGGGTTGATTCCTAGTTCGCGATGTATGCATTAATTCCCCGAAATGAGCGCAGTAATCCGCGATGTGTTATGCGATCGAGTCTGTCTTCGATCCCTTAGGTCGCGGCTTGTTGATATTTCGCCGTGTCTATCGGTGTACCGGCAGGTCAGTGGTGGTGGTCACGACCACCACTGAGCTCGTGTGTCGGAGCGCGAGCTCGTCCTCCTGTTAAGGAAACGGATGGTGGGGGTTCGTTCGGGCAATGAACTTAGTATGTTGACAATTTCTGCATTTCTCGATGTCACAGTACAGCTGTTCGTATTTACTTTACCGCTCGCTTTTATTCGCACGCTCGTGCAATTTCCGATATTGTAATATGCGCTCGTGATTCTAATAGAGCTACCACTGGGCTTCAGCCTTCCCAGTGGCGTTTTCTGACCAAAGAGCACACGGGACCCCGGCCGGTACGTGAGCGGAGGAGGTCGCGGCGCAAGTCGTTTCCCTTTTACAAATGTTATCTCGCTGAAGTCTTTTGAACGCCAACAACCTTAACACAACCCAGCGGCCGGTGCGTGAGCGGAGGCAGGGGAGGTCAGTGTTGGTATTCCAATCTACTCTTATACGTCGCAGATACGTCGATCTTTCGGCAACCTTAGCACGTCCCCACGGCCGGTGCGTGAGCGGAGGCGGGGTCGGCCAGTGCTTCTTCTCGATTACTCTGGTACGTTATCGCAAGTCCTCAGGAGAGGTGCGCCGATTGCATGCGCAAGGAGATTAAGTCTCCAGGTTAAACGCTCGTGTATCAACTAGTCGTGCTACGGCACGTCGCTAATTTGGCACACAGGCCCCGATAGCCAGATTTCGGTGGCTTTTATACTCCTCCAGAGGTGGGGTTTCTTCCGCAAATTTTCTAGAGATCGCGCCTCACGCACCCTGTCGGTCGGTGCGAGGTTGGGGTCGTTCCCCTTGCCGGTAGTGGGGGTACATCTACCACTAATGTGTGGCCGTCCGAATATGCCTAGGCACGAGTGCGGTCACAGTATATATATATATATATATATATATATATATAAGTAATAGTATATGTAACACGGTACTTTTTATTATATTTGAAGGATTATATTAAAGTAAATTCATAATAACACTGTGTAACCGTACAGCCGTATAGGCTTAGAAGAACACGAATATACACACAGTGGTGGAGGTGCCCCCACCACTGGCCAGGGGAACGACCCCAAGCGAACACCGGCCGGTAGGGTGCGCAAAGAGGGAAGAAACCTCCCGTGAGAACTTCCACCACCTCACCGATATAAAAACCCCCTAAAATTAGCAATCGGGGCTTGTGTGCCTGATTAGCCTCGTGTCGTAGCACGGTTAATCATCCGTCTAGCGAAGTACCGGAGACTTACTCTCCAGCGCGTGCCATAAGCGCACCTCCTTCTGAGGAATTGCATTTCCGTCTAAGAGAAGTAGAGTAGAAGCACACGACGACCCCGCCTCCGCTCACGCAGCGGCCGTGGGGACGTACATGTTGCAGAAAACTCCGCGGTATCTGCGACGAGGACGTAGAAAGAACGATAGCACAGACGACCTCCGCCTCCGCTCACGCACCGGCCGTGGAAACTTGTCAAGTTGCTAGAGTTCAGACTTCAGAAAAGCGTTATTATTATTTGGGAAACGACCTGCGCCGAATCTCCTCCGCCCACGTTCCGGCTGAGACGTCGTGTGCATTCCGGTCTTAAAACGCTGCAGGGAACTGAAGCCCTGCAGTACCCCACATCGAGGTATCCTTGCGAACATACGAAAGCGCATCGACGTGCAATCGATTGCGAGCGGTTAAAATAACACGAACAGCTGTACATTTGACATCTATAGAATATACGAATTGTCACCGCTCAAATCATAACACAAGGTTCATTGCCCGTACGACCCTTTCACCCGCTTCCCCGGCGCGGAGCCGAAAAGCGCTACGCACACACACACGAGATCACGGTGGTGGCACGTGACACCACCACCGATGTGCCGACACACCGACGCGAGCAGCCGGACAATATGCGAAAAACAAAACATCGCGCAACCTCCGAAATCACGACAAAAGACGTCGGAAATAGATCACGGATTAAGACGAATATAAGATCGTGTTGGGGAAATGTATGGGAAAATGATTGGGAAGGAAAATTTAGGAGCGGAGAGGGGAAGGGTGCGGAAATGAATAGATCATCTGGTCGTGAGGTTATAAAATACACGTGTTCGCGTGTTGCGTTCGCTAGTGCCGATTTATTGTAAGTAAACCGGTGCAGCTCGTCAGTGTTATAAATGTTTGCTTTGTGTTGATTCGGACACAATTGTCTTAATTAATGCCGCCCGGTGTATAGTGTAATTGCGCGGTCGTGGATGCACGTGGTAAAAGTACGGCCACGTGCAGTGCCTGATAAAACTTGTTGATGTACCTTAAATATTTCACGCTACGGTGGTCGACGTATCGCTTGCTATACACGGCAGCGTTTCTCGTGTTGATCGGGCTGAATAGAATATAGATGAGAGGCTGAAATGCGGCACACTGATAATTTCTGTGATCGGATTTAAAGATCTGACTCGCGCTACAGAGAGACGTGGTAGAAGAGGTCATTTTTGGCGGGACGGCGCATAGCGCCGCCAGCGTTTCGCGCAGTCCACGCATTTCAACTTCTCACCGGTCCGCGAACCGGCGCTCGCGAATCGAGTTCGGGAGGTGCTGCCGCCAGGTGGTCGTCGGCGGCAGGATGCGCTGTCGGCGAGCGGATTTCCCAAACAGATCGAATCACGCATACCTCGCGACAAAAATTAGGTACGGTCACAGGCTAGATCAGCACAGATAGAAGAAATGGACAATGAAGGAGAGCAGGCGGCGGCTAATCATAGCCAAATTTATGCAAGCGCGTTACAAGCCGCGCTTAGCGAGACGGTCGAGCACTTGTGCGGGGAAGACCAAAGGACATTGCCCCCGGGTGACGACGACAACACAGAACAAGAACAGGAGATAAGACAAGGACGGACACAACACCTCGAAAGAATGCTCAAGGAGATCCTCAAACATGTCGAGGAACAAAATACCAGAATAGAGAAGTTAGAAAAAAGATGGGAGGCACAAACGAATGCGAATATTCAAGAATTGAGAAATGAAATAACGGAAAAATTTATCGTGCATAAGCACAATGTCAATGGCGTCATAGAAGACTGGAAATTACAAATGGAAGACGAAATCGAGAGCGTGGCGGTAAAAGGGCAAGAGTTTCAAGAAGAAATCCAAACAAGATATTGCGAACTCAAAGCCACGGTAAGAAGGATGAATTGCCGAGGGTCGGTAGAAGAAGAGTACCCAGCACCGAGACAACCACGACAATCGAAGGAACAAACACGCAACATGTCCAGAAGAGAAACCTCGCTCCCACCGATAGAGCGAGATCGATCAAGAATGGCACGACCACCGCTCAATACATCAAGGCACAGCCGGAAGACAACACCACAGGATAGATACGCAGGGGAAGCAGTACCACCGATAACCCGCATGGGCACGGCAATGACGACAACTAGCGCACGTCCTTTTGTAGTGAAACCCCAGTTGCCGACTTTCGAGGGGAGAACAGGCGAAAAACCTCCGAAATTTATCAGAGAGCACGTAACCTTTCTCAATGCAGCGGCCGTCCCCGACGAGGAACTAAAGTTCATTATTACTCAGGCGTTAAAAAACACCGCCAGCGAATGGTGGGACCTGGTGGCCGACGAGATCGAGGACTGGAATCATTTCCGACGTACATTCCTCAAACGATTTTGGGGACCAGCCGTACAGCGCGAAGTACGGGAGAATTTAAACAGAGGAGCATACCGCCCGGAGAGCGGGATATCGCGTGTCAATTACGCAATGCGCCTGGTGGGTGTAGCACGGGACCTTGTTCCAAGACAACCTGACGAGGAGATCGTGCTTACCGCTGCCAGGTACTTCTCTCGAGCAGTCGACGACTGCATTGTCGAACAAAACATCCGCACCGTTGATGGACTGTTATCACTGCTCGAAAGATTCGACACGGGTGGAATCGTGAACCGAGGAAAAGACTATCACCGGGGCCACAAATCCGGAAAGTACGGATGGGAAGGACCGCAGGAGACAGGACAGCGACAGGGATAATACAGATAACAGGCGCACCAGACATAGGACCGTCAGAACAGGTTTCAGCACCGACAGGCGGACCGGACCGGTAAACACAGAAATTGGCAACCAAGAGGCGGCGCTGCCCATCAGAGAGGAGGCACCACCCGATATGAGGAAAACCAAAGGCCAAGCAACCAAGCGCCACGAGCCCCAATCAGTCAAATAAGGGCAATTCAGGTGGAGGAAGAACAAGGTCGATTTCGCGGCAGAACGTCCAGGACCGCCTCCCGTCCAGACGTGCAGAGGTCCAGTAGAACAAGCGGGGGTGACGATATACGAAGAATTGGCACCATCTTCTGTAACACCAGGGAAGAGCTCCTTAAGGAGGAACCACATAGCAAGTTGGGAAGAAGCAAAGAGAAGAGCCCGAGCCTCAACTTAACGATCGAAACAATTCCCGTGGAAGCACTGGTCGAAACCGGCAGCACAATTACAGCCGCGTCGGAAGACTGGCACGCCCGGAACGCACAGAAGTTGTCGGCTTGCCCTATCTTGCCAATTCCAGCAACGTGTGTGACGGGGGCAACCGGCAATCGAGCCACCAAGGTGAATCGTCAGTTTTGGGCAAGGGTTGGCGCACAGGAAATCCTAAGAGAATTGACTATCATCATAGTAACTGGATTAATTTGTGATTGCATCCTGGGCATCGATGGGCTCCGGGAATTCGAGGCAATCATCGACACGAAAAGGGAGCTAATCACCCTCCAAGCTGGAGACTGCCCGCGTTCCTTGCGCTTCAACCAAGTACCGGTGGCGGCACAGGAAGAAGTATGCACAATCACAAGAACGGTGAAAACGGAAACAACGAATAGCGAATCATGGATGGAGATGGACGCAGGGACACCACAACAAAAACGGAGAATGCGGGAGGTCATTGAAGGATTCCCCGGCGTCTGGCGAAGCGGAATTGGGCGCATCTCCAGCTACGAGCATAAACTTAAGGTCTCGGAAGACACGCCATATTTCCTACGAACATATCCTATCCCCATAAAATATCAAGCAGCAACGGATCGGGAAATCGAAAGGATGGTAGAACACGGCATCATTCGGGCCAGCAAGAGCCAATATATCAACCCATTGGTGCCAATCATGAAAAAGGACGGATCGGTACGACTCTGTCTCGACGCACGTCATATTAACACAACACTCGAAGCGGATCATGAAATGTCCGAATCGACGGACGCAATCTTTGCGCGAATGAAGGGAATCCGATTCGTGACGAGCCTAGATCTAAACAGCAGCTTCTGGCAGGTACCGTTAACAGAAGATTCAAAGAAATACACAGCCTTCCTCTATCGAGGAATTTGTTATGAGTATGAGGTGACTCCTTTTGGACTAAAATCGAGTAGCGCGGCATTGGTAGGAGCCCTACGCATCATCCTCCAGGGCATGGAGGAATACGTAATTCATTTTATTGACGACATCCTGGGCGTATCAAATACATACGAGGAACATGTGGCACATGTGACAGCCGTGCTGCGACGCCTGGAGGAACACAACCTCACACTCGACCTCGCGAAGTGTCGATTCCTGCAGAAGGAGGTGAAATTCCTCGGTCATATATTATCATCCGAAGGCCTACGGCAGGACCCGGCAAAGGTACAAGAGATCCAACACAGCGAAACGTCAAACAGGTGCGAGTATTCTTAGGCCTCGTGAATTACTATGGCAAATTTACTGACAAACACGCAGGAATGGCAGATCCTCTCCTCAGCCTGTTGAGAATGGACAGCAAGTGGTGCTGGAAGGAAGAAACACAACAAGCCTTCGAAAAGATCAAGGAGATCTTTTGCCAGGAGGTGGTGTTAAAAATTGTCGATACGAGCGAAGAATACTACCTCACAACGGACGCTAGCGATACTGCATTGGGAGCGGTGATTGAGCAGACGGACGACGAGGGAATACGAAGACCGATTATGTTGCAAGCCGAGCTCTGAAGGGGCCAGGAATAAACTACTTCACCACAGAAAAGGAACCCCTCGCGATGGTCTGGGCGCTGGCAAAATTTAGACAGTTCCTGTATGGAGCGCATATTGTGTTGCGCACTGACCATAAGGCCCTTACATTCCTGCTCCGCAGTAAGCTGCAAAATCAACGATTGACTCAATGGGTGCTGGCCATACAAGACTACAACATCAGCTTCCAGCATCTCCCAGGAAAAGAAATCGTACTGGCGGACACATTGTGTCGCGCGCTGAGTCAAGCAGGAAGTAAGGAAAGGGAACGACCGGTGCAAATCCTTCTAAATTTGGCACGAGATGTGTCCGAAGAAATAAAAGCTGCGCTCTGTAACATAGG
Organism: Priocnemis perturbator; assembly: GCA_963942575.1. Lineage (NCBI taxonomy): Eukaryota > Metazoa > Arthropoda > Insecta > Hymenoptera > Pompilidae > Priocnemis > Priocnemis perturbator. The sequence continues at coordinate 1,884,899 of OZ012649.1, read as the reverse complement.
ATTCGAACAGGATCAGGACCCAGAATTGTGGAAAATCAAAGAAGCCTTGACGGACGGACGCCACACCGGGACAGGGAAATATATGACTGCCAGCGGAGTTTTGTACCAAGCACAGATCGACGGCAAATTAAGACCCGTAATCCCAGCACATCTGCGGGAAAAGATCATCCATGAGGTGCATGAGCTGTATGCACACCCGGGCAGTGATAAAACAATTGCATTGATCTCTGCGGATTATTACATGCCCCATCTGGCACGCACGGTCCAGCGACGTTTGGCAGAATGCGACACGTGCCAACGGGTGAAAGCATCGACGCATGCACATCATGTGGACATGGGCAAAATAATACCGAAGAGACTATTGCAGATCCTCTCCGTAGACTACTATGGACCGCTGCCCGCTTCTCGTGGAGGAGTTCGCTACATTTCAGCGGTAGAGGACGTATTCTCAAAGTTTGTAAAACTTTACCCAGTAAAAAGGGCAACATCACAAATCACCGTCAAACGCATTTTTTCGGACTTCATCCCAAAGTACACGAAGCCGGGGAAAATTATTACGGACCATGGGACGCAATTCACGTCCAGGAATTGGGTAAATACGTTAAGGGACGAGGGAATAGCACACTCGTTATCATCCATACGACATCCAGAGAGTAACCCGGCGGAGCGAGTAAATCGGGAGATTGGTCGTATTTTTCGCACCATGGCAGCCGACTTACATACCGCATGGGCAACCTGGATCGAGTTAATTGAGGTATGTTGCAATGAAACAATGCACGAGAGTACCGGCTACACGGTCACCGAATTGTTCCTCCGCAAATGACCGGAACGACCATGGAAGGAGTGGCTGCAACTGGAACCACGAGAAGACGACATCAATGGTGAAGAACATGCGCGACACGTCGAGCTCGCATTCAAACGCTTGGATAAAAGGGCTCCAGAGTGACAACGACAAGCGAATGAAGGAAAAAAAAAATCCATTACGAGGTCGGTGTTGCGAGGCAACTCTCAATGCATCAGCAAATTTCCAAATCTCTCGAAACAACCTAATTTACACAAAGGCATGTCAATCGTAACTCAAATTATCCAACACCGTGTAGAGAAAACGCACTGGCCGCACCTCTTCATAATATTAGTGAAACGGTGACGAATCGACCTCAATACATGTACAGGTCAAGTCACGTTGGTGTTTCAAAGGCGACATATTCATTACGATCATATCGATCATATCGATAATATTTGTTTGGTCGAGCGTTAGCAACGAAGCCGGCGTTGCTAAGAAGAAGCTACAAGATTCTGGATACTTCAGATCACACTTACGAGTCGTATCGAGAACACGCAATAAACTGATATCAATATCCAATAACATCTCCATCATTGTTAACGATCCAAGCAAAGTAAATTGCGCTTGGAAGCGACGACAGAGAAAGGGAGCAACTCCTGTGAGTCGCATCAGTCGGGGATTGGGTACTAATACGATCCAACCCAGTATCCAATGCAGCAGACAGTGAAATTGCAAACTTCTTTCACCTGTACGAGGGACCATACGAGATCGTGCGAAGGAAGGGACTCGCCACCTTCGTACTAGCGGAAAGGGGAAGCACGAAAGAAAAAGGATCATACCACGTGTTTTCGCCGAGATGTGACAAGACCAACAAACGAAATGCAAAAACAGTCACCTTCAGGCGGGATACGACCCGCGGACGAGACGGACACTCGGCGTGAGAAAACCAGAACCGATCAAGTGCTGAACCGTGACACATCGACGCGACAATGACCGAAGTGAGAAGCGTGGCAACCCAGAGCTATGCGACGTGGGCAATGGTGTCTCCCGCCACACAAACAGGAGTCGACTTCCGGTATCAGCCAACAGCACCATTGCAGTTACCAGTAATAACGCCCTGGAAATGGAAGGAAGCGACGGAAGGCGAGTACCGCCAGGGCAGGGAGACACAAACGACGTCGCGCTGTGTGGAGGCGAGGACCCAAACACCCCGGGAATGGCTAACTGCGCCTCCAACCCCAGTAGACGGACATCAGGAAGCACCGAAGCAAGGCCCTGACGGACGACCAGTGCACCGGGTGAAGCCGTACGCGCCTCCGACGACGCGAGCCAAAACCCAGAATCATTTCAAATTATCTACTGGTGCCACCCCCACTCACCCAGGTGCAGAGACGGCAACTCCGACGGGAAGGACGACTGGTGTCCAGGATGCCGAACAACTCGGACGTTCCAGTGGACATCCCGGTGCTAGATTGGCAGAACCCCTGTAACCGTATTTCTAAGCTGTTACATCCGTGCACACATGACTGTGCACCGCGCGTATACCACTAGAACTAGATCGAGCCCCCAATAGAGGGAGATCTTTCGCGCGCACCGCAGTGGTTACATCGATAGAGGGACACCCCCTCTCGCATGTGTAATTACTCCACCGCGGGTATAGAAACCCCGAATTCGCGACGATCAAGTGTCTCATCTTGAGTTAGAGGTCTAGCCATCCTCATTGCGCAAGAACGAGACCCAACGTAAATTCACTAGCCTACGACTACTGAAAAGTCGAGATACGTAGAGTACTCTCATAGCGGAAGGATTCGAAAGTTGCATCACGGTCTTTAAAACACGTTGAAACGTCTCAGGCGAGTCTGTGTGGATAGTAGGGGAATCACGAGTAAAATCTGACTTTCCGTATTAAATTCACTCATGGCTATAAAAGGGTTAAACTAACGTTCCGTAACTTTAAATTCACGCATGCAACATCCTACAAGCTGACTCCCTTAGTCGAGGAAGCACTAGGTCGAATTAACGCGGTCGTTCTTCAAGATAATTCCAAAGAGTAGAACGTAAGACATATTTATTAGATCCACGGAGGATTAAGGTGCCTGACCAAGACACTCGACCGGTACTTAACTGTACCCCTTGCTGTCCGTCTTCGGCCTACCCGACTCCTCGCAGTGTGTTAACCTTTCGGTGGACGGTTTGCTGTCATTGCCGGCTTTGCGTAATTGCGAGCCCCCTTTGGCAGGGACTTGGTCCCGTGGAAGGCAGTTTGCGTAAATACAAAAGCACTACGAGATATCTATCGGCAGGTAGATTGGATGCACGGCTGGCACTTGACTGTTGTCCCCCGCCGTCTGGTTAGATTCCTTCGCCGAAGTGTTCTCGTAGTAAGAATTATAAAGAACAATTTGCAGTAGAGACATAGCTTGTATTTGACCTAAGTCCGAGTCACTCATTAAATCAAAGAGACCTGTGATAAGAAGGCAAAACTGTCTGGTTGCACGGCTGGTACTTGGCTGTATCTGTTGGGCGCGTCGCCTAGCGACCAGGCAAGCGGCGCAGCGCCACCGGCACCGGTGGACGCGCCGGACGAACCGGCAGTTCATGGTGGTCAGCGAATGTACGCCATACGCATTGTTGATCAGTCAGAATATATTGTTGTGAACGTAGTGAAATTGTGTCCCTTGCACCCGAATTCTACTCCTCTTCCCACTCGTATCGGGACCTAACAACTGGCGCTGCGGAAATTGGATTCGTCTTGGGAGAATCTCGGGTTTAAGGAAAACCCGCATGCACGCGATAATGGCGGACACGGCAGCGCAACTCAAGTCGCTCACCGAAGCCGTAAACAGCCTCATTCAACTACAGTTGCAACAAGGTGGGTCAGCGGGGACAGCCTTCGTTTCAGGAACGCAACCGGTAGCGCACCCTGATTTGTACAATCAACTGAGCTCGCGAGTCGAAAAGTATGCATACGGAACGGGTGACGAGACAAAACCGTTCGCGAAGTGGCTCATGCGACATGAGTACACCGTCGTATCAGAAGCGGCGTCCTTGCCTCCGGAAATGCAAACCCGGCTAGTTCTCGACAAGCTGGGTCAAACAGAATTCGACAGGCTACTAGACCACGTCACACCGAAAGATCCCACAAAGATGCAACAGAATGAACTCATCGCTACACTCAAGGACCTTTTTCGTGACAAAGTGCCGATCACGCGAAGACGTATAGAGATCCTAAACTTCCGCTACGACAGGTCCGTTCCCATCACCGAGCATATAGATCGGATAAACCGCCACGCCGCCGAGTTTGATCGAACCAAGCTCACCGACGACGGCTTGCGGACGCTAATGCTCTTGCGGTCCTTCTGTTACTCTAAGGACAACGAGGAACTCAAGAAGTTGGCCCTGCGTATGGTGGAAAAGAGCCAGAACGCCTCGCTAAAGGACATCGTCGCCGAACTGGAAGCCCATCTAAACGTATCTTCCAGCCTAAAAACACTAGAAAACCCTGTGAAAATCGCACCGCTCTCCAGTTGCAGTGCAGTGAAGTGGAAACGGGATAATTTCGCGTCGCGAAATAACGAGAGGCGCCCACCCGCATCGAATATTAAGTGCAACGGGTGCGGTGGCGCTCATCCGCGCGTAAAGTGTACGTTTCGCGACGCGGTGTGCCGCTCGTGCAATAAAAAAGGACACATCGCGTCCGTGCAGTGACGCCAGATCTGGCTCGCTAGCACGGTCCGTGCTGGCGTTGGTGGGGGTAATAGGCGTGTGTGCGTAGCCTGTCTGTGAGAGCTGCGTGGAGAGAAGGACGGAACTATGCTGCGTCTCCGTTCCACCAACGTCGCGAGACGTCACGTATCGTGACGACACATAAGAAGCACAGAACTATGCTCCGTCCCCTTTCAACCAATATCGCGCGTCGCGTCTTTGTTCGACATGCAGTCGCGGCGTCGCGTCTTCGTTCCACACACAGGGCGGTATAAGCTTCTCGCGGTGGTGCCAGATTTCGCATAAGGCACCGCAACTACCATTGCGTTCTTTCGGCCGGAAGGCAAATCGGGCACCACCGCCGTGAGCAGAGCGCGATGCAGCGAAAACTGAATCGAGGAGAGCTTGGGATTGTCTCGTCGTACTCATCGTCGCTCGTCGACGCGTGGTTTTTTTCGTAGGTTCGCGCCCAGCCATGGTTCATTTTTGCTTCAGTGGATAATTGTTCTTTTTTAAGTATTCATCACACGGCAAGAAAAGATATTTATTTAAAAATATTTTAGTACCTACTACGGATAGTTTTTAATATTTTGTCAGCGGAACATATGTGTCATGTGTCGTGTTGGTTTATGATAGATACGGACATTATATATGTTTGACGTTATGGCACAGTAATTTTAACGTCCCCGATTTATTTTTGCCGTAGAACGTCGTAATAATTCGTACGAATTCTAAGAATTCTCCCCAAGAGAAAATCCGTGTTCAATGGTAAACCGCAACTTTTATTGCGTCGCCCGTGAACAGACCTCGGATCGCGGTTGAACTAATTTAGCCGACCCGCAGATACAACCCTTCTTAGCGCGTCAGCAGCTGATATGGTTTACGATGCGTGTTACTTTGCCGATATATACGTATGTAATCGTATTTTTCGTAAAATATCGTATTGCCTCAAGTGGTCTTCCACGCCACCCATGAGGTGCCACGATTAGCGCGTTCGGTTTTTTTAACGTGGACCCTCGCCCGTAGCCCTATCATACCACAATGAAACGGGATGTCTGGTAAAAGTGATACCAGACAGTTGATACACTTATTATATAAGAGAAATATAAATAATAATGACCATAGAATAAACTGTATTATATGGTCAACATTATTATTGCAAAGCGTTTGACGAGGAGGGACTAGCCAATTCAGCAATATCTGCTGCATGCAATCTGCTTTCTATTGAATTTGATGGTGTGGCATACAATGTTGTGGATGCCATTCGACACAGATGGTTGTCATTTATTTGCAGATTCATGGCTGTTTCCCCTCTCGCCTTTAGCGCTGATTTTAAAACACATATTGCATTAACATTGACGGACGACAGTTTAATTCGCTTTTTGGATTTTAGATCCGGCAAGTAGGAAAAGATTCTTTCCGAATCAGCATTTGAATTCGGCAACGACCTCACAGCATTTACAAGACATTTCAAAGTAGGATATATATTTGTACGTGTAAAGATTTCTTCCCACATGTTATCGAAATTCAATGTGGAAAGATAATCAATTTCTGTTTCTGTAAAATGTCGATGCAAAGCACACCATTCTGATCTTAAAGCAGTATTATCGAACCCGGTCAAAGTTTCAGCGACAAAAGAAACCTCATTAAATGACGTTTCTCTGTTAATGTCGCGCAATGCCATTTGTGGTTCAAAAACTTTTAATGTCGACAAGAATTTATTATTTATAGGCAACCTTTTACAAATATCTTGAGCGGCACTTATGTAAAATTGTAAACAATTTTTACGAATATTTGTAACGACATCTGTGTGCCCTGCTAATAGCAAATTATCGAGATATTGTTCGCATTCAATTTTAAGATTAATATCGCATCCAAGATTAATGTCGTTTATTGATTTTTGATTTTCCATTTGGGAAAAGTCAATTTCATGAATTGGATGCTGTAAAAGCTCTGGTTTTATAAACTGTCGACAAGTTATGTTCAACAATTTTGAGGATTGCGGTTGCAATAATTGTATTCTTGTTTCCAGAGCTTGAAAAAAGGTTGTAAAGTTATTGAAATATTGTAAAATATATTTCAAAAATAATAAGTGTGCTTTTAAATCTGGAGTCTGCATCAACAGTAAAAAGTGATCAACACTTTTGGATTTATCTGTTTTATTTAAATCCATTAGAAATTCGTTAATATTATCCCATGATTCTAGAAGTCTTGTAATGCACAAGTGGCGAGAAAGCCACCGTGTTTCAAATAATTTCAAAAGTTTTCGGTTTGTTTCCTGAAAGTCATTGAAAATAGCTAGCCGCTTGGGACTGCAATTAATAAAATTGGTACTTTTTCTCACAAATTCCTCGCAAATTTGAGGAATGTTTTCGCACGCTGTATTAGCAATCAACGCTACAGAATGGCATGGACAGGTAAATGTTAATACATGTCCACACTTTTCCTGTAGTTTTGTTTTAAAAGATAAACGATTCCCGGTCATTACATGCGCATTGTCGCATGACAGAGCAATTATATTTACGAATGGAATTTGTAAAATATACATTTCGTTTCGAAATGCTTCAAATAATTTTTCGGCGCCACAATTTTTGGCGTCAATATTTATAAGTTTTACTAATTGCGAGCTAATCTTCGATGTTTCAGGGTGTACATACCGAACATGAAACGTCATCCATTTCTGATTGCAAATGTCTGACGTTTCATCAATGAAAATACTAAATTTAGTATTTTGCAATGTCTCCGCGACACGTGCTGTCTCAACGGGACACAAAACTTGTGAAATTATTTGCTTGCATTTGGTTTTACCCATACTCATTGAGTGCAACACGTCTGAATCTTTTCCTATTTTCTGAAATAACGACAACAATTTATTTGCTGTTTCAAAAGAAATATTATGTTCGGCAATGAACGCAGCGTACTTAATCTCTGCTTCAGCCTTTCGTGTATCAAACGGTACTTTGATGTCGTCCGTCACATTAACATTAATATCGGTTTCTGTTCGCTGTACTTGTTTTACGTGTTCTGCAGATTCTGCGTGACGGTAAATATTGTGCAATTTTGCAAACATCGTTTTTTGACAAAGTAAACAAAAAAATAATGTCTCGTCCTCCGATACTTCACGCAGCCATGGTTGAAATTCAACAATCTCTAACCATTGCTTGCGAAACGTTTGTACCGCAGGACAGTGTCTTGGCGACGTTGCATCGTCGTCATTGAATAAAACAGATGCGTTCTTTCGCACGTTAGTTTTGTGACACGCAGAATCAGCATGCCTTGAAACGCGCGTGTTGCACGAATACTGTTGCTGGCACACGATACAGCGGTATAAATGTGCATTTGTGGGTACTTTACGTATCCAAGATTTATATCTGACGTCCTGAAGCCATGCTTCTCGAAAGCTTTGCTTTAATATTTTATTGGACGCGTCGCACATTTCTGTACAGAATCAAACAGAAACCGATAGAAGTATAAATACTAACCTGGTAACACAGGCACAAACCCACCAACCCCACACACACACACACACAGTTTAGATTAGAATAGGAAAGATTACGAAAAGTATTGAAACACTACGTACGACGAAAGGAAATGCGCACGCTATGCAAAACACACACACACACACACGAAAACACACGCGCGCGCAGGGTGTCGTACGTAGCAAACCAAAAACTCACGCCCGCCGCGAACAGAATTCCTCCCGACCATGTCCGGCGATGGAATACTCACGCACATCGCCGTTCATCGTGCAACCGTCTCAAAACAATCGCGAGAAAACAAGGTAAGATATATCTCCGACGATCGCTTCTTTGTCGAACGTTTCACGAGATAACGTGGTGTTGCAACACTGTTGCGCGCGAGCATCTTTAGACAGCGTTCAACACGTATTTTGATGTGAATATGTACGACGTCATTCCTTTAGATTCTGATACTCTAGAAAGAATGGAGAGATCCGTTTCTCCCCATCACCGTCAGATTTATAAGAAGTTGTAACGAGACCAAGGACGCAGCAGCGTCCGCACCTAGCGATTCCGAGAAATCGGGAAAAGCCAACAATCGCGTCAGGGCATTGACCCGAGCCGCCGCGTATCGAAACATCTAGAAGCGCCTAGAAGCATCGAGAAGCGTCTCGAAGCATCTAGAAGATTCCGGATAACTTCAGAGCATTACATGTACCGCGCGCATACGAACGAAAACGCAGCATCCAATACAGCTACGGAGCTTGTTGATTATACGTAGAAGCCTAGCAACGAAGTAATATAAATGCCGATTCCCGACTGCGACTCGTCCTCTAGTATTCCTGCGGGAGAGGACGAGGTAAGACCATCGGCCGCCCGCGGTAAACTTTGAGCAAATCCTATGGGAGAGGACGAAGCATGCTATCGGCCGCCCATAGAGAAGATAGGCTAGCTCCATGGGAGAGGACGAAGCATTGCTATCGGCCGCCCATGGGTGCGAGACAGGTTAGCTCCATGGGAGAGGACGAAGCATTGCTATCGGCCGCCCATGAAAGCGAAATAGGACAGCTCCATGGGAGAGGACGAAGCATTGCTATCGGCCGCCCATGGAAGCGAAATAGGACAGCTCCATGGGAGAGGACGAAGCATTGCTATCGGCCGCCCATGGAAACGAAATAGGTCAGCTCCATGGGAGAGGACGAAGCATTGCTATCGGCCGCCCATGGAAGCAAGATAGGTGAGCTCCATGGGAGAGGACGAAGCATTGCTATCGGCTACCCATGGGAGCAAGACAGATATGTTCCATGGGAAAGGACGAAACCTGGTTATCGGCCACCCATGGAATGGGAGAGGACGAAGCACTGCTGTCGGCCGCCCAAAAGTGCTCGAGAAGGATCGCTTGGTTTCCATGCATGTTCGGGAGAGGACGGTTGAAATAAACCGGCCGTCTGATACAGATATGGAGACACGAGTGGACTTCTCGAGTTAGAAATTCTGTACTAAGAGAAAACGGTTTTAAACTAGCCGAACGCTCGTTAGATCAAAAATGTAAACGTCCGTCAATAATTCGTTGTTAGCCATCGGCGTTGTCCAATGAATAATTGAGACAAATCTGTAAGAAAGAAATGTACCTAACATGAAAAATAAATATTCTGTCCTTAGAACCCAACCCAGAGAATCCTACTCCTTTTCAAACCACCATCCTACAAAGTTGACGCCCAACGTGCAGGCCGAAATCCACGACCAGGACATGGACAGCAACTCCAATTCCAACCCAGATCCTAACACCAGCCCGGTTCCGATGGCAGTCCAATTTTCTCCAACCCAGTTTTCCCAACTCCTGGGATCCCTGAACGGAAAACAAGCTACCGAGCAAGGGAGCTTTTCAAAATGCACAGGACGTTTTGACGGAAGTCATGACCACATGACAGTCAGCGCATTCATTGCGAAAATTTCAATATTCAAGGACATTGAAAATATTAGCGACGAAAACGCTTTACGAGGACTGCCCCTTCTCTTCGAAGGGCACGCTTCTATTTGGTGGCGAGGGGTAGAAGACACTATTTTATCTTGGAAGGAAGCATTGGATCTAATCCGAAACACCTTCGCACCACGACGTCCGGCATACCAAATTTACACGGAAGTCTTTCGAAGCACCCAAGAATCCCGAACACCGACGGACTTATTCGTGAGCACAAAAAGAGCTCTTTTGGCCGAATTACCCGAAATTCTTCCGGAAAAAATACAAATCGACATGATATACGGACTTCTACGTCTACCGCTTCGAACCAAAATACCCCGGGAGACGGTACACACGTTCGCCGATCTTATCAAGCGTGCCCGAGAATTTGAAGGACTTGAAAAGGAAATACAACAGCAGAAACCATACCCCCGTCGACCCGAGGAGAAGTTCGCAGTTCCATACGCCAAGGACTATCGCCGCTGCAATATTTGTCGCCGTGCAGGGCACTCCACTTTCGACTGCAAATTTAGAAAAACGCAAAATCCGCACCAAAATTCTAGACCCAAACCATATCCTATCCCGGCCACAGAAAATTCGAAATTTAAAAGCTCGCCAGAAGTCCGCACAGCCCTACATTGCTACGGGTGTGGCAAACCAGGGTTTGTAAGGAGTAAATGCCCAGACTGCAACAAGAGCACGCAGGCACCAGTAAAGCAAGCCGCTTTCTGCACAATAAACGCGGAACCAGCACAACGACAACGACCGAGCGTAAGCGTGGACATCGCCGGGGAACATGGTCAAGCATTCCTTGATACAGGCGCTAAATGCTGCATTGCCAGCCAAAAGTTACACGCTCTTCTTGTTACGAAAGGCGTGGTATTTGACAAAAAGAAGATGCAAGTGGCACTAGCGGACGGACATCCGAAAGTTCGTAATGTACTCACAACGGCACTTAGCGTTACATTGCGAAACCAGCGATTCCTAACAACCTTCATAGTCCTTCCGGAAGGAAAGGACGACAGGACATTGCTGGGGATCGATTTTATCGAGGATGCCGGAATCGTATTAAACATCCCACAAAGGACATGGTATTTCGTGGGTACCCCGGAACAACAATATGATTATGAAGAAGAGCCACCCTACGCCAAAGTATGTCCAGACGAGGGGGAGAGCCCTTTTACTTTGGCGCCTCTTGAGGTAGAACAATTAGAAGAGATGACCACACCACCACCAGCCCTTCTGAGCCCCCTGCCAGAAGATGAGGACGAGCAGAGCATAGCAAAAATTGAGACATCGCCACCAAACTTCCCGGAATTCGACGAGCTGTTCGAAAAATGCCTGCGCACCTACGAACACCGGATGGATATCGCCGCAGTGGAGATAGAGGAACTTCGGGAAGACGAAGGGGAATCGGAATCCCAACAGCGCAAGCAGTCCATCGTATAGACACTGGAAACCACACACCGATCGCAACTCCTCCATACCGCATTCCACCCGCTAGGAAAGAGCTCTTGAAAACCGAGCTACAAAAAATGATCGCAGCCGACATTGTGGAGGAGTGCGAGTCACCCTGGGCTGCCCCGGTAGTCTTGGTGCCCAAGAAGGATGGAGGCATCCGAGTCTGTGTAGACTACCGGAAATTGAATACCATCACCGTCACAGACTCCTACCCACTACCACGGATCGACGATCTGCTCCACTCGGCCAAAAAAACTACCGTCATGTCTGCATTAGATCTGCAGTCGGGGTACTGGCAAATTGGCGTACGAGAAGAAGACCAGGACAAGACCGCCTTTGTATCGCCCTTTGGGGTATTCCGTTTTAAAAGGATGCCATTCGGCCTAAAAAATGCCCCAGCCACCTTCCAACGGCTCATGGACCGGATGAGAGCAGGATTAGGGGACCGGAACATTCTGGTCTATCTCGATGACGTACTAGTTCTGTCAACAAATTTCGAACAACATCTGGAGGATCTACAGGCAGTGTTCGACAGACTACGACAATTCGGTCTGAAAATGAACCGTGGGAAGTGCCGTTTCGGTTGCGCTAGAATAAAATATCTCGGTCATATCTTGTCGGCAGAAGGCATCCACCCAGATCCGGAAAAGGTGAAAGCAATTGAAGATATGGCCACCCCCAAAAATCTCAAACAGCTTATCTCCTTCTTACAAACTTGCTCATGGTATAGACGCTTTGTCCCAAATTTCGCTGCCGTTGCCCAACCATTGACGCAGCTTACTAAAAAGAAATCAACCTGGAAGTGGGAGCCTGAACAACAACAGGCTTTCGAGAAGTTAAAAACCATACTCGCAACGCCACCCATACTTGGACGATCAGACGAGACGCAACCGTATACCATTCGCACGGACGCCAGTGGCTACGCCATAGGAGCAGTCCTTCTGCAAGGGGAAAAGGAGACAGAACACCCCATCGAATACGCCAGTAGGCTATTAACACCGGCAGAGCGAAATTATTCAACTACGGAAAGAGAAGCACTCGCGGTAGTCTGGGCAGTGGACAAGTTCCGCGGTTACATCGAGGGGGCGAAGGTCAACATCGCCACGGACCACCAACCATTAAAATGGCTGATGACGCTCAAATCTCCGAGGGGACGACTTGCCCGATGGGCTTTGTTGCTGCAACCATACTGCCCCGAAATTCACTACATCCCTGGACGGTGCAACGTAGTGGCAGATATGTTGTCCAGATTGCCGAGCGAGCCATGGAACGAGAACGAGAGGACGGACATCGCGGAAATATCAATCGACGTACCCAGCCGAGGACCAGCTGTAACCCGGGAAGAACAATGTAAAGATGCGGATCTCAAAAGTATTATAGAAGCCCTGGAATCAACCACGCAGGACGAAGAATTAATAAAGTGGACAACAAAGGGGTATCTAACCAACAACGGGGTCCTGTATCGATACGCGCCAAATGTTGACACTGAGGAAGCGCAACTCGTAGTACCATCACACGAGAGGAAGGAGATCCTCCGTGCTTATCACGACGATACCACTGCTGGCCATTACGGAGCTCAACGCACCCTGCACCGGATAATCACCCGCTACTTTTGGCCAGGCATGAGTCGGGAGATTGCCGATTATGTGCGAGCGTGCATCGAATGCCAGCGGTACAAAGCCAACAATCTAAAGCCCGCTGGTTTAATACAAACACCGGTGATGCAACGAAGATTTGAAGTTCTGGCCATTGATTTATTTGGACCCTTACCGACCACTAAGAAAGAAAATCGCTGGATCTTCATAATAGAAGATACGGCATCACGATGGGTCGAGCTCTTCCCACTCCCACAGGCGACAGCCGAGGCTTGTGCGGAAGTCCTCATTAACGAAGTATTGCTTCGATACGGGATGCCACGAAGAATCATTAGTGACAATGGCACCCAATTCGTCAGCGGCGTCATGCAGCAAGTAACACACTGCTTTGGGATTCACCAAGCTTTCACGCCTGTATACCACCCCGAGGCTAACCCAGTAGAACGGAAGAACAGAGACCTGAAGGCCCAACTAGGAATTTATGTCGGCATAGACCATGCCAGCTGGGACGATAGACTTCCGACGATCAGATTCGCCATGAATTCAGCCCGATGTGTGACCACCGGCTACTCGGCAGCATACCTTACGTTTGGACGAGAACTGAGAACCCCCGACGACGCCAATCGGGATTTAAGAACAATCATCCAAGGCGAAAACTTCCTACCCGAGGTCACGCCAAAGCTGTTGACATTGGCTGACACGATGCAAGTGGCTCGGGAGAACCAAGAGCAGCAGCAGGAACAGCGGAAGAAATACGCTGACCAAAAACGACGACCGAATCCTGGTTACGAGAAAGGAGACCTTGTGTGGGTAACCACCCACACCCTCAGTAGGCGGGAGCGGCAGTATACATCCAAGTTGGCCCCCAAAAGGGATGGACCATATCTGGTCAAACGACGAGTGGGGACCAACAGTTATGAGATCGAGACCCGTGACGCCCAGCCGGTATGCGTAGGGGTATATCATACCTCAGCGCTAAGACCCTACATCGGCGCTCCTGAGGAACCTCCGGCGCCAGTGGTACCTCTGCGGAAGCGTGGGCGCCCCCGTAAGCAGCCAGAGGGCCAACCAGCTGAGGACCAGCCATCAGACAAAAGAAGGAAGCGACCCCGACGCCGTTGAACGAGAATCCTGGAATCACTCGTCGGGACGACTTCGTATCCAGAGGGGGAGACTGTAACGAGACCAAGGACGCAGCAGCGTCCGCACCTAGCGATTCCGAGAAATCGGGAAAAGCCAACAATCGCGTCAGGGCATTGACCCGAGCCGCCGCGTATCGAAACATCTAGAAGCGCCTAGAAGCATCGAGAAGCGTCTCGAAGCATCTAGAAGATTCCGGATAACTTCAGAGCATTACATGTACCGCGCGCATACGAACGAAAACGCAGCATCCAATACAGCTACGGAGCTTGTTGATTATACGTAGAAGCCTAGCAACGAAGTAATATAAATGCCGATTCCCGACTGCGACTCGTCCTCTAGTATTCCTGCGGGAGAGGACGAGGTAAGACCATCGGCCGCCCGCGGTAAACTTTGAGCAAATCCTATGGGAGAGGACGAAGCATGCTATCGGCCGCCCATAGAGAAGATAGGCTAGCTCCATGGGAGAGGACGAAGCATTGCTATCGGCCGCCCATGGGTGCGAGACAGGTTAGCTCCATGGGAGAGGACGAAGCATTGCTATCGGCCGCCCATGAAAGCGAAATAGGACAGCTCCATGGGAGAGGACGAAGCATTGCTATCGGCCGCCCATGGAAGCGAAATAGGACAGCTCCATGGGAGAGGACGAAGCATTGCTATCGGCCGCCCATGGAAACGAAATAGGTCAGCTCCATGGGAGAGGACGAAGCATTGCTATCGGCCGCCCATGGAAGCAAGATAGGTGAGCTCCATGGGAGAGGACGAAGCATTGCTATCGGCTACCCATGGGAGCAAGACAGATATGTTCCATGGGAAAGGACGAAACCTGGTTATCGGCCACCCATGGAATGGGAGAGGACGAAGCACTGCTGTCGGCCGCCCAAAAGTGCTCGAGAAGGATCGCTTGGTTTCCATGCATGTTCGGGAGAGGACGGTTGAAATAAACCGGCCGTCTGATACAGATATGGAGACACGAGTGGACTTCTCGAGTTAGAAATTCTGTACTAAGAGAAAACGGTTTTAAACTAGCCGAACGCTCGTTAGATCAAAAATGTAAACGTCCGTCAATAATTCGTTGTTAGCCATCGGCGTTGTCCAATGAATAATTGAGACAAATCTGTAAGAAAGAAATGTACCTAACATGAAAAATAAATATTCTGTCCTTAGAACCCAACCCAGAGAATCCTACTCCTTTTCAAACCACCATCCTACAAAGTCAATTTTTCTGAAAATAGACTTTCTTAATCTTTGACCAATTCCATGAGCAGAATACAACTTAGACAATTTCTATTTGTTGTATAAACAATTACCGGACAATTACGCACGAAATGGTACGAGTCAGTGTTACAATCATAGGCCTTATATACATGGACCGCGTGCTCGGGGTACGAGGTAAAGACAACGTGGAAAGGACAGAAGATGGTCGTTTCTCTCTGTCTCTCCTTTGCAGCGTAGCGTGTAGGGGTAATCCGCGTGCCACGCACATATATACTCGCGTATGCTTCTGTGTGGATAATCGAACACGTGCTACATGGGGGTAATCCGCGTGCTGCGCACTGGAATGTGAACGGCGTGGCCACGGCCGGCTAGACAGAGAGGGTAAATTTGGGGTCTCTCTTACCTTGTCTATCGTGTGCTACCCTTTCGAAAAACATGACCTAGCAACGAATGTTGTTGACGCAACCCATATGAAAGAGAGAGATGAAGGGTCCCCAAATTCCCTCTCTGTCTAGCCGGGCGCTCTGCATGTAAAAACAATAGACGTTCACATTCCAGTTAGACTATAGTTCAATGGTGCAAACACGTCAGTTAGTTTGAAAACATCGCCATGGAGACACACAGTGACTGTTCTTCCCGTAAGTAATACATATATCCTAATCAATTCTATTTACTATTCAAGTAACATTAAAGTGTTTCTGTTACAATTGTACAATCTTTCCAACATTCATACATACGATTTACGTTTTCCCCTTTTTTTTAAATAAAGCAATGAAAGTCGACGTAGGTCAAAGTCAGCTGCAGCAGCAGGAGCAGCAAGAGCCGCAGCAGCAGCAACAGCCGCCGCAGCAGCAGCAAGCGCCGCATATCAAACTTGCGGAGATGCAGAAGCAGTTGCTGCTGCTGCAGAAAGCCATAGCCGAACATATTCGGCAGCATCCGCTGCAGCCGGAGGCACTGCAGCAGCCAGAACCGCAGCAGGCTACGAGCGGCCAGCCGCAGCAGGCTGTGGCAGGCGAGCAGGCGGCCACGGCGCCGCAGGTATCGACTAACATTGCAAGTGAGTGCACATCCAGACATCACGTATTGTGACAACATTTCGTGTTATGGGGAAAAAATCGTGTTACTTGGCGTACAGTTACGGTCCGGGTGTAGAACATTGTGAAATTTAAGTAATGAAAGACAATGGCGAAACGTTTCGACAACGATCGTTGTCATTCTCAGTGGCAAAATTGCGATTTCTGCGAAATATGACAAAATCAAGATCCATGGGTGTACGCCAAAACATTATTTTTGATTCATGCCTTAAGGAAGGACACCACCGTCGCGGACCAGAAAATAGACTAATTGCAAAAAACATGTGGTTTTTGAAAGAAATAACGATATTTGTAAAATAGTCTTTGAATTTCTTCAAGGTAGATTCATTGAACGTTGTTGCGTATTCACAGTCGCCTCGGGCGGGCGACCAATGGGCGCACGCGACGCGCTCGCCCGAGATCAATCACTGCGGTCGATACTCAGGCGATACTCTATGTAAACGCGCCTGCTAATTAGCAGCGCCGCGTCGTGTTCTTCTCGGGCAATTGTACTCTCGCGGTTCCCGCGTGCTCTCGACGGCCATTACCGTATCATCTATCGTGACGACTAGTGTGCTTCTCTTACGTGCGAAATACTTAGTGATTCCTCCCCCGGTGCGTTCTCAATTTTGTGCTTAAGGTACTCTCAAAGGGTTTGAAAGACGCTATAGTGCTCCTCGATTAGTGTAATCATAGTTTAAGTGCGTTTAGTTAATAAATACAATTCTGTGAGCTCCTCACACACGTGTTCGTTTTCGTGCCGGCCACGTGCTGTATGACGTCGTGCGGTCCTCCTCAACTCTCCTTAAACTCCCCACCCGCGCCTCACCAGATTCCTCAGGCTCGTCTCGGGGTTCAATTCAAAACAAACGTGTTGTACAAAAATTGATTGAGAAATATTAACATTCGTGCGTTCAGTGTGTCACCGTATATCTCTGCAAAGAAATCGCTGTTTGCAGGAAATCGTCGGGGGTCTGATCGAGATGGCCGAAATAAACGATTACGCGGTCATTTGAAGTTATAGTAGTCCACTTTCGGTTGAGTGTGGGTATTTTTAGACATTTATCTCCAACAAAATAGCGCGGTTTTAAATAAATCATTCAATTACAGCCGCAACATACGCGCCTTTTCAATTATATTCAAAGAACTAATTTACCAATACTAACACTCTCTCTCTATACATAGATATGTATATAAAATGTTTACCGCACACGGCGATTTGTTTGCAAAGATATAGGGTATTACAGAAGGATTGCGCGAAAATTAATATGTCTTAATCATTTTTATTACAACACGTTCAGTCAATGTTCTATGAAGAAATATAAAGACTATTTATTATATATTTATTATTTATATATATATATATATGTCTACATTTGTTGTTGAAAGAAAGAATTACTTTTTTTTGCAATTTTTGGAATTCTGATGGTATTGAAAATATTAATAGTTCAGTTGTAATAGCATTAGCACCCTTCTGTTTACTACCAGAAAAAATATATATATATATTTATTCTGAAAATTAATAGGGTGCAAATGCTATTACAACTTAAGTAGTAACATTTGGAATAACAACAGAATTCCAAAAATTGCAAAAACAATCGTTTTTTTAAGCCATCGCTGTGGCGTCCTCCCTCAAAACAGGTTCTGAACAACAATATTATTAGATAATATATGTCACAAGTTCTATCGTTCTTGACTTACAGGTATATTGTTATTCTTTCAGACAAAAAAAAAAAGGAGGTGGCAGAAGCCGTGCGGCGTGGTACGCTAACCGCCGAGCAAGGGGAATTGGCCGAGGGCAACAAGGCGGGCGAGGCGGAGTCCTGGGTGCAATTGCACAACAGACAGGCGGAGTCCTGGGTGCAATTGCGCAACAGGCAGGCGATGGCCAGGGCGACGAAATACAGCCTGCCGGTGGTTGGGGTGCCGGACAAGGCCAAATACAGCGAGGCGGTGGCCGGGGTGGCGCCCGGGGTCGCGGTGCCCGCCGAGGTCGTCGCCAGCGCCCCACCAAAATTTATTATATTAGGAATTTAAGAATAGGATTATAATATTTTTTTTTTATATTTTTTATTAGGTAATAGTTTTTTTGATATAGGTAATAGTTGCCCAGTGTTGTACCTTATTTTAATAAAAAAAAATTATATCACGAAGTAAGCGTTTCTTTTTTTTACGCGAAAGTGTTGTAGTACCGACCACATTTTAGTCCATATATGCCTTCTGAGAAGTTAATTGAAGTACAGTAGACTTCCGTATAACGCGATTAATAAATTAGGCGCTACATAAATTCGCGTTATAGAAGGCGATGTCAATGAAGAAAATAATGTAATCCTCATCTAAAGCAGATTCAATTCGTAAGGAGGAACTGGACAGACATTAGAAAATCGTATAAATTCTTCAAATTTTGTGGTACCAATTAGATATTAATCTTCCATTTGGCCACGTTAAAGATACGCTACATTATCGGTATTCGTAAATGTATCTGCATTTTCACCATGTGGCATTAAGTTTTGACCAGATTGCCTCTCCGATTCCTCCTTAAAGCAGGTACTTCCTGTGTTTTATTATTTGACGCGTTGAACCAAGAGTCGCGTTATATGACAGCATTAGTCACAATACCTTCGTCGCGTTATAGAAATTTGGGTTGTAGGAACTCGCGTTATATGGGAGTCTACTGTATTATACGATCTGGAATAATCAGGCTGCGGGCGAGGGCCCACGTTAAAAAAACCGAACGCGCTAATCGTGGCACCTCATGGGTGGCATGGAAGACCACTTGAGGCAATACGATATTTTACGAAAAATACGATTACATACGTATATATCGGCAAAGTAACACGCATCGTAAACCATATCAGCTGCTGACGCGCTAAGAAGGGTTGTACCTGCGGGTCGGCTAAATTAGTTCAACCGCGATCCGAGGTCTGTTCACGGGCGACGCAATAAAAGTTGCGGTTTACCATTGAACACGGATTTTCTCTTGGGGAGAATTCTTAGAATTCGTACGAATTATTACGACGTTCTACGGCAAAAATAAATCGGGGACGTTAAAATTACTGTGCCATAACGTCAAACATATATAATGTCCGTATCTATCATAAACCAACACGACACATGACACATATGTTCCGCTGACAAAATATTAAAAACTATCCGTATTAGGTACTAAAATATTTTTAAATAAATATCTTTTCTTGCTGTGTGATGAATACTTAAAAAAGAACAATTATCCACTGAAGCAAAAATGAACCATCGCGCTCTGCTCACGGCGGTGGTGCCCGATTTGCCTTCCGGCCGAAAGAACGCAATGGTAGTTGCGGTGCCTTATGCGAAATCTGGCACCACCGCGAGAAGCTTATACCGCCCTGTGTGTGGAACGAAGACGCGACGCCGCGACTGCATGTCGAACAAAGACGCGACGCGCGATATTGGTTGAAAGGGGACGGAGCATAGTTCTGTCCTTCTTATGTGTCGTCACGATACGTGACGTCACGCGACGTTGGTGGAACGGAGACGCAGCATAGTTCCGTCCTTCTCTCCACGCAGCTCTCACAGACAGGCTACGCACACACGCCTATTACCCCCACCAACGCCAGCACGGACCGTGCTAGCGAGCCAGATCTGGCGTCACTGCTTGATACCCTTAGTGATACCTTCCTCGCGGTTCCCCGCTCTCTCTTTCGAGATCACGCGTCACCGGTTAAAAGGAGGATTGAGGGGGTTCGGACTACCTTCCTCGAACCTCGGCCGGTTTTCGACGGCTGCACCTTTCGGAAAGTATGAGGGTGAGGGCGATTACCCAGGCCTTAACTGATTTTTCACAGCGGCACCCTGAGCTCTCTGTCTCGACGTCAATACCTGCAAAGGCCTTAACTGATTTTTCACAGCGGCACCCCTTGCAAGTTTGAGGTTTTGAGGATATTGTGATTTCTTTTTAATTGCTCGTTGGTTCCCTTGAGCGGTTAAGGGAAACCGTGTTCGTGGAATTCGAGTGTCTAGGCAAACAAATAACGAGATGTCACAGGAATATGGAAAACAATTAAATAAATTATATTGAATAAAATAAATACAATCAAAGCAGTTAAATATAATAAACACAACGATAATTCTACTGCTATTGGCAATAACGTTAATAAACTACGACGCGAATAAATATACAAAATACGAATTATGACTAGTAACGTAAAATCTTTGGATTTGATGGAAGAGCTATTTGAGAACTTAACTTACACAGCAAAGTGTGGCAGAACGACTAAAATTAAAACGCTCGGAATACGCACAAGTTATTCCTTGCTAAAACACGGTCAGCGAAAAGACACTCTTTCGGGAACCGGACTCTGATTTTAAGACTAGCAACGCGCGGAACACGCACAGGTTGTTCCTTGCAAATGAGATCAAACTGCGAAAAAGATACTCTAATGATCCTGGAATCACTCTTTTCACTAAGTATAAAACGCTCGGGAATTTCGTACGCAGACCCTTGCACGGTCTTTTTCTGTAACAGTCTGAACTCGCGAGATTTGGCGAACGCCTCTTTTATACGGTAAGACCTTAGGCAAGGGGTCCTGAGATGAGAAGAAGTAGTAGACCAAGGTGGGGCGCATTTCGGTGGGTATCACGTTCCCAACCGTCGCTAGGCACACGCTGTGCACGTGGTCGCGAGTGGCCACTGCGCTTTGTTCGAGTCAACGTCACTAGACAGACGCGTCACTGCGGGTACGTCACTGGTGGGGGCCACGTCACTAAATTGGGCGCGTCACTACATTTCTTGATGCGTTCTGACGTCACAGCGGGGTAGGCAGGTACGACGGCATGGGCCGCAGCGCTGGTCGGCGGCGCTCAGCGGCGCTCGGCGGCGCGGTACGTTACAATACAGGATTTTGTTTTAGTCTATAAACAAAAAATAAAATTATTACATTTTCATAGGAACATTTTGGTTTTGCAATGTCTGAGAGAAAAACGAAACGTTTATCTGGAGCACAATATAAGAAACAACGTTTAGAGAAACGAATACAGAGCAAAAAACTGAAAGAGTCTCTCTGCACATATTTGCATCCTACTAAAGACCAAGGAAATGCATCTACTTCAGCACAGCATGGTGTTGAAGAATGCATGCCAATGGATTTCGATGAATCGACAAAAGAAACCAATGAAGAAGAAGCAATTGATTTTGAAAATACAACAGGATCGGTCGATTACGCTATATATATTCAGGAAGAACCGAAAAAAGAGAACACTTCGATAAATATACTGTCAGATGACCCAGGTGAATGGCCTGATATAATATCGGGTTATACGGCACAAATATTAGTGGAAAAAGGACCACATCAAGTTCGGAACATTAATTTTCCTGTCTCTAAATCGGGAAGGAAATTTTCTACGAAATACTATTACCGCGTTTTGAAAAATGGCGAAGAAGTATACAGAGATTGGCTAATTTATTCAATTAAAAATAATTCAGTACACTGCTTTCCGTGTAAAATATTTGACAAAAATAGGAGCACTATGTCAGATTTGCTGGGATTTTCAGACTGGCAGCATCTCTCACATACTTTAAATCGACACGAAAAGAGCTCACCTCATACGCAAAATGTTAGTAATTGAATTAACTTGAATACTTCTTTCAAGACAAGAACTACAGTAGATAGCTTAAATCAGCGTATACTAGAATCAGAACGACGCCATTGGTATAGTGTAATTCAACGAATTATATCTATAATTCAATATTTATCCCGGCAGTCTTTAGCATTTAGAGGTTCATCTAGTACCTTATATATTCATGATAATGGCAATTTTTTAAAGGCCATGGAAATGGTAGCGCAATTTGATAGTGTAATGAGAGAACATATTGTAATCGTGGACGCGGGCGAGACATTACAACGTACCAGAATTATCAAAGACAACGGTTTAATATAACACGTCCGTCTGGTATCAAGACCAGAGGCAGACTCTTTGGTTTGGTTGCCAACAACAATAACATTCGAACGTCATAAAATCGATAGAACTTGTAACCGTGCACTTTTCGCGCCAAGTGAAAAGCGCAATTCGCTGCACCGACCCGTCAGTGGTTACTCCTGACGGAGGCTGGCCTTACCGTGCGCGTTCGGTCCGTCCGATGATGACCCTGCCCCTGCAACGGCGGCCTACGTTCGCTCTCAATGCGCCGTCTACTGTGCGTAGATGTCGGCTATCTTGGAGCGGGCGAGAGGAACATTTAGAGAGTGGCTAGGCGAGTCGCCGAAGAATGGCCTTCTTTATTGGTGCTGAGGCTACAATAATTCCCGCACTCACTCACATTCGCTTCCGTACACACACACACACACACACACACACACACACACACACACACACACACACACACACACACACACACACACAGCGGTCACTCGGCGTTGGCGCGTCTCTCACTTGCTTTCCAAGGAGTTACCGCGTTCTTACTCGCGATACCTAAAGGTGCTCCTACATCTGAGCACGAACGCGCACGAGGCAGCCTGAGCATGACGTCATCAGAGGCGCGTGAATAAGCCGAGGCAAACCGATTCGATGGTTTCACGTTGCATTCATCGATCGATCGGTTCGCCGCCGTACGAGAAAAAATTTAGTGTGTTGGAGATTTATTCTAATGTTGGAGAATCGGTGTAGCTTGCTCGGACCGATCCGCAACTGTCTGAGCGCGTGAACGAGAAATCATTGGTGTGTTGGAGATTCATTCTAGTATTGGAGAATCGGTGGTGCTTGTGCGGCCCGATCCAGGACAGTCGCGGATCTGCCACATATGCACACTGCCCGATCCGACAGTCTCGGATCGGCCCGAGCAAGCTACACCGATTCTCCAATACTAGAATGAATCTCCAACACACCAATGATTTCTCGTTCACGCGCTCAGACAGTTGCGGATCGGCCCGAGCAAGCTACACCGATTCTCCAACATTAGAATAAATCTCCAACACACTTCATTTTTTCTCGTACGGCGGCGAATCAATCGATCGATGAATGCAACGTGAAACCATCGAATCGGTTTGCCTCGGCTTATTCACGCGCCTCTGATGACGTCATGCTCAGGCTGCCTCGTGCGCGTTCGTGCTCAGATGTAGGAGCACCTTAATGCGGCACGGCGCGAATTAATCGATCGCGGGACCGTCTTTGCGGCGTCTTCCGTCGATCGCCCGTTTCGCGTGGCGAGCTCCTCTTTTTCTACGCAACGGAGACTTATCTTGGTTTTCCGTGACCTTTTCTCTCGTGATATTCTACAAACTGCTTCTATATCTCCCCGTCCGTTATTTCGAAGCGCGTAAGGGGAGGTCCTATTTCGTGGTGGAAAGTACCGTTATTCCTCTCCTTACGCGGTTCCCGACCAGTTGTTTTGATTCCGCCTTGACGCGGTCGTTCCGCGGGCCGCATCCACTTGGCGCGCCTAGAATCAGCGCCGCACGTCCCGCGCGCTCCAGTATTATCTACTCGACGAGCGGCTGCTTCGAATCGTACGGTTACAAACTAATTAACATTATAACATTATGACACAAAATCAATATAGGGTTTGTGTCTTCGCCGTGGTGTTCTTTGCGCCTTCGCGTCCGTAACACTGCCTCCCCTCGACGATAGCGGACGTCCCGGCCGTATATTATCGCGAGATCTTCAGATGCTTCGGTTCAGGAAAAGGCAGTCTCAGGTGTAAGCAGCGATGGCTCCTCCTGAACCAAAAATGTCATCCCAGCATTTGCTCACGGTCCCAAGGGAAAACCATGCCATAAAACCCTGGGCGAGGTGACCGCATCACTTGGGCGAAACTCTTAGTAACGAACATCTTAGTATCTTGATAACTTCAAACCCGAACACATGCAAAACTGCTTGCAACCGCCGGAACATGAACAAACAATTCAAACGGGAGCAGATGGAAGATGAGGTTTCTTCCTTCTGAAAATAAAACGGAACGACAAAGAACTTCCCGTATTTAGAATAATTTCCAAGATTAAATCTTACGGAACCCTCAAACCTCACACTATACTTCCCATCTTCCCCTATTTTTTTACAATGCTTCACGGGAGAGTAAGCATAGCGGCGCACTACTGTCTTGACTCCTTGTCAGTGGTGCTGCGGTATGCGATGTCCTTGTGTCCTATCGTTCTTCTTTCTTGTACCATCCTAGTACCTTGGTTCCTTCGTATTTTGCTAATCTATTGGCGTGTATAATCTTCATTCTTGCTTTGGCTGACCGCTGGATCCCGTAGATAGCGTCATTAATCCTTTTCTTCACCAAATAGGGTCCTTCCCAGTTTACTTGCAGTTTCGGACATCTTCCTTTTGTTATTCGTGGCTGGTAAAGCCACACTAGGTCTCCCCCGTTGAAAATAATTGGAGTACAAGTGGCATCATGGCGCAATTTCATGCGTTCCGAGCTTTTAATAATTTTCGCTCTTGCCAAATGGTATACATCCGCGAGGACCTTATTCAGTTGCGAGACATATTCCATGGAAGAAATAGGTCGCTCGGGGGTAACTCCTCGGAAGAAATCTAATGGTAGCCGAAGTTCTCTTCCGTATAACATCCTCGCTGGGGTTTGTTTTGTGGTTTCATGTTCCGCCGATCAGTATGCCAATAAAAATAAAGGCAGCCAATCGTCCCAGTCCTTTTCATGGTGTGAAACGAACAACGACGAATTTTTCTTTACTCCCAGTATTCTCAGGACTTCTTGGAATAATTTTGATTCAAATGATCGTCCTTGGTCGGTATGTACTGTAACCGTGTTGGTTCGCGATCTTTCGTATTATACGGAAATTATATTTGTGAGATCGCGATTTTAGGAATACAGTAAATTCTCTCACATTGTCGTTAAGGCTCCCTGCCACACTGTCGCAGCGAGTTGTGCCTACGCCCAGGCACGCGTCATTTCTACGCCTATGTAATCTTAAGCCGAGTCAGTGAGGCGTGTGATGCGAGGCGCGGCGCGGCTTCTTTGATGAGAGTTGACGGTTCAACTGTTTATAATACAATAATATGACTCTTTCAATTTTACTTTTATTTGTCCGAAATTGTGATTTATATATTGCTGAGATTTTTCCGCTTATAATGATATCAAACATGACATAATTTGAACAACATTTATTTATTTTATACTTATTGTATGTCATTACACTTGACGAATTAATTAGTAAATATGGTCTGAATTGCATCATGTTTGGTCTTATTTTTATACAAACAATCTCATCAATATGTTATAAACTTTATCATACAGAAAAAGTTAATAAAAATGGTTAAGAATCGTCTGTGTTGCAGCATTTCGCACGAGTTTCAACTGTGTCAGTTGCCTCGACTGTCGTTTTCGTGTCGTTCGGCAAACTGCAACGACGCGAGGCTCGAAAACCGTATCCACTCTCTCCAAGTTGTCGCAGAACGATTGACAGGTGCACGACAACGTGAGAGGGTATGCTACGATTAGTCAAAATTTGTAGCATACCCTCTCACATTGTTGTGCACCTGTCTATCGTTTGCCGCAACTTGGAAAGAGTGGACACGGTTTTCGAGCCTTGTGTCTTCGTTGGGCAAATTACAAAGGCAGCTCTTTCATTCGCTGTCCTTTTCTTCGTTCGGCAAACTACAAAGCGAGTCGCGAGGCTCGAAAACCGTGCCTACTATCTCCACGTTGTCCAAAACGATTCCCAGATCCGCGACAATGTGAGAGAATTTACTGTACTATGTAATTTTATTCTGCAGATTTGTTTTATTTCGGTGACATGACGGCAGCGGTTACGGACTACCGCCGTGTTTTGTTTTGATATAGAGTTCGCACTCCTTAGAGCAGTGCGGTCCAAGAAAGTGCCCCGGGGCATTTTCGGTTCCCCAACCGCGCTACCGTTACTATGGAGACGAGTGACGCACGGTAGAACGCATGATCGGTGTACCCATGTGTTGGCAGAGAAGCGTGAGGCGCGTGGGGCGAGAGCAGTAGCGGCCAGTAGGGGCGCGCCCAGCGCCCCATACACAGATGCGATGCATGCATATAATATACACTTTGCTCCTTTTTTCCGTTAAACTCGATGGGAGAGTGTTCGCGTTGCTACATGCGACGGAACAGTTGCTCATCAGTTTCTTCTTCGCAGCGTTTGCAGTAGGAAGTCTTACCGGAGCAGCCAAAGAAGATTCATAGGATATTCGTGATATTTTACAGTTTTATTATTATATAAGTTTAAGGTTTAAAATCATAGGTATAAACATAAGATAAACCATGTCGGAACTAACCACGCGGCAAAAACGAATTGCTGCCCGCGAAGAAGATTATTTTGTCGTTGAAACCAGAGAAAATGCCGCAACATGCGTATTGTGCGGTACAACGCTCGCGTGTAAAAAATATAATATCGTGCGACATTATTTGAGATACCACAAAGAATGTATTAATTATTCTATAGAAAAGCGGCGTGAGATAGTTAAGGCATGGAAAGAGAAACGGGAAAATGAGTGTTCGACCGCGACAAGCACATCTCGCGTCGAAACCGTTACAGCTGCGTCTACCTGTACCTTGCAAAGTACGACAGCTTCGTATGCTGTAACGCTCGAAATTCTTCGGAGTAAAAAGTCCTTTAGGGACGGAGAATTTGTAAAAAATTCTGCCATCGCAATGGCAAAAGCTTTCGGTTATAATTTAGCTGCGGAAACTTTTAAAAGCGTTTCATTATCTCACTAGACGGTCTCCAGACGGGTCGATGACATTGATAGTTTTTTGGTAAAACAATTACGTACAATTATCGAAACGTGTACATACTACTCGCTTTGTTTAGACGAAAGTACGGATGTAAATGACGTTAGTCAACTTGCCATTTTCATCCGTACCGTGGATCAAAATTTTGCTATAAACGAAGAATTGCTCGCCTTAGTCGCATTGCACAACACGACGAAAGGCGAAGACATATATGCCGCGTTGATATCCCAGATGGATAAATTTGGAATTTCCTTTGAAAAATGTACATCAATCGTAACCGATGGAGCGCCGTCAATGAGTGGGACCAAAAAGGGATTAATCGGTCAATTGAGTCCAAATTTAATAAATTGTCGCGTCTTCTACTGCGCCATACACCAGGAAGTGTTATGCGCAAAATCTTTAAGACATTCGTATGCCATGGCACTCGTAACAAGAGTGATTAATGTTGTTAGGGGCGGCACTCACTCTCTCACACATCGAAAGCTCCAATTATTTTTGAAAGAACATAATGCAGCTTTCGACGATTTGCTAATGCATTGCGAAACTCGGTGGCTGAGTGCGGGCAAATCATTAGAACGATTTTTTGCAGTTCGTAAGGAACTAATTATATTCCTTAAAACTGAAATTAAAGTAGATATAGCAGTTACGATTAAACAATTAGAAAGCCCCGAATTTTTATGTGTGTTAGCTTTTCTAACAGACATGGCTTCTTACCTGAACAATTTAAATTTAAATTTGCAAGGTAAGAAGCAAAATATTGTTCAATTGTTCGGTCATATCAGCAGTTTCAAGAAAAAACTTGCATTATTCGCAGCGCAATTAGAAAAAGAAAACTTATCTCATTTTCCGCGATGTGTAGAAATTAAGTCAGAATTTCCGGAAATGGATTTTACATCTTTCCAAAAAAATGTCAATGATATTGCCCGGGAATTTGATAGTAGATTTAAAGATTTTGAATTATTAAGCAAAGAAATGCATTTATTCGCGAATCCGTTAACAGCCAATGTCGAGGATCAGGACATTGATTTTCAATTAGAATTGTGCGACTTGCAAACTGATCCCTATTTAGCTGCCTCCAAAGAAATCGGCGAACACTTTTTTAAATTGCTACCTGCGGATAAATACCCCAAGTTACGCGATTTTAGTTTAAAAATTCTATCAATGTTTGGTTCCACGTACACTTGTGAAAGTGGATTTTCGGCAATGAAACAAATTAAAACAAATTCTAGAAATTCCTTAAACGACAAATCTTTAGCCAGCGCGTTACGTGTTAGTTTAACAAATATTCCGATCAATATATCGCAAATAATTAGCAACAAATAATGTTTATATAGACGGGAACAATTGAGCAGTCTGTTTTGTGTTCGAATTTTTTTATTATTGAATCTATTATGTGTGTTTTTATATTGCGTTTTTTGTTTAATTTATAATATGTATTTTATGTTACGTTTTTTGTTTAGTTTATATATTTTAGCCCGCAGCTCGGACCTTTTCAGCCACCTGCCAAGATGGGATCATCAAATATTTTTGAATATTTTTATATTTTTAAAGATGAGTGTTTTAGCTTTTTAATTATTATCATTACGTTTTCTTTACAGCGTCGGTTAATTCACTTTTTTTTTTTATTAGGCTGCGTGCAGCTCGGACCTTTTCAGCCACCTGCCAAGATGGGATCATCAAATATTTTGGAATATTTTTTTATTTTTAAAGATGAGTGTTTTAGATTTTTTAATTATTATCATTACGTTTTCTTTACAGCGTCAGTTAATTAAAATTTTTTTTTTTATTAGACCAACATGCATGTGGTTGCGGTTTTGGAGCTGCGAGAATCGCATTGAGAAGCTTGCTTTAACCCTCGGATACCCACGATTGGTCAATTTGTCCCGAAGCCTGAAGAACGTCAACCCATTTTTTGAGCAAAATAAAAAATTTCGCCTACGTACATTTTAGCAACGTTGCAATGTATTTTAAACGTTGACAATTTGTTTATAAATAGTTTACATTTTTTACAAAATAAAATTTTTTTCCGACATCTTCGTCAGTGTTTTATAAATGAAATGGGTTAGACGTAGTAATCTAACTATTTTCGACTAATTTCCGCAGCATTTATTTCCAGGATTGTTACCTATAGCACATCATTTAATAATTATAACAATAATGTTGGTGTTACGTGGACGCGTTGAATTTAATTTGACGTTCTCGTCTCACATACATCTATACAAATAATGAAGTCTATGAATTTAAATTGTCGGATTGCCGTTCTGTAGGATGGGTCAGAATGAGGAGACTACGGCAATTTAGCGCGAAGTGTTTAGTATATACACCGACGAGATATTCTTAAAGACTGCCAGCGCCTGTGTTAAACAGCGGCCCGCAAATGGGGCCTGGATGGGGTCTCAGGGGGCGCTGAGGTCTCTTGGCGGCGTCGGTTGGCGTCGGTAATTGGGGCTAGTATCGTAGGTAATAGACAAACATAGAACGTTGACATTACCCATTGTGTAACTGCTTAAACCGTAATGAGATTTTATTTTATAATTTTATTTTACCCTCACCTTTGTAATCGATACTTCACAGATGCATACATAATTAAAGAGTAATTAGCACGTGATTTAAAAATAACATCAGTTTCTTTCGCTACTTTGCAATATCTGTTTAATATATCAAAACAGTTTGTTGTGCCTCGGATCAACTTTTCATGCGGCCTCGGGCTGCCCTCATGTGCATTCGAGTTCAAATTGGTACGCGGCTGCATGTTTTGCAACAAAACGAAAAACTGGTTTAAATAGACCAATGAAAGCGTAAGAAGTCCGATTAGTGCATTGCGGAAAATATCGAGTGCCCGGGGAAACGGTGCAATATTTATGGGTGTGCACTGTGCGGTCACGTTTGACTTCGTTTATCTTGGCTTGTCTCGGAAACCGTCAATAGAACACAACCGTGCATGGTATCGCTTTGAAGCTCTCGACAAGATCTGTTCGAATATACGAAGAACATTTTGCATTGTTTTAAGCTGAACATTTTAAACATTCTTTACCAAATTCGTCGTGTTCCACTCACAGTTGCCGAGATAGACTGACAATGAGTTAAACGCGGCAGCGCACCCGCATGAAATAAACGCTTAGAAACCGTACTTGACTAGCTCAACTTCACTCTCCAATCTGCAAGTCTTAGTCCTACACTCCTATCCAACTGACAACTCAATCGAACTTGAGCCTACCCGATTTTTTTATGTAATTGCTCATTAATCGTTTTTATAAGAATATAAAATATCGTTTACACGCGCAGCGCAGGACGCTATTAAAACGGTCGGGGAATTTCTGCTGTCAGTGCGTGACTTCGACAACTATTTTATTTATCGTTTCAGAAGAAATATACCTGTTGTATGATGCAGTAAAATTAAACGCTAGAATTTATGGCAGATTAGTCATTTTGACTAAAAATTGGAAAGGATTCGGAAAAATAGGTGTGCGCAATGATCTTATTCAGAAAAGTTGCCAGATTCTTTTGCCATAACTAATAATAGTCTAACTTTTAAATTGACGATCTGAATGTGTGGGTATCAGGTAAAGCTTGTAATCGGAAATCAAATTCGCTTTTTTATTTTTACGCACGTGTGTCCTACAATCATATACATTTGTACAATGTACATACATCCGTGGCTGACTGCCTCGTGAGTCGTGCATCGTCACCTCTCTCCCCCCTTCACGCTCCGCGACGCTTATGTTTTTCGCCGAACGCACGCCGAGGCTCGGTGCCGGGCCGGCGATACGCGGCAGGGGACTGGTGTGGCGTGTGTGTCCCTCCCCACAGAATGTTATTCAACGTACAACAAATATTTATTTTTTCCTTTCTAACAACTGAGGATGACGGAGATAAACGGATTTTAGATTTGTTTTCAGCGCGTCAAAGTCTAAAAATTAACCAACAGATGCTCTTATGTAATAAAATACATGTTCGACCTCAGCATTATGTCACAGAGGCGCGTAGGCAAGCCGAGGCAAACCGATTCAATGGTTTCACATTGCCCTCATCGATTGATCGGTTCGCCGCCGTACGAAAGAAAATGTGTGTTGGAGATTTTGCCTAATGTTAGAGAATCGGTGTAGCTTGCTCAGGCCGATCCGCGACTGTCTGTCTGAGCGGGTCATCGAGAAATCATTGGTGGTTGGAGATTCATTCTAGTCTTCGATAAATCGGTGTAGCTTGCTCTTTTCCAAAAGCAAATCAGACTGAGGAAAAACATCTCTAACTTTGTGATATTTAAAAAGTATAAAAAGGATTATAATTCATTAAAATATTGCCACTCTTCCGTTGCCGACATTTGCTCACAGCCCGATCCGACAGTCGCGGATCGGCCCGAGCAAGCAACACCGATTCTCCAATACTAGAATGAATCTCCAACACACCAATGATTTCTCGTTCACCAGTGTGGCCAGAAGTGGCTCTTTTACACCATCGGTGCCCGCGGGAGTGGGGATATGCGCAAGTGTGCGTGCCCTGTCTGTGAGAGCTGCTCGCAACGTTTCTCGCCGAATCGCGCTCGGCGTGGAGAGAAGGACAGAACTATGCTCCGTCCCCTTTCAACCAATATCGCGCGTTGCGTCTTTGTTCGACATACAGTCGCGGCGTCGTGTCTTCGTTCCGCACATAAGCCGGTGACAGTGGTGCCAGATTTCGCATAAGGCATCACACGTACCATTGCGTTGTTTCAGCCGGAAGGCAAATCGGGCACCACCGCCTGGAGCAGAGCGCGATCCAGAGAAAAGTGAAACGAGGAGAATTTGGGATTGACTCGTCGTACTCATTGTCGCTCGTCGACGCTGTGGTTTTTTTCGTAGGTTCGCGCCCAGCCATGGTTCAATTTTTTGTCACAGAATAATTGTTTTTTTATTTGTTTATCACACGGCAACAAACGATATTCATTTAAAAATATTTTTGTACTTACTACGGATAGTTTTTAATATTTTGTCAGCGGAATAGATGTGTCGTAATGGTGTATAATAGATATGGCCAAAATATATATTTCATAAATTTTCGCTTCAGTAACATTAATCTTTCTGTGGTAGTAATAAATAAGAAAGTATATAATAAATGTCAATTATTGCGTATTATGCATTAACCGTGAAACAAGTAATAGGAGCTTCTTGCACTAGAACGTTGTGAGGGATCGTGCTAACACGCGATTTTAACAAAGGACAGCGTACGCCAAGAAGAATTTGCTTGACACGACGCGACGACGGTTCGAACGTTTCTATGAGTTGTTCTTTATGATTTGTTTTCTAAATAGAAGGTGACCAAGTTGTGCATATATTCTAACAGTTCTCATCAAGTCCCATCACATTGATTTGAAAACTTTCTCTTACTACGCACGTTTAGTTTAAGAATGCTATCCCCATTTCGAGAAAGAAGAAGGTGTTCCTTCTTTGGCAATGCACCATGCATACTGTAATCCATATATACGTCCATTGTCGCATTCTGCCCACGAAATGTCGCAACGTGCGTATCGTCGAAGAAGGCATGATAACTCACGACAATAATAGCAAAATCCCTGGTAATGGAAAACCGAAACTGGCATTGTGCCGCTCCCGACCGACCGCGGGTCGCGGTTGGACTAAATGAAATATCTGAAAAGTCTAACCATTCTGACCGCGTATTTTACGTACCTACTGCAAATTATTTCCCCGGGACTCTAACTGACTTTTCCAATGTCATTTATTCATCAGTATTTAGTGGTCGCGTCGTGTCAAGCAAATTCTTCCGGACGTACGCTGTCGTGTGTTAAAATCGCGTGTTAGTACGGTCCCTCAGAACGTTCTAGTGCCAGAAGCTCCTATTGCTTGTTTCACGGTCCATGCATAATACGCAATAATTGACATTTATTGTATACTTTCTTATTTATTACTACCACAGAAAGATTAATGTTACTGAAACGAAAATTTATGAAATATATATTTTGCCCATATCTATTATAAACCAATGCGACACATTTATTCCGCTGACAAAATATTAAAAACTATCCGTAGTAAGTACTAAAATATTTTTAAATGAATATCGTTTGTTGCCGTGTGATAAACAATCAAAAAAAAATTATTCTGTCAAAAAAAATTGAACCCTGGCTGGGCGCGAACCTACGACAAAAGCGACAGCGTCGACGAGCGACAATGAGTACGACGAGTCAATCCCAAACTCTCCTCGTTTCACTTTTCTCTGGATCGTGCTCTGCTGCAGGCGGTGGTGCCCGATTTGCCTTCCGGCTGAAAGAACGCAATGGTACGTGTGATGCCTTATATGAAATCTGGCACCACTGTCACCGGCCTGTGTGCGGAACATAGTTCTGTCCTTCTTATGTGTCGTCACGATACCTGACGTCACACGACATTGGTGGAAGGAAGACGCAGCATAGTTCCGTCCTTCTCTCCACGCCGGGCGCGATTCAGCGAGAAACGGCGCGTGCAGCTCTCACAGACAGGGCACGCACACTTGCGCGTATCCCCACTCCCGCGGGCACCGATGGTGTAAAAGAGCCACTTCTGGACAGTCGCGGATCGGGCCAAGCAAGCAAGCTACACCGATTCTCTCATACTAGAATGAATCTCCAACACACCAATGACTTCTCGTTCACCCGCTCAGACAAACAGTCGCGGTTCTCCTTGTCCGTCACGAGATTGGGTCGAGTCGGGAGGACGACGCGACGGGACAATTGGCAACGAAGCTCCTTGACACATCTTTGGCAACGAATCGATTAGCGACTATGACTGTTAAGGGCCATAGGCCAAATATGATTTTGTAAAGTTTGAAAAGGGTATTTTATATTATTATTTAATTGCGGTAGAGATTTACTCGTACACTCCGGTGGCTTAGATAACACGGTTAGCACCAAATTGGCGACAAGTAGAGTATCCTTGTATAGTCTGAATAAAAATATTCATAGACAGCTCGTACATCGGGTTCACTCATCGTTGACAGCAGCATCGTTTTGAGAGTGGCCATAGTCCATGCGTTCACCTACACATGCATACTCACTCACAAGACGATGCTTCATTTGTTTGACGACCGACGAAAACGCACACAAACAAGCAACAGTGGCACGGTGAGAGCAGTTACGATGTGTCTCAAGAGCTGGTGTTTCAAGCATGTTTCGCTTTTTCGTCTGACAACTATATTAAATTTGGAAGACTGAACACTAGAAGTATCAAGGGGGTGAAAATCTTTTCTCTGGCACTTTGTAATAGTGATTATATATTTTTGAAACACAAAATGTTGTTTAAAATAATATCTTAGAAAATAACGGTATATGAAATGAACTTTCATGACTGTTCTGGGGTAAGCGCGGAGGGGTCAATCTCCGTCCTTTACCCAAGACAACAGATAACTCTTGCTCCGATTTTCGGCCAGATCCATTCTCGCATTTGTTTTTATGTCCACTCTTTCTATACGAGTCAATACCCCGAGATGAGCATATGCTCGTCAGCCCCTTGATACCTCTCAAACAAGTGGCATAGCAATGGGTCAATGCATGGCACTCTTCAATTAGCGCGTGTCATTGGTCAAAATTCGCAGCCGCGCTAATAAATAAAACGTCTTGAAAAGATTTGATCACTATATATAAATAAAAGCCAAACGAGGGAACTTGATTCTCTCGGTGCTTCTAGTGCTGATTTTGTAAAACTCATTGTAGCTGTCATTATTGCCAGACGAAAAAGTCAACGCCCGCCCGCATTCTAACCACTTCATAGCCATGTTTCGGCGTGGTTGCGTGCGTTTTCGTCGATCGCTAAACAAACGAAAGCATGACCTTGAGAGTGGATATGCATGTGTAGATGCACGCATGGACTATGCCTACTCTCGCAGCGATACCGTTGTTGCTATGCGACGTATTTGTCGATGTAGCTGAGTGCCACTACTGACAAATTGTTTCGGACTACAGAAGATCGACCAAAACCGCGACCATTGTAACGGCAGCCTTACTTATTTTCAATCTCACCTATAGCGATCATGACCTATACGGCAGATTTTTCCGGGCACCTGTTCTCCAATTGTCAATTTCATGTATCTCACACAGCTTCAAATGGTGGAACAAATGAGCAAATTGCATTGAAACTATACGCGAACTTCATTTCAACATACAATAATATATATTCCAAATTCAGACCAACAAGACATGGTCAGGTTTGTATATCAAAATTTCCGCGTCCAATGTTGTACATATATTTTTACGGTTAACGTTGAATAGTTGAACATTTATTAACATTTTAGTGAACTTTTTATCTTTCATTTTATGTTTCGTACAACCTTTTCTGCCGTTAATAGTAATTTTGCTTCTATTATTTTGAAACTAAAAATTCCACTTGAAATCGTCTGTAAAGAGAGCTTCACTTGCCCACACACAGGTGACATCTCATGATAATAGTTCAGTACGGTAGTGATTCGACATCAGTTTCTTACTCTGGCCGCAATATATTCTAGAGGGCGCCCGAGAACAGCGAATTTTGCTGGAGACACAAAGTCCCATAAGGTTGGCAGTTTTTAGGAATATCTCGTCGGTGGTATATATAATACTATCCGAGCAGAGGGCCCGACAGAACCCTTTTTTCTCTAAATGTAGCACGTACCTTAAGCGAGATTTAATGCGCATGCGCGAGAAAGTGTCTTAACGGTAACACTGGCGTGTCGCTCGCGCTGCGCCGGTAGGGTACGGGGTCGGGGGTCCGACTGCTTCCAGCTAGTAGAGGGGGAAGCAGCCGCGTGAGGGGCCCCACCCGTGGACCGCACTGCCTTAGAGGAAGGAGATGGACAGGCGTGTCAGCTGTTCGGGCAATGAACTTAACTTGTGTGTGTTGAAAATAAGATGTATGTATTGCGGAAAAATATGTACATGAAATATGACGTGCCGCACGTACCGTGTATCGGCGTTCTTTACTGTTTAACTTAAATATAATTACGTGATTCTAAGAACTGAAGGTTTGATATGCGTCTAAGCTTATTGTACTATGTATTTCTAATTGAATTTACTTCTGATCAGAATTCTATGTTTATACTGCTGATTTGTGCCAAGGTATGCTGTACTTAATTGAGGTTATGCGTGATTTGATTTTGATTCTATTGGGTGTGCTCCGAGGGCCTGCTTTCCTCGTAGCATTAAGACACAATGCGAATCTCACCCCGGCCGGTACTTGAGCGGAGGAGGTGAGTCGCCGGTCGTTGTTCCCTTATATGACTCTACTAAATAACTGCAATGCAGGTGAAGATTCTGACATGCGAATCCGAACTCGGCCGGGGTTTAGGCGGAGGAGCCAGAAGCACCAGATAATCTTCCTAAAAATGAATGTCCGTATGCAATTACGGTATTTTACAATATTGGCCAGTAACAATGATTCTAGGGCCTAGGTACGTTTTGACTGTTTTCAGAAGACCAGCAGCAATCAGCGGTATAGCAGTGCCGCAGGACGGGTGTGTCCAAACGACTCCCAATTGGGCAACTATAATTAGGTGAGCGAAGTGAGACACTGCTTCGTTTTCGCTAAGGCGGGTTTGCCTTCCTTAATTATATCGTTTTTCGCTAGCTGAGTGCGTTTACCAGTTACGACCTGAATTGGTAAAGATGGGCAGTTTCCATCCCCTTTTATACTAGATGGGAAGTGGGGGCATCCGCGAGAAATGTGTCAGGTCGCACGCACACGCTACCTACTGGCCAGTTGTGCGACCTGACATGACTCCTAAGGTGGTGTCGTCAGTGGTGGGGGTCGCCGTCACCACTGAGTCGAGAGGCTTACTGTGTACGTACGGAGAGTACGGTCACAGTACCTCTATCGGTAGGCCATGTCTGCTAAAAACTTGTGCCATCATAGCTTGTGCTATGGTCTTGGCCTGAAAGTTTGCCACGGGAACGACTTCTGACCATTTCGTAAAATAGTCCATGATGACTATTACGAATCTGTTTCCATTTAATGTCTTCGGATAAGGTCCTAATATGTCCAAACCTATCCGTTCAAATGGAGACCCAACGTTATAAGTACATAGCTTTGCTTGCCCTTTCTGCCTTGGTCCTTTCTTGGCCGTGCAGATATCGCAAGTTCGGCACCAATCCTCCATGTCCTGCTTACAGCCGGCCCAAAAGAAACTTTTTCTTAATCTGGCCAGTGTCTTGTTCACGCCGAAGTGTCGAGAGGTCGAGGAATTGTGGGCTTCTTGAAGAACCTCTTCAATCTTGTTCAATGGGACCACGAATTGAAAAACACCTTTTCGCTCGTCTCCGGATACCCATTTTCTGAACAAAAGCTCATCCTTGATCTCCAGTGAGTTCCAAATCTGCCAATAGTATCGGGCCTTGGAACCCAAAATCGACACTTCTTCTTTTGACGGACGACGATTGTGCCTTTTAGCCTCTATAACAAATTTCAAATTTGGATCCTCCATTTATGACATTCTCCATTTTTGGTCTTGATTTCCTTCGTTGAAGCAGATCCTCTTGCATGTTGCCTCTTCTGTAATCAGACCTTCCTGGTTCCCTGTTTTCTTGCAAGACTTACAGTTGTCACATGGTATGCGAGACAAAGCATCTGCATTTGGATGCGTCGGTGTCCAAGATAAATTCTTTCTCCACATCCGGATACACCAGGATTGGAGAAGACGTTAATTTGCCTTTTAAACTTTCGAATGCTTCCTGACTGGCGATGGTCCATTCGAAATCTTGATTTTCTTCCGTCAATTTATATAGGGGTTTGGCTATTTTCGCGAAATCTTTGACAAATTTCCTGTAATACGAGCATAACCCCAGAAAACTTCTCACTTGTTTTCTTGTCTTCGGTACCGGCCAATTTTGTACGGCGATTATCTTCTCAGGGTCTGTACCAATTCCGTCCGAAGAGACTTCGTGTCCTAAATATGCCACTTTTCTCTGGAAAAATTTGCACTTCTTCGGATTCATTAATAAGTGTGCCTCACGTAAACGATGAAAGACTTTTTTTAAGTTGTCCAGCTCTTCATAAAAGTCTTATCCATAGACTACGACATCATCTAAATAGACGAGGCAAATATTCCATAACAACGGCGACAATACTTTGTCCATAAGTCTCTCAAACGTGGCCGGTGCGTTGCACAATCCGAAAGGCATCACGACGAATTGGTATAGCCCATTTCCCACGGTGAATGCAGATTTTTCCTTGTCCTCTTCGGCTAGAGCGATCTGCCAGTAACCGCTTTGAAGGTCTATGGTTGAAAACCATGACGAGTCTGCTACTGCATCCAGGGTGTCTTCTATCCTCGGTAGGGGGTAGGAGTCCTTTTTTGTGAGACTATTTAATTTTCGGTAATCTACAAAAAATCTGGTTGAGCCATCTTTCTTCTTCACAAGCACGATTGGAGATGCCCAAGGGCTCGATGACTCCTCAATCACTCCTTGCCTCAACATTTTCTCTACAGTTTCTTCCGCTACCTTCCGCGTATGCATCGGCATTGTGCGAGGTTTTTGCTTAACTGGAGAATGGTGTCCTGTTCGAATATGGTGCTTGACTAATTTGCACTGTCCAACCTGTTCGGCGTCCTTCGCGAACAAATCCTGAGACTC
The DNA here is from genome assembly GCA_963942575.1 of Priocnemis perturbator. Lineage (NCBI taxonomy): Eukaryota > Metazoa > Arthropoda > Insecta > Hymenoptera > Pompilidae > Priocnemis > Priocnemis perturbator. The sequence continues at coordinate 1,846,243 of OZ012649.1, read as the reverse complement.
CAGTAGAAAAATTCGGAATGTCTCTTGTTGTTGCAAATCCAAGCCCTTTGCACTTCTCTCGAACAGTTCTTTTAAATGTTGCGGCACCTCGTCCTGATTACAGATGTAATTGTTCTTCATAGGCCGGTCTGGATTCCCAATTAGAGGTAGTTGGCTTCCATCCTTCAGTAGTACCGTTCCTTCCTCCAGGTCCAAACGGTTGGATATCTTCGTCAAAAGGTCCAGTCCTAGTATCCCTTTTTCATTAATTTCGGCAACGTACGCTTCGTGCTTATGTAACGTACCGCGCCGCCGACCAGCGCCGAGCGCCGCCGAGCACCGCCGAGCGCCGCCGACCAGCGCTGCGGCCCATGACGTCGTGCCTGCCTGCTTGCCTGCCTGCCGTGACGTCGGCATGCAGCGCCCAAATAGTGACGTACCCATAGTGACGCGCTCCCCCACAGTGACGCGCCCGACTCTACCGACGCGCTCGCGTAAGCGCCAGACTCAAATCAGGCAACTGCATAGTAACTGCATAGCGACGGCCGAGCGACGCGCTCGCGCAAGCGCCATATTCGAACCGAGCGACTGCATGGTAACGACATAGCAACGGCATAGCGGCGGCCGAGCGACGGCATGGCAATCACGTGCACAGCGAGTGCAAAGGGACGGTTGGGAACGTGCGATTCCCCGAAAAACATGCCCCACCACGGTGCCCTATTTTCCTTACATCTCAGTACCCCTTGCCTTAGGTCTATCTGTATAAAAGAGCGCTCATCCAGGGCTCATCAGTTCAGACAGCTGCAGAGATGACCGTGCAAGGGTCTGCATCAGTAATTCCCGAGCGTTACGTACAATGTGAAAAAGTGAATCCAGGATCACCAAGTGTCATCTCGCTGTTTGTTCTCATTGCAAGGAACAACCTGTGCGTGTTCCGCGCGTCCTTAGTCTAGTTTAACTTCAGTTCAGACAGCTGCAGAGATGACCGTGCAAGGGTCTGCATCAGTAATTCCCGAGCGTTACGTACAGTGTGAAAAAGTGCATCCAGGATCACTAAGTGTCATCTCGCTCTTTGTTCTCATTGCAAGGAACAACCTGTGCGTGTTCCGCGCGTCTTTAGTCTAGTCCAGTTTAGAGTCAAGTTCAGTCAACTACAGAAGAGACCGTGCAAGGGTCTGCATTAGAAATTCCCAAGCGTTACGTACAGTGTGTAAAAGTGTATCCAGGATCACTTAGTGTCTTTTCGTTGGCTGTTCTCGTTGCAAGGAACAACCTGTGCGTGTTCCGCGCGTTATTAGTTTAGCTCAAATTCAGAGTCCGGCAGCTGCAGGAAAGACTGTCTTTCCGCTGTCCGCGACTCATAGCAAGGAATAACTTAGAGTATTCCGAGCAGTTTTAATGTTAGTCGTTTTGCCACACAAGAAGTGTGTAGTTTTAGTTCTCTTTCAAACGCTCAATTTCCTTTAAAACCAAAAAACACAGTCTAGTAAAATATCGCTTTTTGTAAATGTATTCGCGTCGTACTTTAGTAATATTATTTGAAATAGTAGTTGATTTATCGTTGTGCGTCTTATATTACTTGCTTTTTTCTGTATTTATCTTTTTCAATATATATTTTATTTACTTGTTTTCCATAATTCTTTGCTGTAGAGTTGTTCAATCGCCTAGTACTCGAATTCCACGAACAAGGTTTCCCTTTACCGCTCGAGGGAACCACCGAGCCTAAAAGAAAAGATACCAAATCCACTCTCCTCAAAGCTGCGCAAGGGGTGCCGCGGTGAAACACACGTTAAGGCCCTTGTCAGCTATCCTCTCGAGTTTGCTTGTCTGGGGTGCCGCGGTGAAACACACGTTAAGGCCTGGGCAGCAACTCAAAAACCGAATCGACCGAAGGGTGCCGCGGTGAAACACACGTTGAGGCCGGAGGACGATTTTCCTATACCCCCTCTCTCCTCCTTTCGATCGGTGAGACGTATTTCCGCAAGGGAGTACGAGGACCCGTGAAAGAGGCATCATAAAGGGTAGCGACGTACGGGGTGCCGCGGTGAAACACACGTTGAGGCCTGTACTTAGCTGCTCACTCCTCTCACATATATTTATTTTCCTATCGGCACTGGCAAATAATTCTCACCACGCCAGGGCTGTGGCTCGTAACACTTAACTCCCGTTTCGCCGAAATTAAAGTTAAATTCTTTTCTTCCAAGAATAATTTTTGAAATATCCTTTCCCTCTACCCCTAATAACCTTCTATTAGTGCCTGTCAATTTTGATTTATCAAACTCAGCAACTTCACTCTTGTGTATGAGTGTGACTGAGGATCCCGTATCCACAAGGAAATTTGATGGTTTCCCATCAATGGATCCTTCTACATACAGACCGGTAGTAGTGGGCGTGGGTTCGAATCCCACTTCTGACAACAGTGTTACGTGGACGCGGGCGAGACATTACAACGTACCAGAATTATCAAAGACAACGGTTTAATATAACACGTCCGTCTGGTATCAAGATCAGAGGCAGACTCTTTGGTTTGGTTACCAACAACAATAACATTCGAACGTCATAAAATCGATAGATCTAATTAACATTATAACATTATGACACAAAATCAATATAGGGTTTGTGTCTTCGCCGTGGTGTTCTTCGCGCCTTCGCGTCCGTAACAATATTCAGCGCATTGAAACGTCAAATAATACTAATCAGCGTATACCTCACTATTTGGGAGACAAAATTCAAAATGAAGTTATTGACACAATTCGCACAAAAATTCAAAATACTATTTTGAATTTAATTAGAAAAACAAAATATTTTTCCATTATTTTAGATTCTACGCCAGATGCGAGTCATGTAGAGCAAATAACTATTGTTGTACGCTTTGTTAAATTAGATGATGTTGCGTATTCATAGTCACCTCGGGCGGGCGACCAATGGGCGCCCGCGACGTTCTCACCGAAATCAATAACGCGGTCGATACTCGGGCAATACTCTATGTAAACGCGCCTGTGTGGCGGCGCTGTCCGCCCTCCAGTTCCAGCAGCGACCACTTCGCTGCCAGGCGCGGCGAGCGGCCGCATGGCCAGCAGCGCCTATCTTGACGTAGCACCGGAACCTTACGGTGCGGCGGGATTCTTCGAACGCCGAGCGTCGGGGGTCTTCACCGGGCAGCGGGCCTTGTGCCCCCGGTAGACCGGACCCAGATCAGACGCAGCTCAACACTCGGCAAGAGTAGTTGCGCAACAACCATATATTGTACTGCATCGTACCTTCTACGCTTTTACATAGTGACGCAATAAAGACATTTAGTGTATTTCACCCGAGTTTATTTATCGTGGCGAGAGCCAATCACTCTCCCCATACCTGCTCATTAGCAGCGCCGCGTCGCGTTCTTCTCGGGCAATTGTTCTCTCGCGCGTTCCCGCGCGCTCGCGACGGCCATTACCGTTCTCTCTATCGTGACGACAGGTGCTCCTCAACTTTTGCCGTAACTTTATGTGAGTTTAACTGTGACAAACCTCGTCCCGTGCGGATCAGACAAACTGTGTATATTCAGGGATTAGTAAAAGACGCTTTGGTGCCCCTCTGCGTTGTGGAAATAGTTTTAAGTGCTTAGTTTAATAAAGACTTCGGAACTTCTCAACCCAGGTGGTAAAGTACTGTGCCGACCACGTGTCGAGTGACTTTGTGCGGCCCTCCTCAACTTTCCTTTTAACTCCCCACCCGCGCCTCACCAGATTACTCGGGCCTTTCTCGGGGTTCAGTTCAAAACAGGTGAAAAAAAAAAATAGTCGAAGTTAGAGAGCATTTTCTTGGGTTTAGGCCTATAATTAGCAGCACTAGCGAAAGTTTAAGTAATTTTGTTTTTGAAGAACTTAAAACAATGCAATTAAATATTTATGACATGAGAGGACAGGGTTATGACAACGCTGCCAACATGAAGGGAAAACATACTGGCTTGCAAAGGAGAATTTTAAATGTAAATCCCCGAGCATTTTTTGTGCCATGTTCGGCACATAGATTGAATTTGGTAATTAACGATAGTGCCAGTATTTCTCATGAAACTGTACAATTCTTTGACTTGGTACAAGAAATCTATGTGTTTTTTTCGTCAAGTACACAAAGATGGGCAATGTTTGTTAATTGATGTGCTCGCGTAGATGTAAAGCGAGTGGATAGTGGACGGGTGAGTGGCCAGTAAGCGCAGGCGGTGAAGTTATGAAAAACACAATAGACTATTTATTTAAGACACTAAATAACAGCTATTTACACACTGAGTGAACCCGTGTTGAGTTGCACCGTACGAGAGATAATAAGTAGAAAAGAGAGTTGAAGTGAAACCGTCTTATTTGAGAACCGTGTGAGGTAGTACAAGAAGTGACGTCCGCGTGATACAATGGTTGCGAGGTGAGTGAGAATAAAAGGCGGGCGCCGGAAGCGCACCGGCTCGTCACGTGAGTTCTCGAAAGTAATCGATTAGATCTGTATTGATCGCTGATAGGTGGACAAGTTATCGATTCGAGATCTCGCATGAGTGATGAGCGTGAAGTGAGGTGAAGTTAGTCGGCAATATAGATTTCTCTGACAGGCAATATTAAACAAATATTTGACATCTTTTAATTTAAAACCGCTGTGTGATACAAGATGGTCCAGCAGAATAGAGGCTATAAAGCCATTACGTTGTTACATACGGACTCTCCGTTTGCCTCCGTTCCCACGGATTCGACGTAGCCTCCTCTTGGAGTCCCTACCATCCCTCTGTTTATGTATACAAGATAAGCGCCACTTGAGAACGATAGGGCAGTGAGTTACGGGTTTTCCGCCATTAGCTTCGTTTATCCTCGTCTATCTTTTCTCTTCATCATACGCACGCATTTTCTACAGATTTTCCCATATAAAAAGGCGAACTGGAGCGAGCTCCGGTAGTCTCGACTTTGAAACTAACGCGTTAAGGTCGTAGCTAAACTCTATTGAGAACTCGTTCTTACGTTTGGTTTGTTAAGTACTCGCTGTGAGATCGGGCTCAAGTTCCCTTTCGATCAAATATTCTAGAGTCAACTCTATTGAACACTCCAATCGTTTCTGAGCTTCACTCATTCACGAATAAAGGTAGACTCCTTGTTTTAAACTAAAACTCACTGCCAGATCGGGCTCAAGTTCCCTTTCGCGCATAACTAGATTTAATACTCTTCGCCTAGCTTGTACGCTAGTAGTTTGTAAGTACTTTTGTTCATTACGTTTCTAAACTATAATTTCACGTCACTTTCATTGTATATATTTTACTACCGTTACAATATAACAAATTTAACTGTAGTAATTGTGCTACTTCATACCAAATTCATTACCTTCCAAAATAACTCTTAAATTCGTGAAAGATCAGAGGACCCACAGATTCTCCACAACCGCTCGAGGAGAATCAATTACGAGTCAATATTTCCCTTAAACCTTTACCAGTATCCTCCGAGTGTAGGCCACCCAACGTATTCCCGTTGCGGCGCATGCACTCCTGAGGTCCTTCTCTGCAAAGAACTCTATTCCACTCCGAGTGTAGGCCACCCAACGTATTCCCGTTGCGGCGCATGCACTCCGAGTTCCTTTACTATTTCACCCTCCGAGTGTAGGCCACCCAACGTATTCCCGTTGCGACGCATCCACTCCTGAGGTCCTTCTCTGCAAAGAACTCTATTCCACTCCGAGTGTAGGCCGCCCAATGTATTCCCGTTGCGGCGCATGCACTCCGAGTTCCTTTACTATTTCACCCTCCGAGCGTAGGCCACCCAACGTATTCCCGTTGCGGCGCAAGCACTCTTGAGGTCCTTTGCTATTTCACCCTCCGAGCGTAGGCAATGTGAACCCGGATTACGCATCTGAGCCAGGTTTACGTAATCCCGACTCAAGCCGAGGCCTAAGCGCGGTATTTGAATACGGGCCATAGTGTCTCTAATGCACAGAGGGAACTGCGCAGGACCGATGCTCAGTGCACCCCCCCCCCCCCCCCCCCCAGTGCACTTCGAGATGAAACCAAGAAACCTGATTCGCCGGCATCTCAGTGGCTGCTGATGTCGTTTCCCCACCTGTGCGATCTCAATAATTCTGCAACAACGTCGTTGATGCGAATAGATAGATAAATAATTTGAGGCTTGCGCACTGATCTACGTGTACACAGGATGTGCCCAATTGAAAGACGTTCGTTCGTTGAATTTAAGTATCAATTCTCAGCCAAGGCAGCGCTGTGATCCGATGGCTGTGATTATCCGATGGCACATCTGGCTGATAACGTTAGATGTTGGATGCATTGAACTATAGAATATCTGGAATGCGCACGGCATATATATATTTCATAATTTGCAATTTGTATACAGAGAGATAATTCCAAATGTGTACATCAATCAGGCATCTATTAGAATTTCTGACTGTGGCAATAGCATGTGAAACTTGTTAATTACCAGTATATGTATTATTCTATTCGTAAAATGTTAATGGGTGAACCTGAACGAGGAAACATTACTTTCAAACGCATAAAAAACTTTAAAAAAAGTAACACCGACTTCAAAAATCGAACATTATTTTATATTTTTCAACGCATTTTTGAAGTCTGTTAAAAAGGATACTTTCTCAAACAAAATTAATAATATCAATCAAAATTATTGTAATATTTATTTTATTTATTGTCTATGTCTATTTGGAAAAAAAAACAAAAAATGAAAAAATATTATATTTTTACATCCAGCATGAACAATTCCCAAAGGAAAGCAATTTCGATATGTATTAAAAATTAACCTTCACTACCTCTAAAACAAAGAATCATGTGTAATTTTAATGCGTTTGATAATATTTTTTACTTTGGTTTGTGATCATATATGTTACCTTTAAAGCTCGAAAGCCGTTAATTTGCACATTACCTAGCTAATCTGCGGATTAACTGATTTGCTCCGTTAACGTGCGGAATCAAGAGTTTTCCGCATTTTACCTAGGTAACGTGCACATTAACGGCTTCCGTATCGTTAAAGTTCAAAAGTTTGTTTTTCTCATTTGCTTTTCCTAATCCAGGCTGGTCCACTGGTAGGGCCACTCACTTAGCCGGTTCCACCTCTACCTGCCGTAAGCAGCTCTGACCCCACTCAACCTATGCCTATGTCACGTGAAAAATAGCATGATCCGTCGGCACGGCAAAGGTCGGCTGGGTGGGAGAGCCCGCCGGCTCTCAGAAGGGCTCCCGGAGCCGTGTTTGGACCTCCACTTTTAGTTTGGTTTCGCCACTGTCTTGTCTTCGCCGGTTGTTTTTATTTCTCATAATTTGCGTCGGCTGCTAGTGCGTAGCAAAGCTAATTTTGGTTTTCAAATTCGTTTCCGCCTATTAGCGCGTGAATTTGTATTGTAATTTTATTAAAACAGATAAATTTAGCTCCTATTATGCAAGCAAGCACCGAATTGCTGATGAAATTGAAGGAAATTTCCCTGCGCAAATCCCTTTAGCGAAACTTAAAAATATAATAGTGTTTTAATGACAAAACAAAAGTATGACTCCATAATTGAAGATGTAAAGCGAATAAAAGTTTCCAAGCAAAAAGAATCATCTCGAGATTATCGAATAATTCAAATTTATGATGTATTAACTGTACAAGGCTGTGAAAAACTCATTGAGTCGTTGTCAGATGCGCGACAAAGTGTGAAAAAGTTTGTCTATGCCAAAGAATTGTTTGACATGTTGTATTCTACTCATTTGTCAATTGGCCACGGTGTAAGTGACAGAATGATCAAGCAATTACATACACTTTATAAAAACATAACCCAAGCCCAAACAAAAATGTTTTTGGATTTATGCGAATCTTGTCAACAAAAACAAAAAAGTGCGAAAAAAATGATTGTTGTAAAGCCGATTATTTCATCGCATTTCAATAGCAGATGTCAAGTGGATCTCATCGATTACCAATCCCAACCAAATGGAAAGTTTAAGTTTCTTCTCGTATATCAAGCCCACTTAATAAAATTTGTTGTATTGAAACCGCTCACATCAAAACGGGCGGATGAAGTAGCCTATAACTTGCTTGATATTTTTCTCCTTTTTGGCGTCCCAAGTATTTTGCATTCTGATAACGGGCGTGAATTTTGTAATAAAATCTTAGAAAGTGTAGCACAGTTGTGGCCAGAAATCAAAATGGTTCATGGTAAACCTAGACACAGCCAAAGTCAAGGAAGTGTAGAACGAGCAAATCAAGACATTCAAAACATGTTCACTACTTGGATGGTTGATAACCAAACTAACAAGTAGAGTGCCTATCATTCTGCAATTAAAAGAATTCCATACGAAGCCATGTTCGGTTGTCCCGCCAAAGTGGGATTGCCTTCTTCTAATATACTACAAAGTGTATTACATTCGATAAATACTGAAGAAGACCTTGAAAAATTAGAACATTCACAAGAAACTGTTATTATGGGATCACAGTCAAATCTTACCCAAGAGGACATTCCGTTATCCCCTGCTCCTACAGAATCACCTATAGAAAAACAAAAATTTATGGATAGTAATCTTAAACTGCCTTCTCTACCAGTTACGAAGAATATTCAGTTACCCAGCACCTCCAATGAATCACCTCTGCATGTTAAAGAAGTCATTACTGAGTTACCCTCCACTTCAGCAGAATTACGGTTTCGTACAGATTCTGTAAAGAGGACCATGCAAGAAACGGTCTGTATCGTTTGCTCAAAAGCAGCATCAGGGGCTCATAAGTGTAAATCGTGTGAGATGTTTGTTCACGTAATTTGTGGTCAAATAGATCCTAAAGAAGAAGGGTATGGTAAGAATGTGTTGTGCAACATCTGTAAAAAGAACATCGATCAGAAAATACAGCGTGATAAAGCCAAGAAAGGATTAGAAAAGCAAGCAAAGAAAATGTTAGCAGTTCCTAATGCAAAGCACCCAAATGTTGATGAAGGTGTCACTGTGAGAATTAAAGTACCGGAAGCAGACAGAGCAAAAACTGATGCCCGCTCGATTTAAGCTGTCGTTCTTAGTAAAACAGAGGATGGCTTTTATAAACTTGTTACTAAAACGGGTATTTTAAAACACTTGTATGCAAAATCTGAATTCAGTATTTGCAAAGAGAGATTTTTAACGAAAGAAGATGTCCCTGCTGTAGAAATATCTTTACGTCAGACAGCAATAAAACAATCCCTTGGTACTGGACAGAGTCTAAGGAAATGTGACTGTAAATCTAAATGTACCACAAATAGGTGTGCTTGTCGCAAAAACCAATTGCTATTGTAATTCAAAGTGTCACCAATCTTTAGATTGCATTAATAAATAAACATAATTTTATCATATGTTTTGCAAATTTATTTCCTTAATTGTAATAATATTTTAAACCGTTTGATTCTTTGTAGTATATTTTTTTAATTACGCGTCGCAGGTTGACCGCTACAATATATATCGATCGCGAATGCGCGATCTTGTTTACCCCTGCTTCACACAATGTGTGGACGCATTAGCACGGAGCAATGTTCCTCTCGCCGATACTATATTATGTTAATTTAAGGGTACAAAAACGTTCCTGTTGTTCCAGCGAAGATCTTATTTTCACTTTAACGAGTGCCTAGTAGGTAATGTGCAGATTATCTAGGGAATTTGCAGATTACCTAGGTAACTTGAGAAATGAAACTATTTTCGGCACATTAACTGATCACCCGAGTTAATCTGCACAATACCTAGATAATCTGCAGAATAACTGATTTCTGCACTTTAGCGGTAACATATACATTAATTTCTGTGACATACTGACATCACCTACTGAAATATCTAAACAGAAGAGAGCAACTCTTTTCGAACCGGTCATATCTAGTCAAATCTCTGTGGAACTTATGTCGAAAGGCGCAAATCGACTGTATATTGCAAAGGTCCAGTGGTAAGAGTGAGACAGAATACCAAAATGTCTTTCTTCTCTGTCTAACAGCGAGGCGCGGCTGTCCCTGCATCCATGCGCATTCCAGGTAGTATACAGTTCAATGCTTGGATGTGACATGGGAATTAATAAGGGATTTCTAGAGCCCCCCGATCCTGAGATAAAAATTTGCATTGGATGCACTGTGGCCAGATCTGGCGCCCGAGCACCATTGGTGCCCGCGGGAGTGGGGATACGGGAAAGTATGCGTGCCTTGTCTGTGAGAGCTGCGCGCGCCGTTTCTGTGTACCGTGTCACATACGGACTCTCCATTTTTCTCCGTTCCCACGGATTCAACGTAGCCTCCTCTTGGAGTCCCTACCGCCCTTGTTTAGATAGTAAGATAGTACGTTCTGGCAGTGGGAGCAGTTCTCCCACTAACTTCACCTATCTTCATCTCTCTCAGACACACGCATTTTTCTCAAGATATCGAGTATAAAAAGGCGACCTGCAGCGAGCTCAACTGCAGTCTTACCACTTGAGTCAACTCTGTAAAGTCGGGCAGTAGTCTATTGACCACTCGGGTTTCACGTTCATCTCTTAAGTACTGTCAGCAAGATCGGGCTCAAGTTCCCCTTCGAGCAAAATTCTAGAGTCAACTCTATTGAGTACTCTGTTGCAAGCGAGCCTAACTCCTTGCAAAATAAAATAGAGATCTTGCTTAAAACTCACTGCCAGAACGAGTACTAGTCCCCTTCGGAGCAAATCTAGTATAAGCAACTATTCGCCTAGCATTGTCAGCTAGTAGTTTGTAAGTAATTCTAATTTCAATTTCAAGTCAATCATTAACATTCTTTCACTGTATATGTATATTATTACATCTTACAATATACCAAAGTTAATTGTAGTAATTGTGCTACTCCTTACTGATTTCTTTACCATTCACCATTATTCTTAAATTCGTGATAGATCAGAGAACCCACAGATTCTCCACAACCGCTCGAGGAGAATCAATTACGAGTCATATTTCCCTAATCCAATCCGGTGTTTCTGACGCAGACCTTCCCGACGCATTCACGTCGTGGCCGCCGCTGTTTTCTCTTAAATATTCGATCCTCCTAAGACAGTCCTTCCCGACGCATTCACGTCGTGGCCGCCGCCGTTCTTAACCACCTTTTCCTACAAGACAGACCTTCCCGACGCATTCACGTCGTGGCCGCCGCTGTTCTAGGAAACTCCTAATTCTTTGCACAGCCTTCCCGACGCATTCACGTCGTGGCCGCCCTGAGTAAAGGAATCCCTACCATACCGATAACCTATCACGCAACCATATCAGGCTTGTGCCTAACAACACTCGCCACACGCCTTGGCTCGTAACAACCGCGTGGAGAGAAGGACGGAACTAAGCTCCGTCTCCCTTCCACCAACGTCGTGTGACGTCAGCGCTTGAACCGAACATAAGAAAGAACAGAGGTAGGCGGTAGGCTCCGTCGCCTTTCCACCAACATGAAGCGTCCCGTCTTCGTTCCGCACGCAGGCGTGGCGTCCCGTCTTTGTTCCGCATACAGACGGGTATTAGCTTCAGGCAGTGGTGCCAGATTTCGCATCGGGCACCGCACGTAACATTGGGTTTTTGCCGGCCGAAGTGAAATCGGGCACCACCGCCTTGTTGAGCAGAACGCGACCGCGGATCGAGAGAAAAGTGGATCCAGGAGAGTTCGGATTGACTCGTCATAGTCATCGTCGTTCGTCGACGCGTTCGTCCTCGATAGCGATAATATTGGTCAATCTATAATTGAAAGGTAGTCGATGAATTATTGATGTTAGTATTAATTTACATTGTTTTTCTCGAAAAAAAAATTAGTTTATTTAAACATTATTATAAAAAAAATCACGGAAGAAATTACATACGTTTTATGTTAAAGTATTTCAGTCATATAAATATTGAATGTATTTCAATTTTCGTTTCAATAACATTAATCTTTCTGTGGTAGTAATAAATAAGAAAGTATATAATAAATGTCAATTATTGCGTATTATGCATTAACCGTGAAACAAGTAGTAGTAGCTTCTTGCACTACAACGTTCTGAGGGATCGTACTGTTAGGTTGTAGCCACCACTAGATTTAAGCATTTCTCTGTTAGGTCTAAGCCACCACTATTTTTATAGCTATCCGTTAGGGCAGGCCTGCCGAACTTGTGATACTCGTGGCACATCTTCCCCCCTAGCACCGTACCACCCGCGGTGCCGGCCGAGGAGAAGAGCCCCCTCTCTATAGCCACTGCTCTGGGATCAGAGAGTGGGTACCGCAGTGCCAGCAGACGTGGCATCAAAACTCCATCGGAGTTCTCGGGGTGGGGGAAACCTCGGCAAGTGTCCGTGCGTGTCCGTGAGAGCTGCGCGCGCCGCTTGGCTGCACGGCGAGGCGAGAAGGATGGATCTACACGCGGTCTCCTTTCCCCCAACGTGCCGTGAACGCTGCGCGCGCAGCTTACACGACCCAGCAGAGAGAAGGACGGAACCATATGTTTCGTCTCCTTTCCACCAACGTACCGTGAAAAAGAAGGACGGGAGCATGTTGTGTCTTCTTTCCACCAATGCGCCGCGATAAAAAAGGACGGGAACATGTTCCGTCTCCTTTCCTCCAACGTGCCGTGAGAAGAAGGATGGGAGCATGTTCCGTCTCCTTTCCTCCAACGTGCCGTGAAGAAGAAGGAAGGAACCATTTTCCGTCTCCTTTCCTCCAACGTCTGGTGAAGAAGCAGGATGGGTGTACGTTCCCGTCTCCTTTCCACTAAATCGCGCGTCGCGTGCTTCGTTGCACGTGCGGCAGCGATGCTGAAATGTTCTTTCGCATTACAATGCTTTCAGAAATCGTACGAAGAATACGCATATAATCGGACGTCTATCAAATTTCACCGATCGACTTGAAATTTTGGGAGCAAAATTAAAATTTTGTACAACTGACATTTTAGCGAGGTTGCAATGTATTTTACACATTATTAACAATTTGTTTATAAATTGTTTACAAACTTTTTGGACCAAAATTTAAAGTTTCACCAGCGTACATTTTAGCGACGTTGCAATGTATTTTACACATTATTAACGATTTGTTTATAAATTGTGTACAAACTTTTTCGAGCAAAATTTAAAGTTTCACCAGCGTACATTTTAGCGACGTTGCAATGTATTTTACACATTATTAACAATTTGTTTATAAATTGTTTACAAACTTTTTCAAGCAAAATTTAAAGTTTCACCAACGTACATTTCAGCGACGTAGAAAAGTATTATTTTATAGATTTTTTACAATATGTTTCTAAATTGTTAACATGTTTTAAGCAAAATAAAAATTGTTGCCTACGTATATTGGAGCGACGATACAATGTGTTTTATAGTTTTCAAGAAATGTTATTGGCAATACCGTGTTTAAAGGAATGACGCTCTCTTCGCACCGAAAAATTGACCCAACCTGGTTATGCAAAAGTTAAAAACAATTAACATATCTTTAAGTACCGTACGGTATACCTCGTTCGCATCGAAGCGTTTTAGCCGAATTGGTATGATGTCGTGCTGTGAGTCGCATGATCGAGGGTTCTAGTCCCCGCCCCCCCCCCCCCCCCCCCCCGCGCCCATCTCACTTTTTTTTTCCAATAATATATTTCTTCATACTACGTGCATTTCTATTTTACCCATTTCGAAAATGTATTTTGACTACAGTGTAACCCTTTAGTTTCTTTATCGCAGTGGGTGAGGACTAAGACCACTGGCGTGTGTGTCACCCACTGTCGTGCTCTACTTGAAAGTGTCCTGAAGCGACGGACTGTCGAGCCGGTGATCGCGCGCTCGACGGCCACTGTGACGAACGTGGTCCTGCCACCGAGCGAAGGAGCCTGGAGGGATTCGTGCAGGTGTTCGATAAAGTTGAATTCGTGCATTTTACAGTTTAGTATTTATTGAGTTACGAACTGACGATGTTACAGAGGTGCGTATGTCGCTTACGCGAGTCGCGGTTGGTCTGCGTCGTGCGCAAATATCGCTTTTCTCTCTCTCTCTCTCTCTCTCTCTCTCTCACGCACACACACTTTTCTCTCTAGATTTCAGATCCTGTCGGTGCGACAATTGGTCTACCTATTGCTTGTTTCGCAGATCCTCGGAGAATACGGGCTAACCGTCTCGGCAAGTCACTTTGCGTGAGTGAGCGGGATCGGTGCCGCCTTATGTGAGGCTGCGCTCAGCTGATCAGGGCTCTGCGGGGCGGCGGGAAGACTCCCGCTCTGACACTCCGGTCTTCCTCTTTGCCGTCCCTACTGGCGGCAACGCTGGTATACCGTCACTGCTGGGTACGGTCACAACAGTAATGTTAACGCACTTATAATGATAAATTATTATAACGCATATGCTAACTAATAGGAGATTGCGAGAAAGGTGTAAGATTACTAAATGTACGCGCACAACCGGACATCGAAGTATATCTTTTGGATTGTAAGTTACGGCAAAGTACCTCGGGTAGAAGTTGCTTCAGACCAGGAGCCCATTATTCCTATGACACTAACATTATATGAGGGTCTTGTTTGTCGAAATTTCAACGTCATCGATTTCTTTTTCCAGGAGTGCGTGATAAAAATTGTTGCGTATTCATCGTAGTAGGATTTCTAAAAGCATCGAAGATATACACATATATATAGTTATATAATGTAGTATGATCAGGATGGAGGTAATCCGTGGGGAAAGCGCGTTAGAGAGGTAGATAATATTTGTGGCAATCTTGATATGGATAATACTATATGTATGTAACACTCCAATACATAAGGGCGCCGGTTCGTCAGCCGGTAGCACGGAAGACGGAAGGAAGAAGTCGGAATCGCGGAAGAGGTTGGAATCTGGGTTAAAGGGGCGAGGGGGGGTCAGCGCTGCGTATCCCGTCCCGCCCGTCCCGGCCAGCTCCTCACCACGGAACTCTCGCCGAAAACGGAAAACACGCGTCCTCTCCGCAATGAGGAACGCCGGCAATTATAATAACTAATCATATTTCCCTCATTAAATATTGAACATTTTTACGTGGTCTTCCACACCACCCATGAGGTGCCACGAAAAGCGCGTTCGGTTTTTTTATTGTGGACCTTCGCCTGTAGCCGTATTATACCACATTCTATAACATTCGGTTGAAAATTCTACCAGACCGATGTTGCATGCATGTATTGTTTATTGACGCCGGGTCTGGCAGAAATACTACCAGGCCAATTTTGCATGCATGTATTGTTTATTGACGCCGGGTCTGGCAGAAATACTACCAGGCCAATTTTGCATGCATGTATTGTTTATTGACGCCGGGTCTGGCAGAAATACTACCAGGCCAATTTTGCATGCATGTATTGTTTATTGACGCCGGGTCTGGCAGAAATACTACCAGGCCAATTTTGCATGCATGTATTGTTTATTGACGCCGGGTCTGGCAGAAATACTACCAGGCCAATTTTGCATGCATAAATTGTTTATTGACGCCGGGTCTGGCAGAAATACTACCAGGCCAATTTTGCATGCATGTAGTGTTTATTGACGCCGGGTCTGGCAGAAATACTACCAGGCCAATTTTGCATGCACGTATTGTTTATTGACGCCGGGTCTGGCAGAAATACTATTTTATTGTAAATTGGTATTTATCATTATCGTAAATCATTGGACGAGGAGGGACCTGCAATTTCAACAATATCTGGTGCATGTTCCGTGAATTGGGTATCCATCGGACGTTCAGCATATAATGTCTTCGCTGACATTCGAGACAAATGTTTGTCAGTGACTTCCAGATTGAAAGCTGTTTCCCTTCTCGCCTTCAATGCAGATTTAACGACACAGATCGCATTCATATGGACGGACGATAGGCTATTTCGTTTTTTCGTTTTTACATCTGGTAGGTAGGAAAAGATTCTTTCCGAATCAGCGTTAGAATTCGGCAATGATCTAACAGCATTAACGAGACTCTTCAAATTGGGATATTTATCTGTACGTTGAAAAATAAATTCCCACATTTCATCAAAAGTTAATTGGAATAGAAAATCTTTTCCTGTTTCTGTAAAATGATGATGTAAGGAAAACCATTCGCGTCTTAAAGCATTCGTATCAAAACCGGTAAAGGTTTCTGCAACAAAAGAAACATCATTAAATGACGTTTCTCTGTTGCTGTCGCATACAGCCGTTTGCGGTTGAAATACTTGTAATTTTGCTAAAAAGTTGTCTTTTACTGGTAATCTTTTACAAATTCCTTCAGCGGCACTTATATAAAATTGCAAACAATTATGGCGAACATTTGCAACTACGTCAGTCTGCCCCTCTGATAGCAATTTGTCAAGATACTGTTGACATTCATTTCCTACATTAATATCATTCAGCGATTTATGGTTTTCTATTTCTGAAAAATGTACACTATGAAGTGAATTCTTTAAAAGCTCGGGTTTTAGAAATTTTTGACACACTATGGTTAGTAATTCGACCGATTTTGGATACAGTAAGTGGATCCTAGTTTCCAGAGCTTGGAAATACATTGTAAATAAATTGAAATAATGCAAAATATTTTGCAGAAATAATAAATATGCTTTTACATCACGATTGTCCATCACCAGTAAAAAGTCTTGAGCACTTTTGGTATTTTCATTCAGAATTAATTCTGAAAGAAAATACTCAATTTGATCCCAGGATTCCAGGAGTCTTGTAATACACGCGTGTCGAGAAAGCCAACGTGTCTCGGACAATTTTAAAATTTTTCGGTTTCTTTCCGGACAGCACTCACTAAAAATGGCCGATCGCTTCGGACTACAGTTAATGAAATTTGTTATTTTTTTTACAAATTCCTCGCATTGGGCCGGAATCTTTTGGCATGCCGTATTTGCAACTAACGCTACGGAATGGCATGGACATGTCAATGTTAAGACATTTCCACATTTTTCCTCTAGCTATTTTTGGAAAGATAAATTTTTACCCGTCATTACGGCCGCATTGTCGCATGACAAACAAACAATATTCAAAAATGAAATCTGTAATTTGTACATCTCGTTGCGGAAAGCCTCAAATAACTTTTCCGCGCCACAATTTTTAGCATCAAGATGAATCAGTTTGACCAATTGCGAGTTAATGTGTAGCGTTTCCGGATGAACATACCGAACATGAAACGTCAACCATTTCGTATTAGAAATATCTGACGTTTCATCAATAAATACACTAAATTTTGTATTTTGAAGAATGCCCGCAACACGTGTTGTTTCAAGTGGACACAATACATTAGAAATGATCTTTTTACATTTCGTTTCACTCATACTCATACTTTCCAAAACACGCGAATCTTTTGCTACTTTCTTAAAAAATTGAAGCACTTTTTTTGCTGTGGCAAAAGAAATATTATTTTCCGCGATGAATGCAGCGTATTGAATTTCTGCTGCCTTCGTTTGCGTTTTTATAGATAAAACTGTTTCGTCCGTCACAATTACGTCTTTGTCTGCTTCTTCTGGTTCGATACGTTTTTCGTTACCTATGTGCACTGCGGATTCTGCGTGACGATACATTACAGACACCCTTGCCGTAAAAGATTTATTACAAAATAAACAAAAAAATAATGTTGTATTCTCCGGCACTTCGCGTAACCATGGTTTAAATTCGACAATCTGTAACCATTCTTTACGGAAAGTACGTAAATTTGTATTGCAGCTAATGTCATTGTTACTATTTATTAAATGGGCCACAGAATTCGCATGTTGTGCAACACGTGTGTTACAAGAAAAATTTTTTTGGCATATAACGCAATGAAAGCTACTTTCATCTGCTGGTACATTCCGTATCCAACCTTTATATTTTTCATCGCGAAGCCAAGCATCACGAAAGCTTCGCTTCGGTTTTTTTAATAACTCGCACATTTCTGTACCGAACCAAGATGAAGAGACACAAAAACTTAAATCTAAACTATTAACTAAAAATAAAAAAGAAATAGAAAATATAACACAAAAAGTAAGAAAGAAGAAAAGAATATGAGAAAAGGGAAAAAAAATTATGTATAAAAATAAATTGATACTTATCCGATGCTGATTATTAGGCTACACGTCTACCGGCTACGTCCATCCACGAAAGGCACTCACAATCAATGTGGCCAGAAGTGGCTCTTTTGCACCATCGGTGTCCGCGAAAGTGGGGATACGCGCAAGTTTGCGTGCCCTGTCTGTGAGCTGACAGACTTCACTACTTATGCAGTGGCCGTTTTTTCGTGCAAACAGTGATGCCAGAAATAGAAAAAGCGGCAGCATCGTGGCGAGTGGTAGAAGCCAAGCGGTGTGTACGTGCCGTGTCCGTGAGCGTCTTTCGCGACACACTCATTGTCAGTCGCCACGGCAACTCGAGTGGCGAGTGAGAGGGGATACTGGCCACAGTCCTTGTCTTCGCCCGACCGAACAGATCGTCGAGCGCAAAGGGTTGAACATCGCGAAAGGCGCTCACAGACACGGCACACACACACTTACCGTATGGCCGCTACCACTCCGCCCAATGCTGCTGCTTTTTGACTTTCTGGCATCTCTGTCAGCAACCCGTACAAAGGAAAGGGAGAGGTAATAACGTCTTTTCGCCCGTCGCGTATGTTACACATATACATACCGGAATGCCTGACAGGCATACCCGTCACAACTACACGAAGGTGCGCGACGAGCTGCGACGAATAGAATCGGTCCGTACCACTCTCCAGCGGCCTTAGTCCCACCTTCTCCCTTCTTTACGCGACTCTCGCGCCTCAGGCAGTGTCCATTCCTCTCGACACGAGCGAAGAGACCAGACGCACTATGGACACAGTTCGAAGTTTGTCGGAAACGTCCCGTAAGTAACACATATCATTAACCTTCCGCGGGCGCGCCCGTGTACTCCGTACACGTTCGCACTTTACATCCGGACTAAATCTGTCAGCTCCATGAAGTATTCCTTCAATCTCATTCTGACTATCATAACGCATGGTCGTCGTTTCGTTAATCCAAAATACAGAGATTGAATTAATTTTTTTATGTTTCCGTTCCGCCATGTGTACATATTACACCGACGTGCCCGCTGACGTTATGAAAGAAGGCGCGCCTACCGGAGGGTTAAACATTATATTTTTATTTTACATAACGTAAATGTATATATCGCCTGGTTTTTGTATTTCTACTAAAGAACATCCAATGGCCATGGAAAAAGAGTCCGTGCCGCCCGAAGCCGAGCCGGTGCCCGAAGCCGAGCCGGTGCCGGTTGCAGAAGCCGACCCGGGGCCGCCAGTGCCCGAAGCCGAGCTGGTGCCGACTACCCAAGCGGGGACCAAGACGGTGCCCGAGCTCGTGCCCGACTCCGTGTCCCAGCTGGTGGCCGAGCCCGGGCCAAATATACGAGGCCAGCAGCAAAAATACAGTAAGTACATTATTGATACAGACAATTCGGTACCCCCTATGCAACACGATTTCTCGTATATCGCACAAATCCCCACCGTTTAACAATTAGATTTACTTCAGGCCGAGCGTACACTTCCGATTTCTTGTCGCGCGATTATTGTAGAAATAAAGTACAGGTTTCAATACGAATGTGCGCACATGCGGCTAAATAATCGCAGCGATATCGATTGAACCTGTGCATTTTATTCGTGCGCTTAAATAATCACGCGAGACAAAATCAGAATTGGCCGCATATGTTGCAACAACGGTCATGTGTCACACGAGATTGTCTTTATGCCGCTATCGCAGTTTCGGAATGTAGTATTCCTTTCTTTGTCCCACTCGCAAGGGTCATTCGCGTCCCAATACGTATGATGCATCGCCAATACACCCATCCTTCGGGCAAGTTTCCCTAAAGGGTCCGTTAACCAAAAACTGTCGGAACGTCTCGAGGCATAGGCATAGGCCAGTACACACGTTAGTGTAATTATCGCTGAAATATTGTAGTTGGTGCGGTTTGTGACGAGAGTAATACACATACTTGTACAGTAATACCCTGAAAATTCTCGTGTACGACGATTATAACGCGACTGCACAAAACGCGTAACAGCCGTAACACATTATCCGCGTTATACGCAAGTCTGCTGTAATATGTAACATAATGTTATTATACTAATTACATATAACTATGTATGTTTATGTTTTAGAAAGGAAAAAAAGGGGCAAGGGCCGAAGTAAGGCGGCGTGGAAGGCCCGACATTTTGGCGGCCGTGGCGGCCGTGGCGGCCATGCCGCCGTTCAAAGAGGCAGGGGCTGGCGCGGTGCCCAGCGGTGGGCCAAGGGCGGGGGAAGGGGCGGATTCACCTTCCGCCCCAATATTAATTGCTACGTCAAATTTTAAAGTTTTTAATTTCTGTTTTTCTAATTTTAATTCTTTAATTTTTAATTTTATGCCTTTTTTTGTAAAAACAATTTTTAATTTTTAATTTTTAAGTTCTTTTTGTAATCAGTATTTTCCATTTTATAATAAATTAAATATTCTATATGTGTATGTATGTATGTATATCCCTTCCCTACCATAACCTAAGTACACCTATACAGTATATTCTCCCACATTGTCCGTCAGCTCGGAATCGTGTTCGGACAACTTGGAGATGGTAGACACGGTTTTCGAGCCTCGCGACCCGCCTTTGTAGTTCGCCGAACGAAGAAAAGGACAGCGAACAAAAGAGAGTAAAAAAAGCACAGTCGAGGCAACTGAGCCACTTAAAACTCAGCGTACCAAATGCTATATTAAAGAGGACTCTTATTGCTTTTTATTATTAAATTTTCCTGTATGAAAAATTGTATAACGTAATCATGAGATTGTTGGGATAAAAATGAGATCAAACATGGTGTAATTGAGATCACATTTACTGATCGTAGCATACTCTCTCTCACATTGTTCGTCAGCTGGGAATCGTAGTATGGACAACGTGAGAGAGAAGGACTCGGTTTTCACGCCTCGCGTCTTTGAAGTTCGCCGAACGACGGTCGAGGCACCTGATCATAGCATACTCTCTCTCACATTGTCCGTCACCTGGGAATCGTACTATGGACAACGTGACAGAGAAGGACACGATTTTCGAGCCTCGCGTCCTTCTCTCTCACGTTGTCATACTACGGATCTCACCTCACTGACAATGTAAAAGAGTATGCGAGTAAGAGTAGAGCCGCGTAGCGATAAGGACTAAGCCCTATATTTTAAATGCATTAATGTTATATCTCCACGACCGGGATAGAATATTATAAATAAGTGTGACGCGGAACATGTGAAACTGAGATTTTAGATATGTATTTTAAATTGTGACTGGTCCTATCGTCCAGAATTTATATTATTAGGAAGATAAGCAGACAAAGCACGGTAAATAAATTAGGAAATGTTCATCGATTTATTTATTTTATTTGTTGTTGTTTTTTACTATTTTTAACTCGTCCTCGTCATCGATTTATGTCTTTGTATTCTATTCTTTTTTATTTATTATTCATACAAATTTAATAATGTATATATGCAGCGTATATGAAAATAGAACGTCACAGTAATAAATAAGTAAATATGGTCCGATTAATATCATGTTTGATTTCATTTTACGCGGAAAAATCTCATCAATATATTAATCACTATTTTAGATAAAAAGAAAGCAAAATTTGAAAAGTTATGTGATTGTATTATAAAAAACGAAGCCGCGAACTCTCGACAAAGGAGCCGCGTCGCTTCACGCCTCATATACATCACACGCTTGACTGACTCCGCTCGAGGTAACATAGGCGTAGGAATGACGCATACATGGGCGCAGACGCAGCCCATGGACAATGTGAGTGCAGCTCCAGTAGGGACAATGTGACAGAATTTACTGTACCTCGCTGTACGGTCGCTCTTTATACGGCATTTCGTTGTAACGGCCTTCTTTAATTATGGAACTTTTTCGATTTACGGCCCACATTGTTTCGTTATACGGCAAAAAACAATGCTCTACTGTCAACCACCTTCTGTTTAGCTTCAGCTTCTCCCTTCAGGCTGCACTTTTACATTTTGCCACACGAAAATATGAGGAACTTTTCCGGAACGTATCTAGGCCGTAAAGCGTGGTATGGGTGTATTTTAAAATGCAAGGTCCGCGTTTCAAATGAATGTGGTGCGATTTCATAAAAACTCTTCGAATATACAACAATTTTTATCACGCACTCCTGGAAAAAGAAATCGATGACGTTGAAATTTCGACAAACAAGACCCTCATATAATGTTAGTGTCATAGGAATAATGGGCTCCTGGTCTGAAGCAACTTCTACCCGAGGTACTTTGCCGTAACTTACAATCCAAAAGATATACTTCGATGTCCGGTTGTGCGCGTACATTTAGTAATCTTACACCTTTCTCGCAATCTCCTATTAGTTAGCATATGCGTTATAATAATTTATCATTATAAGTGCGTTAACATTACTGTTGTGACCGTACCCAGCAGTGACGGTATACCAGCGTTGCCGCCAGTAGGGACGGCAAAGAGGAAGACCGGAGTGTCAGAGCGGGAGTCTTCCCGCCGCCCCGCAGAGCCCTGATCAGCTGAGCGCAGCCTCACATAAGGCGGCACCGATCCCGCTCACTCACGCAAAGTGACTTGCCGAGACGGTTAGCCCGTATTCTCCGAGGATCTGCGAAACAAGCAATAGGTAGACCAATTGTCGCACCGACAGGATCTGAAATCTAGAGAGAAAAGTGTGTGTGCGTGAGAGAGAGAGAGAGAGAGAGAGAGAGAGAGAGAGAAAAGCGATATTTGCGCACGACGCAGACCAACCGCGACTCGCGTAAGCGACATACGCACCTCTGTAACATCGTCAGTTCGTAACTCAATAAATACTAAACTGTAAAATGCACGAATTCAACTTTATCGAACACCTGCACGAATCCCTCCAGGCTCCTTCGCTCGGTGGCAGGACCACGTTCGTCACAGTGGCCGTCGAGCGCGCGATCACCGGCTCGACAGTCCGTCGCTTCAGGACACTTTCAAGTAGAGCACGACAGTGGGTGACACACACGCCAGTGGTCTTAGTCCTCACCCACTGCGATAAAGAAACTAAAGGGTTACACTGTAGTCAAAATACATTTTCGAAATGGGTAAAATAGAAATGCACGTAGTATGAAGAAATATATTATTGGAAAAAAAAAGTGAGATGGGCGCGGGGGGGGGGGGCGGGGACTAGAACCCTCGATCATGCGACTCACAGCACGACATCATACCAATTCGGCTAAAACGCTTCGATGCGAACGAGGTATACCGTACGGTACTTAAAGATATGTTAATTGTTTTTAACTTTTGCATAACCAGGTTGGGTCAATTTTTCGGTGCGAAGAGAGCGTCATTCCTTTAAACACGGTATTGCCAATAACATTTCTTGAAAACTATAAAACACATTGTATCGTCGCTCCAATATACGTAGGCAACAATTTTTATTTTGCTTAAAAAATGTTAACAATTTAGAAACATATTGTAAAAAATCTATAAAATAATACTTTTCTACGTCGCTGAAATGTACGTTGGTGAAACTTTAAATTTTGCTAGAAAAAGTTTGTAAACAATTTATAAACAAATTGTTAATAATGTGTAAAATACATTGCAACGTCGCTAAAATGTACGCTGGTGAAACTTTAAATTTTGCTCGAAAAAGTTTGTACACAATTTATAAACAAATCGTTAATAATGTGTAAAATACATTGCAACGTCGCTAAAATGTACGCTGGTGAAACTTTAAATTTTGGTCCAAAAAGTTTGTAAACAATTTATAAACAAATTGTTAATAATGTGTAAAATACATTGCAACCTCGCTAAAATGTCAGTTGTACAAAATTTTAATTTTGCTCCCAAAATTTCAAGTCGATCGGTGAAATTTGATAGACGTCCGATTATATGCGTATTCTTCGTACGATTTCTGAAAGCATTGTAATGCGAAAGAACATTTCAGCATCGCTGCCGCACGTGCAACGAAGCACGCGACGCGCGATTTAGTGGAAAGGAGACGGGAACGTACACCCATCCTGCTTCTTCACCAGACGTTGGAGGAAAGGAGACGGAAAATGGTTCCGTCCTTCTTCTTCACGGCACGTTGGAGGAAAGGAGACGGAACATGCTCCCATCCTTCTTCTCACGGCACGTTGGAGGAAAGGAGACGGAACATGTTCCCGTCCTTTTTTATCGCGGCGCATTGGTGGAAAGAAGACACAACATGCTCCCGTCCTTCTTTTTCACGGTACGTTGGTGGAAAGGAGACGAAACATATGGTTCCGTCCTTCTCTCTGCTGGGTCGTGTAAGCTGCGCGCGCAGCGTTCACGGCACGTTGGGGGAAAGGAGACCGCGTGTAGATCCATCCTTCTCGCCTCGCCGTGCAGCCAAGCGGCGCGCGCAGCTCTCACGGACACGCACGGACACTTGCCGAGGTTTCCCCCACCCCGAGAACTCCGATGGAGTTTTGATGCCACGTCTGCTGGCACTGGGGTACCGTGTCACGGGCACCTCTGGCTACGTCTTCGATGTTCGACTGTTGTCGCCTCATTGTAAATATTACAGGAGAGGGGGCAATTCTCCTCGGCCGGCACCGCGGGGCGGTACAGTGCTAGGGGGGAAGATGTGCCACGAGTATCACAAGTTCGGCGGGCCTGCGTTAGGGCAAGCCCTTCATCTTGCGTAAATAACTTAAGGGGTTATCCTACTGTGACCAACCTCAAAAACAGGCTAAATTTCGCGAATTAATTCCGAAAAAACTGTTCATGCGATATTATTAATTTTGAATGTGTATTTGTACACACCTTAGGGAGCATGAATAGAAAAATATACAACAAAATGTTTATATTTGAACAAGATACGTGACTTCGTGTTCAATATGGTGCTCTTCGTGCACGGTTTTGTTGTAAAATTTTTTATTCAAGCTCCCTAAGGTGTGTACAAATACATATCAAAAAATGAATGATATCGCATTAATAGTTTTTTCGGAATTAATTCGCGAAATTTAGCCTGTTTTGAGGTTGGTCAGAGTAGGATAACCCCTTAAGTTTCAAGACAACGAAGCTTTGTGCCAATGGTGATGTCACCATATGCACCGCGTGCCTACGTGACCGACGCTAAGGGTTTTTCCCCCACTAGACAGCACCTAGAAAACGCCCAAATCTGTGCCCGACACTCTAAGAAATACCATCGAGCAAGCAACATCGTAACGCTGCTCGATACTCCGCTCAATCACTTAGTTCATTTTGCAAACTGTACGCTATTCCTAATAAACCTTAAGTTGTGCTTGTGAGAAGAGGAGTGAATTCCGAGACTATCACCCCACACCTTCCCAACGCGGCATAACAGTACGAACACGCAATTTTAACACACGACAGTGTACGTCAGGAAGACTTTGCTTGACACAACGCGACGACGCACAGTGGGACGAAACATAGGAAAGTTGGGACATAGCAAATGTCACGGTTACATGATAAAAATGCAGTGTGTCAACTACTAATATTAACGAAATCTCATTGTATTATGGTCCTTCAATATGCGTTAGATTATTTTATTGTTAGAATTTTATTCTATTTCACGAAACATATAAATAATATACAATATTATGTTCCAGTAAGTTGAGAGGTTACGTTTTATTCCGGACAGAAAATGTTATATATTTTGCAAAGCGGCACGAAGCGGCATTTAAATTCTTGTCCAAAATGTAGAGAAACTCTTTCTCAATATCATAAAACCATTAAAACTTCACCCAGTTTTAAACATTTTTCTATATAAGTGATTTTATATGTTTCTGTAATATAATCTAATTGTTACAATAAAATGGTCCGACGGACATTGAATGACTATAAAACAATAATATTTCATTAATATTTCTACTAGACATAATGCATTTTTATTATATTCGATCGATGGTTCGGCAATCGTACGGCAATTTTCGAAAACGCCTTCAACATAAGAAAGTTCGGACATAGCAAATATCGATGCGCGCAGTTTGGTAGGCAACCCGATGTCTCCATTTGTTCCATGTAACGACTGTTTATTGCCACGTTGAAGGCGTTTTCGAAAATTGCCGAATCATTGATCGAATATAATAAAAATGCAATATGTCTAGCAGAAATATTAATGAAATATTATTATTTTATAGTCATTTAATGTCCGTCGGACCATTTTATTGTAACAATTATATTATATTACAGAAACATATAAAAACACGCCTAAATTATTTGTAACATTATATCCTAGGAACTTACATGAAAATATAACAGTTTTATTGGAACTCTGCGTTTTGTATCTGAGCATATGTGTACGTGTACGTATGTGGAGCGTGTATGTATTATATATTTGTGTGTGCCTGTGTACTCGTAAAGTTATATGAGAAGCTCTAATGTTTCAGGGAATAATTCTTGTTTTTTATTTGATTTAATTTTTGAACGAAGATTTGAAATAACGGGATCGGAAGTCAATAAGAGATGATGTAAAACATCTTCGTTTGTTACAACTCTATTTTTTTTTTCTTGAGTGCATTTCTCGGTATTTTCTAAATTCTTTATTCCGGGCTTCACTTGCTTCTTCGGATAATTTCCCTATAGGAATCGTAAAATTTGATATTATTCCTTCTCCATGTAATAAAAGTTTGTGGACTGATACTGGCATATAATACCAAGCATAATTTTGTACAAATAATTTTGCTGTTTGTAACGCAAACTTTCCAAATTTCTTCGCATTCACTGCTTCTCCGCAAGAAATTGCTTGAAGAATGACTGCGAGCCGTTTAATCAGTTCTTCTTCTAAACCCGTGATGTTAGCTGTTTTGCTTATTTCATTAAAGAAACATCTAGCTGTATTCCCATCGTTGGTTGATCCCGAACCTTGTAGTACGACATCCACAAGTAACCCTATTCTTTCCTAAAACTTTCTTTAATTTTTTTTTTGGTTTCTTCTCTTTGTTTCTTATGATCGGGATCGCGTACTGCCCATTTTTTGAATGACAAATTGTAGGATACATGAAGTAGAAATTCCATGCAACGAATTTTGGCATGGAGACTTGATATACCAAAATTGAACATAGACTCGTCTATTTTCTTTGTCAAACTTTGTCTATCGCATTCATTTCACTCGGTTTTGCACCACATATTGGGCAAGTAGCGCTAGATTTGTCATTCGAAAGGGCTGTGCACATTTTTCCGTCAATCATCGTGCAAAACATTTCAAAATTAACAGTTATGTTATTATTTTTGAACGGAACTTGTTGCGTATTCACAGTCGCCTCGGGCGGGCGGCCAATGGGCGCACGCGACGCGCTCGCCCGAGATCAATCATTGCGGTCGACACTCAGGCGATACTCTATGTAAACGCGCCTGCTAATTAGCAGCGCCGCGTCGCGTTCTTCTCGGGCAATTGTACTCTCGCGGTTCCCGCGCGCTATCGACGGCCATTACCGTTTCTTCTATCGTGACGACAAGTAGTGTTCCTCTCACGTGCGAATTAATTGTGGATTCCTCACCCGGTGCGTTCTCAGTTTTGTGTAAAAGTACTTCTCTAAGGGTTTGAAAGACGCTATAGTGCCCCTCAATAGTGTATAAACATAGTTTAAGTGCGTTTAATAGACAAATAAAATACTCTCTGGCAGTGGTCTCAGACTTGGCACCCGAGCACCATTGGTGCTCGACGGAGTGGGGATACGGAAAAGTATGCGTGCCTTGTCCGTGAGAGTTGCGCGCGCCGTTTCTCGCCGAATCGCGCTCGGCGTGGAGAGAAGGACGGAACTATGCTGCGTCTCTCTTCCACCAACGTCGCGTGACGTCACGTATCGTAACGACACGTAAGAAGGATAGAACTATGCTCCGTCCCCTTTCAACCAACATCGCGCGTTGCGTCTTTGTTGGACATACAGTCGCGGCGTCGCGTCTTCGTTCCGCACACAGGCCGGTGACAGTGGTGCCAGATTTCGCTTAAGGCATCGCACGTACCATTGCGTTCTTTCAGCCGGAAGGCAAATCGGGCACCACCGCGCTGAGCAGAGCGCGATGCAGAGAAAAGTGAATCGAGGAGAGTTTGTGATTTCCTCGTCGTACGCATCGCCGCTCGTCGACGCGTTCGATGTTTTTCGTTGGTTCGCGCCCATCCATGGTTCATTTCTTTTTCATAGGATAATTTTTCTTTTTTAATTATTCATCACACGGCAACTAACGATATTCATTTAACAATATTTTAGTACCTCCTACGGATAGTTTTTAATATTTTGTCAGCGGAATAGATGTGTCGTATTGCTGTATGACGGATATGGGCAAAATATATATGTCACGTTATGGCAAAGATGGCATACGTACTCGGATAGATACAGAATTATTTAACTTCTTTTGTTTAGCTGATACATGCATGAACTTTAGTGTAAGCATACCTACGTATCCTTATTCGAAGAATACTTATTACCATTACTGTCGTACTCGTCGTCGCTCGTCGACGCTTTCGTGTTCGATAATACTGATCGATCTGTCATTGACGAGTATTCGATGAATCATCGGTGTTATTATTTTTCTAAATTGTTTTTGACTGCAAAAAGATCGTATTTTATTTAAAGATAATTAATCTACCTTTTAAAATATTACTTTCAAATGTATGTGTACGGGATGCTGGGAGATGTTACTAGCCAGCTGTGTTTCCTGGAAATGGTAAGTACTAGAAAAATAATTATAGAGCAAAGGGTACAATGGTATCGTAATGTTTGTCTTCTGCGAGACTTGACCCTATTGAGAAGTGCAACCCGAACAATGCAAATGCGTATATACTTTCTTTTTATATAATCTGAGTAGTTTTGCGTAGAGACACTATAATCAGAGACTGGACACGAGCCAATGTCCGCCATGTATTGTCTTAATCCTATGAGAGAGAAAGATATATCTACTTTCTACTATTTCACTCTATCTCACTCTTACACATGTTTACATAGATTTTTCACGTTCATATGTGTATGTATTGGGTTATTGCGTTTTCTGTTTATGTATGTCATTATATAAATTTGTGACGTTCATATGTGTAAAATTAGCGGGAAAAGACAATAAATGGCGGACCAATCAAAAGTGGCTGTCTCGTGTCCAGTCTCTTATTATAGTGTCTCTAGCTTTGCGTGGTCTTCCACGCCACCCATGAGGTGCCACGACTAGCGCGTTCGGTTTTTTTTAACGTGGACCGTCGCCTGTAGCCCTATTACACCACATGCTATGCCCATTATTGCATGGTGGTGCCGATGGTACATCTACTAATCTACATCACGAAATGAATGAAAGTACAATTTCGCATAATATTTTTATTTTAATTTGTGTTAAATGTGTTATAATAATATATATGTTTCTGGATTATACCGCGCCCGCCACCACCGCGCCCGCCACCACCGCGCCCGCCACCACCGCGCCCGCCGCGACCGCGACCGCCGCCACCGCGCCCGCCGCCACCGCAGGTACATGCGCAGCATCCCGTATTATGTTGCAGGCGCCTTAGCGCCCTTGCCCGTCCCGCCCCTCTTCTTTTCTGTCCTAAACAATGAACAGACATACACGCAGTTAATGAAAGTAAATTATGATATATTTTATCAAATAATCTTAGAATGCGGCATGTGTAAATGTGTATGAACTTACTTTTTTTCGTTTCGGTCTCCGTCTC
Source organism: Priocnemis perturbator (assembly GCA_963942575.1). Taxonomy (NCBI): domain Eukaryota; kingdom Metazoa; phylum Arthropoda; class Insecta; order Hymenoptera; family Pompilidae; genus Priocnemis; species Priocnemis perturbator. The sequence goes on along the minus strand of OZ012649.1, from coordinate 1,816,769 downwards.
ATAGCTCTCCGGGGCCGGAGCGGGAGGTGAGGCTGCGGCACTTGCCGGCGCCTCTTGCTGGGCCTGCGGTGCGGTTGCCGCAGCCTCCACGGCAGCCGCCTTCGGCTCCTCCTCGGGTGCCTCATTTAATGTAAGGTTTTCTGTTCGTGAAAAGAAAGACACATCAATTTATAGATATTTGGAAGATAATTGAAAATGGTGATTGTGGCAAGTACGAAGGATGAGCGTGAGAGAGAAATAGAGAATGAGACCGAGTGAGAGAGAGAGAGAGAGTGAGAGAGAGAGAGAGGAGATGGCTGTGAGAGAGAAAGGTGATCGTACGACTGCCATTAGCGAATTCGGTGCGAAAGGTGAGAAAATGGGAAGGGAGAATGCTAGTGCGTGTGAGGTGAGCGATCGAAGATGAAAAGGCACAAAATAAAAGGAAAGTAAAAAGAACAGACGCGTTAAGTAATTTGGAGCGACCATTCCTCCTTCACCGAAATTTATTCGGAGACGCGAGAATTAAAAGGCGAATCGAGTAGGACGGCGATGCAAAGTCCGCGTGTAAAATAAACCTTCCTACATGATAAAATTAGCATAATTATGAAATTCTAATATAAATGTTCTGAATCGAAGTTTCAGATATTGAAAAGTATATTTCTGCATTGTACGTAAGAACAAATTGTAGGAATGTACGGAATCTTTAATACTGTAACAATGGGAAAGGCGGATATATACGTAAAACTCGAATCTCAGGTATTTTTTGCTACAAATGTATCTCCCGAACAGACTTCATTAAATTCTCGGAATCAATATCATCATCGATGTACAATTTCATTACAAACGGGCTCACGTCATATCAAAAGGAATTGGAATGTATGAGAATACGTATTATGTACTTACCGAATGTATCCATAGCTTCTTCGCTCAGGTGACACAAAAGACTAACGCTCCCGGTCTAAAAATGTTCTCGCGGACGCTCGTGTTTACAGGTGCTCGAATGCCCTTATTGGTGGATTGAGGTTTGTGTATCCGCGGACGCGATCACCTCTAAATGCCTCGGTCGTGCACGTTACAGTCGTTTAATTGTACCATTTCGTGCCGCGGAGAGGAACACAATAGTCGATCCGGCGATCCGCGATATATAGTTTTTAATTTGGACGCGCGTGTGTATGTGTTAGTTTCTCAGCGTGTAGCGCTGGGTAAGTTTTATTTTTTTATTTATTTATTTCACTCTGTTTCTTGCGGGTTTAAACAGGAATGTCCGATTTGCAGATAAAGAAACAGAAACGGAGCTTTTGCGAAGCTTGGCTTCGCGATGAAAAATATAAGTCATGGGTGCGACCTGTGGAATCCGACATTAATTTATTTCATTGCGTATTCTGCAAAAAAGAATTCTCCTGTGATATGCTCATTTCGAGACACGCGAATTCTCCGTGTCACCAAAATAATGTTAAGAAAATGTCTGCAACTGTAGCAAATAGCGACGACGAAGTATCGAAGCAACATTCTTCTGTGGTACGGACATTTCGGAAACAATGGTCAGATTTGAAAGAGTTTCAACCATGGTTACGGGAAATATCCGATCACCAAACATTGTGTTTTTGTACTTTTTGTAACAATGCGCTAACGGCTCGATTAAGTAGCATTTATCGTCACGCAGAATCCGCCTCTCATATACGAAACGCAAGACGTATATAAACGCAAGAAACAGAGCAACAAGATGATATCACGGACGAATCGGAATTGTCATTAGATGCGCGACGCAAAGCAGCAGAAATTCACTACGCTGCTCTTATTGCCGAACTTAACATTCCCTTTACGTCAGCAGCAAAATTGTTAGCATTTTTCCAAAAATTTGGAAAAGATTCTGACGTGTTGGAAATGATGAGTATGGGTGAGACGAAATGCACTCAAATAATTGCAAACGTCTTGTGTCCGGTTGAAACGGAACGTGTTTCGGCCATTCTACAAAATACAAAGTTTAGTATTTTTATTGATGAAACGTCAGACATTACTAATACAAAATGGATGACGTTTCATGTTCGGTATGTCGATCCGGAAACATTGCAAATTATGTCGCAGTTAGTCAAACTAATCGATCTTGATGCAAGAAATTGTGGCGCTGAAATGATATTTGACGCATTTCGACACGAAATGTACCGTTTACAGATTCCGTTTTTGAACATTGTTGCTTTGTCATGCGACAATGCGCGTGTCATGACGGTTAAACATTTATCATTTCGAACAAAGTTACAGGAAAAGTGTGGACATGTATTAACACTGACATGTCCATGCCATTCTGTGGCGTTAGCCGCAAATGCAGCATCCAGAACGATTCCTAACAAATGCGAAAACTTTGTAAAACAAATATCAAATTTCATAAACTGTAGCCCCAAGCGATCAGCTATTTTTACTGATTGTTGCGAGGACACTAATCTAAAAATTTTGAAATTGGCCGAAACACGATGGCTTTCCCGCCAATTATGCATCAGTAGAATTCTGGATTCATGGGATAGTATTGACAAGTTCCTAAAACAATTACTGACGAAAGAGAAGTCCGACAAAGCTGCACAATTTGTAGCCGTCATGCAGAATCCTGATGTTAAAGCATACTTACTTTTTCTGAGATATATTTTACATTTTTTTAACTCTTTCACGCTATTTTTCCAAGCTCTGGAAACTAGAATTCATTTATTACAGCGTAAATCGCTACATTTATTACAAATTATATGTAAAAACTTTTTAAAACCAGAGCTTCTAACACATTGTAACAATAACGTAGGAAAAAGAAAATCAAAAATCTGTACATGATATCGCATTGGGCATTGATTGTGATGAATATCTTAACAAATTAATAATAGAGGGGCACATCGATAAAGTTGAAAATATTCGAGAGAATTGTTTGCAATTTTATGTGTGTGCCGCTCAAGAAATTTCTAAAAGATTACTAATCAATGATCAATTTTTGTGTAAATTACAAGTTTTTGAACCTGCCACAGTTTTACGCGATATTGACAGAGAAACTTCATTTCGTGATGTTTGTTTTATCGCTGAAACTCTTGGCGGATTTGATAAATTTTCTTTACAACAAGAATGGTTTGCTTTATATCACGATTATACAGAAACAGAAAAAGATGATCTTTCATTAAGGGAATTTGACGAAACGTGGGAAAACATCCTACAACGTAGTCGTCAATATCCCAGTTTGAAATCTCTTGTCAATGCTGTTCGATCGTTACCTAACTCTAATGCAGATTCAGAAAGAGTCTTTTCCTACTTACCAGACTTGAAAACGAAAAAAAGAAATAAACTGTCGTCCGTGAATATCAATGCTGCTTGTGTCCTTAAATCAGCATTAAAAGCGAGAGGGGAAACAGCAATAACTCTGACGGTTAATGACAAGCATTTGTCTCGCATGCCATCTCATATATTATATTCAGAACGTCCAAATAAAAAAAAAAACAAACAACATGTAGTACATGTTGATGAAATGGCTGGTCCCTCCTCGTCTAATGTTATTCAATAAGTACATAAACAGTAACGTTTCATTTATGTTATGAATGTGTCGACTTAAAGAACGAATGTGCGAACAATCAGTCTGGCATATTTTTTGACAGACTGCACAAATCAGTCTGGCATATCTTTTGTCAGACTGCACAAATCAGTCTGGCATATCTTTTGTCAGACTGCAGAAATGTGGTATAATAGGGCTACAGGCGACGGTCCACGTTAAAAAAAAACCGAACGCGCTAGTCGTGGCACCTCATGGGTGGCGTGGAAGACCACGCAAAACTACTCAGATTATATAAAAAGAAAGTATATACGCATTTGCATTGTTCGGGTTGCACTTCTCAATAGGGTCAAGTCTCGCAGAAGACAAACATTACGATACCATTGTACCCTTTGCTCTATAATTATTTTTCTAGTACTTACCATTTCCAGGAAACACAGCTGGCTAGTAACATCTCCCAGCATCCCGTACACAAACATTTGAAAGTAATATTTTAAAAGGTAGATTAATTATCTTTAAATAAAATACGATCTTTTTGCAGTCAAAAACAATTTAGAAAAATAATAACACCGATGATTCATCGAATACTCGTCAATGACAGATCGATCAGTATTATCGAACACGAAAGCGTCGACGAGCGACGACGAGTACGACAGTAATGGTAATAAGTATTCTTCGAATAAGGATACGTAGGTATGCTTACACTAAAGTTCATGCTTGTATCAGCTAAACAAAAGAAGTTAAATAATTCTGTATCTATCCGAGTACGTATGCCATCTTTGCCATAACGTGACATATATATTTTGCCCATATCTGTCATACAGCAATACGACACATCTATTCCGCTGACAAAATATTAAAAACTATCCGTAGGAGGTACTAAAATATTGTTAAATGAATATCGTTAGTTGCCGTGTGATGAATAATTAAAAAAGAAAAATTATCCTATGAAAAAGAAATGAACCATGGATGGGCGCGAACCAACGAAAAAAATCGAACGCGTCGACGAGCGGCGATGCGTACTGTTATGCCGCGTTGGGAAGGTGTGGGGTGATAGTCTCGGTATTCACTCCTCTTCTCACAAGCACAACTTAAGGTTTATTAGAAATAGCGTACAGTTTGCAAAATGAACTAAGTGATTGAGCGGAGTATCGAGCAGCGTTACGATGTTGCTTGCTCGATGGTATTTCTTAGAGTGTCGGGCCCAGATTTGGGCGTTTTCTAGGTGCTGTCTAGTGGGGGAAAAACCCTTAGCGTCGGTCACGTAGGCACGCGGTGCATATGGTGACATCACCATTGGCACAAAGCTTCGTTGTCTTGAAACTTAAGTTATTTACGCAAGATGAAGGGCTTGCCCTAACGGATAGCTATAAAAATAGTGGTGGCTTAGACCTAACACAGAAATGCTTAAATCTAGTGGTGGCTACAACCTAACACCCCCTCCCTTATTTTAAAATTATCCTTACATCATATGGATAATTTTTAGAATACACTATATTGGCTGGAGTCTTACACGTCTACTTCGCTTATGGCTAATAATTGTAGCATAACTCGGAGGTGCTTCAACTATTGAATTTCTAAATATCAATGATGGTTCGGAGCTATCTCAGGTGTATTGTCAGCTGTCAATGTATGGTTTGTATAATTCTGTGTACCTCCCGTATTGAAGCAATTTGTATATTTACTGCCAAAGTAGCATGATATGATCTTTCAAAGTCTAAATTTTGCAATTCCCCAAAGAAATACAATTACTGTAATGATTATAGCAAAAGCTTGAAATATTGTCCAATTCTTATGTTGGTACAAATACGTGAAGATTTTAGTCTGAAAGCTGTCAATGTTCTTAATAACGCCCTTTACAATTGTCGTTTCGTTTGATATTATTGTACTTAATCGTTTGTTGTCTGCGTATAGTTTATCTATCTCTTTGTTGTAATATTCTGCATCTGTTTGACTCAAAGTTCTGTATAACAGGTTTGCTAGATCCCCAATGGGATTCAACTATGCTTTCTTAACACGGTTCCTTACGCTACTGACATATCCTAAACTAGCTACTATAGTGCGTTTTTCTTTACTAAATCTATTAAATCGGCCCTTAATATTATTAATAGTATTAATCGTCGTGAGATCGTGCGGGATGTTTAGCACTCGGGAGCCCAGTGCTTCAGTAATGCGATCCTCCATGCTTTTGATATCTCTTAGGTCGTAAGCGAGAATAGTTTTCCAAATTCGATGATAGATTCTCGTGGTACCCATCGCATCGAAGTGTAAATTTGGTACATTTTTCATGGGTGTAACGACGATTTGCTCCCCATTTGTCTGGTATAATATAAATGTGAATACTAGCCACGCAGTGGCTACGGATCTAAAACAGAAGACATGTTAGCATATTTCAAACGGTTTAGATGGACTAATTGTTCCTTTCCCTTTATGTTAATTATTGCGTTTACGTCTCCAGATAATGATTTTACTTGATATGGTCCTAACCATGGAATACTTAATCCGCTAAGTCTATCTCTACCTTGATTTTTTAACCATACCCAATCGCCTGGTTCTAATACTAATGGTTTAATAGTTTTATCAAAATGTAATTTAGTTTTTGTTTTCGCTTCTTGTAATGCAATTGAAGCCCGACTCCAAAGTCTGTCCAGATGGGACTTAAAACCCTCTACGAAATCTGTATACGTAAGTCCGTTTTCATTCTGTAGCTGCTCTAATTCTGGCGGTTCTCTTCCAAACGCCAATTCGAATGGAGTTACATGTGTTGCCGAATGAATGGTGGAATTGTACGTATATATTGCTGCTTGCAGTAATCGGCTCCAATCTCCTTTTTCTTCCGTGATGGCAAGTTGACTCTTCAAAAAATCCTTAAGAACTGCATGAGCTCGCTCCAATGATCCGTTTGATTCGGGTCTAAATGCAGTAGTATGGATCAAGTCTATTTGCATCATTTCCGTAAGGTGTTCCATAGTTTTACTCATAAAATTTGCCCCCTGGTCCGTAAGAATGGTCTTCGGCGCTCCATACCGCAGTATCCAAGTATCGAGCAGACCTTGTGCTATTGTTTCTGCCTTTTGATCGGCCATCGGTTTTCCTTCTAAATATTTCGTCAGCTGATCCTGCATAGTCAAAATATATTTATTGCCATGCTTATCCTCAGGTAACGGTCCGACTACGTCGATTGCAACTTTGTCATTGAAACTCCTCGGAGTGTCTGTAATGACTAAAGGGCTTCTTGTCGGCCTTCTAACGATTTTATTCTCTTGACAAATGGTGCACGTGTTCACGTATTGTGTTACGTCTTTATATAAACCGTTCCATGTGTAAGACCGAAGTATCTTCTCAATAGTGCTTTTTATTCCTGCGTGTCCACCTAGAAGAGTGTCATGCGCTTGTCTCATAATTTCTAATTTTTCCGTCTCTGTCTCAGGCGTTCTAACCTCTCTTTCTAATAGCGTCAAATGTATAGAAGGATCATACAGTGTACTCAGTATGATTTCTTTTAAGGTGCGCTTATCGACCAGCGCTAAATTCGTTAACGTTGAATAATCCATAGTAATCGAATTAATCTCTTCTGCTAAAACTAAATCTCGAGTTTCTTCCAAAGATTCGCGAATCTTATCGTGGGAGAAACTTTCGCGAGTGATTTCGATAGTGTTGTCCTCGGAGAACTCTAAAGAATTTCGTTCGCCCAAATTGAAATTAATTAAGGTACTGTCAACTGCTGGTTGACTTGCGAAAACTACCGTTTTCCTCCATGGTACCCTATTAGTTCTTGCAATCATTACCGGATTTCTACTAAGCGCGTCGGCATTCGCATTTAAACACCCTTTCTTGTAAATTATTTCATAATCGTATTCTTCCAATACAATTCGCCACCGCATTTGCATGGCACTAGGCTTCTTACAATTCGCTAACCACCGCAATGGTTGATGATCTGTTAAAATCTTAAATTTTCGTCCGTACAGATAAGGTCGAAAATGTTTCAAGCTCCATACGATCGCCAGTGTTTCTCGATCAGTCGTCGAGTAATTTTGTTCCGCTGCGTTAAGTGTCCTGCTTGCGAAACTAACCGGCCTCTCGTGACCCTTCTCGTCTTTCTGAGCCAAGACAGCCCCCAACGCTTCGCCAGATGCGTCTGTTGCTAGAATAAATTCCTTAGAAAAATTGGGATAAGCCAAAACATTATCGCTGAGAAGTTCGTTCTTGAGTTTTTCAAATGCTTGCTGTTGCGATGTGTTCCATTCAAATTTTGCTTCCTTTTTCAATAAATTGTTCATTGGTTTAGATATCTTTGAAAAGTCCTTAATAAATCTTCTATAATATCCGGCCAACCCTAAGAATTGCTTTATATTCTTTTTGTCTTTAGGAACTGGAAATTCTTTAACAGCTTTTAACTTTTCCGGATTTGGTTTCACGCCGTCTTTGGTAATTAAGTGACCTAAATATTGTAACTCTGGTTTTAAATACTCACATTTATCTGGTTGCAATTTCAAACCTACTTCTCGAAGTCGTTGAAATAATATCCTTAGTTTATCGCGGTGTTCATCGAGAGTTTCCGCAAACACAACTATATCATCTAAGTAGACAAAACATATTTTTCCTATTAATCCTTTCAATGCTTGATCCATCATTCTCTGAAACGTTGCAGGCGCATTCTTGAGTCCAAATGGCATTCGGTTATACTCGAAGTGTCCTGCGGGTGTAGAAAACGCCGTTTTCTGTTTGTCCTCTTCTTTCATCTCTATTTGATGGAAACCACTTGCCAAGTCGAAAGCACTAAACCATCGAGCTCGCCCTAACTGGTCTAAAATTTCCTCTATATTTGGCAGTGGATAAGCATCGTGCAAAGTTTTGTTGTTTAATCCTCGGAAGTCAACAACAACTCTCCATTTTTTCTTACCGCTTGCATCCGCCTTTTTCGGCACAACCCATAACGGTGAATTGTAGGGGGAAGTAGAATCGCTCACGATTCCTTTTTCCTTCATATCCCTTACCTGTTCGGTAATTACATCCAGATGTCCTGGGGGATACCTGAATTGCTTCACGTACACCGGTACTGAGTCAGTCACAGGTATGCTATGTTTTACCAACGTGGTACTTGGCAGATTGTCGCCGGGCAATGTGTAAATATCCTCGAAATCTTCTATTACACTCGACAATTTATCTTTTTCGTTCGCATCGAGCAAATGGCTAAGCCTCGAGTTTTCCTTTAGAACCTCGGTCCTTAAGGGTTTCGAGTTTACTTTAAGTATCCGATGCAGGGTTTTCGTTAGCTCGATCGTTTGCTTACTTGTATCTATTATCGCTCCTTCGGCATGCAGGAACGGCATTCCGAGAAGACCGTCTTCTTCTATTGGAAAATCGTCTGGCACGATAACTAGCACATGTTGCCTGTCTCCGATATCCATGCGAGCTTCGCGATGACTAATTAACGGCTCACTCGTGATGCCATAGAATTTATTATTTCGCGCTCGCGTTGGTAATCCGGCAGACTTCGATTGTTTGATTAAATTTAAACTTGCTCCAGTATCGAGGAGGAAGCGTCTTGGTTCTCCGTTTCTTCCCAATCGGATTGCAATTGCGAGCTGTCTACTGGAATCTCGTCCGAGTTTAAGAATTTTATGTTTGGAGGTTTGCTTATCGGTCGCAAGGGAAAATTTTCCGATCTACAATCTTTTGCGTAATGTCCTTGCTTATTACATTTAAAACACGTTGGAACAAACGGTGATGAATTTTCGCTTCTAATAACAGGCTTGGAGAATGTTGACGTGATAGGAAGCTTCGTCGGTAGAGTCGCGTTTCTACTATGCGTTTCTACGCGTCTTGGTGCATTATAATAATTTGATCTTGTTCTCAACTCGTCGTTGCGTTGCTGTTCGTAAGCTAATCGTTGTGCTTCTAGTAACGTGTGAGGACTTTGATGTAAAATATCCTTATAAAGTGCATCGTTCAGATTTCTTATATATATCGGGATCGTATTTAACTCTTCTGCTCTTGCAACTGCATTTCGCTCAGATACCGATAGTTTTGTATTTGTACTTATGGCTCTCTTAATATCCCGGTGTAGAAGATTAAATCGTCTAGTATATTCGCGCACGTCTCGCCTGCCCTGTTTCAAATTGTTCCTTTCTTGTATCAGGAGATCGTAGCTTTTTGTTAATGAATATTCTGTCAATAATGCCTCATATAAATCTTCCAAACTAATTAAATCCCTTTGATCCACTAATACTCCTGCGTCTCCCTTTAGTTTATGACTACATATCATATTTAAATAGATGCGCTCGTCTAAAATGAGCTGTTTCATTTCCTTGATTTCGCGAATAAACTTTTCTACTGGTCTGTTGTAACCGTCGAAGTCGCGAATCATATCTACGGCTTCTCGCGCTTCCTTGGTATACCGCATGAGAGTTTTCCTCGAAGAAGATGCTTCTGTATCACCTTCCGAATGCGTTTCGTCGCCGCTATCTCTCGGAGGTGCACTAGCGCGCTGCCTTTTTAAGCGTAATTTTGCTAGTTCTGTTTCAAGCTTATTTATTTGATCTGCTACACTGGCTTCTACTGGAACGTTTTCAGCCTCGACTGAAGTGCTCGGTTTTGACTCAGTTTTCAAATTACTCATTTTTAAGTTGTATTTTCTTTGCGAAATTTCTAATATTTCTGAATCTTCAATAGACTTTTCTTCACTAGTATCTGTTGTAATGTCGACTCTATCTTCGCAAGTTCGGTAGGTAGTAAAAGACATTTACTCACCGAGTTGCGAACTGCATCTCTCTTAGTTTCGTGGATTTCCTCGGATTTCCTTTTGCCAACTTGCAGCTATCCCGCCGCTGCCACCATAAAAATGTCCTCTGTTATGCCGCGTTGGGAAGGTGTGGGGTGATAGTCTCGGTATTCACTCCTCTTCTCACAAGCACAACTTAAGGTTTATTAGAAATAGCGTACAGTTTGCAAAATGAACTAAGTGATTGAGCGGAGTATCGAGCAGCGTTACGATGTTGCTTGCTCGATGGTATTTCTTAGAGTGTCGGGCCCAGATTTGGGCGTTTTCTAGGTGCTGTCTAGTGGGGGAAAAACCCTTAGCGTCGGTCACGTAGGCACGCGGTGCATATGGTGACATCACCATTGGCACAAAGCTTCGTTGTCTTGAAACTTAAGTTATTTACGCAAGATGAAGGGCTTGCCCTAACGGATAGCTATAAAAATAGTGGTGGCTTAGACCTAACACAGAAATGCTTAAATCTAGTGGTGGCTACAACCTAACAGTACGACGAGGAAATCACAAACCCTCCTCGATTCACTTTTCTCTGCATCGCGCTCTGCTCAGCGCGGTGGTGCCCGATTTGCCTTCCGGCTGAAAGAACGCAATGGTACGTGCGATGCCTTAAGCGAAATCTGGCACCACTGTCACCGGCCTGTGTGCGGAACGAAGACGCGACGCCGCGACTGTAGGTTCAACAAAGACGCAACGCGCGATGTTGGTTGAAAGGGGACGGAGCATAGTTCTATCCTTCTTACGTGTCGTTACGATACGTGACGTCACGCGACGTTGGTGGAAGAGAGACGCAGCATAGTTCCGTCCTTCTCTCCACGCCGAGCGCGATTCGGCGAGAAACGGCGCGCGCAACTCTCACGGACAAGGCACGCATACTTTTCCGTATCCCCACTCCGTCGAGCACCAATGGTGCTCGGGTGCCAAGTCTGAGACCACTGCTCTCTGGTTCTCCTCATCCACGTGTTCATTCGTGCCGGCCACGTGCCGTATTAGCAGTTAAGTGCGCACTTGCGAGGTACCCCTCACCTTCACCAACCGCACTCGTCAACCAGACTCCTCAGGCACTTGCCAAATTCGAAAACAGAACTAAATTCTTGATTTCTTCTTCCATTCTTCCAAACCCCTGTCTTGCAATTTCCATTGTTTCGTGTATAAATTCAAATTTTATTGGACGACAGTATCGAGTCGAAGAAGGGTTTTTGTTCATCCATAAAATTTCTGAATTACTTACCAACTGTATTGGTACAAAACTCGTTATAAAAATACATTGGTCGGATGTCCCATCTTCAATTTCAAATTGTTGTTTATATCTTCTTTGATTTGATGCTCCATCAAAACCCCACTTACATGTCAATTTTAGATTTGTATGCGAATTTAATTTTTCATCACATAATGTAAGGATTCTAGTGGCCGTTAAATTTAAAATTGCTTGCAGTTCAATCTTAACCATTCTTTCGTTTATTAATATTTTTTCCTTTGATGGATAACAGTCCAACTTGGCCTTCATTATATGATAGTACGATTGCCAATTATTGTTACCATTTTCGATACAATTTTGTCTTAATTCGATGTATTGAGCTTTCGAAAGATCCAAGTTAAGAAGTGATGCTAAACTTTCTTCTTTTGAAATTAGTGGTGTCTGTATTTTATTTACACAAAAATCTTTAACGCGTTTAACCCTTTCGCTACGAGCGTCGCCTATAGACGACATCCGCGTGACGACCTGTGTGTACGAGCGTCGCCTATAGACGACATCCGCGCGACGACCTGTGTGTACGAGCGTCGCCTATAGACGACATCCGCGCGATTTTTTAATTCTTAAATATATTTTTATTGATAATCATTGGAAAACCTTAAAATATGTTGTTGTGTAACAATGAAAGAAGCGTACGATCCGGAGAATGACAAGTCTGCACAGAAAGATATAAGTTCGAACACCAGTTTGCCTAAGCACAACATGCATATGTACTTTCCGGCGCACTGGTCCATTCAGTGGCGCTACTTCGGCGGCACGCTGGCCCGTACAGCGGTGTCGCTCCTACGGAAAACACTGCCGTAGCGGAAGGGTTAACCTCGCTCGGATTTTTCATTAAATAATCTATTATCGTCGCAAAATCCAATGAACCTTCGCTTACTAATTTTTGTTTTGCTGCAAACAACAAAGTATCTGAAGAGTGTTCTTCTCGCAAATCTTCAGTTAATCTGTATTTTTGTCTGTCAGATACATCACGAAAAGGTTTCCTCTTCAATGGGTTAGTGGTCAGAAATTCGGAATTGCTGGTCGATGAATCTTCTATAAATGAATTTCTTGAAAAACAATCCTCAATACTATTAAATTCTTTCTGGAGCCATGCTTTGTGCTTCTGAATGAACGTGTGATGTGTTCTGTTACAGTTTTTCCATCGTTTGGATGTATCTGCGCAATACAAGCGCAAACGTTCTGTTAGGTCATTTTCCATTTCTTGCGATAAATTCATATCGAGCTTCTCAACGACAAAGTTGAACAATTCGTCTTGATATGTGAACCCAAGGTTTAAATGTTTCAGAAACACAAATAAATCGTTATTTGTTAGTGCTGTCATTATTAATGACTTAAGCAAATTTGCACTTTTTGTCAGTTTCACCACAATTTCAAGCTGCTGCTGTTACACAGGCTTTGTAGATACTAATTGATCGGAATGTCGACATTTATTTATGTCGAGTACAGGGCTTCGTTGCCCTGGTAACGTAACAAGAAGAACCTTAAAACGAGATATCTCGTAACCCGGCCACAACGTTCGGCTTGCCATACACGAGATATCTCGTCACCCGTACGCAATGAGTTAATAGATGTTGTGGGAATATAGTATTGTAATAAGTGTTGTTATAATAAGTTCTGCTGGAAATACGCCTCACACGTCTTTCTCAAAGGAAAACACTTGTAATAATTTTTATTTAAAAGAAATTTTCTGTGAAAAATACAAGTTGTACAATTTAAATCACTTATATAGCAAAATGTTTAAAACTGGGTGAAGTTTTAATGGTTTTATGATATTGAGAAAGAGTTTCTCTACATTTTGGAGAAGAATTTAAATGCCGCTTCGTGCCGCTTTGCAAAATATATAACATTTTCTGTCCGGAATAAAACGTAACCTCTCAACTTACTGGAACATAATATTGTATATTATTTATATGTTTCGTGAAATAGAATAAAATTCTAACAATAAAATAATCTGACGCATATTGAAGGACCATAATACAATGAGATTTCGTTAATATTAGTAGTTGACACACTGCATTTTTATCATGTAACCGTGACATTTGCTATGTCCCAACTTTGCTATGTTTCGTCCCACTGTGCGACGGTGCGAATGTTTCTATGAGTTGTTCTCTATGATTTGTTCTGCATGATTTGTTTTCTAAATAGAAGGTGATCAAATTGTGTATATATTCTAACAGTTCTCATCAAGTCCCATCACATTGATTTGAAACGTTTTTCTTACTACGCACGTTTAGTTTAAGAACGCTCTCTCCATTTCGTGAAAGAAAAAGTTGTTCGGTTGAAGGCAATTCACCGTTCATACTGTAATCCATATGTACGTCCATTGTCGCATTCTGCCCACGAAATGTCGTAACCTGCGTATTGTCAAAGAAGGCATGATAAAACACGACAATAATAACGAAATCCCTGCCGCTCCCGACCGACCGCGGGTCGCGGTTGGACTAATTGAAATATCTGAAAAATCTAACCATTCTTAGCACGTATTTCACGTAAGTACTAGAAATGATTCCCCCGGGATTGTAACCGACTTTTCCAATGTCATTTATTTATCATTATGTACGATATGTATTACATTTAAATGCACATGTACAGGTTGCACAGGTTGTGATAGTCAGCTTTGTTCCTGTAAACTGTAAGTATTACACAAAATTATAGAAGAAAGTGTTCGATGGCATCGTAATATCTATATTCTACCAGATTTCATTCAATTCGAAAATGCAACGCTGCACCCGACAAATGCAAATGCGTATGTAAAGTTGTTTATGAAATTTAAGATACGTGGACTTCCACGCCACCCATGAGGTGCCACGACTAGCGCGTTCGGTTTTTTAACGTGGACCGTCGCCTATAGCCCTATTGTACCACATTTTATGATAATTATGTTATGTTGCTGCCCAAGGTATATCTGTTTCTTTATTCATGTCAGGTCCGACAATAGTTACACCAGACTGCTTGTTCAAGTCTGACTAACGCCAGACTGATCTGTCAAGTGTAACTAATGGCAGACTCATTTGACATTGATTTGAAAAGCATTGGACGAGGAGGGACCAGCCATTTCATCAGTATCATATTATCTCAATTCTTTTGTATTTGGACATGTAGAATATAATATGTTAGCCGGCATTCGAGACAAATGCTCGTCATTAACCATCATATTTATGGCTGTTTCCCTTCTCGCTTTCAATGCTGATTTAAGGACACAAACAGTATTAATATTAACGGACGACAGCTTATTTCTTTTCTTCGTTTTTAAGTCTGGTAAGTAGGAAAACATTCTTTCTGAATCAGCATTAGAGTTTGACAACGATCGAACAGCATTGACAACAGATTTCAAATTGGGATATTGACGATTATTTGCTAGGATGTATTCCCACATTTCATCAAATTCCCTTAATGACAAATGATCAATTTGTGTTTCTGTAAAATCGTGATGTAAAGCAAACCATTCTTCTTTTAAACTAATTTTATCGAAGCCGCCAAGGTTTCAGCGATAAAAGAAACATCATGAAAGGAAGTTTCTCTGTCAATATCGCGTAAAGCTGTGGCCGGTTCGAAAACTTTTAATTTACATAAAAATGGATCATTGATTGGTAGTCTTTTACAAATTTCTTGAGCGGCACATACATAAAATTGCAAACAATTCTCTCGAACATTTGTAACTATATCTGCGTGCCCCTTTGTCATAAATTTGTTTAAATAATCCTCACAATCAATGCGTACTGTGACTTCATTTATTGATATTTGATTATTTTTATCTGCAAAATCTACATTACTAATTTGTAATGCTAAAAGCTCTGGTTTTAAAAAGTTTTTGTACACTATTTGCAATAAATTTAGCGATTTACGCTGCAAAGTATGAACTCTTGTTTCCAGAGCTTGGAAAAATATTGTGAATGGATTGAAGTAATGTAAAATATATTGAAGAAATAATAGGTATGCTTTAACATCAGGAGTCTGCATGACTGCTACAAATTCTGCAGCTTTTGCAGACTTTTCTCTAGAAATTAACTCTTTTAAAAACTTGTCAATACTATCCCAGGATTCTAGAATTCGAATAAAACATAAATGCCGGGAAAGCCATCGTGCCAATTTCAACATTTTAAGGTCTGTGTCCTCACAGCAATCGCTAAAGATAGCTGATCGCTTGGGACTGCAATTTATAAAACTCGAGATTTGTTTTACAAAGTTTTCACAGTTATTAGGAATCGTTCTAGATGCAGCATTTGCGGCTAACGCGACGGAATGACATGGACATGGCAGTGTTAGTACATGTCCACATTTTTCCTGCAACTTCTTTTGAAATGATAAATGTTTGCCGGTCATAACACGCGCATTGTCGCACGACAAAGCAACAATATTGGTAAACGGTATTTGTAACCTGTACATTTCCTTTCAGAATGCGTCAAATATCATTTCTGGACCACAATCTTGTTTTGCATCCAGATGGATTAGTTTTACTAACTGCGACATATTTTTTAATGTTATCGGATGCACATATCGAACATGAAACGTCATCCATTTTGTATTAGTAATGTCTGACTGTGTCTGACGTTTCATCTATAAAAATACTGAACTTTGTATTTTGTATGATGGCCGAAACACGTCTGATTCTACCGGACACAAGACATTTGCAAGCTCCGTATAGTTAGCACCCCATCCTCAACCTACTTGTTTTCTAATACTTGCAATTGTTTGAAGGTCGTTTGATAGTGTTTGATAGTCCAAAATAAACGTTTGATAGTTAACCGTTTATTTATAACACTGGACAACAAAATTGAACTTTTTTTTTGCCTTTTGAACGAAAATAGCCAATTTCGATTAATCTTGACCCGCTCAAAACGAATCTGAACCCGTTTTTCAAAATTGGCTCGAGATTTTGAGTACATGAATTTTGAAAAAAAAACAGCCTTTTTTCCACTTTGAACAACAATCAGGCCGTAAGTATACAAGTTAGACAATTTTCATTTATTGAAAAAAATTCTCCAGACTTTTCCGAATAAAACGATATCAAACACTTTTACAAATTAAACTTGCAAACATGTTTAAACATTAGTTAAAGTGGATAAGACATGTTTCGCGCACCTATTTTTCGAGATGTTTTTTAATTTTTTGAAAAAACTGTGACTCCGACGTGAATTCCAATGACACTACACGACAGAGCAGACATTTTCCATCGGAAAAGCATCATGATAATATGTAAAACAAATTTCGGTTTCCTACAGGAAAACTAACTAAAGCTTCGTGCGCGTCACGTAGTAACACGCGCTCCGCTGTGGCTTGTTTTCGCCTAGCGTTTGCACGGCATTGAGTCAGAGAACCACTGCTCACACTGCGTTACACGCACGAGGTTTTCGTTTTCCTGTGCGAAGCAGAAATATAATTTACATAGTGTTATAGTGATTTTCCAAAGACAAATGTCTACTCTATCGCGTAGAGGTATTGGAATCCTCGTCGGACTCACAGTTTTTTCTAAAAATTGAAAAACATCTCGAAAAATAGGTGCGCAAAACGTGTCTTATCCACTTTAACTAATGTTTAAACATGTTTGCAAGTTTAAATTGTAAAAGTGTTTGATACCGTTTTATTCGGAAAAGTCTGGAGAATTTTTAGCAACCAATAAAAATGGTCTAACTTGTATACTTACGGCCTGATTGTTGTTCAAAGTCGAAAAAGGGCTGATTTTTTAAAATTGAATTACTCAAAATCTCGAGCCAATTTGCAAAAACGGGTTTCAGATTCGTTTTCAGCGGGTCAAGATTAATCGAAATTGGCTATTTTCGTTCAAAAGGCAAATTTAGTGTTGTGCAGTGTAATTGAAGAAACAAATTTCTAGGGGAATTTTTGTCGAAATTTTTGTGAAAAATTTAATTATTATCTATACTGTAACCGTACGACCTTATAGGCCCGAACGAACATAGATATATATACAGTGGTGGAGGTGCCCCCACCACCGGCGAGGGGGACAACCCCAGACACCACACCGCCGGCCGGTAGGGTGCGTCTAAACAAATGGCATTTTTATTTTCTCTAAACAAGCCCCACCACTGGGCGAATATATAAGGCGCCGAAATTAGGCAATCGAGGCCTTTCGTGCCGAGTCAATTGTAAAGTACGATACGTACTAGACTCCACGATCGAGCGGTATCTGGGAGCCTTCCGCTCCACGCGTTCAGACTTAACGCGCCTCCTCCGAGGACTTTGCCTAAGGATTATTGTGTAGAAGGAGTTAAGAGTGAAGATCCACGCCGTCTCGCCTCGGCATTGTGTGCACTTTGGTCTAAAACGCCACAGGGTGCTGAGGACCTGTGGTAGCCCTATTTATTACATAAGACAGCGAATCAACGGATATCTTTAATTTAAATCTGCGAGCGATCAGCTGTACCGAAGCTACGAAAATAAACGGGTATAAAAACCAAGTTCAACGCCCGAACATTCTCCCCTACCATCCGCCTCCTTAGCAGGAGCACGAGCTTCTATCTCCGACGTATTACTAGAGCACTGGTGTGAGTAAAAAGTGACCGCTCACACCAGCGTGCCGGCACACCGACGCGGCAGACATCACAACAAACCGCGTCACCTACAAATCACGGACGACCCTCCGAAACATTACGAAAGAATACATATTAAATCGCGATAAAATAATACATGGCGCTTAGTAAAATCAGGTACGGTCACAATACCAATAGATGTAAAATCGTTTGATAGTGATTGATAGTCAATACAAACGTTTGATAGTTAGCCGTTTGCTTGCAATCAAAGAAATAAGTGTCTAGGCGAAATTTTGTCGTAGTGTTACGGCCGTGGAAAATGTCCCCAAGCAGGACAGGACAACTGGGTGAGGCGGTCGCCCAGAATTCAACCCCAACCCCCGGATCGACTCCAGGTCGGGACCCATAGGGCCCAGCGACGTCGCCAGCTCCAAGGTCGTCAACCGGGCCGACGCGGAACCCGACACGGCCGTAGACGCGGCAGCAGGCGTGGCAGCGGATGCGGCAGAAGGCGCTAAAGAAAAAACAGGCGCGCTACCTCGGGCAAGACAGGGAGGAATAAGGAAAGTCAAAGTGGCACAGCCCCACGGGTCAATCAATCGATGCAGCATCGGAGTAAACGAGAGGACGGGACCTGTTCAAGGCTCCAACCAAAGTGTTCCCTAATTTGAGTTATTGCTGCGACCGTGACCCACCGTGCAACTCAGCCGTTTTTAAGAGATGTTTGCGTACCCATTGAGATTCCGTCGTCGTTTACCCACATGCATCCGCGGAATACGTATTGTACCGACAGCGATAAGAGTACGGGCTTGTTTGTCTTTAATTTCTCTAAAAGGGAGCCTGCGTGCTTCAAGATGCCCTCGCGAATTATCCGTAAAGAACATATTATCCACGGCAATAGAATAGCAAGCTTTTATGGGCTTGTTTATTCCTTAAGACTAGTATAAAAGGGAGCCTGCGTTGCTCCACGAGAATCAGTTCTCCTATGGCTACGCACCCACCCTCAAAACAGGTATAAGACCTTTTATTCTCGAAAGATAGAGCGAGTGGGGTGGAACACCCTTTTAAAATTGCCGCTCATTTTATCATCATTGCAACGCGTTCGAGAGTCGACCACCACAGCATCGATTATTCTTGATTCTTCTACGAGCTTCAGCTCCTCACCTCCAACAGGCGAATCCACAGGAATACCACAAAAACCGGTGACTAAGGGGTCAGAAATTCCGTAAGAAGGGAATTCATCAAAATTCCCCACGGGACTCCACGCCGGGTTGTAACATAATTTTTGGTGGCAGCGGTGGGATACAGCCTGTTACCGGAAGCGTAGAAAAAAATCTCGTATATTTTCCGGAAAGGGGAAGCAAAAGAGAATAATCAAAAATGCCGATTACACCGAAAGAAGGAATTGATGTCGCTGGACCATCAAGCTCGCAAATGCAGACAAGGCAAATGGCGAGAAGTATACCAACAGGGGAAACGCCTATTAAACCGCCACCATTAGAACCACCGATGCCAGAACAATTCGATACATTCATAATTCCGCAAGTTACGCTGAAAGATGCGGTGGAAGCAGTCCCATATTATGATGGAAGGGCAGACACCTTCCGATCCTTCGCTGAAGGATGCAGGGACGCTAAGGATATGGTAGCACCGCGGATGGAAGCAAACTTAGTAAAATTAATTCGCATGCAATTACGGGGAGCACCAAAGGACAACATAGAAGGCAATACTTTTCGCACCGTAGAAGAGCTAATCTCATATTTGGAAAAAATATTCTCGCCCCCGCAATCCGTACGTAGGCTATACAGGCAACTCAGTAGATTATTACAAGATTCTGAAGCGCAAGAATCAAAACAAACAACAAATCGACTAACACCTTCATCTCTAACATCGCGAGGCGCTGGAAAACACAATAACCAGTGCTGCTGACGTCATTTTTCGCAAATACATTCATAACTTTCGAAGGCGTGATTTCCAAAAAAAAAAGTCATAGGGAAAACTTATAGAACTTTCGATGCTCTATCCAGGGAAATAAAGAACTGTAGTATCGGCGAAGCCGAGACACTGTCGCGTGCGGACAAGCGTGGCGAGTGGGCGCGCGTATGTGGTGACCGAGTGAGTGAGCGCATGAGTGAGTGAATGAGCGAGTGAGAGCGATGAATGCCAAAAAGATGAAGTCCGGGCGATGTCGCCAGAGCTGGGAGAGCCTTCTGGAAAGAGTCTTGTCTTGTGTCGGCCATTGTGTAGTGTGCTGAGTCGAACTGCGTCGCGTCGCTTTGTGTGTGTGTGCGTGCGTTGATTTCTCTCATTATTTCTCTCACTTTATAATAAATATATATATACATAAACTGCAACCTTTGATTATTCTACAAATATTTTGGGGTCTCAGCCGGGATTGAAAAGAGCCACAATCCCAGAGAGAGAGAGAGAGAGAGAGAGAGAGAGAGAGAGAGAGAGAGAGAGAGAGAGAGAGAGAGCAACGAGTGCGAGAAGAAACGTGTTAAATTTATTCGAGATGAATAAAAGTGGCAATGACACCATTATTGAAGCCGCTGGGAGGGACGAGGACGCAAGTGGCAGCAACGATATGCTGAAGAAAATCGAGACAATGAAACTAGCTGAATTAAAAGAGGAGTTGAAGAAGCGGAAACTGCACACAACGGGCAGAAAGGCGAAATGGAAAGATCGCCTACGATCAGCAGTGCAACGACAAATCGCGGACGGCGAGCACGAGACAGACGATGAAGAAGACTCCGATGACGAATCTGAGCAGGATGAAGTCGAGAGTGTTAGAGAACAGATGCAATTGTTGTCTTTCCGAGACGTAGAAGAGTCGATGAGCACGTTTAGTGGCGATGATACAACCAACGTGCGCGTCTGGTTGGAAGAATTCCAAGACATGGCGAAGCTATGTAAATGGTCCGACGTCCAAAGGGTGATTTATGCGAAAAGATTACTCCGCGGATCAGCGAGATTGTTTGTTAACCACGAGAGATGCTGTACCAGCTGGTCCGCATTGAGGGAAGCGCTGCGCCAGGAGTTTCTGCAGACCGTAGATGCCCATAAGGTCCACAGAGAGTTATCGAAGAGACATAGGGAAGCTGACGAAACCTACCAGCAATATATTTATAGCATGTTGGACATTGCGAAACAGACGAACATGGGTACATCGGCAATTATTAAGTACATCATCGATGGGATACGGGACAACGAGGTGAACAAGACGATTTTGTACGGAGCAAACAGCATACGAGAGCTAAAGGATAAGTTTGCTCTGTATGAAAACATGAAGGAAAACATGAAGAGGAAGGGAGAAGATTCCAAGGAGAAGACGCGGAAGAATATCGAGAGCGGTTCGCAGGAGGCTGTGCAGCGCTGCTTCCTGTGCGGCAATCGCAACCACAACAGTTCGGTGTGCCCGACGAAAGATCAAGGGGTGAAATGTTTCAAGTGCCACCAGTTCGGACATTTTGCGTCAAAGTGCAAAAGTGGGGAAAATCCACCGAGAGAAGTGTGCGCTACGTCGCATCCAGCACAAAGAAAGCCCTGTAAAGAAGTATTCATTGAAGACTGTAAGTTAGTTGCACTAATTGACACCGGTAGCGATCTTAGCCTTATGAGAGCCGACCAATACATCAAAATCGGCGCGCCCAAGTTGCGTAATTCCACGGTTCGGTTTCAGGGCGTGGGTTCGAGAGGCAATAGCACTCTGGGAGAATTCTCTTCGAATATTAGGGTACACGGGGTATCTTTTCCAATAAGAATACATGTAGTTTCGGACACATTGATGCGGCACGAGCTAATTATCGGAACGATTTTCTAAATAAAGTAGAGATTAATATGAGAGAAGGTGACATCCTGATTCATGGAATACATGCCGATTTGGGGAAAAATTCTGACATGCCGGAAGTTTTTAAGATAGACATCGAGGCCGGCTGTGATGGGCCGGATCTCTCCTACCTTTCCGTTGAGAAAGAGAGAACGGCAGTAGAACATATGATCAAAAGCTGTAGGCCTGAGAAAACGCGCGAAGTGGGGGTTTCAATGAAATTAGTATTGCAGGATCAAATACCCGTATACCAAAGATCGCGTAGGTTATCTCCGGAAGAGAAAAGCGAGGTAGACAAGCAAATGAACGAATGGCTAGGTACCGGTGTTACGTCGAGGGTGAAAGGATGAACACTCGTGTAGATCTTCACTTTAGACTTAACTTTATTATGTTCGAAATACTGGTCCAACACCAGGGTTTAAGGTTTTAATGACGGAAAACTACGTCTTGTCGCAATGAAGTACAATATTGAAGTGAAGCGTGGTCTTCGGAAAGCGCTCCTTGGAATGCTCGAAAGAGGGGTGTCGCTTGGGGGCGGAATCGGAGTGGGGATTTTGGGGTAAAACGGTCGGAATGCTGGGTCCTTCAGCTGAAGAAATAGTGGTCGGACGGTTGGGCCTTAACTTAGGTATACTATATAGGGTGTCGACATTACACCGGTATAATCAGGCCGTCTTGCTCCGATTACGCGAGCCCTATAGTACTAGTAAAGAAAAAGGATGGATCCGTTAGAATTTGCATTGACTATAGATTGGTAATCAGGAAGATAATGAAAGATCGGTATCCCCTACCACTGATCCAAGATCAGTTAGATTTGCTGCAAGGCGCGGAAGTTTTTAGTACCCTCGATTTAAAGAACGGGTTTTTTCATGTGCCGATCGAAGAAAATAGTATCCGATTCACGGCTTTTGTTACACCAAGCGGCCACTACGAGTTATTGAAAGTCCCTTTCGGCCTTTGCAACTCCCCGGCGGTTTTCCAAATATTAATAACGTTTAGCGTTTAAGGACGTGATTTCAAAAGGAATCGTCCTCACTTATATGGACGATCTAATAATACCTTCGACCGATATTGACCAAGGGTTAGAAAATCTAAAAAGGGTCTTAGATACGGCGAGTCAGTGGGCGCGCGTATGCGGTGAACGAGTGAGTGAGCGCATGAGTGAGTGAATGAGCGAGTGAGAGCGATGAATGCCAAAAAGATGAAGTCTCTTCTGGAAAGAGTCTTGTCTTGTGTCGGCCATTGTGTAGTGTGCTGAGTCGAACTGCGTCGCGTCGCTTTGTGTGTGTGTGCGTGCGTTGATTTCTCTCATTATTTCTCTCACTTTATAATAAATATATATATACATAAACTACAATCTTTGATTATTCTACAGAACGCCGAAAAATAATGTACTCCAGTGCGGCCCTAGAAAGTGCCCCGGGGCATTTTCGGTTCCCCCACCGAGCTACTGTTGCCCTGGAAACGACGGACGCTCAGTGTGTGAGTGTGGCCAGAAGTGGCGCCGGGCACCATCGGTGACCGCGGGAGTGGGGATACGCACAAGTGTGCGGGCCACTGATCTCTATACAATGGATGCGAGATCCCGTGCTGGCTATGCGTAGGCAATTGAATGGTGGAGTCGCAAGCAGTCTTGCAGGGTACTACGTATAGTGCCGGGCCTATTATTCGGCAAAGTGGGTATCTTGTAGGGTGCCGCGCTCTGAGAATTGTTCTGCAACATTTTTTTTCTTCGGTGCGCCCCCTGTTTGCGTAAGAAAAGTCATTGCCCATGGCGTTGACATGTCTATCGCCGACCCTTCATTCCTCTAATGGTAATCTGTATCTTAGCCGGTATGTGGCGCCGCCACACAGAATGAAAATGTATGTATGTAGGAAAGGTCCGACGTATATATGCGTATATAGGAAAGTCGTGCCTGCAACAGACATATGACGTGTGGGATCATGTTGTACTTGCCAAAATGAAATGATATTAAATAAATAAATAAATAAAATGTAGCTACATACATACATATATGTAGCATAATATATATATATATATATATGTGTAGAATCCGGTGCGAAAGGTGAGAAGATGGGAAGGGAGAAGGCGAGTGCGTGGGAGGTGAGCGAAGGAAAACGAAAACCGGACAATAAATGGGAAGTGATGGGAAGTATCGAGAACGGACGAGTGTTGAAATATTTTGGAGCGACCAGTTTTCCCCTCTTTCAATGTTCCCGAATCAACGTGAAGTGAGACCGCACTCCAGAGTCGAGAAAGACGGCGGTGTAGGGGCCACGTATAAAATAATGTATACAATGTGTTATATTTAAACCTTTTTATTGTATTTGTTCAGGCGTAAAAATAATAATTTATGGCCTTATTCGCGTCTTCGGAACCGCCACCCCCGCGGCCGCCACCACCTCTGCGGCCCCGTCCGCCTCCTCCTCCTCCTCCTCCTCCTCCTCGAGGAAGTCGGCTCCACCGGCTGCGTCGCTTCAGCGCCTGTGTTTAAAGCACCGTTAAAGAATTATTTATTAAATTGTAATATTAAAAAGATACAACACTTTATACTTACGTTTGTCCTGCTGCGCTTATTTCGCCGCGCCGTTGGCTCCGTCGTTGAATCTGTTGAAATTGAGAAAGACAAAATGAAAATAATTATGAAAAATATATAAATTGTAATGTATTATTTACCTCTGGGCACCGGCGCGGTAAACGGGGCGCCGCCGTACGGGGCGCCGTCGTACGGTCCGTCGAACGGCGCATAGAAAGAGACGCCAAATGGCGCGACGGGCCTCGTCGTTGAATCTGTTGAAGTCGAGAAAGGCAAAATGAAAATAATTATGAAAAATATATAAATTGTAATGTATTTACCTCTGGCCACCGGCGCGGTGAATGTGGCGCCGCCCAACGGCGCACGAAAAGAGCCGCCGAATGGCGCGGCGGGCCTCGTCGTTGAATCTGTTGAAGTTCAGAAAAGCAAAATGACAATAATTATGAAAAATATCTAAATTGTAATGTATTTACCTCTGGCCACCGGCGCGGTGAATGTGGCGCCGCCCAACGGCGCACGAAAAGAGGCGCCAAATGGCGCGACGGGCCTCGTCGTTGAATCTGTTGAAGTTCAGAAAAGCAAAATGACAATAATTATGAAAAATATCTAAATTGTAATGTATTTACCTCTGGCCACCGGCGCGGTGAATGTGGCGCCGCCCAACGGCGCACGAAAAGAGGCGCCAAATGGCGCGACGGGCCTCGTCGTTGAATCTGTTGAAGTTGAGAAAGGCAAAATGACAATAATTATGAAAAATATATAAATTCTAATGTATTTACCTCTGGCCACCGGCGCGGAAAACGGGGCGCCGCCGTACGGGGCGCCGCCGTACGGTCCGTAGAACGGCGCATAAAAAGAGGCGCCAAATGGCGCGACGGGCCTCGTCGTTGAATCTGTTGAAGTTCAGAAAGGCAATATGAAAATAATTATGAAAAATATATAAATTCTAATGTATTTACCTCTGGCCACCGGCGCGGGCAACAGGCCGTCTAAAGGTACGCCAAAAAATGGCGCGGCGAACGGCGCGTCAGGCCTCGTCGTTGAATCTGTTGAAGTTGAGAAAGGCAAAATGAAAATAACTATTACAAATATATAAATTGTACTGTATTTACCTCTGGCCACCGGCGCGGCGAACGGGCCACCGAACGACGCCCCAAACGGCGCGGCGAACGGCACCGCGGGCCTCGTCGTTGAATCTGTTGAAGTTGAGAAAGGCAAAATGAAAATAAGTATTACAAATTTATAAATTGTAATGTATCTACCTGAGGTCGCTGGCGATTCTCCTGGTGTGGTCTGCAAGTCCATCGGAAAAATAAAACGAATTGTACAGTTATGCAGTGAATAATGAAACAACAATATGGCCTTATACACTTACGTTTTGGCCGCCCCCACTAGGCCCCGGTGCTGTCTGGGCCCTTTCCTCTGTAGGTGGAAAAAGGGAAACGTAAAAATGTCACTCGTACGTATAATATGAATAAAAGCAATCGGAGTACAAAAAAATTCAAATATACCGTTCTTAGACGCCTCGCCCTCTCCCTCTGCAGCGCTCATTTTTGGGTTCATTTCTACAAGAAAAAGAAACATTAATTTAAAAATGTAATTTAGTTGTTAATACATGCGAATCATCGATTACACATATAAATCGTCACATCGATAGGAATGACAATAACGAAAAATCTGGATGAAGTGACTCGTGAATTATCAATCGCACAATGGAAGAATGTTGCATTACTCGTGAGTCGTGATCCCCTCGGCAGACAATTGATATAACATTTGGAAGCCTGCAACCCCACGTATCAATCGGAACCGAGCATTATACAATCGATGCACGTGGCTGCACGTTTTTCGGCTGGATTGACGATCACTAGCGACGAAAAACGATGACTTCTTTTAATGAGGGATTGACAATGATTTGGTCTAATTGTATTCGCGCTTTTCACTGTCGTTTATTTGTTAAAACCGTTCAAGGGGCCTCTCGACTACGTTCGGCTTTATCGATCGGGAAATTGAACACACAAATCGGGTTTTTGTGCCGATCGGCCGAAACGTAGTCCGGACGCGCCTTGAATGGTTATAAAGAAGTGAACGATACTGAAAAGCGCAAATACAATTATACGAAATTATCGTCAATCCCCATGAATCCGGCCAAAAAACGTGCAGCCGCGTGAATCGATTGTCTAATACTCGCTTCCCAATGATACGCGGGGTTGCAGGCTTCACAATTTTAGATTAACTGACGATGCCTCGCCATTGGCAACGCTAATTAAATACTAATTCAATGCAAAGCGATACGTAATGGTTACTGCAGAAATATTCGTTATTGTTAGTCCGACTGGGTAGCGTGTATAACGATGTGTACTTACCGAAGAGAGAACGTCGAATGAAGCTCTACGCCGGTTACTGCTTCAACCGTGTTGAGGTGGTGGTAAAAATTTGTGGAATGTTCATTGGCGGATGGCAAACAATTTTCAGAAATAACGATACAGTATACTATATCAGTTTGGTCAAACACCTCGGAATCGTATCGCGACACCTTTGGTAGCGCCGGTAGCGGAGCCGCGGTGGTCGAGCTTCGCGGCTCGTCTTTGTAGTTCGGCAAACGAAGAAAAGCCGCCGAATAAAAAAAGGAATGAAATGCTAGCCGCGGCGAGTGACAATCAAACATTTGAAACTCAGCGTATCGACTGTCATAATAAAGACGATGATTAAACTTATTTATTATAAACTTTTTGTGTATGAGACAGTTTATAACAAATTGATGAGATTGTTTGGATCAAAACGAGACCAAACATGATGTAATTCAGACCATATTTACCAAATAATACTTATTCAGTACCTCATATACCTCATATTCGATTTGATTTCATTATCGCTTTTAATGAATTATAAAAGCGGATTAGTAGAAAAATACGTTACATTTCTTTCCCATGAAATGTAGGCTACACAAAATTTGTCATTTATTCGGGGAAGAATTTGAATATACCGGCGAATATACTGAACAGTGTAAGAAAAAGTGCGTTACAGGGAATCGAACCCGGACATTACTGCTCGGTCGCCTTGCCGCCTCACCACGGATGTTTCATGATATCATGTAATCAGTTTTTGATGAATTGGGTCGATGATAATTAATTTATGCAGTGTTGTCAATAAATAAGTCGCATTGGGCAAAATGCCGAAATTGGTTTTCATGTTTGGGGGCTTCTAACACAATGTTGGGGTCCATTGCTCGAATTTCGATATCACACCCGCGGCCGCCCTTTGTAAGACACAAGGCAGTCTTTACGCTACTTTGATCGCGCCGACAAAACCCCTCCTGCCTGAAGAGTAGCGCAGTGAATACCGGCGAAAAGCGGAACGTCTCAGTTTCATCTGTCAGTCTGGATTTGTCAATCCAGAAGTCGAGACAACGAAAGTGTCCTTTGAAACAGTTTCATCGGTTGCAATAGTTCAACATACAAATACGACAATAGCAGTCTGATCGTCACAATCGCGAAAAGTGCACTGTTGCCGGCGAATCAGGTGCTTTGTCGTGTGTAGTTTACGTTTTTCGTTGTTTCATTAGTTTCTTATATATTACTTGAGAATGAGTACGTGTGTGTGTTGCGGGAAGCAGTACAGACACTATAAGGAAAGCGTGACAGTCCACAGGTACGTAAAGATGACATAATCTGCCGCACTTTTTACGTACACTGCAAGTACCTTATTGACTGCTTCCCTATTCGCGGTTGGGTAATCGCAGTAAGAATAATTCTGACGATTTTCTTCATTCGCGGCTGATACGTTCGTTGTTGCCGGGGCGTATGAATTATGTCTAAATAATAATAATTTTCCGAAAGGGGAGACGTGCGGGTGAGTCGAGAACCGATGTAGTTGGCCGCGCCGTACGCTACACCACACCGCAGCATTACGCCGCGTTTTGGGGAGAAATGGGAGTAAAAAACGAAACTTGTTTCATCGACAAATTTAGCCGAACGAATTTGCAGGAATCGTAAAAATGAATATAAATAAACACGTCAAACGCGCCCAAAATCAAAACGCTTCGATCACGATTCATCGCCTACGTTGACCTTTCCTTGCTCCCCTGTACCCCTTCTTTCTTCATCAGTACAGTTCAAAAGCGTGTGCGTGTGTATTCGCATTGCACACTTCGCTTTTTGTTGTACCGATCGCTTCACGTACTGTGATCGAAACTATTTTTCGTCCAAATGAAATTTCGGGCCAAATCGTATCGATTGGACCTGTACCCTAAAGTTATTTGTTGCCAAGCAATCAGATCACAATTGTTTCATTAATATGAAAACATTATTTGCTAGATTTCCTACAGATGAGGCGTTGCGGCAACAATGGGCGGACAGAGTCGGTGTTGAAGTTCACAAGCTTCGGTGGCGCAGCGTCCTGTGCTCCGACCATTTCGACGCATCCTCTTTCGAGCTGTTCGACGGTCGCGTTAAGAAGCGTCTCAAACCGGGAAGTTTGCCTGTAATTAACACGAACGAGTTACCTCAGCATGACACTTCCAACGAAGGGGTTTGTGCAGGTAAGAGAGCGTCACCAAGGTCACCCGAATACATGATAAGAACCGCTAAGGTGAGCTTCCGGTGCTCGCGACCTAAAGGCGCGACCAATCGATAAATATATATACATATCGTTTTTTCGCAGAAAATAAAAAGAAGACGATTTGAAGCTAATATATATGTATATATGTATTTCATCGATTGGTCGCGCATCGCAGTCGCGAGCACCGGAAGGCTACCTTTAGTAATGTGAATATGTAACAGACGGAATGAACATCCTTTTCATCAATGAAACAAATGTCATTGTCCTCCAACGAGACGATGAACAGAACGACATTGGACATTCTGTATTGGATATGTGTTTGTTTATGTATGTTGGCGCATTTATCGCGAACGGGTTGACAGATCTTGATGGTTCTTGCACAAAATGCAGGAGCCTATTCTTCCATTGGTCCCATATAAGTTTCGAAAAATTCCAAGAACAACAACAAATATTTTAAACAATTTCTCGAGTTTGGAGCGTAATTGTTAAATGTCCACGTATAACTTTTCACCGCGTTAACCGATGTAGATGATTTTGGGTACGTTTCAAAGAGGCTACTCTCGCGGTGGTACCATGTTAATGTGGACGATTTGTAAGAAAGAATACCGAAGTCTTTGTTATATTGAAAGTGTTGGTACTCTTAGCAACTCATATTTCTTTGTCTTTTCAGTTACCGAAGAAGACTGCTTACCGTGCACGAGTACGCCAAAAAGGCGACGTACGGAGGAACTGGGTCGTGAACCTTGTGGGAACTACGAAGTCGTTCTCCACGACCACAGTTACGAGGACTCCCCACGAACCCTCAGGAAAAAACTGAGGGAGTTTCGAGCCCAAAAAGTTACCGTAAGGAAGGTCACGAGGCGGCTGGAACAACGAGTCAGGCGTTTACGAAGGCGAGTAACTTCTTTACGCGATGTTGTGGTACAGCTAAGACGCCGCAATCTTTTGCCAGAGTCCGCCTACTATAATCTTTCGCCCCATGAAACTGCATCCGTAGAATTATTTAGCCGTATGATGAAGCGGAGAAAAAATAATACAAATAAACTCAGCCGAGAAAAATATCCTGCGGCTTTACGCGCATTTGCGTTAACGGTTCATTTCTATTCACCGAGGGCCTATAATTATATTAGAAAAGCGTTTTACTTAGCTCTTCCACACCCGGACGTCCTTAGGACTTGGTACAGCTGCGTTGATGCTGAACCAGGTTTCACAGAGGAATCGTTCGCGACGTTAAATGAAAAATCGGCCGCTTTAAGGGAAAGTGGCGACACCTTACTTTGTGCCCTTGTCATGGACGAGATGGCCATAAAGAAAGGCTGTCAGAGAGGTCGGGACGGAAAGATCCGCGGCCACGTGGATTTGGGCGTTGGCACAACTGGTGGCGACGATCTTCCGGAGGCAAAGAACGCCTTTGTTTTAAAGGTGGCCATGCTGAAGGAACATTGTAAATTACCAATTGGGTATTTTTTGATCGATACTTTGAACGCGGACACAAAATCAAATTTGGTCCGAGAAGCATTATTTCGGCTTCAGAAAGCAGGCGTCATTGTCTGTAGTCTAACTTTAGACGGACCCGCGGATCATTTTGCGGTAGTGGAGAAACTGGGTGCAGTAATGCACCTTGATAAAAAAACTGCTAAAAACCATCCAAATGGTAATGACAACGTAGATGCGCTCAATGACATATTTAAAATTCATTTTGCGCATCCCGTGGCCGGTGAGCCAGACATTCAGGTGGTATTTGATGCATGTCATATGCTCAAGAATATTCGTAATTGTTTGGGGGAGTACCGAGTACTTCTCGACAAGGACGGTAGAAAAATCGAGTGGCGCTATATAGAAGCATTAGGACTATTGCAAGAACGAGAGGGTTTGCGGCTCCGCAACCGGTTGCGCACTGCGCACATAGATTACCGAAAAATGGTAATGAAGGTTGCCCTAGCTGCACAAACTCTCAGTTCTAGTGTTGCAGACAGTCTACAGTTTTGCGCGGAAGTTCTGCGCATACCAGATTTTGAAGGTTGCGAGGCAACGGTTAGGTTTGTGCGGTGGATCGACGTCATTTTTTATTTCCTCAATGTCCGGAATCCGTGGGGAAAACATTACAAAAGCCCCTTAAAACGAGACAATGAGGACAATTGGCGTCCAAGATTAATTGCCGAAATTTTGTACCTGTCACAAATTACAGAAGAAAATGGAACGCCCATATTCCGATCGAGACGCCGAGCAGGCTTCATCGGCTTCTTCACAGGCGTTTTGTCCGTCTTTAATATTTATGACGCCTACGTGAAACCGTGCGAATCGAAAATGACGTATTTACTGACGTACAAACTTAGCCAAGACCATTTGGAGCTATTTTTTGGTGCAATCAGAGCCAGAAGTGGATGGTGTCCAAATCCTACCGCTAGTCAGTTCATTTCTGCGTATAAGCGTTTACTTGTAAGACACCATGTTTCCAGTAGCATGGGCAATGTAACAGCCATGGACAACACGCAAATTTTACATGTCTCCTCGGCTGAACCAAAACGACGTCGTGCAAAGCTTGACCGATACGACGTTAGTGTGTACGACGCTGTACACAATTCTACGGTAGCGCAAAAATACGGGCTCAATGAAGAGGGAACATCAAATTCTAGTTTTGACGGGATGACCGAGTTTGTCAATTTTGCATGGGCACAGTCACCCAACATTTCAGAATTTTCGCAACAAGCTATCGGGTACATTGCCGGTTGGGTGATACTGCACATTAAGAAACGAAGAAAAATTAGTTGTCTCGAATGTTTAACCGCTTGCGAAGAAATGGACGCAAACAGCGTACGGGTCAATAGGCAAAATCCTGTTGCGTTCATAGCAGCAATAACTCGCGGTTATTTAGTCATTCCCAGCAAAAGTGCCGTAAAAATTTGTCTCATCACGGAGTCCCTGTTCCGTACTGCGTGCAACTCAAATTCGGGAAAACCGCCAGTTGAATCAAACTTTCCCGCTGTTCTAGCCGCTCGTGCTTTTCATAAATTAGCGGAAGGTGGTGCACTTTTTCCCGATCTTCACGATCACGATGTAGAAATGTTCAGCGCCGAGGAGTTCATTAGTCACAGTAACAGACTTATTAAAACCATTATTACATGTTACATAGAATTGCGCTTATATGCAGAAACGAAAAAATATGCTTTGACACTAACGGGGACGAATATGCGTCACTTCTTAACCCGTTCAATAGTTTGGGCACATCAGTAAGTGAATACAGATCATCACTTCACATTTATCAGAAGCAACGGAAACGAAATGTTTCAGTGCGATAACTCGATCGAAGCGTTCATTACTCAAAAATGAGATGAATATCTACATGTTGCAGTAAATTTCGATCACACATGCGATCTGTCTGGGGGAATGCATTGGATCTTCGATCCACCAGTAAAATCCGATCACACATATGATCTGTCTGGAGCAATGCATTGCATCTTCGATCCACCAGTAAAATCCGATCACACATATGATCTGTCTGGAGCAATGCATTGCATCTTCGATCCCCCAGTAAAATCCGATCACACATGCGATCTGTCTGGGGGAATGCATTGGATCTTCGATCCACCAGTAAAATCCGATCACACATATGATCTGTCTGGAGCAATGCATTGCATCTTCGATCCACCAGTAAAATCCGATCACACATATGATCTGTCTGGAGCAATGCATTGCATCTTCGATCCACCAGTAAAATCCGATCACACATATGATCTGTCTGGAGCAATGCATTGCATCTTCGATCCACCAGTAAAATCCGATCACACATATGATCTGTCTGGAGCAATGCATTGCATCTTCGATCCCCCAGTAAAATCCGATCACACATATGATCTGTCTGGGGGAATGCATTGGATCTTCGATCCACCAGTAAAATCCGATCACACATATGATCTGTCTGGAGCAATGCATTGCATCTTCGATCCCCCAGTAAAATCCGATCACACATGCGATCTGTCGGGGGGAATGCATTGGATCTTCGATCCACCAGTAAAATCCGATCACACATATGATCTGTCTGGAGCAATGCATTGCATCTTCGATCCACCAGTAAAATCCGATCACACATATGATCTGTCTGGAGCAATGCATTGCATCTTCGATCCCCCAGTAAAATCCGATCACACATATGATCTGTCTGGGGGAATGCATTGGATCTTCGATCCACCAGTAAAATCCGATCACACATATGATCTGTCTGGAGCAATGCATTGCATCTTCGATCCCCCAGTAAAATCCGATCACACATGCGATCTGTCTGGGGGAATGCATTGGATCTTCGATCCACCAGTAAAATCCGATCACACATATGATCTGTCTGGAGCAATGCATTGCATCTTCGATCCACCAGTAAAATCCGATCACACATATGATCTGTCTGGAGCAATGCATTGCATCTTCGATCCCCCAGTAAAATCCGATCACACATGCGATCTGTCTGGGGGAATGCATTGGATCTTCGATCCACCAGTAAAATCCGATCACACATATGATCTGTCTGGAGCAATGCATTGCATCTTCGATCCCCCAGTAAAATCCGATGACACATATGATCTGTCTGCAAAAATTTCATTGGCACGATGATTAGTTGGATCCGGTACTTTCAACACGCATGTATGTAAGGTTACAAGAAGATGAATCTGCGTACCACATACTGAGACACACGGTAGTCATGGATATGTAGGCCTACAGGGGAAATCACCATGTATAAAAAGAAATAACGCAATCAGTAGCAAGACCTCAGGGGTATTGTGGAACGTTGCTACACCGGGGCCAAGTTGGATTTGAAATGCCAATAATTTTATTGCCGGACATTGTTTTATTTTTCCTGTGATGGCTGACTGTAGTCGCCCGTTATTTAGATGACTCGGCGACTTATTCGGGATTTTCAGTTTCAATGTTGAAATGTTGGTTTTCACGTAATTTCTTTTTCCCGGGAGAGACAGGCCAATCATAAGTCAAAAACGAATGTGTTCTCAATCACTGTGACGATCAGTTGTGTGTAGTATATACATTTAGATAGGAGTTCCCGCGCTCGTCCGCGAAATCAAATCAACAATGCATACCCACATGGATCCGTGCAATAAGGGCACTCGGAGCGGAAGGATTAACGATGATAAGCGGGCCCGAAATGTTCAGCCTGGACGGAACAATGTTACAAACGACAAAATACAATGACAACTACTACATCCCCACAGTAACAATTGTTTCTTTGGCAACATCTGAGTCATACTTCGTCGAACGGATTTATTCGTAAGTATGCTGTTATGTCAGTAACGTTCTAAAATATTGTCGAAATGCGAAACGAAACGAAACGAAATTAACGAGGACAAGTGGGGCAAACAGATATTAAAGAACGAAAATTTATCAGACCTGCGAGGATTACAAGTTGTACAATGTAAACAAAATTTTTATTCATGCACGCTTCAAATGTTTCTGATTATTGCTTCATAAAAGCACCCATCTGTTTTCGGAGCTGACACTGTTACATGTAAAAAAATGGTCATTATATTATGTATAACATAATTATTTTCCTGCTTCTACTATTGTTCAACTCCGTTTCACAAACAAATGTAACATTTTGTTGCTGCTATGATGTATTTTTTTTTTTGTAATAACAGTGATCTTGCTATGAAGATCCAAAGTAGTAAAAGTCTCTTCATTTTTCAGATACATTGGCTGCACCAGACATTATCAAGAATGACCTAGGTACCAAATTGTTCTGGCCCCATTGTTGCCGACGGGGGAGTAACGTGCACTGCAAAAGTCATGTACATTACGGGACAATTGATGTGAGGTATGAGTACATTTATTCTTTCGACTATTGACTGTCAATATAATTTTCATCAGTTCTTCACGTTATTAAAACAATTTTGGGTCAACAGATGCACCACAATAATAGTTTGGGGAAATCCAAAGGACATACAGGACCGCCATTTTGGATATGCGAGGAATATGAAAATGTAATACTGAAGCGTAGTCCAGATGTCTTCAGGAAAACTAAATGCTAGCCGAATATTAATTATCAAGAGGACCTGCCATCAGACAGCCACAGGATATTTCGACAATCTTTGTTACTGACCTAGGCATCAACAGTTGGAAATTGCGTGCGAGTAAAGGTTGTGCAAGTGACATGAGAAAATTAGTCTCTTCGATTTCCTCATTCAGGTTCAGGGTTGAGTTACGTGATCTTTTTTCCTCGCATTTAGATACAAAAAATACAAAAGTCGAAGCATATCGGTAGAGTCAACTCCATGTGTGGAAATAGATGACAGTAAGCGTTTGTGTGGTTCAATATATTATCAGTAACACTATAAAAAAATAAGTTATCGTTTATACGTTCAGAAACGACTCTTCACACTTTTTCGTTTTTACGTCGCTTGCAGTATCTTTTCTATTTATTTTGAACACATTTATAGTTTCATTACATTTTAACCAGTCTAATGCACATTGCATTTGTAACTGTTTCATTTAAATGTTTCGTTATATGCTAATGTTATACTTTCTTCAAAGTATGAGATGTTCAGAGTGCAAATGTACAATGTCAATTCAAGATAGTATCAAATAGGCCAAAATCATCAGAAACATCAATCCCGAAGTCTCTTCAGGAATATCGTGGTATGTCCTCAGGACGGCACGGGATGCAACCTTAAGATTTCCGCGATATGACTGCGATGATTTTGGGACGTCACATATTATTTCAGTGTACTAGACGTACAGTGTACGTTCATGGAAGATGTCCACTTTATTGTAGCTTTTAACATTTCGAAAATACTTGAAGAAGTCAATTTTATTTCATGAATTTCAATACACAGAAAAATAATTGACATAATTGGTAGGATAGTACACTTCCATAGCCTGTAAATATTCTAACTCATTCTATACGTACTGAGGATGATTCTGAAATTATCTTATGCTATCTGGATTGGGTCTTGCTCGTGAGATTCAAATTAATTTTTGTCTTCATTTTTCAGATTCATTGGCTCTACATCACACATTATGAAGAATGACCTCACTACCAAAGTGTACTGGCCCCGTTGCTGCCGATTGGGAGTAACGTGCACTGCAATAGTCATGTACATTACGAGACAATTGATGTGAGGTATGGATACATTTATACTTTCGACTATTGGGTGTTAACATGAATTTTATCTGTCCTTCACGTTATTGAAACAATTTTGGGTCAAGAGGTGCAGCACAATGATAGTTTGAGGAAGTTCAAAGGACATACACAACCGTCATTATGGATATGCGAGGGATATGAAAATGTTATACTGAGGCGTAGTCGAGATGTCCTCGGGAAAACCAAATGCTAGCCGAAAACTAATTATGAAGAGGACCTGCCATCAAACAGCCACTGGATGTTTCGACAATCTTTGTAACATACGAAGGCATCAACAGTTTTAGAGAAGAAAATTAGTCTTCAAGTTTCAAAGAAGTTTCAAGAAAATTAGTCTTTTCGATTTCCTCATTCAGGTTCAGGATTCAGTTGTGTGATCTCTGTTCCTCACATTTAGATACGAAAAATACAAAACTGAAAGCATATCAATAGAGTCAACTCCATGTCAGGAAGTACAAGACACTAAACGTTTGGGTGGTTGAATATATTATCAGTAACACTCTAAAAAAAAAAAAGCTATCGTTTATACGTTCAGAAACGACTCTTCACACTTCTTCGTTTTTACGTAGCTTGCAGTATCGTTTCTATTTATTTACAACAAATTTATAGTTTCATTACATTTTAATCAGTCTAATGAACATTGCATTTGTAACTGTTTAATTGAAATGTTTCCTTATATGCTACTCTTTTATATATATACTATTGTTTATAAATGTGAATAAATGCCATTGTTTGTAAACCAAAATGTACTTCACATATGTCACTGACATTTGATGTATATTTAGGTGAATTATAATAGGATTAATAAATTTAATACAGTGTTATTATGAATGTACTTTAATGTAACCCTTCAAATATAATAAAAAGTACCCTATTACATATGCTATTACTTATATATATATACACACTATTTTATGTTACATTATTACTTCAATTTCATATAAATTATTCATTTTAAACGTGCGTTATTGTGTATAATGTGCACGTCGCGAGTCCAATGATTTGGAAACCAACGTATATATATTCCTAGTAACTTTTGTAGTTCCCTGCAAGACCGCTTGCGACTCCACCATTCTATTGGCTACGCATAGCCAGCACGGGATCTCGCATCCATTGTATACAGATCAGTGGTGCGGGCCCTGTCTGCGAGTCCTGTGGAGTGTGGAGTCCACGCAGCTCTCACAGACAGGGCAGGTACACTTGCGCGTATCCCCACTCCCGCGAACACCGCTGGTGCCCGGCGCGACTTCTGGCCACACTGGTGTGTGTTATGACCGGCATACGGAAGAATTTGTACCTAGTGGAGGTGGAACTAGCGGCGTGAGGGGCCCCACTCGTGGACCGCACTGATGTACTGTAACCGTACGTCTTCTGTCAGTGGTGGTGTCGTTATGTCACGGTCGCGAGTGGTTACGTTTTCGCGATCCGTCCTTCCGGGTCGGAGGGAATAGTTCCTCTTTCGTGCGGGCGGGTTCGTTCCGTATTCGCGATCGCGGCTATGGAGCGTTCGCGGTCGCAAGTGATAGGAGCCGGGAACGTAGTGTTGGGAGTAATGTTTATATATTGATTGTATTGTGTTTTATTCAAGATATGTTACACGCGGAGTGCATGGATTACCGTGCCGACGAGATAATCGCGGGTGTCGCCGGCTGCCTTCAATGTATATGCGGGAGGCGGGTGTTGTCAGTGTGTGTAGGAGGTTGTCGTTACTTGTTCGTCGGTACTAACCACTCGTAGCCGTGACCGGTGCCAAGAGCGGGGATGGCTTGCGGCGAAGATTAATTAGATGAATTTATGATGATCAGGAGGATGTTGTTGGCGAGGAAGCGTTCGAAATGTAGTATAGCGTGACCGCCTCTTGACGAACGTGACTGAATTTTACTAGTGCACGAACTCTCGAATGGGCGGTCGTAGCCTTTGATCGATAGAGGATTGTCGGCGCAAATTCTTCCCTACTCGTCGCAGAACTACGTCGTTCAATTAGCAAGTTACAGGCTTGATCTACGTTATTCGATGTCCGGAAGGATCACTCCTGGGATCTTTTCAACGGAGCTAAGCTCGATGTAAATCTCGCCCCCAGTCGAGCTTCCTCGCACCTTATATACCCCAATCGGGCAAAGGGGAAGTTCCACTCGAGTGATTTCTTCCTTCGGCGGGAGTCGCTTCTCCTCCTTCGCCGAGGCTCGGTCCCGTTATTCCTAACGTATGATTGAAAATGATTTGTGTATTGTCTGTGTCAGTCGCGTTTACAAGTGTTTATGTCGATGTCCCTGGGTGAGCGGTGTATGTCTGTTTATGTGTGCAGAGTGGTGTATGTTCGTGCGTGTACGGGCATGCATGGTCGAGACGGCAGGTGAGTAAGAGAGAGACAGCGCGAAAATAGAGAAGGCGAATAAGTGAAGTGAGGCAGTAGAGAAATAGAAAGAGAGAACGCTAAGTAAGTAGAAAGAGAGAGTATCGCGATGTATATTCGGCAGACAGGAGAAAAGGTGAGACGCGTAAGGCAAGCAAGTGTTGTGTCCCGTGCACGTTCGAACATTCTGGTATGATTCTATAGTGAGGCTGTATTGTACGGTCACAGTACCTGCTGGAAAATACGGCGACAAAGGCTACGTCGCAAAAAACGCTCATAACTTTTGAAGGAATGATTTCCGGCAAAAACGTTAGAGGAAATACTGTCTTACCTTTCGATGCTCTATCCAAAGAAAAAACAAAAAACCCAAAATTTCGTGCCCGCTAAGACAAAGCCTTACCCTCATTACTACGTCTTGAACATCTGAATCAAGAAGAAAGAGAGAAACTAGTTCAATTGGTATCAGAATTCACTCACTGTTTTCATTTACCGGGTCAACGAGCAAAGCACAACACAAAATTCACACAACGGATGGAATTCCAATCAACACCAGACAATATCGGTTCCCACCTATACACAAAGAGGAAATCCACAAACAAGTAACTGAAATGCTAGAAATAGGAATAGTCCAACCGTTCGTTTCGCCTTATAATTCTGTTACGAGCCACGGCCTGACGTCGTGAGGATTTTTGTCAGTGCCGTTAGGAATGAGATATTTGTGAGAGGAGTGAGCAGCTATTTACAGGCCTCGTCCGATTTTTCACGGCTGCACCCTGCACGTCGCTACCCTTTGTGATGCCCTTCTAACAGCTCTCCGTACTCCCTCGCGGAAATACGTGTCGCTGGTCGAAAGGAGGAGAGAGGGGGTTTAGGAAAATCACTTCAAGCCTCGGCCGGTTTTTCACGGCTGCACCCCTTGCGCAACTTTGAGGATATTGGATTTTGTAACTCTTTTTAGGCTCGTTGGTTCCCTCGAGCGGTAAAGGGAAACCTCGTTCGTGTGATTCGAGTTCTAGGCGATTAAATAACGCGATAGCAAAGGAATATGGAAAACAATAAAATGAACTATATTGAGAAAAATAAATACAGAAAAAGCAGTTAGGTATAACGAACAAAACAATAATTCAACTACTATTTCTAATAACGTGATTACAATACGACGCGAATAAATATACAGAAATCGTTTAATGACTAGTAAAAGAATATTTGGTTTAAGGAAATTGAGCTAAATTGAGAACTAAACCTACACACAGGAGTGTGGCAGAACAACTAAGACTAATAACGCTCGGAATATTCACAAGTTATTCCTTGCCAGAAATCACGGACAGCGAAAAGACACTCTTTTCTGTAGCTACCGGACTTTGATTTTGTACTAATGACGCTCGGAACACGCACAGGTTGTTCCTTGCAATGAGGACAAACAGCGAAAAAGACACTTTTAGCGATTCTGGAATCACTTTTTCTAAGTATTTATAAACGCTCGGGAATTTCGTACGCAGACCCTTGCACGGTCCTTTTCTAAAGCTGTCTGAGACTCGCGAGCCCTGACGAAGCCCCTTTTTATATGACTAGATCTTAGGCTAGGGGTAGTGAGATGCAAGGAAATAGTGCATCGAGGTGGGGCGCATTTTCGGGGGCATCACGTTCCCAAACGTTCCCAAACGTCGGCACGCACCCGCTGTGCATGCGCCGGGCACTCGCTGTGCACGTGATCGCGCGTGGCTGCCGCGCTTCATGCGGGGCTACGTCACTAGCTCGGGCGCGTCACTAGTCCAGGCGACGCATGATGACGTCACGGTCGGCAAGCGCGTACGACGCCATGGGCCGCAGCGCTGGTCGGCGGCGCTCAGCGGCGCTCGGCGGGGCGGTATGTTACAGCATCCTCCCCCGATGAAACGTCGCTCCATGAGTGGCGCTTTCGGACTCGTCCATGGCGTCGTCCCTCCTAGATTGCGGGTAGTCGGCACGTTCCCTTCGGGTCGACGGATGATCGATGTCATGCGATGGCGATATCACCGCACCGGGTCGTTATGTTTAGTCCGGGACTCTGGGTGTTATTCGTATCCAGAGGCCTTTTCATGTAGCCGCACCGGTTCGTCGGGTGCTAATTTCATCTCACTGGCACGTGGAGGCCAGGCTGTTACCTCGGACACTTTTCCCTTTTTAGTCATTTTCCATGGCACCGTAATTTTCCATCCCCACGCGGCGTCGCCTTCGATGTAATGACGACGGGGTTGGCGCCTCTGCGCATTTCCCCGGGG
The DNA here is from genome assembly GCA_963942575.1 of Priocnemis perturbator. Classification (NCBI taxonomy): domain Eukaryota; kingdom Metazoa; phylum Arthropoda; class Insecta; order Hymenoptera; family Pompilidae; genus Priocnemis; species Priocnemis perturbator. Next base: position 1,776,071 of record OZ012649.1, on the reverse strand, counting down.
CCGCGGATCTTCGGCGTGCCCCTTGCCGGATGTTCGGGCATGGTATATTTCATTTCAGCCAGATGGTCGGGCATGTCTTCGTGCGGCATGTTGCACGTTTATCTGTCGGCCTCCGTTGACGGATCGTGATGCGCTGCCCAGGTCTGGTATACCTCTAAATCCCAGAACTGGTAGCCCATATATGACTGCACGCCGTCATCCACGCGTTGGTCGTGCGCGAAAATGCACTTGTAGCACTCGACGGCGGGTCTCGCGCCGAGTATGTTATTCCCGCAGCCAAAGTAATCCATGCGCCTCCGGGGGTATATCATTAACGCGTGCATTCCTGTACTGGGGATTATATGTCCTTGACCGTTCTCAACACTCGGTACGCATGTTCCGCAGTACACCTTCACTTCCTCTCTTCCCAGAAATCGGAGATGGAAGATTCTTCCCTTGCAACAATACCCTGTCACTGGTGCCAGCTTCATGGTTGTGCTGGAAGTGTGGTCGGTCGCGAGGTCCCGTCCGACGGTTACTCGGGGCCCGATGGTGGGGGTATCGTTCCCCAAACGTTTCCAAACGTATATACGCCTCGCGCTCGGCGCGCTCCTTCCCTGTCATCACACACTCCTTCCTTTTCGCACTCACGGACACTGAATTCGCGCGTGGCTTGCCTTTATGGCAATGATGATGGGGGTGTTGGCGCCTTGGCGCCTTTTCCCCGGGGTCGCAGGTCTTCAGCGTACCCCTGCCGGATGTTCGGGCTCAGTGTTTTTTCCTTTCCATCAGTGGTCTACACCCTCACCTAGTGAGTGGTAATGCCCCCATGTTTCCACCACGTCGTGCACGTACAATCTTTCAGCGGGTATGCTCGCTTCCTCTCCTCGATGCGTGTAGGCAAACGTGCACATTTCGCACTCCTCGGCTGGCTGTGACGTCATAAGCGGCATTTTGCACACCCTGCACCGAATGTCCGGCCACGGATGCACCGCCAGCGAATGCAGGCATACTTCCAAATGATCTTGGTTGTAGACACGATCGGCCCACTCCACGCACTCGCCACAAAATCCTCCACCCCAACTCCCGGGTCTGCTGTTTACTTCGTAAAACATGCCGGTTACACAGACTCCCTGCACCTGTTCGCCCTTCATTGCACTGGTTACTAATGCGGGTCCGCGGTTCTCGGTCGACCGCTTGTCACCGGCTCAGGAATCGGTGGTGGGGTACCTCTCCCCTAAACGGCCATCTTTGTGTTTACGTCTCGCGCTGGGCGCGCTCTTTCCCTTTCTTTACACATCCCTTCCTTTTCGCACCTTTCGCGGCATCGGAATTTCATCCGCACATGGCGTAGCCTTTGATATTATGATGACGGGGGTTGGCGCCTCTGCGCTTTCTCCTGAGGCCGCGGGTCTGCCGCGTACCCCTGCCGGATGGTCGGGCACGGCGGAATCTTGGCGGGTACTGCCTTTTGCACACCATTGCGCAACTTTGGTTTCGTTTTCTCCTTTCTATGGCCGGATGTTCGGGCATGTCGTTCGGAACTTCTTCCCTCTTATCCCTTCCCAGGCGACCGGGCAGGCGACCTTGCGGCACCGATGCGTTGGAACTGGGGGTGGTGTTGTGCCCACTGGATTTCTACATCGGTTTCAAAGAACCGACGTCCAATGCCATCGTCGGCGTCCCTTCTCTCGCAGTGGATGGAAGTAAACGTACATTTCTTGCATTCCGCCATAGGTCGCGTCTCCATAACCCTTTTCCCGCATGCGTGGCATGGCATATTCGGCCAAGGCTCCACCGTCAATGCGTGGATGAATAATTCTCCACCCATTCTCCACAAAAGGTCTCGGACCAATTCCTCGGACCGTAACAAAACGAAAAGAGGCTCCCCATGTTGCAATGCCCAATGATAGTTGATCCTCTCATCGTCACTGCAATTTGCGTTATGACGCGTGTGGCCCGGCTACCGGTTGTATGATTGTTGGTGGCCACTAGAGTGGTGGTATGCCCTCTCCCGGCATCCAGCCCTTTATTGTTTCGTCAGTTAAAATAGTTTCGGTAACGTTGACCGTTTTCTGCCGTTTCCTGCATGATTTCAGCGTTTGCGTCATCATGACTTTTTTTCTGATTTTTGGCGTCTGGGTAGCTTGCCCTTTCTTTGGTTTTCCGGATACCACTATATACTCTCCAGGCCGAGTGAGCGTTCCGATTCGAGCCTCCTTTAACCACTGCCCTACTTCACCAACTTGTGTCGCGATGGTACGAAATCCTTCGTTTTGCTCCGTTTGCGTGCACACGTCCTGCATCGTTGCCATTTTTGTCTAAAGTGGCGTTTCAAGTTGACGAACTGTCGCTCTCGGGCGAGGGGGAAGAAGAGGTGCAGGGCTCATCGTTCGTAGGTCGCAATCTGTTGCGTCGCATGTATGCTTTTCGGTCCGATTGCCGACTACCTGCGGTCACGTGCGACCGATGAACACGTGCGCTCATTGCAACAAAGAGGTGACGCGGAGGAGAGGTGCCTCTCCCTATTTCGCGGGTCTCTTGTTTTCGGGCCTCGTGGCGAAGGACGACGGCGCAAGTGGCCAGTCCTCTAATACTAGTTCTCGAGTGCGTTTCGCGGTATCCCGCCTCGAGCATACGTTTATATACATCTTTATTCATTCGCTTTTTTCTTTATCTTACACAGTATTGTTACGTAGATTAAGTTTTTGTATTATCCGTGTGTTGTGTGTGTGCTTGTTTGCGTTTACTTGTTTTTTCTTTGGTTTTCCGTCACTGTAAATATCCGTACAGCACGTCTTTGAATAAACTACAGTTTGATAAAACACCCGAAGTGCAGGACGCGCAGTTCGAGTTTATTGCGGCTTCAAACATTGGTCCTTCGAGCCGGATATCAGTGTCGAAAGTGACGGTGACACACGGTCTATGAACACAACGTGATATAAGACTACACAGCCAACTAGTGCGTGTGAACAAAGTGATTCGATATTCGGACAATATTCGTATCACAGCTATTAGTGCGGTCAACTAGTGCCATATCTTCTTCACGATGACTACACTAGCAACCCTGAAGAAACGACGCGGTGTCGTTAAGGGAAAACTAACGCGATTTGACACAGCATTGAGTGACGTGCGGACACACGATCTCGGTTCCTTGAGATCTCGATACAAAGAAGCTCAAACGCTGTTGGACAAATTCGAAGAAATTCAAGCGGAACTTGAAGAATTAGACGAACAGAACGAAGAGCACATGGCAGAGCGCCTCAAATTTGAAGAGGACTTTCATCGCTGCATGGGTAGAGGCGCATTGCTGTTAGATAGACCAGTGAGTGAGACATCTACGGTCGGCAACCATTCCGAGACGGCAATAAAACTACCCACCATGAATCTACCTACATTTGACGGAAGCTTCGAACATTGGTTATACTTCCATGACACGTTTACGTCACTAATCCACGATAACGCGGCGTTATCCGATGTACAGAGGTTCCACTATCTGCGCTCTTCGCTGAAAGACATGGCCGCCGAAGTAATTCGATCTCTGGAAGGGTCGGCGACAAATTACCGCGTGGCTTGGGATCTTCTTAAAAAACGATTTGACAACAAGCGTCTAATGATTAACAGCCACATGCAATCCATTCTGGAAATCGGACCGATTAGCGGAGATATCGGAATGTCACTCCGTCAATTCTTAGACAACGTGCAAAAACACACCCGTGCTTTGCAAACGTTGGAGGCAAACACGTGGGACGCGATGCTCATCCATATTCTCGCTCAGAAGATGGATTCGGACACAGGCCGTGAGTGGAGAGCATTCAGTAAGGGCAAGTCGGCACCGAAACAGCAAGAGTTCCTCGACTTTCTGGAGGAGCGTTGTGCGGTTATGTATACCGGCAACAGTGTCAGGAATAGCCATAAGACCACCGTGGCATCGAGTTCGAAATCGTCGTGGAGGAACAAGCCAAACGTTTTAACGTGCGCCAGTACGAGCTCCCCAGCCTGTCTCCTGTGCAACGAGACGCATTATTTGTATCAATGCCCCAAATTCAAAGGCATGTCGGTACAAGCGCGGAAAAGTGAAGTGTCGAAACACAAACTATGCGTGAACTGTCTACGCGAACACTACGGACGGTCGTGCACGTTTGGCCGGTGCAGAATGTGCAACCAATTCCATAATTCTTTGTTGCATACGGACGGTCAGCCAGGTACCCGCGTTCAGTCTCACAATCTGTTCACTTCGTCGAACCCGCAGGCCTTCTTTATCTTATCCTGATGTTTCTTGAATAGTTTTCCGCCGGGTCCTTTTAACATTACGTTACGACGGTCGGTAATGTCGATAATGCGGTACGGCCCGATGTATCGTGGATCCAACTTATGTATCCGGGGCTCCTTTAAAATGTACACAGCATCCCCTTCCTTGTATTTCACATGATTCACTTTTTGATCGTAATATTTCTTCGACTTTCGTTTCGCCCGGTTTAAATTGTCCGCTGCTTGTATCCTGATGTCGGACATGTGGGAAAGTAGTTCCATTAGCCGTGCGCCGTAGGTAGGGAGGTCGGCGTAGGCGCTCGGAACGCGGGCTGGTCGTCCAAAAATCAGTTCGTGTGGTGTAAAATTGGTTCCCTCGTGGACGGATGTGTTGTAGGAGAATGTAGCATATGGAACGAGTAAATCCCACTCTCCTCGGTCCTTTAAATAACGCTTTAAATACTCGATTAAAACGATGTGAGTTCTTTCCAGCGATCCGTTGGTTTGCGGTCGGTAGCCGGAAGTAGTAATTTGGTCGATTTCGAATAGTTGCGCTAATTCAGTCATTACGTTTCCGATGAAACTTGCTCCACGATCGGATAAGATGCTCTTCGGTGTTCCAAAAATCGACACAAAGTTTCGAGAGAAGGCATCTGCGATGGTCGTGGCCTTTGTATCCGGGATCGGGACGGCAACGCAATATTTAGTCAGATTATCCTGTATTGTAAGCAGGTGCTTGTTTCCGCTGTATGTCTCAGGTAGCGGTCCAACGGTATCAAGCGCTACCTTATCGAAGGGCTCGAGCGGTGTGTCGGTTATTACCATAGGTTGTCGGGTCTTCGCTCGCACCAGCTTCTGCTCTTGACAGCCGGCGCATTTTCGAATGTACTCCCTGATTTCGTCCCTCATGTCCGTCCAGTGGTGTTGTGTTCTTATTCTCTGGTAGGTTTTCGACACGCCCTTGTGTCCTCCTATTTTTCTTTCATGTGCTTCGGCGATGATTTCCTTGCGGCGAGATTACTTTATCGATGAATCGGTATTTTTACAGATGGTAACGTTGATTGTACCGTTCTTGAATTCGTGGGTTACAATTTCCAGGAATCGCGGAGTTGAAACTTGATCGTGTCGATCTCCTAAAACTGGTAATCTGACCGAGTTCTTGTGGTCAGTTTGCAACGCCTTGTTCAGGGCTCGCATTCCCCGGATTAATTCCCCTTCGGTTATTTGCTCGTGTTCCGTTAAAATGGAGTACACGCTGTTGTTCTCGGCTTCCGATATGCACACTTGTTCTTTATGTGGAAGTGTTTTCCGGATTGCCTGGATTTTAATGTAATCCAAGTCCCTCAGCGTTTGTTCGACTCGACTTTTCGGATACGGCTCCAGAACGCAAAAATGACCATAATTCCCTCCGATGGTGGTTAACACTTCATTAGTTTGTCGTATTACGCACGCCGTTTTGTCACTAGTTGAATCTTCCGAGTCGTATCGGTCAAAGGCGAACGGCGTAGCCGCGGCTGGAATGTTGAGGAGGGGGCCGGCGCTTCCCGGATCTTCGTCCTCTCGTTCGTCGGCACTCGCTGTCTCCTGAAGGAGTGCGTCATCGGGGTCTGATATTTCCGAAAGATGATCCTCCGGCGGGGTTGCGGGTGTGCTTGTTTTCGCGATTTCAGCTTCTGCAGATGGAGTGGCAGCAAGATGTTTCCTCGGTCCTCCTTGCCGTCCCGGGCGCGGGGTCGAATGCGCAGGTGGGGGGGTGACGGCCGGGCTGCCTGCATCGGTCGGTAATGAGTTGGTCGCACAACCTCTTCTAAGAATCTTTACCCGTTGCGCGATACTCTCGTTGTTTACTGTCTCGTTTGTTAAAGGAAGGCACGTGATGGGGTTACGTGATAGCGCGTCCGCGTTTTTGTTGGTTTTTCCTTCTTTGTGCACTACCCGGTATTCGCACTCGGCGAGGCGCAATCGCCACTTTACAAGGCGCGATGTGGGATCCTTGACGGAGTGTAGCCAAACGAGGGGGCGGTGATCCGTTATTAGTGTAAACTTAGTCCCGAAAACATATGGTCTGAAATATTTTACTGCATAGACCATAGCAAGACACTCTTTCTCTGTTGCGGAGTAATTCCTTTCCGCACGATTGAGACTCCTGGAGGCGTAGGCGATGGGCAAGTCGTTTCCAACTTCCCCTTGGCTGAGTATTGCTCCCAGTGCGTATTCGGATGCATCGGTAGTGATAATGAACGGTTGTGAAAAGTACGGATATTGCAAATTGGGTTGCTCACGCAGCTCTTTCTTTAATTGTTGGAAACTTCTTTCCTGTTCCGGCGTCCAATTAAATTGTATGCCTTTTCCCAGCAGCTGGATTAAAGGTTTTGCCTTGGTGGAATAATTTTCGATGAACCGGCGGTAGTATCCGGTAAGTCCTAGGAACTGCTGTATGTTCTTTTGATTTTTCGGTGTCGGAAACCGCTGTACGGCGATGAGTTTGTCCGGATTCGGGCGGCCTCCTTGCTCCGAAACAATATGACCCAAATATGCCACCTCCTTTTTCAGGAATCCACACTTGCTCGTCTGTAGTGTTAAGCCGTGTTCGCGTAATTGGGTCAGTAATTTAGCGACCTTTATATGATGCTCTTCTAACGACGATGAATAGACGACTATATCGTCAAGGTACACGAACAGCTCCGTGCCTTGCAGTCCGGTTAGTACTTGATCCATGAGTCGTTGAAACGTAGGTGGTGCGTTTTTCAGTCCAAACGGCATTCTCACGTACTCAAAATGTCCGCGATGGGTGGTAAAAGCGGTTTTTTGTCGATCCTTTGGGTCCATACGGATCTGGTGGAATCCGCTTGCGAGATCGAATACCGTAAAATATTTGGCGCCTCCTAATTTGTCCAAGATTTCGGATATCAATGGGAGCGGATATCGGTCTCCCACTGTTTTTTCGTTGAGTGCACGGAAATCGATTACCATTCGCCACTTCTTTTCTCCGCGTGCATCGGGTTTTTTCGGCACTATCCAAATTGGCGAATTGTACGGCGAGGTGGATGGTTGAATAATTCCGGCGTTCAAAAGTGCGTCTACTTGTCGGTTGATTTCCTCTTGGTGAAGGGGAGGATATCTGTACCCTCGGCAATTCACAGGTACATCATCTGTTACGTGGATGGAATGGTGAAAGTTGGGTGCATTTGGTAAGTCATCTCCGGGTATGTAAAAGCGATCGTGGAACATTTCGATCAATTTCTTAGTTGCACGACGCTCTTCCGCGTTCAGGTGAGTTGTATCCATCTGATTCCAGATTTCTTCAATTCTTTTTGATGGATCATGGACAGGTGTAATGTCCGGTTGAAGAAATTCTTCTTCGGACGTCGTGTAGATCTCATACGGCGTAATTTCCTGCGGCGGGGTGTCGAATTCAATCGTGTCTTCGCCGGTGTTGGTGGCAAATACCTGGCATTGCCCGTTGTCGGTATAAACAGCGGCTTCGCCCATGTACACGCCTTTAGGTGTTTCGACGCGTGCCAGGTAACCTTCTTTTATGTCCGGATTAGTGACGGGTATGGAGACCTGCTGTCTCGTTCTTTCGTCGATGCGATGTCTTGCCGTAGTAATTGGATTGACGGATTTTTCGATTATAGGGTAATTTGAGAAGCGGATTGGTTTTATGGGTTTGCTGATGGTTACTAACGTATTGTGGTGGTATGAAATTTCTGCTTTTTCCTGTTTTAAGAATGGGCTGCCGATTAATCCATCGACGGGTAATTGTAGCTCCTCCACTACGTAAAAATATGCTGCCATTCCGTTAATGTGGAGGAGAGTAGCTCCCAATGTACGGATGGAAGCGTGCGTCAGTCCTGTTACTTCTAGTTCTTCCCTTGATAGCACGTCGGCTGTCGAATTGAGGGCGGAAAACTTGACTAAATTCACAGCCGCTCCTCCGTCGAGTAAAAACTCGCCTGACTCACCTTCCATTTCTGGAACCGTTGCTCGGACTCGGGGTGCTGCTGCTTCCCTGCACAGTTCTCTTGCCTCGATGGAGATCTGTCCAACGGGTATCCTTCGAATCGGACGTTCCTCGAGCGAGTCGTGCGATTGCTCGCCACGTCGCTCTCGTGACGAGTTCGCTGGTAGTTTAAAGCCGGTGATGTCGGTCTTCGTGCGGTGTTTTTCATCGCATCGGGCCGATCGTCGAGATGTCGGTAATTTCTTCGGCAATCTTTGCGGTCGTGTCCCTGTAGGCCACAATTCCAGCAGTACAGATCTCGTGCTGGAGAGGGGCTGTTATTTCGCCTCGGTGCTGATGGTGACACCCTTCGTTCATAATGCGGCGATTGCCCTCGTTCGTTTGGTGATTGGTCTCGTTCGTAGTGCGGTGAATGATCGCTCGTGCGGGCGGTCATAGCGGGTGTTGGAGCCTCCTGGTTTCGTTCGGGCTCCGATCCGGATTTTCCTCGGTATGGTTCGTACGATCGTCCGACGGGCGACAATGGGTACCTCGGTCTTGCTTGGCGGTCCTCGGCGTACGGTCGCGACTCATGCGTGCGGTCTTCGGCACGATATGTCGGGGATCGGTTTTCGTAGTTCCCTCGACGATTTTTTAGTCGCTGCTCTACCTGGATGACGGATTCGTACGCCTCGTCCAGAGTCGCTGCTCTGTCGCCGGTCGCCACGCGCCATGCGATACGTTCGGGTAGACCGTCCATGAAGTTTCCCAGTAGGTCGGCTTCTAATCCTTCCAGGAGGTCGGTGTTCTTGGGTCCGTATCTGTCCAGAAGAGCGCTGCGTGTCGCTTGATGGAGGCGGCTGGTACGGTCGATGTAGGACCGCAATGACTCATCCTCGCGGATTTTTAGTCTCGCCACCTCGCCTTGGTAATAGGCTAAATTTTTGCCCGCTGCGAAGCGTCTCTTAAGGGTTTTGATTAACTCGGGAAGAGTGGTGATATTTTTCCCGTGTATAACCGTTCTTGCCGACCCGGTCAGTTTTGTTAAAACGATAGCCGTATAACTGCCTTCGGCCGACTCCGCGATCAATGTGCGGCCGTTCTCAACGCTCTGAAGGAACTTAGATATTGGGGGGTTAAACCCGTCAAAGGTAGGAATACTAGCCGTCGCACTCTGTAAACTATTTTGTAGCGTGAATAACGCCATGGACTGTGCCATCGTCAGCGTTAAATTAGCGATATCCGCGGTGACGTTACTCGCGTTGTGACCATTATCCTGAGCCATCTCGGTAATCGATACGCCCAGATTTCTCTGACTCGAATCCCACCGCTGTCACCAGTTTGTTACGAGCCACGGCCTGATGTGGTGAGGATTTTTGTCAGTGCCGTTAGGAATGAGATATTTGTGAGAGGAGTGAGCAGCTATTTACAGGCCTCGTCCGATTTTTCACGGCTGCACCCTGCACGTCGCTACCCTTTGTGATGCCCTTCTAACAGCTCTCCGTACTCCTTCGCGGAAATACGTGTCGCTGGTCGAAAGGAGGAGAGAGGGGGTTTAGGAAAATCACTTCAAGCCTCGGCCGGTTTTTCACGGCTGCACCTATCAGTAGATTCGGTTTTTGAGCTACCAACCCAGGCCTCGTCCGGTTTTTCACGGCTGCACCCCGGGCAAGTAAACTCGAAAGGATAGCTGACAAGGGCCTCGTCCGATTTTTCACGGCTGCACCCCTTGCGCAACTTTGAGGATATTGGACTTTGTAACTCTTTTTAGGCTCGTTGGTTCCCTCGAGCGGTAAAGGGAAACCTCGTTCGTGTGATTCGAGTTCTAGGCGATTAAATAACGCGATAGCAAAGGAATATGGAAAACAATAAAATGAACTATATTGAGAAAAATAAATACAGAAAAAGCAGTTAGGTATAACGAACAAAACAATAATTCAACTACTATTTCTAATAACGTGATTACAATACGACGCGAATAAGTATACAGAAAACGTTTAATGACTAGTAAAAGAATATTTGGTTTAAGGAAATTGAGCTAAAGTGAGAACTATACCTACACACAGGAGTGTGGCAGAACGACTAAGACTAATAACGCTCGGAATATTCACAAGTTATTCCTCGCCAGAAATCACGGACAGCGAAAAGACACTCTTTTCTGTAGCTACCGGACTTTGATTTTGTACTAATGACGCTCGGAACACGCACAGGTTGTTCCTTGCAATGATGACAAACAGCGAAAAAGACACTTTTAGCGATTCTGGAATCACTTTTTCTAAGTATTTATAAACGCTCGGGAATTTCGTACGCAGACCCTTGCACGGTCCTTTTCTAAAGCTGTCTGAGACTCGCGAGCCCTGGCGCAGCCCCTTTTTATATGACTAGATCTTAGGCTAGGGGTAGTGAGATGCAAGGAAATAGTGCATCGAGGTGAGGCGCATTTTCGGGGGGCATCACGTTCCCAAACGTTCCCAAACGTCGGCACGCACCCGCTGTGCATGCGCCGGGCACTCGCTGTGCACGTCATCGCGCGTGGCTGCCGCGCTCCATGCGGGGCTACGTCACTAGCTCGGGCGCGTCACTAGTCCAGGCGCGTCACTAGTCCAGGCGACGCATGATGACGTCACGGTCGGCAAGCGCGTACGACGCCATGGGCCGCAGCGCTGGTCGGCGGCGCTCAGCGGCGCTCGGCGGCGCGGTACGTTACAATTCACCGCTTTGGATTGTACCAAAGAAGGCAGATTCCAAAGGAAATAAACGTTGGTGTTTAGTAATCGACTTTCGATCATTAAACGAAAAGACTACGGGAGACGCTTATCCACTGCCAAATACAGCATATTCTGTCACATTGTCCGTCAGCTCGGAATCGTGTTCGGACAACTTGGAGATAGTAGACACGGTTTTCGAGCCTCGCGACCCGCCTTTGTAGTTCGCCGAACGAAGAAAAGGACAGCGAACAAAAGAGAGTAAAAAAAGCACAGTCGAGGCAACTGAGCCATTTAAAACTCAGCGTACCAAATGCTATACATATTAAGACGACTCTTATTGCTTTTTATTATTAAATTTTCCTGTATGAAAAATTGTATAACGTAATCATGAGATTGTTGGGATAAAAATGAGATCAAACATGGTGTAATTGAGATCACATTTACTGATCGTAGTATACTCTCTCACATTGTCAGTGAGCTGGGAATCGTAGTATGGACAACGTGACAGAGAAGGACTCGGTTTTCGCGCCTCGCGTCTTTGAAGTTCGCCGAACGACGGTCGAGGCACCTGATCATAACATACTCCAGTGCGGTCCACGAGTGGGGCCCCTCACGCCGCTAGTTCTACCTCCACTAGGTACAAATTCTTCCGTATGCCGATCATAACACGCACCAGTGTGGCCAGAAGTCGCGCCGTGCACCAGCGGTGTTTGCGGGAGTGGGGATACGTGCAAGTGTACGTGCCCTGTTTGTGAGAGCTGCGTGGACTCCACACTCCACAGGACTCGCAGACAGGGCACGCACACTTGTGCGTATCCCCACTCCCGCGGTCACCGATGGTGCCCGGCGCCACTTCTGGCCACACTGACACACACTGGGCGTCCGTCGTTTCCAGGGCAACAGTAGCTCGGTGGGGGAACCGAAAATGCCCCGGGGCACTTTCTTGGACCGCACTTGCATACTCTCTCTCACATTGTCCGTCAGCTGGGAATCGTAGTATGGACAACGTGACAGAGAAGGACTCGGTTTTCGCGCCTCGCGTCTTTGAAGTTCGCCGAACGACAGTCGAGGCACCTGTTCGTAGCATACTCTCTCTCACATTGCCCGTCAGCTGGGAATCGTAGTATGACAACGTGACAGAGAAGGACACGATTTTCGAGCCTCGCGTCCTTCTCTCTCACGTTGTCATACTACGGATCTCAGCTCACTGACAATGTAAAAGCGTATGCGAGTAAGAGTAGAGCCGCGTAGCGATAAGGAGTAAGCCCTATATTTTAAATGCATTAATGTTATATCTCCACGACCGGGATAGAATATTATAAATAAGTGTGACGCGGAACATGTGAAACTGAGATTTTAGATATGTATTTTAAATTGTGACTGTACTTATCGTCCAGAATTTATATTATTAGGAAGATAAGCAGACAAAGCACGGTAAATAAATTAGGAAATGTTCATCGATTTATTTATTTTATTTGTTGTTGTTTTTTATTATTTTTAACTCGTCCTCGTCATCGATTTATGTCTTTTTATTCTATTCTTTTTTATTTATTATTCGTACAAATTTAATAATGTATATATGCAGCGTATATGAAAATAGAACGTCACAGTAATAAATAAGTAAATATGGTGCGATTAATATCATGTTTGATTTCATTTTACGCGGAAAAATCTCATCAATATATTAATCACTATTTTAGATAAAAAAAAAGCAAAATTTGAAAAGTTATGTGATTGTATTATAAAAAACGAAACCGCGAACTCTCGACAAAGGAGCCGCGTTGCTTCACGCCTCATAAACATCACACGCTTGACTGACTCCGCTCGAGGTAACATAGGCGTAGGAATTACGCATACATGGGCGTAGACGCAGCCCATGGACAATGTGACTGGAGCTCCAGTAGGGACAATGTGACAGAATTTACTGTATAACGGAAATTTTAGACCAATTAGGAGTTGCCAAGTACTTCTCAATATTCGATTTGGCCTCGGGCTTTCATCAGATTCCAATGGGCACAGAAGATAAACAAAAGACGGCGTTCTCAACTCCACACGGGCACTACGAATTTAATCGCATGCCATTCGGTCTAAAAAATGCACCTGCAACCTTCCAGAGACTAATGGATCAAACGCTTACGGGGTTACAAGGAACAGAGATGTTTGTCTATTTAGATGACATCGTAATTTATGCTAAATCACTGGAGGAACACGAAATCAAATTCAGGAAATCAGCTCAGCGGTTGAGACAGGCAAATCTCCAGCTACAATCCGACAAATGCGAATTCCTACGAAAAGAAGTTACATACTTAGGACATACAATAACTGAAGAAGGCGTATTGCCAGATCCAAGATAAACGCAATCAGTACGAAACTTTCCAGTACCTAAAAATGCAAAGAACATCAAACAATTTTTGGGACTCACCGGGTATTACAGAAGATTTATAAAAGATTTTGCAAAAATAGCCAAACCATTAACACAGTTACTGAAGGACAAGGTTCCGTTCCTTTGGGAACCTCAGCAGCAATCAGCCTTTGAAACACTCAGGGACCAGCTGTGTGAGAAACCAATACTACAATACCCCGACTTCTCCAGGATGTTTAACGTAACCACCGATGCATCAGGTTACGCGATCGGCTCTGTGCTTAGCCAAGGGGACATAAGCAATGACCTTCCCATCTCATACGCGTCGCGAACGCTACAGGGAGCCGAATTAAACTACTCGACTATAGAGAAAGAATTACTCGCTATAGTCTACGCAGTAAATTATTTTCGACCATTCATATATGGCAGAAAATTCACACTTATCACCGATCACAAACCTTTAATGTGGCTTCACCGCGTGAAAGATCCCACGTCACGATTACTTCGATGGCGATTCAAACTCGCGGAATACGAGTATCAGATAATTTACAAAGAAGGCAGAGCTAATAGCAACGCGGACGCTCTATCTAGAAACCCGCCAGAACGAAAGGTACTACCACCTAAATATTTACATCGACAAGGAAGAAGGAAGCATTGAGATTCCAGACTCTCAATCGTCCACTTCCCGCGAAAACCCATATATAATAACTTACCACGAGGAAACCCTCTCTGACACAGAGAGTGAGGAAGCAGAGAACTTTCCACTGGAAACGATATGGGAAGACACGGACGAAGAATCTCAAGAAGATCAACCCGCGAAATTAATCATATCTCGACACAATATCTTAATGCAAAAAGGAGCAATATTGTGCTTCACCGATACAAAAGGCAGTCCAATAGACGAGGGAACTCGCATGATATTCAAAGGTCGTGTTCAGTAGCGTCTACTAAAGCACGCACATTTTTATATATATAGTCTTGTTACGTCCCAGCGTAACTTTTTGATTTTTCTTTCTCTTTTATTATCTTTCAAATTAAACTCTCTTTCCTTCCCTTCACTCCGGCCGCCGGATGACGAATTACTCATAACGGCTTAGGCTCATCGCATCCGGTTCGCTGTTAGAGTATTAGTTGTAAAATCATGTTATTCTATTTTTCCTCCAGGCCGCGTATATGAATTACTTGTATCACGGTTTAGCCCCATCGTATATGCGGTGCTGTTGAGTTGTTAATATGTAGTGGAATTCCCTCACCGTGGAATCATATTCGTCCCATCGTATATATATAAGTAGATATAAGTAGACGTAAGCAAATGTAAGCGTGTGAGTGGATATGAATGCGTGAATACAGTATGAGTGTGTGTGTGCGGTATGGACGTGTGTGTGTGTAGGTTAAGGAATTCGCGATGAGGTTCCGCGTGTTAATTTTTAGTTTCTCTCTCTCTCAAAAGTAAATTATTATTTTCGTGGCAATAAGGCATTGCCCAGATATCAACCTGATTCTGTTCAAGCATATAAGTCAGGAGCGTGCACTGCTAAAGTTTTGGATAGCTGAGTCAAGGCAATCATATTTTATTTGCAATAAAACTGGATAATTGAAAGAGGATAAATGAGCAACCGAAAGTCTCTTGCTGAACATCGAGCGAGCATAGTAACAGAATATTTGTACACTGAATCGACCGCTGATCGACCGTTTCCATGGTTAAGGTATGAAAAACTGGCCAAGAGCGAGCCCAGGAGCCGTCTCGCGACGGATTTCTCTGGGCAGTTGGCTGTAAAGTCGTGAGGTACGTAGTCGATTGTCCGAGGGTGTCTTAGTTTTCATTAATTTCTGAGTCTAAAAGTGCATATTCTTCTTGCAGTGTGTTACTAAACGAACTCAATTATCCTCGTAAAAGCCTTAGTTTATAAATTCAGTTTAAGTGAGACACAGACTCAGTTTTTCTTTAATTTAGCGGAAGTGCGAAGGTGTGCGCGTTGCGTTTTGCACGTGGCCGACAAATTGCGTCGGACGCGTTATCTTTAGGTTTCCTTTCTTTGATATCTATTACATCATTCTTTTCTTTATTATTTAACTTGAACAGAACGCGAAAGGTTGTTCCTCGCTCATGTGGCGACTGAAGTCGGAATTAGTTTATCGAAATATCCGAATAGAAGCACTATCTTCCTGACTTGCCGACCCCTTGTAACGGACTAGTTCCCGGCTCAATTATCGAAGAGCATAGGCAAATCAAGAAGGTTCAAAGTACTGAAATTATATTCCGATTCGAAGGTATTATCATCGTTTTCCACCGGGAATCTCTGCGAAATTCCAACCGACGATACGCCAGAGAAAGAGAGAGAGCGAGAGCGAAGGAGACAGAGACAGAGAGAGAGAGAGAGAGAAAGAGCGCGTGCACAAGCCGAACCGACTCGAACGTAGCCGAGGACCAGCGACACGGTAGGAACCTCCAGTCGCGATTCACGACGAAATGTTATTCCATTTTATTATATGATCATGCCCGAGCTCAGGCCACGGCGGGATCCCACGGGGGCGGTCATTTGACCGCGCAGGATTCCTAGTTAACTTGTCGATTGTAAGGGCATAACCGTGAATTACCGAGAGCGCTCGAATTAAGGCGCATCATTGTCGCGCACCATTCATGAACTTTTCTCAATACTGCGATAATATCTACGCAGTAATTCTCTCATTGTTTATCGAATCCGAACACATCTATGCTACTTTTTCTTTATCTATTCTACTTTTTCTTTATATAATTATTTTTAGATTGAATATATCTACTTTTGTTACCCCTTATACTATTCTTTACTTGCTTTCATCTGTGTTGTGACGTCACACCTCATATACCATAGCATTGTACACCGGGCGAAAACATAACCTCGCGAGAACAATTGGGGACCTGTACGGGTTTTGAGAAGACACACGAATCCTATTAGTCCTGCATACAACTAAACGCGATATTAGATTTTAAATTAACTTCCCCGTTTAGCTTGTACCGAATAAACTAGAAAATCCCTCCTCTTCCAGGAAGGGATTAGAATACCGCAATGATGATCTTCAGTTAGATTGCCGTTGATTTATTGTAATTAAATTAACAAAAATATTCAAGCGTTACGACCGGTCGCACGGCAGGCCGCTCGCGGATTTCTCATCGACCGTCTTGACAAACATCAAAGTCGTGATAAGCCTCGCCCGGACGTAACAGTCTTAACGTCTATCCATCGGCCAGCAATACAATGTATAGTAATCCGACCGTACGCCGAAACGGTCGCCGCTACCTCCTTCAGAAAAACTCCTTATATGGGTATTGGACTTCGCCAATGCGATTTTACCTTTCTCTTCTGCCACTGTTTTTCTTATGTTTTTGGGGTCGCTCGGCAAGAGACCGAGCTCTCAGGTTAGTTATAAATGAAACCTTGCACCGCAACCATTGCAAACTTCCGAACACGTTCTTTTTACTTCAACTTCATGTACATATTTTTGATTAATAAATATTGTTATCTTAATATATAAAAGGCAAATGTTCGTTTATTCGGTTAGACCACTTCCCGACGTGCTAGCGACTTAATTTTGTTTGCACTCGTTAGATCCTGCTCTCAAACTAACGAAAACGGTCGAAAAAGTTGCAAAAGTTTACCACTAATATGTTTAAACGTCGAAGGAACGGCAAATTGAAATTAATCGATCTTCCAGATTTCGTACTTCCCCAAGTGCTAGCCACTTGCAATTTGGTCCTCTACTACATTTCACTGTCAAACCACTCAGGAAGCTTGAAAAATTTGAAAAAGTTGACTCCTTCCATGTGAAAAACATTATCAAAAATATTAACGCTTTTGTTCTCATACTTCCAGATGTGCTAGAGTTTTGATTCTTTTTGCATTCGTTAAGACCTGCTCTCCCGGCAACCAGAAAACTTCGAAAAGTTGCAAAAGTTTATTGCTAATTGTTTAAACAATAAAGCGTCATGCTTTCCTAAGTGCTAGCCACTTGACAATCTTTTCTCTATTAGTTCTTCCTCTTAGATACACGGGAATGCTTTCAAAAGTCGAAAAAGTTTACTCCTTCCATATGAAAAACATTAACAAAGATATCACGACTTTGATTTCGGGCGTTTGCTGTACTAAAGATTTCATTCTTTTCTCATTCGTTAGATCCTGTTCTACGAATAACGAAATAAGTCCGAAAAGTTGCAAAAAGCTGATAGTTTATGTTCTTAATCTGTGTAAGAAGTTCGCGCTGAACAGAATAGATAAGTAGCACAAGCGGACAATTTCGCATGACCGGCTTTTGTCGAGCATCGACTCCCTATATTATTCTGCGTCCTTATTTAGTAACGTTCTACACCAGTCTTCAAATGTTGGTACTAAATGCGCTATTTATCTTTGTGCCTGACAATCATTTTTCTTACAAGCCCAAGAATTCATGATAATACCATTGAAATTGTAGCCGAACTTATTTATTTCGGAGAAATAAATAAATGTCGCGATCGTAATTTCGATATTATTTCGATCTATTTTTAATAGGTGTTATTTCGAGAGTACCTGTGGCAGCGATTACGCCTGTCACGGTCCTCGGCTCTGTTTACTTGTTTGAAAGAGTTCGCACTCCTGGGAAGCAGGAGACA
The DNA here is from genome assembly GCA_963942575.1 of Priocnemis perturbator. Taxonomy (NCBI): domain Eukaryota; kingdom Metazoa; phylum Arthropoda; class Insecta; order Hymenoptera; family Pompilidae; genus Priocnemis; species Priocnemis perturbator. The sequence goes on along the minus strand of OZ012649.1, from coordinate 1,758,204 downwards.
GATCAGCTGTAAGGGGTAATGAACTTGAGATACGTGTGTATGTGTGACAATAATATGTATATTCAAAGTAAAAATGTGTACAGAAAGGTTGTGCGCTGAGTGTCAAGCGTTGTGTGTTAAGTGTGCGTATGTCGAGAGTATGCGCGGATGTATGTCTCTATATGTGTGTGCGTGTCTCTCGTGATGTCCTTGCTCGCAAGCGTTTAACGGAAATAATACAAAAGTGAAATTAATCGTGGTGTTCTTTAATTTAACGTATTTCGCGATATGCGCGTATTTGATTCTAATCTTTCTATTTTAAATTCGCTTAAGCTATGACGCTATAGATGTAGATTTAATGACTTTATCGTGCACGATTGTCGCCGCAGTATTTATACGTGTGCGTACTATTCGGCACCTTTATTCTTAATTATAAACTCTATTAGATCTTCGTGATTCTATTTCTTCAAAAGGGGATCCTTGCAAGGCCTGAGCACCTTGCAAGTTAGATCGTCAAAACGTTCCCAGCCGGTACAGAGAGCGGAAGGGTTCGTCGCCGATCGTTGTCCCTTGTTACTTTATGACTCTATTTCTACTCAGGTGGGAATCTCTAACGCGCTGACGTCATCTCGGCCGGGGTTTAGGCGGAGGAGCTTGACCAGGCAAGAGATATCCCTGACTCTATAGGACAAGTGTCCACTTAATGATTCTATTTCGGCAATTACAAGTGATTTTAGATTGCCTTAGGTACGTTTGACCGTTTTGTGCGTTGGCTGTTTGCCGATTAGTACTTCGCAGTTTGTCGCTTGTCTATCGCTCGCAGTCGACCACAATTGGTGCCGATTCTCTAATTTCTTCCCCTTTTATACAAGTCCGGCAGCGGAGGTCCTCGCGAGAGCAAGATCGCGGGCTAACACGAGCGCTGCCTATTGGGCAGTACTGTGACCTGAGGTGAACCCTCGCGGGTTCGGTAGTGGGGAGGACTTTCGCGGCTGTTATGTTCTGTGACGCGAAAATATACAGGGGCGGGAGATACGTACGGTCACAAAATGAGAAAATCTTTCTTATTTGGTTAATTGAAACATACATTATTCAAATATCGAGCAAGGCATGATATAATGAAGAACATAAAGAATAAAGAACAAGTATTTCAGATAGAATTTGTAATGAAGAACATAAAGAATAGAGAACAAGTACACCAGATAGAATTTGTAGATATCAATTGTAATGTCTTAATAGTGAGGATAGCATTATTAAAATTGCACGCGTGTTTATTATTTGACCCCGAGGTGGGCCCGAGTAGTCTGGTTAGGCGCGGTTGCGGGTCGCACAGGGAGTGAGGAGCACTTTAACCCCGTGGTCTCAGATTTGGCCCGTTTGCACCATCGGTGCCCGCGGGAGTGGGGATACGGAAAAGTGTGCGTGCCCTGTCCGTGAGAGCTGCGCGCGCCGTTTCTCGCCGAATCGCGCTCGGCGTGGAGAGAAGGACGGAACTATGATGCGTCTCTCTTCCACCAACGTCGCGTGACGTCACGTATCGGGACGACACATAAGAAGGACAGAACTATGCTCCGTCCCCTTTCAACCAACTTCGCGCGTTGCGTCTTTGTTCGACATGCAGTCGCGTCTTCGTTCCGCACACAGGCCGGTGACAGTGGTGCCAGATTTCGCATAAGGCATCGCACGTACCCATTGAACTATAGAATACCTTTTTTTTTTTTTTTTTTTTCCGGGAGGAGTGGAAAATCCTCGTCGGACACCCGGCCTACTGTGTTATGCGGCCGGGTAGTGTCGGGCTCTTACCGACTAAAAACCCCTCCTCCCCTTAGGCGCGTCAGATCTTAGTGGGGCGTGCGGCCCTGGGCTGCCTGTTCAGCATAGGCTCAGGGCCGCAGCCAGCGCAGGTTTCCTCATACATCGGTTCACTGGTTGGCTGGTTGGGTGACGCTTCTACGGCCGCTCCTAACCCTTTCCCGTTCCTCCTCTTCCTTAGCTTTCATGACCACTGTCGCAAAGTCCGTTACTGCGCTCCGCTTCTCCTTCGACGCCATCATCAGGTTGGTCATGGTCTGTGGTGTCAGGAGTGCTCCTAGCTTCACACGTAAGTTGGCTCTCGCCATCTCCCATTTGGGGCAGCAGAATATAGTGTGCGCCGCGTCGTCCACCGGTGCCGGGCAGAACCAACATGCTGGTGTTGCTTCCTTGCCGATCTTATTAAGGTATTGCCCGAAACTCCCGTGCCCCGTCAGGGCTTGTGCAAGATGAAACGTGAGGGTCCCATGTGTCCTTCCTATCCATGTCTCGATCTTCGGGATCAGGAGGTGCGTCCACCGGCCTCGTGTGTCCTCATCCCACCTCCGTTGCCATACCTTTAGCGGATCTTCCCTCCCCGCTAATTCCTCCTCCTGTAATGGGGGCAAATCTGCGGGGGGGTTCCCCTCGGCCCTGTTGGTCCTATAATTCTTGCACCTCTGCAACGCGATGAGATCGAGAGGCGGGATTCCCACTAATGTCAGTACAGCAGGCGTGGACACTGTTCTGTATGCGCAGGCTATTCGGAGAGCGTACTGTCGCTGGATGGCTAACAGCTTCGTCCTATTGGCAACCCTCCCTATAGCTTTTTGCCATGCCGGACATGCGTACAACAATACCGACTCCACCACCGAGAAGAGGAGTCTTCTCCTCGTCCTGAAGGGCCCTCCTAGGTTCGGCATTAGCCTAGCTAGTGCCAGTGCTACCTTGTGCGCTTTCTCGCACGCTGCGATCACGTGCGGACCGAAGCAGCGCCGTTCGTCGATAATCACCCCCAAGTATTTGAGGTGCGCCGCGGTTTCCAGCTCGCATCCTCCGAACCATATTGAGGGTACCCTCTGTCTCCTCAGTCCCGACAGTTGAACCACCTCCGTCTTCTCATGCGCCAGTTGAAGGCCCCTGGATATCATTCACTCGTCCACCTCGTTTAGGACACTACGCGTCCGTGCGAGGAGTTGCTCCGTTTTTTTGGCCGAAATAAGAATCGCCAGATCATCGGCGTATGCACTGAATAACACGTCCCCCTCGGAGTGTCTGCGGATAAGGTCGTCGTAGGTTATGTTCCACAGGAACGGGCCTAGCACCGAGCCTTGTGGCACTCCCGCAAATATTAGCTGCGTCCTCTCGTGCCCGTTATTCCACAACCTCAGCCGCCTATCGCTGAGGTAGCTCTCCATCAGTTTCATAGTGCGCTCCGAGAAGCCCTTCTCCCTCGACCCCCCACCGGACGGAGTTGAAGGCGTTTCTCACGTCCAGCGTGATCATGGTCGTCAATTTGCCTCTTTTGCTGGCTAGGTTCGCTTGTTCCATTACCTTATCGATAGCCTCGATCGTCGAGCGTCCCTTGCGAAAGCCGAACTGGTTTGCCGAGAAGCCACCTAGTTCCTCAATTTCCCCCTCGAGCCTTGCCAGTATAAGGTTTTCGTAGACCTTACCTAGCCCATTTATGAGGCTTATCGGCCGGAACCGCTTCTCCGGTGCCGCGGCTGCCTTACCCCCCTTTGGGATGAGTACCAGGTCCTGGAGCTTCCAGGCCCTGGGAAAAGTGGCCCTCGCGTAGCATTCCGTATAGATCGCGGTCAGCGTTGAGGGTGTCATCTTATGGGCCTGCCTGATGGCGATGGCAGGGATCCCGTCCGGACCGGGGGCCTTCCCGAGCTTCAGTTTCCCGACCGCCCTTGACACCTCCTCCACGGTAAACGGTGCCGCCGCCTCTGCTGTTGTTGTTGGCCTATCTGTTGGCTGTCCATCATCTACGATCGGATGCAGCACAAAGAGTCTCTCGACAATGAGGTCCATTAGTTCGCAAGAGATGCGGTATTTCTCGTTGCCCTGTTTCAATGCCTTAATGACCGCCTTGTACGGCCTGCCCCATGGATCCTCGTTGACCTGTTCGCAGAAGGCCTTCCACGAGTTCGCCTTGTTTCTGGAGATGAGGGATTTTAACTCCTTCCGACGAATTTGTACTCTTCCTGCCCATCGTAATCGTTTGGCGCTCTGTTGGCTCTTCTGCGCGCCCTTTTGACCTCGCGCCTCAACTGCGCAATTTCGGCGCTCCACCAGAACTTCGCTTTCCCGCCTTGGGCATTTGACCTGCGGGGCATTGCCGATTCGCACGCGTTGGTGAGTATACGGGAGTACTCTCCCACCATACAGTCCGGGGAGTCAGCAGGTGTGGAGGACCTAATCTCGTCAAGCCCCCGCCACATAGAGGAAAGGAATTCTTTCTCATCGAAGCGCCGCGCGTTCCACCCCGGCTTAGTGCTGGAAGGTGCCGGGTTCTGCGATGCCCCAATGATATGCCATAGGTATTTGTGGTCGGAGGCGTTGTATTCATCGGATATGCTGGAGACGATTCCCACCCTTGCCAATCCCGAACTACAGGCCGCAAAGTCAAGCACTGACTTGCTCGTGCCCCTAACAAATGTAGGAATGCCGGTGCACGCTGTCGGGTGGAGATCCCACCTTGCAAGCAGGTCAGCCAGCATATCCCCTCTACGATCGTTCCGGGCCGAGCCCCAAAGGAGGGACTTGGAGTTGAAGTCGCCCGCTAAACAGATGGGAACTCTAGCCTCCCCGAGAGTCGTCTCAATCTCGTCCAGCGCTACACCGAACTCCGGCAGCGATATATTCGGTGAAATGTATGCGCTCACAAAGAATATGCCGCTGACCTCGGCCCCGCAGCAATTTCGGCCAACAAACACCCGGCCGTCCAAGATCACCCTCGGGCCTGCCCTCACCCACAGGGCCACACCCCCGGCTCTGTCGACAATCCATCCACTGTTGCTATGGTGCATTTCTGAGACCACCACTACGTCCGCTCCCGCGCTCATCGCAGTCTGCTCCAGGAGGTCCTGCGCAAGGCGGCTTCGGTTCAAATTCACCTGGAGCTCTGTTATTTGGCCTGCGAAGAGGGGCCCGTAGTGGTACCTAGTCGAGCCCGATATTGGGGGCATCGCGCCGAACCTGCGAGGTGCCCCAACTTAGGATCAGGAAGCCCCGCCCGTGTGCATAGGAGGCATTTAAGCGGGAGGTTGCATTCTTTCGCACCGTGCCCCGCCTGGCCGCATCTGCGGCAGATCTTCTTCTCCCCCGGATTCGTGTTGCACCTAGCCGCAAAATGCCCGAAGCCGTGACATCTATAGCACCTGATTATACACGGCATGACCTTCACGCTGCAGTGGACAAATCCGATGCAGACCCTGCCCACTTTCTCCAGAATTTCCCTAAAGGCCGCCGGGGCTAATAAAAGGTGCGCAATTCGTGTGCCCGCAAAACCCATCCGAACACTCCTAAGAACGACCCTTGTCCCATCGGGTAGACATCTCCCTATCGCCATTCTAATTTCCTCGGGCGTGGCCACTTCATCTATGTCCCGCACCTCCAGGTCAATCATATCCTCGAGGCGCCTGACCTCGTGCCTATCCCCGAGGGCCCTCGTTACCTCCTCATGCGCCCTGGATAGACCGTTTTCCGCGCCGTCCACCTCCAATAGTAGGTCACCGGTAAGGGTCTTCCTGTGGCCTACTACGACGACCTTGCTCAGATCGGCTTTTTCCCTTAGCTCCCTCAGTACATCCACATAAGCCTGCCCCTCTGCTACCTTAACCGAGACCGCATTTCGGCGGCGGCGCTTCTTGGGGGTGGATGCCGCTGCTGATTTAGCCGCTCCGGTCGGCGCCACCTTGCCCCTCCTTTTCTCGGCTCTAATGGGGACGCGCACCCACTCGCCCTCTCCTTGCTGGGAGGCCTCCTCCCCATTCCCTGGTGCAGGGCTTTGTGCCACGTTCGGCGACGCTGCCTGGGGTTCCTCCTCCGCGGCAGCGGACACCCCCAGCCCCTGATTTCCCTGGTCTCCCTTGGCCTTGGCCTCCTCCAACCTCCTTATTTCCGCCGAGACCGATAGCACCCCGATCCCGCTACGACTCCTAAAGGGCAGCTCCGCTCCTACGGCCTCGGCAAAGGTCGACGGTCTTCTACCCGCACTCCCTGATTTATTTCCGCCAGGATTATTAAATTTATTATTATACCTACTTGCTGCCGGAGGAAGAGGGGGGGAAGAAGAGACTCCGTCCCTGGCGCTCCCACCCGTCCTTTTCTCCAATATCACCCCCCAGTCAAACCGCGCGATTGCGGCCTCCAGGAGTGCCGCGATCTCGTCCTTAGTGACGTAGGCCGCTCCCCTATCCCTCGTCGCGGGAAGGTTGGATTTACCGCCCATCTGCTCTACTGTCCTGGTGAGGCGCTCAATTTGAGCGCAGAGATCCTTCTGTTGGTGCCGCATTTCGGCTAGGGAAGCCCTTAAGGCCTGATTTGCCCTACGCTCTTCTGCGAGCAGCCTCTCCCAATCGATATCCCTTTGGCCGGTGCCCCGCTCTCCCTTCTTGGCCCCATTCTCGCTCGCCGCCCTTTTATCGGTGTGCTCACCTTCCGTCAGACCTGGAGAGTCGCGCGGTCTCTTTTGGCCTAACACCGAGGGGCTGTCCTCCTCCTGCGCGCCATCAGACTCCCCTGTATCTTTCCGTGCTTGCGTCATGGTGGGGTGAGCCTTGTGCCCTCCCGCTTTCGCCGCCTCCCCGGCTGCCTTCTTCGCTGCAATGCCCGCTTTTATGCGCCGGGATCGCAGCTCAAAGTCCGTCTCGCCGGGCCGTCTCTCGTGAATGACTTGACGAGAGCTTTTATTGGCCTTAACCGCCGCCTCCACGCATTCCTTCACTCTCCCCCACGGAGTGCTCCTCGGGAGGTTCTGTGGGGTCTCCGGGATTATAAAGCTCTCCGCCAGGGGGGGTGTCACGCTCCCCAGGTCCATCAGGGGCCGGGCATCATCACCCACCGCTTGGTTGTTGGATTTCTCTCTATCCTCCACCACCTCCCGCCGAGCTGAGGCCGGGGGGGGACTCCTTGCCAAGGAGGTCCTGGGTCGGAAGAGCGCGCTTTCCAACACAGAATTAAAGGGCTCTCCTCCCTTATCCTCCTCCCCTAACGTTGCCTCTGCACTTGGTGTTGTCCCTATTCTTGTTGTCAATGTATGTGCTATTGTCGTTGCCGTTGTTGCTGCCGTTGGTGTTGCCGTTGATGCCGTTGTTGTCATTGTAGTAGTCATTGTGGTTGATGGTGTTGTTGTTGAAGATTCTGCCATTGGTAGTGTTATTTGTCTTGAGACGGTTCGCCCATCATTGGACCCCCACCGCAGTGGGGGATCTATCCCCGCCTGTTAAAGAGCCCTATTCATGGGAGCGGAAACCCGAGAGGCGGGTTTGTCAGGCGGCCCCACCCTATCCGCTCCTTGAGATTCTACAAAAAGTTTTAGCACGCCATCGGCGCCATAGGCAATATGCAAAAGGTTTTACGTCACCCCTATCATGACGAGGAGCCCTACCAAACCGAGAGTAGGGACACGCCACCTCAGGCTAGACGGTGCTTGCCTTTTCCCCGGCAAGCTCAGGGTATGAGTAAATACCAGGCCACGATAATCCTCCATACATGCGCCCGGAAGTCGCGCTTCAACCCCCACATTGGCTCCATTCATGCCCGGGTAGCGGTTTTTCCACTTTTAATTCCTCCGCGGTGCCGCGCCCGCGCAGCGGGACCTGCAGCACTTGCGTACTACACGCCCCACGCAACCGCACGCCGCGCCCGCGAAGGCCAGGTACAGACATATTCCGGGCACACGGTCGAAGGGTTTACTACTACCTTCTTGGCTAGTCTGTGGGGAATATCCACAGGACCCCGACCGCATCTCTCGCACACAGGCCCATACATACAAACATACATACAATGTGGGCGGGAACACTTACCAGTGCTGGAGGGCCCGCCCGACCCTGCTGTGCTGTCCACGGTTGCTTATTCGCCGGAGCAAGCTCCGCTTATCTCGCAACTGACCGGCATATCTGCCGGTCGTCCCTCCATCCGCAACCCGGAGGACGCGCCCGATCGCCTCAACATCGGCACCCGCGATCGCATCCACCCGCGACGCGCCGCATCTCATAAATTCAAAAGAAAACGCGCAATTCCCCCGATAACTGGCAGGCGAGCGCTTCGATCCTGCCACCCGCCGATCGCCTGTCAGTCTCCCCATCGTGATTGGCTAGCAGCGAGCTCGTCCGGAGACCGAAGATATCCGTAGGCCAATAGGAGCACGCCCCGCTCACGCGCCGCAGGCAGCGCCAGTGATCTCAGAAATAGCATCCTGCCGCATTGCGGCACGCGTGGTGGGGGAAGGCGAGAGTTGTGTGCGTGCCGTGTCCATGAGCGCTGCGCGCGCACCGTACGAGGACAAGGAAGGAGCTATGCTTCTCGTCTTCTTTCTACCAATGTAGAATAAAATGACGTCAGAAGCTGCGCGCGCACCCAATAGAAAGAGGCACAGAATTATGCTCCGTCTTCTTTCCACCACGGTCGCACGCATGTGCTTCGTTCGGCATGCGACAGCGGTACCGAATTTACCTTTCGGCTGAGCCTTCAGCCGGCTGAAATTGTCAAAAATGCATTTATACCAAATTTATCTCGCAAGGCGTCATTCGATAGGGAATCAAAAGAAAATGCTCTATGCCAAGTTTCAACCCTCTATCTCCATCAGAAGGGTAGTTATAGGGGAAATAAAAAAATCAGTTTTTGACTCATTTTTCGTATTTAGCGGTGCGGAAAAATTCTGAAAAAAATTGAGAATATTCAGAACATGGGAACTTATGATTGGGAATTTTTGCACATTTTTGTCTCGCAAATCCTAAGCATAAAAAATGCAAAACCCCCCAAAAACACGAAAAATTCCAATTACGCGTTGAAGTTTCCGACCCACAGAATTTTTATAAATTCTGTAGTGAAGTATGGACATATGTAGTACCACCAATTTTTTTTAGATTTTGTGGTAGTGTGCGTCGTAGTTCAAATAAATAAAAACCGATATTTACGACATATTTCGTGTAATAACTTATTGAATACTTAAAATAATTGCGTTTTCTTGATGTTGCCAGTCAGTTATACGATGCTCTATGTTTTTGCATGCGAGAGAGCAATGTACAAATAAAGGGAATTAAGTTATTTAGAGTTTATTAAAAGTCTGTGTGTACCGTACTTTGAAAATTATTGAACGTTATGGCAACAGCACGAGTAGCTCGTTGGTTAAGCTGCACCCGTGTGCAACATCGTTGGACACTTTTGTCGGAGGTTCGCGCCCAGGAAGGCTCACTTTTTTTTTTTTCTTTCAAACAACTACACGACGGTAAGCGATATTCACTTACAAATATTTTAAACATATTTCTATAATATTTAACTGTATTGTGTATGAAATATGTATGCACGCATTGCATTATTTATGTGACCTTTACTTATATTTTATCACCCAATGAAGCTTCCAATGCGTGTAATGCATTCGAACACAGGAACATTCTAGGAATCTGCTAGTATAAGTATTTTATTCTCCAAATATAAATTTTCATGTGGTCTTCCACGCCACCCATGAGATGCCACGACTAGCGCGTTCGGTTTGTTATTGTGGACCTTTACCGGTAGCCCTATTGTACCACATTTTTAATTTATTAAATTACAGTGGTGATGGGATATGTGTAAAGAAAAGCATACTTTCAACACATAACAGCAATCACCATACGACAGATTTCTTAAAGTTTCTTAAACGTAAAGACATGCGGTCTGACACAAGTGAGGCCAGACCAATTTGTTTTTGCTTGTTACGTCGCGAATCGAGGTAGGATAGAAATACGCGATATGGATACGGACTTCGCGAATTCTCTCGTTCCGCTAAATAACAATTGCACGCACCTGACCTTGATCAAGACACATGCGTAATGTCTGCTTTTCGTCTACCGCGATCTCGCAGCTTTACTGGGACCAGACACGATAAAGAAGCTGGGTTAAAAATATTTATAATGAATTATTTGTACTCAATTGCAGTTGGTCGAAGATGTTTTATAAGAATTAGTGAGGCCGAGGTGGTAGCGCACCCACGTATATCTATCAGTATTATAAATAAAAAATTTATCTAAATCGCTTTTTCTTATTCTTTTATAAAAAGTCTAGCTTTTTCTTATTCTTTTATAAAAAGTTCTTTCATAAAAAATACTAGCAGATTCGTAGAATGTTCCTGTGTTCGAATACATTACATGCATTGGAAGCTTCATTGGGTGATAAAATATAAGTAAAGGTCACATAAATAACGCAATTTCATACACAATACAGTTAAATATTATAGAAGTATGTTTAAAATATTTGTAAGTGAATATCGCTTACCGCCGTGTAGTTGTTAGAAAGAAAAAAAAAGTGAGCCTTCCTGGGCGCGAACCTCCGACAAAAGTGTCCAACGATGTTGCACACGGGTGCAGCTTAACCAACGAGCTACTCGTGCTGTTGCCATAACGTTCAATAATTTTCAAAGTACGGTACACACAGACTTTTAATAAACTCGAAATAACTTAATTCCCTTTATTTGTACATTGCTCTCTCGCATGCAAAAACATAGAGCATCGTATAACTGACTGGCAACATCAAGAAAACGCAATTATTTTAAGTATTCAATAAGTTATTACACGAAATATGTCGTAAATATCGGTTTTTATTTATTTGAACTACGACGCACACTACCAAAAAATCTAAAAAAAATTGGTGGTACTACATATGTCCATACTTCACTACAGAATTTATAAAAATTCTGTGGGTCGGAAACTTCAACGCGTAATTGGAATTTTTCGTGTTTTTGGGGGGTTTTGCATTTTTTATGCTTAGGATTTGCGAGACAAAAATGTGCAAAAATTCCCAATCATAAGTTCCCATGTTCTGAATATTCTCAATTTTTTTCAGAATTTTTCCGCACCGCTAAATACGAAAAATGAGTCAAAAACTGATTTTTTTATTTCCCCTATAACTACCCTTCTGATGGAGATAGAGGGTTGAAACTTGGCATAGAGCATTTTCTTTTGATTCCCTATCGAATGACGCCTTGCGAGATAAATTTGGTATAAATGCATTTTTGACAATTTCAGCCGGCTGAAGGCTCAGCCGAAAGGTAAATTCGGTACCGCTGTCGCATGCCGAACGAAGCACATGCGTGCGACCGTGGTGGAAAGAAGACGGAGCATAATTCTGTGCCTCTTTCTATTGGGTGCGCGCGCAGCTTCTGACGTCATTTTATTCTACATTGGTAGAAAGAAGACGAGAAGCATAGCTCCTTCCTTGTCCTCGTACGGTGCGCGCGCAGCGCTCATGGACACGGCACGCACACAACTCTCGCCTTCCCCCACCACGCGTGCCGCAATGCGGCAGGATGCTATTTCTGAGATCACTGGGCAGCGCGTCTCCTTCGCCCCGCGCACGCGCTCGGCACTCCGAGACGCGGCCCCAGGCGGTCTCCCGGCTGACGTCACTCTCATCCTGCTCCGCGCCGCGCGGTGGCGTCCTCATCAACACGTGTCCGCGAATCGCGAGCGGGGCAGCCGTTATGTAATCTGTCACGATGTGTCACGCTCCATCTCTATCTCCCTTCCTCCCGCGGAGAGAGATATGCCCGGAATCCCGCGCCAACTATTCCTAATTAACGCGAGTTTTCCGGGCAAGACCCCGGCCGTCGCCCGGAAAACTGCCCCCCGCCTCAGCACACCCACGCCTCCCCTTTCGGAAATGCGCAAATGCACCTCAGAAGAGAACAGTGTCCAAAACAACAGGTCGGTCAGTGACCCGACCATCCGACCGTTGGCCCGAGACAGGCCGTGACACGACGGACGTGTAACACGCGGATTTTATTGCGAAATTCACGCACGCACGGACACTCTCGCTGCAGACCACTTCACTCTCGGTCAACCTTTGTACAGTACTCTACTAAAAAAACACGCGAAACCGAGAACAATGCATTATTACCGCAGTACTCGACGAAAAACCGCGGACCCGATGCAGACACGTGCGCGCCGAATAAATCGCGGACGGGGAACTATAGAATACCTGGAATGTGCACGGCCGTATGTAGAGCTGCAGTCGAGCCGCGCCGAGAGAGAAAGAAGATATTTTGGTATTCTGTCCTTTGTTACCTGTACTACCCTTCCAATAATGTTGTGTACGCCGTTAAAATATACGGAACTGAACTATTGTTGGATTTCGTTAAATAATTCTTTTATTATCTGAACAGAATTACATAGTCTACGAAATCAACGACGAACTCTTAAGAAACACGTGTGTAGGACGAAAGTTTTCTCTGACGGACGTTACGATGCGCACACGAGGTTTGCAGAATATAAAGTGACGGACAAAAGGGCTACGGCTATTTGGAAGGAGTTCGAAGGAGAGGAAAAGTAGGGGTTTAAGGAGAGGTATATTGGGAGAGGTCTGTTTACCTAAGATATATGCCAAGGCATAGCGCGGCGCGAGAGACATTGTAATAGCATATATGTATAATCGACGGCAAGTGAGACGCGAATACTATGGTATGTAACGTAGGTATGTGAAACGAAGGTATATGAAACGAAGATATACGACACCTTCCGCCATAAGATTGTTAACAGGAGGTTAACAATAAGGTACAAGTAGTTGCATAAACTGAAAGCTTACTTTAAAAAGCGATAATAGTGTGAAGAGCAAAAAGATATAAACGTTAAAGTTTCAAAAATTAACAGTAAACGAAAAGTATATATATATAACGTTAAATTTAAAATTAGAAGACACGTAATGTGACTAAAGCTAAATAGTTATTCTAAAGTATAAGGAGATAAGTATATATATATATATATAAAAACGTAACGATGGAGTACTAACTTAACAAAAAGAATATCTAAATATATAATTATAATGTTTTCTTTATAACGGTGTAGTACTTCTACGAGTCCTTTGACGGTTTTGAACTCGTATAACGGGAATAGTTCCTTCATCATCCGATATGCCTTCCATCGGGTTGACGATGACAGGTTGATTCCGCCTTGTCTGGTAGGTGACTATGTCAGAGGTTGAGGTTGACAGTCGATTCGTCGATGAGGATGAAGAGTCGAAGATACAGTTGACAAAGTTCTTGATCAGTGGAGGGTTGAGTTCTCGATGCCTTGTGTCCGTGGTTGAACAGTAAAGGCGCTGTAACCAGCGAAGACATCCGTTGTTTCGGCAGCATCTTAGGCTTATGAATAAGGCCAGGAGAACTGCGATTATCCCAAAGGTGATGGTGTACCAACTCGAGCGAGTCACGGTGGTCGGCTGCTCGGCATGTTTGGTGACAATCTCCTCAAATTCGCTTAACTTTTTATTAGCGTATCTGAGTTCAGAGAGGTCAATATTGGTTAAAAGTATTGGTTTTAAAACGTCAGGCTTGAGCACTTCAGAATGAGGCGTCAAAATACAGCAGTCGTCCAGCAGCAAGTTCACGTGCGGAACGTAGAAGGTGGAGTTTTTACTTTCCTTATTTGTGGCTTCGATCATGTAATGATCGGTGTATCCTTTACAGCGGGGCTGTAGTGTTATGATACCGCTCTTCTGGAGAACGACGTTTTCTATTTGATCTTGGCTTCCTTCGCACACGACGGTGAGAGTCGTAGGCTTATACAGGATGTAGATCCATTGATTCCTTGAAACATGATGCCAGGTTTCGATACTTGCTCTAATAGTTCTTGTTGTGCAAGTAGAGGGAATTGTGTCGATGTGAGAAGTCATCATTTCGACCTCGCAGGCTGGTTGAACCGTAGAGGCAGTGACACGTACATGGTGACAGATGTACTGCTCGTCTCGGTACTCGTTGCAATCAGACAATTCTTTTAGAAAGGTAAAGTGGGATTTGGTCTGAGATAGAAGGAGGTAACGGTTCTGTGGAATAATGTAAGAAAAGAATTCTGAATCGTTGTGTTGCATAGGGAGAGGAATGAGCTCATAGAGGACAAATTTGATTTGTACGACCAGCGGAATTTGAAGTGCAAAAATCGTATTATCGTTTGTTGAAATTACGTCAAGTCGAATGAATTTATAAAAATCGTGTATATTTTCTAAATCTGGTTTCATAACTAAACTGTGTATATTTTTATAGTCTTTTAATTCTTCGAATAACATTTTCGGAGTAATAATGAACGGTGAAACAATGTGATGTTCTGCCAGACTAATAGCTTCTATGAATTTCGAAATTTCGCGATTAATTTGGTTTACGACGATGCTTAAAGTAGCAACTTGCAGGTTTATCACGGACTCTATTTCTAAACGTGAAATGTAGGAATTTGTTTGAGCAAAGAAAGAGTTAATTTTTTCAATATTGTCGTTCATCGTTTCCTCTTGACTTTGAAGGGAATATCGAGAGTTGTTGAAGCTTCTGATACTGTTTGTGATTACTTGAACTTGCGATTTGAGTAAAGCATGCGTTTTTCTATTACTGTTTACCAGTGTTTCGATACTATCTTCATAAAATTGAGCATCATCAGCATCGGGCGTACCAATTGCCAATTTCAGCAAGTACGACATGCCATTTAATATACCACGTTTATTTCTGACAAAAGATCTCCCGGTCAGTCCCCGAAGAATTTCCCATTTAGTTCCGAGTTCCGATACTTCGGCTTCAATTAGATGGACAGTATGTTCGCAATGAAAACTAATACGATCTTCTCGCGGCGGGTCACGTAATGTCAAAAGACAAATACCTTTTGTTTTAGCAAGGTAAGTGCGAACAATCTTGAGAGCATTATTTAAATGAGTTTTGTTCATATATGAGAGGAGTGTAAGTCCGGAATTCGTAATTTGGGCTGTTCCCAATTTGTTATAAAATATTCCACTTGATTTTTCAAGGGTATGGTGAGAAAAAGGAAGGTTATTTGTTAGAAGAGGGAATAGGAGAAGAATTAAGATTGTCAGATTCATCTGTAAGATATGGTTTAAGTAAGTTAGTGTGATATTTGACTGATTTCCGACCGATTTGGATTTCGGCCGTTTGATTCGGAAAAAGCCGGATGATTCTATAAGGACCTTTGGCATTGCTAGTTAGTTTCTTTGACAATCCCGGCGGGGTCTGTTTATTTTTTAATGTAACGAGATCATTAACTTTAAATTCAATTGGATTTAGTTTTTTATCGTGATGTTCTTTACTACGAACCTTTGAGTCTATAAGATTCTCGCGTGCCATTTGGAAAGACGTGTTGAGTTTGAATTGAAGTGTTCTAATATAGTCATCATAAGAATAGTGGAATTCTGGATCTTGTGTTATCGACGAAGGCAAGTAGGCCTTTCGTCCAAAAAGGAGTTCGTATGGCGAATAACGGGTGGATTTATGAACAGCTGTATTATAGCTGAACATAGCAAAAGTTATATAAGAGTCCCAATCTGTTTGTTTTTGATTTATATAGTGTTTAAGGTAGTCTTTAAGTGTGAGATGAGATCTCTCTAATGCTCCGTTAGTTTGGGGGTGATAAGGCGTAGTCGATATGTGTCGTGTTTTGAAAAGTTGGCTCACTTCTTTAATAAGATTCGACATGAAATCTGCACCTTGGTCGGTAAGGAACGTTTGAGGAATACCAAAGTACGTAAAAATAAAAAGTAATTTCTCAACTATCGTTGCTGCTTCATGATTCGGGACAGCAAAAGCGAAAGAATATTTAGTGAGATCGTCCTGAGCTGTGATTATGAATCGATTGCCCTGTTCGGTCAGGGGTAGCGGTCCTACTACATCGATGGCAAGTCTTTGAAAGGGCTTTTCTGCCGTAGTAGTAATTTCCATAGGTTGTTTAGTGGGTTTAAAATTAGTTTTGTTTAGTTGACAGGAATGGCATGTTTTAATATAATTTCGAATGTCACTTTTCATCGTAGGCCAGTGATATCTTTCCTTGATTCTAGAATAGGTTCGATTAAAACCGGAGTGTCCGGATAGTTTACTATCATGACATTCTTTAAGAATGATTCTTACTTCTTCGCGATCTTTAGGTATAATTTTCTCGGTATTTAAAAATTTAATTTTATTAGATGCAAAAACGAATTTAATCATTTCATTTAACAATTCGGGTTTAACACCATTTTTCTTTTTGGGTGGAACAAGGGTGAAATCTTTTGATTTTATTGTGTCTGAAAGGGTCAAGAAACATTGTAATAAATTACGATAGTCAATTTTGTCGTGATGTAGATTTCTGGGAAATAGTATGACTACAGTTTGATTTCTATTTTCTATTTTACACAATCCATTCGGGCTTGAGACTAGCGCATTTGCGTCAAAATTTTCGGTCACATAGTCGGCGTATTGATTTTCTCTATCTAAATCTTCAGACCACAAGAGGACTATTAAACCTTTTAAGCTTGGAAGAGGCGTCTCTTCCTTAGGGAATTCAATGACGTTCGAATTCATATAGTGAAATTTTATAAAATCCTGATATGTTTTACTGTGTTTTGCGGCGAAGAATAAAGATTTATCAGTTCTTTCCGGATCGGTGTGTAGACGAGAAAGTCCGTCTGCGTTGGAATTTACTCTTCCTGGTTTATATTTGATTACGTATGAATATTCGTTAAGACGTAAACGCCAACGTACGAGTTTCGAAGAAGGGTTTTTACAATTAAAGAGCCATTGAAGCGGTCTGTGATCCGTGTAAATAGTAAATGTTCTACCATACAGGTAGGGTCTAAAGTGTTCGATCGTATTTATGATGGCTAAAAGTTCCTTCTCGGTTGTAGAATAGTTTCGTTCTGAATCGTTTAAAGTTCTTGAATAATAAGCAACGGGTAAATCTTGGTCGTCTTTAATCTGCGACAGAACACCGCCAATGCCTACATTGGAGGCGTCACAAGTGACTACGAACGGTAACGAAAAGTTGGGATATTGCAGTAAGGGTTCATTTATTAAAATCGATTTTAATGTCTCGAACGCATTTTGATGTTGTTCGGACCAAATGAATTCAGAGTCTTTCTTTAATAACAGCGTTAACGGTTTCGCGATTGTAGCAAGATTAGGAATAAATTTCCGGTAGTATCCTATCATTCCGAGAAATACCTTAATATGTTTTACGTTCTTAGGAGGATTAATTTTCTGAATTGATTCTATCTTTTGTGGATTCGGTCTGACTCCGTCCTTAGAAATGACGTGTCCGAGATACTGACAGGATTCGCGTAAAAATTCGCACTTATTCGGTTGAAGTTTGAGATTATGATCACGGAATCTATTAAAGACGCTACGCAATTTTGTATTGTGATCTGAGAGGCTGGATCCGTGGATGACCACGTCATCCATATAAACAAAACATTGATTATTACTAAGTCCGGTCAGGACGTTGTTCATCATTCTCTGAAATACAGCGGGTGCATTTTTTAAGCCAAAAGGCATTCTCGTATATTCGAAATGACCTTCCGAGGTCGAGAAGCCAGTTTTTTGAGCATCGACTGGATCCATAGGGATTTGGTGAAAGCCATTTGCCAAATCTAAGGTTGTGAAATAATGAGCGTGACCTAATTGGTCTAAAATATCCTCTATGTGAGGGAGTGGATAGGCGTCTCCAACGGTTTTTTCGTTGAGTTGCCTGTAATCTATGACGATTCGCCATTTTTGCTGACCAGATGCGTCTGTTTTCTTGGGTACAACCCATAGTGGGCTGGACCATGGACTCATAGAGGGTTTAATAATACCTTGTTCTAGCATCTTTTCGATTTGCTTTGACACTTCATTTTTGTGTACTTCGGGATACCTATAAGGTTTTACGTGAATAGGAATATTATCAGTAGTTGGAATTTTATTAATTACCGCGGAGGTGGATGTTAACGCATCATTGGGGAGATGAAAAATATCTTCAAACTCGTGACATATTTTGATTAACGAATTTTTCTCTTCGAAATTTAAGTGTTCGGTGCGTAAGTTTTCGTCTAATAACTGGTATCGTTCGTTTTTGTTCTCCGAGCTGACACTAGAACAGCGGAACGTACGAATCTGTTCAGAAGGACGTAGTAGCGGTAATCGAGGTCTAGTAATTATTTTGTTTTCTAAAGATCGGTTGATAATCGTAATTAAGGCTTCGTTTTCATTTATTACCTTTACTAAGGCACTAGGGGTGATTAAGGATTCTTTTTCATCCAGCGATTGATTTAGAATTATTCCTTCTTTTAGGTTAAGAGGATTTATTACTGATATCTTTGCCACTATCTCTGATCGAGGATTAATCGATATTGATGATACGTCTGAATGTTGATTTATATTTCGTTGCAAAGGAATCGAAAAAGGAATTGCCTCTATTGATATTGATGTTTTTTGAAAATCAATTTTGCAATTTTGCGCTTCGAAAAAGTCTTGTCCTAGAAGACCATCAAACGGAATACTCGTGTTAGAATCGAGGATTTGAAATTTGCAATTGAACGAATACTTATGAATTTGTAAATTGAGTATCGTTTCTCCGAGAGTTGCGATAGGCGTATCGACATTGATACCGTTGAGCATGATTGATTTAGGATTAGAAATTTCAAAATTACCGAGGCTTGACTGTTTTACTAAAGACAGAGACGCTCCCGTATCGATTAAAAATTTTAAGACTCTGTCAGGAGAGTTTGACGAAAGCGATTCGAATAGGACAAACATTAACTCGCTATTATTCAAATAGACGTTATGATAAGTAAATGAACTGAGATGTGTCGTAACGTTTGAATCATCATTACCCATGGGCATTTGTTCGGAACGACTGGGATTTTGTTCTGAAGATTGAAAATCTTGATCACTTAAGTGGACGCTCGAATATTGAGTATTTTGGGGATTCGGTCTGTTCCCGTTAGCTTTATTCCGTCGAACGTTCGCGGCAAATCTTTTTATGCAGTCATCGATAGAATGTCCCATATTTTTACAATAGCGACATTGATTTTGATCATTGGCTCGTTGTGGGGTTTGATTGAGTCTTGGATTGACGAATTGATTTGGTTTCGGCGATTGATTTGTATTTTTATGGAAATTTTGAAAGGTATTTTGTCTAGGAGGTTGACTTTGTTGCGTAAAATGAATCGGCTTAGGATATCGAGATGTCGAAGGGTTTGATCTAGAATGTTTTTGATGGCAATCTTCACTCGCGTGATTTGTTCTACTACAATACATGCATCTCGAGAAAGTATCATAACGAATTCGAAGGACCTTTTCTTCTGCTGACGCGGCGGTAAAAGCCTGATTAATTGTTTGAAATTCTCTATACCTGAGCATTTGCGAAATTTGGGGGTGAGTGTGATAAACGAATCGATTAAGGGTCATCTTAGTTACCATTGCGACACTACCCGGTAAAAGTTTTTCGTCTTGTTCTGACGTATGAACGGCTGCAAGGATTCGAGACGAAAGGTCTTCGATCCTTTGAAAGAATTGAGAAACGTTTTCATTTTTCTTTTGAATCATGGAATTTAAATCCTCAAATAACTGATCGAGAGATTTCTTATCTTGATAGAGATTTAAGAGGAGATCAGAAACTTCTTCCCAAGTCGCGAGGTTACAATGTATATCGATTTGTTCCCGTGCTTTGCCGGTAATGCGGCTTTTCACGTAAAGCAATAGAGCGGGTTTCTGGGTGTCAGAGGCTAGTTCAAAAACTCCGTCGACTTGTTTCACGAAACTACGAATCTTGTATCGATCACCGTCAAATTTTTCAGGTATTAATTTAATTAAGAATGAGAGCTCATATACGGTGGCTGGAACGCCGTTTCCGTTATTAGTCATGATTAAGTAGGATTTAGGAAATTTGAAAGGAATAGGAAAATAGAATTGTCAAGATTAACGAATATCTATTGAGCAGCACTTACTGTTGATGTAATTCTCTGCGATCGGTGCTGGCGTTGATAGATCCAGTGTTTCAAACCAGAAAGCAAGATTTCCCTGATACGCTGCTTCCACGTGTCTCGTCTTATTCGACCTCGATCTCCGGGTATAGTCCTCTGCAATCGGTGCTGGCGTTGCTAGGTCCAGTATTTCCAACCAGGTTGCAAGGTTTCCCTGATACGCTGCTTCCACGTGTTCCGTCTTATTCGACCTTGATCCCCGGATATAGTCCTCTGCAATCGGTGCTGGCGTTGCTACGTCCAGTATTTCCAACCAGGTTGCAAGGCACTTCTCCGGCACACAGCTTCCTTGTGTTTCGTCTTGTTCGATGTCCAAGTTCTCAGCAAAATAAACTTTGCCACTCGTCACAGGATAGAATTGCTAATTCCACTTATTTCACTGTATATAGAGTGCTGGACAATCCCGATCCTCGTCGCCAGTTTTATGTTGGATTTCGTTAAATAATTCTTTTATTATCTGAACAGAATTACATAGTCTACGAAATCAACGACGAACTCTTAAGAAACACGTGTGTAGGACGAAAGTTTTCTCTGACGGACGTTACGATGCGCACACGAGGTTTGCAGAATATAAAGTGACGGACAAAAGGGCTACGGCTATTTGGAAGGAGTTCGAAGGAGAGGAAAAGTAGGGGTTTAAGGAGAGGTATATTGGGAGAGGTCTGTTTACCTAAGATATATGCCAAGGCATAGCGCGGCGCGAGAGACATTGTAATAGCATATATGTATAATCGACGGCAAGTGAGACGCGAATACTATGGTATGTAACGTAGGTATGTGAAACGAAGGTATATGAAACGAAGATATACGACACTATCTTAGCTGTACTATCCTTTTGACAAAATAGTTTATGGTAAGTCGTAATAAAAACAGGATGTGTTTGAAGAAAAACTGTTCCCATACAAGAAATATAGACTATATATGTGATGTGCGATTTAATTCGCCCAGATCTCGGAATAATAGATAGAATTGTTTCTCTGTAATAACAAGGTTATTTTATTATTTTGCATAAGATTCCACAAAACACTTATATACTTGTAACGTACCGCGCCGCCGAGCGCCGCTGAGCGCCGCCGACCAGCGCTGCGGCCCATGGCGTCGTACGCGCTTGCCTACCGTGACGTCATCTTGCATCGCCTGAACTAGTGACGCGCCTGAACTAGTGACGCGCCCGGGCTAGTGACGTAGCCGCGAATGAAGCGCAGCAGCCACGCGCGATCACGTGCACAGCGAATGCCCGGCGAATGCACAGCGGGTGCGTGGCGACGTTTGGGAACGTTTGGGAGCGTGATGCCCCCCGAAAATGCGCCCCACCTCGATGCACTACTTCCTCGCATCTCAACACCCCTAGCCTAAGATCTAATCGTATAAAAAGGGGCTCCGCCAGGGCTCGCGAGTTTCAGACAGCTTTAGAAAAGGACCGTGCAAGGGTCTGCGTACGAAATTCCCGAGCGTTTATGTACTTAGAAAAAGTGATTCCAGAATCGCTAAAAGTGTCTTTTTCGCTGTTTGTTCTCGTTGCAAGGAACAACCTGTGTGTTAGGGATACTTAGACATAAGAATTTATTATATATAGAATAAGAATATTAGACAAATAATTCCACGCTGTACTGGACAAGAACGCGCTTAGTCCGTCCCATTATGTAAATCCGACCGTGCTACCTCTTGCGTGTACCAGTCAGCTGTCTCTCTCCTTCCTAACTTGTCCTATGTCTTATCCGTTTACTTCGTCTCTGTACATGTGTGCCGTAACGCCTCGTCGACCGCGCAGTGAAAAACAATAACAGCTGAGCGATCGCTGCGTTACCGTTTAGTTTAAATCCAATTACCGAACACGAAAGACGAGACTTGTACTTCTCCACTGAATAAAATCGCTATTAACTCCAGTTAAGTGCATTTAGATCGCAGTGACTGCAAAAAGGTCCTTCAAAACGCTTCCTCCAGTTCACCCGTGGACTGTTCCCAGTCTGAACCGGCAGCCGTCAAACATTCTAACACTGTGCGTGTTCCGAGCGTTATTAGTACAAAATCAAAGTCCGGCAGCTACAGAAAAGAGTGTCTTTTCGCTGACCGTGATTTTTTGCGAGGAATAACCTGTGCGTATTCCGAGCATATTTAGTCTTAGTCGTTCTGCCACACTCCTGTGTGTAGGTTTAGTTCTCAATTTAGCTCAATTTCCTTAAAAACCAAATATTCTATTACTAGTCATTGAACGTTTTCTGTATACTTATTCGCGTCGTATTGTAATCACGTTATTAGAAATAGTAGTTGAATTATTGTTTTGTTTGTTATACTTAACTGCTTTTTCTGTACTGTACTTTGCCGCTCAAGGGAACCAACGAGCCTAAAAAAAGTTACAAAATCCACTATCCTCAAAGTTGCGCAAGGGGTGCAGCCGTGAAAAATCGGACGAGGCCCTTGTCAGCTATCCTTTCGAGTTTACTTGCCCGGGGTGCAGCCGTGAAAAACCGGACGAGGCCTGGGTTGGTGACTCAAAAACCGAATCTACTGATAGGTGCAGCCGTGAAAAACCGGCGAGGCTTGAAGTGATTTTCCTCAACCCCCTCTCTCCTCCTTTCGACCAGCAACACGTATTTCCGCGAGGGAGTACGGAGAGCTGTTAGAAGGGCATCACAAAGGGTAGCGACGTGCAGGGTGCAGCCGTGAAAAATCGGATGAGGCCTGTAAATAGCCGCTCACTCCTCTCACATATATCTCTTTCCTATCGGCACTGACAAAAATCCTCACCACGTCAGGCCGTGGCTCGTAACATACTACTTATATACTACTTATTCTAATCCTAAATCCCACCTGTAATAGCAAGGAAACAACATTCAATGTTATTATTCACGAAGTTTTGTTCTGGGCACTTTATAATCAACTTTATGCTTCTTGCTATTCTTTCGTCCTTTTTATTGCCACGTGTCTTTTTAACCCTAGGAGATCTGCCTTACCGACCTGTCCATACGATCAAGGATACTTTCCTTACATATATATTTCATAATTTGCAATTTGTATACAGAGAGATAATTCCAAATGTGTACATCAATCAGGCATCTTATTACAAGTTCTGACTGTGGCAATAATAGCATGTGAAACTTGTTAATTACCAGTATATGTATTATTCTATTCCTAAAATGTTAATGGGGGTAAACCTGAACGAGGAAACACTACTTTCAAACGCATAAAGAACTTAAAAAAAGTAACACAGACTTCAAAAATTGAACATTATTTTATATTTTTCAGTGCATTTTTGAAGTCTGTTATAAAGTATACTTTCTCAAACAAAATTAATAATATCAATCAAAATTATTGTAATATTTATTTTATTTATTGTCTATGTCTATTTGGAAAAAACAAAAAATGAACAAGTATTATATTTTTACATCCAGCATGAACAATTCCCAAAGGAAAATAATTTCGATATGTATTAACAATTAACCTTCACTACCTCTAAAACAAAAAATCATGTGTAATTTTAATGCGTTTGATAATATTTTTTACTTTATTTTGTGATCATATACATTAATTTCTGTCACATACTGACATCACCTACTGAAATATCTAAATAGAAGAGAGCAACTCTTTTCGAACCGGTCATATCTAGTCAAATCTCTGTGGAACTTACGTCGAAAGGCGCAAATCGACTGTATGTCCCAAAGGTCCAGTGGTAAGAGTGAGACAGAATACCAAAATATCTTTCTTCTCTCTCTAATGGCGAGGCGCGGCTGTTCCTGCACCCGTGCACATTCCAGGTATTCTATAGTTCAATGCACGTACCATTGCGTTCTTTCAGCCGGAAGGCAAATCGGGCACCACCGCGTTGAGCAGAGCGCGATCCAGCGAAAAGTGAATCCAGGAGAGTTTGGGATTGACTCGTCGTCGTTCGTCGACGCGTAGAGTTATTTTTTTCGTAGGTTCGCGCTCAGCCATAGTTCAATTTTTCTTTCACAGAATAATTTTTTTTTTTTAATTATTCGTCACTCAGCAACAAACGATATTCATTTAAAAAAATTTTAGTACTTACTACGGATAGTTTTTAATATTTTGTCAACGGAATAGATGTGTCGTATTGGTTTATAATAGATATGGGCAAAATATATATTTCATAAATTTTGGTTTCAGTAACATTAATCTTTCTATGGTAGTAATAAATAAGAAAGTATATAATAAATGAAAATTATTGCGTATTATGCATTAACCGTGAAACAAGTAACAGGAGCTTCTTGCACTAGAACGTTCTGAGGGATCGTACTAACACGCGATTTTAATACACGACAGCGTACGTCAGGAAGAATTCGCTTGATCCGACGCGACAACGCCAACGGTGCGAATGTTTCTATGAGTTGTTCTTTATGATTTGTTTTCTAAATACAAGGTGACTAAATTGTGCATATATTCTAACAGTTCTTATCAAGTCCCATCACATTGATTTGAAACCTTTTTCTTACTACGCACGCTTAGTTTAACAACGCTATCCCCATTTCGAGAAAGAAGAAGGTGTTCCTTCTTTGGCAATGCACCATGCATACTGTACTCCATATGTACGTCTGTTCGCGATGGAACGAGTAAGCTAGTTCAAGTGGAATAGGGATAGCCGCGGGAGCGTGTGTGGGTGTAACTTCGATATTTAGAGGCGTCACAGAATTTATTATTTATCACAGCCGCGAACTTATTGTTGAACGGACTTCGTCAAATCACTCGTTACAAGACTGTGGTGCGTTGAGCACGTGGTGCGCCGTACGTCGTGTTCCCTAGTATTAACTGCTCTCAGAGAGCGGGGCCACGACTAGCTTTATCGCAAGCGACGAATCGCAGTCGTGGGTGACGGGAAAAAGGATAAATCCTCTGACCGAGAGAAGGACTCGCACGGGAAGACCGTTGCGGTCCGTGGAAAGGAAGGAATCCGAATGGTCGCCTAGTGCGCACGATGGGATTCGTCGCAGCAACCCAGAAGGAGAGTTTGCCGGAGAAGGAAAGCTTCGGTTCAGTAATGGAACTCGAAGGAAGGCTTCGGTTCAGTAATGGAACTCGAAGGGAACACAACGTATAATAGAGGTGGAATAACGCAGATTCTCACCTTGAGAAACCAAGATGGCTACTCTCTCGAAAGGGCCACGACGCACGACGGCACACATGTGTTGATCTCTCAACGGACGGAAGAAGACGACGCAGGAAGAAGGAAGCGGGACATGCCCCCGCTGATCCTTCATTAGTCACGCACGTAAACGGCGGATGGCGTTACTGATAGTCCGCAACGCCAATCAGCGGAAAGTCGCAACATACGCTACACGCCACAGTCCTATTGTATACGCGCGTGGTAACGCAAATTAGCCTTAAAACTAAACTATATAAAAGTAGGCCGCTGCCTATACGCAAACGGCTCCCGCTACGCGCAAGTAGCGAGGCAAACGCGCCAACGACTTTAAATCCCCAACAGCGTCCATTGTCGCATTCTGCCCACGAAATGTCGCAACGTGCATATTGTCGAAGAAGGCATGATAAAAGACGACAATAATAGCAAAAACTCTGTCAATGGAAAACCGAAACTCACTTTGTCCCGCTCCCTACTAATTGAAATATCTGAAAAGTCAAACCATTCTGAGGGCGTATTTTACGTACTTACTGCAAATTATTTCCCCGGGACTCTAACTGACTTTTCCAATGTCATTTATTCGTCATTATTTTGCAACCAATTGTACGATATGTATTACTTTTAAATGCACATGTACAGAAAAGAAATGAGAGCATTTTGGCCCCCAGCGGGGGGGCCGCCACACAAAAATACAATGTCAACATTAGTATGAAATAAAATGACCAAAAAAAAAATGTTCTCATTTCTTTTCTAATCCTTACTTCCACAGCGTGGGGCAGTAACTCTGTCCACCTTCAATATCTCCGTCGTTCAAAGTGGACAGAGGTATTGCGGCACGCTGTATGATTATTATCATAAAATGTGGTACAATAGGGCTATAGGCGACAGTTGTTTGAGATTGGAGATTGTAGGGAGTAGGTGCGGGTTGACTGGGTACAGTCACCAGAGCGTAGTAAATTACGGAGAGCACTGCAATGTCCACTAACACAATGTCAGATGGCGATATTATAATTGTAAGCAGCGACTAGTGTCACTAGCGGCGACACGAGACTCGCGACACCTCTAGGCAATTAGCAAAACCGTATCACTCGGCGATCACTTCCTGTATAAGTAAGACGCGAACGAGACGCATGTGCTCGCTCCGTTTGTAAAATCCCGATAAAGTAAATACACATTGAGTAATAAACCAAGAGTAAAACTACACTGCAAAATAATAACCCTAACAGGTTATGGGCCCAGGCCAGTAAAAAGTAAAAGCAGAAAGTAATAACTAATAAGTGGATCGAACGGATTTCGATACGCAAGTGAAAAACGTGGTCGTGAAAAGTAAAGAAAATGGCTGCAAACGACAAGGACGAATCAGTGCAAATCGAAAAGCTAGTGGATGGATCAAACTTTCAGATGTGGAAATTTCAAATAGTTATTTTGTTCAAGTCGAAGAGTCTGTACGAAATTGTACAAGGAGAAAAAGTAATCACGGAAAGCTCTACGCAAAAGGAGAAAGACGAATGGACGCTAAAGGATGCTAAGGCACAAAGAATGATTATTACAACTGTACACAAGACGCCTCTAACACATCTACTAAACTGTGAGTCTTCAAAAGAAATGTTTGATAAAATTATTTCGATATATGAGAGAGATACTGAACAACAGAAATGCTCTCTTCTACAAGAATTCTTTAACTCTACATTTCAAAAGAACGACGTAGCGACTCATATAAGCACGTTAGAAAGCCTAGCATACAGACTAAACGCACTGAATCAACGAGTAGACACGACGATGCTCATAACTAAAATATTAGCCACATTGCCTAGTCAATACAGACATTTTGTTAGCGCATGGGAATCCACGACAGCCAGCGAGAGAACGATAACCAACCTAACCGCGAGACTACTAACCGAGGAAAGCAGATTAAATTCACAGGAAATTCAAGAACAAGCTGCATTCAAAACGACCGTCAAAAAATGGCATAAAAGTGATAGCCCAAATCAAATCCAACGACAATATAAGAGCGGATTGCGTGAGCTGCAGTGCTACAAATGTGGACGAAAAGGACACTTTGCAAGAAACTGCCGAAGCTCAACACCGAAGGACCCTCAAAATTGCGGCATATGCGGAAAAATGAATCATGCAGAGAAAGATTGTTATTTTCGTAAAAATCAAAACGCCGTGAGCGGGGACAATAAAACAGCAAAGGTATGTTTCTTAACAACTAATATTAAACAAAATGACTGGATCGTAGACTCGGGCGCCTCGAACCACATGGCGAGAAATAGCGACCTACTAGACGACCTACAACCAGTAAATATTGACATTGGTACGGCAAAACAGTCCGTCACAATGAAAGGCGAAGCCGTCGGGAACATGGAAACCGAAACGTGCACACTAAGAAATATTATATTGGTCCCCGAATTAACGAATAACTTATTATCAGTAAAAGCAGTTACAGAGAACAACGGCGAAGTAAAATTTACTAAAAACAAAGTCGAAATACTGAAGGATGAGAAGACTATACTGGAAGGAAGACAAAACAAAGACGGATTATACGTTATAGAAGCCTCAGGAATAAATAAAACGAATGCATTATTGACAAGAAATGAAGAAACTGAAAAATGGCATCGGAAATTAGGACATCTAGGATTTAAAAACATGAAGAAATTAACCGACATAAGCAGAGGTATGAAGTTGTCACCCATCAATATAGAAAATCGCGAACTTTGCGAGGTATGCGTGAAAGCAAAACAGACGCGCAAACCGTTCATGTGCGAACGAGAGAAATCGAAGAGACCGCTAGAAATAATACACAGCGATGTGTGCGGCCCAATAGAACCAAGTACTTGGGACGGAATGAAATACTTTATAACTTTTCTTGACGATTATACGCATTTTTCAGCAGTATTTCTAATGACAGCTAAAGGTGAAGCAGCGGAGACAACAAAAATGTACCTAAAACAATGCGAATCAAAATGGAACACAAAAGTAGTTAAATTAAGATGCGACAACGGAAAAGAATATGCCAACAAAGATTTACAAACCTGGTGCCGAAACAATGGAACTATCATGGACTTTACGATTCCATATACACCTCAATTAAACGGCAAGGCCGAAAGGCTAAACCGAAGTATTATGGACAAAGCAAGAGCTCTACTGATAGACTCAGGGATGAATAAAAACATGTGGGGTGAAGCAGTGAGAACCGCAGCATACCTGCTAAACCGAAGCCCTACTGAAACGAGCAACAAAACACCTGCGGAAAACTGGCTCGGAAAAGTACCCAATTTATCGAACTTACAAATCTTTGGTAGCGACGCCTACGCAAAGCAACTGGGATACACAAAAAAACTAGACGAAAGAAGCAAAAAGTATACCTTTATAGGATACTCTACATGCGGCTATCGACTATGGGATAAAGAGAAAAGAAAAATAATAAATGCAAGAGATGTCATCTTTGGAAATATAGCAATATCTGAGAATCAAAAGGAAACTAAAACAAAACTACCTATAAGCACAGGTGAGACTAACGACGAAAACGAATCAGAAACCAGTCAAGACGAAGAAATTGAAAATCCAGAACAAGAACATGAAGAACCTGAAGAAACAGAACAAACATTAAACACAGAAGAAGAAGATAGAAGAGCTACCCAGGAGACTCCAAGAAGAAGCACAAGGGAAAGCAAACTCACCGAAAGATATGGTAACTATTATGTACATCTAACATATCAAGAAGCAGTCAATGGACCTGATGCAATGAACTGGAAAGCTGCCATACAAGAAGAAAAAGAAGCGCTAGAAGCCAATAAAACATGGACTCCCCTAGACACCAGCCAAATCAAAAACAAAAGAATTCTAAGTACCAAATGGGTCTTCCGAATAAAAGAAGATGGAAGATATAAAGCTCGCTTGGTAGTCAGAGGATGTGAACAAGAAAAAGGGATAGATTACGAGGAAACATACAGTCCCGTAATAAATTCAAGTGCATTGAGATTGATCATGGCTCTATCAACCCATAAGGACTATCAAATAATAAAATTTGACATCAAAACCGCTTTTTTGTATGGACACCTAGACGAGGAACTCTACATAAAACTACCGGAAGGATTTCAAGAAACGAACGGAGTGTGTAAATTGCAAAAAGCACTTTATGGCCTCAAGCAAGCACCAGTCAAATGGAATCAACGATTTAAAGATTTTCTAACTCGAAACCGATTCAAATCAATTCCCTCAGAACAATGTATTTTTAAACTAAACAATGAATTCGTGATACTAGCAATATATGTAGACGACGGAATTTTAATCAGCGAAAACACGCAAGCATCGAACTATCTTATGCAACAGCTAAGCAAAGAATTTGAGGTAAAAATCAGCGAAAACTTTGAGAACTTTTTAGGGATAAATGTAAGAAGGGAAAAGAATACAGTAGAACTTAATCAAACAAACTATGTCGAGCAACTGCTCCTAAAATACAAAATGGAAAATTCGAAACCAGTATACACACCTATCGTAAGTAAAGAAAGAGAAATGAAAGAAGACAACAACGGAACAGGTAATGACTTTCCTTACAGACAATTAACAGGCAGTTTACAATACTTATCAACTAAAACTCGCCCCGATATTTCATTTGCTCTAAACTATGTAAGTAGATTTATGGAAAATCCAACAAGCGAAGATATAATTAATGTAAAACGTATTCTAAGATATTTACAGGGCACAAAAGACCTAGGAATAAGATACACAGGCAACGACAGCAAAATTGGTGAATTAGTCGGATACTGCGACTCAGACTATGCAGGAGATACAGCTACGAGAAAAAGCACCACAGGATACACTATAATGTACGGGAACGGCCCGATCAGCTGGTGTTCTCGTAAGCAACCAATAGTAGCAATGTCCACTACAGAAGCCGAATATATAGCTGCAGCGGAATGTTGCAAGGACTTAATATATCTAAAGAACATACTGGAAACGTTAACCAATAAGAAACAAAAGGCAAAACTCTTAATGGACAATCAAAGCGCGATTAGTTTAATTAAGAACGGCATCGTTCATCGTAGAAGTAAACACATAGATGTAAGGTACCATTATATAAGCGAAATTTACAATGAAGGTCTGATAGATATAGAATATTGCCCTACGGAACGACAAATAGCAGACATACTTACGAAACCACTTGTCAAAGAAAAATTCGAAAGACTAAGAGATAAATTGTTAGGTATAGACTAAGAACTGTTCAACTTACAATTAAGGGGAGGTGTCAGATGGCGATATTATAATTGTAAGCAGCGACTAGTGTCACTAGCGGCGACACGAGACTCGCGACACCTCTAGGCAATTAGCAAAACCGTATCACTCGGCGATCACTTCCTGTATAAGTAAGACGCGAACGAGACGCATGTGCTCGCTCCGTTTGTAAAATCCCGATAAAGTAAATACACATTGAGTAATAAACCAAGAGTAAAACTACACTGCAAAATAATAACCCTAACACACAACCGTCTTTTTATTGGTCACTTAGATATTAACTTAATACGAGATAACGAGTAGGGTTTAGTGTAGATAAAACTTGCCGACCGCGGGACTTTATTCCACTAACTTATATGTACAGGAGAAGAAACAAAAAAAAAAAAAGAAAAGGTGCTCCTACTTGCGATTTTCTATACGGTACAGTAACGGGAAGGAAGGAGGAGGCTCGCCTAAGGCGGACCGTTAGGCGAAGTACCTCGGTATAGACGGAGGCAAGAGAGTCGGACACTCCGTACTCGACTTGCCTTTGGGATTTCGGAAGGAACGAGGACGACTGCAAAAAGGGCGCGCGCGGGGATACGCCGCCGCAGCCGCCAAGGAAGGAAGGTGTAGCTCGGATTTATACGATGATTATAGCTGAGGTTTAAACGCTACCTGAGTAGTCGACACTGTTCTGATTCGGATCTCTACTTTTGAGAGAACACGAGGAACGCACGTTAACTTTTTGAACTCCGCAAATACCCGATACACGTGGTGTGATTTAGAGGTCGAAACCGATTCTGACCCGAGGTAACGATTATTAAACGCGCGTGCTTAGTCACTCCCGCCACTCTCGCCTACTTAAGCCAATTAGCCAATTAGTGACGACTGTCCTGATTCGGATCTCTACTTTTGAGAGAACACGAGGAACGCACGTTAACTTTTTGAACTCCGCAAATACCCGACACACGTGGTGTGATTTAGAGGTCGAAACCGATTCTGACCCGAGGTAACGGTTATTAAACGCGCGTGCTTAGTCACTCCCGCCATTCTCGCCTACTTAAGCCAATTAGCCAATTAGTGGCGACGGTAATTATACGACCAATGCGCGCGTTAAACTAAATCGGGCTTAAGGCGTCACGCGCATTGTGTACACGCGTGACGAAAATACTACGTCGAAGGTGGCGTGCGGATGAGCCTTTCGGCGAGGCGCCAATCCCGAACAACGGTTGACGTTAAAAAACCGAACGCGCTAGACGTGGCACCTCATGGGTGGCGTGGAACTCCACATATCTGAAATTATATAAAGTACAACCTTACATACGCATTTGCATTTGTCGGGTGCAGCGTTGCACTTTTCAATAGAATGAAGTCTCGTAGAAGATAGATATTACGATTCCATTGAACCGTTTCCTCTATAATTTTGTCTAATACTTACTGTTTACAGGAAAAAAGCTGACTAGCGCAACCTGTGGACCCTGTACATGTGCATTTAAAAGTAATACATATCGTACAATTGGTTGCAAAATAATGACGAATAAATGACATTGGAAAAGTCAGTTAGAGTCCCGGGGAAATAATTTGCAGTAGGTACGTAAAATACGCGCTCAGAATGGTTTGACTTTTCAGATATTTCAATTAGTCGGGAGCGGCACAAAGTGAGTTTCGGTTTTCCATTGACAGAGTTTTTGCTATTATTGTCGTCTTTTATCATGCCTTCTTCGACAATACGCACGTTGCGACATTTCGTGGGCAGGATGCGACAATGGACGTACATATGGATTACAGTATGTATGGTGCATTGCCAAAGAAGGAACACCTTCTTTCTCGAAATGGGGATAGCGTTGTTAAACTAAGCGTGCGTAATAAGAAAAAAGTTTCATGAATATATGCACAATTTGGTCACCTTCTATTTAGAAAACAAATCATAAAGATCAACTCATAGAAACATTCGCACCGTTTGTGTCGTCGCGTCGGGTCAAGCAAATTCTTCCTGACGTACACTGTCGTGTGTTAAAATCGCGTGTTAGAACGATCCCTCAGAACGTTCTAGTGCAAAAAGCTCCTGTTACTTGTTTCACGGTTAATGCATAATACGCAATAATTGACAATTATTATATACTTTCTGTAGCGTAGGCATAAGAGCGAGCGACGGCGAAGGAGAGGGGGTAGTATGTAGGCAACATGTATCTGTGTGTGTGTGTGTGTGTGTGAGTATGAGTGACCGGGCACCTGTCCGGAGGAAGGCGCTGAGTGACAGCGCCGCAGCCAGTCTAATAAAGAGCCTTGATTAGCGAACACGTGTTTGGGTACTTGACCTGCTGTAAACATTACACTTTCTTATTTATTACTACCATAGAAAGATTAATGTTACTGAAACCAAAATTTATGAAATATATATTTTGCCTATATCTATTATAAACCAATACGACACATCTATTCCGTTGACAAAATATTAAAAACTATCCGTAGTAAGTACTAAAATATTTTTAAATGAATATCGTTTGTTGCTGTGTGATGAATAATTAAAAAAAATTTATTCTGTGAACAGAAAATTGAACCATGGCTGAGCGCGAACCTACGAAAAAAATAGCTCTAACGCGTCGACAAGCGACGACGAGTCAATCCCAAACTCTCATAGATTCACTTTTCGCTGGATCGCGCTCTGCTCAACGCGGTGGTGCCTGATTTGCCTTCCGGCTGAGAGAACGCAATGGTACGTGCGATGCCTTATGCCAGTGCGGTCCAAGAAAGTGCCCCGGGGCATTTTCGGTTCCCCCACCGCGCTACCGTTACTATGGAGACGAGTGACGCATGGTAGAACGCATGATCAGTGTACCCAAGTGTTGGCAGAGAACCGTGAGGCGCGTGGGGCGAGAGCAGTAGCGGCCAGTAGCGGCGCGCTCAGCGCCCCATACACAGATGCGATGCATGCATATAATATACACTTTGCTCCTTTTTTCCGTTAAACTCGATGGGAGAGTGTTCGCGTTGCTACATGCAACGGAACAGTTGCTCATCAGTTTCTTCTTCGCAGCGTTTGCAGTAGGAAGTCTTACCGGAGCAGCCAAAGAAGATTCAAAGGATATTCGTGATATTTTACAGTTTTATTATTATATAAGTTTAAGGTTTAAAATCATAAGTATAAACATAAGATAAACCATGTCGGAACTAACAACGCGGCAAAAACGAATTTCTGCTCGCGAAGAAGACTATTTAGTCGTTGAAACCGGAGAAAATGCCGCAACATGCGTATTGTGCGGTACAACGCTCGCGTGTAAAAAATATAATATCGTGCGGCATTATTTGAGATACCACAAGGAATGTAGTAATTATTCTAAAGAAAAGCGGCGTGAGATAGTTTGTAACGTACCGCGCCGCCAACCAGCGCCGAGCGCCGCCGAGCGCCGCCGAGCGCCGCCGACCAGCGCTGTGGCCCATGACGTCGTGCCTGCCTGCCTGCCTGCCGTGACGTCAGCATGCAGCGCCCAAATAGTGACGTACCCAATACAGTGACGTGCTCCCCAACAGTGACGCGCCCGAATCCAGCGACGCGCTCGCGTGAGCGCCGAACACCCGAACTTAGCGACTGCATGGCGACTGCATGGTAACGGCATAGCAACGGCATAGCGACGGCGTAGAAATCACGTGCACAGCGAGTGCATAGGGACGGTTGGGAACGTGCGATTCCCCGAAAAGTGTACCCCACCGCGATGCCCTACTTCCTCACATCTCAGGACCCCTTGCCTAAGGTCAATTCATATAAAAGAGCGCTCATCCAGGGCTCTTCAGTTCAGACAGCTACAGAAGAGACCATGCAAGGGTCTGCATCAGTAATTCCCGAGCGTGTTAAAAAGTTAGAAAAAGTGTATCCAGGATCACTAAGTGTCACTTCGCTGTTTGTTCTCACTGCAAGGAGCAACCTGTGCGTTTTTCGCGCGTCTCTAGTTTACTCTAGTCTAGTTTAAATTCAAAGTCCGGCAGCTGCGGGAAAGATTGTCTTTCCGCTGACCGAGATTTTTAGCAAGAAATAACTTATACGTATTCCGAGCAGTCTTTAGTGTTAGTCGTTCTGCCACACGTAAAAGTGTGTAGGTTTAGTTCTCGTTTAACGCTCAATTTCCTTCAAACCAAAAACAGTCTAGTCAATTATCGTTTTCTGTAAATGTTAACGTGTCGTATTCTAGTCGTATTATTTGAGATAGTAGTTAAATTATCGTTGTGTGTCTTATATTTAACTGCTTTTTTGTGTATTTATCTTATTCAATATACATATTCTATTTATATGTTTTCCACAATTCTTTGCCATAGCGTTGTTTAATCGCCTAGAACTCGAATCCTACGAACACGGTTTCCCTTTACCGCTCAAGGGAACCAACGAGCCTAACAGAAAATACCAAATCCACCTTCCTCAAAGCTGCGCAAGGGGTGCCGCGGTGAAACACACGTTAAGGCCCTTGTCAGCTATCCTCTCGAGTTTGCTCGTCCAGGGTGCCGCGGTGAAACACACGTTAAGGCCTGGGCAGCGACTCAAAAACCGAATTGACCGAAGGGTGCCGCGGTGAAACACACGTTAAGGCCGGAGGCAATTTTCCTAACCCCCTTTCTCCTCCTTTCGACCAGCGAGACGTATTTCCGCAAGGGAGTACGAGGAGCTGATAGAGAGGCATCACAAAGGGTGGCGACGTGCAGGGTGTCGCGGTGAAACACACGTTAAGGCCTGTACCTAGCTGCTCACTCCTCTCACGTATATTTCTTTTCCTATCGGCACTGACAAATAATCCTCACCACGTCAGGCCGTGGCTCGTAACAAGTTAAGGCATGGAAAGAAAAACGGGAAAATGGGTGTTCGACCGCGACAAGCACATCTCGCGTCGAAACCGTTACAGCTGCGTCTGCCTGTACCTTGCAGAGTACGACAGCTTCGTATGCTGTAACGCTCGAAATTCTTCGGAGTAAAAAGTCCTTCAGGGACGGAGAATTTGTAAAAAATTCTGCCATCGCAATGGCAA
This sequence comes from Priocnemis perturbator, assembly GCA_963942575.1. Taxonomy (NCBI): domain Eukaryota; kingdom Metazoa; phylum Arthropoda; class Insecta; order Hymenoptera; family Pompilidae; genus Priocnemis; species Priocnemis perturbator. The sequence goes on along the minus strand of OZ012649.1, from coordinate 1,723,137 downwards.
AAGCTTTCGGTTATAATTTAGCTGCGGATCACTTTAAAAGTGTTTCATTATCTCACCAGACGGTCTCCAGACGGGTCGATGACATTGATAGTTTTTTGGTAAAACAATTACGTACACTTATCGAAAAGTGTACATACTACTCGCTTTGTTTAGACGAAAGTACGGATGTAAATGACGTTAGTCAACTTGCCATTTTCATTCGTACCGTGGATCAAAATTTTGCTATAAACGAAGAATTGCTCGCCTTAGTCGCATTGCACAACACGACGTAAGGTGAAGACATATATGCCGCGTTGATATCACAGATGGATAAATTTGGAATTTCGTTTGAAAAATGTACATCAATCGTAACCGATGGAGCGCCGTCAATGAGTGGGACCAAAAAGGGATTGATCGGTCAATTGAGTCCAAATTTAATAAATTGTCGCGTCTTGCACTGCGCCATACACCAGGAAGTGTTATGCGCAAAATCTTTAAGACATTCGTATGCCATGGCACTCGTAACAAGAGTGATTAATCTTGTTAGGGGCGGCACTCACTCTCTCACACATCCAAAGCTCCAATTATTTTTGAAAGAACATAATGCAGCTTTCGACGATTTGCGAATGCATTGCGAAACTCGGTGGCTAAGTGCGGGCAAATCATTAGAACGATTTTTTGCAGTTCGTAAGGAACTAATTATATTCCTTAAAACTGAAATTAAAGTAGATATAGCATTTACGATTAAAGAATTAGAAAGCCCCGAATTTTTATGTGTATTAGCTTTTCTAACAGACATGGCTTCTTACCTGAACAATTTCAATTTAAATTTGCAAGGTAAGAAGCAAAATATTGTTCAATTGTTCGGTCATATCAGCAGTTTCAAGAAAAAACTTGCATTATTCGCAGCGCAATTAGAAAAAGAAAACTTATCTCATTTTCCGCGATGTGTAGAAATTAAGTCAGAATTTCCGGAAATGGATTTTACATCTTTCCAAAAAAATGTAAATGATATTGCCCGGGAATTTGATAGTAGATTTAAAGATTTTGAATTATTAAGCAAAGAAATGCATTTATTCGCGAATCCATTAACAGCCAATGTCGAGGATCAGGACATTGATTTTCAATTAGAATTGTGCGACTTGCAAACTGATCCCTATTTAGCTGCCTCCAAAGAAATCGACGAACACTTTTTTAAATTGCTGCCTGCGGATAAATACCCCAAGTTACGCGATTTTAGTTTAAAAATTCTATCAATGTTTGGTTCCACGTACACTTGTGAAAGTGGAGTTTCGGCAATGAAACAAATTAAAACAAATTCTAGAAATTCGTTAAACGACAAATCTTTAGCCAGCGCGTTACGTGTTAGTTTAACAAATATTCCGATCGATATATCGAACATAATTAGCAACAAATAATGTTTATATAGACGGGAACAATTGAGCAGTCTGTTTTGTGTTCGAATTTTTTTATTGTTGAATCTATTGTGTGTGTATTTATATTGCGTTTTTTGTTTAATTTATAATATGTATTTTATGTTACGTTTTTTGTTTAGTTTATATATTTTAGCCCGCAGCTCGGCCCATTTCAGCCGCCTGCCAAGAGGGGGAGCCATCCAATATTTTGGAATATTTTTATATTTTTAAACATGAGTGTTTTAGATTTTTTAATTATTATCATTACGTTTTCTTTACAGCGTCGGTTAATTCACTTCTTTTTTTTTTATTAGGCTACGTGCAGCTCGGACCTTTTCAGCCACCTGCCAAGATGGGATCATCAAATATTTTGGAAATTTTTTTTATTTTTAAAGATGAGTGTTTTAGATTTTTTAATTATTATCATTACGTTTTCTTTACAGCGTCAGTTAATTAACATTTTTTTTTTATTAGACCAACGTGCATGTGGTTGCGGTTTAGGAGCTGCGAGAATCGCATTGAGAGCTTCCTTTAACCCTCGGATACCCACGATTGGTCAATTTGTCCCGAAGCCTGAAGAACGTCAACCCATTTTTTGAGCAAAATGAAAAATGTCGCCTACGTACATTTTAGCAACGTTGCAATATATTTTAAACGTTGACAATTTGTTTATAAATAGTTTACATTTTTTACAAAATAAATTTTTTTTCCGACATCTTCGTCAGTGTTTTATAAATGAAATGGGTTAGACGTAGTAATCTAACTATTTTCGACTAATTTCCGCAGCATTTATTTCCAGGATTGATATCTATAGCACATAATCTAATAATTATAACAATAATGTTGGTGTTACGTGGACGCGTTGAATTTAATTTGACGTTCTCGTCTCACATACATCTATACAAATAATGAAGTCTATGAATTTAAATTGTCGGATTGCCGTTCTGTAGGATGGGTCAGAATGAGGAGACTACGGCAATTTAGCGCGAAGTGTTTGGTATATATAATACTATCCGAGCAGAGGGCCCGACAGAACCCTTTTTTCTCTAAATGTAGCACGTACCTTAAGCGAGATTTAATGCGCATGCGCGAGAAAGTGTCCTAACGGTAACACTGGCGTGTCGCTCGCGCTGCGCCGGTAGGATACGGGATCGGGGGTCCGATTGCTTCCAGCTAGTAGAGGGGGAAGCAGCCGCGTGAGGGGCCCCACCCGTGGACCGCACTGCCTTATGCGAAATCTGGCACCACTGTCACCGGCCTGTGTGCGGAACGAAGATGCGACGCCGCGACTGCATGTCGAACAAAGACGCAACGCGCGATGTTGGTTGAAAGCAGTGATCTCAGAAGTGGCATCCTGCCGCATCGCGGCACGCGTGGTGGGGGAAGGCGACCGTTGTATGCGTGCCGTGTCCGTGAGCGCTGCGCGCGCACCGTACGTAGACAAGGAAGGAGCTATGCTTTTCGTCTTTCTTCAACCAATGTAGAGAAAAATGACGTCAGAAGCTGCGCGCGCACCCAATAGAAAGAGACACAGAATTATGCTCCGTCTTCTTTCCACCACGATCGCACACACGCGCTTCGTTCGGCATGCGACAGCGGTACCGAATTTACCTTTCGGCTGAGCGTAAGCCGGCTGAAATTGTCAAAAATGCACTTGTACCAAATTTATCTCGCAAGGCGTCATTCGATAGGGGATGAAAAGAAAAACGCTCTATGCCAAGTTTCAACCCTCTATCTCCATCAGAAGGGTAATTATAGGGGAAATAAAAAAATCAGTTTTTGACACATTTTTCGTATTTAGCGGCGCGGAAAAATTCTGAAATAATTTGAGAATATTCAGAACATGTGAATTTATGGTTGGGAATTTTTGCAGATTTTTGTCTAGCAAATCCTAAGCATAAAAAATCAGAAGCCCCCCAAAAACACGAAAAATTCCAATTACGTGTTGAAATTTCCGACCCACAGAATTTTTATAAATGCTGTAGTGATGTATTGGCATGAGTAGTAATACCAATTTGTTTTAGATTTTTTGGTAGTATGCGTCGTAGTTCAAATAAATAAAAACCGATATTTACGACATATTTCGTGTAATAACTTATTGAATACTACAAATAATTGCGTTTTCTTGATATTGCCAGTCAGTTATACGATGCTCTATGTTTTTGTATGCGAGAGAGCAATGTACAAATAAAGGGAATTAAATTATTTCGAGTTTATTGAAAGTCTGTGTGCACAGTATGTATTTTGAAAAATATTAAACTGTAAACAAACAGAACGAGTTGCTCGTTGGTTAAGCTACACCCGCCTGCGACATCGTTAGACACATTTTTTTTCTTTCTAACAACTACACGACGGTAAGCGATATTCACTTACAAGTATTTTAAACATACTTCTATAATTTTTAACTGTATTGTGTATGAAATATATATGCACGCATCGCATTATTTATGTAATCTTTACTTATATTATATCACCCAATGAAGCTTCCAATGCGTGTCATGCATTCGAACACAGGAACATTCTACGAATCTACTAGTATAAGTATTTTATTCTCCAAATATAAATTTTCACGTGGTCTTCCATGCCACCCATGAGGTGCCACGACTAGCGCGTTCGGTTTTTGATTGTGGACCTTCGCCAGTAGCCCTATTGTACCACATTTTTAATTTATTAAATTACTTATTTATTAAATCTTTTCCGATGAAAAATGTCTGCTCTATCGTGTAGTGTCATTGGAATTCACGTCGGAGTCACCGATTTTTCCAAAAATTGAAAAACATCTCGAAAAATAGGTGCGCGAAACGTGTCTTATCCATTTTAACTAATGTTTAAACATGTTTGCAAGTTTAAATTATTAAAAGTGTTTGATATCGCTTTATTCAGAAAAGTCTGGAGAATTTTTTGCAACAAATGAAAATTGTCTACCTTGTAAACCTATGGCCTGAGTGCTGTTCAAAGTCGAAAAAAGGCTGTTTATTTTCAAAATTGAATTACTGAAAATCTCGAGCTAATTTTCAAAAACGGGTTTCACATTCGTTTTCAGCGGATCAGGATTAGTCGAAAGTGGCTATTTTCGTTTAGAAGGTAATTGTAGTGTTGCCCTGTGAAATAGAAGAATATCTCGAAAAAGAGTTGCGGAAAACGTCACTGATCAATCTTAGTTAATGTTTAAACATGTTTGCAAGTTTAAATTTTAAAAGTGTTTGATACCGTTTTATTCGGAAAAGTCTGGAGAATTTTTTGCAATCAATAAAAATTGTCCAACTTGTATACTTACGGCCTGATTGTTGTTCAAAGTGGAAAAAAGGCTGTTTTTTTTTCAAAATTCAATTACTCAAAATCTCGAGCCAATGTTGAAAAACGGGTTTCAGATTCGTTTTCAGCGGGTCAAGATTAATCGAAATTGGCTATTTTCGTTCAAGAGGCAAAAAAAAAGTCCAATTTTGTTGTCCAGTGTAATTGAAAAAAAATGGTTATTTTCTCTATTTGTATATACACTTTGTATTAATATGATAAGTATATGCAATTTCCCTGGAACTCATTTTATTGTAATTTTCAAATTCTATTGTATGGGGGCGCTGAGACATAATTATGCACAAAGGTGCCTCTGATTCAGGGGGCGGCACTGCTTGCAACCATATAAAAGTAGAGTCCTTTTTGTTCAAAACTCACTGTCAGAACGGGTACGAGTCCCCTTCGTAGCAAAACTAGTATAAGTAACAATTCGCCTAGCATTTGGTAACTAGTAGTCTGTAAGTAGCTTTAATTTCAAATTCATTTCAATAATTACCATTCTTTCATTGTATATATTTTACATTCTTTCAATACACTGTCACCGTACAAATTTAATGAACGCGTAGTGAAGTGCTCTCGTGAGCACGGCCCGTCAGTGGTGACGGAGTCTGACGGGTCTGTGGCCTTCTCTGCTGCGGCGGTGGTGCAATGCCGGTTCTCCTGGTCGCAGCACGGCCGGGTTCGCTCCTTGCGGGAGATTTCTTACGATACTCGTGCAGGAGTGGGCGGTAGGGAGGCGTGTGATGAGCGTTAGTTTTATGCTGTAATGTACTGTGGTATATTCTGTCCTTGTTGTATACAGTGTTGTTGTACAATGTTTGTAGTTTCGCTCGCTGGTGTCGTCGTATAATCGCGGCGCGGTTATCGGCGCGACGCGTTCGGCCACTATTATCGGCCACGGAGAGTGTCGTCGTTCGTCGTGTCCTTTTCTTGTGGTAGGAAAGCGCGAACCAAGCGAACTCCTCGCCGGTGCCGAGAGCGGGTGAGAGTTCCTTGGCCACGGGGTGGGCGGTTTTCTACTGTTTGTGTGGTGAACTTTGCATCAGTCTGGCCGGTGCCAAGAGCGGAGAGACTGATCGTAGCCACCGGGTATTGCGGAGTAATGTATGTAATTGTAAACGAAACAAGCGTGGCCTTGACCGGTGTGTGGGCGGGGTAGGCCACCTTGTCCGTCAGGTAAGTTGGAAGTGTTTTAGGTGAACGAAAGCGAGCGTGGCTGTAGCCGGTACTTGAGCGGGGTCAGCCACCTCGTCCGTTGGATATTGGCAGGTTTATTGATAGTAGGTGATCTCAAAACGTCGTGCTTCTACTGCGTTTACTTATACTAGTTGCGATGCAATAAACTATCGTCTTCTTTCGGGCGATACCGATACGGCGCGGCGTGAGTCAAAGTGATTGTCGGGCCCGTCTTTAGCGGAGTCTTCCGAAATACGTGATTTCCACGCGGCGGTCTTTACTGTCGCGGTCTCTGGGCTTCGCAGCGCGTCAGAGGCTTAGAGGTCTCCGGGCTTGTCAGCGCGTCGGAGATTGTGATCGAATATCGATAACTGACAGCCCGGACGCGGCGCCTTTTATACCCGAGCCGCATGAGGGGAGGTATGTCGATCTATGATGGGAAGTACCGTTAGGTCCTTCCCCTCATGTGCTCGGGCATGATTAGGTCGGTAAGGGAGTACCGCTTCCCTCGCCTTACCGACCACGCGGTGTCTGTGCGTACGCGGCCTACTCCTACTGTCGCCGCCGGGCGCGCGCCGGTGCGATCTCCTTGGGCCGGCGCGGGGTTCAAAGTCTGTACGGTCACAATGCCCTCCCCTGCTCGCAAGACGCGCGGTCATACGGAAGTTACATGGCCGTCGATTTGCGAGAACTATGTGGTCTTTGCACGTCGCGATCCTTTGTTACCGTACCTTTTTCGATATCGTCCTTATTGTCAACGCAGTCTATATCACTCAGACACTGTTCTTGACGCGGATGCCTACTTAATTTCTATCGGGCACTTGTTTGTCGCGGGTGTTGCCTCACTTCTCCTCGGGCGCGGTTTTATCGCGGACGCCTACTTAATTTCTATCGGGCGCGGTTTTATTTTCGCGGACGCCTGCTTTATTTCTTTCGGGCGCTGTTTAGTCGCGGACGCCTACTTCACTTTGATCGGGCGCGGTTTTTTATCGCGGACGCCTGCTTCACTGTGATCGGGCGCGTTTCTATCGCGGACGCCTGCTTCATTTTTCTCGGGCGCAGTTTGATCGCGGACGCCTACTTTATTCCTTTCGGGCGCGGTTAGATTTTCGGATGCCTACTTAATTTCTATCGGGCGTATTTCGGTCGCGGGCGCCTGCTTCGCTTTGATCGGGCGCGCGTTCGTGCACTATTTTACGCGCACCTGCCTGCTCACCCGAGTTCAGGCATATTCATCACTGCACTCGCACTGTTTCTCGCCGCCGGGATGCGTTGGAGTTCCCTTTTGAGTCCCAGTGGGTCGGTGGGGTCGAGCATCGGGATCTCGACAGGGCCGTCCTTCCTCCGTCCGATGCTTTTCCGGGGTCCCCTCCGTCTCCCGCGCTGTTCCGCCCGCCTCCGTTTGCTAGCGAGGATGATCTCGTCTTCCTCCTCGGCTTCGCTGAGGGTTGGGTCGTCCCCGAAGCATTCTCGGAACCGTCGTTTTATGCGCAGTTCGGAGCTTGTTTCGGCCTGCTTCGGGCCCGTTGCTGCCGGCTTCGGTTGGACTGCGGTGATGTTTTGCCGGGTCACCTCCAGGTTCGGCCGTGTCGTTGTCTGCTCGGGTGTGGCATGGATGGTTTGCCGTCGTAATTGTTCTCGTATCAGCTCGACGTCATCCCGCACTCGGCTTGGTCCCTCCGCGGCATTTTTCGTCTGCGTCCTTTTTGACGCTGTCGTCGCTCGGGCTTGCGTACCGCGACCCTGGGCGAATGCTGCGCCTTGGGGAGCTGGTTCCCATTTCCTTGGCCGCAACGTCTTTAATTGGTGTGGAGCCGGTTCTTTGTAGTAGAAGTTCATCCCAGTCTGCGTCGTCCGGGATATCATCCGCCACGCGGGGTAGGTTTGTACGGCGATCGTTCGTTTGCCTTCCATGCTGTTCCGTGAACTGCTCGTTATGGAATGATCGAGATCTTCTTAGTTTGCTCGGTTGTTGATGACCTGCTCGATCGTCCGGAACGTGTCTCATGGTACTAATTGTTTTCAACGTAACGCTTGAGGTCGTCGGTGTGATATGTCCCTTTCACGGTGTGAGTGTCGGGGTCTTCGAGGACGAACGTCGCTGGTTCCTTTTTCTGTCGGATGATATACGGGCCGTCGTACAAATGGAAGAATTTCGCGATTTTTCGATCCTCCGCATTTGAGACGGGTTTGCTCTTCACCAGTACTCTTTCCCCCACGCTGAGCGGAATGCGCTTTTCTTCTTTTTCGCGTCGTTGTTGTCGCCTCCTTCCCTTTTTTGTCGCGTTCTGGTATGCGATCTGAATCTTTTGTTGGTAGGCGTCATTTGTGATCCGTTTCTTCGGTGCGAATTTGGGAACGCATTTTCCCCACGGGCGTTCGGGGGTCGTTTTGGTGACGAGTTCGAGGGGAGCATATCCGGTGGTCGTGTGCTTCACCTCGTTGCAGCAGGTTTCGATGAGGTCTATGTATTCCGCCCATCTGTGGTGCGCGTCCGCCGTTACTGTTCGTACAATTCGTCCGATCTCACGGTTTACGCGTTCGACCGGGTTTCCTTGCGGGTGTCTGATGGAGGAGAGACAGTGGGTGATGCCCTCCCTCTGTAGCCGGTCTCTCCATTTTGCCCCGGTAAACTGTGTTCCCCTGTCCGTCAGTACCGCCTTTGGCCATCCGAGTTGCGGAATAAATTCATCGAACAAGCGTTTTAACGCCGCTTCCGCGGTGGCTGCGGGCATCGGGTACATTTTTATGAATCGAGAGAATACATCCTCGATGACCAGGATGTGTCGGGCTCCTCCTTTAGATTTTGGCAGCGGTCCGTAGAAATCCATCGCCACTAAGTCCATCGGTTTTTTAGGAAGGATCGTTTGCATAGGAGTGTGTGTCGCGTGCGTGCTCGCCTTAACCCGCTGACATACATCGCATGTCGCTACCGCCTTTCGTACGAGCCTATTTAATTTCGGCATGTGAAAACTCTCGTCTAGGAGTGCCGTCAATTTGTCGCCCCCGATGTGTGCATATGCAATGTGCACTTCTTGTATGAGGCGTGCGCGTAGCTCTTGCGGCACGACCGCTCTTATTCGTCCTTCGCGATTCCGATGTGTCAGGATCCGGTGTTTGTACTGGTATCGTTGTGTGCCTCTGCCGTTTTTGCACATCTCTATTTGTTCTCGAAGCGTCGGGTCGTCCAGCTGTCGTTCTGCGAGGTCACGTATTGCGGTCTGTGTGTCGGTTGACAGCTCCTGTACGACGGTATATCTAATAGGCACGTGCCTCTGTCGGTGTGTGCCTTCGGCATCGTGCGTGTGGACGACACGGCTGAGCGCGTCTGCGGCCGTGTTCTCTCTTCCGGGAATATGCGTAAGCCGTAAATCGTAATCTTGAATTGAGAGGATCCATCTCGTGAGTCTCTGGCTTACTAATTTCGCGGAATTCAGAAAGGTGAGTGCTTGATGGTCGGTAAGTAGGTTAATCGTCGTGCCGTATACGTATGGCCGGAATTTCGTCAATGCCCACACAATGGCCAGTAGCTCTTTTTCGGTAGTATAATAATTCAGCTCGGGTCCTTTCAACACGCGGCTCGCAAATGCGATCGGACGTCGGTTTCCGTTTTTGTCCTTTTGTTCTAGAACAGCCCCGATGGCGTATTCACTGGCGTCGGTGGTCAAAAAGTATTCTTCGTTTGGGTTAGCGTATTCGAGAACCGTTTCCTTGCAGAACGCTGCCTTCGTTTTCTCAAAGGCTTCCTCTTCTTGGGTATTCCATGCCCATTTCGTGTCTTTCCTTAATAGGTGTAAGAGCGGGCTCGTCGCGTCTGCTTGTTGGTCAGTAAATTTTCCGTAATAATTTACAAGTCCGAGGAAACTTCGGAGTTGTTTTACATTTCGTGGCGTCGGGAATTCCCGAATGGTTTCCAGTTTTCCCGGGTCTTGCGTGATTCCATCGGTCGTAATGACGTGTCCGAGGAAGGTGATGCGCTGCCGTAGAAATTGGCATTTCTCCTTGTTGATTGTTAGGTTGTGCTCTTGGAGTCTGTTGAGGACCTGATTTAGGTGTTCGATGTGGTCTTCGAACGACGTGGAATAGCAGACGATGTCGTCTACGTAGCAGACGCAGAACTCCTCTAACCCACTGAGTGCAATTCGGAGTGCTCGCGTCAGGCTTGCACTACTGCATTTGAGGCCAAACGGCGTGACGGTGTATTCGTAACACTTTCCTCGGTGTAAGAACGCCGTATATTTACATGACTCGTCCGTGAGTGGGACCTGCCAAAAGCTCTGGCTAAGGTCGAGGGTCGTCATATATTGGACTCCCCGGAATTGCCGAAAGATGTCCTCCGGTGTCTCGGACGTTTCGTGGTCGTCCTGGAGATGCTTGTTGAGGAACCTTGCGTCGAGGCACAGGCGTAGAGTTCCGTTTTTTTTTATTACCGGAACTACCGGATTGATATACGGGCTTGTGCTGGGTCGGATAACTCGGTGTTCCAGCATTCGCTGAATTTCTGCATCGGCCGCTTCTAGATGTTTTAGCGGAATTGGGTAGGTTTTCCTGAAGTATGGTGTTTCCTCCTTCACCTTCAATTGGTGTTCGTAACATGTTATCCGGCCCAAAGCGTCTCTCCATACCCCCGGGTATCGGTCGATGGTGCGCTGTAGCACGATTTGTTGTTCCTTATTGATTGTGTCTTCGTCGGTCATTTGTACGGTTCTTGTCGGTGTCGGTTCGCTCTCGCCTTCCTCGTCGAGGGGAATGTGATGTTTTCCCTTTTCAAGGTGCACTTCGAGGTCTCCTGTCTCCAATGAGATGGTCGCCCGCATTATTCGTAGTGCATCAATCCCAACGATCATGTCGCAAGCGAGCCTGGGTACGATTATCACGGGTACCCTAACGTGGTCTCGTGCGTATGCGAGTTTTGTCCATTTTTGTTCTTTTATTCTCGTGGGTTTCCCTCCGATGGCCCCAATAAAGGACGTTGTTGTTATTGGGAGCGTTGGGCAGTTCCGCAATGCCTCTTTATTTGTGTTTGCCCATTCGGTGGATACGGCGGTAATGGCACTTCCCGTGTCTACGAGTGCCGTCACCGTGATCCCCTCCACTTCGATCTTTATTGTCGGGCTCCCGGGTTTTCGTTGCTTCGGTCTCTCCTCTTCTTCGTCGCGTAGATCGTCTCGCGTATTAGGAAAGAGCGTGAAAATAAATTCGCTCTCGTCTTCCCTTTTACTGGGTATGGGAGCTGCGTCGGCCTGCTCGGGAAGTTTCTGCAGGTCTTTTATTCGCGGTTCCCTTCCTCGTTTTCCGCTGTCGGTTCTTCTCCTTCTTCCTCTTCCTTGTCCTCCTCGGTTGGCCCAGTCTCCGTTTCCTGTGTCAACGTCGTTCTTATTCTCGCCGGATTCTCTCGCGCTTCTCGTGGGCGAGGCGTGGTCTTCGTTGTGCGTCTTTCGCTGTCGTGTCCGGCAGTGTTTATGTTCGTTGGTGGTGGGCGTGGCCGGAATTCGTTTCGTGGCCGCCACGCGGTGTCCTGCCGCGGGCCGTGGAGCTCCGGTACCCTCGCGGAGTTTACAGTTCCTCCTCGGTCTGCCCTTTCCAAAATTGCGAGCAGTCCGTCGACGTCCCGTATCCCTTGGTGGTACACCGTGTCGTCGATGGCCTGTGAAAAGTGTCGGGCCACCAATGGCACGAGTTCTTCGTCGGTGTGTATTGGGCGGATGTCGCGTGCAATGCTCAGAATTCTGGTGGCGTACGCTACTCGACCCGTTCCCCGATCCTTCCGGTAAACTCCGGTATATAGTTGGTCGCGGGCCTGTAATTGGGCGGCCTGGCTCCAAAATCGTCGGTAGAATTTGTCGACAAACATGTCCCACGAATTCACCTCGTGTGCTACGAGGTCCCACCATTCGGCGGCGGTTCCTTTAAGCGCCTGGCCGATGAGGAACGGCATCTCGTCTACCGGGATTCTTGCGACGTCCCGGAATTGTTGCAATTCGCGGATAAATCGAGATGGCTTCTCGAAACTCCGCCCTTCGAATATGGGTATTTGTGGTTTTAATTGGAACGGGCGTACCCGTTCGTCGGTGTCCAAGCGTGACTCGTCCCACGGGCTTCTCTCGGTGCCCGTCGCGCCGGTCCTGTTATTGTTTTGGCGTTCCAATGGCGAGTTGGTGAATGATACGCGTCGTGTGTTGTTGGCTGTCCCTGTCCATCCTGTTTCGTTCGGTTCGTTTGTTCTATCCCGGAATATTGGCTGCCGTCTGTCTCTCGCCGGGGATCGTCGCTCGGATCTTTGCAGCGATGTTTCAATGGAGTTCATATGTTGGCGAATTTGTCCCCGGAATTCGGTCTGTTGCTTTTGTGCCTCAGTCCGCATTGCGTACAGCCGATTCTCCAGTTGCGTCACTTCCTCCTCGGAATCCTGTTTTTCTTCCGTGTCCGTCGGATTCGTGTTATTCCCTGCTTGCTGTCTCGTCTGTAGTTCCTTTAGCTGATCGCTCTGTACTACGTATTTTCTTTGTAGATCCGCGATATGTTGCAAGATCCTTCGGTATCCCGTATCCTCTTCTGTGGTTCTCTTCTTTGTTCCCGTCGGGTTCCTTTCTAGTAACGCCGCGGCCTCTTGCCTAGGCGGCTCTACATCCTCCGTGGATGCATTCCTTCCGTCTCCTTCCATAATTATGTTTTGTCTTTCTTGTTTGCTCGTCCCTGCCTCGTGCTTCCTTGCCCAGCCCCACGTTGGGCGCCAATTGTCACCGTACAAATTTAATGAACGCGTAGTGAAGTGCTCTCGTGAGCACGGCCCGTCAGTGGTGACGGAGTCTGACGGGTCTGTGGCCTTCTCTGCTGCGGCGGTGGTGCAATGCCGGTTCTCCTGGTCGCAGCACGGCCGGGTTCGCTCCTTGCGGGAGATTTCTTACGATACTCGTGCAGGAGTGGGCGGTAGGGAGGCGTGTGATGAGCGTTAGTTTTATGCTGTAATGTACTGTGGTATATTCTGTCCTTGTTGTATACAGTGTTGTTGTACAATGTTTGTAGTTTCGCTCGCTGGTGTCGTCGTATAATCGCGGCGCGGTTATCGGCGCGACGCGTTCGGCCACTATTATCGGCCACGGAGAGTGTCGTCGTTCGTCGTGTCCTTTTCTTGTGGTAGGAAAGCGCGAACCAAGCGAACTCCTCGCCGGTGCCGAGAGCGGGTGAGAGTTCCTTGGCCACGGGGTGGGCGGTTTTCTACTGTTTGTGTGGTGAACTTTGCATCAGTCTGGCCGGTGCCAAGAGCGGAGAGACTGATCGTAGCCACCGGGTATTGCGGAGTAATGTATGTAATTGTAAACGAAACAAGCGTGGCCTTGACCGGTGTGTGGGCGGGGTAGGCCACCTTGTCCGTCAGGTAAGTTGGAAGTGTTTTAGGTGAACGAAAGCGAGCGTGGCTGTAGCCGGTACTTGAGCGGGGTCAGCCACCTCGTCCGTTGGATATTGGCAGGTTTATTGGTAGTAGGTGATCTCAAAACGTCGTGCTTCTACTGCGTTTACTTATACTAGTTGCGATGCAATAAACTATCGTCTTCTTTCGGGCAATACCGATACGGCGCGGCGTGAGTCAAAGTGATTGTCGGGCCCGTCTTTAGCGGAGTCTTCCGAAATACGTGATTTCCACGCGGCGGTCTTTACTGTCGCGGTCTCTGGGCTTCGCAGCGCGTCAGAGGCTTAGAGGTCTCCGGGCTTGTCAGCGCGTCGGAGATTGTGATCGAATATCGATAACTGACAGCCCGGACGCGGCGCCTTTTATACCCGAGCCGCATGAGGGGAGGTATGTCGATCTATGATGGGAAGTACCGTTAGGTCCTTCCCCTCATGTGCTCGGGCATGATTAGGTCGGTAAGGGAGTACCGCTTCCCTCGCCTTACCGACCACGCGGTGTCTGTGCGTACGCGGCCTACTCCTACTGTCGCCGCCAGGCGCGCGCCGGTGCGATCTCCTTGGGCCGGCGCGGGGTTCAAAGTCTGTACGGTCACAACACCAAAGTTAATTGTAGTAATTGTGCTACTCCTTACTGATTTCTTTACCATTCACCATTAATCTTAAATTCGTGATAGATCAGAGAACCCACAGATTCTCCACAACCGCTCGAGGAGAATCAATTACGAGTCATATTTCCCTAATCCAATCCGATGTTTCTGACGCAGACCTTCCCGACGCATTCACGTCGTGGCCGCCCTGAGTAAAGGAATCCCTACCATACCGATAACCTATCACGCAACCATATCAGGCTTGTGCCTAACAACACTCGCCACACGCCTTGGCTCGTAACAACCGCGTGGAGAGAAGGACGGAACTAAGCTCCGTCTCCCTTCCACCAACGTCGTGTGACGTCAGCGCTTGAAACGAACATAAGAAAGAACAGAGGTAGGCGGTAGGCTCCGTCGCCTTTCCACCAACATGACGCGTCCCGTCTTCGTTCCGCACGCAGGCGTGGCGTCCTGTCTTTGTTCCGTATACAGACGGGTATTAGCTTCAGGCAGTGGTGCCAGATTTCGCATCGGGCACCGCACGTAACATTGGGTTTTTGCCGGCCGAAGTGAAATCGGGCACCACCGCCTTGTTGAGCAGAACGCGACCGCGGATCGAGAGTAAAGTGGATCCAGGAGAGTTCGGATTGACTCATCATAGTCATCATCGTTCGTCGACGCGTTCGTCCTCGATAGCGATAATATTGGTCAATCTATAATTGAAAGGTAGTCGATGAATTATTGATGTTAGTATTTATTTACATTGTTTTTCTCGAAAAAAAAAATTAGTTTATTTAAACATTATTATAAAAAAAATCACGGAAGAAATTACATACGTTTTATGTTAAAGTATTTCAGTCATATAAATATTGAATGTATTTCAATTTTCGTTTCAATAACATTAATCTTTCTGTGGTAGTAATAAATAAGAAAGTATATAATAAATGTCAATTATTGCGTATTATGCATTAACCGTGAAACAAGTAGTAGTAGCTTATTACACTACAACGTTCTGAGGGATCGTACTGTTAGGTTGTAGCCACCACTAGATTTAAGCATTTCTCTGTTAGGTCTAAGCCACCACTATTTTTATAGCTATCCGTTAGGGCAGGCCTGCCGAACTTGTGATACTCGTGGCACATCTTCCCCCCTAGCACCGTACCGCCCCGCAGTGCCGGCCGAGGAGAAGAGCCCCCTCTCTATGGCCACTGCTCTGGGATCAGAGAGTGGGTACCGTGTCACGGGCACCTCTGGCTACGTCTTCGATGTTCGACTGTTGTCGCCTCATTGTAAATATTACAGGAGAGGGGGCAATTCTCCTCGGCCGGCACCGCGGGGCGGTACGGTGCTAGGGGGGAAGATGTGCAACGAGTATCACAAGTTCGGCGGGCCTTTTTTTTTTTTTTTTTTTGTTGTCGAGGAGGAAATCTTTCAAAGACCATCAATCCGGCACTACCCCGTGGCCCAACGAGGGGGGCCACGGGGTAGTGCCGGATTTCCACCGGCTAAAACCTCCCCGATGCCACGTCCCTGCTCGAGAGTGGGTGCGTTACGGGAATTTCGCGCACGAATTACGTCCGCGACGCACCCGAGGATGGCGTGAAGCGCCCAATACCTTGGAGGCCGCGAAGCGGCCTCCGGAACGGCTAGGTTATAAACTCGGCGCCGCGAAGCGGCGCCGAGCTCCACATCGAACTAATTGCCAAATGACTCTATAGTTCACAATTGAGTGACGATCACTTGTTTCAATTTAGATATCTACCCTACTACTCGCGTAGATAGGACCGCTCGGCCAGGCACCTGCCGAACGGCCAAAACTCCCGAGGGCGCTCAGAGGGAGCGCCCTGGCTCGACGCGCGCGAGGAGCCCTATGAAACTACCCTGCCGACGGCGGCTACGAGTCCGAAACCGTCGGCCACCGGTGATACGGCGACCGCAGAGAGGGCAGCCCCCGGCGGTCGCCCACGCGGTTATCCTCCGTCCCCTCGCACAGCGGGACGGAGGAAGGGAGGCGGAAGCCTCCTCGGACGCCGCACGCGGTGCGAGTCGGGATCGCGTTCCCGCCCCCGCTCGGCAGCCTTCTTCTCGGACATGACGCCCTCGCAGAAGGAGGCGAACGCACTCCAGGACCGGTCGCTCCGGAGCATCTCGGGGAGAATGCACCGAAGAGAGAGGTCCCGGCCGCAGACGCCACGTAGGACACGGCGTTCCCGTGCCCACGCTGGACAATCCTCGACGGTGTGCGCCGCCGTGTCCCTACCCTCCCCGCAGTGATGGCACTGCTCGGACAGTTCCCTCCCTAGGCGACACAGGTACACCCCGAAACATCCGTGTCCGGTGAGCACCTGCGTCATCCTGAAACTAAGCGCGCCCCGCGATCTACTGACCCAATCTTCGAAGATGGGGAGCAGCGCCTCGACGAGCGTCCGGCTCTTACCGTTGGGGAGATCCGTCAGCCGATCGCGCCATATGCCGATCGACCTTCTTCTCCCCTCACTGCGCTCGACCCCGATGGTGTTCGCCGCAACCACCGGGTCGATTCGTCGCTCTCGCAGCTCGACTCGTCGCCGATGAGTCGCTGCGAGTTCGCGCGCCATAAGATCTATGGGTACGATGCCCGCGAGAGTCCTCGCCGCCTCCAAGGAGACGGTTCGGTATCCCCTTATCACCCTCAGAGCCATCAGGCGCTGGAGGGAGTCCAGCGCCCTCCAGGTGGGGGCTGATAATCTATCCGCCCATATCGGTGAGCCGTACATCACCATAGCGTGCACGACCCCCAAATACAGGCGGCGAGCACGGGCCCCGGGGCCCCCTAGATTCGGCAGCAGCCGCGCGAGTGCCGCCGCCGCGCTTTCCACCCGTGGTATCAGCTTTTTGATGTGACGATCAAATTTCCACGTCTGATCAAGGAGGAGTCCCAGATAGCGGAACCCCTCGCCCGCGGGGGTTAACTCCCCATTGTCGCCGAGTCCGATGACCGCGACCGCCGGGACGCCCCGACCATGGAGCCTGCGGTAAAACCACATGGCCTCCGTCTTGGCCGGAGCGACGCAAAGCCCGAGAGCACGGATGCGATCGAGGACAGAGGCCAGCGCCTGGCCGGCCAGCTCGATGGCCCTCTCGCAGGAGTCCCCCCCGGCGAGGACGAGCGTGTCGTCCGCGTAGCAGACGACACTTACTCCTGGAGGCCGAGGGACCCACAGAACCCAGTCATAAGTCAGGTTCCACAAGAGTGGACCCAACACCGAGCCCTGCGGTACCCCGCAGGTAACCCGCCGCGTTTGGACGCCGCCGTCCTTTACGGTAAACGTTACCGTTCTGTCCCGCAGGTAGTCCCGGACGACGGCCTGGAGATACGGCGGAAGGCCGTAATGCTCCAACGCATCCCGAATCGCCCCCCAGGGGAGAGTGTTGAATGCATTGACGATGTCGAGGCTCACCGCCAACACCACTCCACCCCCGGAAGTCACGCCCGTCGTGAAGCCGCGCACGCGCTCCAACGCGTCGATCGTCGAGCGCCCGCAACGAAATCCGAACTGGTCATCATCCAGGTTCGGTCCCACCCCGGACAGATGCGCATTAATTCAACCGGCGAGCAAGGTCTCGAAGAGTTTGCCCGCCTCGTCCAGAAGGCATATGGGGCGGTAAGCGGAAGGAGAGTCCGCCGGCCGCCCCACTTTGGGGACCAGAACCAAGTTCGCCGCCTTCCACGGAGCGGGGAATATTCCTCTTCGGAGGCAAACGTCGAATATCTTCGTCAGCCTCGGGTGAAACGTCTTGAGGGCCGGCGCGAGCACCCTACCGGGTACACCGTCGGGCCCCGGCGCGGCGGTCTTGGCGCGCATCCTGTTCACCGCGAGGCTGATCTCATCTCCCGCGACGCGAAGTTCTTCGTCCCATTCTGGGGAGTCGCGCGGGGCAGGTCGCGGCTCCTCTCCATCCTCGTCCGGAGGGAAGAGCGCGTCCAACACCTGCTTCAAGAACTCCGGCTCGAGTCTGCTCGTAACCGGAGGTCCCCCGTCACGCAGCTTGCGCAGAACGATCTTGTACGGGCGGCCCCATGGATCCAGCTCGACTGTCTCCACGAGCTCCGCCCACGCTCTGTTTTTCGCGCTGCGGATCGCGCTCTGGAGTGCCCGACGAGCGCAGGAGTACGCGTCATACAGAGCGCGCTCCTCCTGCGGCGTCCCTCGTTGTCGTCGGCGACGGAAGCGGAGCAACCGGCGTCGCGCGGAGACGCAGGCGCTACGTTGCGCCGCGATCTCCGCGGACCACCAGTACACTTCCCGCTTCCCGCTGGGCTTCGTCTTGGCTCGGGGCATGGAGGCATCGCAGATTCTCGTCATCGTGCGCCGAAAGCGCACAGCCGAGTCATCCGGATGCTCCTCCTCCTCCCCTTCCCGCGAAGCGGGCGGCGGCGGTTGCGCCCAATCCTCCATGATGACGGCTGTGGTCAGCGCGTCCTCGTCCAGCCCTCGGAGGACCCACCTACGGGCCCGGACCCATCCCTCGAGGGTTGCTCCTCTTCGGTCCGTGGTTCCGTTCCCCCATGCCGCGGACTTCGCGTTGAAGTCGCCCAGAACGAACGCACAGGCTCCCGGCAGCCTGTCCAGGCGACTGCCCAGCCGCTCGAGGAACGCCTCGAAGTCAGCCAGGCGTGCATTGGGGGAGAAATAGCACCCGACGATGTGAAACCTCCCCCATTTCGCGATCGCGAACCCGTCCCCACGCTCTACGAGCGAGCACGGTGGGGAGTTTGCGACATGCCGCTGCACGATCGCAACGGCACCGCACGCGGAGCCAATCCATCCCGGACGGTCCGGGATAACGTATGGCTCGGATACGACGGCGAGCCCAACGCATCGCTCCATCATGCTCTGGATCAGCAGATCCTGAGCACGGGCGGAGCGATTCAAATTTGCCTGGATTAAGCGGGTGAAGGCGAAGCCTCCATCGCCTCCTCCAGGCCGTCAAACATGTTTGCCGTCGGGACCGGTCCCGACGGCTCGTCGCATCTATCTAGGACCACTACGGGCACCATCGGCAGCTCAGAGGGAGCAGGGGGCGGAGCGCCCGCCGCGGTCGACCCGCCCGCGGCGGACGCGGGTTCCGGCGCGGACTCGGGCGCGGACTCGGGCGCAGGCCTAGGCGCGGCCTTCGGCGCAGACGCGATTGTGACGGCGCGCGCGGGCACGACGGTTTCCACGCTAACGATGCGTGGACCTCGCGGCGCGGGGGCGTCGGTCGCGACGCCCTTGGGGGTCGAAGAGGCCGGCTCTCCGGCCCCTTTTCCCGTCTTTTTAAGAGGCGGGGCACAGGTCTTACTGCCGAGCCTATGCCCCGACGGCCTCCCGAGATCCTTGCACAGCACGCAAAGCGGAGCGGCCGTGCAAGTATTCGCGCGGCGGTCGGTGCTACCGCAGTTGTAGCACCGATTGCTACGGTCAACGTCACTAGGACACGTCGCCCGGACGTGCCCCATGCGCAGACACTTGTAACATTGTAGGGGGCGCCTCGGCAGGGCTTCCACCCTTGCGGCGGCCCATCCTACTTTGAGGTCCCTGGCCACGGAGATCTTTCGAGCCGCCATGGCAGGGCACCTCACCCATATGGTGCCCATTCTGGAGGGAGCAGCGCGCACCTCGCCAGTGCGCACCTCTCCCTCCGAGCACCCCGTCGCGGCGCAGATCGCGGCGGTGACATCTGCCGGGGTAGCGGACGCGTCGAGCCCCAGCAGACGAACGTCTCCCGTTGGGGTGGGACGTCCGACGCGGACGCCCATCGGCCCCACCACGTCCCGAAATCGTTGGGCGAGAGCGTCGGCCAGTGCCGCGCTCCTCGCCCCGGGAATGGTAACGGCCATCCCTCCCGCGGCGGTGTATTTAAATCGAAAGCCACCGGTGATGCCGATGGCCACTAAATCTATCTCCGCGCGCGCCTTCTTCATAATTTCCGCGCACCCCTCGTAGGGTGAGTCGGGACGGCGGTGGAGCGTCACCACCGCCGCTCGCGGCTTCCTCGCGGGAGGGATGCTCGTTCCCCTCTTAACGTTATTGACCTTCCCGCCCCTGGACGCAGGGACGGGAGCCGCGACGCTCGCGGCTTGCTTCCGGGCCGCTTGCCCGGAAGCGCGTTTCGCCTTTTTGCCGGCGACCTGTGCCCACGACAATGGGCCAGGTTCGCCGGCAACGCTCGCAGAGGGAGGGGCGTCGCCACTTACCTTCGGGGCGGCGGCTGGCGTCCCGGGAGCCGCCCCCTTTCCCTCGTCGTCCCGTCTCCGCTTCTTCCCTGGGTTCGCCGGAGTTGCAGCGGCCGAGCAGGACACAGCGGTGGCTGCTGGCTTCTTCGCAGCTCGCGGAACGGCCGGCGAAGGGGAGCGCGTCCTCTTCGGAGCCACTTCCCGCGGTGGCCGAAGCTGCTGCTGCTGCGAAGCGGGCGGTTGGGCAGGTGCCCGAGACGCCGCCACGAGGGGCTGCACCACCGCTGTGAGGGCAGCGATGGCAGCGCGCAGCCCCTCATTTTCTTCCCGGATGAGGCAGACCACCTCATTCCGGATCCGCACCATGGGGTCGACCTCAGCAATCGGCCCCCTCCTCGCCGCCTCCAGCCTCGAGGCGGCGGTGGACGACGTCGTCGGCGTCGGCGTCTTCGTCGGCGCCTTCGTCGGCGCCCCGGTCCGGACCAGTGTGGCCAGATTCTGTCCCTCTGGTACCATCGGTACCAGTTGAGTGGGGATACGCGCAAGTGTGCGTGCCTTGTCCGTGACAGCTGCGCGCGTAGAGAAGGACGGAACTATGCTCCGTCTCCCTTCCACCAACGTCGTCCGTCGTCAAGGAACCGTGACGTAGTGTAAGAAAGGACAGAGCCATGCTCCGTCTTGTTTCCACTATCGTGACGTCGTGTAAGAAAGGACAGAAGTATGCTCCGTCCCCTTTCAACCAAAAGCGCGCGTCGCGTCTTCGTCCCTCATACAGTCGCGGCGTGGCGTCTTTGTTCCACACACAGGCCGGTATATGCTGTGACAGTGGTGCCAGATTTCGCATTAGGTGCCGCACGTAGCATTGCGTGTTTGCCGCCGAAAGGCAAATCGAGCAACACCGCGTTGAGCGTGAACGCGATCGAGAGAAGTGCAGGCACGAGAGTTTTGATCTTTGCATTGACTCGTCGTCGCTCGTCTTCGCGTTCGTGCTCGATACGAATAATGTTGCTCCATTTGCAAGATGAGAATTCGATGAACTATTGATATTATTATTTATCCAAATTGTTGCTGACTGCAGAGGAATTATTTATTAATTAATTAATGAATTAATTAATTATTTAAAAATTAATTCATTTATTGATAATTATTTAAAAAATTGACAGGACAAATGACATGCGTTCCATGTCAAAGTATTTCAATCATATTAATATTTAATGTATTTCAGTTTACGTTTCAATAATATTAATCTTTGTCCGGTAGTAAAAAAGAAGATACACTGTACTAAATGATAATTCAGGTACGCTGAAATACCTCTGGGAGAAGTTGCTTCAGACAAGGGGGCAAATATTGTTAGTACAGTAACACTTCACGGAGCTCATAGTATTCCAAATTTCAACGTCACCGATATATTTTTGCCATACATCGTGGTAATAACTTCTACGAAGTCTAAGAAGAAGAATTCTCCTCGAGTCGCACTTTATCGCAGGAGGTACCATAAATCACGAGAATAATCGAAAATCGTCTCGAAAGTATAACCTTCTTAGCGCGTAAGCAGTTGACATGTGACACGATGCATAGATACGATATTGTGTGTATCACATTCCGAGATATATGTATTTCGTTCGTAAAATACTACATTTTCTTACGTGGTCTCCCACGCCACCCATGAGGTGCCACGACTAGCGCGTTCGGTTTTTTAACGTGGACCTTCGCCTGTAGCCCTATTATACCACATCGCATAGCAATTTTATGTGGTGTCTAGCAAATGTATTGCAAAACAGGTGTCTGACAATTGTTAATATCAAATGTGGTGTCTAGCGTATGTATTGCAAAACAGGTGTCTAACAATTGTTAATATCAAATGTGGTGTCTAGCGTATGTATTGCAAAACAGGTGTCTGACAATTGTTAATATCAAATGTGGTGTCTAGCGAATGTATTGCAAAACAGGTGTCTGACAATTGTTAATATCAAATGTGGTGTCTAGCGTATGTATTGCAAAACAGGTGTCTGACAATTGTTAATATCAAATGTGGTGTCTAGCGTATGTATGCAAAACAGGTGTCTGACAATTGTTAATATCAAATGTGGTGTCTAGCGTATGTATTGCAAAACAGCTGTCTCACAATTGTTAATATCAAATGTGGTGTCTAGCGAATGTATTGCAAAACAGGTGTCTGACAATTGTTAATATCAAATGTGGTGTCTAGCGTATGTATTGCAAAACAGGTGTCTGACAATTGTTAATATCAAATGTGGTGTCTAGCGTATGTATTGCAAAACAGGTGTCTGACAATTGTTAATATCAAATGTGGTGTCTAGCGTATGTATTGCAAAACAGGTGTCTGACAATTGTTATTATCAAATGTGGTGTCTAGCAAATGTATTGCAAAACAGGTGTCTGACAATTGTTAATATCAAATGTGGTGTCTAGCAATTATTTTGCAAAACAGATTTTAAGATTGTCACCGTACCACTTTCGACAGTGGTACGTTTATATATACACGGCCGCGAGTAGTGACTGTCTTCGCGGTCCGGCGGTCCGCCACGTGGATTTGTCAAGTATTCAGCGGATGGGTTCGTTTCTTTAATCTTGCGATCTCTCTACTTAGACGGGAGTCGCGGGATTGAGGACGGTGCGGTTATAGAGCGTGTATATGTTCAAATAATATATTGTCCATAAAAATAATAATAGAGATACAATGCTACGTTTAATCTTATCATATAGTTTCGCTGATTTATATAATTCGCCTAGAGCACTTCGCTGCCAGTACAGGTAATTCTTTTGGAAGTATGAGTTGTCTAAGTTTGGTTTGTCGTGATTGTTTTGTGCGTCAGTTCGTCGTGAATCAATTAATCGCAGCTAAGGCCGGTACCAAGAGCGGAGGTAGCGTACGTCAACGATTCGATCTGTTGTTAACGAATTGCACGCAGCCAAGTCCGGTTCCAAGAGCGGGGGTGGCGTACGGCAACCGTTTGTCTGTTTCTGTATGGTGACTCCACTTACAAATCGCAGCCGTGACCGGTGCCAAGAGCGGTGGTAGCTTACGGTAAGGGAGTCGTCAGTCTATGATGCTGTATGAGTGATCATTTACAAAACGCAGCCGTGACCGGTGCCAAGAGCGGTGGTAGCTTACGGTAAAGATCAATTTATGATAGTATGAGATGGATCACCATTTGCAAACGCAGTCGTGTCCGGTGCCGAGAGCGGGGGCGACGTACGGCAAAGGTTAATTGTGCGATTGATTGTGATATTTGGATATTTTTGGTGGCGAAGGTCTTTGTTTTATCTTTTATAGATCTACTGTAATCGTCTGAATCACGCGAGTGTCTTTGCACTGATTCGCGAGCCCTGAAGGGGCGGTCGTAGGACTTATACGCGGCCTAAGGTTCGTTTTCTCCGAATTCTTCCTAGGTCGTCCGGATGGGACTACGCCGTTCAGACGTGTTAGTTACTGCGTATGATCTATTGGTTTCGATAGCCAGAGGATCTCAGTAGGATCGCGTCTATGACTGTAAGCTCGAAATAAATCTCGCCTCGAGTGGAGCATTCCCGCGCCTTATATACCCGAATGGGCTAAGGGGAAGGTTCCACTCGAGTGATTTTGGTCGGTGGCCGGGAGTCGCTTCTCCTTCGGCGGCCGAAATAGTACCGTTATAATTACTTAGTTGTGTGTGTATGACGGTGATACAATATGTGTGATAAATGGAGATGTATTTGTTTTGTTTCGTCGGTGAGTGAGGTTTGATTGTATTGTGCGGACAGTTCAGTGGTGTTGGTGTGTATGTGTTCGGCATGTCGGTGAGTGATGTCTGTTTGTGTCGTACGGACAGTTCAGTGGTGTTGGTGTGTATGTGTTCGGCATGTCGGTGAGTGATGTCTGTTTGTGTCGTACGGACAGTTCAGTGGTGTTGGTTTGTCTGTGTTCGGCGATACGCACGGCGAAGGCGTCTTTATATACTGGCCAGTAGGTGATGTGGCTTGGCCTATTGGTCTGTACGGTTACAAGATATTTGTCGTTGAACGACGTCATGACTGCGTTATAATATAAATAACGAAGCTCACAAAATGAAGTTTATTTTATGATCGACGTTATTACTAAAAATCAGTAGACAAGGAGGGACCAGCAATCGGAGCAATCTCTGTTGCATTTACTGTGACATCTCTTTCTCTGGAACATCCAGAATATAATGTCCGACTGGACATGCGAGATAAGTGTTCGTCAGTAATGTTCAAATTTAAAGCAGTTTCCCTTCTCGCGAGCAACGCTGATTTTACAACACATATAGCGTTCATCTGGACGGGCGACAGCTTATTTCGTTTTTTTGTCTTTACGTCTGGTAAGAAGGAAAAGATTCGTTCGGCATCGGCATTTGAATTTGGTAACGATCTAACTGCATGAATGAGAGATTGCAAATGGGGATATTTAGTATTCCGATTTAAAATTGTTTCCCACATTGCATCGAAATTTAATTGTAACAGGTTATCTTTTTCTGTTTCCGTAAAATCGTGATGTAAAGCGAACCACTCTTTTCTTAACCCATCTGTATCAAATCCGCCAAGAGCTTGTGCGGCAAAAGAAACATCGTTAAACGTCGTTTCTCTGTCACTATCGCGCAAGGCCGTGTGCGGTTGAAAAACTTTTAATTTTGTTAAAAATGGGTCCTTGTGTGGCAATCTCTTACAAATCCCCTTAGCAGCACTAACGTAAAATTGCAAACAATTCTGACGGACTGTTGTGGAAACTCTTGAATTTAGAGTTGTTCTTCGACTGGGAACAGTCGTGGATGTGAAGGGAAGGAGAGGACGACGAAGTTCGGAAAGGAAATTAAGGGAAAGGAATCTTAGCGTAGGAATATCAAGGAATTGTGTAACTTTCTAATATTGTATACACTTTAAACTAATTAAGGTCTTCTATTTGTCCCTTATATTACACTGTTGAAACTTTGCTAGTTTCGCGTTCTTACTTCACACTCTCTCTTTTTACAGTTACACACTATGGCTAATGCTGGAATAATCCCTGAGGTGGTGGCGCCAAGCCGTCTACCTCGTAGTCTCACACAGATTTTTATTCGGTGTTAGTATTAGATCCAATCAGCGATCGCGTTCGATTAGGATGCCCATATAAGGAGCGTGGGAAATTCCCACACATAAGCGCCGTAAAGATGAGCGCGGGAACGCCGCTATGCCACGTGCCGGCGTATAATTGGCGAGCAATATGACGTCATGTTGCGTCCATATTGCCCGCGAATGCTTAAATTAGCTAAGGCGTCAATAGTCCATAACATTCCACCCGCCTCGTTCACACGTTGAACGATGTGGAAGGGGAACGTCGAGTACGCTAGAGTAGTACTACGAAGCGCTCAATTTCGCGGAATTTTACGCGAGCCCTTGATCTGACCGGGCACCGCAAGTTGTCAACAATGGTCGCATTCCTGAGTTACGCTCGTAGTAACGCGTCGAGCGTTCAGTGATACACAACGTGCTAAGTGACTAAAGAGAGCGGTTTACGCGTAGCTATAACGTGAAAAGGTGTAGTTGCTCGCTGAGTTGTACATGCAGGCTTACAGGTATGTAACAATGAACTTAAATAATAGGCTAGAGTACTTAATAACTAAATCTTAGATGATTATCACATTAATGCTTATAACTAGTCGCGAAGAGTTGCGCGCGGGATCTCGTAGTTGCCAGAAGGGCGGTTATGTACATGACTGAGGGGAGAATTGTATTCATAAGTAACTACTTATTAAAATCGCGCGTGAGTGAGTGGGCTAGACGAGGCATGGAAGTTGTGGCAGTATGATTCTCCACAGGTAAGACGTAGATTTGGGTAACGGGTCGTTTGAGAGTTGTGCGAGCAGTACGCAGCTCCACTACCCGGACGAGACCATCTCGCCCTGGGAAGATTTGTGATATACGACCTAAATCCCATTTGCCCGGAGGAAGCTGTGGGTTCTTAATCAAGGCAAGATCTCCTACTTTAAGATTAGGCGTTACAGAATGCCAGCGAGCACGCTGTTGTAAAGAATTTAAATAGTCCAATGACCATGACTTCCAAAACGCTTCCTGTAGCCTTTGGTAATACTGCCAGCGAGAGAGGCGATTCTCATTGATATCAAGTACTGACGGGGTGGGAACGGATTTCAGGAGGGTGCCCACTAAGAAGTGACCAGGCGTGAGGGCGTCGAAGTTCTCTGGATCGTCGTATAATGCAGTAAGTGGACGTGAATTTAATATTCCTTCTATTTTACAAAGAAGAGTGCAGAACTCTTCATAAGTAGGAGTTGCATTCCCCATAATGCGTTTCAGGTGAAATTTAGCACTCTTGACACCGGCTTCCCACAATCCACCACAATGAGGAGAGGCTGGGGGAATAAAGTGCCAGTCAATTCCGTCCGATGCCAAATGTGCTTGCAGGTCAGTGTCATGAAGCACCGATTTGAGATTCGCACTGAGCTCTCGGTCAGCTCCAATAAAATTGGAACCGTTATCTGAATACACGTGCGCAGGTAAGCCTCGTCGAGCTACGAATCTATCAAGTGCCGCTAGGAAGGCGGCAGTAGTGTAATCATTGGCACACTCTAGATGAATGGCCTTTACGCTGAGGCAAACAAAAATGACGAGATACCCTTTGTGCGACTTCTGACCCTTTGCGGTCCTTAAAGCAAATGGGCCTGCGTAGTCAATACCTACGTGGGAAAAGGGCTTGGAAGGAGTAACTCGTGGAGCTGGCAGATCACCCATTTGTTGGCTAGCAAGAGTTGCCCTGTGGCGGGCACAAATTACGCAGGTGCGTATACAAGCCTTAGTAAGAGTTCTGGCGTTAAGCACCCAGTATTGTTGCCTTAATAATCTTAAAGTTATCTGTAGACCACCGTGCAGTGACAATCCGTGGAAGTATTGAATGAGAAGTTCGGAAACTCTGCACGCGGGCAGTAAAATCGGGTGTTTGCTAATAGTGGGCAGTTCTGAGTGAATTAGTCGACCACCCACGCAAACCAGGCCCTCGGCATTAATGAAAGGATTAAGTGTACGTAAATACTTGTCCTTAATGTGCACAATCTTGGAATTTAAGGCGGAGAGCAATTCCGGAAAGTGCTCTCTTTGTAGTAGCTTACATAATGCCAACGCAGCACTGTTTAATTCAGGCACCGTTATCCACGTGGTCACTGCGCGGGGTTCCCAGGTACGCTTATAATTAATAAATCTACGCATATAACCTAAAATACGCAATAATTTAGTCCACGAGGACACTCGCTCAGGTAGCGCAAGACCGCTTTGTATAGTAGCGTTCATATTACTTAATTTACAGCGCTGTTCTTCGCATTCAGTTACCACTGCACCGGCACCTCTCCGAGGCCATTCGGAACTGGCTAACTTCAGCCAAGCGGGGCCCGTCCACCACAGAGCATGGGTAATGAGATTGGCTGCCGTGATGCCCCGTGAAGCGGAATCAGCTGGATTTTGGTCTGTGGGGACGTGGCGCCACTCTGCCGTTGGTAGTAATGTAAGTATTTCTGAGACACGATTGGCGACGAACACCTTCCACCGGGAAGGGTGGCTCTGCAGCCACGCTAATACTACTGTGGAGTCTGTCCAACAGTAGATCGGGCACTCATCTAATTGCATACTTTCTTTAGCGAATTTTACTGAACGGGCTAACAGGGAAGCTGCGCAGAGCTCAAGCCGAGGAATGCTCTGAACTTTTACGGGCGCAACCTTAGTCTTGGAGTAAATTAGTGTAGCCCTCCAACCGCTTGACTCGCGAACGTTGATAAATATGCACGCCCCATATGCTACATTCGATGCGTCACAAAACGCGTGGAGCTGAAGCGCCTTCTTATCATGCTGTTGACCCGTCCAGCGAGGAATCGCGAGTTCATTAAAACGCATAAGTTCGCGTTGGAAACTATGACATTTGTCAGCGAGGTCAGCAGGCAACGGCGTATCCCAGTCAATCTTTCTCACCCACATCTCTTGTATTATGATTTTACCCATGATAATCGTAGGCGCTATCCAGCCCAATGGATCATAAATGCGTGAGAGGAAGGACAGGAATGTGCGTTTGGAAGAGGCGAGGTGAGGTTCCTCGACCCGGAAGTGAAAGGTATCTAAATCAGGATTCCAGTAGATGCCTAATATTTTCAAATGAGGATCCTCGTCTGAACTTTTGATGGTTGGCGGCTCCCTTACAGCAGCCGGAATCTCATGGCGGAGTATCGTAGAATTAGTAGCCCACTTATGACAAGTAAAACCACCCGCCATGAGGAGCTGGGTTAGTTGCTTAATAGTAATTTTGACTGTATCTGTATCGTCCCCGCCAAACATTATATCATCCACATATACGCTATTTTCCAGGATTTCCGCGGCCCTTGGAAAGGCTGACCTTTCATCGCGAGCAAGCTGTTTTAAAACACGATTCGCGAGAAACGGCGCGCAGGCCGTGCCGTAAGTGACTGTATTTAAACGGAAGGTATGTATTGGCTCGTTTGATTCGGCACGCCAGAGAATACGTTGACAATCGCGGTCAGCTTCGGTTACTAAAATCTGTCTAAACATCTTCTCCAGATCCGTGGACACGACCCATCGATAGCTGCGCCAATGCAAAATGAGTGCAAACAAGTTAGCCTGCAACTTGGCGCCCGTCATAAGAAAGTCGTTTAAGGACTTTTGCGTTTTCGACTTGAACGAAGCATTAAAAACTACCCTTACTTTTGTAGTGGTACTGGAAATTTTCACTACTGGGTGATGAGGAAGGTAGGAGTACTCAGGTTTAACGATTTCTGCAGTTGGGACTTCTGACATATGTCCCAGCTTGAGGTATTCTTCTAGGAAGGCGTGATAAGAGGTGCGCAATTCAGGGTTCGTGAGAAGCTTAGTTTCCTGTCTGAGGAAGATGCTCGTAGCATTGGTTCGAGTGTCGCCGATGGGAATCGGACGACTGCCCTTAATTGGCAAATGCACGCAATAACGTCCCGTAGGTAAACGCGTACACGTATTAATAAAGTGCTTTTCGCAGGCTTCTTCCTCCTCAGACAGGGCTGAAAACCGCGGTATCTCTTCCAGTTCCCAGAAACGCGCAAGCGCCAGATGTAAGTCATCCACTGACGCGTGATTGACGGCAATACGAGTCGGCACAGGAGTTACAGGATTGACCGGGCCCGAAATTATCCACCCGAATGATGTTAGTTGGGCAATAGGGCTTCCTGCAGGCCCCTTTATAAGTCCATCACGTACGAACGTGCCATAATAATCGGCGCCTATGATGAGCTGTATCGGCTCAGAAGAATTAAGCGAGGTATCCGCGAGCTTTAAGGTATGTAAATACTGGAGTGAGGGAGGAATTCTAAACGGAGGCGGAATATAGGCTGATAGCTTTCGTAATATTAACGCGTTAATTTCAGTGCCAGCTGAGTGCTGATCGCTAGGCCTTACTGTAAAAGTGGCCGCATAACTGATATTGCCGGCAGCTTGGGCGCCGATGCCTGCCACGCTAACCGACACGTTTCGACGAGTTGTTTTTAAAAGCTGGAAGGCGGATTCGGCTATAAATGACGCTTGAGAGCCCTGATCTAATAGTGCCCTTACTTTCAATGACCGTCCCGAAGGTGATTCGAGAAGTACCGTGTCAGTGGGTAAGATTGTATCCTTAGCATGCATATTGGCGCAATTAATGGAGACCGTTTGAGCTTCGCATGACCTAGATTGATCGCTCTTTTCAGAGTCTGCAGCAGTCACTTTAGGGGTATTGTCAGTCTTTACCCTTTCTATATGTAAAAGTGAGTGGTGTTTCATATGGCACACCTTACAGGAGAGTTTACTGGTGCAGGCTCG
This sequence comes from Priocnemis perturbator, assembly GCA_963942575.1. Classification (NCBI taxonomy): domain Eukaryota; kingdom Metazoa; phylum Arthropoda; class Insecta; order Hymenoptera; family Pompilidae; genus Priocnemis; species Priocnemis perturbator. Next base: position 1,693,243 of record OZ012649.1, on the reverse strand, counting down.
AGGACGGTGCCCCTTTCGGAAGCAATTGAAGCAACGGTCTTGATCCTTCAGTAAGAGCATACGCTTTTCCGGATTAAAACTTAGAAATTTTGTGCATTGGTATAACGGATGGTCACCGGAGCATATAAAGCAATTTGACTTATAAGTGGAAACCTGATGTGCTTTAACTTGAGTTATCCTTGCAGGTTTGGCTACTGACTTCTTCTCCTCTACGGAGTTATTCGCAGCAGAATTTCTAAGTGCTCTTATCTGTTGTGACAGGAAAATATCTAGTCGATCGAAGGTGGGATACACCCCGATCTCAGTACGCGAAAGCTCCCATGCATGACGCGTTTCGGAATCAAGTTTGGTGAGTACAAAGTGTATAAATTGATCTTCCCACGCATCTATTGGTCGACCGAGACCCTTAATATCGAAATAAATTTCATACGCCTCGTCACGTAGGTTTTGGAGGTCACGCAATCGGTTTTGTCTTACCTCCGGAATCGCAAGGAAATCATCGAAGTACGAATATAAGATCGCAAGGGGATCCTCATACCGCCGTTGCAACAACTTCCATGCCTCATCGTAGTTAACATCCGTGACCTTAAATTTCCGCAGTATTCTAGCGGCATGCCCTTCCACGCTTGTTTTCAGATAGTGTAGCTTCTGAATTTTTGAAAGATCCTGGCGTGCGTCGATAAGCGAGAGAAATAGGTCACGAAATTCGATCCACTCACTCAATTCACCTGTGAATTTCTTAATGTTAATAGGGGATATATCTATATGGCTACGCGAGTTCGACGCACAAGGTGCCGCGGCCTCTTTCTCGGAATTAATACATTGTAGTAACTCCAGTAGCGCGTCGTTGAGGTTATCACGCACGTAGACTACGGATTCGGACAGTTCGTGGAAAAAGGCGTTCGTAAAATAAATATTATCTTTTCTTATCTTAGAATCGGAGAGAGCGATAATCTCGTCCTGTCGTTTCAGGCAGCTTCCCCAGAGGGTCTCCAGTGCAGCAAGTCGGCTACGGATTGCGGACTCGGTCCTTTTTGTCTTGGCCAATTTCTGGTAATTAATCCAGAGCTTGCTTATCTGCTGGTGGTAATCCTCTTGCGAGAAGATCAAATTCTCGATGTCGCTCATCCTGTCTCACCACGTGGCTGTAGGCTGGTACGTAATGGCGTCACCCGATGGTGTGGACAGCAAAATGGCCAGAGGTTGTCCTCAAGGAGGCGAGGTTCACTCGCTTCTTCTTCTTCGCAGCACACCCAATCCGGCTCGAAGTACCAAAATGTTGTGGAAACTCTTGAATTTAGAGTTGTTCTTCGACTGGGAACAGTCGTGGATGTGAAGGGACAAATAGAAGACCTTAATTAGTTTAAAGTGTATACATTATTAGAAAGTTACACAATTCCTTGATATTCCTACGCTAAGATTCCTTTCCCTTAATTTCCTTTCCGAACTTCGCCGTCCTCTCCTTCCCTTCACATCCACGACTGTTCCCAGTCGAAGAACAACTCTAAATTCAAGAGTTTCCACAACACGGACATTTGTAACTACGTCTGCGTGCCCCTCTGAGAGCAATTTGTTCAAATACTCTTCGCATTCATTTCCAACATTAATTGTCTCTAATGGCAATTGATTTTCTGATACTGAAAAATTAATATTACAAATTGAATCTTGTAGAAGCTCTGGTCTCACAAACCGTTGACAAATTGTCGTAAACAAATCGATGGATTTAGATTGCAAGAATTGAATTCGAGTTTCCAGAGCTTCGAAAAATGTTGTAAATGAACTGAAGAAATGCAAAATATTTTCGAGAAATAAGAAATAAGCTTTTACATCAGGATTCTGCATCACTAGTAGAAAACCTTGAGCACGTTTTGTTTTTTCCGTCTTAACTAAGTCGGTCAAAAAGTACTCCAGATCATCCCAGCATTCGACGATTCTCGTGATACAAGAATGACGAGACAACCATCGCGTTTGGGACAATTTCAAAATTTGTCGGTGTCTTTCTTGAAAACAATCACTGAAAATAGCAGCCCGCTTTGGACTGCAGTTAACAAAACTTGATATCTTTTTTAAAAATTCCTCGCATTTAGCCGGAACCATCTTACATGCAGTATTGGCAACTAACGCTACGGAATGGCATGGACATTTCAATGTTAAAACATTTTCACACCTTTCTTCTAGCTTTTTTTGGAACGATAAATGTTTACCCGTCATAACGTTGGCATTGTCGCATGACAAGGCAACAATATTCCCAAATGGAATCTGTAGTTTATACATTTCGTTTCGGAATTTCTCAAACAAGTTTTCCGCGCCACAATTTTTTGCATCAAGTTTGATTAATTTGACTAATTGCGAGTTTACGTGTGATGTTTCCGGATGAACAAACCGTACATGAAACGTCATCCATTTCGTATTAGAAATGTCTGACGTTTCATCAATAAAGATGCTGAATTTTGTATTTCTAAGAATGCTCGAAACACGTTCCGTTTCAATCGGACATACGACTTGCGAAAGTACGTTTTCACATTTCGTCCGGCCTATACACATTTTCTGTAATACCTCCGAATCTTTTCCTACAGTTTGGAAAAATTTTAACAACTTTTCTGCTATTCTGAAGGAAATATTGTTTTCAGCGACGAAAACAGCGTACTGAATTTCCGCTACTTGCTTTCGCGTTTGTAACAATGAATCTGCTTCGTCCGTCGTATGAACATCTTTGTCGGTTTCTTGTGTCTCTATATTTTGTGCAGTGATTATGTGCCCTGCGGACTGTGCGTGACGCCAGATTTTATCCACTCTTCGCGATATGTGTTTTTTACAAAAAATGCAGAAACACGACGTTTTGCTGTCTGGCACCTCGCGTAACCATGGTTGAAATTCTGTTTCTTCTAACCATTGTTTCCGAAAAGTGCGGGTCACCGGACAATTCAACTGCGACGTTGTAACGTCGTGATTTATTACGGATTCGCGATTTTTCAGATTGGATAAGTGTCCCGGAGAATTCGCATGTTTCGAAATACGCATATTGCAGGAATAATTTTTTTTACAAAATGCGCAATGATAAGATGTTTCGTCTAACGGGACACTGCGTAACCACGAACTGTACTTTGAGTCCCGAAGCCAAGCTTCTGAAAAGCTTCGCTTCGGTTTCTTTGAGGGTTTTTCGCACATTGGATTTTTATAGAGTGACAAAGAAACCAACAGAAATACTTAAAATGTAAACTTACCTCTACACATTCACACACACACAAACACACACTTAAATAAACTGAAATTATTAAAAAAAATAGAAAAAAATGTGCTACGCTAGCGTCCGCAGATTGCCAAGCCACTTCACGTGAAATACTGTGAATTGTCTATGCAATTCACCGCTCATCGTGTAACGCTTGGACAAAAGATGATCCATTATCGATTGTTGCCTCCCCCCAATCTGGGAGAGGTAAGAAACGTAGACAGTACGTAAACAATCGATAATCGATCATCTTTTGTCCATCAAGGAGAGGACGATGCAACACATGCACATTGACGCGTATACGTCGTACATGTGTATGCCTCTGCGTATGTGTGTGTGTGTGTGTGCGTATCTGTGTGCGTGCCATGCGGACAGCAGCGATCGAACTTCGGTCGCCGATCGCGGAACGAGCAGTCTCGTGTTTGTGATTGCAAAGAGAAGACAGAAAAACTTACCAAAATGCAATCAATGGATATGGATACATGTTTCCCCCGTAAGTAATACATATATATATATATAAAATAAATCAGATTGATGTGTGAGTTTGTCTTTTGCGCAAATTAAATAATATATTCTATTTGCAGAACTGCAGCGCTTGCAACTAGCGGAAACGCCGTCTAGCAGCAATGCGCAGGCACCCGCGCAATTGGCGGGTGTCGCGGCTGAAGGAGGAGCCGTGGAGGTGCCCAGGGTGGCGAAGGCGACGCCGCCGGTGATAGACCTGACCGAATCGCCACCACGCGCGCAGCCACCCGCACCACCCGCACCGGTAGGCGCACCACCCGTGCCGGTAGGCGCAGGGGCCGCGGCGGTAGGTGCAGGGGCCGCGGGCCACAATTGCGGCAATTGCGCGGAGCTCCTGCGGCGATTCCTCGAACAAAGTGAGTGTATTATTCAAACATATCGTAATACATTAACAATGCTCATACATACATACATACATATATACATGTATAGTAGTGTGATTTCATTCGTTGCATATATTGATATATGTATGTATATTTTGCAGAGAAGAAGAAAAGAGGGGCCGGCAAGAGCCGCGCGCGCTGGTACGCGCGCCGTGCCGGCCGAGGTGGTGGCTGCGGCGGCGGCGGCGGTAATAATGGTGCCGATGATAACGGCGGCGGCGGCGGCGGAGGTCGTGGACGAGGAGCGATCCCCGGCAATAGGCGGGTGAACGTAAAAAACGTGACCAACAATTATTATTGATTTATTTATATTTATAAAATGTTTTAATTTAGTTATTTTGTTATATTATTACTTATATTATATTATTTACTTATTCAGTTACGTTAAACTTAATTTACTTCATTTACTTATAATTTTATTCTTCAACTTAATCTTAATTTACTTCATTTACTTATAATTTTATTCTTCAACTTAATCTTAATTTACACATTTTTACTTAAAATAAAAAACTATTAAAATGTCGCTTTTGCTTTCTTTCATGCCATACATTCGCGCTTTACCGATCTTCCCTATCCCTATTCGCTTGTTCCTCACATACATCTCGTCCCTGCTCTTCCATTTCTGTAATTTCGTCTTGGCAAAATCCATTCCTGTTTTCATACTCTCTTCTTTCTCTCGTACTTCTTCCTTGCACTTTCTCGTTCAGACATTCCTTAACCAGTACTCTACCTACCGTCTCAGTTACTTTATTTTCATATTTCATCGCTGCAACTCTTGCTTAGACACCTGTTTTGCAATACATTTGCTAGACACCACATAAAATTGCTATGCGATGTGGTATAATAGGGCTACAGGCGAAGGTCCACGTTAAAAAACCGAACGCGCTAGTCGTGGCACCTCATGGGTGGCGTGGAAGACCACGTAAGAAAATGTAGTATTTTACGAACGAAATACATATATCTCGGAATGTGATACACACAATATCGTATCTATGCATCGTGTCACATGTCAACTGCTTACGCGCTAAGAAGGTTATACTTTCGAGACTATTTTCGATTATTCTCGTGATTTATGGTACCTCCTGCGATAAAGTGCGACTCGAGGAGAATTCTTCTTCTTAGACTTCGTAGAAGTTATTACCACGATGTATGGCAAAAATATATCGGTGACGTTGAAATTTGGAATACTATGAGCTCCGTGAAGTGTTACTGTACTAACAATATTTGCCCCCTTGTCTGAAGCAACTTCTCCCAGAGGTATTTCAGCGTACCTGAATTATCATTTAGTACAGTGTATTGTGAGTCAAAGTGGAGGAAAAAAGGGGGAATTCCGCCCCGGCGAACTAACTAAGGATTAACCGAATAGGCCACTTATGGCCTGGAGCGCAAAATAAACTAATAGATATTATAAGAGGGACCTTTATGCCCATTTATTCGCTCTAATTCTTACACTTGTCCCCTTCGACGGCTAATTGCGCTCTGGCGCTCCGAAACGCAAGCCGAAGCACGCGGGAGTCTCGTAACTTCCTGCGACGCGCCGCGGCAATACATGTAAATAATAATATCGAGGTGGTCGGTAATGGATGGTGACAGAGGCGTCATTATCGATTGTGGCGTCCTGTCTTACAGTTCGACCATCCTGACATCATGGGCGACTCGACCATACAAAACAAACAATTTTTTTAAATGAAGAATTAAAAGTAGTAAAGTTAATGTCGGCGCCATAATGATTAGAGAGAAAACAAAATAACCTTAGCTTAAACATAGAAATAACATAAATTTTTCCTCGTTTTTCTTTCAATCTGTATCGCCACCAGCCTCAGTCTCTACTCGAATGTCGCTTATCCACGGTTTCATTCTATCAGGGGGAACAATCCCTGTGAACGGTTTCTGAGTCAAAGTAAACCCCTCGATGTCACCTACAATGTACCTATCTAAGTCTAATACCTTTTTGACCTCATAGGGTCCTTTATATTTCGGTAGTAGCTTTTGACTAACGCCGGGGGTTGTCACTACATTTTTAATCATCACAAAATCTCCTACGCAATACGTTCGCGATTTTTTCCTCCGTTTATCAAACAACGTCTTGTTATATAACTGACTCTCCAGAGTTTTCTCCAGTCCAGTATGCCCGACCTCGTCGTGGCATACGCGTATCACTTCACGTACCATGTCCTCCGGGACAAAAAATAAAATTCTTCGGTTATACTTCTTATACACTACACCGTTGCGTAACTCAAAATTGTCACTTTCACTGGTTTCCAACTCTTTGTGAATTTTACGAATAATCGGATCTTGTAACTGTTTATAAACTAATATTTGATCAAAGGATATAGGTTCGATGACTAATATGCTTCGGCTTAGGGCGTCGACATGTCGCATACGCTCGGATTCGCGATGCATAATTGTATAATTATAATTTTGTAGCGTTAGGCACCATCTGCTAATCCGAGGGTTTATGTCCCTTTTTCCTATGGCTAACTTAATCGCATTACAATCAGTTATAATCTTAAAACTAATGCCCTGTAGGTATACGCAAAATCTGTCCAAGGCGTAGATTATAGCTAACATTTCGAGTTCGTAGCTGTGATACCGGCTTTCTACTTCGGTGGTACGTTTGCTGAAGTATAATACAGGGTGCATACAATCATCGGTTTGCTTCTGTAACAGGATGGCGCCAAAGCCAAACGCGCTAGCATCGGTATGCAGCTCCGTCTCCGCTAATGGATTGTAAAGTGCTAATACTGGTTGACTGACGAGTTTATCCCGCAATTCTTCAAACGCATCTAATTCGGCCTTGCCAAAACTGAAGGGAACATCCTTTTTTACGAGTCTATAGAGCGGCCTTGCAATCAATGCAAAGTTTGGTACAAATTTGCGAAAATAACTGGTCAGGCCGAGAAAGCTCTGCACCTGTCTGACCGTTCTTGGTTGAGGAAAGTTCAAGATAGCTTCGGTTTTGGATTTACTTGGTGTTACTCCTTTCTCTGAGATAACATAACCTAAATAATCTATTTCCGTTGATATAAATTTACATTTACTGAGCTTTAATTTTAAATTATAACGCGTCATTAGGCTCAACACATTTTGCAGAGTATTCAAATTATCTTCCATAGAGCGACTGGGAATTAAAATATCATCAAAGTATACAAGCACTTGACCAGAGTCAATTAACGGTCTGAATATTAGATTAACATACCGCTGGAATGTGGCAGGCGCATTGGCCAAACCGAAAGGCATTTTTAAGTACTCATATTGGCCATCAGGCGTCACGAAGGATGTGTACTTGATAGAATCCTCTGCAATGGGTACATGGTGAAATCCATCTTTGAGATCCAGACTCGTAAAAAAGGCGTTATTAGCTAAGCGATCAATGTGGTCGTCCATTAGCGGAAGCGGGTATCGATCCTTGACGGTCAGCTTATTCAGAGTTCTGTAATCGATACACATTCGATAAGTATAATCCTTTTTTCGCACGAGCACGATGGGACTGCTATATTCAGAGTTACTTGGTCTGATGATTTGTCGCTCCAATAGTTCACTAACAATTCGCTTAACTTCATTGCGCTCGCACCAGGACAAACGTCTAGGTGTATAATAAAATGGTCTACTATTTTCAATTAGCGTAATATGCATTTTGTAATCAAGACTATCAGGTTCGCTTGCGGTACTAACATAATTATTTAACATTTTAATTAGGCGATTCGTCGTTTCGGGGGGCAGTGCCGGATCTAAATGATCTCGTACGCAATCTAATGCGTCTTTGCTTTCAATCGCTTGTATATGCAATATTTCGCTACTAGGTTCTATGTATTCAACGACTGGTTTCTTATTCAGCGTGACTTTCAAGCCTGGCTGACTAAGGAACTCGCGACCAAGCAAAACATCGTATGACATTGTCGAGTTAGGGACTACCGCGAACCGCGTCGTAAACACACGAGTTGGTAATGATTTTAGGCGAATGTCCGACGTAACGAAACCGTAAATCTGTAGCGGGGATTTATTCACACCGCCGTAATTTGTTCCATCATTTTCGCGTTTTAATTGATTATTTCCAAAATAAGCCAAATATGTTTCTTCCGTTATGATATTAATAGCGCTACCCGAATCGACCAATCCTTCCAAATAATAATGTTCTTCGTGTCCGGGCGTTAGCAAGATGCAACATTCGCGAGATTCATGTTCTAAGGGAATTCTAACCGGGTTGTCGGATGAACTGATTACGGACTCGCCTACCGCTGAGGTGAAATTCTGTGGAGTCTCGATGAGCGCCGTCGTCGATGCAGATGCTGATTGTCCTTGCCTTCCGGATGTACTTCTTCCCGTCGGGCAATTTCTGAAGGTGTGGCCGCTCGTACCGCATGTAAAGCAGGAACCTCTCTCCCTTTTTGGCTTCGGACAGTTTGATGCGTAGTGGCCATCCTCGTTGCAGTTAAAGCACCTCGGGACTTTCGGATTGATGCCCGCGCCGCTGTTGCCAAGTTTATCTAGAGGTCGACTACCCTTATGGTAATCGTTCCTCAGCATGATATGTTCGAACGCTTTGAAAAGAGTGGAAATAGAGTCGAACATACTCATGCGTGCATGGTCACGCAGACTCGGATCAGGAATTCCGTCGATCAGGTAGTGAAGAAGTTCGTGCTCAGAGATCTCGCTCTGGTACGCTAAAATAGTCTTATCGTGGTGATATTCGCTGAACCGTTCACCTACCTTCCACCTACGCTCTTCAAATTTCTTCTTAAGTAAGAGTCGGTCAGGTCGGTGGTCGAACATTTTCCTCATGTCCGATAATAAATCTTTGATGCTCATTTCTATATGCTCCGGCTTCGCTTGCAACCACGAAAGCGCCTTCCCCTTCACCTTTTTGCTGATGAGGGCTCTCGTCACATTGTCATCCAGTTCATAAACTCGACGAAGGGCCTCAAGTTGTTTTTCCCACGTTTCGTAATTCGCGTCATTTGAACCATCGAAATCACTTAACAAATCGCCTACCATTTTGGTGGATGTTCTTTGGCGTTCGACCGGGTTCTCAAACGAACGAGAGGAGTTTCTTAACACGTCGTTCTCCCGTTGGGCAATCTCTAATTCTCGAGCTAATAACTCTCTTTCTCGCCGAAGAATTTCCATTTCCCTTCTAGTTATTTCGGGCATGCTTGCCTGGGCTGTATTCACGGAAGTGCTGTTGCTTGCGTTCATCCCAAGGACGTTCCCTTGTTGAGTAAGACTGTTTGTCTCGGAGTCACCTTCATCGGACAACAGAGGAATCCAGGAGCCGTTAGGAAACGTATTTTCCAATCTACTTAGTAATTCGGTCTTTGTACCAGTCGTTATTATATTTTGTCGTCTAAGGAAATCCTTGAGTCGAGATACCGTGAGACTGCCAGGATCCATGGCTGGTTCACTTGGTTTCACCGCGTTAATGGTACAAATTAAGGGACTGAATCCGAATCCCACTTCTGAGTTTTCACTGTGAGTCAAAGTGGAGGAAAAAAGGGGGAATTCCGCCCCGGCGAACTAACTAAGGATTAACCGAATAGGCCACTTATGGCCTGGAGCGCAAAATAAACTAATAGATATTATAAGAGGGACCTTTATGCCCATTTATTCGCTCTAATTCTTACACTTGTCCCCATCGACGGCTAATTGCGCTCTGGCGCTCCGAAACGCAAGCCGAAGCACGCGGGAGTCTCGTAACTTCCTGCGACGCGCCGCGGCAATACATGTAAATAATAATATCGAGGTGGTCGGTAATGGATGGTGACAGAGGCGTCATTATCGATTGTGGCGTCCTGTCTTACAGTATCTTCTTTTTTACTACCGGACAAAGATTAATATTATTGAAACGTAAACTGAAATACATTAAATATTAATATGATTGAAATACTTTGACATGGAACGCATGTCATTTGTCCTGTCAATTTTTTAAATAATTATCAATAAATGAATTAATTTTTAAATAATTAATTAATTAATTAATTAATTAATAAATAATTCCTCTGCAGTCAGCAACAATTTGGATAAATAATAATATCAATAGTTCATCGAATTCTCATCTTGCAAATGGAGCAACACTATTCGTATCGAGCACGAACGCGAAGACGAGCGACGACGAGTCAATGCAAAGATCAAAACTCTCGTGCCTGTACTTCTCTCGATCGCGTTCACGCTCAACGCGGTGTTGCTCGATTTGCCTTTCGGCGGCAAACACGCAATGCTACGTGCGGCACCTAATGCGAAATCTGGCACCACTGTCACAGCATATACCGGCCTGTGTGTGGAACAAAGACGCCACGCCGCGACTGTATGAGGGACGAAGACGCGACGCGCGCTTTTGGTTGAAAGGGGACGGAGCATACTTCTGTCCTTTCTTACACGACGTCACGATAGTGGAAACAAGACGGAACAAGCTCTGTCCTTTCTTACACTACGTCACGGTTCCTTGACGACGGACGACGTTGGTGGAAGGGAGACGGAGCATAGATCCGTCCTTCTCTGCGCGCGCAGCTGTCACGGACAAGGCACGCACACTTGCGCGTATCCCCACTCAACTGGTACCGATGGTACCAGAGGGACAGAATCTGGCCACACTGGTTCGGACATAGCAAATATCGATGCGCGCAGTTTGGTAGGCAACCCGATGTCTCCATTTGTTCCATGTAACGACTGTTTATTGCCACGTTGAAGGCGTTTTCGAAAATTGCCGAATCATTGATCGAATATAATAAAAATGCAATATGTCTAGCAGAAATATTAATGAAATATTATTATTTTATAGTCATTTAATGTCCGTCGGACCATTTTATTGTAACAATTATATTATTGTTGGGGATTTAAAGTCGTTGGCGCGTTTGCCTCGCTACTTGCGCGTAGCGGGAGCCGTTTGCGTATAGGCAGCGGCCTACTTTTATATAGTTTAGTTTTAAGGCTAATTTGCGTTACCACGCGCGTATACAATAGGACTGTGGCGTGTAGCGTATGTTGCGACTTTCCGCTGATTGACGTTGCGGACTATCAGTAACGCCATCCGCCGTTTACGTGCGTGACTAATGAAGGATCAGCGGGGGCATGTCCCGCTTCCTTCTTCCTGCGTCGTCTTCTTCCGTCCGTTGAGAGATCAACACGTGTGTGCCGTCGTGCGTCGTGGCCCTTTCGAGTGAGTAGCCATCTTGGTTTCTCAAGGTGAGAATCTGCGTTATTCCACCTCTATTCTACTTTGTGTTTCCTTCGAGTTCCATTACTGAACAGAAGCTTTCCTTCGAGTTCCATTACTGAACCGAAGCTTTCCTTCTCCGGCAAACTCTCCTTCTGGGTTGCTGCGACGAATCCCATCGTGCGCACTAGGCGACCTTTTGGATTCCTTTCTTTCCACGGACCGCTACAGTCCTCCCGTGCGAGTCCTTCTCTCGGTCAGAGGATTTCTCCTCTGTCCCTTCACCCACGACTGCGATTCGTCGCTTGCTAGGACGCTAGTCGTGGCCACGCTCTCTGAGAGCAGTTAATACGACGAAACACGACGCACGGCGCACCACGTGCTCAACGCTGCACAGTCTTGTAACGCGTAATTTGACAAAGTCCGTTTAACAATCAGTTCGCGGCTGTGATCATAATAAATTCTGAGACGCCTCTAATTATCGAAGTTACACCCACACACGCTCCCTCGGCCATCCCTATTCCACGTGAACTAGCTTACTCGTTCCATCGCGAACAATTATATTACAGAAACATATAAAAACACGCCTAAATTATTTGTAACATTATATCCTAGGAACTTACATGAAAATATAACAGTTTTATTGGAACTCTGCGTTTTGTATCTGAGCATATGTGTACGTGTACGTATGTGGAGCGTGTATGTATTATATATTTGTGTGTGCCTGTGTACTCGTAAAGTTATATGAGAAGCTCTAATGTTTCAGGGAATAATTCTTGTTTTTTATTTGATTTAATTTTTGAACGAAGATTTGAAATAACGGGATCGGAAATCAATAAGAGATGATGTAAAACATCTTCGTTTGTTACAACTCTATTTTTTTTTTCTTGAGTGCATTTCTCGGTATTTTCTAAATTCTTTATTCCGGGCTTCACTTGCTTCTTCGGATAATTTCCCTATAGGAATCGTAAAATTTGATATTATTCCTTCTCCATGTAATAAAAGTTTGTGGACTGATACTGGCATATAATACCAAGCATAATTTTGTACAAATAATTTTGCTGTTTGTAACGCAAACTTTCCAAATTTCTTCGCATTCACTGCTTCTCCGCAAGAAATTGCTTGAAGAATGACTGCGAGCCGTTTAATCAGTTCTTCTTCTAAACCCGTGATGTTAGCTGTTTTGCTTATTTCATTAAAGAAACATCTAGCTGTATTCCCATCGTTGGTTGATCCCGAACCTTGTAGTACGACATCCACAAGTAACCCTATTCTTTCCTAAAACTTTCTTTAATTTTTTTTTTGGTTTCTTCTCTTTGCTTCTTATGATCGGGATCGCGTACTGCCCATTTTTTGAATGACAAATTGTAGGATACATGAAGTAGAAATTCCATGCAACGAATTTTGGCATGGAGACTTGATATACCAAAATTGAACATAGACTCGTCTATTTTCTTTGTCAAACTTTGTCTATCGCATTCATTTCACTCGGTTTTGCACCACATATTGGGCAAGTAGCGCTAGATTTGTCATTCGAAAGGGCTGTGCACATTTTTCCGTCAATCATCGTGCAAAACATTTCAAAATTAACAGTTATGTTATTATTTTTGAACGGAACTTGTTGCGTATTCACAGTCGCCTCGGGCGGGCGGCCAATGGGCGCACGCGACGCGCTCGCCCGAGATCAATCATTGCGGTCGATACTCAGGCGATACTCTATGTAAACGCGCCTGCTAATTAGCAGCGCCGCGTCGCGTTCTTCTCGGGCAATTGTACTCTCGCGGTTCCCGCGCGCTATCGACGGCCATTACCGTTTCTTCTATCGTGACGACAAGTAGTGTTCCTCTCACGTGCGAATTAATTGTGGATTCCTCACCTGGTGCGTTCTCAGTTTTGTGTAAAAGTACTTCTCTAAGGGTTTGAAAGACGCTATAGTGCCCCTCAATAGTGTATAAACATAGTTTAAGTGCGTTTAATAGACAAATAAAATACTTTCTGGCAGTGGTCTCAGACTTGGCACCCGAGCACCATTGGTGCTCGACGGAGTGGGGATACGGAAAAGTATGCGTGCCTTGTCCGTGAGAGTTGCGCGCGCCGTTTCTCGCCGAATCGCGCTCGGCGTGGAGAGAAGGACGGAACTATGCTGCGTCTCTCTTCCACCAGCGTCGCGTGACGTCACGTATCGTAACGACACGTAAGAAGGATAGAATTATGCTCCGTCCCCTTTCAACCAACATCGCGCGTTGCGTCTTTGTTGGACATACAGTCGCGGCGTCGCGTCTTCGTTCCGCACACAGGCCGGTGACAGTGGTGCGAGATTTCGCTTAAGGCATCGCACGTACCATTGCGTTCTTTCAGCCGGAAGGCAAATCGGGCACCACCGCGCTGAGCAGAGCGCGATGCAGAGAAAAGTGAATCGAGGAGAGTTTGTGATTTCCTCGTCGTACGCATCGCCGCTCGTCGACGCGTTCGATTTTTTTCGTTGGTTCGCGCCCATCCATGGTTCATTTCTTTTTCATAGGATAATTTTTCTTTTTTAATTATTCATCACACGGCAACTAACGATATTCATTTAACAATATTTTAGTACCTCCTACGGATAGTTTTTAATATTTTGTCAGCGGAATAGATGTGTCGTATTGCTGTATGACAGATATGGGCAAAATATATGTCACGTTATGGCAAAGATACATGCATGAACTTTAGTGTAAGCATACCTACGTATCCTTATTCGAAGAATACTTATTACCATTACTGTCGTACTCGTCGTCGCTCGTCGACGCTTTCGTGTTCGATAATACTAATCGATCTGTCATTGACGAGTATTCGATGAATCATCGGTGTTATTATTTTTCTAAATTGTTTTTGACTGCAAAAAGATCGTATTTTATTTATAGATAATTAATCTACCTTTTAAAATATTACTTTCAAATGTATGTGTACGGGATGCTGGGAGATGTTACTAGCCAGCTGTGTTTCCTGGAAATGGTAAGTACTAGAAAAATAATTATACAGCAAAGGGTACAATGGTATCGTAATGTTTGTCTTCTGCGAGACTTGACCCTATTGAGAAGTGCAACCCGAACAATGCAAATGCGTATATACTTTCTTTTTATATAATCTGAGTAGTTTTGCGTAGAGACACTATAATCAGAGACTGGACACGAGCCAATGTCCGCCATGTATTGTCTTAATCCTATGAGAGAGAAAGATATATCTACTTTCTACTATTTCACTCTATCTCACTCTTACACATGTTTACATAGATTTTTCACGTTCATATGTGTATGTATTGGGTTATTGCGTTTTCTGTTTATGTATGTCATTATATAAATTTGTGACGTTCATATGTGTAAAATTAGCGGGAAAAGACAATAAATGGCGGACCAATCAAAAGTGGCTGTCTCGTGTCCAGTCTCTTATTATAGTGTCTCTAGCTTTGCGTGGTCTTCCACGCCACCCATGAGGTGCCACGACCAGCGCGTTCGGTTTTTTTTAACGTGGACCGTCGCCTGTAGCCCTATTACACCACATGCTATGCCCATTATTGCATGGTGGTGCCGATGGTACATCTACTAATCTACATCACGAAATGAATGAAAGTACAATTTCGCATAATATTTTTATTTTAATTTGTGTTAAATGTGTTATAATAATATATATGTTTCTGGATTATACCGCGCCCGCCGCGACCGCGACCGCCGCCACCGCGACCGCCGCCACCGCGCCCGCCGCCACCGCAGGTACATGCGCAGCATCCCGTATTATGTTGCAGGCGCCTTAGCGCCCTTGCCCGTCCCGCCCCTCTTCTTTTCTGTCCTAAACAATGAACAGACATACACGCAGTTAATGAAAGTAAATTATGATATATTTTATCAAATAATCTTAGAATGCGGCATGTGTAAATGTGTATGAACTTACTTTTTTTCTTTTCGGTCTCCGTCTCATAGCTCTCCGGGGCCGGAGCGGGAGGTGAGGCTGCGGCACTTGCCGGCGCCTCTTGCTGGGCCTGCGGTGCGGTTGCCGCAGCCTCCACGGCAGCCGCCTTCGGCTCCTCCTCGGGTGCCTCATTTAATGTAAGGTTTTCTGTTCGTGAAAAGAAAGACACATCAATTTATAGATATTTGGAAGATAATTGAAAATGGTGATTGTGGCAAGTACGAAGGATGAGCGTGAGAGAGAAATAGAGAATGAGACCGAGTGAGAGAGAGAGAGAGTGAGAGAGAGAGAGAGAGAGAGAGAGAGAGAGAGGAGATGGCTGTGAGAGAGAAAGGTGATCGTACGACTGCCATTAGCGAATTCGGTGCGAAAGGTGAGAAAATGGGAAGGAAGAATGCTAGTGCGTGTGAGGTGAGCGATCGAAGATGAAAAGGCACAAAATAAAAGGAAAGTAAAAAGAACAGACGCGTTAAGTAATTTGGAGCGACCATTCCTCCTTCACCGAAATTTATTCGGAGACGCGAGAATTAACCCTTTCGCTACGGACACCGACTATAGTCGGCGGACGCGAGACGTGGTGTGTGTACGGATGCCGATTATAGTCGGTGTCCGCGAGACGTGCTGTGTGTCGGGTGCCGACTATAGTCGGTGTCCGCGAGACCAGACAATATACCTACGCACATTGTGGGTATTCTGAAATTTCAGAATTTTTTTGTTTTTCTGTATAATATGACGAAACAGTTGTTACATAACTCTTAAAAAAGTATACATACAAGACAATTCCAAAGTGCCATTGAAAGACGTAAGTGCGAACATCGAAGACTACCGATGCGCAATGTGCACACTGCGCGGCGCGGTGCCCCGTTCAGTGGCGCTACTCTCGCGGAACGGACTGCCGTAGCGAAAGGGTTAAAAGGCGAATCGAGTAAGACGGCGATGCAAAGTCCGCGTGTAAAATAAACCTTCCTACATGATAAAATTAGCATAATTATGAAATTCTAATATAAATGTTCTGAATCGAAGTTTCAGATATTGAAAAGGATATTTCTGCATTGTACGTAAGAACAAATTGTAGGAATGTACGGAATCTTTAATACTGTTACAATGGGAAAGGCGGATATATACGTAAAACTCGAATCTCAGGTATTTTTTGCTACAAATGTATCTCCCGAACAGACTTCATTAAATTCTCGGAATCAATATCATCATCGATGTACAATTTCATTACAAACGGGCTCACGTCATATCAAAAGGAATTGGAATGTATGAGAATACGTATTATGTACTTACCGAATGTATCCATAGCTTCTTCGCTCAGGTGACACAAAAGACTAACGCTCCCGGTCTAAAAATGTTCTCGCGGACGCTCGTGTTTACAGGTGCTCGAATGCCCTTATTGGTGGATTGAGGTTTGTGTATCCGCGGACGCGAGCACCTCTAAATGCCTCGGTCGTGCACGTTACAGTCGTTTAATTGTACCATTTCGTGCCGCGGAGAGGAACACAATAGTCGATCCGGCGATCCGCGATATATAGTTTTTAATTTGGACGCGCGTGTGTATGTGTTAGTTTCTCAGCGTGTGGCGCTGGGTAAGTTTTATTTTTTTATTTATTTATTTCACTCTGTTTCTTGCGGGTTTAAACAGGAATGTCCGATTTGCAGATAAAGAAACAGAAACGGAGCTTTTGCGAAGCTTGGCTTCGCGATGAAAAATATAAGTCATGGGTGCGACCTGTGGCAATCCGACATTAATTTATTTCATTGCGTATTCTGCAAAAAAGAATTTTCCTGTGATATGCGCATTTCGAGACACGCGAATTCTCCGTGTCACCAAAATAATGTTAAGAAAATGTCTGCAACTGTAGCAAATAGCGACGACGAAGTATCGAAGCAACATTCTTTTGTGGTACGGACATTTCGGAAACAATGGTCAGATTTGAAAGAGTTTCAACCATGGTTACGGGAAATATCCGATCACCAAACATTGTGTTTTTGTGCTTTTTGTAACAATGCGCTAACGGCTCGATTAAGTAGCATTTATCGTCACGCAGAATCCGCCTCTCATATACGAAACGCAAGACGTATAGAAACGCAAGAAACAGAGCAACAAGATGATATCACGGACGAATCGGAATTGTCATTAGATGCGCTACGCAAAGCAGCAGAAATTCACTACGCTGCTCTTATTGCCGAACTTAATATTACCTTTACGTCAGCAGCAAAATTGTTAGCATTTTTCCAAAAATTTGGAAAAGATTCTGACGTGTTGGAAATGATAAGTATGGGTGAGACGAAATGCACTCAAATAATTGCAAACGTCTTGTGTCCGGTTGAAACGGAACGTGTTTCGGCCATTCTACAAAATACAAAGTTTAGTATTTTTATTGATGAAACGTCAGACATTACTAATACAAAATGGATGACGTTTCATGTTCGGTATGTCGATCCGGAAACATTGCAAATTATGTCGCAGTTGGTCAAACTAATCGATCTTGATGCAAGAAATTGTGGCGCTGAAATGATATTTGACGCATTTCGACAGGAAATGTACCGTTTACAGATTCCGTTTTTGAACATTGTTGCTTTGTCATGCGACAATGCGCGTGTCATGACGGTTAAACATTTATCATTTCGAACAAAGTTACAGGAAAAGTGTGGACATGTATTAACACTGACATGTCCATGCCATTCTGTGGCGTTAGCCGCAAATGCAGCATCCAGAACGATTCCTAACAAATGGGAAAACTTTGTAAAACAAATATCAAATTTCATAAACTGTAGCCCCAAGCGATCAGCTATTTTTACTGATTGTTGCGAGGACACTAATCTAAAAATTTTGAAATTGGCCGAAACACGATGGCTTTCCCGCCAATTATGCATCAGTAGAATTCTGGATTCATGGGATAGTATTGACAAGTTCTTAAAACAATTACTGACGAAAGAGAAGTCCGACAAAGCTGCACAATTTGTAGCCGTCATGCAGAATCCTGATGTTAAAGCATACTTACTTTTTCTGAGATATATTTTACATTTTTTTAACTCTTTCACGCTATTTTTCCAAGCTCTAGAAACTAGAATTCATTTATTACAGCGTAAATCGCTACATTTATTACAAATTATATGTAAAAACTTTTTAAAACCAGAGCTTCTAACACATTGTAACAATAACGTAGATTTTTCGGAAAAAGAAAATAAAAAATCTGTACATGATATCGCATTGGGCATTGATTGTGATGAATATCTTAACAAATTAATAATAGAGGGGCACATCGATAAAGTTGAAAATATTCGAGAGAATTGTTTGCAATTTTATGTGTGTGCCGCTCAAGAAATTTCTAAAAGATTACCAATCAATGATCAATTTTTGTGTAAATTACAAGTTTTTGAACCTGCCACAGTTTTACGCGATATTGACAGAGAAACTTCATTTCGTGATGTTTGTTTTATCGCTGAAACTCTTGGCGGATTTGATATATTTTCTTTACAACAAGAATGGTTTGCTTTATATCACGATTATACAGAAACAGAAAAAGATGATCTTTCATTAAGGGAATTTGACGAAATGTGGGAAAACATCCTACAACGTAGTCGTCAATATCCCAGTTTGAAATCTCTTGTCAATGCTGTTCGATCCTTACCTAACTCTAATGCAGATTCAGAAAGAGTCTTTTCCTACTTACCAGACTTGAAAACGAAAAAAAGAAATAAACTGTCGTCCGTGAATATCAATGCTGCTTGTGTCCTTAAATCAGCATTAAAAGCGAGAGGGGAAACAGCAATAACTCTGACGGTTAATGACAAGCATTTGTCTCGCATGCCATCTCATATATTATATTCAGAACGTCCAAATAAAAAAAAAAACAGACAACATGTAGTACATGTTGATGAAATGGCTGGTCCCTCCTCGTCTAATGTTATTCAATAAGTACATAAACAGTAACGTTTCATTTATGTTATGAATGTGTCGACTTAAAGAACGAATGTGCGAACAATCAGTCTGGCATATTTTTTGACAGACTGCACAAATCAGTCTGGCATATCTTTTGTCAGACTGCACAGATCAGTCTGGCATATCTTTTGACAGACTGCACAAATCAGTCTGGCATATCTTTTGTCAGACTACACAAATCAGTCTGGCATATCTTTTGTCAGACTGCAGAAATGTGGTATAATAGGGCTACAGGCGACGGTCCACGTTAAAAAAAAACCGAACGCGCTAGTCGTGGTACCTCATGGGTGGCGTGGAAGACCACGCAAAACTACTCAGATTATATAAAAAGAAAGTATATACGCATTTGCATTGTTCGGGTTGCACTTCTCAATAGGGTCAAGTCTCGCAGAAGACAAACATTACGATACCATTGTACCCTTTGCTCTATAATTATTTTTCTAGTACTTACCATTTCCAGGAAACACAGCTGGCTAGTAACATCTCCCAGCATCCCGTACACATACATTTGAAAGTAATATTTTAAAAGGTAGATTAATTATCTATAAATAAAATACGATCTTTTTGCAGTCAAAAACAATTTAGAAAAATAATAACACCGATGATTCATCGAATACTCGTCAATGACAGATCGATCAGTATTATCGAACACGAAAGCGTCGACGAGTACGACAGTAATGGTAATAAGTATTCTTCGAATAAGGATACGTAGGTATGCTTACACTAAAGTTCATGCATGTATCAGCTAAACAAAAGAAGTTAAATAATTCTGTATCTATCCGAGTACGTATGCCATCTTTGCCATAACGTGACATATATATTTTGCCCATATAAGGGCATATATAAGGGTTTTTGTTCACCCATAAAATTTCTGAATTACTTACCAACTGTATTGGTACAAAACTCGTTATAAAAATACATTGGTCGGATGTCCCATCTTCAATTTCAAATTGTTGTTTATATCTTCTTTGATTTGATGCTCCATCAAAACCCCACTTACATGTCAATTTTAGATTTGTATGCGAATTTAATTTTTCATCACATAATGTAAGGATTCTAGTGGCCGTTAAATTTAAAATTGCTTGCAGTTCAATCTTAACCATTCTTTCGTTTATTAATATTTTTTCCTTTGGTGGATAACAGTCCAACTTGGCCTTCATTATATGATAGTACGATTGCCAATTATTGTTACCATTTTCGATACAATTTTGCCTTAATTCGATGTATTGAGCTTTCGAAAGATCCAAGTTAAGAAGTGATGCTAAACTTTTTTCTTTTGAAATTAGTGGTGTCTGTATTTTATTTACACAAAAATCTTTAACGCGTTTAACCCTTTCGCTACGAGCGTCGCCTATAGACGACATCCGCGTGACGACCTGTGTGTACGAGCGTCGCCTATAGACGACATCCGCGCGACGACCTGTGTGTACGAGCGTCGCCTATAGACGACATCCGCGCGATTTTTTAATTCTTAAATATATTTTTATTGATAATCATTGGAAAACCTTAAAATATGTTGTTGTGTGACAATGAAAGAAGCGTACGATCCGGAGAATGACAAGTCTGCACAGAAAGATATAAGTTCGAACACCAGTTTGCCTAAGCACAACATGCATATGTACTTTCCGGCGCACTGGTCCATTCAGTGGCGCTACTTCGGCGGCACGCTGGCCCGTACAGCGGTGTCGCTCCTACGGAAAACACTGCCGTAGCGGAAGGGTTAACCTCGCTCGGATTTTTCATTAAATAATCTATTATCGTCGCAAAATCCAATGAACCTTCGCTTACTAATTTTCGTTTTGCTGCAAACAACAAAGTATCTGAAGAGTGTTCTTCTCGCAAATCTTCAGTTAATCTGTATTTTTGTCTGTCAGATACATCACGAAAAGGTTTCCTCTTCAATGGGTTAGTGGTCAGAAATTCGGAATTGCTGGTCGATGAATCTTCTATTAATGAATTTCTTGAAAAACAATCCTCAATACCATTAAATTCTTTCTGGAGCCATGCTTTGTGCTTCTGAATGAACGTGTGATGTGTTCTGTTACAGTTTTTCCATCGTTTGGATGTATCTGCGCAATACAAGCGCAAACGTTCTGTTAGGTCATTTTCCATTTCTTGCGATAAATTCATATCGAGCTTCTCAACGACAAAGTTGAACAATTCGTCTTGATTTGTGAACCCAAGGTTTAAATGTTTCAGAAACACAAATAAATCGTTATTTGTTAGTGCTGTCATTATTAATGACTTAAGCAAATTTGCACTTTTTGTCACTTTCACCACAATTTCAAGCTGCTGCTGTTACACAGGCTTTGTAGATACTAATTGATCAGAATGTCGACATTTATTTATGTCGAGTACAGGGCTTCGTTGCCCTGGTAACGTAACAAGAAGAACCTTAAAACGAGATATCTCGTAACCCGGCCACAACGTTCGGCTTGCTATACACGAGATATCTCGTCACCCGTACGCAATGAGTTAATAGATGTTGTGGGAATATAGTATTGTAATAAGTGTTGTTATAACAAGTTCTGCTGGAAATACGCCTCACACGTCCTTCTCAAAGGAAAACACTTGTAATAATTTTTATTTAAAAGAAATTTTCTGTGAAAAATACAAGTTGTACAATTTAAATCACTTATATAGAAAAATGTTTAAAACTGGGTGAAGTTTTAATGGTTTTATGATATTGAGAAAGAGTTTCTCTACATTTTGGAAAAGAATTTAAATGCCGCTTCGTGCCGCTTTGCAAAATATATAACATTTTCTGTCCGGAATAAAACGTAACCTCTCAACTTACTGGAACATAATATTGTATATTATTTATATGTTTCGTGAAATAGAATAAAATTCTAACAATAAAATAATCTGACGCATATTGAAGGACCATAATACAATGAGATTTCGTTAATATTAGTAGTTGACACACTGCATTTTTATCATGTAACCGTGACATTTGCTATGTCCCAACTTTCCTATGTTTCGTCCCACTGTGCGACGGTGCGAATGTTTCTATGAGTTGTTCTCTATGATTTGTTCTGCATGATTTGTTTTCTAAATAGAAGGTGATCAAATTGTGTATATATTCTAACAGTTCTCATCAAGTCCCATCACATTGATTTGAAACGTTTTTCTTACAACGCACGTTTAGTTTAAGAACGCTCTCTCCATTTCGTGAAAGAAAAAGTTGTTCGGTTGAAGGCAATTCACCGTTCATACTGTAATCCATATGTACGTCCATTGTCGCATTCTGCCCACGAAATGTCGTAACCTGCGTATTGTCAAAGAAGGCATGATAAAACACGACAATAATAACGAAATCCCTGCCGCTCCCGACCGACCGCGGGTCGCGGTTGGACTAATTGAAATATCTGAAAAATCTAACCATTCTTAGCACGTATTTCACGTAAGTACTAGAAATGATTCCCCCGGGATTGTAACCGACTTTTCCAATGTCATTTATTCATCATTATGTACGATATGTATTACATTTAAATGCACATGTACAGGTTGCACAGGTTGTGATAGTCAGCTTTGTTCCTGTAAACGGTAAGTATTACACAAAATTATAGAAGAAAGTGTTCGATGGCATCGTAATATCTATATTCTACCAGATTTCATTCAATTCGAAAATGCAACGCTGCACCCGACAAATGCAAATGCGTATGTAAAGTTGTTTATGAAATTTAAGATACGTGGACTTCCACGCCACCCATGAGGTGCCACGACTAGCGCGTTCGGTTTTTTAACGTGGACCGTCGCCTATAGCCCTATTGTACCACATTTTATGATAATTATGTTATGTTGCTGCCCAAGGTATATCTGTTTCTTTATTCATGTCAGGTCCGACAATAGTTACACCAGACTGCTTGTTCAAGTCTGACTAACGCCAGACTGATCTGTCAAGTGTAACTAATGGCAGACTCATTTGACATTGATTTGACTCATTTGATTTTTGACGCACACGTTATTTGTGGTGTACGTTACTTTTTAAAATGAAACGGTACTGTATGCATACTTATTGAAAAGCATTGGACGAGGAGGGACCAGCCATTTCATCAGTATCATATTATCTCAATTCTTTTGTATTTGGACATGTAGAATATAATATGTTAGCCGGCATTCGAGACAAATGCTCGTCATTAACCATCATATTTATGGCTGTTTCCCTTCTCGCTTTCAAAGCTGATTTAAGGACACAAACAGCATTAATATTAACGGACGACAGCTTATTTCTTTTCTTCGTTTTTAAGTCTGGTAAGTAGGAAAACATTCTTTCTGAATCAGCATTAGAGTTTGACAACGATCGAACAGCATTGACAAGAGATTTCAAATTGGGATATTGACGATTATTTGCTAGGATGTATTCCCACATTTCATCAAATTCCCTTAATGACAAATGATCAATTTGTGTTTCTGTAAAATCGTGATGTAAAGCAAACCATTCTTCTTTTAAACTAATTTTATCGAAGCCGCCAAAGGTTTCAGCGATAAAAGGAACATCATGAAAGGAAGTTTCTCTGTCAATATCGCGTAAAGCTGTGGTCGGTTCGAAAACTTTTAATTTACATAAAAATGGATCATTGATTGGTAGTCTTTTACAAATTTCTTGAGCGGCACATACATAAAATTGCAAACAATTCTCTCGAACATTTGTAACTATATCTGCGTGCCCCTCTGTCATAAATTTGTTTAAATAATCCTCACAATCAATGCCTACTGTGACTTCATTTATTGATATTTGATTATTTTTATCTGCAAAATCTACATTATTAATTTGTAATGCTAAAAGCTCTGGTTTTAAAAAGTTTTTGTACACTATTTGCAATAAATTTAGCGATTTACGCTGCAAAGTATGAACTCTTGTTTCCAGAGCTTGGAAAAATATTGTGAATGGATTGAAGTAATGTAAAATATATTGAAGAAATAATAGGTATGCTTTAACATCAGGAGTCTGCATGACTGCTACAAATTCTGCAGCTTTTGCAGACTTTTCTCTAGAAATTAACTCTTTTAAAAATTTGTCAATACTATCCCAGGATTCTAGAATTCGAATAAAACATAAATGCCGGGAAAGCCATCGTGCCAATTTCAAAATTTTAAGGTCTGTGTCCTCACAGCAATCGCTAAAGATAGCTGATCGCTTGGGACTGCAATTTATAAAACTCGAGATTTGTTTTACAAAGTTTTCACAGTTATTAGGAATCGTTCTAGATGCAGCATTTGCGGCTAACGCGACGGAATGACATGGACATGGCAGTGTTAGTACATGTCCACATTTTTCCTGCAACTTCTTTTGAAATGATAAATGTTTGCCGGTCATAACACGCGCATTGTCGCACGACAAAGCAACAATATTGGTAAACGGTATTTGTAACCTGTACATTTCCTTTCAGAATGCGTCAAATATCATTTCTGGACCACAATCTTTTTTTGCATCCAGATGGATTAGTTTTACAAACTGCGACATATTTTTTAATGTTTCCGGATGCACATATCGAACATGAAACGTCATCCATTTTGTATTAGTGATGTCTGACTGTGTCTGACGTTTCATCTATAAAAATACTGAACTTTGTATTTTGTATGATGGCCGAAACACGTCTGATTCTACCGGACACCAGACATTTGCAAGCTCCGTATAGTTAGCACCCCATCCTCAACTGATTTGTTCTCTAATACTTGCAATTGTTTGAAGGTCGTTTGATAGTGTTTGATAGTCCAAAATAAACGTTTGATAGTTAACCGTTTATTTATAACACTGGACAACAAAATTGAACTTTGTTTTTGCCTTTTGAACGAAAATAGCCAATTTCGATTAATCTTGACCCGCTCAAAACGAATCTGAACCCGTTTTTCAAAATTGGCCCGAGATTTTGAGTACATGAATTTTGAAAAAAAAAACAGCCTTTTTTCCACTTTGAACAACAATCAGGCCGTAAGTATACAAGTTAGACAATTTTCATTTATTGAAACAAATTCTCCAGACTTTTCCGAATAAAACGATATCAAACACTTTTACAAATTAAACTTGCAAACATGTTTAAACATTAGTTAAAGTGGATAAGACATGTTTCGCGCACCTATTTTTCGAGATGTTTTTTAATTTTTTGAAAAAACTGTGACTCCGACGTGAATTCCAATGACACTACACGACAGAGCAGACATTTTCCATCGGAAAAGCATCATGATAATATGTAAAACAAATTTCGGTTTCCTACAGGAAAACTAACTAAGACTTCGTGCGCGTCACGTAGTAATACGCGCTCCGCTGTGGCTTGTTTTCGCCTAGCGTTTGCACGGCTGTTACGAGCCACGGCCCTGGCGTGGTGAGGATTATTTGCCAGTGCCGATAGGAAAAGAATTATCAGTGAGAGGATTGAGTGGCTAAGAACAGGCCTCGTCCGATTTTTCACGGCTGCACCCTGCCGTCGCCACTCTTAGTGATGCCTCTCTCACAGCTCCTCGTATCCCCTTCCGGAAATACGTCTTGCTGGTCGAAAGGAGGAGAGAGGAGGTTAGGAAAATTGCCTCCGGCCTCGTCCGATTTTTCACGGCTGCACCCTTCGACCAATTCGGTTTTTTGAGTCACTACCCAGGCCTCGTCCGATTTTTCACGGCTGCACCCTGGATAAGCAAGCTCGAGAGGATAGCTGGCAAGGGCCTCGTCCGATTTTTCACGGCTGCACCCCTTGCACAACTTTGAGGAGAGTGGATTTGGTATCTTTTCTTTTAGGCTCGGTGGTTCCCTCGAGCGGTAAAGGGAAACCTTGTTCGTGAAATTCGAGTACTAGGCGATTGAATAACGAGATGGCAAAGAAGTATGGAAAACAAGTAAAATGATTATATTGAATAAAATAAGTACAGAAAAAGCAGTTAAATATAAAACGCACAACGATAATTTAACTATCACTTCAAATAATATGACTAAAGTACGACGCGTATACATTTACAAAAACGATCTTTGACTAGACTGTGTTCTTTGGTTTTGAAGGAATTTGAGCGATAATAGAGAACTAAAACTACACACTTTTCGTGTGGCAAATCGACTAACACTAAGACTGCTTGGAATAATCTAAGTTATTCCTTGCTATGAGTCGTGGACAGCGGAAAGACAGTCTTTCCTGCAGCTGCCGGACTCTGAATTTGAGCTAAACTAATAACGCGCGGAACACGCACAGGTTGTTCCTTGCAATGAGAACAGCCAACGAAAAGACCCTAAGTGATTCTGGATACACTTTTACACACTGTACGTAACGCTCGGGAATTTCTAATGCAGACCCTTGCACGGTCTCTTCTGTAGTTGACTGAACTGGTGAGCCCTGGAGGAGCGCTCTTTTTATACAGAATGACCTTAGGCAAGGGGTACTGAGATGAGAGGAAAAATAGGGCATCGCGGTGGGGCACGCTTTTCGGGGAATCGCACGTTCCCAACCGTCCCTTTGCACTCGCTGTGCACGTGATTGCCATGCAGTCGCGCGGCCGTTGCTATGTCGTTACCATGCAGTCGCTCGGTTCGAATACGGCGCTTACGCGAGCGCGTCGCTCGGCCGTCGCTATGCCGTTGCTATGCCGCCATCATGCAGCTACCATGCAGTCGCTTAGTTTGAATGTGGCGCTTTTACGCGAGCGCGTCGCTAGAGTCGGGCGCGTCACTGTGGGGAGCGCGTCACTGCACTGGGTACGTCACTATTTGGGCGCTGCATGCTGACGTCACGGCAAGCAGGCAGGCAGGCAGGCACGACGTCATGGGCCGCAGCGCTGGTCGGCGGCGCTCGGCGACGCTCGTCGCTGGTCGGCGGCGCGGTACGTTACACGGCATTGAGTCAGAGAACCACTGCTCACACTGCGTTACACGCACGAGGTTTTCGTTTTCCTGTGCGAAGCAGAAATATAATTTACATAGTGTTAAAGTGATTTTCCAAAGACAAATGTCTACTCTATCGCGTAGAGGTATTGGAATCCTCGTCGGACTTACAGTTTTTTCTAAAAATTGAAAAACATCTCGAAAAATAGGTGCGCAAAACGTGTCTTATCCACTTTAACTAATGTTTAAACATGTTTGCAAGTTTAAATTGTAAAAGTGTTTGATACCGTTTTATTCGGAAAAGTCTGGAGAATTTTTAGCAACTAATAAAAATTGTCTAACTTGTATACTTACGGCCTGATTCTTGTTCAAAGTCGAAAAAAGGCTGATTTTTTAAAATTGAATTACTCAAAATCTCGAGCCAATTTTAAAAAACGGGTTTCAGATTCGTTTTCAGCGGGTCAAGATTAATCGAAATTGGCTATTTTCGTTCAAAAGGCAAATTTAGTGTTGTGCAGTGTAAATAAAGAAACAAATTTCTAGGGGAATTTTTGTCGAAATTTTGGTGAAAAATTTAATTATTATCTATACCAATAGATGTAAAATCGTTTGATAGTGATTGATAGTCAATACAAACGTTTGATAGTTAGCCGTTTGCTTGCAATCAAAGAAATAAGTGTCTAGGCGAAATTTTGTCGTAGTGTTACGGCCGTGGAAAATGTCCCCAAGCAGGACAGGGACAACTGGGTGAGGCGGTCGCCCAGAATTCAACCCTAACCCCCGGATCGACTCCAGGTCGGGACCCATAGGGCCCAGCGACGTCGCCAGCTCCAAGGTCGTCAACCGGGCCGACGCGGAAGCCGACACGGCCGTAGACGCGGCAGCAGGCGTGGCAGCGGATGCGGCAGAAGGCGCTAAAGAAAAAACAGGCGCGCTACCTCGGGCAAGACAGGTATAACGAGACGATATACGGAGCAGACAAGCCGGCCAAATTCCATCAGGCCGGCGAGAACATCTGATTGACGCGGGGTCAATGCCCCGCGATCACCGCGAGCGAAGGTTCGCGAGCCTTCCAGAATCTTCCAGAAGCTTCGAGACGCTTCGAGACGCTTCCAGAAAATGCGAGACTAAGCGTGCGAGTGAGAGAGAATGATAGTTACCGAGCTATTGACACTGCTAGCAACGAATGGGTATATAAACCCAGAGACGCGAAGGTCTCGTTCTAGTTCGTGCTGCAACTGAGGGAGAGGACGAGGTAATGAACCACGGCCGCCCGCAGGAGCATGACGAAGCTGGGAGAGGACAGGGGTTACACCTGGACGTCTCTGTGGAACTCGGGAGAGGACGGCTTTCGAAGCCGGCCGCCCGGGGGGAGAGGACGGCTGAGAAAGCCGGCCGCCTAACCGAGAGAAGAGTACAGGGTAACGCTCTGGCCGCCCGCGTACTGTCGAAGCAGGACTTCCCGATTCCCATAAACGAATAGGAAAGGACGACTGAGAAAGACGGCCGCCTATTCGGATATGAGAATGCGGGAGGACTGCGACGATAACCTAAATTGTGGGAAAGAGAACGAGGTAGGTTTGCCTAGTTTCCCTGGGCGAATAGGAGAGGACGACTGCAAAAGACGGCCACCTATTCGAGTATGGAAACACGGGTGAACTACTGTGAAACTCTTAATCTCTATTGGGAGGTGTGGTTTGGAAATAGCCAGATCTCCAACGGAGTCCCTTGCCCTCGAAAAACGCAGTTGTCAGTAGTTCGTTGCTAGCCGACCGAGTTGACAAAGAACGACCTGATACCCGTCTGTAACCTTCCATGTACCTAATGAGAAAATATATTCCGTCTGTTCCATAGAAACCAAATCCTTATTCCACTGCGCATATCCCGAACAACCTAACCTCCTACACAGGGAGGAATAAGGAAAGTCAAAGTGGCACAGCCCCACGGGTCAATCAACCGATGCAGCATCGGAGTAAACGAGAGGAGGGGACCTGTTCAAAGCTCCAAACAAAGTGTTCCCTAATTTGAGTTATTGCTGCGACCGTGACCCACCGTGCAACTCAGCCGTTTTTAAGAGATGTTTGCGTACCCATTGAGATTCCGTCGTCGTTTACCCACATGCATCCGCGGAATACCTATTGTACCGACAGCGATAAGAGTACGGGCTTGTTTGTCTTTAATTTCTCTAAAAGGGAGCCTGCGTGCTTCAAGATGCCCTCGCGAATTATCCGTAAAGAACATATTATCAACGGCAACAGAATAGAAAGCTTTTATGGGCTTGTTTATTCCTTAAGACTAGTATAAAAGGGAGCCTGCGTTGCTCCACGAGAGTCAGTTCTCCTATGGCTACGCACCCATCCTCAAAACAGGTATAAGACCTTTTATTCTCGAAAGATAGAGCGAGTGGGGTGGAACACCCTTTTAAAATTGCCGCTCATTTTATCATCATTGCAACGCGTTCGAGAGTCGAACACCACAGCATCGATTATTCTTGATTCTTCTACGAGCTTCAGCTCCTCACCTCCAACAGGCGAATCCACAGGAATACCACAAAAACCGGTGACTAAGGGGTCAGAAATTCCGTAAGAAGGGAATTCATCCAAATTCCCCACGGGACTCCACGCCGGGTTGTAACATAATTTTTGGTGGCAGCGGTGGGATACAGCCTGTTACCGGAAGCGTAGAAAAAAATCTCGCATATTTTCCGGAAAGGGGAAGCAAAAGAGAATAATCAAAAATGCCGATTACACCGAAAGAAGGAATTGATGTCGCTGGACCATCAAGCTCGCAAATGCAGACAAGGCAACAGGCGAGAAGTATACCAACAGGGGAAACGCCTATTAAACCGCCACCATTAGAACCACCGATGCCAGAACAATTCGATACATTCATAATTCCGCAAGTTACGCTGAAAGATGCGGTGGAAGCAGTCCCATATTATGATGGAAGGGCAGACACCTTCCGATCCTTCGCTGAAGGATGCAGGGACGCTAAGGATATGGTAGCACCGCGGATGGAAGCAAACTTAGTAAAATTAATTCGCATGCAATTACGGGGAGCACCAAAGGACAACATAGAAGGTAATACTTTTCGCACCGTAGAAGAGCTAATCTCATATTTGGAAAAAATATTCTCACCCCCGCAATCCGTACGTAGGCTATACAGGCAACTCAGTAGATTATTACAAGACTCTGAAGCGCAAGAATCAAAACAAACAACAAATCGACTAACACCTTCATCTCTAACATCGCGAGGCGCTGGAAAACACAATAACCAGTGCTGCTGACGTAATTTTTCGCAAATACATTCATAACTTTCGAAGGCGTGATTTCCAAAAAAAAAAGTCGTAGGGTAAACTTATAGAACTTTCGATGCTCTATCCAGGGAAATAAAGAACTGTAGTATCGGCGAAGCCGAGACACTGTCGCGTGCGGACAAGCGTGGCGAGTGGGCGCGCGTATGCGGTGACCGAGTGAGTGAGCGCATGAGTGAGTGAATGAGCGAGTGAGAGCGATGAATGCCAAAAAGATGAAGTCCGGGCGATGTCGCCAGAGCTGGGAGAGCCTTTTGGAAAGAGTCTTGTCTTGTGTCGGCCATTGTGTAGTGTGCTGAGTCGAACTGCGTCGCGTCGCTTTGTGTGTGTGTGCGTGCGTTGATTTCTCTCATTATTTCTCTCACTTTATAATAAATATATATATACATAAACTGCAACCTTTGATTATTCTACAAATATTTTGGGGTCTCAGCCGGGATTGAAAAGAGCCACAATCCCAGAGAGAGAGAGAGAGAGAGAGCAACGAGTGCGAGAAGAAACGTGTTAAATTTATTCGAGATGAATGAAAGTGGCAATGACACCATTATTGAAGCCGCTGGGAGGGACGAGGACGCAAGTGGCAGCAACGATACGCTGAAGAAAATCGAGACAATGAAACTAGCTGAATTAAAAGAGGAGTTGAAGAAGCGGAAACTGCACACAAAGGGCAGAAAGGCGAAATGGTAAGATCGCCTACGATCAGCAGTGCAACGACAAATCGCGGACGGCGAGCACGAGACAGACGATGAAGAAGACTCCGATGACGAATCTGAGGAGGATGAAGTCGAGAGTGTTAGAGAACAGATGCAATTGTTGTCTTTCCGAGACGTAGAAGAGTCGATGAGCACGTTTAGTGGCGATGATACAACCAACGTGCGCGTCTGGTTGGAAGAATTCCAAGACATGGCGAAGCTATGTAAATGGTCCGACGTCCAAAGGGTGATTTATGCGAAAAGATTACTCCGCGGATCAGCGAGATTGTTTGTTAACCACGAGAGATGCTGTACTAGCTGGTCCGCATTGAGGGAAGCGCTGCGCCAGGAGTTTCTGCAGACCGTAGATGCCCATAAGGTCCACAGAGAGTTATCGAAGAGACATAGGGAAGCTGACGAAACCTACCAGCAATATATTTATAGCATGTTGGACATTGCGAAACAGACGAACATGGGTACATCGGCAATTATTAAGTACATCATCGATGGGATACGGGACAACGAGGTGAACAAGACGATTTTGTACGGAGCAAACAGCATACGAGAGCTAAAGGATAAGTTTGCTCTGTATGAAAACATGAAGGAAAACATGAAGAGGAAGGGAGAAGATTCCAAGGAGAAGACGCGGAAGAATATCGAGAGCGGTTCGCAGGAGGCTGTGCAGCGCTGCTTCCTGTGCGGCAATCGTAACCACAACAGTTCGGTGTGCCCGACGAAAGATCAAGGGGTGAAATGTTTCAAGTGCCACCAGTTCGGACATTTTGCGTCAAAGTGCAAAAGTGGGGAAAATCCACCGAGAGAAGTGTGCGCTACGTCGCATCCAGCACAAAGAAAGCCCTGTAAAGAAGTATTCATTGAAGACTGTAAGTTAGTTGCACTAATTGACACCGGTAGCGATTTTAGCCTTATGAGAGCCGACCAATACATCAAAATCGGCGCGCCCAAGTTGCGTAATTCCACGGTTCGGTTTCAGGGCGTGGGTTCGAGAGGCAATAGTACTCTGGGAGAATTCTCTTCGAATATTAGGGTAGACGGGGTATCTTTTCCAATAAGAATACATGTAGTTTCGGACACATTGATGCGGCACGAGCTAATTATCGGAACGGATTTTCTAAATAAAGTAGAGATTAATATGAGAGAAGGTGACATCCTGATTCATGGAATACATGCCGATTTGGGGAAAAATTCTGACATGCCGGAAGTTTTTAAGATAGACATCGAGGCCGGCTGTGATGGCCCGGATCTCTCCTACCTTTCCGTTGAGAAAGAGAGAACGGCAGTACAACATATGATCAAAAGCTATAGGCCTGAGAAAACGCGCGAAGTGGGGGTTTCAATGAAATTAGTATTGCAGGATCAAATACCCGTATACCAAAGACCGCGTAGGTTATCTCCGGAAGAGAAAAGCGAGGTAGACAAGCAAATGAACGAATGGCTAGGTACCGGTATAATCAGGCCGTCTTGCTCCGATTACGCGAGCCCTATAGTACTAGTAAAGAAAAAGGATGGATCCGTTAGAATTTGCATTGACTATAGATTGGTAAACAGGAAGATAATGAAAGATCGGTATCCCCTACCACTGATCCAAGATCAGTTAGATTTGCTGCAAGGCGCGGAAGTTTTTAGTACCCTCGATTTAAAGAACGGGTTTTTTCATGTGCCGATCGAAGAAAATAGTATCCGATTCACGGCTTTTGTTACACCAAGCGGCCACTACGAGTTATTGAAAGTCCCTTTCGGCCTTTGCAACTCCCCGGCGGTTTTCCAAATATTAATAACGTTTAGCGTTTAAGGACGTGATTTCAAAAGGAATCGTCCTCACTTATATGGACGATCTAATAATACCTTCGACCGATATTGACCAAGGGTTAGAAAATCTAAAAAGGGTCTTAGATACGGCGAGTCAGTGGGCGCGCGTATGCGGTGAACGAGTGAGTGAGCGCATGAGTGAGTGAATGAGCGAGTGAGAGCGATGAATGCCAAAAAGATGAAGTCTCTTCTGGAAAGAGTCTTGTCTTGTGTCGGCCATTGTGTAGTGTGCTGAGTCGAACTGCGTCGCGTCGCTTTGTGTGTGTGTGCGTGCGTTGATTTCTCTCATTATTTCTCTCACTTTATAATAAATATATATATACATAAACTACAATCTTTGATTATTCTACAGAACGCCGAAAAATAATGTACTGCAGTGCGGTCCAAGAAAGTGCCCCGGGGCATTTTCGGTTCCCCCACCGAGCTACTGTTGCCCTGGAAACGACGGACGCTCAGTGTGTGAGTGTGGCCAGAAGTGGCGCCGGGCACCATCGGTGACCGCGGGAGTGGGGATACGGACAAGTGTGCGGGCCCTGTCTGCGAGTCCTGTGGAGTGTGGAGTCCACGCAGCTCTCACAGACAGGGCAGGTACACTTGCGCGTATCCCCACTCCCGCGAACACCGCTGGTGCCCGGCGCGACTTCTGGCCACACTGGTGTGTGTTATGATCGGCATACGGAAGAATTTGTACCTAGTGGAGGTGGAACTAGCGGCGTGAGGGGCCCCACTCGTGGA
This sequence comes from Priocnemis perturbator, assembly GCA_963942575.1. NCBI lineage: Eukaryota > Metazoa > Arthropoda > Insecta > Hymenoptera > Pompilidae > Priocnemis > Priocnemis perturbator. The sequence continues at coordinate 1,659,694 of OZ012649.1, read as the reverse complement.
CCGCACTGATGTACTGTAACCGTACGTCTTCTGTCAGTGGTGGTGTCGTTATGTCACGGTCGCGAGTGGTTACGGTTTCGCGATCCGTCCTTCCGCGTCGGAGGGAATAGTTCCTCTTTCGTGCGGGCGGGTTCGTTCCGTATTCGCGATCGCGGCTATGGAGCGTTCGCGGTCGCAAGTGATAGGAGCCGGGAACGTAGTGTTGGGAGTAATGTTTATATATTGATTGTGTTGTGTTTTATTCAAGTTATGTTACACGCGGAGTGCATGGATTACCGTGCCGACGAGATAATCGCGGGTGTCGCCGGCTGCCTTCAATGTATATGCGGGAGGCGGGTGTTGTCAGTGAGTGTAGGTGGTTGTCGTTACTTGTTCGTCGGGACTAACCACTCGTAGCCGTGACCGGTGCCAAGAGCGGGGATGGCTTGCGGCGAAGATTAATTAGATGAATTTATGATGATCAGGAGGATGTTGTTGGCGAGCAAGCGTTCGAAATGTAGTATAGCGTGACCGCCTCTTGACGAACGTGACTGAATTTTACTAGTGCACGAACTCTCGAATGGGCGGCCGTAGCCTTTGATCGATAGAGGAGTGTCGGCGCAAATTCTTCCCTACTCGTCGCAGAACTATGTCGTTCAATTAGCAAGTTACAGGCTTGATCTACGTTATTCGATGTCCGGAAGGATCACTCCTGGGATCTCTTCAACGGAGCTAAGCTCGATGTAAATCTCGCCCCGAGTGGAGCTTCCTCGCACCTTATATACCCCAATCGGGCAAAGGGGAAGTTCCACTCCGGTGATTTCTTCCTTCGGCGGGAGTCGCTTCTCCTCCTTCGCCGAGGCTCGGTCCCGTTATTCCTAACGTATGATTGAAAATGATTTGTGTATTGTCTGTGTCAGTCGCGTTTACAAGTGTTTATGTCGATGTCCCTGGGTGAGCGGTGTATGTCTGTTTATGTGTGCAGAGTGGTGTATGTTCGTGCGTGTACGGGCATGCATGGTCGAGACGGCAGGTGAGTAAGAGAGAGACAGCGCGAAAATAGAGAAGGCGAATAAGTGAAGTGAGGCAGTAGAGAAATAGAAAGAGAGAACGGTAAGTAAGTAGAAAGAGAGAGCATCGCGATGTATATTCGGCAGACAGGAGAAAAGGTGAGACGCGTAAGGCAAGCAAGTGTTGTGTCCCGTGGACGTGCGAACATTCTGGTATGATTCTATAGTGAGGCTGTATTGTACGGTCACAGTACCTGCTGGAAAATACGGCGACAAAGGCTACGTCGCAAAAAACGCTCATAACTTTTGAAAGAATGATTTCCGGCAAAAACGTTAGAGGAAATACTGTCTTACCTTTCGATGCTCTATCCAAAGAAAAAACAAAAAACCCAAAATTTCGTGCCCGCTAAGACAAAGCCTTACCCTCATTACTACGTCTTGAACATCTGAATCAAGAAGAAAGAGGGAAACTAGTTCAATTGGTATGAGAATTCACTCACTGTTTTCATTTACCGGGTCAACGAGCAAAGCACAACACAAAATTCACAGAACGGATGGAATTCCAATCAACACCAGACAATATCGGTTCCGACCTATACACAAAGAGGGAATCCACAAACAAGTAACTGAAATGCTAGAAATAGGAATAGTCCAACCGACCGTTTCGCCTTATAATTCACCGCTTTGGATTGTACCAAAGAAGGCAGATTCCAAAGGAAATAAACGTTGGTGTTTAGTAATCGACTTTCGATCATTAAACGAAAAGACTACGGGAGACGCTTATCCACTGCCAAATACAATATATTCTGTCACATTGTCCGTCAGCTCGGAATCGTGTTCGGACAACTTGGAGACAGTGGTAGAAGATTTGGGCCGTTTGCACCATCGGTGCACCTGGGAGTGGGGATACGGAAAAGTGTGCGTGCCCTGTCCGTGAGAGCTGCGCGCGCCGTTTCTCACCGAATCGAGCTCGGCTTGGAGAGAAGGACGGAGCTATGCCGCGTCTCCTTTCCACCAACGTCGCGTGACGTCAGGTATCGTGACGACACGTAAGAAGGACAGAACTATGCTCCGTCCCCTTTCAACCAATATCGCGCGTTGCGTTTTTGTTGGACATGCAGTCGCGGCGTCGCGTCTTCGTTCCACACACAGGCCGGTGACAGTGGTGCCAGATTTCGCATAAGGCATCGCACGTACCATTGCGTTCAGTCAGCCGGAAGGCAAATCGGGCACCACCGCCCTGAGCGGAGCGCGTTCCGCAAAAAAGTGAATCGAGGAGAGTTTCGGATTGACTCGTCGTACTCATCGTCGCTCGTCGACGCGGTCGTTTCGTTCGTCGTTTCGCGCCCGGCAATGTTCCATTTTTTTTTAACAGAATAATTTTTTTTTTAATTGTTCATCACACAGAAACAAACGATATTCATTTAAAAATGTTTTAGTACTTACTACGGATAGTTTTTAATATTTTGTCAGCGGATCAATTTTATCACATTGATTTGAAACCTTTTTCTTACTACGCACGTTTACTTTAGCAACGCTATTCCCATTTCGAGAAAGAAGAAGGTGTTCCTTCTTCGGCAATGCACCATGCATACTGTAATCCATATGTACGTCCATTGTCGCATTCTTCCCACGAAATGTCGCAACGTGCGTATTGTCGAAGAAGGCATGATAAAACACGACAGTAATAGCAAAAGCCCTGTCAATGGAAAACCGAAACTCACATTGTGCCGCCCCCGACTAATTGAAATATCTGAAAAGTCAAACCATTCTGAACCCGCATTTTACGTACCTACTGCAAATTATTTCCCCGGGATTCTAACTGACTTTTCCAATGTCATTTATTCGTCATTATTTTGCAACAAATTGTACGATATGTATTACTTTTAAATGCATATGTACAGGGTCCACAGGATGCGGTGGTCAGCTTTTTTCCTGCAAACGTTAAGTATTAGACAAAATTATAGAGGAAAGGGTTCAATGGTGTTTGGGAATGCCGCGACGCCGACCAATCGTCGTCGCGGCATCCTCAAGGCGGCCTGAGGGCCGAGTCACACGCGGCTTTTATGCGAGCGCGCCTTTAACGCGGGCGGCGTTCCCGCCGAATCGGTCGGCCATTATCGTCTCAGCAGTTATAGAGAACACACACGGATTATCGCTATTTTAGCTTTTCTAGTTTATCTGGCACATTGCTGTTCTTAGGATTTCACTCAGTGTATCACGGTCTATCTCTCATCCATCTCAGGCGAAGCTCATAACAATACGCACGGTACATCCACACTAGACGACTCAGGCTCTGTACGCGGCGCGAATCGTGCACGTGCACCCGCAAAGGTATAAATCATTGTACGGCGGATACAATTCATACAATTGACTATCTCGCTCATTATAATTGCTACTCTCACTACCGTAGAGCACCTGTGACCATTATTTTATAGACAATAAAGACTCTGTTAAACGGACATTATGTAGACCACGTGGAAACATAACCTCTCCACAGCCAATAGATTTCCTCATTTCCCCCCTTTCCTCTTTCCTTTCATTCCCTCTCATCTCCTCACAACGGGAATCGCGAGATTCTCGAACAGATCGTAATATGTATCTTCTACGAGACTTCACTCTATTCAGAAGTGCAACCCGACAAATGCAAATGCGTATGTAAGGTTGTAGTTTCTGTAATTTCAGATACGTGAACTTCCACGCCACCCATGAGGTGCCACGACTAGCGCGTTCGGTTTTTTTAATGTGGACCGTCGCCTGTAGCCCTACTGTACCACATGCTATGCCCATTATTGGACGGTGGTAGCGATGGTATGTCTATACATCTACTAATCTACTTAATGAAATGGATGAAAGCACAATTTTGTAGATTATTTTTATTCTAATTCATATAGATATTATTACAATAAATAATATTTCTGTTTCCGCCGTCACCGCGCCCGCCGCCACCGCGCCCGCCGCCACGGGAATGCCACTTCCAATAGCCCCGGGCATTTGCACGCCTTCTCGCCTTTTCAACACCGGCACCCCTCCTTTTCTTTCCTAAACAATGAACAGACATACATGCAGTTAATGAAAGCAGATTATGATATCTTATATCGAATAATGTTAGAATGCGTCATGTGTGAATTTGTATGAACTTACTAGATTTCGTTGTGGCCGGCGTAAGTGTAGTTGCCGGGGCCGGAGCCGGTGATGAGGCTGCGGCAGGAGCCGGCACCTCCTGCTCGGCCTTGGCTCCGGTTGCCCCGGACGGCCCAGCCTCCTCCTCCTCCGCCTTCGGCTCCTCCACGCGTGGTGGCGGTCGCGCGCTGATTCTAAGGTTTTCTGTTCGTGAAAAGAAAGACACATCAATTTATAGATATGTACTTGAAAGATAAATGAAAATGGTGATTGTGGCAAGTACGAAGGATGAGCGTGAGAGAGAGAGAGACAGAATGAGACCGAGTGTGTGTGTGTGCGTGCGTGCGTGCGTGCGTGCGTGCGTTCGTGCGAGAGAGAGAGAGAGAGAGAGAGAGAGAGAGAGAGAGAATGTTTGTGTTTGGAGAGAGGCAGGAGATAGCTGCGAGAGAGAAAGCCGATCGTACGACTGTCGTTAGCGAATTCGGTGCGAACGGTGAGAAAATCTGAAAGGATGCGTATAAGGTGAGCGTTCGAAGACGAAAAGGTAGAAAATAAAAGGAAAGCAAAGAGAACGGACGCGTTAAGTAATTTGCAGTGACCATTCCCCCTTCAGTACAATTTATTGTGAGACGCGAGAATTAAAACGCGATCGAGTAGGACGGCGGTCCGCTTGTAAAAGAAACCTTCCTACATGATAAAATTAACATAATTATGACATTGTACTACAAATGTTCGGAATCGAAGTTTCAGATATTGAAAAGTATATTTCTGCATTGTACGAAAGAACAAATTGTAGGAACGTACGGAATCTTTAATACTGTAACAATGGGAAAGGCGCATATATACGTAAAACTCGAATGTGAAGTATTTTTTGGTACAAATGTATCTCCCGAACAGACTTCATTAAATTCTCTGAATCAATATCATCATCAATGTACAATTTCATTACAAAGGGGCTCACGTCATATCAAAAGGAATTGGAATGTATGAGAATACGTATTATGTACTTACCGAAGCTATCCATAACTGCGTGCTCACTCAGGTGACACAAAAGACTAACGCTCCCGGTCTAAAAATGTTCTCGCGAACGCTCGTGTTTACAGGTGCTCGAATGCCCTTATTAGTGGATTGAGATTTGTGTATCCGCGGACGCGATCACCTCTAAATGCCTCGGTCGTGCACGTTACAATCGCTTAATTGTACCATTTCATGCCGTGTACAGTGACAGAGTAGTCGTTCCGGCAATCCGCGAAAGATAGTTTTTAACTTCGACGCGCGTGTGTATGTGTGAGTGGCTGAGCGTTTGGCGCGGGGTAAGTTTTATTTATTTATTCATTTATTTATTTCAGTCTGTTTCTTGCGGTTTTAAACAGGAATGTCTGATTTGGAGTCAAAGAAATATAAACGGAGCTTTCGCGAAGCTTGGCTTCAAGATGAAAAATATAACTCCTGGGTGCGACCCGTCGCATCCGACATTAGTTTATTTCATTGCGTAATCTGTCAAAAAGAATTCTCCTGCGATACGCGCATTTCCAGACACGCGAATTCTGTGTCTCACATAAATAATGTAAAGAAAATGTCTGTAACTGTAGCAAATAGCGACGACCAAGTATCGAAGCAACATTCTTCTGTGGAACGAACATTTCGGAAACAATGGTTAGATTTGAATGAGTTCCAACCGTGGTTACGGGAAATATCAGATCAGCAAACATTGTGTTTCTGTGTTTTTTGTAAGAAGGTGATAACGGCTCGATTACATCACATTTCTCGTCACGCAGAATCCGCGGTTCATATACGAAACGAAAGATGTATAGAAACGCAAGAAACAGAGGAACAAGATGATTTCACGGACGAATCGGAATTGTCATTAGATGCGCGACGTAAAGCAGCGGAAATTCAATACGCTGCTCTTATCACCGAACTTGGCATTCCGTTTACGTCAGCAGCAAAATTGTTAGCATTTTTCCAAAAATGTGGAACAGATCCTGACGTGTTGGAAAACATGAGTATGAGTGACACGAAATGCACTAAAATAATTGCAAACGTCTTGTGTCCGGTTGAAACAGAACGTCTTTCGGCCATTCTACGAAATACAAAGTTTAGTATTTTTATTGATGAAATGTCTGACATTAGTAATACGAAATGGATGACGTTTCATGTTCGGTATGTCCATCCGGATACATTGCAAATTATGTCGCAGTTAGTCAAACTAATCGATCTTGATGCAAGAAATTGTGGCGCTGAAATGATATTTGACGCGTTTCTGCAGGAAATGTACCGTTTACAGATTCCGTTTATGAACATTGTTGCTTTGTCATGCGACAATGCGCGTGTCATGACGGGTAAACATTTATCATTTCGAACAAAGTTACAGGAAAAGTGTGGACGTGTATTAACACTGACATGTCCATGCCATTCTGTAGCGTTAGCCGCAAATACAGCATCCAGAACGATTCCTAACAAATGCGAAAACTTTGTAAAACAAATTTCAAATTTTATAAACTGTAGCCCCAAGCGATCAGCTATTTTTACTGATTGTAGCGAGGACAATAATCTGAAAATTTTGAAATTGGCCGAAACACGATGGCTTTCCCGGCAATTATGCATCAGTAGAATTCTGGATTCATGGGATAGTATTGACAAGTTTTTAAAACAATTACTCACGAAAGAGAAGTCTGACAAAGCTACACAATTTGTAGCCGTGATGCAGAATCCTGATGTTAAAGCATACTTATTTTTTCTGAGATATATTTTACATTTTTTTAACTCTTTTACGCTATTTTTCCAAGCTCTGGATACTAGAATTCATTTATTACAGCGTAAATCAATACATTTATTACAAATTGTATGTAAACACTTTGTAAAACCAGAGCTTTTAACACATTGTAACAATAACGTAGATTTTTCGGAAAAAGAAAATCAAAAATCTGTACATGATATCGCATTGGGCATTGATTGTGATGAATATCTTAACAAATTAATAACAGAGGGGCACATCGATAAAGTTGAAAATATTCGACAGAATTGTTTGCAATTTTACGTATGTGCCGCTTAAGAAATTTGTAAAAGATTACCAATCAATGATCCATTTTTATGTAAATTAGAAGTTTTTGAACCCGCCACAGTTTTGCACGATGATGACAGAGAAACTTCATTTGATGATGTTTGTTTTATCGCAGAAACTCTTGGCGGATTTGATACATTTTCTTTACAACAAGAATGGTTTGCTTTATATGACGATTTCACACAAACACAAAAAGATTCTCTTTCATTAAGGGAATTTGACGAAATGTGGATAAACATCCTACAAGGTAGTCGACAATATCCCAGTTTGAAATCTCTTGTCAATGCTGTTCGATCGTTACCTAACTCTAATGCTGATTCAGAAAGAGTGTTTTCCTACTTATCAGACTTCAAAACGAAAAAAAGAAGTAAACTGTCGTCCGTGAATATCAATGCTGGTTGTGTCCTTAAATCAGCATTAAAGGCGAGAGGGGAAACAGCAATAACTATGACGGTTAATGACGAGCATTTATCTCGCATGTCATCTCATATATTATATGCAGCATGTCCAAATAAACAAAAATCGAGACAGCATGTACTACATGTTGATGAAATGGCTGGTCCCTCCTCGTCTAATGTTATTCAATAAGTACATAAACAGTAACGTTTAATTTATGTTATGAAGATGCAGACATAAAGAACGTATGTGTGAATGAGCGGTCTGGCATATCTTTTATCAGATTCCACAAAGAGGTGTGGCATATTTTTTATCAGTTTCCACAACGCGGTCTGGCATATTTTTTATCAGATTCCACAACACGGTCTGGCATATCTTTTATCAGATTCCACAAAGAGGTGTGGCATAATTTTTATCAGATTCCACAACGCGGTCTGGCATATCTTTTATCAGATTCCACAAATGGCATCATGGCCATAGCATGTGGTACAATAGGGCTACAGGCGACGGTCCACATTAAAAAAACCGAACGCGCTAGTCGTGGCACCTCATGGGTGGCGTGGAAGTTCACTTATCTGAAATTACAGAAACTACAACCTTACATACGCATTTGCATTTGTCGGGTTGCACTTCTGAATAGAGTGAAGTCTCGTAGAAGATACATATTACGATCCCATTGAACCCTTTCCTCTATAATTTTGTCTAATACTTACCGTTTGCAGGAAAAAAGCTGACCACCGCAACCTGTGGACCCTGTACATATGCATTTAAAAGTAATACATATTGTACAATTTGTTGCAAAATAATGACGAATAAATGACATTGGAAAAGTCAGTTAGAGTCCCGGGGAAATAATTTGCAGTAGGTACGTAAAATACGGGTTCAGAATGGTTTGACTTTTCAGATATTTCAACTAGTCGGGAGCGGCACAATGTGAGTTTCGGTTTTCCATTGACAGGGCTTTTGCTATTACTGTCGTGTTTTATCATGCCTTCTTCGACAATGTTACGAGCCACGGCCTGACGTGGTGAGGATTATCTGCCAGTGCCGATAGGAAAAGAAATATGCGTGAGAGGAATGAGCAGCTAAATACAGGCCTTAACGTGTGTTTCACCGCGGCACCCTGTACGTCGCTACCCTTTATGATGCCTCTCTCACGGGTCCTCGTACTCCCTTGCGGAAATACGCCTCGCCGATCGAAAGGAGGAGAGAGGGGGTATAGGAAAATCGTCCTCCGGCCTCAACGTGTGTTTCACCGCGGCACCCTTCGGTCGATTCGGTTTTTGAGTCGCTGCCTAGGCCTTAACGTGTGTTTCACCGCGGCACCCTGGACGAGCAAACTCGAGAGGATAGCTGACAAGGGCCTTAACGTGTGTTTCACCGCGGCACCCCTTCCGCAGCTTTGAGGAGAGTGGATTTGGTATCTTTTCTTTTAGGCTCGGTGGTTCCCTCGAGCGGTAAAGGGAAACCTTGTTCGTGAAATTCGAGTACTAGGCGATTGAACAACGCTACAGCAAAGAATTATGGAAAACAAATAGGTAGAATATATATTGAAAAAGATAAATACAGAAAAAAACAAGTAAATATAAGACGCACAACGATAAATCAACTACTATTTCAAATAATATAACTAAAGTACGACGCGAATACATTTACAAAAAGCGATATTTTACTAGACTGTGTTTTTTGGTTTTAAAGGAGTTTGAGCGATAATAGAGAACTAAAACTACACACTTCTTGTGTGGCAAAACGACTAACACTAAAACTGCTCGGAATACTCTAAGTTATTCCTTGCTATGAGTCGCGGACAGCGGAAAGACAGTCTTTCCTGCAGCTGCCGGACTTTGAATTGAACTAAACTAGAGACGCGCGGAACACGCACAGGTTGTTCCTTGCAACGAGCACAGACAGCGAAGTGACACTTAGTGATCTTGGATACACTTTTACTAACTTTTTAACACGCTCGGGAATTACTGATGCAGACCCTTGCACGGTCTCTTCTGTAGCTGACTGAACTTGATTCTAAACTGGATTAGACTAAAGACGCGCGGAACACGCATAGATTGTTCCTTGCAATGAGCACAGACAGCGAAGTGACACTTAGTGATCTTGGATACACTTTTACTAACTTTTTAACACGCTCGGGAATTACTGATGCAGACCCTTGCACGGTCTCTTCTGCAGCTGACTGAACTCAAGAGCCCTGGAGGAGCGCTCTTTTATACAGATTAACCTAAGACAAGGGGTCCTGAGATGTGAGGAAATAGGGCATCGCGGTGGGGCACGCTTTTCGGGGAATCGCACGTTCCCAACCGTCCCTTTGCACTCGCTGTGCACGTGATTGCTACACCGTCGCTCGGCTGTCGCTATGCCGTTGCCAGGCCGTTACCATGCAGTTACCATGCAGTCGCTCGGTTTGAATATGGCGCTTACGCGAGCGCGTCGCTAGAGTCGGGCGCGTCACTGTGGGGGAGCGCGTCACTATGGGTACGTCACTATTTGGGCGCTGCATGCTGACGTCACGGCAGGCAGGCAGGCAGGCACGACGTCATGGGCCGCAGCGCTGGTCGGCGGCGCGGTACGTTACAGCATCCCCCTCCGATGAAACGTCGCTCCATGAGTGGCGCTTTCTTGATCGCCCATGATGTCGTCCTTCTTGAATGGCGGATGGGTGGTATTAGATGATAGTGGTGTCGGTGTACTGGATCATTCTCGTACTGATTGAAATTCTGGTTGTGGCGTTGGTCGTCCGGTTGATATGTGTGGGTGTTTGTTTCGTTCTCTTCCTTCTTTTTATCCTGATTTAGACATCCATCTGTTTTCTGGGCGGTAAATACAGCTCACCGGCATGTAATGGCCGGGCAGTCGCCTTAGATGAAACTTTTTCTCAGTTTGCATACCACACATTCCTCTTGCTGCGTTCGGTGGACGAATTCATGCAGCGTATCACATGTTTGATTTTTGAGGTTTTATGTCGTGGTTGCTTGGGTTTGTTGGTTCTTTTGGACGGCGGATGGTCAGCACGTCCTTGTCTGACACTCGTCTTCCGTATCTGAATCCTGATTTTGTCGGTTTATCGGGTGATAACCACAGCTCGCTGGCGCGTAATGACCAGGCCGTTATTTTGGATATTCTCTTTCATTGTTGTTCTTCCATGGCACCGAAATTGTTCCATCCGCACGCGGCGTCGCCTTCATTGTAACGACGACGGGGCTGACGCTTTCGCGTATTTTCCCCGGGGCCGCGGATCGTCGGCGTGCCCCTGCCGGATGTTCGGGCTCGTTTTTCTCTTATTATTTTCGCCGGATGGTCGGGCTCTAGGTTTTAATCACACTTGGTTCCCTTGCCTGATGTTCGGGCTCGGCGGCTCAGCGTTCCACGTTTTCGGCCGATCGGTGATAACGTGCCCACATCGGTCCTACCTCGCGCACGTAAAAACGTCTAACGGGTGTAGATTTTTCGTCCGACCGGTGTGTATACGCGAATGCACAGGCCGCACACTCGATAGCCGGTATGGATTTTATAAGCGGCACACCACATCCCTTGCACCGTATATCGGGCCACTGTTGAACTGTTAATGAATGGATTAATATCTCCGGATGGTCCATCCCGTAGGCGTAATCTGCCCAGTCCACGCACATCGCGCAGTATCCTTGGCCCCAGTCCCCGGGCCTGATTTCTGTAGTATAGAACATTCCGTTTGCACAAAATCCGCGTACTACTTCACCCTTCATCGTGTCGACAATTAATGCGGGTCCGCGGTCGGCTGCTTGGCGCCGGCTTCGGGAATCGATGGTGGGGGTTACCTCTCGCTTGGCGGCCATCTTGGGTTTTTCGGCACCTCGCGGTCCCTTCTCTCTCTTTCTCTCGTATGTCTGCTTTCTTCTGTCACTTTTCGCGATGTAGGAATTTTCCATCCGTACATGGCGTCGCCTTTGCTGCAATGATGATGGTGGTATTGGCGCCTCGGCGCCTTTTCACGGGTTGCAGGTGGTCGGCAGGTCCCGTTGCCAGATGTGCGGGCAATACTTTTCTGCTTTTCACGTCTAGGCTGGTTAGCCCTTTCTTTTTGCCGGGTGTTCGGGCACTGATTTCCTTTTCTTCATTCTTTTTGTGGCCGGATGTTCGGGCGGTCAGGATTGATTGTACGATCTTCTCCTTCTCTCAGCCTATGCCGGGTGGTCGGGCACTTTTTGGCCGCGCAGCACCGATCCGTTGGACCTGTGGGTGATGCTGCGCCCACTGAATCTCCACATCTGTTACGATAAACAGGCGTTCTACGTCGTCGTTAATGGCCCTTTCCTCGTGGTGGACGGAGGTGAAGGTGCACTTTCGGCATTCTTCTACAGGTCGGGTCTCAATCACTTTTTCCCCACACGCGTGACACGGTACGTGCGGCCACGGGTCCACAGTCAAAGAGTGAATATACAATTCAGGGTACCTGATCCCGTATGCTTCTCTCGCCCACTCCACACAATTCTCGCAGAAAGTCTCGGATCAATTGCCGGGTCCATAGCACAGTGAAAAAATATTTCCTCTATTGCAGTAACCCATGATGCTAATACCCTTCATTTCGCGGTAATGGCCGTCTTACACGCGTGCCGGCTACCTGCTGCATGACGCATGTGGTCGCTAGGGTGGGGGTACTCCCTCTCCCGGCATCCAGCCCTTTATGTTTCCGTCGGTTAGTACAATCTCTGCGGTGTCGTTCATTTTTCGGCGTTTCTGAGTCATATTAGGTGTTTGCGATGCCGCTTCCCGAGTCTTCGCCTTTCGGGTTTGTGTTGACTGCCCCGTCTTTGGTTTCCCTGTAGCTGGGTAATATTGCTTACAGCGGATTAAGGTTCCGAAACGATTTTCTGGTATCCACTGTCCCGTGTCACCAGTTTGTAACATGAACGTTCGTTTTCCTTCGCTTGATTCGGTCACTGTACATGTGTCCTGCATTGCTGACATTTTCCTTCATACTGGTGTTTTCAAACGGATGAACTGTCGGATTCGGGTGAGGAGGAGGAAGGGGTGCAGGATCCAATGTTTGTACGTCGTAACTCGTTCCCTTTGTCGAACCCGCGGGCCTTCTTTATCTTATCCTGATGTTTTCTGACGAGTTTTCCGCAGGGTCCTTTTAGTATCACATTACGGCGGTCGGTAATGTCGATTACCCGGTATGGTCCGATGTATCGCGGATCTAATTTATGTATCCGGGGCTCTTTTAAGACGTAAACGGCATCCCCTTCCCGATACTTCACTTTATTTACTTTCCTATCGTAGTATTCCTTTGACTTGCGTTTCGCATGGTTTAAATTGTCGGCTGCTTGTGTTGGGATCTCGGACATATGAGACAGCAATTCCATTAGCCGTGCGCCATAGGTAGGGAGGTCGGTATCTGCGTACGCGCTAGGTACACGCGCCAGTTTTCCGAATATCAGCTCGTGCGGCGTGAAATTCGTTCCCTCGTGGACTGACGTATTATAAGAAAATGTTGCATACGGGACTAACAGATCCCATTCCCCTCGGTCTTTCAGGTACTGCTTTAAGTATTCGATTAAGACGTTATGAGTCCTTTCTAATGAGCCGTTGGTCTGAGGTCGGTAGCCGGATGTGGTAATTTGGTCTATCTCAAATAACTGCGCTAATTCTGTCATCACGTGTCCGATAAAGCTTGCTCCGCGGTCAGACAAAATACTCTTCGGTGCACCGAAAATTGCAATGAAATTTCGCGAGAAGGCGTCCGCTATTGTTGTGGCCTTCGTGTCTGGAATCGGTACAGCGACACAATATTTCGTCAGATTATCCTGGATTGTTAATAAATGTCTGTTGCCGCTATATGTTTCAGGTAACGGTCCTACGGTGTCGAGCGCGACTTTGTCGAAGGGCTCGAGCGGTGTGTCCGTTATGACCATTGGCTGTCGGGTTTTTGCTCGCACCAGTTTTTGCTCCTGACATCCTTTGCACTTTCGAATAAATTCTCGTATGTCATCTCTCATGTTAATCCAGTGGTGTTGTGCTCTAATTCTCCTGTAGGTTTTTGTTACGCCTTTATGCCCTTCTAGTGTGCTACCGTGCGCCTCAGCGATGAATCCCTCACGACGGGATTCTTTTATTGTTGGATTAAAATTTCCGCAAATTGTTACATGGATGGTTCCCTTTTCAACTGAGTGTTTGCGGTCGGTTTGCAGGGCTTTATTTAGGACGCGTAATCCTTTGATTAATTCTTTTTCCGTTATTTCCTTTTCTTCGGTCACTATGGAATAAATTACTCTGCCTTCGGCTTCCGACACGCACACGTGTCCGCTTTGTGGTGATGCTTTCCGAACTGCGTGGATATTGAGGCAATCTAAATCGGTTAATGTCTGTTCGACGCGGCTTTTCGGATATGGTGTCAAGGTGATGAAATGTCCTAAATTTCCTTCGAGGGCGGTTAACGCCTCGTTTGTTTGACGTATTGTACACGTCTCTTCGTCACCAGTTGAGCTCTCGGAGTTATATCGGTCGAAGGACAGCGGTGCAGTGGCGGCAGGAATGATAACGAGGGGGCTGGTATCCTTCTGGTCTTCTTCTTCTCGCTCTTCCGTGCTTACTGTCCCTCGGATAAGCGCATCGTCCGGGTCAGATATTTCCGACAGATGTTCGTCGGGTGGAGTCTTTCGTGGACTGGGTTCCGTTGGTTTTGTTTCCGTGGGTGGTATGACAAGTCGCTGTTTTTTCGGTCTCCCTCGCTGTCCCGGGCGCGGGGTCGAGTGCGCAGGCGGGGAGGTGATGGCCGGGCTTCCTGCATCGGTCGGTGGGTTGCTCGTATTTCCTCTCCTGAGGAGTTTGACTCGTCGTGCAATACTTTCTTGATTTTCGGCTTCGCCTGTTAGAGGAAGGCATGGTACCGGATTTCTTGATAGAGCGTCCGCATTTTTATTGGTTTTGCCTTCTTTATGTACTACTTTATATTCGTACTCGGCCAGTCGTAGTCGCCATTTCACTAGGCGCGATGTCGGGTCTTTTACGGAGTGTAACCATACGAGTGGTCGGTGATCCGTGACAAGCGTGAATTTTGTCCCGAATACATAAGGTCGGAAATATTTCACAGCGTATACCATAGCTAAACACTCTTTCTCTGTTGCCGAGTAGTTCCTCTCCGCGCGGTTTAAACTTCTGGATGCGTAGGCGATGGGCAGGTCGTTTCCGATGTCGCCCTGGCTGAGAACTGCTCCTAATGCGTATTCAGATGCGTCGGTGGTAATGATGAATGGTTGCGAGAAGTCAGGGTATTGTAATATGGGTTGCTCGCATAACTCCTTTTTTAACTGTTGAAAACTTTCTTCTTGTTCCTCTGTCCAGTTGAATCGTATGCCTTTTCCCAATAATTCGATCAGTGGCTTTGCCTTGGTGGAGTAATTGCTAATGAAACGTCGATAGTACCCCGTTAATCCTAGAAACTGTTGAATATTTTTCTGATTTTTTGGAGTCGGAAATTTTTGCGCGGCGATGAGTTTATCCGGGTTCGGGCGGACTCCTTGCTCTGAAACGATATGTCCCAGGTAGGCTACTTCCTTTTTCAGGAACCCGCACTTGCTGGTTTGCAGGGTTAATCCGTGTTCCCGTAACCGTGTCAATAGCTTAGCGACTTTTATGTGGTGTTCCTCTAACGATGATGAGTATACGACTATGTCGTCCAGGTATACAAAAAGTTCCGTCCCTTGCAGTCCGGTTAGCACTTGGTCCATTAGTCGTTGGAACGTGGGTGGTGCGTTCTTTAATCCGAACGGCATTCGTACATACTCGAAGTGACCGCGATGAGTGGTGAATGCAGTCTTCGGTTGGTCCTTTGGATTCATACGGATTTGATGGAATCCGCTTGCGAGGTCAAATACTGTGAAATATTTGGCTCCTCCTAGTTTATCAAGGATTTTTGATATCAATGGGAGCGGATATCTGTCTCCCACTGTCTTCTCATTGAGTGCACGGAAGTCGATCACCATTCGCCACTTCTTTTCTCCGCGTGCATCCGGTTTTTTCGGCACGATCCAAATCGGCGAATTATAAGGTGATGTGGACGGCTGGATGATTCCGGCGTTTAATAATGCGTCTACTTGTCGGTTAATTTCCTCCTGATGTAGGGGAGGATAGCGGTATCCTCTGCAATTCACTGGCACGTCGTCAGTTACGTGTGTTACGTCCGGGCGAGGCTTATCACGACTTTGATGTTTGTCAAGATGGTCGATGAGAAATCCGCGAGCGGCCTGCCGTGCGACCGGTCGTAACGCTTGAATATTTTTGCTATCCAATTACAATAGATAACGGAATCTAACTAAAGATCAACATTGCAAGGTTCTAATCCCTTCCTGGAAGAGGAGGGATTTTCTAGTTATTCAGTACAAGCTAAACGGAGAAGTTAATTTAAAATCTAATATCGCGTTTAGTTGTATGCAGGACTAATAGGATTCGCGTGTCCGCTCAAGACCCGTACAGGTCCCCAATTGTTCTCGCGAGGTTATGTTTCGGCCGGTGTACGATACAATGGTATATGAGGTGCGACGTCACAACACAGATAACTCAAAGAAAAATAGTATAAGGGGTAACAAAAGTAGGTATATTCAATCGAAAAATAATTATATAAAGAAAAAGTAGAATGGATAAAGAAAAGTAGAACAGATGCGTTCGGATTCGATAAACAATGAAAGAATTACTGCGTAGATATTATCTGCAGTATTGAGACAAGTTCATGAGTAATGCGCGACAATGATGCGCCTTAATACGAGCGCTCTCGGATATCAATAATTACGCCTTTACAATCGACAGTCACAGGAGGAACGTGCACGGCCATTATACCGTGCCCGCGGGATCTCTCCATAATTTTAACTCGGGCATGATTATACAATACAATGGTAATTCGTCGTCGTGTTTCGCGACTGGAGGTTCCTACCGTGTCGCTGGTCTTCGGCTACGTTCGAGTCGGTTCGGCTTGCGCACGCGCTCTTTCTCTCTCTCTTTCTCTCTCTGTCTCCTTCGCTCACTCGCTCGGTCTAAGGCTCTCTTTCTCTCTCCGGCGTAGGTCGGTTGGAATTTCGTAGGTTTTGGTGGAAAACGATGATAATACCTTCGAATCGTAAGATAATTTCAGTACTTTGAACCTTCTTGATTTGCCTATGCTCTTCGATAATTGAGCCGGGAACTAGTCCGTTACAAGGGGTCGGCAAGTCAGGAAGATAGTGCTTCTATTCAGATATTTCGATAAACTAATTCCGACTTCAGTCGCCACATGAGCGAGGAACAACCTTTCGCGTTCTGTTCAAGTTAAATAATAAAGAAAAGAATGATGTAATAGATATCAAAGAAAGGAAACCTAAAGATAACGCGTCCGATGCAATTTGTCGGCCACGTGCAAAACGTAACGCGCACTCCTTCGCACTTCCGCTAAATTAAAGAAAAACTGAGTCTGTGTCTCACTTAAACTGAATTTATAAACTAAGGCTTTTACGAGGATAATTGAGTTCGTTTAGTAACACACTGCAAGAAGAATATGCACTTTTAGACTCAGAAATTAATGTTATCTAGGATACCCTCGGACAATCGACCACGTACCTCACGACTTTACAGCCAACTGCCCAGAGAAATCCGTCGCGAGACGGCTCCTGGGCTCGCTCTAGGCCAGTTTTTCATACCCTAACCATGGAAACGGTCGATCAGCGGTCGATTCAGTGTACAAATATTGTGTTACTATGCTCGCTCGATGTTCAGCGAGAGACTTTCGTTTGCTCATTTATCCTCCTTTAATTATTCAGTTTTATTGCAAATAAAATATGATTGCCTTGACTCAGCTATTCAAAACTTTAGTAGTGCACGCTCCTGACTTATATGCTTGAACAGAACTAGGTTGATATCTGGGCAATGCCTTATTGCCACGAAAATCATAATTCATTTTAGAGAGAGAGAGAAACTAAAAATTAACACGCGGAACCTCATCGCGAATTCCTTAACCTACGCACACACACGTCCATACCGCACACACACACTCATACTGTATTCACGCATTCATATCCACTCACACGCTTACATTTACTTACGTCTACTTATATCTACTTATATATATACGATGGGACGAATATGATTCCACGGTGAGGGAATTCCACTACATATTAACAACTCAACAGCACCACATATACGATGGGGCTAAACCGTGATACAAGTAATTCATATACGCGGCCTGGAGAAAAAAATAGAATAACATGATTTTACAACTAATACTCTAACAGCGCACCGGATGCGATGAGCCTAAGCCGTTATGAGTAATTCGTCATCCGGCGGCCGGAGTGAAGGAAAGGAAACAGAGTTTAATTTGAAAGATAATAAAAGAGAAAGAAAAATCAAAAAGTTACGCTGGGACGTAACATCCTCCCCCCCTTGGAATCATCATCGTCCCCGATGATGTGTCGCACGCAAGTCTCAACCATAGGGGCATACCGACGCCCGGTGGTAGCGTATGATGACATGAAGCATACGCCTGTCACGCCGGTGAGGTTTGGCGTTCGTTCCTCCAACCCTCAGGTCGAACCGTACCCCCCTCGTGTCCCCTCGGAAAATTTCCAGGACGCAGTCTATCAACGGGCGGCGTACGCCCAAACAGCCCTACACGTCGATCTCCCTGATGGGTATACAATTTCGGACAAGCCCGCAGATATCCTCGTCGGTGACGCCCTGGTTGTCCCTACACTCCAAGACTTCCAAGGCCCTCAGTCTTAGTAGGAACTGCGCTCCGACAGTGGGGTACATGTAGTTCATCTTGAGCTTCACGAGACGGGAGAGGTCGCCAAGGCTATCCAGGGAGTATTCACCGCGGACATTCGTGCACCCAGTGATGTCCAGGTCGACGAGGCCCCGCATGTGCTCCCCCATCCTCTCGACAAATGTGATATCCACCCAGCTGCATCCCAGGAGACACAATTCCGTCACCTGCGTGAACCGCGGGGGCAGCAACAGCGCCTCCGCCACCGATCCGTACCCTAGTTCGATAAAGTTGGCCACGTTGCCATCCTCCTCCGCTTCTTCGAGCTCCTGCTCCAGCACCTCATCACGCTGATCACAAAAGCGCAGGGTCATTCGTCTCATCGTATCGCCCAGTGCCCTGTTGTGGCCCAGTGCCGCGAGTACGCCTTCTCCAAAGTATGCCGGCCGGTCTATCGTCAGGTCCGTCAGCGCTGTGATCCTGCCCAGGAGCTCTGCTAGATGCACGGGCTTGACCTTTGTTTGGGTGAGTTCCAACCTTTGTAACGACGAACCCAGGGTACGAAAAGAACTGCCTGTCATTACTGTTTCCCGAGCCACGAACCCCGCTAGTTTCCTAGCCGCGAACACCCATAGAAGTTCGCTATCCACCGGACCGCTGCACTCCCCTATGGTGAGATAACTTAGTCTAGTACAACCCTCCGATATCGCCCGCAAACCGGATGGGAGTATTCGAATACCGGCAACGTTTAATTCCTCTAATCCTTTCGCCCATCCCGCCGTTATCGTTAGAACCTGGGGCCGCAGTGCCCTACATGCGCTTCGATCCGCCAGGTGCACTGCTCGGAGCCCGCGAGCGCAGCGTTGAACTAGCCAGTGGTACGAGTCGTTGGTCGGCGCTGGGTCACTCCGGTAAGTCGGCCATCGCCAATCCTCCGCGTCGATCGCCCTCTCCCTAGACAGCGCTCGCCGTACCCCCTCCTGCCAGCTCTTGCTGACTTGCTCCATTCGCGCCAGGTCTCGGAATGACACGAAAGGTGCCAGGAGCGCTACTACCTCCATCGAGAGTGGCGGGGCATACTCAAACGGATACCCCAACCCGTCGAACGGTTGCATCGCACCGTCGTTTACAAGGGCGGAGGTGGACGGCCCTCGATGGTGCCAGGCGTCGGCCATCTGCACCCCTAGGACACGGTTCCGCAGTGTGATCGGAGCCAGTCGAGTCGCTTCCATGGCAGCTCGCGCCTCTTCGGATGTCGTGAAGGTTACGAAGCCGGTAGCTCCGCTGTGCCCCCGCCGCACCACCGCGTGAATAGCCCCCAGGGGTCGAAACGCCTGCAGGAGTTGGGCCTGCCGGGTGTTTGGCGACATTCGGGCAACGAACAAGCGATTGGTTACCAAATTCTTTGGTCCTTCCATTTCGGGTCTTAATAAGAGGTTACATGATTATATTTATATTACACATACAAGTATTATCTCATGCCGTCGCCATTCCACGGGGAGATCGGCATTCGCAGGAAGCTGGCTGTAAAGATTATTATCGGTAAAGACGCCCGAGGCGAATGTATGAGCTTGTTCCTCACTCAGAGGGAGAGAGTCTTAGTTCATAGGCAAGACTTTATCCGCGTGCTTAAGGAGACGTTTACCCTCCTCCGTCTCCAGCAACACGGTATTTCCCTCCAGCCTTTTTACGACGCGGTAGGGACCCCGATATCGACTGCCAAATTTGCCCTTCTTGGGCTCGATAAGGACCCGCACCATGTCGCCCTCTTTCGCCTCAAGCGGCCGCGCGCGCGCGTCGTAGTGCACCTTGGATTTCTGCTTCGCCTTCAATAGATTTTCCCCTGCCGCGATCTACATTTCCGAAAGGTGGGGAATAAGCTCCCGTAGATACGCGGAGTACGTATCACTCCTCTCGTCCACGCAGATCGAGCTTGGGTAACGCGCGGTTCTACCATACACGAGCTCGTACGGTGTAAAATTCGTAGCTTCGTGTACCGAGGTGTTATACGAGAACATTGCAAACGGTACCAGCCTATCCCAGTCGTCATATTCATCTAAGTAATGCTTTATGTATTCTGTAAGCACGATGTGGCTGCGTTCTAACGCACCATTAGACTGAGGACGGTATCCTGACGTCGTCACATGATCGATATCAAAAAGTCGCGCGATTTCCCTAATTACTCTATTTATGAAGCTAGTGCCTCTATCTGTTAATATCGTTCGTGGCGCTCCGAATTGTAGTATGAGATTTGTAACCATCGCATGGGCTATTGTTTCCGCTTTTATATCCGGTACGGGCACTGCAATGCAATATTTAGTGAGGTTGTCTTGCATTGTCAATATGTGTTTATTCCCTTCCGGCGTTGTGGGAAGCGGACCGACAGTGTCTAAGGATATTTTAACAAAAGGTTCAATTGGCGTATCCGTTATGATCATTGGCTCGCGCGTTCTCGCGCGGACTAACTTTTTCTCTAAGCATCCCGTGCAAGTCCGAATAAAATTTTGAATCTCATTTTTCATACCCGGCCAATAATATCGTTCGCGAATACGATGATAAGTCTTTGTCACACCTTTGTGACCACCCATACGCCCTGCGTGCAATTCGGATATTATTTTCGGTCGCAACGCCTCAGCTGGTATCGAGACGTTCCCGGTGAATAAGGTAATAGTTATCCCGGAATCTTCAAATATTTCATCTAGTAAGTCCGGATAAATTCCGCACGACAGTTTTTCCGTTATATCTCCTTTCAGTGATAGCCCGCACGATGTTTGTCCGTAGTTGGTTAAAACGTCCCGTAATCTAGTCAATCCGTCCCTGAATTCAGCAACGGTGGGGGTATCGTAAAATCTCTTTGCTACTACTATGCTGTAAATAAAATGTTTCTTGTAGCGCGTGACCAAAACTTTCCCTTCTGTTGGATTAACGGACTTCATGTCCTCGATGTTAATTGCGCGAAGTTCCGTTAACAAGCGCGATACTGTATTGTCGAATTCGCAATCAACTGTTATGAAATGGGCTATGTTCCCCCGTCGCGCTGTTAGATTCTCGCGCGAATATCGTACAGGCTTTACTCCGCTCCTTAGGTTATCTCGTGGTAGGCTCTGTGGACGAGGCTGATCAAGCTCGCGAGGCACACTCTCGCTCACGGGAATCCCGACGATAGTTGTGTTCGGTGCTCGGTCAGCGTATAGTCGTCGTGACGGTACGTCTTTCGGCAGTGACGCCAGATCTGGCTCGCTAGCACGGTCCGTGCTGGCGTTGGTGGGGGTAATAGGCGTGTGTGCGTAGCCTGTCTGTGAGAGCTGCGTGGAGAGAAGGACGGAACTATGCTGCGTCTCCGTTCCACCAACGTCGTGTGACGTCACGTATCGTGAGGACACATAAGAAGGACAGAACTATGCTCCGTCCCCTTTCAACCAACATCGCGCGTTGCGTCTTTGTTCGACATGCAGTCGCGGCGTCGCGTCTTCGTTCCGCACACAGGCCGGTGACAGTGGTGCCAGATTTCGCATAAGGCATCGCACGTACCATTGCGTTCTTTCAGCCGGAAGGCAAATCCGGCACCACCGCGTTGAGGAGAGCGCGATCCAGCGAAAAGTGAATCCAGGAGAGTTTGGGATTGACTCGTCGTCGCTCGTTGACGCGCTCGAGTTCTTTTTTGCGTAGGTTCGCGCCCAGCCATAGTACAATTTTTTTCACAGAATAATTTTTTTTGTTAGTTATTCGTAACACGGCTACAAACGATATTCATTTAAAAATATTTTAGTACTTACTACGGATAGTTTTTATTTTGTCAGCGGAATAGATGTGTCGTATTGGTTTATAATAGATAGGGCCAAAATATATAATTTCATAAATTTTGGTTTCAGTAACATTAATCTTTCTGTGATAGTAATAAATAAGAAAGTATATAATAAATGTCAATTATTGCGTATTATGCATTAACCGTGAAACAAGTAACAGGAGCTTCTTGCACTAGAACGTTCTGAGGGATCGTACTAACACGCGATTTCAACACACGACAGCGTACGTCAGAAAGAATTTGCTTGATCCGACGCGACGACGGTGCGAATGTTTCTATGAGTTGTTCTTTATGATTTGTTTTCTAAATAGAAGGTGACCAAATTGTGCATATATTCTAACAGTTCTCATCAAGTCCCATCACATTGATTTGAAACCTTTTTCTTACTACGCACGTTTAGTTTAGCAACGCTATCCCCATTTCGAGAAAGAAGAAGGTGTTCCTTCTTCGGCAATGCACCATGCATACTGTAATCCATATGTACGTCCATTGTCGCATTCTGCCCACGAAATGTCGCAATGTGCGTATTGTCGAAGAAGGCATGATAAAACACGACAATAATAGCAAAAACCCTGTCAATGGAAAACCGAAACTCACATTGTGCCGCCCCCGACCGACCGCGGGTCGCGGTTGGACTAATTGAAATATCTGAAAAGTCAAACTATTCTGAGCGCGTATTTTACGTACCTACTACAAATTATTTCCCCGGGACTCTAACTGACTTTTCCAATGTCATTTATTCATCATTATTTTGCAACCAATTGTACGATATGTATTACTTTTAAATGCACATGTACAGGGTCCGCAGATTGCGCTAGTCAGCTTTTTTCCTGTAAACAGTAAGTATTAGACAAAATTATAGAGGAAAGGCTTCAATGGAATCGTAATATCTATCTTCTGCGAGACTGCATTCAATTCGAAAGTGCAACGCTGCACCCGACAAATGCAAATGCGTATGTAAAGTTTTTGTTTATAAAATTTATTTTTTTTATTATTTTATTATACTTTATTTTTCTTTTAATACTTACCGTTTACAGGAACAAAGCTGACTATCACAACCTGTGCACCCTGTACATGTGCATTTAAATGTAATACATATCGTACAATTGGTTGCAAAATAATGATGAATAAATGACATTGGAAAAGTCAGTTAGAGTCCCGGGGAAATAATTTGTAGTACGTACGTGAAATACGTGCTAAGAATGGTTAGACTTTTCAGACATTTCAATTAGTCCTACCGCGACCCGCGGTCGGTTGGGAGCGGTACAATGAAAGTTTCGGTTTTCAATTCACAGGGATTTCGTTATTATTGTCGTGTTTTATCATGCCTTCTTTGACAATACGCACGTTGCGACATTTCGTGGGCAGAATGCGACAATGAACGTATATATGGATTACAGTATGAACGGTGAATTGCCTTCAACCGAACAACTTTTTCTTTCACGAAATGGGGAGAGCGTTCTTAAACCAAACGTGCGAAGTAAGAAAAACGTTTCAAATCAATGTGATGGGACTTGCTGAGAACTGTTAGAATATATACACAATTTGGTGACCTTCTATTTAGAAAACAAATCATAAAGAACAACTCATAGAAATATTTGCACCGTCGTCGTCGCGTGGTGTCAAGCAAATTCTTCCTGACGTACGCTGTTGTGTGTTGAAATCGCGTGTAGTAGGATCCCTCAGAACGTTCTAGTGCAAGAAGCTCCTGTTACTTGTTTCACGGTTAATGCATAATACGCAATAATTGGCATTTATTATATACTTTCTTATTTATTACTACCACAGAAAGATTAATGTTACTGAAACCAAAATTTATGAAATATATGTTTTGCCCATATCTATTATAAGCCAATACGACACATCTATTCCGCTGACAAAATATTAAAAACTATCCGTAGTAAGTACTAAAATATTTTTAAATGAATATCGTTTTTTGTTGCCGTGTGACGAATAATTAAAAAAAAATTATTCTGTGAAAAAAAATTGAACCATGCTGGGCACGAACCTACGTAAAAAATAACTCGAACGCGTCGACGGGCGACGACGGTTCAATCCCAAGCTCTGCTCGATTCAGTTTTCGCTGCACCGCGCTCTGCTCACGGCGGTGGTGCCCGATTTGCCTTCCGACTGAAAAAACGCAATGGTAGTTGCGGTGCCTTATGCGAAATCTGGCACCACCGCGAGAAGCTTATACCGCCCTGTGTGTGGAACGAAGACGCGACGCCGCGACTGCATGTCGAACAAAGACGCGACGCGCGATATTGGTTGACAGGGGACGGAGCATAGTTCTGTCCTTCTTATGTGTCGTCACGATACGTGATGTCACACGACGTTGGTGGAACGGAGACGCAGCATAGTTCCGTCCTTCTCTCCACGCAGCTCTCACAGACAGGCTACGCACACACGCCTATTACCCCCACCAACGCCAGCACGGACCGTGCTAGCGAGCCAGATCTGGCGTCACTGTCTTTCGGTAATGTTACTTTCGTCGGAGGAATCGGTGTCGAAAGTGCCAATGGTCGCGTCGCGGGAATAGGCGTCGGTATAAACGATCGTCGTATCGGTTTCGAAATTATCGTATCGTTAATTTTCCCCGGCGCTTCCTCGGTTTCTTTGATAGGTGTTAAAGGCCCTGTAGAGGGACGCGCGATAGTCCCGGCACGGGCAGGACGGGTGGGGAACTCCATTGTGTCTAACGCATTTCCCGACCTGTCCGGCACTAAGATTTCCCCCACTTCCTCTACCGGTTCTCGTTCATGTAAGTCGTCAAAGAGTGTTGAATTTTGTTTATTCGCGCTGCTGTCGTCATGCGGCAGTTCGTCCGCGCTTTCGTCGTCAGTCCGTTGGTCATGTCTGAATAGAGCGTCGTGAAAACGTACGATCGAGTCGGACAACTCCTCCAGCGTAATCGGCCCTTCCGATTCCTCACTAGAAGATTCGCCCTCGTCGGTCGCGTAGTGGTGCCGGGTGGGAACCTCCATGGTGGGTAGTGCGCTTCCCGGCGCCTCCACCTCTTCGCTCGCGCCCGGTTCTGTTTCTGGTATTTTGTCTGTCTCCGGCGGCGGTCGACTCGGTTGTCTCGGTTTTACACTAGGCAACACGCTTCTACGTTCAACGAATATTGGCGTGTCGGAAACGTCTGATGACGGGTCATCGCTGTCTGCTGTCGCCTCTGTCTGTGTCGACGGTACAACCGGAGCGCGATTACGCGTTCTTGATGCTACCGCGCTTGTATCTAAAGGATTCGGCAACCTAGGATTTACTCGAACTCTACCCGTTCTTTCCTCCGGTGGAGAAGAATCGCTTGTTGACACGCGTGGGTTATCCGAGCCTGATTCCGCGGTCCCTTGTCTCAACGGTAACACCTTCTTTTCTGAACGCTCCTTGCCTTCCTCGTCGGAACTTAGTATACTTGATTTGACTGGATTACGCGACAACGCGTCGGCGTTAGTGTTGAGCTTTCCCGGTTTGTGCACGAACTCATATTCATAGTCCCTCAGTTTCAGTCTCCAACGTACAAGTCGTTGTCCCGGATCTTTTACAGAATCTATCCATTTTAATGGTTCGTGATCACTAAAGAGCGTGAACTTTCTACCGTATAAGTATGGTCTGAAATGCAGTACCGCGTAAAGAACAGCTAAGCACTCCTTTTCAGTGGTAGTATAATTCTGTTCCGGTTTTGTCAAGTTTCGCGACAAGTACGCAACGGGCAGATCATTACCGTTAGTATTCTGACTGAGCACTGCGCCTATCGCAACGTCTGAGGCGTCAGTCGTTAAAGTAAAGGGCTCATTAAAATTAGGAAACTGTAAAATAGGAGACTTGCACAATGCTCCGCGTAATATTTTAAAACTCTTAGTATGTTCCGCGTTCCAATCAAACTTCGCGTTTTTCTTTAATAGTTCAGTCAACGGTTTTGCGATCGCGGCGAAATTCTCTATAAAGCGACGATAGTAGCCTACTAAGCCTAGGAACTCCCGAACATTGCGTTGGGTCTGTGGATACGGAAAATTCTTCACAGCGCTTATTTTACCTGGGTCTGGGCGTACCCCGTTTCGACCTATTATGTGTCCTAGATAAGCTACTTCCGTACGCAGAAAGTCGCACTTATCCGGTTGCAGCGTAAGTTTCGCGTCGCGTAGTCTATTGAATAACCGTTGTACTTTTCTCCTATGTTCTTCCAGAGATTTGGCGTATACGACTATGTCGTCTAAATAAACGAAAACTTCTACTCCCTGCAATCCACGCAACACCTGATCCATTAATCGTTGGAAGGTCGCCGGCGCGTTCTTAAGCCCTTCCGGCATTCGTACATATTCGTAATGACCGTTCGGTGTCGTGAATGCAGTTTTCGCGCGATCTTTCGGTTCCATGCCGATTTGCTGAAACCCGCTTGCCAAATCAAATACTGAGAAATAACGCGCCTCGCCTAGGTGATCCATGATATCTGTGATATTGGGCAATGGATACGCGTCCCCGATCGTCTTCTCATTTAATTTCCTAAAATCTATCACCATACGCCAGCGTTTATTCCCGTGGGAATCTGGTTTTTTCGGTACTATCCAAAGTGGCGAGTTGTATGGTGAGCTCGATGGTGTTATAATATTATCCGTTAATTTCAAGGAGATTTGCCGCGCGATCTCTTCTTTATGTATCGGTGGAAATCTGTATTGACGCGTATTAATCGGTAGGTCGTCTGTTGTCGGTATTGTGTGAGTGATGCACGGTGTCGATTGTAGTCTGTCACCCGGTAGATGGAAGGTTTTAGGGTATTCCTCTATTAAGTCGATTACATGCTCGCGTTCTTCGGCGTTAAGGTGTTCGAGCCGCAAGCGAGAGAGCACCTCACTCACCCGATCAGTCGTCACCGGCTTTTCCGCGCGTTCGGAGTCTGTATCGAAATATTCCTGGTCTTCGGGAAAATTATGGTACTCGAACGGCACTATGTTTTGTGGCGGAATCTTAATTTCCACGCGCTTGTCTAAGGTGTTAATCGCCAGCACGTGGCACGCGCCCTGATTGACTGAGACGGCTGCTTCACTGATATAGATACCGTCTGCAATGCTCATTCGCGGCAAATAGCCCTCCGTTAAATCTCTCCCTTCATCCACGTCGATCCTAAGTACTTGTCGCGCGCGCGGCTGCAGATGGTATACTCGCGTCGCTGGCGAGCTGCGTCGCGCGCTGTTCGGTTCGGATTCTCCGACGAATCGCATTGGTCTTATCGGATCGCTTTGTGTTACTAAAGTGTTGTGTGCAAATGAAATCTCTGCACGTTCTTGTCGCAGGTATTCTTTACCGAGAATTCCGTCGCTTCGTATTGGAAAGTTAGATCGTACTACGTGGAATTTTACTACTTGCCCGAGCAAGGTTAAAGTGGTCGTGCCTAGAGTTTCGGTTTGCTCCATAGTAATCCCTGTTATGATTACTGATTCGTCTAGCGCGACAGACACGTCTTCCCCGAGAGCTTTTAACTTTATTATATTTACATCTGCTCCAGTATCAATTAAAAAGTAGGCAAATTCCCGTCGCAATTCTACCGCGTGCATTTTAACTTGTGGTGAATCGCGGTTCGACTCGAAGCGTATCACTGCGGGTTTTCCTCCAGAAACCTCACGGTTGCTCGACGCTCCGTGCTGTGCGGGCTCGGCGGCGCGTCCGACCGTCGAGCTCCTCGAGAGTTTAAATCCGGTTCCCTAGTCAATTCAGGTGACGCTTGTTCACGTCTTGGCGGTGGTTGCCATCGCGGTGGCAATCGCGGAGGTGGCGGAGAGTCATTTCGTCGCATTGGTTCGTAATCGCGGTTATTTCCCGGGCGGTTAGTTCCATAGCGATACGGGCGTTCTGGCGACATGGCGCGGGGCGGTGTCAAGCGTTGCGCGCCACATTGGCAAGTGCACGGCGCAGCGTACGGTGTCGGCGGGTACAGTACGTTCGGCGGTGGATAGTAACCCGGCGGCAAACCCGAATGATGCGAACTCAAAGGCGGCGATTTTAATATACCAGCAGACGCTCCCAGATGTTCGTGAGACGGTCCCGCTGCCCGCTGGTCGTAAGGGCTAAGCGTTCGGGGTGAAGGAGTACGCGACGGCACTTCCTCCTCTCTGCGCGATACGAGCAGTCTCGCCGACTCCAAACCCGCGTTTCTGGATGCCTTCATTCGGTGCTCTATTTGAGCCGCAATTCCTACGGCTGCATCTAGATCTTTTGGCGCACGCGCTTCTATTTCTCGCATCATTTCGTCCGGTAATCCCCGCACGAACCCCTCAAGGGCACTTTCCCTAACCGGAATCATCATTATTTCCGTCCCAGTCGAATGCGTTTCCTGCAGCGCTATCCTTGCCCCTGAGACGAGTGCCGATAATCTATCGTAAAACCCGTAAACCCCCTCATCGCGTCGCATCCTGATAGTAACGATATCCTTCATGTATTGCGCGAAAGTTCTGTGGCCCCCAAAACGAGTCTTCAGATGTTTAATTAGCGAGTCGACGGTGGAAAAATCCTTTTCATAAGTACTTACTCCCGCTCGACCCTCAAGTTTGTTTATCACTCCGCGCACGAACGCGTCCTCCCAAGCCGGCGGTACGAGAGCCGCGCCTCCGCGTACTCTCCTAACGAATTCGCTCAGTGGTATATTTGACCCGTCATAACTGGGTATCCCGACTAACCCCTGCTGGAGGGCATATATCTCCGCCATCATAGAGGTCGATGCATCGGGATCTGCGCCCAATCTACGCGTGGTGTTGTTCGCGGTCGATTCGTTTGGCTGACTCATTTTTGGCTAGTCGATACCGGGGCGCTTGTGTCTAAATACGTGCAGCACTCCCGCGTTATATCGACCGTAAAGGATAAGGCTAATCTAGGCGTTTATCGAATTCAAAACAACATGCACATAACCTAAAAATAAAATTATTAATCTGTCTTGATTCGTCACACCGTTAATCAGAAATATAACCTCAAAGTGAAAGAAATTAAAGTAAATAAAAGGAAATATCCAGTGAAAACTATAATTAATTATATATATATATATATATAGAAAGAGGAAATGAAAAATAGCAATTGGTGAAAACACGATCAAACCCCACTCCTTGAATTAATTCAATTCAGCTGTTAGAAGTGGAGATAATAAAAAGAAATACAGTGTAAAATATAGCAAGAGAATGGAAATAGGGAGTGTACTAAAAATTGAATATAGATGAAAAATAAACTAATTGGTGGAAGACACAGAGAATCCCACTTCTGACACCAATTCAGAAGTGGATATAATGTTTAAATTTGAAATAATATATATATAAGGAAAAGAATAAAGAACAGAATTGGTGGCGAAACAAAAATGAATCCCACTTCTGACACCAATTCAGAAGTGGATATAATGTTTAAATTTGAAATAATATATATATACGTAAAGAAATAAATATAGCATATAATGAGAATTAGAATATAAAGAGATAGAATTGGTGGCGACACAAAAATGAATCCCACTTCTGACACCAATTCAGCTGTTACGTCCGGGCGAGGCTTATCACGACTTTGATGTTTGTCAAGATGGTCGATGAGAAATCCGCGAGCGGCCTGCCGTGCGACCGGTCGTAACGCTTGAATATTTTTGCTATCCAATTACAATAGATAACGGAATCTAACTAAAGATCAACATTGCAAGGTTCTAATCCCTTCCTGGAAGAGGAGGGATTTTCTAGTTATTCAGTACAAGCTAAACGGAGAAGTTAATTTAAAATCTAATATCGCGTTTAGTTGTATGCAGGACTAATAGGATTCGCGTGTCCGCTCAAGACCCGTACAGGTCCCCAATTGTTCTCGCGAGGTTATGTTTCGGCCGGTGGACGATACAATGGTATATGAGGTGTGACGTCACAACACAGATAACTCAAAGAAAAATAGTGAGGGGTAACAAAAGTAGGTATATTCAATCGAAAAATAATTATATAAAGAAAAAGTAGAATGGATAAAGAAAAGTAGAACAGATGCGTTCGGATTCGATAAACAATGAAAGAATTACTGCGTAGATATTATCTGCAGTATTGAGACAAGTTCATGAGTAATGCGCGACAATGATGCGCCTTAATACGAGCGCTCTCGGATATCAATAATTACGCCTTTACAATCGACAGTCACAGGAGGAACGTGCACGGCCATTATACCGTGCCCGCGGGATCTCTCCATAATTTTAACTCGGGCATGATTATACAATACAATGGTAATTCGTCGTCGTGTTTCGCGACTGGAGGTTCCTACCGTGTCGCTGGTCTTCGGCTACGTTCGAGTCGGTTCGGCTTGCGCACGCGCTCTTTCTCTCTCTCTCTCTCTCTCTCTGTCTCCTTCGCTCACTCGCTCGGTCTAAGGCTCTCTTTTTCTCTCCGGCGTAGGTCGGTTGGAATTTCGTAGGTTTTGGTGGAAAACAATGATAATACCTTCGAATCGTAAGATAATTTCAGTACTTTGAACCTTCTTGATTTGCCTATGCTCTTCGATAATTGAGCCGGGAACTAGTCCGTTACAAGGGGTCGGGAAGTCAGGAAGATAGTGCTTCTATTCAGATATTTCGATAAACTAATTCCGACTTCAGTCGCCACATGAGCGAGGAACAACCTTTCGCGTTCTGTTCAAGTTAAATAATAAAGAAAAGAATGATGTAATAGATATCAAAGAAAGGAAACCTAAAGATAACGCGTCCGACGCAATTTGTCGGCCACGTGCAAAACGTAACGCGCACTCCTTCGCACTTCCGCTAAATTAAAGAAAAACTGAGTCTGTGTCTCACTTAAACTGAATTTATAAACTAAGGCTTTTACGAGGATAATTGAGTTCGTTTAGTAACACACTGCAAGAAGAATATGCACTTTTAGACTCAGAAATTAATGTTATCTAGGATACCCTCGGACAATCGACCACGTACCTCACGACTTTACAGCCAACTGCCCAGAGAAATCCGTCGCGAGACGGCTCCTGGGCTCGCTCTAGGCCAGTTTTTCATACCCTAACCATGGAAACGGTCGATCAGCGGTCGATTCAGTGTACAAATATTGTGTTACTATGCTCGCTCGATGTTCAGCGAGAGACTTTCGTTTGCTCATTTATCCTCCTTTAATTATTCAGTTTTATTGCAAATAAAATATGATTGCCTTGACTCAGCTATTCAAAACTTTTGTAGTGCACGCTCCTGACTTATATGCTTGAACAGAACTAGGTTGATATCTGGGCAATGCCTTATTGCCACGAAAATCATAATTCATTTTAGAGAGAGAGAGAAACTAAAAATTAACACGCGGAATCTCATCGCGAATTCCTTAACCTACGCACACACACGTCCATACCGCACACACACACTCATACTGTATTCACGCATTCATATCCACTCACACGCTTACATTTACTTACGTCTACTTATATCTACTTATATATATACGATGGGACGAATATGATTCCACGGTGAGGGAATTCCACTACATATTAACAACTCAACAGCACCACATATACGATGGGGCTAAACCGTGATACAAGTAATTCATATACGCGGCCTGGAGGAAAAAATAGAATAACATGATTTTACAACTAATACTCTAACAGCGCACCGGATGCGATGAGCCTAAGCCGTTATGAGTAATTCGTCATCCGGCGGCCGGAGTGAAGGAAAGGAAAGAGAGTTTAATTTGAAAGATAATAAAAGAGAAAGAAAAATCAAAAAGTTACGCTGGGACGTAACACGTGTATGGAGTGGTGAAAACCAGGTGCATCCGGTAGATCGTCTCCGGGAATATAAAATCGATCGTGGAACATTTCGATCAACCTCATGGTTGCACGACGTTCTTCCGCGTTTAGATGAGTGGTATCCATCTGGCTCCAGATTTCCTTAATCCGTTTCGACGGATCCTGGACAGGTGGAATGTCCGGGTGAAGAAATTCTTCTTCAGATGTCGAATAAATTTCGTACGGTGTTATTTCCTGCGGCGGGGTGTCAAATTCGATTGTTTCTTCGCCGGTGTTGGTGGCGAATATCTGACATTGCCCGTTGTCCGTGTAGACAGCGGCTTCGCCCATATACACGCCTTCGGGTGTCTCGACGCGTGCCAGGTAGCCTTCCATCACGTCTGAGTTGGTGACAGGTATAGACACCTGTTGTCTTGTCCTTCCCTCGATTCGGTGTCGGCCGGTGGTAATTGGTTTAGTGGTCTCTTCCGCAATGGGATAGTTAATAAACCGGATAGGTTTTACTGGCTTGCTAATTGTTACCAGCGTATTGTGATGGTATGAGATCTCGGCTTTTTCTTGTTTTAAGAACGGGCTGCCGATTAGTCCGTCGACGGGTAACTGCAAGTCCTCCACTACGTAGAAATATGCAGGTATGCCGTTGATATGGAGTAATGTAGCTCCCAGCGTTCGGATGGAGGCTTGTGTTAATCCGGTCACTTCTAACACTTCCCTTGATAACACGTCTGCGGTTGAATTGAGTGCGGCGAATTTTACAAGGTTCACAGCCGCTCCCCCGTCGAGTAAAAACTCGCCTGTTTCCCCTTCCATTTCTGGTACTGCTGCTCGGATTCGGGGTGCTGCGGCTTCCTTGCACAATTCTCCCGCCTTGATTGCGAGCTGTCCGACGGGTACTCCTCGAACCGGACGGCTCTTGAGCGAGTCGTGCGATTGCTCGCCACGTCGCTCTCGTGACGAGATCGCTGAAAGTTTAAAGACGGCGAGGCCGGTCTTCGGGATGCGTCCCTCGATGTTTCTGGTCGGTCGTCAAGATGCCGGTAGCTTCTTCGGCACTCTTCGCGATTATGTCCTCGCAGGCCACAATTCCAGCAGTATAAATCCCGTGCTGGAGAGGGGCTGTCACTTCGTCTCGGTGGTGGTGATGATGCCCTTCGTCTATAATGCGGCGAGGTATCGCGTTCGTATAGTGGTAATTGGTCATTTGTTCTGGCGATCAGTGCAGGTAGTGGAGCCTCTGGACTTTGCTCGGGCTCGGACCCAGATCTTCCCCGATATTGGTCATACGACCGTCCCACGGGTGATAATGGATATCTCGGTCTTGACTGACGATCCTCGGCGTACGGTCGCGACTCGTATGTGCGGTCTTCGGCACGATATGTCGGGGATCGGTTTTCATAATTCCCACGACGATTTTTCAGTCGCTGTTCAACCTGGATAACGGACTCGTATGCTTCGTCCAGGGTACCCGCACTGTCGTCAGTTGCCACTCGCCATGCGATGCGCTCGGGTAGACCGTCCATAAAGCTTTCCAGCAGGTCGGTCTCTAGTCCTTCCAGGAGGTCGGAGTTCTTGGGTCCGTAACGTTCCACAAGAGTGCTGTGTGTTACTTGGTGAAGGCGGCTAGTACGGTCGAAGTAAGACCGCAGAGACTCATCCTCGCGGATTCGGAGTCTTGCCACTTCACCCTGGTAGTAGGCGAGATTTTTGCCTGTTGCAAAGCGTCTCTTTAGAAGCTTAGTCAGTTCGGAGAGAGTGGTAATATTCCTCCCGCGCACAGCTGTTTTTGCAGACCCGGTCAATTTCGTTAACACAATTGCCACGTAACTCGCTTCGGCAGATTCCGCGATTAAAGTGCGGCCGTTCTCTACGCTCTGTAGGAATTGCGAGAGAGAGGGGTTAACTCCGTCAAAGATGGGAATGCTAGCTGTCGCATTTTGTAAACTATTTTGTAATGTAAATAACGCCATGGACTGTGCCATCGTAAGCGTTAGACTAGCGATATCCGCGGTGACATTACTCGCGTTGTGACCATTATCCTGAGCCATATCGTCAATCGACACGCCCAGTTTCTCTGTGACTCGAATCCCACCGCTGTCACCAGTTTGTTACGAGCCACGGCCCTGGCGTGGTGAGGATTATTTGCCAGTGCCGATAGGAAAAGAATTATCAGTGAGAGGAGTGAGTGGCTAAGAACAGGCCTCGTCCGATTTTTCACGGCTGCACCCTGCCGTCGCCACTCTTAGTGATGCCTCTCTCACAGCTCCTCGTATCCCCTTGCGGAAATACGTCTTGCTGGTCGAAAGGAGGAGAGAGGAGGTCAGGATAATTGTCTCCGGCCTCGGCCGGTTTTTCACGGCTGCACCCTTCGCCCAATTCGGTTTTTGAGTCACTACCCCAGGCCTCGTCCGATTTTTCACGGCTGCACCCTGGGTAAGCAAACTCGAGAGGATAGCTGACAAGGGCCTCGTCCGATTTTTCACGGCTGCACCCCTTGCACAACTTTGAGGAGAGTGGATTTGGTATCTTTTCTTTTAGGCTCGGTGGTTCCCTCGAGCGGTAAAGGGAAACCTTGTTCGTGGAATTCGAGTACTAGGCGATTGAACAACTCTACAGCAAAGAATTATGGAAAACAAGTAAATAAAATATATATTGAAAAAGATAAATACAGAAAAAAACAAGTAAATATAAGACGCACAACGATAAATCAACTACTATTTCAAATAATATAACTAAAGTACGACGCGAATACATTTACAAAAAGCGATATTTTACTAGACTGTGTTTTTTGGTTTTAAAGGAGTTTGAGCGATAATAGAGAACTAAAACTACACACTTCTTGTGTGGCAAAACGACTAACACTAAAACTGCTCGGAATACTCTAAGTTATTCCTTGCTATGAGTCGCGGACAGCGGAAAGACAGTCTTTCCTGCAGCTGCCGGACTCTGAATTTGAGCAAAACTAAATACGCGCGGAACACGCACAGGTTGTTCCTTGCAACGAGAACAGCCAACGAAAAGACACTAAGTGATCCTGGATACACTTTTACACACTGTACGTAACGCTCGGGAATTTCTAATGCAGACCCTTGCACGGTCTCTTCTGTAGTTGACTGAACTGATGAGCCCTGGATGAGCGCTCTTTTATACAGATAGACCTAAGGCAAGGGGTACTGAGATGTAAGGAAAATAGGGCACCGTGGTGGGGCATGTTTTTCGGGGAATCGCACGTTCCCAACCGTCCCTTTGCACTCGCTGTGCACGTGATTGCCATGCCGTCGCTCGGCCGCCGTTATGCCGTTGCTATGCCGTTACCATGCAGTCGCTCGGTTCGAATATGGCGCTTGCGCGAGCGCGTCGCTCGGCCGTCGCTATGCAGTTACTATGCAGTTGCTTGATTTGAATCTGGCGCTTACGCGAGCGCGTCGCTAGAGTCGGGCGCGTCACTGTGGGGGAGCGCGTCACTATGGGTACGTCACTATTTGGGCGCTGCATGCCGACGTCACGGCAGGCAGGCAGGCAGGCAGGCACGACGTCATGGGCCGCAGCGCTGGTCGGCGGCGCTCGGCGGTGCTCGGCGGCGCTCGGCGCTGGTCGGCGGCGCGGTACGTTACAAGCCCATATATGACTGCACGCCGTCATCCACGCGTTGGTCGTGCGCGAAAATGCACTTGTCGCACTCGACGGCGGGTCTCGCGCCGAGTATGTTATTCCCGCAGCCAAACCAATCCATGCGCCTCCGGGGGTATATCATTAACGCGTGCACTCCTGTACTGGGGATTATATGTCCTTGACCGTTCTCAACACTCTGTACGCATGTTCCTCTCTTCCCAGAAATCGGAGATGGAAGATTCTTCCCTTGCAACAATACCCTGTCACTGGTGCCAGCTTCATGTTTGTGCTGGAAGTGTGGTCGGTCGCGAGGTCCCGTCCGACGGTTACTCGGGGCCCGATGGTGGGGGTATCGTTCCCCAAACGTTTCCAAACGTATATACGCCTCGCGCTCGGCGCGCTCCTTCCCTGTCATCACACACTCCGTCCTTTTCGCACTCACGGACACTGAATTCGCGCGTGGCTTGCCTTTATGGCAATGATGATGGGGGTGTTGGCGCCTTGGCGCCTTTTCCCCGGGGTCGCAGGTCTTCAACGTACCCCTGCCGGATGTTCGGGCTCGGTGTTTTTTCCTTTCCATCAGTGGTCTACACCCTCACCTAGTGAGTGGTAACGCCCCCATGTTTCCACCACGTCGTGCACGTACAATCTTTCAGCGGGTATGCTCGCTTCCTCTCCTCGATGCGTGTAGGCAAACGTGCACATTTCGCACTCCTCGGCTGGCTGTGACGTCATAAGCGGCATTTTGCACGCCCTGCACCGAATGTCCGGCCACGGATGCACCGCCAGCGAATGCAGGCATACTTCCAAATGATCTTGGTTGTAGACACGATCGGCCCACTCCACGCACTCGCCACAAAATCCTCCACCCCAACTCCCGGGTCTGCTGTTTACTTCGTAAAACATGCCGGTTACACAGACTCCCTGCACCTGTTCGCCCTTCATTGCACTGGTTACTAATGCGGGTCCGCGGTTCTCGGTCGACCGCTTGTCACCGGCTCAGGAATCGGTGGTGGGGTACCTCTCCCCTAAACGGCCATCTTTGTGTTTACGTCCCGCGCTCGGCGCGCTCTTTCCCTTTCTTTACACATCCCTTCCTTTTCGCACCTTTCGCGGCATCGGAATTTCATCCGCACATGGCGTAGCCTTTGATATTATGATGACGGGGGTTGGCGCCTCTGCGCTTTCTCCTGAGGCCGCGGGTCTGCCGCGTACCCCTGCCGGATGGTCGGGCACGGCGGAATTTTGGCGGGTACTGCCTTTTGCACACCATTGCGCAACTTTGGTTTCGTTTTCGTTTTCTCCTTTCTATGGCCGGATGTTCGGGCATGTCGTTCGGAACTTCTTCCCTCTTATCCCTTCCCAGGCGACTGGGCAGGCGACCTTGCGGCACCGATGCGTTGGAACTGGGGGTGGTGTTGTGCCCACTGGATTTCTACATCGGTTTCAAAGAACCGACGTCCAATGCCATCGTCGGCGTCCCTTCTCTCGCAGTGGATGGAAGTAAACGTACATTTCTTGCATTCCGCCATAGGTCGCGTCTCCATAACCCTTTTCCCGCATGCGTGGCATGGCATATTCGGCCAAGGCTCCACCGTCAATGCGTGGATGAATAATTCCGGAAATGCCATCCCGTAGGCCTCACTTGCCCACTCCACGCATTCTCCACAAAAGGTCTCGGACCAATTCCTCGGACCGTAACAAAACGAAAAGAGGCTCCCCATGTTGCAATGCCCAATGATTGTTGATCCTCTCATCGTCACTGCAATTTGCGTTATGACGCGTGTGGCCCGGCTACCGGTTGTATGATTGTTGGTGGCCACTAGAGTGGTGGTATGCCCTCTCCCGGCATCCAGCCCTTTATTGTTTCGTCAGTTAAAATAGTTTCGGTAACGTTGACCGTTTTCTGCCGTTTCCTGCATGATTTCAGCGTTTGCGTCATCATGACTTTTTTTCTGATTTTTGGCGTCTGGGTAGCTTGCCCTTTCTTTGGTTTTCCGGATACCACTATATACTCTCCAGGCCGAGTGAGCGTTCCGATTCGAGCCTCCTTTAACCACTGCCCTACTTCACCAACTTGTGTCGCGATGGTACGAAATCCTTCGTTTTGCTCCGTTTGCGTGCACACGTCCTGCATCGTTGCCATTTTTGTCTAAAGTGGCGTTTCAAGTTGACGAACTGTCGCTCTCGGGCGAGGGGGAAGAAGAGGTGCAGGGCTCATCGTTCGTAGGTCGCAATCTGTTGCGTCGCATGTATGCTTTTCGGTCCGATTGCCGACTACCTGCGGTCACGTGCGACCGATGAACACGTGCGGTCATTGCAACAAAGAGGTGACGCGGAGGAGAGGTGCCTCTCCCTATTTCGCGGGTCTCTTGTTTTCGGGCCTCGTGGCGAAGGACGACGGCGCAAGTGGCCAGTCCTCTAATACTAGCTCTCGAGTGCGTTTCGCGGTATCCCGCCTCGAGCATACGTTTATATACGTCTTTATTCATTCGCTTTTTTCTTTATCGTACACAGTATTGTTACGTAGATTAAGTTTTTGTATTATCCGTGTGTTGTGTGTGTGCTTGTTTGCGTTTACTTGTTTTTTCTTTGGTTTTCCGTCACTGTAAATATCCGTACAGCACGTCTTTGAATAAACTACAGTTTGATAAAACACCCGAAGTGCAGGACGCGCAGTTCGAGTTTATTGCGGCTTCAAACATTGGTCCTTCGAGCCGGATATCAGTGTCGAAAGTGA
Source organism: Priocnemis perturbator (assembly GCA_963942575.1). Lineage (NCBI taxonomy): Eukaryota > Metazoa > Arthropoda > Insecta > Hymenoptera > Pompilidae > Priocnemis > Priocnemis perturbator. The sequence continues at coordinate 1,621,522 of OZ012649.1, read as the reverse complement.
CGGTGACACACGGTCTATGAACACAACGTGATATAAGACTACACAGCCAACTAGTGCGTGTGAACAAAGTGATTCGATATTCGGACAATATTCGTATCACAGCTATTGGTGCGGTCAACTAGTGCCATATCTTCTTCACGATGACTACACTAGCAACCCTGAAGAAACGACGCGGTGTCGTTAAGGGAAAACTAACGCGATTTGACACAGCATTGAGTGACGTGCGGACACACGATCTCGGTTCCTTGAGATCTCGATACAAAGAAGCTCAAACGCTGTTGGACAAATTCGAAGAAATTCAAGCGGAACTTGAAGAATTAGACGAACAGAACGAAGAGCACATGGCAGAGCGCCTCAAATTCGAAGAGGACTTTCATCGCTGCATGGGTAGAGGCGCATTGCTGTTAGATAGACCAGTGAGTGAGACATCTACGGTCGGCAACCATTCCGAGACGGCAATAAAACTACCCACCATGAATCTACCTACATTTGACGGAAGCTTCGAACATTGGTTATACTTCCATGACACGTTTACGTCACTAATCCACGATAACGCGGCGTTATCCGATGTACAGAGGTTCCACTATCTGCGCTCTTCGCTGAAAGACACGGCCGCCGAAGTAATTCGATCTCTGGAAGGGTCGGCGACAAATTACCGCGTGGCTTGGGATCTTCTTAAAAAACGATTTGACAACAAGCGTCTAATGATTAACAGCCACATGCAATCCATTCTGGAAATCGGACCGATTAGCGGAGATATCGGAATGTCACTCCGTCAATTCTTAGACAACGTGCAAAAACACACCCGTGCTTTGCAAACGTTGGAGGCAAACACGTGGGACGCGATGCTCATCCATATTCTCGCTCAGAAGATGGATTCGGACACAGGCCGTGAGTGGAGAGCATTCAGTAAGGGCAAGTCGGCACCGAAACAGCAAGAGTTCCTCGACTTTCTGGAGGACCGTTGTGCGGTTATGTATACCGGCAACAGTGTCAGGAATAGCCATAAGACCACCGTGGCATCGAGTTCGAAATCGTCGTGGAGGAACAGGCCAAACGTTTTAACGTGCGCCAGTACGAGCTCCCCAGCCTGTCTCCTGTGCAACGAGACGCATTATTTGTATCAATGCCCCAAATTCAAAGGCATGTCGGTGTAATGTGGACACCCTATATAGCATACCTAAGTTAAGACCCAACCGTCCGACCACTATTTGTTCAGCTGAAGGACCCAGCATTCCGACCGTTTTACCCCAAAATCCCCACTTTCCGATTCCGCCCCCAAGCGACACCCCTCTTTCGAGCATTCCAAGGAGCGCTTTCCGAAGACCACGCTTCACTTCAATATTGTACTTCATTGCGACAAGACGTAGTTTTTCGTCATTAAAACCTTAAACCCTGGTGTTGGACCAGTATTTCGAACATAATAAAGTTAAGTCTAAAGTGAAGATCTACACGAGTGTTCATCCTTTCACCCTCGACGTAACATAAAAATTGGTGGCAGCGGCGGGATACTGGTGAAGATATCCGAGGAACTCCAGACAAACCACTCCAGCCAAGGTTGAGATGAGGAAAACTCTGCTTGTACTGTAAGTACAGAAAATATATGCCATTTTCTACGTATCGAACGACTAGAGAGTCTATTTTGACGGACGATTCCCTGCGTACTGAGGACTCAGAAGAATTAGACGTACCTAAAAACGAAGTAAAAATGGATAATATCTCTGATAAGCCAGAAGGCAAACCAAGCATTTCGGAACAGGCAGTGCAGGATAATGATAATCTCCGGCGCGAAAACCTACGATTGAAGATAGAATTAGAAAACTTGAGGGTGTTATTAGAAACAACACTAAGCAAGGTAGGGAACGGCCAAGATATTCCGCGCCAACAGGCCACTGCGCCACCCGAAATCACCAGCGACACCGACTCCTTATCGACACACGCAACTACGAGACAGTTGTTAGCGGATACGCAGTCCGGCATCAAACTTTTGAACTTAGTATCGGAATTCGACGGAAAGAATCGGACCGTGGAACGATTTTTAGCCGATGTAAAAACCGTACTAACTAACTTCAAGATCGAAGAGACCATACTACTCCCTTTAATAGTTACTAATAAAATAAAAGGAGATGCTAAAGATCTGGTAGACGGATTTAACGTTCGCACCTACGACAAACTTCGGGAAGTCCTGTTGTTAGAATATGGGCTCAGTAAAAGCCGCGACTTATTATCGCTAGAAAGGCAGCATTTAAGGCAGAACGGACATAATATCCGAGAGTTCACACGACGTTATAATTTAATACATCGAGACATTGTCCGAAGCATTCAGGCGAAAGGATATTCTTCTCACGAAGCTAACTTCCTTGTAAAGTCCGAGGAAGAAAACTCATTGATTACGTACATCAGGAACCTTGATCAACCTATACAACGAGATGTTAGAAATCAAAAACCGTGTACGCTTCGTGAGGCACAACAGATAGCATACGAATTGCATCGCGAAGAAGAACTACAGAGACATATACATAGATTCCGTCCGAGCAACGTGAATTTCGAAAGGACACGTGCAACGCCTATGAGGACACCCAACACCGCACCGCGGTCAGTCGCACGCCCTTCGGAGGGCCATAAAATAAACAGTGAGAGGCCATCTGTTTCTTTCCGTACCCCAGTGTGCTATAAGTGCAACAAAGAAGGCCACTATTCGAGAGAGTGCCCTTCTGTAAATTTTCGAAAACCCTCTTTGCCGACCAGCCCAAACATCAAGTTTGTGGAATCAGCCGAGGAATACAAAGAGGACCCGAGCGAAGAAATATTATCCCAGGAATGGCAATTAGACTCCGAGGACGATTGTGCACTAGAACTTTCCTAGCCGACACGGGGGCTAATATAAACCTCATAAAACAATCTGCTTCCAAAGGTTTACAGACGCGTTCTTCCTCGAACGAGTTCCACGGAATTAGCGGACAACCGATGCACAGCAATAAGGAAGCACGATTCAAATTCGGAGACAACTATCACGAGCTGGTAGTCGTTCCGGACAACTTCCCAATTAAAGAGGATGGGATACTTGGGCTTCCCTTTTTGACCAAAGAAGGAGCCATCATCGATACAAAAGCTAGAGAAGTATTAATAAATAATACCCTACATAAGGTCTTTGTTTGCTCGAGGGACAACGAGACCAGGATACGAGAGTTGCTTGAGAGCACTCGCCTCACACATCTGAAAGACATAAAGGAAGTCAACGAATTAAAGAATCTGATTACCAGTTACGTAGATATATTCGCGTTATCCGAGGATGAATTGCCGAGTACTACGTTAACATCTCACCAGATTCCCACTCAGGACGAGGTACCCATACACGTTAAGCAGTATCGATACCCTCCAGGACATCAAGAGGAAATCCAAAATCAGATGAAGGAATTGAAATGTAAAGGAGTTATTGAAGACTCTACGTCGCCATATAACTCACCCCTCTGGGTAGTACCTAAGAAAACCGACGCTAGCGGTAAGAAGAAGTGGAGAATTGTGGTGGATTTCAGGAAATTGAACGAGAAGACCCTGCATGACGCCTACCCGCTTCCAAATATTGAGGACATTTTGGACCAACTCGGACGAGCCCGATGGTTCAGTGCTTTTGACTTAGCGAGCGGTTTCCATCAGATACCCATGGACAAAAAGGATCAACCGAAAACAGCGTTTTCTACGCCCGCAGGACATTTTGAATATACTCGAATGCCATTCGGACTCAAGAATGCTCCTGCTACTTTTCAACGTATGATGGATCAGGCCCTGAGAGGACTGATTGGTAAAATCTGCTTTGTATATTTAGACGATATTGTCATATTTGCAGAAAATCTTCAACAGCACAGAGAAAGGCTGAAAATGCTTTTTGATCGACTTCGAGACGTCGGATTAAAACTGCAGCCAGACAAGTGCCAATATTTGAAACCTGAGCTTCAATACCTTGGACACCTAATTACCGAGGACGGAGTCAAACCTAATCCCGAGAAGATTAAAGCGGTTAAAGAATTTCCTGTGCCGAAAACCGTGAGAAATATTAGAGAATTTCTAGGACTCGCTGGGTATTATCGACGATTTATACCTAAATTCAGCTATATTGCCAAGCCGCTGAATAATTTAACCAAGAAAAATGCTCCGTTCGTTTGGACTAAAGGCTGCACTGAAAGCTTCAAGACGTTGAAGAATTTACTCACGTCAGACACCATTTTGAAATACCCTAACTTTGGTAAACCTTTTATATTAGCCACAGACGCTTCAAATACAGGAATTGGCAGCGTACTCAGCCAACTAGATGAAAAAGGGCAAGAGCGACCCGTTAGTTTTGCAAGCCGCACACTCAATGCAGCCGAACAAAACTACAGTACTATCGAGAAGGAGTTACTCGCCATCGTATGGTCTGTAAAACATTTCCGCCCTTATATTTATGGACATAAATTTAAACTTTTGACTGATCACCAACCATTGAAATGGTTGATGAACCACAAGGACCCTAGTTCACGTTTAACTAGGTGGCGTATCCAACTGGAAGAGTATGAGTTTGAAATCTCATACAAGAAGGGAAAAGCTAACAGCAACGCAGATGCACTAAGCCGAAACCCCGTGCACTTCACAACCAGTAAACCTGCCAATTGGCGAAGACACATCACTTTCACCGAGGAAGTTCCGGATGATTCGATCCTGATTACCCTGACTGAAAGTAATAGGACCAATATCTCTTATCCAGGCAACTTCGATGAAGATCCTACTGTGGAATTTGAATACGAAGAGTTAAACGAAAACATTCTTGGCGCGCTTCTCCACGACGCCATATCGTTCTCCATAGGGCATGAACGATCCCTCGTAATTCCCTACGAGGAAATACTGGAGAAAGGATTGATATCAAGAGTAAGACTAAAAGAATTAATTACTAAAATATTTACAGATCCCACTCTCAGAGTATACCTATTGCAAAGATCGCTAAGGCAACCGGAAACAGAAGCCGAAAAATTGGAACTACTCCGTGAATTCCATGACTCGACTTTGGGAGGACATGCAGGCATTCAAAGAACCCTGCAGAAGATTAAAAAACAATTCTACTGGACAGGCATCTACCAAGATGTACAGGACTACATTAACAAATGTCAAGTTTGTCAACAAACGAAAACTCCTAGACGCACTACGAAAATGCCAATGGTAATAACCGACACGCCGAAACAGTTCAACGACAAAATCGCGATTGACGTCATTGGACCATTTCCTCAAAGTAAGCCCAACGAGTACAAGTATGTATTAACAATACAGGATGGTCTGACTAAATATTTGGAAGCCTGCCCGATGCAATCGCAAACTAGCTTAGAAATTGTTCAAGCCTTGTCCGATACTTGGTTATTCCGATACGGACCACCCAGACTAATACTTTCCGACCGAGGAGCTGCATTTATGTCAGAAATGATGAATCAATTAAGCGATAGTATGCAAATCGACTTAATACATACCACAGCTTTTCACCCGGAATCCAACGGAAGTCTAGAAAGATCACACGCTGTGATCAAAGACTATCTGCGCGGACAAATCCTCGCCGAGGATCCTGACTCATGGGAACAACACTTACAAGCTGCAATTTATGCATACAATTCTGCCGAGCATTCAAGCACGGGTTTCACCCCGTATGAACTCGCTTTCGGACGACCCCCACCGCTACTCAGACAACTCGAAGAGTATCCATTGGAAACATACGAAGATCATGTGCAAGCCATAACCTCGAAGGCCTCGAGACTCCAACGAATGGCACAAGACGCTCTGCATGAGTCTAAGCGAAAGAGCAAGGAATTGTACGACAAGACTCAGAGACCCCTTAACCTACAACCAGGGGATTACGTGTGGATAAAGAATCCCCGTGACAAGCCCAAAAGACTTGGAACCTTTTGGACAGGACCGTTTGAAGTCGTTTCCGTAAACGACGTGAATGCCGACGTCCGTGTGGGCAAGCAAATTCAGACTATACATTTAAATAGACTAAAATATGCCAACAATTCTATTACAGACTCACGTACGGAGCCATCGGAATCCTAGCCGATGCAACTTTCCGTTTGGATGTATTTAAGGACATCCCTAACATCTACTTCGATGATATGGGCGTTACAAGGGTTTACCATCAAGAATGGCGCACCTTGCTATATTACGACCTAGATGACATCACGCAAATCGAAGCCACTCTCGCAGACAGCATGGCCCAAGCTTATAAAAAAGCACCTAAAGGAACTGAACTACGGTTGGAAACACAAGTGTTAAATAGACTTAAGCAAGTTACACGGCAAAGGGACATATTATTCCATAGCTTAGGATTAATTAAGAACAGTCGCGTGCGTAGAGGATGGCTAAACCCCATCGGTGACCTAGCGAACCTTCTGTTCGGAACCCTTAGTCAAACAGACGCCGAATATTATAACAAACAAATCGATGACTTATTCGTCGACAATACGCACATAAGCCATCTAATTCAAAATCAAACTAGCATATTGAAAAGCACTATCACCGAGCTAAATTCTTTTGAAACCAGAGTTGCTTCAAACTTGCACAAACTCGATCAAGCAATCACAGATGAGATTAGGTACAGGCAAACGTTAGAATTTTTGATTTTTATTGAAACACTTATAGCAGAATACTCTGACATAATCAATGTGCTACACTCAATTACGGTCAACGGACGTAACGGAAACATCGACCCCCTATTGTTTGATCCCACCATCCTACTGGACTTGTTAACGGTTATCGAGAAACGCGTAGGAAGCATGAAGATGCTCTTCCCAGTTAATTCCCAAAATGCTTACAACTTTCTGAGTTACTGTTCCATTAACATCTTTTTGCTAGGGCAAACTAAATTATGTTTTGAGTTAATCCTACCAATAGTAGAAGAAGATACCTTTCAAATCTATCGACTCGTTCCTATACCTTCCTATCAAATCATTGACGCTACGACGGCACACTTACACTTATTGACTCTGACCGAGTATTTCGTCTTACTCAATAGCGAAACACGTACTTACTCTACGATGACAGAAACCGAAATAATCCTTTGTACGACACACAAAAACTTACGACTTTGTAAAAGACGTGCACCCTTGTACGATTCCACCTTAAGCGACCCTTGTCTAACGATTGCTATTCAAGGCTTAGCGTTTGATCAAACAAAGTGTAAAACATCTGTTATATCAATTTCTCATAATATATGGATACAACTTTACAATAACCAAGAATGGATAGTAATAACTCCGTTCCCAGAGCGACTACACGTGACTTGCAACAAACAACAAACCGACAGTATTTGGATAAGCGGTGTCAACAAGTTGAGCCTCACTTCCGGATGCTTTGGCAAAACCTTACACGTTACGATATATTCACACAAATCCATATCTTATGAAAAACAAATTCTTCTACAACTAGGCCTAAGTAATGCGACTCTCCCAAGAATATCTAACGATACACTATTGTTTGCGAAGATTCCCACTCTTACAAAAATGGAAATACAACCCCACGATTTAACTAATTTAGCTAGACCACTCGACGAAATTAAACAGGAAGCCGATCTTATATCGAGACACACAAGGTCTATCGCATCCACCGAAAGCAAATGGAACATTCTTTACTATTCAATATACACACTAGGTTTTGTAACCATAGTATGGATAGCGAATAAGATAGGATTATTTACATGTGTTAAGGAACTGCTGAGCACATTCAGACCGAACTTTACTAATTGCTTCAATTCAGGCGGCACACAAAATGTAATACACACACAATCAGTTCGTCATAACGTAGCAAAAGAATCCATATCTATGACACAAGTGGAAGACCCAGTCATCCCAGAGGCTCCTCCAGCGTATCGTACCACTACACAAAATAAGCGACGAACTGTACGAATTCGACATATCGAAGATAGCGAGATATAGAATTTTCTTCTGCGTTATCGAAAATTCTAAAATAAGGGAGGGGGTGTAATGTGGACACCCTATATAGCATACCTAAGTTAAGACCCAACCGTCCGACCACTATTTGTTCAGCTGAAGGACCCAGCATTCCGACCGTTTTACCCCAAAATCCCCACTTTCCGATTCCGCCCCCAAGCGACACCCCTCTTTCGAGCATTCCAAGGAGCGCTTTCCGAAGACCACGCTTCACTTCAATATTGTACTTCATTGCGACAAGACGTAGTTTTTCGTCATTAAAACCTTAAACCCTGGTGTTGGACCAGTATTTCGAACATAATAAAGTTAAGTCTAAAGTGAAGATCTACACGAGTGTTCATCCTTTCACCCTCGACGTAACATCGGTACAAGCGCGGAAAAGTGAAGTGTCGAAACACAAACTATGCGTGAACTGTCTACGCGAACACTACGGACGGTCGTGCACGTTTGGCCGGTGCAGAATGTGCAACCAATTCCATAATTCTTTGTTGCATACGGACGGTCAGCCAGGTACCCGCGTTCAGTCTCACAATCTGTTCACTTCGTCGAACCCGCAGGCCTTCTTTATCTTATCCTGATGTTTCTTGAATAGTTTTCCGCCGGGTCCTTTTAACATTACGTTACGACGGTCGGTAATGTCGATAATGCGGTACGGCCCGATGTATCGTGGATCCAACTTATGTATCCGGGGCTCCTTTAAAATGTACACAGCATCCCCTTCCTTGTATTTCACATGATTCACTTTTTGATCGTAATATTTCTTCGACTTTCGTTTCGCCCGGTTTAAATTGTCCGCTGCTTGTATCCTGATGTCGGACATGTGGGAAAGTAGTTCCATTAGCCGTGCGCCGTAGGTAGGGAGGTCGGTGTCGGCGTAGGCGCTCGGAACGCGGGCTGGTCGTCCAAAAATCAGTTCGTGTGGTGTAAAATTGGTTCCCTCGTGGACGGATGTGTTGTAGGAGAATGTAGCGTATGGACGAGTAAATCCCACTCTCCTCGGTCCTTTAAATAACGCTTTAAATACTCGATTAAAACGATGTGAGTTCTTTCCAGCGATCCGTTGGTTTGCGGTCCGTAGCCGGAAGTAGTAATTTGGTCGATTTCGAATAGTTGCGCTAATTCAGTCATTACGTTTCCGATGAAACTTGCTCCACGATCGGATAAGATGCTCTTCGGTGTTCCAAAAATCGACACAAAGTTTCGAGAGAAGGCATCTGCGATGGTCGTGGCCTTTGTATCCGGGATCGGGACGGCAACGCAATATTTAGTCAGATTATCCTGTATTGTAAGCAGGTGCTTGTTTCCGCTGTATGTCTCAGGTAGCGGTCCGACGGTATCAAGCGCTACCTTATCGAAGGGCTCGAGCGGTGTGTCGGTTATTACCATAGGTTGTCGGGTCTTCGCTCGCACCAGCTTCTGCTCTTGACAGCCGGCGCATTTTCGAATGTACTCCCTGATTTCGTCCCTCATGTCCGTCCAGTGGTGTTGTGTTCTTATTCTCTGGTAGGTTTTCGACACGCCCTTGTGTCCTCCTATTTTTCTTTCATGTGCTTCGGCGATGATTTCCTTGCGGCGAGATTCCTTTATCGATGAATCGGTATTTTTACAGATGGTAACGTTGATTGTACCGTTCTTGAATTCGTGGGTTACAATTTCCAGGAATCGCGGAGTTGAAACTTGATCGTGTCGATCTCCTAAAACTGGTAATCTGACCGAGTTCTTGTGGTCAGTTTGCAACGCCTTGTTCAGGGCTCGCATTCCCCGGATTAATTCCCCTTCGGTTATTTGCTCGTGTTCCGTTAAAATGGAGTACACGCTGTTGTTCTCGGCTTCCGATATGCACACTTGTTCTTTATGTGGAAGTGTTTTCCGGATTGCCTGGATTTTAATGTAATCCAAGTCCCTCAGCGTTTGTTCGACTCGACTTTTCGGATACGGCTCCAAAACGCAAAAATGACCATAATTCCCTCCGATGGTGGTTAACACTTCATTAGTTTGTCGTATTACGCACGCCGTTTTGTCACTAGTTGAATCTTCCGAGTCGTATCGGTCAAAGGCGAACGGCGTAGCCGCGGCTGGAATGTTGAGGAGGGGGCCGGCGCTTCCCGGATCTTCGTCCTCTCGTTCGTCGGCACTCGCTGTCTCCTGAAGGAGTGCGTCATCGGGGTCTGATATTTCCGAAAGATGATCCTCCGGCGGGGTTGCGGGTGTGCTTGTTTTCGCGATTTCAGCTTCTGCAGATGGAGTGGCAGCAAGATGTTTCCTCGGTCCTCCTTGCCGTCCCGGGCGCGGGGTCGAATGCGCAGATGGGGGGGTGACGGCCGGGCTGCCTGCATCGGTCGGTAATGAGTTGGTCGCACAACCTCTTCTAAGAATCTTTACCCGTTGCGCGATACTCTCGTTGTTTACTGTCTCGTTTGTTAAAGGAAGGCACGTGATGGGGTTACGTGATAGCGCGTCCGCGTTTTTGTTGGTTTTTCCTTCCTTGTGCACTACCCGGTATTCGCACTCGGCGAGGCGCAATCGCCACTTTACAAGGCGCGATGTGGGATCCTTGACGGAGTGTAGCCAAACGAGGGGGCGGTGATCCGTTATTAGTGTAAACTTAGTCCCGAAAACATATGGTCTGAAATATTTTACTGCATAGACCATAGCAAGACACTCTTTCTCTGTTGCGGAGTAATTCCTTTCCGCACGATTGAGACTCCTGGAGGCGTAGGCGATGGGCAAGTCGTTTCCAACTTCCCCTTGGCTGAGTATTGCTCCCAGTGCGTATTCGGATGCATCGGTAGTGATAATGAACGGTTGTGAAATGTACGGATATTGCAAATTGGGTTGCTCACACAGCTCTTTCTTTAATTGTTGGAAACTTCTTTCCTGTTCCGGCGTCCAATTAAATCGTATGCCTTTTCCCAGCAGCTGGATTAAAGGTTTTGCCTTGGTGGAATAATTTTCGATGAACCGGCGGTAGTATCCGGTAAGTCCTAGGAACTGCTGTATGTTCTTTTGATTTTTCGGTGTCGGAAACCGCTGTACGGCGATGAGTTTGTCCGGATTCGGGCGGACTCCTTGCTCCGAAACAATATGACCCAAATATGCCACCTCCTTTTTCAGGAATCCACACTTGCTCGTCTGTAGTGTTAAGCCGTGTTCGCGTAATCGGGTCAGTAATTTAGCGACCTTTATATGATGCTCTTCTAACGACGATGAATAGACGACTATATCGTCAAGGTACACGAACAGCTCCGTGCCTTGCAGTCCGGTTAGTACTTGATCCATGAGTCGTTGAAACGTAGGTGGTGCGTTTTTCAGTCCAAACGGCATTCTCACGTACTCAAAATGTCCGCGATGGGTGGTAAAAGCGGTTTTTTGTCGATCCTTTGGGTCCATACGGATCTGGTGGAATCCGCTTGCGAGATCGAATACCGTAAAATATTTGGCGCCTCCTAATTTGTCCAAGATTTCGGATATCAATGGGAGCGGATATCGGTCTCCCACTGTTTTTTCGTTGAGTGCACGGAAATCGATTACCATTCGCCACTTCTTTTCTCCGCGTGCATCGGGTTTTTTCGGCACTATCCAAATTGGCGACTTGTACGGCGAGGTGGATGGTTGAATAATTCCGGCGTTCAAAAGTGCGTCTACTTGTCGGTTGATTTCCTCTTGGTGAAGGGGAGGATATCTGTACCCTCGGCAATTCACAGGTATATCATCTGTTACGTGGATGGAATGGTGAAAGTTGGGTGCATTTGGTAAGTCATCTCCGGGTATGTAAAAGCGATCGTGGAACATTTCGATCAATTTCTTAGTTGCACGACGCTCTTCCGCGTTCAGGTGAGTTGTATCCATCTGATTCCAGATTTCTTCAATTCTTTTTGATGGATCATGGACAGGTGTAATGTCCGGTTGAAGAAATTCTTCTTCGGACGTCGTGTAGATCTCATACGGCGTAATTTCCTGCGGCGGGGTGTCGAATTCAATCGTGTCTTCGCCGGTGTTGGTGGCAAATACCTGGCATTGCCCGTTGTCGGTATAAACAGCGGCTTCGCCCATGTACACGCCTTTAGGTGTTTCGACGCGTGCCAGGTAACCTTCTTTTATGTCCGGATTAGTGACGGGTATGGAGACCTGCTGTCTCGTTCTTCCGTCGATGCGATGTCTTGCCGTAGTAATTGGATTGACGGATTTTTCGATTATAGGGTAATTTGAGAAGCGGATTGGTTTTATGGGTTTGCTGATGGTTACTAACGTATTGTGGTGGTATGAAATTTCTGCTTTTTCCTGTTTTAAGAATGGGCTGCCGATTAATCCATCGACGGGTAATTGTAGCTTCTCCACTACGTAAAAATATGCTGCCATTCCGTTAATGTGGAGGAGAGTAGCTCCCAATGTACGGATGGAAGCGTGCGTCAGTCCTGTTACTTCTAGTTCTTCCCTTGATAGCACGTCGGCTGTCGAATTGAGGGCGGAAAACTTGACTAAATTCACAGCCGCTCCTCCGTCGAGTAAAAACTCGTCTGACTCCTCTTCCATTTCTGGAACCGTTGCTCGGACTCGGGGTGCTGCTGCTTCCCTGCACAGTTCTCTTGCCTCGATGGAGATCTGTCCGACGGGTATCCTTCGAATCGGACGTTCCTCGAGCGAGTCGTGCGATTGCTCGCCACGTTGCTTTCGTGACGAGTTCGCTGGTAGTTTAAAGCCGGTGATGTCGGTCTTCGTGCGGTGTTTTTCGTCGCATCGGGCCGATCGTCGAGATGTCGGTAATTTCTTCGGCAATCTTTGCGGTCGTGTCCCTGTAGGCCACAATTCCAGCAGTACAGATCTCGTGCTGGAGAGGGGCTGTTATTTCGCCTCGGTGCTGATGGTGACACCCTTCGTTCATAATGCGGCGATTGCCCTCGTTCGTTTGGTGATTGGTCTCGTTCGTAGTGCGGTGAATGATCGCTCGTGCGGGCGGTCATAGCGGGTGTTGGAGCCTCCTGGTTTCGTTCGGGCTCCGATCCGGATTTTCCTCGGTATGGCTCGTACGATCGTCCGACGGGCGACAATGGGTACCTCGGTCTTGCTTGGCGGTCCTCGGCGTACGGTCGCGACTCATGCGTGCGGTCTTCGGCACGATATGTCGGGGATCGGTTTTCGTAGTTCCCTCGACGATTTTTTAGTCGCTGCTCTACCTGGATGACGGATTCTTACGCCTCGTCCAGAGTCGCTGCTCTGTCGTCGGTCGCCACGCACCATGCGATACGTTCGGGTAGACCGTCCATGAAGTTTTCCAGTAGGTCGGCTTCAAATCCTTCCAGGAGGTCGGTGTTCTTGGGTCCGTATCTGTCCAGAAGAGCGCTGCGTGTCGCTTGATGGAGGCGGCTGGTACGGTCGATGTAGGACCGCAATGACTCATCCTCGCGGATTTTTAGTCTCGCCACCTCGCCTTGGTAATAGGCTAAATTTTTGCCCGCTGCGAAGCGTCTCTTAAGGGTTTTGATTAACTCGGGAAGAGTGGTGATATTTTTCCCGTGTATAACCGTTCTTGCCGACCCGGTCAGTTTTGTTAAAACGATAGCCGTATAACTGCCTTCGGCCGACTCCGCGATCAATGTGCGGCCGTTCTCAACGCTCTGACGGAACTGAGATATTGGGGGGTTAAACCCGTCAAAGGTAGGAATACTAGCCGTCGCATTCTGTAAACTATTCTGTAATGTGAATAACGCCATGGACTGTGCCATCGTCAGCGTTAAATTAGCGATATCCGCGGTGACGTTACTCGCGTTGTGACCATTATCCTGAGCCATCTCGGTAATCGATACGCCCAGATTTCTCTGACTCGAATCCCACCGCTGTCACCAGTTTGTTACGAGCCACGGCCTGACGTGGTGAGGATTTTTGTCAGTGCCGTTAGGAATGAGATATTTGTGAGAGGAGTGAGCAGCTGTTTACAGGCCTCGTCCGATTTTTCACGGCTGCACCCTGCACGTCGCTACCCTTTGTGATGCCCTTCTAACAGCTCTCCGTACTCCTTCGCGGAAATACGTGTCGCTGGTCGAAAGGAGGAGAGAGGGGGTTTAGGAAAATCACTTCAAGCCTCGGCCGGTTTTTCACGGCTGCACCTATCAGTAGATTCGGTTTTTGAGCTACCAACCCAGGCCTCGTCCGGTTTTTCACGGCTGCACCCCGGGCAAGTAAACTCGAAAGGATAGCTGACAAGGGCCTCGTCCGATTTTTCACGGCTGCACCCCTTGCGCAACTTTGAGGATATTGGATTTTGTAACTCTTTTTAGGCTCGTTGGTTCCCTCGAGCGGTAAAGGGAAACCTCGTTCGTGGGATTCGAGTTCTAGGCGATTAAATAACGCGATAGCAAAGGAATATGGAAAACAATAAAATGAACTATATTGAGAAAAATAAATACAGAAAAAGCAGTTAGGTATAACGAACAAAACAATAATTCAACTACTATTTCTAATAACGTGATTACAATACGACGCGAATAAGTATACAGAAAACGTTTAATGACTAGTAAAAGAATATTTGGTTTAAGGAAATTGAGCTAAATTGAGAACTATACCTACACACAGGAGTGTGGCAGAACGACTAAGACTAATAACGCTCGGAATATTCACAAGTTATTCCTCGCCAGAAATCACGGACAGCGAAAAGACACTCTTTTCTGTAGCTACCGGACTTTGATTTTGTACTAATGACGCTCGGAACACGCACAGGTTGTTCCTTGCAATGAGGACAAACAGCGAAAAAGACACTTTTAGCGATTCTGGAATCACTTTTTCTAAGTATTTATAAACGCTCGGGAATTTCGTACGCAGACCCTTGCACGGTCCTTTTCTAAAGCTGTCTGAGACTCGCGAGCCCTGGCGAAGCCCCTTTTTATATGACTAGATCTTAGGCTAGGGGTAGTGAGATGCAAGGAAATAGTGTATCGAGGTGAGGCGCATTTTCGGGGGGCATCACGTTCCCAAACGTTCCCAAACGTCGGCACGCACCCGCTGTGCATGCGCCGGGCACTCGCTGTGCACGTGATCGCGCGTGGCTGCCGCGCTTCATGCGGGGCTACGTCACTAGCTCGGGCGCGTCACTAGTCCAGGCGCGTCACTAGTCCAGGCGACGCATGATGACGTCACGGTCGGCAAGCGCGTACGACGCCATGGGCCGCACGCTGGTCGGCGGCGCTCAGCGGCGCTCGGCGGCGCGGTACGTTACAATTCACCGCATTGGATTGTACCAAAGAAGGCAGATTCCAAAGGAAATAAACGTTGGTGTTTAGTAATCGACTTTCGATCATTAAACGAAAAGGCTACGGGAGACGCTTATCCACTGCCAAATACAGTATATTCTGTCACATTGTCCGTCAGCTCGGAATCGTGTTCGGACAACTTGGAGATAGTAGACACGGTTTTCGAGCCTCGCGACCCGCCTTTGTAGTTCGCCGAACGAAGAAAAGGACAGCGAACAAAAGAGAGTAAAAAAAGCACAGTCGAGGCAACTGAGCCATTTAAAACTCAACGTACCAAATGCTATACATATTAAGACGACTCTTATTGCTTTTTATTATTAAATTTTCCTGTATGAAAAATTGTATAACGTAATCATGAGATTGTTGGGATAAAAATGAGATCAAACATGGTGTAATTGAGATCACATTTACTGATCGTAGCATACTCTCTCTCACATTGCCCGTCAGCTGGGAATCGTAGTATGACAACGTGACAGAGAAGGACACGATTTTCGAGCCTCGCGTCCTTCTCTCTCACGTTGTCATACTACGGATCTCAGCTCACTGACAATGTAAAAGCGTATGCGAGTAAGAGTAGAGCCGCGTAGCGATAAGGACTAAGCCCTATATTTTAAATGCATTAATGTTATATCTCCACGACCGGCATAGAATATTATAAATAAGTGTGACGCGGAACATGTGAAACTGAGATTTTAGATATGTATTTTAAATTGTGACTGTACCTATCGTCCAGAATTTATATTATTAGGAAGATTAGCAGACAAAGCACGGTAAATAAATTAGGAAATGTTCATCGATTTATTTATTTTATTTGTTGTTGTTTTTTATTATTTTTAACTCGTCCTCGTCATCGATTTATGTCTTTTTATTCTATTCTTTTTTATTTATTATTCGTACAAATTTAATAATGTATATATGCAGCGTATATGAAAATAGAACGTCACAGTAATAAATAAGTAAATATGGTGCGATTAATATCATGTTTGATTTCATTTTACGCGGAAAAATCGCATCAATATATTAATCACTATTTTAGATAAAAAAAAAAAAAAATTTGAAAAGTTATGTGATTGTATTATAAAAAACGAAACCGCGAACTCTCGACAAAGGAGCCGCGTTGCTTCACGCCTCATAAACATCACAGGACAAACATAGGAGTTGCCAAGTACTTCTCAATATTCGATTTGGCCTCGGGCTTTCATCAAATTCCAATGGGCACAGAAGATAAACAAAAGACGGCGTTCTCAACTCCACACGCGCACTACGAATTTAATCGCATGCCATTCGGTCTAAAAAATGCACCTGCAACCTTCCAGAGACTAATGGATCAAACGCTTACGGGGTTACAAGGAACAGAGATGTTTGTCTATTTAGATGACATCGTAATTTATGCTAAATCACTGGAGGAACACGAAATCAAATTCAGGAAATCAGCTCAGCGGTTGAGACAGGCAAATCTCCAGCTACAACCCGACAAATGCGAATTCCTACGAAAAGAAGTTACATACTTAGGACATACAATAACTGAAGAAGGCGTATTGCCAGATCCAAGATAAACGGAATCAGTACGAAACTTTCCAGTACCTAAAAATGCAAAGAACATCAAACAATTTTTGGGACTCACCGGGTATTACAGAAGATTTATAAAAGATTTTGCAAAAATAGCCAAACCATTAACACAGTTACTGAAGGACAAGGTTCCGTTCCTTTGGGAACCTCAGCAGCAATCAGCCTTCGAAACACTCAGGGACCAGCTGTGTGAGAAACCAATACTACAATACCCCGACTTCTCCAGGATGTTTAACGTAACCACCGATGCATCAGGTTACGCGATCGGCTCTGTGCTTAGCCAAGGGGACATAAGCAATGACCTTCCCATCTCATACGCGTCGCGAACGCTACAGGGAGCCGAATTAAACTACTCGACTATAGAGAAAGAATTACTCGCTATAGTCTACGCAGTAAATTATTTTCGACCATTCATATATGGCAGAAAATTCACACTTATCACCGATCACAAACCTTTAATGTGGCTTCACCGCGTGAAAGATCCCACGTCACGATTACTTCGATGGCGATTCAAACTCGCGGAATACGAGTATCAGATAATTTACAAAGAAGGCAGAGCTAATAGCAACGCGGACGCTCTATCTAGAAACCCGCCAGAACGAAAGGTACTACCACCTAAATATTTACATCGACAAGGAAGAAGGAAGCATTGAGATTCCAGACCCTCAACCGTCCACTTCCCGCGAAAACCCATATACAATAACTTACCACGAGGAAACCCTCTCTGACACAGAGAGTGAGGAAGCAGAGAACTTTCCACTGGAAACGATATGGGAAGACACGGACGAAGAATCTCAAGAAGATCAACCCGCGAAATTAATCATATCTCGACACAATATCTTAATGCAAAAAGGAGCAATATTGTGCTTCACCGATACAAAAGGCAGTCCAATAGACGAGGGAACTCGCATGATATTCAAAGATCGTGTTCAGTAGCGTCTACTAAAGCACGCACATTTTTATATATATAGTCTTAACGTCTATCCATCGGCCAGCAATACAATGTATAGTAATCCGACCGTACGCCGAAACGGTCGCCGCTACCTCCTTCAGAAAAACTCCTTATATGGGTATTGGACTTCGCCAATGCGATTTTACCTTTCTGTTCTGCCACTGTTTTTCTTATGTTTTTGGGGTCGCTCGGCAAGAGACCGAGCTCTCAGGTTAGTTATAAATGAAACCTTGCACCGCAACCATTGCAAACTTCCGAACACGTTCTTTTTACTTCAACTTCATGTACATATTTTTGATTAATAAATATTGTTATCTTAATATATAAAAGGCAAATGTTCGTTTATTCGGTTAGACCACTTCCCGACGTGCTAGCGACTTAATTTTGTTTGCACTCGTTAGATCCTGCTCTCAAACTAACGAAAACGGTCGAAAAAGTTGCAAAAGTTTACCACTAATATGTTTAACCCTTTGCACTCGAGCCCTTTTTCGCTTGCGCGAACCAGCAACTCGAGGCGATTTCGGCCAAATTAGGGAAATATTTTACAAGTACTTTAAAATCAGTTTTAAACAAACAAACATATACAAATAATAAAATTTCACCAAATTATTTATTTTTAAGTCGAAAACAACAATATTTGATAAATATTACACCCTGTAATTAGTTTTTGTGGGATATCTAGTAAAACAATACCCAAGATGGATTCTAGGTTTATCAGGACACGTATCACAGTAATACGTTACTTCCCGCCTACCTCCAGGCGTGTTACGGTCAGAACAAACCTTGCAGTCCCTTTTTGGCCCTTGTAGTACTACGTGAAGCTTCCCGTTTAGTCGGATTTTATCGGAATGCGACGTAGACGCTTGCTCTCGTTGCTGGCGAAATGATCCTCTCAATTCTTCGACAAGGGTTTTCAAAAATCGCAAATGGCTCAGAGGCTTTTCCCCTTTTTTGGTCTTTTCTTGTTTGTACAAAATGTATGAATTGATCAGGCAAATTTCCATGCCCCAAAAAAAAAGTTTACGCCACCATTTCAGCGATTTTCGTAGAAAACAATATGTTGACGCATATTGGTCCGCCCGATCAACACCACCCATATATTTTATATACTTCAATATAATATTGGGTTTCTTGACCATCATATCGACACCACCTCGTGTAATTCTTCTGACTGTCGTCATTCCTGTGTCACCCCTCGTAGTCAAACAAGTGACAACCCTCTTATCTTTCCACCCTATAACTAAGGTGTTACCCCGTCGATACGCGACCGTGGATTTTGTCGAAAATTTGGGCTTTTTCATTTCCTTCGGCAATTCTTTCCTGTTCGTTAAAATTGTTCCGGTAAGATGACATTTCAATTTGGCTAGTTCTTGAGCTAAGAAATAACTAGTATAGTAGCGGTCCGTGTACATATGGTGGCCCTGAGCACCTGGAATTTTCTCCAACAACATTTGATATAAGTGTACCGGAATTCTTGTAGAAATTGGTAAATCGGGTCTGACCAAGAGCTCTGTCGTGAGTGATCCATAATATGGTAAAATGCAGCAAGTGTAGCCAGTCTTTGAGTCAGCTAGAGCATAAACTCTGATACCCCATTTTGTCGGTTTCTTCGGATTGTATGTAATGAACGAAATTCGACCCTTGAATTTTACAGTTGATTCGTCCACACATATGTGTTCGCCCGGGATAAAGTAATCCAAAAATTTTGAGTTCACATAGTCTAAAAAGCAGCTTACGCGTTGTAGGCGCGTTCGTGGATTGGTGTTGCGTGTTGGAATAGTTTGCAGATGAAGCATCCAGAAGATTTGGCTAAATCTGTCCCTTGTAAATGTGTCCGAATAGAAAGGAATATAACTGACGACATTCCTCGACCAATATTCTTGCAGATTGGCCAACGGCATCGTCCCCATATTTATTACCACAGCAAGAAATGCCCAGAACTCTTCGTTGGTCACATCACGCCAGCTTCGCCAAGTCGAATTCGCAGATAGCGTCTTCCCTTCCAATTTTTTTTTTGCATATATATTGGTTTCATAAATAATTTTTTTCACGAGGTCATTAGTGAAAAACAGTTTAAAAAAATTTATTGGTTGTTTCATGTTAGAAAGTATTCGTGTTCCTGTGGGGTTTTGGCCAGGTATAAACTGTACGTTTGGCGACACTTCGTTGTAGTCTCCGCAAAGTACCCACGTTGAACTGTTTGCACCTTCCACAGTTTCACTTTCAACTTCTCTTTCAATATCACTTTCAACTTCACTGTCGCTCTCTATAATTCTAATTTTCCGTCGTCTCACACCTCTTACTACATCACTGTCTTCACTAGACTCGTTCGTTTCGCGGCGTAATCCGTCGGAAATCGATCTAAGTTCATCATTCAAAGCGGCAAAATCGAATTCGTCCGAACTCGAGCTGATTTTATCTTCCTCCATATTTTTAGGGCTCAAACACCTTTTAGTCACTATATTTATTGCAACGACTGTTTCAAGCGAATTCTACGCTGAGACTAACAAAACTGAGCTATAATTTGGCAACAATGTCAGCGGAATCTATTCCACGAAAGTACTTCCGAGAAAAATATTTTATCGCACATCGTAAATATGGAGATTAAGTTGCAAAAAACCATAGCTCCGCTCGAATTGACACTTCAAAAAAGCCGGCCGCCGCAGCAGCGCCGCTCGAGTTGCCACTTCAAAGAAGCCGGGCGCCGCAGCGGCGCCGCTCGAGTTGGCACTTCAAATCGGTCGGGCGCCGTATCGGCGCCGCTCGAGTGCAAAGGGTTAAACGTCGAAGGAACGGCAAATTGAAATTAATCGATCTTCCAGATTTCGTACTTCCCCAAGTGCTAGCCACTTGCAATTTGGTCCTCTACTACATTTCACTGTCAAACCACTCAGGAAGCTTGAAAAATTTGAAAAAGTTGACTCCTTCCATGTGAAAAACATTATCAAAGATATTAACGCTTTTGTTATCATACTTCCAGATGTGCTAGAGTTTTGATTCTTTTTGCATTCGTTAAGACCTGCTCTCCCGGCAACCAGAAAATTTCGAAAAGTTGCAAAAGTTTATTGCTAATTGTTTAAACCATAAAGCGTCATGCTTTCCTAAGTGCTAGCCACTTGACAATCTTTTCTCTATTAGTTCTTCCTCTTAGATACACGGGAATGCTTTCAAAAGTCGAAAAAGTTTACTCCTTCCATATGAAAAACATTAACAAAGATATCACGACTTTGATTTCGGGCGTTTGCTGTACTAAAGATTTCATTCTTTTCTCATTCGTTAGATCCTGTTCTACGAATAACGAAATAAGTCCGAAAAGTTGCAAAAAGCTGATAGTTTATGTTCTTAATCTGTGTAAGAAGTTCGCGCTGAACAGAATAGATAAGTAGCACAAGCGGACAATTTCGCATGTCCGGCTTTTGTCGAGCATCGACTCCCTACATTATTCTGCGTCCTTATTTAGTAACGTTCTACACCAGTCTTCAAATGTTGGTACTAAATGCGCTATTTATCTTTGTGCCTGACAATCATTTTTCTTACAAGCCCAAGAATTCATGATAATACCATTGAAATTGTAGCCGAACTTATTTATTTCGGAGAAATAAATAAATGTCGCGATCGTAATTTCGATATTATTTCGATCTATTTTTAATACGTGTTATTTCGAGAGTACCTGTGGCAGCGGTTACGCCTGTCACGGTCCTCGGCTCTGTTTACTTGTTTGAAAGAGTTCGCACTCCTGGGAAGCAGGAGACAGATCAGCTGTAAGGGGTAATGAGCTTGAGATACGTGTGTATGTGTGACAATAATATGTATATTCAAAGTAAAAATGTGTACAGAAAGGTTGTGCGCTGAGTGTCAAGCGTTGTGTGTTAAGTGTGCGTATGTCGAGAGTATGCGCGGATGTATGTCTCTATATGTGTGTGCGTGTCTCTCGTGATGTCCTTGCTCGCAAGCGTTTAACGGAAATAATACAAAAGTGAAATTAATCGTGGTGTTCTTTAATTTAACGTATTTCGCGATATGCGCGTATTTGATTCTAATCTTTCTATTTTAAATTCGCTTAAGCTATGACGCTATAGATGTAGATTTAATGACTTTATCGTGCACGATTGTCGCCGCAGTATTTATACGTGTGCGTACTATTCGGCACCTTTATTCTTAATTATAAACTCTATTAGATCTTCGTGATTCTATTTCTTCAAAAGGGGATCCTTGCAAGGCCTGAGCACCTTGCAAGTTAGATCGTCAAAACGTTCCCAGTCGGTACAGAGAGCGGAAGGGTTCGTCGCCGATCGTTGTCCCTTGTTACTTTATGACTCTACTTCTACTCAGGTGGGAATCTCTAACGCGCTGACGTCATCTCGGCCGGGGTTTAGGCGGAGGAGCTTGACCAGGCAAGAGATATCCCTGACTCTATAGGACAAGTGTCCACTTAATGATTCTATTTCGGCAATTACAAGTGATTTTAGATTGCCTTAGGTACGTTTGACCGTTTTGTGCGTTCGCTGTTTGCCGATTAGTACTTCGCAGTTTGTCGCTTGTCTATCGCTCGCAGTCGACCACAATTGGTGCCGATTCTCTAATTTCTTCCCCTTTTATACAAGTCCGGCAGCGGAGGTCCTCGCGAGAGCAAGATCGCGGGCTAACACGAGCGCTGCCTATTGGGCAGTACTGTGACCTGAGGTGAACCCTCGCGGGTTCGGTAGTGGGGAGGACCTTCGCGGCTGTTATGTTCTGTGACGCGAAAATATACAGGGACGGGAGATACGTACGGTCACAAAATGAGAAAATCTTTCTTATTTGGTTAAATGAAACATACATTATTCAAATATCGAGCAAGGCATGATATAATGAAGAACATAAGGAATAAAGAACAAGTATTTCAGATAGAATTTGTAATGAAGAACATAAAGAATAGAGAACAAGTACACCAGATAGAATTTGTAGATATCAATTGTAATGTCTTAATAGTGAGGATAGCATTATTAAAATTGCACGCGTGTTTATTATTTGACCCCGAGGTGGGCCCGAGTAGTCTGGTTAGGCGCGGTTGCGGGTCGCACAGGGAGTGAGGAGCACTTTAACCCAGTGGTCTCAGATTTGGCCCGTTTGCACCATCGGTGCCCGCGGGAGTGGGGATACGGAAAAGTGTGCGTGCCCTGTCCGTGAGAGCTGCGCGCGCCGTTTCTCGCCGAATCGCGCTCGGCGTGGAGAGAAGGACGGAACTATGATGCGTCTCTCTTCCACCAACGTCGCGTGACGTCACGTATCGGGACGACACATAAGAAGGACAGAACTATGCTCCGTCCCCTTTCAACCAACTTCGCGTGTTGCGTCTTTGTTCGACATGCAGTCGCGGCGTCGCGTCTTCGTTCCGCACACAGGCCGGTGACAGTGGTGCCAGATTTCGCATAAGGCATCGCACGTACCATTGCGTTCAGTCAGCCGGAAGGCAAATCGGGCACCACCGCCCTGAGCAGAGCGCGATCCGCAGAAAAGTGAATCGAGGAGAGTTTCGGATTGACTCGTCGTACTCATCGTCGCTCGTCGACGCGGTCGTTTCGTTCGTCGTTTCGCGCCCGGCAATGGTTCCATTTTTTTTTCACAGAATAATTTTTTTTTTAATTGTTCATCACACAGCAACAAACGATATTCATTTAAAAATGTTTTAGTACATACTACCGATAGTTTTTAATATTTTTTCAGCAGAGTAGATGTGTCATTTATTCATCATTATTTTGCAACGAATTGTACGGTATGTATTACTTTTAAATGCACATGTACAGGGTCCACAGGTTGTGCCAGTCAGCTTTTTTCCTGTAAACGGTAAGTAGTAGACAAAATTATAGAGGAAAGGGTTCAATGGGAGCGTAATATCTATTTTCTACGAGACTTCATTCTATTGAAAAGTGCAACGCTGCACCCGACAAATGCAAATGCGTATGTAAGGTTGCAGTTTATACAATTTCAGATACGTGGACTTCCACGCCACCCTTGAGGTGCCACGACTAGCGCGTTCGGTTTTTGTAATGTGGACCGTCGCCTGTAGCCCTATTGTACCACATGCTATGCCCATTATTGGATGGTGGTGGCGATGGTATGTCTATACATCTACTAATCTACTTAATGAAATGAATGAAAGCACAATTTTCTAGATTATTTTTATTTTAGTTCATGTATATTGTATTGCAATAAATAATGTTTCGATTGCCGCCGTCATCGCGCCCGCCGCCACCGCGCCCGCCGCCACCTCGCCCGCCGCCACCTCGCCCGCCGCCACGCGCATGCCACCGCCAGTAGCCGCGTGCCATCGCACGCCTTCTGGCCTTCTCTATGCCCGCACCCCTCCTTTTCTTTCCTAAACAAAGAATAGACATACATGCAGTTAATGAAAGCAGATTATGATATATTGTATCGAATAATGTTAGAATGCGTCATGTGTGAATTTGTAGGAACTTACTAGATTTCGTTGTTGCCGGCGTGTTTTGAGTTGCCGGGGCCGCCGGAGCCGGTGATGAGGCTGCGGCAGGAGCCGGCGCCTCCTGCTCGGCCTTGGCTCCGGTTGCCCCGGACGGCCCAGCCTCCTCCTCCCCCGCCTTCGGCTCCTCCGCGGGTGGTGGCGGTGGCGCGCTGATTCTAAGGTTTTCTGTTGGTGAAAAGACAGACACATCAATTTATAGATATGTACTTGAAAGATAATTGAAAATGGTGATTGTGGCAAGTACGAAGGATGAGCGTGAGAGAGAGAGACAGAATGAGACCGTGTGTGTGTGTGTGTGTGTCAGAGAGAGAGAGAGAGAGAGAGAGAGAGAGAGAGAGAGAGAGAGAGAGAGTGATGGAGCGAATGTTTGTGTTTGGAGAGAGGCAAGAGATAGCTGCGAGAGAGAAAGCCGATCGTACTGTTATGCCGCGTTGGGAAGGTGTGGGGTGATAGTCTCGGTATTCACTCCTCTTCTCACAAGCACAACTTAAGGTTTATTAGAAATAGCGTACAGTTTGCAAAATGAACTAAGTGATTGAGCGGAGTATCGAGCAGCGTTACGATGTTGCTTGCTCGATGGTATTTCTTAGAGTGTCGGGCCCAGATTTGGGCGTTTTCTAGGTGCTGTCTAGTGGGGGAAAAACCCTTAGCGTCGGTCACGTAGGCACGCGGTGCATATGGTGACATCACCATTGGCACAAAGCTTCGTTGTCTTGAAACTTAAGTTATTTACGCAAGATGAAGGGCTTGCCCTAACGGATAGCTATAAAAATAGTGGTGGCTTAGACCTAACACAGAAATGCTTAAATCTAGTGGTGGCTACAACCTAACACCCCCTCCCTTATTTTAAAATTATCCTTACATCATATGGATAATTTTTAGAATACACTATATTGGCTGGAGTCTTACACGTCTACTTCGCTTATGGCTAATAATTGTAGCATAACTCGGAGGTGCTTCAACTATTGAATTTCTAAATATCAATGATGGTTCGGAGCTATCTCAGGTGTATTGTCAGCTGTCAATGTATGGTTTGTATAATTCTGTGTACCTCCCGTATTGAAGCAATTTGTATATTTACTGCCAAAGTAGCATGATATGATCTTTCAAAGTCTAAATTTTGCAATTCCCCAAAGAAATACAATTACTGTAATGATTATAGCAAAAGCTTGAAATATTGTCCAATTCTTATGTTGGTACAAATACGTGAAGATTTTAGTCTGAAAGCTGTCAATGTTCTTAATAACGCCCTTTACAATTGTCGTTTCGTTTGATATTATTGTACTTAATCGTTTGTTGTCTGCGTATAGTTTATCTATCTCTTTGTTGTAATATTCTGCATCTGTTTGACTCAAAGTTCTGTATAACAGGTTTGCTAGATTCCCAATGGGATTCAACTATGCTTTCTTAACACGGTTCCTTACGCTACTGACATATCCTAAACTAGCTACTATAGTGCGTTTTTCTTTACTAAATCTATTAAATCGGCCCTTAATATTATTAATAGTATTAATCGTCGTGAGATCGTGCGGGATGTTTAGCACTCGGGAGCCCAGTGCTTCAGTAATGCGATCCTCCATGCTTTTGATATCTCTTAGGTCGTAAGCGAGAATAGTTTTCCAAATTCGATGATAGATTCTCGTGGTACCCATCGCATCGAAGTGTAAATTTGGTACATTTTTCATGGGTGTAACGACGATTTGCTCCCCATTTGTCTGGTATAATATAAATGTGAATACTAGCCACGCAGTGGCTACGGATCTAAAACAGAAGACATGTTAGCATATTTCAAACGGTTTAGATGGACTAATTGTTCCTTTCC
Organism: Priocnemis perturbator; assembly: GCA_963942575.1. Classification (NCBI taxonomy): domain Eukaryota; kingdom Metazoa; phylum Arthropoda; class Insecta; order Hymenoptera; family Pompilidae; genus Priocnemis; species Priocnemis perturbator. The sequence goes on along the minus strand of OZ012649.1, from coordinate 1,595,493 downwards.
CTTTATGTTAATTATTGCGTTTACGTCTCCAGATAATGATTTTACTTGATATGGTCCTAACCATGGAATACTTAATCCGCTAAGTCTATCTCTACCTTGATTTTTTAACCATACCCAATCGCCTGGTTCTAATACTAATGGTTTAATAGTTTTATCAAAATGTAATTTAGTTTTTGTTTTCGCTTCTTGTAATGCAATTGAAGCCCGACTCCAAAGTCTGTCCAGATGGGACTTAAAACCCTCTACGAAATCTGTATACGTAAGTCCGTTTTCATTCTGTAGCTGCTCTAATTCTGGCGGTTCTCTTCCAAACGCCAATTCGAATGGAGTTACATGTGTTGCCGAATGAATGGTGGAATTGTACGTATATATTGCTGCTTGCAGTAATCGGCTCCAATCTCCTTTTTCTTCCGTGATGGCAAGTTGACTCTTCAAAAAATCCTTAAGAACTGCATGAGCTCGCTCCAATGATCCGTTTGATTCGGGTCTAAATGCAGTAGTATGGATCAAGTCTATTTGCATCATTTCCGTAAGGTGTTCCATAGTTTTACTCATAAAATTTGCCCCCTGGTCCGTAAGAATGGTCTTCGGCGCTCCATACCGCAGTATCCAAGTATCGAGCAGACCTTGTGCTATTGTTTCTGCCTTTTGATCGGCCATCGGTTTTCCTTCTAAATATTTCGTCAGCTGATCCTGCATAGTCAAAATATATTTATTGCCATGCTTATCCTCAGGTAACGGTCCGACTACGTCGATTGCAACTTTGTCATTGAAACTCCTCGGAGTGTCTGTAATGACTAAAGGGCTTCTTGTCGGCCTTCTAACGATTTTATTCTCTTGACAAATGGTGCACGTGTTCACGTATTGTGTTACGTCTTTATATAAACCGTTCCATGTGTAAGACCGAAGTATCTTCTCAATAGTGCTTTTTATTCCTGCGTGTCCACCTAGAAGAGTGTCATGCGCTTGTCTCATAATTTCTAATTTTTCCGTCTCTGTCTCAGGCGTTCTAACCTCTCTTTCTAATAGCGTCAAATGTATAGAAGGATCATACAGTGTACTCAGTATGATTTCTTTTAAGGTGCGCTTATCGACCAGCGCTAAATTCGTTAACGTTGAATAATCCATAGTAATTGAATTAATCTCTTCTGCTAAAACTAAATCTCGAGTTTCTTCCAAAGATTCGCGAATCTTATCGTGGGAGAAACTTTCGCGAGTGATTTCGATAGTGTTGTCCTCGGAGAACTCTAAAGAATTTCGTTCGCCCAAATTGAAATTAATTAAGGTACTGTCAACTGCTGGTTGACTTGCGAAAACTACCGTTTTCCTCCATGGTACCCTATTAGTTCTTGCAATCATTACCGGATTTCTACTAAGCGCGTCGGCATTCGCATTTAAACACCCTTTCTTGTAAATTATTTCATAATCGTATTCTTCCAATACAATTCGCCACCGCATTTGCATGGCACTAGGCTTCTTACAATTCGCTAACCACCGCAATGGTTGATGATCTGTTAAAATCTTAAATTTTCGTCCGTACAGATAAGGTCGAAAATGTTTCAAGCTCCATACGATCGCCAGTGTTTCTCGATCAGTCGTCGAGTAATTTTGTTCCGCTGCGTTAAGTGTCCTGCTTGCGAAACTAACCGGCCTCTCGTGACCCTTCTCGTCTTTCTGAGCCAAGACAGCCCCCAACGCTTCGCCAGATGCGTCTGTTGCTAGAATAAATTCCTTAGAAAAATTGGGATAAGCCAAAACATTATCGCTGAGAAGTTCGTTCTTGAGTTTTTCAAATGCTTGCTGTTGCGATGTGTTCCATTCAAATTTTGCTTCCTTTTTCAATAAATTGTTCATTGGTTTAGATATCTTTGAAAAGTCCTTAATAAATCTTCTATAATATCCGGCCAACCCTAAGAATTGCTTTATATTCTTTTTGTCTTTAGGAACTGGAAATTCTTTAACAGCTTTTAACTTTTCCGGATTTGGTTTCACGCCGTCTTTGGTAATTAAGTGACCTAAATATTGTAACTCTGGTTTTAAATACTCACATTTATCTGGTTGCAATTTCAAACCTACTTCTCGAAGTCGTTGAAATAATATCCTTAGTTTATCGCGGTGTTCATCGAGAGTTTCCGCAAACACAACTATATCATCTAAGTAGACAAAACATATTTTTCCTATTAATCCTTTCAATGCTTGATCCATCATTCTCTGAAACGTTGCAGGCGCATTCTTGAGTCCAAATGGCATTCGGTTATACTCGAAGTGTCCTGCGGGTGTAGAAAACGCCGTTTTCTGTTTGTCCTCTTCTTTCATCTCTATTTGATGGAAACCACTTGCCAAGTCGAAAGCACTAAACCATCGAGCTCGCCCTAACTGGTCTAAAATTTCCTCTATATTTGGCAGTGGATAAGCATCGTGCAAAGTTTTGTTGTTTAATCCTCGGAAGTCAACAACAACTCTCCATTTTTTCTTACCGCTTGCATCCGCCTTTTTCGGCACAACCCATAACGGTGAATTGTAGGGGGAAGTAGAATCGCTCACGATTCCTTTTTCCTTCATATCCCTTACCTGTTCGGTAATTACATCCAGATGTCCTGGGGGATACCTGAATTGCTTCACGTACACCGGTACTGAGTCAGTCACAGGTATGCTATGTTTTACCAACGTGGTACTTGGCAGATTGTCGCCGGGCAATGTGTAAATATCCTCGAAATCTTCTATTACACTCGACAATTTATCTTTTTCGTTCGCATCGAGCAAATGGCTAAGCCTCGAGTTTTCCTTTAGAACCTCGGTCCTTAAGGGTTTCGAGTTTACTTTAAGTATCCGATGCAGGGTTTTCGTTAGCTCGATCGTTTGCTTACTTGTATCTATTATCGCTCCTTCGGCATGCAGGAACGGCATTCCGAGAAGACCGTCTTCTTCTATTGGAAAATCGTCTGGCACGATAACTAGCACATGTTGCCTGTCTCCGATATCCATGCGAGCTTCGCGATGACTAATTAACGGCTCACTCGTGATGCCATAGAATTTATTATTTCGCGCTCGCGTTGGTAATCCGGCAGACTTTGATTGTTTGATTAAATTTAAACTTGCTCCAGTATCGAGGAGGAAGCGTCTTGGTTCTCCGTTTCTTCCCAATCGGATTGCAATTGCGAGCTGTCTACTGGAATCTCGTCCGAGTTTAAGAATTTTATGTTTGGAGGTTTGCTTATCGGTCGCAAGGGAAAATTTTCCGATCTACAATCTTTTGCGTAATGTCCTTGCTTATTACATTTAAAACACGTTGGAACAAACGGTGATGAATTTTCGCTTCTAATAACAGGCTTGGAGAATGTTGACGTGATAGGAAGCTTCGTCGGTAGAGTCGCGTTTCTACTATGCGTTTCTACGCGTCTTGGTGCATTATAATAATTTGATCTTGTTCTCAACTCGTCGTTGCGTTGCTGTTCGTAAGCTAATCGTTGTGCTTCTAGTAACGTGTGAGGACTTTGATGTAAAATATCCTTATAAAGTGCATCGTTCAGATTTCTTATATATATCGGGATCGTATTTAACTCTTCTGCTCTTGCAACTGCATTTCGCTCAGATACCGATAGTTTTGTATTTGTACTTATGGCTCTCTTAATATCCCGGTGTAGAAGATTAAATCGTCTAGTATATTCGCGCACGTCTCGCCTGCCCTGTTTCAAATTGTTCCTTTCTTGTATCAGGAGATCGTAGCTTTTTGTTAATGAATATTCTGTCAATAATGCCTCATATAAATCTTCCAAACTAATTAAATCCCTTTGATCCACTAATACTCCTGCGTCTCCCTTTAGTTTATGACTACATATCATATTTAAATAGATGCGCTCGTCTAAAATGAGCTGTTTCATTTCCTTGATTTCGCGAATAAACTTTTCTACTGGTCTGTTGTAACCGTCGAAGTCGCGAATCATATCTACGGCTTCTCGCGCTTCCTTGGTATACCGCATGAGAGTTTTCCTCGAAGAAGATGCTTCTGTATCACCTTCCGAATGCGTTTCGTCGCCGCTATCTCTCGGAGGTGCACTAGCGCGCTGCCTTTTTAAGCGTAATTTTGCTAGTTCTGTTTCAAGCTTATTTATTTGATCTGCTACACTGGCTTCTACTGGAACGTTTTCAGCCTCGACTGAAGTGCTCGGTTTTGACTCAGTTTTCAAATTACTCATTTTTAAGTTGTATTTTCTTTGCGAAATTTCTAATATTTCTGAATCTTCAATAGACTTTTCTTCACTAGTATCTGTTGTAATGTCGACTCTATCTTCGCAAGTTCGGTAGGTAGTAAAAGACATTTACTCACCGAGTTGCGAACTGCATCTCTCTTAGTTTCGTGGATTTCCTCGGATTTCCTTTTGCCAACTTGCAGCTATCCCGCCGCTGCCACCATAAAAATGTCCTCTGTTATGCCGCGTTGGGAAGGTGTGGGGTGATAGTCTCGGTATTCACTCCTCTTCTCACAAGCACAACTTAAGGTTTATTAGAAATAGCGTACAGTTTGCAAAATGAACTAAGTGATTGAGCGGAGTATCGAGCAGCGTTACGATGTTGCTTGCTCGATGGTATTTCTTAGAGTGTCGGGCCCAGATTTGGGCGTTTTCTAGGTGCTGTCTAGTGGGGGAAAAACCCTTAGCGTCGGTCACGTAGGCACGCGGTGCATATGGTGACATCACCATTGGCACAAAGCTTCGTTGTCTTGAAACTTAAGTTATTTACGCAAGATGAAGGGCTTGCCCTAACGGATAGCTATAAAAATAGTGGTGGCTTAGACCTAACACAGAAATGCTTAAATCTAGTGGTGGCTACAACCTAACAGTACGACTGTCGTTAGCGAATTCGGTGCGAACGGTGAGAAAATCTGAAGGGGGAATGCGAATGCGTATGTGGTGAGCGATCGAGGACGAAAAGGTAGAAAATAAAAGGAAAGCAAAGAGAACGGACGCGTTAAGTAATTTGCAGTGACCATTCCCCCTTCAGTACAATTTATTCTGAGACGCGAGAATTAAAACGCGATCGAGTAGGACGGCGGTCCGCATGTAAAAAAAACCTTCCTACATGATAAAATTAACATAATTATGACATTGTACTACAAATGTTCGGACTAGAAGTTTCAGATATTGAAAAGTATATTTCTGCATTGTACGAAACGACAAATTGTAGGAACGTACGGAATCTTTAATACTGTAACAATGGGAAAGGCGCATATATACGTAAAACCCGAATGTGAAGTATTTTTTGGTACAAATGTATCTCCCGAACAGACTTCATTAAATTCTCTGAATCAATATCATCATCAATGTACAATTTCATTACAAACGGGCTCACGTCATATCAAAAGGAATTGGAATGTATGAGAATACGTATTATGTACTTACCGAATGTATCCATAACTGCGTGCTCGCTGGTGTCACACAAAAGACTAACGCTCCCGGTCTAAAAATGTTCTCGCGGACGCTCGTGTTTACAGGTGCTCGAATGACCTTATTAGTGGATAGAGATTTGTGTATCCGCGGACGCGATCACCTCTAAATGCCTCGGTCGTGCACGTTACAATCGCTTAATTGTACCATTTCATGCCGTGTACAGTGACAGAGTAGTCGTTCCGGCAATCCGCGAAAGACAGTTTTTAACTTCTACGTGCGTGTATATGTGTGAGTGGCTGAGCGTTTCGCGCGGGGTAAGTTTTATTTATTTATTCATTTATTTAGTTCAGTCTGTTTCTTGCGGTTTTAAACAGGAATGTCTGATTTGCAGTCAAAGAAATATAAACGGAGCTTTCGCGAAGCTTGGCTTCAAGATGAAAAATATAACTCCTGGGTGCGACCCGTCGCATCCGACATTAGTTTATTTCATTGCGTAATCTGTCAAAAAGAATTCTCCTGCGATACGCGCATTTCCAGACACGCGAATTCTGTGTCTCACATAAATAATGTAAAGAAAATGTCTGTAACTGTAGGAAATAGCGACGACGAAGTATCGAAGCAACATTCTTCTGCGGAACGGACATTTCGGAAACAATGGTTAGATTTGAATGAGTTCCAACCGTGGTTACGGGAAATATCAGATCAGCAAACATTGTGTTTCTGTGCTTTTTGTAAGAAGGTGATAACGGCTCGATTAAGTCACATTTCTCGTCACGCAGAATCCGCGGTTCATATACGAAACGAAAGATGTATAGAAACGCAAGAAACAGAGGAACAAGATGATTTCACGGACGAATCGGAATTGTCATTAGATGCGCGACGTAAAGCAGCGGAAATTCAATACGCTGCTCTTATCACGGAACTTGGCATTCCGTTTACGTCAGCAGCAAAATTGTTAGCATTTTTCCAAAAATGTGGAACAGATCCTGACGTGTTGGAAAACATGAGCATGAGTGACACGAAATGTACTAAAATAATTGCAAACGTCTTGTGTCCGGTTGAAACGGAACGTCTTTCGGCCATTCTACGAAATACAAAGTTTAGTATTTTTATTGATGAAACGTCAGACATTACTAATACGAAATGGATGACGTTTCATGTTCGGTATGTCGATCCGGATACATTGCAAATTATGTCGCAGTTAGTCAAACTAATCGATCTTGATGCAAGAAATTGTGGCGCTGAAATGATATTTGATGCGTTTCGGCAGGAAATGTACCGTTTTCAGATTCCGTTTATGAACATTGTTGCTTTGTCATGCGACAATGCGCGTGTCATGACGGGTAAACATTTATCATTTCGAACAAAGTTGGAGGAAAAGTGTGGACGTGTATTAACACTGACATGTCCATGCCATTCTGTAGCGTTAGCCGCAAATACAGCATCCAGAACGATTCCTAACAAATGTGAAAACTTTGTCAAACAAATTTCAAATTTTATAAACTGTAGCCCCAAGCGATCAGCTATTTTTACTGATTGTAGCGAGGACAATAATCTGAAAATTTTGAAATTGGCCGAAACACGATGGCTTTCCCGGCAATTATGCATCAGTAGAATTCTGGATTCATGGGATAGTATTGACAAGTTCTTAAAAAAATTACTGTCGAAAGAGAAGTCCGACAAAGCTGCACAATTTGTAGCCGTCATGCAGAATCCTGATGTTAAAGCATACTTATTTTTTCTGAGATATATTTTACATTTTTTTAACTCTTTCACGCTATTTTTCCAAGCTCTGGAAACTAGAATTCATTTATTACAGCGTAAATCGCTACATTTATTACAAATTATATGTAAAAACTTTTTAAAACCAGAGCTTCTAACACATTGTAACAATAACGTAGATTTTTCGGAAAAAGAAAATCAAAAATCTGTACATGATATCGCATTGGGCATTGATTGTGATGAATATCTTAACAAATTAATAATAGAGGGGCACACCAACATAGTTGAAAATATTCGACACAATTGTTTGCAATTTTATGTATGTGCCGCTCAAGAAATTTGTAAAAGATTACCAATCAATGATCAATTTTTATGTAAATTACAAGTTTTTGAACCTGCCACAGTTTTGCGCGATATTGACAGAGAAACTTCATTTCATGATGTTTGTTTTATCGCTGAAACTCTTGGCGGATTTGATACATTTTCTTTACAACAAGAATGGTTTGCTTTATATCACGATTTCACAGAAACACAAAAAGATTCTCTTTCATTAAGGGAATTTGACGAAATGTGGAAAAACATCCTACAAGGTAGTCGTCAATATCCCAGTTTGAAATCTCTTGTCAATGCTGTTCGATCGTTACCTAACTCTAATGCTGATTCTGAAAGAGTGTTTTCCTACTTACCAGACTTCAAAACGAAGAAAAGAAATAAACTGTCGTCCGTGAATATCAATGCTGGTTGTGTCCTTAAATCAGCATTAAAGGCGAGAGGGGAAACAGCAATAACTATGACGGTTACTGACGAGCATTTGTCTCGCATGTCATCTCATATATTATATTCAGCATGTCCAAATAAACAAAAATCGAGACAGCATGTAGTACATGTTGATGAAATGGCTGGTCCCTCCTCGTCTAATGTTATTCAATAAGTACATAAACAGTAACGTTTAATTTATGTTATGAAGATGCAGACATAAAGAACGTATGTGTGAATGAGTGGTCTGGTATATCTTTTATCAGATTCCACAAACAGGTGTGGCATATTTTTAATCAGTTTCCACAACGCGGTCTGGCATATTTTTTATCAGATTCCACAACGCGGTCTGGTATATCTTTTATCAGATTCCACAAAGAGGTGTGGCATATTTTTTATCAGTTTCCACAACGCGGTCTGGCATATTTTTTATCAGATTCCACAAATGGCATCATGGGCATAGCATGTGGTACAATAGGGCTACAGGCGAAGGTCCACAATAAAAAACCGAGCGCGCTAGTCGTGGCACCTCAAGGGTGGCGTGGAAGTCCACGTATCTGAAATTGTATAAACTGCAACCTTACATACGCATTTGCATTTGTCGGGTGCAGCGTTGCACTTTTCAATAGAATGAAGTCTCGTAGAAAATAGATATTACGCTCCCATTGAACCCTTTCCTCTATAATTTTGTCTACTACTTACCGTTTACAGGAAAAAAGCTGACTGGCACAACCTGTGGACCCTGTACATGTGCATTTAAAAGTAATACATACCGTACAATTCGTTGCAAAATAATGATGAATAAATGACACATCTACTCTGCTGAAAAAATATTAAAAACTATCGGTAGTATGTACTAAAACATTTTTAAATGAATATCGTTTGTTGCTGTGTGATGAACAATTAAAAAAAAAATTATTCTGTGAAAAAAAAATGGAACCATTGCCGGGCGCGAAACGACGAACGAAACGACCGCGTCGACGAGCGACGATGAGTACGACGAGTCAATCCGAAACTCTCCTCGATTCACTTTTCTGCGGATCGCGCTCTGCTCAGGGCGGTGGTGCCCGATTTGCCTTCCGGCTGACTGAACGCAATGGTACGTGCGATGCCTTATGCGAAATCTGGCACCACTGTCACCGGCCTGTGTGCGGAACGAAGACGCGACGCCGCGACTGCATGTCCAACAAAGACGCAACGCGCGATGTTGGTTGAAAGGGGACGGAGCATAGTTCTGTCCCTCTTACGTGTCGTCACGATACCTGACGTCACGCGACGTTGGTGGAAGGGAGACGCGGCATAGCTCCGTCCTTCTCTCCAAGCCGAGCTCGATTCGGTGAGAAACGGCGCGCGCAGCTCTCACGGACAGGGCACGCACACTTTTCCGTATCCCCACTCCTCGGTGCACCGATGGTGCAAACGGGCCAAATCTTCTACCACTGCTCGTGGCAGTTGGCTGTAAAATCGCGAGGTGCGTAGACTCCTGCCCGGGGGTTATTATATTTGAGTATATTTGAACTTAATCTCTGCATATTCTTACAGTATCACGAAGGACTCAGTACTCCCCGTTAAACTTAGTGTCTTAGTTGAGCAAAGGACTCATTGTGATAAAAATTAATCGAATTATTTGCGTTATAGAGATAAGAGCGTATCGTTATTCTTTTTAAACCACGTGGCCGGCGCTTCACGCCGAGCCTCGAGCGTTCATTTGATTTCATTTCATTTCTTTTCTTTAGTTTCCTTTAGTTCTATTTGTCTTTCTTTAATCTAATCTGAATAAGATCGTCGCGAACTGGAATAAGACCAAATTCGGCTGTAGCTTGTCTGAGTTCTGTTAATAATCAAGTAGTTGCTCCCCCGAATACGCTCGTTGAGCGTTAGGCTAATGTGTTAACTACCGATACTTATCCAGTATTTCGATCCGAAGGTATTCATCGAGCGAAGCGACCAGCGAATTGTAAAAGAGCGAGAAACAGCGTGCGAGGAAAGCAAATTGTAAAGGAGCGAGAAGTGCGAAGAGCGAGAATGCGAGAAAGAGAGAGAGAGCGAGTAGTAGAGCGTGTGTGCAGCGTTACGGTAAGAACTTTCCAGCAATCTTTCTATGCGATGTATTGAATCTACCGACCACAAATACGTCTTAGCGCAAGCTTTGAATTTCTCAGGCGTAAAAGGGTTAGAACTAAAATCCGTTCGAGTAATACCGGTATGTCAATGATCGCGAGGAATCCGTAAAATATTGTAACTGCGCAAGCGTCGCCCGCGTGACGAGCAAGCGGTATCGTACACTCGGCTTTACTTTTGTAATCAGATCAACTCCATAACTCATTATACAATCTCACGAAATGTAAGAGAGCAACGTTATTCTTTCAATATAGATTCAGTCCAGTATAACTAAACTCAATTGCTTTATTAACTATTAACATTCTGATTCGAACTAACACCTGACCAGAGAGAGAGGGAGAGAGAAAGAAACCCAATAAAACCTGTACGGGTTTACGAAGCCGCGAATCCTATAAGTCCTGCCGATATCTACCAGCCTGTAGTTTTACATAAAGGGGGGAAATTAGATATCTCTAACTAGATACGATTAACATCCGTATTAAGACTATCGAATATATCCAGCGTTACACCGGGCAAGGAGAGGCCGCTCGCCATTTCAATAAAACGATAACTTTACCTGGACGTAACACTTTGTTTTTACATAATATGAGTACGGTCGAATATTAAATCGTTTTACTTTCCTGAAATATCACCAAATTTTGCGTGGTCTTCCACGCCACCCATGAGGTGCCACGACTAGCGCGTTCGGTTGTTCTTAACGTGGACCGTCGCCTGGACATTACCCTTGTTACGTCCCAGCGTAACTTTTTGATTTTTCCTTTTCTTTTAGCATAATTTCTCACTTAAACTCTCTTTTCTTTTCTTTATTCCGGCCGCTGGATACGAATTACTTGTATCACGGCTTAGCCTCATCGCATCCGGTGCGCTGTTAGAGTATTAGTTGTAAAATCATGATTATTCTATTTTTCCTCCAGGCCGCGTATGCGAATTACTTGTATCACGGCTTAGCCTCATCGTATATGTGGTGCTGTCGAGTTGTAATATGTAGTGGAATTCCCTCACCGTGGAATCACATTCGTCCCATCGTACATATATAAGTAGATGTAAGTATAGATATAAGCGTGCGAGCGGGTATGAATGCGTGAATATAGTATGAGTGTGTGTGTGCGGTATGGACGTATGTGTGTGTAGGTTAAGGAATTCGCGATGAGGTTCCGCGTGTTAATTTTTAGTTTCTCTCTCTCTCAAAAGTAAATTATTATTTTCGTGGCAATAAGGCATTGCCCAGATATCAACCTAATTCTGTTCAAGCATACATATCAGGAGCGTGCACTACTGAAGTTTTAGATGACTGAGTCAAGGCAATCACATTTTATTTGCAATAAAACTGAATAATTAAAAGAGGATAAATGAGCAACCGAAAGTCTCTTGCTGAACATCGAGCGAGCATAGTAACAGAATATTTGCACACTGAATCGACCGCTGATCGACCGTTTCCATGGTTAAGGTATGAAAAACTGGCCTAGAGCGAGCCCAGGAGCCGTCTCGCGACGGATTTCTCTGGGCAGTTGGCTGTAAAGTCGTGAGGTACGCAGGTCGCTGTCCGAGGATAGCTTAGATATCTTTAATTTACTGAGCCTGAAGTGCATATTCTCTTCGCAGTGTGCTACGATACGGACTCATTAATCCTCGTTAAAGCCTTAGTTTATAAATTCAGTTATTAAGTGAGACACAGACTCAGTTTTTCTTTGATTTAGTGGAAGTGCGAAGGTGTGCGCGTTTGATTTGCACGTGGCCGACAAAATTGCATCGGGCACGTTATCTTTTAGTTTCCGTTTGATTTCATTTACATTATTATTTTCCTTTATCATTTTAACTTGAACAGAGCGCGAAAGGTTGTTCCTCGCTCGTGTGGCGATTAAAGTCGGAATTAATTATCGAAATATCTGAATAGAAGCACCATCTTCCTGATTTGTCGACCCCTTGTAACGGACTAGATCCCGGCTCAATTATCACAGAGCATAGGCAAATCAAGGAAGTTCAAAGTACTAAAATTATCTTTCGATTCGAAGGTATTATCATCGTTTTCCACCGAAACCCTTTAAGAATCCTAGCCGACCTACGCCAGAGATAAAGAGAGATAGAGCGAGCGAGTGAAGGATAGAGAGAGAGAGAGAGAGAGAGAGAGAGAGCCTTAGACCGAGCGAGCGAGAAGGAGGAGAAGGAGTGCGTGCGCAGAGCGAGAATATCCGACGGTAGCCGAAGACCAGCGACACGGTAGGAACCTCCAGTCGCGAAACACGACGACGATTTACCATTATATTGTATAATCATGCCCGAGTTAAAATCATGGAGAGATCCCGCGGGCACGGTATAATGACCGTGCACGTTCCTCCTGTTGACTGTCGATTGTAAAGGCGTAATTATAAACTACTGAGAGCGCTCGTATTAAGGCGCATGATTGTCGCGCACGGAAATCCAACAATTCTCAATACTGCAAATAATATCGACTGCAGTAACTCTTTCATTGTCTATCGGATTCGTAACACCTTTGTTCTACTTTTCTTTATATATTCTATCTTTTCTTTATATGATTATTTTCAATTGAATATAACTACTTTTGTTTTCCCCTTATATTACTCTCTTTGATTTAATCTGTGTTGTGACGTCATACCTCGTATACCATAGCATCGTACACCGACCGAAAACATAACCTCGCGCGAACAATTGGGGACCTGTACGGGTCTTATGAAGACACACGAATCCTATTAGTCCTGCATACAACTAAACGCGATATTAGATTTCAACTTAACTTCTCCGTTTAGCTTGTACCGAAAAAACTAGAAAATCCCTCCTCTTCCAGGAAGGGATTAGAATTCCGCAATAATGATCTTCAGTTAGATTACCGTTAATTTATTGTAATTAAACTAACGAAAAATATTCAAGCGTTACGACCGTCGCACGGCAGACCGCTCGCGGATTTCTCATCGACCGTCTTGACAAACATCAAAGTCGTGATAAGCCTCGCCCGGACGTAACACCCTACAGAATTTTTAAATTCTCTCGATCCTTCTGGAATGCCTCCGCATAACTTAGTTCTAAAAATAGGTGTACCAATAATGTTATTGCGGAATTTAAATGCTCCAAAGTTGTGCAATGGTACGCGTCTTCGAGTCACTTCCTTGCAACCAAATGTAATTGAGACGACAATAATCACTGGGTGCGCAAAGGGGGACAGTGCGTTTATTCCTCGCATTCCAATGATTCTAAGTGACTATCCATTTGAATTCAAAAGACGCCAATTCCCAGTTAAAATCTGTTTTGCAATTACCATAAATAAAGCACAAGGACAAACTCTAGCTGTTGCCGGCGTTGATTTACGCAACTCTTGCTTTACTCACGGGCAATTCTATGTTGCTTGCTCTATAGTTAGCATAAATAATAATTTGTACATTTTAGCGTCTAATAATAGATCGAAAAATGTGGTTTACAAGGAAGCCCTACGTTGATTACATAATTAAAACATTCACAAAATTCTGATCCATACTTCATCTTGTGACCGTATTTCTAGACGGCCACATCCGCGAACGCATGACGTGTGTAAGCGCGTCTACCGTCCGAAGTAGACCGAGCGCCCAGCAGAGGGAGATCGCTTCGCGCGCGCTACAGCGCTAAGTCCGATAGAGGGACACCCTCTTCTCGCTTCCATAATTACCGTACCGTGTATATAGAAACCCCGAAATCGCAACGATCAAGCGTCCTATCTTGAGTCGACACAGAGTGGGAAAGGCATATCCGCGGACTGCCGGAACCACACGATCAATCTGTATAGACGAGAGTAAGACCCATCCTAACGCCGTAACCTCTGACTATCGTTCACAGGTCGAGATACGTACTCAGTATACTCGTAGCACGCGGATTTCAATATTGCACTGTTTAGAATCATTATTTCACGTCGAGCGTCTCAAGAAGTCTGGACGCATACTCTGGGAGACACGAGCAGAGTGTATCTTTCCATCGTAGTCATTGCATCCAAGATAAAAGAGTTAAAATATACGCACCGTCAATACAAATTCACATTTGCAACAATCCAGCAAGATAGGTACCAAAGAGTAGAAAGTAGGAGAATATTTTATTAGAGCCACGGAGGAATAAGGTGCCTGACTAAGATACTCGGCTGACCTTGATCGGTCCCCCGCTGTCCGTCTTCGGCCTACCCGACTCCTCGCAGTGAGATACCCCACTGGCGGACGATCTGCGCCCTTGGCTGGCCGTATGTTAAATACGGTCCCCCACGGCAAAGACCTAGTCTTAGTCAGACGGCAGATTGCTTAGAAAGAAACACTACGAGATATCAAGGTAAAACTGTCGTGCTGCTCGGCTGGTACTTCACTGTATCCCCCGCCGGCCCGTCGTTGTTGTAACTGTCGTGTTCTCGTAGGACGAATTGTAACAAACCTTTTGCTATAGAATCATAATTTGCATTGGCCTAAGTCCGAGTCACCTATTAGATAACGAGACCTGAGATATCAAGGTAAAACTGTCGTGCTGCTCGGCTGGTACTTAACTGTATCCCCCGCCGGCCCATCGTTGTTGTAACCGAAGTGTTCTCAGGTACATTACGCATGAACATTGAAGACTCGTATAGATACTAGGTCACCTCGGAGGGAACTTTTCGTTCGACGCCGCGTTCTAGCGACTCGCGCGTGAAAACCTTCCGCCTCACGGATACACACCTCGCGCCGAGACTTCTTACGTTATTGCGAGCGTCTTCGCGTGTCGGACTATCCGTGTCAACACCCGAACGTAACACGCACAACCGCGCGCACCTAGACCACGCGTTTCGGTACATATACGAACACATTAAACTGCGAGAGACACGTACGGCCTGTCGTACCTCGCACCGGCTCGGCATCACCGGAGCCGCTACGTATTTTGTTTATTGTATTATACTAAATCTCGACATCCTACAGAATATATAGGCATTCTACCAGTCAAACTGTACTACCCTCTTTCTGTTTCACTCCTCACCGTCCAGTGGTTCGAATCCACAGGCATACGCACGTATGTAAAGCAAAACGGCTAGTGACACCGTTAAATACCTATTTTTGCAATACCTCGGTCGTACCCTCAGGGATCAGTTGTTCCTTCTGAACGCTCTTCCGTCCGACCGAGGAATACGTGACTCGTCACGGTTACAATCTGATAATTCGATTAGTGTGTTGATCTGTCTGGAAGAGTAGAATAATACTCGCAATTATTGGAGTTGAAATACCTTGAAAAATTCGATCCATACTTCAATCTGATAATTAGATTAGTGTGTCGATCTGTCTTGAAAAGTAGAATAATAATTGCGATTTGTGAAGTTGAAACTTCCACAAGAATCCGATCCATACTTCAATCAGATGACCCGATTAGTATGTTGATCTGAGTGGTATTACGAAATTATGATTTTCTTCATATATTTGATGTAAATCAGTATTGTCATGGATATATAGGCCTACTGGGGAAATCACCATGCTAGAAAAAAGATATAACGCATCCAGTAGCAAGACCTCATGGGTGATGTGGAACGTTGCTACAGAACCTGTTAGTGTATTTCATAGATTTCGATTGTTTGGTCGGGGAGAGGTCAACTACGGTGACTCATTGAATGTGTCGTGATTAAAAATCGTCATGACGCACCGTATGCGCCACGACAAAAGAAACATTACTTTCGATAAGTTTGCTGCTTGCAACAGCAAAACACTTATATGACGCGCCGCGTGCGATACCCGGGTAACACCTTCTAGTTGTGTATATTTGGGGATCCCGCACCTGGGGCGAATCCCCTGATTATACAAGTGACGCGTTAATGTTTGTACACACCTTATTACACACTAGGTCTATTATTCAGCATCGCAAGTAGCGAGGAGTCGAGACACACATCCAGTTCAGTTGAACTTTACCGCGAGAGAGAAAGATCCAGAAGGATCAAACCATTGAACTCTCCAAGAGAGAGGACCTGATGCTAAAGATCGGGCGCGCCCGGAGGAGCTGCTTGCGCCGACCGCCAGGGTGCGCCGCAGCGGCTGGCTCATGTGAAGGCGCCATGCCGTGCGCGGCAGCAGCGGGTTGATTCGAAGGCGCCACAGCTACTCCCCCCCGAGTGACGACGTCCGGTGGCGGAAGGAACGTAATTTTCCTATGTGGAGAAGCAGTCCGGAGCTCCGGCGGCGGGCCTGGAACGGTCGGAGAAGGCGGCAGCGGCGGCGCCGCCGAGGGCACAGCACGGGGAAGTGGCGGCGTTGGAAGCGTAGGGCCCTTGGCGGGTGCGTCCCCGCACTCCAGGTACGCAGGCTTGAGCCCGTCGGTCGAGACGGTCCTTTCGGTGCCGTTGAGACGGATGACAAAGGTCCTGTCATTCAGCCTGCGGACGACCTCATGTGGTCCTGTGTAAGGCGGTTCGAGCGGCCTTTTAATGGAGTCGACCCGTTTGAAAACGTGAGAGCAGGTGCGTAGGTCATCGGACACGAAAGGCCGGGGCTGAGTATGCCTCGACGCTGGGACCGGGCTGATGGTTTGAAACAGAGAGCGAAGCTTGCCGATGAAACTGCCTGGATCGTTTTTTTTTTTTTTTACCTGGGGGAAATCTTCAAAAGACAGGGCCGGGGTAGTGCCGGATTCTACCGGCTAAAACCCCCACGGTGCTCCTTCCTCGACGCTTAGGCCGGGCCCCGGAAACTCTAAGAACACATCCGGTGCTCGGCCACGCCCAGCGGCATAGCCGCCCATACTCAAGGGGCCAGTACAGGCCCCCCAACGCGCAATTTTTTATGGCGACCACCTCCGCTCGAAGTGTTTCGAGGGTGCGGCGTTGGCGGTCGAGCGGGGGCTCGGCCGCCTTCATGCGCTTCCGGGTTAGTGGCGACGAGTGCGGTGCTCCCACCCGTTGCACCCTAGGTCACCCCCCCCCCCCCCGGGCGGGCCCGCCGCCCACCCGCCGCACCCTCAAAACACTTCGAGCGGAGGTGGGATCTCTTTTCCGGATCCGCTCAGCCTCCTCCTTCTGCGAGATAACATCGACGGCCACGACCTCTCGCTCCGGGCCATCTCCAAAACGACAGTCCGAAGCGAGAGGTCCCAGCCAAGATTTTGGCGCAGGACACGGCGCTGAGGAGCCCACGCTGGGCGCTCCTCCAGTGTATGCTGCGGCGTATCCTGCGCCTCCCCACAATGGTGGCAGTGTGCCGTCGGTTCCCTACCGATGCGACAAAGGTACTCACCAAAACACCTGTGACCTGTGAGCACCTGTGTCACACGATAGGTGAGGGCGCCCCACTTCCTGCCGATCCAGCCTTCGAGAATCGGCAGGAGAGCCACGACGACTCGCCGACCCGCAGCGCGCGGCAAATCTTCTAGTCGTTGCCGCCAGCAGGCCAGCGAGCCCAAACGGGCCCGGCGCCTCAACGCTTCAATCGCTTCCTCTGGCGGGTCCATGCCCCTCTCGCGGAGGCCGGCGCGGGCGTCATAGACCGCTGCCAGCTCCTTCGCCAAGAGGTCCATCGGTAGTAGACCCGCCAGAAGCGTCGCCGCCTCGGCAGAGATGGTACGGTACCCCCGCACCACCCTGATGGCCAGCAGGCGCTGCACCTTGTCGAGCAGTTTCCTGCTCCGCCCGCTGACCGAAAGGCCTCGCGACCACACGGGGGCACCGTACAACGCCATGGCGTGTACTATCCCCGCATAGAGACGGCGAACTCTCATGTCCGGCCCCCCGACGTTAGGCAGCAGCCGCCCCAAAGCAGCTGCCGCCCTATCAATTCGGGGGGATAAGCGATTGAAGTGATCGTCAAAGCGCCACTGGCTATCCAAGGTGAGGCCCAGGTACTTGAAACCTGGTCCCACCTGGATGACGCCCTCACCAACCCGCACCCACGACCGGGGCGGCCCCTGAAACCGAGGCTTGTTGTGAAACCACATGGCCTCGGTTTTTTCATGGGCTATTCTAAGCCCCAGTGCGCGGATGCGACCGACGACACACGCCACCCCCAGCTCGGCGAGGCGTATGGTCCTCCTCCACGTATCACCCCCGGCGAGAACTAGTGTGTCGTCCGCATAGCAGACGACCTTCACACCTGGGGGGAGTACGGCCCGCAGCACTCCATCATACGCGAGGTTCCACAGGAGCGGTCCCAACACCGACCCCTGCGGAACCCCGCAGTGTATCTCCCTCCGGTGGATACCTCCATCCCGGCCCGTGTACTCTACCCACCTGTCCCTCAGGTAGTCCCCGATGACAGCCTGAAGATAGGGTGGCACCTGATGGTAGTCCATCGCTCCCCTAATGCTCTCTCAGGGCAGGGTGTTAAAAGCATTGACAATGTCAATGCTGACAGCCAGTACCACCCCGCCCAGGGAGACCACCTCCTCCGAAAGGGACCGGACGCGTTTGATGGCGCCCACCGTGGACCGCCCCTTCCGGAACCCGAACTGGCTGTCATCGAAGTCGGGACCACTCTCGGACAGGTGCTGAGCGAGGCAGGCCGCAATCACCCTCTCGAACAGTTTGCCCCCCTCATCCAGCAAGCAGATGGGCCGGTACGCGGAGGGAGATTCCGCGGGCCTACCTTCTTTGTGGAGCAGAACCATACGCGCCGTTTTCCACACGGCGGGGAACGTGCCCAGTCTCAGGCAGCTGTCAAACAGCTTCCTGAGCCTCGGCCCAAGGACGTCCAAAGCCAGACCGAGAGCCCTGCCGGGAACACCATCTGGCCCAGGGGCCATATTCCTGACCCCGAGCTTCTGCACCGCCCCAGCAAGCTCCCCATGAGTGACCCCCAGTTCCGCGGACCAGATGATCGGGTCCGCGGGCGCGGGTTGCACCTCACCCTCGCCAATTCGAGGGAAGAGTGTGTCGATAACCCGCACCAGAAACTGGGGATCAAGTCGCTCCGTTATCGGGGGGCCCCCGTGCCGCAGCTTCTGCAACACGATCTTATAGGGGCGCCCCCAGGGATCCCTATTCAGAGCGTCGAGGAGCTTATCCCACTGTCTCGCCTTGGCTTCAGCTATCGCTCTCTGGAGGGCCCTGCAAGCTTCACGGTAAAGTCCATAAAGCTCGCCTTCCCTCGCCCCATCGCCGCGTTTCTTGCGGAGTGGCGGAGGCCATCTCCACCATAATATGGAGGTGGACGGATAGAGACTCCAGCTCCTCCACCACCCTCCACTCCGTCACACGGCACGCAGCGGCGGGTGTCGCCCAGGAGAGGTCTATCACAGACCCTCCATTCCACCGCACGCACGTGTGAACGGAGCCCCGATTCAGGAGTCGGAGCTCATGTCCCGCTGCCCAGGCCTCGACAGCCTTGCCCCTCGAGTCTGTCCTCGGGTTTCCCCACGCTGTGGACTTCGCATTGAAGTCCCCCAGGACCAGTACAGGGCGGACTAAAAACCTCCTAAGGCTATTGCCCAGCCCGCCCAGGTACTCCTCGAAGGAGGCGAGACTGCTGTTGGGCTAGATATAGCACCCTGCGACTATGCACGTTCCCCACCGTATAACAACATAACCCTCTCCGCGTTCGACCAGCGAAAACGGGGGGGATCCTTGCACACTCCTCTCGACTATGCATAGCGAGCCGGACGTATCCCCGAACCAGCTAGGGTGGTTGACGACAGCGTACGGCTCTGATATTATTGCCAGCCCGACCTGCCGCTCCGCCATAGTGTGCACCAGGAGATCCTGGGCACGGCGGGAGCGGTTTAGGTTGGCCTGGAGGAGACGGTTCAATTTTCGGCCTCCATGGCCTCCTCCTCCAGGCCGCCTCCAGGTTGCATCGACTCAGCAAGAGCAGCTACCTCCTCCTGCACGTGCGCGGGCAGCGGTGGCCCCTGCGTAGGTGCGGCCACCGCCGTCACGTTTTTACGAGGGGCTGGCGCACAGCCCTTACTGCCCAGCCTGTGTCCTGCAGGCCGCCGTAAGTCCGTGCACAAAGGGCACATTAGGGGGGCCGTGCATTTGTTGGCATGGTGTGCGGTGCTCCCACACTTAAAGCACCGTCCGCTCCTATCAATGGTGCTAGTACAGCGCTGCCTTACGTGCCCCTTCTCGAGGCAACGGTTGCACTGCAGCGGGAGAGTGATCAGAGGTTCTACTCTAGCAGCCGCCCATCCCACCATCACCCTCCCGCTTTCTACCAGTTTCCTGGCAGCACCAGCCGGGCACCTCACCCAGGCCGTGCCCAGTCCGGTGGAGGCCATTCGCACCTCCCCGGTCTTCACCTTCGCCTCCGGGCAACCACCAGCCGCGGCAACAGCCGCGGCCACCTCTGCAGAGGTGACCGAATCGTCGAGATCCCGCAGGCGCAATTCCGTCTGCTTCACGGGCCTCGCGACACGCACACCCTTTCCTCCCACCACCTCGCGGAGGCGACTAGCCAGAGCGTCCGCCTTCGAGTGGCTGTCGGCCCCCGGTATCTGTAAAATAAGGCCCCCAGTAATTGCCCTCCTAGGGAACAAAGCTTCTATGCCGAGGTCGGCTAGCCTTATCTGACTCTTGGCCAGAACCATGACCTCGGAATATGTCGCCTTCGACCCCTCCGGCAAAGTCAGGGTTACGGCAGCAGTCCAAGGCACCCAAGCCGGAAGGGCCTTAGGTTGGGCCCTACCTTTTCCCGCGACAAAACACTTGGTTTGCGGCTGGGCAGCGTAATCGGGGGCAACCGTCGCTCTCTTTGCCTTCCGACCCACTACTCTTGCCCACATTTCCGTGGTCGCAGAAGCAGCGGGCACATCCGCAATCACCGGAGCACCCGACGGCCACGCCTCAGCCCGCGGTTGATCTTTCGCATCCCCGCCCTTCCTCTTCTCCTTCCTAGCCTTCTTGGACCCCTGCGCTGGCGACAGCGTCGCACCGCCAAGAGAGTTCTCCGGCTGGCGGGCAGGGAGAGACGCCGCCGTTGGACACACCGGTTGAAGCTCCTTCCGTAAGGCAGCCAGTTTCCGGTCCACAAGAGCACTGGTGCCCTCGACCAGAGCGTCATCAGATGCCCCGTGGGCCGGACCACGCCCGACCGCCGCATCCGCCCGCGCCGTCTCAAGACGGACAGCAGGAACCGTCGGCTTGGGGGGACCCGCAGGCCCCTGCGTCGGTGGTTCGTGATCTCCGAGCGAAGCCTAACGGCACAGACGTTCTATAGAATAGACTGGACAAACAATGCATATTTTTGTCACACGGCCGAGGGGCTCTAGAGCCCCCTTACCATTTCCGTGTCACACCCAACGTTTCCGGCTACGTGCAGCATCATATCACACCGCTGCCCGTGGTGAGAATTAATACTAAATTCGTTGATTGCACTTGTCACAAGACTGGTAGCGGCTGCGTAAAATATCAGCGCGGTTCTTCAATACAGGCTTAAATTTACGTGTTGTTATTTGTGATGAATGTAGTAATAATCAAAGTACTATGCAGAATATGATTTCTGATGATCGTTCGTATGTCATGCACGGAAATTAACAAACAATATATGTAATCTTTGATATTCCGCATATGTAAAAGTCTATAAGAAATCTACTTATAACTTATGATATTATGTATGCTGATGAAAGAATTGCATCTTGGAAAGACGTAGGCACATTATGGGAATTAGAAAACGGTGCGGCAACGAGAGCTGCTGTTAAGTTATCAGAAAAACATGTAAATCCCAATTACATCGAAAAAATGAACTGCCGTGTAACTCTGGAAGTATTTAGTTGCGGGGTCTCAGCAGCTCTCTTAACTCAATCGCAGGAATAGTAGGAGAAATTGTAAGCTCGGCGGTCATGCACCCGGCCGAATTTTTTTACATTCTTAACGAATGTTTTGATTCTGTAACCAGCAGAACTTGCAACGATTAAAATCCAAATAGATGGGCATTATCAGAAATTCGATTAAATGCGGAAAATAATTAAAAATATCCATTAAAAGAATGTTCCAAATGGCGCATTATTATGCACAGCGGTCTTAACACTACCACGTTTTCAGGGCTTAAAAATGTCTTTGAAATCTATCTTAGAATTGTAGAATCCGTCTGCTAAAACTTTTCGTTTATCATTGCAAAAAAATATTCTATTCAATTTATCAAAACCTAATCAATCTCCAAATTGGTTAGATGATAAAGATGAAGCTATAGTTACTCAGAACAGAAGACGAGAGAAGCTGTCACTTGGCGACAGCGATTCAAAGGCGCAAAACAGCTATATGTAAAGACCATTTTATATCCAATCGGCCAGAACCGTCTCACGCGTCACTCATGCACACGCTCGCACACTCACGCAACACACACACATGCATACCCACGGCGATCGTCTTTCCTTAATCCTACATATGTGTTATTCGTCAAATTGTTTTTCGCAAAATCTAAATGGGCGTCTACATCTGAGCACGAAGGCGCACGAAGCAGCCTGAGCATGAGACGTCATCAGAGGCGCGTGGGCAAGCCGAGGAGAACCGATTCAATGATTTCACGTTGCACTCATCGATCGGTTCGCCGCCGTACGAGAAAAAATTCAGTGTGTTGATTTATTCTAATGGTGGAGAATTGGTGTAGCTTGCTCGGACCATTCCGCAACTGTTGAGCGCGGGAACGTGAAATCATTGGGGCGTGTTGGAGATTCATTCTAGTATTGGAGAATCGGTGTAACTGTTCGGCCCGATTCGAGACAGTCGCGGATCGGCCACATATGCTCACAGCGCGATCCAACAGTCTCGGATCGGCCCGAGCAAGCTACATCGATTCTCCCATACTAGAATGAATCTCCAACACGCCCCAATGATTTCACGTTCCCGCGCTCAGACAGTTGCGGATCGGTCCGAGTAAGCTACACCGATTGACCGATTCTCCAACATTAGAATAAATCTCCAATACACTGAATTTTTTCTCGTACGGCGGCGAGCCGATCGATCGATGAGTACACTGTTAAAACCATTGAATCGTTTTGCCTCGATTTGCTCACGTACCTCTGATGACGCGTGACCTTATGCTCAGGCTGCCTCGTGCCGTTCGTACTCATTATTAGATGTAGACGCATCTTTAAGGTAGCCTTTCGCAGCCTGCGACCGCGAGGCGCGACAAATCGATAAATATATATAGGTATACATTGGTATTTGTTTTTTTCTTTACGATAAAATATAAATATATGTACATATATATATATACATATGTACATATATGGATTGTTAGGCGCATCGCGGTCGCGGGCAGCAGAAAGATGCTTGTGGCAACTGTTGTATTGGTTTTAATTTGTTCAAAAAATAGTAAATCTTGCATAAAAAAGAAATAAAATACTGGGGGTAAAATACTTAGTGTGTCTAATTTAAAAGTTACTAAAGAACAGCTGGAAAATGCTCCTCCAGAGTAGAATACCCCTCTTTACAAACGCCCGTTACGCCAGGCATTATCGTATGTAATATACAACTGTGATCGTATAACAATCAATAATATCAATTGTATTTATTTTAGCGACAATTCTCTGAGAAATTTCAATAAATTAGTCGTGCTAAAATTGACAAAACTTCCCAAAGTACATTCCTTTTGATATGTATATCAGTGTAAAAATATATGATAAATTGGAAATAATAGTATTTAATGCATAAATAAAGTAGCTGATATTTTCCGTCAAATACTTTTTAATCAGCTTGTTAAAGTTTCAATGTATATATCTAAATCAATTTTAGTATAGAATTAGAGGGACAAGAGATTGCGTTACATTCACACCGAAACTGGGCAAATGTGATGGACCCTTTACTCTTGCTCGTCATGAGCTTGCTCTACGAAGCACGAAGCGAGCGGTCAAATCTCAAATGTATACATTCGTCCGAAAGTGATGATATGGCAAACGCGCATTTATTACGTACATTTGGCAACACCGCTAAAGCTATTCATACTTCAATGTAGTTTCAATTTCCACCGTTCATAGAGGTAGAGTGCGCTCGAAAACGTCTGATTTTAGGCGACGTCGGTATTTCAGACCGTGTGACACGCAACCCTATTGTATGTCCGGTCTATTCTATACCTCGTCTATGCTAACGGTTTCCTCCCGCATTTCGACCATTTGGCTTCGCAGTTGGAGGTTTGCCTCCTCCAATTGCTGAGCCCGCCCGGAGACTGAAGTCCGTTGTATAACCTCAGCTGTCGCGACACGAATTCGCCTGGCAGCCAAACGCAAAGCACGGACATACTGGCCCTTGAGGTTGTTTGACGTGGAGGCTATCGCCTCCACTGTCTCAATCTCGCGGACCACCTCCGCGGCTATGTCAGCTGTCGGCTGCACCCGAAATTCCCCCGCGAATACTTCCTCCTTAGGGAGGGTATCACGAGGGGGACGCTTCTTCGGCAGTGAAGCGGCTTCATCCACCCAATCGGGGTCCGCCTCCCCGATATCCAGGCGACGGTGCTTTGCCCGGACCGCGTCGGAGGCACCCGCCCAATCCACGGAGGCAGCCGAATGACTGCCCCTCTTTAGCGGTCCTCCACCGCCATTGGAAGCAGACGAGGACCGGGAGCACTCTGACCCCTCGTCAGGCTCCCTTGTACCTCGCTGCCCCATGGTCCGGGCAACCTCCCCGCGAGACAAACTCACGGAACAGGTCGCCGAAAGGCTCGCCACGCCACCAGGGCGCGGCATCTCCTCTTCGACAACATTACCCCCCGACCCCAAAGAAAAAAGAGAATCCATGTTTGGTCCCACGAGTAGATCGGAAGTACGTGTCCACCCGAGCAGAGCCGCCTTGGCCGGGTAAGCCTAAATACAACCGGGGTTCGGCGGGTGCCCCGGAGGATGACCGCTAGAAGCCGGTTTACCCACCGACCATCCGTCCCTTCAGCGCGCGTCATACCTTGGGATTGAGGGTGATTTTTTATAGAGGTGTTCTTCCTCGCAGGCCGGGCGATTAAGCCAAGCCTCCCGGGCCCCCTGACGACAACATTCCACCACTGCGCTCAATGG
Source organism: Priocnemis perturbator (assembly GCA_963942575.1). Taxonomy (NCBI): domain Eukaryota; kingdom Metazoa; phylum Arthropoda; class Insecta; order Hymenoptera; family Pompilidae; genus Priocnemis; species Priocnemis perturbator. Next base: position 1,570,603 of record OZ012649.1, on the reverse strand, counting down.
TGGTCGTTGAAGTCGTCAGAGGAGTTACGGTATTAGGGAGCGGACAGCGCCATTCCGCCCCCGGCTAGGGTACCCCGGGTGCGCCACACCCGTACCAGGGACCGTTTCCGGTCCCCAGCCCCTGGGGGGAACTGCCTGGATCTGCGGCAGTTGCATCCTTGACGAGGAACTCTCCGGGGACACGGATGGTGGTGCCGTACAGCATCTCAGCCGGAGAGCCCTGAAGGTCCTCCTTGTAACTCGTGCGGAGACCAAGAAGGGCTGTAAGAAGCCGGTCCGGCCAGGGTATCTGGACCTCGCACATGAGAGCCGCCTTGAGGGTGCGGTGCATTCTCTCGACAAGTCCGTTGGACTGCGGGTGGTACGGCGTCGTCCGGGTGCGGGAGGCTCCAAGCAGCCGGGCAAGGGCGGAGAAAAGCGTCGACTCGAACTGCGCGCCCTGATCGGAGGTGATGGTGAGGGGTGTCCCGTAAAGGCAGACCCAGTGGTCCACGAAGGCCTTGGCGACTGTCGATGCCTGCATATCCCTCAGAGGGACTGCGAGCGGCCATCTCGAGAAGCGGTCGATGACCGTCAAACAATATTGTAGTCCGTCCACCGGCGGCATCTTAATGAGGTCGACATGGACGTGGTCGAAGCGGCTGTTCGGCTCGTTGAAGGTGCCCAGGGCGGCACGGTTGTGTCGATGCACCTTGGAGCCCTGGCAGGGTATGCATTCTTTGGACCAGCGGGCTGCGTCCTTTCTGAGGCCTGGCCAGAAAAATTTCTGGGAGAGTAAGCGCGTGGTTGATCTGGCGCTGGGGTGGCATGGGCCGTGGACGACGTCGAAAGCGGAGCGGCGCAGCGAGACTGGAATGTAGGGCCTAACGACGCCGGTTGAGGTGTCACACAACACCTGGCTGCCATCGATGTTCTGCGCCTGGAGCTCAAGGCAGCAGGTGTCCCAAAGGTGCGGACGCTGCTCATCTGTTTCCTGGGCGTGGGCGATGGTGGCCGCATCAAGGAGAGATGGCATGGCGACGGTACAGGTGCGGGACAGGGCATCCGCCACGACGTTGTCGTCGCCCTTGACGGCCTGGAACTGTGCATTGAATTGCAAGATGTAATCCAGCTGTCGTTGGACGCGTGGGGATGCCTTGTCGGAACGCTGACGAGCTGCGTAGATGAGCGGCCGGTGGTCGGTCTTAATGACGAAGGACCGACCTTCCAGAATCCTTTGAAAGAATTTAATGGCCGCGAAGATGGCGAGGAGCTCGCGGTCGTACGCGCTGTAGCGGCGCTCTGTGTCGCTCAGCTTCCGTGAAAAGAAACCCAGGGGCCTCCACGTGCCATCAACGAGCTGCTCCAGGGCAGCGCCTATGGCGGCACCGGAGGCGTCGGTGACGAGAGCGAGAGGGGCCGCTCTGGCCAGGAAGGCTGGCCCGACTGCGGAGGCAATGCTCGCCCGTGCGGCGTGGAATGCGTCGTCGGCCTCGGAGGTCCAAGCGAGGGGTTTTTGGGACTTCCTTGTCAGGCCCTTCAGGAGGTCGTGGAGCGGCGCCTGGAACTCGGCGGCTTTCGGAATGCATCGCCTATAATAATTCAGCATACCGAGGAATCGGCGCAGCTGGGTGGCTGTTACCGGCCTAGGGAAGGTCTTAATGGCCTCAACCTTCCGGGGTAGAGGTTCGTAACCGTCCTTGGATACAGTGTAGCCAAGGTGTTCGATGCGGCCCCTGGCGAAGACAGATTTGTCGAGGTTGATGGACAGTCTGGCGGCGCGCAGCGTGTCGAACAGGAGGTGCAGGTGCTCGAGGTGCTCCTTGTGGGACCTTGACATTACCAGGATGTCATCGAGATAGGCGCGAGCGAACGGGAGTTTGCGCAGCAGCGCAAACATGAAGCGCTGGAACGTCTGGGCCGAATTGCAGAGTCCCATCGGCATGCCCAGGAATTCAAAGAGGCCGAAAGGCGTGGTGACGGCCGTCTTGGCGATGTCATCCGGCGCTACCGGGATCTGGTAAAAAGCCCGCTGTAGATCTATGGAGGAGAAGACTGTGCAGCCGTGGCAATCCTGTAAGAGGTCCTCTATGACCGGCAGCGGGTAGCGATCCGGCGTGGTGCATGCGTTAAGGCGGCGATAGTCGCCGGTTGCTCGCCAGCCACCGGAGCTCTTCTGCACTAGGTGCAGCGGGCTGGCCCATTGGCTGGAGGATGGCCGAATAATGCGGCGATCGAGGAGCACGTCAAACTCCCGCTTGGCAGCGCTGAGACGATCTCTCGTGAGTCGGCGGGGGCGCTCGAAGACCGGAGGACGGCAGTGGAGCCGGTGGGCTCGGCTAGGTCCGCGAACTCACCAAGGAGGCGGGTATAAGCAGGGTCGACGGCGCCGTCTGGAGCGCCTGGAGGCTGGACCGTGTCGACCGAGTGGATAAGGGCCCTATAGCAGTCGCCTTCCACTGCTAATGAGGTTAGGCCGTCGAGGAGGCGTCTCCGCCTCAAGTCGATGAGGAGGTTATGGTGTGCCAGAAAGTCCGCTCCCAGGATGGCAGTCTGGACATCCGCGACGATAAAGACCCACTTGAAACATCTACGCAAACCGAGATTAAGGGCGAGAGCGTGGCGACCGTAAGTGGCGATGGCCGATGAGTTGGCCGCGCGCAGGGTCAGGTCCTGCCGGGCTAGCTTCCTGGGGACGGCGGACTTCGGCAGGAGCGAGACGACGGAGCCAGAGTCGATCAGGAACTTAAGCTGCGAGTCTCGATCGTAAAGGTGCAGGGGGTTCTCGGATGCGGGAATGCCGGCGTCGGCGGCTTGCACGGACGCCGGCGGGCCTAGTTTCCCGATCCAGGTGCTGGGCCACTGAAGGCGCAGGGCCGGAGGCACCTCTCGGCTTGGCTTCCAAAGCGGCGGTGGTAGTGGCAGAGGCCTCCGGGCGCCCGCGCAGCGGGTGATGGCGTGCGCTGGCGGGCCGTGGCTCGGCCTCGGTCCCTCTGGGGTTGGAGGCCGTGGAGCTCATCCAGGATCTCCCGGTTGAGAGCGACGAGTTGAGCCATGGACACCCTGAGCGAGGCCAACTCGACAGCGAGGCGATCCTCCCTGTCCTGGCATATGGGCTCAGGCTGGGCGTGTGCGCCGGCTTCCGAGCGGCCGGCACGGGCGGCTGGACTTCTGGGACGGACGGCCGGCGGCGGCCACCATCGGGCCGGGCTCAACGAGTTCGTCAGCGGCGGCGGCGAGCTCCTCGAGATCAGGGGCTTTGAGCACCCTGAGGAAGCGGCTAGCGGTCGCAGGAAGTAGGTCGAGCCACTTTACCTTAAGGACATCGTCCGGAACACGGTCGCCGGCCAGAGTCCGCATGTGGCGCAGCAGCTGGGAGGGCTTCCTGTCGCCCAGCTCTAGCTGGGTAAAGAGCTTCAGGAGCTGTTTGTCGGCCGAGTCGGCGAGGCGAGCCAAGATGGCGTCCCTGAGGCGGGGGAATTTGTTGGTCAACAGAGGCGACCGGATAACATCCTCCACCTCTGCAAGGGATTCGGGGTCAAGCATGGAGAGGACCATATTATATTTGTGGGATACGTAAATCGGACGTGTATGAGAAAGAATGAATGTTGAGTGAATGTGCGTGTGTGTGCATGCGTAGTCGCCAATTCATCCGGCCATGTAGCGAAGACGCTGCGGCGGTGCATCGTCGTCGGCTGATAACAAGCAAGCGGCGTGCAGAAGAATTGCCGGCAAGGCGCGACAGTGTGATTTTTGGAGCTGAGATGTAAGCGTGTCGTTTTGGAGCAGAGTAAGCGTGGCCTGAAAGAAGGGAATAAAGAGTTTTGGTATCATAAGCGAGTGTCGTGATTTGAGTTGTCCGATCCCCAATACCTTGATTTTCCTACATATTTCACCTCGTCACTGCGGATCCGGGATAGCTGAAAGGCGGCATCAGCTTGCAGGAACCATAACTCTGGTTTAGCACGCCAGAAAGGCGGTAGACGGCAGCCATGAATGGCCTCAATGGCGACTTCCGGTGCGCCCTGCTCGGACGAAGGCGTTGAGGCCATCTCGGCGCGTAGCTCGGGCTGAGGCGTTGAGGCAGTTTTGGCACGTGACTCGGGCCAGGGCGTCGTGTCGGCCGTAGAATCGCCCGACCGGCGAACGAACAAACGCAGAGGCGTGTGTTCCAGCGACATACGCTATACGTTGACGAAACTGGAAGGCTGCAAAGTCACGGGCGGCCAAAACGCGGCGAGGCTACCACGGCGTCACTATCACGTCGGGGTCACCACTTTGGGGATCCCGCACCTGGGGCGAATCCCCTGATTATACAAGTGACGCGTTAATGTTTGTACACACCAGTGACGCCAGATCTGGCTCGCTAGCACGGTCCGTGCTGGCGTTGGTGGGGGTAATAGGCGTGTGTGCGTAGCCTGTCTGTGAGAGCTGCGTGGAGAGAAGGACGGAACTATGCTGCGTCTCCGTTCCACCAACGTCGTGTGACGTCACGTATCGTGACGACACATAAGAAGGACAGAACTATGCTCCGTCCCCTTTCAACCAACATCGCGCGTTGCGTCTTTGTTCGACATGCAGTCGCGGCGTCGCGTCTTCGTTCCGCACACAGGCCGGTGACAGTGGTGCCAGATTTCGCATAAGGCATCGCACGTACCATTGCGTTCTTTCAGCCAGAAGGCAAATCGGACACCACCGCGTTGAGGAGAGCGCGATGCAGCGAAAAGTGAATCCAGGAGAGATTGGGATTGACTCGTCGTCGCTCGTTGACGCGCTCGAGTTCTTTTTTGCGTAGGTTCGCGCTCAGCCATAGTACAATTTTTTTTCACAGAATAATTTTTTTTGTTAGTTATTCGTAACACGGCTACAAACGATATTTATTTAAAAATATTTTAGTACTTACTACGGATAGTTTTTATTTTGTCAGCGGAATAGATGTGTCGTATTGGTTTATAATAGATAGGGCCAAAATATATAATTTCATAAATTTTGGTTTCAGTAACATTAATCTTTCTGTGGTAGTAATAAATAAGAAAGTATATAATAAATGTCAATTATTGCGTATTATGCATTAACCGTGAAACAAGTAACAGGAGCTTCTTGCACTAGAACGTTCTCAGGGATCGTACTAACACGCGATTTCAACACACGACAGCGTACGTCAGAAAGAATTTGCTTGACCCGACGCGACGACGGTGCGAATGTTTCTATAAGTTGTTCTTTATGATTTGTTTTCTAAATAGAAGGTGACCAAATTGTGCATATATTCTAACAGTTCTCATCAAGTCCCATCACATTGATTTGAAACCTTTTTCTTACTGTGACGTGCCGCGCCGTAGAGCCCCGCCGAGCATCGCCGAGCGCCGCCGAGCGGTGCCGACCAGCGCAGCGGCCCGCGACGTCGTGCCTGCCTGCTTGCCTGCTGTGACGTCAGCACGCGCCGCCTAAACTAGTGACGCGCCCGATGCAGTGACGCGCCCTATCTCGCGACGCGCTCGATCTTGTGACGTAGGGACCCTAACAAAGCGCAGTGGCCACTCGCAATCACGTGCACAGCGTATGCGTAGCGACGGTTGGGAACGTGCTCTTCCCCGAATTCGCGCCCCACCGCCATGATCTACTTCCTTACATCCCAAGACCCCTTGCCTATGGTCTAACCGTATAAAAGAGGCGTTCGCCAGGCCTCGCGAGTCCAGATTGCTTCAGAAAATGACCGTGCAAGGGTCTGCGTACGAAATTCCCGAGCGTATTATATTCAGTGAAAGAGTGATACCAAGATCACCAGAGAGTCATTTTCGCAGTCTGTTCTCATTTACAAGGAACAACCTGTGCGTGTTCCGCGTGATCTAGTCGTAAAATCAGGGTCCGGTCCTCGAAAAGAATCTTTCGTTTACCGTGTTTTGCAAGGAATAACTTGTGCGTATTCCGAGCAGTGTTAATTTTAGTCGTTCTGCCACACGGAAAGTGTGTAGTTTTAGTTCTCGTATAACACCTCCTTGAAATCCAAAGACTTTTTTTACGTTTCTAGTCATAATTTGTATTTTGTATATTTATTCGCTGTTACGTCCTCGTTTTCGGCACCCTGCGTTCACCGGGTATACCAGGGATCGAGGACAGACGGAAAAGGGGTATCGCACCGTAAGAGGGGATCTTATCCGTCAGCGGAGCGGGGTGCCGACGTATCGCGTGTTATAAGAGAAATGCGTCCGAATGGTTACGGCTCTATTTGTTTGTATTGGTCAGTGGAGCGGCGCACTGACGTATCGCGTGATATAAGAGGAATGGGTCCGAATGGTTACGGCTCTACTGTTTGTAGCTTCGGCGGGGGTTTAACCGGCCTACTGGTTACCTTAATGTTTATAAGTACGCGGGGGGAAGGAAAGGGAAATACGTCAACGTTTGAGGGTCTTCAGTCGGGCTTTATTGTGGAGTCGCCGTTACAGCTAGTTTAATATCTCAATATCCGAGTCCTCGTAGAGTTCCGTCACCGTAACCGTGGACGGGACTCCCTCAACTAGGTCTCGAAGATATGTGGCGGATGGGTACAGGTAGTGCCTGCCGAGTTCGTCGTCGAATATGTAGGGGTCTTTTCCGGTGCGGATTCTGGTGGCAAGCTATGCAATGTTTGACGGTTTATGGCGGCCTGTAGACCACGAACTGCGGAGGATTCGGCTGGTTCCGTTCACTTACCCCTAGGTTTTCTCATAGTGCGTGAGTTCACCAAGGTGGATGCCGGGGAGGGCGTCCGCGCTAGGGATGACTCGGCAATTACTGGGAGTCGACCACGGTGGATCCCTGGGAGGGCGTCCACGGCTGTGGGTGACGATCACCGGGAGTTATACCACGGTGGATGCCTGTGAGGGCGTCCACGGCTGTAGGTAGTTCTCAGGGGGCCCTGGGTAGGACCGGAAATGTAGCCGAACCTGCCGAGTACTGAGTCGACCCGCAGCTAACGAGTATCGCGGTGATTTGATGACGTCGCGATGGTCGTTTGGTTAAAGGGTCTCGTAGGAAGGTCGGACGTTTCCAAGGAGGTAGTTGTGGGGGCAGATGATTAATAGTTGCGACGGTTACCTTGATCGAAGTGGAGTTGTATTTCTGTCGATACACTTGCTTGAGGTTCACAACCGTGTTGCTAAACTAACGCTTAACTGTAGTGAGCCTAATAATTTAGATGAATGTCTTTGACGAAAGTAAATTGACGTGAACTAATGCCCGACTCGAGCGTGACGTTGACTGTAGAACGGAGGATTGTAATTGAATTCATCGCTCGCTTTTGTGGCTCTATTTAAGCGGTGGATTTTGCTGAGGGTCGCCAGGTCCTTCGCGGAACTGGCACCCTAGCTTCCGTTTTGGGAGTTTGCGTTCTCGGAATTATGTATTCCCGCGGATCGCTAGTCGATCGTTGGGGTTAGCCTATGCTGACTTGGTGTCAGCATTCTTACATTTCTACTTACATTACTATTGTGCGCGGTCGTTATGTAATTCCTTCGCGTGGCGCGGATTACGTCCCGGATGGGAGTCAGCGTTACGTGAAGGAATTTCGGTGGTACGGTGCCGCGGCTCGCGTTTCAGTTTCTGTACGACTTACATCTAGTTAATTAGATACGCGGTGCGATGAGCTCGTTGCGAGAATATAATCGTAAAAAAAGCGGGTGGAGGACGCAGGACGTAACACCTCCCCCCCTGGAAAAGAATTCACCTATTTATGGGTGAATTCGCTCAATTCTTGCAACGACCTCACGCACATCCTCGTTGCTCGCGGCGTCTGGTTGGCGTGGCGCGACGGCTGGGGGGTCTTTGTTGTGTACCTCGATGCTCCGGAGTTCGTCGTCCCTCGAGTCGTGGTGGGGTGCCCGTCTTTGGCTGAGGTGTAGCAGGAGGTTGGTAATGGAGCTCCATACGGCTCCAAGGAGGTGCAGGCTCCATCCATACACCGAGTGTAGTGCGTATCCCTGTATCAGGGTGTCCACCACTAGCTTGATGAAACGTATGATCAGGAATATGCCGATGATCCCAGCTGTGGCTGATCCAAAGGTCGTAAGTCCGCCACAGATTCTTTGGGCGGTGGATTTTGCAATTTGGGCCAGGGTTTCTTCGTCGAGTAGCCCCATCATGGAGATGGAGCCTTGGGGGTTGCCCTGTCCGGCGATGCCTCGGGCCAGCATATTCAGGACGGCGGGTCTCTCGGCTGGAAACATGATATGATCGCGGAGCGCTTCGATATCGCTTTCGGTGTAGATTCCGCTGGTGGCTAGTCGTCCTGGTGTGAGGTATGTCCACGAGGGTCGTGTGAGAGGCTGAACAACCTCGGGGGCAACGTTCTCAATCGGGTATGGGGCGAACCGGTACCAAGTTCCCTCGATTCGGTACATTACCGGCAGTATGGTGTTGCATTCCCTTTGGGTTCCCGCCTTCATTAGAATTCTTGACTTGGGCGTCAAGAATAACGAGCGGTTCCGGTGGGTGACTGGCAGCTCCGTGTAGCAGTCCTGGGACTTCCGGATGGTGACCTCGACGGGTACGCATTTTACGATGTGGGCGACTTCACCTGCGGAGACGGCCATGTATCCTGGTTGTTTCATCAGGACGTATGCGAATTCGTCCGGTAGTAGGGTTCCGAATGCCAGGGCGTTTTTTATCACTTGCTTCTCCAGGTTGCACTTCTGCCGCATGACGTCGTGGTAGAGGGTTGCCATCTGGTTGCGAATGTGTCTTTCTACGTAGACGAATTTGGAATTTACATATGTGAAGATATCCAGGTTCTCGACTGGGATTCGAGTTCTGGCCTTGAACATATCCCCTTTTGGGGACTCCAGCACGAACAGCTTGGGGTGTTCTGTCCTCAGCAGGGTGTAACCGCAAAGTTGTTGTTCCGTTGTCTTCGTGAGTGCAAAGGTGACGTCCTGTGTCGTCAGAGAGTAGAGGGTGGGCGTTCCCTCGCCGCTTTCCTGAATTTTTGTGGCGTGCCCTTCGTACAACACGTCATATTGGTCGAAGTTGCAGGTGGGAATGGGCATGGGCGACCAGAAGGTGTAGCCGTCATACAAGTCCACACAGCTTCCGTCGCTGAGGGCACAGGTCGTGCCTGATCTCAGGATGATCTTTCCCGCAGCCAGTTTCACCGATGCTGTTCCGGTTTGCAGGGTGATCTTCGCAACTGCTTGCACGACTACGCCGTCCCAGGTTCCGTATGGGTCGGAAAACTGCGTCCCTGAGCAGTCTCCTCCTTGGCCGATTTTTCCCGCCAAGGTGATGCTCCTGCTCTCGGTCTGGTTTCCCCGTAGTCCTGTTATGTACGCCCCTTGTCCTAGTGAGAGCGTTCCATCCTGGTGCATCTGTAGACAGGTTTTTCGGCTGACGTCCAGCAGGTATTCGTACTGGCCGTTGTGGACGACTGACACGTGGGAGTGCATCCCGCAATAGTATATTGTCCGGGAGATTTCCACCTTGCATTGAAAGACATTGGCGTGCTGGTACTCTGCTAATTGCAGGAGCTGAATGTACGTTCTGGTTGAATTAGATGGCTTCGGGTCGACGTTGCAGTCTCCGGTGTCCAGTAGAGAGATGGTGGTGGATTTCAGGTGACGACCCCCGCAATCGAATCCGATTAGTGCCCCCACGCCAACGTATAAGCTAGCTAAGACGAGAAAAGTGCGTGCGTCCATGCTCTGCAACCGAATGAATAAACGTGGTTTGACCTTGATAATAATCGCGGTGGTTGCAGAGGGGCGCGGGGCGCGGGACGCGGGGCGCGGGGCGCCGAGCGCGGGACGCCGAGACTGTGTGTGCGTGCGCGGGGCATCTCTTGGGTGCTCATTTCGTTTTGTTTTAAGTGTTTTTTTTTATTTTTGTGTTGTTTTTTTTTCCCTTTTTTTTTTGAGGGTAAAATTTATCTTTTCTGCTTAGGGCAACTAGGTTACATGGTGGAAAAATAGTAGGTACAAAAATATTAGTAGTCTTAGCCTAGGATTAGTGGGTGGTTATGGTATTGGGCCGTGCTGGGTTTCCCTTTAGTAAAAGGTTCTCTCCTTTCCTTTTTTGGTTTTAATCCGCCAGGATTGCCCCTAATATCTGCACGTACCCGCCCTGGCGCCCGTTGCTCGTGTCGGCTTGTCCCAACTGACGCCAAGCCGCCACGCACTCCTGGCATTCTGCGGCTGGGCGCACCCGGAACGGGCGCCGCCAGCACCGGGTGCACTCCGGGAGGGCCGTATTCGGTCCCACCAGCATGTGTAACATCACCCCTTGTGCCTCGCGGGCTCCTGGCTCGAAGTGCACTCTCGCACAGCGGAGGCACAATAGCTCCCACTGGTACTCCTTGTACGCTTCTATGACGCAACGGGCTTGGTGTAGACCCGTTTGGTCCGCTACGGCCTGAGGGAACGGGTATGTGGGATGTGCGTATGCCATGATGGTGTTACTAGTTCGGATCGTGAGTGCAGAGTGGCCGCCGAGCGTTCTCGCGCGGTGTCGCCGGCGCGGCTTCGGCCCCAAAGCGGCTGGCGCATCTTTCCGAGAGGAACGTTATCTGGGTTAGTACTAGGAATACTGACTACTAGGATCGGCGTTGTGCCTCGCGATACCCACAACCTTCCGACTCCTTGTCTCCTTCCAATCCTTGCACACACAGCCTTTGCGATCATCTTGCCTTAATTCTACGGTAAGCGCGATAGCGGTGGTGTCTTGTGGCGAGTTAAGATTGTGTGCGCGTGGTTTCCGGGACAAAATGACTACGGTACGTTTTTATTTGTAAGGTCGAACATTCATTTTATTGGTCTACTATTTGGCGGATCAATTGGGTGTAGTTCGTCAACAGGCCCAGGGCCTCTAGGGGTGCTCCGGATTCCTCATATTCTTCCGTGCACAGTGCACAACTCGCGGCTGGTCGCGTGATCAGGGGTGGCCTACCACATCGGTCGCACGTTGGCTCGAGGGTGTAGGGACCCAGCAGCAGGTGCATCATGATCAGGGGGTGGCGTCGTCTCTCTTCGCCCGTGATTCCTTGTGTGCACCTTCGGCATAAGAATTCTTCTCCGTAATCGCAGAGTTCCGCGATTACGCATGCCGATGCGGCGAGGCCGTTGGTGTGGGGCCTTTCCGGGATGACGCGTGGAAATATTTGTTCGCGGGGTGCCATGCTACCTATGGGTGTATATGGATCGCCAAATTGATCAGACTTTCACCGGTGGTTTACGCACACAATCTTTACAATAGCCTGGTTAAATTCTACTGAGTTTAAGTTTGTCTTGGTGGACTACCCGGGCCTTTCCGTTGATGTCGATTTTGACGTTATTGCGTGGCAGTATATCGAGTACCACATGAGGGCCCGTGTACTGATTGTCAAATTTGCCCTTCCGGGGCTCTTTTAATAGAAATACGTGTACGCCTGGCCTGAAATTTTTAGGATTTGCTCGTCGATTGTAGTAATCGGCCGACCTGATTTTACTTGCTATAAGGTGCTCTTGGGCGAGCTCCTGTACGTCGCGTATCCGGTGGAATAGGCCCTCGAGGTAGTCCTTATACGTTATATCTAAACCGTCTTCAATGTGCGGTATGCTGGACGGGACTCGCGCGAGTTTGCCGAACACTAGCTCGTGCGGCGTGTACTTCGTGCTCTCGTGCACGCTTGTGTTGTATGACAACATCGCGAGTTCCGTCCATTTGTCCCAGTCCTCGCTCGTCTCGATGTATTGTTTTAGGTATTCTGCGAGGACGTGGTGTGACCTTTCTAATGACCCGCTCGTTTGCGGGTGGTACGCGGTGGTTCGGAATTGCTTTATTCTAAATCGCCTCGCGATGTGGTTAAAAACTGTGGAGCAAAACGGGGTGCCTTGATCGGTCAAGATTGCCCGTGGTGCTCCGAACCGGCAGATGAGGTTTTTTGTGATGGCATCAGCGATCGGGATTGCTCCCCCGCTTGGCAGTGGGACGGCCACGCTATACTTAGTCAGCAGGTCTTGCATCGTAAGGATATATCGGTTACCTCGCGGTGTAACTGGAAGCGGCCCGACCATATCAAGGGCGACTTTATCAAACGCGGAACCCGGCGTGTCTGTTATGATCATTGGTTGTCTTGTCTTTACCCGAGTGAGTTTTTTCAACTGGCAACTACGGCATTGCCTTATGTGTTCTGCGACCTCTTCCTTCATCCGTTCCCAGAAGTAACGTTCGCGAATTCGGCGGTATGTCTTGGTCACTCCTTTATGGCCTCCCAGGGCCGAAGAGTGGTATTCTCTTATAATTTCCGCTCGTCGCTCCTGGGGAGGGATCGAGATTCTCGCGGTGCAAATAAAGATTTCGGGAATGCGTCCCTTTAATTTGTTGAGCATTATTGTTTCAATTATGGTCCACGTCCAATAGTCGTCTATACTGACCGTATGCGCTATGCTGAAGCTACTTAGCCCGAGTTCCAAAACTACGTCTAATAATGAGGGACGCGGCCTCGTGCATGATCTTTTCGTCCGGTCGATCGCTGCTGTCTGCTTTGATCGGCAACGCTATTAGTTTTTTAGATTTAAACGGGGATACCTTGGCGCGCCCCAATGTTAAGTCCGAGGTTTTGTATTCAGGAAGGAGTTTATTTTCTGCTAGGTTCCTACTCCCGTTATCGCAGGGATTCCCTTGCATATCGATGAAGACGACGAGGTGGTCTTTTCATATCGAGACGGGGTCGTCAGTGTACCGGATTCGTGTTCTGTTTGCAGTCGGTTCGTATCTTGGGTTTTCGTCGCCGGAAAGCTCTTCCTCGTCGGAGCACATATTCGGGACCGAATCATCGTCAGTAGTGTATGTCGGCGGTGCAGGATCAAGGAGTCGCGGGGGGTCAGGGAGGTGTGAGGGGCCAGGTGTCGGGAGCCACTCGGGGTCTGAGGCGCGAGTGTAATTTCTGAAGTCGCACGAGTGATCCGTGTCGTAGGTATCGTAGAAGTCTCTGTCTGCTGCAGTCGGGGGCAGGACTTCGTCATTTGATTCTATGTGCGGGGGAGTAGAGATTGCGGGAAGGAAATCCTCAATATCTGTCGAGGAGCTCGTTTCTTTGTCCTTTGGTCGTTTTTGACGTGGTTTTGGTACGGTGTCGGAGGATGAGGTGTGTGGGTGAGGGCGTTTAGTTTGTGGAACGGTGCTGTGAGGTGGGGTTTTGGTTTTAGGGGGAAGGGTTTGGGCGCGAGTTTTCCGCCGCCGCGGAGGGGAATCCTCGGTTTCAGAGTCGGAAGATGTCCGGTCGCCGCGAGTTTGGTGAGTCGGCGCTCGTTTCCGAGGTTGGACAGGGAATGCCTGAGCTTGCATTTCTTGCGGTGTCTCTGGTGGGTTACGCGAGAGTGCGTCGGCATTTAAATTTAGCGTCCCGCTTTTATATTCAATCTTGTAGTCGAATTCCGACAACTTCAGCCTCCATTTCCACAACCGGGAGGTGGGGTCTTGAATCGAATGTAACCATACCAACGGCTTGTGGTCGGTGATAATAGTGAATGTTTGTCCGTATAGGTACGGTCTGAAGTGCGACACACAGTATACTATGGCGAGACATTCCTTCTCGATAGTCGAGTCGGTACTCGACCGGGTTTCGGGATCATTAAGTAGTCTCGAGGCGTACCCAATGGGCAGATCTTTCCCTATCGGTCCCTGGCTAAGGACTCCTCCGATGGCGTAGCCAGAAGCGTCTGTAGTCAAATTGAAAGGGATTGCGAAGTCTGGGTACTGTAGAATGGGTTCGGGGATGAGTGCCTGTTTCAACGTTTCGAATGCCTTTGCTTGCAGTGGGCTCCATTGGAATTCTATATCTTTTCGTAGTAGGTCAGTCAAAGGTTTCGCGGTTTTCGAAAAATTTGGGATGAAGCGCCGGTAATAGCCGGCTAGGCCCAAGAATTGTTTTATATTCTTATCTTTCTTCGGCGTAGGGAAGTTCTGTACCGCAACGACCTTGCTAGGGTCGGGTTTCACTCCGTCCTCTCCTATTACGTGTCCGAGGTAGTTCACCTCGTGTCGTAGGAACTCACACTTGTCCGGTTGTAGTTTCAGATTCGCCTTTCTTAATCTGTCAGCTAAATTTTTGAACTTGACCCCGTGCTCGTGAACCGAGCTCGCATAGAGTACTATGTCATCGAGGTAGACGAATAACTCTTGTCCCTGTAATCCCGTCAATACATTATCCATTAGTCTTTGAAATGTAACGGGTGCGTTCTTAAGTCCGAACGGCATTCTTTTGAATTGGTAGTGCCCGTATGGTGTGGAGAACGCCGTTTTCGCGGCGTCTTTCTCTGACATCGGTATTTGGTGAAAACCCGACGCTAGATCGAAGACCGAGAAGTACCTGGCGCCTCCCAACTGGTCCAGGATTTCGGTGATGTTAGGCAGGGGGTATGCATCCCCGATTGTTTTTTCGTTTAACGCCCGATAGCAGTGATCTCAGAAGTGGCATCCTGCCGCATCGCGGCACGCGTGGTGGGGGAAGGCGAGAGTTGTATGCGTGCCGTGTCCGTGAGCGCTGCGCGCGCACCGTACGTAGACAAGGAAGCAGCTATGCTTTTCGTCTTTCTTCTACCAATGTAGAGAAAAATGACGTCAGAAGCTGCGCGCGCACCCAATAGAAAGAGACACAGAATTATGCTCCGTCTTCTTTCCACCACGATCGCACACACGCGCTTCGTTCGGCATGCGACAGCGGTACCGAATTTACCTTTCGGCTCACCGTTGAGCCGACTGAAATTGTCAAAAATGCACTTGTACCAAATTTATCTCGCAAGGCGTCATTCGATAGGGGATGAAAAGAAAAACGCTCTATGCCAAGTTTCAACCCTCTATCTCCATCAGAAGGGTAGTTATAGGGGAAATAAAAAAATCAGTTTTTGACACATTTTTCGTATTCAGAACATGTGAATTTATGGTTGGGAATTTTTGCAGATTTTTGTCTAGCAAATCCTAAGCATAAAAAATCAAAAACCCCCCAAAAACACAAAAAATTCCAATTACGTGTTGAAGTTTCCGACCCACAGAATTTTTATAAATGCTGTACTGAAGTATTGGCATAAGTAGTAACACCAATTTTTTTTAGATTTTTTGGTAGTGTGCGTCGTAGTTCAAATAAATAAAAACCGATATTTACGACATATTTCGTGTAATAACTTATTGAATACTTAAAATAATTGCGTTTTCTTGATATTGCCAGTCAGTTATACGATGCTCTATGTTTCTGTATGCGAGAGAGCAATGTACAAATAAAGGGAATTAAATTATTTCGAGTTTATTGAAAGTCTGTGTGCACAGTATGTATTTTGAAAAATATTGAACGGTAAACAAACAGGACGAGTAGCTCGTTGGTTAAGCTACACCCGCCTGCGATATCGTTAGACACATTTGTCAGAGGTTCGCGCCCAGGAGGGCGGCTCACCTTTTTTTTCTTTCTAACAACTACACGACGGTAAGCGATATTCACTTACAAGTATTTTAAACATACTTCTATAATTTTAAACTGTATTGTGTATGAAATATATATGCACGCATCGCATTATTTATGTAATCTTTACTTATATTATATCACCCAATGAAGCTTCCAATGCGTGTCATGCATTCGAACACAGGAACATTCTACGAATCTACTAGTATAAGTATTTTATTCTCCAAATATAAATTTTCACGTGGTCTTCCACGCCACCCATGAGGTGCCACGACTAGCGCGTTCGGTTTTTGATTGTGGACCTTCGCCAGTAGCCCTATTGTACCACATTTTTAATTTATTAAATTACAGTGGTGATGGGATATGTGTAAAGAAAAGCATATTTTCAACACATGACAGCAATCACCATACGACAGATTTCTTAAACGTAAAGACATGCGGTCTGACACAAGTAAGGCCAGACCAATTTTTTTTTGCTTTTTCTTATTCTTTTATAAAAAGTCAATATACCTATACCATTCCTTGAAACATATCCCATCACCACTGTATTTTAATAAATTAAAAATGTGGTACAATAAGGCTACCGGCGAACATCCACAATCAAAAACCGAACGCGCTAGTCGTGGCACCTCATGGGTGGCGTGGAAGACCACGTGAAAATGTATATTTGGAGAATAAAATACTTATACTAGCAGATTCGTAGAATGTTCCTGTGTTCGAATGCATTGCACGCATTGGAAGCTTCATTGGGTGATAAAATATAAGTAAACGTCACATAAATAACGCAATGCGTGCATACATATTTCATACACAATATAATTAAATATTATAGAAGTATGTTTAAAATATTTGTAAGTGAATATCGCTTACCGTCGTGTAGTTGTTAGAAAGAAAAAAAAGATGAGCTTTCCTGGGCGAGAACCTCCGACAAAAGTGCCCAACCATGTCGCAGATGGGTGTAGCTTAACCAACGAGCTATTCGTGCTGTTGGCTTGTAGTTTAATATTTTTCAAAGTACGGTGCACACAGACTTTCAATAAACTCGAAATAACTTAATTCCCTTTATTTGTAACATAGAGCATCGTACAACTGACTGGCAACATCAAGAAAACGCAATTATTTTAAGCATTCAATAAGTTATTACACGAAATATGTCGCAAATATCGGTTTTTATTTATTTGAACAACGACGCACACTAACAAAAAATCTAAAAAAAATTGGTGGTACTACTTATGCCAATACTTCACTGCAGTATTTATAAAAATTCTGTGGGTCGGAAACTTCAACACGTAATTGGAATTTTTCGTGTATTTGGGGGGTTTTTGATTTTTTATGCTTAAGATTTGCTGGACAAAAATCTGCAAAAATTCCCAACCATAAATTCACATGTTCTGAATATTCTCAAATTATTTCAGAATTTTTCCACGCCGCTAAATACGAAAAATGTGTCAAAAACTGATTTTTTTATTTCCCCTATAACTACCCTTCTGATGGAGATAGAGGGTTGAAACTTGGCATAGAGCGTTTTTCTATTCATCCCCTATCGAATGACGCCTTGCGAGATAAATTTGGTACAAGTGCATTTTTGAGAATTTCAGCCGGCTCAACGCTCAGCCGAAAGGTGAATTCGGTACCGCTGTCGCATGCGGAACGAAGTGTGTGCGATCGTGGTGGAAAGAAGACGGAGCATAATTCTGTGTCTCTTTCTATTGGGTGCGCGCGCAGCTTCTGACGTCATTTTTCTCTACATTGGTAGAAGAAAGACGAAAAGCATAGCTCCTTCCTTGTCTACGTACGGTGCGCGCGCAGCGCTCACGGACACGGCACGCATACAACTCTCGCCTTCTCCCACCACGCGTGCCGCGATGCGGCAGGATGCCACTTCTGAGATCACTGCCCGATAGTCGATTACCATTCTCCATCTCTTTTTCCCATGCGAGTCGGCCTTCTTTGGTACGATCCACAAGGGGGAATTGTAAGGGGACAGCGAATTTTCGATAGTTCCGTTTGTGAGAAGCTCTTGCACTTGTTTATTAATTTCTTCCTTGTGGATCGGCGGGAATCTGTATTGTTTAGTACTAACGGGTACATCATCGGTTGTGTGTATGGAGTGGGCAGCGTAATTGGTGGCGCCCAACTGTTCGTTTGGCAAATGGAAAAGGTCGGCAGATTCCTGGATCAAGTCTTCGACGCTTTTCTTCTCCTTTTTGTCTAGATGGTCTAATCTAAGGAGTTCCTGGACGGCTACGGCGCGGGGTTTCTCTTCGGCAGTGTTTATTGGAAAGCATACGCTGTCGGGTTTTTGTTCTGTGTCCTCGGTCTCGAAGGGCCATAGCGTGACCGCGGGGATCACGAGATCGAAATCCTTTTCCGTGGTGTTGAAGAGAGGGAGGTAGGCCCTTCCTTTATCGTTAGTTACGACGGCATCGCCTAAGTACACGCCGTCGCATACTTTCATTCTGGTTACGTAGCCGACTTCCACCTCGGGATTTGCGATTCGTACGTGAAAAGGGATCTTGCTTCGGGGAAGGATTCTGATGGTTTCCCCTTCGTCGAAGGGCACGTACATCCCGTTACACTTTATTCGCCTCTTCCGGTAGTCGATTTTCACCGAGTTTTGGTTTAAGAAAGCAGAGCCCATTATTCCGTGCTGCGAGATGGGGAAGTCGTGGGGCACCATGTGAAATTCTGTTGGTAATCCAAGTATGTCGATGGTTACCGTGCCTAACGTAGAAACTGTCCCGCCTGAGATTCCGCGCAAGTGGAATCTGGGTGTTTCACGTACCTCAGTGTTTTCGGCGAGTGCAGTTTGTTTGATGAGGTTCAGCTCGGAGCCCGAATCCACCATGAGGGGAGTGATTTCTTTAAGGTCCTTCGAGCTGATTTGGATGGCCGGTATGTGCTTGGATCGGCTCAGATTTACTGTGGCGACGGCGAACGTTCCTCCGTCGTCGTTGTGGCTTCGGCCACCATTACCTGACGTCCCGTATTCGGGGCGCTCCGCTGGACGTCGCGGTGGTTCAGGGCGCCCGAACCGTTTCCCGGGCGGCTAGGCTGGTTGTCTCGCCGTCCTTCCTGTTCCCTTTTGTATGCCAAGCGACGACATTCTTGGATGTCGTGTCCCGGCGTCTTGCAATAGTTGCAGACGTGCTCATAGGTAGTTGCACGGGGTGGAGCGTAGTTGTTTCTTGGTCCCTCGTATCGTCGCGGGGGCGGATTTCGCTGCCTTTCTAGATCGTTGGGCCTCGGAGGGTAGGCATCTCGCTGACCGCGTTGCACGGGCGGGTTCGGCGAGTAGTAGTTCCTGGGTTCGTTGGCCCCTCGATCGTAGGTCCTTGGATAGTAGGCCCCTTGATTGTAGGCCCTCGGTTCATAGGCTCTTTGGTCGTAGCCTCTTGGTTCGTAGCCTCTTTGGTCGTAGCCCCTCGGCTCGTAGCCTCTTTGATCGTAGCCCCTTGGCTCGTAGCTTCCTCGATCGTAGCCTCTTGGTTCGCGGAAGTGTCGTGGCGGCGCAGGGGCGGATTTCTATCGTCAAATAAGGGCGGTCGATTTTCTCGTCGTGGGTATTCGCGGGGGTTTTGTTTCCTACGACGGCTTGCCTCTGCTTCTAAGGCGTCCACTACTTGATTGCTCTTGATGAAAGCGTCGTCTAGGCTCTCGTATCCTATGACACGCAACCTATTTTGGACGTCGTTGGGTAGTCCTGATACGAAGCTATCCATGGCGTCCCATTCGATCCTTTCCCTTGCTTCCGTGTCCAGCCACCCATGCAGCTGTTCCTCTCCGTCTGTGATCGCTGTTACTAGGTCCATGACTCTCCCGATGTAGTCCACCAGGTGTTCGTTGGGCTTCTGGCAGATCTCGTTTAGTTCTCCCTTATACCCGTTTACTGATTTCTTGGGGCTGAATACGCTCTTCAGCCTGTCCGTCAGGGCTTTGACGGTAGTGAAGGTGATGCCTCCTGTTAATCGGAGGGCGTGTCCCTTCAATTTGTTGGCGATCAGGCGCGTGAAGGCCACTTCGTGCCTGGGTGGTATAAGATCTCGTGCTTGTTCGCACGCTTTTGCAAATTGGAAGACGGACATTCCGTGTCCGTCGTATGCTGGAATCAGTTCCAGCGCGTCTTTTATGCTAATAGCCGGGGAAGGTGACATTTGTCTCCTTTGGCTTCCCCTTGCCGGTTCCGTGAGAGTGGGGCGCGAAGTCCTCCTCACTTGCTCCAGGTGCGCCTGCAGTCGCGTCCCCAGGTCGGTGGTCTGGAACGTCCATGGCGCGTCTCCATCGTGCCACTCCGGTTGGGCATCCGGGAGTTCGCCGACTTGCACGGTAGCAGTCGGTCGCTGTGGTTGCTCTGTTCCGGTTTTTCCACCTAATTCCTTGGCATGCGCTTGTATCGCAGCGGCTTTTTGCTCGAGTTCTCTCTCTTTTGCTTCGACCCTTTCTTGCAGGGCATTCATCTCATTTTGGGACAGAAGGCGTTGCGCTGATCCATTGGAGTCCTGTGCCATCTTGCCTTTATTTGATTCACGCGAGGGGGAGGAATATAGGGTGCGATCGGAGATTTCCGTCTTTTAGCATCCCACTTCTGACACCAGAAAATCGTACTCTGTTACGTCCTCGTTTTCGGCACCCTGCGTTCACCGGGTATACCAGGGATCGAGGACAGACGGAAAAGGGGTATCGCACCGTAAGAGGGGATCTTATCCGTCAGCGGAGCGGGGTGCCGACGTATCGCGTGGTATAAGAGAAATGCGTCCGAATGGTTACGGCTCTATTTGTTTGTATTGGTCAGTGGGGCGGCGCACTGACGTATCGCGTGATATAAGAGGAATGGGTCCGAATGGTTACGGCTCTACTGTTTGTAGCTTCGGCGGGGGTTTAACCGGCCTACTGGTTACCTTAATGTTTATAAGTACGCGGGGGGAAGGAAAGGGAAATACGTCAACGTTTGAGGGTCTTCAGTCGGGCTTTATTGTGGAGTCGCCGTTACAGCTAGTTTAATATCTCAATATCCGAGTCCTCGTAGAGTTCCGTCACCGTAACCGTGGACGGGACTCCCTCAACTAGGTCTCGAAGATATGTGGCGGATGGGTACAGGTAGTGCCTGCCGAGTTCGTCGTCGAATATGTAGGGGTCTTTTCCGGTGCGGATTCTGGTGGCAAGCTATGCAATGTTTGACGGTTTATGGCGGCCTGTAGACCACGAACTGCGGAGGATTCGGCTGGTTCCATTCACTTACCCCTAGGTTTTCCCATAGTGCGTGAGTTCACCAAGGTGGATGCCGGGGAGGGCGTCCGCGCTAGGGATGACTCGGCAATTACCGGGAGTCGACCACGGTGGATGCCTGGGAGGGCGTCCACGGCTGTGGGTGACGATCACCGGGAGTTATACCACGGTGGATGCCTGTGAGGGCGTCCACGGCTGTAGGTAGTTCTCAGGGGGCCCTGGGTAGGACCGGAAATGTAGCCGAACCTGCCGAGTACTGAGTCGACCCGTAGCTAACGAGTATCGCGGTGATTTGATGACGTCGCGATGGTCGTTTGGTTAAAGGGTCTCGTAGGAAGGTCGGACGTTTCCAAGGAGGTAGTTGTGGGGGCAGATGATTAATAGTTGCGACGGTTACCTTGATCGAAGTGGAGTTGTATTTTTGTCGATACACTTGCTTGAGGTTCACAACCGTGTTGCTAAACTAACGCTTAACTGTAGTGAGCCTAATAGTTTAGATGAATGTCTTTGACGAAAGTAAATTGACGTGAACTAATGCCCGACTCGAGCGTGACGTTGACTGTAGAACGGAGGATTGTAATTGAATTCATCGCTCGCTTTTGTGGCTCTATTTAAGCGGTGGATTTTGCTGAGGGTCGCCAGGTCCTTCGCGGAACTGGCACCCTAGCTGCCGTTTTGGGAGTTTGCGTTCTCGGAATTATGTATTCCCGCGGATCGCTAGTCGATCGTTGGGGTTAGCCTATGCTGACTTGGTGTCAGCATTCTTACATTTCTACTTACATTACTATTGTGCGCGGTCGTTATGTAATTCCTTCGCGTGGCGCGGATTACGTCCCGGATGGGAGTCAGCGTTACGTGAAGGAATTTCGGTGGTACGGTGCCGCGGCTCGCGTTTCAGTTTCTGTACGACTTACATCTAGTTAATTAGATACGCGGTGCGATGAGCTCGTTGCGAGAATATAATCGTAAAAAAAGCGGGTGGAGGACGCAGGACGTAACATTCGCGTTATATGTTATTTACGTTGTTAGAAATAGTACTTGAAATATCGTTGTGTTTGCTATATTTTAACGCTTTGCTTGTATTTATTTTATTCAATATATTTAATTTAATTGTTTTCCATATTCCTGAGACATCTCGTTGTTTGTTTGCCTAGACACTCGAATTTCACGAACTTGATTCTCCTTACCGCTCGGGAGAATCAGCAAGCCAAAAGAAATCACAATATCCTTATAACCTCAAATCTGCAGGGGTGCCACTGTGAAATACCAGTTAAGGCCTTGCAGGTATTCACGTCGAGACAGAGAGCTCAGGGTGCCGCTGTGCAAAATCAGTCAAGGCCTGAGTAATCGCCCTCACCCCCATACTTTCTGAGAGGTGCAGCCGTGCAATACCGGCCGAGGCTCGAAGAAGGTAGTCCGAACCCCCTCATTCCCCCTTTATTCAAAGGTATCACCAAGGGTATCGAGAGCGCAGGGTGCCGCGGTGAAAAATCCGTTAAGGCCTGCGTCTCGCGTGCTCACTCCTCTCATACGATTTCTTTCCTACCGGCACTGACGACAATTCCTCGCCACGTCAGGCCGAGGCTCGTAACATTACTACGCACGTTTAGTTTAGCAACGCTATACCCATTTCGAGAAAGAAGAAGGTGTTCCTTCTTCGGCAATGCACCATGCATACTGTAATCCATATGTACGTCCATTGTCGCATTCTGCCCACGAAATGTCGCAATGTGCGTATTGTCGAAGAAGGCGTGATAAAACACGACAATACAAAGCTACAGGAACAAAGCTGACTATCACAACCTGTGCACCCTGTACATGTGCATTTAAATGTAATACATATCGTACAATTGGTTGCAAAATAATGATGAATAAATGACATTGGAAAAGTCAGTTAGAGTCCCGGGGAAATAATTTGTAGTACGTACGCGAAATACGTGCTAAGAATGGTTAGAATTTTCAGATATTTCAATTAGTCCTACCGCGACCCGCGGTCGGTTGGGAGCGGCACAATGAAAGTTTCGGTTTTCAATTCACAGGGATTTCGTTATCATTGTCGTGTTTTATCATGCCTTCTTTGACAATACGCACGTTGCGACATTTCGTGGGCAGAATGCGACAATGAACATATATATGGATTACAGTATGAACGGTGAATTGCCTTCAACCGAACAACTTTTTCTTTCACGAAATGGGGAGAGCGTTCTTAAACCAAAGGTGCGAAGTAAGAAAAACGTTTCAAATCAATGTGATGGGACTTGCTGAGAACTGTTAGAATATATACACAATTTGATCACCTTCTATTTAGAAAAGAAATCATGCAGAACAAATCATAGAAAACAACTCATAGAAACATTCGCACCGTCGTCGCGTGGTGTCAAGCAAATTCTTCCTGACGTACGCTGTTGTGTGTTGAAATCGCGTGTAGTACGATCCCTCAGAACGTTCTAGTGCAAGAAGCTCCTGTTACTTATTTCACGGTTAATGCATAATACGCAATAATTGGCATTTATTATATACTTTCTTATTTATTACTACCACAGAAAGATTAATGTTACTGAAACCAAAATTTATGAAATATATGTTTTGCCCATATCTATTATAAGCCAATACGACACATCTATTCCGCTGACAAAATATTAAAAACTATCCGTAGTAAGTACTAAAATATTTTTAAATGAATATCATTTTTTGTTGCCGTGTGACGAATAATTAAAAAAAAATTATTCTGTGAAAAAAAATTGAACCATGCTGGGCACGAACCAACGTAAAAAAGAACTCGAACGCGTCGACGGGCGACGACGGGTCAATCCCAAGCTCTGCTCGATTCAGTTTTCGCTGCACCGCGCTCTGCTCACGGCGGTGGTGCCCGATTTGCCTTCCGACTGAAAGAACGCAATGGTAGTTGCGGTGCCTTATGCGAAATCTGGCACCACCGCGAGAAGCTTATACCGCCCTGTGTGTGGAACGAAGACGCGACGCCGCGACTGCATGTCGAACAAAGACGCGACGCGCGATATTGGTTGAAAGGGGACGGAGCATAGTTCTGTCCTTCTTATGTGTCGTCACGATACCTGACGTCACACGACGTTGGTGGAACGGAGACGCAGCATAGCTCCGTCCTTCTCTCACGCAGCTCTCACAGACAGGCTACGCACACACGCCTATTACCCCCACCAACGCCAGCACGGACCGTGCTAGCGAGCCAGATCTGGCGTCACTGGTACACACCTTATTACACACTAGGTCTATTATTCAGCATCGCAAGTAGCGAGGAGTCGAGACACACATCCAGTTCAGTTGAACTTTACCGCGAGAGAGAAAGATCCAGAAGGATCAAACCATTGAACTCTCCAAGAGAGAGGACCCGATGCTAAAGATCGGGCGCGCCCGGAGGAGCTGCTTGCGCCGACCGCCAGGGTGCGCCGCAGCGGCTGGCTCATGTGAAGGCGCCATGCCGTGCGCGGCAGCAGCGGGTTGATTCGAAGGCGCCACATATATACTGAAGTCTCACATTGTGAATTCACCGTGAAGAAACATTCACGGTACAGAGCGGAGTCGAACAAATAGAAATTCTAGTTCGACCGTTCAGATCGCTCGATCAATCTCATCGGAAATCAAGATTTGAACAGACTGGGAGATAGAAGCAATCTCTTCATAATTGTGATCCGAAATCGGAACGAGTTAGAAAAGTCGCTTAAAACTATAAAAACACAATTAGACCAAGAGGGACACACAGTAGTCTCCATGTGTCAAGCCCGTGAGGGATTATTAACAATTAATTAGCAGACCTTAGAGACACTGCTTAAGAAATATCTTAAAGGAATTACCGTATTAATTTGCACCAATGAAATTGCAATCCCAGAACGAGATCAAATACCGGATATCCTTCTCGAAAATCACGCATCGCTTAGAGGGGGTCACAAAGGAATAGCAAAAACGTACGCTCGAATTAAACAAAACTATTACTGGGAAGGAATAAAGAAAGATGTGTCAGATTTCGTACACTTATGCGTCAGCTGCCAGAAGAAGAAATTAACCCGTACGAAAACAAGATAGCCGATGCCCATCACAGACACATTACCGGAGCCATTTTACAAAATATCTTTGGACATCGTCGGACCTCTTAGGAACACCAGAAAAGGGAATAAATATCTGCTAACAATGCAAGACAATTTGACCAAGTTTTCAGTAGCCGTACCTCTAACCGACGGAACGGCACGATGCATACCCGAGGCTTTCGTAAGAAACTTTATCTGCCGACACGGCACCCCTCGATACGTATTGACCGACCAAGGAACAGCCTTTATCGGATCATTCATGAAGGCGCTCACGAAGGTGTTAGGTATCAAACAGCTACAAACAACAGCCTTCCATCCGCAATCGAATGGGTCGCTTGAAAGAAGTCACCACGTGCTCGTCGAGTATCTAAAGCACTTCATAAATAATCACAGGGAGTGGGACGATATCATGGACCATTGCATGTTCTCTTATAACACCAGCGTGCACGAGGCAACGCGCTTTACACCCTACGAGTTAGTTTACGGCAAGGAAGCACGACTCCCAACATGTCAACCGAATGCCAAATCTGAAACCTATCCGGAGTATGTAAACAGTTTAATCGACACCATGCATAGCGTACAGGAAATGGCAAAAGCAAATCTACAGCTAGCCAAAGAAGAATCCAAAGGCTATTATGATCGGCGTCAAAACGCCCGCAGTTTCAAACCCGGAGATTGAGTCTACCTACAGAAGAATCAAAAGAAGAGCAAATTTGATGACCAGTATGAAGGTCCCTACGAAATTTTAAGAGTATTTAACAACGGAAACATAAAAATTCGAATAAAACATGCGGAAAGAATTGTCCACCCGAATCGACTTAAGCTCGCTCACGGGCCCCGCAGACAATAATTGATCCTTCCAAACCATTTCAGGTTCTCTGGAACGTTCAGTTCCTGAACATGATAGCCACGATAACTGCGCTTATAGCTTACGACTGCGGATGACCTAACATGAATATTACCAGCCTCTCGCTTCTCTCGATAGGAGAGTGTAACATTCCCACTGTTGAACCAACAGTGACGCAGACATATGTGCAGCTACTACAGCTATCCGAATTCTCAAACACGCACGTAAAACAATGTCGAATCGAAATCGACAGGACCACTTAGCATTGCGGAATGCATTCTCACATCTCACTCGTCAGCAACGGACGAACTGAGTATGTAATGGAATTAAGCGCTGAAACATACCTCAACTTGCATATTACAGGAGCACTGAATCTTGAATCTCATACTATTATTACTGGAATCAAATCAAATGAGTCAATTGCGAGAGCAGCCACACTCGCCGGGAAAATTTCTACGAACGGCGACTGCAAGGGAGTAGAATACTCCGACCCTTATGGCACGTGGAGTGACGTGGTCGTCCAAGCCATCATTCGCATCTCCTTAAGAGATTACACTGCGACGACCCGGCCGGATATAAACAAAATTATCTTAAATTCCGGCACGCAGTGCCCGCTTTCGGACGGGGACTGTATGGACATGGAAGGGGGGAACACTTTTTTGGCCCCCATCGCCCTAGATCACTGCCGATTCAACAGTTATGACGTGCTATAAGAAGGAAAGGCGAATAGAATTTATGACAATAGCACAAACACACATCCGTCGTAAGAAGTATATGCGATAACGACGGATGATGTCACCTTCGCATTGGCAAAAATTGGCCAAATAACGATATGCAATTGCGTGCTTAGCAGAACGGAACACCCAAAACTCTTCATTCTGGAAACAAGAAAAGGCGAATCTTTCGCAATGCCTCGACCAACAGCAATCAAGAATTTTGACATTTTTACGTACGTCAACAGCAAATTCGTTTACCTGGAAAAATATATGGGAAGCCAAATGAAGGCCCTTTACAAGGATGTGCTCACTCAACAATGCAATTTGGAAAAGCAAATGCTAGAAAATGCATTAACAATAGCCAAAATAATACCGGTGGACTTCGCATCTCATATCATGAAAGGCCCCGGTCATATGGCAGTGGTATCAGGAAAAGTCATTCTTGTAATAAAATGCGTACCCACAATGGTAAAAAGACGAGAGACCGACGAGTGCTATTAACAACTCCCGGTTTACAAGTGAAAACACGTCCCTCTTCATGGCTCCCAAAAGCCTTACTAAACACAGGGACTCAAGTCGACTGTAATCCCTATATTCCACTAATGTATCGTTTAGACGGCATATGGTATAAAATAACATCTACTGCCACCTCAGCGGTAGCGCCTAATGAATTACAACCAGCAATAATGCAGTCATGGATTTATACGAATCCTGCCGAACTAGCAACATCAGGAATTTACTCCACACAGGATCTCGAACAACTAATAAACCAAATCATGTTTCCAGCCGAAAGACCACCCGTACTGAATACCATTGCTCGAGGAATGTCGGGACACAAGGCAAATAGGCAGGGCATATCGCTGATACATTTGTTCGACGAAAAAACCCTCGAGGAAATTGCAACTTCCCCTTGGTCCCGAATTTAGCGCCGGGCTATTCGGAATATGGATTACTATAAAGACTGTGAAATTCGCCATCGATACCGCACTCCATGGTTATGCATTACACAACGTCTACGGATGGGGCATACATCTGATGAGCGCTGTATGGGATTCGGTGACTAATGTCTTAATGCATCTCAGAAAGCGTACACCGGACGGAGACGAAAACAGACGTCAAAACACGGCCTCAGAGGCTGAAGAGGCGAACGCTAGCCCCAACCCACCGGAAACCAGAGCAATTCATACCATCACATCAGGACCCATAAATATTTATCCAAAGATATTGGAGAAAGACCACCTCCCAATAGACTCGCACAATACGCGTTGAGAGTAGCCGCATCACATAATCATATGAATAAGTGTTAGGAATAAATGCTAGGGGAAAAGTTATCGCATTAACTGCCTGTGCGCGCCTAGTCCGAGGACGACCTAGTTCCTTCAATATGTGGAAGGAACCGGGTGGTACGAGTGCACACTCTCTCTCTTGCTGGGAAGACGCTGTAGAGAGCGGACGTGTTTGAGAGAGTGGTGATCCGGCGGAAGAATAAAACCAAAGAAAAAGTACTCTACGTATTAACGACTTCTCAATTCCCACCACCCAGAAATCCTGCTTCAACAATAAGTATATATGTATGAGTACATATATGATCGCAGATGAAATATACAAGCTGAAAAGACATTGCCCGAACAATGGCAAATCTCGAAAGAGCGCAATGTCCCCAGGGGGACTGCACCACAACAAGGCCAGAACCAGAGGACCCCAGAACTTTATTCTGCCTAGCATGTGCAGTACGTCTTCAGGACGAGGAGAACGATATAGCATATCTACCGGCAGATATACACGCGCTAGTAGAATCCTACGCCGAACTCCTAACTTGTAAAACATGCGATGTAGCACTATTCCTTTCTCGCCCAGCATCAAGATGCTATAAATGCACGGCATTATACAAAACACGTGCAAATAAATTCAAACGAAAGGGAATCGAACCTCAAATGCTATATGAGACAGTTATAGCCCTAGATTCTGATGAGGAATACGAAGCGGAGTTTGGGGACCGAGGACCGGAATGAGGCGAAGGGAAGGAGAACTCTGGCGATGAAAACGTCTCGCGATTAGCAAGAACAGAAATATTTGGGCACAAGAGGAGCAAGAGAGAGCCGCAACTCCCACCCAGACTTTTGCCAAGCTAACCTACCCTTATAAAAGACTGGACGACCCTTCAGTCTCCAGTCTAAAAAAGTCATCCAGAATGAACTCACCGCAAGCCAATACACCGAGATACGTCCTGATCACAGTACCAGTGCTAGTGGACGTGAACCTACTGTCAAGATCCGGCGCCGGGGGTGTGAACGACACCGTGTAATTGGGCATCACCCAAACCACCCTGAGGGGTGTACAAGAAGGTCGGCCGCCACCACCGCCGTATGACGGTCCACATATAATTATCAGCAGCCACCTAACTCTGGCGCCGCAACCAGAACGTTTAGAGCCAATCATCGAGGAGGACGAGGCCCTGGCTTCAGCACTCGACGCCGATCTCTTAGTCCACTTCGATGAATCGCTATTTGACGAGTTCTTGGGGGACCCGGGAATTCCGCCACCTGCAGCCACCGGATCCAATAGGGACATTGGGCAACGCCAAGGGGGGGAGGGGGGATGTTACATCCCCTCTGAAATAAGTGCAGAAGATTCCTATAAAGGGCAGGCCGCAGACGACTAGAAACACTATAATAAGAGACTGGACACGAGCCAATGTCCGCCATGTATTGTCTTAATCCTATGAGAGAGAAAGATATATCTACTTTCTACTATTTCACTCTATCTCACTCTTACTCATGTTTACATAGATTTTTCACGTTCATATGTGTATGTATTGGGTTATTGCGTTTTTTGTTTATGTATGTCATTATATAAATTTGTGACGTTCATATGGGTAAAATTAGCGGGAAAAGACAATAAATGGCGGACCAATAAAAAGTGGCTGTTTCGTGTCCAGTCTCTGATTATAGTGTCTCTAGCAGACGACCGCACCTCCACGCCATCTGACATAGAGGAAATATACCTCGACGAAGTGACCGGGTGGCTGGAGCAGGGAAGAGCAGCACTAGAGGTGCCCTCGCATCGGGTAAGGAGGACTCGAGTATTACAACATCCGCCGGACCGTCTCCAGGTTGAGACATGAGCCGCGAGGCGGCGCCGACGGGCTCCACGGCCCAGGCGCCACCCAGCAACCTGGGAGTAGGGAACGCCGCACCTACCACCTGAGGAGGCGGACCCGAGCCACCTCGAACAACATTCAAAGGAATAAAAAACCATCCACGGCAATGGGATCACCCGAGGGGGAGACCGTTCAAGGTTCCTGCCGACCCATCTCACCGAAATAAATGGCCACCGTAGCCTTGCCGCCAAAGCACATCGGATGCTTCAACAAAAAACACTTGCGCGTTTCTTATAGTGCCCTTGTTAATTGTGCGCGAAAGCTGTCACATGTTCGCGCAGACCTGGTTGTGCAAAGACAGTAGAAAAAAAACAAGTTTATAGGTTTGGTCACAAGGAGCCGCAATGCTCCAAGACGCTATCGTTATTTTTCCGCGAAAACTGTCGTACCTTCGTGTAAGACCTACTGTCGGGCAGCAATAAAATAAGCAGATTACGGGCTTGTTTACCCCTGCGATGCTCCAACAGTAGTTCGGTTCCAAAGTCCGTTCTAACGCAGTCAGTTCAGCCAGTTCAAACAGCTAGTTCTACTCTATGCCAAAACTCTCGAGTCGCGTTACCACTTAGCTCGCAGATCGAGTTACAGTGCTTGCTCTAAGTACGTAAATCACAGTAAAAGTCGCGACTCAAATTACAAACATCAAACCAGCAAAGTACAGACGTAAGACTAATACTCTGTTACCTGTTCGCATTGTTATATGTACATAATTGTATTGTTAGAATAAGGAAATTGTTTGAGAAACCCGCTCGTCGACAGCGCATCCTGTCGCCAACGACCACCTGGCGGCAGCACCTCCCGAGCTCGATTCGCGAGCGCCGGTTCGCGTACCGGTGAGAAGCGGAAATGCGTGGAATGCGCGAAACGCGGGCGGCGCCATGCGCCGTCCCGCCAAAAGTGAACACTTCTACTACGTCTCTTGTAGCGCGAGTCAGATTTCTAGTTCGATCACAGTATTCTCAGTTTCCACCGCATCCCAGCTTCTCATCTTTATCGTATTTCCGACCGATCAACACGAGATACGCTGCCGTGTATAGTAAGCGATACGCCGACAACCGTAGCGTCAATATTTAAGGTACATCACCAAGTTTCTAATCAGGCACTGCACGTGGCCGTACTTTTACCACGTGCATCCAAGACCGCGCAACTACACTAGACACTGGGGGCATTAATTACAACAATTGTGTCCGAATCAACATAAACAGACTTTGTACATTGACGAGCTGCACCGATTTACATACAATAAATCGGCACTAGCGAACGCAACACGCGAACACGTGTATTTTATAACCTCACCACCAGACGATCTATTCATTTCCGCACCCTCCCCCTCTCCGCTCCTAAATTTTCCTTCCCACTCATTTTCCCACTCACTTCCCCAACAGAAATATATATATAATGTATTCTTATCTCGCTTGAGGTTCAGGTCAAATACTAACAGAATTGTTTCTCTGTGAACAAAGAAATTTATATTTTATTATTTTTTTCTTTTGATTGTTTCAAACTTACAAACTAATATGTACGGGGCTTATTATAAACTTAATATGTACGTTCACCTGTGAACAAAGAAACAACATTCGATGTTTGTATTTCACGATTTTGTTTCACAGGTGCGTATCTCTTCTGTCTTCTCTGTTTCGTTTTTCTCGCGCATGCCTATCTGCGCATACCGGTCGCGCATCCCGATCGCGCATACGGGTGGGTTCGTCGAGGAAGTTACGCAGCTTCCTTACATATATATATATTTATCCAATATATGTACAATACACCATCTACATCCTCAATGTCTTCACCACATTTGGCTAAAAAGGTATAGAACTCAACCTGTGACCGTACTTAATTTTCCGCGATGTATTTCGAATTATAATCGAGAATTCGCGGACTATTTTGTCATTTCACCGTACTTTAAGAAGGTTGCGCGGTGTTTTTATTTCCACGCGTTCGGCTGCTCGTGTTCGTGTATCGGCACGCTGGTAGTGGGGTCACGACCACTACCGCGGTCTCTAGTGCGTGAGCGCTCCTAAGCTTCGGACCGGGGAGGCGGGTGAGAGAAGGTACGGGCAATGAACTCAGTGTTATGATCCGCACAGGTGACAAAGATGTATATTCTACTTGTGTCAAAAGTACAGCTGTTATGCCTATATTAACCGCTCGCTTGCGCGTCGATGCGCTTTCGCTTTATAAATCGTAATTTTACATCTACATGGGCTACTGCAGGTCTCCAGCTCCCTGCAGCGGTTTCAGACCGTCTACACACAAGATCTCCCCCGGAACGTGGGCGGAAGAGACTTGGTGCTGGTCGTTTCCCAACTAATACTCGCTTTTCTGGAGTGAATTCCAGTAACAGTCAGAACTCCACGGCCGGTGCGTGAGCGGAGGCGAAGGTCGTCTGTACTGGTATTCAATCTACGTCCTCGTCGCAGATACTGCTGAGCTTTGGCTAACGTGCACGTCCCCACGGCCGGTGCGTGTGTTACGAGCCACGGCCCTGGCGTGGTGAGGATTATTTGCCAGTGCCGATAGGAAAAGAATTATCAGTGAGAGGAGTGAGTGGCTAAGAACAGGCCTCGTCCGATTTTTCACGGCTGCACCCTGCCGTCGTCACTCTTAGTGATGCCTCTCGCACAGCTCCTCGTATCCCCTTGCGGAAATACGTCTTGCTGGTCGAAAGGAGGAGAGAGGAGGTTAGGATAATTGTCTCCGGCCTCGGCCGGTTTTTCACGGCTGCACCCTTCGCCCAATTCGGTTTTTGAGTCACTACCCCAGGCCTCGTCCGATTTTTCACGGCTGCACCCTGGGTAAGCAAACTCGAGAGGATAGCTGACAAGGGCCTCGTCCGATTTTTCACGGCTGCACCCCTTGACCAACTTTGAGGAGAGTGGATTTGGTATCTTTTCTTTTAAGCTCGGTGGTTCCCTCGAGCGGTAAAGGGAAGCCTTGTTCGTGGAATTCGAGTACTAGGCGATTGAACAACTCTACAGCAAAGAATTATGGAAAACAAGTAAATAAAATATATATTGAAAAAGATAGATACAGAAAAAAGCAAGTAAATATAAGACGCAAAACGATAAATCAACTACTATTTCAAATAATATTACTAAAGTTCGACGCGTATACATTTACAAAAACGATCTTTGACTAGACTGTGTTCTTTGGTTTTGAAGGAATTTGAGCGATAATAGAGAACTAAAACTACACACTTTTCGTGTGGCAAAACGACTAACACTAAGACTGCTCGGAATAATCTAAGTTATTCCTTGCTATGAGTCGCGGACAGCGGATAGACAGTCTTTCCTGCAGCTGCCGGACTCTGAATTTGAGCTAAACTAATAACGCGCGGAACACGCACAGGTTGTTCCTTGCAATGAGAACAGCCAACGAAAAGACTCTAAGTGATTCTGGATACACTTTTACACACTGTACGTAACGCTCGGGAATTTCTAATGCAGACCCTTGCACGGTCTCTTCTGTAGTTGACTGAACTGATGAGCCCTGGATGAGCGCTCTTTTATACAGATAGACCTAAGGCAAGGGGTACAGAGATGTAAGGAAAATAGGGCACCGTGGTGGGGCATGTTTTCGGTGAATCGCACGTTCCCAACCGTCCCTTTGCACTCGCTGTGCACGTGATTGCCATGCCGTCGCTCGGCTGCCGCTATGCCGTTGCTATGCCGTTACCATGCAGTCGCTCGGTTCGAATATGGCGCTTGTGCGAGCGCGTCGCTCGGCCGTCGCTATGCAGTTCGCGCATCTCTCCCGGGGCCGCGGATCGTCGGCGCACCCCTGCCGGATGTTCGGGCCTCGTTGTTATTTTCTATTTCTCGCCGGATGGTCGGGCACTACATTTTTCTTCTCTATTTCTCGCCTGATGTTCGGGCTCGTACGGCTCAGCGTCCCACGTCTTCGGGCGCCTGATGATGTTGCGCCCATAGTTGCTCTACGTGGCGCACATAAAACCGTCCGACGGGTATCAGCACTTCGTCCGTACGATGCGTGTACGCGAATGTACACATTTCACACTCTTCCACCGGTATTGACGTTACCAGTGGCAAGCCGCAACCGCTGCACCGAATATCTGGCCACGGCTGCACTACCAACGCGTGCACCATTGTTTCAGGATGATCCCGACCGTAGGCATAATTTGCCCAATTAACACATACGATGCAGAACCCGCTGCCCCAGCTCCCGGGTCTGGTATCCGTACCGTAAAATACGCCTGTTGCGCAGAAACCACTTATGTGTTCGCCCTTCATTGCGTTGACAATTAATGCGCGTCCGCGGTCGGCTGCTCGACGCCGGCTTCGGAAGTCGGTGGTGGGGGTTACCTCTCCCTTGGCGGCCATCTTGTTTTCCGGCGCCCTGCGGTCGTCTCACTCCTTCCTTTGTCGAATCCGCTTTTCTTTGTCACTGTTCGCGGCGTGGGATTTTCCATCCACCCGTCGTCTTGCTGCAATGATAATGGCGGTATTGGCGCCTCGGCGCCTTTCCCCGGGGCTGCGGGTGGTCGGCATGCCCCTTTTGCCGGATGATCGGGCGGGTTTCACTTGAAGCTTTTTATTTTACGATTTTTCTCCTCTCCGTAGCCGGATGTTCGGGCCTTTTCTCACTGTCCTCTTAATTTTTCTTTACTACCTGCGACACTCCCGGCCGTGCAGGACCGATATGTTGATGTTGTGGGTGGTGTTGAGCCCATAGTTTCCACATTTGCTGCCACGAAACGGCTCTCGACTGCGCCTATGATGTTGGTTTCTTCCCGGTGTATGGAGGCGTGAACGCACTTCTGGCACTCAATTGCGGGTTTTGTAAAGATGGGCTTTCTTCCGCACGCATGACACGGCACCTCTGGCCATGGTTCTACCGTTAATGAGTGGAGGAATAACTCGGGGTATATCATATCATACGCCTCGTTAGCCCACTCCACACAATCACCGCAAAATGTTTCCGACCAGTTCCCTGGTCCATAACACATGGTGAAAATGTTTCCTGTATTACAGAAACCGTTTATTTCCAGGCCCTTCATTGCGTCGTATTTTGGGTATACTGACGCGTGCGGGCCGGCTACCTGCTGTCACACATGGTCATTAAGGTGGGGGTATACCGGCTCCCGGCATCCAACCCTTTATATTTGCGTCGGTTAGTATTATTTCGGTGATGTCGTTCGTTTTGCGGCGTTTATGCGTTTCATCGGGCGTCTGTGTCATCGCCGCTCTCCTTTTCGCCCTTGGTGTTTGGGTGGCCTGTCCTTTTTTTATCATTGCTGCTGCTGGACGATATTCCGTTGCTCGGATTAGAATTCCAAACCGATTCTCCGGTATCCACTGTCCTGTCTCCCCAGTCTGCATTATGAATGTTCGGTTTCCTTCATTCGGCTCAGTTTGTGTACACACATCCTGTTTCGCTGACATTTTTCTTTAAACTGGCATTTTTAAATAGATGAGCCATCGGATTCGGGTGAGGAGGAGGAAGGGGTACCGGAGCCAATGTTTGCAGGTCGTAACTCGTTCCCTTTGTTGAATCCGCGGGCCTTCTTTATCTTATCCTGGTGTTTCTTAAACAGTTTTCCGCAGGGTCCTTTTAATATTACGTTACGACGGTCGGTAATGTCGATTACCCGGTATGGTCCGACGTACCGCGGATCCAACTTATATATCCGAAGCTCCTTTAAAACGTAGACGGCATCCCCTTCTCGATACTTCACTTTATGTACTTTTCTATCGTGGTATTCCTTCGACTTGTGTTTCGCACGGTTTAGATTGTCGGCTGCTCGTGTTCGGATTTCGTACATATGAGACAGCAATTCCATAAGCCGTGCGCCATAGGTGGGGAGGTCGGTATCCGCGTACGCGCTAGGTACACGCGCCAGTTTTCCGAATATCAGCTCGTGCGGCGTGAAATTTGTTCCCTCGTGTACTGACGTATTATAGGAAAATGTTGCATATGGGACTAACAAATCCCATTCCCCTCGGTCTTTTAGGTACTGCTTCAAATATTCGATTAAGACGATATGAGTCCTTTCTAATGAGCCGTTGGTTTGAGGTCGATAGCCGGATGTGGTAATTTGGTCTATCTCGAATAATTGTGCCAATTCTGTCATTATGTGTCCGATAAAGCTTGCTCCGCGGTCAGACAGAATACTCTTCGGTGCACCGAAAATTGCGATGAAATTTCGTGAGAAGGCATCCGCTATTGTTGTGGCCTTCGTGTCTGGAATCGGTACAGCGACGCAATATTTCGTCAGATTATCCTGGATGGTTAATAAATGTCTGTTGCCGCTATATGTTTCGGGTAACGGTCCTACGGTGTCAAGTGCGACTTTGTCAAAGGGCTCAAGCGGTGTGTCCGTTATGACCATTGGCTGTCGGGTTTTTGCTCGCACCAGTTTTTGTTCCTGACATCCTTTACATTTTCGAATAAACTCTCGTATGTCATCTCTCATATTAGTCCAATGGTGTTGTGCCCTAATTCTCCTGTAGGTTTTTGTTACGCCTTTATGTCCTCCTAGTCTGCTACCGTGTGCCTCAGCGATGATTCCCTCACGACGGGATTCTTTTATTGCTGGATTAGAATTTCCGCAAATTGTTACATGGATGGTTCCCTTTTCAAACTCGCGGGTTACGAGTTCCACGAATCGCGGGGTTGAAATTTGATCATGTCGGTCCCCTAAAACTGGTATCCTGACCGAGTCCTTGCGGTCGGTTTGCAGGGCTTTATTTAAGACACGTAATCCTTTGATTAATTCTTTTTCCGTTATTTCCTTTTCTTCGGTCACTATAGAATAAATGATTCTGCCCTCGGCTTCCGACACACACACGTGTCCGCTTTGTGGTGATGCTTTCCGAACTGCGTGGATATTGAGGTAATCCAAATCGCTTAATGTTTGTTCGACGCGGCTTTTCGGATACGGTGTCAGGGTGATGAAATGCCCTAAATTTCCTTCGAGGGCGGTCAACGCCTCGTTTGTTTGACGTATTGTACACGTCTTTTCGTCACCAGTTGAGCTCTCGGAGTTATATCGGTCGAAGGATAGCGGTGTAGTGGAGGCAGGAATGATAACGAGGGGTTTGATATCCTCCTGGTCTTCTTCTTCTCGTTCTTTCGCGCTTGCTGTCCCTTGGATAAGCGCATCGTCCGGGTCGGAAATTTCCGAGAGATGTTCGTCGGGTGGAGTCCTTCGCGGGCTGAGTTCCGTTGGTTTTACTTCCGTAGGTGGTATGACAGGTCGCTGTTTTTTCGGTCTCCCTCGCTGTCCCGGGCGCGGGGTCGAGTGCGCAGGCGGGGAGGTGATCGCCGGGCTTCCTGCATCGGTTGGTGGGTTGCTTGTATCCCCTCTTCTGAGAAGTTTGACTCTTCGGGCGATACTTTCTTGATTTTCGGCCTCGCTTGATAGAGGAAGGCATGGTACTGGATTTCTCGATAGGGCGTCCGCATTCTTATTAGTTTTGCCTTCTTTATGCACTACCTTGTACTCATATTCGGCCAGTCGTAGTCGCCATTTCACTAGGCGCGATGTCGGGTCTTTTACCGAGTGAAGCCATACAAGTGGTCGGTGATCCGTGACAAGCGTGAATTTTGTCCCGAATACATAAAGTCGGAAATATTTCACAGCGTACACCATAGCTAAACACTCTTTCTCTGTTGCCGAGTAGTTCCTTTCCGCGCGGTTTAAACTCCTGGACGCGTAGGCGATGGGCAGGTCGTTTCCGATGTCGCCCTGGCTGAGAACTGCTCCTAATGCGTATTCAGATGCGTCGGTGGTAATGATGAATGGTTGTGAGAAATCGGGGTATTGTAGGATGGGTTGCTCGCATAACTCCTTTTTTAACTGTTGAAAACTTTCTTCTTGTTCCTCTGTCCAGTTGAATCGTATACCTTTTCCCAATAATTCGATCAGTGGCTTTGCCTTGGTGGAGTAATTGCTAATGAAACGTCGATAGTACCCCGTTAATCCTAGAAACTGTTGAATATTCTTCTGATTTTTTGGAGCCGGAAATTTTCGCACGGCGATGAGTTTATCCGGGTTCGGGCGGACTCCTTGCTCTGAAACGATATGTCCCAGGTAGGCTACTTCCTTTTTCAGGAACCCGCACTTGCTGGTTTGCAGGGTTAATCCGTGTTCCCGTAACCGTGTCAATAGCTTAGCGACTTTTATGTGGTGTTCCTCTAACGATGATGAGTGTACGACTATGTCGTCCAGGTATACAAAAAGTTCCGTCCCTTGCAGTCCGGTTAGCACTTGATCCATTAGTCGTTGGAACGTGGGTGGTGCGTTTTTTAATCCAAACGGCATTCGTACATATTCAAAGTGGCCTCGGTGAGTGGTGAATGCGGTCTTCGGTTGGTCTTTCGGATTCATCCGAATCTGATGGAATCCGCTTGCGAGGTCGAACACTGTAAAATATTTGGCTCCTCCTAATTTATCAAGGATTTCTGATATCAATGGGAGCGGATATCTGTCTCCCACTGTTTTCTCATTGAGCGCACGGAAATCGATCACCATTCGCCATTTCTTTTCTCCGCGTGCATCGGGTTTTTTAGGCACGATCCAAATCGGCGAATTGTACGGTGAGGTGGACGGCTGAATAATTCCGGCGTTAAGTAATGCGTCTACTTGTCGGTTAATTTCCTCCTGATGTAGGGGAGGATAGCGGTATCCTCTGCAATTCACTGGCACGTCGTCAGTTACGTGTATGGAGTGGTGAAAAGCAGGTGCATCCGGTAGATCGTCTCCGGGAATATAAAATCGATCGTGGAACATTTCGATCAGCCTCATGGTTGCACGACGTTCTTCCGCGTTTAGATGAGTGGTATCCATCTGGCTCCAGATTTTCTTAATCCGTTTCGATGGATCCTGGACAGGTGAAATGTCCGGGTGAAGAAATTCTTCTTCAGATGTCGAATAAATTTCATACGGTGTTATTTCCTGCGGCGGGGTGTCAAATTCGATTGTTTCTTCGCCGGTGTTGGTGGCGAATATCTGACACTGCCCGTTGTCCGTGTAGACAGCGGCTTCGCCCATATACACGCCTTCGGGTGTCTCGACGCGTGCCAGGTAGCCTTCCATCACGTCTGAGTTGGTGACAGGTATAGACACCTGTTGTCTTGTCCTTCCCTCGATTCGGTGTCGGGCGGTGGTAATTGGTTTAGTGGTCTCTTCCACAATGGGATAGTTAATAAACCGGATAGGTTTTACTGGCTTACTAATTGTTACCAGCGTGTTGTGATGGTATGAGATCTCGGCTTTTTCTTGTTTAAGGAACGGGCTGCCGATTAGTCCATCGACGGGTACTTGCAAGTCCTCCACTACGTAGAAATATGCAGGTATGCCGTTGATATGGAGTAATGTAGCTCCCAGCGTTCGGATGGAGGCTTGTGTTAATCCGGTCACTTCTAACACTTCCCTTGATAACACGTCTGCGGTTGAATTGAGTGCGGCGAATTTTACAAGGTTCACAGCCGCTCCTCCGTCGAGTAAAAACTCGCCTGTTTCCCCTTCCATTTCTGGTACTGTTGCTCGGATTCGGGGTGCTGCGGCTTCCTTGCACAATTCTCCCGCCTTGATTGCGAGCTGTCCGACGGGTACTCCTCGAACCGGACGGCTCTTGAGCGAGTCGTGCGATTGCTCGCCACGTCGCTCTCGTGACGAGTTCGCTGAAAGTTTAAAGACGGTGAAGCCGGTCTTCGGGATGCGTCCCTCGATGTTTCTGGTCGGTCGTCGATATGCCGGTAGCTTCTTCGGCACTTTTCGCGATTATGTCCTCGCAGGCCACAATTCCAGCAATATAAATCCCGTGCTGGGGAGGGGCTGTCACTTCGTCTCGGTGGTGGTGATGATGCCCTTCGTCTATAATGCGGCGAGGTATCGCGTTCGTATAGTGGTAATTGGTCGTTTGTTCTGGCGATCAGTGCAGGTAGTGGAGCCTCTGGACTTTGTTCGGGCTCGGACCCAGATCGTCCCCGGTATTGGTCATATGACCGTCCCATGGGTGATAACGGGTATCTCGGTCTCGATTGCCGGTCTCCGGTGTACGGTCGTGATTCGTATGCGCGGTCTTCGGCGCGATATGCCGGAGATCGATTCTCGTGGAACTCACGCCGATTCTTCAGTCTCTGTTCGACCTGGATTACAGACTCGTATGCTTCGTCCAGGGTAGTTGCATTGTCGTCGGTTGCTACTCGCCATGCGATGCGCTCGGGTAGACCGTCCATAAAACTTCCTAATAGGTCGGTCTCCAGTCCTTCCAGGAGGTCGGAGTTCTTCGGTCCATATCGCTCCACGAGAGCACCATGTGTTGCTTGGTGAAGGCGGCTAGTACGGTCGATGTAAGACCGCAGAGACTCATCCTCGCGGATTCGGAGTCTTGCCACTTCACCCTGGTAGTAGGCGAGGTTTTTGCCTGTTGCAAACCGTCTCTTCAGGAGTTTGGTCAATTCGGAGAGAGTGGTGATCTTCCTTCCGCGCACAGCAGTTTTTGCAGACCCGGTCAATTTCGTTAACACAATTGCCACGTAACTTGCTTCGGCAGATTCCGCGATTAATGTGCGGCCGTTCTCTACGCTCTGTAGGAATTGCGATAGAGAGGGATTAACTCCGTCAAAGATGGGAATGCTAGCCGTCGCATTTTGTAAACTATTTTGTAATGTAAATAACGTCATGGACTGTGCCATAGTTAACGTTAAACTAGCGAGATCCGCGGTGATGCTATCTGCGTTGCTACCATTATTCTGAGCCATATCGTCAATCGACACGTCCAGTTTCTCTGTGACTCGAATCCCACCGCTGTCACCAGTTTGTTACGAGCCACGGCCCTGGCGTGGTGAGGATTATTTGCCAGTGCCGATAGGAAAAGAATTATCAGTGAGAGGAGTGAGTGGCTAAGAACAGGCCTCGTCCGATTTTTCACGGCTGCACCCTGCCGTCGTCACTCTTAGTGATGCCTCTCGCACAGCTCCTCGTATCCCCTTGCGGAAATACGTCTTGCTGGTCGAAAGGAGGAGAGAGGAGGTTAGGATAATTGTCTCCGGCCTCGGCCGGTTTTTCACGGCTGCACCCTTCGCCCAATTCGGTTTTTGAGTCACTACCCCAGGCCTCGTCCGATTTTTCACGGCTGCACCCTGGGTAAGCAAACTCGAGAGGATAGCTGACAAGGGCCTCGTCCGATTTTTCATGGCTGCACCCCTTGACCAACTTTGAGGAGAGTGGATTTGGTATCTTTTCTTTTAAGCTCGGTGGTTCCCTCGAGCGGTAAAGGGAAGCCTTGTTCGTGGAATTCGAGTACTAGGCGATTGAACAACTCTACAGCAAAGAATTATGGAAAACAAGTAAATAAAATATATATTGAAAAAGATAGATACAGAAAAAAGCAAGTAAATATAAGACGCAAAACGATAAATCAACTACTATTTCAAATAATATTACTAAAGTTCGACGCGTATACATTTACAAAAACGATCTTTGACTAGACTGTGTTCTTTGGTTTTGAAGGAATTTGAGCGATAATAGAGAACTAAAACTACACACTTTTCGTGTGGCAAAACGACTAACACTAAGACTGCTCGGAATAATCTAAGTTATTCCTTGCTATGAGTCGCGGACAGCGGAAAGACAGTCTTTCCTGCAGCTGCCGGACTCTGAATTTGAGCTAAACTAATAACGCGCGGAACACGCACAGGTTGTTCCTTGCAATGAGAACAGCCAACGAAAAGACTCTAAGTGATTCTGGATACACTTTTACACACTGTACGTAACGCTCGGGAATTTCTAATGCAGACCCTTGCACGGTCTCTTCTGTAGTTGACTGAACTGATGAGCCCTGGATGAGCGCTCTTTTATACAGATAGACCTAAGGCAAGGGGTACAGAGATGTAAGGAAAATAGGGCACCGTGGTGGGGCATGTTTTCGGTGAATCGCACGTTCCCAACCGTCCCTTTGCACTCGCTGTGCACGTGATTGCCATGCCGTCGCTCGGCTGCCGCTATGCCGTTGCTATGCCGTTACCATGCAGTCGCTCGGTTCGAATATGGCGCTTGTGCGAGCGCGTCGCTCGGCCGTCGCTATGCAGTTACTATGCAGTTGCCTGATTTGAATCTGGCGCTTACGCGAACGCGTCGGTAGAGTCGGGCGCGTCACTGTGGGGGAGCGCGTCACTATGGGTACGTCACTATTTGGGCGCTGCATGCCGACGTCACGGCAGGCAGGCAGGCAGGCACGACGTCATGGGCCGCAGCGCTGGTCGGCGGCGCTCGGCGGCGGTCGGCGCTGGTCGGCGGCGCGGTACGTTACACGTGAGCGGATGCGGGGTCGGCGCGTGCGTTCGCTTTGCTTCTCTTTTGACGACTCGCAAAGTCCTCAGGAGAGGTGCGCTTATTGGCATGCGGTGGAGATGAAGTCTCCGGTACGTCGCTCGTGTAATCGACTAGACGTGCTACGGCACGGCGCTAATCTGGCACACAGGCCCCGATTGTCAGATTTCGTCGGCTTTTATACTAGTGGGGCGGTGTTTGCCCTCTCGAGAATATTTCCCTACTGACGCACCCTATCGGAGGATGTTCAATTTGGGGTCGTTACCCCGGCCGGTGATGGGGGGTACCTCCGCTACTGAGGCCGCTCGAATTACACTGTGTGCCGTGTACGTGTACGGTCACAAACCTAAATCAGAAGCGAATCGGGTGGATCATCCTTTTTTGAATTGCCGCTCATTTAAACGCTTTGCCGACACCTCCGAGACTCGACAACGGCATAATCGATTATTCTCGACACTTCTGCGAGCTTCAGCTCTTAACCCTTTGGCCTACAACCACGAGTCCGACTTTCTTTTTTACTATAGCCCGTATTCAAATACTGCGCTTAGGCCTCGCTTTGAGTCGGGATTACGTAAACCTGGTTCAGACGCGTAATCCGGGTTCACATTTTTCGTGTATTCACAAACGCGGTTTAGACGTCGCGTGGGAGGGAGATCCTTGCTGTCATTGGATAGTGGGCGTGGCCAATCACGTTATTAGAAATAGTAGTTGACTATCGTTTTGTTTGTTATATTTAGCTGCTTTTTCTGTATTTATTTTATTCAATGTTACGTCCTACGTCCTCCACCCGCCACAATTTTTGATTCTCTAAATTATTCAAGAATAACTAATCGATCATTCTCGCGGCAGTCTCCCGTTCGCTCAGTAGTTCTAAGATTTACTCTAATCTAACTTTACGAATGAAGTGCGGTTCTCACGAACCCCCGTTAGCGATAAGACACGCCGCGCGCGACAAGTAGATGTAACTTACACCCGAGCGATAGCCAAGACGACGCGAGCAGGGAACAAGCGAAACATACAAGTAAAAGCTCCGCCGAATTCTCGCGCTGCGCGACCGGACAACCGCCAAGTAATGCAACCTGTCAGAAAAGGAATTCCAAAAGATAAGATACGTGTAGCCAAGTCCTGGGAAAGGCATCTGTCGCGCCGTTTCCAGGATATAACGCTGATGCAGTGTCAGCATGCGAATACCGCTCAGCGGAGCACGGCATCTATATAGGGCAGTACGAGACCCTTTTCGGACACTCTTGGTCGCTACGACACTCCTGGTCACGAAAAGCACCTGTACGCGCTCTTCTGATTACGACAAGTGTTAATACGCGCGCTCTTGCCTTCGACAGTCACTTGCGAATTATTTTACTTCAATTCAATTCAGTGCGTGAAGTGCTCCGAATAGCACCGTTGTTCGCATTCAAGAATTCAAGCGCGGGTGCGAAGCGCAACACCCGACTTAGCGTTCACCTCCAGTATCTTTCAAGTGTAAAGAATAGAATCAAGTTAAGTCACGTCGAGTCAATCGAATCAAGTTAACTCCAAGCGAATAATCAATACGATAAAATCAGTGCCATTGTTCCTGAAACTCGCCAGGCAACACCAGGTTTGTGTAACCAACTAAACTTTGTAATCTGGACCGCTCTAGGCCACCAGCGTGGTGAATCCTCCCAAATTCAGCTAATTATAAGTAACCAGCGTGATCGAGACACTGCGTCTAGTCTCGATCTCCGATTCTCCGGTCGCGATAACGAAGTAGAGCCGTTCTACTCCCAATTGTAGGGTTCGATCAATTAATAAACACCATGCACACAATCTCGTGAGTCACTTATTGCACACCCATCCTCGCAACACTACACGTACACCCGCGTAAAACTTGGTTATCGGAGTGTTCTCTGAGCGTAATTAGACAGGGGATCTCACCCCTTTTCTTCCCGCGATACCGAAACCGCCGTGCGCATAATTCGAGTGGTCCTTGCTGCCGCCTTCGAGCCTGTGCCTGAATCGTCTCACGGGAAATTCCGTGGGCACTGTCGAACCTCTGAGTTCCGGTAACCCCTCAGCAACTCTTTCGCTGCGACTTCAGCTCACAGATTTCGTCGGCTCGCGGCCGGGCCCCCTTGCTTCCACCGTGGCTCCTCAACCACTTTCGGCGCACCACGGTTCGGGCCCGAGCCCAGTGGTCACACCCACGGATCGCAACTATTCTCTCACT
The DNA here is from genome assembly GCA_963942575.1 of Priocnemis perturbator. Classification (NCBI taxonomy): domain Eukaryota; kingdom Metazoa; phylum Arthropoda; class Insecta; order Hymenoptera; family Pompilidae; genus Priocnemis; species Priocnemis perturbator. The sequence continues at coordinate 1,526,713 of OZ012649.1, read as the reverse complement.
CAAACCCATAACCAGAGAGCACCCCGGCGACCCCTGCCGCGTAAGGATTATAGAGGACATCGACGGGCCGGAGTAAAGGTCAGGGCACGTCGCGCCGCTGCTCGCTTGTATCGGTCGCAGCTACCTCGACAAACAGCGAGCGAATCCGCGATTTCCCTTCCGCCTACCTACCCGCACCCCGGACAGCACGCGCCACCGGCCTGGACCTCTCCAGAACAGCCTTGTCCGTTCGAACTACCCCCACGGCAAGATCAGTTCACTGTCTACTTCGAGCCTCTAGGACCGGAAATCGTACCGTCTACCATCGTGGTAACTGAGATCTGCGAAGATTCGGATGTCGAAATCATAGACTAAGTAACCCGCACGAACGCGAGTAAATTCTTAGGTTGGTGTAATCTCGAGTTCCCAGCGACGCTCACGTTGCCTGTGCCGTAACCATTCGGACGCGAACAGATTCTTGGGTTGGTGTAATTCCGAGTCACCAGCTACGCCCATATTGCCTGTGCCGTAACCATTCGGACGCGAGTAGATTCTCAGGTTGATGTAATCCCGAGTCACCAGCGACGCTCACATTGCCAGTGCCGTAACCATTCGGACGCGAGTAGATTCTCGGGTTGGTGTAATTCCGAGTCACCAGCTACGCCTACATTGCCTGTGCCGTAACCATTCGGACACGAGTAGATTCTCAGGTTGGTGTAATCCCGAGTCACCAGCGACGCTCACATTGCCTGTGCCGTAACCATTCGGACGCGAGTAGATTCTCAGGTTGGTGTAATCCCGAGTCACCAGCGACGCTCACATTGCCAGTGCTGTAACCATTCGGACGCGAGTAGATTCTCGGGTTGGTGTAATTCCGAGTCACCAGCTACGCCCACATTGCCTGTGCCGTAACCATTCGGACGCGAGTAGATTCTCAGGTTGGTGTAATCCCGAGTCACCAGCGACGCTCACATTGCCTGTGCCGTAACCATTCGGACGCGAGTAGATTCTCAGGTTGGTGTAATCCCGAGTCACCAGCGACGCTCACATTGCCTGTGCCGTAACCATTCGGACGCGAATAGATTCTCGGGTTGGTGTAATTCCGAGTCACTAGCTACGCCCATACTTTCCGCGCCGTAACCAGTCGGACGCGAGGATACACGTAGGTTTAGTGTCGAATCAGGACACCGAGTATATTTAGGCGCGTGCGGCGTCTCAGCGAGCCGCTCCGCTGACGCGTCAAATCTCTTATCAGTCCGGTCACTTCGTCTGTCTTCCGATCCCCGGTATACCCGGTGTACGCAGGGTGCCGAAAAACGGAGGAAGTAACATCAATATAATCATTTTTATTGTTTTCCACATTCCTTTGCCACCGCGTTATTTGGTCGCCTAGAACTCGAATCCTACGAACGAGGTTTCCCTTTACCGCTCAAGGGAACCAACGAGCCTAAAAGAAATTGCAAAATCCACTATCCTCAAAGTTGCGCAAGGGGTGCAGCCGTGAAAAATCGGATGAGGCCTGGGTTGGTGACTCAAAAACCAAATCTACCGATAGCACCTATCTGGTACCCAGCTGGTGTGCGATGCGCGCAGCTTAGGCCCAATCAGGGCCTTAGCATCGCACACAGACGAGCACGTACACTGCAACACGAATGGTGTTCAGACTCGATGTGCTGACACTGCATGCGGCTTGCTTCGCTTGCGGGAAACTTCGGAATTATTCGATTTAGGACCACCAATGAGAGAAGAGTGTTGTATTATCATCAGACATGAGCCGCAGGAGCTTAGTTATATAATATTCCGCATGCTCCGTAACAGTCTTGTATCAACCCCACCGGGCAAATCACCCATGGGCCGCACGGAGCGCTAAGGTGTAATGCCACCAAAAAGGCGGAAAATTCGAGATAGTTTTCACGGCCACCCAATTCCAATTTTAACAAGATGTGCGTTGAAATCGATGCCTTGCCGATTGATTGTGTTCGAGAATCTCGCGATTCCCGTTAAGAGGAAATGAGAGGGAATGAAAGGAAAGAGGAAAGGGGGGAAATGAGAAAATCTATTGGCGGTGGAGAGGTTATGTTTCCACGTGGTGTACATAATGTCCGTTTAACAGAGTCTTTATTGTCTATAAAAATAAGGGTCACAGATGCTCTACGGTAGTGAAAGTAACAGTCATAATGAGCGAGATACTTAATTATATGAATTGTATCCGCCGTACAATGATTTATACCTTTGCGGGTTCACGTGCACGATTCGCGCCGCGTACAGAGCCTGAGTCGTCTGGTGTGGATGTACCGTGCGTATTATTATGAGCTTCGCCTGAGATAGATGAGAAATAGTCCGTGATACACTGAGTAAAGTCCAAAGTACAGCAAAAATGCGAGATAACCAGAAAGCTAACTAGCGACAATCCGTGCGTTCTCTATAATTGCTGAGACGGTAATGGCCGACCGATTCGGCGGAAACGCCGCCCGCGTGCCGCGCGCGTTAAAGGCGCGCTCGCATAAAGACCGCGTGTGACTCGGCCCTCATGCCGCCTTGAGGATGCCGCGACGACGATTGGTCGGCGTCGCGGCATTCCCAAACAGATTGATTATAACAAATGAAATAATAAAATAAGCGAATGAGTTACTTGTTACGAGCCACGGCCTGACGTGGTGAGGATTTTTGTCAGTGCCGGTAGGAAAGAAGTATAAGTGAGAGGAGTGAGCAGCTAAGTACAGGCCTCGTCCGATTTTTCACGGCTGCACCCCGGGCAAGTAAACTCGAAAGTATAGCTGACAAGGGCCTCGTCCGATTATTCACGGCTGCACCCCTTGCGCAACTTTGAGGATAGTGGATTTTGCAATTTCTTTTAGGCTCGTTGGTTCCCTTGAGCGGTAAAGGGAAACCTCGTTCGTAGGATTCGAGTTCTAGGCGACTAAATAACGCAATGGCAAAGGAATGTGGAAAACAATAAAAATGATTATATTGAATAAAATAAATACAGAAAAAGCAGCTAAATATAACAAACAAAACGATAGTTCAACTACTATTTCTAATAACGTGATTAAAATACGACGCGAATAAGTATACAGAAAACGTTCAATGACTAGCAATAGATTATTTGGTTTTTGAAGGAAAGAGCTAAATTGAGAACTAAACCTACACACCGAAGTGTGGCAGAACGATTAAATCTAAGAACGCTCGGAATATGCACAAGTTATTCCTCGCCAGAAATCGCGGTCAGCGAAAAGACACTCTTTTCTAAAACTACCGGACTCTGATTTTAAACTAGAACGCTCGGAACACGCACAGGTTGTTCCTTGCAACGAGAACAAACAGCGAAAAAGACACTTTTAGCGATTCTGGAATCACTCTTTTCTAAGTACGTAAACGCTCGGGAATTACTAATGCAGACCCTTGCACGGTCCTTTTCTGAAGCTGTCTGAAACTCGCGAGGTCTGGCGAAGCCCTCTTTTATACGATTAGATCTTAGGCTAGGGGTCCTGAGATGCGAGGAAGTAGTGCATCGAGGTGGGGCGCATTTTCGGGGGGCATCACGTTCCCAAATGTCGCCATGCACCCGCTCTGCATTCGCTGTGCGCTCGCTGTGCACGTGATCGCGCGCGGCTGCTGCGCTTCGTTCGGGGCTACGTCACTAGCCCGGGCGCGTTACTAGCACGGGCAGTGTGGCCAGATTTTGTCCCTCTGGTACCATACGGGCAAGTGTGCGTGCTTGTCTGTGAGGAGCCGCGTGAACAGAAGAACGGCAGTATGCTGCATCTCCCTTCCACCAACGTCGTGTGACGGTTGGTGGAAGGAAGACGCAGCATAGTTCCGTCCTTCTCTTCACGCGGCTCCTCACAGACAAGCACGCAGTATGCTGCATCTCCCTTCCACCAACGTCGTGTGACGGTTGGTGGAAGGAAGACGCAGCATAGTTCCGTCCTTCTCTTCACGCGGCTCCTCACAGACAAGCACGCACACTTGCCCGTATGGTACCAGAGGGACAAAATCTGGCCACAGTGAGCACGGGCGATGCATGCTGACGTCACGGTAGATAAGCAGGTACGACGCCATGGGCCGCAGCGCTGGTCGGCGGCGCTCAGCGGCGCTTGGCGGCGCGGTACGTCACATACTAAGCGATAGCTGTTACGTTTGCTCCTTCTTCTTCTTTGCGACTTCAAAAAGCACAGACACGGGATTCTCGCAATTTCGCAAGATATTAAAACTGTTCCTTCGTTTCTTCTTTAATGTTTATTCGTTGTGTTATTTTCTGTTAAATCATTTCCTTGTTTAGTTTCGTTTATTTGTGTATTTGTGTTTCTTCATTTTCGTGTTAAATTTTACAAATTATCATTATATCACTAACATGGACCGCAAAACCAAAAATTTCACAGCGGCCGAGAGGAGCACCTTATTGCAATGTATGTATATGTTTATTGTTTCCTTTCGGGTTACAATTTCCTTTTACAACTCCCTCCTCTCTCCATACACTTTCACCCTTCCTCTTCTCATCCTCCTTATCTCTCCTTATCTTACTTATTCCTACTTAATTTACTTATTTCTACTTACTCTACTTATTTTACTTATTCTACTTATTCTACTTTCCGCTTTCCGCCTCTCCTATTTATATCTTATTTACATCTCCCACTTTCCTTCTCTGCACGCAATTCTCTCTCTCTCCCTTCGCCTAATCGCTCTCTTTTCCTTTCGCACGTCTGCCCTCTCTTTCCTTTTACTCACTTACTTGCTACTATTTACATCTTTGTACAAATTATCTTCTACCTCAGGCCTGGGCAACTCGTGGCACAATTGCCACATTCCCCTTCTTCTTCCACTTCTCGGCGACCCCCACCTTATTCCGTGTGCGCGCTGACTGGCGTTGACGGAGCGAGGGGAAGTAGCGTTACATATATGCGGAATCAGAGGCCGATTCGCGTTACTTCATTGTTTTACTCTCTTCTGGTCAGAACTGAGCGGCTACACTGCGACGCGTCGTATGCTACCCATTGAATCAAGGAGAAACAATTTGCTCAGTTCTGACCAGAAGAGAGTAAAACAATGAAGTAACGCGAATCGGCCTCTGATTCCGCATATATGTAACGCTACTTCCCCTCGCTCCGTCAACGCCAGTCAGCGCGCACACGGAATAAGGTGGGGGTCGCCGAGAAGTGGAAGAAGAAGGGGGATGTGGCACTTGTGCCACGAGTTGCCCAGGCCTGTTCTACCTTACCCTACTATCCTTCCCCCTTTCCCCTTTCCCCCTGTGGACTTCCGTTTCCTCCCATTCACACCTTCTCTCCTCTCCTTCTCCATTTCCTTCCTTTCTCTCATTCATTCCCATCCACACCTTCCTTCCTCCTTATACCTTTCCTTTCTTTCTCCCCTCATCCTACCCTTTCCCCTCCCTCTCCCCCCTTTTCCTCCTTTTCCCGTCTTGCTCTCTCCAGTACCTTTATCCACTTCTCCCCTCCCCCCTCCCCATCCAGTACCTCCTTTACTTTTACTTTCCACCTTTCTTCCCTTCCTTCCATCTTTTCCCATCCTCCACATCTTTCCCACACGTGCTCTCACGTCTCCTCTTCCTCTCCGCACAATCTGCACCCCCTCTCTTCTTCCCCCTCCCAGTACTTCCCTTCTCTCACCTCATTCCCCATCCCAAATCTGGCCACCCTCCTCACTCTTTCCTCACTCCATCCCTTCCTCAAATATCCCTTCCTACCCTCTCCTACCACTTCCCTATACCATCTATTCGATCTCGATTCCTCTATCCTCTTCTTCCTTTCCTTGCTCTGCTCCTCTAAATCCCTCCTCTCCAATTCCTCATATTCCATCCCTTCTTCTCCCCCCTCCTCAACCCCTCTTTCTCTGAGGAACTCCTTTCTCTCCTTCTCTCATTTCCCCACTACTTTCCCCCTCCCCAATCTCTCCCTCATCCCTCTCAAGCACCTCCCCGCAAACTCCCCCTTTCCCTTCCTCCAGCCTCCTCTCGTACCCCCACGCTCTCCTGCCTGCTCTCGTCCTCATCTTCACCCTGCCCGCCTCCTCCCTTATCATATATCCAGGCGTCATCCAGCTCACTCCCATTACCCACCTTATGTATCTTTCCTGCGTTGCCTCCACTGTCTTCCTTTCCTTCCACCCCCACACCTCTTCCCCATACTCCGCCACTGTCCACATCAACGTATCAAACAGCCATATCCTTCTTTCCCAATCCTTGCTCCATAACCTTTTTCCCAGACCCCAAACCTCTCTCATCGCCGCCGCCGCCCTCCTTCCTCTTTCCCTCACATTTTGTTCACATCCCCCCCCCCCCCTGCTCTACCCAGTATCCTAAGTACTTGACCTCTTTCACCTTCTTCAACTTCTTTCCCTCCCATCTCCAATCCACGGCCCTTTTCCTTCCTTCCCCCTTCCTAAATCTCACTATCTTTGTCTTCTCTGTATTTACCTCCCCTTTTTTTTCAGGTACTTTTCCAGCCTCGCCATCACCGCCCTCATCTCCCCCTCCTCCCTCGCCATCACCACAACGTCATCCGCATACGACGGTATGTACACTTTCTCACCTCCCACCTTAATCCCCCCCCACCCTCCTTTTCTCAGATACTTCTCCATACCCGCTATCAGTATGTTGAAAAGGATCGGGCTGAGCGGGCAACCCTGCCTCAGCCCTCTCGCCGTCCAAAATACCTCTCCTTGCTCTTCCCCCACTCTCACCTTACTCTTTGTTTCTTTCATTACCTCCTTCACTCTCTTTACCAGTCCTTCCCTAACCCCCCTCTCCCTCATCGCCTCTACCACCTTCCTTTTTCCAACCGAGTCAAATGCGGCTCTGAGGTCTAGGAACAGTGTGATCATTTTCCCTCCCTTCCTCCCTATCTCCCTATTTACTATATAATTTAACGCATAAATCTGATCCCTAGCCCCCATGCCTTTCCTAAAACCCGCCTGCGTGTCCCCTAGAATTCCCTTCCCTTCTACCTCTGTCCCTATCCTGTCTGCCAAAATCTTTGTGTAAATTCTGTACAGGGAGGGCATTATCGTGACCCCCCTGTACTCCTTAACTCTCTTCCCCTCTCCCTTCTTCACTATCGGCACTATCTCTCCCTCACACCATTCTTCTGGCCATCCCTCTCCATTCCATATCCTCCTACATATCTCCCCTCCCCATTCCCTTACCCTTTCCCCTCCGTACTTCCACACCTCGTTGGGTATCCCCTCCCCCCCTATGGCCTTTCCGTCCTTCAACCCTCCCATCACCCTGTTTATTTCCCCCCTATTCAATTCCTCCTCTTCGTCTTTCTCCCTCCCCTCTTCCTTTCCTCCACAGACTACCTTTCTTTCCACTCCTCCCAGCAATCCCATAAAGTGTGCTTTCCATTCCTCCCCCGTTATCCCTTCACATACCCCTTTCCTTCTTTTCCTATTCCTTCTAACTATCCCCCATACTTCCCCTTCCGTTCTCGCAGCCCCTGCCTCCCTCACTAGCCTCTCCCTTTCTTCCGTCTTTTTCCTGTCACATAGTTCCTTATATCTTCTTTTCCTCGCCCTATACTCCTCCCCCTCCCCTCCCCCCTCTCCATTCTTCCATTTCCTCAGTTCCTTTCTCAGTTCCTTTTTCGCCTCTCTGCATCTCTTATCCCACCATCCCTCCCTCCTTCTCCCTCCCCCTACCCCCTTCTTTTCCTCCTCCAAAGCCGCCTTTATCCTTTCCCCTAGCCCTCTCATCTCCACCCTTGTCGGTACTCTCCTCTCTCGTTCCCCTTCCCCTTCCCTTATCTTCCCTTTGAATTTCTCTCCCCCTTCTTCATCCCAGTTCCCTCTGTTCCTCCCCCCTTCCCCTCTTCCTTCCTTCCCCTCTTTCCAATTCCCCTTTTACCCATATTACTACTGGCTGGTGGTCCGAGTCCACCCTCTCCCCCACCTCCACCCTTCTCACCTTTTCCCTCGTCCTCCTGTCCCCCAGCACGTAGTCAATCACAGACCTCCCCCTTCCCCCTGTGTATGTATATTCGCCCTCTTCGTCCCCCTCCGTGCATCCATTCAGTGTCCCCCACCCCCTTTCCTCCACACACTCCACCAACATTCTTCCCTCCCTATTTATCTTCCCGTCCTTAGAGCTCCTTCCCTCCTGTTCTTTCTCCCCTTCTACCCATCCCCCTTCCCTTCCAGTCCTAGCATTGAAGTCCCCTATTATAATTGTTGTCCTCTCCCCCTCTTCCTCTTCCATGCTACCCCTCCTTCCCTCTATTTTGTTCTCTATATCTCCCCTTACATACACCCCTATCACTCTCCATTTCTCTCCCCCCACCCTCATCCTCCATTCCCATTTCCCCTCCTCCTCCCTCCCTCTCCTCCTCTTCAATTATTATCCCCTTTCTCGTCCCCCTTATCAATCCCCCGCATGCCCTCCCTTTTTTATTCCACCTCTTCGCAAACCTCGCTTCCCATTCATACTCTCTCGGCAGCCTCTCTTTTACCTTTTCCCATCCTTTCTCCTCCACCCATGTCTGTACCCATAATACTACATCCCATTCTTTCATCCCCTCCCAAAACTCCCTATCTTTGTTCCCTATCCCCGCCACATTCCAGAATGCCAATTTCCACCCCCCTCCCCTTCGTCTCCCCTTCTGTCTTCTTCCTCTCCTCCCCCTTCCCCGCCTAGCATCCATCCCTTTCCCTGCCCTCCCTTCCCTTCCCCCTCCCCTCCATTCCTCCTCTCCATCAGTCTCTGTTCATCCTCATCCCACCTCCACCATTTTCCCTCTATCCTCACCTTCCCATAGCCCACCCAAACGTTCTTCCCTTTGCTCCTCTCTTCTCTCGCTATCTCCTCAATCCTCCACCTCATCTTTCTCTCCCTCCTCGTTAAATCGTCGTTTATCCTTATATCCTTGTCCTTTATTTTTCTCCTTCCCAACATCACCTCCTTCTTTTTCTCCCTGTCGTTCAGATCTACTATTACCGCTCCCCCCTCTCCTTCCCTCAGTCCTCTCCCAATTTCCCTCATTCCCTGTATATTCATCTCCACCCCCATTTCCCCTAACAATCCCTCTATCTCCTCCCTCCTCTCCTACCCCTTTTTCTTCAGCCCTCTTATCATTACATTATTCCTTCTTTCCTCTCTCTCCTTTCTTTCCTCCCTCCATTCCATTCCCTTTACTTTCCTCATTATCTCTTCCACCTTGTTCCTCCCTTCGTTCCCTCCCCCTTCCTCCGCCTCTTTCCTCTTTGTCCCCTCCAGTTCCTCTATCCTTTTCTCCATTCCCACTCCTCCTCCTCTCCTTCTTTCTTCCCTGCTCCTTTCCCCGGCGACCTCTGCAGCCTTTTTGAGGGCTTAAAAATCGCCTCCACTCCCTTTCTTTCTTCCCCCTTCATTTCTCCCGGGCTCTCCCTTTTCCTTTTCGCTGCCTCTTCCCATGCCGCGTCACCCCGCCCTCTTTCGGTTCCGTCCGCCATTCCCTCCTCTCTACTTTACCGACCCCAGCCACTCTCCCTCTTCCACTAGATGTCACTCTTTCCTCTTCCTCTCACCACCTTCCCGCCTTCCTGCCACGTTCTTCCCTAACCTCTACCCTAACCCACACCTTCTCCCTTCCCTTTCTTCACTTCTACACTCCCGTCTTCGCCACCCACACTCCCCCTCCTCCCTCTTCCCTTCCTTTACCCTCCTACACCTTCTTACACCCACCTTCTTCCTAATTCTCCACTATTCTCACTTTTTCGCCCGCTCAACCACTCTCCACCGCTCTCTCTTTCACTCCGGAAACGGAAGTCCACCTTATTGCAATGTTTAAAGCAATTTAAACATATAATCGAATGTAAAAAAACGGATACTGTTGCGTACTCAGCCTTTCTCAGAGTCCTGTATATGGCTGTCCGAAGATTCTAGCATATACTTGCGTTGCGCCGCGGAATTTCGGATATCTATCTATAACTTGTTTTGCTGACCATATAAGGTTTTCTTCGCCACATTCGGCACGTGCAGTCGCTCACCCCTTTGTTTTGCGCCGTCTTTATCTCTGCCTCCCCTTGTCGGCGGTTGGGAGGCGCGTGCACCACGTGATGAGGCCCATACCTGTGATTGGCCGGACGCGCCTCCCACCGCTCGGGTTTCTGTCACGTGAGCTCGCTCTCGAGGACCGACTGCGCGCTTGGCAGTGAGTCCACATGTGTCTTGAGTGTACGGATAAAAGTGTCTACAAGTTGGCATAAAGTGTTGCTTTCGTTCTACGTTCTGTCTTGCGCTTCCTCGCTTCTTTCTCTGCTACCTCTGTGCGCTTGCTCGCACGCTTCTGGTCTTCCTTATGCGCTTGCTCGCATCCTTTCTTCTAGAGTTCTCTTTCTACGTTTCTCTTGTGCTTGCTCGCTTCTTTCTCTGCTACCTCTGTGCGCTTGCTCGTACGCTTGTGGTCTTCCTTTTGCGCTCGCTCGCATGCTCCTGGTATTCCTTCTGCGCTTGCTCGCAGGCTTCTGGTATTCCTTCTGCGCTTGCTCGCAGGCTTCTGGTATTCCTTCCGCGCTTGCTCGCATCTTTCTTCTAGACATCTATATTTTTATAATCTTTCTATGCGCTTGCTCGCATCTTTACCTTCCTCTAATCACGTTATCTCATTCGCGACTATTCGTACAACCGCACCCGCGGCATAACTATCAACCAGTTCTCGACAACGACTACCATTCTATCGACGAACTAACAGATGCGAGTACCATCAACCAAAAAAAATGCAGCGTGGGATGAGGTGACGGCGAATTTTAACAGATCTAGTACTGTTAATTACGAGGTAAGACACTGTTTTTATTTTTATCGAAAGGGTATAGCAGGATAAAATGGGGAACAGTGCCGTTGAACAGATATTGCTTCGCAAAGCACCGTTCGATAGCATACCAAAAAAAAACATTGTATAGTAGTAGCTACGGGGTAAATTCAAAATATCGGTTTTTCCCACATTTTTTCCTATTTAGAGAGATGCAAAACTTCTGAAAAAAAAACACAAAAAAATGACGAAAAATGCAGATTTCGGATTAAAGTTTTCGAGGAACTAGATTTTCCTTTTTATAGTACTTAGATGCGGGCATTCGAGTACGTATGCCATCTTTGCTATAACGTGAAATGTGCAATATATATTTTGTCCGTATCTATCATAAACGACACATCTATTCCGGTCACAAAATATTGAAAACTATCCGTAGTAATGTTATGCCGTGGAAGGGTGGTGAGGATTCTCGAACACAACACTTATTCTTCTTCGAGCACAACTTCGGTTTATTTTAGATAGGCGTACAAAAGATTCCCGGCAAGAGTTAGATCGAAGTTACTGCCAAGAGGCGCGATCAAAAAGTGACCACCCGGGTGTCGCCAAGCGTCGCCGTTGACGCGGTCGCACGCGTGAGATAGCAAGATGAGCATTCTAAGAAGCGCTATCCGGTTCGCTACCGGGAACGCAGGATCTCTGTCAGCAGGATCCAGCATCACGCCATAACAGTAAGTACTAAAATATTTTTAAATGAATATCGTTTATAGCCGTGTGACAAATAATAAAAAAAAAATTATCCAATGAAAAATAATCGGACTATTGCTGGGCGCGAACCTACGTGAAAATAATCTCCAGCGGTACCGCAGTCAGACACCTTATTACTACGTTAGCGGTGATGCTGAAAGATTGTTTAATATTTGTACAGATAACGACTTACAGTTTTCAGTTATTTGAAATAACCCGCATCTAACTACTGTAAAAAGGAAAATCTAGTCGCTCGAAAACTTCAACCCGAAATCTGCATTTTTCGTCATTTTTTTGTTGTGTTTTAATACTGTTATGAACATTACAGAGGACGTCACTTCAAGTAAAAAGATTATGGAAGAATATGAAGCACAGGCAACGAGATGCTCTCACCAAGGAAAGGCGAAAAAGATTTGCCACTGGTGGAGGACTCGAGGAGCCACCAGTGGAAATCGATGCAGAAATTGCTGCCCTGGCCCCAGATTTGATGACAGCGTTACCCACCCAATTTTCTTCCAATGTAATTGAAGAAGAAGATGAAAGTAAGTATTTATTTGTCGTTAGAAAATAGTTGTCAATTTGGTTTTATTGAGATATTGTATTCAGCTGCATGAATTACAGGTGAACAACCAGCAGTAACAAAGGACCCAATGACCGTCTGCCTGGATGATATTGATTGGTATGGGGAACATACATGGTTTATGCCCTCAACTTCCACAGGTACGTAATATTGAAATATATTATAGTCTTGCACTTAAGAAACGTGTAAAGAATATTTAAATATCTTTCATCTTTTACATAAATTACAGCCAATGTCTGTCCTCGAGAGGAAATGGCGGTGGAAGGACATCCAGGCAGACGGGTTTCAACGGCCAACAAATCGACATCCACAAGTTCCACAGGTATGTCATATAAGGGTCGTATTCACAGTCGTCACTTACGCACAGTCTCAGCATATCTGACCGAAAAACTCCATCGGAGCTGGCGAGGTGGGGGAAACCTCGGCAAGTGTTTAACATGCTGAGGCTTCCCCCACCCCGCCAGCTCCGATGGAGTTTTCGGGCCAGATATGCTGACACTGCTTACGCATTTGCGCCAGTTAGAAATAGAAAAAAGTATAATCAAGCAATGACTGATTTTATTAGTATTTTTAGCATTTTGTAGTATGTATTCAAACTCATTTACCAACGTAATAATAGTCGTCGCGGATTGTAAAAAAAAAAATTATTTTGTATTTAGAAATGGTTTCACATTTTTTACACTGGAATGCTCTGTTTTAGGCACAATAATTTTGCGCAGAGTCTTTTCGATACACAATGAAATCGTTGTTTTCTTACGCCGAATGGTCGTTATACGATTTGTTTCGTCCTTCCGCGAATAGAATCGTACCTTTAAATAATAGAGAATTATATGATTACAGACAGTGTGGAGAGTTTCATGGGGACCCCAAAGGAGACGCTCGAGGAGGTCCAAATTTTACGAGTGAGACAACAAATAGCTCTCGAACAGCGTATAGCGGATTTGCAGGAGAAACATTTGAAACTGCAAATCCAATTAGCCTCCATCCAGGTTCAAATAGCAACTGCGCAGCTGCGCAAAGACGCGTGATCCTGAGTAATTTTTGGTAAGGCTTTGTCTTAGCGGGCACGAATTTTTGTGTTTTTTTTTCTTTCTTTTGATAGAGCATCGAAAGGTGAGAAGATATTCCCTCTGACGTTTTTGCCGGAAATCATTCCTTCAAAAGTTATGAGCGTTTTTTGCGAAGTAGCGTTTGTCGCCGTATTTTCCAGCAGGTACATTATTTTGCGCCTCGCGATGTTAGAGATGAAGGTGTTAGTCGATTTGTTGTTTGTTTTGATTCTGGCAACCTCTGAGCCTTCTGTGTCATTGGTCAGGCTCTCGTTTTGACTCCCCCGAACTGAACATTTGATTTTTGCTTATTGCAGAAACAATCCCAACATCAAAAGTACAGGCGTCAAAGTACTCTGCGTCATATGCGCTTCAATTCAAGTGCAACGCTTGGCACGCCTTCGGCGCGCATGAACATATAGCAATCCCCTCATTGCAGAAACGATTCTAACATTAAAAGTACAGGTGTCAAAGTACTCTGCGTCATATGCGCTTGAATTCAAGCGAAACGTTTGGTTTTACAAGTTAATTTCATTTATACTTGACGATTTGTGGTGTTTTATGGTGTTTTATGTTGACAATATAGCTTGCGAAACGCACGAAAGTGACGACTGCCCGGAATTTGAAACTGGCGGGCAATGTGAACTGTGAGCCACGCCAGGGGGACATGCGACCGAGCGGAAAGCAGGAGCCCGTCGCAGGAGTCCAACCCCCCCCCCCCCCCCCCCCCCGCCAACCCAAACGATCGTTGTAAGTGTAAGCTAACGCAAGGCGTACTCATGCAAGATATAAATAAAAAGCATCTAAAGGAATCGCGGTGGGGCTGTACATTTATTTATCAAAGATAAAGGAAATTCCAACATTTTATGTATGAAAATAAATTTATTTACATATATATACGAAGTGTTTTTCCAAAAATTGCTTTTGTAGGGGGTTTCGTGTGGAATGTGCGCAGTGGAAATAAAGGAGTTGGGTTCTAAGGAACAGAAGGAATATATTTTCTCATTAAGTACATGGATGATGATTACAGACAGGTATCAGGTCGTTCTTTGTCAACTCGCTCCGCTAACAACGAACTACTGACAACTGCGTTTTACAAGGGCGAGGGACTCCATTGGGTATCTGGTTATTTCCAAACCATACCTCCCAATAGAAGTTAAGAATTTCGCAGTAGTTCACCCGTGTTTCCATACTCGAATAGGTGGTCGTCTTTCACAGTCGTCCTCTGCTATTCGGCCATGGATATTAAGCAATCCTACTTCGTTCTCTTTCCCACTGTAAGTGTAAGGCTGTAAGGGACAAGCGTGAGACAATGTAAACCACTGATCTATATACAATGGATTCATATACAAATCATTGGACTCGCGACGTGCACATTATACCCAATAACGCACGTTTAAAATGAATTATTTATATGAAATTAAAGTAATAGTGTAACATAAAATAGTGTATATATATATATATATATATATATGTAACACGGTACTTTTTATTATATTTGAAGGATTATATTAAAGTAAATTCATAATAACACTGTGTAACCGTACAGCCGTATAGGCTTAGAAGAACACGAATATACACACAGTGGTGGAGGTGCCCCCACCACTGGCCAGGTGAACGACCCCAAGCGAACACCGGCCGGTAGGGTGCGCAAAGAGGGAAGAAACCTCCCGTGAGAACTTCCACCACCTCACCGATATAAAAACCCCCTAAAATTAGCAATCGGGGCTTGTGTGCCTGATTAGCCTCGTGTCGTAGCACGGTTAATCATCCGTCTAGCGAAGTACCGGAGACTTACTCTCCAGCGCGTGCCATAAGCGCACCTCCTTCTGAGGAATTGCATTTCCGTCTAAGAGAAGTAGAGTAGAAGCACACGACGACCCCGCCTCCGCTCACGCACCGGCCGTGGAGACGTACATGTTGCAGAAAACTCCGCGGTATCTGCGACGAGGACGTAGAAAGAACGATAGCACAGACGACCTCCGCCTCCGCTCACGCACCGGCCGTGGAAACTTGTCAAGTTGCTAGAGTTCAGACTTCAGAAAAGCGTTATTATTATTTGGGAAACGACCTGCGCCGAATCTCCTCCGCCCACGTTCCGGCTGAGACATCGTGTGCATTCCGGTCTTAAAACGCTGCAGGGAACTGAAGCCCTGCAGTAGCCCACATCGAGGTATCCTTGCGAACATACTGTTATGCCGTGAGTGAAGAATCTCTGTTATTCTTCACTACGTTCTGACTCTTAGTCCACTGGCTTCGGACTAAGTTAGGTTTAATTAAAGATAGGTTTGAAGAAGATGGTTTTTATTTCACACTGGCACTTTACTCGACAGAATTTTACTATACGACTAACTATTCTAGGTGGTAACATTCCTTAATATAGGTCCTCAAATTTGGAAAAAGAAGGGATAATGAATCAGGGTATGCACTGGCAGAATAACAAGTTAAAAGGTCGGAAAAGGATAAGGATGACGCGGACGTATGAGTTTTAGGGAGAACAGAGTCCAGTATGTACAGTGTACACGTACAGTCATAGGGCTCTTGACTGACCTGTGATAAGGGCAGGGCATAACAATACGAAAGCGCATCGACGTGCAATCGATTGCGAGCGGTTAAAATAACACGAACAACTGTACGTTTGACATCTATAGAATATACGAATTGTCACCGCTCAAATCATAACACAAGGTTCATTGCCCGTACGACCCTTTCACCCGCTTCCCCGGCGCGGAGCCCAAAAGCGCTCCGCACACACACACGAGATCACGGTGGTGGCACGTGACACCACCACCGATGTGCCGACACACCAACGCGAGCAGCCGGACAATACGCGAAAAACAAAACATCGCGCAACCTCCGAAATCACGACAAAAGACGTCGGAAATAGATCACGGATTAAGACGAATATAAGATCGTGTTGGGGAAATGTATGGGAAAATGAGTGGGAAGGAAAATTTAGGAGCGGAGAGGGGAAGGGTGCGGAAATGAATAGATCATCTGGTCGTGAGGTTATAAAATACACGTGTTCGCGTGTTGCGTTCGCTAGTGCCGATTTATTGTAAGTAAACCGGTGCAGCTCGTCAGTGTTATAAATGTTTGCTTTGTGTTGATTCGGACACAATTGTCTTAATTAATGCCGCCCGGTGTATAGTGTAATTGCGCGGTCGTGGATGCACGTGGTAAAAGTACGGCCACGTGCAGTGCCTGATAAAACTTGTTGATGTACCTTAAATATTTCACGCTACGGTGGTCGGCGTATCGCTTGCTATACACGGCAGCGTTTCTCGTGTTGATCGGGCTGAATAGAATATAGATGAGAGGCTGAAATGCGGCACACTGATAATTTCTGTGATCGGATTTAAAGATCTGACTCGCGCTACAGAGAGACGTGGTAGAAGAGGTCATTTTTGGCGGGACGGCGCATAGCGCCGCCAGCGTTTCGCGCAGTCCACGCATTTCAACTTCTCACCGGTACGCGAACCGGCGCTCGCGAATCGAGTTCGGGAGGTGCTGCCGCCAGGTGGTCGTCGGCGACAGGATGCGCTGTCGGCGAGCGGATTTCCCAAACAGATCGAATCACGCATACCTCGCGACAAAAATTAGGTACGGTCACAGGCTAGATCAGCACAGATAGAAGAAATGGACAATGAAGGAGAGCAAGCGGCGGCTAATCATAGCCAAATTTATGCAAGCACGTTACAAGCCGCGCTTAGCGAGACGGTCGAGCACTTGTGCGGGGAAGACCAAAGGACATTGCCCCCGGGTGACGACGACAACACAGAACAAGAACAGGAGATAAGACAAGGACGGACACAACTCGAAAGAATGCTCGAGGAGATTCTCAAACATGTCGAGGAACAAAATACCAGAATAGAGAAGTTAGAAAAAAGATGGGAGGCACAAACGAATGCGAATATTCAAGAATTGAGAAATGAAATAACGGAAAAATTTATCGTGCATAAGCACAATGTCAATGGCGTCATAGAAGACTGGAAATTACAAATGGAAGACGAAATCGAGAGCGTGGCGGTAAAAGGGCAAGAGTTTCAAGAAGAAATCCAAACAAGATATCGCGAACTCAAAGCCACGGTAAGAAGGATGAATTGCCGAGGGACGGTAGAAGAAGAGTACCCAGCACCAAGACAACCACGACAATCGGAGGAACAAACACGCAACATGTCCAGAAGAGAAACCTCGCTCCCACCGATAGAGCGAGATCGATCAAGAATGGCACGACCACCGCTCAATACATCAAGGCACAGCCGGAAGACAACACCACAGGATAGATACGCAGGGGAAGCAGTACCACCGATAACCCGCATGGGCACGGCAATGACGACAACTAGCGCACGTCCTTTTGTAGTGAAACCCCAGTTGCCGACTTTCGAGGGGAGAACAGGCGAAAAACCTCCGAAATTTATCAGAGAGCACGTAACCTTTCTCAATGCAGCGGCCGTCCCCGACGAGGAACTAAAGTTCATTATTACTCAGGCGTTAAAAAACACCGCCAGCGAATGGTGGGACCTGGTGGCCGACGAGATCGAGGACTGGAATCATTTCCGACGTACATTCCTCAAACGATTTTGGGGACCAGCCGTACAGCGCGAAGTACGGGAGAATTTAAACAGAGGAGCATACCGCCCGGAGAGCGGGATATCGCTTGTCAATTACGCAATGCGCCTGGTGGGTGTAGCACGGGACCTTGTTCCAAGACAACCTGACGAGGAGATCGTGCTTACCGCTGCCAGGTACTTCTCTCGAGCAGTCGACGACTGCATTGTCGAACAAAACATCCGCACCGTTGATGGACTGTTATCACTGCTCGAAAGATTCGACACGGGTGGAACCGTGAACCGAGGAAAGGACTATCACCGGGGCCACGAATCCGGAAAGTACGGATGGGAAGGACCGCAGGAGACAGGACAGCGACATGGATAATACAGATAGCAGGCACACCAGACATAGGACGGTCAGAACAGGTTTCAGCACCGACAGGCGGACCGGACCGGTAAACACAGAAATTGGCAACCAAGAGGCGGCGCTGCCCATCAGAGAGGAGACACCACCCGATATGAGGAAAACCAAAGGCCAAGCAACCAAGCGCCACGAGCCCCAATCAGTCAAATAAGGGCAATTCAGGTGGAGGAAGAACAAGGTCGATTTCGCGGCAGAACGTCCAGGACCACCTCCCGTCCAGACGTGCAGAGGTCCAGTAGAACAAGCGGGGGTGACGATATACGAAGAATTGGCACCATCTTCTGTAACACCAGGGAAGAGCTCCTTAAGGAGGAACCACATAGCAAGTTGGGAAGAAGCAAAGAGAAGAGCCCGAGCCTCAACTTAACGATCGAAACAATTCCCGTGGAAGCACTGGTCGAAACCGGCAGCACAATTACAGCCGTGTCGGAAGACTGGCACGCCCGGAACGCACAGAAGTTGTCGGCTTGCCCTATCTTGCCAATTCCAGCAACGTGTGTGACAGGGGCAACCGGCAATCGAGCCACCAAGGTGAATCGTCAGTTTTGGGCAAGGGTTGGCGCACAGGAAATCCTAAGAGAATTGACTATCATCATAGTAACTGGATTAATTTGTGATTGCATCCTGGGCATCGATGGGCTCCGGGAATTCGAGGCAATCATCGACACGAAAAGGGAGCTAATCACCCTCCAAGCTGGAGACTGCCCGCGTTCCTTGCGCTTCAACCAAGTACCGGTGGCGGCACAGGAAGAAGTATGCACAATCACAAGAACGGTGAAAACGGAAACAACGAATAACGAATCATGGATGGAGATGGACGCAGGGACACCACAACAAAAACGGAGAATGCGGGAGGTCATTGAAGGATTCCCCGGCGTCTGGCGAAGCGGAATTGGGCGCATCTCCAGCTACGAGCATAAACTTAAGGTCTCGGAAGACACGCCATATTTCCTACGAACATATCCTATCCCCATAAAATATCAAGCAGCGACGGATCGGGAAATCGAAAGGATGGTAAAACACGGCATCATTCGGGCCAGCAAGAACCAATATATCAACCCATTGGTGCCAGTCATGAAAAAGGACGGATCGGTACGACTCTATCTCGACGCACGTCATATTAACACAACACTCGAAGCGGATCATGAAATGTCCGAATCGACGGACGCAATCTTTGCGCGAATGAAGGGAATCCGATTCGTGACGAGCCTAGATCTAAACAGCAGCTTCTGGCAGGTACCGTTAACAGAAGATTCAAAGAAATACACAGCCTTCCTCTATCGAGGAATTTGTTATGAGTATGAGGTGACTCCTTTTGGACTAAAATCGAGTAGCGCGGCATTGGTAGGAGCCCTACGCATCATCCTCCAGGGCATGGAGGAATACGTAATTCATTTTATTGACGACTTCCTGGGCGTATCAAATACATACGAGGAACATGTGGCACATGTGACAGCCGTGCTGCGACGCCTGGAGGAACACAACCTCACACTCGACCTCGCGAAGTGTCGATTCCTGCAGAAGGAGGTGAAATTCCTCGGTCATATATTATCATCCGAAGGCCTACGGCAGGACCCGGCAAAGGTACAAGAGATCCAACACAGCGAAACGTCAAACAGGTGCGAGTATTCTTAGGCCTCGTGAATTACTATGGCAAATTTACTGACAAACACGCAGGAATGGCAGATCCTCTCCTCAGCCTGTTGAGAATGGACAGCAAGTGGTGCTGGAAGGAAGAAACACAACAAGCCTTCGAAAAGATCAAGGAGATCTTTTGCCAGGAGGTGGTGTTAAAAATTGCCGATACGAGCGAAGAATACTACCTCACAACGGACGCTAGCGATACTGCATTGGGAGCGGTGATTGAGCAGACGGACGACGAGGGAATACGAAGACCGATTATGTTGCAAGCCGAGCTCTGAAGGGGCCAGGAATAAACTACTTCACCACAGAAAAGGAACCCCTCGCGATGGTCTGGGCGCTGGCAAAATTTAGACAGTTCCTGTATGGAGCGCATATTGTGTTGCGCACTGACCATAAGGCCCTTACATTCCTGCTCCGCAGTAAGCTGCAAAATCAACGATTGACTCAATGGGTGCTGGCCATACAAGACTACAACATCAGCTTCCAGCATCTCCCAGGAAAAGAAATCGTACTCGCGGACACATTGTGTCGCGCGCTGAGTCAAGCAGGAAGTAAGGAAAGGGAACGACCGGTGCAAATCCTTCTAAATTTGGCACGAGGTGTGTCCGAAGAAATAAAAGCTGCGCTCTGTAACATAGGATTCGAACAGGATCAGGACCCAGAATTGTGGAAAATCAAAGATGCCTTGACGGACAGACGCCACACCGGGACAGGGAAATATATGACTGCCAGCGGAGTTTTGTACCAAGCACAGATCGACGGCAAATTAAGACCCGTAATCCCAGCACATCTGCGGGAAAAGATCATTCATGAGGTGCATGAGCTGTATGCACACCCGGGCAGTGATAAAACAATTGCATTGATCTCTGCGGATTATTACATGCCCCATCTGGCACGCACGGTCCAGCGACGTTTGGCAGAATGCGACACGTGCCAACGGGTGAAAGCATCGACGCATGCACATCATGTGGACATGGGCAAAATAATACCGAAGAGACTATTGCAGATCCTCTCCGTAGACTACTATGGACCGCTGCCCGCTTCTCGTGGAGGAGTTCGCTACATTTTAGCGGTAGAGGACGTATTCTCAAAGTTTGTAAAACTTTACCCAGTAAAAAGGGCAACATCACAAATCACCGTCAAACGCATTTTTTCGGACTTCATCCCAAAGTACAGGAAGCCGGGGAAAATTATTACGGACCATGGGACGCAATTCACGTCCAGGAATTGGGTAAATACGTTAAGGGACGAGGGAATAGCACACTCGTTATCATCCATACGACATCCAGAGAGTAACCCGGCGGAGCGAGTAAATCTGGAGATTGGTCGTATTTTTCGCACCACGGCAGCCGACTCACATACCGCATGGGCAACCTGGATCGAGTTAATTGAGGTATGTTGCAATGAAACAATGCACGAGAGTACCGGCTACACGGTCACCGAATTGTTCCTCCGCAAATGACCGGAACGACCATGGAAGGAGTGGCTGCAACTGGAACCACGAGAAGACGACATCAATGGTGAAGAACACGCGTGACACGTCGAGCTCGCATTCAAACGCTTGGATAAAAGGGCTCCAGAGTGACAACGACAAGCGAATGAAGGAAAAAAAAAATCCATTACGAGGTCGGTGTTGCGAGGCAACTCTCAATGCATCAGCAAATTTCCAAATCTCTCGAAACAACCTAATTTACACAAAGGCATGTCAATCGTAACTCAAATTATCCAACACCGTGTAGAGAAAACGCACTGGCCGCACCTCTTCATAATATTAGTGAAACGGTGACGAATCGTCCTCAATAGATGTACAGGTCAAGTCACGTTGGTGTTTCAAAGGCGACATATTCATTACGATCATATCGATCATATCGATAATATTTGTTTGATCGAGCGTTAGCAACGAAGCCGGCGTTGCTAAGAAGAAGCTACAAGATTCTGGATACT
The DNA here is from genome assembly GCA_963942575.1 of Priocnemis perturbator. NCBI lineage: Eukaryota > Metazoa > Arthropoda > Insecta > Hymenoptera > Pompilidae > Priocnemis > Priocnemis perturbator. Next base: position 1,505,054 of record OZ012649.1, on the reverse strand, counting down.
TCAGATCACACTTACGAGTCGTATCGAGAACACGCAATAAACTGATATCAATATCCAATAACATCTCCATCATTGTTAACGATCCAAGCAAAGTAAATTGCGCTTGGAAGCGACGACAGAGAAAGGGAGCAACTCCTGTGAGTTGCATCAGTCGGGGATTGGGTACTAATACGATCCAACCCAGTATCCAATGCAGCAGACAGGGAAATTGCAAACTTCTTCCACCTGTACGAGGGACCATACGAGATCGTGCGAAGGAAGGGACTCGCCACCTTCGTACTAGCGGAAAGGGGAAGCACGAAAGAAAAAGGATCATACCACGTGTTTTCGCCGAGATGTGACAAGACCAACAAACGAAATGCAAAAACAGTCACCTTCAGGCGGGATACGACCCGCGGACGAGACGGACACTCGGCGTGAGAAAACCAGAACCGATCAAGTGCTGAACCGTGACACATCGACGCGACAATGACCGAAGTGAGAAGCGTGGCAACCCAGAGCTATGCGACGTGGGCAATGGTGTCTCCCGCCACACAAACAGGAGTCGACTTCCGGTATCAGCCAACAGCACCATTGCAGTTACCAGTAATAACGCCCTGGAAATGGAAGGAAGCAACGGAAGGCGAGTACCGCCAGAGCAGGGAGACACAAACGACGTCGCGCTGTGTGGAGACGAGGACCCAAACACCCCGGGAATGGCTAACTGCGCCTCCAACCCCAGTAGACGGACATCAGGAAGCACCGAAGCAAGGCCCTGACGGACGACCAGTGCACCGGGTGAAGCCGTACGCGCCTCCGACGACGCGAGCCAAAACCCAGAATCATTTCAAATTATCTACTGGTGCCACCCCCACTCACCCAGGTGCAGAGACGGCAACTCCGACGGGAAGGACGACTGGTGTCCAGGATGCCGAACAACTCGGACGTTCCAGTGGACATCCCGGTGCTAGATTGGCAGAACCCCTGTAACCGTATTTCTAAGCTGCTACATCCGTGCATACATGACTGTGCACCGCGCGTATACCACTAGAACTAGATCGAGCCCCCAATAGAGGGAGATCTTTTGCGCGCGCCGCAGTGGTTACATCGATAGAGGGACACCCCCTCTCGCATGTGTAATTACTCCACCGCGGGTATAGAAACCCCGAATTCGCGACGATCAAGTGTCTCATCTTGAGTTAGAGGCCTAGCCATCCTCATTGCGCAAGAACGAGACCCAACGTAAATTCAGTAGTCGTAGGCTAGTTCCCATCACCGAGCATATAGTTCGGATAAACCGCCACGCCGCCGAGTTTGATCGAACCAAGCTCACCGACGACGGCTTGCGGACGCTAATGCTCTTGCGGTCCTTCTGTTACTCTAAGGACAACGAGGAACTCAAGAAGTTGGCCCTGCGTATGGTGGAAAAGAACCAGAACGCCTCGCTAAAGGACATCGTCGCCGAACTGGAAGCCCATCTAAACGTATCTTCCAGCCTAAAAACACTAGAAAATCCTGTGAAAATCGCACCGCTCTCCAGTTGCAGTGCAGTGAAGTGGAAACGGGATAATTTCGCGTCGCGAAATAACGAGAGGCGCCCACCCGCATCGGATATTAAGTGCAACGGGTGCGGTGGCGCTCATCCGCGCGTAAAGTGTACGTTTCGCGACGCGGTGTGCCGCTCGTGCAATAAAAAAGGACACATCGCTTCCGTGTGCCACTCCGCGCCGAAAGACTCCAAGACCGTCGGTAAAAACGGCAGCATTGTGTCGCAAGCGATTTCCGCGGCCGGTAAACGTCGCCGGCGCTACATTACTATCACTATCGGTAACAAATCGCTCAGCTTACAATATGACACGGGTTCCGACGTTACCGTTATCGGCAAGGACGAGTGGACGCGCCTCGGGTCGCCAAGACTCGTGTCCGGCCAAATCGTTGAGCGCGCCGGCGGCAGCGAACTTCGTCTTATAGGAAGGTTTCGCTGTACCGTACACGCTGACGACAGCAGCGGTGAAGTCGACATCGACGTCGCAAGCCGCAACGGCCTAAATCTTCTCGGTCTCAATGCCATCGAGGCCCTCGGCCTGTGGCCTGCACTGATAAAACCGTCGGGAGACGTCAATGTGGTGTCTACAATTTGACAACGAACCAGCGAGGGCGCCGTCGGGTCGCACAGTATGGCGGACGTTCCGCAGGACCATCCCAGACCCTCCGAATTACCCTGCGCGGACAGGAGTTCCTGCCAGGCCACAAACGCGTATCTTCCCGAGATGCGCGAAAGTTTTCCGGCATTATTTTCCGGTGAATTCGGACTATGCCGCGACTTCAAGGCAAAGTTCAGCCTGAAGCCCGACACGCTTTCGGAACAGAGACCGTGCCGTCAAATCCCCTTCGCCATGGAAGAACCACTCGAGGAGGAACTACAGCGCCTCGAACAAAGTGGAATAATACAACGCGTGGAATCGTCGGATTGGGCGTCGCCCATCGTCATCGTGAAAAAGCACAACGGCAAAATCCGACACTGCGCGGATTTCTCCACGGGTGTAAACGGCGCTCTCCTCGACAATCGGCACCCTTTGCCTAGCGTCGACAATATTCTGGCCAGGCTCAATGGAAGCGCTTATTTCAGCATCCTGGATCTGAGTGATGCCTTCTTCCAAATAGAAGTGGCGGAGGAACATCGCGACATTACGACGATTTCCACACCTAAGGGCCTCTTCCGGTTCAAACGCTTGCCGTTCGGAATCAAGACGGCTCCCGCCACCTTCCAACAGGCGATGGATCGCACCCTTTCGGGTCTTCAGGGTACGTACGCTTATATTGATGACGTGATAATCTCTGGCTCCAATCGTCAGGAACATGACCTCCGCCTTCGCGAGGCGCTCCAGCGGCTGCAGGAGAGGGGCTGGCAGCTCAGCCCGGAGAAATGTGCCTTCGGACTGAAGGAGATTAAATACCTGGGATTCATCGTAAACGCCTCTGGTATTTCGGTGGACCCACACGCCACCCACGCCATCGCCACGATGCCCACGCCGTTGACTGTGCCGGAGTTGCAGAGTTTCCTGGGTATGGTGAACCATTCCGGGAAATTCATCCCACATCTGCATGAACTCAAGCAGCCCCTGGAGCAGCTTACTCGTAAGAGCTGCCCATGGACTTGGAGTACGAACCACGATGACGCAGTGGAGCAGATCAAAAGGGTTATGCTGAGTCCACTCTTGTTGGAGCACTACGACCCCTCGAAGACACCAGTGGTGGCGGCCGACCCGTGCTCCACCGGCATCGGCGGAGTACTCCTGCAACGGATGCCGGACGGCAATGAACGCGCCGTCTACCATATTTCTCAGAGCCTCACGGACTCACAGCGCAACTACTCCCAGTTGGAGAAGGAGGCTCTCGCGCTGGTTACCGCGGTAGAGCGGTTTCACAAGTTCGTATGGGGCAGAAAATTCATTCTTCAGACGGATCACAAGCCGTTGGTCGCTCTGCTCCATACGGACAACACAAAGGGCCTCAAACCAACCACGGCGGCCCGACTGAAGCGCTGGGCTCTGCGACTCCTGGGATACGATTTTAACATCGAATACATCCCGACAAAGGAATTCGGGCAAACGGATGCCTTGTCGCGACTTATAGAAAAATTCCGCCAGGACAACGCAGAAGATCTACAGGTTGCTAGCGTCCAAACAGTGGAGTCAGATCTGCTTCAAATCCGGAACCTGTCGATCGACTACTTCGGCGGGGAATTGAGGCAAAATCTGAAAAACACCACCTCGGAAGATACACTTCTCAGTGCAGTCATCTTGGGAGTCTGCGACAACCACTGGGACTCGTCGGTAGACAAGGAAGCTCTGAAGCCTTTCAGGCAGCGCGCGGAAGACCTGAGTGTCGTTGACGGCACACTGTTGCTGGGTGACAGGGTCGTCATTCCCGAAGGACTTAGGCCCGCGATTCTCGCAGCCCTCCATAAGGGACACCCCGGCGTCAGAAGATCCAAGCAACTCGCCCGAGAGTTCGTCTACTGGCCAGGTATGTCAGTCGACATCGAGCGGCTCGTGTGCCCGTGCGACTCATGCGCGCTCGCACAGAAGTTGCCCAGGAAGGTACCATGGCCGACCCCATCCAAACCCATGGAACGCGTACACATTGATTACGCGGGGCACATCGAGGGGCAATATATGCTCATCTTCGTGGACGCATATTCGAAGTTCTTGGACATTGGTCTCACTAACACAATCTCGGCGAATCGTACAGTTGAGCTGTGCCGCGAGGTTTTTGCAAGGTACGGCCCACCGGACGTCCTCATCTCTGATCACGGGGTCCAATTCACGTCTCAGGCCTTCGAGACGTTCTGCAGGGAGATGCAGTGCACACACTTGATGTCAGCTGTCAACCACCCCCAGTCTAACGGCCAGGCAGAAAGGATGGTGGACACAGTCAAGAGGGCCATCTCAAAGGACCCTTCCAACTGGAGAAGAGCGCTGCACGAGTTCCTGTATAGCTACCGCTATACGCCCTGCGCAGCGACTCCGACCGGAGACTCGCCTGCAGAGCTATTTTTCGGTCGACGCATGAACTCGCCCTTCTCCAAGCTTCTCCCTACGCGCCGACAGGACGACGCTGCTTTGTCTCACTCTCCGGTGGGCATGGAGAACCAATTCGCCAGGCATCACGGGGCGCGACCAAGGCACCTCACGATTGGCGACCGGGTTGTTGTGCTCACCCAAAAAGACTGGCGCGAACAAGGTAACATCTGTAAAGTTATCTCCACTACACGCTACTCTGTCAAACTAGATAGAGGAAAAATCGTCGACCGCCATATCAACCATATCTGGCGTGGTGGTAACCAGGCGGTTGCGATCTCTCCGAGTCAGGACTCGACCGTGGACGACGAATGGACTCTCCTGACCCAGAGCTCGCCCGACGCTGTCGCCGACACGGCACCCACGCAGACTGAGGAACTTCCCCGAGCGGCCACGACTCCAAGCCCCCAACACGGGGATCTTGAGGAACGGGCAAACTTGCCGATCCCGGCTAGGCCGGTACGCACTCGAGTTGCACCACGACGCCTGGCGCTGGACCCAGCCGCCAAGTCCTACGCTGAGTGGTGACTCCTTGAAGAGGGAGATGTTGGGCGCGTCGCCTAGCGACCAGGCAAGCGGCGCAGCGCCACCGGCACCGGTGGACGCGCCGGACGAACCGGCAGTTCATGGTGGTCAGCGAATCTACGCCATACGCATTGTTGATCAGTCAGAATATATTGTTGTGAACGTAGTGAAATTGTATACCTTGCACCCGAATTCTACTCCTCTTCCCACTCGTATCGGGACCTAACAGTATCCCCCGCCGACTGGTCGTTGTCGTAGCAGAAGTACTCACAGGTACAATATAATTGTACACTTGCATAGACTCGTATAGATACTAGGTCACCTCAGAGGGAATATCTTGATAGACGCCGCGTTTTAGCGACTCATCGGTGAAAGCCCTCTGCCATTCCGATATTTGCACCTCACGCCAGGCTTTCCTGATTCGTAAGACAAGCGATAAACACCGTCGCGTTTTTGCTACAAAGGAACAGCTGTGTAAGGGTCCTCTAGCCGTAGTCTGCAGTTCCCAGATGTATAACACAAGCGCCTGTGTGTGCAATATCATTTTGTAAATACTCGGGACATACCTATAAATAGAACGCGTACACAACCTCGCGAACATCTCTGTGCCAGAGATCTTACATACACCGCCGAATAGCAATACGTGTGGTCTGTCACACGCATCGCACTACGCATACGATCGCGTATATACATTTACTGTACAACGGCATTGATCTCTCACTGAATATATATATTTTCTACCAGATACATACTAAACCCACTTATTACACTGCCTCTTGTCGCCTAGTGGTCGAATCCACGGGCATTATCACACGTGCCCACTTAATAGTCTGTGACAACTATCTAATACTTATTTTTGTTTTTTCTCGGCCATTGCCATAAGGATTCGCTACTCCTTCAGAGTGCTCATCCGCAATTGCCGAGAAATAGATTGTAACGAGTCACGGTTACACCCTTTAGGGTTATACCTGTCCGCAGCAGACCACCAGTCAGCCGAGGCACGGAGATGAACGTGTGGTGAGTGGCCCTGATCGTAGTGCTATCCCAGTGAACACCGTCAGTGGTCTCAGATTTGGCCCGTTTGCACCATTGGTGCTCGTCGGAGTGTGGATACACACAAGTGTGCGTGCCCTGTCCGTGAGAGCTGCGCGCGCCGTTTCTCGCCGAATCGCGCTCGGCGTGGAGAGAAGGACGGAACTATGCTGCGTCTCTTTTCCACGTCACGTACCGTGACGACACATAAGAAGGACAGAACTATGCTCCGTTCCCTTTCAACCAACATCGCGCGTTGCGTCTTTGTTCATCATGCAGTCGCGGCGTCGCGTCTTCGTTCCGCACACAGGCCGGTATAAGCTTCTGACAGTGGTGCCAGATTTCGCATAAGGCATCGCACGTACCATTGCGTTCTTTCAGCCGGAAGGCAAATCGGACACCACCGCCCTGAGCAGAGCGCAATCCAGAGAAAAGTGAATCGAGGAGAGTTTGGGATTGACTCGTCGTCGCTCGTCGACGCGTTCGATTTTTTTCGTAGGTTCGCGCCCAGCCATGTTTCAATTTTTTTTCACAGGAGAATTTTTCTTTTTTAATTATCCATCACACGGCAATAAACGATATTCATTTAAAATTATTTTAGTACTTACTACCGATAGTTTTTAATATTTGGTCAGCGGAATAGATGTGTCGTATTGGTTTATGATAGATATGGGCAAAATATATATGTCACGTTATGGCACAGATGGCTTATGTACTCGGATATGTACAGAATTATTTAACTTCTTTTGTTTAGCTGATACATACATGAACTTTATTGTAAGCATACGTATCTTTATTTGAAGAATACTTATTATCATTACTGTCGTACTCGTCGTCGCTCGTCGACGCGTTCGTGTTCGATAATACTGATCAATCTGTTATTGACGAGTATTCGATGAATCATCGGTGTTAGTATTTTTCTAAATTGGGTAATGGTTTGGATTAGGGGCCTCCTTCCCGATTTTGATGACCTTGAAATATGTTGTCAAGGGCAACATTCTGAACAACTTTTCCCTATACATGTATCCGTCGCTCTCCCTTCGTTTCGGATATATAAGCCTAAATATGTCCATTATTTGAAACTCGCGTATGAAAGATTTCAAGCTGTTTTGGAGTATGTTTTGGGTTGCGGGAGAGGGGCTGGTAGTACTAGCGGTGGAAAGTACATCGGTGACGCGCCTTCGGCGCGAAACTAATATATACATCTCTATTTCTGGGATAGAACGTTGCAATGAGAAGTACCTGTGCGTGGAAAGTACATCGGTGACGCGTCTTCGGCTCGAAACTGATATATATCATATTACCCCGATGTACTTTCCATGCACAGGTACTTCTCATTGCAAAGTTCTATCCCAGAAATAGGGATGTATATATTAGTGTCGCGCCGAAGGTGCGTCACCGATGTACTTTCCACCGCACTACGCTACGTTGTGGAATCATAAACATAAACATTCCGAGGTCGAGCCTACACCGAGCCCCTCTCCGCAACCCAAAACATACTCCAAAACAGCTTGAAATGTTTCATACGCGAGTTTCAAATATTGGAATTATTTAGGCTTTTATCTCCGAAACGAAGGGTGAGCGACGGCAACATGTGTAGGAAAAAGTTGTTCAGAATGTTGCCCTTGACAACATATTTCAAAGTCATAAAAATCGGGGAGGAGGCCCCTAATCCAAACATTTACCAAATATTACTTTTAAATGTATGTATACAGGGTGCTCGCGGATGTTACTAGCCAGCTTTGTTTCCTGGAAATGGTAGGTACCAGAAAAATAATTATAGAGCAAAGGGTACAATGGTATCGTAATGTTTATCTTCTGCGAGACTTCACTCTATTGAGAAGTGTAACCCGAACAATGCAAATGCGTATATACTTTGTTTTTATATAATCTAAGTAGTTTTGCGTGGTCTTCCACGCCACCCATGAGGTGCCACGACTAGCGCGTTCGGTTTTTTTTAACGTGGACTGCTGCCTGTAGCCCCATTATACCACATGTCATGCCCATTATTGCATGGTGGTGCCGAAGGTATATATATACATCTACTCTACTTAATGAAATGATTGGAAGCACAATATTTTTTAATATTTTTATTTATCCAAAGTAAAAAGTATTATTATATACATTGCCGCTCCCACGCCCGCCGCGACCACTAGGACACTAACCTGATAATTTTGAAATTGACCGAAACACGATGGCTTTCCCGCCAATTATGCATCAGTAGAATTCTGGAATCATGGGATAGTATTGACAAGTTTTTAAAACAATTACACACGAAGGAAAAGTCCGAAAAAGCTGCACAATTTGTAGCCGTGATGCAGAATCGTGATGTTAAAGCATACTTATTTTTTCTTAGATATATTTTACATTTTTTGAACTCCTTTACGCTATTTTCCCAAACTTTGGAAACTACAATTCATTTATTACAGCGTAAATCAATACATTTATTACAAATTGTATGTAAACACTTGTTAAAACCAGAGCTTTTAATACATTGGAACAGTAACGTAGGTTTTTCGGAAAAACATAATAAAAAATCTTTATATGAAATTGTATTGGGCATTGATTGTGATGAATATCTTAACAAATTAATAATAGAGGGGCACACCGATATAATTGAAAATATTCGAGAGAATTGTTTGCAATTTTATGTATGTGCCGCTCACGAAATTTCTACTAGATTACCAATCAATGATCAATTTTTATGTAAATTACAAGTTTTTGAACCCGCGACAGTTTTGCGCGATATTGACAGAGAAACTTCATTTCATGATGTTTGTTTTACCGCTGAAAATCTTGGCGGATTTGATAAATTTTCTTTACAAGAAGAATGTTTGCTTTGTTAGACGATTTTACAGAAACACAATAAGATTATCTTTCATTAAGCGAATTTGACGAAATGTGGGAAAAGAGCCTACAACGTAGTCGTCAATATCCCAATTTGAAATCTCATGTCAATGCGGTTCGATCGTTACCTAACTCTAATGCTGATTCAGAAAGAGTCTTTTCCTATTTACCAGACTTGAAAACGAAAAAAAGGAATAAACTGTCGTCCGTGAATATCAATGCTGCTTGTGACCTTTAATCAGCATTAAAAGCGGGAGGGGAAACAGCAATAACTATGACGGTTAATGACGAGCATGTCCAAATAAAAAAAAACCCAGACAACATGTAGTACATGTTGACGAAATGGCTGGTCCCTCCTCGTCTAATGTTATTCAATAAGTACATAAACAGTAACGTTTAATTTATGTTATGAATGTGCGGACATAAAGAATGTATGTGTGAATAATCGTATGTGGTATAATAGGGCTACAGGCGACGGTCCACGTTAAAAAAAACCGAACGCGCTAGTCGTGGCACCTCATGGGTGGCGTGGAAGACCACGCAAAACTTCGTGATATTTCAGGAACGTAAAACAATTTAATATTAGACCGTACTCAGATTATATAAAAACAAAGCATATACGCATTTGCATTGTTCGGGTTGCACTTCTCAATAGAGTGAAGTCTCGCAGAAGATGAACATTACGATACCATTGTACCCTTTGCTCTATAATTATTTTTCTAGTACCTTCCATTTCCAAGAAACAAAGCTGGCTAGTAACATCCGCGAGCACCCTGTATACATACATTTAAAAGTAATATTTAAAAGGTAGATTAATTATCTATAAATAAAATAGGATCTTTTTGCAGTAAAAAACAATTTAGAAAAATACTAACACCGATAATTCATCGAATACTCATCAATAACAGATTGATCAGTATTATCGAACACGAACGCGTCGACGAGCGACGACAAGTACGACAGTAATGTTAATAAGTATTCTTCGAACAAAAATACGTATGCTTACTGTTACGTCCTGCGTCCTCCACCCGCCCGCAAATTTTTGCTTTTCTGAATTATTCAAGAATTAACTAACCGATTGCTCTCGCAGCAGTCTGCTGCTCGTTCAATAGTTCTAAGATTTGTTATAACTCAACTGTAGGAATGTAGTGCGGTTCTCACGGACCCCCGTTAGCGATAAGACGCGCCGCGCGCGACAAGTAAAGGTTATCCACACCCGGCCGATAGCAGAGACGACGCGAGTAGCAAACGAGCGAAGCGTACGGGATATGGCGCCGCCGAGTTCTCGCGCCCGGCGACCGGATGACCGCCAAATAACGCTGTATGCCAGGAAAAGAATGTCGAAAAGATAAGACACGTTCGGCCGAGTCCTGGGAAAGGCATCTGTCGCGCCGGTCCCAAGATATAACGCTGATGCAGTGTCAGCATGGGAACGCCGCTCAGGAGCGTGGCGGCTATATAGGACAGTAGGAGACCTTTTTCGCGCACTTACTTGGACATTTCTGACTTCACTTCTGTCTGTCCAGTGCTTCGAGCTGCACCGTTGTTCGCGTATAAAGAATTCAAGTGCGGGTGCAAAGCGTAACACCCGACTTAGTATTTACCTTCGGTACCTTTCAAGTTAATCAAGTGTAACGAATATAATCAAGTCAAGTCGAGTCGAGTCAATAGAATCAAGTTAAGTCCAAGTGAATAACCAATGCGGTAGAATCGGTGCCATTGTTCCTGTATCTCGTCAGGCAATACCAGGTTTGTGTAACCAAGCAGTCTTTGTAATTCGGACCATTCTAGGCAACCAGCGTGGTGAAGCCTCTGAAATTCGACTAATTATAAGTGATCCGCGTGATCAAGCATTGTAATTCGGACCATTCTAGGCAACCATCGTGGTGAAGCCTTTGAAATTCAACTAATTATAAGTAACTTGCGTGATCGAGACACTGCGTCTAGTCTCAATCTCCGATTCTCCGGTCGCGATAACGAAGTGGAACCGTCCCACTCCAAATTGTAGGGTTCGATCAACCAATAAACAGCATGTACACAGTCTCGTGAATCACCTACTGCACACCTATCCTTGCAACGCGACACACACACACCCGCGTAAAACCTGGTTATCGGAGTGTTCTCTGAGTGTAATTAGGCAGGGGATTTCACCCCTTTTCTTCCCGCGATACCGAAACCGCCGTGCGCATAAATCGAGTGGTCCTTGCTGCCGCCTTCGAGCCTGTGCCTGAGTCGCCGTACGGGCAATATCCCGTGGGCACCGTCGAACCTCCGAGTTCCGGTGACCCCTCTGCAAATCTTTCGCGCGACATCAGCTCACAGGTTTCGTTAGCCCGCGGCGGGCCCCCTCACTACGATCGTGGCTCCACAACCACTTTCGGCGCACCACGGTTCGGGGCCGAGGTCAGTGGTCATATCCACGGATCGCAACTATTCTCCCGCTCAAACCCATAACCAGAGAGCACCCCGAGTCACCAGCGACGCTCACTTTTTCTGTGCCGTAACCATTCGGACGCGAGTAGATTCTTAGGTTGGTGTAATTCCCAGTCACCAGCGACGCTCACATATTCTGTGCCGTAACCATTCGGACGCGAGTAGATTCTTAGGTTGGTGTAATTCCGAGTCACCAGCGACGCTCACTTTTTCTGTGCCGTAACCATTCGGACGCGAGTAGATTCTTAGGTTGGTGTAATTCCGAGTCACCAGCGACGCTCACCTTTTTGTGCCGTAACCATTCGAACGCGAGCAAATTCTTAGGTTGGTGTAATTCCGAGTCACCAGCGACGCTCACTTTTTCTGTGCCGTAACCATTCGGACGCGAGTAAATTCTTAGGTTGGTATAATTCCGAGTCACCAGCGACGCTCACATTTTCTGTGCCGTAACCATTCGGACGCGAGTAAACTCTTAGGTTGGTGTAATTCCGAGTCACCAGCGACGCTAACGCTTTTGTGCCGTAACCAGTCGGACGCGAGAATACACGTAGGTTTAACGTCGAATCTAGGACACCCAGTATATTTAGGCGCGTGCGACGTCTCAGCGAGCCGCTCCGCTGACACGTCAAGTCTCTTATCGGGCCGGTCACTTCGTCTGTCTTCCGATCCCCGGTATACCCGGTGTACGCAGGGTGCTGAAAAACGGAGGACGTAACAAACCTAAGTTTTTCTGAAAGAGAATACTGCCCCAGTGATCCTACATCTATATGAAAAGTCCTAATGATGAATAGCAATTAAGAATTTGGTTTTCTTCTTGGCACCGACATCAAAAAGAATTATTTTGAATATTCGTGATTCAGAGTCACTGTATGTTATTTGAATATTCGTCAAGAAAAAAAGAATTATTTTTTCCTTTTTAGCGCGACTTTGAAGTCGGTTTTCTCAATTTTTTTAAAAAGTTATTTATTTTTAAATTTTTAGTTTCATTTATATAACTGTATTGCTGTTTTATATAACATTACGAAATGGGTAGAGCAAATAAAATCGCAGCTCGTATGAGAAAACGGCGTGCAGAAGAAACGCAATCCGAAATGTAACGAACGGTTGAATGATAAAAAGTCGCTTAAAAACGGATTTTTTTTTTAAATCGGACGATTTCCCCATTGGAATGGGACAAAGGGCCAAGGAGACGACAAACCCCATCGAATGACATGGGACCCATTTATATCCGCCCACCCGTTCGGAAGTTAGGTGCGAACATTCCCCGATAAAAACAAAAAAAAAAAGAAAATGTACTTATCGAACAGATAACCTGCTTCTTTTGTGAAGTCGGTTAAAAATACAAAACTGACATATTAAATGCTTCGTATCTCGTAAACTAAGCCAAAACGGAAAACTACCACTCTTGAAAATCGCATTTTTTTTAGCACAAATATCAACCTTCAAATTGAGGGGCCGGGGAAATCGGAATCCCCCCCAATAATTGTAGGGAAAATAGATAATGTATTCCTTACCTGGAAGCTTGCGCTTGCATAGTAGCGTAAGCATACTAATAATTGCAAGATTGGAGGTGTAGGAGGGCCCCGGTTAGTATATCTTATTAACTCCATATTTATTCGTGGCAAGATTCCGTATACCACACATTGTTTCGAAAAGCGGCATCTCCTTTTAAATTCAACTTCCCTGAAAAACTCAAACGGATTGTTCACATCGGGAAGAATCCGTCTTCGAATTGCTTCTTCATAATTGTCGCGATTTTGTCTAAAGCGCGACCGACCAGCGGCTTCGGGCCGCCTCGGTACCGCTCGGGTCTTTCCCGATCATTCTCATAACTCCTCTCCCGCTCTCCCTTCCGCCGCCACGGGTGGATCGAGCAGCTCGTAGGGCTGCGGGAGCGGAGGGCGGGGAGGATTCGTTTCCCGGAATCGGGCACTTTCGCGACCGCTAATTAGTCGTTAGCCTATTACCGGTGAGGATATACATATTTCTGCGAACTGCGAGTTTATCTCTGTGAGCCTTGGTTTTTGTGAGCGTACGAACCGTCTACGGTCCGTCTTGGCCGCACGGAGCGCTGAGGTGTAATGCCACCAAAAAGGCGGAACTTTCGAGATAGATTTCACCGCTAAACAACCCCAACTTTAACAGGAATAATATATACGTAGAAATTGAAGCCTTGCCGATTGATAAATTATAACAATTATCGCGAACAATCCGTCTCGGAACTGCAAGTTCCAGATTCTCCTCCTCAATATTTACTAGGTTGCACAAATATTATTTTGCAATGCTAAACCTTGCAGGTGATTTTGCCGGAATATTGCAGGATGTTGCAGCGATATTCCTATGTCCGTGTTGAGGATTTGTCGCCTAAGCAAGCCGCGGCAACTAGAGCGTCCGTGTCGCGTGATTGGCTACGACCTCTCGTTAATCCGCGAGCGGATGAGTCGCCCGCCGCGCGCTCTTTCCCTAGCCGAGCGCGTGAAAATAAGCCTGTAGTCCGCGGCTTGCTGGGTTCCTTTTCCCGCGTTTTCGGCAAGGTCAGACAGAACTATTGTGAAACCCGTGCAGATAGGAGGTTCTAGTCAAAAGGCGTTACGTTTTTCTTTTTCTCTGCGTTAATGCGACTTCGCGAGTACCAAGTGCATAGAAGTGCGGCGCGAAAAGTGCGGCGCGAAATATTTAAAGGCCGTGTGCGATAGCCTCGGGCGTATCTCGGGGCTTCCTTACGTTTTTGCCCTCCTTCCTCGGCGGCGGCGGCGTATCCCCGCGCGCGCCAGAGCCAGCCGACTGGCCCTTTCGTTTACCGGCTGTTTCAGCCAACCTTTTGATTTCCGATACGTTCCCTTCCTCGTACCGGCTTACGGGAGCGCGCCCGGCGCTATCCCGAGGCCCTATGTCCTTCCGACGAGCACCGAGCCGCGAGTTCACCTGCGACTCCACGCGAGGAGGAGAATAAAAGTTTTTTTGAGAAAAGGACGTTTTTCCGCATTCCCTTCATATCCCACTACTCCCGGATGCTGCCCCCAGCATGCTCCAGCTGCATCCCGAGCATACTCTCAAACAGTCCGCCTCTTCGTAACTTGTGGGAATATTGCACGAATATGACACGGAATATTGTCTCAAGGTCCCAAGAATATTCATTCAATATTACACTCTCCATATGATTCTGTTTAACATTGTAAATAATTCAAGCCAATTTATGTTATAGAATATATTATTTTTATTAATCCTCAATTATCAAGTTCTACTAAAACTGTAAAAATAAATAATAAATAAAACCTTAACTTAGTCTAAATTGTAATTACTATTATATTTTTGAGACTGCGACGTAACTATTGATCGAAAGGTCATTTTTGTAGTATGTTTTACACGAAAGATGTTATTAATAAATAATTACCGATTTTTGTAAAAATGCAGAAGTTTCAAGTTTTCTTTCATAAGTTTGTAAATCCTCTACACTTTGTATTACTGGAACGCGCTGAATGAGCTCATCATCGCGAACAATCTGTCTATCTCGAAACTGCAGTTCTCCATTCTTCTCCCCAATTTACTTCTTGCTAATTGTCCATGGCTGAACATTACCTTAACCAACCTTAAAACTGCTCAACTGCTAAACAGTCGTGTGGACGTTTGTTTATATTTTTACAGATTTGGCTCGAAAAACGGCCGTAATCCCGGCTCAAGAGACCTTTCCAAGGCGTCTCAGGCCAGACTTATATTTCTTGACCCCCACTCCGACCGACCTCTACACTTCTATGCGAGAAGCCTGTGTACCCGACCCGTGTAACAACACGGTGGGCGGGGCTTAATCGGAGTGGGGGCACGCAAATGTAATCCTGGTTTGAGAATCTGATCCAAGCCAGGTTTGTGAACCCGGATTACGCGTCTGAGCCAGGTTTACGTAATCCCGGCTTACAGCGAGGCCTAAGCGCAGTTCGTGAATACGGCCCTATAATAAGAGACTGGACACGAGCCAATGTCCGCCATGTTTTGGCTAAATCCTACGAGAGAGAAAGATATATCTACTTTCTACTATTTCACTCTATCTCACTCTTACCCATGTTTACCTATAAGATTGTTTAAAATGTTTCGCATAATCATATTTTCCTTCGCGACGTACATTTGGGTAAGTATAAAGGTTATGTGAATAATTTTGTATAACATTGGATATATGTATATTTATATATATTGGACTATTTTTTATGTACATATTATATAAATATATGAAGAAATTAAACTTATTCAAAATGGGCGTATGTTCAGCACCCTTTTGCAATAACTCGTCTAAGACAGGATAAATTATGAAGATATTTCCAAAATGCCCAAAAAGACGTGCGCTGTGGTTGAAAAATACTGGCCGTGAAAATTGGGTACCGACTGATAATTCGTTTCTCTGCGAGGTAATAGAGTATTCTAATTTAATAATCATGATTGAATTGTAAAATGCTAATATCGAATTTATGATAGGTACACTTTAGTTCGGAAATGTGGGAGAAAAAAAGTGACCATAAACCTAAATTAAAGCCAAATGCGGTACCCAGAGTATTTGGATTTTTTTTAAAACAGAAGTTAAGAGATATTGAAGAAGAAGCACCAGCTGAAAGCAGTAAAGTAAGCAATATTGTAGTTATTTTTTAAATATTTGAAATAATACAGGCCTGGGCAACTCGTGGCCCGCGGGCCACATTTCCCTTCTTCTTCCGTGTGGAAGATGGCCCGCGCGCCACGAATTGCCCAAGCCTGAAATAATAGAACTGCATGGCAAATTAATGTGTTAACAACAAATGATATGTTCTGTTAGAATTCCTTATAGGTTTTGAATTTTCGGGGCGGCGCAGCTAAATATTGATATCATTGCAGTCAGTCTTTTATTCGTTGTTATGCTTTCAATAAGCTATACATTTGTGTAACTAAACTTAAGTGGATTTATATCGATATGCCTTCACGTATCTGGTTAGCGCACATGGCGCACGAGGCTTCGAAAACAAGATAGAATATATAACCCACTGATATATATACACTATGGATACGAGATTCCCATAAGCCAGCTGTACAGCAGTTGAAGCAAATTGAAAGAGGACTTTATACGCCAACGCCGCCATCGTTCGACCGATGTATTAAAGGAAATAACGCTAAGCTTGAAAGATGGGATTAATAAAAGACAAAAAGCTATAGAGAGGGGGCGCTTCTCCTCGGCCGGCACCAAGGGGGGCTACGGTGCCAAGTACATGCACTCACGTCGCGATCAGTGACGTTGCAAAGTTATGCAAATTTTTTAGCATCGCGGGTAATAGGGGGGCGAAGGGAAGTAAACTACATCGGTCGAACGATGGTGGCGCATCATGCCAAAGTCACCTTCAAATCGCTTCAAGCATCTCCAAACCATACCAAAAAAACAGTGATGATGACAACTCAGTTACCGAAGATTAACAAAACTAAACTACTGCCATCTCGTGGGCGTTACCTTAAATTTACAATAACCAACATGTTCATATAATTGTTTACATTTTTTAGGACAACATAAATGACGCTAATGATGTAAATAATACTCAAAGTACTGAGCAACACTGTGCAACAACTTTAAGTGTTTTAACAGAAGACCATAAAGTTAGTACTGAATAACATTATGTCAATATAGTCGAGTGTATAAAATTATTTTTTAGATTATAAATGATACTTTTGGGAATCATGCATCAACGGCATCTACGTCAAGTACGCATAAATTGCAGGAAACTGTGCGAAGACAGCAACTATCATTAAAATTAATGCAAAAGAAATTAAAAGCGATGAGAAGTTCAATGCAGGCATCGAAAAATAATGGCAACAATGATAAGTATAAGCAAGCTCTGTACAAAATTTTCAACGAAGACCAAATAAAATCTCTAACTTCAAAAATGCGATGTGTCAGAACTTGTCAGGTCTAATGAAACGATCAAACGTGCTCTGCATCTGAAATTTGTTTGTGGGGCTAATTTGCGAACGTTCAGACGCAGGTTGGAAAATTTTAAATTTAGCCCTGGTATTTCGGACACAATGTTTGATTTCCTAATGTATAAAAAACCTTGTTGAAGCAGGATTTCTTTCTGTAGGGTATTGAGAGGTAGTGAAAAGTAAAATACTTTCTTAGTCTGCTTTTATTTTCCGCCGGATCACTACTCTTCTGTACACGTCCGCTCACTAGAGCGTTTTCTACACGAGAGAGAGAGAGAGAGAGAGAGAGAGAGAGAGTACACTTGTACCACACGGTTCCTTCCGTACATTATAGGAACTAGAGTCGCCCTCGGACTAGGCGCGCACTGGTATAGTTAATGCGATAACTTTTCCCCCAGCATTTATCCCTAACAAACCTTCTTTAAATGAAGACACCGATTTGGACTGTGGTGTGATATTTGACGAGATGGCCATAACGGCCACAAGAAGTTATGACCTTTCCATCGAGACACTCGTTGAGGATATAACATTCCCCAACGAATCAGGTTTAGCAACCCATGCATTAGTTTTCATGCTTGTTGGGACAGCCAGCAGGTGGAAACATGTAGTGGGATACCATTTTAAGGGAAACAGTTAATGCTGAAACTTTATGGGATATTATTTGTGATATAATAAAAAAAACTGAAAACATAGGTTTTCACGTTCATTTCCTAACCTCTGACATGGGTGGGGGAAATATGGCACTGTGGAGGCTATTGGGCATAAGCACTGGGAGATACACTATTATAAAAAACTTCATTACACATCCGGTAGACCCTCATCGTAATTTATACATAATTGCAGATATACCGCATATTGTTAAAAATATAAAACAAGCAATAATTACCAATAAAGTTATAACGGTTCCAAATAATATAGTCGTAGCCCACACAGGACAAACGGCAATTTGCCTACTAAAAGTTGACTTTTCCCCGTCAACTTTAAGTCGTCTGTGGAAGTCGACTTATAGCCGACTATTTCTTGACTGGTTTTTAATCGACTCCAGTTGTCGACTAAACGACTAAAAACGGTTGAGTTGTGGATACTTCTTGTGTACTATTTGGGCGTTATTTTGCGGCGTTGCTGTGATATAGGTAAGTATATATGAAGAATACAAGTTCATGTTGAATGTATTAAGTGCGTGTTCTAATTTACCCTTGTTTGAAGGGAAAGGAGGTTAAGGCGTATTTGAGGCGGAATCATCCGAATACGAATTGGGGCGTTAATTATTTCCATCGAAGGTAATCTTTCATGTTCTTACATATTAGTGCACAATAGTGTGAAACAATAATTATAAAATTTAATTATATATATATCCAGGCTGAATTACGTCTAATCGTTTTCAATCCATACGCGTATAAATATCCATATTGCACTTAGATCCACTAAAGGATAATTGATATAGGACTATGGCTCCTGTCCATAATACACAATACCGTCACCGAACCTCTATAAAATACTAAATATAATAAGAGTGCACAAATTACTTTGCAAATTTATTGTAATAGTTTTGCTCAAATGAGATTACTTTTCTGAAAGTTACTCTATAATTTGACGTTATATTGATTCAATGTCTGTGGAAAAATCACACGGCCTACATTCTTTCAGGAATGTATTAGAAATTGCGCAATGTAATATTCCCAGAATTAACATTACCTCCACTTCAACAAAATTTATATTGGTTTACTTCAATGTAATTTGATGTTGCAGATCTGTGGCTGTCCTGGGGTGTTTTTTTTGTTTGGACCTAGTGTATTGGTGGAAAAAGCAGGTTGCGGCTACTTCAAAAATAAAAATAAAATATTTTATATATATACATTGTACTCTTGTATACATTGTATACGTAACAATAATGTTGCACAACCAAAAAGTAATACAATTAATCCGACCAAATTTTGGAGGAATGTTGATATTGAAATAAATAATATTTAGTCGCGGTACCGTAGGTTGAAACTTGACACATAGACGGCATAAGGTTGACTTGCAGTTAGCATATGGACGGCATAAGGTTGGTATAACTTTCAACTTCGCGACTTTAACGACTTTCTAAGTCAACTTTCTGTCATCTGTATGCCGACTATTTTCGGGTCATTTGTCGGCGATTAGTCAACTATGAGTCAACATTCGGTCTTGTTTTGAATGACTTTCAAGTCGACTCGTAACTTCTTCTGCCGTCAAAAAGTCGGCTTATAGTCGACTCGGTGTTGTGTGGGAGAATATAATCTACCGTCGAATGAAATAAAACATTTAACTGAGTTAATAACCATTGAAAATGACTGTGAGTTATTAACTCCAAAACTAAAACTGACTGATTTGGATTGTACAAACAATTTTAATAAAATGAGAGTCAATAAGGCCACGCATGTGTTCTCTAATGAGGTGAGATCTCCATTCAAGTTGCTGCCAACATGCAAAAATAAACCAGAATATATTACAACTGCATGGTTTGTAACATTAATTCAAAAATGGTCTCCCTCATGACGTCAAGAAGTTGCAAGTTTGCATTTGGTGTAAAAAATGAAAATATATATAATATCTGTTACGTCCTGCGTCCTCCACCCGCCCGCAAATTTTCACTTTTCTAAAATGATTAAAGAATTAACTAATCGATTGCTCTCGCAGCAGTCTGCTGCTGGTTCAATAGTTCTAAGATTTAACTGTAGAAATGTAGTGCGGTTCTCACGGACCCCCGTTAGCGATAAGACACGCCGCGCGCAACAAGTAGAGGTAACCTACACCCGGCCGATAACCGAGACGACGCGAGTAGCGAACGAGCGAAACATACGAGATATGGCGCCGCCGCATTCTCGCGCCCAGCGACCGGACGACCGCCAAATAACGCTGTATGCCAGAAAAGGAATCTCAAAAGATAAGACACGCGTAGCCGAGTCCTGGGAAAGGCACCTGTCGCGCCGGTCCCACGGAAGAATTCTGATGCAGTGTCAGCATGCGAACGCCGTTCAGCGGAGCGTGGCGGCTATATAGGGCAGTAGGAGACCCTTTTCGCGCACTTACCACTTGGGACTTGACACTTCTTGTTTTGACGTTTTCAATTCACTTCTGTCTGTGTAGTGCTTCGAACTGCACCGTTGTTCGCGTATTAAGAGTTCAAGTGCGGGTGCGAAGCGTAACACCCGACTTAATATTTTCCTTCGAGACCTTTCAAGTGAATCAAGTCAAGTCAACGATTAGAATCAAGTTAAGTCTAGTGAATAATCAACGCGGTAGAATCAGTGACATTGTTCCTGTATCTCGTCGGGCAACCTCAGGTTTGTGCAATCAAGCAACCTTTGAAATTCAACTACTTATAAGTGACCTGCGTGGTCAACCTTTGAAATTCGAATCATTATAAGTAACCAGCGTGGTGAACCTTTGAAATTCAATTAATTATAAGTAACCTGCGCGGTCAATCTTTGAAATTCGAATAATTATAAGTAACCTGCGTGATCGAGACACTCCGTCTAGTCCCGACCTCCGACCCTCCGCTCGCGACAACGAAGTGGAGCCGTTCCACTTCTTCAAATTGTAGGGTTCGATCAGTTAATAAACACCAAGTACACAATCTCGTGAATCACCTACCCTACCACCCACCCTCGCGACGCACACACGCACACCCGCGTAAAACCTGGTTATCTGAGTGTTCTCTGAGTCTAATTAGTAGGGGCATTTCACCCCTTCCCCTGTCCGCGATAACTTGGGCTACCGAAACCGCCGGGCGCGTAAACCGAGCGGTCCTTGCTGTCGCCGTAGAGCTTGTGCCTGAGTCACCTAGCGGGCAATACCCCGCCGGCACCGTCGAACCTCCGAGTTCCGGTATACCCGGTGTACACAGGGTGCCGAAAAACGGAGGACGTAATAGTACCTTCAATAAAGAAGAATCTGTTCTTAGTCGGAGTTGTGACAGCAAGAGGTCGCAAGGTATTGTTTGGGGAAAGAGACGTGAAAGTCTTGGACGGCAGTAAAGTGATTGCCACGCGGGTGAAACGAAGCAATCAAATCTACTTAATGCTATTCCGTGCTGCCCTGCAGAGTTGCCGAGATGAAGTGAACGTGTCGACGGCGAGCTTGCAAGTGTGGCACGAGAGACTCGGACATGTGAACGGTCGTACATTGTGCGACTTAGTAAAACAAGGTCTCGTGAATGAAGTAGAGTTGTCTACGAAGAGTGATATATTTTGCGATTTGTGCCAAATCGGAAATTCACATAGACAACCGTTTCGAAGGTGTCGTGAACGGGAAGCGACGGTGCCGGGTGAAGTAATCCACACGGACGTGTGCGGACCAATGTCAATAGAGACTCCGGGCGGAGCGCGATACTGGTTGATATTTAAGGATGATGCGACAAGCTTCCGGCATATTTACTTCATCAAGCAGAAGAGCGATGTGTATGAGAAGTTTAAAGAATTTGACAAGTTAATCGAGAACAAATTCGGAAAAACGATGAGAGTCCTTCGATCAGATAATGGACTCGAGTTCAAAAATAGGAAGATGGACGACTACCTACAGGCTCGTGGTATCCAGCGAGAGACAACGGCGCCCTACACACCGGAACAAAACGGGAAGGCGGAGCGCGATAATCGCACAATTGCGGAGAGTGCAAGAACAATGATTCACGCGAAGGGTCTGCCACTCATCTTGTGGGCGGAAGCAGCCAACACCGCTGTCTACCTAATGAATCGGTCAGGATCGGTGAGCGTATGAGAAGGAAAAACGCCGTACAAGCGTTGGGTCGAGAGGAAGCCGAATCTAGGGCACCTCCGGATATTTGGGTCAGAGGTTTACGAGCATGTGCCCAAGCAGATGACGACGAAGTTTGACGTGCGAGCAAAGAAGAGGATACTCGTTGGGTACGACAGAGAGTCGTCCAACTATCGCTTATACGATCCGGAGTCAAAAAGAGTGACAGTATCCCGCGACGTGGTTTTCAAGGAAACGCTCGAAAAGGTGAGGTTGTTAATGAGTCATGAAGGTGATGACTGGATAATCCTGCTGAAGGACAACCAGGGTGCTCATCGACAAGATGGCGACGGCAGCGGAGGTGAAAAAGACATCTTTCTGCCGGCTGTAGAGGACGAACAAAGGTTCGTTGCCCAGACGACTCCGAAAAAGGGTCCGGCTCTGAGAGACAGATAAACTCTACAGCGTCCGAGTCGTTTCCTTGAGTCGAATGTGGCGGAGTTCGTCGTTCCTCTATCTTATGAAGATGCATTGAAGATTCAAGAAGCATCGAAGTGGGGTGAAGCAATTGAAGACGAGCTAGAGGCCCACCACAAAAACAAGACCTGGGAACTTGTGGAGAGAAAACCAGGGGTGAAGACTGTAGATTCCAAGTGGGTATTTCGTCTCATGAAGGATGACGGTGGAAACGTGCACAGGTACAAGGCTCGACTGTGTGCTAGAGGATTTATGCAACAGCAAGGGATAGACTTCATCGAAACATTTGCACCGGTCGTAAGGTATGACTCTCTACGCGTGTTACTTGCGATTGTTGATGCAAAAGACTTAGAGCTGACGCAGTTTGACGTACGGACGGCGTTCCTCCATGGAGTTTTCACTGAAGAAATCTACATGGAAGTTCCGGAAGGCCTAGCTGTAGAAAAAGAAGCAGGAGCGGGTGGACGAAGCGTCGTCTGTCGACTGCGAAAGTCGTTGTACGGACTAAAGCAAGCACCTCGGTGCTGGAACAAAAAGTTCACTGCGTTCTTAAAAGAGTTTAATTTTAAGGAGTCAGAGTCTACTCAAATGTATCTTCGTAGAAAGTGTCGGAGAAAACGAAGTAATTTTGGCATTATTTGTAGATGACGGACTGATTGCGGCGAAATCAAGAGAAACTCTTGAGTTTGTAGTCGAACATCTAAGTACTGCGTTCGCGATCACCCTTGGTGATGCCAGTATGTTTGTCGGAATGCAGATCGTACGAGACAGAAGGAGAAGGTCAATCTTTGTCGATGAGAGTGTGTATATAAAGCATGTGCTGGATAAGTTCCGGATGAGCGACGCGAAACCGGTCAGTGTGCCAGCCGATAAAAACGTAGTGCTGAGCCCAGTGAACGAGGGAGAAGTCGAATCTCGAAGCGTTCCGTTTCGCGAAGCAGTCGGATCTCCTATGTTTCTAGCAATTGTATCACGACCTGACATAGTGTACGCGGTAAATTCGGTAAGCAAGTATCTCAACAAGCACAATGAAGATCATTGGAGGGCGGTCAAGAGAATATTTGCGTATCTTGTGGGAACGAGCGAACTAGGAATAGAGTTTTGTGACGGTGGAAGCACGTTGAAGCTAGTCGGATATTCCGATGCGGATTATGCGAGCGATATTGAGACCCGAAGGTCAACAACCGGTTACTTATTTGAGTTCGCGAACGGTCCAGTTACATGGACTTCCCAAAGGCAAAAGCTCTTGACAATGAGTACAACCGAATCGGAGTACGTGGCAGCAGCGACTGCAGCGAAAGAAGCAATCTGGTTGCGAAAGCTACTGTGTGATATTGGATATCCTTGCAAGAAGGGTACGGTGATTTATGTTGACAATCAAAGTGCAATCAAACTGGTAAAAAATCCAGAGTATCATAACCGCACGAAACACATTGATATCCGCTATCATTATATTCGCGAAAAAGTTGAATCCGGCGAGATAGCGGTAGAGTATGTGCCTTCCGAGAGGCAAAAGGCTGATATTTTTACGAAAGCGTTACCAAAGGATAGGTTTAAGTTGATGTGTGAGAGTATGAGTGTGATAAAGCCTCTGCACGCTTAAACGGTGGAAGTATTGTTACTAGAGTCACAGACGAGGTATAGAATAGACGGGACAAACAATGCATATTTTTGTCACACGGCCGAGGGGCTCTAGAGCCCCCTTACCATTTCCGTGTCACATCCAACGATACCGGCCGGGTGCAGCATCATATCACACCGCTGCCCCTGGTGAGAATTAATACTAAATTCGTTGATTGCACTTGTCACAAGACTGGCAGCGGCTGCGTAAAATATCAACGCGGTTCTTCAATACAGGCTTAAATTTACGTGTTGTTATTTGTGATGAATGTAGTAATAATGAAAGTACTATGAAGAATATGATTTCTGATGATCGTTCGTATGTCATGCACGGAAATTAACAAACAATATATGTAATCCTTGATATTCCGCATATGTAAAAGTCTATAAGAAATCTACTTATAAACTTATGATATTACGTATATGGAATTAGAAAACGGTGCGGCAACGAGAGCTGCTGTTAAGTTATCAGAAAAACATGTAAATCCCAATTGCATCGAAAAAATGAACTGCCGTTTAACTCTGGAAGTATTTAGTTGCGGGGTCTCAGCAGCTTTCTTAACTCAATCGCAGGAATAGTAGGAGAAATTGAAAGCTCGGCGGTCATGCACCCGGCCGAATTGTTTTACATTCTTAACGACAGTTTTGATTCTTTAACCAGCAGAACTTGCAACGATTGAAATCAAAATAGATGGGCATTATCAGAAATTCGATTAAATGCGGAAAATAATTAAAAATATCTATTAAAAGAATGTTCCAAATGGCGCACTATTACGCACAGCGGTCTTAACACTACCACGTTTTCAGGGCTTCAAAATGCCTTTGAAATCTATCTTAGAATTGTGGAATCCGTCTGCTAACACTTTTCGTTTATCATTGCAAAAAAATATTCTATTCAATTTATCAAAACCTGCTCAATCTCCAAATTGGTTAGATGATGAAGATGAAGCTATATTAGTTACTCAGAACAGAAGACGAGAGAAGCTGTCGCTTGACGACAGCGATTCAAAGGCGCAAAACAGCTATATGTAAAGATCATTTTATATCTAATCGGCCAGAACCGTCTCACGCGTCACTCATGCACACGCTCACACACTCGCGCAACACACACACACATGCATACAAACGGCGATCGTCTTTCCTTAATTCTACATATGTGTTATTCGTCAAATTGTTTTTCGCAAAATCTAAATGGGCGTCTACATCTGAGCACGAACGCGCACGAAGCAGCCTGAGCATGACGTCATCAGAGGCGCGTGGACAACCCGAGGAAAACCGATTCAATGATTTCACGGTGCACTCATCGATCGATCGGTTCGCCGCCGTACGAGAAAAAATGCAGTGTGTTGATTTATTCTAATGTTGGAGAATTGGTGTAGCTTGCTCGGATCATTCTGCGATTGGTGAGCGCGGGAACGTGAAATCATTGGGGCGTGTTGGAGATTCATTCTAGTATTGGAGATTCGGTGTAGCTGTTCGGCCCGATTCGAGACAGTCTCGGATCGGCCACATATGCTCACAGCGCGATCAGACAGTCTCGGATCGGCCCGAGCAAGCTACACCGATTCTCCAATACTAGAATGAATCTCCAACACGCCCCAATGATTTCACGTTCCCGCGCTCAGACAGATGCGGATCGGTCCGAGCAAGCTACACCAATTCTCCAACATTAGAATAAATCTCCAACACACTGAATTTTTTCTCGTACGGCGGCGAGCCGATCGATCGATGAGTACACTGTTAAAACCACTGAATCGGTTTGCCTCGGTTTACTCACGTACCTCTGATGACGCGTGACATTATGCTCAGGCTGCCTCGTGCCATTCGTGCTCATTTTATCAGATGTAGACGCATTTTTAAGGTAGCCTTTCGCAGCCCGCGATCGCGAGGAGCGACAAATTGATAAATATATATAGGTATACATTGGTATTTGTTTTTTTTCTTTATCTATATCTATATATATATATATATGTATATGGATCTTATATCTATATATATATATATGTATATGGATTGTTACGCGCATCGCGGTCGCGGGCAGCAGAAGGAAGCTTGTGGCAACCGTTGTATTGGTTTTAATTTGGTTCAAAAAATAGTAAATATTGTATAAAAAAGAAATAAAATACTGGTGGTAAAGTATTTAATGTGTGTTGCGTATTCACAGTCGCCTCGGGCGGGCGGCCAATGGGCGCCCGCGACGCGCTCGCCCGAGATCAATCATTGCGGTCGATACTCAGGCGATACTCTATGTCAGGCCTGGGCAACTCGTGGCACAAGTGCCACATTCCCCTTCTTCTTCCACTTCTCGGCGACCCCCACCTTATTCCGTGTGCGCGCTGACTGGCGTTGACGGAGCGAGGGGAAGTAGCGTTACATATATACGGAATCAGAGGCCGATTCGCGTTACTTCATTGTTTTACTCTCTTCTGGTCAGAACTGAGCGGCTCCACTGCGACGCGTCGTATGCTACCCATTGAATCAAATTGTTTTTCTCCTTGATTCAATGGGTAGCATACGACGCGTCGCAGTGGAGCCGCTCAGTTCTGACCAGAAGAGAGTAAAACAATGAAGTAACGCGAATCGGCCTCTGATTCCGCATATATGTAACGCTACTTCCCCTCGCTCCGTCAACGCCAGTCAGCGCGCACACGGAATAAGGTGGGGGTCGTCGAGAAGTGGAAGAAGAAGGGGAATGTGGCACTTGTGCCACGAGTTGCCCACGCCTGCTCTATGTAAACGCGCCTGCTAATCAGTAGCGCCGCGTCGCGTTCTTCTCGGGCAATGGTACTCTTGCGGTTTCCGCGCGCTCTCGCGACGGCCATTACCGTTTCTCCTGTGCCGCGGATAAGAGTGCTTTCTCTCACGTGCGAAGAAATCGGAGATTTTCTCCCCGTTCGTGTTCTCGGGTCGGTGCCTATCGTTAGTGTTAAGTTCAAGGGATTATTCAAAGACACTGTAGTGCCCCTCAACTAGTTTAAGACGTAGTTTAAGTGTAGTTTAATAAAGACTCCTCGGAGCTTCTCAACCACGTGTTCATTGTGCCGGCCACGCGCCGTGTGACCCGGTGTGCGGTCCTTCTCAACGTTCCTTCTCGAAACATCGCGCTCTCTTACCAGACTCCTCAGGCACGAGTGCAAGTAACAACCTTACCTCGTTACGAAATAATGTGTCTAATTTAAAAGTTACTAAAGAACAGCTGGAAAATGCTCCTCCAGAGTGGAATACCCCTCTTTACAAACGCCCGTTACGCCAGGCATTATCGTATGTAATATATAACTGTGATCGTATAAAAATCAATAATATTAATTGTATTTATTTTAGTGATAATTATCTGAGAAATTTCAATAAATTATTCGTGCCAAAATTGACAAAACTTCCCAAAGTACATTCCTTTTGATATGTATATCAGTCTAAAAATGTATGATAAATTGGAAATAGTAGTATTTAATGCACATAAAGTATCTGATATTTTCCGTCAAATGCTTTTTAATCAGCTTGTTAAAGTTTCAATGTATATATCTAAATCAATTTTAGTATAGAATTAGAGGGACAAGAGATTGCGTTACATTCACACCGAAACTGGGCAAATGTGATGGACCTGTGGCCACCTGCGCGCCGTCCCCGCCAGGGGGCGCGCGTAGCGACCACAAACTAAGCGCCATGTTAGAGGCGAGCACTTCCGGCTTCCTTCTGACCACGAG
This sequence comes from Priocnemis perturbator, assembly GCA_963942575.1. NCBI lineage: Eukaryota > Metazoa > Arthropoda > Insecta > Hymenoptera > Pompilidae > Priocnemis > Priocnemis perturbator. The sequence goes on along the minus strand of OZ012649.1, from coordinate 1,477,213 downwards.
ACTGATTAAGGCCGGGTTGTTCCACCTCTCGGTAAATATCAGGATATCTGTCCGGTAGCTACCTAGAGGATAAGCCCTACCCAGCACTTACCGGCTACTTTTATACATGGGTTGTTCCATCATATTTTATCCTCTCGGTAAAGTTATCTATACTTATGACGATTTACCCAGCCACCAGATGGCACATATACACTATTCTGCGTTAACGCGCATGATTTGAAAACGAAAACTTGAACCAGTGTACGGTAAATGTAAAAGGAGACCGTCTTATATGATTGATTGATTGATTATAACAAAAGAAATAATAAAATAAGGGAATTAGTTGCTAAGACGATAGTTGTTACGCTTCTTCCTTCTCCATCTTCTTCTTTGCGACTCCAACGACTACAGACGTGCTTTCTCGCTTAAAAAATAAAGTTTTTCTTACTTTCTTCTTAAACTATACTTTATTTATTGTGTTATTCCGAGTTAAATTATTTCGTTCTTTATTTTTGTTTTTTGACGTTTAAAGTGTAGTGATATTTTTGTAGCGCGGTAAGTACATAATTCATTGTAATGGAATGTGTAATACAAGTGAAAATTTATTCCAAACTAAAACTTGTGTAATTTATATTAATTAGATGGCCGAAGAAAAGAAAAGGGGCCGAAGTAGTAATTTCACAGGAGGCGAAATTGAAATATTATTAGAATGTCTAGGCGAACAGCAAGATGTTATACAGTGCAAAAAAACCGATGCTGTGACTTGGCAGCAGAAAGAAAAAGCGTGGGACGAAGTTGCGGCCACATTTAATGCCAGATCTGGCACAACGTTTAGAGCCAAAAAAATGCTAAAGGCAAAGTATGATGATATGAAAAAACAGTTAAAGAAAAAACTGGCAGATAACCGGGTAGAAACGTTTAAAACCGGTGGGGGACAACCATTAAATAAACCATTGTCCGAGCTGGAGCAACAATTGCTGGGAATGATGCCCTCAACTGTTGAAGGTTTAACGGCTGTGTGGGGCAGCGACGCTGCAATTGGTATTTGTATATCATTTTTGTAGGATTATATATGAAACCAATATGTTTCGATGTAAGATATAAATAGAATGTGTCATGTTTCAGCAGGAACCTCACATCAGCAACACAGCGCTGCTTTCCAACTGAACAGAGGCAGTAACAAAAAATTAGTATGTATATTTTAGATATATCAATTCGCATATTCAACATATTTTGTATGTAACAGGATTTTCCATGCACGTCAGCAGAGGCTGCATACATGGAGGAAACAGCAGAGGCTCCATACATGGAGGAGACAGCAGACGCTGCACACATGGAGACAGCAGAGTTATTGAACAATTATGTTCAGATGGACCCACTGGAAGAACCCGAAATAATTGAAAACGAACATAGGATTTCAATGTTAAGAAAAAAACCGTCAGTGCCATTGCAGACGAGAAAAAGAAAAGGGACAGTGGAGTCCCCCCTTTCCGGAGACGATGACAAAAAACAGGTGCATGGCATGAGAATAAAAATTTTACAAAAAGAATTGGAAATTAAGGAGCAACAATTAAAAATAGAAGCAGAAGCAAATGAATTAAAATTAAAAATATTAAAAACGGAACTTGAAATAAAAGAAAATCTTAAATACGCAGAATTAGAAATTCACGCAACAAATTTAAAACTGCTTGAAGTGCAATTAGCAAAAGAGATGGACGGAAAGTGAATATATGTATTAACATGTTTTTTATTAATAAATCTATCAATTTTGTTAACATAATGAGCAATCTGTGTTTTTAATTTCTACTTAAGAGGGTAGTACAATGGAAATTTTTTAAAATCCTTTTTTTTTAAGATTGGACCTGTGTGCGTATTTTAAGTCCAATACGATTGAAAATTAACAAAAATTGGCAAAGTTATTGCCCAATTTTTTTTTTTTTTTTTTTTTTTTTTCCGAGGAGGGGAAAATGCTATTACGCATACCCGGTCGAGCTAGGACCGGGTTATGTGAGACTCACCCGATGTACTGGCATACTCACTAAAAACCCCTCCTCGCGCACCTCATGGTACATCCAGGCGCCTCACGAAACTGCTATGTAACAGACCTTAGTGGATACTGTAAATAAAAATATTGTATTAATCACTAAGAAATAATAGCCCAAAAGCATAGGAAATAACACATTACTTTGAAAAGTAGGTTTCAATGAGTGATCGGCGCATATTATTGTTCTGGTTCTCGTGACGGTGTGGTTCTCTAACTTGTAGTGCCCCGATAGCCGCTTCCACATCGGGCTCTATTTCTGGGTCGGCTTCGCCTTCGTCTTGGGCGCAGTTATGCAGGATAGCAGTTGCCACCACTATCGCCTGTGCAGCTATGGGGTTTGTTCGCAAACCGAAACTCAGTGCTGGAAACCTACGTTTCCACGCACCGAAACACCTTTCCACCACGTTTCTTGTTCGGATCTGTGATTCGCAGAATAATCTTTCTGCTTCCGTTTGCGGATTGAGCATGGGGGTTATTAAAAAATCGCTGCAAGCGTATCCGCTGTCCCCCAGCAGTAGGCAGTTTCCGAAATCTTGATTCAAAAATCGGGCTCTTAAACGACTTGCATTAAATATAGTGGAGTCGTGGGTTGACCCAGGCCACCGTGCTACTATATCTAAGAATTTCATGTTGCTGTCACATACAGCCTGCACATTTAAGCTGAATAAGCCTTTCCTGTTGCGAAACGTTTCAGCTTCGTCTCCACCTATAAATAAAAGCAACATCAATACTGTTCATACATTTCTAATTTGTCAATATAATACGTACCAGGTGATTGGATTTTAACGTGTGTGCAGTCTATGGCTCCGACAACCCGGGGAAAGCGAGCTATTTGATAAAATTCTGTTTGAATTCGGATTATTTCGTTATTCGTCGCAGGGAGTTTTATAAATTGTGGCCGCATTGCAGCTAACGCTCGTGACACCTGCTTTATTATACGGCACAGGGTTGAAACGTGAATGCCACCGAAGTCAGCTACGACCATTTGGAATGTTCCAGTAGCATAAAAGCGCAATGTGAGTAATAATTTATTCAATGGTGACACTGCCTGATTTCTGAAACAAAAATATATACATTTATTAAGCACGATTATATTTGCTTGTATACATATTATGACCCAAATTAACAAATCTTGTAATCCGATTTTTATCGTAATATCGGATATTTGCAGAATCCTTTAATACGCTTTAAAACGACATGCATTTTGTTAAAAAACCTTAAAAAAGAAGATACATTCAATATTTACCTGTTAGTCCTGCTCCTTAAATTATTTTCAATAAAACCCAATATTTTTACGGTCGTTTCCTTGCCAAAACGAAACCGCCTTCTAAACTCCGATTCGTCATACTTAGCAAAAAAATTAGGACGCGGACGCACAGTATATGGTTTCCGAATGCGGACTATGACTTCCACGTATTCGTCCTCGTCCTCGTCTCCATACAACATCATATCCTCTTGCAGATTCATATCCATTTTCATATAATAGTTTTACTTTAATGCTTTTTCAATTTGCGAAAGCAACTGTTTACTTCGCTTGACAACAGCAAGATACTTCCTACATACGAGCGAGATTAGATTTCGATCTCCCACTTGCGTGCACTTTCTACCCCCACCACATATTTATCTGTTAGTTAGCGGCTTACACGGTGGATTCGCGACCGGATAGTTTATCCTGTCGGTAGCTTCATTTACCAGGAGGATAAATTTTACCCAAAGGTGGAACAACGCAAGATAACTTTTGTCTAGTTTTTATTTGGTAACTTCGCTACCTGACAGTTTACCGATAGGTGGAACAACCGGCCCTAAGGCCCGTATTCAAATACTGCGCTTAGGCCTCGGCTTGAGTCGGGATTACGTAAACCTGGCTCAGACGCGTAATCCGGGTTCAGAAACCTGGCTTGGATCACATTCTCAAACCAGGATTACATTTGCGTGTCCCCACTCCGATTAAGCCCCGCCCACCGTGTTGTTACACGGGTACACAAGCTTTTCACATAAAAGTCGGTCGGAGTGGGGGTCGAGAAATGTAAGCCTGGCCTGAGACGCCTTTGAAAGGCCGCTTGAGCCGGGATTACGGCCGTTTTTCGCGCCAAATCTGTAAAAATATAACCAAATGTCTACACGACTGTTTAGCAGTTCAGCAATGTTAAGGTTGGTTAAGGTAATGTTCACCCATGGACAATCAGCAAGAAGTAAATTGAGGAGAAGAATAGAGAAGTGCAGTTTCGAAATAGACAGATTGTTCGCGATGATGAGCTCATTCAGGGTGTTCCAGTAGTACAAAGTGTAGAGGATTTGCAAACTTATGAAAGAAAACTTCAAAATCCTGCATTTTTATAAAAATCGGTAATTATTTATAATAACATCTTTCGTGTAAAACATACTACAAAAATGACCTTTCGATCAATAGTTACGTCGCAGTCTCAAAAATATAATAGTAATTACAATACAGACTAACAAGTTAAGGTTATTTATTATTAATTATTACATTTATAGTAGAACTTGATAATTGAGGATTAATCAAAATAATATATTCTATAACATAAATTAACTTGAATTATTTACAATGTTAAACAGAATCATATGGAGAGTGTAATATTGAATGAATATTCTTGGGACCTTGAGACAATATTCCGTATCATATTCGTGCAATATTCCCACAAGTTACGAAGAGGCGGACATAGGAATATCGCTGCAACATTCCTGCAATATTCCGGCAAAGTCACGTCCAAGGTTTAGCATTGCAAAATAATATTTGTGCAACCTAGTAAATATTGAGGAGGAGAATCTGGAACTTGCAGTTCCGAGACGGATTGTTCGCGATTATTGTTATAATTAATCAATCGGCAAGGCATCGATTTCTACGCATATATTATTCCTGTTAAAGTTGGGGTTAGGTGACGGTGAAATCTATCTCGAAAGTTCCGCCTTTTTGGTGGCATTACACCTCAGCGCTCCCGGCTCCGTGCGGCCCGTTTGCCCGATGGTGTTGTTACACGGGTACACAAGCTTCTCGCATCCAAGTGTGGGGGTCGGTCGGAGTGGGGGTCGAATAAAGTAATCCTGGCCTGAGCCGCCTTGGGAGGCGTCTTGAGCCGGGATTAGGTAGTTTTTCGCGCCAAATCTGTAAAAATATAACCAAACGTCCACACGACTGTTTAGTAGTTGAGTAGTGTTCAGTCATGGGCAACCAGGAAGAAGTAAATTCAGGAGAAGAATGGAGAACTGCAGTTCCGAGATAGACGGATTGTTCGCGATGATGAGCTCATTCAGCGTGTTCCAGTAATACAAAGTGTAGAGGATTTGCAAATTTATGAAAGAAAACTTAAAACTTTTGCATTATTACAAAAATCGGTAATTATTTTTTAATAACATCTTTCGTGTAAAACATACTACAAACATGACCTTTCGATCAATAGTTACGTCGCAGTCTCAAAAATATAATAGTAATTACAATACAGACTTATAGGTTAAGGTTATTTATTATTTATTATTACATTGCTAGTAGAACTTGATAATTGAGGATTACTAAAAATAATATATTCTATAACATAAATTGGCTTGAATTATTTACAATATTAACAGAATCATATGGAGAATGTAATATTGAATAAATATTCTTGGAACTTTGAGGCAATATTCCGTGTCATATTCATGCAATATTCCCACAAGTTACGAAGAGGCGGACATAGTAATGTCGCTGCAACATTTCTGCAATAATCCAGCGAAGTCACCTGCAAGGTTTCGCATTGCAAAGTAATATTTATACAACATTCTAGCAATATTCCTTGCTGTGTGGGTAGCCGAGATTCAGACAAGAAGAACGGTACATGAGCGAGTGAATAAATACTGCTTTTTATTAGTTGTAATGCAAAATCTGTAAAAACAACCAAAAGCGTCCACACGACTGTTCAGTAGTGTTCAGGTAATGTTCAGCCATGGACAACCAGCAAGAAATAAATATTGAAGAGGAGAATCTGAAACTTGCAGTTACGAGACGGATTGTTCACGATAATTGTTATAATTAATCAATCGGCAAGGCATCGATTTCAACGCACATCTTGTTAAAATTGGAATTGGGTGGCCGTGAAAACTATCTCGAATGTTCCGCCTTTTTGGTGGCATTACACCTTAGCGCTCCGTGCGGCCCATGGGTGATTTACCCGGTGGGGTTGATACAAGACTGTTACGCAGCATGCGGAATATTATATAACTAAGTTCCTGCGGCTCATGTCTGGTGATAATACAACACTCTTCTCTTCTTGGTGGTCCTAAATCGAATAATTCCGCAGTTTCCAGCAAGCGAAGCAAGCCGCATGCAGTGTCAGCATATCGACCTCTGAAGTCTGAACACCATTCGTGTCGCAGTGTATGTGCGTGTCGGTGTGCGATGCGCGCAGCTTAGACCCAATCAGGGCCTTAGCATCGCACACAGGCGAGCATGTACACTGCACACGCATGGTGTTCAGAGCTCGATATGCTGGCACTGGCCGCATGGCACGCCTTGGCCACGCCCATTATCCAATGACAGCCAGGATCTCCCTTCCACGCGACGTCTAAACCGCGTTTGTGAATACACGAAAAATGTGAACCCGGATTACGCGTCTGAGCCAGGTTTACGTAATCCCGACTCAAGCCGAGGCCTAAGCGCAGTATTTGAATACGGGCCTAAGAGTAGTGTAACGTCCAGCATCAGCGCCACCACCGGCGCACTGCCCGAACCCGAGAATTGGACATTCTCGAGCAGCCGGTACCGATAGATGGAGCAGTCCAACATCTCAGCTGCCGTCTGTCGTCACTAACCACCAATAGCAACGCTCCATAACCCAGAACAACCACCGCGACCACCCACCCTTACGCTTACTAAGAAAGGGAATGCGCTCTCTTTCTATAAGATAAACATAAATTCCGTATAAAAAGGGGCTCCGAACCCCGAGCTCAGAGCACTCTGCTCCAGGCGACCCTGGACAAGATTCTAGACGATAGAGTACACGTAAAGACGAGTGTTAGACGTTAGAGTGTTAGACGTAGACGTGTGTAGACGATTTTCGAATTTTAGTCCAAACCCGAGTTTTATTGTAACAATATATTTAGTGTTAGTTAACAAAGCTTAAAGAATCATTCACCTATCTCATCCTAACTAAATCATATTTAAAGGACTGTTTGAACATAAATAGTCACATCAATATTAAAACCAATACCATTACACATACCCTTGTGCCACCCAGAGAGGATCTCCGCTTGTTTGGCATACTCAGGGTGTATGTAAGGGGTGTTCTATCAGACGTTGAACTCCCCTATATCTGCCAGTCGTTCAGAGAGGGCATCCGCTTGCTCGACGTCTTCCGAAACTCCGAGTAGAGAGGAAATCCGCTTACTCAGGCGTAACGGAAACCACAGATATAGGCGACATCAATCCTTAGTTACAGTTATTCGTTCCAGTCAAATTAAATGCCTAAGACGCGACGCGCAGGGCGCAAGAATCAGTTGAGACGAGTTTTCCGATCCCTTCATGAAGTGCCAAAACCCGATTCACACAACTTGGGTGTTGAACCCTCGGAACAAGTGTATTTCCGGTATCTCCTGCAAAAACCCACCTGTGGACCGAGATCGTTGCCGCCCCTGGAAATCCCGGACGGCGACCCACGACAGGTGGCATACGAGAGGACCCGTGAGATAATCTTATACGAAGACTACGGTGGCGCCACTCCTACTATCAACCTGCAACCAGCGACGATTACCCTAGATTAAGGTGCATTTTCGAGGTAAGTAAATTTCCATTGTACTAGCAGCCGCAGCGATCCCGGGTAGGAGCTCGTTAATTCGGCAAACCCAAAAGGCGGCAGTTTCCGGTTTAAGGTCCGAGTACTTCGCGAAAGTCGCGACCGCGATTGGGACGTAACAGTAGACGTGTTTTTGAGTGCTTAACCTAACCTCGGCAAATTCTCGGGTAGACCTGAAGAGAGCCACGTGAGTGCACGGCGAAAGAGCGGTCGCGACGACGAGCTTCGCGACGTATGTGGTGTCGGTAAAACGCCACAGACCCTTTACTCTTGCTCGCCATGAGCTTGCTCTACGAAGCACGAAGCGAGCGGTCAAATCTCAAATGTATACATTCGTCCGAAAGTGATGACATGGCAAACGCGCATTTATTACGTACATTTTGCAACACCGCTAAAGCTATTCATACTTCAATGTAGTTTCAATTTCCACCGTTCATGGAGGTAGAGTGCGCTCGAAAACGTCTGATTTTGAGCGACGTCGGTATTTCAGACCGTGTGACACGCAACCCTATTGTATGTCCGGTCTATTCTATACCTCGTCTGTGCTAGAGTTTTCGCGTGCAGAGTCGGTATGGTAGAGTACGAGTTTGTCAATGAGCGACTTGCAGCTCATGCGCGTGTGGCGTTGTAAGCGTGCGTCCGCTGTTCATCAGTCCGCAGCAAGAATAGCAGAGAGAACGACATATGGCTGTGCAATTATAATAAAGTATTCTGTGTGTGCAATCTGAAGAGAGTTTCCTTTTATTAAGGTATATTCCCTCTTACTCTTTAACCAATGATCTGCTACAACATATATAAAAGAGTAGCATATAAGGAAACATTTCAACCAAACAGAAATGCAATGTTCATCCGACTGGTTAAAATGTAATGAAACTATAAATTTGTTCTAAATAAATAGAAAAGATACTGAAAGCGACGTAAAACCGACAAGTGTGAAGAGTCGTTTCTGAACGTATAAACGATAACTTATTTTTTTTGTATAGTGTTACTGATAATATATTGAACCACACAAACGCTTACTGTCATATACTTCCACACATGGAGTTAACTCTACCGATATGCTTCGAATTTTGTATTTTTTGTATCTAAATGCGAGGAAAAAAGATCACCTAACTCAACCCTGAACCTGAATGAGGAAATCGAAGAGACTAATTTTCTCATGTCACTTGCACAACCTTTACTCGCACGCGATTCACAACTGTTGATGCCTACGTCAGTTACAAAGATTGTCCAAACATCCTGTGGCTATCTGATGGCAGGTCCTCTTGATAATTAATATTCGGCTAGCATTTAGTTTTCCTGAAGACATCTGGACTACGCCTCAGCAGTGGTCTCAGATTTGGCCCGTTTGCACCATCGGTGCCCGCGGGAGTGGGGATACGGAAAAGTGTGCGTGCCCTGTCCGTGAGAGCTGCGCGCGCCGTTTCTCGCCGAATCGCGCTCGGCGTGGAGAGAAGGACGGAACTATGATGCGTCTCTCTTCCACCAACGTCGCGTGACGTCACGTATCGGGACGAGACATAAGAAGGACAGAACTATGCTCCGTCCCCTTTCAACCAACTTCGCGCGTTGCGTCTTTGTTCGACATGCAGTCGCGGCGTCGCGTCTTCGTTCCGCACACAGGCCGGTGACAGTGGTGCCAGATTTCGCATAAGGCATCGCACGTACCATTGCGTTCTTTCAGCCGGAAGGCAAATCGGGCACCACCGCCGTGAGCGGAGCGCGATCCAGCGAAAAGTGAATCGAGGAGAGTTTGTGATTTCCTCGTCGTACGCATCACCGCTCGTCGACGCGTTCGATTTTTTTCGTTGGTTCGCGCCCATCCATGGTTCATTTCTTTTTCATAGGATAATTTTTCTTTTTTAATTATTCATCACACGGCAACTAACGATATTCATTTAACAATATTTTCGTACCTCCTACGGATAGTTTTTAATACTTTGTCAGCGGAATAGATGTGTCGTATTGCTTTATGACAGATATGGGCAAAATATATATGTCACGTTATGGCAAAGATGGCATACGTACCCGGATAGATACAGAATTATTTAACTTCTTTTGTTTAGCTGATACATGCATGAACTTTACTGTAAGCATACCTACGTATCCTTATTCGAAGAATACTTATTACCATTACTGTCGTACCCGTCGTCGCTCGTCGACGCTTTCGTGTTCGATAATACTGATCGATCTGTCATTGACGAGTATTCGATGAATCATCGGTGTTATTATTTTTCTAAATTGTTTTTGACTGCAAAAAGATCCTATTTTATTTATAGATAATTAATCTACCTTTTAAAATATTACTTTCAAATGTATGTGTACAGGATGCTTGGAGATGTTACTAGCCAGCTGTGTTTCCTGGAAATGGTACGTACTAGAAAAATAATTATAGAGCAAAGGGTACAATGGTATCGTAATGTTTGTCTTCTGCGAGACTTGACCCTATTGAGAAGTGCAACCCGAACAATGCAAATGCGTATATACTTTCTTTTTATATAATCTGAGTAGTTTTGCGTGGTCTTCCACGCCACCCATGAGGTGCCACGACTAGCGCGTTCGGTTTTTTAAAGTGGACCGTCGCCTGTAGCCCTATTATACCACATGTTATGCCCATTATGCAATTTGTGGAATCTGACAAAAGATATGCCAGACCGATTTGTGGAAGCTGGCAAAAGATATGCCAGACCGATTTGTGGAAGCTGGCGAAAAATATGCCAGACCGATTTGTGGAAGCTGGCAAAAGATATGCCAGACCGATTTGTGGAATCTGACAAACGATATGCCAGACCGATTTGTGGAAGCTGGCGAAAAATATGCCAGACCGATTTGTGGAAGCTGGCAAAAGATATGCCAGACCGATTTGTGGAATCTGACAAACGATATGCCAGACCGATTTGTAGAAGCTGGCAGAAGATATGCCAGACCGATTTGTGGAATCTGACAAACGATATGCCAGACCGATTTGTGGAAGCTGGCAAAAGATATGCCAGACCGATTTGTGGAATCTGACAAACGATATGCCAGACCGATTTGTGGAAGCTGGCAAAAGATATGCCAGACCGATTTGTGGAATCTGACAAACGATATGCCAGACCGATTATTCACACATACGTTATTTATGTCTGCACATTCATAACATACATTAAACGTTACTGTTTATGTACTTATTGAATAACATTAGACGAGGAGGGACCAGCCATTTCATCAACATGTACTACATGTTGTCTCGATTTGTTTTTATTTGGACATGCTGAATATAATATTTGAGATGGCATGCGAGACAAATGATCGTCATTAACCGTCATAGTTATTGCCGTTTCCCCTCTCGCTTTTAATGCTGATTTAAGGACACAAGCAGCATTGATATTCACGGACGACAGTTTATTCCTTTTTTTCGTTTTCAAGTCTGGTAAATAGGAAAAGATTCTTTCTGAATCAGCATTAGAGTTAGGTAACGATCGAACAGCATTGACAAGAGATTTCAAAATGGGATATTGACGACTACCTTGTAGGATGTTTTCCCACATTTCGTCAAATTCCCTTAATGAAAGATCATCTTTTTCTGTTTCTGTAAAATCGTGATATAAAGCAAACCATTCTTGTTGTAAAGAGAATGTGTCAAATCCGCCAAGAGTTTCAGCGATAAAACAAACATCATGAAATGAAGTTTCTCTGTCAATATCGCGCAAAACTGTGGCAGGTTCAAAAACTTGTAATTTACATAAAAATTGATCATTGATTGGTAATCTTTTATAAATTTCTTGAGCGGCACATACATAAAATTGCAAACAATTCTCTCGAATATTTTCAACTATGTCGGTGTGCCCCTCTATTATTAATTTGTTAAGATATTCATCAGAATCAATGCCCAATGCGATTTCATGTAAAGCTTTTTGATTTTCTTTTTCCGAAAAATCTACGTTACTGTTACAATGTTTTAAAAGCTCTGGTTTTAAAAAGTTTTTACATACAATTTGTAATAAATGTACTGATTTACGCTGTAATAAATGAATTCTAGTATCCAGAGCTTGGAAAAATAGCGTAAAGGAGTTAAAAAAATGTAAAATATATCTAAGAAAAAATAAGTATGCTTTAACATCACGATTCTGCATCACGGCTACAAATTGTGCAGCTTTTTCGGACTTTTCCTTGGTGAGTAATTGTTTTAAAAACTTGTCAATACTATCCCATGAATCGAGAATTCTACTGATGCATAATTGGCGGGAAAGCCATCGTGTTTCGGCCAATTTCAAAATTGTCAGATTAGTGTCCTCGCAACAATCAGTAAAAATAGCTGATCGCTTGGGGCTACAGTTTATAAAATTTGATATTTGTTTTACAAAGTTTTCGCATTTGTTAGGAATCGTTCTGGATGCTGCATTTGCGGCTAACGCCACAGAATGGCATGGACATGTCAGTGTTAATACATGTCCACACTTTTCCTGTAACTTTGTTCGAAATGATAAATGTTTACCCGTCATGACACGCGCATTGTCGCATGACAAAGCAACAATGTTCAAAAACGGAATCTGTAAACGGTACATTTCCTGTCGAAATGCGTCAAATATCATTTCAGCGCCACAATTTCTTGCATCAAGATCGATTAGTTTGACTAACTGCGACATAATTTGCAATGTTTCCGGATCGACATACCGAACATGAAACGTCATCCATTTTGTATTAGTAATGTCTGACGTTTCATCAATAAAAATACTAAACTTTGTATTTTGTAGAATGGCCGAAACACGTTCCGTTTCAACCGGACACAAGACGTTTGCAATTATTTGAGTGCATTTCGTCTCACCCATACTCATCATTTCCAACACGTCAGAATCTTTTCCCAATGTTTTGAAAAATGCTAGCAATTTTGCTGCTGACGTAAACGGAATGTCAAGTTCGGCGATAAGAGCAGCGTAGTGAATTTCCGCTGCTTTGCGTCGCGCATCTAATGACAATTCCGATTCGTCCGCGATATCATATTGTTGCTCTGTTTCTTGCGTTTCTATACATCTTCCGTGTCGTATATGAAGCGCGGATTCTGCGTGACGGTAAATGTGACTTAATCGAGCCGTTATTGCCTTGTTACAAAAAGTACAAAAACACATTGTTTGGTGATCTGCTATTTCCCATAACCACGGTTGAAACTCTTTCAAATCTAACCATTGTTTCCGAAATGTCCGTACCACAGAAGAATGTTGCTTCGATACTTCATCGTCGCTATTTCCTACAGTTACAGACATTTCCTTTACATTATTTATGTGACACACAGAATTCGCGTGTCTGGAAATGCGCGTATCACAGGAGAATTCTGTTTTACAGATTACGCAATAAAATAAACTAATGTCGGATGCGACAGGTCGCACCCATGAGTTATATTTTTCATCGCGAAGCCAAGCTTCGCGAAAGCTCCGTTTATATTTCTTTACCTGCAAATCGGACATTCCCTGTTAAAACCGCAAGAAACAGATTGAAATAAATAAATAATAAAATAAATAAAACTTACCCCGCGCCACACGCTCAACCACTCACACATACACACGCGCCTCGAATTTAAAAACTATTATGTACCGTGGATCGCCGGAACGACTTTTGTGTCACTCTCCACGGCATGAAATGGTACAATTAAGCGATTGTAACGTGCAGGACCGAGGCATTTAGAGGTGATCGCGTCCGCGGATACACAAACCTCAATCCACCAATAAGGACATTCGAGCACCTGAAAACACGGGCGTCCGCGAGAACATTTTTAGACCGGGAGCGTTAGTCTTTTGTGTCACCTCTGTGAGGAAGCAACTATGGACAGATTCCGTAAGTACATAATACGTATTCTCATAAATTCCAATTCCTTTTGATATGACGTGAGCCCGTTTGTAATGAAATTGTACATTGATGATGATATTGATTCAGACAATTTAATGAAGTCTGTTCGGGAGATACGTTTGTGGCCAAAAATACCTGAGATCTGAGTTTTACGTATATATGCGCCTTTCCCATTGTTACAGTATTTAAGATTCCATAAATTCCTACAATTTGTTCTTACGTACAATGCAGAAATATACTTTTCAATATGCGAAACTTCGATTCAGAACATTTTTATTAGAATTTCATAATTATGTTAATTTTATCATGCGGGAAGGTTTATTTTACACGCGGACTTTGCATCGCCGTCCTACTCGATTCGCCTTTTAATTCTCGCGTCTCCGAATAAATTTTGGTGAAGGAGGAATGGTCACTCCAAATTACTTATCTCGTCCGTTCTTTTTACTTTCCTTTTATTTTCTGCCTTTTCATCTTCGATCGCTCACCTCACACGCACTCGCATTCTCCCATCCCATTTTCTCACCTTTCGCACCGAATTCGCTAATTACAGTCGTACGATCACCTTTCTCTCTCAGAGCCATGTCCCGTCTCTCTCCAAACACAAACATTCGCTCCATCTAGCTCGGTCTCTTCTCTCTCTCTCTATCTCACGCTCATTCTTCGTACTTGCCACAATCAACATTTTTAATTGTCCTCCAAATATCTATAAACTAATGTGTCTTTCTTTTCACGAACAGAAAACCTAAGCATACGAGCGGCACCGGAGCAGGGCCCAACGAATATGCCGGTGGTCGAAGAAAATGAGAGCGGAAAAGTTCCGAACGCCGACGGGGCGCCGAAGCCTTGCGCGCCCGCACCCCCGGTCCCGGAGCCGGTGGTTGCCGCACTGCCGGTTCCGGAGAAACCGGGTGAGGGCAAGGCCACCGCGGAAAAAAAAAAGAGTACGTAAAGTTCATACACATTCATAATTCATACATGTCGCATTATAACATTATTCGATAAAATATATCATAATCTGATTTGATTAACTGCATCTATGTCTGTTCATTGTTTAGGAAGCAAAAGGAGACCGGCGGGCCGGGCGAAGGCCCTTAGAAGATTGAAAGCCCGGGAAAGGGCATGGCAAACAAATAATCAAATGTGGCAAGAGTGGGGTGGCGGTGGGCGTGGTGGTGGCGGCCGTGGTGGCCACGTCATTAATTATAATTCGTTTAGGTTCGGCTGAATAAAAATATTTAAAAGAATTGTGATTTTATTCATTTTATTAAGTAGATTAGTAGATGTTTCATTAGGGGGAGTTCTCCTAGTACAGGACGGTTAAGGTTTTCTTCAGATAATTAAACGAAATAAATTTTTTTTTCATTTTATTGTACATTAATTGCAAGGTAACAATGATAGGCATTGAACTAAATTAACAAAATAACAGCATCATCAAAATATTAAACGTAAACTATCATCAAACTTTGGAATGATCTTTGGTAGGACGCTAAAGTGGCACCTAGTACCGGACACACGAAAAATAAAGAAAAAAACTTTAAAATAATGTACATCTGTCACATATGTAAATGTCTGAGCACTCGGGGATATCGGCGCAGGCCTCGTGAGCCCATTCCTGGCACTTGGAACATTGGATCTAGTCCTCGTCACTATTCTCCAAACACACTACACAAACAATGATTTCATTTGTATTTTTCTGTGCCAGCGCTCTCCTATTCTTTATTTTTAATATCCATGTCGTTGCAGGTATTGTTTGTGACGTCTAAAATCAAGAGAATAAGTATCATTCCAAACACGATCACACGTAGTGAAGATTTTTACTGTTCGATACTAGAGAACCATATTCTGTCCGATACCAGGGGACAGTCAACTGATCGAGAAAATACATTTTTCTGAGAAGTAGTCCATTTTACATAAACAAACATAAGGGGATTTCAAAAGTACTTTCCAAAGCATATAAAACCACGAGTCAGATATTTATATACTGGAAAAATTTGGTAAATATACACCTTCGAAAGTTGTACGATGCATCGATTTCACATGAAACTCAATATTAAACTGTCTTCCTGGCGTCCGCAGAGGCAACTGAAACCTGTCGAAGCCTGCACGTGTCTTCTGGTGTCCCCAGCACTATTCTTGCCATCAGAAACAATTCCGCCGCGTTTTCTTACATGAGATATAGCTAATGTCCGATACTAGGTGCCGTCCGGGGCTAGGGGACCTCCCCCTATACCTTCGGCATCTCCATGCAATAATAGGCATAACATGTGGTATAATAGGGCTACAGGCGACGGTCCACTTTAAAAAAACCGAACGCGCTAGTCGTGGCACCTCATGGGTGGCGTGGAAGACCACGCAAAACTACTCAGATTATATAAAAAGAAAGTATATACGCATTTGCATTGTTCGGGTTGCACTTCTCAATAGGGTCAAGTCTCGCAGAAGACAAACATTACAATACCATTGTACCCTTTGCTCTATAATTATTTTTCTAGTACGTACCATTTTCAGGAAACACAGCTGGCTAGTAACATCTCCCAGCATCCCGTACACATACATTTGAAAGTAATATTTTAAAAGGTAGATTAATTATCTATAAATAAAATACGATCTTTCTAAAAACAATTTAGAAAAATAATAACACCGATGATTCATCGAATACTCGTCAATGACAGATCGATCAGTATTATCGAACACGAAAGCGACGACGAGCGACGACGAGTACGACAGTAATGGTAATAAGTATTCTTCGAATAAGGATACGTAGGTATGCTTACACTAAAGTTCATGCATGTATAAGCTAAACAAAAGAAGTTAAATAATTCTGTATCTATCCGAGTACGTATGCCATCTTTGCCATAACGTGACATATATATTTTGCCCATATCTGTCATAAAGCAATACGACACATCTATTCCGCTGACAAAATATTAAAAACTATCCGTAGGAGGTACGAAAATATTGTTAAATGAATATCGTTAGTTGCCGTGTGATGAATAATTAAAAAAGAAAAATTATCCTATGAAAAAGAAATAAACCATGGATGGGCGCGAACCAACGAAAAAAATCGAACGCGTGGACGAGCGGCGATGCGTACGACGAGGAAATCACAAACTCTCCTCGATTCACTTTTCGCTGGATCGCGCTCCGCTCACGGCGGTGGTGCCCGATTTGCCTTCCGGCTGAAAGAACGCAATGGTACGTGCGATGCCTTATGCGAAATCTGGCACCACTGTCACCGGCCTGTGTGCGGAACAGTGATAGAAGATTTGGCATAAAACACCGAATGTGCTGCCGAGAGTGGGGATAGAAGCAAGGTGTGTGCGTGGCATGTCTGTGTGCGATGTGCGCGCCGCGGTACGGCGATTGTCAGTACCGTACGGAGACAAGGAAGGTGCTATGCTCCCCGTCTCCTTTCCACCAAGGCTTGCGTACCGTGACGTCACAACCTTCCGAAAGAAAGACAGTACTATGCTCCGGCTTCTTTCCACCAACGAAGCGTCTTTATGACGTCGACGCTGCGCGCGCACCCAGTTGCGAGAAAGACAGAACTATGCTCTCCGTCCTCTTTCCACCACGATCGTACTCATGTGCTTCGTTTGGCATGCGACAGCGGCAACGAAATTCTCTTTCGGCTGGGCAGGCCGAAATGGTCAAAAATGCACTTTCACCGAATTTATCTCGCAAGACGTCATTCGATAGGTAATTAAAAGAAATCGTGCTTTGCCAAGTTTGAGCCCTCTATCTCCATCACACGGGTAGTTATGGGGTAAATTAAAAAATCGGTTTTTAGCACATTTTCCGTATTTAGCGGTACGCAAAAATTCTGTAAAAAAATGCAGAATATTCTGAACATGTATATGTACGGTTGAGTATTTTCGCAGATTTTTTTCTTGCAAATCCGTAGCATCAAAAATCAAAAACGTCCAAAAAACATAAAAAATTCCACTTACGTGCTGAAATTTTCGACCGATTGGATTTTTATAAATTCTGTAGTTAAGTATTGCCATGACCATTATCTCCATTTTTTTCCAGATTTTTTGGCAAGTTGCGTCATGGTTGAAATAAATAAAAACCGATGTTTTCGCCATATTTTGTACGATAACCGAATGAATACTTTCAATATTTGCTTTCCCCTGATATAGTGAGTGAATTTTACGATTCTTTTTATATCTGCTGTTACGTCCTCGTTTTCGGCACCCTGCGTTCACCGGGTATACCAGGGATCGAGGACAGACGGAAAAGGGGTATCGCACCGTAAGAGGGGGCTTATCCGTCAGCGGAGCGGCGTGCCGACGTATCGCGTGGTGTAAGAGTCCTTCGTCTAGGCTCTAAATGCGTCCGAATGGTTACGGCTCTATTTGTTTGTATTGGTCAGTGTAGCGGCTCACCGACGTATCGCGTGGTATAGGAGAAATGCGTCCGAATGGCTACGGCTCTATTTGTTTGTATTGGTCAGTGGAGCGGCGCACTGACGTATCGCGCGATATAAGAGGAATGGGTCCGAATGGTTACGGCTCTACTGTTTGTGCTTCGGCGGGGGTTTAACCGGCCTACTGGTTACCTTAATGGTTATAAGCGCGCGGGGGGGAAGGAATGGGAAATACGTCGACGTTGAGAGTCTTTGGTCGGGCTTTATTGTGGAATCGTCGTTACATTTAGTTTAGTATCTCGATATCCGAGTCCTCGTAGAGTTCCGTCACCGTAACCGTGGACGGGACTCCCTCAACTAGGTCTCGCAGGTATGCGGCGGATGGGTACAAGTAATGCCTACCGAGTTCGTCGTCGAATATGTAGGGGTCGGCGAAGGATTCCGTAGGGACAGGTTCAGGGGGAGGATTTGGTTCGGGGGAGTGAATAGGGGAATTGTGGGGATCGGGGGGGGAAACACGGGCCGTGCTGGGGCGGTAGGAGGGAGAGGGGTTGGTCAGGGGAGCTGAGACCTCGGTTTCAGGCGGGGTGGTCAGGTACTCCCGGAGTCTGGCTTGTTCCCTTCGGGCCTGGATTCGTCGTCCGGCACGGGGGCTCTTCCGGCGAGAGTTCCGGCGAAACTTCCGGCGGGGACCTACGCGGCGGTTGTCTCTTTAGTGGTGGTTCGTAAACGGCGAAACTACGGAGGTTTCGGCTGGTTCCAATTCACTTACCCAGAGATTTTCCCATAACCAAGAGGGCGGTCGACCGGGGCAGTAAGCGCGGGGTGCAGGAAGCCAGAAGCTACCCAGTTACCTCGCTGCTAGTTGCCCCTATCAGAGCGCTCGCGTCTAGTGCGGTACGGGAGCTGCCGCAAGGGAGCCCGGGGGCATCAACTCTCGCTGGTGGCTCGCAGATCGCAGGGATCTCTGAGAAGGACTGGGAGTGTAGCCGAAGCTGCCGAGTAAAGAGTGTACTGATAGTTGACCGAATTATCGCGGAGATTTGGTGAAGTTACGCTGGTCGTTGGTTAGGAGGTTTCAGAGGAAGGTCGGACGTCTCTAAGGAGATAGTTGTGGGGGCGGATGATTAATAGCTGCGACGGTTACCTTGATCGAAATGGGGTTGTATTTCTGTCGTTACACTTGCTTGAGGTTCACAACCGTTTTACTGAACTAGCACTTAACTGTAGTGAGCTGGATAGCTTAGATGAACGCGTTTGACGGAAGTAAATGCCCGACTCGAACGTGATGTCGACTGTAGAACGGAAGATTGTAATTGATTTTGATCGCTCGCTTTTGTGGCTCTATTTAAGCGGTGGATTTTGCTGAGGGTCGCCAGGTCCTTCGCGGAACTGGCACCCTAGCTTCCGTTTGGAAGTTGGCGTTCTCGGAACTATGCATTCCCGCGGATCGCTAGTCGATCGTTGGGGTTAGCCTGTGAGCTGATTCGGCGTCAGCATTCTTATGTTTCTACTTACATTACTATTGTGCGCGGTCGTTATGTAATTCCTTCGCGTGGCGCGGATTACGTCCCGGATGGGAGTCAGCGTTACGTGAAGGAATTTCGGTGGCACGGTGCCGCGGCTCGCGTTTCAGTTCCTGTACGACTTACATCTAGTTAATTAGATACGCGGTGCGATGAGCTCGTTGCGAGAATATAATCGTAAAAAAAGCGGGTGGAGGACGCAGGACGTAACACCTCCCCCCCTGGAAAAGAATTCACCTATTTATGGGTGAATTCGCTCAATTCTTGCAACGACCTCACGCACATCCTCGTTGCTCGCGGCGTCTGGTTGGCGGGGCGCGACGGCTGGGGGGTCTTGGTTGTGCACCTCGATGCTCCGGAGTTCGTCGTCCCTCGAGTCGTGGTGGGGTGCCCGTCCTTGGCTGAGGTGTAGCAGGAGGTTGGTAATGGAGCTCCATACGGCTCCAAGGAGGTGCAGGCTCCATCCATACACCGAGTGTAGTGCGTATCCCTGTATCAGGGTATCCACCACTAGCTTGATGAAACGTACGATCAGGAATATGCCGATGACCCCAGCTGTGGCTGATCCAAAGGTCGTAAGTCCGCCCCAGATTCTTTGGGCGGTGGACTTTGCAATTTGGGCCAAGGTTTCTTCGTCGAGTAGCCCCATCATGGAGACGGAGCCTTGGGGGTTGCCCTGTCCCGCGATGCCTCGGGCCAGCATATTCAGGACGGCGGGTCTTTCGGCTGGAAACATAATATGATCGCGGAGCGCTTCGATATCGCTTTCGGTGTAGATTCCGCTGGTGGCTAGTCGTCCTGGTGTGAGGTATGTCCACGAGGGTCGTGTGAGAGACTGAACGACCTCGGGGGCAACGTTCTCCATCGGGTATGGGGCGAACCGGAACCAAGTTCCCTCGATTCGGTACATTACCGGTAGTATGGTGTTGCATTCCCTTTGGGTTCCCGCCTTCATTAGAATTCTTGACTTGGGCGTCAAAAATAACGAGCGGTTCCGGTGGGTGACTGGTAGCTCTGTGTAGCAGTCCTGGGACTTCCGGATGGTGACCTCAACGGGTACGCATTTTACGATGTGGGCGACTTCACCTGCGGAGACGGCCATGTATCCTGGTTGTTTCATCAGGACGTATGCGAATTCGTCCGGTAGTAGGGTTCCGAATGCCAGGGCGTTTTTTATCACTTGCTTCTCCAGGTTGCACTTCTGTCGCATGACGTCGTGGTAGAGAGTTGCCATCTGGTTGCGAATGTGTCTTTCCACGTAGACGAATTTGGAATTTACATATGTAAAGATATCCAGGTTCTCGACTGGGATTCGAGTTCTGGCCTTGAACATATCCCCTTTTGGGGACTCCAGTACGAACAGCTTGGGGTGTTCTGTCCTCAGCAGGGTGTAACCGCAAAGTTGTTGTTCCGTTGTCTTCGTGAGTGCAAAGGTGACGTCCTGTGTCGTCAGAGAGTAGAGGGTGGGCGTTCCCTCGCCGCTTTCCTGGATTTTTGTGGCGTGCCCTTCGTACAACACGTCATATTGGTCGAAGTTGCAAGTGGGAATGGGCATGGGCGACCAGAAGGTGTAGCCGTCATACAAGTCCACACAGCTTCCGTCGCTGAGGGCACAGGTCGTGCCTGATCTCAGGATGATCTTTCCCGCAGCCAGTTTCACCGATGCTGTTCCGGTTTGCAGGGTGATCTTCGCAACTGCTTGCACGACTACGCCATCCCAGGTTCCGTATGGGTCGGAAAACTGCGTCCCTGAACAGTCTCCTCCTTGGCCGATTTTTCCCGCCAAGGTGATGCTCCTGCTCTCGGTCTGGTTTCCCCGTAGTCCTGTTATGTACGCCCCTTGTCCTAGTGAGAGCGTTCCATCCTGGTGCATCTGTAGACAGGTCTTTCGGCTGACGTCCAGCAGGTATTCGTACTGGCCGTTGTGGACGACTGACACATGGGAGTGCATCCCGCAATAGTATATTGTCCGGGAGATTTCCACCTTGCATTGAAAGACATTGGCGTGCTGGTACTCTGCTAATTGCAGGAGCTGAATGTACGTTCTGGTTGAATTAGATGGCTTCGGGTCGACGTTGCAGTCTCCGGTGTCCAGTAGAGAAATGGTGGTGGAATTCAGGTGACGACCCCCGCAATCGAATCCGATTAGTGCCTCCACGCCAACGTACAAGCTAGTTAAGACGAGAAAGGTGCGTGCGTCCATGCTCTGCAACCGAATGGGTAAACGTGGTTTGGTCTTGACAATAATCGCGGTGGTTGCAGAGGGGCGCGGGGCGCCGAGGTGCGTGACGCGGGGCGCGGGACGCCGAGGCTGTGTGTGCGTGCGCGGGGCACCCCTTGGGTGCTTATTTCGTTTGTTTTAAGTGTTTTTGTTTGATTTTTTTCCAAAATTTTTTTTTTTATTTATCTTTTTGCTTAGGGCGACTAGGTTACATGGTGGGAAGAATAGCAGGTACAAAAATATTAGTAGTCTTAGCCTAGGGTTAGTGGGTGGTTATGATATGTGTTTTTCCCTTTTCTTAGGTTGCCTCAGAGGGAATTACTGACAGCTCAATTATCTGCCTGTATGGTCGCAGCTGCCCATTCTGGGTGGTGTCCCCTCCCGTTCGGCCCCATTCTGCCGTGCAACGGGCGCAGTCTGCGGCTGCCCGCACGTGGAAGAGCTGCCTCCAGCATCGCTGGCAGTGCGGCAGCCCTGTCCTAGGGCCCACTAGCAGGTGGACTCTTATGTCGCCCGCCCTCCGGGCCTCGGGGTCAAAGTGGACCCCGGCGCACCTTGCGCATAGAAGGTCCCGTTCATACCTCCGGTAAACCTCCCGGACACACCTTGCCCGGGCCAGGCCCCCATAGTTCCATATCGTTGAGGGGGCCGAACTTGCCATTTTTACTTTCCGGCAGCTGCGACTATGGTCAGACCTGCTCGGGATGTACTTGGAGAATGAGCGTTCCGCCGTTCTCGAGCGGCGTCTCCGCGGTTCGAAACGCGAAAAGTGCTGTGTGAGCTCCCTAGGTAGGTTTCCGACACCTATCGTTCCATGGGAGCGCGCGAAATTCCTGACTCTCTGTCTCCTCCCAATCTTTGCACACATAACCTTTGCGGTATCCTTATCTTAATTCTATGGTAAGCGCGATAGCGGTGGTGTCTTGTGGCGAGTTAAGATTGTGTGCGCGTGGTTTCCGGGACATATGATTACGATGCGTTTTCATTTAGGTCGAACATCTGTTTTATTGGTCTACTATTTGGCGGATCAATTGGGCGTATATGGATCGCCAAATTGATCAGACTTTCACCGGTGGTTTACGCACACAATCTTTACAATAGCCTGGTTAAATTCTACTGAGTTTAAGTTTGTCTTGGTGGACTACCCGGGCCTTTCCGTTGATGTCGATCTTGACGTTATTGCGTGGCAGTATATCGAGTACCACATGAGGGCCCGTGTACTGATTGTCGAATTTGCCCTTCCGGGGCTCTTTTAATAGGAATACATGTACACCTGGCCTGAAATTTTTTGGATTTGCTCGTCGATTGTAGTAATCGGCCGACCTGATTTTACTTGCTATCAGGTGCTCTTGGGCGAGCTCCTGTACGTCGCGTATCCGGTGGAATAGGCCCTCGAGGTAGTCTTTATACGTTATGTCTAAACCGTCTTCAATATGCGGTATGCTGGACGGGACTCGCGCGAGTTTGCCGAACACTAGCTCGTGTGGCGTGTACTTCGTGCTCTCGTGCACGCTTGTGTTGTATGATAACATCGCGAGTTCCGTCCATTTGTCCCAGTCCTCGCTCGTCTCGATGTATTGTTTCAGGTATTCCGCGAGGACGTGGTGTGACCTTTCTAATGACCCGTTCGTTTGCGGGTGGTACGCGGTGGTTCGGAATTGCTTTATTCTAAATCGCCTCGCGATGTGGTTAAAAACTGTGGAGCAAAACGGGGTGCCTTGATCGGTCAAGATAGCCCGTGGTGCTCCGAACCGGCAGATGAGGTTTTTTGTGATGGCATCAGCGATCGGGATTGCTCCCCCGCTTGGCAGTGGGACGGCCACGCTATACTTAGTCAGCAGGTCTTGCATCGTAAGGATATAACGGTTACCTCGCGGTGTAACCGGAAGCGGCCCGACCATATCAAGGGCGACTTTATCAAACGCGGAACCCGGCGTATCTGTTATGATCATTGGTTGTCTTGTCTTTACCCGAGTGAGTTTTTTCAACTGGCAGCTACGGCATTGCCTTATGTGTTCTGCGACCTCTTCCTTCATCCGTTCCCAGAAGTAACGTTCGCGAATTCGGCGGTATGTCTTGGTCACTCCTTTATGGCCTCCCAGGGCCGAAGAGTGGTATTCTCTTATAATTTCCGCTCGTCGCTCCTGGGGAGGGATCGAGATTCTCGCGGTGCAAATAAAGATTTCGGGAATGCGTCCCTTTAGTTTGTTGAGCATTATTGTTTCAATTATGGTCCACGTCCAATAGTCGTCTATGCTGACCGTATGCGCTATGCTAAAGCTACTTAGCCCGAGTTCCAAAACTACGTCCAATAATGAGGACGCGGCCTCATGCATGATCTTTTCGTCCGGTCGATCGCTGCTGTCCGCTTTGATTGCCAACGCTATTAGTTTTTTAGATTTAAACGGGGTTACTTTGGCGCGCCCCAATGTTAAATCCGCAGTTTTGTATTCCGGAAGGAGTTTATTTTCTGCTAGGTTCCTACTCCCGTTATCGCAGGGATTCCCTTGCATATCGATGAAGATGACGAGGTGGTCTTTTCGTATCGAGACGGGGTCGTCAGTGTACCGGATTCGTGTTCTGTTTGCAGTCGGTTCGCAGCTTGGGTTTTCGTCGCCGGAAAGCTCTTCCTCGTCGGAGCTCATATTCGGGACCGAATCATCGTCAGTAGTGTATGTCGGCGGTGCAGGATCAAGGAGTCGCGGGGGATCAGGGAGGTGTGAGGGGCCAGGTGTCGGGAGCCACTCGGGGTCTGAGGCGCGAGTGTAATTTCTGAAGTCGCACGAGTGATCCGTGTCGTAAGTGTCGTAGAAGTCTCTGTCTGCTGCGGTCGGGGGCAGGACTTCGTCATTTGATTCTATGTGCGGGGGAGTAGAGATTGCGGGAAGGAAATCCTCAATATCTGTCGAGGAGCTCGTTTCTTTGTCCTTTGGTCGTTTTTGACGTGGTTTTGGTACGGTGTCGGAGGATGAGGTGTGCGGGTGAGGGCGTTTAGTTTGTGGAACGGTGCTGTGAGGTGGGGTTTTGGTTTTTGGGGGAAGGGTTTGGGCGCGAGTTTTTCGCCGCCGCGGAGGGGAATCCTCGGTTTCGGAATCGGAAGACGTCCGATCGCCGCGAGTTTGGTGAGTCGGCGCTCGTTTCCGAGGTTGGACAGGGAATGCCTGAGCTTGCATTTCTTGCGGTGTCTCTGGTGGGTTACGCGAGAGTGCGTCAGCATTTAAATTTAACGTCCCGCTTTTATATTCAATCTTGTAGTCGAATTCCGACAACTTCAGCCTCCATTTCCACAACCGGGAGGTGGGGTCTTGAATCGAATGTAACCATACCAACGGCTTGTGGTCGGTGATAATAGTGAATGTTTGTCCGTATAGGTACGGTCTGAAGTGCGACACACAGTATACTATGGCGAGACATTCCTTCTCGATAGTCGAGTACCGGGTTTCGGGATCATTAAGTAGTCTCGAGGCGTACCCGATGGGCAGATCTTTCCCTATCGGTCCCTGGCTAAGGACTCCTCCGATGGCGTAGCCGGAAGCGTCTGTAGTCAAATTGAAAGGGATTGCGAAGTCTGGGTACTGTAGAATGGGTTCGGAGATGAGTGCCTGTTTCAACGTTTCGAATGCCTTTGCTTGCAGTGGGCTCCATTGGAATTCTATATCTTTTCGTAGTAGGTCAGTCAGAGGTTTCGCGGTTTTCGAAAAATTTGGGATGAAGCGCCGGTAATAGCCGGCTAGGCCCAAGAATTGTTTTATATTCTTATCTTTTTTCGGCGTAGGGAAGTTCTGTACCGCGACGACCTTGCTAGGGTCGGGTTTCACTCCGTCCTCTCCTATTACATGTCCGAGGTAGTTCACCTCGTGTCGTAGGAACTCACACTTGTCCGGTTGTAGTTTCAGATTCGCTTTTCTTAATCTGTCAGCTAAATTTTTGAACTTGACCCCGTGCTCGTGAAGCGAGCTCGCATAGAGTACTATGTCATCGAGGTAGACGAATAACTCTTGTCCCTGTAATCCCGTCAATACATTATCCATTAGTCTTTGAAATGTAGCGGGTGCGCTCTTAATTCCGAACGGCATTCTTTTGAATTGGTAGTGCCCGTATGGTGTGGAGAACGCCGTTTTTGCGGCGTCTTTCTCTGACATCGGTATTTGGTGAAAACCCGACGCTAGATCGAAGACCGAGAAGTACCTGGCGCCTCCCAACTGGTCCAGGATTTCGGTGATGTTAGGCAGAGGGTATGCATCCCCGATTGTTTTTTCGTTTAACGCCCGATAGTCGATTACCATTCTCCATCTCTTTTTCCCATGCGAGTCGGCCTTTTTTGGTACGATCCACAAGGGGGAATTGTAAGGGGACAGCGAATTTTGGATAGTTCCGTTTGTGAGAAGCTCTTGCACTTGTTTATTAATTTCTTCCTTGTGGATCGGCGGGAATCTGTATTGTTTAGTACTAACGGGTACATCATCGGTTGTGTGTATGGAGTGGGCAGCGTAATTGGTGGCGCCCAACTGTTCGTTTGGCAAATGGAAAAGGTCGGCAGATTCCTGGATCAAGTCTTCGACGCTTTTCTTCTCCTTTTTGTCTAGATGGTCTAATCTAAGGAGTTCCTGGACGGCTACGGCGCGGGGTTTCTCTTCGGCAGTGTTTATTGGAAAGCATACGCTGTCGGGTTTTTGTTCTGTGTCCTCGGTCTCGAAGGGCCATAGCGTGACCGCGGGGATCACGAGATCGAAATCCTTTTCCGTGGTGTTGAAGAGAGGGAGGTAGGCCCTTCCTTTATCGTTAGTGACGACGGCATCGCCTAAGTACACGCCGTCGCATACTTTCATTCTGGCTACGTAGCCGACTTCCACCTCGGGATTTGCGATTCGCACGTGAAAAGGGATCTTGCTTCGGGGAAGGATTCTGATAGTTTCCCCTTCGTCGAAGGGCACGTACATCCCGTTACACTTTATTCGCCTCTTCCGGTAGTCGATCTTCACCGAGTTTTGGTTTAAGAAAGCAGAACCCATTATTCCGTGCTGCGAGATGGGGAAGTCGTGGGGCACCATGTGAAATTCCGTTGGTAATCCAAGTATGTCGATGGTTACCGTGCCTAACGTAGAAACTGTCCCGTCTGAGATTCCGCGCAAGTGGAATCTGGGTGTTTCACGTACCTCAGAGTTTTCGGCGAGTGCAGTTTGTTTGATGAGGTTCAGCTCGGAGCCCGAATCCACCATGAGGGGAGTGATTTCTTTAAGGTCCTTCGAGCTGATTTGGATGGCCGGTATGTGCTTGGATCGGCTCAGATTTACTGTGGCGACGGCGAACGTTCCTCCGTCGTCGTTGTGGCTTCGGCCACCATTACCTGACGTCCCGTATTCGGGGCGCTCCGCTGGACGTCGCGGTGGTTCAGGGCGCCCGAACCGTTTCCCGGGCGGCTAGGCTGGTTGTCTCGCCGTCCTTCCTGTTCCCTTTTGTATGCCAAGCGACGACATTCTTGGATGTCGTGTCCCGGCGTCTTGCAATAGTTGCAGACGGGCTCATAGGTAGTTGCACGGGGTGGAGCGTAGTTGTTTCTTGGTCCCTCGTATTGTCGCGGGGGCGGATTCCGCTGCCTTTCTAGATCGTTGGGCCTCGGAGGGTAGGCACCTCGCTGACCGCGTTGCACGGGCGGGTTCGGCGAGTAGTAGTTCCTGGGCTCGTTGGCCCCTCGATCGTAGGTCCTCGGATAGTAGGCCCCTTGATTGTAGGCCCTTGGTTCATAGGCTCTTTGGCCGTAGCCTCTTGGTTCGTACCCTCCTTGGTCGTAGCCCCTCGGCTCGTACCCTCTTTGATCGTAGCCCCTTGGGTCGTAGCTTCCTCGATCGTAGCCTCTTGGTTCGTGGAAGTGTCGTGGCGGCGCAGGGGGCGGATTTCTATCGTCAAATACGGGCGGTCGATTTTCTCGTCGTGGGTATTCGCGGGGGTTTTGTTTCCTACGGCGGCTTGCCTCGGCTTCTAAGGCGTCCACTACCTGATTGCTCTTGATGAAAGCGTCGTCTAGGCTCTCGTATCCTATGACACGCAACCTATTTTGGACGTCGTTGGGTAGTCCTGATACGAAGCTATCCATGGCGTCCCATTCGATCCTTTCCCTTGCTTCCGTGTCCAGCCACCCATGCAGCTGTTCCTCTCCGTCTGTGATCGCTGTTACTAGGTCCATGACCCTCCCGATGTAGTCCACCAGGTGTTCGTTGGGCTTCTGGCAGATCTCGTTTAGTTCTCCCTTATACCCGTTCACTGATTTCTTGGGGCTGAATACGCTCTTCAGCCTGTCCGTCAGGGCTTTGACGGTAGTGAAGGTGATGCCTCCTGTTAATCGGAGGGCGTGTCCCTTCAATTTGTTGGCGATCAGGCGCGTGAAGGCCACTTCGTGCCTGGGTGGTATAAGATCTCGTGCTTGTTCGCACGCTTTTGCAAATTGGAAGACGGACATTCCGTGTCCGTCGTATGCTGGAATCAGTTCCAGCGCGTCTTTTATGCTAATAGCCGGGGAAGGTGACATTTGTCTCCTTTGGCTTCCCCTTGCCGGTTCCGTGAGGGTGGGGCGCGAAGTCCTCCTCACTTGCTCTAGGTGCGCCTGCAGTCGCGTCCCCAGGTCGGTGGTCTGGAACGTCCATGGCGCGTCTCCGTCGTGCCATTCTGGTTGGCCCTCCGGGAGTTCGCCGACTTGCACGGTAGCAGTCGGTCGCTGTGGTTGCTCCGTTCCGGTTTTTCCACCTAATTCCTTGGCATGCGCTTGTATCGCAGCGGCTTTTTGCTCGAGTTCTCTCTCTTTTGCTTCGACCCTTTCTTGCAGGGCATTCATCTCATTTTGGGACAGGAGGCGTTGCGCTGATCCATTGGAGTCCTGTGCCATCTTGCCTTTATTTGATTCACGCGAGGGGGAGGAATATAGGGTGCGATCGGAGATTCCGTCTTTTAATATCCCACTTCTGACACCAGAAAATCGTACTCTGTTACATCCTCGTTTTCGGCACCCTGCGTTCACCGGGTATACCAGGGATCGAGGACAGACGGAAAAGGGGTATCGCACCGTAAGAGGGGGCTTATCCGTCAGCGGAGCGGCGTGCCGACGTATCGCGTGGTGTAAGAGTCCTTCGTCTAGGCTCTAAATGCGTCCGAATGGTTACGGCTCTATTTGTTTGTATTGGTCAGTGTAGCGGCTCACCGACGTATCGCGTGGTATAGGAGAAATGCGTCCGAATGGCTACGGCTCTATTTGTTTGTATTGGTCAGTGGAGCGGCGCACTGACGTATCGCGCGATATAAGAGGAATGGGTCCGAATGGTTACGGCTCTACTGTTTGTGCTTCGGCGGGGGTTTAACTGGCCTACTGGTTACCTTAATGGTTATAAGCGCGCGGGGGGGAAGGAATGGGAAATACGTCGACGTTGAGAGTCTTTGGTCGGGCTTTATTGTGGAATCGTCGTTACATTTAGTTTAGTATCTCGATATCCGAGTCCTCGTAGAGTTCCGTCACCGTAACCGTGGACGGGACTCCCTCAACTAGGTCTCGCAGGTATGCGGCGGATGGGTACAAGTAATGCCTACCGAGTTCGTCGTCGAATATGTAGGGGTCGGCGAAGGATTCCGTAGGGACAGGTTCAGGGGGAGGATTTGGTTCGGGGGAGTGAATAGGGGAATTGTGGGGATCGGGGGGGGAAACACGGGCCGTGCTGGGGCGGTAGGAGGGAGAGGGGTTGGTCAGGGGAGCTGAGACCTCGGTTTCAGGCGGGGTGGTCAGGTACTCCCGGAGTCTGGCTTGTTCCCTTCGGGCCTGGATTCGTCGTCCGGCACGGGGGCTCTTCCGGCGAGAGTTCCGGCGAAACTTCCGGCGGGGACCTACGCGGCGGTTGTCTCTTTAGTGGTGGTTCGTAAACGGCGAAACTACGGAGGTTTCGGCTGGTTCCAATTCACTTACCCAGAGGTTTTCCCATAACCAAGAGGGCGGTCGACCGGGGCAGTAAGCGCGGGGTGCAGGAAGCCAGAAGCTACCCAGTTACCTCGCTGCTAGTTGCCCCTATCAGAGCGCTCGCGTCTAGTGCGGTACGGGAGCTGCCGCAAGGGAGCCCGGGGGCATCAACTCTCGCTGGTGGCTCGCAGATCGCAGGGATCTCTGAGAAGGACTGGGAGTGTAGCCGAAGCTGCCGAGTAAAGAGTGTACTGATAGTTGACCGAATTATCGCGGAGATTTGGTGAAGTTACGCTGGTCGTTGGTTAGGAGGTTTCAGAGGAAGGTCGGACGTCTCTAAGGAGATAGTTGTGGGGGCGGATGATTAATAGCTGCGACGGTTACCTTGATCGAAATGGGGTTGTATTTCTGTCGTTCCACTTGCTTGAGGTTCACAACCGTTTTACTGAACTAGCACTTAACTGTAGTGAGCTGGATAGCTTAGATGAACGCGTTTGACGGAAGTAAATGCCCGACTCGAACGTGATGTCGACTGTAGAACGGAAGATTGTAATTGATTTTGATCGCTCGCTTTTGTGGCTCTATTTAAGCGGTGGATTTTGCTGAGGGTCGCCAGGTCCTTCGCGGAACTGGCACCCTAGCTTCCGTTTGGAAGTTGGCGTTCTCGGAACTATGCATTCCCGCGGATCGCTAGTCGATCGTTGGGGTTAGCCTGTGAGCTGATTCGGCGTCAGCATTCTTATGGTTCTACTTACATTACTATTGTGCGCGGTCGTTATGTAATTCCTTCGCGTGGCGCGGATTACGTCCCGGATGGGAGTCAGCGTTACGTGAAGGAATTTCGGTGGCACGGTGCCGCGGCTCGCGTTTCAGTTCCTGTACGACTTACATCTAGTTAATTAGATACGCGGTGCGATGAGCTCGTTGCGAGAATATAATCGTAAAAAAAGCGGGTGGAGGACGCAGGACGTAACATCTGCACAGAAGCGAGTGATATACATACCAAGGGAATGTAGTCGTTTCGATTTTATTGAGGATGTGCGCACCTTACCTTCATAAATATAAAATACCTTCTAATCAGTACCGCTAGCGCAGCGGTTACGAGCTTTTGTGTCGCAGGGTCGCGGCCCGCATTGGTCAAATTTTTGTTTGCTGCGCTTGTTGTTTTTTCTTGCTTAAATTACAGGACGATGAGCCACATTCCTTTGTAAATAATGTTGAACACACTACCATCAGCAATAAAACTCATACATAATAAAAAAACTGCATTCAAATGGATTCCATAGCCCACCTACTGACCCAGGATCGCACTTCGCCTAATTCAATCGTCTGGGGAGTGCAACATTTCTTAACCCATATTTCCGCAAGCATTTCAAAGCATTACATTTCTGTGATAGTACACAACTGACCGAATGTCTTTTCTGATACAAATTTTTACGTGGTCTTCCACGCCACCCATGAGGTGCCACGACTAGCGCGTTAGGTTTTTTAATGTGGACCTTCGCCAGTAGCCCTATTCTACCACATTTTTAAATAAATGGTTAATGAGAGTATCGAATGGAATATATACAGAACAATGCATTATTTAACACAAGATAACATTCAACATACAACACATTTTTGACACATCTCTTGCAAGGAGATGTATCCTGTCTGGCACAGTTAAGGCCAGACAGAGTTTATACACATCTCTTGCAAGGAGATGTGTCCTGTCTGGCACAGTTAAGGCCAGACAGAGTTAATACACATCTCTTGCAAGGAGATGTGTCCTGTCTGGCACAGTTAAGGCCAGACAGAGTTTATACACATCTCTTGCAAGGAGATGTGTCCTGTCTGGCACAGTTAAGGCCAGACAGAGTTTATACACATCTCTTGCAAGGAGATGTGTCCTGTCTGGCACAGTGAAGGCCAGACAGAGTTTATACACAACTCTTGCAAGGAGATGTGTCCTGTCTGGCACAGTGAAGGCCAGACAGAGTTTATACACATCTCTTGCAAGGAGATGTGTCCTGTCTGGCACAGTGAAGGCCAGACAGAGTTTATACACATCTCTTGCAAGGAGATGTGTCCTGTCTGGCACAGTGAAGGCCAGACAGAGTTTATACACATCTCTTGCAAGGAGATGTGTCCTGTCTGGCACAGTGAAGGCCAGACAGAGTTTTCACACATCTCTTGCAAGGAGATGTGCTATTTAAAAACAATAATACCAGAAAGGAAACAACTGGTTATACAATGTGACTAGAATTGCCCATAAAATGAACAGTTAAGTTTATGTTTGTTATTATGGGATGCATTAGTCTTGCAAATCTTGAGATGAGCACGGACTAGCAATGTCTGCTGTATGCTGTGTGACTTTGTTATTCGAACATACAGAATATAAAGTTTCACTTAACATGAGAGACAAATGCTTGTCAGTGATATCGAGATTTGTAGCACTTTCCCTGTTCGCTTTTAATGTTGATTTGACAACACAAATTGCATTTATCATGACGGACGACAGTTTATTTCGTTTTTTTGTTTTCAAATCTGTCAACAAGGAAAAGATTCTTTCCGAATCAGCATTAGAATTCGGTAGGGATCTCACAGCATTGACGAGACACTTCAAATTGGGATATTCACGAATACGGAAAATTTGTTCCCACATTTCATCAAAATCCAATAGCACTAAGTAATCTTTTTCTGTGTCCGTAAAATCTTGATGCAAAGCAAACCATTCTGCTCTTAAAGCATTTTGATCAAAGCCTCTTAAAGTTTCTGCGACAAAAGAAACATCATTAAATGATGTTTCTCTGTCCATATCACGGAAAGTCGTATGCGGTTCAAAAACTTTTAACTTCGATAAAAATGGGTCACTCACAGGTAACCTTTTACAAATTTCGTCAGCGGCGCTCACGTAAAATTGCAAACAGTTCTTACGAACATTTGCAACTACATCTGTGTGCCCTTCTGACAGCAATTTGTTTAGGTACTCTTCACATTCAAGTCCAACATTAATTTCATGTAAAGACTTTTGATACTCAACATGCGAATAATCTAAATTTATAATGAAATCTGGTAAAAGCTCTGATTTCAGAAAATGTTGACAAATTATATGAAGCAGTTCAAATGATTTTGGCTGCAACAACTGAATTCTGGTGTCCAGAGCTTGGAAAAAGGCAGAAAACAAATTGAAATAATATAAAATATTTTTCAGAAATAATAAGTATGCTTTTAAATCAAGACTTTGCATTACTAATAGCAACTGTTCCGACTTGTTTGTTTTCTCAGTTGCATTTAATTGTATCAAAAAGTGCTCGATATTATCCCAAGATTCCAATAGTCTCGTAATACATTTCTGTCGTGAAAGCCATCGTGTGTCGTGTTGTTAGTTCGTCGATGGAATGGTAGCCGTCATCGAGAACTGGTTGCTAGATACACGCGGGTGCGGTTGAACGAATAGTCGCGAATGAGAGAACGTGGATAGAGGAAGGCAAAGATGCGAGCAAGCGCGTAGAGAGAGTACGAAAAACAGAGATGTATAGAAGAAAGATGCGAGCGAGCGCAGAAGAGGTATAAGAGAAAGAAGCGAGCAGGCGCAAGACGAAACGTAGAAAGAAGCAACACGTTATGTAAACTTGTAGACACTTTTATTCAATTCTAGACACTCTTTAATTTCGCACTCTCAATATTTGGATGTGGACTGACGGCAAAGCGGGCAGTCGGCCGTCGCGAAGCGTGCTCACGTGAGCGAAGCGCGAGCGGTGGGAGGCGCGTCCGGCCAATCACCAGTGTGGGCCCCATCACGTGGTGGACGCGTCTCCCAACCGCCGACAAGGGGAGGTAAAGACAACGACGGCACGAAACAAAGGGGTGAGCGGGCACACGTGCCGAAGGTAGCAAACAAGACCTTATATGGTCATCATAACAAGTTAAAAATAGAACTCTTAAATTCTACGGCGCAACAAAGGTATATACTAAAGGCTATAGGAAGCTATATACACGACTAAGAACAGCTAAGTACGCAACATACCGCCCGCCTCGTCGTAGGACGAAACGGCACGATACTAGTCTAAAGTAGTAAACTAGAAGAGAGCTAGCGACCGCCCGCCATGAGCGGCCCGAAGCGCGCGGCCGCCCGCCATGAGCGACCGCGGGTCAAGCGGTAGACACGGGTTGAGCCTCGCAGTCCGGCAATGGGCACAGCTTCACGACCGGACGCTTCAAAGTGGAGGTGGCGGTCTTCACGGTGACAACGCGCACCGTACCGTCGGTGCCGGGGTGAGTAGCGACGACTCGTCCCATCAGCCACCTAGTGGGAGGCAGCCGGTCGTCCTTCAGGAGGACCAGACGGCCTACTTGCAGCTGCTCTCCAAGGCTGGTCCACTTTGTCCTCTGCTGCAGCTGGTGGAGGTACTCAGCCGACCACCGGCGCCAGAAATGGTCCCGCATGTTCGTCGTGAGCTGCCACCGGCTGAGACGATTGGGTGGAATCTCCAGCGTGGACGGTTCCGGGACGGCGAGGAGCGGTTCGCCGATCAGGAAGTGCCCCGGCGTGAGGGCAGCGATGTCGGTAGGATCGGCGCTGAGAGCCGTCAGAGGTCGAGAATTCAGACAGGCCTCAATCTGGGCGAGCACCGTCGTCAACTCCTCGAACGTCAGCGTCGATTCGCCGATGACGCGGCGAAGATGGTGCTTCGTGGAGCGGACACCTGCTTCCCATAAACCTCCAAAGTGAGGAGCAGAAGGGGGGATGAACGTCCAATCAGTTCCGTCATTGGCAATCAGCGTAGCCACGTCCTGACGGAAGGCGGATGCATCCGCAAACATTCGACGCAGTTCAGCGTCGGCCCCGTGGAAGGTCGTGCCGTTGTCGCTGAGCAGCTCTCGGCAAATCCCACGTCGAGCGGTGAAGCGTCGAAAGGCGGCTAGAAAAGAAGAAGTAGAACAGTCGGAGACTACCTCTAGGTGGATAGCCTTCGACCAGAGACAGACGAAGAGGGCGATGTAGCCCTTGGTGGACTTGTGCCCACGGCCCTTTGATGTACGAAGTTGTACAGGTCCAGCGTAGTCGACTCCGGAACGCAGGAAGGGCCGAATCGGAGTGACTCGAGACGCTGGCAGATTTCCCATGACAGGGGTTACCGATGCAGTCCGCAGTCGGGAACATCTCGTGCAACGGTGGATGTGTCCTCGCACCAGATTCCTGCAGCCGAGTATCCAGTAGCGAGCCATGACCTGGCTCAGAGTCAGCTGCGTCCCTCCGTGAAGAACACGAGAATGGGCATCGGCGATCACGAGAGCGGACAGCGGCGATCGTTTCGGCAGAATCGCCGGATGCTTTCCCTCGTAGTCGAGGCCTGCACTCTGCAGACGTCCTCCAACCCGAAGTATCCGGTCCTGGTCGAGGAAGGGCCGCAAGTTCTTCAGAAGGCTCTGCCGCGGCAACTCCTTGCCGTCAGTGAGCAGGGCGATGTCGTCAGCGAAGGCGACTGCTTGCGCCGTTCGGATGCAGATTAGCCGTGCTGAGTGCAGCTCGCTGGATGATAGAGGACCCCGAAGTCGTCCGGTGGGGTTCCTTGAATTGTGAGCGAATCGGAGGCACCATGCAGTGACTCGCCACAATTTGGTGATGCTCGAAAAGGTCGAGAGCAAATCCCACGTCGGCGTGACCGTGATGACGTGAGCCTTGACGTTGGAGCGAACCTCAAGATCTGTTGAGGAAGTCCCGTCGCAGGATGGCCAGCTGTCGGGGTCCTGCTGCAGCCAAGAAGGTCCGTCCCACCACAGCGACAAGTTCGGTAGAGCGGCAGGAGGAACGCCGCGCGAAGCCAGATCTGCCGGATTCTCTTTCGACGGCACGTGACTCCAGCGAGCGGCCGGTAGAGATGACTGGATCGTCGAGACGCGATTAGCGACGAATGTTGTCCATCTTGATGGATGTGCTCGAAGCCAAGCGAGCACCACCTGGGAATCCGACCACAAGAAGATCGGCACGTCCGGAAGATGTAGAGCAGAGCGAACCAGAGTTGTCAGTCGGCATAAGAGCGCCGCACCGCACAACTCCAGCCTTGGAATAGAGATCTGCTTGACAGGAGCCACCTTCGTCTTGGCAGCGAGAAGCGTGACCATCGTGCCGCAGGTCCTCTGCGAGCGGATATAGACGACGGCGCCGTAAGCCCGGCTCGATGCGTCGCTAAATCCGTGAAGTTCGTACGTTCCTTCTGCGCTGCTGTAGCCGATCCAGCGAGGGATCGAAATATTCTCCAGCGACGGGAGATCGCAGCAGAAGGCGTTCCAGGCAGCTGCTATGTGCCCTGAGAGAGGCGTGTCCCAGTCGGCACCCATCAGCCACAGATCCTGGATGATGATCTTCCCGGTGACTATTGCAGGCGCCAGCCACCCGACAGGATCGAAGAGTTTGGCGATCGTCGATAATATCGACCGCTTCGTCGGAGCATTTGTGTCCAGCTGCAGGGACACGTGAAAGGAGAAATGGTCAGAACTCGGACCCCATTCAAGACCGAGCGCCTTCACGCGTTCGTCGTCGATTGGGCGGCTGGAGGATGTCTGGAGCCAGTCCGATGGAAAGTCCGTGAGAAGCTC
Organism: Priocnemis perturbator; assembly: GCA_963942575.1. Taxonomy (NCBI): domain Eukaryota; kingdom Metazoa; phylum Arthropoda; class Insecta; order Hymenoptera; family Pompilidae; genus Priocnemis; species Priocnemis perturbator. The sequence continues at coordinate 1,440,950 of OZ012649.1, read as the reverse complement.
GGAGCGATTCGACGACCACTTCCGCAGCTCGAATCCACCGGCCCGGAGTAGCTCGACTAGATCGTCGCGTAGCTTCATGGCAGAAGGTACGTCATCCGCGCCTGATAGGATGTCGTCTACGTAGGATTGACTGCGCAAGACATCGGCGGCCACGGGGAAGCGGTCTTGCTCATCGGTGGCGAGCTGCATCAGCGTGCGAATTGCCAAGTACGGCGCGCAGGACGTCCCGTATGTCACCGTCGTCATCCGGAAGTGCTGGATCGGCTGAGACGGGTCGTCGCGCCACACGATACGCAGGAGATCTGCGTCGTCATTGTTCACCAAAATCTGCCGGTACATCTTTTGTACGTCGGCGGTCAGAGCCACGGCGTGTCTTCGCTACGACAAAATGACGGTGACCAGGTCGTGCTGCAAGGTAGGGCCAGTCAGCAGGTGCTCGTTCAGCGACGTACCAGACCTGGTTCCTTGAGACGCGTTAAAGACAACGCGAATCTTGCCGTTAGCGTCGCCTGCACGAACGACTCCGTGGTGAGGCATGTAGAAAGGCCGTGCAGGAGGATCCGGACGGTCTCGTTCGACGGGCTGCATATGCCCTAGTTCGTCGTACTCCGTCATGAAACCTGAGTACTTACTCGAATAGTGCGGATCTGCGAGGAAGCGTTTCTCCAGACGCACAAGGCAGCTTACAGCGATCGGCAGCGAATCGCTCCAGTCCGGAAAGTCGTCGGAGATAAATGGGAGGCGCACTATGTAGCGGCCCTCCGCATTTCGGCAGTGAGTAGAGGCGAAGAGACGCTCGCAAGTCTCGTCTTCAGGGGAGAGCAGCAGTTGCGAGGGGATCTCCTCGACCTCCCAGAATTTCTGCAACATCTCGGGAAGCTCCGAAGTTGCAGTTGTGTGACAGGCGTTGAGGGCAGCGGTGCGCTGACGGAATTTGTCCGCTGCTCGATCGTTCACCGGACCGAAGATGGTCCATCCCAGCTTCGTGAGCTGAGCCGTTGGAGAGCCCGGCGGTCCTTGCCGCACGTCGGGCAGTAGCAGCGAGCCGTAGACGTCGGCCCCTAGGATGAGGTCTATACGCGAAGATCGCATATATCCAGGATCGGCCAGCGGGGACAGATCTTGCAGATGAGGCCAGCTGCGATGAGGTATCGCTGACGAAGGCAGCGAACTCGCAACCCGCGTCAGAACGCATGCTCGTACTGACGCGTGGAAGTCTGCGTCCTGGAGAGATAACAGCTCGACCTGCGTTACGTACTTGCCGGTACCCAGAGATGAGCCTCCGACTCCGACAATACTCAAATCAGAGCGCTGCTTCGGAAGGCGAAGAAGCTGGACAGTGGCTTCTGAGATGAAGGACAGCTCCGCACCGGGATCGAGCAGCGCTCGTACTTCCGCCGTTCGACCGGTGGTGGACCTCAGCTTGACGACAGCGGTGGCGAGAAGCACCTGAGAAGCAGCGGCAGGCGCCACGTGGTGCGCATGAGCGCGCTCTTCCGCTGGAACTGCCGTAGAGCCCGACTCGCGATGAGATGGCGATGGCGCTCTGCTGGCTGAGCGAGAAGACGTTGCTGGAACAGCATCGTGCAGCAAGGAGTGATGCCGCTCGTGGCACAATGAGCAGTCTTTTCCGGAGGAGCATGCCTCCTGTCGATGGCCAGGGCGCAGGCAATTGAAACACAAGCGCAATTTTGTGACGAGCGCGCGTCGTTGCGATGTTGACATTGCCAGCATCTTGGGACAGTACCCAACGTAATGCGCACCCTTGCAGTGGGCGCATCCGAACCCCGTTGATGGCGACACAGCATGGTGAGCCCTAGACGAGCGCGCCGACGGCGGCGGCGGCGTAGTCTTAACGGTCGGCGTTGCCCTGACGGTTGGCGGCGGGAACGATTCAAGAGCCTGAATTCGTCCCTCGATGAAAGCGTTGAGCGCCTCGAACGTCGGTAGGTCGGCAGATTTGCCGAGTGACCGTTCCCAATCCCGACGCGTAGCGGCGTCTAAGCGATCGACTGCAAAGTACACTAGCCAATCTTGCCACGCAGAGCTCGCGCGGTCTAGAGTCGTAAGCGCGTGACACATACGCGCGATACCGCTGAACAAGGCCTGCAGCGCGGCAGCCGATTCTTTTACGACGGGCGCGAGGGCGGCGAAAGCACGCCAGTGATTGTTCATGAGCACTCGCTTGTTGCCGTAGCGGTCTTGCAGCCGTTGCCATGCCTCGACGTAATTCGCGTCCGTGATGGCGTAGTTTTCCAGCGATGCACACGCCTCACCTCGCAAATTCGTCTTCAAATAATGAAATCGCTGCACATTAGACAAGCGCGTGTTGTTGTGCACGAGACTCACAAACATGTCGCGAAAGGTTTCCCATTCCAGGTAGCTGCCCGAAAAGGTCGGCATCGAGATGACAGGTAGCTTGGACGAAAGGCTCGATAGACCGGAAGCGTCGGCGGCCATTTCTTCGTACGGCGTGGCGGCGGATGAGCGTTCCGATGCCGCGACGGCGGTTGAGCGTCCCGATGCCGCGGAAGATGCGGGCCGGGCCATACGCGTGGCTCGAAACAGAATTGCGTCATACCTGTCTTCGAATTCCGCCACTTCCTTGTAGTCGGTCTCTGAGGCGTCTTCGGCGACGTTGATGTGCCGTTGAACACGCTCAAATGAGGTGAGAGCGCCTTCGAGACGAGGAATGCGTTGGGCGACTAGCCCTGGTTCCGGACTTCCATCGAGAAACGCCTCGAACCGCGTCAGCGAGGCACGAAGCTGTCCTCGCTCGTGCTTGAGCAGTTTTAAGGCCTTCACATCGGCAGCTTGAGACCGATCTGCACTGCCGCTTGCCTGGGCGTCGGTCATTGTCCAATGTCCGTGAGAACTCTGCACTGCACTGAGCACTCACACAAAGTCTGTCGCGTTCGGCGACTTTCAGTCCACAGAACGTTCACTATTCGCGATTCGGCAACCACGAATCCGGCTCGAAGGACCAAAAATGTTGTTAGTTCGTCGATGGAATGGTAGCCGTCATCGAGAACTGGTTGCTAGATACACGCGGGTGCGGTTGAACGAATAGTCGCGAATGAGAGAACGTGGATAGAGGAAGGCAAAGATGCGAGCAAGCGCGTAGAGAGAGTACGAAAAACAGAGATGTATAGAAGAAAGATGCGAGCGAGCGCAGAAGAGGTATAAGAGAAAGAAGCGAGCAGGCGCAAGACGAAACGTAGAAAGAAGCAACACGTTATGTAAACTTGTAGACACTTTTATTCAATTCTAGACACTCTTTAATTTCGCACTCTCAATATTTGGATGTGGACTGACGGCAAAGCGGGCAGTCGGCCGTCGCGAAGCGTGCTCACGTGAGCGAAGCGCGAGCGGTGGGAGGCGCGTCCGGCCAATCACCAGTGTGGGCCCCATCACGTGGTGGACGCGTCTCCCAACCGCCGACAAGGGGAGGTAAAGACAACGACGGCACGAAACAAAGGGGTGAGCGGGCACACGTGCCGAAGGTAGCAAACAAGACCTTATATGGTCATCATAACAAGTTAAAAATAGAACTCTTAAATTCTACGGCGCAACAAAGGTATATACTAAAGGCTATAGGAAGCTATATACACGACTAAGAACAGCTAAGTACGCAACATGTCGGCTAACTTCAAAATTTTATGATTTGTTTCTTCACAACATTCAGCATAAAGAGCAGATCGCTTCGGACTGCAGTTAATAAAACTTGTTATTTGCTTTACAAATTCCTCGCATTCGTCTGGAATCATCTTGCATGCATTATTTGCAGCTAGCGCTACGGAATGGCATGGACATGTCAATGTTAAAACATTTCCACACTTTTCCTCTAGCTTTTTCTGAAATGACAAATGCTTTCCTGTCATGACACGCGCATTGTCGCATGACAGAGCAATAATATTAACGAATGGAATTTGGAGTTTATACATTTCGTCTCTAAATGCTTCGAATAACTTTTCAGCGCCACAATTTTTTGCATCAAGATCGATTAATTTGACTAATTGCGAGGTAATATGTAAACTTTGCGGATGAACGTACCGAACATGAAACGTCATCCATTTTGTATTACAAATATCTGACGTTTCATCGATAAAAATACTGAATTTTGTATTTTGAAGAACGGCTGCAACACGTTCCGTTTCAACCGGACAGAGGACATTAGTAATAATATTTTTACATTTTGTGTCTGACATAGTCATTTGCTGCAAAATGTCAGAATTTTTTCCCTCGGTTTGAAAAAATGTTAATATTTTTGTGGCTGTTGCAAACGAAATATTGTGTTCAGCGATAAAAGCAGCGTATCGAATCTCCGCTGCCTTCTTTCGCATTTCAAAAGTTAAATTATCGTCGTTCGTCATATTTACATCTTCGTCTGTTCCTGTTTTTTGAATATATTTTTCTTTTGCAATGTGCATTGCGGATTGTGCGTGCATATTTATAACAGACAGTCTTGCTGTCATTTGCTTTTCACAAAATCTACAAAAAGCTAATGCCCTGTCCTCTGATACTTCACATAGCCATGGTTTATATTGTATCTCGTCTAACCATTGCTTGCGAAACGTTCGTATCTCTGGACGATCTTGTACGAAATTCGTTCTGTTTATTAAAACAGATGTATTTTCTGTCATATTCTTCATATGACACTCAGAATCCGCATGTCTTGAAATGCGTGAAACGCAAGACAGATTTTTTTTGCATATTATGCAATGAAATAGGTTATTATTCAATGGTACTTTGCGTATCTACTGTCGTGAAGCCAAGCTTCACGAAACTTTTGCCTATATTTGTGTTTTTGCGAATTGCTCATTTCTGTGTATACTAAAAGAGGAACTGACGAAAATGTATTGTAATAATACAACTAACTACAGCTAACCTAAATATGACTATAAATACAGAATACAACTAAACGCTACAAAATAAATCAAATATGCGGCAATAATACAATAATATAAAAATACTACTAAAATATAAAAACAAAAATAGAACGAAAAATAAAAATTAATACTAATTTAATAATGCTAAAAGCTTCAAGCATTTGATAAATACACTCACGTGCCCACGGACGCTCCTGCACTTTATTGGCAACGTGGAAAAAAGCAGTGTCGCCGCGCGCGGAAACAATATGTTGCGATTTCCAAGGAATAGCAGGTCTCGATGCCACTCGCCATTAATTTTAATCCCTACTCTAGTGTCGTCCGCGTTACGATCTTTCGACGTTGTTGCGGAACCGCCACTTTGCCCCCACACGTGCAACAGAACGGGTTACATTAAAACAATGAATTCATCGCGTAAGTACTGTCAATTATTTTCAATCTTCCTTCATTTTAAGATAATGCATGATCGTATTTGTAAAGACAATGTAATGATCGTTTGAGTGCTATGGACATGGACGCATTATGCGTATAAAGGTATCCACGTGGACCATGGACGCATAACTTCGTAGAGAAAGAATGTGTTCGACACGCGTCGTCCACACAGAGTGCTTCGACCGGGAGCGTACAGGACTGCAGGGGATCAAATTTATGTGTCGCTTTCTTTTTCCCGCAGAAAATGGAAAGGAACGTGACCACCCGGTGCCACAGGCCGGCGAAGAAGGTCAGGCGGCCAACGAAGACCCTGGCCAACAGCAGGGCCACGAACAGGCCTCCTCGGGGACAGAACAGCTACAAATGTAAAATTTGCTGCAGCAGCAACAGGCGCCCCGGCCCCAGGAGCCCCGGCCCCAGGAGCCCCGGCCCCAGGAGCCCCGGCCACAGGAGCCCCGGCCACAGGAGCCCCGGCCACAGGAGCCCCGGCCCCAGGAGCAAAAGCCACAGGCGCCCCAGCCCGCCGAGCCCCAGGTCCAGTTGAAACAAAGTATGATATTAATACTTTTATTATAAGAACATTAGCGACCCATGCACGAACGAGGCTGATTTCGGGTGGGCTCGCTCCTGTATGGTCCGTTATTACCTAATGTAGCATTGTTAGAACGAGTGAGCCTGCATGTCAATGTAAGGATGTATCGGTGCGAGTGAGTGTATGCGTGGTATGGTATAAATGTCGCGTATGTGCGCGACTGCAGGTTCGCGTTTGCTATTCCCGAATTTCGGGAGATCGTAAGATCTGCGGGGAGGCGAAGGAGGTGCGTGACGTACGTGACGTGTTCGTGAGAAGGACACACGAACGTGAACGGACGAGAAACTGAGAACACTATCAACTGAGCGAATTTAAGAACTGTGTGTGTATGTGTGAATGGCCGAGTGTGCATAAACCTATGCGAACCTATTTTCTTTTTCCTCCTACAACATAAACTCCTTACAGTCCACTCATTTGTACAAAAAATCGGTGTGTCAATGTTTTCCCCGCAACTGAATCCCACACTAATATGTGCCACAGTTTTGGTATATTCGTGTATGTTTTTATTTTAGAGCGAAAGAAAAGGGGCGCTGGTCGCAGCAGGGCGACCCGCGGCAGACGCGGCGGTGGACGCGGCGGCGGACGCGGCTACGGTGATTCCGAGGGTCACCAACATTATTACATTAACTTTAATAAACATTAAAATATTTTGAAAAAAATCGTTTTTTTTTTTTCATAGCACTATTTTCCATTTCCTTCATTTGTCCATACACATAACTAATGTTATATATAGGATTTATTTCTAACATTAAAATATTACAAAGGCGTGTACATTTCTACTACTAAAGACTAAAAACATTCTTCCTCTCGATTCGCCTCGTAGACACACACACACACACCACGCGTGTTCCGTGACGCTTGAGGGAGAACAGTCGCGAATCGCCTCCCGCCCACTCGCGCAGCACACAATGCAGAAAACAACCATGCACACTCACATCTACACGCATCATGCATACACACGGGTCCTACATATATTTAATATATACGCACATGCCGATACATGCGATACAAGGGATTAGAACCTTATATATTTTTACATCGCCACTCGTTCCGCGACGACGTAGACGTTTTCCGTAGAACAGTTAGACATCAGTATTGAAGAATGTCGCATCAAGACACTTTACGAGACAATAAGCCTTTTCTTTTTGCTAAGTTCATTTTAATTCAATAAACCAGTGTTAGTTTGTACTCAGTATTGTTCCTCGTTATTTTCCGTCGGCTATCCAGAATAGAAATCATAAAGTTGTTGATTGGTGGACGCTACACTAACTGGGTCATATGTCCATTCGACATAGAAGAGAGTATCTAAATAGGAATGGATATAGTCAAGAGGGAATCAGAGAAATGGAAAAGCAGGGAAGAGATGTATGTGAGGAACTGGTAAATAGGGATAGAGAAAATCAGGGACAAGAACAAAATAATAGAATAAGTAAGACTAGATATAATGTAAAATATGCATCCCATAATAACAAACATGAACTTAACTGTTCATTTTATGGGCAATTCTAGTCACATTGTATAACCAGTTGTTTCCTTTCTGGTATTATTGTTTTTAAATAGCACATCTCCTTGCAAGAGATGTGTGAAAACTCTGTCTGGCCTTCACTGTGCCAGACAGGACACATCTCCTTGCAAGAGATGTGTATAAACTCTGTCTGGCCTTCACTGTGCCAGACAGGACACATCTCCTTGCAAGAGATGTGTATAAACTCTGTCTGGCCTTCACTGTGCCAGACAGGACACATCTCCTTGCAAGAGATGTGTATAAACTCTGTCTGGCCTTCACTGTGCCAGACAGGACACATCTCCTTGCAAGAGTTGTGTATAAACTCTGTCTGGCCTTCACTGTGCCAGACAGGACACATCTCCTTGCAAGAGATGTGTATAAACTCTGTCTGGCCTTAACTGTGCCAGACAGGACACATCTCCTTGCAAGAGATGTGTATAAACTCTGTCTGGCCTTAACTGTGCCAGACAGGACACATCTCCTTGCAAGAGATGTGTATAAACTCTGTCTGGCCTTAACTGTGCCAGACAGGACACATCTCCTTGCAAGAGATGTGTATAAACTCTGTCTGGCCTTAACTGTGCCAGACAGGATACATCTCCTTGCAAGAGATGTGTCAAAAATGTGTTGTATGTTGAATGTTATCTTGTGTTAAATAATGCATTGTTCTGTATATATTCCATTCGATACTCTCATTAACCATTTATTTAAAAATGTGGTAGAATAGGGCTACTGGCGAAGGTCCACATTAAAAAACCTAACGCGCTAGTCATGGCACCTCATGGGTGGCGTGGAAGACCACGTAAAAATTTGTATCAGAAAAGACATTCGGTCAGTTGTGTACTATCACAGAAATGTAATGCTTTGAAATGCTTGCGGAAATATGGGTTAAGAAATGTTGCACTCCCCAGACGATTGAATTAGGCGAAGTGCGATCCTGGGTCAGTAGGTGGGCTATGGAATCCATTTGAATGCAGTTTTTTTATTATGTATGAGTTTTATTGCTGATGGTAGTGTGTTCAACATTATTTACAAAGGAATGTGGCTCATCGTCCTGTAATTTAAGCAAGAAAAAACAACAAGCGCAGCAAACAAAAATTTGACCAATGCGGGCCGCGACCCTGCGACACAAAAGCTCGTAACCGCTGCGCTAGCGGTACTGATTAGAAGGTATTTTATATTTATGAAGGTAAGGTGCGCACATCCTCAATAAAATCGAAACGACTACATTCCCTTGGTATGTATATCACTCGCTTCTGTGCAGATATAAAAAGAATCGTAAAATTCACTCACTATATCAGGGGAAAGCAAATATTGAAAGTATTCATTCGGTTATCGTACAAAATATGGCGAAAACATCGGTTTTTATTTATTTCAACCATGACGCAACTTGCCAAAAAATCTGGAAAAAAATGGAGATAATGGTCATGGCAATACTTAACTACAGAATTTATAAAAATCCAATCGGTCGAAAATTTCAGCACGTAAGTGGAATTTTTTATGTTTTTTGGACGTTTTTGATTTTTGATGCTACGGATTTGCAAGAAAAAAATCTGCGAAAATCCTCAACCGTACATATACATGTTCAGAATATTCTGCATTTTTTACAGAATTTTTGCGTACCGCTAAATACGGAAAATGTGCTAAAAACCGATTTTTTAATTTACCCCATAACTACCCGTGTGATGGAGATAGAGGGCTCAAACTTGGTAAAGCACGATTTCTTTTAATTACCTATCGAATGACGTCTTGCGAGATAAATTCGGTGAAAGTGCATTTTTGACCATTTCGGCCTGCCCAGCCGAAAGAGAATTTCGTTGCCGCTGTCGCATGCCAAACGAAGCACATGAGTACGATCGTGGTGGAAAGAGGACGGAGAGCATAGTTCTGTCTTTCTCGCAACTGGGTGCGCGCGCAGCGTTGACGTCATAAAGACGCTTCGTTGGTGGAAAGAAGCCGGAGCATAGTACTGTCTTTCTTTCGGATGGTTGTGACGTCACGGTACGCAAGCCTTGGTGGAAAGGAGACGGGGAGCATAGCACCTTCATTGTCTCCGTACGGTACTGACAATCGCCGTACCGCGGCGCGCACATCGCACACAGACATGCCACGCACACACCTTGCTTCTATCCCCACTTTCGGCAGCACATTCGGTGTTTTATGCCAAATCTTCTATCACTGGTGCGGAACGAAGACGCGACGCTGCGACTGCATGTCGAACAAAGACGCAACGCGCGAAGTTGGTTGAAAGGGGACGGAGCATAGTTCTGTCCTTCTTATGTGTCGTCCCGATACGTGATGTCACGCGACGTTGGTGGAAGAGAGACGCATCATAGTTCCGTCCTTCTCTCCACGCCGAGCGCGATTCGGCGAGAAACGGCGCGCGCAGCTCTCACGGACAGGGCACGCACACTTTTCCGTATCCCCACTCCCGCGGGCACCGATGGTGCAAACGGGCCAAATCTGAGAGCACTGCGCCTCAGTATTACATTTTGATATCCCTCGCATATCCATTAATGACGGTCCTGTATGTCCTTTGGATTTCCCCAAACTATCATTGTGCTGCATCTGTTGACCCAAAATTGTTTTAATAATGTGAAGAACTGATGAAAATTATATGGACAGTCAATAGCTAAAAATATAAATGCACACGTACCTCAGATCAAGTGTCTCATAATGTAGATGACATTTGCCGTCCACGTTACTTCCAGTCACCAATATCGGGCCAGAACAATTTAGTGCTCAGGTCATTCTTGGTAATATAATATAGGCAATGAACCTGTGAAATGAAGACACTTATTACATTCAAACTTCATACCAAATCCAATGCCCTGAACAGAGACCAACCCGCCATAGCAGCAACAAAATTTTACATTTGTTTCCAACACCAAGTTGAACAGCAGAATCAAGAAAAGCATTGTATACATAATGTATAATGTAGGATTGCCCTTTTCTGGGTTGAGAACGAAATCAATCAATATATTTTAGCCCTTACATGTTTCAAAACAATCTGTTTCCTCATCAGGAGTCTGTAACATACAAAAGTCAACTAATGTAAATGTCTATTACATATTAGTTGTAGATCTCACGGTTGTATCCTATTATGGTGGTACTCACATAAATTGATATAGGATGCGGTATTGAGACCGTATGTTTTGAAGTTTAGTCAATTTTTCCTATGTGGTTCTTTGAATTTTTTCAAATTGCACACTGTCTGAAAGCAAATCAGCGCGTTGAAGAAGCCATGGCCAGAAATATGCGAAGCTTACATAATTTTCAACATTTCTCACATTGTAAAATTTTAACCCTCTAAGATTTGACACATTTCTGAATTTTATTGTTTTAATATTAACTAATCTCACCTGTCTTCGCCAATCGCTGATTGGGTTGGATCGTTTCGTTTCACGTTTGAACAATATTTTGAATGCTTTGTAATACAACACAGATTTACGGATGAATATATTTATGTCCAAGTATATGACTCGATGTTTGCCAAAAAGTGTTTGTGGTGTCGGTATGTTTACCTCATGGACATATGAATAAGGGGACGGAGCACAAATCCTTACTTTAGACGAGGGGAATGAAACCACTTCAGGGGAGTAGGGAGAGGCGTTTTGGTGCCACATTGGCGATTGGTTGAGCAGGCGCATGCGCAGTTTTTTTTTTTTTTTTTGCTTCGCATGGGATGAATCCTGCGCCGAAAAGAGCAGAAAAGGGCAACAGGATCCGAGACTTGCACCTAGACGCCGCTTAGGCGCCTTTATCAAGCACTGGACGGTAAAGCGCGAGCATGGTGTTACCGGATAGTGAAGTAAAATAGCACGTGGCACAAGAGTAATATGGAAAATTGTCAAAAAACCGTATACAATGGTAGAGATGAGTGGAAAATAAAGCGAGCAAAAACTTGAACAATGAAAAAACAAAAAAGCTTTTGATTTTTCCCCAAGATCCACTAAGGTCGGGCTGTTCCACTGTTACGACCCGGCGCAGAATCCCGTGGGGGAATTGGAATTACTTCTCCCTGTCGGTAGTCCTGATTCCTTAAGCGCCGGAATATGTCGTGAAGTTGAGGATCGGCCTGTTGTAGGTAAGGAACTGAAGTTCCGAGAAACGTTCGAGAATAATCGACTTCTATCTCGATTCTTGATATTGCGAGAGATCCAAGCGATTGCGCGGCGATTTGGTAGTGTTCCACCCGAACTTACCCCTGTCTTACAAAAGGTGAGGAATTTACCTGGCGAGCTGATGGGTGCGTAGTCATGGAGAACTCAGCGGTTTTTGGTTTGAATATATAAATATGTATGCGTTTATTGCTTTAGACGAATATTGCCATACAGTAGTGTTGGCGACGTATTATCTTACGTTTACAAGGCCTCGTTGCAAAGACGAAATCTGAGTGTTAGCTGACGAAAAACGATAGCGTGTTTAATGTACACTGACCTAATCTATGTCCTGCAACAAGTCGAACGTGCGGTAGGTTTTTATGAATTGCCTTCTAACTAAGGCTTTTGTGGCTCGATCTTTAACTGGTTTTTAACAGAGCTTTAGACTGACAATAGGCTGACGTGGACTGATTTTGACCGAACACTGGATAATTTTTAAACTGAACTCCTTGGGGCAACGCAGGCTTCCTTTTTATATGATTCTAACTCGGTAAACATGACCATGTATGGCTGGTCAAAATAATAGGCGCAAGTAAATCTAGAATAAATCGATTTAATTGGAGTATCACTTTCACCTTATTATTCATCGAAAGTCGTTGCAGGTGGCCTGATCAACACGAGATTTCATGGAATCGAGTGACACATTTTAGTTTTAATACTAACACTTTCTCATAGCCGGACGTTTCAAACTCAATCTATCGGCGTAAGAAAGATGCTTGCCGTGGGAACCATGGCGGCTGACGCAATGTTTCGTCGCGAATCACTTCCACACAAGATTGGATTGCCCGGGCGCGAAACTCCCGTGATCTTGTCTACTCACGGCACCGTGAGAGGTCTTCGCAGTCGCATGGTGCTTCCTGCTGATCCGGCGGTGGGTACTGCAGGGTATCGAGAGTAAAACAAGTCCTGCTTGGTGGAAAAACTCTTTATTCGCACGGCACCTTGACGATGTCGCTCCGTTGCTCGCGCTACACGCACTCGCTCTCACACGACTCGCGCTTACGCTCGCCGCCGCTACATCGCCGCAGCGCGCATACACCACAGTCCTCCCCTTTTTCAAGTAACTGTCTTCGCCTTACTTGCTATGCGCTCCGATCGACGGTTTGGCTTAACAATTTGCCTAGCGTGCCGTTTCGTTACAATTCCCGACTCCGTTTTCACTCGGAACGTTGACGGTGACAGTTGTTTCACAATTTCGCCCTCAATGCGTCTACCGCCTGATTTTCCATGGTTGTCAATCATCACCACATCTCCCTCATTCCACTCGATTTGTCGCGGCCCCGAACGAGACGCGATCTACGCTCCTTGTTTTTCGCCGATCTTTGAACGCAAGTCTGGACGGAGTAAATCAAAACGCGTCTTGAGTTCGCGTCCGTATAACAAACGCGCGGGTGACTTGTTCGTCGTGCAGTGGGGTGTGCTGCGATAGTCAAAAAGGAACTGGTTTATCGCGGTGTCCACACTCTTCCCCCCTTGCACCATTTTTGAGATTTTGTTCTTGAACGTCCCGACAAAATTTTCCGCTGCACCGTTCGTCGCTGGGTGATATGGTGGTGAAAAACTGTGGTTCACTTTGTTATTTTTTAAGAAATTCTCAAACTCTGACGATGTAAATTGGGGTCCGTTGTCTGACACTACATGGTCTGGGAGCCCGTATCTCGCGAATAGTTCTTCGAATACTCTGACTAGTTTCCGCGCTCGCGTGTCCTGCTTAAAATTGAATACCTCTGGCCATTTTGAGAACGAGTCTACAACCACGAGATACATATCGTTATGATATGGACCTAGAAAATCGCAGTGAATTCTATGCCACGCTCCTTCTGGCCACGGCCATGGTGTCAGTGTCGTGTGTGGTGGAGCTTTCCTGTTTTCTACGCATATCTTACAACTATTTACAATGGTTTCAATATCGGCATCGATGCCGGGCCACCACACGTATGAGCGTGCCAGTGCTTTCATTTTCGCGATTTCCAGATGTGACAAATGGAGGTCATCCAGAATACGAATTCGTAATTTTTCTGGCACTACGATGCGATCGCCCCAGAAAATGCAATTGTCTTCTACTGATAGTTCGTGGCGTTTCGAAAAAAACCTTTTTTCTTCATCGGATAGGTCTCCGCTGTCATTCGGCCACCCGAAAATACAGAATTTCGTAACTCGTGCCACAACCGGGTCACGTTTGCTTTCGTGTAGGATTGTTACGTAATCTATCACGTTCGCGTCGCCAGAGACATAGTGCATCTGTGTAATGTCCATCCCAAAAAGATTTGTGTCGTCCTCGATGGGTAGACGCGACAGCGCGTCGCAGTTCCCATTTTGATTCGATTTTATCCATTCAATATCGTACTCGAAACCTGACACGAAGTAGGCCCAACGTTGGAGTCTCGACGCTGCTGTCAGCGGAATACCCCGTTTTGGTCCGAAAATCGCCTCAAGCGGCTTATGATCTGTACGTAAGATGATTTTACGCCCATAAACAAAGTCATAGAATTTCATTAGCCCGAATACGATCGCACTTGCTTCTTTGTCGACTATGGCTCGGTTCAATTCTTTTTCCGGGATTCGCTTTGACGCAAACGCGATTGGCCGTTCCGTGTTGTCTTTGCATCTGTGTGACAGGATAGCGGAGAGCCCGTAATGCGAAGCATCGCACGCTAGTATTAATTGTTCGTTAGGGTCATAATGAGCTAGTATTCGCGGAGAGATCATTTCGTTTTTCACCCAACAAAAAGCTTCTTCGCATTCCTTGGTCCAGTTGAAAACGGCATTGTTAGCACTGTCGAAAAGTGGTTTTAGCTTGTCTGATCTATTTTCTAGAAATCTCGCATAGAAATTAATCAAACCAAGGAATGATGTGAGCTGTTTGTTGTTCTCCGGCCGCGGTGCATCGCACATGGCTTTGACCTTCGACTTGGATTTGTGCAATCCGCTTTTGTCGATAACAAACCCCAGAATCTCGATCCGGTCCTTCATAAAATCGCATTTTTCTTTGTTTAAACGCAGTCCGCGCTCCGTTAATCTTTGACAAACCCGTCTCAAAATCTCAAAATGTTCCTCGTCCGTTTTGCCTGTTACGTAAATGTTGTCCATGTATGCTATCGTATTGGGAATCCCTTGGAGGCATTCTTCCATAATTTTTGTGAATTCACTTGGAGCAATGGCCGTACCTTCCATCATTTTCGTGTACCGTAGTAGACCCGTGTGGGTCGCTATTGTCAACAAATCGCGTGAATCTTTGTCTACTGCGACTTGCATGTATGCATGCGGTAAATCGAGCTGAGAAAACGTTAGTCCGTTTCGCATCACCGCGAAAATGTCATCGATTCGCGGGAAAGGTCGTTTTGTTACCTTCAAATACGGATTGAGTGTTATTTTAAAATCTCCACAAATTCTAACCTTTTCGTTGCCTTTTAGTACTGGTACAATAGGTGTCGCCCATTCGCTTGATTCTACCCTTTCCAAGTGCCCTAATTTGATCAACCGTTCAATTTCTTGTTCGATTTTTGGTCTTAACGCATATGGTACGTGCCTTGCTCCAAATGCAACTGGTTGTGTATTCGGGTTTACATGTATTTTAACTTGGCGCTTGTTGTATATGCCTGGTGTATTGCTAAACAAGGTTGCAAACTCTATCAATAACTTTTGAGACACGTCATTTGCCTGTAATTTGTGAATGTCGCTTTTGCGTTTTTCTGCCGTGCCTAACCTCGTGGGTGGTACCAATGGCCATAGCCCGAATACTGACAGCCATTGTCTCCCAATTAACGGAACTTTGTTTCCCTTCAAAATTAAGCAAAATAAGGTTTCTGTCCTACCCCTCAGCGTTACCTTGAGATTTCCCACTTGACCTCGCGGTTCCATCGCGTTATCTTCGTATGTGGGCAGATTGATACCCGACTTTGTTATTTTCAGATCTTTGAAATTACGTTGTATGAAACCTTCTGACATTACCGAAAAATATGTACCTGAATCTACCTCCATTGTGACCGTTTGCCCGTTAATTCCGACCTCCATAAACATTGGCTCCGCGCTGATCGCATTACAATTGTGTACGTTATGTTTAAAGTCAATGGAGTGAAAATCAACGGCGTAGTTCTCAGCCGTGCTGCTTCCACTGGCCTCGTCGTCTTGCTCCGTTTGGCTGTCGTTCCCCTGGAGGTACTTGTTTTCCATCTTCTTTTTCTTGATGCAGGCTCGTTCTAGATGTCCGTTGATTTTGCAAAAGTTGCAACTGCGGTCTCGATGTCTGCAGGAAAACGTCGTATGCCCCCTCAACCCGCAGCAATAGCATATTGTGCCTTCCCTTCGTAGCGTATCGGGCTGAGGTTGCTGATATTTTCTTTGTTGTTGGTCACCCGACTGTTTGTATTGCCAGGGCTTGCGCTGCTGCGTTTGACTCATCGCGAAACTTTCTAATTTGAAGTTTCTTGGTGCCAGTGTTTTGTGCGCTCCTGCCGCATTCTTTATGGCACTCTCTCTGCCTGTCGCTTCCTTCAGTGCTGCGTCCAGGGTCAAGTTTGGCTGCTTGAACAGTTCAATGCGGGTTGACTCATCGTGAATACCGCAGACCAGTTGGTCGCGTAATGCTTCGTTCAGTTGTCCTGCGAAATTACAGTTGAGGGCTAAATGTCGGAGCCTCGTGACAAAATCCGCGATTGTCTCGTCCTGTTCTTGCCTGGCGCGATGGAATACGCAGCGTTCCATGACTTCTGATGGCGCTGGTTTAAGATGTCCCGTGAGCAGTTTGACAAGCTCGTCATACGATTTTCCAGATGGTTTATCCGGTGCACACAAATCTTTAAAAAGCTTGTACGTTTCCTCGTCAATATGCGTTAGTAAGATCGCTCTTTTTGTGTCTGCATCCGTGATCTTTTTAGCAAAAAGATGCAGGTCCAGTCGCTCTGTGAATGACTCCCGGTCATCAGTCTCTCGCCGGAAAAAAATATTTGCGTTCGTTGACATTTCGTCGTCGCTGCTCTCGTTTCTTTGGGCACTGTCGCTAGCCTTCGTGTTTACGTTGTGCGTTTCACCGCTTCCCGAAACGCCGCTTGTATGGCCTGTTGTGGTCACGTGTCTCTTCCTTTTGTTTTCCTCAGTGAGCTCCAACCTCACTATACCTACTAACTGTTCGCGTAATACGTCTCTTGAAACGGTCCTATAGATTACTAAACCCCGTTTCTCCAATTCCGCAACGTACTCCGCCTTTTGCAGATGTTGAGCTTCGGTGAGCGATAGTTGACGCGGCGGTGATTCCGGCTCCAAATCTTCACTTGAATCGTGCTCCGAGTCGTTGTTGCTCGCACTCATCGGCGCCTATATGCCCTGTCCGATACTAAACGACTCACCGTTGTCCTGTGTATCGAACGTTCCAACTTTCCGTACTTCTCTGTGTGTCCTCGCTTGATTGCACTTGTCTTCCTCACTGTCGGCCGGACGCGAAACGTTCACTTCGATCCCATCCTCGTCGCCAGTTGCAGGGTATCGAGAGTAAAACAAGTCCTGCTTGGTGGAAAAACTCTTTATTCGCACGGCACCTTGACGATGTCGCTCCGTCGCTCGCGCTACACGCACTCGCTCTCACACGACTCGCGCTTACGCTCGCCGCCGCTACATCGCCGCAGCGCGCATACACCACAGGTACGCCGACGGCGTTCCCGGTGGCCAATACAGCAGCGGAGTCCTCGGTGGCCGTGGTCGATACGGCAGCGAGGTGCGGCGGCTCCTTACTCGTGGTGCCCGTGACCGGTACGCAGGTGGCGGCAGGAACGGGTTTTGTGAAACCGGTGGTGCTGGTATAAAAAGCCTCGTTTCCTCGTCCAAGGTTTGGGGTGTTTCCGTCGATTCCCCGGTTTGCTGGGGGCAGTGATCCCAGAAGTGGCATCCCGCCGCACACAGAGGCTTAAGCCGTGTTCGGAAATTGGCTGACAGTACTGTCAGTACTAGATTTCCGTTCAAAAATGCTTTTCAGTATGGCTGACGAGACTGTAACGTACTACCATTTTGTCAGACATCAGAGAAGTAGTGCAGAGCAGTGCAGTTTCGGCAGCACTGTCAGTAAAACAGAACGATCATTTTTCAGTAAAACCAGCATCAGTACTGGCAGTACTGTCAGCCAATTTCCGAACACGGCCTTAGTATGCGTGCATGTCCGTGAGAGCTACGAGCCAATCGAGTGGCGCATAGCTCTCACGGACACGACGCATACTACTTCTCTCTCTTCCCCCACCACGCGTGCCGCATGCGGCAGGATGCCACTTCTGAGATCACTGGCTGGGGGGGCGCAACAGCAGCATGCAATGTTGAGGGAATATTATATAGGGACCTTGACGCAATATTGCAGGTAAGATTCCTGCAATATTTCACGCAAGATTCCTGCAATATTCCGCAACGTTGCGAAGAGGCGAACATTGGAATTAATATTCCTGCAATATTCCGGCAATAATCCGGCAATGTCACTGCAAGGTTTAGGCAATGCGAAATAATATTCATGCAATATTCCTGCAATATTTTTTGCTG
Source organism: Priocnemis perturbator (assembly GCA_963942575.1). Classification (NCBI taxonomy): domain Eukaryota; kingdom Metazoa; phylum Arthropoda; class Insecta; order Hymenoptera; family Pompilidae; genus Priocnemis; species Priocnemis perturbator. The sequence goes on along the minus strand of OZ012649.1, from coordinate 1,422,851 downwards.
TCTGGGATAGTCTTACATGAAATTGTCAATTATTTATTTGTAATTAATTGATTTGTAAAATATTGTATATGTAGGTATAACTGCCTTGCAAACTCGGAGTCGGAATATTGGTTAAGAAAGTTTGGACGCGGACGAACAGTATACGGTTTCCGAATAACCACTATAATTTCTTCTCTGCATTCATCCTCATCGTCGTCTCCATATAACACCCGGTTATCTTGAAGATCTACTTCCACTTTTGAAAAATGAAATATTTTTAATACGTAGTTTGCGAAAACGACCTAACCCAACCAAAGCAAACTACTTACTATACGAACGACAGATATAAGACTTCTACCTCTCACTGCGTGCACTTTCTACCCCCACCACATATTCATCTGTTAGGTAGTGGCTTACAGGATGGATTCGGCACCGTGTAATTTATCCGTCAGGTAGCTTCATTTACCAGGAGGATAAATTTTACTGAAAGGTGGAACAACGCAAGATTTACTTTTGTCTAGTTCTATCTGGTAACTTCGCTACCTGACACTTTACCCAGAGGTGGTGTTACGCCCCCCAGCAAACCGGGGAATCGACGGAAACGCCCCAAATCCTGGACGAGGAAACGGGGCTTTTTATACCAGCACCACCAGTTTCACAAAACCCGTTCCTGCCGCCACCTGCATACCGGCCACGGGTATCACGAGTAAGGAGCCGCCGCACCCCGCCACCGTATCGACCACGGCCACCGAGGACCCCGCCACCGTATCGACCACGGCCACCGAGGACCCCGCTGCCGTATCGGCCACCGGGAACGCCGTCGGCGTACCCACCGCCGGATCAGCAGGAAGCACCATGCGACGGCAAAGACCTCTCACGGTGCCGTGAGTAGACAAGATCACGGGAGTTTCGCGACCGGGCAACCCAATCTTGTGTGAAAGTGATTCGCGACGAAACATTGCGTTAGCCGCCATGGTAACCCACGGCAACTATCTTTCTCATGCCGATAGATTGACTTTGAAATGTCCGGCTATGAGAAAGTGTTAGTATTAAAACTAAAATGTGTCACTCGATTCCACGAAATCTCGCGTTGATCAGGCCACCTGCAACGACTTTCGATGAATAATAAGGTGAAAATGATACTCCAATTACATCGATTTATTCTAGATTTACTTGCGCCTATTGTTCTGACCAGCCATATATGGTCATGTTTACCGAGGTAGAATCATATAAAAAGGGAGCCTGCGTTGCCCCAAGGAGTTCAGTCTTAAAAAGTCCAGTGTTCGGTCAAAATCAGTCTACGTCAGTCTTTTGTCAGTCTAAAAAACGCTGTTAGAAACCAGTTAAAGATCAAGCCAGAAAAGCCTTAGTTGCAAGGCAAATTCATAAAAAACCTACCGCACGTTCGACTTGTCGCAGGACGTAGATTAGGTCAGTGTATATTAAACACGCTATCGTTTTTCGTCAGCTAACACTCCGAGCTCCGGGCAGACTCAACAAGATTTCGTCTCTGCAACGAGGCCTTGTAAACGTAAGATAATACGTCGCCAAAACTACTGTATGGCAATTTTCGTCTAAAGCAATAAACGCATACATCTTTATACATTTAAACCAAAAACCGCTGAGTTCTCCATGACTACGCACCCGTCAGCTCGCCTATAATATAAGTAAAGATTACATAAATAATGCAATGCGTGCATACATATTTCATACACAATGCAGTTAAATATTATAGAAGTATGTTTAAAATATTTGTAAGTGAATATCGCTTACCGTCGTGTAGTTGTTAGAAAGATAAAAAGGGTGCGCGCCTTCCTCGGCGCGAACCTCCGACAAAAGTATCCAACGATGTTGCAGACGATGTAGCTTAACCAACGAGCTACTCGTGCTGTTGTCTTATCGTTCAATATTTTTCAAAGTACGGTGCACACAGGCTTTCAATAAACTCGAAATAACTTAATTCCCTTTATTTGTACATTGCTCTCTCGCATGCAAAAACATAGAGCATCGTATAACTGACTGGCAATATCAAGAAAACGCAATTATTTTAAGTATTCAATAAGTTATTACACGAAATATGTCGTAAATATCGGTTTTTATTTATTTGAACTACGAGGCACACTACCAAAAAATTAAAAAAAAATTGGTGGTACTACTTATGCCAATACTTCACTACAGCATTTATAAAAATTCTGTGGGTCGGAAACTTCAACACGTAATTGGAATTTTTCGTGTTTTTGGGGGGTTTTTGATTTTTTATGCTTAGGATTTGCTAGACAAAAATCTGCAAAAATTTCCAACCATAAATTCACATGTTCTGAATATTCTCCATTTTTTTTCAGAATTTTTGCGCACCGCTAAATACGGAAAATGTGTCAAAAACTGATTTTTTTATTTCCTCTATAACTACCCTTCTGATGGAGATAGAGGGTTGAAACTTGGCATAGAGCGTTTTCTTTTCATCCCCTATCGAATGACGCCTTGCGAGATAAATTTGGTACAAGTGCATTTTTGACAATTTCAGCCGGCTGAACGCTCAGCCGAAAGGTAAATTCGGTACCGCTGTCGCATGCCGAACGAAACACGTGCGTGCGATCGTGGTGGAAAGAAGACGGAGCATAATTTTGTGTCTCTTTCTATTGGGTGCGTGCGCAGCTTCTGACGTCATTTTACTCTACATTGGTTGAATGAAGACGAGAAGCATAGCGCCTTCCTTGTCTTCCACGGTGCGCGCGCAGGTTCTGACGTCATTTTACTCTACATTGGTAGAAAGAGAACGAAGACGAGAAGTATAGCTCCTTCCTTGTCTCTACGTACGGTGCGCGCGCAGCTTCTGACATCATTTTACTCTACATTGGTAGAAAGAAGACGAGAAGCATAGCTCCTTCCTTGTATACGTACGGTGCGCACGCAGCGCTCACGGACACGACACGCATACAACTCTCGCCTTCCCCCACCACGCGTGCCGCAATGCGGCAAGATGCCACTTCTGAGATCACTGACGCGCATGCTGGAAAGCAAGAGGCCGATGACAACGCTATTACCGGCCATAACTTTCGTCATTTCAATTTTGAATATTCGTGATCGAATCTTTGAGTATATTGTTTGCTATTAGTTTTCTGTATAATTCATTGCTGCATATACAGCGTAATTGAAATGGGTTGCCGATGTGTGCTCTGTGGGAGTATCAAGAACAAAGAAATCTCTTGGTTCTTGTAAGTATAGATCGGGGCCACACGAGCGCTAAAGAGTACGACGTGCGTAATAATTATCGTTTTACACGCGTTTGCAATTCTAAACTGTAGGTTTGAAAGGTTCCCAAAACAGGAACATTTAAGGCAATGTTCGGACACGAGACGATTCGACGAACTCGGCTCGGTCCGCACCGGTTCCGCGCCGATTGGCACGAGGCGCGTGCGATCGCGAACTCGTTAAACAGGAGCCGCGGTGACGAGGAAGAAGAGGGATTAAAAGCACTCGCAGATGGATGGACTCAGTATCTTGTGAGGCACTCTCTTTATTAGAAGCGACAGTGACTCGAGGTTGGTCCCGACACAGTTGAGGCGACGGCGACACGAGTTGGCCACTGCGCGGACGTTAGCGCGAACGCACAGAGAATACAGAGCGATTCGATGCAGACACGCACGATGCTCGGAGAAGAAGAAGGCCGGAAGTATTTCGCACGCAAGTCTACCGTCGGGCACGAGACGACAGGTGGGAAATCCATGCCAATTATTGGGAGAAACCGGGTCACGCGGGATCGCACAGGTGACGGCACGCGTCCGGCTCATTGGTCGGCGCCAGGATCACGCAGGATCCTGACGTCACGTATCGCATCGTCGCAGCACCGAGAAGGCTCAGGGCTGGGTTACGGAATCCCGCACCCGCCCTGCCCCTTCACGGGTTACAAGAAGTAGAAATTTAAACAGGCAACAATGGGCAAATTATTGTAAAATGAATATTGAGCATGTACTTCGGACCCATACATTGTGCTCACGACATTTTTTGGACACTGATTGGACTTTATCAAAGAATGGAATTCGTCTTTTGAAGAAGAACATAATACCATCAGTAAAACGTATTGGGAAGAAAAAGTAGTAAACATTCCTATTATTATTTACGTATAGTTATATACTCACGTTATTCATTTTCTATGTATTTATTTGTCGTTCAATATAATAAATTTTATTTTTCATTATAATTTTGCATTGCGTGAATTCCTAAAACCTTCGGACTCAAATCCCGAACGATCTTCTTAACCGCTCAAGAAGATCGGCGAGCCAACAAAATATACCTATACCCAAGTTCCATGAAGACGAAGAAAAATCGGCGAGCCAACAAAATATTCCTGTACCCGAGTTCCATGAAGACGAAGCCAATACATCTTGTACGTAACTGTGTCTATAGAAGATGATTATACGATATATCTTAAACAAAGTTAATCTTACGTTCTTTCTATTTGCAGCATTGGCGATTGACACCAAATGCACTTACTATTCTGAAGCTCGGTATATAGGGGTGTGACCGTCCAAAAATCGGAGCGTCACATGCGCCCGACAAGTACACGCGAACTCGTACGCGTGGCACGCGGCACCCGTACTAAGGGTGTGTGCGTGAGCCCAATAGGGCGTGTAACGTAAACAAACACATATGTACGAGAATCTTAGTTACCGACCCCGGTCAACAGATGCCTCCTTCTCTCATAAGAGGATTTATGTGTACCTACGAATATAGGCTGCCCGACGGTACGGTGACATCGTTCTTATCCTGAGCCAAATTACTGGAGCACGCTTACGAGCTGTCGCCCTTACCTACATACGCATTACGCCGTACCGCCGGACACTCTACAATCGGATATCAAAAGTATAAGTCGAGTCAGTGAACACAATATACGCAACACAACGAATATACGAACGTGCGCTCTCCTTCTGAAAGATTCGCACACGACGCCGAAGCTTGCTACAGTCACTGCTATGTCATACTGCTTGCCGCTGTAAACGCGTGTTAAGACGAAAATTCTATAGAAGCATCGCCGGTAAAACGTACATTCGCGCGTTAGTTCACATCTCGCATCTTCGTAACTCCGACACACACGGTGTACCCGCTTCGTTGTAAGAGCGTCGCGTATCTGCCAGGAGAGTTCCAATACATTAATAAAAGACGGAGAATAAAAAAGGAGACCTAGAAAGAGAAAAGAATAAAAAGGAGAATTAGAATACACAGGTTTAGCTCCAGAGAAGTGAAGTGGCCAGACTGACTCCCGGCCAGCTTCGCGCTCCCGCAGAACACTGTCCTGGGCTGATCTTCACTTCTTTGCGTAACCCTGTAAGCAGGCGGACGTATCCTACGGCTGGCAATCGCCCCCCCAAGGATACTCCTAGCCTCCCTTGCAGGCAGGTTTTGCAGTAATAAAAGTAGTACAGGATATCTGTGGTGCGATAGACCCATCGCCCGGCCAGCCTTCGGGCCTCCCGCCGTAAGTCGTTTTCATAACCACGGAATTCCTGTAAACGCATATGAAACATATTTGCAAGTAGAATCAAGATTGTAGTAACGCCTGAGTCCGAACATCAAATTAGAATAGGACACGGGATAGCCTCCGGCAGACGGATCAGACGCACGGCCCATGCACTACGGTGTTCCCCGCCTGACGATCCTAGTCTTCGCCCAGGTGTTCCCTGGTCTAGAAGCCATATGTATTTGCAAAGTTCGTAAGATAACAGGCATAGAGTATAACTGTCCTGGCAGCATATCGCTTAGGCACTAGAATAACCGCCGCTATTACTTCGACACTCCGTACCATTTTCTGTATATTTTTCATTGTACAATATATTCAATTTTATATCACGCACAAAAACACTTCTGAGTCTCCTCTCGCCCAGCGGTCGAATCCACCGACACCATCCGTGTCAAACCAGGGAAGCAGAACAGTGTAACCGCTGCTTTCCTGCGATCACTTTACGTTGCGAGATACGGTGCGACTTTCAGGGATACGCTCTCACTAAGAGACAACTCCGTCAATCCGACGAAATCTCGCAGCGGGTTGTGCATAAATCGTGCGCTGTCGATTCCGAGACACGCAACGATAAATTTTCCTCGGCACTCACCGGCCGGAGAAAATATCCGGTTACAGGGGATATAGCACCAGATCACCTGTCAACTCCTACAAGAGCACAGCGAACATTTCGAACAGTGTTGCAAAAGGTTTCTACCTTGCAAAAAAGGATGAAGAATATGCAGAAGAAAAATTCGAGGATGGGCAAACGCTTACACTCTCTGAAAGATCCCCTCATGGATTTGAAGAATAAGAACTTAATTGAGCGTGATACAGCAGATAGTATAATGGTACATGTACACGCTTTATTAACCCTCGAACAGCCACGGTGGGTGGGGATTTTTTCGGCGCCTGGAAATAGACTACCGTGTCTGCACTGGTACATATCGGTCTGCCGGTAGAAATGATGAATTTTATACTTACATTCCTTCTGTTGAATGAATATGTACGGATTTACTCTATCATAAATACACAATTGAATATATCTTTGTCTTTTTTTTTCTTTTTCCCTTATTCCAAATCCATTGTTGACATAACATCAGGAAAATACCGCGTAGAAATCGCTGATGCGCCAACCGTATCACTGTAGATTTGCTCAGATTGCCCGCTACAGATGTAAGACGCGCGAGAAATAGCTCGACAGCAAAGTGTTAATTATACTATATTTTTACGTTTTCATTATCTTTATTTGCATTTTTGCACGCTTTATGTAGGATACAGTTCCAGATACAATTAGAGAAGTGATCGATAGCAAACTCAGGAAAAGGAATCGAAAATATAGTGTCAAACTTAGGATGTTTGCAATGACACTACAATTTTATTCGGCACGTGCCTACGCCTATGTGCGAAAAAATTATAACAATTTACTACCCCATCCGGCAACGATACGCCGATAGTACACAGTTGTCGACGGAAGTCCAGGATTTACCAAGGAGGCATTAAGGGGTTACACCACCTTGGCACTTGAAAAAAGTGGCACAAAATGAGACAATTTTTTTGACGCAACTATTAACTATACAAATTTGATTTTATTATCACTATTTACAATATACATCAGTGAATATATCATATGAAAATGACTAAAAAATATTTACAAATAGCGGAGATATAAGGTGACCCGCAAAACGCCTTCGCTGTGTTGCTTGCCGACGGTGGAACATGTAGCATGGTCAAAATTCGTTTGGAAAAAAAAAGTCAGCAATTTTCATGTAAATAAACGTAATAGCTAAGAAGTAGCATAGGGAAAACATTTTTAAACATTTTTGTGGAATTGACTGCCGTTTGTAACATGATATTGATTGTTTCGTTAAAAATTGGATCCTAAAACATTAAAAACAAATTTATGAGGCATCCGATCAAAAAACGGCTATGCTGCTTGATAGATATTAGCGTAGAGAAGATATAGTGTAAATTTGAATAAAATCGGTTCAGTAGTTTTCGAGATATCGTGTCCACCAGTTTGAGAAAACTCGTTTCGAGTAAAACGCAAAAGAAGAAAAAGTACCGCGTCAGCATGTTAAGATCCAGAATTTGTATATGTTACCTTTAATCTGCGATTTCTGGTCCATACATTCCTAGTCCTTCTATAGACGCGTAAAGATCCATTCCGAAATAATTTTGCTTCATTAAAACAGACCTTCAATAACGGTTACAAACGGATATGCCTATCTGAGCGGATAGACGCTCTCTACGACTCTCTGCCGTGTTCACTTCAAGTTGCTATAACTCTGGTAATTTTTGGAATATTAACATGCTTAACATCGCAAATTCTTCTTGAAAGTACAAGTAATGAAATAAGGCAAAAAAAAAAAAATCGTCTTTTTTAAAACCTCAAGGTGGTGTAACCCCTTAATGCCATATTATCCAGGGCTAAGACCCAGAAAGAACCAGTGCTGTGCAATATTATATTGGATGAAATGTCCACCCGGGAGGAAGTAGTGTATCAAAATAATAAACTTTATGGAGGCGTCGACATAGGATCCAGCATGAATACTGATGGCGACAACATACAAAAAGCGCGCAATGCACTAGTTTTTATGCCAGTCGGTGTAAATTCCCGGTGGAAGGTGCCATTGGAGTATTTTCTTGTACAATCCCTCAGTGGCTCTGAGCGGGCTAATTTATTAAGTATGTAACCGTCCAATTCGGAGCGTTACATGCGCCCACGAATTTCTCGCAAGTACCCCACGCGGCACGCTCGGGCTAAGAGAGTGTGCGTGAGCACAGGCAGCACGTAAGACGCCGAACACACGTGCGTAACGAAATCGTAGTTACCGACCCCGGGCGGTAGATGCCTCCTTTTCTCGTAAGAGTTTGGAGAAAGTTATCTCAGCATTTGTAAAGAGAACTCGCGGACCATAGGTTGATAACAGTATATATATTTGTGCACACAAAACACTTATGAAAATCAGGTACAAAGTACAAAAGTATTAAAGCACATGCGTCGTCACGACGTGCAGGAAGAGATCGCCTGCAGGAAGGAAGGAAAAGGCACGTCCACACGCGGAGTTAGATCCTGCTTCCGGTGTCGGCGTTGAGAACGCTCCGAACGATCGTCGCGCCCTGCGGTGGCCGAAGCGAGAGGTGGCGGCAACGGGTCCCCCACAGTCAATCCCCCTCCAGTGACCTTCTCTGGAAGAGAAGGAAACGCTACTCTCTTTATGGCGCCAGGATAAGTCCTTGGAGGATGAGGGATGTCGGGTGATGCGTCATGGCCCGAAGTGGTAGGTCGCTCTGGATCTGTCCGAGCGAGGTAGGCAGGTTTCAGGGTGTCGACGGAGACTGTCTTCTCATCAAGACCAACACGGATGACGAAGACTCTGTCACTGAGCCGTTTGATCACCTCTCTTGAAAACGTGAGAGCTACTATAGAGGTCCTTGGCAGTGAATACCCTGGGCTTAATATGGTGAGCCGTCGGGCACGGACGCACAACCTTAATGTGCTCCCTGTACTTCTCCAGGAAGAACTGTGGATTGGCCGGAGCGTCCTGCAAAACAAAAAATTCGCCGGGGACTCGTAAGGTGGTGCCGAAGAGCATCTCTGCTGGTGATGCGTGTAGATCCTCCTTGTAGGCTGTGCGTAACCCAAGGAGCACCGTCGGTAAGTGTTCAGGCCAAGGAATCTGCTTCTGGCACATCAAGGCGGCCTTCAGGGTGCGATGGCATTGCTCGACCAAGCCATTGGCCTGGGGATGGTACGGTGTCGTGCGAATTCTCTCGGAGCCGATCATGCGGGCCAAGGCAGAGAAGAGCGTCGACTCAAATTGAGCCCCTTGGTCCGTTCTAATTGTGAGAGGGGTGCCGAATTGGCATACCCAGTGGGTGAAGAAAGCCGAAGCGACGGTGTCCGCCAGCATATTGGGCAACGGCACAGCGGTAGGCCATCTGCTGTACCGGTCTATGATGGTGAGACAATATCTCAGTTCGCCCACCTTGGGCAGCTCAATAAGGTCCAGGTGGACATGGTTGAACCTGCCATCCGGGACGTCAATATGTTTCGGCGAGAGGCGGCTGTGCCGATGTACTTTGACACGTTGGCAGGAAACACACTCCCGCGCCCAGCGAAGCACGTCCTTTTTAATTCCTGGCCAAACGAACTTCTCTTTGATGAGACGCGAGGTGACTCGACCGCTCAGGTGAGAGAGCCCGTGGATGACGTTGAAGGCCTGTCTTCGGAGACTCTCCGGGATGTACGGACGCACGCAGCCCGCGGCAATGTTGCAGAAGACGGAATGGTCATCTAACTTGATGCGTTGCAAGGTGAGGGAACTATTCGCCCTGATCCGGGGAAGCTCTTCATCTAACTCCTGGGCCGCCTGGATGACAGCTGCGTCCAAGGTAGTTGGCATGGAAACCGTGGATATGCGCGACAAGGCGTCTGCGACCACATTGTCGTCTCCCTTCGTGTGGACGATCTCAGTGGAAAATTGGGAGATCAGATCCAATTGACGAAGCTGCCGTGGCGATGCCTTGTCAGCCCGCTGAGCGAAGGGGTACTGGAGAGGGCGATGATCCGTGCGTATAACGAAATGACGCCCCTCGAGGATGTGCCTGAAGAATTTGATCGCAGAGTAAATGGCCAAAAGCTCACGATCATATGTGCTATAGAGAGTCTCTCTCTGCTCGAGCTTCCGAGAGAAGAAACCCAATGGCTTCCAGACAACGTCCTCAAGCTGCTCCAGCGCGGCACCAATGGCGATGTCGGAGGCATCGGTTACGAGAGCGAGTGGGGCCGTCTGAGACAAGAAGGTGGCCCGAGTGGCCTGGACAATACTCCTCTTGCACGCTTCCAAAGCGGCTTCTGAGGCAGGTGTCCAAACTATTTTTCGCTTATCGCGCTTGGTCGCTCCTTTAAGGTATTCTAACAGCGGAGCTTGAATGCGGGAGGGGTCAGGAAGGACGCGCCGATAATAATTAAGCATCCCTAAGAACCGCCGCAGGTCGGAGACGGTTTCAGGCCGAGGGAAGGCGACAATGGTCTGCACCCGATCCGTAGGTGGCTGGTAGCCATGCTGGTCGACCTGGTAGCCAAGGAAGGTTACGTCCTGCGTCCCAAACTGACACTTGGCAGGGTTGATGGTCAGCTTGTTGGTGCGCAGAATGTTGAAGATGGTGGAGAGATGGTCAAGGTGCTCGGCATGAGACCTTGAAAAAACAATCAGGTCATCAATATAACAGCCCACAAATTCCAGGCCTCGGAACAAGTTGTCCATGTGGCGCTGGAAGGTTTGTGTGGCATTCCTGAGGCCGGGCGGCATCCCCAAGAACTCAAAAAGGCCGAAGGGGGTTGTGACTGCGGTCTTCTCGATGTCCTCTGCGGCAACCGGGATCTGGTGGTAGGCCCGGACCAAGTCGATGGTGGAGAAGATGGTGCAGCCATGCAGCCGCTGCAAGATGTCGTCGCAGTGAGGAACCGGATAACGGTCAGGCGTGGTTTGCGCATTGAGGCGTCTATAATCGCCAGTAGAGCGCCAACCTCCCAGCTTCTTCGGAACCATGTGTAAGGGGCTGGCCCACTGGCTCTTGGACGGCCGAATCACCCCGTGATGGAGAAGCAGATCGAAATCTTCCTTGGCGATTCTCAGCTTCTCGCCGGCGAGGCGGCGGGGTCGCTCAGCGACAGGAGGGCCTGTCGTAACCAGATGGTGGGCTACGGCACCCGTGAGATCCGCAGCTGGAGGAGCGCTGGGCGTCGTGATTTCAATGAAGCGCTGCAGGAGGTCAGTGTAGGCCTTGGCCTCAGGGAAATCCGCTGCAGCAGCCTGATTTATTGTGGAGACACCGAAGATGGAGGCCTCGTAGAGCTCACCCTTGGCAGCAAGGGAGGTCACTGAGTCCATAAGGCGTCGGTTTTTGAGGTCGAGCAGGAGGCCGTGATGGACGAGAAAGTCGGCTCCCAAAATGGCGGATTTGACGTCTGCGATGACGAAGGACCATCTGAAGGCGCGCCGCAGCCCAAGGTTTAGAGTAAGAGCCTGGGAACCATACGTGGGTATACTGGTTCCATTGGCAGCATATAACTTAAGGTCTCCTGGGTTGATGCCGCCTGTAACAGAGCTTCTGGGTACCAGAGAGATGACCGAACCTGAGTCGACAAGGAACCTTTGATTCGTGGTCCTGTCAAAGAGGTGAAGGCGAACCTCCTTGGTGAGGCACGCGCTGGTGTCAGGACTGTCGCTAGCCGCCTGCACAAGCGACAGCCCAGCTAGTTTCCCGAGTGAGCTGCTGGGGTGGAATTCCAGGTGCAGGGGGTAGTGCAGTGTTGTGCTCTGGCACCATACCTGCGGTGATAGAAGCAGAATGGTGAAGGTGCTGATGGCGTAGCTGACCTTGCCTGGGAGCCAGAGCGAGAATTGTCCGTGCTCCGAGAGGGAGACCGGTTCTGGGAAGCACTGGGTAGTCGCTGAAGTATCTCCTTATTCAACGAGATAAGTTCTGCCAGGGATGTCTTAATTGATGCCAGATCCAGTGATACAGAGTTTGTTGAGGCTTCTGGCCTGGATACTCTGTAGACAGGGGCGACTGTAGGACAGGTAGTGGTCACAGTGGGCGAGGTGGAAGGGCCAGCAGCCATAACAAAGGTGTTGGGCTGACTGTCCATGAGTTCATCCGCCACTGAGGCAAGGTCGTCCAATGATGTGGCCCTGTAGATTTTCAGGCACCGCTGGATGTTTGGTGGAAGGAGAGCAAGCCAACGTACCCTGAGCACATCTTCAGATGCCCTGTCACCAGCCAGAGCTGTCATCTGGCAAAGCAGCTGCGTCGGTTTGCGGTCACCCAGCTGAAGCTCAGCCAAAACCCGGTGTAGTTGGCGGTCTGCAGAGTCAGTAAATCTACTAAGCAGTTGCGCCTTTAAATTAGGGTACTTCCCAGTCGATGGAGGATTCTTTAGGATGTCTGCCACTTCCTTGAGGGAGTCCGAGTCGAGAGCGCCGAGGAGAAGGCAGTATTTGGACTGGTCCGATCGAATCCTGTGGCTGTGGAACATAGCTTCAATTTGTAGAAACCACACGTCTGGGCATGCCTTCCAAAACGACGGCAGCTTGCACTGATGCACTGCCTCCGTGTTAGGCGCAGGTTCCGTTGGTGGGGTTGGTGTGCTGGAACCCTGCTGATCGTCCATCGCGTCTGCGTAATCAAAAGACAGATCCAGCAAGGTGAGAGTACTTGGTAGGTGTTGAGGTGCCGAATGCGTGGCTGCCGGTGTGTGATGAAGTGGCATGAGCACGAGGTCGCGAGAGAGTTTTGTAATCTATGTAGATCACGTCGGGGTCACCACTTTGGAGAAAGTTATCTCAGCATTTATCTTTGCTCAGCATTATATTTGAGCACACAAAACACTTATGAAAATCAAGTACAAAGTACAAAAGTATAAAAGCACATGCGTCGTCACGACGTGCAGGAAGAGATCGCCTGCAGGAAGGAAGGAAAAGGCGCGTCCACACGCGGAGTTAGATCCTGCTTCCGGTGTCGGCGTTGAGAACGCTCCGAACGATGGTCGCGCCCTGCGGTGGCCGAAGCGACAGGTGGCGGCAACGGGTCCCCCACAAGAGCAATTAGGCGCTGCGAGGAATATATGGTGCTCAGCGGCACCAAGAATTCGTTCTTATCCTGAGCCACCCGTGGAGTACGCTACGGCTGTCGCCCACATTAAGGAGCACGCATTATTTCTGTCGCCCTTATCAACGAACGCACTACGCCGTACCGCCGGACACCATATACTCGGAACATACAAAAGTTATAAGTCGAATCAGTGAACAGTATAACGCCAACGAAGAATCTACGAAGGAGCGCTCTCCTTCTATAGGTTTTTTCTTTGGTTTTAATTGGTTCTTTTCGTTTAGAAGGCAATTCGTGTATTGTCCAGAGAAACTTGTTAAAGTTGTACAACATGCTCCGCGCGCATCATTCGGGAGGTTTTTTCAATTTCTTTCGGCAACAGAATTAGACTTTTTTTTGCCTTTTAAACGAAAATAGCCAATTTCGACTAATCTTGACCCGCTGATAACGAATCTGAAACCCGTTTTTTAAAATTGGCTCCAGATTTTGAGTAATAGAATTTTGAAAAAAACAGCCTTTTTTCGACGTTGAACAGCAATCAGGCCGTAGGTTTACAAGTTAGACAATTTCCATTTATTGCAAAAAATTCTCCAGACTTTTCCGAATAAAATGATATCAAACACTTTTACAAATTCAACTTGCAAACATGTTTAAACATTAGTTAAAGTGGATAAGATATGTTTCGCGCACCTATTTTTCGAGATGTTTTTCAATTTTTGGAAAACACTGTGTCTCTGACGTGAATTCCAATGACACTACACGACAGAGCAGACATTTTCCATCGGAAAACCATCATGATAATATGTAAAACAAGTTTCGGTTTCCTACAGGAAAACTAACTAAGACTTTGTGCGCGTCACGTAGTAACACGCGCTCCGCTGTGGCTTGTTTTCGCCTAGCGCTTGCACGGCATTGAGTCAGAGAACCACTGCTCACACTGCGTAACACGCACGAGGTTTTCGTTTTCCTGTGCGAAGCAGAAATATAATTTACATAGTGTTACAGTGGTTTTCCAAAGACAAATGTCTGCTCTATCGCGTAGAGGTATTGGAATCCTCGTCGGACTCACAGTTTTTTCTAAAAATTGAAAAACATCTCGAAAGATAGGTGCGCAAAACTTGTCTTATTCACTTTAACTAATGTTTAAACATGTTTCCAAGTTTAAATTGTAAAAGTGTTTGATACCGTTTTATTCGTAAAAGTCTGGAGAATTTTTTGCAACCAATAAAAATTGTCTGACTTGTATACTTACGTCCTGATTGTTGTTCAAAGTGGAAAAAAGGCTGTTTTTGTCAAAATTCAATTACTCAAAATCTCGAGCCAATTTTGAAAAACGGGTTTCAGATTCGTTTTCAGCGGGTCAAGATTAATCGAAATTGGCCATTTTCGTTCAAAAGGCAAAAAAAAAAGTTCAATTTTGTTGTCCAGTGTTATTACACGATGCCGGAGGAGAAGTTACTTCCGTTACTTTTGACGGAGCTAGTGCCAATATAAGCATGTGCCGGAATTTAGGAGCACAATTTGAATTAGAAAAAATGGAAAAATGGATATACCACCTCATTACAAAATCTAAAATATTTATTTTCTGGGATCCTTCTCATATGTTAAAATTAGTGAGAAATACATTAGCTGAAAGGGGACCCATTATAAAAGACGGTAATACAATCAGCTGGGAACACATAAAAGATTTACACGAATATGAGAAATCTGAAGATTTAAAGGCGGCTACAAAACTAAGTATCCGTCATTTCGATTTCTCAAACAATAAAATGAACGTTAAATTAGCAGCACAGATACTCAGTAATAGTGTCAGTGCTGCTCTTACATACGTACAACAAATTGACAACGTACGTATTTCTAACGTGAATCCTACGACACAGTTTTGTAAAAAATTTAACGACGCATTTGATATTTTAAATAGTAAAAATAAATTTTCGAAAACACCCTACAACATGCCCGTTACCGATAGCAATTTTGAAAGCCTTGAACATTTTACAGTGGAATTTCAAAATTATGTACAAAATTAAAAATTTTCCAATAATATTGACATTTTCAGTTCCAACCGCAAAACAGGTTTCATGGGATTTATAATAGACCTTAAAAACATTTTAAATTTATACAAAAGGTTGAAGTTATCCGGGCAAAAATATTTATTAACGTTTAAAATAAGCCAAGATCATTTGGAAAGTTTTTTCAGCGCCATTCGCAGTAGCGGTGGTTTTAATAATAATCCTAACGCGTTTCAATTTCAGACCGCATATAAAAAAATGTTAGTGCATCACGAAATCGCGGCATCCGAAAACGCTAACATTATTATTGCGGATATCCCTATATTACTCGTTGCTTCTACAAGCTCATACGTACCTGATGCAGTCTCCGAGGGGGCAAATTGTGACGAGAGTGACATTCAATATGATTTTGACCAAAATTGGAATTCCTTCACTTTTGTTCACAATGTTGTCGTTTACATTGCAGGATTCGTACTGCGGAAACTTAGCATACGAAATACATGCCCCGTATGCATGTCAACTTTGTACGCATCAGAATTTGATTTGAAGCAAAAAAAATCATATACATTAATTTCTATTAAAACAGGGGGGGGGGGTTGTTATACCCTTCGATTAGACTAATAAAAATATGTTTAGAAATAGGGCGCATTATACGGCAACATCCCAAATTTATTTTTAAGAATACATTTACGCTTTTGGTCTCAAACAAAATATTGTCATATGCGACTGATCTATTAAACGAGCCAAAAATTGCAGATCATCTATCTCCGCAAGATTTCTTAGATAATCACATTGTTCAAATTGTTAAATTAATAATACAATTGTATTGTAAAATTCGTACTCACCATGAAGTGGCAAAAATATCAAATAGAAAAACTTATATTCGCCAAAAATATAATAAACTTATTTTATTTCATAATCAATAAAAATGTTTCGAAATAATAAAAGCGTATTATTTGTTTTCATATTTCTAGGTGTAAGTGTTAGATCCTTTCAACACATCCAAATTAAAATAATTGCACTTCCCCATTAATGTCAGTTTTTTATTAAAAAAACAGGTGTTAGTTTAAACATGAACAAATATGGAGTAATGAATAATATATTGTTGCATGGCCGGTATGTTAACCATAAAATTACTAGTAGTAAGTTCACCACATGTCACTGTAAGATCTCCCAGAGATTTCCATCTTCATACAGATTTCTGTCGATAATGTAACCAAGTAACACTGCTGAGTTATCATCACATCATGGGCGATCGAAACTTAGCTTTATAATACTCCGCACAGAGCGCTGGGGTATAATACCACCGAGGACGCGGAAGATTCGCGAAGGTTTCCGATGGCGCCCAATTTCAACTCCGATTAGAATCGATGCCCTCTCGAGTTATTGATTATGACAAAAGAACTTGTAAATAAGCGAGTTAGTTGCTAAGATAATAGATGTTCTTCCTTCTTCTTCGAGACATCAATGCGAATAGACGTGTCTAGATCAGTTGTCCTTTAGAGCCTTGAATCTTATTATATTTGTTAAATACGAATTAAAGTGTTCAGTTACCTGTTAGAAATAAAGTTATAAGTGTTGTGTTTGAAAGTTAGTCATAAAGTTAATATTGTATTTCCTTCAATTCCATCCGCGACATAAACGGCATTACGGATCCTTGTCGTTTCCCCATTTTCCCCACGTAGCCATCCTGCTACGAGCAGAGGACGCAACATTTTGGTGACAGCGGTGGGATTCGAACCCACGCCCTTTCGGACTGGTGCCTGAACATTGAAGGAATGCAAGACCGGCGCCGACTGTACGAGAGGAGGACTGTTCCGAGGATCTGGAGGGCTGCGTATCCCGCAGACTGGTACCCAAGGAGCGCTGCGCAAAGGACCGGCGGTTGGAGACCGAACGGAAGGAGGCGTCTGGAGAAACGGACGAGTAAAGGAGCGGAAGGTGCAGGAGCGAAAGGTGCGATCTCTCTCTCCCGGGTTTTCGCACGGTTTCCCTGGGAGCGACGGGCGAATGCCAGAGACGAGTGGATTCAGTGACCGTGCAAGATATCCTGATTCCCACACGCACGATAGAGCACTTCCGACGGAGACGAGGGGCGAACGATAAGAGAAACTATATATATTTCATCTGTATTATAAGTCGCGTCAGATTTATAGTTTCAAAATGTATTCCAACGCGAGGGCTACGAAAAGGGCTAGATTATTAAGTACCGAAGCGCGTCCGAGCACGTCACAAGGGTTCGTGGTTGAGGATAGAACGGAATGTAACCCTTTTGTAAAATCAAAATCCGTAGTAACGACACCGCTTTGTCAGGATCTGTCTGATACGGAGTCATCTTCTTCCTCTCATGATCTGGGTTCAGTCAATTACCGTCCGGGTTTCGATGAGGCATGTTCCTTGCCATTCAAACATGCTGCTGAATTAATACCACGGTTCGATGGGGTCTTGTGTTCCTTAAACAAATTCATTAAGCAATGTGAGCTCGCCGATTCATTGGTAAAATCGAGGGATAGGATGAGGCTCTTCATTATAGTGCATACCCAATTCCGAATATAACTGAGATACTGGATCAACTTAGTGGTGCTAAGTACTTTACCACCCTTGACTTGGCTTCGGGATTCCACCAAATTCCTATGGATCAAAAGTCAAAGTCAAAAACTGCATTTTCTACCTCATACGGTCAATTTGAGTTCAGTAGGATGCCTTTCGGCCTTAAGAATGCTCCCGCTACCTTTCAGCGATGCATGAATCTCGTATTGTCAGGGTTACAGGGAGTTGAGATGTTCGTCTATATGGATGATATAGTCATATATGCTAGTTCCTTAGAGGAACATTCTGTAAAACTTAGACACTTTTTGGCACGTTTACGAGATGCCGGGTTAACTCTTCAACCCGAAAAATGTCACTTCCTCCGTCATGAAATCACGTATTTGGGACATCATATATCGAGAGAGGGTGTGAAACCGGATCCTGGAAAGGTTAGGGCTGTAAAAGAGTTCCCAATTCCTAAAACGAAAAAGAATGTAAAACAGTTCTTAGGTCTGAAACCGTACGGGTGTCGTCAGTGGTAGTGTCGTACGTTACGGTCGCGAGTGGTTTCGCGTTCGCGATCCGTCCTTCCGCGTCGGAGGGAATAAGTCCTCCTTCGTGCGGGCGGGTTCGTTCTGAGTTCGCGATCGCGGCTTAGGAAGCGTTCGCGGTCGCAGTGATCAGAGCCGGGAATGTCGAGTCGGGAGTAAATTTGTATGTCAATAATATTTTTATTTTGTCTTGTGTCAATTTACAGTATGAGTATATGACATGTAGCGCCGACGAGTTTATTCGCGAGTATCGCCAGTCGCCCTTGATCTATGTACAGGAGGTTGGTTTTGTCAGTGATGGTTGGATGTTTGTCAGGGATTGTTCGTCGTGACTAACCACTCGTATCCGTGACTGGTACCAAGAGCGGGGATGGTATACCGTGGCAGTCGTCAGAGTTTCACGAATTACTCGCAGCCGTGGCCGGTGCCTAGAGCGGGGGAGGCTTACGGTAACCGTGTAGGAAAACAGTCTTCGAACTACTTACTGCGTAACGGTGGCCGGTACCGAGAGCGGAGATAGTTACGGTAAGAGTTCTCAGAGCATCGAGGTAAATTTTGGGTGGAGGGTAAATCAGTGGTTGGTCGTTCACGAATTACACGCAGCCGTGGCCGGTGCCGAGAGCGGTGGAGGCTTACGGTAACCGTGATATGTGTCAGCGGAACTACTTACTGCGTAACCGTGGCCGGTGCCGAGAGCGGAGATGGTTACGGTAAGAGTTCCTTGTTGTGTCCTTAATGAAAAATGGCAATCATTCGCAATCGCAGCCGTGACCGGTGCCAAGAGCGGGGATGGCGTACGGCGAAGATTGATAAGATGAATGTGTGATAATGATTAGGAGGATGTTCTATTTATGGCGAGCAAGCGTATCGAATTTAGTAGTGAAGCAGTACCGCGTATTTTTGACGAACGTGACTGAATTTTACTAATCACGAACCCTCGGTGGGCGGCCGTAGTCTTTGATCGGTAGAGGTATTGTCTAGCAAAGTCTTCCCTAGCGTCGCGGAGCAAACGTCGTTCAAATGTCGCCAGTTACTGCGTGATCTACGTGTTTCGATATTCGGAAGGATCACTCCTGGGATCTCTTCAACGAATGTAAGGCTCGAAGTAAATCTCGCCTCGAATGGAGCTTCCTCGCACCTTATATACCCACATCGGGCAAAGGGGAAGTTCCACTGGAGTGATTTTCTTCTCCTGGCGGGAGTTGCTTCTCCTCCTTCGCCGGAGCTCGATACCGTTATTCTATTATATGCGTGAAAATGATTGATGTGTCGTCTGCGTCAGTCGCTGTTACATGTATTTGTGTCTATGTCCGTCGCGTCTACAAGTGTTCGTGTCTGTGTCCGTCGCGTCTACAAGTGTTTATGTCTGTGTCCTGTGTGAGCTGTGTATGTCTGTTTGTGTGCGCCGAGTGGTGTGTGTTCGTACGTGTACGGGCTTGCTTGATTGAGACGGCAGGTGAGTGTGAGCGGGATAGCGCGAAAATAGTATGGTCAAGTAGGTGAAGTGAGGCAGAACGGTAAGTAGAAAGAGAGAAAGAGAATCGCGATGTCTAGACGGTAGTCAGGAGAAAAGTAAAGAAAGACGGCCTTGAAGTAGAAAGAGAGTGAATGCTGTGATTGAAACTATGAGTGAAAGAAGTTACCGCGATGTATGTTGTTAGACGAGGAGAAAAAGATGAGTCGCGTCAGGTAAGTGAGTGAGATGTCCCGTGCACGTGCGAACATTTAAGTAGATTCTGTATGGAGGCTATTTTGTACGGTCACAGGTCTTACCAGGTATTACCGGCGTTTTATAAATGGAATGGCTAAAACAGCAAAGCCACTGACTCACCTTCTGAAGAATGATACCCCATTCGTTTGGAGTGAGGCTGCACAGCACGCATTTGTAACGTTGAGGGATGCTATTTGCTCGGAACCCTTATTACAATTTCCCGATTTCTCTAAGTCCTTTGTTGTTACCACCGACGCATCTAATTATGCTATAGGAGCAGTCCTTAGTCAAGGGGTCATCGGTAAAGATCTCCCAGTGGCATATGCGTCCCGAACTCTGAATGATCCGGAAACACGGTATTCCACCATAGAGAAGGAGTTGTTGGCCATTCTTTTCGCGGTTGAACACTTCCGTCCATACCTGTACGGGCGTCAATTTACTCTTGTTACTGATCATCAACCTCTTGTGTGGCTGCATAATGTTAAAGATCCCACGAGTCGATTAATGAAATGGCGCATTAAGTTGAATGAATATGATTATTCCATAGTCTATAAACCAGGAAAAGCGAATTCGAATGCTGATGCGCTGTCTAGGAATCCTATTTCATCGAATCATGCATATTTAACACAGCACGGACTGATAGAAGCAAACAGGACTGAGGATCTTTGCTCGAGGAATCCGCAGGGAGTGGTTGTTTGCGCAGACAATCCGCTGACTGTGGATGCAAGAATGAGTAAAAGGCTAAACGGAGACGAACTGACTGGGATTGATGAGAAATTTATTGCATCAGTGTTCATAACTCAAGGAAGTGAGGTTATGAAGGGAGGGGAAACTACAGATTCCGACGATGATGATTACTATACCGCGGATGATGATGATGATAATAGTAATATGTTTGGCTTAGAAGTTAGAGGATCGCTCCAAGGAGGCAGCGAGGACTTACTCACCGTTGATGAGGGAGCAATAGCCGCAACAAATAAGACGGTCCCCTACTACTGCATCTCTGGGAGTAGTCCTTGGGTCTCAGGTCGGCCGGGCTATGTCGGAAAACCGAGAGCAATAGCCGCAATAGGACGGTCCTCGTGTTTAACTGATAACCCGGGGCCAAAGTCTTGTACCGTGGTAACGGATGGTGGAAGTAGTGTGTCCGATGATCTGGATCGGAGAGCAATAGCCGCAATAGGACGGTCCTCCATCCAGTCATCATTAGGGGCAGTTTTGATGTTCGATGATAAACAACCTTTGACCGAGGCCGTGCAGGGTGTAACTGTCGATCAGGCCCTGTCGCGGATAGGCATGTTGGAATTTGAGCCAGTAAATGTGGAGTAATCTCCACATAATTAGGGACACGATCCTCTGTAGATTCAAAATTTATAAAACGGAAGAGTATGGAACCATGTAAGATTTTACCTATTGACCCTACGCCAGGAGGACAGTCACCTCATCAACTCCCAATTCCTAATGTGAAATATTGTAAGGATCATCTTTATATGCGTCGTGATAATCTTGTACATTTCATCTCTTCGGATTACGAAGTTGTTTCGCAGACAACCAGGGATCTTCTGTCTCGGAATAAATTCTCTATGGAAAGCCCGCAACAGTATCACTTGAGTGAAGGGGAAGCAATAGTTTTCCCAAGCCAACAATACCAAATTTGTCATCTTTGTGTAAAGGGAGATCACAATGAGAATGTAGACATTACTCACATAGTTTCCTGCATTGAGTCTTTGAAACACTTAATGAAGTCCTTGGGCACAAAGTCATTTAGCATTTCCAAAACTCATAACAATCTGGAACCAATAGAGTGGGATTTAGTGGAAGGAGTCCTGACGAACGTCCTAAATGATTCTTGTTATAAAATTACGGTTTGCACTGGGGAGATAGTTACTCCATCACCTTGTGAGAGACAGGCTATTCTTAAGGAATATCACGAATCTATAGTGGGAGGTCATCAGGGTTGTTTCAGGACATTTGAACGTATTAGGGAGGATTTTATTTGGCCTAAAATGAGGAAGGATATTTTACACTATACCCGTTCTTGTATTAATTGTCAAAGGAACAAGATGCTTTCCGCAAGGACGAAGCAGCCAATGAGAATTACGGACACCCCAAAATTTGTCTTTGAGAAGGTTCAAATGGATATTGTAGGACCATTGCCTGTAACACGGAAAGGAAATAGATACTTATTAACCTTACAGGATAACCTCTCAAAATATTCGGATGCCATACCCATCCCAAATATTGACTCGATAACTGTCGCTTTGGCCCTCGCAGAACAATTTATTAGCCGTTTTGGTTGTCCCAGAACTATCCATACCGACCAAGGACGAAACTTTACGAGCAAAATATTGAAAGTGTTCTGTAGGATATTCGAAATTCAGAGGATAACCTCCACTGCCTTCCATCCCCAGTCATTAGGATCTCTTGAACGAGCACACCGCGTCTTTATAGATTATTTAAAACACTACTGCACGAAAACGGATTGGGATGAATGGATCAGGTTTGGAATGTTCTCCTATAATACAGCAATTCATGAAGCTACTGGCTATACACCTCACGAACTCGTATTTGGAACGAAGGCCGTCATACCTTCGGAATTCGCTTCTCTGAAAGTACCACCTACCTTTAATGAATATTTGGACCGACTATTTGTTAAAATTACCACTACACAGGCAGAAGCTGCAGCAAATTTGGATAAGGCGAAAGAAAGGCGCAAAATTTATTATGATAAGAACGTAAGACCCCGAGAGTTCGCTATAGGCGACAGTGTATATTTACTCAAAGAACCCCGGAATTCAAAATTTGACCCTGACTGGCTCGGACCATATAGAATTACAAACAAGTGTGGCGCCCCGTTTAGGCTACGATGGCAACCCGCGCGCCTGCAGGCGCAAACAGAGCTTTAAGCCTGTAACCGTATTTTTTGCTAGCCCTAGAATGGGTGCCAATTTGCGACTGAATCTTTTTCCCCGTGTTAGGAGGTCAGTGGATGACCGCGCTCTTACCCCGACGTGAGTGTCGTGGCAAAAGTACACGTATTCCGCAGCGGTGTAGACGGGATACGATTCAAAATTTTCGCTACACGATTCAATCGCAGCAAAAAGATTCTTACAGGAAAGCAGCGGTTACATTAATTTTTCTACTTCCCTGGAGTCGACACAGAAGGTGTCGGTAGGTTCGTGCACGGGACGAGTGATGAGACAACAGCGATTTATATTGCACACAAAATTGAATATATTCTTATTTGAAAATATGTACAAGAAAATATATGGTCGAACGTCGGTATATGTAACGGCAAAGACTTCGCAATTCTTACGTATGCTTTTAGATGCTGCCAGGACAGAACGACCTAGACCTGTTATCTTACGAACGTTTTTGCAAATGTCAAGTTTTCCTAGACCAGGGAACACCTGGGCGAAGACTAGGATCGTCAGGCGGGGTACACCGTAGTGCTTGGGCCGTGCGTCTGATCCGTCTGCCAGAGGTTATCCCGTGTCCTGTTTTAAGGTTTCGTTCGGACTCAGGTGTAAAACTAATCTATGTGAATCTACTGCAAGTGTTTTCAATACGTCTACAGGAACTCTGCAGTTATGAAATCGACTTAAGGCGGGAGCGCTAGGCTGGCCGTGCTATGGGTCTATCGCACCACAGATATCCTGTATTACTTTTACTACTTTATTGCAAAATGCCTGCAAGAGAGGCTAGGAGTATCCTTGGGGGGGCAGTTGCCAGCCGTAGGATACGTCCGCCTGCTTACAGGGTTACTCAGAGAGGTGAGAAGAACGGTACACGATACTGTTCTGCGGGAGCGCTAGGCTGGCCGGGAGTCAATCTGGCCACTTCTACCTCTCTGGAGCTAAGCCTGTTACTATTACTCTAAATCTCCTTTTTTATGACTTTTTATTCTCGTGGAACTATCCTGGTCTTATACGCGGCGCTCTTACTACATGCGGTAGCACAATTATATATTGGAATTCAGTATGCGAGTATGAACGTACGCGAGAAAATACGGAATGTCGGCGATGCTTTTATATTGAAATTGGCTTAACACGCGTTTACAGCGGCAATCAGTTTGACGGGGCAGTGGCTGACGCAAGCTTCGGCGTCGTGAGCAATTTTATAAAAGGAGAGCGCTCCGTCGTAGATTCGATGCGATTTATGTGTTCAGTGAGTCGTCTTGTAACTGTCTAGTCTCCGAATATATAGTGTCCGGCGGTACGGCGTAATGCGTTTGATGATAAAGGCGACAGCAATTATGCTTGCTCTTTAGAATTTAACTCAGGATAAGAACGATTCTGCAGTACGGCCGGGCACCACATATACTTGTCAGCGCCTAAACCCTATGGCGAGAAAAGGAGGCATCTACCGCCCGGGGTCGGTAACCAGTGATCTCAGAAGTGGCATCCTGCCGCATCGCGGCACGCGTCGTGGGGGAAGGCGAGAGTTGTATGCGTGCCGTGTCCGTGAGCGCTGCGCGCGCACCGTACGTAGCCAAGGAAGGAGCTATGCTTTTCGTCTTTCTTCTACCAATGTAGAGAAAAATGACGTCAGAAGCTGCGCGCGCACCCAATAGAAAGAGACACAGAATTATGCTCCGTCTTCTTTCCACCACGATCGCACACACGCGCTTCGTTCGACATGCGACAGCGGTACCGAATTTACCTTTCGGCTGAGCGTTGAGCCGGCTGAAATTGTCAAAAATGCACTTGTACCAAATTTATCTCGCAAGGCGTCATTCGATAGGGGATGAATAGAAAAACGCTCTATGCCAAGTTTCAACCCTCTATCTCCATCAGAAGGGTAGTTATAGGGAAAATAAAAAAATCAGTTTTTGACACATTTTTCGTATTTAGCGGCGCGGAAAAATTCTGAAATAATTTGAGAATATTCAGAACATGTGTATTTATGGTTGGGAATTTTTGCAGATTTTTGTCTAGCAAATCCTAAGCATAAAAAATCAAAAACCCCCCAAAAACACGAAAAATTCCAATTACGTGTTGAAGTTTCCGACCCACAGAATTTTTATAAATGCTGTAGTGAAGTATTGGCATAAGTAGTAACACCAATTTTTTTTAGATTTTTTGGTAGTGTGCGTCGTAGTTCAAATAAATAAAAACCGATATTTACGACATATTTCGTGTAATAACTTATTGAATACTTAAAATAATTGCGTTTTCTTGATATTGCCAGTCAGTTATACGATGCTCTATGTTTTTGTATGCGAGAGAGCAATGTACAAATAAAGGGAAATAAATTATTTCGAGGTTATTGAAAGTCTGTGTGTACAGTATGTATTTTGAAAAATATTGAACTGTAAACAAACAGGACGAGTAGCTCGTTGGTTAAGCTACACCCGCCTGCGACATCGTTAGAGACATTTGTCAGAGGTTCGCGCCCAGGAGGCGGCTCACCTTTTTTTCCTTTCTAACAACTACACGACGGTAAGCGATATTCACTTACAAGTATTTTAAACATACTTCTATAATTTTTAACTGTATTGTGTATGAAATATATATGCACGCATCGCATTATTTATGTTATCTTTACTTATATTATATCACCCAATGAAGCTTCCAATGCGTGTCATGCATTCGAACACAGGAACATTCTACGAATCTACTAGTATAAGTATTTTATTCTCCAAATATAAATTTTCACGTGGTCTTCCACGCCACCCATGAGGTGCCACGACTAGCGCGTTCGGTTTTTGATTGTGGACCTTCGCCAGTAGCCCTATTGTACCACATTTTTAATTTATTAAATTACAGTGGTGATAGGATATGTTTCAAGGAATGGTATAGGTATATTGACTTTTTATAAAAGAATAAGAAAAAGCAAAAAAAAAATTGGTCTGGCCTCACTTGTGTCAGACCGTACACATCCGAAAAGGAGAGTTACAGCAAAAAAAAATTGGTCTGGCCTTACTTGTGTCAGACCGCATGTCTTTACGTTTAAGAAATCTGTCGTATGGTGATTGCTGTCATGTGTTGAAAATATGCTTTTCTTTACACATATCCCATCACCACTGTAATTTAATAAATTAAAAATGTGGTACAATAGGGCTACTGGCGAAGGTCCACAATCAAAAACCGAACGCGCTAGTCGTGGCACCTCATGGGTGGCATGGAAGACCACGTGAAAATTTATATTTGGAGAATAAAATACTTATACTAGTAGATTCGTAGAATGTTCCTGTGTTCGAATGCATGACACGCATTGGAAGCTTCATTGGGTGATATAATATAAGTAAAGATTACATAAATAATGCGATGCGTGCATATATATTTCATACACAATACAGTTAAAAATTATAGAAGTATGTTTAAAATACTTGTAAGTGAATATCGCTTACCGTCGTGTAGTTGTTAGAAAGAAAAAAAAGGTGAGCCGCCTCCTGGGCGCGAACCTCTGACAAATGTCTCTAACGATGTCGCAGGCGGGTGTAGCTTAACCAACGAGCTACTCGTCCTGTTTGTTTACAGTTCAATATTTTTCAAAATACATACTGTACACACAGACTTTCAATAAACTCGAAATAATTTAATTCCCTTTATTTGTACATTGCTCTCTCGCATACAAAAACATAGAGCATCGTATAAGTGACTGGCAATATCAAGAAAACGCAATTATTTTAAGTATTCAATAAGTTATTACACGAAATATGTCGTAAATATCGGTTTTTATTTATTTGAACTACGACGCACACTACCAAAAAATCTAAAAAAAATTGGTGTTACTACTTATGCCAATACTTCACTACAGCATTTATAAAAATTCGGTGGGTTGGAAACTTCAACACGTAATTGGAATTTTTCGTGTTTTTGGGGGGTTTTTGATTTTTTATGCTTAGGATTTGCTAGACAAAAATCTGCAAAAATTCCCAACCATAAATTCACATGTTCTGAATATTCTCAAATTATTTCAGAATTTTTCCGCGCCGCTAAATACGAAAAATGTGTCAAAAAACTGATTTTTTTATTTCCCCTATAACTACCCTTCTGATGGAGATAGAGGGTTGAAACTTGGCATAGAGCGTTTTTCTTTTCATCCCCTATCGAATGACGCCTTGCGAGATAAATTTGGTACAAGTGCATTTTTGACAATTTCAGCCCGCTCAACGGTCAGCCGAAAGGTAAATTCGGTACCGCTGTCGCATGCCGAACGAAGCGCGTGTGTGCGATCGTGGTGGAAAGAAGACGGAGCATAATTCTGTGTCTCTTTCTATTGGGTGCGCGCGCAGCTTCTGACGTCATTTTTCTCTACATTGGTAGAAGAAAGACGAAAAGCATAGCTCCTTCCTTGTCTACGTACGGTGCGCGCGCAGCGCTCACGGACACGGCACGCATACAACTCTCGCCTTCCCCCACCACGCGTGCCGCGATGCGGCAGGATGCCACTTCTGAGATCACTGTCGGTAACTACGATTATGTCATCCGCGAGCAGGCGACGCCTCACGCGCCTAGCGTGTGCACACACACACCGGTAGCTCGGGCGTGCTGCGTGGAGCGCTTGCGGGAAATCAAGCGCACGATGAACGCTCAAAAATTGGACGGTTACAAGCCTAGGGACCTTTTCTAGTGCCTCAGTGTAAATATAGCTTTAAGTCTCCCCGCAGTAACGCGGTCGGTTAGTTCTAGTTTCTACTTCTTCTTCTACCATTGTTCGAATACGTTCCTTGTGTGTCTTCCATTACTGTGTTTTTCCGAGCTTGCCTCGTGCTATTGAATAAAGTGTTGTTTCGTGTTATTCGGACCTCAGTTTACTTCCCTGCCTTGCTGCGTGATCACTATAATTAGTTAAGAAGGGGCACCAGATATGGTGCACCCTTTAGTGGTGACCCCGACGTGATCTCCAGCAACGTGCAAGTTTTGTGCCGCCACGTGCCGCAACAGGTCCCATAACCTCACGGTCCTTCCACGTGCGCACCACAAGAAGACCACAGCGGCGCATGTTTCATTCGCCGAAAAGCCAGGCTGAGACCTCCGCGGCCGATCCACCGGTGCCCGAACCGACGCTCATCGAGCTGCAGGACATCCCGGCGTCGCCCGCCGCCGGTCCGCCACGCGACTTTGCGGCAATGGCCGCCGCAGATTCGGCGTCCCCCTCAGTAGAGGCTGTGACGAGCTGCCGCCTTCCGCCTTTTTGGCGCGCAAAACCGGACCTGTGGTTCGTGCAGGTAGAAGCTGCCTTCCAGCTTCATCGTATCCGTGGGGATGAGTCCAAGTACCACCTGGTCGTCTCGATGCTCGACCCCGAATCGCTGCAGGAAGTGGAGGATGTCGTTCGCGCGCCGCCGAGCGGCAACAGGTACGCCCGCCTAAAGGAGACCATCCTGGCCCGCCTGACCGACTCGGCCGACCGCCAGCTTCTCAGGCTGTTTACGCAGCTAGAGCTCGGCGACAAGAAGCCGTCGCAACTCCTTCGCCACATGCGCGCACTCGCCGGCGACCGAGTACCGGACGACGTGTTAAGAGTGAAGTGGCTGGACCTCCTGCCTGTAAGTGCCCAACGATTGCTAAAGTTTTTTAAAACTCTCGTCCTCGAGGAGCTTGCGGCAGCAGCGGATGAGCTCATCGAGAGCGGGCCCATGGTGGCCTCCACGAGCCATTCGACGACCCGCCTAGTCGACGCCGGCCCTTTCCCCACCGGATCGACCACGCCGCCCCAGGTCAGCGCCATGTCCTCGTACAGAGACCCTGGGGGCACCGCAGCGGAGCTGGCCTCAATTCGTTCCACCCTGGCGCAACTGGTGGGGCTGAATCGGGACATTCTCGACAAGCTACAGCGACGCCCAAGCCGCCATGACCAGCGTGGCCGCAACAGCGGCGCCCGCCAGCGATCACACTCGCCCGCACCAGCAACAGCATCTCGTGTGTGCCACTACCACCTGCGCTTCGGCAGCCAGGCACAGAGGTGCCTCCGGCCGTGCGCCTTCCTGGCCTCCCAACCACCTCCGGAGCCGCAGAAGAAAAACTAGCGTCTCCGGCGTCCGTCCAGGCCACCGACGCCGGCGCGCTTTCACCAGTGGAGAACCGCCTCCACGTGTTTGATCGCGAGACTCACCTGAAGCTCCTAGTGGATTCGGGCTCGGTGGTCTCGCTACTGCCCAGGTCAGCTGTACCCAGGAGACTACCGGTGCAAAGGCTGACCCTGTATGCTGCCAACTCCTCCGCCATCGCCACCTACGGTCGGCAGGCCCTGACGCTCAACCTGGGCCTTCGCAGGGTCCTCAAGTGGGTCTTCATCGTGGCGGATGTCCAGACTGCCATCCTCGGTGCGGATTTCCTCGCGCACTTTGGCCTCTTGGTCGACGTCGGAAAGCGACGTATCATGGACTCGCTAACCTCACTGGCAGCAGAAGGTGAGTGCCACGTGGCCGACACCCATTCTATTTCCACGGGTCCGGCTTCCAGACTCCCCGGAGGACGCCTCCTCACAGCGCTGTGCTCGCCTGCTGGGCGAATTTGCCGACCTCGCCGAACCTGTCGCCTCTGCAGCAGTCCTAGAAGGCTGCCCCGTGCAGCACTACCTCCATACGACAGGCCCACCTGTCTTCGAGCGGCCTCGGAGGCTCGCGGGGGAACGCCTTGCAGCTGCCAAGGAGGAGTTTGGCATCCTGCTCGACCGCGGCATTGTCCGACCTTCCTCTAGCCAGTGGGCTAGTCCGCTGCACCTGGTGCAGAAGCCCTCTGGTGGCTGGAGAGCCACAGGCGATTATCGATGCCTCAACGCCTGCACCATACCGGACCGCTACCCGCTGCCTGTCATCGAGGATCTCCTCCAGGACTGCCACGAATGCTGAGTCTTCTCCTCCATCGACCTGCAGAGGGCGTTCTATCAGCTTCCGGTTGCGCCTGAGGACGTCGCCAAGACAGCAGTCACCACGCCGTTCGGGCTGTTTGAGTTTGTGGGCATGCCCCTGGGGCTGCGCAACTCAGCCCAGACTTTTCAGCGGTTTATGGACGCCCTGCTTCGCAAGCTGCCCTTCGTACGTGCCTACCTCGACGACATTTTGGTCATGTCGCATTCTCACGAGGAGCACCTCTCGCATCTCCGCCTCCTTTTTGAGGCCTTGCGCGGCGCCAGACTTGCCATCAACCTGGAGAAGTCTGTCTTCGCCAGGAACCAGGTCAACCACCTTGGCTACGTCGTCTCCAAGGACGGTTGCCAGCCGCCGCCACAGAAAGTTGAGGCAATCAAGTCCTTCCCAAAGCCGGTCACAGCGTTGCAGCTCCGTCGATTCCTCGGGATACTCAACTATTACCGGCGTTGCATTCCGAGGGCGGCCGAATTCCAGGCTCCGCTGCACAATCTCCTACACGGTATCCCGAAGTCCTCCAAGACGCCTCTCACCTGGACGACAGAAGCAGAGCAGGCATTTCAGAGCGCGAAGGACAGCATCGCCTCGGCAGTCACACCAGCATTCCTGTCGCCGACGGCCCCTCTTGCGCTTGTTACCGACGCCTCCGGCTCTGCTATCGGCGCTGCCCTGGAGCAGTTCACGGACGGCGCATGGAGACCCATCGGTTTCTTCTCGCGCAAGATAAGCGATACCGAGCAGCGCTACAGTGCATACGACCGCGAACTTCTGGCCATTTTTTCAGCCGTGAAGTTTTTCCAACGCATCCTGGAGGGCCGTCCGTTTGTGGTCAAGACCGACCATCGTCCGCTCATCCACGCAGCCGGCCAGCGTTCCGACAAGGCTTCCCCGCGTGTCCAGAGACAACTGGACTACATCTTCCAATTCGACATGCGATTCGAGGCGGTCAAGGGAGAAGATAACGTCGTCGCGGACGCCCTCGCACGTACGTGCACCATCGGCATGCCTACGCTCCTCGACGCGGCCACCATCTCTCAGGCCCAGCTGACGGATCACGAGCTGCCGCACCTTGCGGACGTCTCCTCGCGCGAGCTCCACCGGCTCAACATCGAAGGCCACGACGTTTCCTGCGACATCTCCACCGGCGTCGTAAGGCCCTACATCCCCTCGCCGCTGCGCCGCAGCGCCTTCAACGTGATTCACGGGCTGTCTCATCCCAGCGGCAGGTCTACTGCACGCCTTCTCGCCCAGAAGTTTTTCTGGCCAGGTCTGAGGAAGGATGCCGCCCAATGGTCCAGGGAATGCGTCTCCTGTCAGAGCGCCAAGGTGCATCGCCACAATCGGGCGGTGCTTGGCACCTTCAACGAGCCGGACAACAGATTCGACCACGTCCACGTCGACCTTATTAAGCTACCGCTTGTCAACGGCTTCCAGTACTGCCTCACGGTAGTCGACCGTTTCTCCAGGTGGCCTCTCGCAGTTCCTCTCAGGAACATGCAGGCCACGACGGTTGCCAAGGCCTTCCTGGATAACTGGATCTGCCTCTACGGGGCGCCGCTGACAATTACCTCTGACCAGGGAACGCAGTTTGAGTCTGCGCTGTTCACCGCTCTGACGCGGCTCATCGGCGCCAGGCGCGTGCGGACCGCTCCCTACCATCTACAGTCCAACGGCCTCGTCGAGCGGATGCACCGTTCCCTCAAGGCAGCGCTCATGTGCCACCCACAGACGCCTTGGACGGACCTGCTCGCCCCAGCACTCCTCGGCCTACGGACGAGTTTTAAAGAGGACCTGCAGGCCTCGCCAGCCGAAATGGTATTTGGCACAACGCTCCGCGTCCCGGGAGAATTTTTCGTGAAGAACAGCGTTCCTGCAGACCCGTGCGGTTTCGCCGACAAGCTCCGCGCGCTCTTTCACCAGGTCAAGCCTGTGCCGACTTCTAGGCACGCACAGTCGCGCCCATTCGTCTTCCGAGACCTCCAGACCTGCTCCCACGTCTTCAAGAGGGTTGACTCCATCAAGAAGCCGCTGGAGCCGCCATACACCGGGCCGCATGAAGTCATCCGCCGGCTTAGCGACAGAGATTTCATCATCCGGGTCAACGGCGCCGAGAGGACCGTCTCCACCGACGCGCTCAAGCCAGCATACCTGGCGGCAGAGGATGCCCCGGCGTCCACCGCTACGCCGACGTCTGCTCCTGCGCCTGTGCCTGCGCCTCTGCCCACACCTACGCCTGCGCCTGTGCCAACGCCTGCGCCGACGCCTACTCCTGCGCCCACGCCTGCGCCTGTGCCAACGCCTGCGCCGACGTCTACTCCTACGCCTGCGCCTGTGCCAACGCCTACTCCTGCGCCAACGCCTGCGCCCACACCTACGCTGCCGCCTACGCTGTCGCCTACTCGGCCGACCTTAAAGAGGACGGTTTCGTTCTCCTCGCCTCTCAGCGAGGTCACTGGAGGGGGAGTGGCTGTGGCGCCTCGTTTAGGCTACGATGGCAACGTGCGCGCCTGCAGGCGCAAACAGAGCTTTAAGCCTAGGGACCTTTTCTAGTGCCTCAGTGTAAATATAGCTTTAAGTCGCCCCGCAGTAACGCGGTCGGTGAGTTCTAGTTTCTACTTCTTCTTCCACCATTGTTCGAATACGTTCCTTGTGTGTCTTCCATTACTGTGTTTTTCCGAGCTTGCCTCGTGCTATTGAATAAAGTGTTGTTTCGTGTTATTCGGACCTCAGTTTACTTCCCTGCCTTGCTGCGTGATCACTATAATTAGTTAAGGTTCAAAGAGTTTCGCTTTTATCTAGTGCTACCCCACAAATCTTGTACACTTGATCCTCCTGGACAAGACACGATTAGCCAGAATCCTGTCAAATTGATAGGAGTGAAGATTTTTGCATCTATATCATTGGACGACATTGGTTTTTTCTGGATGCTTCGGCATATGATTCAACCGGAGGGCAAAGAGAGTCGCTTTGGACACGTGCTACCGCACAAATCTTGTATATTTGGACCCCCTGGACAAGATACGATGAGGCAGAATCCTGTCAAATTGATAGCAGTAAAGATATTTGCATCTATTTCATTGCACGACATTGGCAATTCTGGATGCTTCGGCTTATGGATCGACCTGAGTCGAAAGAGTTTCGCTTTTGTCTAGTGCTACCGCACAAATCTTGTACACTTGATCCTCCTGGACAAGACACGATGAGCCAGAATCCTGTCAAATTGATTTGAGTGAAGATATTTGCATCTATATCATTAGACGGCATTGGCAATTCTGGATGCTCAGGCATGTGATTCGACCTGAGTCCAAAGACAGTCGTTTTGGACAAGTGCTACCACACAAACCTTGTACATTTGAACATCCGGAACAGGGTATGATGAGACAGAATCCTGTCAAATTGATAGGAGTAAAGATATTTGCATCTATATCATTGGTCAACATCGGCAATTCTGGATGGTCCGGCTTATGGTTCGACCTAAGTCCAAAGAATGTCGTTTTGGACAAGTGCTACCGCACAAATCTTGTACATTTGGACCTCCTGGACAAGGTATGATGAAGCAGAATCCTAGCAAATGGATTATTTAATTAAGTTATTTGCATCTATATCATTGGACGACATTGGCAATTTTTGTTACTTCGGCAGATGGATCGACCTGAGTCCAAAGAGATGCGCTTTTGTCAAGTCCAACCGCACAAATCCTGTACATTTGGACCCCCTGGACAATATACGATGAGGCAGAATCCTGTGAAATTGATGGGAGTAAAGATATTTGCATCTATATCATTGGACGACATTGGCAATTCTGGATCCTCCGGCTTATGATTCGACCCGAATCCAAAGAGAGTCGGTTTGGGCAAATGCTGCCGCCCAAAACTTGTGCATTTGGACGTCATGGAAAAGTTATGATGAGGCAGAATCCTGTCACATTGATATGAGTGAAGATATTTGCATCTATATCATTTGACGACATTGGCAATTCTGGATGCTCCGGCTTATGATTCGACCTGAGTCCAAAGAGAGTCGCTTTGGACAAGTGCGACCGCATAAATCTTGTATATTTGGACCCCCTGGACAAGATACGATGAGGCAGAATCCTGTCAAATTGATAGCAGTAAAGATATTTGCATCTATATCATTGCACGACATTGGCAATTCTGGATGCTTCGGCTTATGGATCGACCTGAGTCCAAAGAGTTTCGCTTTTGTCTAGTGCTACCGCACACATCTTGTACACTTGATCCTCCTGGACAAGACACGATGAGCGAGAATCCTGTAAAATTTATAGGAGTGAAGATATTTGCATCTATATCATTGGACCACATTGGCAATTCTGGATGCTCCGGCTTATGATTCGACCTGAGTTCAAAGAGAGTCGCTTTGGGCAAACACTGCCGCCCAAATCTTGTCCATTTGGACCTCCTGGACAAGATATGATGAGGCCGAATCCTGTCAAATTGATAGGAGTGAAGATATTTGCATCTATATCATTGGACGACATTGGCAAATCTGGATGCTCAGGCTTATGATTCGACCTGAGTCCAAAGAGAGTCGCTTCGGACAAGTGCCACCGCAATAATTCTTGTACATTTGGACCTCCTGTACAAGGTATGATGAGGCAGAATCCTATCACATTCATAGGAGTGATGATATTTGCATCTGTATCATTGGTCGACATTGGCAATTCTGGATGCTCGGCATATGATTCGATTTAAGAAGGGGCACCAGATATGGTGCACCCTTTACAAGTATAATAATTTAAATGTTCAAATAGAATTGGCTACGGATAAGTATAAAATAGTACATGTGAATAAGCTCAAATTAGCGTTGATAAGACCGGAATAAATGTTATATTATGATAATGTAACCAAGTAACACTGCTGAGTTATCATCACATCATGGGCGATCGAAACTTAGCTTTATAATACTCCGCACAGAGCGCTGGGGTATAATACCACCGAGGACGCGGAAGATTCGCGAAGGTTTCCGATGGCGCCCAATTTCAACTCCGATTAGAATCGATGCCCTCTCGAGTTATTGATTATGACAAAAGAACTTGTAAATAAGCGAGTTAGTTGCTAAGATAATAGATGTTCTTCCTTCTTCTTCGAGACATCAACGCGAGTAGACGTGTCTAGAATAATCGTCCCTTAGAGCCTTGAATCTTATTATATTTGTTAAATACAAATTAAAGTGTTCAGTTACCTGTTAGAAATAAAGTTATAAGTGTTGTGTTTGAAAGTTAATTATAAAGTTAGTATTGTATTTCCTTCAATTTCATCCGCGACATAAACGGCATTACGGATCCTTGCCGTTTCACCATTTTCCCCACGTTGCCATCCTGCTACGAGCAGAGGACGCAACAATATAATTAATTTACTTATATTGCCTCGAAACAACCAAACACCGTAGATTACCCTCTGAACTGAAACAATTATATATGTCTCCCTAATAAAAAAATGTACTCGTATATTGATATACGTGTGTGTTAATATAAATATCATATTCCATAAATATTGAAATAAGTTATACCGTCATTTTAAAATAGATTTCAGTGATCAGTCCCTAGCACAGCTTGCTGATTGGTTGTTTCGGCTTATATACAAAGGTTATGGCCGATCATGGGCCTCTTGCTTTCACGCATGCGCGTTGCCCGCGGAGCTTGCCCATTGGTGGTTTCGGCTTATTTACTTCATTCTGCGCGGAGCATGCGCATTATCACCCACCATCAGTACATAAAGGAAAACAGAGGATGGAGATATACGTCTGTCCTAGACTGATTGGGACACTATCCGTGCATTGGCAACATAGGAAACGCGTGGTCCATGTATATAAGGTCTATGCAGTCAACGATGTCCCGAATATAGTCGACTTTATGCCATTGAAAATCAACATTATGCCGTTTATAAGTCAACGTTATGTCGACTATAAGTCGACTTTATGCCATCGAAAGTCAACATTATGCCGTCCATATGCCAACTGCAAGTCAACCTTATGCTGTCTATATACCAAGTTTCAGCCTACGGTACCGCGACTAAATATTATTTATTTCAATATCAATATTCCTCAAAAATTTGATCGGATTAATTGTATTACTTTTTGGTTGTGCAACATTATTGTTACGTATACAATGTATACAAGAGTAATACAATTCAATCGAGTTTTTGAAGAATGTTGAATGTATAAAACATGCAGAAGTAAAATGACACGAATGTATATATATATAATATTTTATTTTGATTTTTGAAGTAGCCGCAACCTGCTTTTTCCACCAATACACTGGGTCCAAACAAAAAAACACATCCCAGGATAGCCACAGATCTGCAACATCAATTTATACATTAAAGTAAGCCAATATAAACTTTGTTGAAGTGGAGGCAATGTTAATTCTGGGAATATTGCATTGCGCTATTTCTAATACACTCCTGAAAGAATGTAGGCTATGTAATTTTTCCACAGACATTGAATCAATATAACGTCAAATTATAGAGTAACTTTAAGAAAAGTAATTTCATTTGAGCAAAACTATTACAATAAATTTACAAAGTAATTTGTGCACTTTTATTATATTTGGTATTTTATAGAGGTTCGGTGACGGTACCCACATAGCACCAAGTCGTCTTTTAGTTGACTGTTAGTCGACTGAAAAAGTCGAAAGACGACTGCGCAGACGTCTGAAAAACGTCTGAATGTTGACTTATAGCCGACTTATAGACGTCAGATGACTCAAAAATAGTCGTCTTTCGTTATGTCTATACGTCGACTTAAAAGTTACCGTTAAGTCGACTTTACGTCGTCTGTAAGTCAACTTTGCGTCGTCTGTAAGTCAATTTTATTACGACAACTGCAAGTCTACTTCTAGGCATGTATATTATACTGAATTTTTATTGTAATATTGACATTCCTCAAAAACTTGATCGATTTAATTGTATTATTCTTTAATTGTTTGACATTATTCTTACATATGTATGTGTCAGAGAAATCTATATTACCGACTAACTTCACCTCACTTCACACTCATTACTCATGCGAGATCTCGAATCGATAACTTGTCCACCTATCAACGATCATCACAGATCTAATCGATTACTTTCGAGAACTCACGTGACGAGCCGGTGCGCTTCCGGCGCCCGCCTTTTATTCTCACTCACCTCGCAACCATTGTATCGTGCGGACGTCACCACTTCTTGTGCTATAGCAACACTTCTCCTTTCGGACGGTTTCACATCATCTCTTTTCTCTCATTATTATTTCGAACGGTGCAACTCAACTCGGGTTCACTCAGTGTGTATATAACTGTTATTTAATGTCTTAAATAAATAGTCTATTGTGTTTTTTATAACGTCAGTTCGCCTGCGCTTACTTGCCACTCACCCGTCCACTATCCACTCGCCCAACATCTACGCGAGCACTTCATATCTCAACAGTATGTGTATACAAGTAAAGAATACTACAATTAAACCGGTCAAGTTTTTGAAAAATATCAAAGGTAATAATAAGACGGGGTGGATAATATATAAAATTGTCAAATATTATTATTTTCGTACAAATTGCCTTTTTCTGTTACTCGCCCGCCTCAACCATTTCTTAATGAAACATTCTATTTCATCTTTCGTGTTTGTCACCCACTGCTTCAAAACAGTTTCTGCAAACATAGGAGTGGTAAGCATTTAAATATACGTAAAGCTGTAGGATGTTAATAAAAGAAATACCTATCACTGCGGCAGCATCTTGCGTATGTTGAAACGGCAAGTTGTGCTTCTGCTCCGTCCAGCTGTACTGTACGGCCACTTCATTAGACATAATATAATTTAAAATGTTTCTGACAGTTTTACCGACATTTGGCCCCCCCAGTTTCGATATTACTCCAATCTGTAACAAACGTACATGAAATGGCATGAGACGTCTGTAAAATTTAAGTGCAATATTAGTTCAATTTGTTCTCTGATTATAAATTACATGCTTTGTAATTTGTACATGTAATACGTACAAATTGTTGCCGGACGCCTTCTTCCAGAAGTTTATGTTCAAATTCCTGGAAATCCGGACGATTGGTTACCGGAAAGTCTGGTAAAAAGTTTTGTTCTGAAAAACTATTATTTGCAACTCCGCCACTTGAATTTTGAAGATAATGCATAATCCAATTTAACTTTTTTTCAACTCTGCGTGAACTGCAAATTAGCTTGAACACATTTCTCTGTACAACAAAAACCAAATCTTTATATTTATTATTCAATTCTTTGCACAAATCTCCTTAGAGTTGTCGCCATAAATTCTGCCCAGGAGAGGCCAAATTTTGCTTTTACTGCTTTTTGAAATTGGCAGTCCATCAATATTCAAATCCAGTACAATGGTATTGTTTGCCACGGTGAGGTTTTTTTGTACCAGTTGATCCATCAATGCCCTCTCCAAACCGTAATGGAAAAAAGTTGATTTTTCTCCCCATGCTTCAACGATTGTGCTTCTTGGAGTGTTCAGAAACGTTCTCGCATCTTTCGGTAAGTTATCGTGACCGCATAATTTT
Organism: Priocnemis perturbator; assembly: GCA_963942575.1. Lineage (NCBI taxonomy): Eukaryota > Metazoa > Arthropoda > Insecta > Hymenoptera > Pompilidae > Priocnemis > Priocnemis perturbator. The sequence continues at coordinate 1,384,617 of OZ012649.1, read as the reverse complement.
AATTTGGTCAACAACTCCGAGAAAGCATTGTGGGGGATGTTATATTTTATTTTCCAAGAGCGTAACCAGCTAGATAAAGAAATCTCGCCAGTTGCACTCTCATGCTGGGCGGCAGTGCCGCCCCGTGATTGAGAGGCGCCTTTGTGCATAATTATGTTTCAGCGCCCCCACAAAATAGAATTTGAAAATTACAATAAAATGAGTTCCAGGGAATTTGTATATACTTATCATATTAATACAAAGTGTATATACAAATAGAGAAAATAACAATTTTTTTTAAATTATTGCGAAAATATCGCGATACCCTCAGCAAACAACGCTGATCTGCCCAAATATGGCGATCCATGACAAAACACGCGGGCGTTTGTTTCTCGGTCACTGATATCGTATCCGTAGTAGACAGATCAGTGCTCTCGCCACTTTGCTATCCCCACCGCTCAGAGATTTCACATAACCAGAACGAAACGAAAATGCGTCCTTAATTCTCTCGTGAAATGGACTTTACATATGTATGCATTATTTTGAAATGGCGCCCTTCTTGACCAGGCGCCTTTGTGCGGAGCACAACCTGCACACCCACACGGGGCGGCCCTGCTGGGCGGTATTCTCTTTCTTCTCAATATCAACTTCTATGTCCTCATATTGAGTCTCGGGAGAAGCAATTGACGCATGACTGCAATTTGGTTCTGCAGGTAGTGTGCACTGCGCATTTTCATCGAGTACCGAATGTACCGTGTTGACTCCCCTACTGACCGTAGGTCTGTCCAGGGATTGAACATTTTGTAGACGTTCACATCTTCGGTGTGCTTCCAGGCGCCGGTTCCTTTGCCGGACAGATAACTCCCGAAAACGTTTTGGCATCTGTTAATAAAATTATTATTAGAAGATAACATATGCAAGGTGGCTAAATTTTTTTATTTGACGGCTTAGTTTTTTGAAAGATTACATAAATCAGATTATTGAAATGTCCACAGAACATTTTATTTTGTTATACAATCCCAATAAAACTATACACAAAAAGGATTCATCTTGCAGTCTTTCCTCATAGACAACATCTTCAAATAATATGTTACTTTATGAAGTTTCCACTTTCATCACAATATACATGTATTTAATAATTTATAATGTCTCCTTTTGCTTTTGGAGTATAACCTCAAACTTTATAATAGACTGCTTTTAAGAAACATACCCTACTATCGGCTAAACTGTTATAATCAATTTACAAAAACAAATTATTCTGTCTTATATTTAATATTTCATGCAATTATACAAGAAAAAAGGAAATTACCTGACGGCAATAATTTTTGCTTCCCTATAATGTCTCCTGCTTGCTCGCGCGCTTACGCAACCCTGCTTTCTCCTAAAATTAGGGGCAAAATATAAATACCTACTTAGATTACGCATGAACTTGTATTCTTTATATTCTTTATATTCTTATTATATACTTTCAAGAATTCTTCCGATTAACGCACAATTAAATAGCTAAAAATCTCATACAACACTTCACTGCCTCAACAACACGCTAAACGAAAATGGCGAAATAATGCCAGGTGCCAGGCAGTGCCAGGTACTTCCATCGCTGCATATATCCTTCACATGCAGTAGCGGGTTATTAGAGAGATGGTTAGGCGGCAGCCTCGGGCCCCGCATGCCCTAATATTTTGGAGCGCAACATTTCAAGGGTGTATGTGCATATTCAAATGCATTATCCGTCACTGTTCTTACATTGCCGTTTTCAGCAAGACAAAGTCAACTTTAAGTCAACTTATAGTCAACAGTTAAAAGTCGACGAAATCCAGTCGTCTAATAGTCAACTAAACGTTGACTTGCGAAGTCGACGTCTGATTGACTCCAAAAAGTCATCTTTTCGTCGTCGTATAGTCTTTTGTGCTATGTGGGTCATCGTAACTCCTTCTGCCGTCTAAAAGTCGATTTATAGTCGACTTGGTGTTGTGTGGGTTCTTACCACGTATCACAAGTCTTTCATCATTCTCCAATTCTATTCCTCTTTGGAACGTGCTGCTTGATTCATCTTCCTTGTCACACCGTCTTCGTTTTTGAGCTTGTTGCTTCTCGTTGTCAGTAACAGTTGCGTATTCATATTCATAGTCCTCCCGGGCGGGCGGCCAATGGGCGCCCGTGACACTCTCGCGGAAATCAATCAAGCGGTCGATACTCTATGTCAGGCCTGGCCAACTTGTGGTCCGCGAGTCGCACACAGGCAGCACACAGTCGCACATGTTCCCTCGGCCCCGCTCGCCTCCGCGGTCTCGCCGGCGGAGAACTGCCCCCTCTATGCCTACTCCTCAGAAATCTAGCCACGTCTTCGATGTTCGACTGTGTCGCCTCATTGTAAATATTACAGGAGAAGGGGCAGTTTCCCCGCCGGCGAGACCGCGGTGGCGAGCGGGGCCGAGGGAACATGTGCGACTGTGTGCGCCCTGTGTGTGGCTCGCGGGCCACAAGTTGGCCAGGCCTGCTCTATGTAAACGCGCCTGCTAATTAGCAGCGCCGCGTCGCGTTCTCCTCGGGTAATTGTTCTCGCGACGGCCATTACCGTTCCTTTCTTGACTCGACTATACAGGTGCTCCGTTGTTTTTGCGAATAAAATGTGTTCTCAGATCAGTGCGCGTAGTTAAGGGGAAGTGTCCCAAAGTAGCCGGTGCCTCTCACACACCACTGTAAATAGTAGAATAAGTGTTTTTGGGAATAAAGATTCTCGGGAATTCCTCAACCACGTGCTCTTTCTCGTGCCTGTTAAGGTGCTTACTTCAGTTCACGTTTCTGTCGTACATTTACTGACTAAGTGTAAGAGGAGTTACCCCTCGTCCGTCGGTGCCTCTCACGCATCTTTGTAACTAGTAGTTTTAGTGTTTACACAATAAAGAACAGGAACTTCTCAAACCCGCGTGTTCATTCGTGCCGGCCACGTGTCGCGAATAAGAAGAGCGGCCCGAGGCGTAAGTTCCCCGCTCCGTCACGTTACATCCTCACTCCAGTGATCTCAGAAATAGCATCCTGCCGCATTGCGGCACGCGTGGTGGGGGAAGGCGAGAGTTGTGTGCGTGCCGTGTCCATGAGCGCTGCGCGCGCACCGTACGAGGACAAGGAAGGAGCTATGCTTCTTGTCTTCTTTCTACCAATGTAGAATAAAATGACGTCAGAAGCTGCGCGCGCACCCAATAGAAAGAGGCACAGAATTATGCTCCGTCTTCTTTCCACCACGGTCGCACGCATGTGCTTCGTTCGGCATGCGACAGCGGTACCGAATTTACCTTTCGGCTGAGCCTTCAGCCGGCTGAAATTGTCAAAAATGCATTTATACCAAATTTATCTCGCAAGGCGTCATTCGATAGGGAATCAAAAGAAAATGCTCTATGCCAAGTTTCAACCCTCTATCTCCATCAGAAGGGTAGTTATAGGGGAAATAAAAAAATCAGTTTTTGACTCATTTTTCGTATTTAGCGGTGCGGAAAAATTCTGAAAAAAATTGAGAATATTCAGAACATGGGAACTTATGATTGGGAATTTTTGCACATTTTTGTCTCGCAAATCCTAAGCATAAAAAATGCAAAACCCCCCAAAAACACGAAAAATTCCAATTACGCGTTGAAGTTTCCGACCCACAGAATTTTTATAAATTCTGTAGTGAAGTATGGACATATGTAGTACCACCAATTTTTTTTAGATTTTTTGGTAGTGTGCGTCGTAGTTCAAATAAATAAAAACCGATATTTACGACATATTTCGTGTAATAACTTATTGAATACTTAAAATAATTGCGTTTTCTTGATATTGCCAGTCAGTTATACGATGCTCTATGTTTTTGCATGCGAGAGAGCAATGTACAAATAAAGGGAATTAAGTTATTTCGAGTTTATTAAAAGTCTGTGTGTACCGTACTTTGAAAATTATTGAACGTTAAGGCAACAGCACGAGTAGCTCGTTGGTTAAGGTACACCCGTCTGCGATATCGTTGGAGACTTTTGTCGGAGGTTCGCGCCCAGGAAGGCAGGAAGACAATTTTTTTCTTTCTAACAACTACACGACGGTAAGCGATATTCACTTACAAATATTTTAAACATACTTCTATAATATTTAACTGTATTGTGTATGAAATTGCGTTATTTATGTGACCTTTACTTATATTTTATCACCCAATGAAGCTTCCAATGCATGTAATGTATTCGAACACAGGAACATTCTACGAATCTGCTAGTATTTTTTATAAAAGAACTTTTTATAAAAGAATAAGAAACAACTAGACTTTTTATAAAAGAATAAGAAAAAGCGATTTAGATAAATTTTTTATTTATAATACTGATAGATATACGTGGGTGCGCTACCACCTCGGCCTCACTAATTCTTATAAAACATCTTCGACCAACTGCAATTGAGTACAAATAATTCATTATAAATATTTTTAACCCAGCTTCTTTATCGTGTCTGGTCCCAGTAAAGCTGCGAGATCGCGGTAGACGAAAAGCAGACATTACGCATGTGTCTTGATCAAGGTCAGGTGCGTGCAATTGTTATTTAGCGGAACGAGAGAATTCGCGAAGTCCGTATCCATATCGCGTATTTCTATCCTACCTCGATTCGCGACGTAACAAGCAAAAACAAATTGGTCTGGCCTCACTTGTGTCAGACCGCATGTCTTTACGTTTAAGAAACTTTAAGAAATCTGTCGTATGGTGATTGCTGTTATGTGTTGAAAATATGCTTTTCTTTACACATATCCCATCACCACTGTAATTTAATAAATTAAAAATGTGGTACAATAGGGCTACCGGTAAAGGTCCACAATAACAAACCGAACGCGCTAGTCGTGGCACCTCATGGGTAGCGTGGAAGACCACGTGAAAATTTATATTTGGAGAATAAAATACTTATACTAGCAGATTCCTAGAATGTTCCTGTGTTCGAATGCATTACACGCATTGGAAGCTTCATTGGGTGATAAAATATAAGTAAAGGTCACATAAATAATGCAATGCGTGCATACATATTTCATACACAATACAGTTAAATATTATAGAAATATGTTTAAAATATTTGTAAGTGAATATCGCTTACCGTCGTGTAGTTGTTTGAAAGAAAAAAAAAAAGTGAGCCTTCCTGGGCGCGAACCTCCGACAAAAGTGTCCAACGATGTTGCACACGGGTGCAGCTTAACCAACGAGCTACTCGTGCTGTTGCCTTAACGTTCAATAATTTTCAAAGTACGGTACACACAGACTTTTAATAAACTCGAAATAACTTAATTCCCTTTATTTGTACATTGCTCTCTCGCATGCAAAAACATAGAGCATCGTATAACTGACTGGCAATATCAAGAAAACGCAATTATTTTAAGTATTCAATAAGTTATTACACGAAATATGTCGTAAATATCGGTTTTTATTTATTTGAACTACGACGCACACTATCAAAAAATCTAAAAAAAATTGGTGGTACTACATATGTCCATACTTCACTACAGAATTTATAAAAATTCTGCGGGTCGGAAACTTCAACGCGTAATTGGAATTTTTCGTGTTTTTGGGGGGTTTTGCATTTTTTATGCTTAGGATTTGCGAGACAAAAATGTGCAAAAATTCCCAATCATAAGTTCCCATGTTCTGAATATTCTCAATTTTTTTCAGAATTTTTCCGCACCGCTAAATACGAAAAATGAGTCAAAAACTGATTTTTTTATTTCCCCTATAACTACCCTTCTGATGGAGATAGAGGGTTGAAACTTGGCATAGAGCATTTTCTTTTGATTCCCTATCGAATGACGCCTTGCGAGATAAATTTGGTATAAATGCATTTTTGACAATTTCAGCCGGCTGAAGGCTCAGCCGAAAGGTAAATTCGGTACCGCTGTCGCATGCCGAACGAAGCACATGCGTGCGACCGTGGTGGAAAGAAGACGGAGCATAATTCTGTGCCTCTTTCTATTGGGTGCGCGCGCAGCTTCTGACGTCATTTTATTCTACATTGGTAGAAAGAAGACGAGAAGCATAGCTCCTTCCTTGTCCTCGTACGGTGCGCGCGCAGCGCTCATGGACACGGCACGCACACAACTCTCGCCTTCCCCCACCACGCGTGCCGCAATGCGGCAGGATGCTATTTCTGAGATCACTGCCTCACTCGTGCTTTTAAACCAGACTCCTCAGACGCAAGTGCAGTTTTCCTGACACTAACCAAAACATTTATAATACCTTGGTATTTCGGAAGGAGAGAATCGATGTCGCTCTGAATTGGTTTAGAAGTTATGGTAATTTTGAAGAATACCTCCCTCAGCCCCGATTTTGTTGAAACTTTACAATCTTATGTATTTTGGTCTAAAAATGACAGTGGTGTAAGTTCTACTCCCCGCTCGAAATTGGTTCAGAAGTTGTGAAGTGTTGAAAAGTGACAGTTTTATGGTTAGGAAATCTGCCATGTCGACCGTGCGTAGGTACATGAGCATGCGCAGTAAACTCTGCCCCCCCCCCCCCCCCTAACCTAAACCCAAACCGAAACCGATAGCATGAATCCCGACTTATAATTTTGTCTAAAAACCCTAGCCTATTCGTCCCCGACCCCATCCCACCAACATAAACCCAACCGTTGCATGACTCCCGACTTAAAATTTGGACTAGAAAGCCTTGCCTATTCCTAACACCCCCCGCCCACAACATAAACCCAACCGTTGCATGACTCCCGACTTAAAATTTGGACTAGAAAGCCTTGCCTATTCCTAACACCCCCCGCCCACAACATAAACCCAACCGTTGCATGAATCCCAACTTAAAATTTGGACAAGAAAGCCTGGCCTATTCCTAACACCCCCCCCCCCCCCCCCACATCTTGTTATGATGGTGTTGCGTCCTCTGGTCGTAGCAGGATAGCAACGTGGGGAAAATGGGGAAACGGCAAGGATCCGTAATGCCGTTTATGTCGCGGATGAAATTGAAGGAAATACAATACTAACTTTATAATTAACTTTCAAACACAACACTTATAACTTTATTTCTAACAGGTAACTGAACACTTTAATTTGTATTTAACAAATATAATAAGATTCAAGGCTCTAAGGGACGATTATTCTAGACACGTCTACTCGCGTTGATGTCTCGAAGAAGAAGGAAGAACATCTATTATCTTAGGAACTAACTCGCTTATTTACAAGTTCTTTTGTCATAATCAATAACTCGAGAGGGCATCGATTCTAATCGGAGTTGAAATTGGGCGCCATCGGAAACCTTCGCGAATCTTCCGCGTCCTCGGTGGTATTATACCCCAGCGCTCTGTGCGGAGTATTACAAAGCTAAGTTTCGATCGCCCATGATGTGATGATAACATAGCAGTGTTACTTGGTTACATTATCGACAGAAATTTATATGAAGATGGAAATCTCTGGGAGATCTTACAGTGACATGTGGTGAACTTACTACTAGTAATTTTGTGGTTAACATACGGCCATGCAACAATGGCAAAGGACTCCAGTTCAGTGATAGCAGATCTGGCACGAAAACACCGTTGGTGTTTTTTGGGTGGGGGAAACCTCGGCAAGTGTGCGTGCGTGTCCGTGAGAGCTGCGCGCGTCGTTTTTCGCCGAATCCCGCTCGGCTTTGAGAGAAGGACGGAACCATGCTGCGTCCTCTTTCAACCAGCAACGCGCGTTGCGTCTTTGTTCGACATGCAGTCGCGGCGTCGCGTCTTCGTTCCGCACACAGGCCGGTGACAGTGGTGCCAGATTTCGCATAAGGCATCGCACGTACCATTGCGTTCTTTCAACCGGAAGGCAAATCGGGCACCACCGCCGTGAGCAGAGCGCGATCCAGAGAAAAGTGAATCGAGGAGAGTTTGGGATTGACTCGTCGTACTCATCGTCGCTCGTCGACGCGGTTTTTGTTCGTTCGTTCGCGCCTAGCCATGGTTCAATTTTTTTTCACAGAATAATTTGTTTTTTTAATTATTCATCACACGGCATCAAACGATATTCATTTAAAAATATTTTATTACTTACTACGGATAGTTTTTAATATTTTGTCAGCGGAATAGATGTGTCGTATTGGTTTATAATAGATATGGGCAAAATATATATTTCATAAATTTTGGTTTCAGTAACATTAATCTTTCTGTGGTAGTAATAAATGAGAAAGTATATAATAAATGTCAATTATTGCGTATTATGCATTAACCGTGAAACAAGTAATAGGAGCACTTCTTGCACTAGAACATTCTGAGGGATCGTACTAACACGCGATTTTAACACACGACAGCGTACGTCAGGAAGAATTTGCTTGACACGACGCGACGACGGTGCGAATGTTTTTATGAGTTGTTCTCTATGATTTGTTCTGCATGATTTCTTTTCTAAATAGAAGGTGATCAAATTGTGTATATATTCTAACAGTTCTCAGCAAGTCCCATCACATTGATTTGAAACGTTTTTCTTACTTCGCACGTTTAGTTTAAGAACGCTCTCCCCATTTCGTGAAAGAAAAAGTTGTTCGGTTGAAGGCAATTCACCGTTCATACTGTAATCCATATGTACGTCCATTGTCGCATTCTGCCCACGAAATGTCGCAACGTGCGTATTGTCAAAGAAGGCATGATAAAACAGGACAATAATAACAAAATCCCTGTGAATTGAAAACCGAAACTTTCATTGTGCCGCTCCCGACCGACCGCGGGTCGCAGTTGGACTAATTGAAATATCTGAAAAGTCTAACCATTCTTAGCACGTATTTCACGTACGTACTAGAAATGATTCCCCCGGAACTGTAACCGACTTTTCCAATGTCATTTATTCATCATTATGTACGATACGTATTACATTTAAATGCACATGTACAGGGTGCACAGGTTGTGATAGTCAGCTTTGTTCCTGTAAACGGTAAGTATTACACAAAATTATACAGGAAAGGGTTCGATGGGTTCGTAATATCTATATTCTACGAGACTTCATTCAATTCGAAAGTGCAACGCCGCACCCGACAACAGAGCCGGATTAAGGGCGAGGCGAATGAGGCTCTTGCCTCAAGTTTAAAATACAAGGGGCGCAAAAATGTCGTTCTGTTAAGTATAAGAGTTGCGTGAGCGCTTAACAAAACGAAAGAAATATAGCAACATTATCAATCTATGTAAAACTATCAATTATGAGTCAGTAATTGATGAATTTGCTTCAGTTAAAGCAAGGAAAGTGCAATTTTAAATATTGGACCCGTTAGAATAAAAAATTATGAAGTTAATGTTGTGTTTTGAAATTTAATCAATTTTAATATTATTCTTTTTTAAATTGTTCTATTTGCTTAGTTATAGGGAAACATTTAGCAAATGGGGGCGCATATTTGGCCTTTTGCCTCAAGGGTTTAAGGCCCTAGATCCGGCTCTGCCCGACGAATGCAAATGCGTATGTAAGGTTTCTGTTTATAAAATTTAAGATACGTGGACTTCCACGCCACCCATGAGGTGCCACGACTAGCGCGTTCGGTTTTTTAACGTGGACCGTCGCCTATAGCCCTATTGTACCACATTTTATGATAATCATACAGCGTGCGGCAATACCTCTGTCCACTTTGAACGACGGAGATATTCAAGGTGGACAGAGTTATTGCCCCACGCTGTAGAAGTAAGGGTTAGAAAAGAAATGAGAGCATTTTTGTGTGGTGGCGCCAGCGGCGGGGGGGGGGGGGGGCGCCACACAAAAATACAATGTCAACATTAATATGAAATAAAATTAAAAAAAAAAATTCCTCTCATTTCTTTTCTAACCCTTAATTCTACAGCGTGGGGCAATAACTCTGTCCACCTTGAATATCTCCGTCATTCAAAGTGGACAGAGGTATTGCCGCACGCTGTATGATTATCATAAAATGTGGTACAATAGGGCTATAGGCGACGGTCCACGTTAAAAAACCGAACGCGCTAGTCGTGGCACCTCATGGGTGGCGTGGAAGTCCACGTATCTTAAATTTTATAAACAGAAACCTTACATCAGGCCTGGGCATCTTGTGGCCCCCGAGCCACACACGGACAGCACACAGTCGCACATGTTCCCTTGGCCCCGCTCGCCGCCGCGGTCTCGCCGGCGGAGAACTGCCCCCTCTATGCCTACTGCTCAGAAATCTAGCTACGTCCTCGATGTTCGACTGTGCCGCCTCATTGTAAATATTACAGGAGAGGGGGCAGTTCTCCGCCGGCGAGACCGCGGTGGCGAGCGGGGGGCCGAGGGAACATGTGCGACTGTGTGCGGCCTGTCTGTGGCTCGGGGGCCACAAGTTGCCCAGGCCTGCCTTACATACGCATTTGCATTTGTCGGGTGCGGCGTTGCACTTTCGAATTGAATGAAGTCTCGTAGAATATAGATATTACGAACCCATCGAACCCTTTCCTGTATAATTTTGTGTAATACTTACCGTTTACTGGAACAAAGCTGACTATCACAACCTGTGCACCCTGTACATATGCATTTAAATGTAATACATATCGTACATAATGATGAATAAATGACATTGGAAAAGTCGGTTACAGTTCCGGGGGAATCATTTCTAGTACGTACGTGAAATACGTGCTAAGAATGGTTAGACTTTTCAGATATTTCAATTAGTCCAACTGCGACCCGCGGTCGGTCGGGAGCGGCACAATGAAAGTTTCGGTTTTCAATTCACAGGGATTTTGTTATTATTGTCCTGTTTTATCATGCCTTCTTTGACAATACGCACGTTGCGACATTTCGTGGGCAGAATGCGACAATGGACGTACATATGGATTACAGTATGAACGGTGAATTGCCTTCAACCGAACAACTTTTTCTTTCACGAAATGGGGAGAGCGTTCTTAAACTAAACGTGCGAAGTAAGAAAAACGTTTCAAATCAATGTGATGGGACTTGCTGAGAACTGTTAGAATATATACACAATTTGATCACCTTCTATTTAGAAAAGAAATCATGCAGAACAAATCATAGAGAACAACTCATAAAAACATTCGCACCGTCGTCGCGTCGTGTCAAGCAAATTCTTCCTGACGTACGCTGTCGTGTGTTAAAATCGCGTGTTAGTACGATCCCTCAGAACGTTCTAGTGCAAGAAGTGCTCCTATTACTTGTTTCACGGTTAATGCATAATACGCAATAATTGACATTTATTATATACTTTCTCATTTATTACTACCACAGAAAGATTAATGTTACTGAAACCAAAATTTATGAAATATATATTTTGCCCATATCTATTATAAACCAATACGACACATCTATTCCGCTGACAAAATATTAAAAACTATCCGTAGTAAGTAATAAAATATTTTTAAATGAATATCGTTTGATGCCGTGTGATGAATAATTAAAAAAACAAATTATTCTGTGAAAAAAAATTGAACCATGGCTAGGCGCGAACGAACGAACAAAAACCGCGTCGACGAGCGACGATGAGTACGACGAGTCAATCCCAAACTCTCCTCGTTTCACTTTTCTCTGGATCGCGCTCTGCTCACGGCGGTGGTGCCCGATTTGCCTTCCGGCTGAAAGAACGCAATGGTACGTGCGATGCCTTATGCGAAATCTGGCACCACTGTCACCGGCCTGTGTGCGGAACGAAGACGGGACGCCGCGACTGCATGTCGAACAAAGACGCAACGCGCGTTGCTGGTTGAAAGAGGACGCAGCATGGTTCCGTCCTTCTCTCAAAGCCGAGTGCGATTCGGCGAGAAACGACGCGCGCAGCTCTCACGGACACGCACGCACACTTGCCGAGGTTTCCCCCACCCAAAAAACACCAACGGTGTTTTCGTGCCAGATCTGCTATCACTGCTCCAGTTGAAACTACAGAATTAATAGTGGTATTGCAAAGGATGAAATGAAGGATAGTTAAAACTGTAACAAATTTTGAATTAATTCTAATATATAATAAACATAACATAAAGAACATATAACAAGCATAAACATGTAACATATACAATATATAACAACAAATAAACATATAACAAAAGTATAACATATAACATAGAATGTTTTGAAGTCGACCATTACTTGTCCTAAGTGCAGTGCAGTGATACAAATATGTGAGGAATAGTAACAAAAAAAGAGTGAGGAAAGAGTGGGAATGTGGTTCAAGAACTTGAACTTGAGCCTGGAACGTACTGTTCTTCGGGGACCTTTGGTCGATACAGCTGCCCAATAATCTGGTAGAACGCAACTAAATGCTCTTCATATTTATGAACGCGTTTGAACAGAAATTCAGACTGTTTGGGAATGCCGCGACGCCAACCAATCGTCGTCACGGCATCCTCAAGGTGGCCTGAGGGCCGAGTCACACGCGGGGTCCATGCGAGCGCGCCTTTATTGCGCACGGCACGCGGGCGGTTTTCCCGCCGGTTTCGTCGGCCATTACCGTCTCAGTGATCGTCGAGAACACATTGACTTCACAATTTCACGGGTTTTCTCTTCACATTTAGTGCTAGCATTCGGGACTCACATCATACGATCGCGGAACATTCTCATTCACACCACGGATCATCTCATTTACACTAAACACCGGTACATCAACAACACACGACTCAGGCTCTGTACGCGGCGCGAATCGGGCACGTGCATCCGTAAAAGGTACGAATCATTGTACGGCGGATACAATTCATATAATTGATTATCTCGCTCAATATGACGGCTATTCTCACTACCCTAGAGCACCTGTGACCATGATTTTGTTGACAATAAAGACTCTGTTAAACGGACATTAAGATGACCACGTGGAAACATAACCTCTCCACTGCCAATAGATCTTCTCATTTCCCCCCTTCCTCTTTCCTTTCATTCCCTCTCATTTCCTCATACCGGGAATCGCGAGAATCTCGAACATTTGGTCCTTCGAGCCGGATTGGCGGTGTGAGAGTGTCCACTATGGTCATTAAAGTGAGAAGTGCAATGACTCAGTGATGCTATGTGAACATTGACTCAGTGTGGTGTGACTTTGACGTACTCTGACTCAACGTGTAGTGATTCTACATGTGTTCTCAACTCACGGAGGTGCAACGCAACAGCTTCAGTTCGTGGTCTCATAAAATTGACATTTCGCAGGTCAGATATCAAGGTTTCGCCCAAGGAATAGCTCAGGAAGCAAGGCAAGGAACATCTCACCATGTCCTCACAGGAGAAAGCGCAGGACACTGCGAAGAGCAGCTCAGATAACGACCCTTCCTCTCAGCTCACTCTCAGCATCTCGCAGCTTGCAGCATGCCACGTCACTGCCAGCTCCATGGAGAAACAACCAGCACCTTCTCAGCTTATGCCTGGGTTAACCACAAAGGTCAGCACGCAGATGGGGAGAGTGAACGCGATGAAGGAGATCGCCATCAGCATTCCCAAGACCGCTGAGAACATCTCACTCACAGACGTGACAATCACCAGAGAGAGTCTTCAGGAGCTGCACACATCCTTCCAGCAGGAGCACGCCCATTTGGAGGCCACCTGGCCATCGACCCATCTGGATCACCCGTACTTTGCAAAAGAGGTCCACTATGTGGAATCGGTAGTGTTTTTCAGGGCTGGGTTGGCCTTAGGTGGTGTTACGTCCGGGCGAGGCTTATCACGACTTTGTGTTTGTCAAGACGGTCGATGAGTATCCGCGAGCGGCCTGCCGTGCGACCGGTCGTAACGCTTGAATATTTTTGTTAATTTAATTACAATAAATCAACGGCAATCTAACTGAAGATCATTATTGCGGAATTTTAATCCCTTCCTGGAAGAGGAGGGATTTTCTAGTTTATTCGGTACAAGCTAAACGGAGAAGTTAAGTTGAAATCTAATATCGCGTTTAGTTGTATGCAGGACTAATAGGATTCGTGTGTCTTCTCAAGACCCGTACAGGTCCCCAATTGTTCTCGCGAGGTTATGTTTCGGCCGGTGTACAATGCTATGGTATATGAGGTGTGACGTCACAACACAGATCAAATCAAGTAAAGAATAATATAAGGGGGAAAACAAAATAGTTATATTCTATTGGAAAATAAGTAGTATAAGAAAAGTAGAATAGATAAAGAAAAGTAGAACAGATGCGTTCGGATTCGATAAACAATGAAAGAATTATTGCGTAGATATTATCGCAGTATTGAGAAAAGTTCATGAGTAGTGCGCGACAATGATGCGCCTTAATATGAGCGGTCTAACAATATAACGGATGCGCTCTCGGTAATTCACGGTTACGCCTTTTCAATCGACAAGTTAACAAGGAATCTTGCACGGTCGAATGACCGTGCCCGTGGGATCCCGCCGTGGCCTAAGCTCGGGTATGATCATACAATAAGATGGTATTTGTCGTCGTGTTTCGCGACTGGAGGTTCCTACCGTGTCGCTGGTCTTCGGCTACGTTCGAGTCGGTTCGGCTACGTTCGCGCTCTTTCTCGCTTTGTCTCTCTCTCTCTGTCTCCTTCGCTCACTCGCTCTATCCTTCTTTCTCTTTCTCTCTCTCTGGCGTATCGTCGGTGGAATTTTCAGGATTTAGATGATTTAAATCGATGATAGTACCTTCGAATCGAAACGTAATTTTAGTACTTTGAACTTCCTCGATTTGCCTATGCTCTGTGATAATTGAGCCGGGAACTAGTCCGTTACAAGGTTCGGCAAGTCAGGAAGATAGTGCTTCTATTCAGATATCTCGATAATTAATTCCGACTTTAATCGCCACACGAGCGAGGAACAACCTTTCGCGCTCTGTTCAAGTTAAATAATAAAGAAAAGAGTAATGTAAATGAAATCAAAAAAGGAAACTTAAGCTAACGTGTCCGACGGAATTTGTCGGCCACGTGCAAAACGTAACGCGCACACCTTCGCACTTTTCACTAAATCAAAAGGAAAACTGAGTCTGTGTCTCAAATAATAATCAGAAATTATAAACTATAGCTTTACGAGGATAATTGAGTTCGTTTAGTAACACACTGCAAGAAGAATATGCACTTTTAGACTCAGAAATTAATGATATCTAGGATACCCTCGGACAATCGACCACGTACCTCACGACTTTACAGCCAACTGCCCAGAGAAATCCGTCGCGAGACGGCTCCTGGGCTCGCTCTTGGCCAGTTTTTCATACCTTAACCATGGAAACGGTCGATCAGCGGTCGATTCAGTGTACAAATATTCTGTTACTATGCTCGCTCGATGTTCAGCAAGAGACTTTCGGTTGCTCATTTATCCTCTTTCAATTATCTAGTTTTATTGCAAATAAAATATGATTGCCTTGACTCAGTCATCTAAAACTTCAGTAGTGCACGCTCCTGATATGTATGCTTGAACAGAACTAGGTTGATATCTGGGCAATGCCTTATTGCCACGAAAATAATAATTTACTTTTGAGAGAGAGAGAAACTAAAAATTAACACGCGGAACCTCATCGCGAATTCCTTAACCTACACACACATACGTCCATACCGCACACACACACTCATACTGTATTCACGCATTCATACCCGCTCGCACACTTATAACTACTTACCTCTACCTTAACCTACTTATATACATATACATGATGGGACGAATATGATTCCACGGTGAGGGAATTCCACTACATATTAACAACTCGACAGCACCACATATACGATGAGGCTAAACCGTGATACAAGTAATTCGTATACGCGGCCTGGAGGAAAAATAGAATAATCATGATTTTACAACTAATACTCTAACAGCGCACCGGATGCGATGAGGCTAAGCCGTGATACAAGTAATTCGTAACCGGCGGCCGGAATAAAGGAAAGAAAAGAGAGTTTAAATGAGAAATTATACTAAAAGAAAAGAAAAAAAATCAAAAAGTTACGCTGGGACGTAACAGTGGACTGCAGAGTGTGCTTCAAGGGGCAGAGCAAAGGACTAGCCACACGGACGCAAACACACCATCACCCCTTAAGGAATCCTTGCCTACATTCACCGGAGACTACACTCAGTGGCCTGCATTCAGTGAGTCATTTGACTCACGGGTTCGATTAAGCTCACACCTGACCAGCGCGCAAAAGCTGCTCTACCTGCGTGGTTGCCTGTCTGGGTCAGCCGCACAGATAGTGCAAGGGCTCCCGCTCACGGCGGAATCTCTTGAGGCGTCATGGGAGCGACTCCAGGAGAAGTACGGAAACAGGCGCCTCCAAATCCAGGCGCATCTTGACCGACTACACAATGTCGCAACACCAGGCATCAAGGATGCAGTCACATTATCCGTACTAACTTCGACGGTAGTGGGGGCGATGACGGCTCTACAATCCCTCAATGTCAACAACGATATGTGGGACTGTCTCATCGTCCACCACGTCGTGACCCGCCTGGAGGCGGCATCGAGGGAAGCGTGGGAGACTTCGCTCGGAACGACTCATGAAGTCCCACGCTTCGCTCAGCTGAAGGAATTTCTCGTGGCTCGTGCTCACACCCTTGAACGCCAGGAGAAGGCTCCAGCATCAATCATCACCTTGGGTGCACCACGCGCGTCGGGCACTACACCATCAAGGGGGCCAGCACAGCAGGTCAAGACCCATGGCATGACATCCGCTCTTCCATCCATGGATTCCACCTCCGGCTATCCTTGCGACGCCTGCCAGGGACGGCATTACATCGTCCAATGCCCAACCTTTCGGCTCATGTCCGTGAACCAACGGCACGCCACCGCCACGACCAAGAGACTGTGCTACAACTGTCTGGGGCGCCACATGGTGCGTGTCTGCAGGGCGCGAACATGTAAATCATGTTCAGGCAGGCACCACACCATGTTGCATGGAGCGCAGCCAACCACCAGCTCCCAGGCAGTTGGTACCGGCACTGGACGATGTTAAAACTCATGGGCATTCACCACCATTCATGGAACGACTCCAATGCTGCGCTCCTGGGCACAGCAATAGTACGGATCTACCGATGGAAGAAATCTCAATGTACAACATCCTCATGGACTCAGGACAGGAACGAATTCATCAAGGAACACCTCATGGATATACCCAGCACCCAACGGAACAAATCAAGGATTTCCATCTATGGCATTGACGGTTCCATTACGACCAAACATGGAGCGTGGCAACGATTAATTACCATTCGTTGACCTTATCTGCCAAAATTACGGTCTGTGCTCACACCCTCAGAGAATTGACATCGGCTCACCATCTTTTGATGCATCATCTCAGTCACGGCGACACTTACAAGGGTCAGACGCACACTGGCAGGTTATCAAACCCAATATCATCAAGGGACCGCCGTCAATGCCAATCACTCAGCTCTCCATTGTACGATGACGCCCCTTTGGAATGGTGAGCACAACAACATCGGGAGCTCACGCATCCCTTCACGTCACCCACCATCACGACATGAAGTACCTCAAGAAAGGTTCAAGATATCCTTGGAGGCGCTGCCATCGTGAAAGAGCTCATTCACTTGGCTCATCATTTAATGGAACTTTGCTACGCGGACGGCTTCCTTTTGCAAATGACTTGCGACTCATTTTGATGTGTCAACTGCTACCTCTTCGGACGACACACCAGGATTACTCGTATTTGTCAATGAGTGCACGTCAATTGTATTAGGACTCATGTGAAATTCTCAAGAGGACGCATTCACATTCACACCCAAGTCAGACCATGGAACGGAGATACTCAGGAAACAACATATTTTATCTGAAGTGGCTCAGAGATTAGATCCACTAGACTTCGCATTACCGGCAAGAATCATAGCCGAAACGCTCCCTCAAGAGTTTTGGCCGCACAAGGGTGTATCACGGTGGTTTTTGCTCAGAGAAGACCTCACAAGCTTGGCCAAGCTCATGACATGAAGATGGATTTATTCGCATGGGAGCACCAACATCTAACTCCAATTCTTCTCTGACGCGTCACAACATACCAGCGGCAGCGGCAATTCATATTGCTGTACACGCACCATCCACAGGAACAGTGACGTCACTGGTATGCCCAAGGCCAAGGTAGCACCACTCAAGTGATTTATACTCCCGAGGTCGGAATTCATGGCAACGCTGCTACCCACAAGCTCACAAAATATGTCCAAGCCACTTAATATGGACATAAAATCAACTCACTTGTGGATGGATTCACGGACAACAGTCAAGTGGATCAGGGCTCATGGATCAGTTGGAAAGATTATGTCAGGAACAGGGTGTCGCAAATCCAAGAGCTCACCTCAAGATCTGAATGGAGACACGTTCCTGGCACCTCCAACCCAGCGGACTGCGCCTCAAGGGGAATGACAACGGAGCAATTACGAACACATGAGCTGTGGTGGACGGGACCACCATGGCTCACTCAATCAGCGGACACATGGCCAACACAACCTACATCTCCTGACGAGTCTTCGGCTCTCGAGGCTCGACCGGGAATCTCATTGATTGTGGCCTCACCAAAAGTCGACTACCACTGGGGCCTCATATACCGCTACTCATCACTTGGTAAATTGCTCAGGATTACTGCTCTTTGTTTCAGAATTCGCTCACGGTTAAGAAAATGTTCTGTCTCATCACCATTAACGAGCATTACACCATCTGACTTGGACATGGCAAAGATCTTCTGAATAAAGGCGACTCAATTGGTATACTTCTCACACGAATTGAAGCAACTGGAATCGCACACACAACTGCCGAACAATCACGCTCTTCACCGATTGACGGCTTACATCGATGACCAAGGGGTCATGCGAGTGGGAGGTCGACTCAACCAGTCATCTCTCCCTTACGAAGGCAAACATCAAGCCATATTGCCTCGCCATTCACGTTTGTCCGATCTCATTATAGATGATGCCCACCGTCGAACACTTCATGGCGGTACACAACTTACACTGGCACATCTTCAGCAAACGCACTGGGTCATCGGCGGAAGAACACCTGTGAAGTCCCATATACTCAAATGTGTGATACGTGCACGGCAGAGGGGGATCCGTGCTTATCAATTGATGGGCCAACTACCTTTCTGTCGTGCCACACCATCACGGACATTTACTCACATCGGAGTGGACTACGCAGGATCGGTTACAATCAAGGCATGAACAGGAAGAGGCGCAACACACAAGGGCTGGATCTGTGTTTCTGTCTATCTCACAACAGCGGCAGGACATCTCGAGGCGGTGACAGACTACACAACGGATGGTCTCATTGCAACCCATCGGCGCTTCTCATCCAGACGGGGAATTCCACACCTTCTACTTAGACTGCGGGACTAACTTTGTGGGGGCAGAAAGGGTCTTACACAATCTTTTCACCCAGAGTTCCGCCGAACATCAGGTCATTTCGAAGGTGCTGGCACCGGACAACGCACAGTGGTTGTTTAATCCACCGGCGGCTCCACACAAGGGTGGAGAATGGGAAGCAGTGGTGGAGTCCACCAAATTTCATCCCAGGAGGATTGTAGGTGAGGCTCTACTAACCCAAGAAGAACTCAGCACCCTGCTTGCCCAAATAGAGGTAATTCTCAACCCACGACCACTGGAGCCACTCAGTGATGATCCAGAAGACATGGCTGTGCGCACCCCTGGACACTTTCTCACAGGCAGCGCCATTACGTTCATTACGTGCATTTGCATCGAGGTTGACTCGGTGGCAGCTCATCCAGCAAAGGTATAACAATCTTGGTCTCAATGGTTTACTCATTATTTGGAATGTCAACAGGTAATCTCTAAATGGCACCACCCAATCAACAACATCATGGTTGGCTCCATGGTGCTACTCACTGACGAGCGCTTTCCACCCAGCAAATGGCCCCTCGCCCGAGTTACGATTCTTCACCCGGGTAAGGATGGACTCACCAGAGTAGAGACACTGGAAACCGCGACGGCTACACTCACACGGCCAATCTCCAAGCCTGCCGTGCTGCCAATCACCACCTCCGAACAAAACCAGCAAGGGGCTTCATCAACCTCTGTTGCTGATGGCGGGCGGAATGTTTGGGAATGCCGCGACGCCAACCAATCGTCGTCACGGCATCCTCAAGGCGGCCTGAGGGCCGAGTCACACGCGGGGTCCATGCGAGCGCGCCTTTATTGCGCACGGCACGCGGGCGGCGTTCCCGCCGGTTTCGTCGGCCATTACCGTCTCAGTGATCGTCGAGAACACATTGACTTCACAATTTCACGGGTTTTCTCTTCACATTTAGTGCTAGCATTCGGGACTCACATCATACGATCGCGGAACATTCTCATTCACACCACGGATCATCTCATTTACACTAAACACCGGTACATCAACAACACACGACTCAGGCTCTGTACGCGGCGCGAATCGGGCACGTGCATCCGTAAAAGGTACGAATCATTGTACGGCGGATACAATTCATATAATTGATTATCTCGCTCAATATGACGGCTATTCTCACTACCGTAGAGCACCTGTGACCATGATTTTGTTGACAATAAAGACTCTGTTAAACGGACATTAAGATGACCACGTGGAAACATAACCTCTCCACCGCCAATAGATCTTCTCATTTCCCCCCCTTCCTCTTTCCTTTCATTCCCTCTCATTTCCTCATACCGGGAATCGCGAGATTCTCGAACACAGACAAATATCCCACTAAGTGTGGATTGCGAGTTCCATACCGTGGGATATTTGCCCGAACTTCTCGCCAAACGCGTTCTATGTGCTGGGTGTGAGATCCTGAAAAATAGATAAATAAAAATAAGTTCAATCATAATGTAAATCATTTTGATCTATTTCAATGTCTCTACTTACCAGTCACTGGATCGACAAAGTTGATGGAGTGGTTGACTGTCAGATGTTGGAAGCCCTTACTGTTTAAACAGGCGTAGGACTTCCAACAATCTGACGCAACTGTCGTCCCAGGACGGATCCATTCTGTGATCACACCCAGCAGCGTTTGTTGCGTTCTATCAGGTACGGGTACCACAAAGATGTTTTTGGTACTCAGCTCGTATCCACCAAAGATCCATTGGCCCGTGATGAGGCGGCCACGATTGTATTTCCTTTTGCCGAGCTTAGCTTCGTCTATTTTAACAGTTATTCCTGGACCTCCCAATTTGGTTTATTGCTGGTCGACCCAGTATGTGCAGACCTTAGACTATATATGTATGGACTGCCAGCAGCATGCCTGAGCCGTGTTAAATTCGTGATGAAACATCTGTGGCGCCGCTACTACCCAAGAACTAACTTTAACGTACGTTGTATATCTATATATATTGATGTACGCATGCGCTCAATTGACTCGTGGTTGACTCGTGTGAAGTTAGCCAGAGTCACAGTAAGCGAAATATATTGCGATTCTGTAGTTCTTGGGTTGTAGCGGCGCCACAGGTCTTTGAACTAACGTGAATACAGCAACTAGCGGTCCATATATATTTAGTCTAAGGTGCAGACCTATAACATTTTGTACATTGTAAATGTTACAGACATATACATAATAAGATATTACTATACGTTGAAAGTACTGAATGTATCAAGATATACTTACTTCTTGGCAAAAGGAAAACCAATCCACAATCGTGTGGTCGGATATATCTAATTCACTTCTGATGAAGTGGAACCGTGGCGCCCTCATCATTATAAAGCATGCTGATAGCGTGCATATTGTCTCCAGGCTCAAGTACGAATTTTCAAACCATGTTCCCACTCTTGCACTGAGGTAAAACGTGCACTGTTTCCTCACTCTTTTTTTGCTACTATTACGTTCGTAATAGTTTGTACGATAACGAAATGTTAAATCATCCTCACATATTTGTATAACTGCAGTGCACTTAGGACAAGTAATTGTAGACTTCAAAACATTGGCCTCATTAAAAAAATGTAATAATCTTGATTTGTCGTTCGTTAAAGCCAGAGACTCGATTAGCTTCATTGTTGCGAGTGATTGTTTTATACGCGTTGCCAAGGAGATCCATATCAAATATAGCATTTTAAACAAAAATGTTTCGAATACTTACCAAAACAATAGCAGCAGACGTTCAAATTGCGCGCAAACCTACGTCAATCCGCACAGCTCCGTATAGTTAGCACCCCCAACTCAACCGATTTGAGTTTAAATAGTTGCAATCGTTTGAAGGTCGTTTGATAGTGTTTGATAGTCCAAAATAAACGTTTGATAGTCAACCGTTTATTTATAATTAAAGAAACAAATTTCTAGGGGAATTTTTTGTATAGTTAGCACCCCCATGTTCGCAAATTTGATTTTAAACTATACCAGTCGATGTAGAATCGTTTGATAGCGTTTGATAGTCCAAAACAAACGTTTGATAGTCAGCCGTTTGCTTGTAATCAAAGAAATAAGTGTCTAGGGGAAATTGATGTCGAAATTTTTGTGAAAAATTGAATGTTTATCTGCGCCAGTAGATGTAAAATCGTTTGATAGTGAGTGATATTCAATACTAACGTTTGATAGTTAGTCGTTTATTTATAATTAAAGAAACAAGTTTCTAGGGGAAATTGGTGTCGAAATTTTTGTGAAAAATTGAATGTTTATCTGCGCCAGTAGATGTCAAATCGTTTGATAGTGAGTGATATTCAATACAAACGTTTGATAGTCAACCGTTTGCTTGTAATCAAAGAAACAAGTTTCTGGGGGAATTGTTGTCGAAATTTTTGTGAAAAAATGAATGTTTATCTGCGCCAGTAGATGTAAAGTCGTTTGATAGTGAGTGATATTCAATACAAACGTTTGATAGTCAACCGTTTGCTTGTAATCAAAGAAACAAGTTTCTGGGGGAATTGTTGCCGAAATTTTTGTGAAAAATTGGATGTTTATCTGCGCCAGTAGATGTCAAATCGTTTGATAGTGAGTGATATTCAATACAAACGTTTGATAGTCAACCGTTTGCTTGTAATCAAAGAAACAAGTTTCTGGGGGAATTGTTGTCGAAATTTTTGTGAAAAATCAAATTTCTATCTGCGCCAGTAGATGTCAAATCGTTTGATAGTGAGTGATATTCAATACAAACGTTTGATAGTTAACCGTTTCCTTGTAATCAAAGAAACAAGTTTCTGGGGGAATTGTTGTCGAAATTTTTGTGAAAAATTGAATGTTTATCTGCGCCAGTAGATGTCAAATCGTTTGATAGTGAGTGATATTCAATACAAACGTTTGATAGTTAGTCGGTTGCTTGTAATCAAAGAAACAAATGTCTAGGGGAAATTTTGTCGTAGGCATACTCTCACATTTCATTATTAATCTGCGGAAATTGATGTAAAATCGTTTGATAGTGATTGATAATCGGGTTCAAACGTTTGATAGTCCGGTGCAGACGTTTGATAGTTCTTCGTTTGCTTGCAATCGGAGAAATAAGTGTCTAGGGGAAATTTTGTCGTAGGCATACGCTCGCATTTCATTATTAATCTGCGTAAATAGACGTAAAATCGGTTGATTGTGATTGATAGTCGGGTATAAACGTTTGATAGTCCGGTGCAGACGTTTGATAGTTATCCGTTTGCTTGCGATCAAAGTAATTATTGTCTAGGGGAAATTTTGTCAAGGATAATACCCCTATAGTCGTGTATTTAATTATTATTTATATAAATACAGGTAGCAGCGCTTGATAGAATTTGATGATTATCTATTTTCACAGACCGGCCTCAAGCAAATGCTTAATTTCGTCTTGACTAAGATCTTCCCATTCCAATAAGATCCTCATAAGACCTTGTGTATTTACACTCGAAGAATAGGAAAGTCTGAAGTAAGAAGTTGATGCCTGCTATTGCTTAGGATATCCTTACGGAAGCAAATGCTTAAGAGTTTCCTATTTCACGTTGAGCAATCTTCGGAATTCTTCCTATGTATCAACAAATGATGATTGTACATAGAATCGTTGGGCAAATTTTATGAGGTATACATCGTATATGATCGTATACATCATTCATCTTAAGTTTGGAAATATTATGTTTTATGACGTGCGTGATAATCTCCGTTTGTTTGATCTTTTATTTATAATATGTGTATTGCTATATTTTGTTGCTCGGCGCATTGTCCAGAGTTGTGTTTTCATCAAGACCGGCGTTTGGGCATATTGTTTTATGATGTATATCGAGGATCTTACGCGGTAAGATATCCGGCTTTATGCAGGTTTGGTTATATTTGACGCTTGTCATTGTGTTTCAATGTATGTAATCAGTTGCAGGACGACGCTGGGTGAACCGATAATCCAACAGTGTCTTTCTTAGACCTAGGTAAAATGATACATTGTAAGAAGGAATTGCTATCATTGTATGGAGGAATTGCTAACATTGTATGGAGGAATTGATAACATTATAAGAATTCCTGACGTTCTTTTCCGTAAGCGAAGATTTCTGAATGGTAAGGCTTTGTAATTTTTCTGTCATAGTAGTCATTTCTGTGCCAGCCTCTACAGAGGACACATTTTACAAAATAACTTGCCAAAATAGCACTTGTGTGAATTATTTTATTTTCTGTGGCTATAGTTTTCTTTAGTGTGTGTGTGTGTGTGTGCGCACATATTTAGTTAAATCTTTCCTTTTTAATATTTTGATTATATAAACACTAAACATATCCAAAAAACATTACATCAAGAATGAAAAGAATTAAGCTATTGTTGCAACTATTAAAGACATTTGCTCACATTATAGAGAAAAAAAAAGTGATGCAGCTGCACTAGTGGACAAAGAAGAGGCTTGGCAGGAAATTGAAGAAACATACAATACCTCATCAGTTATTATGACAATGGTGAGAAATCTGCACGTATTTCCTAATTAGTTATGTTAACTGTGCAAAATAAAATTTTGATCATGTAAGGTGAAGTGGGGTAAATACTTAAGGCTCTCGGTATCAAACGCTTTGCACAGTTATTACCGGTGAATTAATATTACGTAGGATTATAATTTTCCTTGAACATTTTCATTTGGATAGGTTATTGTACAAAATATCAACTACTCTGCACTTCCCCTGAAAATGGAGCAAGAGCGTAACTTAGAGCTAAAAATATTTCAAACCTTCTTTCATGTGCGACCAGGGCAAGAGCAGAATTATTAATATTTGCCCTGTGTACTCACTTACCCCACTCCATCTTATAAGAAAAATCTAGCATAATATATGTGGTTCAGATCATTTTATATATGCCGTACTGTATTTTTGTTTTGTAATATTCTGGTTAATTGTTATAGCCGTCTCTTGTCCAATTAAAAAAATTGTGGAGCAACATAAAAACTGCTCAAAGGAATGTCCCTAGAGAGGCAGGCTAGGCTGGCAACAGGTGGTGCACCGGAAACAGGCAATGCCACCATTGACCCAGACGTTTCCATAATAGTTCCGCAACTTATGGCCACAACACAGTATCTACATCCAATGTAGTGCCAAAAATATTGCAGGGTAATTACATCTTCATTTCATTTATGTAATTACATAAAAGATAGATGTATAAAAGTAGGAAGTAACATATGTTTTTTTAGAACGACAACAGAAAGTGGCTGGTGGGACCCATGATGTGCAACAATTGCTCGAAAATGAAACTTTAATATTGGACTCGCCCAGAATAGAAGGTCCATATTTAGAATTGCACGAGATGGCAATACAATATGAAGTTGTAGGAACGGCGGCAAACGAAATTGATAATGCTGTGGCCAGCACATCGGAAGGTACCTAAGGAGTCAACATTTATGCATTTATATCTATCATTACTTTAACCATCAGTATTGATACACCTATATAAATATTTTCTGTTTTTATTATACAGCATTTACATCAAGAACGGACAGAATTGAAGCTGAAAAACACATGAGACATCATATAAACGATATTCGTAAGCAAAAACATCAAAATTTGATCGTTATATCTGCCTATCCATTACATTAATGTAATAAAAAACATGTATGTTTCTCTAATGCAGTTGCACCAAGCCAGAAATTTCAAAAAGGCCGCAGAATTTATCAGAATCTAAGTGAGAAAGACTTGACCGGCTGAAACGAATTACAGAGCGCGAGGAAGAATTGGCAGATTTTAAATTGGAAAATTCCCCTACACTTATTTCTTTGATTGCAAGCAAACGACCAACTTAAAACTGTTGTATTGAATATCGTTCACTATCAAACGATTTTACATCTATTGGTATAGATAATAATTAAATTTATACAAAAATGTCGACAAAAATAACCCTGGAGATTTGTTTCTTTAATTATAAATAAACGAATAACCTTAGACTAAATATCAAACGTCTGCACTGGACTATTAAACGTTTATATCCCACTATCAAACGATTTTACATCTGTTTCGTAGATTAATAATGAAATGCCTACGACAAAAATTTCCCCTAGACACTTATTTCTCCGATTGCAAGCAAACGAAGAACTATCAAATGTCTGCACCGGACTATCAAACGTTTGAACCCGATTATCAATCACTATCAAACGATTTTACATCAATTTCCGCAGATTTATAATCAAATGTGAGAGTATGCCTACGACAAAATTTCCCCTAGACATTTGTTTCTTTGATTACAAGCAAACGACTAACCTTAGACTATATATGTATGGACTGCCAGCAGCATGCCTGAGCCGTGTTAAATTCGTGACGAAACATCTGTGGCGCCGCTACTACCCAAGAACTAACTTTAACGTACGTTGTATATCTATATATATTGATGTGCGCATGCGCTCAATTGACTCGTGTGAAGTTAGTCAGAGCCACAGTAAGCGAAATATATTGCAATTCTGTAGTTCTTGGGTTGTAGCGGCGCCACAGGTCTTTGAACTAACGTGAATACAGCAACTAGCGGTCCATATATATTTAGTCTAAGCGACTAACTATCAAACGTTTGTATTGAATATCACTCACTATCAAACGACTTTGCACCTATTGGCGCAGATAAACATTCAATTTTTCACAAAAATTTCGACAACAATTCCCCCAGAAACTTGTTTCTTTAATTATAAATAAACGACTAACTATCAAACGTTTGTATTAAATATCACTCACTATCAAACGATTTTACATCTACTGGCGCAGATAGAAATTTAATTTTTCACAAAAATTTCGACACCAATTTCCCCTAGAAACTTGTTTCTTTAATTATAAATAAACGACTAACTATCAAACGTTTGTATTGAATATCACTCACTATCAAACGACTTTGCATCTATTGGCGCAGACAAACATTCAATTTTTCACAAAAATTTCGACAACAATTCCCCCAGAAACTTGTTTCTTTAATTATATATAAACGACTAACTATCAAACGTTTGTATTGAATATCACTCACTATCAAACGATTTTACAGCTACTGGCGCAGATAAACATTCAATTTTTCACAAAAATTTCGACAACAATTCCCCCAGAAACTTGTTTCTTTAATTATAAATAAACGACTAACTATCAAACGTTTGTATTGAATATCACTCACTATCAAATGATTTGACATCTACTGGCGCAGATAGAAATTTGATTTTTCACAAAAATTTCGACAACAATTCCCCCAGAAACTTGTTTCTTTGATTACAAGCAAACGGTTGACTATCAAACGTTTGTATTGAATATCACTCACTATCAAACGATTTGACATCTACTGGCGCAGATAGAAATTTGATTTTTCACAAAAATTTCGACAACAATTCCCCCAGAAACTTGTTTCTTTGATTACAAGCAAACGGTTGACTATCAAACGTTTGTATTGAATATCACTCACTATCAAACGA
Source organism: Priocnemis perturbator (assembly GCA_963942575.1). Taxonomy (NCBI): domain Eukaryota; kingdom Metazoa; phylum Arthropoda; class Insecta; order Hymenoptera; family Pompilidae; genus Priocnemis; species Priocnemis perturbator. The sequence continues at coordinate 1,357,039 of OZ012649.1, read as the reverse complement.
CTTTACATCTACTGGCGCAGATAAACATTCAATTTTTCACAAAAATTTCGACAACAATTCCCCCAGAAACTTGTTTCTTTAATTATAAATAAACGACTAACTATCAAACGTTTGTATTGAATATCACTCACTATCAAACGATTTGACATCTACTGGCGCAGATAGAAATTTGATTTTTCACAAAAATTTCGACAACAATTCCCCCAGAAACTTGTTTCTTTGATTACAAGCAAACGGTTGACTATCAAACGTTTGTATTGAATATCACTCACTATCAAACGATTTGACATCTACTGGCGCAGATAGAAATTTGATTTTTCACAAAAATTTCGGCTACAATTCCCCCAGAAACTTGTTTCTTTGATTACAAGCAAACGGTTGACTATCAAACGTTTGTATTGAATATCACTCACTATCAAACGATTTGACATCTACTGGCGCAGATAAACATTCATTTTTTCAAAAAAATTTCGACAACAATTCCCCCAGAAACTTGTTTCTTTGATTACAAGCAAACGGTTGACTATCAAACGTTTGTATAGAATATCACTCACTATCAAACGATTTGACATCTACTGGCGCAGATAAACATTCAATTTTTCACAAAAATTTCGACAACAATTCCCCCAGAAACTTGTTTCTTTAATTACAAGCAAACGGTTAACTATCAAACGTTGGTATTGAATATCACTCACTATCAAACGATTTTACATCTACTGGCGCAGATAAACATTCAATTTTTCACAAAAATTTCGACAACAATTTCCCCTAGACACTTATTTCTTTGATTACAAGCAAACGGCTGACTATCAACGGTTTGTTTTGGACTATCAAACGCTATCAAACGATTTTACATCGACTGGTATAGTTTAAAATCAAATTTGCGAACATGGGGGTGCTAACTATACAAAAAATTCCCCTAGAAATTTGTTTCTTTAATTATAAATAAACGGTTGACTATCAAACGTTTATTTTGGACTATCAAACACTATCAAACGACCTTCAAACGATTGCAACTATTTAAACTCAAATCGGTTGAGTTGGGGGTGCTAACTATACGGAGCTATCCGCACCACTGCGCATGCTCAGACACCTTCGCACGGTCGATGTGGCAGTTTTCCTAACCACGAAACTGCCGCTTTTCAACACTTTATAACTGCTGAACTAATTTCAAGCGGGGATTAAAACTTACACCACTGTCATTTTTAGGCCAAAATATATAAGATTGTAAAGTTAAAGTTTAACGAAATCGGGGCTGAGGGAGGTATTCTTCAGAAATACCGAAATTATGAAGTGTTGAAATGTGACAGTTTTCGTGGTTAGGAAATCTATCACACCGACCGTGTTTTGGTATCTGAGCATGCGCAATGATGTATTGGGGGGGGGGGGGGGGGGGTATAAGGTTTTGTGATTGTTCGAATTTCGAGTATGAAGAATCTTGATCAATTAAAGGAAATAGAATGACGCCTGTACTTTGAACTGGAATCGTTGCCACAATGAGAGGATTTTCTTTCATATGCGCTAGCGCCGGCGTTTTTAGGTACTGATTGCAGCCTAGAAAAGCAGATTTTCATAATGGAAAGACCCAAAACTTACCAATACCATGAGCCGAGCCGTAATGGCTCAATCCAGCCGAGAGTCGGGAGAGGTCCTAGCAGACGAACTAAGATCAGTCGTCCACACTAGACCTAAGAAAGGATCACAATCAAGGAAAACCTTTCAAACCGCATGGAGTCGGGTCTTTCCGCGGCCGTCGTAACGGTCGAAGCTTTCGCGGGAGGGGTTCTTACCGTCGTGGTTCTGTGCGTAGTCGTGGCAGTGGTCTGGTTACACAGACGTCGCGATCTCATGGAGTTACCATTCCTCTCGTCAGAGAGCTAAGTTTATTCGTCTGGCAGCATAAGGCAGCATAAGTCTTTCGTTCGTGTTAGTCGCTTCTTGGAACGTAAGAAAGCTCAGAGCGAATTACTAAAGGAATCTCCGCAAGCACAGGATACCGTTGTGCCAAACAAGGCTTGCTCAGGTGGATCAGTATGTTCAAGTGTGTGTTCTTTACACACTAGTTTACGAACAACCTTTTCTGAAATTGAAAAGCGGAGGGCTGACAATATTGAATATATCAAGAGTCAGATTAAATGTACAACTAAAGATTTTTCAGAGCATGGGAAACTACTCTAACATTAATATTGCCAATAGCGTTTATTGACCGCGATATCGGGTCAGGCAGGATAGGTTTGCCTTTACACACTTTAATAAAATCCGAAGAATTACGAAGATTAATGACGTCTTCCTCGTTTTCTAAGATCATCTTAACATCACGCTGGCAGTATTGAACTTTTGCCTCAAAGACAGCTAAAGACACTCTGTACATCTGATATACAGAACCACGAGTTGGTATATTATGTAAATCTATCATAGCGAGAAGCTTAAACACTCGCGATGTTTTTTGTACCTCTCTCATATCCACCGAAAATCCACTTTCCGGTGATGAGGCGGCCACGGTTGTACGTCCTTCTGCCGATTTTTGCTTCGTCTATTTCTACGGTCACACCTGGGCCTTCCAGCTTTGTGGACCGCTGTTCCACCCAGTATGTGCAGACCTAAAACATTTTGTAGATCATACATGTTAAAAATACATATTTCAAATATTATTATATGTTGAAACTCAACATGATAAAATATGCAGTTGTTACGTCCTCCGTTTTTCGGCACCCTGCATACACCGGGTATACCGGGGACCGGGGGACACACGAAGTGACCGGCCCGATAAGAGATTTGACGTGTCAGCGGAGCGGCTCGCTGAGACGTCGCACGCGCCTTAATGTACTGGGTGGATTTAACACTAACCTATGTGTATTCTCGCGTCCGAATTATTACGGCTCTAAAAGTGTTCTCGCGTCCGAATGGTTACGGCTCCGTGTAGTCTTTACATCGCGGGTGACGTCGAGGTCCTGGGTATCGGGGTATTCTCTGGTTATGAATTGGAGTGGGAGACAGTTACGATCCGCTGAGGAAACTACTGACCTTGGGGCCGAACCAACTTGCGCCGAAAGCAGCTGGTTGGCTGCGATCACAGCGAAGGACGCTGGTTGTCGCCGAAACAAACGTCCTGTGGTCGCAGCGAATGAATCGCTCTAGGAGTCACCAGAACACGGAGGTTCTACGATGACAGCGAACGTGTCACTCTAGGGGTCACCGGAACTCGGAGGTTCGACGGTGCCAGCGGGGTATTGCCCGCTAGGTGACTCAGGCAGAAGCTCTACGCAGTGATGCCAGAAAGCGAAATCGTAACAGTAACACGCCGAGTGGTGGGGGCCATGCATGTGTTGTGTGACAGTTGTCACAGTTGAACGTCGCGAAAGACGCTCGCAGACACGGCACGCACACACTTACCGCATGCCCCCACTACGGTTGACGCGCCCGGTGGTTTCGGTAGCCCAAGTTACTGCGGAGGGGAGAAGGGTGTAGTGCCCCGTTTGATTAGACTCAGAGAACACTCGGATAACCAGGGTTTATACACGGGTGTGTGTGTGTAGGCGTCGCGAAGGATGGTGGTAGAGTAGGTGATTCACGAGATTGTTTACTTAGTGTTTATTAAATGATCGAACCCTACAATTTGTAGAAGTGGAACGGCTCCACTTCTTTGTCGCGAGAGGAGGGTCGAAGGTCGGGGCTAGACGCAGTGTCTCGACCACGCAGGTTACTTATAATTATTCGAATTACAAAAGTAACTCAATTGCTCAAACCTGAGGTTGCTCGACGAGGTGCAGCAACGGTGTCACTGATTCTATCGCGTTAACTATTCACTAGACTTGACTTGATTCTATTTGCTGGACTTGGCTTGATTCTATTCGCTGGACTTGGCTTGATTCTATTCACTAGACTTGACTTGATTTTATTCACTAGACTTGATTCACTTAAAAGGTAACGAAGGAAAATATTAAGTCGGGTGTTACGCTTTATACCCGCACTTGAACTAACTACGAAGTGTGAAGCGACTTAATGCGCGAACAGCGGTGCAGATCGAAGTACTGCACAGACAGAAGTGAAGTCAAAAAGCGCTAGAAAAGTTCTCCTACTGCCCTATATAGCCGGCACGCTCCGCTGGGCGGCGTTCGCTTGCTGACGCTGCATCAGCATTTTTTCCTAGGATCGTCGCGACATATGCCTTTTCCAGGACTCGGTTATACGTGTCTTATCTCTTGAGATCCTTTTTCCGGCATACAACGTTATTAGGCGCTCGTCCGGTCGGCGCGCGCGAGAATTTGGCGGCGTCATATCCCGTACGCTTTGCTCGTTTGCTATTCGCGTCGTCTCGGTTATCGGCCGGGTGTAGGTTACCTTTACTTGTCGCGCGTGGCATATCTTATCGCTAAAGGGGGTCCCTGAGAACCGCGCTACATTCCTAAAGTCAGCTTAGAGTAAATCTTAGGAACTATTGAACGAGCAGCAGACTGCGGCGAGAGTAATCGATTAGTTAATTCTTGAATAATTTAGAAAAGTAAAACTTTGCGGGCGGGTGGAGGACGCAAGATGTAACAACAGTTATTCTGCATATCCTCTCCAAACTCAATTTGGACTTCCCAAACCATGTGTCCACTTTTGCGCTAGCTTTAAACGTGCACTGTTTTTTCACATATTTTTTGTGTTGTCCTTTATCTTAACTGTTTGCCGACAACGAAATTTCAGATCGTTTTAATTTATTTGTTCCTGTGTATTGCACTTGGAACATATCATTGTCGACTTCAAAACATTTACTTCATTGAGAAAAAAAATTAAATTGGCTCTATTATTGCACAGGGTGAGAAACTCGTACACCTTCATTGTTGCTACTACTTGTTTTACACGCGTTGTCAAGGAGAAATAAGTGAAATACCACATTTTGAAATCAATTGTTTTAAACACTTACCATTCCAACAGCAACCGACGTTCAAATCGCGCGGAAATCTGCGTCACTGCGCCTTTCTGCGCATGCTCAGATACCTAAACACGGTCGGTGTGGCAGATTTCATAACCACGAAACTGTCACTTTTCAACACTTCATAACTTCTAAATCAATTCAGAGCGACGCTTAAAACTTTTACCGTTCTAATTTTTAGGCAAAAATACATCATATTGCCGAATTTCAACGAAATCTGTGAGGAGGCCCCTCTCCTTCAGATTTACCTGTTTTTTTTTTACTTATGTCAATTCTTTCCCAGGAAAAACCTTCCCGTTGCTTGGATGACCATGTCCTCTATTTCTCCAGGCTCTAAAGTAGTTGTCAGCTCTTCAATCCTTCTCCATCCTGTTGTACCAGCATCCAAAACTCCCAGTTTGCTCTCCAACATCACTCGCAATTCTTCTCTCAGTGTGGCGTAAGTTGTTATTAATGCTTGCAGAGATCTCTTCCCTGCTGCTCTTGTTTTTTCGCTCGCTAAATGATCAAAGAAAGCATCATCGAACTTGCGCTTAGTTTTGCCACTAAAGCAGGGGATGCATGATAACTGGCTATATCAGGATGTGAGTAACCCAGTTTGGTTTGCCTGAGATAGCTTCGAGTATAATTTTTGCTGAACTGGCATAAAGGTTATTGTAGTTCCTTCAGTATTAGCTTTCTGAAAGACACCACCCATCTGTTCCCGCGTGTCCCAATTACTTGATTAGTGATTTGAGATAAAACTCCCAGATCTTGTTTGTATGTTCCAAACATGCTGTGGTAGCATATTTGTTTAGCGATACTATCTGTAGCCCCATTTAAGTTCATTTTCCATGGATATTTCATAAAAATCTTATAGAATAAAAGGCACCATGACCTGAGAAATTAAACTGAGGTAATATACTATTTGATTTATAATCTGTGTTTTTGAGCTTATGATTATGCATCATGATGTAGCTGAACGCTGCTGGAGGCGGAAACATTTGAGTAGCCTGCCTTGTAGTCACAATTAAAGAGACGTTTGCAAGCAGGGATATTAAGGTTCTGATTTTGAAAGGATCTTTCTCTCGGACAATCTGCATTATGGTTTCTATTTCCAGAAAATGGGCGAAACTCCGCTTGACCGCATCCTCCCATTTCTTCGAGTACCGTCTATCAGCTTTTAAATAACATAAAAGTGCAGTCATGGGTCCTACAGTCTGTGGCATGGAAGCCCTCTTCTCCGGCGGGAAAGTGACCCCCTTACACAGTGGATGATGTACACCGTAAATCCCGTATTGCGCAAGGTTAACGTCTTTTTCTACGTTATTTTTTCTCTCTATGGGATTATGATGGTGACCCAACCTTATTCTTTCTCTCTATGGGCATATGATGGTAACCCAACCTTATTTTTTCTCTCTATGGGCATATGATGGTGGCCCTAGTTCCTTCCTTCTTAAAGAGAATCCGGATAAAAAGTTTAGTAATGGATTTGCTATCCCGTACCAGTTTTTTTCGTTCTTTTGATCATATTTAGTGAAGGGTATCCCATGGTGAACCGCTTTTGCTTCTACTAATGTAACGATCTCCGTCCTGCCTTTATTGTATTCTTTTCCACCGAAAGTTACTTTAAAATCAGTCCCGGCAATTCTTGGTTCTAGCTTGCCTCCAATCTGGTTGTGTCGTTGTCTCAGGATAGTATAAGAGGTAAACAGTATATTGCGGATTTGATCACCTAGCAATAAATTTTGGACATCTGCATCTGTTCCCAAAATGGCATCCAAAATCTCGCAATGTGCAGTTGCTATGAATTTCATTTTCAGCACTTTCTTTTCTATTTCTTCGGGAACCTGTGGTTTATTGGAGCTTGGGACCAGAAGATTAGGGTTGTTTGCATACACAAATACTCTTGCTGCGGCGGCCGTCACTTCGATGTGTTCCTCAACATCCATTTGTTACGACCCGACGTCCCGTGGGGAATTCGCACGAATTCCCTTCTCTCGGATTTTATGACCCCTTGGTCACCGGATTTTTGTCGTTGTCGTTGTCCTTGTGGATTCGCCTGTCGGAGGTTAGGAGCTGAAGCTCGCAGAAGGGTGGAGAATAGTCGATTATGCCATTGTCGATTCTCGAAGGTGTCGGCAAGACGTTAAAATGAGTGGCAATTCAAAAGGATAATCCACCCAATTCGCTTCTGATTTATGTTAGATGTTATACCTTTTTAGCCATGTGCGGTGAAGACATTGAAGATGTTGGTGGTATATTGTACGAATATATATATTGGATAAATATATATGTTAGCTTAAACGTAGAAAATGGTGTCTTTCCGTGCAATCTCGAGGTTCTGGGGTAAGTGCCGTGTCCCTTGACAACGGTCCTCTTTCCAGAGAGACTCTTCTCTCCGCACTATATGGCCAGATCCTTTACTCAATTGTTTATTGATTTGCGCGTGCAACGAGGCATCGATAAGCATAGGTCATCGGCCCCGTGCACGCGCCTTCTCAAAAGACTACGTGTCTCCCCGGCGGTCTGCAACAAGGCGTCGGGCCCTTTGCCTCCGCCTTGGGTTCCATACATGCACGATACTGTATACAGTACCGCGATCCTGAGAACCGGCAGGATTGATCAGTTAAAACGTACGTCCACCCCTTTTACCGTGGTGACGCTAACACGGCCAAACTGACCTGCTTCGCGCTCTCGAGAAGCATCAACATTTAATCGTTCCAATTTATTGCACATGGCATTCTACAGTTGCACGGCTAACGACCGCCCCATAGTACTACTCAACGTACTTTCTACAATGACGTGTTACGTCCTCCGTTTTTCGGCACCCTGCGTACACCGGGTATACCGGGGATCGGAAGACAGACGAAGTGACCGGCCTGATAAGAGATTTGATGTGTCAGCGGAGCGGCTCGCTGAGACGTCGCACGCGCCTAAATATATTCGGTGTCCTGGTTTGACAGTAAACCTACGTGTATTCTTGCGTCCGACTGGTTCCGGCGGGGAAAGTGTGGGCGTAGCTGGTGACTCGGAATTACACCAACCCGAGAATCTAGTCGCGTCCGAATGGTTACGGCACAGGCAATGTGAGCGTCGCTGGTGACTCGGGATTACACCAACCTGAGAATCTACTCGCGTCCGAATGGTTACGGCACAGGCAATGTGGGCGTAGCTGGTGACTCGGAATTACACCAACCCGAGAATCTACTCGCGTCCGAATGGTTACGGCACAGGCAATGTGAGCCTCGCTGGTGACTCGGGATTACACCAACCTGAGAATCTACTCGCGTCCGAATGGTTACGGCACAGGCAATGTGAGCGTCGCTGGTGACTCGGGATTACACCAACCTGAGAATCTACTCGCGTCCGAATGGTTACGGCACAGGCAATGTGGGCGTAGCTGGTGACTCGGAATTACACCAACCCGAGAATCTACTCGCGTCCGAATGGTTACGGCACAGGCAATGTGAGCGTCGCTGGTGACTCGGGATTACACCAACCTGAGAATTTACTCGCGTCCGAATGATTACGGCACAGGCAATGTGGGCGTAGCTGGTGACTCGGAATTACACCAACCCGAGAATCTACTCGCGTCCGAATGGTTACGGCACAGGCAATGTGAGCGTCGCTGGTGACTCGGGATTGCACCAACCTGAGAATCTACTCGCGTCCGAATGGTTACGGCACAGGCAATGTGAGCGTCGCTGGTGACTCGGAATTACACCAACCCAAGAATCTACTCGCGTTCGTGCGGGTTACTTAATCTATGATTTCGACATCCGAATCTTCGCAGATCTCAGTTACCACATTGGTAGACGGTACGATTTCCAGTTCTAGAGGTTCGAAGTAGACCGTGAACTGATCTTGCCTGTTCTGGAGAGGTCCAGGCCGGTGGCGCGTGTTGTCCGGGGTGCGGGTAGGTAGGCGGAAGGGAATTCGCGGATTCGCTCGCTGTTTGTCGAGATAGCTGCGACCGATACAAGCGGGCAGCTACGCGGCGTGCCCACTGTTTTACTCGGCCTCCCCGAATTCCTCTATAGTCCTCACGTGGCCGGCGACGTCGGGGCGCTCTCTGGTTATGGGTTTGACTGGTAGAATAATTGCGATCCGTGGCTGTGACCATTGACCTCGGGCCCGAACCGTGGTGCGCCGAAGGTGGTTGGGGAGCCACGATCGTAGCGAGGGGGCCCGCCGCCGGCCAACGAAACCTGTGAGCTGATGTCGCGCGAAAGATTCGCAGAGGGGTCACCGGAACTCAGAGGTTCGACGGTGCCCGCGGGATATTGCCCGTACGGCGACTCAGGCACAGGCTCGAAGGCGGCAGCAAAGACCACTCGATTTATGCGCACGGCGGTTTCGGTATCGCGGGAAGAAAAGGGGTGAGATCCCCTGTCTAATTACACTCAGAGAACACTCCGATGACCAAGTTTTACGCGGGTGTACGTGTAGTGTTGCGAGGATAGGTGTGCAATAGGTGACTCACGAGATTGTGTACATGGTGTTTATTAATTGATCGAACCCTACAATTTGGAGTAGAACGGCTCCACTTCGTTATCGTGACCGGAGAATCAGAGATCGAGACTCGACGCAGTGTCTCGATCACGCAGTTTACTTATAATTAGCTGAATTTCGGAGGCTTCACCACGCTGGTGGCCTAGAGCGGTCCAGATTACAAAGTTTAGTTGGTTACACAAACCTGGTGTTGCCTGGCGAGATGCAGGAACAATGGCACTGATTTTATCGTATTGATTATTCGCTTGGAGTTAACTTGATTCGATTGGCTCGACGTGACTTAACTTGATTCTATTCTTTACACTTGAAAGATACTGGAGGTGAACGCTAAGTCGGGTGTTGCGCTTCGCACCCGCGCTTGAATTCTTGAATGCGAACAACGGTGCTATTCGGAGCACTTCACGCACTGAATTGAATTGAAGTAAAATAATTCGCAAGTGACTGTCGTAGGTAAGAGCGCGCGTATTAACACTTGTCGTAATCAGAAGAGCGCGTACAGATGCTTTTCGTGACCAAGAGTGTCCGAAAAGGGTCTCGTACTGCGCTATATAGACGCCGTGCTCCGCTGAGCGGCATTCGCATGCTGACTGCATCAGCGTTATATCCTGGGAACGGCGCGACAGATGCCTTTCCCAGGACTTGGCTACACGTATCTTATCTTTTGGAATTCCTTTTCTGACAGGTTGCATTACTTGGCGGTTGTCCGGTCGCGCAGCGCGAGAATTCGGCGGAACTTTTCTTGTACGTTCTGCTTGTTCCCTACTCGCGTCGTCTTGCCTATCGCTCGCGTGTAAGTTACCTCTACTTGTCGCGCGTGGCGTGTCTTATCGCTAACGGGGGCTCGTGAGAACCGCACTTCATTCGTAAAGTTAGATTAGAGTAAATCTTAGAACTACTAAGCGAACGGGAGACTGCGGCGAGAATGATCGATTAGTTATTCTTGAATAATTTAGAAAAGCGAAAAATTGTGGCGGGTGGAGGACGTAGGACGTAACAGACGTTTCCACGGTCTCAGGCATAGACAGCCAGAACATAAACGCACAAAACGCCTGAGCGGCAAATGCCCGAACAGATTGCATTAGCAAAAATGCGCTCAACGGGGTCGAAAAGCATAACAGGACCGTCTACAGCATTACGCAGCCAACATGCAACTGTCTGACGTCACTCTCGAAATAGTGCAATTCAGCACTCACACGTGTGTTACATCAAGACCATAACGTTATTTATATCCATCACACCCTCGTATGTTTTTCAAGACGTCACTCTCAAGAACGTAGTCAAGTCTGTGTCATAATGTCACCCCATGACCGTGGCTTTACTTCAAGACCATGACGCTATCTATTCCACATACAGGTGCGGATCTCCATAACGTTACTCTCGAACACTGGTTCAACATAATGTCCTTTGCATGGATATAAAACCACATGTAAACTTTCCTGACATCACTTTATTTTAATTTTTAGTCAATCTTATACAGTAGGAAAAAAAGAAAATCAAAACAAAGAAAACCAGCACAGTAACCGCTAACATGGTTCATCCATCAACAAATCATTCTCACCACACGACCATTCCCCTTTCCAGGGACGTAATCGGTCCTTCGGTGCCACTTGTGGTCTACCACTACCACCGACGATCTTATAACGATCGTTTGGTAAAACTTTAACCACTTTGTACGGCCCTACATGCTTTAATTCTAATTTTGCCCTACGTGTATCGCTAGGCTTCGCAAAGACCGTGTTACCCACTACATAACTGGCACGGTCCCGCCGTTTACAATTTGCCTTCTTATTCTGCGTATCGGCCTTTTTCTGCAGTCGTTCCGAGGCGAGTTCCCGATCTTTAAGAATATTTATCAACTCATTGTTGTCCGGTAACTGCCTCTCTGCGAGTGCTGCGTTACCGGCGCTTTGCTCTATTCCGAACAAGAGATGACTAGGACTAAAACCGGTAGATTTCTGTAAGGTCGTATTTAACGTCAACTGTATTTTGGGTAAGGCGTTCGGCCATTCCCTATTTTTTGCAACTTCGACTGTAAGAAGATTTATAACGGTCGAGACATAACGTTCAGCCTGACCGTTAATTTTACCAATGGTTTGTATGTACAATTTGTCCCCTGATCAGCAATTAATACTCGCGGAGTACCAAACAAAGTGAGTCTATCACGAAAGACTTGGAGGGTTTCCGAACCGCTTAAAGACTTTAGCGGGGCAAGGCGCACGTACTTCGTGAACGCGTCCACGATAATCAATACATGCTTAAAACCGTCCTTGGACACGTCAAAAGGCCCCACGCAATCACAGTGTATAGTATCAAATGGAACTGCCTTCTTCTCGATGGAATGCAAGAATCCCTGCCGCGGTCCAGTCTGCCGTTTGGCTACCGTACAAGTTATGTAGTGGTCAATGTATTTGTTCACAAAAACACGCATCCGGGGAAACCAATATTTCTGCGCAACCCGGTCAAAAGTCTTATCACAACCAACGTGACAATTCTCGTCATGATATAGCCGCAGTAATCCGATCCTACTTCCCTTTGGTACAAAACTACGGAACACTGTACGACCATTGTCTCTGAGAATCTTCTTGCACAGAATACCCTGCCGCACTTCAAAATCAGAACAGACGGTTTCTTTGGCAAGAACTTTCTCAATCAGCGATTTCGTTTCATCATCGTTCCCCTGAGCGACCTCCAACCAAGAACCCTCGCATATCACGTTCACACGATAATCCTTCGGCGGATTCCGACTCAGAAAATCCACATGCTCGATGTGCTTACCCTTACGATACTTTAACTCGAACGAATAATCTTATAGGTAAACCCACTAACGCTCGATGCGAGGCAATAAGTCCTTCTTACTACTTGTCGCTTTTATGGCGTTACAATCAGTCACAATTTTAAAACTAATACCTAGCAAATAAACTCTAAAGTGTTTTAACGCATTTACAATGGCAAGTGTTTCCAATTCATAAGAGTGGTAACGAGATTCCGCTGGTGTAGTACGGCGGCTAAAGTAAGCTACTACCCGCAATTCCGCGTTTACTTTTTGGAAAAGTATCGCTCCATAACCAATCGCACTAGCGTCGGTATGCAATTCGGTTTCCCTTTTTGGATCGAACACCGTGAGCAAAGGCTGCGCGTTAAGTGCTTCCAAAATAAAACGTCGCGCGCTTTCCTGTTCAGGACCCCAACACCAGGGTTGACCGTTTTTCGTGAGTTTAGTCACGCACGCTGTTCGTACAACAAATTCGGGAATAAATTTCCGAAAATAACTGGCAAGCCCCATAAACTGCCGGACTTGCCTTACATTCTCGGGTATCGGTGAGTCGGGTAGGGCCTTCACTTTCTCTCTGCCGGGCCGTACACCGTCGGCGAAAATTTCCCTGCCCAGGTATTCAATACTCTTCTGGAAAAATTTACATTTTTATAAGTTTAGGGAGAATCCCGCCACCGAAAGAGCATGCAGCACCTGCTCTAAGTAGTTTAATCCTTCCTCGACGGTCTCGGACGGGATAAGAATATCGTCGAGGTATACGAGGGCTATCGTATATCTCAAATTTCCCAGCGCAGTGTTGATGGCCCGTTGAAAAACGGCTGGAGCATTTGCCAACCCAAACGGCATTCGCAAATACTCGTAATGACCGTCGGGCGTCACAAAAGCGGTCTTATCAATCGATTCGGCTGCAACTGGTATTTGGTGGAAACCGGACACCATATCCAATGTCGTGAAGAATGTGCCCCTCCCGAGACGATCGGGTTGGTCTTCAATCAACGGTAGCGGTTAGCGGTCCTTTACCGTGTTACGTCCTCGTTTTCGGCACCCTGCGTTCACCGGGTATACCGGGGATGGAGGACAGACGGAAAGAGGGATCGCACCGAAACAGGGTTTATCCGTCAGTGGAGCGGCGCACTGACGTATCGCGAAATGTAAAGAGGACGCGTCCGAATGGTTACGGCTCTAGTGTTTGTAGCTTCGGCGGGGATTTAACCGGCCTACTGGTTACCTTAATGCGTACGAATACGTTGGGGAGAAGGGAAGGGGAAATACGTCAACGTCTGAGGGTCTTTAGTCGGGGTTTATTGCGGTATCACCGTTACACTTCAGTTCAATACCTCGATGTCCGAGTCTTCGTAGAGTTCTGTCACCGTAACCGTGGACGGGACTCCCTCAACTAGATCTCGTAGATATGCGGCGGACGGGTACAGATAGTGCCTGCCGAGTTCGTCGTCGAATACGTAGGGGTCGGCGAAGGATTCCGCAGGGGCAGGTTCAGGGGGAAGATTTGGGTCGAGGGAGTAGATAGGGGAATAGTTGGGACCGGGGGAGGAAGGACGGGCCTTGCTGGGGCCGTAGGAGGGAGAGGGGTTGGTCAGGGGAGCTGAGACCTCGGCTTCAAACTGGGTGGCCAAATACTCCCGGGGTCTGGGTCGTTCCCTTCGGGCCTGGATTCGTCGTCCGGCACGGGGGCTCTTCCGGCGTGAGTTCTGGCGGAACTTCCGGCGGGGACCTACGCGGCGGTTGTTCTTTAATGGTGGTTCGTGAACGGCGTAACTACGGAGGTTTCGGCTGGTTCCTGTTCACTTAACCAGGGGTTTTCCCATAACCGGGAGAGCGGTCGACTGGGGCAGTAAGCGCGGGGTGCAGGAAGCCAGGAAGGGCTTCCGGGCTACCTCGCTGCTAGTCGCCCCTATCAGAGGGCTCGTGTCCGGTGCGGTGCGGGAGCTGCCGCAAGGGAGCCCGGGGGCATCCACGCTCGCTGGTAGCTCGCCGATCGCGGGGATCCCTGGGAAGGAATGGGTGTGTAGCCGAAGCTGCCGAGTAAAGAGTGTACTGATATCTGAATGAGTTATCGCGGAGATTTGATGAAGTCGCGATGGTCGTTTGGTTAGAAGGTCTCAGAGGATGGTCGAATGGCTGTCGGAGGTTGTTGTAGGGTCAGGAAGGTTGATAGTTGATGCAATTACCTTGGTTTGATGTAAAGTTGTATTTTGCGGCGGTACACTTTCTTGACGATCACTACCGTCTTATTAACTAGAGCTTGGCTGCTGTGAGCCTGATAATGTGAACGAGTTGCCGAAAGCAAACTGACGTCACTTAGTGCCCGACTTGAGCGTGACGTTGACTATGGAGCAGAGAATCGTAATAGACTTTATCGCTTGCTTTGTGGCCCTATTTAAGTAGTGGGTTTTGCTGAGGGTCGCCAGGTCCTTCGTGGAACTGGCACCCTAGCTTCCGTTTCGGAGTTGGCGTTCTCAGAACTATGTATTGCCGCGGATCGCTAGTCGATCGTTGGGGTTAGCCTATGCTGATTCGATGTCAGCATTCTTACGTTTCTACTTACATTACTATTGTGCGCGGTCGTTATGTAATTCCTTCGCGTGGCGCGGATTACGTCCCGGATGGGAGTCAGCGTTACGTGAAGGAATTTCGGTGGCGCGGTGCGCCGGCTCTTGTTTCGCTTTTGCGCGACTTATGGCTAATTAAGAAGGTACGCGGTGCGGCGAGCTTGTTGCGAGAATATAGTCGTTGAAAAAGCGGGTGAAGGATGTAGGACGTAACAGCATACTCTCGCATTTCATTATTAATGTGCGGAAACAGATGTAAAATTGTTTGATAGTGATTGATAGTGGGATATAAACGTTTGATAGTCCAGTGCAGACGTTTGATAGTTATTCGTTTGCTTGCAATCAAGCAAGTAATTGTCTAGGGGAAATGTTGTCAAGGATAATACCTCTGTTACGGTCGCCCCGAAAATACCCAGCTAGGCAAACAACATTGGGTGAGGCGGTCGCCCAGATTACGGCCCCAACCCCCGGACCGACTCCAGGTCGGGACCCGCAGGACCCAGCGACGAGAGAGCCGACGCGGTAATAGACACGGCAGCAGGCGGGGCAGCGGACGCAGACAAAGAAATTAGGAGAGAAACGGGCACGCCACCTCGAGCAAGGCAAGGAGGAATGAGAAAGTCTAAGTGGCACAGCCCACGGGCCAATCAACCGATGCAGCATCGGCGTAAAGGAGAGGAGGGGGCTTGTTCAAGGCTCCAATCAAAGTGTTCCCTAATTTGAGTTATTGCTGCAACCGTGACCCTCCGTGCACCTCAGCTGTTTTTAAGAGACGTTTGCGTACCCATTGAGATTCTGTCGCCGTTTACCCACACGTATCCGTGGAATACCTATTGTACCGACAGCGATAAGAGTGTGGGCTTGTTTGTCTTTAATTTCTCTAAAAGGGAGCCTGCGCGCTTCAAGATGCCCTCGCTAATTATCCGTAAAGAACATATTATCCACGGCAATAGAATAGAAAGCTTTTATGGGCTTGTTTATTCCTTAAGACTAGTATAAAAGGGAGCCTGCGTTGGTCCACGAGAGTCAGTTCTTCTACATTTTTCGCCGTGCGTCAAGTTTCTGCGTTCGTCGTTCGTACGTCTAGCTGTTCACAAATTGTTCAGAACAGTTGTCTTTATAAAACAGTACGCAATCTAAAAGTAAAAGTCGCGACTCGTGCACCAACCTGTGAGGTACAGAGGTAACATAATTACCACGATACCTGCTTGCATCACCGTATGCACATTTTTGTATTGTTAGCCTAAGAAAATATATATACTTGTACTACCCCATCATTCTCAATGGCTACGCACCCATCCTCAAAACAGGTATAAGACCTTTTATTCTCGAAAGGTAGAGCGAGTGGGGTGGAACACCCTTTTAAAATTGCCGCTCATTTTATCATTATTGCAACGCGTTCGAGAGTCGACCACCACAGCATCGATTATTCTCGATTCTTCTACGAGTTTCAGCTCCTCGCCTCCAACAGGCGAATCCACAGGAAACGACAAAATCCGGTGACCAAGGGGTCAGAAAATCCGTAAGAAGGGAATTCATCCAAATTTCCCACGGGACTCCACGCCGGGTCGTAACACGTCTGTTACGCACCCCAGCAAACCAGGGAAGCCGAAACTTACCAAATCCGAGATGAGGAAACAGGGTTGTTTATACCGGTGCCTCCCCTACAACAAAACATGTTCCCACCGCCACCTCCATGCCGGCCACGGATACCACAATTCAGGGGCCGCCGCTATCCACCACCGTACCGACCACAGCCACCAAAGGCCCCACTTCCATACCGACCACCGGGAACTCCGTTGCCGTACCCGCCGCCGGACGGATACCAGCAGGGAGCACCGCGTGATTGCGAGGACTCCCCACGGAGCCGCGAATAAAAGGATCGCGCGACTTTCGCGCCCGGGAGATCCAATCTTGTGTACAAGTGATTCGCGACAAAACATTGCGTCAGTCGCCATGGTTCCCACGGCAACCGTTTTTCTCACACCGATAGATTGACTTTGAAACGTCCGGCTGTGAGAAAGTGTTAGTATTAAAACTAAAATGTGTCATTCGATGCCACGAAATCTCGTGTTGATCAGGCCACCTGCAACGACTTTCGATGAATAATAAGGTGAAAGTGATATTCCAATTACATCGATTTATTCTAGATTTACTTGCGCCTATTGTTCTGACCAGCCATATATGGTCATGTTTACCGAGTGTTTGGGACCTGGAGAGCGGTCGGTACTCGCGCCGATACAGGGCTCGCAGTCGGCGCGCTGCTTGTAATTCGTACAGGGGAGCGCTCCCGACGTCACCGCGGCTCACATGCGAGTGTCGCGTCTTACTTTCTGTTCCCTGCTCCTCACGACACCTGCGCGGCGCTAATCGATTCCGCTAACACTGTCCAACACGTATTTTATTTCGTAATGTCGATTAGGTGATTCTTATAGATTTCGATGCTCTAAAACCGAATCTGGAACCCGTTCCTTTCCATCACCCTCAGTTCTT
The DNA here is from genome assembly GCA_963942575.1 of Priocnemis perturbator. NCBI lineage: Eukaryota > Metazoa > Arthropoda > Insecta > Hymenoptera > Pompilidae > Priocnemis > Priocnemis perturbator. The sequence continues at coordinate 1,339,791 of OZ012649.1, read as the reverse complement.
GAAAAAATGAATTTTGAAAAAAAACACCTTTTTTCAACTTTGAACAACAATTCTGTTGAAACTAGGAAAGATAGACTGATTCTATTAGTCGCAAAAAATTCAGTAGACATTTCTGCATAAATTGGTATGAATCGTTTTTGCAATATCAATTTACAAAGATGTTTAAATAATAGTTGAATTGGGCAAGACACGTTTTACGCGCCTATTTTGGGACACTTTTTTCACATTATCGTCAAAATGGTGCGTCTAGGGCGAATTCCAATTACACTGAGCGATAGAGCAGACATTTTTCTATTGAAATCCATCATCAGACTATGCGAAATACGTTTTGGCTTCGCACAGGAAAATGAAATAGTCGTGCGTGTCACGCAACGAGCGCAGTGGTTCTTCGACATTACCGTATTTACCGCGCTCTGCTGCGGAGTGGCCCGAGCGCCGCTCACACGCGCGCCAAGTCCCCTGCGCTCGTTGTGGGACACGCACGAGTATCTTTAACATTTTCCTGTGCGAAGCCAAAACGTATTTCGCATAGTCTGATGATGGATTTCAATAGAAAAATGTCTGCTCTATCGTTCAGTGTAATTGGAATTCACGCTAGACCCACCATTTTCACACAATTTGAAAAATGTGTCCAAAAATAGGCGCGCAAAACGTGTCGTGCCCAATTCAACTATTATTTAAACATCTTTGTAAATGGATATTGCAAAAACGATTCATACCAATTCATGCAGAAATATCTGCTGAATTTGTTGCGACTAATAGAATCTGTCCATCTTTCATAGTTTCAACAGAATTGTTGTTCAAAGTTGAAAAAAGGTGCTTTTTTTCAAAATTCATTTTCTCAAAACCTGAGGGTGATGGAAAGGAACCGGTTGCAGATTCGGGTTTAGAGCATCGAAATCTATAAGAATCGCCTAACAGATATTACGAAGCATAAAAAAAGTCAAAATTTGTTGGACAGTGTTATCATAAAATGTGGTACAATAGGGCTATAGGCGATGGTCCACGTTAAAAAACCGAACGCGCTAGTCGTGGCACCTCATGTGTGGCGTGGAAGTCCACGTATCTGAAATTATATAAACGAAAACCTTACATACGCATTTGCATTTGTCGGGTGCAGCGTTGCACTTTTCAATAGAATGAAGTCTCGTAGAAGATAGATATTACGATCCCATTGAACCCTTTCTCTATAATTTTGTCTAATACTTACTGTTTACAGGAAAAAAGCTGACTAGAGCAACCTGTGAACCCTGTACATGTGCATTTAAAAGTAATACATATCGTACAATTGGTTGCAAAATAATGATGAATAAATGACATTGGAAAAGTCAGTTAGAGTCCCGGGGAAATAATTTGCAGTAGGTACGTAAAATACGTGCTAAGAATGGTTAGACTTTTCAGATATTTCAATTAGTCCAACCGGGACCCGCGGTCGGTCGGCAGCGGCACAATGAAAGTTTCGGTTTTCAATTCACAGGGATTTTGTTATTATTGTCCTGTTTTATCATGCCTTCTTTGACAATACGCACGTTGCGACATTTCGTGGGCAGAATGCGACAATGAACGTACATATGGATTACAGTATGAACAGTGAATTGCCTTCAACCGAACAACTTTTTCTTTCACGAAATGGGGAGAGCGTTCTTAAACTAAACGTGCGAAGTAAGAAAACGTTTCAAATCAATGTGATGGGACTTGCTGAGAACTGTTAGAATATATACACAATTTGATCACCTTCTATTTAGAAAAGAAATCATGCAGAACAAATCATAGAGAACAACTCATAAAAACATTCGCACCGTCGTCCCGTCGTGTCAAGCAAATTCTTTCTGACGTACGCTGTCGTGTGTTAAAATCGCGTGTTAGTACGATCCCTCAGAACGTTCTAGTGCAAGAAGCTCCTGTTACTTGTTTCACGGTTAATGCATAATCCGCAATAATTGACATTTATTATATACTTTCTTATTTATTACTACCATAGAAAGAGTAATGCAACTGAAACCAAAATTTATGAAATATATATTTTGCCCATATCTATTATAAACCAATACGACACATCTATTCCGTTGACAAAATATTAAAAACTATCCGTAGTAAGTACTAAAACATTTTTAAATGAATATCGTTTGTTGCTGTGTGATGAATAATTAAAAAAAAATTATTCTGTGAAAAAAAAATGGAACCAGGGCGTACCGCGAACCTACGAAAAAAATAACTCGACCGCGTCGACGAGCGACGACGAGTCAATCTCAAACTCTCCGGGATTCACTTTTCGCTGGATCGCGCTCTGCTCAGGGCGGTGGTGCCCGATTTGCCTTCCGGCTGACTGAACGCAATGGTACGTGCGATGCCTTATGCGAAATCTGGCACCACTGTCACCGGCCTGTGTGCGGAACGAAGACGCGACGCCGCGACTGCATGTCCAACAAAGACGCAACGCGCGATGTTGGTTGAAAGGGGACGGAGCATAGTTCTGTCCTTACGTGTCGTCACGATACCTGACGTCACGCGACGTTGGTGGAAGGGAGACGCGGCATAGCTCCGTCCTTCTCTCCAAGCCGAGCTCGATTCGGTGAGAAACGGCGCGCGCAGCTCTCACGGACAGGGCACGCACACTTTTCCGTATCCCCACTCCGACGAGCACCAATGGTGCTAGCGGGCCAAATCTGAGACCACTGGGTGCGAGTCGAGGTGGGCGGCCTGAGAGCGGATTGGGTATGACCGCTGCTCCGGCGGTCAGGCTCGTCAGGGGCGTAGGCACCGAACCGCTCCACGCGTTGCTGAGCCACCTGGAGGTGGGCTGCGCATGCTGACGATTGCTCCGTGATGTCTGCAGGTGAGGGGTCGTGACCTTGTCCACGCCCGCACCGCTCAAACCTAGCCGCAGGCAACGAGTCATGACCCACCGTCATACCCGTGCCGCTCAAATTAAGCCGCAGGTGATAAGCCGTAGCCGACGCCACGCACTTACACCACTCCAATATAACCGCAGGCAACGAGTCATGAGCCACCGTCATACTCGCGCCGCTCCAATTAAGCCGCAGGTGATAAGTCGTAGCAAACGCCACGCACTTACACCGCTCCAATATAACCGCAGGCAACGAGTCATAACTTACCGTTATACTCGCGCCGCTCAGTCCATGGCTTGAATCGAAATCCACCTCTTCATGTGGTCCGCTGCCAATACAGTGCGTCTCGACTTATGCCCGTCCCGCAAGTCTTCTACCAAATACCGATCGTTAGGTAACACTCGCACCACCCGCAGCGGTCCCTTATGCTTGGGGTTTAGCTTTCGACTGGATCCCGTCGCGGGGTCGCTAGTGATTCGGGCCATCACCAATTCGCCTTCCTCGTACCGGACGGCACCTCGTCTCGTTGCGTCATAGCGTTCTTTTTGTTGGCGCTGCTGCTCCGCAATGTGCCCCGAGACGTCTTCTCTCAGGCGCCTTAAGTCGGCCCTCTGCACGTCACCTTGCACCGCGCTTAGGATACGCGACTCAGCCACCGTCCTCCCCTCGCAGCCGATCAAGGCCTTTAGCGGCGACGTACCGATACCTTGATTGTGCGTTGTATTTAACGCCCCCTGGATACCCTTCACATACCGGTCCCATGCGGAAGGTGGCTGTTCGGCCGCCGCGGTGGCCAACGAATTCACGATCGTACGATTGTACCGCTCACATTGGCCATTTGCCCTCGGAGTAGCCACAGCGTTCAGGATGTGTTTAACGCCGTAGGTCTCACAGAAGATCCGAAAAGTACGCGCCGTAAATGCAGTCCCTCGGTCGCTGATGATCCGCGTAGGCGCGCCGAATAGGTAAATCAGGTCCGTCAGGATCTTTACCACCGTCTGAGCGCGTGTATCCTTCACTGCCCCGATGAGGATAAATTTCGTGAACGCATCCACGTCTCGAATGGACCCACATGATCTATATGTAAGGTGTGGAACGGTACTGGCTCCTTGTGTATGGGGTTCAGGTGGCACTGGCTCTGGTTCGGCCTACTCTTGTAGTAGGCGCAATTTAGGCACGCCTCCTCATATTTCTTTACGAAGCGTCGCATTCCCGCAAACCAGTAATTGGCTTGCATCCGGCGTAACGTCTTGTCGGCCCCCAAATGACCTGCATCGTAATGACATAGGCGGCAAATATGCATCCTCGCCATCTTTGGCACCACCCATCGCTCCGTACCGTCGTCAAACTTCCTGTATACCTTTCCCCCTTTTAGCCGGTACTGCTGAAAATATTGTTGCGTATCCGCCGAACGTGCTCCATCTCCCAGCACTCTGCGAATCCGACGCAGTTGGTCGTCCTGCAGCTGGGCAGCTACTATCCAGTCAGCCTCAGTCAGGTCGCACTGATAGCACACACCTTCCTCCACTGCGTTCCGGCTGAGGGCATCAGCATGGGCCATTTTACTGCCGGCCCGATACTCTACTTCAAAATCAAACCCTTGGATTTCCAGCCACCACCGCCCAATTCGCGGCAGCAGATCTCGTTTAGAAAAAGTGGTACGCAGTGCATTACAATCCGTTACCGCTTTGAACTTCCTGCCCAGCAGGTAGGTGCGGAAATGTCTGACAGCCAGAACCACCGCCATGGCTTCCAACTCGTACGAGTGGTAGTGGCACTGATCCGCGGTGGTCTGTTTGCTATAGTAGGCCACCACGCGCTTCTCTCCGTCGATCCCGCGCTGCGGCAGGACCGCACCCACACCTAAGCAGCTCGCGTCAGTGTGTAGCTCCGTCTCCTGTTGCGGGTCAAATACTGCCAGGATTGGTCTGGACGTCAGCCTCTCCTTCACATCGTCGAACGCCCGTAGTTGAGCCGCCGTCCACTCCCAACATGCATCCTTCCGCGTCAACCTGGTTAACGGCTCCACTGTCGCGGCATAATTCTGCACAAATTTACGGAAATACCCCGCTAATCCCAAAAATTGTCTAATCTGCTTTACGTTTCTGGGTGCCGGCATGTGCGTCACCGCATTGATTTTGCCTGCTCCGGGCCGTACCCCTTCGGCACTTATCTCTCGTCCCAAAAACTCAATCTTGGTCTGGAACAGGTTACACTTTTCGGGCTTCAATGTCAGCCCGTGAAGTCGTAGACGTTGCAACACCTGTTCCAATTGCTCGAGGCCCTCTTCGAATGTTTTCGAAGGAATGATAATATCGTCCAAGTACGGGAACGCTATCGTGTTCCTCAATGGCCCCAGAGTCACATCCATCAGCCGGGGCGTTACAGAGTCCAAACGGCATCCTCAAGTACTCGTAATGCCCGTCGAGAGTCACGAACGCAGTTTTGTGTACCGACCCCTCGTCCACCGGCACCTGATGGTAGCCCGACGCCAGATCTAACCCCGTGAAGTACTTGTTACCCCCGAGTTGGTCAATCTGGTCCTCAATCAGCGGGAGGCAGTATTTGTCTTTGACGGTAATCGCGTTCAGTCGTCGATAGTCTACACATATGCGATGTTCTCCCGTCTTCTTCCTGATCAATAGGATGGGGCTCGCATACGGCGATTCGGATGGCCGTATTATCGTGTGATCGAGCAGTTCTTGTACAATGTCCTTCACCGCCTGCCTCTCGACGTCCGCCATACGATATGGCCGATACACCACCGGGGTGTCAGTAGTGCACCTTATAACTAGCGACGTTGTCTCCGTCTTTCCCAAGTCGCGTAGAGACGTCGAGACGCAGTCCGCATATTTTACGAGGAGGCCTCCACATCTCTCTTTCTCCGTTGCGCTCAGATGGTTCAGCGACTCGTATCGCGCCCGTTCCTCCCCTTCCTTAATACTCACCGTCACCGTATTCACGTCCACCCCTGGCAGTTGCCGTATGTTTACCTTGCCCCCACTTTGCGTTAACACGATCTCGGGACGCAGGAGGAAGTCGCGGCCAAGGATGAGGTCGTGCGGTACACCCCCACCTGACACGATAATCAGCCGCATCTCTACTGTCGCTTCCATTACACTCACGGAGCCGACCGCGAACTCGCAACACGTAACAGTTGCCCCATTAAAAGCCCGTAATACCACCTCCCGGCACTCTTCAATATTTAATCGGCACGCCAGGGCTTTGTCACGCCTCAACAGTGTGTTCGAGCTTCCCGTGTCAATTAAACACGTCACCCGGCCACCGTTTACGCGCGCTACGCACGCATACGTGTCTCTCACCTTTATCTATTACTGCGCTGGCGTCCTACACAAACGGGCATTTGTCCTGTTTGTGCACCGGTAACATTCCTGCCGAGGCCTCCTACAGTCCCGCGCCCGATGGCCCGGCAAGCCGCAGTTGAAACACTTGCCGTCCATGGATGGCTTGTCAATGGCGACCTTCAGCGTCTCCCGCTGACTCGAACGCATTTTCCGTGCATCTGCGATCTGGGGCCGCACCGGTCGCGCAAGCCGTAGTCCAGAAGGCCCGGCCTCGTCCCTCGCGCCCGGCATGTTGCCGAGGTTATTCAAATACGCGTATAGCGTATTAGCGTCCGTGTGCCGGGCAGATCGCACGGTCCGTGCAATCCCTTCGTCAGTAATGCCGCCGATCACGGCGTCGATGAGATATTCATCGGGCACATGAAGACTCAGTGCCCGGAATTTGGCCAGCTTTTGGAAACAGTAGTCTCCCAGCTTCTGCCCGGGTTTGATCTCGTAGTTCGCCGCATCCTTTAAAAGTTTGGAGAAGGGCACCGACCGGTGGAACTGTCCCACAATGAGCTCCTTCATCTCTTCCCACGCAAGGTCATAGTGATTTTGCTCATCGTACCACGAGCGAGCGTTCCCTTTTAGGCGATTTGCGACGAGCCCCATGATATCATCGTCCTCCCAATGATATCGTCGCGCTAGTCGATCGATGCGCTTCACCCAATCTTCCACGGTCACGCCGTCCTTCCCAGGGTCGTACTCAGGTATGAGAAACTCGTCGTTCGCCCTGATAACTGTCGAGTTTGGCACTCGGCGGAGGCGCTTGACTTCCGTCCTTAGCCGTTTCAGCTGCGAGCGTACGTCTTCCTCTCCCGATGATGAGCTTCGAGAACGGCGTTCTCGTCGCTGCCGAGCTCGCGGCGACGGCGAGCGGTCGTCGCTCGATCGCGAACCACGATCGGCCTCACGACGGTCGCGACGTTTCCCCATTTCGCGTATTATGTACACTGCACTTCACTATGTACACTTCCGTGACTACTCCGTTTGGCAGACGTAGACAATCCCACTTCTGAAACCTGTAAGAAAACTATCGCAGATCGCGGGAAGAATTGCAACGCCTAAGCTCACGCAAAACTCTTTTATTGAAAAACTTTATAATCAGCACTGCTTCGCGTTGTCGCTAAGACTGCGACAATCGCCGTCTGTACCCTTCCTCTGCCCTCCGCTCCTCCGCTCCTAGCGCACGTGGCCCTTTTGTTTTGGGGGTCACTGGCCGATGTCCGCCAGTACAGGCCCGCTATCGTTCTCGGCTGCGCGCATTCGTACAGAAGACACAACAAAATTTGGTGACAGCGGTGGGATTCGAATCCACGTCCTTTCGGACTGGTGGCTAAATTTTTGAAGAGGAAGACCGCCGTCGATCGTACGAGGGGAGGACCGCCGTCGACCGTACGAGAGGAAGACCAGTCTGCGTGATCTGGAAGGCGATACATCGTGCGGAACGGGCGACACTCTTGGGAACACGCGCGACCTCTTCCTCCTGAGTTTTTGCACGGTTTCCCTGGGAGCAACGGGCGAATGCCGGAGAGGAGTGGAACCAACGGCCGTGCAACGAAAACGTAGGGTTCCACACGCAGTTCCAGTCCGTATATTCCTGTGGAAGAGGGTAGAGGAACGTTGAGAACGATAAGGAGAGATCATATGGTATTTCGAGTATATAATAAGTCGCAGCGAAATTGAGCAATGTTACGTAACGCTAAACCCGCAAAACGGTGTAAACGAGTGAGGGTTGAGTCAAACTCGAATACCTCACAGGGATTTCAGGTTGAGGATGTATTAGTCGAAAATCCTAACACATTATCCTTTCTTTGTACGCCGGGACCTGAAATTTTAAATTGCGTAACGTCACAGAATTTTTCAATGGTGGAATCTGCTCCTGCTTCCGTTTCTAATAGTGATTCCATCAACCGCTCGGATCATGTTTCCATTAGCCCCGTTGACGAGAATCCTCGTTTTATGCCGTTTAAGTTCGCAGCCGAATTAATTCCGAAATTTGATGGAACTTCGGTTTCTTTAAATAAGTTCATCAGCCAGAGTGAATTGGCGAATTCGGTGATAAACCCGAGGGATCGGAAATGCCTCTTCCTGCTAATTAGAAACAAAATAGAGGGACGGGCTGAGAGATTACTCACTGTATGCGCATGAGGCATTGAGGGAAAGTGGACTGTATGGGGGGACTGGTTTTACTGGGGGCAGCGATCGAGGTGTAAAATCAATGTAACGCAAGCGAGATTTATATTAAACACTGAACACAGCACCGTCGTTTATTACGTAAAAGTCACTTATTTGTATCTAAAGTACTACGCGACGCGACTCCCTTCGTTAGAGATATTCGGGCACGGGAAGGAGGGCGGAGGTTCGACTAACCCACCGTCAGAACGAATGCCTCGGTAACGACGGATGGAATAAGACAGCGGTAACGTCCACAAGTCTTATCCTAGGAAATAGGAAGGATGTCGGACGGCCACATAAAAGGGCGCACGCGGGGATACGTCGCCGTAGCCGCCAGGGAAGGCAGGGTAATTACACGATTAATGGCGGAGCTCGGGCGAGCGGAAGCAACCTATCGTTGACGACGAAAGGCGTTCGGATTTCTTAAGTTGCTATCGTATACCTCTTACTACACCCACGCGTCGGTACAAAGATGCGATGAAAGCGCACAATTCTGGTATGGTTAAAACGTAATAACGCACGGAGAACTCAGCACGCGGGCACGTGGCAGAGCAAAGAAAAACGAGTGTGTGTAGCGCGTACCGAGCAAACAGCAACTGCCGCTGGCGGATCCGCGTGAATTCGCCGTTTCTCACCTACTCCAATGAGCAACGCGATTAATGAGTTGACCAATGCGTGCTAGACACGCGTGAGTCGTAGGTGCGCGTGACGGATTACGCATTCGCGTGAATCGCTCGAGACATGTAAAGATGCGCGCGGATGGCACGCTCGTCGTGGCGCCAATCTCAAACACTCACAAATCGTCGACAAACGACAACGTTAGAAGAATTGTTTAGTTTATTAAGATCTATTTATGCTCGATCGTTCGATTTAGACCAAGTTCAGGATAGAATAAAGGAAATGGGACAGGAAACGAATGAGAGTATTGAAGATTATGGACTGAGAATGGGGGAAATGCTTCATCAGGGTACAGAGGCCGCGAAAGAAAAGTATCCCAGAGATCAGTATCAGGGAGTAGTAACGCTCCTTAATAGAGCGGCAATTCGGAGTTTTCGTTTAGGACTCCGGGATCAGTTCTTGAGCAAAATTTTGATAGGAGATCGGATTAACAGTTTGGAGGAAATTATAGACAAGGCCCGTTCGTACGAATATGAAAGCTGTTCTGGACCATGTAGTGTGCGTCCCTCTACTCGAGAAATCCGGGTTTACAACACGGAAACGGATTCCCGGAAATGCTATGGATGCAATGAGTTAGGTCACATACGGGCTTACTGCCCACAAAATAAAGGGAATCAAGGGCACTCGTCTAATCGCAGAATTCTCCAATGCAATTATTGTGGGAAATTAGGTCATATTGGAAAATACTGTACATCGAAGGAAAAGGGAACTTACGAACCGGAACGTAACCCTCGGAAACGTAGGCATTGGAATTCTTCGGAACAGGAACATCATTTAAACTTCCGCACCGCCCCACGGAATGACGTCCCGCGGAGCGAACCCCTCATTGCACGCCAGAACTCAAATCCTGTCTTAGAGTAAATGTGAGCGTTAGTCATGTACCAAGAATTACCCTGGATCACAATTTATTTAGAAAAGGTCGTGCACACTTCCTTATGGACACGGGTTCACAGGTGAATTTAATCAAGCAAGGGGAGCTAGTTGAGAGTGTATTAATAGACACTCATGTCACGTATAACCTTACCGGCATCGGTTCAGGGATCATTGGTACTTGCGGGGAGACATCTGTGTCAATTCATGGCGTAGAGGTTAGATTTCAACTTGTTAGGGATGACTTCCCAATCGAAGTAGCGGGCATCCTGGGAATGCCATTCCTGGAAAACCAAAACGCGACACTTAGATGTAGTAGCACTATTCCAAATAGTATGGAAATTGGGAACAAGGAAATTTTACTTCAGGATAGTTCATTTTGTTTACCCTGTCGTAGTAGAACATTAATAGCATTACCCGTAAAAGATAAGGAAATTAGAACAGGTTATGTACGCAATCAAAACGTTAAACCGGGACTTTACATAGGTGAAGCATTAGTCACTCAAGTGAATGGGGTTGCAAGAATGTTTGCCATAAATACCACCCCTAATGAGGTTACATTTTCCTTGCCTCCAATTGAGTTAGAGGAATTTCAATGCCTACCACTCTCGCCACGTTCAGCAAAGCTCGATAATCCTGATGTGGGTCAAGCCAGGGCAGACGCTCATAGATTTACAAGAATAATTGAATTATTGGATTTGGGCCATCTTGATGAGTCGGAGTTATCTAGTATCCTGGAACTAATATATAAATTTCCTTATCAATTTTATCTTCCATCTGATAAGTTACGTTGTACAAATATCACTCAGCATTCCATAATAACAAAGGACGAGGCCCCAGTAAATACAAAGCAATATCGTTTCCCCCAGTGCCGCCCCGTGAGTCAGAGGCGCCTTTGTGCATAATTATGTTTCAGCGCCCCCATACAATAGAATTTGAAAATTACAATAAAATGAGTTCCACGGAAATTGCATATACTTATCATATTAATACAAAGTGTATATACAAATAGAGAAAATAACAATTTTTTTTCAATTACACTGGACAACAAAATTGAACTTTGTTTTTGCCTTTTAAACGAAAATAGCCACTTTCGACTAATCCTGATCCGCTGAAAACGAATCTGAAACCCGTTTTTGAAAATTGGCTCGAGATTTTCAGTAATTCAATTTTGAAAATAAACAGCCTTTTTTCGACTTTGAACAGCACTCAGGCCGTAGGTTTACAAGTTAGACAATTTTCATTTGTTGCAAAAAATTCTCCAGACTTTTCTGAATAAAGCAATATCAAACACTTTTACAATTTAAACTTGCAAACATGTTTAAAAATTAGTTCAAATGGATAAGACACGTTTCGCGCACCTACTTTTCGAGATGTTTTTCCATTTTTGGAAAAATCGGTGACTCCGACGTGAATTCCAATGAGACTACACGATAGAGCAGACATTTTTCATCGGAAAAGCATCATGATAATATGTAAAACAAATTTCGGCTTCCTACAGGAAAATTAACTAAGACTTCGTGCGCGTCACATAGTAACACGCGTTCCGCTGTGGCTTGTTGTCGCCCAGCGTTTGCACGGCATTGAGTCGGAGAACCACTGCTCACACTGCGTAACATGCACGAGGTTTTCGTTTTCCTGTGCGAAGCAGAATTATAATTTACATAGTGTTAAAGTGGTTTTCCAAAGACAAATGTCTGCTCTATCGCGTAGAGGTATTGGAATCCTCGTCGGACTTGTCACCGTACGAATTTCTATGAGTATTAAGTGGAGTGCTCCTGCGAGCACGGCCCGCCAGTGGTGACAAAGTCTGGCGGGTCTCTGGCCTTTTCTGCTGCGGCGGCGGTGCAATGCCGGGTTCTCCTGGTGGCAGCGATGGCCGAGTTCGCTCCTTGCAGTGGAAGTACGTTGTCGTGTGTGCAGGAGTGGGCGGTAGGGAGGCGTATCGGGATGAGCAATAGCTTTGTTTTTATGCTGTAATGTACGTTGTATATTCTGCGTCCTTATGTACAATCAGTGCCGTAACTAGCCATTCCTGTGCCCTGTGCAAGAATTTGCATTTAGACCCCTTAATTAATTACATTTAGGAAAATAATAAAACAAATACATTACAATAGATTTAATAAGATTTATTTTATTAACACTTTTCTGGCTTTTATTTCGGCAAATTCATTAATCACATCATCATAATTTATGTTTTTAACAATGTCAAATTCTATAGAAATAATAGATAGATTGGATAACCGTTCTTGTCCGATATTTGATCTTAACACGTTCTGTGCCACGCCGATTTTTGAAGACTTTCCGTTCAGGCCATTTAATAAGATTTATTTTATTAACACTTTTCTGGCTTTCATTTCGGCAAATTCATTAATCACATCATCATAATTTATGTTTTTAACAATGTCAAATTCTATAGAAATAATAGATAGATTGGATAACCGTTCTTGTCCGATATTTGATCTTAACACGTTCCGTGCCACGCCGATTTTTGAAGACTTTCCGTTCAGGCCGTGTGGGACGTATACGCCCCACGCTGCCATAAGCGCAGCATACAATGAGAATACCAGTGGCCAGAGCGTCAAGTTCAGCGGGGGGCGTATACGACCCACGTGACACGGAACGTGTTAAATAATTTTTTAATAATTTTAATTTGCTAAAACTTCTCTCGCACGAAGCAATAGACACAGGAAGGGTTAAAAATAGACGAAGAGTGACGTAAAACTAACTATTATTTAGATTCTGATCTAGAGTCTGAGTAAGGCAAAATTTAATTGTCAAACCGCGCAGTTGAAAGGTGGCAAAGTTAAAAATTTGTAAATACCATTTCCTGTAAACAGCATTTTGGGCCCCCCTTCCAAGTAGGCCCTGTGCGAGTGCACCTGTTGCACCTGCCAAGTTACGGCACTGTGTACAATGTTGGTATATTCGTCGTGTTCGTGTACAGTACTGGTATACAATCTTGATTGTCGCTCGCCGGTGTTATATCTATATACGCGACGCGGTTGTAAGCGCGGCGCGTTCGGCTACTGTTGCCGTATCGGAGAGCGTCTTCGTATGTCGTGTCTGTTATGAGAGGAGTGCGTGAATCAGGCGAACTCTTTGCCGGTGCCGAGAGCGGGTGAGAGTTCCCTGACCACAGGTTGTCGGTGTTCTATCAATGGTTTGGCGAACTGCACATTAACCTGGCCGGTACCGAGAGCGGGTGAGGTTAATTGCAGCCACCGGGTATTGCGGAGTAATGTAAAAATTGGCAAACGAAACAAGCGTGGCCTTGACCGGTGCGTGGGCGGGGTAGGCCACCTTGTCCGTCGGGTAAGTTGGATAGAATTATGTGTAGACGAAAGCGAGCGTGGCTGTAGCCGGTACGTGAGCGGGGTAAGCCACCTCGTCCGTCGGATATTGTGGTAGGTTTTTGGATGTTAGGCGTATCTAATTGTCTTGATTTGACTGACGTTATTCGATTACTGATATTCGCGGAGAAATGAAATTATCGTCTCTTTTGGGCGATACCGATGCGGCACGGCGTGTATCGATTAATAGCCGGGCCCGTCTTTTGCGGAGTCTTCCGGGATATGCGATTTGTTCACGCGGCGATCTCTTTCTAATCGCGATACCTGGGCTTTCGCAGCGCGTCAGATAGTTAGTGGTCTCTGGGCTTGTCAGCGCGTCAGAGGTGATCGATATTCGATAATCATCGCCGCGACACGGCGCCTTTTATACCCGAGCCGCATGAGGGGAGGTATGTATATTCGTGATGGGAAGTACCGTTAGGTCCTTCCCCTCATGTGCTCGGGCATGATTAGGTCGGTAAGTAAGTATGACGGTTCCTCATCTTACCCAGTGTTGCTCCTGGCTGCGCTTTCTCGCGCATGCGCATGAAATTCTGCTTAAGGTACGTGCTAAAATTCATGAGAAAGGGGGTCCTGTTTGGCCCTTCCGCTCAGATATCATTTATAAAAACTTTTGTTGGGGTCCACAATAGGGCATACTGCATGCTTCGTCCCTGCATTTTTCCTAAATTGCACTGCGCATGCGCCAGAAAGCGCAGCCAGGAGCAACACTGATCTTACCGGCCACGCGGTGTTCGTATGCGTATGGCTCGCTTTCCCTACTTCTGTATTCTCCGCCGGGCGCGCGCCGGTGCGATCTCCTTGGGCCGGCGCGGGGTTCAAAGTTTGTACGGTTACAGACTCCTAGTTTTTTGTAAAAATTGGAAAACATCTCGAAAAATAGGTGCGCAAAACGTGTCTTATCCACTTTAACTAATGTTTAAACATGTTTGCAAGTTTAAATTGTAAAAGTGTTTGATACCGTTTTATTCGGAAAAGTCTGGACAATTTTTTGCAACCAATAAAAATGGTCTAACTCGTATACTTACGGCCTGATTGTTGTTCAAAGTCGAAAAAAGGCTGTTTTGTTTTACATTGAATTACTCAAAATCTCGAGCCAATTTTCAAAAACCGGTTTCAGATTCGTTTTCAGAGGGTAAAGATTAATCGAAATTGGCTATTTTCGTTCAAAAGGCAAATTTAGTGTTTGTGCAGTGTTATTGCTAAAATATCACGTATACCCTCAGCAAACAACGCGGATCTGCCCAAATATGGTATATTGACGATCCATGAAAAAACACGCGGGCGTTTTGTTTCTGGCTCACTGATATCGTACCTCGTACCCGTAGTAGACAGATCAGTGCTCTCGCCACTTTGCTATCCCCACCGCTCAGAGATTTCACATAGCCAGAAGGGAACGAAATCGCGTCCTTAATTCTCTCGTGAAATGGACTTTACATATGTATGCATCATTTTGGAATGGCGCCCTTCTTGACCAGGCGCCTTTGTGTGGGGCACAACCTGCACATCCACACGGGGCGGCCCTGGTTTCCCCATTGTTCATAAAGAGGAAATAAGAAAGCAGGTCGACTCCCTGTTGGAGAATGGCACTATCCGGGCATCTTCATCACCGTATAATTCCCCAGTGTGGATTGTTCCAAAGAAATCTGACTCCACCGGGAGGCCGCGTTGGAGGATGGTCATTGATTACCGTCAGTTAAATGAGAAAACCATTGGGGATGCATACCCTATACGTAATATTATTGACATCTTAGATCAACTTGGGGGAGCTAAATATTTTAGTACTCTTGACTGGGCTTCGGGATTCCATCAAATTCCGATGGACCCCGAATCCAGGTCAAAAACAGCTTTTTCAACCCTTCAGGGACACTTTGAATTTAATAGAATGCCCTTGGGTTTGGAGAATGCCCCAGCCACCTGTCAGCGTTGCATGGATTTAGTATTATCTGGATTGCAGGGAGTCGAAATGTTTGTTTATATGGACGATATAGTTATTTACGCTGAGACCTTAGATGAACATTCTAAACGACTTGGGAACCTTTTGGCACGGTTGCAAAATGCTGGACTGACCCTTCAGCCAGAGATATGTCACTTCCTTCACGGTGAGGTAACTTATTTGGGTCATCACATATCACAGGAGGGTGTGAGACCTGATCCTGGAAAGATCCAGGCTGTTAAAAATTTTCCAATCCCTAAAACACAAAAACAACTGAAGCAATTTCTTGGACTTGTTGGATATTATTGGCGGTTTATAAATGGGATGGCCAAAATAGCAAAACCCCTCACTCTTCTCTTGAAAAACGATACTCCTTTCCTTTGGAATAAAGCCACACAAGACGCTTTTGAAACATTGAGGGATATAATATGTTCGGAACCTATATTACAGTACCCTGATTTTGCAAAACCCTTTATCATCACAACGGATGCCTCTAATTTCGCCGTAGGTGCAGTACTCAGTCAGGGAAGCATTAATAAAGACCTACCGATAGCCTATGCATCACGAACTATGAACGATTCTGAAACGCGATATTCTACTATTGAAAAAGAATTATTAGCCATCCTTTTTGCAGTAGAAAATTTTCGTCCGTACTTATATGGTCGTCAATTCACTCTAGTCACGGATCATCATCCCTTGATATGGCTTCAGAATGTAAAGGACCCCACATCCAGGCTAATGAGATGGCGTATTAGATTGAATGAATTTGATTACACTATAGTTTACAAACAGGGAAAAATGAACTCAGATGCCGATGCGCTTTCTCGGAATCCATGCTCACCTTGCAGTAAACGCGGGAACAAAATTGTAACCTCAAGTGAAATCGAAAGTTTTCGTTCGGAGAATTTGCGGGGGGGGACTGTTGGCACCGGCAGTCCGCCGTCTGTGAGTTCTCCAAAGGGTGAGAATCAAGTTACGGACGGACTGACTGCTAATGAAGTGCTTGTTGCTTCGGTTTTTATGAATTTTGGACAATTTGTTAATAATGGGAGAAATTTGGAAAAGGAAATATCAGACAGTGACGAATACTATACTGCGGACGAGGACGATTTTGTACAGGGGAATGGAAGTAGAACTGGAGGGTCACTTCAAGGTGGCAATAAGAACTTATTTACCTTTGACGAGAGGGGAGAATCCGCGAGTGAATTTCATCCGCTGGTGAATTTTGGGAAGAACGGTTTCCCAAACCGTTCCCAGGGCGAAACCCAGTGAAGGAATTATCTTGATGCGATAAACGAAATAACTTAACGAACGTATTTAATTAGAATATTGAAACAAAACTGAATTCAATGAACACTTGAACTATTTATTTGATACTGAATGAACAACAAATAAATACGTGAACGGAAAGTTGATAAATGCATCCGCACTATTCGACGTCTCGATCAAGAAGGACGAAGCTTTCTTCTTAACAACTAATTCGCCTGTTTTACATGCTTTTTTGTTACAATCAATAAATCGGCAGGGCAACGATTCCTAATCAGAGTTGGAATTGAGCGGCGCCGGAAAACATCTCGAATATTCCGCGTCCAGGGTGGCATTGCACCTCAGCGCACCGTGCGGTCAATGTGTGATTCACCCGGTAGTGTCACAAGACTGTTACGCCGCTTACGGAATATTGTATAACTAAGTTCTACGGCTCTTATCCAGTGTTGCTCTGGGCTGCGCTTTCTCGCGCATGCGCAGTGCAATTCACGAAAAATGCAGGGACGAACATGCAGCATGCCCTATTGCGGACCCCGGGCCACAGCACTCGCAGTGGTGGGGGTCGCGGTTACGCACTAAATGTGTGTGCAGTGATAGAAGATTTGGCCCGTTTGCACCATCGGCGGCCGGCGGCACAGAAGTGTGCGTGCCCTGTCCGTGAGAGCTGCGCGCGCCGTTTCTCACCGAATCGCGCTCGGCTTGGTGAGAAGGACGGAACTATGCTGCGTCTCCCTTCCACTATGAGTACCTATCGCGCAGACTCCGCTCGCACACATGGCACGCCACTGCGAGATGCCACCTACGACCGCATGGTGCGCGCATGTGCACTTGTGTACAGTATTTTCGCGCGCGACAGGTTGGCGGGATCGGGATCCGGAGGTTAATTTTAAGGTAAGTTAGGTAAGTACTTAAATATTATTATTTTTGTATATAAAGTAAATATATATATATACATATTAGATCGTTAACATGGATAGACAAAATGAGCAAGGAGCTGTAAAGAAAGAAAGGCTATTGCCTAATTCGTGGTTAGATGAAGATATTTTTAAAGGATGGTTAGCTCCGCATCCTACTGAAAATAAAGCTTTTTGTAATATTTCTAATGTAGCCATTAGAGTTCACAGATCGGATATAATACGGCATTCACAAAGGGCCAAACATATACAAACTGCATCTAATATACGACAAAGCACGGACCATAATAATAATAACAATGTTCTGCATGTTGATAATGTCGTACGCGGAAATAACATTAGCAGCCTTTTTTGCAGAATATAATGTAGCTTTTTACACAACAAACCATTTAATTCCCTTGTTGAAAGATATTTGTATCGATTCCAAAATTATGCACGATGTTACACTGGACCGAAACAAGTGTACTAATATTGTCAAAAATGTCATTGCCAAATATGAAAAAGATAGGTTAATTGAACTTTTAAAAACTCGTCAATTTTCAATTTTGATTGATGAAAGCACGGACATCTCAGATATGAAGATTATGTGCATTCTTGTCCGTTTTTTGTCGCCGGACAATAAAGTTAAAACTCAATTATTGGATTTAATATCTTTAGATGCGACAGATTGTACTGCAAATAATATTTACGACCCGTTTAAAAAAGTTTTAGTTAAAGATAATATTCCTATTGAAAATATAATTGGAATGGCAAGTGATAACGCATCTGTCATGATTGGATGCAATAATTCTTTTTTGTCGCGATTAAAATTAGAAGTTCCAAACATAATCATGTTAAATTGTATTTGCCATTCCTCAGCCATCATAGCAAGTAAAGCCTCTCCGAAATTGCCACAGGAGTGTGAAAATTTAATTAGAGCCATTGCCACTTATATTTCGGGCAGTGCAAAAGATGTGCTATTTTGACGGAGTTTCAAGTATTCTTTAACGTAGAGAAAAATAAAATCTTAAAGTTAGGTAATACTAGATGGCTCGTTTTGCACAATTGCATTAACAGAATATTAAAAAATTGGGACGTTTTGAAAATTTTGTTTATTGTTGCAGTCGTGGAACATAAATTAAAGTCCGTGGATAATATTTTGACGCAATTAAATGATGCTAATGTTAAAGCATATTTTTTTTTCTTAAAATATTCCTTAAATTTTGTTAACACGTTTAATGCTCTATTTCAGTCCCGCCAAATTTTAATACATAAATTGTTTGACAGTAGTCACCAAATTATAAAACAAATTGCGTCAAATTTTATGACTACCGAAGCTTTAAGGGACATACTTCATTAAATATAGACGATGCACAGAAAATAAAAGATTTAAATAATATATATGTTGGGCCTGAGTGTGAACGCTATTTGACAACAATGTAATTAGACTCCGCGAAGGTAATTAAATTGTTAAAACGTTTACCTTATAAAGACCGTTTTTTTCAACAATTAGCATTTTTAAATCCTAAAATCGCACTTTTTGATGACGACAGAACTGCATTTGAAG
Organism: Priocnemis perturbator; assembly: GCA_963942575.1. Classification (NCBI taxonomy): domain Eukaryota; kingdom Metazoa; phylum Arthropoda; class Insecta; order Hymenoptera; family Pompilidae; genus Priocnemis; species Priocnemis perturbator. Next base: position 1,320,854 of record OZ012649.1, on the reverse strand, counting down.
ATTTGAGTTGTATTGCTTTGCAAATTGGTAATGTTGATGACTCACAATTAGCTTATGAATAGCGAATTCTGCCAATAGTTTTTGATGAAAATGAAAAAAAAGAATTAGCTGCATTGGAAATTGATGAAATGTGGGGAAAAATTTTTGAATTTAAAGACTTTAACGGCGACAGAGTATTTCAAAATTTAGAATTATTTGTTAAACCGGTTTTTTCTCTTCCCCACTCGAATGCCGAAGCTGAAAGAATTTTTTGAATAGTTTCCGACGTTAAAAATAAAAAACGAAACCGCTTATCCAATGACACAGTTTCTGCAATTTACATAGTTCGCTCAAGTTTCCAAGCTGCAGGGATTGATTGTAGAAATTTTGAAATTAATTCGGGCCATTTAGAATTATATAATAGTATGAAAAATCATAACGAATAGTTTATTTGCTCGGATGGCGTTTTCATTTAATTTTCTTAACTTTTATAATTTTACCTTCATCTAGCCCGTTTATATATATTAGATAATTATTATTTAAAATGTTCCTTTCTCAACAAATATGTATATATATATTTTACTTATTTATTTATAATCTACTTCGCGGAAACAATAAGAAACGATCTGCAATATTTTTTAATTCGTTTATATTAATCAATTATTTTTGTGTTTTTATATTTTTATTTTTATGTATTTTATATCGTTATTTAATTATTTAATATTTATTTCGAAGAAAAAATCAAACTGTGATATTTTTGTTACGAATACTGGTAAGGTTTTTGGCAGTTTTCCTTACCCTTGCAACAAATGTTGGTATTTGTTGTAATTCTGCCAAATAAAATGTTTTTATTTAATGACAAAATGGTTTCAAAATTCTTGTAATACCCTTTTCCACCTTATTATTCTTTCCCTATTTATTATAATGTTAATATTTTATAATTATGTTTGTGTATGTACATTGCTTACTATAATATATATATGCTCACATTTTTAAAACTAATCCTTTTATGGTTTTTTATGAAATTGTTAATTATTTGTTAGTGATTTATTAATTTATAAAATTAAAATTTGTTTTTAAATGATATCTGAGCGGAGGGGCCAAACGGGACCTCTTTTTCATGAATTTTAGCACGTACCTTAAGCAGAATTTCATGCGCATGCGCGAGAAAGCGCAGCCCAGAGCAACTATGCTCGTATCTAGTTGGTAATACAACAACACAACAGTATAGAGATCAGTAGGGAGATCCATCGTTCTGGGTTGGATTATGGTCGCCATTTTTTTATTCAAACGTGGGACATAACAAAATTCACAATTGTCAATAGTACACTGGAGCAACATGGATAATGAAGAGAAACAAAAAATAATTGTAACCGAAGAGGATAATGCCAATGAAGAAATACAAATTACGAGACGGGACGTTTGCGACGTCATCAACCCGCTGAAATTTTACAATGAACTGGAGGTCAAAAGCACGACTCCGATTCTCGAAAGAATCTGTCATCCACGGGATCTTGCCGAGAATAAGTTAAACATATATGGCGAAATTCAACAACCGTGGCCGCCCTACCTCTCTGCCTGTGCAACTATTAGTTTGCTTACGTTTTTATGTAAAAGTGCAAGTTTCCAGGAAAGAAGCCAGGTATGTTTTCCTTACAATATATTGGATACATTATTATGTGAGTGTAATGTAGTTTAAATGGAACGGATGTACGGGGTATGAAAGCATGGATTCAACAAATTCCAATTTATATAAGATACAATAATACATATGATAAAACATGTAAAACTATTTCTATATATAAATATAAGTTTATTAAGCCTTAACAAGTATGCCTCACTACATCCTAAAAAATACTATCAAAGTAAATTCAGTCTTAAGTTTACTTTTTTCAATTTCTATTTGAACAATCGCTATATCAGTGTTTGCCAAAGCTCTTGCTAATTCTACTTTATTATTTTCTTTAATCTAATTTCTAATTTAATTTTAATTCAATTTTTTAATGTAATTTCTTTTAACTTAATTCCATTTTGTCCCCGTGTTCATAGCACTGGTTGTTCTATAGAAGGGGCAAATTATGTGAGGCCTCCTGCTGTTCTGTAGCATTCTTCGAGGTCGTGCACGACATAGAACAGATACCAAAAAGAATGAAAGGCGCCTTTCTCTAAAATGTAACGAATTGTACTGCGTAGCTGTAGGTAACCGTCGATGGGTCACGTGCGTTCCTCATGCGTTCGAGTGCATGTCTTTTACGCCTTTATTATGGCGACCGTCATCCCTCAACCCTGCGACACGGCGACGCACGTGTGCCCTGGCTTTTGTCACACTTTCTCTCCTTGTCTTGGGTTTATTCCGAAGGAGGGATAAGTGTTTTTGACCGTCGCGTCGTCGTCAAGACGGACTCTTGCATTCATTCCATATAGAACTGTCTCGCGGTGAACACGCGAGCTTCAGAATATTTTTGAATAAAGAAGATTTGTGATAATTCAATAAGTGCAAAATCATTCACACATCACCACGCGAAACTACGGGAGTGAACACGAGAGTGTCCACCCTCGACATCGTACCGAGCAAACGTACGATACACCTGCTGAACAGGTATACTCACTAAAAACCCCTCCTCGTTCACCTGTTCATGTATGATTAGTATTATTCAGAGAATAAAACAGTAATGTTATTATTTTTAATTCGATAGAGCTTACCCTCAAATTTTAAGGTCCTAGGCGCACATGTCTTCGGTCTCCCTCGCTGACTTATATTGCATTGGCTGTAATTTACATAAAAAAAAAGTGGATTGATTTGTTTTTTCACATTTCTGTTATGTAAAAGAATTATCACTATATATTTAGATAAAACTTACTTTTGGAAATTAAGCCATGCCCTCAGTGCCCTCCATGCTTGGGCATGTTAAACACCTGCCGAGGCTTCCCCCACCACCGGCACCAACGATGGAGTTCTGCGCTGAATATGCTGACACCGGTGTACCGGTCCACAAAATTGTATAGGCCAAAATTGGTCCGACTCCGCCAACGAGCTGTTAACCATTGCTATCGAAAGTTTAATTGCCACTTGACTATTTTATTTATTACTTTTTCCTTAATATTAATATTTTTGTAGAAATATGTAACAGTAAAAACATTGAATTTATTATTTAGAAACACTCATTGTTATAATTCCGCACTTCTTAACGTGAAGGTATATAGGGATTGATTTAACAATCAGTATTTTGTATGTTGCCGCACGATTCGATTATCGTAAAATCTTTTTCAAACAATCTTTTCAAACAAAACTTTTTCTATAAAATCAATGGCTTCTATCATTTTTCTTATATTACCGGCAGGTTTTTTCTTTTTACTGGAAAATACAGTCCTGCAAAACTTTAAAATAAAATTGAAAAACATAATTTGTAATGTTGTATTTTACGTTCTACTTTCTAAAGAATGACTTACTATTTAAACAACTAGAAAAACAATTTGGATGGTCAACCTACATAGGTGACATATTTTTATCCACAATGTACAGAAAAAACACAAAAAGCAAACAAATTGCACTGGATCTGAATAATTTAATCTGGCTATTGTTCAATAGATGGTTTACGTTTTAATATAAATTATTTAAATAAACCTGGACTAAGTTTGAAAGCACATAACAGTGGTTTTTAATAGCGCTAGGATCCAAACGTTTATTTAAACAACTTTTTCAAAAATTCTGTACACGTAACTATAGTAAAGCTTCAATTTCTAAATCAGTATACAAAATGGTCTTGCAATAATGCCATACCACGTATATACCTCATGTTCTATACTTCTATATATCCGTGTTACATAAATATAATTTTTTCCCAAATAATATTTCCTTGGGGAATGCGTTTGAAATTCTAATACATGAATTATATACATAATATTATGTATACATGTACGATAATTGATTTTTTGTTATTAAAGATACCCTAGAACTGAAGAGTAATGTGTAACTAACAATGGCTACAGATTCAGAAAAATTATGCTTCCAAAATTGACCTGATAAACATAAAACCAATAAGATACACGAACACAAAGGTCTTCTTCATTACGTTAAAATAATAATAAATAACAGGTTGCTTATGATGTAGTTATGTTCAAATTAATTTTATCAGAGGAAAATGCTGGTGGCAAGTAAAGTCAAACAGAGGTGGCTCTTTAGAATCCTTTTTGTGTCCGTCGGCTAGCAGTTTTAGAACTACGAAATTTGTTTTTGATACTTTCAATAAATCATTAATCTGTAAAAGATAAGAAATCATTTGAAATAACAAGCAGAAAGCACTTGAATGAGCATTTTAAAATGTTGAAAGATTACAGTCACGAAAAAAAAACACTTACCTCAATAACGGTATTAGTATTCGTTGGATACATTGCTAAAGCACGTTCCAACATATTTCTAGCTTGATGGAAATGTCGACATCCATCTAAATATTGCATTTCACTAGTAACTTTTTCCTTTATAACCAAATGAGAGAAATCATTATTCAATATAAAATATTCTCCAATGCACTTTCTGTTATAAGCTTGTTGCGTACAATGGCACTTACATTTCTTTTATGCATCTGTGTGTTAGTCATATCCAGAAATTCTTGGTAATGAACAGGCGGTGGAGTAAGAAGTGATGAAAAAGGCAGTAACCTATGTTCATATCTTACTCTTTCAGAATCAAACTGTAGTTCTGGAAGAGGAATTTTTCCGTCTATGCGAAATCCAACCAATGCCTAAAGTTCCCAAATTATGTTAACACGCATGTTGGAAAAGCCATATTGAGAAAATAATAATAACAATATATTACTTTATAGTATCCGCCACATATATTTTGCATAGCTTGATACATAAGTATTTCCAAATTGTATGGCCTTGGAACTGACTTTTTCTTCTTGTTTTTCGAACTTTTTCTACCGCTTCTGCCCTTGTGCGAATCGTTATGCACATCTTGTTCCATTAAAAATGTGTCCGCTCTCGTGATGGCTGATACAAGCCAACCGTACAAAAACTCATAAAGATACCAGAATATGTAATGGTATTCGTGTACGGAATACAATTCTAGTTCAAAACCACTTAACAAGTACATGACCATTACACGTAACGTATGATACAGAATCCATGTACCAAAGCATGCCAAGTGAGGCCTAGGTACGTCAGATTTAAGAGATAACGAATGTAAGTAACCATCCACTCTTTCAGCCTGCAACGAGTATGAAATTCAACAATGATGGTAAGTGGTTAAGTATCTTAATGTTAGAAATGTTGCATCAAACAAAAAATATGTAAATAACATACCTCATCCTGTAATGTTGCAAAGTCTTCTAATAAGTGTGCCAGTTTATCACGTTGCCTTGCTCTATTGTGTCCACTAAGTTGCAAGAGGCTTCCGAAAAGGCTAACGCAATGAGACAGAAAACTATCGACATATTCTTTGGCCTGGTGGTTTTGAAGCAAGGTACTTTTTGGCATTAACACTGGAGGTGCAATGAAATTTCGCGCTGCGTCTCTCAAAACATCAACAAAATTGTGCACGCCAAAGACACGATTTGTTGTAGGTAAATACACGATTTGGAGCATCGATCGAGATAATATACAAGGGCTTTGCCGTGAAAATTCTAAAAAGAAATCCTAAAACATTTACTGAATTGACATTTGCGCAATGTAAAATTTGTAGTATTATAAAACACATTTTTTAATTTCCTACCAAGGCTGCATGAAACCCAGTATGACTGATGACTTTTGTGACTATCTTAAATCTGTTCAGTAATTCATCGAGATATTCTAGTGCTTCAACTCTTGACTTTATCTTGGTGTATCTTGGAAACGTTGGTGGCAATAATCTTTGATTTACCAGAGGATCAAATCCCATAATGTTAGGATGATTTGCTGCAATAATAATTTTAATACATTTACAAATAGTACATATAGTACATACACATAATACAAATACAGTATAGAAATTACACACATTTCTCACGTAATTATCTCTTAAAGTCATATTCATTACTTATTGTCATAACTTTTACATCTTTAAGTAGGAGTAGAACAAACTATATTAACATAAATATTCGGAAATTTAATAGACTACATTTCAGTGTAGTGCCTGGTTTGTTGCGTTTTGCAGGGAAAATTAGGAGTAACGCATTTGCACGCTAGGTGTTCTTTCGAAAACACCAAAGAATCAAAAGTTGTTTCAGTGTTCACCTTATGCACAGATTTTGTAAAAAAGAAAGGAAACTTAAGAATAATTTTACTTACAGACTTCTTGAGCTTTTTCTCCACGGCTCACAGTTTTTATCATTACTTGAATCATGTCAGAACAATTTGATAATAATCGTTGACAGTCATTCAAGTTTTGTTGAAGTTGTTCCTTTCTCCCCATCAATGATAAAATTTGATAAAACATTTTCGTAAATCTAATTCTTGCATAGAGTGCCAATCCATCATTGTACTGCAATAATATTTTAATCATTGCAAATATAGTGTAATCATAATGTTTATACATTAAATGAAAATAATTAAAAGGACATATATTTTAAGTGTAGTCTTACCTCTTTTTCAGATTCAACATCAGTAGGTTTTATTCTACTTTTACGGTGCAGCTCTTCCTCAACTTCTCTTAACATAGATATTATTTTTTGTTCAGTCACATCTTGCTGTAATCTATATCCATACGTGGCACTCTGAAAATCCTCTTCCTCGAAAACCAATGCTTTATTAATGCAATCTTTTATTACTTCAATGATTTTATACACAGCGTAACAAAATGTCTTGAGAGGTTTGTCAATTATTTGTCCAGGTTGATGAAGGTACAAATTGGTGAAAACAGTTTGTGCGAGGCTGTGACCTTCAAGCCAAGATACTATACACGAATAAGTGGAATCTACGATAGCTATGACTTCGGAAGCAGTAAAATTATCTAGTTTTATTGCCCCAGATCCTACTGCTTGAGTAAAAGTGCATGGCTTGTTATTCCCTCTGTTACACAACATGCCTGCATCCATTTTAGGGTCCATCATTTCAATAGCAGACATAGCTTCAAATAAACCAAAGGAATCATCATGTAAAAGTTCACCTAATTCCAAACCTGTAGAAATAATTTTAATACAAATAACTTCTCATACAGAACAAGCATGCTGTCTTCGTCTGAGTATATAAATTATAGTATATTATCACAATATGAACACAACAATAATACAAGGTGCGTATAAGTAACAATGCTGGTATTGACATGATAAAATGATGTGTATAATTGAATGAGAAATGTGTACCTGTAATAGCGTCAAAAAATTCTTGTGTAATATCCACCCAATTGTATATAATGTATGTAACTTGGTCAAACCTGTAAAATACAACAATAACGAAAAATTGTTGTGACTTCGGAAAATTATGTGTTAAATTAATTATCAATATACCCAACATTGCACCTACTACAATTCATAAGAGAATAATTAACAAATCTTTTTTAAATATAATAGATATGAAGATGGAGTTCTAACTTACTGCAATCCTTTTTCTTCATTCATATCAACTAAGCTACGATCCTCCACTGTGGTCGCCATTCTTGTTGTACTGCCAGTTCCAGCCAGTTCCGATAGTATCATAAGAACTGAAACGGAGTTAACCGCATTCAGATAGTACAATTATTTAAGTCGCATGTGGTCGCGTGGATGTATTATGAGATGAGTGTCGTAGAAACATGACACAGTAAATATGTGTGAGGAATTTTACACGTAGGGTAATTATTTACTAAAGTGATACTTTAAATATCATGTGAAATGGATCAATATATCACATAAAACACAAGAAACCCCATCATTTAAGTGTGTTTGATAATACCGCAGAATGTGACAAGCAAAATCTGACAACGAATTTCTATTGTAACGTCCAGCATCAGCGCCACCACCGGCGTACTGCCCGAATCCGAGAATTGGACATTCTCGAGCAGCCGGTACCGATAGATGGAGCAGTGCAACATCTCAGTGTGGGGATTTCGCTCTTCGAACCCTAGCGGTGGTTCCCGAACACTACGGTAGGGAGTGGGGGGAACAGGCTTTGGCGGGAGAGAAGGGGGCCATTGAGACACAGCGAGTGGTAGCGTGTGGTTGTAAGGCAATAAAGAAGACGTATTGTGAGATTGAAAAGTGGACAACGTGTAAAGTTATTGGAAGGAAAATCCCCCTTCTCGGCCTGGCGATTGCTTTCGTCTCGAGTAGTCATTGCTGGGGACAACGGTAACGCGTTGCCTACATTGGTGACCCCGACGTGATTCGCAGTACACGCGTGAGTCGCGTCATTCACGGTATTTACGGCTTCTGCCTTTGTCCATTGTGGCCACGAGGGACGGGACAGAGCGTGTCCGCCAGTATCCGCTCGAAGGAGCGTCATCGACGTCCGCATCGAGGGTGGCGTTCAACGTCTCCGGCGCCTGCACGTGTTGCTTGAAGCGAGCGGCATCGACCGCTGCATCATCAGCGGAAAGTCAACGTTGCATGCGTGAAGCCAACGTCTCCGGCGCCTGTAAGTGCTGCTCGAAGCGAGCGGCATCGACCGCTGCATTATCTTCGGCAAGCCAACGCCGCTTGCGTGAAGCCAACGTCTCCGGCGCCCTTTTCTTCGGGATTTCCGACGTGGGACGCAACGCCGGCAGACGTGTGCGAGCGTCCGTAGCGTAATTTTAAGGTATAGCGGCAAATTGTTCAGCCCGCCATTGCGGCCATTCCGTTCGCGCGCGTCCACGTGGGTGGTTTAGGTTAGGTAGTTCAGCATCATGGCCGCCGAACAGGCCCACTCGTCTAGCGATTTAGAGACCCGGTTAAAGGACGCGCAGGAGCTCATAGCGCAACTCGAAAGCGAGCGGACCCCGCCGGCGCCAATAGTTGACACTCCGCACCGCGTGGATAGTTACCGGGTCCCAAAAATCCCGATGTTCTTCCGCGCTGACCCGGTCTTATGGTTTATTCAGGTCGAAGCGTCACTACGTAACGCCCGAATTACGGTCGAGAGTACCAAGGCCGACGCGGTGCTCGCGGCTCTCGATGTGGAGGTCGTTGGGTGCGTTAGGGACATTCTCGTGATATCTCCGCCGCCGACGGACATATTTCAACGCATTAAGAGCCGCATCATATCGACGTTTGCGGGTTCGGCGGAGGGTAATTTAAGGAAATTACTGAGAGGTCAGGTCGGCACTGATGGGAAGCCGTCGCTCGTGTTGAGTCGGTTGCGGAATCTCAACAATGGGCAATGCGACGACGCGGTCATAAGATCAATATTTATGGACCAACTGCCGTCTCATCATCGCGCGATCCTCGCCGCGACGGGGGTGGATCAGTTGGACAAGTTAGCCGAAATCGCGGATAAGGTGGCGGACAATGCGGGCCCGGGTGACGCGCGTATATCCGCTGTCGCGGATCAGTCCCCTCAGCCCCCTTGGGAGGAGGAGGTCAGACGGCTGTCGGCTTGTGTCGCCGCGTTGTCTAAACAATTGGAGAGCCTGGGTAGCTCGCGTAGGTCGCGCCCCAAGCAGCGTTCGGGTAGTAGGTCCCGGGACAATTCAAAAGGGCGCAATAGAAGCGATCTGTGCTTCGCGCACACTAAATACCCGGACAACCCGTTATCTTGTCGAAAATGGTGCTCGCAGTACGAGTCCTGGAGTTCAAAAAACTAGGTGCTTCTTCCTGTAACGAGGCGCGCAGTGAAGGGGCCGGGTTGGAGAATCGCCTCCACATTCGCGATCGTGCGACCGGTCAGTCGTTCCTGGTCGACACCGGGGCAGATATTTCCCTCGTGCCGGCTGACCCGAAGTGCAGTGGGAACCCCTCGGGGCTTGAATTGTACGCGGCGAACAACACGAGGATCAAGACTTTCGGTGAATCCCTTCGTGTATTAGATTTGGGGCTAAGGCGCGCAATTCGGTGGAATTTTACCATAGCAGCGGTCCCGTACGCGATTATCGGCGCGGACTTGTTAAAACATTACGGACTACTAGTGGACTTGAAAGAGCGCAAGGTCATTGATTCGTTGACGAATTTATACACCCTCGCGGTTTCGAGACCGGTCCACGCCCAATCGATTAGCGCATTTGATCCGGGTTCCCCATGCGCTGGAGTCCTGGCGGAGTTTCCTCGAATTGTGGGTTCGTCTCCGGTGGCTCCTCCGGCGGGAGGCGATGTGCTGCACCACGTGATAACGACGGGCCCTCCGGTAGCGGAGCGTGCGCGGCGCTTAACGCCAGACAAGCTTAAGGCCGCTAAGGCCGAATTCAGATCGTTATTGGAGGCGGGCATTTGCCGTCCGTCCAGCAGTCCCTGGGCTTCTCCCATTCACCTCGTGCCCAAAAAAGATGGGTCCTGGCGTATTTGCGGGGATTACCGCAAACTAAACGCGGTCACGGTTCCGGATAAGTATCCGACGCCCCATCTTCATGATTGCTCGGTCAATCTGCACGGGAAGACGATCTTCTCTTCGCTCGACTTGCACAAGGCGTATAACCAAATTCCAATGGCCCCCGAGGATATTGAGAAAACCGCGGTTATCACGCCCTTTGGACTTTTCGAATACCGATTTATGACGTTCGGGTTACGGAACGCGGGCCAATCGTTTCAACGATACATTAATCGAGCTTTGGGCGACTTAGAGTTTGTGTTCGTTTACATCGACGACATATTAGTCGCGTCGTCGTCGCTTGACGAGCACATGTCTCATTTGCGGCAGGTTTTTGGCAGGCTGGAGGAATTCCACCTCCGGCTTAATATTAGCAAGTGCGTGCTCGGCGTGCCCGAGCTCGAGTTCCTGGGGTACCTTGTGAACGGGAGGGGAATTCGTCCGACTCCTAAGAAAATCGTCGCGATCAGCGAGTACCCCAAGCCGCGGAATGTCGTCGAACTGCGTCGCTTCCTCGGCATGATAAATTTCTACCGGCTCAGTCTTCCTCAATCGGCTGGTGCACAGGCGCCTCTTAACGCGTACCTTCAGGAGTCGCGTAAGAATGATAAGCGGGAGATCGTGTGGACCCGAGAGTCTGACAAGGCGTTCGAGCTGGTCAAGTCCCATCTCGCGAGCGCCGCGTTGTTGGTCCACCCCCGCCCCGGCGCGGACGTGCGTCTCGTCACAGACGCTTCCGATTTTGCGATGGGCGCTGTGCTCGAGCAGCGTAGCTCAGAAGCGGTGTGGGAGCCGCTCGCGTTTTTCTCGCGGAAATTCTCGCCCTGCCAAAGGGGGTACAGCGCGTACGATCGGGAGCTTACCGCCATTTACGAGGCAATAAAACACTTCCGCCACTGGGTCGAAGGCTGTGATTTTACGATAGTTACGGACCATAAGCCCTTAATTTACGCGTTCATGCAGAAAGCCGACAAGGCGTCCCCTAGACAAGCGCGCCAATTATCGTATATCGCGCAATTCTCTACCCGGTTAGAGCACGTTGCCGGTTCGGACAACGTCGTAGCGGACTCGTTGTCGCGTGTAGACTCCTTACGCTTACCGATGGAGATAAGCCTTGACGAGCTTGCGATTCAGCAAAGAGACGACCCACAGCTCCAGCTGATCCGCAATGCCCCGGATTTCCCGTTAAAGATGAAGTCCATACAATGGGGTCCCGACCACGCTACAATAGTGTGCGAAATCTCCGGCGAGGCCATTCGGCCATATATTCCGGCGAGCTTACGTGAGGCCGTATTTAAGATGTTTCACCGACCTGCCCATCCGAGTGCAAAGATTACGGACCGTCTGGTGCGACAACGCTACGTGTGGCCGGACATGCACCGCGATATCGCGCAGTGGTGCAAAAATTGTACGCATTGCCAACAATCTAAGGTCAGCCGCCATGTAAAATTAACACCGGAGCATTTTGTCGCGCCCGATGGGCGATTCGAACACGTCCACATTGACATCGTAGGGCCTTTGCCGTCACAGGACGGATATGCGTACTGCCTAACGATGATGGACAGGTTTTCCCGGTGGGTTGAGGCGGTACCATTGCGGGAGGTATCAGCGCAGACTGTGGCGAGGGCATTTTTCGATACGTGGATCTCGCGGTACGGGGCTCCTAAAATTCTGACATCGGATCAGGGCGCACAGTTCGAGTCCAGGCTGTTTTCGGCGTTGTTATCCCTCGTGGGGTGTGAACGGGTGCGCACGACGGCCTACCACCCTGCGTCGAATGGACTGATCGAGCGTTGGCACCGCGTTTTCAAGGCGGCGATTATGTGCCACGCGGATGAGAACTGGTCTCGAACTCTGTCAACAGTATTATTGGGTCTTAGATCCCACGTGCGTGCGGATACGGATGCGTCCCCGGCCGAATTCCTATTCGGGACGACGTTGCGCCTCCCGGGAGAATTCTTTTTACCGGACGACTTCACACCCAACCCTAATATTTTCATAGAGGAGTTCCGCGAGTACATGCGGCAGGTGCGACCGGTGCCAGTAGGGCATCATCGTAGGAACCGCGCATTTGTATTCAAGGACCTGCAGTCCTGTTCACACGTGTTTTTGCGAAAGGTGGTGAAGAAATCGCTGGAACGACCTTATACCGGTCCGCACAAAGTGATAGAACGCATCACCGATCGAGTGTACAAGCTTGATGTACATGGTACACCAAGAAACGTATCGGTCGAGCTTCTCAAGCCGGCGCACTTAGTACCTGATAGCCTGGCGGATCCGTCGTCGCCTTGTGATATTACGCCCAGTGCGTCTACAGCCAATGTTCCTGCGCCTAGAACGTACTCACGGGCGAAGAGAGTCACGTTCGCGTCTAGTACAAAGACTTAGATTAAGGTAATTTAAGGCGCGAGGAAGTATATTTATGTTAATGCGTTAGATATTAAAAATTTTTGTATGTACACCGCTACTCGCGGAAAAATTAGTTTAAGTCTGCGGCATCCCCCGGGAGTTAGAGTAAATTAAACTAAGTCCATGTAATACGTTATTTGGGGGGGAGTGCTGTGGGGATTTCGCTCTTCGAACCCTAGCGGTGGTTCCCGAACACTACGGTAGGGAGTGGGGGGAACAGGCTTTGGCGGGAGAGAAGGGGGCCATTGAGACACAGCGAGTGGTAGCGTGTGGTTGTAAGGCAATAAAGAAGACGTATTGTGAGATTGAAAAGTGGACAACGTGTAAAGTTATTGGAAGGAAAATCCCCCTTCTCGGCCTGGCGATTGCTTTCGTCTCGAGTAGTCATTGCTGGGGACAACGGTAACGCGTTGCCTACATCAGCTGCCGTCTGTCGTCACTATCCACCAATAGCAACGCTCCATAACCCAGAACAACCACCGCGACCTAACCTGACGTCACACGACGTTGGTGGAAGGGAGACGCAGCATAATTCCGTCCTTCTCACCAAGCCGAGCGCGATTCGATGAGAAACGGCGCGCGCAGCTCTCACGGACAGGGCACGCACACTTCTGTGCCGCCGGCCGCCGATGGTGCAAACGAGCCAAATCTGAGACCACTGTCGGTGTCCTTACTGTCCTTAACATATTCATAGCTACGAAATCTGGTCTGTGATTGCTCTCATTCACTCTCGGCATCTTTTCGCTTAGGGACTTTGTTAAAGATAACTTTGGATATCCGATTGCTGAAGTTGGCACGAAATGGATGTTGTTAATCGGTGCACTAGCCTTGTCTAAATTTTTTTAACAAAAATGGGTAATCAATTAGTGGGTATCGCTCCTAGTCAAATTTTTCCAGTGGAGCACTACTTAACGGACCACAGTGATCTACTATTTGACATCAAGTAAGTAAACACACTGTTGATACTCTTACAAGCTTCAATAATTAATGTAATTTTATTTATACGCTATGATAAATGCCGTACCTATATATATTATTTTGTGTGACATTAGTTGCTTTATCATATCGTTAACACAGTTTAGGAAGTACAAGATTTTTTAAAGTGGCCCGTGCTAGAAGTCAGGAAGGTCTAGTAGTTGTCAAAGTATTTGCAATCCATGATCCGACATTACCATTATTAGCATACAAAGACAAACTTGAAGAGCTTAGATCAAAACTAGCATCTGCAGTAAACTGTTTACCGTTTCAAAGAATGATTGTAAGTATTGTTTTACAATGCCAAATATTGTAAATGTACCAACAATAGTATTATTATGAATAACTACGTTTGAATTAGCTTACTGAAAAAGCTGGATCTATAATGAGAGAATATGTGAAGTATTCTCTTTATGATAGGATTAGTACAAGACCATTCCTGACAAGTATAGAAAAGAAATGGATTACTTTCCAAGTGTTATATGCCCTTCACCAGGCTCATAAGGTAAAATGTTTTTGGTTTAGTTATACCTAATTTTACACCAATTATAGAATATGATATGTGGCTGACATTATTTTCCCTGTTTGTAGTTTGGTGTATGCCATGGTGATATAAAATTAGAAAATATAATGATAACTAGTTGGAACTGGATTTTACTTACAGACTTTGCAAGTTTTAAACCCACATATTTACCAGAAGATAATCCAGCTGATTTTTCATATTTCTTTGATACTTCTCGAAGAAGGTAAACAAAAACAATTTAGTTTCTTGAAAATTTTCTAATAGATTTCATCCAAAGTTATCCAAAATTATGCAAAATTAATTTGTATTCATTTTTCATTCAAGCCTTATCTTTATCTGTATTTTTGACTGTTGGTTTTATTTACAATAAACACAGGAAATTTATCTGATATCAAAAACTTATCTGCGTATTGTTTAATCAACAGTTCTTACTCTATTTAAAAGTTTTAGCATGTAAACCTCGTGAAGCGTTTTGTAAATTGAGCACTGTCACGTTTATAGTGGACAAAATGCTTTCCCAAAGGCTTGAATGGTGAGTGATAACAGGAAATCCATTATCTTAATGTACAAATCCACCAGTCATAATGAAAGAATATAGGCAAATTAGTTTTGAATAATTTTGACTGATTTTCCATATTACACTCTGTTTGCTCAATTTCAGAACATGTTACATTGCACCTGAACGTTTTGTAAAAACACTTTCTTCCGAACTGACTAATAACATGTTACTACCAGAACAAGAATTAAAAACTGGTGACTTGCATCCTATGATGGATATTTTCTCTGCTGGGTGTGCCTTGGCAGAATTGTATAATGAAGGTCATCCACCATTTGATTTTTCTCAACTTCTAGGTACATATACATATAATATACACGAGGTATTACAGAAAGTTGCTTTTTGTGAAATGACGTTCTATTGCAAAATTGAGTGATAATTTTAATTATTATTGCTCTAAATATATTATTGACCTATTTTTGTTTAAAAGAAGAATATTACCGGGTTCCAATTTATTCTATAAAAATAGAATCTTTTTTATTTATAGC
Source organism: Priocnemis perturbator (assembly GCA_963942575.1). Classification (NCBI taxonomy): domain Eukaryota; kingdom Metazoa; phylum Arthropoda; class Insecta; order Hymenoptera; family Pompilidae; genus Priocnemis; species Priocnemis perturbator. Next base: position 1,305,532 of record OZ012649.1, on the reverse strand, counting down.
CAAATTTTTTTAATGCCTCAATATTTTATGCGCTGTACATGGATTACAATATATACAGTGGGTATTGATATGTTGTAGAGAAACGTATAGATTAGATGAATGTAAAAGAACATGGTACATATTATTTTTATATAAAATTCAAATATCTTTATAATGATGGAGCTATTAAAATACATGTTATATTACACGGGATTAGTGCGCTTGTAACATGCATACTTTGTTTCACAACACGACTTATTAATAAGTATAACTTATCATATGCTACAATTTAAATTTATGGTAAAGGTTATAGCTTTCCGGAAAGTAAGAATATTCCATGTACGGCGCTACTGGTGTGGCTTCGTTATTCAGATGTTACTTGTAATCTGTCATTTCTGTGTTATTAAGCTTACAGAAATAGCGAATATTCTGTAACAAAGCATTTAGATAGCATAGAAGATCCTGGAATACGAGAAATCCTTGGTTCTATGCTGGATCGAAACCCAGCAAACAGGAAGAGTGCAGAAATTTACTTGGCACAAGCACGTGGCATCATCTTCCCTGAATACTTTTATTCATTTCTGCAGTCTTACATGCTAATTTTCTCTGCTGCGCCAATTCTTTCACCAGATGAAAAAATAAATAGACTTAAGAAAGATATTGGCAACATTATAAGCATTCTGAAAACTGAGGGTAGTGAAAAACAGAGTTCAGACTCAAAGTGCACAAGATTGAATTATGAACGGTATCAACATAACTTACAAGTGACTAAAGATGATTTTAGACCTTGTAAAACAGAATTAACAACAAAGCTTGATAATGATCAAAGTATTGATAAAGCTAACATAAGCCAAAGTGGTGCTGAATTAGAGAATGAAGCTGAAATTAATTTGTCTGAAACTCATGGAGACAGATGTGACAAAAGCCAACAAAGGAAATTGGTAGAAGGATATTATGAAATTCTTGAAGGACTAGTCATTATAACACAGCTTGTGACCTCGTGCATCAGGGGATTACACCATTCACAGTCCAAACTCCAGAGTTTAGAAATACTGCTTGAATTAGCTGAAAATACATCAGATGAAACGATACTTGATAGAATTTTGCCATACATCGTGAGTATTTTGACATATCAATTAATAGTCTATAGAGCACGTCACGTTGATTCTAGTATAATTATTGATTAAGCAATGATGTCTCGTAGTATGTAGATGTTGCTCCTGCTAATGAGCGTTTTGAATTCATACATTAACAGAAAGAGTACCGCATTTATGTTTCTGTATAAGGTGAGTTCCGTGACTGGTACGGGTCATAGTTCCCTTGTCGACAACAATAGATCAAAATAGTAGAAGAAACAGTTGTGTGAATAAAAGAAAAATATTTCCTGTGTTTAAAAAAAGAAGATATCATTATTTTCTATTGTGTTCCATGGTATCTTCAGATATTGCAGTTCTGCTCTAGTACATATTATATTAGTACATGCATTGTATATACGTGATGAAAGGATAAGTTAGCAAAAGTTTAATGGACTCTGCTCGAACTGATTGCAAGAATGTTTTATACTGGGTATCGAATATTAGTGATTTGGTGAAATATTATGACATAATTAGTGGATACCGAAAAACGCTTCAAGAAAAGATGATTGAATTTCGAGGGAAAATCACGTGCTATGAAAGTGTGCTTTCTGCAGGAGGAGGAGTTTTGATGATTTCTGGGTCCCTGACAATTTTTTACATAGAGATATGTACTTTTTTGTAGAGAATGTAGAGTATTGTGAGTGAAGAATAAGAGTCACATGGTACTCACGGATGTTATGAAAGGTTTATTTGTAAAATGCTCCCTGTGCTTGTGGAATGCATTAACTCGTGACCAAGATCGGTTGTTCGCTTCAACACAATCAACCTACCATCGAGTTAACCTTTGTACTGAGTCTGAAGTACATGGTTTCAAATATTTGGTTGTTGCTTTCGGTCGGTATTGTATTCTTTCTCCAAACAATACTCTACAGGAAATTGTTTGTGGCCTCGAAATTTACAGAATACCATCAACCTGGGAAATGACTTGATCACTGAATTATACCGATCCACCGTAATCCCGTCTTCCACTCAAAATCAATCAACTATAATCTGGAAAAGCTGTTTGCACTGTTAATTGTTTCACTAACATTTTCGCGAACCAATTGGAATGGCATATAAAGACTATTTTATGTAAACAACTTAACATAGCAACGGTGGCACAAAGTTTATATTGGTTTATATGTACCGATGACAGTTTCATTTAGTTCATGATCCAGCGCCCCGCGTGAGAGTTTCAGCGATACACACGTTGACAAAGTGCTTATATCTCGTAAAATCCATTCCACCGTCTGATGTGAACATTTTCCCTGAGTATATTTTACCGGGATTGGGACATATCACGCAAGACGATGCCGTTATTGTCAGAGCTGCCTATGCAGAGAACATTGCTCATTTGGCGCATATAGCGTTGCGTTACTTGGAAAATGCCCACCTATCGAATTTAGGAAGTAAGGAAGGACCAAAACCAAGTTACGACACAGAACTTCAAACACTGCACGAAATGGTAATAATTAGTGTTTTATTATTCTATATATCCAGTACGACTGCTGTGGTTACATGAAATGTTTGACCAGGTACAACAATCAGTGTCCATGTTACTGACAGATCCTCAGAATTTGGTAAAGCAAACTTTAATGGAAAATGGTATAAATAAGCTGTGCGTCTTCTTTGGGAAACAAAAGGCTAATGATATTTTGCTCAGCCATGTTATTACCTTTCTGAATGATAAAGAAGACAAAGAATTGAGGGGCTCATTCTTTGAATGCATTGTTGGTGTAGCTGCTTATGTCGGATGGCACAGCAGTCCTATACTTATGCCACTTCTTCAACAGGGTCTGGCTGATCCTGAGGAATTTGTCACAACAAAGGCTATTAATGCCATGGCTACCCTCTCGGAATTAGGCTTGTTGCACAAATCATCTTTGTATCAACTTCTTTCGGAAACAATGATTTTTTTGGTATGTCTGCTTTGTCATATATTTATTTAGTAGAAATGTATACACAATGTCTTAATTTTTCAATAATTTCTTTTTGTTACGCGGCGTAGGTGCACCCAAACCTGTGGATTCGGCATGCGACAGTAGGATTCATATCTGCCGCTGCAAGAGTACTGAACGTAGTTGACGTGCAGTGCAAAGTTCAGACAATGCTTGACCCGTACCTAAAGCACCCGTTAATTCAAATAGAGAAAGAGGTCCTACTATTGGAAGCTTTAGTACCACCTATACCTCGGATTATATACGATTCTGTAGTGAGGTATGCAGATATTGAAGAATTATTCCAAGTTCTGCAACAACGACAAGTGGCTAGAGCAAAAGCAATAACCGGAATCATGCCGCAGTACAGTGACATGAGTATGGCGTTACGAAATGTAAATATGCGTTTGTGAATGCATTCCCGTCAATTCTAATTATAAGAAAATGAATGGGTTTATTAGCTTTTCAGACGTTTAAGCTCAGAATGTATGACAGATACAATTGAAGATCAACTTCTTACTATGAAACCGCATATCGTTAAGATTAATAAATATCGTAATTCTGTTGATGCAAAACACAGTACAGTAAGATCTATTAACGGAAAGTTGGATTTGTCTTCGACGAAAGACAAAATAAGACATCATATTGTGATTTTATACCCGGATGTAAAGGGCGACATGAATTTGCCTCCTTTCAAACGATTAGATCGAAGAATTTCTGACAATGTTGGTACATATGCTGGAATGAATCAAGAATGGCGGACAATGTTTGCAGCACAAGATAATATTCAAGTAAATCAATTAGTTAAATTTGCCAGAAATGTTTCGTACCATACACTTTGCCGATGGTCTACATTCTCGTTTCAACATTGCAGCATACTATTGTGAAAATGTCCGACGTAACGGGAAGTAGTGGAAGTCCTAGCCAGAGTCTACATGGAGGTGACATTCATCTTTCACCACAGCATAATTTGCCCGACCTAAACAATATAAATGATCACTCAATTCATGAACGTTCCTACATTCAATGTATGCTTGTTTCTTGAAATCACTCTCCTCTCTTCGATGCAATGCAATATAATATGACGTATCACAAAACATTGTAATCTAAGGTATTAGAAACTGCAGCGTTAATGTGTCCCTGAATTTTCAGACAGATGTGCCCCGTGCCGGCTGGAAGTGAGACAACTTACGTACAAAAAGCAAGAGCAGCATGCAGCAGCCTTGAGAGCGCAACACTGGGCTGATAATATTGCGTGGCAAACTGGTAGGCAGATCAGTGACAATGATTAATGGGTGTATTCACTCTCGCATTAATACGTAAGACATTTTACAAACGATTAGCATTCACGTCACCTTTTGAGTTCAACTATAATGATAGGAATTTGATGAAGGATCGAATCGTGCAGCGGCAATTAAAATCTTTCGATGGGAACGTAACCACAAATTGTAATGCTGGTATCGCGGAGTTTCCATGTTAATTTGAAGTTAATAAACATAATTATGAATTAATTAGCTTACGAGTTACCGCACGAACCACTGCGGATGACTGCGAAGCCGAAAATTGTTAAATAATACGCAGATCATTTGCAATCAATAGGTTCAAGGTTACTGCCAAGTGGTTGGAGGCCACGCGGAGTTCCAGTAGCACATCTGCACGAGCACAGAGCTGCTGTCAACAGGCTCGTTCCTATTCCAGATAGTAGCCTTTTCGCTAGTAACTCTGCTGACGGTTCCATAAAAATATGGGATGCTAGTAAAATGGAGGGGCGGAATATTGCCAACCGCTCCAGGTATGGTGTTCTTTCTTTCAGATTCTGTATCTGAGTAATCTGATGAGCATGCGGTTTATGTGTCTACTTGTTTGTAGACAAACATACGTGCATAGGAATGGACCTCTCGTTGGTTTAGCTGTCTGTGATCAAGGACAATCTTTGGCAAGTTCTTCTAGTCAGTCGGGATCCGTCTTTGTATTAAGAATTGAGCCAAATTCCAGTAAAATGAACGTTCTTTGCAGCCGACAATTGGACGTTCAGGTAATTTTATTGTAATGGGTAAATCAAGAATATTCAAAATACGTTTGATGTTCGTGCTGATAATATTTTATGTGCTTATAATACAGGTGGAATTGGGAGAAAACAGTTATTTTATGACAATAAATCTGTCCGGTTTCTTTTTAAATAGTACCAGAGTAGGAAAGAATGTTTTGCACAAAAGCTTTTCTTTACACATTGCATATGAGATAAGAAGACAATATGGAATAATCCATATTTGTTGGTCTTGAATTTATTCAATAGGTATAATTTTGTATATTTTTCAGTTATGCCAATCAAATATAAATTATCGTGCAATTTCTTCTCTGTAACACTCATACGTGTATAAGTTTAAATTTCTGCACTACAGTCAAATATAGTAATTATGATTTTCTATTATACCTATTTTTTTTTTTCTTTTTTTTTTTTCTAGGAGGAAGGCTGCGCTGTCGATTTGCAATATTTAGACTCCGGTTCTCAATCAGTCCTTGTATATGCTTCCTTGTATGGATCATTGGTTGGCTGGGACTTACGCTGTCCAGGAACAACATGGCGATTAGAGAATGATTTGAAGCACGGTGTAATTACATCATTTTGTGTAAATAATTATCAACAATGGTTAACACTTGGCACAAGTTCTGGCGTGCATATATGTTGGGACTTACGATTCCAATTGGCAATAAGTAGTATTAAACATCCAGCAGGTACGTCGACAAGAAATTATCTGTATCACAATTATTTTAGCAAAAGCACACACATTTTGTAGCAGAAAACACTTTCTCTGTGCGTTTTACATAATGTATCGTATTTAACAGAACAAAATTCTGTGCTTTTCTGCATGTAAAAAGCATTTGCTGTATATTGTAGATACAAAAAAAAAACTTAAAAAAAGTCCCACCGACTTTAAAACTGCACTAAAATGTACGAAATAATTTTCAATTTTTGAGTTCGGCGCCTAGATAGAAACAAAAGAACCCATCAATTGGCGAAAGAAATGTTTATAATTTGTTTCGTGTATCGAATGACCACAATCCAAAATTCAGTATGTGCTTACAGGCTAATTGAATTTCAAGGCACCCCTCTCCCTCCTCTTGCCCCCTTACACTAGAGACACTATAAGAGACTGGACACGAGCCAATGTCCGCCATGTATTGGCTTAATCCTATGAGAGAGAAAGATATATCTACTTTCTACTATTTCACTCTATCTCACTCTTACCCAAGTTTATATAGTTTTTTCATGTTCATATGTGTATGTATTGGGTTATTGCGTTTTTTGTTTATGTATGTTATTATATAAATTTGTGACGTTCGTATGTGTAAAATTAGCGGGAAAAGCCAATAAATGGCGGACCAAACAAAAGTGGCTGTCTCGTGTCCAGTCTCTTATTATAGTGTCTCTACCTTACACCCATCCCCCTCTTCCCGCCTCCGGCAGCCCCCTTGCACTACCGCCCCTAAAAAATTGATTTAAGTATTCTTTTGTTTCTATCTCGGCGCCGACCTTAAAAATTGAAAATTATTTCGTATTATGTAGTGCAGTTTTGAAGTCAGTGCTACATTTTTTTTAAGTTTTAGTTACATTTATCAGTAACCTGACCAACCTCGGGCTAGTAATTTTCTAGTAAAGAAGTGGATTAAATGATGGGTATTATTTATTAGAATTTTTAAATTGACATGGGACCACCGCGGTAGTGTCCTCTTTCAAACGTATCCGAAATAATAAAAATCGGTCAACCCAGTGGAAAGTTACGCGTAAACATGTAGAAACTACTCTCGAAATTTTGTGGAAAAGCTGTTTAAAAAACGGTGGTAAGGCTTTGTTTTAGCGGGCACGAATTTTTCGTTTTTTTTTTTCTTTCTTTGGATAGAGCATCGAAAGGTGAGAAGATATTCCCTCTGACGTTTTTGCCGGAAATCATTCCTTCAAAAGTTATGAGCGTTTTTCGCGAAGTAGCGTTTGTCGCCGTATTTTCCAGCAGGTACATTATTTTTCGGCGTTCTTTGTTTCCCTGGATAGAGCATCGAAAGTTCTATAAGTTTCCCCTATGACTTTTTTTTGGGAAATCACGCCTTCGAAAGTTATGAATGAATTTGCGATAAATTACGTCAGCAGCACTGATTATTGTGTTTTCCAGCGCCTCGCGATGTTAGAGATGAAGGTGTTAGTCGATTTGTTGTTTGTTTTGATTCTGGCAACCTCTGAGCGTTCTGTGTCATTGGTCAGGCTCTCGTTTTGACTCCCCCGAACTGAACATTTGATTTTTGCTTATTGCAGAAACAATCCCAACATCAAAAGTACAGGCGTCAAAGTACTCTGCGTCATATGCGCTTCAATTCAAGCGCAACGCTTGGCGCGCCTTCGGCGCGCATAAACATACACCAAACCCCTCATTGCAGAAACGATTCTAACATTAAAAGTTCAGGTGTCAAAGTACTCTGCGTCATATGCGCTTGAATTCAAGCGCAACGCTTGGCGCGCCTTCGGCGCGCATGAACATATACCAATCCCCTCATTGCAGAAACGATTCTAACATTAAAAGTACAGGCGTCAAAGTACTCTGCGTCATATACGCTTGAATTCAAGCGCAAGAATCCAAACAAACAACAAATCGACTAACACCTTCATCTCTAACATCGCGAGGCGCTGGAAAACACAATAACCAGTGCTGCTGACGTAATTTTTCGCAAATACATTCATAACTTTCGCAGGCGTGATTTCCCAAAAAAAAGTCACAGGGAAAACTTATAGAACTTTCGGTGCTCTATCCAGGGAAACAAAGAACGCCGAAAAATAATGTACCTGCTGGAAAATACGGCGACAAACGCTACTTCGCAAAAAACGCTCATAACTTTTGAAGGAATGATTTCCGGCAAAAACGTCAGAGGAAATACTTTCTTACCTTTCGATGCTCTATCCAAAAAAAAATAAAAAAATCCCAAAAATTCGTGCCCGCTAAGACAAAGATGAGCCAAATCGGTTTTCGCTGTCAACATTTTTCGAAATTTAAGTAGGACCAATGGGAGAATAGGCCCTTTCATACGGATCAAGAACCATCAAGATCCGACAACCCGTTCGAGAGTTATGGGTGAACATACTTCGTCGAATAGATAACCTCCTCCTTTTTTCAAATCGGTTAAAAAAGATTGGAAAGTGTACAAAGTTTCATTAAAGTTTGCACCGTATAGCATTGCTTAACTATTCACACACTCGAGTTAGACGTTACGCAAGTCTTCAAATTGCTCTACTCTTCTGCTGTTTTCGGTTACCGTTGACCTTTTTTTCTAGGTGCAAGGGTAAGGAAAGTTATTTCCCACCCTACAGAGCATTCATGGATCATTTCTGCTGTACAAGGCAACAATGAAATTTCTATGTGGAATTTGGAGACTGATTTCCGGCAAATGGTTCTATGGGCATCAAGTGCACCACCGCTTAGTCACACTCAGGGAGGTCACAGTGTGTGCGCAATGTACTCTGGATCCATCGATCGTTCCGGTTTTCTATTAGCTGGCGGAACCGATATGAGATTACGTTTCTGGGACCTAAACACGCCAAATGAATCTTACGTTGCGTTGCCTGCGGCAAACGATGTTATTCCTCCGAATTCGTTGGCATACGAGTTAGTAGTAGTTATATTGCTATAAATGCAGTTATTTTTAATGAATACAAACAAACAATGTTTTTTGCGCGTATTACAATATTAGATCGTACTTGCCGTGCAAGATAAAAAGATACCCGAAATATCAGCTCAGTGTACAGTGCTTTGAATCATACGCAAATGTACCAAAGTCCTTATGATTTTTCTATTGATCATTTTAAATTTCCAAAGTTGAGTGACGAATCACTTTTTATAGAACAACATTATCTTGTACTCTTTCATGTTGTAATACGTGCGCGCAATTGGAAGCGATACTTTGTTGTGTTTTATTTTGCATTAAACAATACATATTAATAATCAAATGAATTGCAGGCAACGTTTGATCGATGGAACGAACGTCGTTCAGGAAGTTTTGGCAGGCGGTGGTCCAACACCTGGCGGTGCGAGCGGCATTCGTGGGCGAAATACTGAAGAAGGTGGTCAGGGACCAGAAACGCCACCATCTGGTCATCACGACACCGTGTCGGCTGTAGCCATGTCGAACACCTGCATTCTCACTGGTAGTACGGACGGTTTGATACAAGTTTGGAAATAATCGTTTTTCTTCGTTCCTTATTGTTTCCAACGCCCGAAATGCTTACTCCCTATTACAATAAGTTCAGGCAACTCTTGTTATTAAACACTCTTTCCGACTTGACGACGAATTTCAGAATTCGACAGACAGTCTGTACGTAAGATGACAAATGATTTATAGCATTCGTAAGATGACAGGTAGTCGTAAATAAACTTAATATAGAAATTATGCTTTAAAATATTTTCTTTTCGCTTGTAATAAGTATTATATATATATTTCCCAAATAGCAGTAATATTTGCGGTATTAAGTAAATCATTTTTAAGACATAAATTATTTATTTTTATACATAAAATAAATCAGATATACATCGATATTGTGATATATTTGGATAATGGACACTGAAGCCGATTTTATCGGTTTAATATAGTTGTAACATTAGTAATATACTCGTTTAAAATCGTGTATGCTCGTTTGCATGCGGTTATAAGTGAATATTGAAAATATTGATAACAGATAAAAATACAATATATGTATATTCTGTCCTGTATTCACCGAATAAAATCACATTTTCAGCATTACATAATTTATTATTTTGTACTACGTAAGCACAAATCTATATTTCTAATACATTATTTCAAGGTTCTTTTTATACAAAGCACAAGATGTTATAAAGAACTTTAGGATGATTTCGAGATAATGAAAGGAGTAGAAATTTTTGAGACCTCGGTTGAAATAATGAAAGTTAAAGCTTTTAAAAAATTGAAGTACTCAAACGTTAGGACTAAAATATGAAATAGAAATAATGTTGCATATGTTATCACCAGGGGCAAACCGGCGCGGCAGGATAGGGTACACGTCCCGGAAAAACATAGGGATCAGCATTTATTGTTCGACAGATTACCTTCCATCGCTCTTTACCTCCTTTTTCATGATTATATCGATGACGATAACGTTGATTTCTCAAGTGACTCGTTCTTTTATCATATAGCGGCAAACGTCCGAACGTAAGATCCACCCATGGTGCACAGACAGCAAAAGCAATTAACATCAAGAATACAAAAAGGTAGACGTTACTTTTCCACATCGCTTTTTTCCAAGATTCTCTTTTAGTTTGCAGTAGGGTTTACCAGAATTGGTATACGCAGGAGGCTAAAGTCTGAAAAATAAATAATCAAGAACATGGTGCATAATGCATGTATAAATAGTATATCATGCGCTATATCCAATTTTCTAAACATATATTCGTACTATTTTATTACAAACATTAATAATTCAAACAATGATTTAATTCACTAAAACGGTAAACTTTAAGCAATGTGATAATATGTTAATTCAAATAATATATGTATATATTGTTAGAGAATGTATATATATATTATTATGTGTACATATATATAATATTATTTGAGTAATCTGTTCCTGCACTAGATTTCTTTTATATGTAACATATATATATGTAGTGTATTTTATTAACTGAATATGCGTGTGTTACTGTATTCATATGATTGGAAAAATAAATATATCAATACAGTAAGTAACACACGCATATTCAGTTAATAAAATACACTTTATTAACTCACATTAACACACGCGGCGCATAATGATTTATTACACACATTTGATGTGCGTACGCTAATCTTATATATTGCTTCCCAAAGTTTAGGCAAAAAATCTTCGTAATGTTGCGTTAATTCCGACTATTCTAAACGTGATATTTCACAAATAATGAGTAATGTTAATATCTCTCATATTCAGTTACGGTCCAATTGAAACTAAATGATAGAAACATACTTGCGAATAGGCCACGACGTAGAAGAATTGACGGACGTCGTGAACAAGATACTCTTGTCGGCAATAGTATTTTCAACTACTGGATGGTGTGGTAACTAACAAGTGCACCGTTAGTGAAAAGATGCTGGATGTTTACTACCGCTTTATATACGGCGCGATCAAGTTGCCCTACCACTATAGAAAAATTATATGTGCATGTCAGACCCCCGTTGTTTTATACGTCAAATCTACGTATACCGAAATATCTACATTCCTCAGTATGTACCATCCATCTTTGGTTACTCACACCACATTCTTGTTTTCAATAAAACCGTTATAATATGATATAAAATAATTGCATTCAGCATATGTAATATTATTTTGACGTTTAATTCAATTAGACAAGCAAATCAGTCTTCTATAGAATGAAAATGCGCGCTAAATTACACGTCCCGGTGCATATGAAATTGGTTTAAGTAAAAAATTAAAAAATATCTAATTGTTCACTCGCAACACAAAGTGAGTGAAAATTAATTTTATCGGACTAGCGACTTACACTTAGACCACTTTCATAATTAATTATCGGCACGTACTCCGATGCCGATCGCAATGATTACAGTCGTTCGAAACTGTCATTAACTTTCCTTACGCATGAATAAATGTTTGTTTGCAAAGCTGTATAATAAACAATTTGGTAAATTTGAAAAAAAAATTTATACATTCTTCGTTATCTCGCTTCCAACGTTTACATTCACAGTAAATTCCCTTCTGTGACTAACCGTACGAGTTGTAAGATGTACATGTATTATGTATGCTGTGAACTTGGGGAAGTCCTCTCCAGATCCATTGTCTACCATACTTATGTATGCTTGCCGTGCCATTCGGAGTTACAAATGTAGTCAGCTCAGTATCTGGATACCGTAAACATCATTTGTTGGCAAGTCATCAGCAATCATAAATTTGATAATACTTCGATCTCGGTATTAAGTGATTGTGAGGATTATGAGGAAATATATTACATTACGCACATGTGCGGGAACGTGATAGTTCGAAAATTGAAAACAGTTATACTGATACGAACTACATTTATTTATATAATTTTGGTTTCTTAATGTCTTAAAAGGTCAATTATTACGTGCGCGTCTCACTTGCTACGTGCGCGGCGGAATATATGTGTTTCCGCAGACAATAATTTTCGCTCACAGCGAAATTGTGTGCACAGAAAGCTAAAACAATAAGGGTGTGCCGCTAATTATGAAAGTGGTCTAAGTAACTTATTGGTACAAACTCTGCTTTTCGTTTATTTCGCGTGACCTCAATTAGATTACGGAATAATTGAAGAATTTCATTTTTTTCAGATTTTTGGTTTGTTGTTAGGCCACTTTCATAGTGACCAACGCGAATAGTAACACAGTAAGAATATAAATATAAGGTGAATTAGTTTAAGACACTGCCACTCTTCTGTCATTTCTTGTTACTTTGATAGCTTGTTTCCAGGTCATCTATTAATAGCCATTAGACAGAGAAAGTAATTCTGGTATTTATATAGTAAAGAACTGGACTGAATCTTACGAGCACTTTGTTCCTGACAAGATAATCTCTCGTAACGTTAATAAAGTTTACTTTTGTTTCGTTCTGTCAATGTTTAATTTAATGATGAGTCAAACATTGCACCTTCGTTTGTATCACTATTAATATGCGTCTCGTATCTCGTATCCCGCCCGTTATGGTTTCATTGATTGATTTGTAAATTTTTCTCATAAACTAGAACAATACTGCGTCATATTTGTATATCACTAGTATGAACAGTAGAGTATTGTAAGTCACTTCCTAAAACTACATTCGCAATTATATTGAATATAATATTAATATAAATTGTATAAATAGGGTGTTTATTATGTAATACCGCATTTTATTGATCGCATCAGAGAGTCCCTTTCTTTGTTCGGTTTGTTTAATGTCTATTTATTATGATCCGACTTTTCTGCGTATATTTATAGAACTTCACTAATTGCACGAACCAGATCAAGTAACGATTATAAATACGTAGAAGAGTCAATGCCATCGGCGGATGCTTGAACATTGTACTCAAAGATGTAATAATGGTATAAATTGCCATACCAATAATGTATGTGTACAAAATTTATCTGTTGATAAGTCAGTGGGTCAGCCCCGCGATCGTAGGTCTCGGATTTGTCTGTCATGTCGCAATAACGGAATACACCACGAAACAAGTGACGAACTACAGTTTTTTAGATTTTTTATTTATTGTTACATCACTTTCATGGTCATCGGCACGTAGAATCATCATCATACGTTACGATGCAAAAGAGAATACGGTATAACTGAAAACGGCGTAAAAATAACTGTTTGTAAATAATTATGCATTACATACCTTTACTTAAAAATCGTAATTCTTATGTAAAATGAGAAGATATCTTGAAGATATCATGATTACGTATATAATACAAAAAAATGATGGTTAATACTGCGACCTATAATCTACTACAGTGTGGTCCAAGAACCGCACCTAGGTGCGATTTCGAGTCCCCACCCAACTACCCGTTGTTATGGTGACGGACGACGCTGAGTGCGTCACATGATCGCTTGCGCTGCGCCGGAAAGGTATATGGGAGGAGGGGAAGGGGGTCGGTGTTGCGTCCAGCTAGTGGAGGTGGATGCAGTGATCCCAGAAGTGGCATCCTGCCGCACACAGAGACGTAGTATGCGTGCATGTCCGTGAGAGCTACGAGCTAATCGAGTGGCGCGTAGCTCTCACGGACACGACGCATACTACTTCTCTCTCTTCCCCCACCCAGTGATCTCAGAAGTGGCATCCTGCCGCATGCGCCACTCGATTGGCTCGTAGCTCTCACGGACATGCACGCATACTACGTCTCTGTGTGCGGCAGGATGCCACTTCTGAGATCACTGCCCCCACCACGCGTGCCGCATGCGGCAGGATACCACTTCTGAGATCACAGGGTGGAAGCAGCCGCGTGAGGGGCCCCAAACGTGGACCACACTGATCTACTATATTGCAGATCTTGGCGATACTGATTTCAATATCCGCAATGCTCAGGTAGAGACGAGATATAGCACAGACTTATCTTATGAGATTTCGTCTCACACCAAATGAAATACTGACTTTGTCCAAATATACGTGACTCAACGTCTGAGAAAGAAAAACTTGCAGCTACAATTGCATTTGTTTCCGTCACCGCATAAATGTAAATACAATAATGTTCTGTAGTAAAATAAAATTCTTGCATGTGAACCGAGCAGTTTCACGATTGAGGGCCGGTTTCACCAACGACGAATAAGTGGTTATTCGTAGAATAAAGTTATTTTTTCAGTTAAAATCGATGTTTTTCGTTTCACCAACTTCAGTTAGCGCTTATTCGACAAAGGCCGTGTTCGGAAATTGGCTGACAGTACTGCCAGTACTGACGCTGGTTTTACTGAAAAATAGTCGTTCTTTGTTACTGACAGTGCTGCCGAAACTGCACTCCTCTGCACTACTTTTCTGCTGACAGTCTCGACAGCCGGAAGTCCGCAATTCCCTAGGACCGATGTCTGACAAAATGGTAGTACGCAGTGCCGTAACTTGGCAGGTGCAACAGGTGCACTCGCACAGGGCCCACTTGGAAGGGGGGCCCAAAATGCTGTTTACAGGAAATAATATTTACAAATTTTTAACTTTGCCACCTTTCAACTGCGCGGTTTGACAATTAAATTTTGCCTTACTCAGACTCTAGATCAGAATCTAAATAATAGTTAGTTTTACGTCACTCTTCGTCTATTTTTAACCCTTCCTGTGTCTATTGCTTCGTGCGAGAGAAGTTTTAGCAAATTATAATTAATAAAAAATGATTGAAGATCAACTATGGGACAAGAACGGTTATCCAATCTATCTATTATTTCTATAGAATTTGACATTGTTAAAAACATAAATTATGATGATGTGATTAATGAATTTGCCGAAATGAAAACCAGAAAAGTGTTAATAAAATAAATCTTATTAAATCTATTGTAATGTATTTGTTTTATTATTTTCCTAAATGTAATTAATTAAGGGGTCTAAATGCAAATTCTTGCACAGGGCACAGGAATGGCTAGTTACGGCACTGGTAGTACGTTACAGTCTCGTCAGCCCAGTGCCAGCAGACGTGGCATCAAAACTCCATCGGAGTTCCCGGGGTGGGGGAAACCTCGGCAAGTGTGCGTGCGTGTCCGTGAGAGCTGCGCGCGCCGTTTCTCACCGAATCGCGCTCGGCTTTTAGAGAAGGACGGAACTATGCTGCGTCCCCTTTCAACCAGCAACGCGCGTTGCGTCTGCGTTCCGCACACAGGCCGGTGACAGTGGTGCCAGATTTCGCATAAGGCATCGCACGTACCATTGCGTTCTTTCAGCCGGAAGGCAAATCGGGCACCACCGCCGTGAGCAGAGCGCGATCCAGAGAAAAGTGAATCGAGGAGAGTTTGGGATTGACTCGTCGTACTCATCGTCGCTCGTCGACGTGATTTTTTTTTGTCGGTTCGCGCCTAGCAATGGTTCAATTTTTTTTCACAGAATAATTTTTTTTTTAATTATTCATCACACGGCAACAAACGATATTCATTTAAAAATATTTTAGTACTTACTACGGATAGTTTTTAATATTTTGTCAGCGGAATAGATGTGTCGTATTGGTTTATAATAGATATGGGAAAAATATATATTTCATAAATTTTGGTTTCAGTAACATTAATCTTTCTGTGGTAGTAATAAATAAGAAAGTATATAATAAATGTCAATTGTTGCGTATTATGCGCTAACCGTGAAACAAGTAATAGGAGCACTTCTTGCACTAGAACGTTCTGAGGGATCGTACTAACACGCGATTTTAACACACGACAGCGTACGTCAGGAAGAATTTGCTTGACACGACTCGACGACGGTGCGAATGTTTTTATGAGTTGTTCTCTATGATGTGTTTTGCATGATTTCTTTTCTAAATAGAAGGTGATCAAATTGTGTATATATTCTAACAGTTCTCAGCAAGTCCCATCACATTGATTTGAAACGTTTTTCTTACTTCGCACGTTTAGTTTAAGAACGCTCTCCCCATTTCGTGAAAGAAAAAGTTGTTCGGTTGAAGGCAATTCACCGTTCATACTGTAATCCATATGTACGTCCATTGTCGCATTCTGCCCACGAAATGTCGCAACGTGCGTATTGTCAAAGAAGGCATGATAAAACACGACAATAATAACAAAATCCTTCCGAATTGAAAAACGAAACTTTCATTGTGCCGCTCCCGACCGACCATGGGTTGCGGTTGGACTATTTGAAATATCTGAAAAGTCTAACCATTCTTAGCACGTATTTCACGTACGTACTAGAAATGATTCCCCCGGAACTGTAACCGACTTTTCCAATGTCATTTATTCATCATTATGTACGATATGTATTACATTTAAATGCACATGTACAGGGTGCACAGGTTGTGATAGTCAGCTTTGTTCCTGTAAACGGTAAGTATTACACAAAATTATAGAGGAAAGGATTCGATGGGTTCGTAATATATATATTCTACGAGACTTCATTCAATTCGAAAGTGCAACGCCGCACCCGACAAATGCAAATGCGTATGTAAGGTTTTTGTTTATAAAATTTAAGATACGTGGACTTCCACGCCACCCATGAGGTGCCACGACTAGCGCGTTCGGTTTTTTAACGTGGACCGTAGCCTATAGCCCTATTGTACCACATTTTATGATAATCATACAGCGTCCGGCAATACCTCTGTCCACTTTGAACGACGGAGATATTGAAGGTGGACAGAGTTATTGCCCCACGCTGTAGAAGTAAGGGCTAGAAAAGATGAGAGCATTTTTTTTTTATTCATTTTATTTCATATTAATGTTGACATTGTATTTTTGTGTGACGACCCCACACAAAAATGCTCTCATTTCTTTCTTTTCTGACCCTTACTTCTACAGCGTGGGGCAATAACTCTGTCCACCTTCAATATCTCCGTCGTTCAAAGTGGACAGAGGTATTGCCGCACGCTGTATGATTATCATAAAATGTGGTACAATAGGGCTATAGGCGACGGTCCACGTTAAAAAACCGAACGCGCTAGTCGTGGCACCTCATGGGTGGCGTAGAAGTCCACGTATCTTAAATTTTATAAACAGAAACCTTACATACGCATTTGCATTTGTCGGGTGCGGCGTTGCACTTTCGAATTGAATGAAGTCTCGTAGAATATATATATTACGAACCCATCGAACCCTTTCCTGTATAATTTTGTGTAATACTTACCGTTTACAGGAACAAAGCTGACTATCACAACCTGTGCACCCTGTACATGTGCATTTAAATGTAATACATATCGTACATAATGATGAATAAATGACATTGGAAAAGTCGGTTACAGTTCCGGGGGAATCATTTCTAGTACGTACGTGAAATACGTGCTAAGAATGGTTAGACTTTTCAGATATTTCAAATAGTCCAACCGCAACCCATGGTCGGTCGGGAGCGGCACAATGAAAGTTTCGTTTTTCAATTCAGAAGGATTTTGTTATTATTGTCGTGTTTTATCATGCCTTCTTTGACAATACGCACGTTGCGACATTTCGTGGGCAGAATGCGACAATGGACGTACATATGGATTACAGTATGAACGGTGAATTGCCTTCAACCGAACAACTTTTTCTTTCACGAAATGGGGAGAGCGTTCTTAAACTAAACGTGCGAAGTAAGAAAAACGTTTCAAATCAATGTGATGGGACTTGCTGAGAACTGTTAGAATATATACACAATTTGATCACCTTCTATTTGGAAAAGAAATCATGCAAAACACATCATAGAGAACAACTCATAAAAACATTCGCACCGTCGTCGAGTCGTGTCAAGCAAATTTTTCCTGACGTACGCTGTCGTGTGTTAAAATCGCGTGTTAGTACGATCCCTCAGAACGTTCTAGTGCAAGAAGTGCTCCTATTACTTGTTTCACGGTTAGCGCATAATACGCAATAATTGACATTTATTATATACTTTCTTATTTATTACTACCACAGAAAGATTAATGTTACTGAAACCAAAATTTATGAAATATATATTTTGCCCATATCTATTATAAACCAATACGACACATCTATTCCGCTGACAAAATATTAAAAACTATCCGTAGTAAGTACTAAAATATTTTTAAATGAATATCGTTTGTTGCCGTGTGAGGAATAATTAAAAAAAAAAAATTATTCTGTGAAAAAAATTGAACCATGGCTAGGCGCGAACGGACGAAAAAGAACCGCGTCGACGAGCGACGATGAGTACGACGAGTCAATCCCAAACTCTCCTCGATTCACTTTTCGCTTAATCGCGCTCTGCTCAACGTGGTGGTGCCCGATTTGCCTTCCGGCTAAAAGAACGCAATGGTACGTGCGATGCCTTATGCGAAATCTGGCATCAGTGCCACCGGCCTGTGTACGGAACGAAGACGTGACGCCGCGACTGCATGTCGAACAAAGACGCAACGCGCGTTGTTGGTTGAAAGGGGACGGAGCATAGTTCTGTTCTTCTTATGGGTGGTCACGAACCTGACGTCACACGACGTTGGTGGAAGGGAGACGCAACATAGTTCCGTCCTTCTCTAAAAGCCGAGCGCGATTCGGTGAGAAACGGCACGCGCAGCTCTCACGGACACGCACGCACACTTGCCGAGGTTTCCCCCACCCCGGGAACTCCGATGGAGTTTTGATGCCAAGTCTGCTGGCACTGCGTCAGCCCATTGAACTATGGCAGTGTTCGGAAATTGGCTGACAGTACTGTCAGTACTAGATTTCCGTTCAAAAATGCTTTTCAGTATGGCTGACGAGACTGTAACGTACTACCATTTTGTCAGACATCAGAGAAGTAGTGCAGAGCAGTGCAGTTTCGGCAGTACTGTCAGTAAAACAGAACGACTATTTTTCAGTAAAACCAGCGTCAGTACTGGCAGTACTGTCAGCCAATTTCCGAACACGGCCTATAGAATACCTGGAATGTGCACGGGTGTAGTGATCTCAGAAGTGGCATCCTGGCGCATGCGGCACGCGTAGTTGGGGCAGTGATCTCAGAAGTGGCATCCTGCCGCATGCGGCACGCGTGGTAGGGGAAGAGAGAGAAGTAGTATGCGTCGTGTCCGTGAGAGCTACGCGCCACTCGATTGGCTCGTAGCTCTCACGGACATGCACGCATACTACGTCTCTGTGTGCGGCAGGATGCCACTTCTGGGATCACTGGGTGGGGGAAGAGAGAGAAGTAGTATGCGTCGTGTCCGTGAGAGCTACGCGCCACTCGATTGGCTCGTAGCTCTCACGGACATGCACGCATACTACGTCTCTGTGTGCGACAGGACGGGCAGGATGCCACTTCTGGGATCACTGCACGGGTGCGGGAACAGCTGCGCCTCGCTGTTAGAGAGAAGAAAGATATTTTGGTATTCTGTTTCACTCTTACCACTGGACCTTTGGGACATACAGTCGATTTGCGCCTTTCGACGTAAGTTACACAGAGATTTGACTAGATATGACCGGTTCGAAAAGAGTTGCTCTCTTCTATTTAGATATTTCAGTAGGTGATTTCAGTATGTCACAGAAATTAATGTATATGATCACAAAATAAAGTAAAAAATATTACCAAACGCATTAAAATTACACATGATTTTTTGTTTTAGAGGTAGTGAAGGTTAATTGTTAATACATATCGAAATTGCTTTCCTTAGAGAATTGTTCATGCTGGATGTAAAAATATAATACTTGCTCATTTTTTGTTTTTTCCAAATAGACATAGACAATAAATAAAATAAACATTACAATAATTTTGATTGATATTATTAATTTTGTTTGAGAAAGTATCCTTTTTAACAGACTTCAAAAATGCACTGAAAAATATAAAATAATGTTCAATTTTTGAAGTCGGTGTTACTTTTTTTCAAGATTCTTATGCGTTTGAAAGTAGTGTTTCCTCGTTCAGGTTCACCCATTAACATTTTAGGAATAGAATAATACATATACTGGTAATTAACAAATTTCACATGCTATTATTGCCACAGTCAGAAATTGTAATAAGATGCCTGATTGATGTACACATTTGGAATTACCTCTCTGTATACAAATTGCAAATTTAGAAATATATATAGTCTATATTTCTTGTATGGGAACAGTTTTTCTTCAAACACATCCTGTTTTTATTACGACTTACTGTTACGTCCTCGTTTTCGGCACCCTGCGTTCACCGGCTATACCAGGGATCGAGGACAAACGGGAGGAGCGATCGCACCGAAAGAGGGGGCTTATCCGTCAGTGGAGCGGCGCACTGACGTATCGCGTGATATAAGAGGGATGCGTCCGAATGGTTACGGCTCTATTGTTTATAGCTCGGCGGGGTTTTAACCGGCCTATTAGTTACCTTAATGTTTATGAGTACGCAGGGGGGGGGGGGGAGGAAAGGGAACTACGTCAACGTTTGAGGGTCTTTAGTCGGGCTTTATTGTGGAGTCACCGTTACACTTAATTCAATATTTCGATATCCGAGTCCTCGTAGAGTTCTGTCACCGTAACCGTGGACGGGACTCCCTCAACTAGATCTCGCAGATATGCGGCGGACGGGTACAGGTAGTGCCTGCCGAGTTCGTCGTCGAATACGTAGGGGTCGGCGAAGGATTCTGCAGGGGCAGGTTCAGGGGGAGGATTTGGTTCGGGGGTGTGAATAGGGGAATTGTGGGGACTGGGGGAGGAAGGACGGGCCGCGCTGGGGCCGTCGGAGGGAGAGGGGTTGGTTAGGAGAGCTGAGACCTCAGGTTCGAGCTCGGCGGCCAGATACTCGCGGAGTCGGGCTCCTTCCTTTCGTCTCCGTACTCGTCGTCCGGCGCGGGGCCTTTTCCGGTGCGAGTTTTGGTGGCAAGCTGTGCAATGTTTGACGCTTAGTGGCGGCCTGTAGACCGTGAAACTGCGGATGATTCGGCTGGTTCCGTTCACTTACTCTTGGGTTTTCCCATAGTGCGTGAGTTCACCACGGTGGATGCCGGGGAGGGCGTCCACGCTGTAGATGGCTCGACGATTACCGGGAGTCGACCACGGTGGATGCCTGGGAGAGCGTCCACTCTTAAGCGGCTCGACGATCACCGGGCGTTCTACCACGGTGGATCGCGGCGAGGGCGTCCACGCTGTAGATAGCTCGCTGGGGCCCTGGGTAGGACTGGAAATGTAGCCGAACCTGCCGAGTACCGAGTTGACCCGTAGCTAATGAGTATCGCGGTGATTTGATGACGTCGCGATAGTTGTCCGGTTAGAGGGTCTCAGAGGAAGGTCGGGTGGTTCTAAGGAGGTGGTTGCGGGGGCAGAAGATTGATAGTGCGACAATTACCTTGGTTGAAGTGGAGTTGTATTTTCTGTTGATACACTTTCTTGAAGTTCACAACCGTGTTACTAAACTAACGCTTAACTGTCGTGAGCCCGGTAGCTTAAATGAATGCGTTGACGCAAGTAAACTGACATGAATTTGTGCCCGACTCGAGCGTGACGTTGACTATAGAACGGAGAATCGTAATTGACTTGATCGCTTGCTTTTGTGGCTCTATTTAAGTAGTGGATTTTGCTGAGGGTATGTAATTCCTTCGCGTGGCCCGGATTACGTTCCGGATGGGAGTCAGCGTTACGTGAAGGAATTTCGGTGGCACGGTGCCGCGGCTCGCGTTTCAGTTTCTGTACGACTTATATCTAGTTAAATTGATACGCGGTGCGATGAGCTCGTTGCGAGAATATAGTCGTTAAAAAAAGCGGGTGGAGGACGTAGGACGTAACACTTACCATAAACCCTTTTGTCAAAAGGATAGTTCAGCTAAGGTAGTTCAGTTCGGTATATTTTAACGGCCTACACAACATTATTGAAAGGGTAGTACAGGTAACAAAGGACAGAATACCAAAATATCTTCTTTCTCTCTCGGCGCGGCTCGACTGCAGCTCTACATACGGCCGTGCACATTCCAGGTATTCTATAGTTCAATGCGTCAGCCATACTGAAAAGCATTTTTGAACGGAAATCTAGTACTGACAGTACTGTCAGCCAATTTCCGAACACGGCCAAAATGATTGGTCTCGACACTCTCGTTAACTGACAAATAAATTTTATTGGCCGAATAACTATTTAGAGATTTATCAGTCGTTGGTGAAACCGGCCCTTATGGCCAGTTTCTTCATCCTCCGGATAACTTTATCGGGCGGATATCTCCCAGAAATCCCTAGAATCGGTTTTCTTCACCTCTAGGCTCTAGGTAGGTGGTATCCGGAGGATAAAGTTATCGGCTACCCGAAGTAGCGGATATCTGGCAGATATCGACTGCAGCGCCTGTATTGCTATGTTTGACGGCCACTTCTACTGACATTGGATTCTTCGCAAATTTTCGCTACGCTTTGACGTCAGTAACCATTGGAAACCACCAGTAACCACACCGATAATTTAAATTTGAACTATATGAAGGGAACCATATAATGGATCTATATAAATGTTTTCTCTTCTGATGATGACAGATATCTATCATACATTTTTTTTGCAGATTATAACTTCTGTGACTGATGGGATTGAAGCGTTGAACCAACTTAATTGACTTCAAATTAAATATTTTTTATATGTATATATTAAGATTACTGCATTTTTATTGGTTGGATTGACTTTGAATTAAATTAAACTATATTGTGTTGCAAACAAAGATTTATTTTACTAATTAAAAGTTTTATTTACATTATGAAAAAATACTTGTATTACTTAATATAATCTTTTTGTTAATTTTTCTATTGTTAATAATTTTATTTGTTTATCCAAATTTAAATGTTCAATAGTGAGTTCCTTTATGGTGGCCTGCGTATCGTTTTCTTTTTGTAAGATGTCCCTTTGTAAAATCAAAATTTCTTTCTTCAATTTTATATTTTCATGAACAACTGTCACATTTTCCTTTTGTCTTTTTTTTTATTTTTAAAAATAAATTTTGCTTCAGCTCCTGCAATAATTAATTATGAGTTGAAATTTGTATTTTGTGTTGTCATGTTTTTATACTACGATTTGTACATTACCTTTCAAGTCCTGCCTACCTTCCAATTTTCTTTTCTTTCCCAAGATATTCGGTGAGTTTTCTGTAGAAACACAATATATGTAATATTTTTATTAATACCAAAATTGATACAGAATTGTCGCAAATTTATATCTCGCGCCGAGTGAACGCACGCTAAGATAGTCGGTAAGACCAGACCATGTGTAACCCAGTGTAACCATCGTGAAATAAAGCACCGACGAGATATTCCTAAAGACTGCCAGCCTTATGGGACTTTGTGTCTCCCATTGAACTATATACTACCTGGAATGAGAACATCCATATGTAAAGTCGCCGAAAACCGGGACAGAGAGAAAGAGTATGATTCCAGGGATACCTGTCCTTTGTTAACTGTACGATCCGTTTAAAAAATATCGGTGTAGCAGACGAGAGTCCAGTCAAGAAATTAATCCGCGTAAATCGGTGGATTACAAACAAGTGCAAACGTGCAAACCAGTTGAATCAAGGCATTTTATCCAAGCGGCAGAAACATGGTGATGTCGTGTTGTATTAAAAATTGCAAAAGCGTGTGGACGAAGAATGGGGATATTACTTTTCACAGGTAATTAGGAATAAAAGTAAAACTGCGTAGCATATATGGGGAATAGTGTCAGCATATGGAGCTCTGAACACCATTCGTGTCGGCCCTGATTGTACCTAAGCTGCGCGCATCGCACACAGAATGACAGACGCGCACGTACACTGCGACACAAATGGTGTTTAGAGCTCCATATGCTGACACTGATGAGGAAAAGCATTTTTTATTCCCAATTAATTATATCCAAATTGTCTTTATTTACAGCTTTCCCAAGGATCCGGCATCATTTGCAGAATTTATAACGGCAATACCGCCGACATTCGTAAAAAAAATTACGAAGTACAGCACCATTTGCAGTAAACATTTTATATATGATTCATTTCAGGTAACACCATCTGGACAGAACCGCCTAAAGAAGAGAGCAATACCCACATTGTTTGACTACGATGTGGATTATTCAATAGCAAGTAGTTCAACAAATGTGGTATGTAAATATCTATATCGTGTATATTACTTAAACTTTAGTAAAGGTATCATTCTAGTGAAACTTATCGCCTCGGATACCCACGATGGGTCAATTTGACCCGAAGCCTGAAGATCGTCAACCCATTTTTTGAGCAAAATAAAAATGTTCGCCTACGTACATTTTCGCGACGTTGCAATATATTTTAAACGTTGACAATTTGTTTATAAATTGTTTACAAAATTTGTTACAAAATTAATATTTTTGCTTACGTGCATTATAGCGACGTTGCAATGTATTTTACGATTGTTGATAATTTGTTTATAAATTGTTCACAACTTCTTTCGAGCAAAATTTATAAAATTTTCTGCGACATGGTCGTTAGTATTTTATAACGCGTTGAATTTACTTTGCGGTTCTCGTCTCACATAAATCTATACAAATAAAATGTCGGGTTGCCGTCCTGCAGGATGGGTCAGAATGACCCATCGTGGGATTGCGTGTCTCCTTTTTTCAAATATGTTAACGATGTAAGTACAATTGTATTATTACTTTAATCACAAGGCACCATGATTGATTTAGGTTCAACCTTCAACGAGTACAGGGATCATACAAAATTTGCATGCAGGACCCAGCAAATATTCAACAAATATTGAGGATACCGATAACGAAATGATAGGTTGTATGACATACTAAATAGGACCGCGCCAGTAATATAAGGCATGTGTGTTTTTAAGTGTAAATTGAGAAACTGTTATAAATTTATATTATATTATAGATAATAGAAGCTGAAAATATCAGCTGTGATAGAAATGTCACACTTCATCAGAAATGCTCTTCTAATGATGATGTGTTGCATGCTGAAAAGTTACATGTATGTTATTATGTTTTGTTTTATGATCTTTCATTCATATTTTGTAAAATGTTAATAGTATTGTTACGAGCCAAGGTACGCAGCGAGTGTTTTGAGGCACACGCCGAATATGGGTTTGCGTGATTGGTGTTCGGTACCCGGAAGGGGTGCCGTCAACTGGTAGGATTCCTTGTCAACGTCCGACACGACGCGAAACGTCGTGTGTTTTGCTGTTCAAGGAAAAGGACCTCAAGAGTGCATGCGCCGCGACGGGAATACGTCGGGTGGCCTACACTCGGAGGGTGAAATAGTATTCTGTATTAGACGCCGCGACGGGAATACGTCGGGTGGCCAATTCAAGAACACTGGGTATAGAAAGGAGTTCTGCACAGAACGCCACGACGGGAATACGTCGGGTGGCCTGTTCAAGAACGTAGGGTTTCGAAAAGGTAATGTTCTGTATTAGACGCTGCGACGGGAATACGTCGGGTGGCCAATTCAAGAACACTGGGTATAGAAGGGAGTTCTGTACAGAACGCCACGACGGGAATACGTCGGGTGGCCTGTTCAAGAACGTAGGGTATATGTTTAAGGGAAAATGACTCGTAATTGATTCTCGTCGAGCGGTTGTGGAGAATCTGTGGGTTCTCTAATCTGTCACGAATTTAAGATTAATATGGAAGGAAAAGAATTTGGTACAGAGTAGCACAATTACTACAGTTAACTTGAATATATTGAAAGGATGAAAAATATATACAATGAAAGAATGGTAATTATTGAATTGAATTGATCATAGAACTACTTACAGACTACTAGCTGACAAATGCTAGGCGAATTGTTACTTAGACTAGTTTTGCTACGAAGGGGACTCGTACCCGTTCTGGCAGTGAGTTTTGAACAAAAAGAACTCTACTTTTATATGGTTGCAAGGAGTTAGGCTCGCTTGCAACAGAGTACTCAATAGAGTAGGTTCTAGAATTTTGCTCGAAAGGGAACTTGAGCCCGATCTTGCTGACAGTACTTGAGAGATCGACGTGAAATTCGAGTGGTCAATAGACTACGGCTCGACTTTACAGAGTTGACTCCCGTGGTAAGACTGCAGTTGAGCTCGCTGCAGCTCGCCTTTTTATACTCGAAATCTTGAGAAAAATGCGTGTGTCCGAGAGAGACAGTGATGCCAGAAAGCGAAATCGTAACAGTAACACGCCGAGTGTTGGGGGCATGCGGTAAGTGTGTGCGTGCCGTGTCTGCGAGCGTCTTTCGCGACGTTCAACTGTGACACTGTCACATATCACATGCATGGCCCCCACCACTCGGCGTGTTACTGTTACGATTTCGCTTTCTGGCATCACTGGAGAGAGATGAAGATAGGTGAAGTTAGTGGGAGAACTGCTCCCACTGCCAGGACGTGCTATCTTACTATCTAAACAAGGGCGGTAGGGACTCCAAGAGGAGGCTACGTTGAGTCCGTAGGAACGGAGGAAAACGGAGGGTCCGTATGTAACAGTATCAAGTATGTCATATTCAAGGTAGAATTTATCTTTACAGTCAGGACCTGCAATCAAAAGAAGATCACAGGACATTGGCACACAAACATCATCCCGGATTTTAAGCAGATAGGATAAAATGGTAACTTTGCGTAAAAAAGTAAGAGTGCTACAGAAGCGGTTGCAGCGACGCAACAATAGATTAAAAACGATGAAAGACTTGGTTCGGCATTTAAAAGCCAACGGTAAATGCACAGATGCCGTAGAAGATGTTTTAAAAAATCGTTTCACTGGTTTCTCGTTGCATGTTTTGAAAAATGAACTAAAAAATTCCTCCGTTGCTTGTGGAATCCGGTACAGCGACGATATAAAAAGTTTCGCATTAACATTATATTTTTATTCTCCAAAGGCATATAACTTTATTCGAACCAAGTTACACCTTCCTCACAGTTCCATGATGCGTAAATGGCTGAGTAGGTACAATTGCGAATCAGGCTTCATAAGGGAAGTACTAGAATTTCTAAAAGAGGAAGTAAAAACAAATTCCTGTATCAAGGACGTAGCATTAATTTTGGATTCAATGGCTATTCGTAGCCAAATTGTTTATGATAAAAAACAAGACAAGAATCGCGGATATGTAGATTACGGTGCTATTGCTCACGTAGATTCTGAAGAATTAGCAAAGGAAGCTCTGGTTCTTCAAATTGTATCCTACACAAAGAAATTCAAGATCCCTATTGCCTTTTTTTTCGTAAATAAAATAATAGCCGATTTGCAGTGTCAAATCCTCAATCACGCTTTAATTTTATTAAAAAGTATTGGTGTTACCGTACGATCTATAACATGCGATGGCTGTGCCACAAATTTAAAAACTTTAACATTATTGGGCTGCGATTTCTCCAAGGCAGATTTGGTCACTTCCTTCAAACACCCATCTGCGGACAGTCAAGTCTACTGTATATTAGACGCTTGCCATATGGTCAAACTGTGCCGCAATGCATTTGCTGAGGAAGTGATTACATCACCGATGGGGGAAATATCTTTTAAATTTATTAAAAAATTGCATGACTTGCAAGAAGCAGAGAATTTGAAACTGGGAAATCGATTGTCATCTATGCATGTAAATTTTTATAACCAAAAAAATGAACGTTCGTTTAGCTGCTCAACTCATCAGTAGCGCTGTTGCGGATTCACTGGATTTTTTACGACTAAGCGGTGATCCAAATTTTGCAGGGAGTGAAGCCACGGTTGAATTTTTAAGAATATTCGATAAATTATTCGACATAATGAATAGCCGAAACTCATTTGGAAAAGGTTTCAAATCTCCCATCTACTTACATAATATTGACTTAAAAAATGAATTCTTTTTGAAAGTGAGAACATATATAACAAATCTTAAAATAAATGGTGTGAATATTTGACAACACAAGAGAAAAATATTTTCCTTGGGTTTCTTCATGAACACTTACAATTTTATTGGGTTGGCAAATGATCTTTTGATTGACCCCGATAGTCCTTTGAAATACTTGTTGACCTACAAATGTTCTCAGGACCACTTAGAATTATTTGTTTCGTGTGTTCGGTCTCGTGAAGGGTGGAATGACAACCCAAATTGCCTTCAATTTATATGGGCATTGCGAAAAATGCTTTTCCACAACAATGTTACAGCGAGTATAAATAGCAATTGTTTGGACGATTTATCGGAAACATTGCCCATTTTTCAGTTTCGTGCCCCAAAACGGTCTTTGGTAGATAATTCCCATCAAGATTTAGATAAAGACGACGAAAATTTAAATAGATTAATTGCATGCATGGATAGCACGTCTTTGAGTTGTTTACAAGAAAATATATTGTACTATATTTCTGGAGTTGTAGTAAACAAAATTTTGGCAAAATTATCGTGCCTTCATTGTAAGGATTTTTTACTCACTGAGAAAATCAACAGTGATCAACAATACACTGTTGATGTAAATAAATATTGTAGTTTTACTGCATTTGTAAACAGAGGGAAGTTGTGTTTCCCCTCGAAGGCAGTATTTGATATTATTAAATGCGCGGAAAAAGCTTTTCGAGCTGAAATTCAGCTTGGATACATGAATAAGAAAAAGTTCAAAAGAAATATATCTTCAGTAGTACTTGAGAAATACAGTGGTAAAATTGTTTCCTTGTTTACACCGCCGCATCCGGTGTTGCAAACTAATGGATTATGTGAACTGCATGAAATTCAAATTGTTAAATTAATAATAAGTATATACGCCAGTGCTGTCCAGGGAGCGCTCCCAGTGCTCTATAGGCCCCCCCACCAAATTAACGTTGCCCTGGAAACGGACGACGCACCGTGTGTCATATGATCGGCATAAACAAAAAAACGCGATGAAACATAAAGGACAGAACCATTTCTATCTAGTGGAGGTGGAAATAGCGGCGTAAGGGGCCCCTCTCGTGGACTGCACTGGACTATGGCCACTCTCAAAACGATGCTGCGGTTAACGATGAGTGAACCCGATGTACGAGCTGTCTATGCATATTTAATTTAGACTATACAAGGATACTCTACTTGTCGCCAATTTGGTGCTAACCGTGTTATCTAAACCACCGGAGTGTACGAGTAAATCTCTATCGCAATTAAATAATAATATAAAATACCCTTTTCAAACTTTACAAAATCATATTTGGCCTATGGCCCCTAACAGTCACAGTGGCTACTCGATTCGTTGCCAAATATGTGTCAAGGAGCTTCGTTGCGAATTGTCCCGTCGTGTCGTCCTCCCGACTCGACCCAATGTCGTGACGGACAAGGAGAACCGCGACTGTCTGTCTGAGCGGGTGAACGAGAAGTCATCGCTGTGTTGGAGATTCATTCTAGTAAGGGGGAATCGGTGTATGTAGCTTGCTTGGCCCGATCCGCGACTGTCCAGACTCCAGAAGTGGCTCTTTTACACCATCGGTGCCCGCGGGAGTGGGGATACGCGCAAGTGTGCGTGCCCTGTCTGTGAGAGCTACGCGCGCCGTTTCTCGCCGAATCGCACTCGGCTTTGAGAGAAGGACGGAACTATGCTGTGTCTCCCTTCCACCAACGTCGTGTGACGTCAGATATCGTGACGACACATAAGAAGGACAGAACTATGCTCCGTCCCCTTTCAACCAACATCGGGCGTTGCGTCTTTGTTGGACATGCAGTCGCGGCGTCGCGTCTTCGTTCCGCACACAGGCCGGTGACAGTGGTGCCAGATTTCGCATAAGGCATTGCACGTACCATTGCGTTCTTTCAGCCGGAAGGCAAATCGGGCACCACCGCCCTGAGCAGAGCGCGATCCAGAGAAAAGTAATCGAGGACAGTTTGGGTTTGGGATTGATTCGTCGTACTCATCGTCGCTCGTCAACACGTTGGTTTTTTTCGTAGGTTCGCGCCCAGTCATGGTGCAATTTTTTTTCACAGAATAATTTTCTTCTTAATAATTTATCGCACGGCGACAAACGACATTCATTTACAAATATTGTAGTACTTACTACAATATATATTTCAATATATATTTCATAAATTTTCGTTTCAGTAACATTAATCTTTCTGTGGTAGTAATAAATAAGAAAGTATATAATAAATGTCAAATATTGCGTATGATGCATTAACCGTGAAACAAGCAATAGGAGCTTCTGGTACTAGAACGTTCTGGGGGATCGTACGTAACATGCGATTTTAACACACGACAGCGTACGTCAGGAAGAATTTGCTTGACACGACTGCATGTCGAACAAAGACACAACACGCGATATTGGTTGAAAGGGGACGGAGCATAGTTCTGTCCTTATGTGTCGTCACGATACCTGACGTCCCATACGACGTTGATGGAAGGGAGACGCAGCATAGTTCCGTCCTTCTCTCCACGCCGAGCGCAATTCGGCGAGAAACGGTGCGCAGCTCTCACAGACAGGGCACGCACACTTGCGCGTATCCCCACTCCCGCGGGCACCGATAGTGTAAAAGAGCCACTTCTGGCCACACTGGGTGAATGAGAAATCATTGGTGTCTTGGAGATTCATTCTAGTATTGGAGAATCGGTGTTGCTTGCTCAGGCCGATCTGAGACTAGCGGATCGGACTGTGAGCAAATGTCGGCACCGAAAGAGTGGCAATATTTTAATGAATTATAATCGTTTTTATACTTTTTAAATATCACAAAGTTAGAGATGTTTTTCCTCAGTCTGATTTGCTTTTGAAAAAGAGCAAGCTACATCGATTCTCCAAGACTAGAATGAATCTCCAACCACCAATGATTTCTTGTTCACCCGCTCAGACAGACAGTCGCCGATCGGCCCGAGCAAGCTACACCGATTCTCCAACATTAGAATAAATCTCCAACATACTACATTTTTTTTCGTACGGCGGCGAACCGATCAATCGATGAGGGCAATGTGAAACCATTGAATCGGTTTGCCCCGGCTTGCCTACGCGCCCCTAATGACGTAATGCTGAGGCCGAACATGTATTTTATTACATAAGAGCATCTGTTGGTTAATTTTTAGACTTTGAGGCGCTGAAAACAAATCTAAAATCCGTTTATCTCCGTAATCCTCAGTTTTTAGAAAGGAAAAAATAAATATTTTTTGTACGTTGAATAACATTCTGTGGGAAGTGATACACACGCCACACCAGTCCCTTGCCGTGTATCGCCGGCCCGGCACCGAGCCTCGGCGCGCATCCGGCGAAAAACATAAGCGTCGCGATGAGTGAAGGGGGGAGAGAGGTGACGACGCACGACTCACGAGGCAGTCAGCCACGGATGTATGTACATTGTACAAATGTATATGATTGTAGGACACACGTGCGTAAAAATAAAAAAGCGAATTTGATTTCCGATTACAAGCTTTACCCGAAACCCACACATTCAGATCGTCAATTTAAAAGTTAGACTATTATTAGTTATAGCAAAAGAATCTGGCAACTTTTCTGAATAACATCATTGCGCACACCTATTTTTCTGAATCCTTTCCAATTTTTAGTCAAAATGACTAATCTGCTATAAATTCTAGTGTCTAATTTTACTGCATCATACAACAGGTATATTTCTTCTGAAACGATAAATAAAACAGTTGTGGAAGTCACGCACTGACAACAGAAGTTCTCCGACCGTTTTAATAGCGTCCTGCGCTGCGGATGTAAACGATATTTTATATTCTTATAAAAACGATTAATGAGCAAATACATAACAAAATCGGGTAGGCTCAAGTTCGATTGAGTTGTCAGTTGGGTAGGAGTATAGGACTAACACTTACAGATTGGAGAGTGAAGTTGAGCTAGTCAAGTACGGTTTCTAAGCGTTTATTTCATGCGGGTGCGCTGCCGCGTTTAACTCATTGGCAGTCTATCTCGGCAACTGTGAGTGCAACTCGACGAATTTGGTAAAGAATGTTTAAAATGTTCAGCTTAAAACAATGCAAAATGTTCTTCGTATATTCGAACAGATCTTGTCGAGTGCTTCAAAGCGATACCATGCACGGTTGTGTTCTATTGACGGTTTCCGAGACAAGCCAAGATAAACGAAGTCAAACGTGACCGCACAGTGCACACCCATAAATATTGCACCGTTTCCCCGGGCACTCGATATTTTCCGCAATACACTAATCGGACTTCTTACGCTTTCATTGGTGTATTTAAACAAGTTTTTCGTTTTGTTGCAAAACATGCAGCCGCGTACCAATTTGAACTCGAATGCACATGAGGGCAGCCCAAGGCCGCATGAAAAGTTGATCCGAGGCGCAACGAACTGTTTTGATATATTAAACAGATATTGCAAAGTAGCGAAAGAAACTGATGTTATTTTTAAATCACGTGCTAATTACTCTTCAATTATGTATGCATCTGTGAAGTATCGATTACAAAGGTGAGGGTGAAATAAAATTATAAAATAAAATCTCATTACGTTTTAAGCAGTTACACAATGGGTAATGTCAACGTTTTATATTTGTCTGTTACCTACGGTACTAGCCCCAATTACCGACGCTAACCGACGCCGCCAAGAGACCTCAGCGCCCCCTGAGACCCCATCCAGGCCCCATTTGCGGGCTGCTGTTTAACACAGGCGCTGGCAGTCTTTAAGAATATCTCGTCGGTGAATAAAGTACTTAACAAAATCTTTACCTGGACTTCTTAGGTTCTCTCCCTCCAGACTTGTGGATTGTAAATATTCCAAAATATCTGTAGAACAAGGTTAAAATAAAAATCATGTTATTTTTCAAATCAATGTTTATAATTTGAATGAGTAACTATTATTATCATCTTCGATGAATTCAATTTCAGGCTCAATATTTATCGAGTCCTGTAAGCCAGGCGGACCTGGTTTTTCTAAAAGAAAAGTTTGGTATGGAACACTTATGAGCATAACTGCACGCATCACCGGTCGATAATAAACTCAAGTCCGTGCCCTTTGTCACACTCGGACTACCGCGCTAGTCGCGCTACTTCCACGCGCCCCAAGCAGTGTCATCAGAAATAGCATCCTGCCGCACACAGAGAAGTAGTATGCGTGCATGTCCGTGAGAGCTATGAGCCAATCGAGTGGCGCGTAGCTCTCATGGACACGACTCATACTACTTCTCTCCCTTCCCCCACCACGCGTGAAACATGCGGCAGGATGCTATTTCTGATGACACTGGCCCCAAGTCAGGCGCCTAATTCAAAAGGCGGCGTATATTACAAAAAATTCTTCAGACTTTTCCGAATAAATTGATATAAAGCACTTGTACAATGGGAACTTGCAACTTTTATTGTTGCCCGGGGAAATTGCTTAATTTATGCGGGATTATACAATAATAATTACCTGCATCCCGATCGTGCTTGGCAACAAGCCCAATCAGCGTATTTGGGGTTAGCGACAAAATGTTTTCCTCACCAGGAGTGAGGGATGCAGAATCGGATTGTCCTCCGCCAGTTTTATATAAATCTACTTTAAGTTCGGCGCATTTTTTTCGGAGGTTTTTTTTGATCCCGTCATATTTTGCCCGTCAAGTTTTTGCTGACCGGGGGTGATTGCCGCAGGCCGAATTGAAGGCTGTGCAAATAGCACTCCAAGCCAGATCTTTATCTCGCCATGTAGTGGCGTCCGTCCTTTTATTTTCTATAATTTCTCTATAATTATAAGCGGTATCGACTAATAAATCGGTTTCCGCTTGCGTAAAATTCGCTCCACGTCTATCTTTCTCCATATTTTTTATATTATACATATATACTATATAGCACGTGCAGAACAAAGTAATTTATAGTAACATTCTAGAATCTTTAGTACCGAAAGTATTGCGATTTGTCTGCCATGAAGAATAGCTGTCCGTCAGATACGTAACAGGAGGGTCGGTTGAAGAAAACCAAGTTTTAGTTATCTGCCAGATAACTTTATCTAGGAGACAGCTATCGGGAGGTATGAAGAATAGACATGTAATATAAATATAGAATTTTTCGAAATCCCGAAGTCCAGTGGTTATAGATGTGGAAGCATGCAACTTGAACGGTTTGAATATGGTGCGTTTCGAGATCGTTGTGATTGGTCTTTGAGGAATCACGACGGCACTTTGGCCTTTGGCCGAGATCTTGGCAAGGTTGACATCGAAAGTAATCAAGTCCCACAGTTTAGAGAATTTGTTCATAAATGTTGGCTGTGCATTCGTTATATCTGCATAAATATTATGCATTGATTGTCGAGAAATATGATAATGTAAATGTTTAAAGCCGATATTGTAAATACATCGAAATATCTGGTGTACGGCCAGCCAGTGTCAGCATCTTTGGCTCGAACCAGTGATCCCAGAAGTGGCATCCTGCCGCACACAGAGACGTAGTATGCGTGCATGTCCGTGAGAGCTACGAGCCAATCGAGTGGCGCGTAGCTCTCACGGACACGACTCATACTACTTCTCTCTCTTCCCCCACCACGCGTGCCGCATGCGGCAGGATGCCACTTCTGAGATCACTGACACAAAGTGTAGAGGATTTGCATATTTATGAAAGAAAACTTAAAACTTCTGCATTTTTACAAAAATCGGTAATTATTTTTTAATAACATCTTTCGTGTAAAACATACTACAAAAATGACCTTTCGATCAATAGTTACGTCGCAGTCTCAAAAATATAATAGTAATTACAATACAGATTAATAAATTAAGGTTATTTATTATTTATTATTACATTTATAGTAGAACTTGATAATTGAGGATTAATAAAAATAATATATTCTATAACATAAATTGGCTTGAATTATTTACAATGTTAAACAGAATCATATGGAGAGTGTAATATTGAATAAATATTCTTGGAACTTTGAGGCAATATTCCGTGTCATATTCATGCAATATTCCCACAAGTTACGAAGAGGCGGACATAGTAATATCGCTGCAACATTTCTACAATAATCCGGCGAAGTCACCTGCAAGGTTTCGCATTGCAAAGTAATATTTATACAACATTCTAGCAATATTCCTTGCTGTCTGGGTAGCCGAGATTCAGACAAGAAGAACGGTACATGAGCGAGTGAATAAATGCTGCTTTTTATTAGTTGTAATGCAAAATCTGTAAAAACAACCAAATGTGCGGCCCGCCGGCGATTTTATATTTCTATTGAAACTTTCGTTTCTCGTTGTCTAATCGCCGAGATGTAGTCGGCCACGTGCACTGGCGGCATCGTATGCTCTTGGCTCGTTTGTAGCCGGTATTGTTTCATGTTGTGCCGGTTTCATTTTCTATGTATGTATGTATGGTTTATTCGTTCCCTTCCGGGTTACAAAATGTTTCGCCTTCACACTCCTTTTCCTCTCCTCTTACATATTCTCTTACATTTTCTTAGCCTATTCCTTATAATTAACTTATTCTACCTCTCCCGTCCGTCGTTACCTTTTCTCTCCCCCTCTCTCTTCGCACGCTCTACCCTCTCCCTCTTCGCACGCTCTACCCTCTCCCCCTTCCTCTCTCCGTTTACCTTATCTTACAATCTATCTTATTTCTATCTCCTATTTCTACCCTTCACCTTCTCCTCGGACTTCCGTTTCCCTCTTTCTCTCCATTTCCACTTTCATACATCCTCATCCACACCTTCATTCCCTTCCCTCCTCTTCTTTCACTTTTCCCCTACCCCTCTTGCCATTCCCTTTCTCTTTCCCCTCTTTCCCGTTCCAATTCCTTAATCCATTTTTCCCCTTCTCCATCTCCCCCCAATACTTCCCTCGCCTTTTGCCTCCATTCCCCCTTCCTCTCTCCTGCAAAATCCCATCCTCCGCATCTTTCCCATATGTGTTCCCATGTCTCTTCCTCTACCCCACATAGTCTGCATCACCTTTCCCCTTCCCCTTCCCAATACCTTCCCTGTCTCATTTCGTTCCCCATCCTATACCTCGCCAGTCTTTTCTTTCTTTCCTCTGACCATTTTTTATCTATATACCCCGGCCTTCCTTCTTCCTTTATTTCCTCATATACTTCATTATATTTTGACGTTTTAATCCTCTCCTTTCTTTCCTTTTTTTGTTCCTCCAAGTCCCTCTTCTCCAATTCCTCAAAAGTTTCCACCTCTCCTTCTTGCCCTCCTCCTACCCCTCTTTGCTCGAAGAAGTCCCTTCTATCCTCCTCCCATTTACCTATCACCTTGCCCCTTGCCCATCTTGTTTTCATTTCTTCCCCGCATTTCCTTGCTACCTCCCCCCCCCCCCTGCCTTCCTCCAATTTCCTCTCAAACGCCCATGCCCTTCTTCCTGCCCTTACCCTCAGCTTCCCCCTTTTCGTCTCCTCTCTTACACTATACCCCGGTGTCCTCCAGTCCAGTCCCATCGTCCACCTCAGGTATCTCTCCAGTAGTCCTTCCACCTCTTTCCTTTCCTTCCACCCCCACACCTCCACTCCATATCCCATCCCTGCCCACACCATTGCATCGAACATCCACTCCCTTCTGCCCCAGTCCCTCTCCCGCAACCTCTTTCCTATCCCCCATACCTCCCTCATCACCGCCGCTGCCTTCCTCCTCCTCGTCTTCACGTGTTCCTCTTGTCCCCCATTTGCCGTAAACACATACCCCAGATAATTTACTCTTTTCACCTCCTCCAACCTTTTCCCTTTCCATCTCCAGTCCACCTTCCTTTTCCTGCCTCCTCCCCTTCTAAATCTCATCACCTTTGTTTTTTCTATATTTCCCTCCAGCCCCTTCCTATCGACGTACCTCTCCATCCTACTGATCATCGCCCTCATTTCATCTTCTCCTTCCGCCATGAGGACGATGTCATCTGCGTAGGATAGAGAGTAATATTTTTCTTCCTCCCCTACCTTTATGCCTCCTCAGCATCCCTTCTTCAGATCCTCTTCCAGATCTACTAACAATATGTTGAACAGCAAGGGGCTGAGGGGGCATCCCTGCCTTAGTCCCCTTGCTGTCCAAAATGCCTCGCTCTTTCTCTTTCCCACCCTCACCACACTCCTCGTCTCCTTTAACAGTTCTTCCACCCTTACCACTAATCCCTCTCTCACTCCCCTTTCTCTTAGCGCTTCAGTTACCTTTCTCTTATTTACCGCATCGAAGGCTGCTTTCAGGTCCACAAACATCGCTACCATTTTTCCTTTCCCTCCCCCCCCCCCCCTATTTGTCTGTTAACCATAAAATTTAGAGCATACACCTGATCCATCGTCCCCATACCTTTCCTGAACCCTGTTTGTGTCCCTGAAAGCAGCCCTTTTCCCTCAACCTCTTCTCCTAGCCTCCCCGCCAACGTCGCCGCGTAGATCCTGTACAGCAGGCCTGGGCAACTCGTGGCACAAGTGCCACATTCCCCTTCTTCTTCCACTTCTCGGCGACCCCCACCTTATTCCGTGTGCGCGCTGACTGGCGTTGACGGAGCGAGGGGAAGTAGCGTTACATATATGCGGAATCAGAGGCCGATTCGCGTTACTTCATTGTTTTACTCTCTTCTGGGTAGCATACGACGCGTCGCAGTGTAGCCGCTCAGTTCTGACCAGAAGAGAGTAAAACAATGAAGTAACGCGAATCGGCCTCTGATTCCGCATATATGTAACGCTACTTCCCCTCGCTCCGTCAACGCCAGTCAGCGCGCACACGGAATAAGGTGGGGGTCGCCGAGAAGTGGAAGAAGAAGGGGAATGTGGCACTTGTGCCACGAGTTGCCCAGGCCTGCTGTACAGGGAAGGCATCAACGTCACTCCCCTGTACTCCTCTACTTTCCTACCCTCCCCCTTCTTTCTAATCGGGACTATCTCCCCCTCCTTCCACTGTTCCGGCCATCCCTCCCCCTCCCATACTCTCCTGCATATATCCCACCCCCAT
Organism: Priocnemis perturbator; assembly: GCA_963942575.1. Classification (NCBI taxonomy): domain Eukaryota; kingdom Metazoa; phylum Arthropoda; class Insecta; order Hymenoptera; family Pompilidae; genus Priocnemis; species Priocnemis perturbator. Next base: position 1,267,758 of record OZ012649.1, on the reverse strand, counting down.
TCCTCCATCTCCTCTCCTCCGTATTTCCACGCTTCATTTGGAATCCCATCCTCCCCTATTGCCTTTCCCTCTTTCAACCTTCTCATCACCCTTATCACCTGCTCCTTTTCCAAACTCCTCTCCTCGTCCTTCCCCCTCTCTCCCCTCTTCCCACATCCTTACTCTTTCCTCTACCCCTCCCATAAAGTATCCTTTCCATTCATCCATCTATATCTCTTCGTTTGTCCTTTTTCCTCTCCCTCTCTGTTCTCCGATTATCCCCCATACCTCCTTTTCTGTTCTTGCCTCTCCTGCCCTTCTTATCATTCTCTCTCTTCTTCTTTTTTCCTTTCGCATAGTTCTTTGTACCCTCTTTTCTTTCTCCTGTATTCCCCTCCCTCCTCCTCTCCCCCACTCCCAGCCTTCCATCTCCTCATCTCTCTTCTTACTTCCCTTTTCCTATCCCTGCATTCTTGATCCCACCACCCTCTTTTCTCTTTCCTTCTCCCCTCTCCTTCCCTTCTTTCCTCTTCCTCCAGTCTCTCCCTTACCGTTTTTTCTAGCTCTTTTAGGTTTTCTTGTATCTCCCCTCCCCGACTCTTTCTTCCCTCCATTCCTTTTCTGAATCTTTCTTGTCCCTCTTCGTTCCATCTTCCCCTCGCTCTTCCCGTTTCTCTCCCCCTCCTCTTCCCTCTTCCCCGCTCTCCTCCTTCCCTCCCCCCCTTCACCCATGCCACTATGGGTTGGTGGTCTGAATCTATTTGATCCCCTATCTCCATTCTCTCTATTCTTTCCCTTGCCCTTGCCCCCCCTATTATGTAATCTATAACCGTTCTACCCTTACCCCCCGTAAACGTATACTCCCCCTCCTCGTCGCCCTTCACCCCCCCATTCATTATCCCCCACCCCGTTTCCTCTAAGCATTCTATTAACATTTTTCCCTCCCTATTGACCTTTTTATCCTTTGATTTCCTTCCTCCTTCTTCCTCTTCCCCTTCCCCTTCCCAACTACCACCCGTTCCCGTTCTTGCATTAAAATCCCCTACTATCACTGTTACCCTTTCCTCGTCTCCCTCTCTATCCATTCCCTCATTTTTTCTATTCTTCTCTCTATGTCCCCATTTATGTATATCCCCATTATGCGCCACTTCTCCTCCCCTATCGTCATTTCCCACCCCCACATTCCTTCTCTCTTCTCTCCCTCTTCTTCCTGTATGGTCCCCAGTCCTCTTCTTAGTCCTCTCATCATCCCCCCACATGCCCTTCCTTTCCTATTCCTCCTCTCCGCGAATTTTATTTCCCATTCGAACTCCCTCGGTAGTCTTTCCTTTACCTTCTCCCATCTTTTCTCCTCCAACCACGTCTCTGCCATTATCACCACGTCCCACTTTCTTATTTCCTCCCAGAACCCGCTATCCTTGTTCTCTATCCCTGCCACATTCCAAAATGCCTTCTTCCAACACTCCCTTCTCTCCCATTCGCCCTCCCTCTTCCCTGCTCCCCCCTCCTCTCGTTCCCCTATATCTTCCCCCCTCCCTCTCTCCCCTTTCTCTCTCCCTCCGACTTCATCTCCTCCCCCCCACCTCCTTCTCTCAGTCTTTCTTCCTCCTCGTCCCATCTCCACCATTTTCCCTCTATCTGTACCTTTCCGTACCCTACCCACACCCTCTTTCCTTTACCTCTTTCCTCCCTCGCCACTTCCTCCAGTCTCCATCTCATCTTCCTTTCCCTCCACGTCAAATCATCCTCTATTTTTATTCCCTTGTCTCTTAGCGTCCCTCTCGCCAACATCACTTCCCTCTTTTGCTCCCTTCCCCCCAGTCTCGCTATCACCCCTCCCCCCTCACCTCCCCCTCTCCACAGTTCTCTAATCTCCCGTACCTCTGCCGTCGCTCCAACTCCTTTTAGTATCGCTGATAGCTCTCCTCCTTTATCCTCCTCCTTTCCCTTCCATCCCCTTACCAATATATTGCTCCTTCTTTCCTCTCTCTCCTTCCTTTCCTCTTTCCATTCTAATCTCCTCAGCTTTTCCCTTATCTCTTTCACCTCTCTCAACTCCTCCCTCCCTGCCCCCTCCCTCTTCTCTTCCCTCCCTATCCTCTCCACCTTCCCATCTATTTCCGCTATCCTTTTCTCCATTTCTTCTTTCTCTTTCTCCCACCTTTCCTCGCCTTCTTTCATTTGCTTCCTTAGTTCTGATATAATTTCCTCCCTTGTTTCCCTCCCTTGCTTTTCCACCTGTTCTTTCATTGCCTGTACCATTTCCGCCATCACCTCCTTTATTCCCTCCTTCAATTCCCGCTTCAATTCCTCCTTCATATCCTCCCAATCCCTTCCTTCGTTTCTCTTTTCTTTCTCCCCCTTTCCCCACGCACTCTTCGGCGATCTCTGCACTCTTTTTCCTGCGTTAAACCTCTCCTCCTCCTCCTCTTTTCCCTCTACCCCCTTTTCTTCCTCTCCCTCCCTTTTCCTTTTCCATTGTTCCTCAATACTCCCTACGCTTCCCCTCCTAACCCATAAATCCATGCCTATCGCCTTTGTCTTATCCATTTCTTCTTCTGCCCTCTCTTCCTTACCAACCCCGCTCACTCTCTTCCCGATCCTTCCGCCCTCTATCCTCCACAGATGGCTCTGCGCTCCCTCCTATCCACCTGTCTGCCCACCTGTCTTTCCTCCCGCTAAGTCCCTAACCTCACTTTCCCTTTGTCCCTTCTTCACCTCCCTGTCCTCTTTCCCGTCCTCCCTTCTTTCCACCCACGCTTCCACACCTGCCTCCTTTCCTCCTCTATCTCTGCCCCCTACTCCCTCGTATTCCACTCACTCCTTTCTTTCCACACTCACTCCTTTTTCGCTCTCACTTTTCACCTGCTTTTACTTCACTCACACCGGAAACGGAAGTCCCGGTTTCATTTTCTATTTGTATTCCATTTTTCAAACGCATGTTCACTTAAAGTGCGGCCCGCTGTAACGTTACGCGTCATCAAAGTGGCCCGTCAAACCATTTGGGTTGACCAGGCCTGGTTTAGGCAATGCGAAATAATATTCATGCAATATTCCTGCAATATTTTTTGCTGTCTGGGATAGTCTTACATGAAATTGTCAATTATTTATTTGTAATTAATTGATTTGTAAAATATTTTATATGTAGGTATAACTGCCTTGCAAACTCGGAGTCGGAATATTGGTTAACAAATACGAACGAGAGATATAAGATTTCTACCTCCCACTGCGTGCACTTTCTACCCCCACCACATATTTATCTGTTAGGTAGTGGCTTACACGGTGGATTCGGCACCGTGTAATTTATCCGTCAGGTGGCTTCATTTACCAGGAGGATAAATTTTACTGAAAGGTGGAACAACGCAAGATTTACTTTTGTCTAGTTTTATCTGGTAACTTCGCTACCTGACACTTTAGCGAGAGGTGGAACAGCCCGGCCTAAGCGCAGTATTTGAATACGGGCCTAAGATCTCCCAAAGATTTCTATCTTCATACAAATTTCTGTCGATAATGTAACCAAGTAACACTGCGGTGTTATCATCACATCATGGGCGATCGAAACTTAGCTTTATAATACTCCGCACAGAGCGCTAGGGTATAATACCACCGAGGACGCGGAATATTCGCGAAGGTTTCCGATGGCGCCCAATTTAAACTCTGATTAGAATCGATGCCCTCCCGAGTTATTGATTATGACAAAAGAACTTGTAAATAAGCGAGTTAGTTGCTAAGATAATAGATGTTCTTCCTTCTTCTTCGACACATCAACGCGAACAGACGTGCCTAGATCAGTTGTCCCTTAGAGCCTTGAGTCTTATTATATTTGTTAACTATGAATTAAAGTGTTGAGCTACCTGTTAAGAATAAAGTTATAAGTGTTGTTTGAAAGTTAATCATAAAGTTATTATTGCATTTCCTTCCAATTCCACGCGCGACTTAAACGGCTGTTACGGCCACCGTCAAATCGGAGGGAACATCAGACCAAGGGCAGCACCATCCACCAGCACCCACACCAGTCCACAGAAGAGGCACAGCTCTATCACCATCACCTTACCGACGTTTAAACTTGCGCTTTAAGAAATAAGTAATAATCGACAATGGGTGAGTCGCCGTGTTTTTCGCGACACCCATTCCCCATCGTCCCGATGTGACGACTTTCTCACGTACGGCCACGTGCAGTTTTAAGAATTATTTACTCTTGAAATTAGATGTCTCACTGGATTCTGTGAAATCTTATTTAGGTCAAGCTAGCCGTCCCGACTATCGACGAATAATCGTGTGACAAAAGAAGCCGCGATGCTTCGACTGTATTTACTCATCTTGATTTACTGCCGATTATTCTACGAATTACTATATAGGTCAGACCAGCCGTGTGCCGTATATGATCTTACCTACGTCAAATTAGAGTATAAAAGGGAGCCTGCGACGCTCCAGCGCGCCCATTGCCAGTCTAAAAAGCTCATTGCCAGTCTAAAAATCGCAGTCCTAAAAAGTGCCAGTCAAAACGCTTAGTCTCAGTCGAATCTAAAAAGTGCAGTCTCAACCGTTCAAGTAAAGTGCCGATATTTTAACTGTCTAAAATCTAAGTCTTCGCTGCAAACTAACCTAGGCGAACAACTACGTTGCATTTCGCTGCAGCTACGCCTCAGCGCATCGCTCACAAGCCGCTCTGAACGTAAGACAATACGTGGGCAGAATTTGTACCATTTCTATATATTTTTAAATAATAAATAGACATATATATTTGTACATCTGTACCAACCACTGGATCCCTCCATGTCTACGTATCGATCCGCCCGCCAGGTAAACACCTTGACTATTGTCCGTCAAGAGTAAGTTCGGGTGGTTAACGTTCAAATCTCCGCGGAAATACTCGAAACTCTCGCAGAAATCGAGACAGAGGTCGATTATTCTCGAAGCGTTTCTCGGAACTTCAGTTCCTCACCTGCGACAGGCCGATCCTCAATCAAACGACAAATTCCGGCGCTAAGGAATCAAGACGACCGACAGGGAGGAGAAATTCCAATTCCCCACAGGGTTCTGCGTCGGGTCGTAACACGGCATTGCGGATCCTTGCCGTTTCCCCATTTCCCCAATCGTTGCCATCCTGCTACGAGCAGAGGACGCAACAGTAGAATAAAGTTATTTGTCGGTTAAAATCGATGTTTTTTATTTCACCAACTTCAGTTAGCGCTTATTCGACAAAATGATTGGTCTCGACACTCTCGTTAACTGACAAATAAATTTTATTGGCCGAATAACTATTTAGAGATTTATGGCCCGTATGCACTTACTGCGCTTAGGCCTCGCTTTGAGCCGGGATTACGTAAACCTGGCTCAGATGCGTAATCCGGGTTCACATTTTTCGTGTATTCACAAACGCGGTTTAGACGTCGCGTGGAAGGGAGATCCTGGCTGTGATTGGATAGTGGGCGTGGCCAAGGCGTGCCATGCAGTGATCTCAGAAGTGGCATCCTGCCGCATGCGGCACGCGTGGTGGGGGAAGAGAAAGAAGTCGAGCCAATCGAGTGGCGCGTAGCTCTCACGGACATGCACGCACATTACATCTCTGTGTGCGGCAGGATGCCACTTCTGGGATCAGTGATGTTCCTGGGGACGCTTTCTCGCGCATGCGCACTGCATTCGCGCAGAAATCCAGGGAAGACGCAGCGGCATCCTGCGGCAATTTGGGGCAACAGCCTGACGAGATGCACAGGCCCAAAGAGGTAATGCGAGGTAAGGTAGGTTATAGCGGTTAGTATATATTTAAATATAATTATTCATATATCAATATATATATATATATATATAATTGTTATAATAGACATTATGTAAAAAAGTTCTTTCATATTATTTATTGTTTTATTTAATTTTATTTATTTAGATTTAAAAATTGTGATGCCATATTTATTTTCTATGTTCAACCATAAATGTGATATTTTTTTGTTATGAATATTGGTAAGGTTTTTGGCAGTTTTCCTTACTCTTGCAACAAATGTTGGTATTCATTATAATTCTGCGAAATAAAATATTTTTGTTAACTGAATAAAATTCAAAAATTATTTTATTTCCTCTTGTTTCCTTACCCAAACCTTTTCTATTTGATTATTATGTCAATATTGTATAACATAAATATGTTTGTGTATAAATGATGCCACAAATTATCTAAGCAAGTCTTTACATCGCTTTTTATGATATTGTTAATTATTTATTTGTAATTAATTAATTTGTAACATATTTTCTATTATTTTTAATACTATCCATGCAGAGGGCCCAACAGAACCCTTTTTCTTCTACAATTAACACGCTCCTTAATTGAGATTTCAATGCGCATGCGCGAGAAAGCGTCGCCAGGAACATCACTGTCTGGGATCACTGGTGCCATGCGGCCAGTGTCAGCATATCGAGCTCTGAATACCATTCGTGTCGCAGTGTATGTGTGTGTCGGTGTGCGATGCGCGCAGCTTAGGCCCAATCAGGGCCTTAGCATCGCACACAGACGAGCACGTACACTGCGACACGAATGGTATTCAGAGCTCGATATGCTGACACTGGCCGCAATATTCCGTGTTCACTCTGTTCCGAGCTCGATATGCTGACACTGGCCGCAATATTCCGTGTTCACTCTGTTCCGAGCTCGATATGCTGACACTGCATGCGGTTTGCTTCGCTTCGGGAAACTTCGGAATTATTCGATTTAGGACCACGAATGAGAGAAGAGTGTTGTATTATCATCAGACATGAGCCGCAGGAACTTAGTTATATAATATTCCGCATGCTGCGTAACAGTCTTGTATCAACACCACCGGCCAAATCACCCATGGGCCGCACGGAGCGCTGAGGTATAATGCCACCAAAAAGGCAGAACATTCGAGATAGTTTTCACAGCCACCCAATTCCAATTTTAACAAGATGTGCGTTGAAATCGATGCCTTGCCGATTGATTAATTATAACAATAATCGCGAACAATTCGTCTCGGAACTGCAAGTTCCAGACTCGCCTCCTCAATATTTACTAGGTTGCACAAATATTATTTTGCAATACTAAACCTTGGAGGTGACTTTGCTGGAATATTGCAGGAATGTTGCAGCGATATTCCTATGTCCGCCTCTTCGTAACTTGTGGGAATATTGCACGAATATGATACGGAATATTGTCTCAAGGTCCCAAGAATATTTATTCAATATTACACTCTCCATATGATTCTGTTTAACATTGTAAATAATTCAAGCCAATTTATGTTATAGAATATATTATTTTTATTAATCCTCAATTATCAAGTTCTACTATAAATGTAATAATAAATAATAAATAACCTTAACTTATTAATCTGTATTGTGTTTACTATTATATTTTTGAGACTGCGACGTAACTATTGATGGAAAGTTCAGTTTTGTAGTATGTTTTACACAAAAGATGTTATTATAAATAATTACCGATTTTTATAAAAATGCAGAAGTTTTAAGTTTTCTTTCATAAGTTTGCAAATCCTCTACACTTTGTACTACTGGTGTCGCGATCTGAACCGGCATCCGCGACTGTTTTGGTCGGCGCGCATTTAAATCAGTCCGTTGCGACCTCGCCGCTGTCGAGGCGTTCCGCGACACTCCCGCTCCCCGCGCTCTCCGTCACGGTCACGGGTGGACCGAGTAGCTCGGAGGCCGAGGGGGGACCGCGGGGAGGGGTCGCTTTCCCCGAATCCACCTGTGGATGAGGAGACTAATTAGTCCCTTTGAGCGAGCGAGCGATTAGCGGTTTTTTCTTTGAGGCGTGAGTGATCAGTGAGCGAACTTTGGCGTATCTTCTGCACCGTTAAACTTTGGCCGTGCGTGGGAGGTTCCTTGAACCTACGTTTTGTGACGAGGGCGGAAGCGCCGTGTCTGTCTTTTGTAAGGCCCCCGCAGGGGGGTCCCGCCCTTGGTGGTGGGGACCTTTGGGGCTTGGCGTACCCACGGACCCTACATACGCCGGTACTGGACCCTTAATCGGCTGCTAGGCTGTGGGTCCACTCCACCGGAGGATAATCGGTAGACGGGGTGGGGGACCCACCGGTGGCAGTGGTAGGGTAGCGTGTGGGAACGTCCCACCCGCGTTGCCCTTAGCTGTCACCGGTCCCCCACATTTGGGACGGCACCCCGGGTACTAACTTCTGATTATATCTAAGGCACCGGGGTTGCAATCGTCGTGGCAGTTGGTGAAGCCATAGTGCTGGCTAGGGTGTGAAAACCCGGTGTGGGAGCTGCACTTAATCAGCTCGCTTTACCATGGTTAGCAGAACTATGGGAGAGGTTTAGGAAGACCTCGCTTCCACCAGTAAGATGCTGGGGCTAGCACCCCGAAAGACTGGTAGCAGTTTTATTGTGCGTTGATCGAGCGTGATCTCGATCCTTGACTGAGGGGTTGGCGTCATATAGACCATTAGAGTCGTGGTGGTCGCCGGCCTTCGGGCCCCCCTTGCGATGAGTAACACTAGATGTCTTTTGTAAGGCTGGGCGAATAAAAAGGTGCGTGACCACAACGGGCGAGGTTTTTTTTCGATCCGACCTACTACCTTCAGGGACGGTCCCCAACCACGGTTGCGGCTTCTCCACCGCTGTACCTTTCGGATTCTTTCGCCGGCGCGAAAGAACGACGGGTTCCGCAAAAAACAACTGGAACACCCTGAATGAGCTCAACATCGCGAACAATCTGTCTATCTCGAAACTGCAGTTCTCTATTCTTCTCCTCAATTTACTTCTTGCTGATTGTCCATGAATGAACATTACCTTAACCAACCTTAACACTGCTGAACTGCTAAACAGTCGTGTAGACGTTTGGTTATATGTTTACAGATTTGGCGCGAAAAACGGTTGTAATCCGCTTCACATTCTTTCTTTTTGCGAGCTTCTTTTCAACACCTTCACAGATGGCGCTCTCCATCTATCTCACTCAACCAATATACCGAGGCAAAAGCAATATCTACAACAACCTCTACACTTGAATGCGACAAGCCTGTATACCACTGATCTCTATACAATGTGTTACGACCCGGCGTGGAGTCCCGTGGGGAATTTGGATGAATTCCCTTCTTACGGAATTTCTGACCCCTTGGTCACCGGTTTCTGTCGTATTCCTGTGGATCCGCCTGTCGGAGGTGAGGAGCTGAAGCTCGTAGAAGAATCGAGAATAATCGATGCTGTGGTGGTCGACTCTCGAACGCGTTGTAATGACGATAAAATGAGCGGCAAGTTTAAAAAGGGAATTCCACCCGACTCGCTCTATCTTTGGAGAATAAGAGGTTTTTATACTTGTTTCGAGGATAGGTGCGTAGCCATTGGAAAGTGATGTCTTGGCACAAGTATATATAATAAATATATATATATATTTCCTTAGGCTAACAATACAAAAATGTGCATACGGTGATGCAAGCAGGTATTGTGGTAAATTGTGTTACCTCTGTACCTCACAGGTTGATGCTCGAGAAACGACTTTTAACTGTTCTGGACAAGCCAGACGTACGAACGACGAACGCAGAGACTTTACACACGGTGAAAGATTGTAGAAGAACTGACTTTTACGCACGGTGAAAATTGTGGAAGAACTGCCTTTTACGCACGGCGAAAATTGTGGAAGAACTGCCTTTTACGCACGGCGAAAATTGTGGAAGAACTGCACTGTGGAGCAACACAGGCTCCCTTTTATACAAGTTTTACGGAATAAACAAGCCCATAAAAGCTTTCCGTTCTATTGCCGAGAATAATATGTTCTTCACGGATAATTCGCGAGGGCATCTTGAAGCACGCAGGCTCCCTTATAGAGAATTAAAGATAAACAAGCCCATACTCTTATCGATGTCGGTACAATAGATATTTGCACGGATGCATGCGGGTAAACGATGACGGGATCTCGATAAGTACACAAACGTCTTTTACAAACAGCTGAGGTTCACCGAGGGTCACGGTCGCGGCAATAACTTAGATTAGGAAACACTTTGATTGGAGTTTCGAACAGGCCCCCTCCTCTCGTTTGCGCTGATGCTGCATCGGTTGATTGGTTCATGGGCTGTGTCCATTTGACTTTCCCTAGTGTCCTCTGGAGGGACGTAACAAATGGATGCGAGATCAGGATATGGGGAATGCTGCCAATATGAACGGTGGAGTCGCAAGCGGTCCTCCGCGGTACTACGTATAGTGCCGGGCCTATTATTGGGCAAAGTGGGTACCTTGTAGGGTGCCGCGCTCTGAAAATTGTTCTGCAACATTTTTTTTCTTCGGTGCGCCCCCCATTTCCTTAAGAAAAATTGCTATCTGTGGGGTTGAAACGTTTAATGCCGGCCCTTCACTCTGCTAAAGGTAAACATACCGACACCACAAACACTTTTTGGGAGACATCGAGTCATATACTTTGACATAAATATATTCATCCGTAAGTATGTTTTGTTTAGAAAGCTTCCAAAATATTGTTCAAACGTGAAACGAAACGATCCTAACCCAATCAGCGATTGGCGAAGACAGGTGAGATTAGTTAATATTAACAAATTAAAATGCAGAAATGTGTCAAATTTTGGAGAGTTAAAATTTTACAATGTGATAAATGTTGAAAATTATGTAAGCTTCACATATTTCTGGCCATGGTTTCTTCAATGTAGTGATTCGCTTTCAGACACTGTGCAATGTGAAAAAATTGAAAGAATCACATAGGAAAAATTGGCTAAACTTTGGAACATACCATCTCAATACCGCATCCTATATCAATTTACGTGAGTACCACCACAATAGGATACATCCGCTAGATCTACAACTAAAATGTAATAGACATTTACATTAGTTCACTTTTGTATGTTCTAGAATCCTGATGAGGAAACTAATTGTTTTGAAACATGTAAGGGATGAAATATATTGATTCATTCCATGCTCAACCCAGAAGAGGGCAATCCTACATTATACATTATGTATACAATTCTTTTCCTGATTCCGCTGTTCAACTTGATGTGGGAAACAAATGTAAAATTTTGTTGCTGCTATGGTGGGTTGGTCCCTGTTCAGGGCATTGGATTTGGTATGAAGTTTCAATGCAATAAATGTCTTCATTTTACAGGTTCATTGTCTATATTATATTATCAAGAATGACCTGAGCAGTAAATTGTGCTGGCCCCATATTGTTGACTGGAAGTAACATGGACGGCAAAAGTCATGTACATTATGAGACGATTGATCTGAGGTACGTGTACATTTATATTTTTAGCTAGTGACTCAATATAATTTTCATCAGTTCTTCACATTATTAAAACAATTTTGTATGAACCCACTTAGCATGATGACATCTTCGGAAAATCGGAAGGACAATCAATACCAACATAACGAATATCCGGGGGAAATACACATATGCTATTCCGACATGTGGCCTGGATATCGTGAGGAAGAGGAATTCAGAGGTGAATACTACTTCGCCATACATACAGGCGAGATCACGTTAGGCAGCTTTTGAACGTTCTGTCAGTTTATATGGATAGGATACGTTTTATTGATTTGACGACGCGAATAAATACCATTGTTTGTAAACCAAAATGTACTTCACATATGTCACTGATATTTGATGTATATTTAGGTAAATTATAATGGGATTAATAAATTTATTACAATGTTATTATGACTTTACTTTAATGTAACCCTTCAAATATAATAAAAAGTACCGTATTACATATACTATTACTTATATATATATATATACTATTTTATATTACACTATTACTTTAATATCATATAAATAATTCATTTTAAACATGCATTAATGTGTGTATTGGGCACGTTGCGAGTCCAATGATTTGGAAACCAACATATATATAATCCTAGTAACTTTTTTAGTTCCGCGGAGGACCGCTTGCGACTCCACCATTCAATTGGCCACGCATAGCCAGCACGGGATCTCGCATCCATTGTATATAGATCAGTGCAGTGATCTCAGAAGTGGCATCCTGCCGCATTGCGGCACGCGTGGTGGGGGAAGGCGAGAGTTGTATGCGTGCCGTGTCCGTGAGCGCTGCGCGCGCACCGTACGTAGACAAGGGGTGCGTTCGGGGAGTCACTATTCGCACCATCTGGCGCTAAAGACTGTTCGCAGAGCTCGACATTAGCGCAATCAAACACGACCGTGACGTCACTACTTATGGTGTGTGACGTCATGACTGAACGCAACGAACGCTATTTCTTCCGAGGTAGTGTGACAGTTGCGTAGCGTTTGCGTATTGCGTGAACAGCACCAAATAGCACCACACGCTGTAAGTTGTTTGTTTCAGCATGGAAAATTCGGACAATTCCGTCGAGCTCACTATAAAAGATTACGATACCAATGACGAATACAAATTACTGCTATCACCAAGTAGTGCTCGTAGAGTTGAAACGGGTAAGTTTACTCAGTGCAATAAACTAATTAATAGGTGTCATTCAACCGGTAATTAATAGGTGGCCATTTATTATGGCAATTAAGCCATAATAATAATTATGGCTTATAAAGCATCGTTTATTTGCAAATAATGCAATATTTTCTATTTGGTGTCGGTTTTCATTCATTTTTGTTTATTGCTGTTTTCATTTATTGGTTTTTTTTAATGTATCTTCGGTCCAATTGATACCTGGAAAATTTATTTTCTAACCTTCGATGTATGAATTGTAATGTTGAATTGTGTTTTGTTTGAATGATTTATAATCATGGCATATATTTCTTTAACATTCAGATTTGACCTTTGCTACTTATTTATTAAATGCTGCGCGAGAATCATGTATGCAAGCCAGCAATGCAAGTCCTGGTGAGCACATATAGTCATCGCCCATCATAGCAATTGCTCGATTCCAAATGTGGTGCATGTATAAAATATTTCACAGAAGCTGTATACCTTTTTAATATTATCAAACAATGTTGTAGCAATAGCGCCTGGATTTACGGAGGAAAATTGTTTGACGGATCAAACATCAGGTACCTTAAGTCATTTTGATCAACTTTCCTTCCTTTGCAATGTGTGATGATTAATTATATACATTATTGCTTCTATAGATAATGCTAATATTGACCTAGCAGAGGAGGCAGAAACTGAGGGAGGTGCAATTTCTGAGGATAAAGAAAGTAAGAGATCTTATTCAGACTATGTACAGTGTGCATTCTTTCTTTATTAACCCTCGGACTCCCACGATGGGTCACTTTTTCGGCGCCTAAAGAGCGGCAACCCTTCATACACAGCATTCTATAATGTTGCACGCCACAGGAGTCAATGTGACGACACAGTTCCGAAACTGTAAAGCGACGGTTATCGACTCGGTGTCACCACTGGTACACTTCTCGACGTATATGAAATGATGAATTTTTTGCTTATATTATTTCTGTAAAATCTTGCATAGCCGATATCAGAAATGCGACACGGTAATCAAGATGGGTCAATTGAACCCGAAGCCTGAAGATTGTCAACCCATTTTTTGAGTAAAGTTAAAATGTTTGCCTACGTGCATTTTAGCGATATTAGAATGTATGTTAGACGTTGACAATTTGTTTATAAATAGTTTACAACATATTGAACAAAATAAAAATTTTTGCTTATTTTCTGGCTACATACATATTTACATTCTTCGTGGTGTTTTGAATTTGTTTATAAATTGTTTACAAAATGTTTCGAACAAATTTTAAATTTTCGCCCACGAACATTTCCATGACGTTGCAAAGTATTTTACACATTGTCAACAATTTGTTTATAAATTGTTTATAACATTTTTTGAACAAAATTGAAATTTTCGCCTATGAACATTCCTACGACGTTGCAAAGTATTTTACACATTATTAACGATTTGTTTATAAATTGTTTATAAGATTTTTTGACACAAATCGTTAATAATGTGTAAAATACGTTGCAACGTCGTAGGAATGTTCATAGACGAAAATTTCAATTTTGTTCAAAAAATGTTATAAACAATTTATAAACAAATTGTTGACAATGTGTAAAATACTTTGCAACGCCATGGAAATGTGCGTGGGCGAAAATTTAAAATTTGTTCGAAACATTTTGTAAACAATTTATAAACAAATTCAAAACACCACGAAGAATGTAAATATGTATGTACCCAGAAAATAAGATTTTCAGGCAATAAATAATATAAATGTAACCATTGCTTTATACATTTATTTTCATGCCCTTTCAGTCATCACTTTTCGCTTCAATGGTAACGTCGAGTAAAAAGTAGTTTTGTCAAGAGTGGCATTACCGGCTGCATGTTGGGTTGCCTATGTACAGGCCGGGCAAATTTAGCCCATCGCGGGAGTGCGTGTCTCATTTTTAGTCGGGAGTCCGAGGGTTAAACAATTAGTTTAATAACGATACATATATATTAGCTGCCTGAATTTGTGTGATATTATCCAGATGGATTTATTTCTCAGATTTCAGATGGTCCGACACAGCTATTTTACTTTTAGTCGAGGAGTACCGGCTGCTTGAACCGTCTATGTCGTCCGGCAAACTAAGCCATAAAAAAGCGTGGATGGAGATCTCGAAAATAATGAAGGAAAGAGGTTACAACGTTTCGGACAGGCAATGTATGACGAGGATCAACACAATGAAACGCACGTACAAGTCGATAAAAGATCACAATGGACGCTCTGGGAACAACAAGCGTACCTGGAAATTTTACGAAGTAATATAGTTTTACGAAGTATAATACTTGAATTTATTCAACTTATCTTTTGTTCTTCACAAATTCGCTTGAATGGTTTAGAATATGGAAAGCCTACTGGGTGAAAAGCCATACATGGCTCCACTCAAAACGATCTCATCGACTAGAACGTCAACATCGAGCCGAGAACGATCGGAATCCCCGTGCAGCAGTGGGAGGAGCGGCAGTTGTTCTCAATCTGGAGGAGTCTCACGTTAGTCACTACCATTCGTTGTGTTTTCAGTCAATTTTGAATTAGTTGTGATATAATAATTGGTGAGTTAATAAATATGAATACTTTCAGGCAAGCGTAAACCTTCAGATGCAATCGAAAAACTCCTTGAAGCTCGTGAACGTGCTGAGGAGCGAAAAGAGAAGCGACACAGAGAACGAATGGCATTGCAGTCCAAAATCTCGGAACAATTGGACACACTCTTAAAAAAATTGTAGAACGATTTCTTATAAGATATATCTTTATTTTTGTTATTGAGTGAGGGTTTTCTGCCCGACAAACAAAACTACACCGAGTTTACATTTGTTGCGAATGTCTGTGATTAAATTTTTTAAACTTCAATATAAAATTGTTTAAGACATGTTTTATTTATTCTGAAAAAATCCACATTCCTGAATTTTTTTTACTCCTCTTGATCATATTACGTACAACTTTGACGACCTCCAAAAGTAATCTACTGTTTAGTCGTAATGTTATGCCGCGTTGGGAAGGTGTGGGGTGATAGTCTCGGTATTCACTCCTCTTCTCACAAGCACAACTTAAGGTTTATTAGAAATAGCGTACAGTTTGCAAAATGAACTAAGTGATTGAGCGGAGTATCGAGCAGCGTTACGATGTTGCTTGCTCGATGGTATTTCTTAGAGTGTCGGGCCCAGATTTGGGCGTTTTCTAGGTGCTGTCTAGTGGGGGAAAAACCCTTAGCGTCGGTCACGTAGGCACGCGGTGCATATGGTGATATCACCATTGGCACAAAGCTTCGTTGTCTTGAAACTTAAGTTATTTACGCAAGATGAAGGGCTTGCTCCTCGCCGCTTGAAATTTTTATCCCACTTTTTTCAAAAGTACGTTAATTTTGGACGATAAACGAAAATGCTTGCCTTCAGTTTAGTCGACTTTCAACAATTTATCTTATTTAACTTAAGCCCGCAAACGATTTTGTATGTGAGAAAAACTGAAAAACAATTTTTCGATTTGAATGTCACGATAGAACTACCTTGAAAACCCCCATGATCGCTGCTAACGCTACGCTGTAGAACGTTCACGGAGCTTGCTATCGCCATCACGCTATTGGCTCCGCGAACGCCGTTGGTAGTGTTTGCGTTTACAGCGTTCGTAGCGACTCCCCGAACGCACCCAAGGAAGGAGCTATGCTTTTCGTCTTTCTTCTACCAATGTAGAGAAAAATGACGTCAGAAGCTGCGCGCGCACCCAATAGAAAGAGACACAGAATTATGCTCCGTCTTCTTTCCACCACGATCGCACACACGCGCTTCGTTCGGCATGCGACAGCGGTACCGAATTTACCTTTCGGCTGACCGTTGAGCCGGCTGAAATTGTCAAAAATGCACTTGTACCAAATTTATCTCGCAAGGCGTCATTCGATAGGGGATGAAAAGAAAAACGCTCTATGCCAAGTTTCAACCCTCTATCTCCATCAGAAGGGTAGTTATAGGGGAAATAAAAAAATCAGTTTTTGACACATTTTTCGTATTTAGCGGCGCGGAAAAATTCTGAAATAATTTGAGAATATTCAGAACATGTGAATTTATGGTTGGGAATTTTTGCAGATTTTTGTCTAGCAAATCCTAAGCATAAAAAATCAAAAACCCCCCAAAAACACGAAAAATTCCAATTACGTGTTGAAGTTTCCGACCCACCGAATTTTTATAAATGCTGTAGTGAAGTATTGGCATAAGTAGTAACACCAATTTTTTTTAGATTTTTTGGTAGTGTGCGTCGTAGTTCAAATAAATAAAAACCGATATTTACGACATATTTCGTGTAATAACTTATTGAATACTTAAAATAATTGCGTTTTCTTGATATTGCCAGTCAGTTATACGATGCTCTATGTTTTTGTATGCGAGAGAGCAATGTACAAATAAAGGGAATTAAATTATTTCGAGTTTATTGAAAGTCTGTGTGCACAATATGTATTTTGAAAAATATTAAGCGGTAAACAAACAGGACGAGTAGCTCGTTGGTTAAGCTACACCCGCCTGCGACATCGTTAGACACATTTGTCAGAGGTTCGCGCCCAGGAGGGCGGCTCACCTTTTTTTTCTTTCTAACAACTACACGACGGTAAGCGATATTCACTTATAAGTATTTTAAACATACTTCTATAATTTTTAACTGTATTGTTTATGAAATATATATGCACGCATCGCATTATTTATGTAATCTTTACTTATATTATATCACCCAATGAAGCTTCCAATGCGTGTCATGCATTCGGACACAGGAACATTCTACGAATCTACTAGTATAAGTATTTTATTCTCCAAATATAAATTTTCACGTGGTCTTCCACGCCACCCATGAGGTGCCACGACTAGCGCGTTCGGTTTTTGATTGTGGACCTTCGCCAGTAGCCCTATTGTACCACATTTTTAATTTATTAAATTACAGTGGTGATGGGATATGTTTCAAGGAATGGTATAGGTATATTGACTTTTTATAAAAGAATAAGAAAAAGCAAAAAAAAAATTGGTCTGGCCTCACTTGTGTCAGACCGTACCTCTCCGAACAGGAGAGGTACAGCAAAAATTGGTCTGGCCTCACCTGTGTCAGACCGTGCCTATCCGAAAAGGAGAGTTACAGCAAAAAAAAATTGGTCTGGCCTTACTTGTGTCAGACCGCATGTCTTTACGTTTAAGAAATCTGTCGTATGGTGATTGCTGTCATGTGTTGAAAATATGCTTTTCTTTACAGATATCCCATCACCACTGTAATTTAATAAATTAAAAATGTGGTACAATAGGGCTATTGGCGAAGGTCCACAATCAAAAACCGAACGCGGTAGTCGTGGCACCTCATGGGTGGCGTGGAAGACCACGTGAAAATTTATATTTGGAGAATAAAATAGTTATACTAGTAGATTCGTAGAATGTTCCTGTGTTCGAATGCATGACACGCATTGGAAGCTTCATTGGGTGATATAATATAAGTAAAGATTACATAAATAATGCGATGCGTGCATATATATTTCATACACAATACAGTTAAAAATTATAGAAGTATGTTTAAAATACTTGTAAGTGAATATCGCTTACCGTCGTGTAGTTGTTAGAAAGAAAAAAAAGGTGAGCCGCCCTGCTGGGCGCGAACCTCTGACAAATGTGTCTAACGATGTCGCAGGCGGGTGTAGCTTAACCAACGAGCTACTCGTCCTGTTTGTTTACCGTTCAATATTTTTCAAAATACATACTGTGCACACAGACTTTCAATAAACTCGAAATAATTTAATTCCCTTTATTTGTACATTGCTCTCTCGCATACAGAAACATAGAGCATCGTATAACTGACTGGCAATATCAAGAAAACGCAATTATTTTAAGTATTCAATAAGTTATTACACGAAATATGTCGTAAATATCGGTTTTTATTTATTTGAACTACGACGCACACTACCAAAAAATCTAAAAAAAATTGGTGTTACTACTTATGCCAATACTTCACTATAGCATTTATAAAAATTCTGTGGGTCGGAAATTTCAACACGTAATTGGAATTTTTCGTGTTTTTGGGGGGTTTTTGATTTTTTATGCTTAGGATTTGCTAGACAAAAATCTGCAAAAATTCCCAACCATAAATTCACATGTTCTGAATATTCTCAAATTATTTCAGAATTTTTCCCCGCCGCTAAATACGAAAAATGTGTCAAAAACTGATTTTTTTATTTCCCCTATAACTACCCTTCTGATGGAGATAGAGGGTTGAAACTTGGCATAGAGCGTTTTTCTTTTCATCCCCTATCGAATGACGCCTTGCGAGATAAATTTGGTACAAGTGCATTTTTTACAATTTCAGCCGGCTCAACGGTCAGCCGAAAGGTAAATTCGGTACCGCTGTCGCATGCCGAACGAAGCGCGTGTATGCGATCGTGGTGGAAATAAGACGGAGCATAATTCTGTGTCTCTTTCTATTGGGTGCGCGCGCAGCTTCTGACGTCATTTTTCTCTACATTGGTAGAAGAAAGACGAAAAGCATAGCTCCTTCCTTGTCTACGTACGGTGCGCGCGCAGCGCTCACGGACACGGCACGCATACAACTCTCGCCTTCCCCCACCACGCGTGCCGCGATGCGGCAGGATGCCACTTCTGAGATCACTGGATCAGTGCTGTATACCCGTGTAACAACACGGTGGGCGGGGCTTAATCGGAGTGGGGCCACGCAAATGTAATCCTGGTTTGAGAATCTGATCCAAGCCAGGTTTGTGAACTACAGGTAATTTTTAACCGAGGCTTTAATCATGATTAAGTGCTGTTCCGTTCCACCAAAAATATTTCAGCTCTGGTTAGTTAACCGTATACCCTCTTCGCGATAACTCTCAGCAAGTCTGAATTCCGTTGTAACTGCGGCTCTGATTGGTTCAATTCTCAGTGTCATTTAATTCGCAGGCGGCAAAGCATGGCAACACGCGGTTGATCGTCATTAGCGTATTGTATTTTGTGAAGTTTGTAAAGAGCAGACAAGTGTAGAGCAGTAGGAAGAATGGCGGAAAAATCATTAGAGGTTAATAAATACTACAAATTTTATAAAAATATTATATATTTGCGTTAAGGCTTTCATGTCTCGGATGAATTGGGCTTGCAGCATATTCAGAGGTATGATGCAAATGGGTTTAACAACCGAAATTACTATTATAAGGTTTAATTGAAAATAAACATGAATTTTATGTAAAAATATATATTTTTATTCGTCTTAATGTACAATTATATTCATATATTATGGCATAATGCCATAGTAAAATAGTTATGATTGGATTTTGCTAATTATGCGCGGACATAGGAATATTGCAGCAACATTCCTGCAATACTCCGGCAATGTCAGCTGCAAGGTGTAAGTAATAATCTTCCTACAATATTCCTGCAATATTCCCTGCTATCCGGGCATAATTACTAAAAATTAAGTTATACAACTTTGCTGTCGCATGTTCTAAACTTGGCTCAATGTCGTGTAGCAACGCCTCAATAGTATTTTTTGTAAGACGAAATCTTGTAACAAGGTCGATATCGTCTAACGTTTCAAAATAATTAATTCGGTCTTTGATAATTCTTCTTCTTCTAGCCCTAATAGGTTCATAACCTTCTTCTTCTTCTGAGGATAATACATCGTCGTATAGCGCGTCCATGACTATAGTAATGACTTCAATTTTATTTTTACGATGTTACCAGATGTTACCAAACGCTAACCACTTATTAAATACGGTAACCGGCCAAAATTGGCCGGTTAAGTTTAACCGGCGTTTTCTTAACTTAATCGGGGTTCAAAGTTTGGTGGAACGCAAAGTATCGATTAACAAACGTTAACCGCCGATTAAGGATTTAACCGAGGTTGGTGAAACCGGCCCTTAGTTATCTGCCAGATAACTTTATCTGGGAGACAGCTATCGGGAGGTATGAAGAAACCGGCCATTAGTCGAGAGGCCACGGAGTGCGACCTCAGCGACTTGGGGATCCTGGCAGTGTTTTATTGGTCGAGCACGATGAGTTCCGGATAGCGGCGTTCGCGCCTCTTTTGAATGTATGTTTCAAAACGCGGATCGGATCTCGGCACGGTCGCGGGATATATCGGTGCTTCTAAATTCAGCGGGATAAGTTGCCATTTCGTGGATTTACCTGTTTTTACCGAGCTCGCAGAACACTTTATAACTAACACGTTTTTAGCGGATGGCTTTACCTTTCTTACACTGTTTACGGAAGGCTGTACTTCCTTTACGTTGCTTACGGAAGTCTGTACTTCTTTTACGTTGCTTACGGAAGGTTGTACTACCCTTAAGCCCATGCTACAATCAAGTAAGCGTAGGTTTTAAGAAATAAAAACCGTCGTAGGCAGCCGTTTGTAACTAGCACTTCCGGTTTAAGAGGACTCTGATTGGTTGGCTGTCACTCCTACGACTAAAAGCTACAACCTACAACCTACGCTTACTTCATTGTAGCATTGGCTTTACGTGGCTTACGGAAGGTTGTACTACCCTTACGTTGGGTCTAACAGCACGACACTCGATTATACTTCACATCCCGTTCTTCGAGATTACACTGTAGTAGTGTACTCGTTCCCCCAGATGTCACAACGTTCAGAGTTCTAAAAATCCCTATCCCTAGTCCTTCCGGTCGCGCGCCGCCATTTTATCTCATTGTATATCGTTGTGCCCAGGTGAATAGACGTTCGCGAGGTGAGTTAGATAAAGACAAAGGAAATAGGTAGTTGGATAGGTTTTTGTGATGGAGGATAAGAAGGGAAGCTTAGATAGGACGCAGGAGGATCCTTTAACTATTATCTTAAGAAGGTTGAGAGATCTAGAGGAGAAAATAGAACGGAAGAACGCTGAGACCGTGCCCGGCAAGGGGGAGGAACATGTGGTTGAAGACTGCGATGTTGGTGTATTTGACGAAGGTGAGGAGAGTTACAGGTGTAAGCGGTCAGGTAACAGTAGAAATCAATAAGTTGATGAGGGATTTGAAAGGGTAGAGTCCTGCGAGTGAAGCAGGGACTTGGTAGATACACGACTTGAGTGTATTGAGTAGGCCTTACTCAGGTACAATTCTGCGAGTGAAGCAGTTTTTGGTTCATGCAAGAGTCGAGTGTAGTGGACAATTTTTAAGAGGGTAGAGTTCTGCGAGAGATGCAGTGAATTCGTACATGCACGAGTTGAGTGTAGTGGACAATTTTTAAAAGGCGTATAGTTCTGCGGGAGAAGCAGTGAATTGATACATGCACCGATTGAGTGTATTGAATGAGACAGAGTTGTTTGTTTGCTCTAGGGTTTAACCTAGAGGAGAATGAGCCGAGTGTGGAGGCTCAGGAAACACACCAGGTGCGTCCTGTGGCAGAGCTGTTCGAAGAAGAGCAGATAGAGACATGCCTAGATGAGGATTTTATTAAAGCGCTAGGAGATGACCCGTCGGAGGCCCCAGTGATCGAGTGTAAACTGCACCCAGAGATAAAGAATCGCTGGAATGTGTGGGTCAAGAAGGGAGTTCCAAAGACCGAGGTTAAACCGCTCCTGCAGAAGTACAAGGAGATAGATTGTTTAAGGGCGCCGAAGATGAACGCAGAGGTCTTAGCGACAATGAATTTCAGTGCGGTAAAGAGGGATAGACACTTGGTAGAGTCCCAGACCCTCATCGGAGCTGCCATGGCGTGCCTAGGGGCAGGAATGTCAATGTTGCTAGGGCAGGAAGAGGTGGATGAATTCGTACTGTATCAAAGATTCTACGATGCAGGCAAATTGTTGGCCTCTGCGCAGTTCAACCATCTGGCGGCAAGGAAGGCCAGTGTCGTAGCCCCACTGGAGGGGCGGATGAAAGACATCTTACTGTGCAATGAGATGGACGAGTTCCTGTTTGGGAAAGGCCTCCAGGAAAAGATTAAAGAAGCGAAGGCCCTTGATAGGGTAGCCCAGGGACTGACGTCTCAGAGCGTAGGCAGAAGACCCTTTGCTGATGCGACAGGGTCTTTTTTAAACTGGAGGAGCCCGCCGGCGCGAGGGCGATCGGCATGGAGGGCGTCGTACAGGAGGCAGGCACAGGGCGATCGAGGAATTGGCTCTGGGGCAGAGAGAGGAGGAATGAAGCAATGGGCCCAGACCAAATATCAGAGAAGAGCGTTCCGGAGGAAATAGCTGTGCGTAAGATAGCAGGGAGATTAAGGTACTTTAGAAAGGCGTGGGAAGAGTTGACAGAGGATAGATTTATATTGGAATGTATAGAGGGTGTAACTCTTGTGTTTGCAAGTACAGTAATGGAAAGACAAGATCAGCCTAGTGTGAGAGTATCGGGAGAAGAGAGGGCACTGATAGAGACAGCAATTAGTCAGTTAGACGAGAAGGGGGCGATTAGGCAGTGCCAACCGGAAGCAGGGCAGATTCTTTCTCCGTACTTCCTGGTACCCAAACCAGATGGGTCGCAAAGATTTATATTGAATTTGAAATACCTTGTTTTGAGTTTAACCCCGAGTTTGGACCTGAGTAGTCTGGTTAGGCGCGGTTGAGGGTCGCACGAGGAATGAGGAGTACTTGCGCTACGTTACGCAGCACGTGGCCGGCACGATTCACGAACACGTGGGTGAGGAGTTCCACACTTTTCTTTATTTAAAACTAGGCACTTAATCACTACGTATTACAATATTTGAGGGGCACTATAGCGTCTTTCAATTCCCTTAACTCTTAGCACTAACTAAATGCTCTGTTCTGAGCACGCGAACCCGAGAAAAACCACTTATATTTCGCACGTGAGAGGATAGCCAGTAGTCGACACAACGGAAGATACGGTAATGGCCGTCGAGAGCACGCGGGAACCGCGAGAGTACAATTGCCCGAGAAGAACGCGACGCGGCGCTGCTAATTAGCAGGCGCGTTTACATAGAGTATCGCCTGAGTATCGACCGCAGTGATTGATCTCGGGCGAGCGCGTCACGTGCGCCCATTGGTCGCCCACCCGAGGCGACTGTGAATACGCAACATACCTAAATCAGTTTTTGGAAGCGGAACATTTTAGGATGGAGGATTTAAGAGTAGCTAGGAGGTTAGTCCAGCCGGGTAGTTTCATGGCATCTATTGATTTAGAGGATGCATACCTAACGGTACCGGTACATGAACAAAGTAGGAAATACCTTAGGTTCAGGTTTAATGAGAAATTATTTCAGTTTACGTGTCTGCCATTCGGTCTATGTATCAGTCCATACATATTTACAAAGATAATGAAGCCGCTGGTCAGCATACTAAGAGCTAGAGGTTTTGCGTCGGTGATATATTTGGATGACATGTTGTGTGTGGCAGATACGTTTGAGGAGTGCAGGCAGAATGTGGATGCTTCGGTTACGTTGTTGAAGAGATTAGGTTTTAGTATTAATTTTAGAAAGAGTGAATTGGTTCCATGTACCAGGTGCAGATTTTTAGGAGTTGAGATTGATTCAGTCAGATTTTGTGTGACGGTAACCTCGAAGAAGAAACAGAAAGTAGTAGAGTTAGTTGAGGCATGGGGGTCAGCCGGGAGAGGTACGATAGAGCAGTTCGCGCAGTTAATTGGGACGCTGATAGCAGCGTGTCCAGCAGTGCAATATGGATGGTTATATACCAGGAGAATGGAGAGGGAGAAGTGCCTTGCGTTAATTGGGAATGGAGGAAATTACGCGGGTTTGATTTGTATAGGAGATTTGGTAAGGAAGGACCTTACGTGGTGGCAACAGGTCGTCAAGAGTAGTTGTAACCCGATTAGAAGGGAACGTTATGATTTGGTAATATATACACATGCGTCAAAGACAGGATGGGGTGCAGCATGTGGACGGAGAAAGACCTTTGGTTTCTGGTCAGAATCGGAAAGGAGGAAACATATAAATTTTTTGGAGCTCAAACCAGTGTATTTAGCCCTGCGGGAGCTAGCCGAGGGTAGAAAAAATTGTGAGATTTTGCTTAGAGTAGATAATTCCACCGCTATAGCGTATGTAAACAGGATGGGAGGCGTACGGTTAGCCAGATTTAATGAGCTGGCAAGACGTAGGTATTTGGAAATGGGCTGAGGATCGGAATATTTGGTTGATGGCACCTACATTGCGTCAAAGGAGAATGTTGAAGCAGATAGGTTGTCGAGGACCGGTCCATTAGATACGGAATGGCAGTTATCGCAGAAACATTTTGATAAGATCGTGAAACGGTTTGGAGAGCCGGAAGTAGATTTATTTGCTACCGAGATAAATAAGAAGTGCGATAGATTCGTGTCATGGTTTCCAGAGAAGCACGCTATGGAGGTGGATGCGTTTACGTTTGAGTGGACACAGTTTTATTTTTATGCTTTTCCGCTTTTTTCACTTATATTAAGGGTTTTAAGAAAGATAAAACAGGAGAAAGCCAGGGGCATAGTGGTAGTGCCATATTGGACTACCCAACCGTGGTTTCCGTTGTTTTTATCGTTGTTACGGTAGGAACCTATAATATTTAAACCGGATAGTAAGATGTTAATATCGAATTGTAGGAGGTGCGTGCATCCGGGGGCGAGACATCTAGCTCTGTTGGCAGCGGAATTATCAGGAAAGCCTTCATAGATAATGGAGTACCTCGGGAGGCAGTCGATGTTATGGTCGCATCCTTGGCGGAATCGACAAGAAGGCAATATGAGGGGCCAATTAAGAGATGGCTGGGGTTCTGTAGGTAATCAGACAAAGATATGTTCCGACCAGTGATGCCAGAAAGCCGAAAAGCAGCAGCAGCATGCCGAGTGGTGGGGGTCATGCATGTGACAATTGTCACACTTGAACGTCTTGAACGACGCGAAAGACGCCGCAAACACGGCACGCACACACTCACCGCATGCCCCCACTATTCGGCGTGCTGCTGCTGCTTTTCGGCTTTCTGGCATCACTGGTTCCGACCATCCACGGAAACCGTGTTGAGGTTCCTTAATAAGGAATTTGTTGATGGGGCTTCTTTCGGAACCCTAAATAGTGCAAGGTCGGCCATCGCGATTGTAGCGGGAGATAGCATTGGGAAGGATGCAAGGATCAAAAGGTTTATGAGAGGCGTCTTCAGGTTGAGACCGCCAAGGCCCAAATATGACGAGATTTGGGATGCCGGGTTGGTACTTAATCAAGTACGTCTGTGGTACCCGATAGAAGGGTTATCTTTGAAATTACTTACGCTGAGGACAGTGGTCCTATTAGCACTCGCGTCAGCGCATAGGGTACAGACGCTGGCGGCGATTAAAATAGAAAATATTAGGAGGGTGGTGGGGTTTGGCAGATTAGGGTACCAAAAGTGTTGAAAACTTCTAGAGTGAGGTCGGTGCAACCGATGATTGTCATACCATATTTTAAAGAGGATCCGGCAGTCTGCGTGGCCGAGACCCTAGTGAGGTATATGGAGGTGACAAAGCAGCTAAGAGGCGATGAGAGTCAGCTGTTTATACCATATCGAAGTCCGTTTAAGCGAGTATCATCTCAGACGTTGAGTAGGTGGATAAAGGCCGTCCTGAAAGATAGCGGTATAGATGTTGGGGTCTTTTCGGCACATTCGACAAGGCACGCCGCCACATCTGCAGCAGCAGATAAGGGAGTTGAATGGAGCGTAATTAGGAAGACGGCCGGTTGATCGGAGGGCTCAGAGACCTTCGCAAGGTTCTATAAGAGACCGATTATGCCAAAGAGAACAGAGTTTGCGCAGGCTGTGATCAGTACAAATACAGGGTATAGCGAGCAATTGCGAGACAAAGATTATAAAGTATGTTTTTGTGTTATTGGCCGTTATCGGTTTTTTGTTGTTTTGTATTATAGTTTTAAGAGTATAGGATAAGCAAAAAGAAATTGTAAGACTGAGACGAAATAAAGGGCTGTGTAGGTTCAAAATTGCGTTAGCGCTAAACAGCTACAGTGTAATCTCGAAGAACGGGAAGTGAAGTATAATTACTCAGTCAAACGAACTTACCTGAAGTGAAGTTCGACTGGAATTATACGAAGATCCCGCTCGAGATGATTACAGCCCGCCCAAATAGTTATAGTTGTCCCATCCCGGTAATCCTCTCAATTTTGAAAGCGCTAAAAGGAATGAGATAAAATGGCGGCGCGCGACCGGAAGGACTAGGGATAGGGATTTTTAGAACTCTGAACTTTGTGACATCTGGGGGAACGAGTACACTACTACAGTGTAATCATCTCGAACGGGATCTTCGTATAATTCCAGTCGAACTTCACTTCAGGTAATTCGTTTGACTGAGTAACTATACACGGTTTTGGGGTTGGCGGCGGAGGCCTGTTAGTTTCTGACGGAATAGCGTAGAAGTTCCTGAGGAGTTTACGTAATTGATTCTTCCGGCCGGCTCTCTTTTGTCTAGGCATTCGGGATAGCGTTGACTTTTGGTCTTGAGGTGGATGTATATGCCGTCAAGCGAATCGTCCTCTTGTTGGCGGGTAAATGGACAGTAAGGTGAGGGTAAGTGTGAGGTTGAAGGAATACGTGTCGTCGAGCTAACGTCCTCTCCTTGACGGGGTAAATGGACAGTGAGGTGAGAGTGAGTATGGGGTTGAAGGAATACGTGTCGTCGAGCTAACGTCCTCTCGTTGACGGGGTAATGGAAACGTAAGGTGAAGGTAAGTGTGAGGTTGTAGGCATATATGTCGTCGAGCTATCGTCCTCTCGTTGACTGCCTGGATATGTGTGGTGGGGAGATACTTAGACGTAGAGCGTTATGGAAGGCTTCATTTACTTTTAAGAAACGCAAAGGTTTAAATGAACGAAAGTAACTTGTATAACAAAGGTCTATATATTGACTTTGACTATATTATTCTTACAATATTGATTTATACGATTGAATAATTAAAGGAACTAGATTCTACCTTAATAATTAATACAGTGTTAGGTGAATGTCGAACCGGCAAGTCAGGTTGCTTACCGAGAGTAGTTTTTGGTCGAGTCTTCAGTTGTAGCTTCAGCACTGGTTCTTTTGATTAATGATGAAAGCTTTTTGAGTTTATGATTTGGTTCTTTGAAATTGAGATTTTTGATTGAATGGAATTGAACTGAACTGAGCTTTCCTACTACAGATCTTGAACAAAGGATTTTAGTACACTGTTCTTCAATATGATGTATCTACTTGTCTTCAAGACGACTTAACTGATCTTCAAGAAGGAATCAAATAGACGACTTAAGAAGGAATTAAGTAATGAGCTGATTTTCTGGTTCGACCCGGGATTAAATCTAATTACTAGGGCCCGCCGCTAAGGAAGGGGTACGGCCCTTAGCGTGGGGGCTCGGCGCTCGGCGCAGGCGCGTTGGTGGTGGAATGCAGTTTAGAGACACTATAATAAGAGACTGGACACGAGCCAATGTCCGCCATGTATTGTCTTAATCCTATGAGAGAGAAAGATATATCTACTTTCTACTATTTCACTCTATCTCACTCTTACCCATGTTTACATAGATTTTTCACGTTCATATGTGTATGTATTGGGTTATTGCGTTTTTTGTTTATGTATGTCACTATATAAATTTGTGACGTTCATATGTGTAAAATTAGCGGGAAAAGACAATAAATGGCGGACCAATCAAAAGTGGCTGCCTCGTGTCCAGTCTCTTATTATAGGCCCGTATTCAAATACTGCGCTTAGGCCTCGGCTTGAGTCGGGATTACGTAAACCTGGCTCAGACGCGTAATCCGGGTTCACAAACCTAGCTTGGATCAGATTCTCTAACCAGGATTACATTTGCGTGCCCCCACTCTAATTAAGCCCCGCCCACCGTGTTGTTACACGGGTACACAGGCTTCTCGCATAAAAGTGTAGAGGTCGGTCGGAGTGGGGGTCGAGAAATGTAAGCCTGGCCTGAGACGCCTTGGAAAGGCATCTTGAGCCGGGATTCGCGCCAAATCTGTAAAAATATAACCAAACGTCTACACGACTGTTTAGTAGTTGAGTAGTGTTCAGTCATGGGCAACCAGGAAGAAGTAAATTGAGGGGAAGAATGGAGAACTGCAGTTCCGAGATAGACGGATTGTTCGCAATGATGAGCTCATTCAGCGTGTTCCAATAATACAAAGTGTAGAGGATTTGCAAACTTATGAAAGAAAACTTCAAAATCCTGCATTTTTATAAAAATCGGTAATTATTTATAATAACATCTTTCGTGTAAAACATACTACAAAACTGAACTTTCGATCAATAGTTACGTCGCAGTCTCAAAAATATAATAGTAAATACAATACAGATTAATAAGTTAAGGTTATTTATTATTTATTATTACATTTATAGTAGAACTTGATAATTGAGGATTAATAAAAATAATATATTCTATAACATAAATTGGCTTGAATTATTTACAATGTTAAACAGAATCATATGGAGAGTGTAATATTGAATAAATATTCTTGGAACTTTGAGGAAATATTCCGTGTCATATTCATGCAATATTCCCACAAGTTACGAAGAGGCGGACATAGTAATGTCGCTACGACATTTCTGCAATAATCCAGCGAAGTCACCTGCAAGGTTTCGCATTGCAAAGTAATATTTATACAACATTCTAGCAATATTCCTTGCTGTGTGGGTAGCCGAGATTCAGACAAGAAGAACGGTACATGAGCGAGTGAATAAATGCTGCTTTTTATTAGTTGTAATGCAAAATCTGTAAAAACAACCAAAAGCGTCCACACGACTGTTCAGTAGTGTTCAGGTAATGTTCAGCCATGGACAACCAGCAAGATATAAATATTGAAGAGGAGAATCTGAAACTTGCAGTTCCGAGACGGATTGTTCGCGATAATTGTTATAATTAATCAATCGGCAAGGCATCGATTTCAACGCACATCTTGTTAAAATTGGAATTGGGTGGCCGTGAAAACTATCTCGAATGTTCCGCCTTTTTGGTGGCATTACAGCTCAGCGCTCCGTGCGGCCCATGGGTGATTTGGCCGGTGGTGTTGATACAAGACTGTTACGCAGCATGCGGAATGCACTGCCATGGGGGCCACCGGTGACCGGCACTCGACTTCGCTACGGCGCCGTGGGGGCCACCGGTGACCGGCGACATAATGTAAATCGCATAAGAAGCAATTCCTAGCGGCGCCGTGGGCAAAACATATGAAATGCGCGTGGCAGTCAAAGTGTTAAAAGGATGTTCCAAATTGCGCACTATTACGCACAGCGGTCTTAAGACTACCACGTTTTCAGGCCTTAAAAATGTCTTTGAAATCTATCTTAGAATTGTGGAATCCGTCTGCTAAAACTTTTCGTTCATCATTGCAAAAAAATATTCTATTCTATTCAATTGATCCAAACCTGCTCAATCTCCAAATTGGTTAGATGTTAGATGATGAAGATGAAGCTATAGTTACTCAGAACGGAAGACGAAAGAAGCTGTCGCTTGGCGACAGCGATTCAAAGGCGCAAAACAGCTATATGTAAAGACCATTTTACATCCGCTCGGCTAAACCGAAACGTTGATTGTAAGTTTTTGTATTACTGTATTTTTCTGATTGATCCGTTATGGAATATAGTGTTTTGTGACACGCTGGTGAAAGTAATAGTGGAACTGAGATGAAAGAAGGGCATGTTAACTACCCTGAAATTTCTAACTAGTCGGCAACAAAAGGATTACGTAATGGAGTTGTAGATAAAAGAAAATAGAATGTAAATGGGAGAATGAAAGTATATTGAAAAGCAGATAGATGATGCAATTACAAGCATATACGTTAGTAAACGACTCAAACTATAATATAGACATAAAGAAGAAATTATAAAGTTGTAGGAGGTTAGGTTGTTCGGGATATGCGCAGTGGAATAAGGATTTGGATACTATGGAACAGACGGAATATATTTTCTCATTAGGTACATGGAAGGTTACAGACAGGTATCAGGTCGTTCCTTGTCAACTCGGTCGGCTAGCAACGAACTACTGACAACTGCGTTTTTCAAGGGCAAGGGACTCCGTTGGAGATCTGGCTATTTCCAAACCACATCTCCCAATAGAGATTAAGAGTTTCACAGTAGTTCACCCGTATTTCCATACTCGAATAGGTGGCCGTCTTTTGCAGTCGCCCTCTCCTATTCGCCCAGGGAAACTAGGCAAACCTACCTCGTTCTCTTTCCCACAATTTAGGTTATCGTCGCAGTCCTCCCGTATTCCCATATTCGAATAGGCGGCCGTCTTTCTCAGTCGTCCTTTCCCATTCGTCTATGGGAATCGGGTGGTCCTGCTTCGGCAGTACGCGGGCGGCCAGAGCGTTACCCTGTACTCTTCTCTCGGTTAGGCGGCCGGCTTTCTCAGCCGTCCTCTCCCCCCGGGCGGCCGGCTTCGAAAGCCGTCCTCTCCCGAGTTCCACAGAGACGTCCAGGTGTAACCCCTGTCCTCTCCCAGCTTCGTCATGCTCCTGCGGGCGGCCGTGGTTCATTACCTCGTCCTCTCCCTCAGATGCAGCACGAACTAGAAGGAGACCTTCGCGTCTCTGGGTTTATATACCCATTCGTTGCTAGCAGTGTCAACAGCTCGGTAACTATCATTCTCTCTCACTCGCACGCTTAGTCTCGCATTTTCTGGAAGCGTCTCGAAGCGTCTCGAAGCTTCTGGAAGATTCTGGAAGGCTCGCGAACCTTCGCTCGCGGTGTCGCGGGGCATTGACCCCGCGTCAATCAGATGTTCTCGCCGGCCTGATGGAATTTGGCCGGCTTGTCTGCTCCGTATGTCGTCTCGTTATAAAGTTAAATTAATAAATCATTTTCTTCTGAAGTATGTAGTCGGAAATTGTGAAATTTTGTATACTCCTTTATTACATTAAAATACATAATCCCTAAAAATTGCAAGAAATTCTGCGATTTTCTTATGTGTGTCCAATTCCTTCTCAAAGCCAATCGACGCGACACTCATCGTCAGCACTCGTCGGCGTTTTTTCGGCGAATACTAGTTCGTTGCGAGTAATATGGCGGTACGTGTGTCATTGCCTAGCAAGAATCAACACACACACATAAGCTATTCATACTATGCCAACTTATTCACAAGCATGTCATGTGTACTGTACGGCCACTTATATTTCTGCCCCTAGCTTGATTTTTTCCCGATTTAGCCATTTTCCGAAGTCGCGTGTTAATATTTTTATTTGTATCAAAGTTATTGCTTTCAAAATACTTCAAAAAAATTGTAAATTTCATCCCGTACCTCTCCCTCCTTAAAAGATTAATTGAAAATACGCCGAACGGACTAACACAATATAGGGTGGTCCACGTAAATGGGAACACCTAAATATCTTCCGTATTTATGGTCTTATGAAAAAAGTTCGAAGGAGAAAGTTACACTATTTTCAGGACCCAATATAACGGCAAAGAAAAACATTTTTTAGGTAATCGTTTTTGAATAAAAATTCAGTCATCTTTTTTTTTAAATGGATCGTACATGTTTTTTTTACGGTAGCATGATCATTGAACTATAGAATACCTGGAATGTGCACGGCCGTATGTAGAGCTGCAGTCGAGCCGCGCCGAGAGAGAAAGAAGATATTTTGGTATTCTGTCCTTTGTTACCTGTACTACCCTTTCAATAATGTTGTGTACGCCGTTAAAATATACGGAACTGAACTAGCTTTGCTGTACTATCCTTTTGACAAAAGGGTTTATGGTAAGTCGTAATAAAAACAGGATATATATTATTCTATTCCTAAAATGTTAATGGATGAACCTGAACGAGGAAACACTACTTTCAAACGCATAAAAAACTTAATAAAAAGTAACACCGACTTCAAAAATTGAACATTATTTTATATTTTTCGTACATTTTTGAAGTCTGTTAAAAACGATACTTTCTCAAACAAAATTAATAATATCAATCAAAATTATTGTAATATTTATTTTATTTATTGTCTATGTCTATTTGGAAAAAACAAAAAATGAGCAAGTATTATATTTTTACATCCAGCATGAACAATTCCCAAAGGAAAGCAATTTCGATATGTATTAACAATTAACTTTCACTAACTCTAAAACAAAAAATCATGTGTAATTTTAATGCGTTTGATAATATTTTTTACTTTATTTTGTGATCATATACATTAATTTCTGTGACATACTGACATCACCTACTGAAATATCTAAATAGAAGAGAGCAACTCTTTTCGAACCGGTCATATCTAGTCAAATCTCTGTGGAACTTACGTCGAAAGGCGCAAATCGACTGTATGTCCCAAAGGTCCAGTGGTAAGAGTGAGACAGAATACCAAAATATCTTTCTCCTCTCTCTAACAGCGAGGCGCGGCTGTTCCTGCACTCGTGCACATTCCAGGTATTCTATAGTTCAATGAGCATGATAGACAATAAAAAAACAAATCTAGCGGACACCATTTTTGTGACCTTGACATCACCTTGTGCATGTTGAAGCGGGACAGACGATCAAGTTTAAAATTAGCGTGTTTCAGCATAAAACTAAATCGAGTCAACTTTATTATTAATTTTACAAATCATAATAAATGTTCGAAATGGTGGCCATTCACATTGATGCAGCATTCCGCTCTCTTAATAGAAGAGGTGTAAGACTTTTCGATTTCCTGAGGGGTGATTGCCGCACATGTTGCAATAATCCATTGCCGCATATTATCTGGTGTCGTAGGTTTATCCTTATAGACGTCACATTTCACTTTGCCCCATAAATAAAAATATAGTGGTGTCAGGTCCGGTGAACGGGTTGGCCATGTTACGGTTCCTTTTCGTCCAATCCAGCGCCCAGGATATTTCGCATCCAACACAGCTCTGGCAAGTCTAGAATAATGAGCTGGACAACCGTCATGCTGGAACCACATGCGTTCTCGGTCGTGCAACAAAATTTCCTCTAACAGGCCCGGCAAATTTTCACGTAAAAATGAAGAATTTTTTGCCCCTATTAGAGTCCCTTCTATAAAGTACGGGCCTATTATTTTATTATACAAAATCCCGCACCATACATTAACAGTCCACGGTCTTCTCTTAGCCATCGTGGGTTCTCGGCTGACCAGTAATGCATATTGTGCAAATTTACTTGTCCGTGATTCGTAAATGATGCTTCATCCGTAAAAAGAATTTTATGAAAACATAAATTATTTACTTCTAATCGCTGTTGTGCCCATTGGCAAAACTCGACACGATTAAAATAGTCTGTGGCCGATAGTTCCTGGTGCAAACTTAAGTGGTACGGATGATGTTTTTCTGTGTGCAGTTTTCGCAAAATACTAGTTTTACTGATGCCGGATTTTCGTTTGAGTTGCCGCGAACTTACATGCGGATCATTGTACACTGCGGTATTTCTTTCGTGCGTACCGTTTTTCGTTCGTTCCGAATTTTAGAATTTACACTCCCAGTTTGTTTAAATTGTTTTATCAGAATAGAAAATGCGTGCAGCCGATGACAAACACGATTCGCAAATCTGTCACGATACAAGTGCACTGCTTGTCTCAAAGATTGATGGCTTTCGCCATAAATGAGCACCATATCAACTCGTTCCTCTACGGTGTAACGCATTGTAATCGCTTTGATATTTCGAATTCAACTAGTGAAGAAAGTACGCGAAATATTCATTCTAACCGACTAAATTTCTGCTAACGCTCTCAATGACGCATAATCATAACATACGTTGTTTACTGCCAGTAAACCAGTACCGTGAAAGGTATAAGGTACGTATTATAACGATACGTGCTATTTCAAATATTTATTATGATTTCTACAGCAACGGATGTCAGTCACGACGTAAGATATGCATAATTTATACTGAAACACGCTAATTTTAAACTTGCTCGTTTATCCCGCTTCAACATGCACAAGGTGATGTCAAGTCACAAAAATGGTGTCCGCTGGATTGTTTTTTTTATTGTGTATCATGCTATCATAAAAAAACATGTACGATCCATTTAAAAAAAAAGATGACCTTGAATTTTTATTAAAAAGACGATTAGCTAAAAAATGTTTTTCTTTGCCGTTACATTGGGTCCTGAAAATGGCGTAGCTTTCTCCTTCGAAGTTTTTTCATAAGACCATAAATACGGAAGATATTTAGGTGTTCCCATTTACGTGGACCACCCTGTATCCGTACACCCTTTAAATCTGAAATCTGACTCATTCTCAGCGGCGAGGTAGAGCATCGAGCCTGATCCAGCCAAGCTTGCGAGACAGCGCAGCGATCAGATGTACATTCGTAACAAATTCATGATATGGCAATCATGCATTTATTGCATACATTTGGCAACGCCGCCAAAGTCAGTCAGTATGTGAATTGTAATTATGACTTCTGCCGTTCGCATACGCAGAGGGCGCTCCAACTTGCCTCGTTTTCTGCTCCGTCGGTATTTCCAGACGTGTGACACGAAGGTCCATAAGATGCGGTGTCTATTCTATACCTCGTCTGTGCCTGGAATGTGCACGGGTGCAGGAACAGCCGCGCCTCGCTGTTAGAGAGAGAAGAAAGATATTTTGGTATTCTGTCTCACTCTTACCACTGGACCTTTGGGACATACACAGTGATAGCAGATCTGGCCCGAAAACTCCATTGGAGTTTTTTGGGTGGGGGAAACCTCGGCAAGTGTGCGTGCTTGTTCGTGAGAGCTGCGCGCGCCGTTTCTCGCCGAATCGCGCTCGGCTTTGAGAGAAGGACGGAACTATGCTGCGTCCCCTTTCAACCAGCAACGCGCGTTGCGTCTTTATTCGACATGCAGTCGCGGCGTCGCGTCTTCGTTCCGCACACAGGCCGGTGACAGTGGTGCCAGATTTCGCATAAGGCATCGCACGTACCATTGCGTTCTTTCAGCCGGAAGGCAAATCGGGCACCACCGCGTTGAGCAGAGCGCAATCCAGCGAAAAGTGAATCCAGGAGAGTTTGAGATTGACTCGTCGTCGCTCGTCGACGCGGTCGAGTTATTTTTTTCGTAGGTTCGCGGTACGCCATGGTTCCATTTTTTTTTCACAGAATAATTTTTTTTTTAATTATTCATCACACAGCAACAAACGATATTCATTTAAAAATGTTTTAGTACTTACTACGGATAGTTTTTAATATTTTATCAACGGAATAGATGTGTCGTATTGGTTTATAATAGATATGGGCAAAATATATATTTCATAAATTTTGGTTTCAGTAGCATTACTCTTTCTATGGTAGTAATAAATAAGAAAGTATATAATAAATGTCTATTATTGCGGATTATGCATTAACCGTGAAACAAGTAACAGGAGCTTCTTGCACTAGAACGTTCTGAGGGATCGTACTAACACGCGATTTTAACACACGACAGCGTACGTCAGGAAGAATTTGCTTGACACGACGCGACGACGGTGCGAATGTTTCTATGAGTTGTTCTTTACGATTTGTTTTCTAAATAGAAGGTGACCAAATTGTGCATATATTGTAACAGTTCTCATCAAGTCCCATCACATTGATTTGAAACCTTTTTCTTACTACGCACGTTTACTTTAGCAACGCTATCCCCATTTCGAGAAAGAAGAAGGTGTTCCTTCTTCGACAATGCACCATGCATACTGTAATCCATATGTACGTCCATTGTCGCATTCTGCCCACGAAATGTCGCAATGTGCGTATTGTCGAAGAAGGCATGATAAAACACGACAATAATAGCAAAAACCCTGTCAATGGAAACCCGAAACTCACATTGTGCCGCTCCCGACTAATTGAAATATCTGAAAAGTCACACCATTCTGAGCGCGGATTTTACGTACCTACTGCAAATTATTTCTCCGGGACTCTAACTGACTTTTCCAATGTCATTTATTCATTATTATTTTGCAACCAATTGTACGATATGTATTACTTCTAAATATGTGTAAATGACTGCAAACGGTAAGTATTAGACAAAATTATAGAGGAAAGGGTTCAATGGGATCGTAATATCTATCCTCAACGAGACTTCATTCTATTGAACAGTGCAACGCTGCACCCGACAAATGCAAATGCGTATGTAAGGTTGTAGTGTATATAATTTCAGATACGTGGACTTCCACGCCACCCATGAGATGCCATGACTATCGCGTTCGGTTTTTTAACGTGGACCATCGCCTATAGTCCTATTATACCACATTTTATGATAATCATACAGCGTGCGGCAATACTTCTGTAAACTTTGAACGACGGAGATATTCAACGTGGACAGAGTTATTGCCCCACGCTGTAGAAGTAAGGGTTAGAAAATAAATGAGATCATTTTTGTGTGGGCGCCCCAGTGGGGGGGCCGCCACACAAAAATACAATGTCAACATTAGTATGAAATAAAACGCATAAAAAAAAAAAATGCTCTCATCTTTTCTAACCCTTACTTCTACAGCGTGGGGCAATAACTCTGTCCACATTCAATATCACCGTCGTTCAAAGTGGACAGAGGTATTCCGGACGCTGTATGATTATCATAAAATGTGGTACAATAGGCTACGGTCCACGTTAAAAAACCGAACGCGCTAGTCCGTAGCACCTCATGAGTGGCGTGGAAGTCCACGTATCTTAAATTTTATAAACAAAAACCTTACATACGCATTTGCATTTGTCGGGTGCGGCGTTGCACTTTCGAATTGAATGAAGTCTCGTAGAATATAGATATTACGAACCCATCGAACCCTTCCCTCTATAATTTTGTGTAATACTTACCGTTTACAGGAACAAATCTGACTATCACAACCTGTGCACCCTGTACATGTGCATTTAAATGTAATACATATCGTACATAATGATGAATAAATGACATTGGAAAAGTCGGTTACAGTTCCGGGGGAATCATTTCTAGTACGTACGTGAAATACGTGCTAAGAATGGTTAGACTTTTCAAATATTTCAATTAGTCGGAAGCGGCACAATGAAAGTTTCGGTTTTCAGTTCACAGGGATTTTGTTATTATTGTCGTGTTTCATCATGCCTTCTTTGACAATACGCACGTTGCGACATTTCGTGGGCAGAATGCGACAATGGACGTACATATGGATTACAGTATGAACAGTGAATTGCCTTATTCAACCGAACAACATTTTCTTTCACGATATGGGGAGAGCATTCTTAAACTAAACGTGCGAAGTAAGAAAAACGTTTCAAATCAATGTGTTGGGACTTGCTGAGAACTGTTAGAATATATACACAATTTGATCACCTTCTATTTAGAAAAGAAATCATGCAGAACAAATCATAGAGAACAACTCATAAAAACATTCGCACCGTCGTCGCGTCGTGTCAAGCAAATTCTTCCTGACAAACGCTGTCGTGTGTTAAAATCGCGTGTTAGTACGATCCCTCAGAACGTTCTAGTGCAAGAAGTGCTCCTATTTTACTTGTTTCACGGTTAATGCATAATACGCAATAATTGACATTTATTATATACTTTCTTATTTATTACTACCACAGAAAGATTAATGTTACTGAAACCAAAATTTATGAAATATATATTTTGCCCATGTCTATTATAAACCAATACGACACATCTATTCCGCTGACAAAATATTAAAAACTATCTGTAGTAAGTACTAAAATATTTTTAAATGAATATCGTTTGTTGCCGTGTGATGAATAATTAAAAAAACAAATTATTCTGTGAAAAAAAATTGAACCAAGGCTAGGCACGAACCGACGAAAAAAAATCACGTCGACGAGCGACGATGAGTACGACGAGTCAATCCCAAACTCTCCTCGATTCACTTTTCTCTGGATCGCGCTCTGTTCACGGCGGTGGTGCCCGATTTGCCTTCCGGCTGAAAGAACGCAATGGTACGTGCGATGCCTTATGCGAAATCTGGCACCACTGTCACCGGCCTGTGTGGGGAACGAAGACGCGACGCCGCGACTGCATGTCGAACAAAGACGCAACGCGCGTTGCTGGTTGAAAGGGGACGCAGCATAGTTCCGTCCTTCTCTCAAAGCCGAGCGCGATTCGGCGATAAACGCCGCGCGCAGCTCTCACGGACAAGCACGCACACTTGCCGAGGTTTCCCCCACCCAAAAAACTCCAATGGAGTTTTCGGGCCAGATCTGCTATCACTGGACATACAGTCGATTTGCGCCTTTCGACGTAAGTTCCACAGAGATTTGACTAAGATATGACCGGTTCGAAAAGAGTTGCTCTCTTCTATTTAGATATTTCGGTAGGTGATGTCAGTATGTGACAGAAATTAATGTACATGATCACAAAATAAAGTAAAAAATATTACCAAACGCATTAAAATTACACATGATTTTTTGTTTTAGAGGTAGTGAAGGTTAATTGTTAATACATATCGAAATTGCTTTCCTTTGGGAATTGTTCATGCTGGATGTAAAAATATAATGCTTGCTCATTTTTTGTTTTTTCGAAATAGACATAGACAATAAATAAAATAAATATTACAATAATTTTGATTGATATTATTAATTTTGTTTGAGAAAGTATCCTTTTTAAGGAGGAATGGGACACACATTAGAAAATCGCAGAAAAGCTTGAAATTTTGAGGAATGATATCTTTTAACGTATTAGAAGATCATACAAAATTTCAGAATTCCCGACTGCATAGTTTGGAAGATAATAGTTAAATAATTTAACACGGTCTCTTATGGCGAAACAGTGTTTATGAACCTTAAGAATTTAATAAATAATAGAAATAAATCGCAGATTTTAACCAAAAAAATGTATCATTGAGAGAGAACATTCAGCTATAGATTGGGATAAATTCCGCACATGTTTACTACATAATTATGGAGTAATTAATTAATTAATAAAGACAACTTATATTTTCATTGAAAATGGGGAGTTGACGTGGCAACGTTGTAAAGAAAAGCTAGTTACTGTTCCGTCGGTAGCGTAGGCAGAATCTGTAATACCGTTAAATACATGCCAAGTAAAATCGTAATTGATGATTTGAATATCAAATCATTTTTTTCCTTTGAATTGACGTGAAAATATAGATTTTTTGTTAACACGTAGAAATAAAAACAAAGAGAAGCACAGTTCTATGTTTTATGAATGTTATTACAATTCCTGAAAAACGTACAAATTTTCTGAGTTGTCTTTTCTTGCAGCCTTCTATTGTCCTTGGTTGAAAGTGTTTCGGTAATCAGTGTTATTAATTCCTTTTCGC
The DNA here is from genome assembly GCA_963942575.1 of Priocnemis perturbator. NCBI lineage: Eukaryota > Metazoa > Arthropoda > Insecta > Hymenoptera > Pompilidae > Priocnemis > Priocnemis perturbator. Next base: position 1,228,343 of record OZ012649.1, on the reverse strand, counting down.
CATTAGCAATAAAGGTGTCAGTCAATTTTTAACAATTGTACCCTTCCACCGATAAACTTGCGACATTTTGATTCTTTCTTTGTGATCACCCTTCTGTTCAATCACGCTTGGATGCGTAGTGAAGTCAGTTATAAGCAGTGCCGGATTAGCCATATAGCAGAAGTAGCAAATGCTACGGGCCCCGCGCTTCTGGGGGCCCCGCGCCAGTGATGCCAAAAACCGAAAAAGCAGCAACAGCACGCCGAGTGTGTGCGTGCCGTGTCTGTGAGCGTCTTTCGCGACGTTCAACTGTGACGATTTTTGAGAAGGATGGCAATTGGCACTATGCTCTGTCTCCTTTCCACCAACGTCGCACCGCGTATGCTTCTTTCCGATTCCGAGTTTGAGCTAGGTCCGAGCACGATCATAATAGCGAGCGATATTGAAATGCGTACAAAAGAGACAGAGCATAGTGCCATCCTTCTCAATAATCGTCACAGTTGAACGTCGCGAAAGACGCTCACAGACACGGAACGCAAACACTCGGCGTGCTGCTTTTTCGCTTTCTGGCATCACTGCAAGGGCCCCTTGATAAAATTTGCTACAGACCCCGCGCTGGCTTAATCCGGCACTGGTTATAAGTTACCTAACACTGCAATAAACGCTTAAAACAAATAACCAGACTGCGGTGTTGCCACGTTTATTAGCCTATTTTTTTAAATGACTATGAGTTATTATCATTAATAAAAACTCTAATTAGAGAATAATTTTATGTACATCAGCTTCTGCCACACTTTTACAATTGTACTTACCCCATATTATCACATAAACCACAATTTAAACTTCAGGAACAATTTGGTCGTCAAGTTCAGCAATGGTACACACAATGTCAAAAATGTTGTGCTGTGTTACCGAATAATGACAATTTTTACGTTAAATATTATTTTAAATGGAACATATATCTTTTGTAGTACTAATTACATACAAATCTTCCATTTTTCCATATTAAACGTACACAACATTATCTGTATTTGGAAATATGTATTTTCATTATGTGTCATTAACTTTTGACCAAATTGTCTGTCCCATTCCTCCTTAACAGACTTCAAAAATGCACTGAAAAATATAAAATAATGTTCAATTTTTGAAGTCGGTGTTACTTTTTTTTAAGTTCTTTATGCGTTTGAAAGTAGTGTTTCCTCGTTCAGGTTCACCCCCATTAACATTTTAGGAATAGAATAATACATATACTGGTAATTAACAAGTTTCACATGCTATTATTGCCACAGTCAGAAATTGTAATAAGATGCCTGATTGATGTATACATTTGGAATTATCTCTCTGTATACAAATTGCAAATTATGAAATATATATAGTCTATATTTCTTGTATGGGAACAGTTTTTCTTCAAACACATCCTGTTTTTATTACGACTTACCATAAACCCTTTTGTCAAAAGGATAGTACGGCAAAGATAGTTCAGTTCCGTATATTTTAACGGCGTACACAACATTATTGGAAGGGTAGTACAGGTAACAAAGGACAGAATATCAAAATATCTTCATTCTCTCTCGGCGCGGCTCGACTGCAGCTCTACATACGGCCGTGCACATTCCAGGTATTCTATAGTTCAATGGTTGTAGCAAGTTGTACGTACGCCATTGGCGCTAGTGAAAATAAGAAAAGAACAGCACGGTGAATTCCTGTGAATGTAAAGACAAGTTGAGTGAATAAATCTGCGTGGCAAAGAACGTTGTAAGGGCCGGTTCCACCAACCTCGGTTAAATCCTTAATCGGCGGTTAACGTTTGTTAATCGACACTTTGCGTTCCACCAAACTTTGAACCCCGATTAAGTTAAGAAAACGCCGGTTAAACTTAACCGGCCAATTTTGGCCGGTTACCGTATTTAATCAGTGGTTAGCGTTTGGTAACATCTGGTAACATCGTCAAAATAAAATTGAAGTCATTACTATAGTCATGGACGCGCTATACGACGATGTATTATCCTCAGAAGAAGAAGAAGGTTATGAACCTATTAGGGCTAGAAGAAGAAGAATTATCAAAGACCGAATTAATTATTTCGAAACGTCAGACGATATCGACCTTTTTACAAGATTTCATCTTACAAAAAATACTATTGAGGCGTTGCTACATGACATTGAGCCAAGTTTAGAACATGCGACAGCAAAGTTGTATAACTTAATTTTGGTAATTATGCCCGGATAGCAGGGAATATTGCAGGAATATTGTGGGAAGATTATTACTTACACCTTGCAGCTGACATTGCCGGAGTATTGCAGGAATGTTGCTGCAATATTCCTATGTCCGCGCATAATTAGCAAAATCCAATCATAACTATTTTACTATGGCCTTGTGCCATAATATATGAATATAATAGTATCTTAAGACGAATAAAAATATATATTTTTACATAAAATTCATGTTTATTTTCAATTAAACCTTATAATAGTAATTTCGGTTGTTAACCCATTTGCATCACACCTCTGAATATGCTGCAAGCCCAATTCATCCGAGACATGAAAGCCTTAACGCAAATATATAATATTTTTATAAAATTTGTAGTATTTATTAACCTCTAATGATTTTTCCGCCATTCTTCCTACTGCCCTACACTTTTCTCCTCTTTACAAACTTCACAAAATACAATACGCTAATGACGATTAACCGCAATCAATGTTGCCATGCTTTGCCGCCTGCGGATTAAATGACACTGAGAATTGAACCAATCAGAGCCGCAGTTACAACGGAATTCAGACTCACTGAGAGTTATCGCGAAGAGGGTATACGATTAACTAACCAGAGCTGAAATATTTTTGGTGGAACGGAACAGCACTTAATCATGATTAAAGCCTCGGTTAAAAATTAATCATGATTAGCTAACCGCCGATTTAACCGAGGTTGGTGGAACCGGCCCTAAGTGGATACCCGATCCTGCGAATCCCCCACACGCTCGTCCACTTAGGCGATCTCTCGGAGTGCCTTCAAGATACTAGCCGGCTACATTAGTTCTTATGGTTAAAGGCGGGTCGAAAATGGTGTCGGTAACGGCTGGCCGTCACACTTAGCAACGCCGGAATAGTTGAAAGCAGGTAACAATGAGACAAAAGGTGCAGAGCAGTGCAGAGTTAATTTCGTCACTCTTCGCTTCCGAGCAATATATACGGGTGAGTATTAGCTGTGTTTTACAACATTATTTGAAAAAAGAAAAACCATACAACGCCAGCCAATTCCGGCAAATCCATCATTGTATCACACGGTGCATTTCACCAAATTTAGGTATGCGTTATTATAAAATATTTACAATTTCTAACAAAATTAATATCAGATTTGCATTTTCACGCAATATTGGAAGGAGGAAATACTGTGTACGTGACTGATTCGCAATCGCTCCACGGTAAGAAACACACACATAGCATAAGAATTAGTGCGAAATTGAATTTTTTTTTTTTTGTTTTAATTCAATATACATAGCGCCATGCTTTGACGCGTTGCTATGCCACTTATTTGAGAGGTATCTAAGGCAGGCCTGGCCAACTTCGGTGGCCGACGGTTCGGATTCGTAGCCGCCGTCGACCGAGTAGAGTTTTAAGGCGACGTAATTCGCGCGCAAAAATTCCCGTAACGCACCCACTCACGAGCAGGGATGTGGCATCGGGGAGGTTTTAGCCGGTGGACATCCGGCACTACCCCGCGACCCCTCGTCGGGACTTTGAGGTTCAAAAAAAAAAAGAATCCTGGCCAACTTGTGGCCGTCGAGCATGGACATAGGAATAAGGGGACGGAGCACAAACCCCTACTTTAGACGAGGGGAGTGAAGCCACTTCAGGGGAGCAGGGAGAGGCGTTTTGGTGCCACATTGGCGATTGGTTGAGCAGGCGCATGCGCAGTCTCATTTCTACGCCATAATAAATGAAAAGAAGCAGGCTAATTGGTCACATAAATGCGCGATATTTGAAGATTTTTGTCATAAATCCACATATATACAGACTATTAATGGTGTTCTATAAATGCATATCAGCGGAATGCCAGAATTAAATGTTCAAAAGATAGAATCTATTTATATGAAAAACTGTGTTTTTTCTTGGTATTTAATTTTCTAGCTACGCAATAAATTCAACAAATTTTACTTTGCGCCGTCTAGGTACATATTGGACAGTTTTATAATACAGTATTAAACATTTCATCATAAAATGGTGATGTAATTACCTTAATATCATCTTTATAAAAACAACGTTATAATATAAAAATGGTAAGTTCTTTTATATATAAGAAAGTAAAATGCAATATATACATTTTATTGGCATAGCCTTTAAACAACATAAACTAAACACTAAGATCTAAAATAAATGTTATAAAACTTAAAGGTAAGGAAAGCTATAGCCGCTACTTAATTACAATATTAAATTGCTTATTTACAGATCCCCCTCTATTTTTCTGTAATTGCCGTTCTATTAATTTCGAATTTGGTCCATCTATATCTTCTAGTATCTGCAACTCTTCCGTTTGGAGCATATTACTTTTCCTCAGAATGGCCATCATAGAGATTATATGCGATTCTTTTTGTCGCAGCCTCTGTTGTAAGACCTTTATCTTCTTAGTGTCAAAGTTCTTCATATCCTCTAATTTTGTTTCAAAATGCTCCTGTTTAAGACATTGATCCGCAACTACAAAATTTTTAAAATATAGTATATTCAAAATTATAATATTGTTACAAATGATTATATTATATTAAATAACATAAAATACTTACAAATTTAAATAAAATTTACAGTGACTGAATTCTGCAATAGGAGGTGTTGCTCTATCCATTTTAGAACTAATGCTGGTAGAGCTTGATGCAATTATTGCCTCTTTTGGCACATCTTCAATTTCATATTCTGTTGCAAGTCATGTTCATGCAAGGATTTGCTTGCCCTGATTGACACTGATTTTGCACTTAAGTGTAGTGCACTCAACCAAAGATTTTTTAACTTCTCATTTCTTAGAAATCTATTGCAACATTAATGAAATGTCTAATTTTATAGCATTTGTCTCATTTTAATAATACAATATAGTTGTTATTTATGGAGTAGAATAATTTTCTTACCGATGATACGAGGTGTTGCTAACGTTTCTTTCTGTCTTTGGTCCCAAAACAGGACGAACTCCTGTACGATTTGTGCAATTTTTTACAATGCACAGCGACATTGTATATGTATTTTTCTTTTAAATATCTAGCAGACAGTTGGCTGCGTCTGCTAATCCACCTCTTCCACTGTGGTCTGACTCGTTCAAGTAGTTCCGATTCTGAAAATGTTTAAGTATATTATTTGTTTCTTGGGTATTGATTTATTTTAAAGATATTCTGGATGTACTTACCCAAAAACCGTAATTTCCTTGTATTTTTAATATGCGCTACTAATGAATATATTAAGATATTTCAAGAAAACTGCGTGTTCGCATCAATAACCTGTAGAGGCTCGCCCAAGAATGTACAAGAACTCCGTAACGCCACAGCGCATAATCCGCTGCGCGAAGGTGGTAAAATCTTACCTAAACACTGCTTTTACTCACGCCAAGCACGATACCACTGCATAAGAAGTCCACACAAACGGAGTCAGTTGAGCACGGGATGATGAATGGAACGACAATTACATATAATCAACCGTCGTAAAGCCCTACCACGGCATCTACTCTAACCCAGTGTTACCGTTTGGGACGCTTTTTCGCGCATGCGCAGCGCATTCACAGAGAAATCCAGGGACGACGCATTAGACTATGTGGAGACTACGGCAATTTGGCGCGAAGTGTTAAGTATAAATATAATACTATCCGAGCAGAGGGCCCGACAGAACCCTGTTTTTCTTTAAATGTAGCACGTACCTTAAGCGAGATTTAATGCGCATGCGCGAGAAAGCGTCCCAAACGGTAACACTGCTCTAGCCTGCCCTCTCTATTCGAACTAACCGTTCAGTCATGTTTTAGGTTGGAGTGAACATGAGAGTGCGCTTGCGCGATTACAACCAATCAACAATGTGGCACCAAAACGCCCTTCCCTGCACCCCTGAAGTGGCTTCACTCCCCTCGCCATATGACTCCGTCACCTTATTCCTATGTCCATGGGCCTGATCTAAGGGCTGTCGACTTGTCGAGCATAAAGTTTACATCTGAGCACGAACGCGCACGAGGCAGCCTGAGCATGGCGTCATCAGAGGTGCGTGATCAAGCCGAGGCAAACTAATTCAATGGTTTCACGTTTCACGTTGCACTCATCGATCGATGAATTCGCCGCCGTACGAGAAAAAATGGTGTGTTGGAGATTTATTCTAATGTTGGAGAATCGGTGTAGCCGATAAATCTCCAACATACTCCATTTTTTCTCGTACGGCGGCGAATCGATCGATCGATAAGTGCAACGTGGAACCATTGAATCAGTTTTGCCTCGGCTTGCTCACGCGCCTCTGATGACGTCATGTTCAGGCTGTTTCGTGCGCCTTTGTGCTCACAATCAGATGTAGACTTATCTTAATATGTTCAGCTCGCATTGACCCGCATTGAAAGAGTCAAAACATCTGCACTTACCCCAAAACCGCCACAGACAGCGCGTACAGAAAATTTATAAAGAGCTCATATATCGTTATTTTGTAATACATTAATTTCAATTGCAACTTTAATTTATTGTATTTTTTAATATTTATTACTTTAGACCTACTTGGAAAAAAGGAAAATGCCTAAAAGCCTACACTTACTGACAAAACGAAGAAAGAATCAACTAATTCGTTCAAGAATCGATTTTTACAAAAATGACATTAAAAAAAATAGTGTAGATGATCAATCCACGTCAAATGCATTTGTAAAAGAAACATGTAAGAGCGAAACATCTAGTCTTAATGTAGTTTCCGAATACATAATTCGTGACTCGTCTCCGTCAAGTATTGAAAACAATTATTGTCAAGAAGAACATTCGTGTTTGGAAACTGAACAGCTTGCTGCTTTAAGTTCCAGTTCTTCAGATAATGAAAATTTTAGATACAGTAGTAAAAATAATAGTTTGCAAAACCTACGCAATAGATTACAATCGTGGATGATTGAGGAACAAATATCCCATAAATCTGGTAATGCCTTATTAAAAATTCTTCGCGAATGTGGCCACGATTCAATACCAAAAAATATCAGAACATTATTGCAAACACAGCGAAATGCTATGCAACACATCCGAAAAATGGGCAATGGATCGTGCGCACATTTTGGCCTCTTTAATGGTTTAGAGCAATCTATGAAAAGATATTTTACCGAATGTCCAGATTCTATTCAATTATTAATAAATTGTGATGGAATGTCTGTATCAAAAAGTTCCGATAGTCAATTTTGGCCTATTTTATGCTCTATATATGCCGACATTCGTACAGAACCTTTTCCCATTGGGGTCTATCACAGTTTCTCAAAACCACAAGATGCAAATGTTTATTTACAAGTTGCCGTAAATGAATTAGTAGATATAATCAGAAATGGCATTTTGTATAAGGGCAAAATATGTAATGTTTCCATTGCAGACATTGTTTGTGATGCTCCTGCACGAGCTTTTATTACCTGTAGAAAAAGTCATTCGGATTATTTTAGTTCTAACAAATGCATTGAAAAAGGAGAATATATGAATTTTGTTATTTTTCCGGACGTAAAATATACATTAAGGACTAATGAATCATTTCGTTCTAAACAACAAGAAGAACACCACACAAGAGTATCTGTACTCGAAAAATTAGAAATTGATATGGTGAATCAAATTGCATTAGATCACATGCACCTTGTTTGTTTGGGAATAATGAAACGACTTCTCTTATTCTGGGTAAAAGGTTCTCAAAATGTTCGTTTGAACATGCAACAACAAAAAAATGTATCTAATAGTTTATCTGCAATAAGATCGTCAATTCCACTTGAGTTTACCCGATTACCACGAAGTTTAAGGGAAGTAGATAAATGGAAAGCAACTGAATTTCGTTTATTTTTATTATACATAGGACCTGTTATTTTAAAATACCCCACTTTGCTTACTGAATACTATAAACATTTTCTTACACTTAGTGTTGCTATTAGAATTTTGTGCGATCCTAAGTTATGTAGAAATCTAAATAATTACGCACATAGTCTTTTAGTTTATTTTGTAGATAATTATAAAAATCTGTATGGTAAAAAATATATGTCGTATAACGTTCACAATTTATTACATATAGCAAAAGACGTTTACACTTTTGGCGTATTGGACAAAAATTTAGTTGCTTTCAATTCGAAAATTACTTACGATATATAAGGAAAAAAGTTAAAAACTCCAGAAAACCTCTTGAACAATTAGTTAATAGAGTCCATGAACAAAATCAACTTCCTATTGTACAAAAAAGCGTAAAGTTATATCCATGTGTTCATTACTCAAAATCGGGAAAAATAAATTCTGTAGAATTACAAGATTTTATTATTTCCATTACAAAACCAAACAATTGTTGTTTATTACAAGATGATTCAATTTGTATTGTAAATGATATAATTTTAAGAAACAAAACATTGCATCTTGTCTGTTATAAATTTACCGAAATTGAACCATTGTTTCTGCACCCTTGCAATTCATTAAATTTGCACATTTTAGTAATCAATGTGTAACGATTCTCTCTTAGTCGTCACTTTTACAAGGATAAAAAATAGAAATAAATAATATAAAAGAAAGGGACTATGACACGATGCGGACTTAAGATACTAATTATATATTTTATGGGATCGACAAAAAATGTTAAATAGCCTTACAATAAAACGGATCCCATATTCGTCAAGATATAAAAAAAGAAAACGACACGAATTAATAATTTAACACGCATATGAAATAACTGGACATATAACTTAACGAAAATCACACACAAACATTCATACGCATACATACACACCTTAAACACTAGATTATCTTGGCTGATAACGAATCACTTTTAATTTTCAGGTATTACTAGCGCTGGGTGCCGTATCAAGAAGGGGCTTCATTATTTGTTTTCAATTGCGTCAGAAATTTCTGACGGCCCTGATTCAATCCATGCAGACATTCCGTATACATATGTGCACACTAGTATACTTGGCAATAATGCATACTAGCGTTTGTACCGCAGTTCAGGCTGAACACAAGCACTCAATTTACAATTTTATATTCACCATTTTTTTTCTCCTGAACTAGACGGCGAAAAGTCTTTTTTTTTTCTTTTAAAATGTTCCTCGAATGTTAATCTATAACCTGGAATTTTTTCAAAAAAAGTTTAAGAGCCGTTTTTGAGTTATTATCAAAAAACCGTTTTATTGTGATCATTACCATTGCTTTAGATGGAGAAAACGCTAATCTTTAATTGTTAATAACTCGAGTTCTAGACGGTGGATCAAGTTCATTTATAAGAAAAAAATTGTTATTTTTTAAAAATCTTCAATTTAAGTCAGGTTTAAAAAAAAGTTTAAGAAAAGTGATTCAGCGCTAGTAATACCTATTTAAGCCCGTGTTTCTCAACCCGTGTGCCGCGAGATATTGCCAAATGTACCGCGAGGGTTTTTGATAAATAATTAAAATTGCATGTATTTTGTAACTTTGAAATAGTACTTGTAATTACCTCAACGGTTTCTAAAAAAATCTTTTTTAAATGGTAGTATCGGCGAAAGAAACGTCTCACCGTGCTGCGTTCACACATTGTCGGTGTATCGGTGGACAAGATCGCGATACGTTTTTTATATTCAGGTGTGCCGCAACTAATTCCAGATATTTTTAGTGCGCCGTCAACCAAAAATGGTTGAGAAACACTGCCTTAAGCAGAAGTGGACGCAATGTAATAATTTGGAGAACGAGGTGGACGAGAGTTCGAATGATAATATTAATTGCGTGCGTCTAAGTCAATTGCCGGTACCGGTCTGTCTGTCTTGGAGAGTCACCTCGTCGCTCGCCATTCCCTTCCTCTCGCCTCTCACCTTTGCCTTGTCACCTTCTCACCGCTTATGTCTCGACACGGGAGCCTCGCCTCGCACCTCTTTTCCCCGTGATCACCTATTTACGTCCATGACCGCCTGATGTCCACGCATAATAAATTAGTATATTACAAATGACAATTTTATAATTGTTACTGTTCCGATTTCCGAAATTAAAACAAAATGTATTAGACTAACATATTTTGGATGTGCAAAACCGGTTATTGTACCACTAATTCATCACAGTTAATTTACTGTTTGGTTGTATGTTTAACTTACGTGGCGCTTCTTTTTGTGTGTATATGTCTGTATATCCCTCATGTGCTTATCTCGCTGGACGGTGTGACAGCATTAGTATAAAAAACTTATGTCATTTATGTTCAAATAAAAAAAGGGCCTCTTTTTCAATATTATACTTTAATTGCAACATTACTGTTTGACATTCATTATCAAGATGTAAGTATGTATAATATATATTTATCGCCAGCTTTATGAAAATATTTTGCATGTTCATTTACTTTTTATTTCAGAACATGGCTTATGCAGTAGTGCATTTTATTAATGATAATTTGGCATCCGGGGTTCCAACAAACTGGTTGCAGAAGGATGGAACTAACTTCAAAAATACCAAAAATATGAACTCATTAATAATGAAACGCGCGGAACCCAACATACGGACTTGGAAGCTGGTTCCCATTAGCGTCGAAAAATATTGTGGTGTGAATATTGCACATATTAATACATATATTTTAATATATATAATATGTATTGTATAATTAGTCGCATTTTTTTTTAGAAACCTTTGAAAAAGCGCGAAAAGTCGCAGAAGACGAAAACTACACATCTGCGGATGATGTACATTTAGGAAAAGGACAAAAAAAAAATTTCCGCGCGCTATTAGTAGTGACGACGATACAAGCTCATCGCCTGATGAAATAAGGGAAAATAATATTCCAACAGCTTCGAAACCAATACCGACCAAACTGAAGAAAAATTTGGTTGCGGAAACTTTTATTGAAGCAAAGACTGCTCAAGCAATAGCCGAAAGAGGGGACGCTACAATTAACGTACCCGAGTGGCCATCTACTTTGCACTTAGAAGCGGCGAATGACGACAACATTTATGTGGAGGTACTTGAAAACACGATTGTTGAAAATGGTGAGTATTTATTATTAAATTAAAGAGAAAATTTTAATGTATATAAAGCAATTATCGATTTCTTCCAGCGTGTGAGAAAGAAACTTACGAACATAATACATTATGTTTACAAGTAGCAGTAATTATAACGTAGACCACAAAATTGAACAGTTCACCAAATGTGTTGAGGAAATCAAAGGTATATCTGTATTTATGTAAAAATAATAAATTAAATTTAAATTTCAACTTTTTATTTACAGTAAATACAGATATTCTACTACGAATGGGTGCACAGTTGGAATTACAAATAAAAGATATACGGCAATCAATTGAAAACATGGCACCATACACGCGAATTGGCGCATCCACACTTTCCACACAACGGGTAAAACAAATGTTGCCCATAAAATCAACGTAAGAGATTGAAGCATTCGAAGCATTGTTAGAAGAACAACGCTTCCTAAATGAATATGTAAGCAATGAAGTTAAATAGTGTATATTTTATAATATTGCCACTTTATTTTTTAATTTTAGAAAACATTTCTTTTAAAAATTGGTGGGAATTCACCAAAAGAAACGACACGAAATATATTGTCACGCGTATTTTCCAATGAATTCTCTATGCGGTGCTCTTGGAAAGGCCGCCGACAAAATTTTGGTGTGGCAAAACTGAACGTTGTCGATGTTGTCAAAGGTAGTATTTATTACACGTATATTTATCATATATATATATATATTAAATTTTACATTTTTTTAGACATTATTTTAAAACAATATGCGACGTTAACAGAACGCGAGTTAGATGACGTTGCAGCGGAATGGTTCCGGTTTGACAAACAACGTTTTGAACGCGAAACAAAGCATTTGCAGTGCTAATGAAGATGCCAAACAATATAAATATAAATCATAAAAAAATAATATATATATACACGGAACCAATATGATTTATGTTGCATATATTTATGATACACGCCATAATGTACATACAGTGCAACCGAAGAGTCCCCTATATAATTATATTACAAAATTCATTTGTATTTTGAATATCTGATATCAGTCAACTGAATACAACTTTAGAATGTTTCCAATTTAAATGTGTTTTTAAAGTAAAACGCTTCGTAGATGAAATATCGACATTTAAATATATAACGTACATATAATTAATTATAATGTACGTGTACATTACACAGTTACTTTGCAGTAATATTACATGTTATATCTACGAGTGGGAAATAGCTACATACCCGTAATGTATCTGTTCCTTTCATGCGATATTATCTGTTATATTTGTTTTTATTGCAGCTATATAACATTAATATAACTGTGTTTCCTGGGAACGGTTGTCATAAATTATTAATCGAATACTTCCTTATCGTCATACCCTACGTAACTTATTATCTCTCACCAGACGAACAACATACATGCACAAGAAAAGTTCCACAATCGTACCTTTTGCAACGTACACATCATCATTTATCCCTGTATGAATATGAAAGTAATATCATAAAAAAGAAATATATATATATATATATATATATACTCAAAACCTGCTTTTGAAAGCGAGACAGAAACATGACCAAAACTGAGCAAGCGTTGCATCCTGAACGTCTGTACCGTCCGTACCTCGTTCATACTTAACATATACCCCTGATCGCGAAAGACAGTGAAAGACGGCGAAGAGATATCCAACAAAGAGACCAGCACCGTACTCTGTCATCTTTGTCAATTCGTACTCGAAGTCGATGCATGTACCGCTACGTTACCGCCGCCACTTCTGTCCGCCATCCTATAGTCGGGAACGGAAAGGAAACGCGGCGATTCGCTTCTGCTGATAGAGTCGTCGTGGTTGTTGGTGTACGTGCACGCACGCTCGCAACGACGACATATACCCGACAAGCGTGGCTCTTGGCCAATCAGAAGACGACAGCACTACGCGGGGTCTCGTGCACCTCTGGTTATTCTCCACAAAAGCCACGTCTTCCAGAGCCAGAGACAGTTCACACAGTAGCTTTCGGAAAGGTAGACAGATCGGATAGGGTATCCGAAGAGACTGCGCCCCGTGTCAGAATGCTGCCCAAATGCTTGCCTCTTCTCGTCCTCGTCGTCATCGGGGCCCTCGCCGAGGAGAAGGACGTCCTGGAGTGGACCGATGCCGAGTTTACACAAGAGTTGGAACGCCATGAGAACACGCTTGTCATGTTTTACGCACCATGGTGAGAAATACTTTCGTGCCGGCGCGCCTCGCTTGGAAATCATTATATTCGAAGCTATTGCGTAAACCTCATTATCTACTAGTGCAAACTGCAATTTTCTGGCGTGCCCGAAAATGGAGGTATCGTCTTTGCCGAATACCGGCATGTCACGCGCGTTCCGTCCCGGTTTTGCCGATGACATATTGAAAGATACGTTCGTTGTTGTGATAAATCCGACCTGCCTCGATCAAGAGATGTTTATTTGTCGTGACGAGATTTGGTTCGAAAGCGTACCATATGACGATGTGTGTCTCTATGTTACGAGCTTAGGTTAGTTGCGAGTGTGCTGTATGCGGGATATGTCTTATATATAGTTTGGTTGCTTGTTGACGTAAGGAATAAGGAGAATGCCAGGTCTTGATTGGTGTTTACTTTGTCACATAAGGTGTGGGCATTGTAAACGACTGAAACCGGAGTATGCCAAAGCTGCTGAGCTACTGATAGGCAATGATCCACCAATTACGTTAGCTAAAGTAGACTGTACTGAAGGTGGAAAGGACACCTGTACCAAGTTCGGTGTCTCAGGCTATCCGACTTTGAAAATCTTTGCAAAGAGTGATATGGTCAGCGATTATAATGGTCCCAGAGAAGCTGCTGGCATTGTAAAATACATGAAGGTAGGTCTTATTTATATATCAAACTCAGAGTATAATATAATGGTGTTCAATAACGTAAGTTGGTTATTTCCATTAAAGGCTCAAGTTGGACCAGCATCCAAAGAACTAACTGGTAAAAACTGCCTGAAGTCTTTCTTAGCATCTGATGAAGTTGGCGTTGTTGGATTCTTTGAGAAGAATGACTCTCCATTGGCTACATCATTCCATGCTCTGGCAAAAAAGATGAGAGAAAAAGTCAGATTTGCTCACACTTCTGCCAAGGAAATTCTTGAAAAGGAAGGCCATCAGTAAGAGTTTACTGCAATATTACAAGATTCATTGTAACACCACCCCTTCCAAATAATAAATTCTCTAATATATTTTATTTCACAGAAACAACATTGTCCTCTATCGACCAGAGATCCTGCACAATAAATTTGAGCCAAACAGTATAATCTTCGAGGGTGGAGACTCAATTTCAGATGTGCAAGAATTTATCACCAAAAATTAGTAAGTTTTGCTGCATTTATCTACCGCACCGAAACACATTGATCATTTAGATGCTCACGATAACACGTACCGCAACTTGTTTTTTTAAAACAGCTTCGGTATCGCTGGCATTCGCACACGTGATAACGCGCCTGAGTTCAAGAATCCGTTGGTCGTCGCTTACTACACCGTCGACTACGTGAAGAATCGCAAAGGCACCAACTACTGGCGCAACAGAATCATCAAAGTGGCCAAGCCGTTCTCTGAGCTGAATTTTGCCATTTCTTCCAAGGACGACTTCCAGCACGAGTTGAATGACTTCGGCGTCGATTACGTAAAGGGCGACAAGCCGATCATACTTGCGCGCGACTCCAAGAACCAGAAATTCATTCTGAAAGAAGAATTCACCATGGAGAGCTTCGAGCAATTTTTGAAGAGCCTCCAGGACGGTAAACTCGAACCGTATCTGAAGTCAGAGCCAATTCCAGAGGACAATACGGGTAGCGTAAAGGTGGCAGTGGCGAAGAACTTTGATGAAATTGTCACCGACAACGGAAAGGACACGTTGATCGAGTTCTATGCGCCGTGGTGCGGACACTGCAAGAAGTTGGCTCCAATCTTCGACGAGTTGGGCGAGGAACTAGCAAACGAGGACGTCGAGATTGTTAAGTTTGACGCCACCGCTAACGATGTCCCGGCACCGTACGAAGTGAGAGGTTTTCCCACTCTGTTCTGGGCATCGAAAGATTCGAAGAGCAGCCCAGTTAAGTACGAGGGCGGACGGTCATTGGACGACTTCCTGAAGTACATTGCCAAGCATTCAACTAACGAACTGAAAGGCTTTGATCGCAAAGGCAAGCCCGTCAAGGCAAAGAGCGACGAGCTGTAAATAACCATCTTCGGCCGAATGAGCTGGGAATTGTTTGTCCGCAGTTTTAACCTCCGTTAACACCGTACAACATCACAGGTGTGACTTTCATTGATAATTCATCGTTTTATTGTCGTACGATGGAGGACATATGTAAGCATAAAAGCCGAATAGTATATTTCCTTTTCTCTTATTTTGCTAAGTACCCCACATATTGAAAATCCGTTTCCGCGAAAAATGGCAAGAGTAACGAAGAATGTGGGCAACAATGAACTGAAGCGTGCTTAGCGTAGGATTTTCTATACATACATACATATGTATATATATATATATATATATATATATATATATATGTATTATGTACAATTTTTATCTTTGTATGTTACGCTAGTGCATACAGAACTGATTTAGATTTCCTTTGGTATAACCGCTCTGAATAAAAAAATAAATTATAGTTAAGGATCAACGCTCCATTCCAGATTTGCGCGTTTAACTATGCTTTAGGTTAAAAACCCACTACTAATTAAGGTTTTGTTTAAATAAAAACGAAAAATAAATTGTTTTATACGAAATGCGAACATGTGTATTATGTTTAGGTACTTCCATACCACATTCCTCCACGCTCTGCATACTTTTATCTGCGTCGTAGGATTACATTATCAGCGATACTATTTGCCCCGGCAACGACGCATCATTTGATGTATAACACTGACTCTCGAGGTTTTCAAAGTTTTGCGAGGATAAGTTCTTGGAAATGACTAAAATGTATTTTACTTCACATGACTTCACCTGGAAATTATTAGTTGATTTATGCGGTAACATATTGGATACAGTACCAGTGATAGTAGCAAAGCTGCGCAGGTAACAAAGATAAAGTAAGCGTTTACTTTCCAGTACGATGGATATAAAAAATTTAATTGGTACGAAGGCTGGACGTCGCAGAAGCATACACATTTATTACGTAAAAAATAATTCATAAGTTTCACATGACAATTCTTCACGGCGAATCAAATGTTCGAAAGTCTAAGACGACTCGTGCACATTACCAGAACACATTGCACACCCTTCGCACCAAGGCAACACAGAAGAAATCCGAAGAAAGCGAGGTATCGATCGGTTACTAAACTTTGCGATATATCTGCAATTATTCGGATAACCTAACGACCACGCAGGAAAAGGTCGAGTATCGTTAAATGTTTGTGGCGCGACGCTATCAAAATTGGTCGGAGACATTACACTTTGCCACGTAAAAACAGATCTGGTAACGTTACTCAATCTTTTCGTGTAACGTTAATGGATGTTTGTGTCATTTTGTAAAAAAGTAATAAGTCGGTTTACGTGGCGATTGCCCAATCAATGAAAATATGTATCAGACAAAAGCGCGTTGACTTAAAATTACGAAATAGCAAATATGCCGTTTATAAGTTTTAGAGGTGATCTATGCACTCGTTTGTGCTCGCGGGTGGTAGATCGTTCCGGTAGTAGTTATGCGTACGGTGAATCTCAATACCATCACAATGTTTTATTTTAGAAGAATCAGATCTACGTTCGATTTGACGTCCTTGTGAGTGTAAAAAACGTTTTATCTCAAAATTACCAGTATCCCGTTACAATTCGTTGAATTTCAGCTCTTATGAAGTGATTGTTTTGCCACGAAAACGATTAGTTCATCAATCGCATGTATTTGCACAATGTTAGAAAGATTTATTATTTAGCGTCAGCGACTCAAACGTTTTTCAACAGCGGACTATGTAAGTTATTATACGATCAGTACCAAGTTATTATTCACGGCTGCGTTAGAAAAAAAAGCGAATCTAAATCATAGGATTTAGAACAAATGCCCACTACTCTTTCCGTGGTTAAATGATCGGACGACTGCACTGACATTAACGCACGAACTCAACGTCTAGAGTGAACCACAACCGGATCTACTACAAGAACGGTAAAAGTTTATATACAATCTTTAATTTGTAATTGATACAGATACAAGTAACAGTAAATCATTATAAAGAACACCTTTCAAACTTCGCAACGATTAGTAACTTCGATCGACTTTTGCTCCTCCGACAAGAATGTTTTCTTTTGTCACCAATGCCAAGCTTGCATTGCGGGCTCGATCAAAGTGTTTAATTAGCGTAATTCAGTGATGGTACTGGCTAAATCGTTAAAAAAACTTTGAACACAATTCCACAGTCATTACGATGAATTAATGGCCGGGGTTTTTTGTTTTCTTTTTTACTGGCGTATGAAGTACACCCCGTCAGCCTTTAATTCAAAGGATTTGTAAGATCACTACTTTTTACGAGACCTATAGATTACACGCTATTTAAGAAGTGTGCCCGATCAGTTATGGTTTACACTTCGAGCACTGTACTTTTGCATGAATGAAGCACGATGGGAGGAAGTATGCAGTAAGATCGTTTAAATACATATCGATCTCGATAAAAAGTCCTACACAAAGGGTACTTATGGTCAAATTGGGGGGCGGGGGAGGGGGGGGGGGGGCAGATTGTAAATTATATTTAGAAGTTATCCGCGGGATAGTATGCATGACACGTTATATATCGCGGCTATGCGAAGAAGTGCCTGTCGAGTATTGTATCAAATATTTTCGTTCAAATCAAATTTTGTTTGAATGATAGCGTTGTTCGTACCAATGATTCCCACGAGACGCACGTTCGACAAGGTACAGAGTGAATATTAATCGACAGACATATCCACGGTTTCTATCTCCTTGCACGCAATCAATTGATAAAATAGAGGTGTCATACTCAAGCGCGCAAGTTGGAACTTTTTTTTTCATGTGTTTGGTTGGACACAAGGGACGTGTTTTCGAAATACATAAATATAATATAGCCGCTGTTACAATCCGTTATGTTAGTGTTATCGTATTACAATAATACAATATATAATAATAATAATTATAATAATAATACATTTAGCCTAGTTGGTATCTTAAAGATCAAAGTGATCTGCAGGTCTACCTACGTTCGTTTACAATATTATAGATGCTTGTTGCTTTTTTTCCTGTTTTAAGAAATATCGATAATGCAATGATTTGAATAAAATAGCGACGCAACATTGGGAATCCACTTACGTTGCCCATCAGATTCGTACATTGCTCTAAAAAGGTCTATGACTTTGCATTGCATATTACGTTTCTACCTTCCTCGTCTCTCTATTTCCATTATCATCCCCCCCCCCCCCCCCCCACTCTCTTCATTAACATTGTTTATTACCAAAAATAAAGAGCCACTACGATTAGAGAGAAAAAAATGTGGTATGCGTACAATAGTAATGAGATACTAACAATAATAGTAATAACCAGTACGATGATAAAGATAATTATGTACCGTAACTGTAAATAGTTGGTATGACAATTTTTTCTTTTTTTGTTTAATCGTTTAAACTTGAAGCACAATTCATTAAAGTTAAAAAATACAATCAAGTAGTCATTACAATGTACAGTGTAGTTGTTTTTTTCTCGCATATGGGATATATACGTGTATATTGAATTTAGTCAGTGTTTCTTTTTTAAGTCCTTCTGCATCATCAACGATAGGTTACATTGCGGGGTTGTTGATGTGATTGTTTTTTGTTGATTTGTTTTATTATGTAAAATAATTAAAGGTAAGTTTGTTGTTGTTGTTGTTGTTGTTGTTATTATTATTAATGTTATGGTTTTTTTTCCGCTGGGGGCCTCCGGCATTACGACTAGCTTCGTTGTAGCTAGCTCCGCAATTCCATTATTTCACCCGTTGTCGGGCTCATTTCTCATAACACCTTAAAGAAGCCTACACCTTCCCTTCTTCTTCTTCTTTACCTGAAAACAGCACGGTTCGTGTGTCACGCCGTTATTCATACACCGTCGCACAGTTCGCGAGAATAAGAATTTTCTTGGCATCTTCCGTCACATTCTTCGTTTGCCATCCCTCTATATTTCTGTCTGTAGAGACGACAGCATTATTAGTTTCAAATGAATGTCACTTACTTGTAGCGCGGCTCGAGTCGCTGTTTCGAACACCTCCCTCACACCCTCCTTGCTTTTGGCAGAGCACTCGAGGTAAGCGAAAGCGTTAATCTTCTCGGCCATATTTCTACCGTCCTCCGGCTTGACCGGTTCCTGCTTCATTTTGTTCAGCTCCTTGATGGTGTTAGGATCGTTGCGCAAGTCTTTTTTGTTTCCCACAAGTATGATGGGCACATTTGGACAGAAGTGCTTCACCTCTGGTGTCCACTTCTCAGGAATGTTCTCCAGGGAATCGGGACTGTCAATGGAGAAGCACATCAGGATGACGTCCGTATCGGGATACGATAACGGACGCAACCTATCGTAGTCTTCTTGTCCAGCTGTGTCCCAAAGAGCCAATTCCACCTGTTCAGGAAGCACACCCTTACTCACTGCTGACTCTTTACTCCGCGGCTAGCCGGCATTGCATTGGCCATTGTTCATTGGAAGATAGGAAAGATCTGAGCGACGCACCTGCTTACCGTCCACTTCGATATCGGCGACATAGTTCTCGAACACAGTGGGTACGTATACTTCAGGAAACTGATCTTTGCTGAATACTATAAGTAGACATGTTTTACCACAAGCACCGTCGCCTACGATAACCAACTTCTTCCTAATGGCTGCCATGAATCCTACAATAATAATAATGAGCACGGTTTAATAAAAGCGGATCGGTGCTCTCAGAAGTGTACGCTACGCTTTTTGACGCTTCTTGAGTCATGGTGTCAACTATTCGCTCATGTTTTCTAATGGTATATATTAATGCGAGAAGCGGACATATCAAATTTGTTATGAATTAGTAGTAAACGGATAAAAATGCTTTTTACAATGTTGACTTCAACAATGGTACGAGTCGACGATCGGTGGGATGAAATGCAATTTTCCTTGTACTGTTTCAATATGAATACTCGCCGATCTTCGTATGCAAATGAATTCGCGGAGCTACTCTGTAATCGAAAGAATGTACTGTGCCACTTGCAGACCGATGAGATGATAGTATAAAATCATTTTTCCGCAACAGCCAATTACTTCCCTGAAGTTTTTTTTTTTGCAACAAGTTTACTGACTATTACGTTTTGTCTAGACAAAAGTAACATACAACACGTAGTTGTCTCATGTAAGAGCTATTCTATCTATGTGAGAATAAACACAACATTAACACAGATGTAAATTATCATATGTGCAATGTTTGCGAAAGCATCGACACATACATAAAGTTTGTCATAATGTAACTATTGAGTTTTAAAAGTATATACAAACAAACTACTTCTGTCTAATGACTTACCTATTGCACACACTCATATCATATTCTTTTATACTGCATTTCATGACTGTATCACATCACAATATAAAATCTGATAAGTATCAACGATCTTAAGATAATCGCCTCTTATCACTAATGACTGATATGCACAATGTACACACCCTATACCACGATATATAATTTGATTTGTATTCGTATACAGAAGTTTCTTTTGTTATACAGCATACAAAATATGTACATATTTACAATAACCGCCGAACATAACAGAGGTATGTACAGGGGTTGATAACGCACTTTTGCGCAGTTTTTGATAAAAAATCTTATAAACTAAATCGTAGTTTTGTTTCTTGTTGATATATTCGATAGAACCAAGAGTAACATTGTCTGGGAGGCACTGCCAAAATTATTTTAACTAAAAGCATGCGGCATGAGAGCACCAATATACACATTAGGTTTTAAAAAACATAATGGAAAATGTAAAAATATACAGGGCACTATAAGAAGGAATGTTAGTAAAAACATTACAATTAATTTCTATGTCCCCTATAACGTCAGTAAGATGGGAGAAATTAACAGAAGAGGTAACATGAAACAGACAGATCCAAAAGCATTAATGTAGATGTGAAAAGAACAATGGATGAAGCTAAGAAGCATTCTTCAGGATAGAGTTAGGAAGAAGTTAGGGTAAACCTTTTAAAAAGTGTAACCTGTGTTACAATGGTCTCTGAGAACATAATAAACAGTGACTCAGGTTCAAACCTCGTAGGGTATGATTCTCATTGTTCAGCAGTACATTAGTAACTGTGTCGCTATGAATAACTTTAAACCAATATTAGCATACATGTGCATGTAATTTGTACTTCCTAAGAGCCCTCCTTGTATCTTCTTGCATTAATTTAAGTATCTGGTGATCTGAACAATCCTCTAACTCGAATACTGTATACTACTTAAAAAATAAATATTGTGGAGAAAAGATCCTTTCATTCTAAATCTGATATCTACTTAAACGCTATTTGGAAAGCAACCTACGAGGGCTGAAGTCTTAAAGGATATTGACTGGGTCGTACCTGATCCAGGGTACCCCGTATCGTCTGGACCGAGGCATCGGCCCGCATTGCATCCCATGTTTTTAGTCTTTCTTTCAGCGTCTCTGTTTTAAGTGGACATTTTATATGTTAGAATGGGTAGGAAGCTGCGAGATGAATGCAAATACCACACAACAAATATTATATAAATGTAGAGATACGTATGTTTGTATGTGTTCTGTTCAAAGAAGTTTGAAACCTTGATTCTTAACTCTTTCCCTCTGATATCGAAACAATATTTTGTAGGTTCTGCAGGATCATTGAAAGAATAAGTAGTATGAAATTGTGCTTGAAAGTACAAGTCATGACTTTATGCACGGAACATAAAGTACATTGAATACATTAATTGCACAAGGTAAGGGACTTAAAAGAAATACTACAATACAAAACATGTGATTAATCGACAAACCAAATTTAAAATCACATAAAGGGCATTAGATGAAACATTATTATGAGAGCCTTGTGCAGACATCTTATAAAAAGATTTTCACTGAATTAAAATAGCTTCAGAAGTACACTTAGAAAACTATACCTTATGCTATAGGAGATAATATACCAGCTCCTCCATATAACATGCGCAAGAACAAAAGATAGACACTGTTGTTGGAACATGCACTTTAAAATTAACACAGGCCTATTAAAAAAAACATTGTAGGAGCGTAAATAAAATTAGACAGATCGTACGTTCACAGTGTACATAGAAAACAAAGTGCCAAAAGTCTCTTTGTAAAGTAACAGGTCACTATTATTGTCTATTACAGATATGTCTAGTTATTCTGGATGAATAACAGAAGGAAATCAAGCTGTATATGAGAATGACACAAGTTTCTCCCTTTCAATTAGCTTTCTGTTCTTCAATCATAACAAATTGATGACAGCTGATTCTTCAAAGTTGTCCACATAACTTCTGTCAAGAATTATATGCCATAGAATTATGTCTCATATCTAACAATGTCACAGAATAATTATCTCAAATGTACATGTGTCTTGATACATAATTATGCACTAGAAGAAACCTGATCAGATCCAGATATTCTTGAACACAGTACACAGAGTAAATATTGCACAACAGCAACAAAAAGAGAAAGCACTCTGCACAAGAGTGTCTCCTGTAAATATCTGACATATGCTCTATGTCAACTTGCAGATACCCTATCGCGAAACAGATATATATTTGTCCCATACAATTTTGGAAGCGTTAGCGCCATGTCATTTAAAAGCACAGGAGCACAATGTCTTACACCGTCTAATGTACAAAAGCCAGTATGAGTGAGCGAAAAGAACCAAACTTATCGGAGAAGGGTTAACAGTGTTATATCACCTGTGGCAACGCATCTGATGCGAGGTTGTACAGATACAAAGAAACGACCAAACAAACGATCCCACGCACCCGAGTACACTGTATGCATGGGTAATTCGTTTTTTCAATGAAACGGGCGTAGTATGATGCACAATGATCATACGAGGGCACCGTGTCGGCGGGCACCTCGGTTAAGCGTTTTAATCACGGGACGCTCTCTCTTAAGTAGACTTCTTTGTCTTGTTCCCGTTTCGATTCAAAAATCCATGCCGTTCGCCGACGGGGAAACAAGTGATGCGTCGACACGTCTGGCTTGCTTTCGCGTTCGACGTACGTGTGCATGGAGGTCAGTGCCGAGAAGCCGAAATTCCATCTCCGTACAACATCCTCGACGCGCATCACACACTAAATAGCCCCGGAATGATCACAGCGCCGAGCAAACGGTCGTCGGGTCGGCTTTTAGCCCAGAGAGACAGAGAGACAGAGAGACAGAGAGAGAAAGAGAGAGTGAAATAGAAAAAAGCGGCACAAAGTCGCAAAGAATGATTCCTGAGCGACGAGTGGCCGTGCACCGCGGCGACATGTTCGAATCCGTCAAAGTGCGTACTCTACTGACCTTTTGTTTATCGTGCAGACGAGGGAAGACGAGAGAGCGGAGCAACAGCGGCGCCGACACGATCTCAACTTTTGACTCGCACGACTACGACTACGGCGACGACATCGACGACGACCCCGACAAGAAGGAGGTGGACGTGGACGTGGACGCCGACGATGGACAGTCGGTCGGTCGGTCTGTCTGCCGACAAGTCGTCACGAGAAGAATGACACGACGGCAGGATATTACCGTGAATGACTCGGCTCAAGATACGGCGAGCCGGGAATTTTTCGGCAAAACTTCGCACAGCCGGAAGTGCATTGCCGCGTAACGAGTGGGATGGAGGGCGAGGGGCGGTTGACGAGGAGTTGCGGGCGCCGGGGTGCGACAGGACAACAACGCAGGGGTCTAGACGAGGCCTCGGGGACGATTTACTTACTGAATTATATTAAATCCACGTCGTATCAGATGCCTCGAAAGAGCATTCCCAAATGGTCGGCTAAACTCGGCGGGGCCAGGCCGCGGGCGTCTCTCGTATTGCTAAACTAAACGGTCGTCGCACGGAGATGCTGCGGATTCGTAACGCATGGCACTCCCTTCAGGCCCTCTCTCGATCACGGGGCAGGAGAGAGAGAGAGAGAGACGGGGGGGTGGGGGGGACGGGACGAGAGAGGCTCTCTTTTTTTCCCTCGTTAGTCACACAGCAAGGTTCCTCGTTCGCGCGACCGTTAGCGAAATAGCGACGCGCGACACGTATATAACACGCGGACACACGACACAGCACACCCTCGCACCACTTCAACCAGCGTTACTTAACAAATAATTGCGTATTTACCTGAAATCTTAAGCGACAGAAAGTCAAGAAAATGGCTGCCCTCGGTGGCCACACCTCAATCTGTTGAGTGTGCGGCTATCGGGGTGGTGGTGGAGGGGAAGCGGGGCATTCCGTGCAGGATCGTACTTGAGGCTCGAGGTGCCCGGACGTCAAACTCTCCGGGGCCCAGGGCCCAGGCTAATAGTGTACGGATGCGCTCGAAGTCGAAGGTATCCTTTGCCGCGCTTCTGTCGTCGCGGCGGCAGTCGTTAGTATAATAAACATTTCGAAGGGGATGTGTGACGCGCTTAGCCTCGTCGATGGACTCCGGCGGACTCCGGTTCAATTATATATAGACATGTTCCATCGACCATCGGAGAAGACCATGGCATCGGTATAGCGACGGTGCGAAAGCATTAATAGAACCCGGTGTTTGTTAAATGGTAAACAGCTATATGTTGGTCTTGCGTACCGATAGCACGGTATTTCTTATTGCGCTGCATCGCGATTGAATATCGTGTCACGTATTTCGATGCTGTGTATTATCCGATTGCGAGTGTATATATATATATATATATATATACGTAAACGATTTTTCATCGACGTGTCGAACATAGTTGACGTTTCTCGATATAAAGATGACACTGCACGGTCGACAATTGCAATCCCCTTGCGAAAAGTCCTTTTTCGACGGGGGTGATCGGTCGCCATAGTGCGCCGGTAAAAAAAAAAATGATGAATTTTTTCGCAACGCGCCCAGCACAACTTCGTCCCTGCACTATATTCCAAAACCGGCGAATCATGCGCCACCCGCGCACGTCACAAACCTGTGGAGGAACTTTGCGCACGCATCATGTTTCTCGGGTGTGTTGTGGGTGGATGACGGAAAGGGTTGAAAAATATGTAAATAATGGTACGGCCGTTATAACATCGGACAGAGGCCGTAGTATGCGCGCACGAGAAATTATATTGTCCGGCACCCGGACGCGAACTCGTATCGTGCGTCCGAGGGGACAATGAAATATTTGTACACGTGATCCGGAGCGATGTTCTTAACGAAGCTAGCCTTGACGACAATTTAGACGTTTTTCCACCGTGACTCGCGATCCTTATCGGACATCCTATTCGCACGTTTATCTCTGCAACTAAGTCTTCGATAAAGCACCGATAGCTCAACGCGCATAAGTCGATTAACAATGATTCATTCATGCAAATTCATAGGGACAACTCTGGATTCCCAAGGGAAATTTGAAAGCGTTGAGATCATCGTAATGACGCTCCCAATGCAACTTTGCCGGCATCGCATGCTATATGCTGCTAACGGCAGAGCTGTTTCGAGGTAAATAAACGAAACACTGACCAGGCGGCGGTGCGGGGGATGAATTTTTTCGTTAAGCAAAACTCGAATGATGGCGTTAGTGTGGTTGATCAGGTAAAAGGTATAAATGCAATTGATGTATTTACACTTACACGTCTTGCGATATGCGTATGCTCTTCCGATCAGCCATAAATACGTGTCCGTATACATAGGCGCCTTTGCGCATCAAGGCTCGAACGTGTGCACATGTGTTGAACTCATACGCGCCTCGCATGTGCCAAATAAGAATGATGTCACTGCATGACGCACATGGAATTGGCGACCGTTTACTTCTGATTCGAAAGGATTCGAAGAATGTAATCAGAATGGAACTCTTGTATTGCAAAGTTATTGGTATAAATATATGTAGTACAGTACTTAGTACGTACCCCTCTCTTCCTTCACGCGCGTTCCTCGTAACTGTATACAATGACCTACTGAAACTGGCGAACTGGCGACGGTTCTTAATTTGTCATTTGACACTAGGTAAGCATCGGTTACCGGATAGTTGTGCGTCCGTGTCTGCCTGTGTCGGCAAAATTACATTTGCTGTTACATTTTACTGAGCATTTCGTGATAAAGAATTTGGGATGCAAAAATTTGCGTTATCTAGTTGTTTTAATAGACAGCGGAATATTTATTTACCTTTATGCCTTCAAAATGGATTGAAGCATGTCACAGATACATTCTTACTGTCAAATGTTACAAGAATATATAATACAAGATTTAGGAAAAATCTCCGTCGCCTAATCAATGATTAGTACATACGTGGGTTGCCTAGCGAATGTTGCAGTAATCAATTTTCGTCGATAATCTATTAGACTCATCAGTTTCGGCAAGGATCACATTGAAATGAAATTGATGGGACAGGAGAGAATTCATTTGCGTACCTTACAATTAGCGCTCAATCGGATCGGTTAAATATTTCAATTCAAACCTTAGGACCGACGAAAATGCTAAGAATGTCATTTTTATATCTCGATTATATGATTCTCCTATGACATTTCATTTCAAAGTTAACACATGGAAATAGGAAAATTAATCGATACGGACTGATGGTAATTGTACTAAAATTCCAATTTCCAACTCACGATGTATTTGCTAGTTGGATAAAATTCATTAACGATATATGATGGAAAGAAATACATGTAAAGAAAATTGGAAGTGGTTAAAATTGGCAATGTCTGATGCGATAAGATAGTTACCTTCGTACATTTTAGTAATTCATTATATACCAATTAAAAGCAACAACGTTTAATGCTGTATGTATTGGATTTTAACACATTATATAGTAGTTAACTGAGGCAAAAGTTGACCGTTCCAGACAATTAAATTAACGTATTAGAATAACAGATACTTATGCAGCTTATTGTTTATGAAACGAATTGAACTACACATGCGACTTGCTTGCAGTCTCCCAATGTTCATTATTCAGTACTTGCATACTATCAAAAATTGTATACAAGTGTATTCCTAAAAACGAGTCTTGCTTAGATGCCTGCTAATGTGGAGAATGACTTCGCATAATATCAATATTTTAATGTTCCTTTAAAATAAGACGTTTTAAGTCATTCCAACAAAGTCTGTAATAATCGTTACTTTGTCGCTTTTGACGAAAAATTAAGACGTACTGTCTCGCAATTAGTCTGTGATCAATGTAAACGTAATTATTTCCCTTGACGGCATTATGAAGGTCTGAAAAATGAATTGCGTACATTCGACGCTGCTTTAATTCTGTTGCGACGGATCTGGATCGTCAGGATTCCCGCCCATTTGCCGTCTCAGCGTTTCGATTAACTCCGGATTGGCAGTTTGCATTTGTTGCGCTAGCTGTTGCCCTCTGAAACAGTTGTCGTTATTGGCATGACCGTAATAAAACGAGTGTAAGACCTGTTCTAGAGTACATCGAGAAAACTTACGCCTGTATTAACGCTTCCATACGGCCCTCCTGCTCTACATTTCCAGTCATTAGACTGCTCATCATGTTTTGCATCGCCGGATCTGACAACATTTGACGTGCCATGTTCATAAGTGCGGGATTACTTAATAATGTGCTCAAGTCCATACCAGGAAATGGACCAGCATTACTGCCCAGACCCATATTACCGACACCCTGTTGAGCTAACTTCTCCTCGGCTAGTTGCAGGTTGCTCTTGTAGCTCTCATTGTCAGGTTCCAGTTCTAGGGCCTTCTGATAACTCTCCTTAGCCTCTTTGTGCTTGTCTAAACTAGAATACGCCAGGCCCAGTCTTCCATACGCTTTACTGTATGTAGGTTCGATCTTTAGCACGGTGTGGCAATCCTTGATGGCTTGTTGGTGATTCCCCATTTTGCTAAATACTGCTGCTCTATTACAATAATAGACAGCATTGCGCCCATCCAATTGAATTGCTCTGAAATAAAGAGAGCATAATTGATTTTTTTTAGAATAAGATTTACTCTGGAAGAGTGAAGAAAATATCAACGTACGTAGTGTATTTGGCAAGAGCTTCATAATGCTTCTCTTGCTTGAGAAGAGTATTTCCTTCGTTCTTCAACTTCTCAGCCCTAGCTTTATCTTCGGGTGTTGCTTCAGGTCCAAAGTCAGGCTTAGCGTTGTCGAGGGCCGCTTTGTAGACTTGGTACAAATTAAAGTTTGCTGGAGCATCAGACGCTTGTACATTATACGTGCTCTCTAAGCATTGAATCGCAACCTCCAAGCTCTCATGTGAGTCCACTGTGATATCACCTTCCTCCAACTGATGGGTCAAGAACTGAACAATAGCTGCAACCAGCCCTTTGACAGCCATCACTGACTAAGAATGTTATTAATTCTGAAAGAAAACAGGAAAAAAAAATATGACGAATCGGCACACTACGCGTGAGCGGTGTGACATGCACACAATGCTTTTTGTTTGATGTACGATTTCAAACTACGTGTCATAACCTCAATAAGAATCGTGTAAATATCATACTCAAACGACACAACGATAATGTTTGATAATCGAAAGTAATACATGAGCCACGATGGCGAAGAATCGGGCGAAATTTTTCGCAGCCGGATGACAACGCACGACGGTATGTTTAATATTTTATGCTAATTCATCGTTGCAAGACATAACCAAAAAATTGTTTCCAGTAAGATCGCCTCGCCTCCAATGAATTAGAGCATTATGCACGAGACGCGAGGGAAACTCAATGAAATTTGGAAAGAAATATTATCGTTATCCGACGTGAATGTTCCGAACTATATTCGTCCTCACGATTGTGACAGCTAAAATAAACGACAAGTGCTTTCTAGCCCTGCAAAACCGGTACCCACGAGTCAGCTCGGAAGAGGTTCAATAAACAAGAACGCCCGTTTCTTGTGATTGCCCGTTGATTCCTCGGTTTGGCACGTACCTGATAGCCAGTAAAACGCGCAATTCCCTTGCGAAAAGTGAAAATTCAACACCCGCAGCCAAGAGTCCTCGAGCGGATTGCCTGCGGCGACCAGCCAATGTTCAAAGAATTCCTATGGCTTCCCGTTCGCGTAAAAATATAGCCCAACCCCACGCCAGCCGATGCTCGGTTTTGCGGGAAACTCAACTTTACACAGCTTTTCGGATATCTCTTTTTGTATGTTTTACGCAATTTCTCATTCATATTCAATCTTCCTGTCTTGTCAATCTAGTTTAATATATGCGGAATGAACATACCTCCGCCGTTCGGACGATCACCGCCTGTACGGCTCATCTTCGTTTTAGGGGGAACGATTTTTTAGTTTTTTCTTTTTTTTTTTAGATGGAGCATCGGAATGTGTATAAGTTTTCCCTATGACGTTTTTGCCGGAAATCATTTCTTGAAAAGTTATGAACGTTTTTGTGAAGCATACGGCAGTAGCATTTCTTACCGTATTTTCCAGCAAGTGCATTTTTTTTCGGCGTTCTATTTTTTTGTGGATAGAGCATCGAAAGGTTTCCCTACAACATTTCCCTACAACTTTTTTTTAGAAAATCACTCCTTCGAAAGTTATGAATTTATTTGTGAAACATACGAAATTAACACTGGGTACTGTATTTTCATGCACACGTAATGTTGAAGATTGATCATTGAGGTGTTAGTCGATTGATTGTTTGTTTTGTTTCTGACGACCACTGAGGTTTCTGTGTTATTATTTGAAAACAAATAAAGTGACGCCTGTACTTTCAACTGGAGTCGTTTTACGGGGAAACGAAACGAAATTGTAACAATAGTTCTTGACGAATAACTCCGAAACGAAGGTCGACCCCCTATTGCATGTATCGGAAAATATCGTCCAGAATGTGGAATTAATTTTATCGTATGTTTCACAAATTAATTCGTAACTTTCGAAGGAGTGATTTCCTAAAAAAAAGTTGTAGGGAAAACTTATACACTTTCGACGCGCTGCTCAAAACAAAAAAAACATAGGACACCGAGAAAAAATGCACTTGCTGGAAAATACAGCAAGAAATGATACTGCCGTATGCTTCACAAAAAACGTTCATAACTTTTGAGGGTATGATGTCCGGCAAAAACGTCATAGGGAAAACTTATACACGTTCCAAACAAATGCTCCATATATAAAAAAAAAACAAAAAAACTTCAAGCAGGCTGTATTTCAGCGGAAAAAGTTTTAGATGTACATTCTTGTAACATTAAATAATAACACAAATCAACTGCATATATAATTGACATCACATGACATAAAGTATACGTATTCTTGATACATGGCTTATAACTATAACATGGCACATTGTATTGATCTAACTGAATAAATTAGGCATTTATTAGGAGGGACCCTGTTGTATAATGCGGGAAATTGTGCTGTTCAATTTTGTGCCCGAAAATACGTAACGATTACTGCCGTGATTGAAAGGAACCATAACTTGCACGTCGTCCATCCAATACTTCGTTGCCAGTTGAAATTTCTGGAACACATAGGAAACACTGTCAACCAAAGGTCGGAGGAAGATGTGGGGAAAAAAAGATTGTTAAATTTAAAGTGTAGTAAATGCAAGTTTCATGCATGTTGTACACGACGAATCTTACCCCGTAGAACATGTACTCGTAAATGTAAAACTGTCCACCTTCGGTTGTGACCATTATGTATGCATCGCTGTTCGCGTATTCTGCAAAGGACAGTAAAATAAGGAACTCATAAGATTTTACTAAACACAGTCACAGTTGCCACATGTTCGAGATCTACAACATTCACTTCTTACCGCCTACGTAAAAGCGTTCGATTCCGTTTACAGTTGAATCGTGGAAGAGGGTTTGATAGGGGTAGAAATTGTCAAACTTGGTGTTGTATTCATAAATTTGCACGGCTTTAACGGTTGGATCGTCCAACAACACAAAATGGAACTTTTCTTGCGATAAACTCTTTACGAAACGACTCCTGGTAGGGAAGCTTCTTACAAAAGTAAACTGCAATGAAGAGTATAGGTAAGGTATTCGCGTAAGGTACAGTGATGTTGATATAGCTCAAATGAACACCGTTTATACCTTGGGATCAGTTTCATCGAATCTGTAAAGTAAGGATTCCGCTGAAGTCGCGTAACATCCAATGAGAATGTGTTTTACGTCTTCTCCACCGATTTGAAATATTTCTATAGACCATGCGCCGTTGGTAGAAATATTTTCAACCAGCGTCAACTTTTTGTTATTCATGTTCAATTTATATACAGGCGAGTATGTGCGATGTGTATTATTCTCAACATTGAAGTATATAGCCATTGTTATATAAACTTCGTCTAAACACGAAAAGAATGCTATTAAAAACTGGTAGTCTGGTTCATTCAGACCTTTTTTCAGAGTGAACACGTACCGTTGTGCATAAGGAACTGCACGTCTTTTGGAAATCCTTCAATTTTTTGCGGAATATACATTGTATTCCAAAGTAAATCATCCGTGTTAGGTCTTTGAGCCATCTTCCACGAGATCGTTGTAAATTCGTTCCTAAAGCCCTTACGTATACAGCCCACGCCATTAGACGTAACATTGGTTTCTACGCGTATACTAAACGCTCCATTGGGTTCGTAAAAATTCCATGCAACCTTTGAATCGTTCAATTTTAAAACTTTACATCCCTCTCTCGACATCTTTGCGATGTATTGAACTGTACAAGTGCAATCGACTGGCAGTCCACAAACGTTACCGTTTCGTTCTCCGTACATGTTCAATAGTGTTACTTCGCCGATGCGTATAACGTCGACTTTGTCGATACTCGGCACTTCAAGCGTCAAATTTTGTTCAATTTCGAGGTAGAAGAAGATATTTGGTAACGATTCGCTGATTCCCTTGGCACGGTAGATCGTGTCAGTTATAATTGCATTGTTCTCCATTATAAGAGTAAGCAAACGGTTTGATCGTGTATTCGCGTCTTTAACGAGACTGCTCAAATTTACATTATTTACTAATCTTGACACTGACGTGTCGTTCAGAATCGTTACGGTTTCTTCAAATACCTAATAAGGATGATGAATGTATAAAACATGAACATATAGCTTATGTAGTACAGGGTAGAACATGACGTTTTAGTAAGTTGACAAGAACATAATTATTTCAATGTTTAGAAACTTACGAGGTCCCCAATAATTTCAACGTCTTTATCATTCGCCACGCCACCTTGAAACTCGACAGAGACATTGATGTTATTTATAAGTGGAACGTCAACACTTCCATTGACAATGAGATTTCGGATAAACGTCTTTGCTCCGGTTATCACTTGAGTTTCCGGAGACAGATTGATGACCAAATCGGAGATTTTTGTTCTGTTTATATTTCCGACAACAGCCTCGTCTAATTAAGATTAAAAGAAATGATGCAATAGTTCGATTTCGGATGACAACCCAGTGATCAATTTTTAGCCCACATGACGTTCAATCTACCAATTAAATCATTACCTGTAACTCGAACAAGGCCATTGAATTGTACTGGAGCGAGAATTTCATGAGTTCCATTCAGAGTGACACGAGTTTTCACAAATTCATCGAAATCAACGTCACCGATGTACTTCAAGTACACGTCTCCCTGTACATACAGATCTTGGAAAACAACGTTATTTGGCAAGGATTTATTCGCTAACGCCAATTCCATAATAGGTCCACCGTGAATGACACTTTGATTCGTGAGCAACTTCTGAATTGACACAGTCTCACGAAATGTCACAGGTCCTTCAACTATCCCGGCGTGATACTTTCTTGCCATGGAAGTGTTGAACTTAACGATATTATGGCCATTTACAGTCTCGATGCCAATATCACCCAATACCGTCACTGAGTTGACACTCAAGTTTCCCTTGAATGTTTTCTTCCCTGATATCGTAATAGTGCCCTCGTTGTCGATCACAGTGTCCGTCACGATCGATCGAACTGCCTCAATTCCCTCAAATTCGCCGGTAAACGTCACAATCTTGACAGTTTCATCGAACGTCGTCTTGCCGCGGATATGTTGATCCGTGTTTTTGGTAACTGCATTTTCGAGCAGGTACGTGAGAGAATCCGTGGAATCTCTTGATACCATCCAGGAAACGCTCCCGTTTATTCTCAGGTCATCGATCTTCGTCGTGGGTACGGTGAGAAGGCCATTATACAGCTGGCGTACAATGAACAATTAAAACAACGTCGAGATTACTTCGACCGGTAAGCTAACAGTAAGACTGATGCCAGACGTTTTATATAATTATATGGAGAGATGGAACGGTAGAATGTGATCCTGACGGTAGCTGTCCCGTAATTCCTATAACTTTATGATTTCTTGTAATATTTACATTCTACGCGTTATATGCATCGATATATTCTTCATGCCCCGGGGTAGGGAAAACAAAATATTCATAGCAAGTTGCAAGGATTCCGGTAAAAAGTGTGTTTTCCGTATATTGTAATGCGTGCAATTTTTATAAGAAGAATCGTTACCTGTGCGACGTTCTGATCATTTAGACGTTCAGTAATGACATTACCACCCACGAACAAATCCGTAAAGTTGACACTTCCGGAAATAGTAATAGGAGTGTCCGTCCAGACTAACTTCGAGGTAGTCTGGTTATTGATGTATTTCACATTCACGCTGTTCGCGTTTATTGTGTCGAATGAAAACTGATCCCGGAAGGTTTGATTCTTCGACTTCAGCATGACATTTCGGAAGAAACTTTCGATTCCTAAATTGTTAAATAATTCCGTGCTCAAATCGTGCGTGGCCAGTGTATCGATAGCTTGCCCGGGCAATATTATGATATCTTTTTCTATAAATATCT
This sequence comes from Priocnemis perturbator, assembly GCA_963942575.1. Classification (NCBI taxonomy): domain Eukaryota; kingdom Metazoa; phylum Arthropoda; class Insecta; order Hymenoptera; family Pompilidae; genus Priocnemis; species Priocnemis perturbator. Next base: position 1,194,380 of record OZ012649.1, on the reverse strand, counting down.
TCAAAAATGTTGCAGGTGTCAATCCCCCAATTTGATCAGTTTCCAAGTCATTCTCCACTACGAAGTCACCGTCAATAACTATATCTTCTATATCAAACTCAGTCACGTCGCTCAACTGAATTAACTGGCTCACATTAACGCCGTTTATCATCTCGACCGTAAGATCACGCACAACAAACTTGGATGTTTCGACTGAATGTACATCGAAATCATCGTCAAGGTGAAGCAGCGATTTCAAACGATCAACGACGTTGTTCTCGTTAAAATTATCGACATTAAGATTGTTCACGTTCACTGTTTTTGCTCGTACAGTTAGAACATTCGTGTTTCCAGTTATTTTGACTGGTTCATCGTGGTCGATGATAACATTCACTTCTATATCGTTGATGACTTCTGTGAACAGATTGCTAATGATAAGTTGTGATAGATGCAGGGGTCGATAGATCACTAATTCTTCCCCAATCTGATAAAGATTCGTATTTTCGCCTTCCGCGAATATCGACCCATTAACATAAACATCCTCCAAATGCAAGTTTCTAAATTTCTCCGGAATCTCTTCTGCGGTCGTGTACAAAAAATCATCCTCCTTCAATCCATTTATGAGTTCCGCGTTTAGATGATCGATTGTAATGCCAGCGGGGAAGTGCACTATATCTCTCATTGTCTGGTTGCTTGACTTGGTCCAAAACTTCTCAAAGATCGTTTCAGGATTTACTTTAAGATCGTTTAAGAACAAATTACTGCCTGAGCGAAAATCAACATTTTCCATACTGACGACGCCCGTTATGACGACATTATCATAAATTTGTGTGGGTTGGTGACCTAATATAACGTTTCCCGTTTGTACGTTGAGTTCGTCTGTCACTCGTAGACTTGCGAGTCGTACCTTGCCTGAAATGTTAATTCGTTAACAGTGGAAGGATTCGATTGTTATATGTTCGATCGCACGAACAGCAGATACAATAGAAATAGGGAAGATAATGTGTCGAGCATACCTTTGATTACGTTAGGACGTGATATTCGGGCGGCTTCGTTAACAGGTACATCATTGATAAAATCGGTATACAGGGTGCCTATATTAATACTCTTTACGATGACATCATTGAAACTCTGATTTGTAGTTTTTGTCATAAATTCCTCCGCTGACACGTCGTTCAAAGTTTTGGCGGTTAGACGTAAAACGTTTACTTCGCCCTGATAAGTAATGTTGCCTGAGATAGTCAATCGTACTGTTTAGAAGTTGTCATTAGAATAAAATACCTGTTCCGTAACTTGTACCTTTGATTTCCTGTTGCCTGCCAATAATGAATAATTCGCTTAAGAATTTGTCAACGTAGATATCGTTCAGATTCTTTGTTCTAAGGTTCTCAATCGAAATATCAGAAATAACGTATACGGTATCGTTTCTAATCCCCATCTGTCCATCCTGGATCCCAATTAATGCCGTTTTCACCTTATCATTCCTTACCGCCCAATCTTGAACAAAATCGAATTGTAATGTGACCCGTCAAATTAACGAATTATAACAAACTATTAAGCGTCTCCAACGTGATGTTCAACGAAGCAGTCATACTTACATTCAACTGGAATTCCGCAAATGGATTCGGTCTCAAGATGATGTACACTGATGTTTCTTCCTTTCAACGGTACTGTGAAGTTCTGATCACCTTTCGCTGACAAAATATTATCTAGTCTTACGGATACGTTGTTAAAAGTATCGACGTCTATAGAATCGGTTTCCAATTCTTCAAGGAAAGCGTCACCTTCCACTAGCACGTCATGAGTGAAGTTATTTTTCACGTTGCGTCGAGGAATTTTGTCAGAGACCATGAAAAGTCTGTCGATTTCCTGTTCCATGTCATCGAGGCGTTCTCGAATTTTCGTAGGCGTTTCAATGTCCTTCGAAGTGACGATTTGAACTGTCCCGATAGTACCTGACACAAGTTTTACAGTCGGCAACTTCAACTCCTCGATGATAGTCTGATTTTCGTTCGCAGGATATAACGTCCTCCAACTGGCTTGGGCTTTCTCGACATCCGGCATTCTCGACTTCAGCAGCTTAATTAGATCAGCAAAACATTTCATAGGAGCATCTTCCGAAAGCCGTTCGTCCACTGTAATAGCATGACAAAGAACATACATTGGATGTTCAATCGCGCTTTACGTTTCTTTATTACGCAGGATGACACGTTTATGTTTCCACTTATGACACAAATGGTTTCTTAAATTTGCTTGATATATTAGTTATGCATTTTCTTTACACCAAAATCACTAACCGTGTGAGTTTTCTGTAATATGCAGTCTCCATACTTCCACCCCATATGTATGATGTAATGCATTCTTAGTGACCAGCACTATGTTCATTGTTTCTCCGTCCACTTGTATACCCACGTCAACGATATTCTCACCATCTTTCACGTTTAGAACATTCACAAGAACCCAGTCGGACATACCAAAAAGTGTGAACAGTTGCAGAGTTGTCTGTAGGCATGAAAGCGAAAGAGTGTCCCTGTAAATGTCAACATAATCTTGCCATTGGGAGTGGTATAACTTACGCCGTATGCAGCGAAGGCAAATGTTCCAATGGCCACATTAACAATCTTCACTGCACTGAACGGCTGGTCGGACAATAAATCGGGAAACTTCAGAAGTTTATTACCTAAGTGCGGGAAAACGTTAGTACAAATATTGACTGTATGGTTTACCGTGAAATCTTGAGCTGCAGTAAATTGAAAACAAACCCTTGCCCGGCCGGAACCAAAACACCTCGCTCGGTCCGTCTTCATTTATGAGAAGTACGTAATCGAATTTCTCGTGTTCGAAGTGACGAACGGACAGAGGTTTGCTTGTCAGCAATAATTGGATCGCCTCCGCCGTGGTGTCTCTAAACTCGAAAACTTTTGAGCCGATTTGAGCATTGCTCTGGGCGAACACTATTATCGTCGACTGCTTGTGATTAAAGGTAGTAACTGACACGGCACCGGTGGTCTCAACTTTCGTCACGATATCCATATAAGTATCGGTCCAATGATAGATCCTAGACAGATACATCGTACACTTAACTCTTCCCATTTTATCAGCGGCGGATTTATCAATAGGCTAACAAAAGTAGGCTGAAGCGCACGGCGGAACAATTTCGACAGCAACAAATTTTCGAAAGTTCACCACTTATTATCTTTTATAACTAATTTTAGACGTTATGCTTTGTAACAGAAAGCAGTAAAATATATCAGCCTGCAAGCAGCAAATTTTACCCTCTATCCGCACGTTTTAGCATATCACAAAGTATATAATTTTATTTAATTCGTCGCTTAGCATCTAAGAACCTCGCGTATATGTGAAAATCCATTGCTTAGATCCGGGTTAAGGATCCCATATATTGCGGTTTTTATTCATCCTGCCGTCTTTCCAAGAGTAAACCGCATGCCGGTTTCCGGATTACGGACGATGAGGTAAACACTTACATGGAAGGTACTGAAAATTGGCCAAAGTTGTCGGCCATCACGAGATATAAACGATTCGCTTGCGTAAAGAAACTTGCGTCCATCGCACGACCCACGGATTTAACCTTCTGCCTGAATCTCAGTTGCATGTCGGGCGTTCCTGTGTAGAGGCTGCAAGGACCGCTATCGTAGCAAACCAGCAGGTAGAGAGTGGCTCTCCATATAATCGTCTGCAAAGTTGTTCCGTAATCGTTATCGGCACTATATCGACTAATCTTACTTTTTGAACAAAACAGAGGTCTGCCATGAACGACCGTTGCAGGTTTGCTTGCTTTACTTATAAGCGGAACAAGCCTATCGTTATCGGTAATTAATGATTTTACAGGTACTCGCTAAAATTATTATTTTTTTTTTTTCAGATTTGTAGTTGAGGAATACTTAGCAACGTAGGTCGCTTGAAAATATGAAAAAGACAGGGGAATCCTGATTATAGTTAGTTGTACATTTGAGCGTAGATAAATGTGGACCACAGATTCCGGTCTGTTGTCGGCAAACGATATCTGTATAATTCTCGCGAACGTACCCTGACAAATGTAACGGGTCGCTCTTGACCTTGACGTAGATCCGCGCTTTTCTTCAGCATAGAAGTCTCGTTTAATGATCGCGCTTTCATCGAAAGTTCCAGGATAGTTTTGTCCCTCAGAACGTACATGCGATCAAATATGTCGATGGTCAGCGGTAGATCGATGCCCAGACTTTGATACCATAACTTCTTCGAATATATATTGTAAGATTTTAACTCCACTACAGCAGGTGCATGTCAATGTTAATAGAATTTATAATACGTCTACTGACACATTTCACAAAAACGATATCTAACAGGCGTAGGTAATATTGGTATTGCATGTTATGAGCTCACGCCAAATGATTAGGAACATTACCTGGCTGTAGTTGCTGACTTAGTTCCTTTGCAATTTCCACTTCGTATCTCTCCAGCATTTTATAAAAATCATTCTCTGTCGATGTTGGAATTGGAAGGACATGATTCGAGAGCGACAAAAAGAGGATACACGCAAATATCTGTAACAGGCGTTATGCGTTTTTATACGTAATGCGTCGGTGTACCAGGCTTATAGAAGAAGTGTACTTAGAGATGTATAGACTACAAAAATACTCACAAAGCGTAGAAAATCCATAATTTCATTGCACGGAAAACTTTAGCAGAAATTGCTTTCATCCACGATAGGATTCAAGGAGTGAAGACAATCGAAATCATAGGTCGTAACGTACCTATCACCGTACTGTGATCATATTGAAAAGATACGTTGTACACACTGTACGCGATACAAGCAGGCATGCGTAGCCTTTGTGTGCGCTTGTTATGTGTAGGTACATTGAATACCTTCGGGAAATAAAGGACATAAGGACAGGTAAGCTGTTGGGTGTATCTATTGAGCCGTTATCAGTGATTATGTACGATTCATGTACAAGTTTGAATAACGTCCTTTTACATTCACACGTTCCTTTGAGATATGACCTGAAATAGGCCTGGGTTAGGCTCGACATTTTATTTGAAAATCAACTATCCGCATTTTTCGCACGGTGAAAAGGTCTCGAAAAAGCTTTCGAAAACCCTCATTATTTTCTAATACACGATATTCTACGAGCGGCCATTCCGCCAAAAAATGAAAGCTTTATATTATTTCAAATGTAGACTACTTATAAGTTGATTAAGCGCGCAGAATTGATCTTGACACGGCGTAGAAGCTAAGCACTGTCGATGCATAAAATATATATACAGTGCGCTCAGAGTATCTCTACTGTGCATAATACACATATATACATTTGGCAGTCGACGTTTAATATTTTCCTTCGTGGAATCGAAGAGGGTTTAAAGAGGCTCAAGCAAATCATCAATGCACTGTGAAAATTTGAGCAGCCGCGGAGATACGGGCAAACATAGGGTCTAACTGTTAAATATGGTGTCATTGGGGTGAACATTACGAGACAACTTTCATTCATCTTTCCAATGCCACATCGAGCAGATCAGCAGATACTAATTGTCTAGGGTCTGCCTACCAGCTAAGAATTTCTGCGGGTCCGGTGTTCGTACTAGTGTTCATTCAGTGGCCTCTTACACGTAAATTGTATCACGAGGCATCTTTGGCTGGAGAATAGAAATTAAGAACGTGGTACAGGTTTGGTGGGTTCTACTTTTGGAACTCGTTTTTGCATCCGGTGTAGTTGCACGTTACGACCCTTGTAATTTTCTGTTGCACCAGCTCTGGGGCTATTTCCGTGTTGCTGGGTTATCGATAGGATAAAATTGGATGTAAACATCTTAACGATAGTCTCGGATTTGTTCGTTTGATCGCAGCATGTGCGTCTTTACGTAAATATAATTGCATGGATAATGCTGAACTACAATGATGTTCTCCGCGAAGCGTGGCCATCCTTCTAATGATTAGTACAATGCACTTATAAAAATGATGAAATTCCGGGACACGGAGGGCGGCGTAACGATTATGACTAACTTGCTCTCATTAATGCAGCTTATAAACAGACCGTCCCGACGGAGAGCCGGCAATTGGATAGAATTGGATCAGGGTCCTGGTATAAATAACATAAGTCTATCCATTACCGTTTCCTTCGCGTTGACGCATACAATTCGTTTCTCGATAATAACTTCACCATATTATCGAAAAATGCCGTACACGCCTAAAGGAAGAAAAAGCACGTTTACGGAAGTCTCGTACACTGACGCAACTCGGTGTCCCTCGGGACATGCACGGTACATATTCTTTTAGAATCGTCATTCTGCGCCGGCTATAAGAATAGAAAGCGATGCGCGAGCCGTGAAGTCGCTGATCGCAAATCCTCTACCATCGTGTATACACATCATTCCGTTAAGCCGTTAAGGGGATATTGTGAAATGTGATCGGGTAAAAAAAAAATCGAATTTCTTTCCATCCCATATTCATATAGCCCAAAGTCTCGAATCTGTGTCCTAAAACTGTGAAAGGTGCATTCGAATAGAATTGACAAAGTTACGAAGGTTTATGCGATGCGTCATTAATACGGTGTCGTAACGGGCATGAGAAACTTGTAAGGGACCGGAGACCGGAGTCCGGAGCTCAGAGCAGCCCAAAGCCTGACAATCTACGAGACAACGAACTCGTCCTTCGCGCCAGACCCTCGACTCGCGGTCCCACCGAAAGGGGCGCGACGCGCGCGCCGCCCGCACGCCATTGGTTCTGGCCGACTCGCACGCTTTCACGGGATTGGTCGGAAGTCACGATCACGACGCGATCGGGCCTCGCGACGAATCGTGGGCGCGTCCACTTTAGTGCGAATGCGAAACGGCCAGAGGAGGAACGTCGTCGCGAGTTTGCGAAAGTGCCGGTGTCGGAAAACTTTCAAGGGCCCCGTGCGCTCTTGCGAAGGGCTGGCTTATCGATAAACGATCGGACGCGCGCGGCCGGCTCTCGCGGAGTCGAAGCAGCAACGGTGCACGCGAGGTGAGAAAGGAGACAAAGCAGAGAGTGAGAGAGAGGGTGAGCGAGGGGGTGGCAGAGAGGGAAAGGCGAGAAAAAGAACGTCCGGGTGGAAGAGAGAGAGAGAGAGAGAGAGGCCGAGAGTGGTGTCTCTCACGCCTGCTCGCGCCGGACGACTGCGACTCTACAGGTATCCGAGTTTTTTCGACGGTACCGCGGGAGTATCGCCAGGGGAAATTGCGCGTGCCGAGGGTAGAAGGTGCTGTCAAGCGAGTGCGTGCGAGCTGGTGCGAGCGTATTTCGGCGAGCGCGTTGCGCGTATGAGAGCGCGACCGCGTGCGGGCGGTTCCCACACGTCCGCGCAACAAGTGTCAGACGGCATAGGAGTGAGTGAGGTGGTGAGCAAGAGAGCAAGAGGACAGGAAGGTACGGAGTGGTGTGCGCTGGTATTCGAACCAATTCGGACGCCGTGCATGGTGCCCGCTATTCGCACGACAAGCGTTCAGGACCCTCGAGCCTTCGAGGATGGGCTGCGCGGTGAGCACCACCGGCGAGAAGGAGGCCGCCGAGAGGTCGAAGAAGATCGACAAGGATCTCAGGGCCGATGGCGAACGCGCCGCCAGTGAGGTCAAGCTCCTGCTCCTCGGTAATTTTCATTTCTCACGTTCCGCCGAGGCTACCTGACATGTCGCACGCCGTGCCAGAGGACCGCTCCCCTCTTGACGTTGCCTTTTTTCCGCTGCTCCGCGCTTCCTCCTTCCCTCTTCCCTCCTCCCTCCTTTCGGCCCCCCTTCGTTTCGTTTCGTTTCGTTCCTTTCATTTCGTTTCGTTCGTCTCGTTTGCGCTACGATATTCGATTCGGCGGCGACTGGCGGCTACACACTCTCACAATCAGCTGCCTGTTGTCGCTCAATTTTTGTACGCCGTGTGCGTCATGGCAATCCCCAGAACTCCTCTTGAGATTCCGTACTTGCGGCTACTGGAAACACCTATCCACTATATATATATATATATATATATATATATGTATATACCTTTGACAAAACTTTTTGCAGCCGCTTTTCCAGCGGCACCCTAGACGACGGGTGACGCGGATTTTATTTTGAAGAACGCCTGCAACACCTGCGTCCTGACACATTGACGAAAATGCGCAATCGCGGATATAGACGCGGGTAGTTTTCCGACCGATTGAATCATCGGCGCCTTCTGTGTGAATCAGCGACCCAATGCATCTGCGTTATGTCTAATTATTGTCGCGTGCTTCGTCGATCGAGAGGAACTGATCTAAGCTTCCTATATGTTGTACACAATTCACACTTACGAGCGGGAAGTAGCGATGCTAATGCTTTTGCTCGTCTTTCACGCCGTGGCCACGAATTCAGATTTATATGAATGCGTGAAACTATATACTCGACGATTAGTTGCGCGTCACGCCGTTTCGAATGAGGTTTTTTAAATTCGAATGACTCATGGAAAGTTGTAGTCGCGTTCGCGTGACAACTTTTTAAAATTGGGTTGTATATGCAATTATTCGAAAAGAGGCCGACATTGAGATTTTTTATTGCCAACAATTTATGCTAAGTCATGACATATGCATATATGGTATAATATATACTTCGGTAACAATAAATATCGGTTGTTAACCATAGAAAACCCGGAATTTTGTGGCTGCAGGCGTGAAAGTAGTAAACACCTTCATGAATAATGCAGAAATCATTCTCATCTGGTCATAATAATAGTTTTAACTGATTCTTCTCTTTCAAGGAGCGGGGGAATCTGGCAAGTCAACAATAGTGAAACAAATGAAAATCATTCATGAAACAGGCTATAGTAAGGAGGAGTGTGAACAATACAAACCTGTTGTATATAGCAATACAATACAAAGTTTAATGGCAATAATCAGAGCAATGGGACAGCTTAGAATTGATTTTGCTGATCCCAATAAAGCAGTAAGTTCAATATGCGAATCCTCTATAGTCCATTGAGGCTTTTTATTTTATCAATTGAGGTGGCACTGTGTATCATGTTGAATAATTTGTTGTAGGACATAGCACGACAGTTCTTCACCCTAGCTTCAGCAGCAGAGGAGGGTGAGCTAACAGGGGAACTAGTGCTATTAATGAATCGATTATGGAAGGACGCGGGTGTGCAGCTTTGTTTCACACGTAGTAGGGAATACCAGCTCAATGACTCGGCAGCATACTACCTTAATGCGTTAGACCGCATAGCCCAACCTAATTACATTCCTACTCAGCAAGATGTTCTCAGGACACGTGTCAAAACTACAGGAATCGTTGAGACAGACTTTTCATTCAAGGGCTTGCACTTCAAGTATGTTACACTGTCAACTACAACAAAATATGCAGTATCGAATAAAGTATAGAAAGCTTAATAGCTTAAGCGATTGAGGAGTTTCTTACACAAACCTTTGTTCAATTTCTGTAGGATGTTCGACGTTGGAGGCCAACGTTCCGAAAGAAAGAAGTGGATACACTGTTTTGAAGGTGTCACAGCAATTATCTTCTGCGTTGCCCTTAGCGGCTACGATTTGGTGTTAGCCGAGGACGAAGAAATGAATAGAATGATCGAGTCAATGAAACTGTTCGACTCTATATGCAATAGTAAATGGTTCGTCGAAACATCGATCATATTGTTTTTGAATAAAAAGGATCTGTTCGAGGAAAAGATTCAGAGGAGTCCGTTGACGATCTGCTTCCCGGAGTATAAAGGTGCTAATACATATGAGGAGTGCGCATCGTATATTCAAATGAAATTCGAGAATCTCAACAAGAGGAAAGATCAAAAGCAAATTTACACGCATTTTACATGCGCCACGGATACATCGAACATACAATTCGTATTTGACGCTGTGACAGATGTAATAATCAAGAATAACTTAAGTAATTGCGGACTGTTAAGCTAAGCATTCCAATACTCGGTCAATAAGTCGATAAGGCCTGACGCATTTGACAATCAAAAAATTTGTTGAACTTTTTTTATAAATACGAGGTACCACGAGAGACTGAACAAAAATGCAGAAGCGGGGAACAGTAATCTATAATGGAGATAATACCGATGCGAAATTTACGCGAGACTTTTACATTGAAACGTCCCATTGAGTTTTATGACGGTTTGATAGAAAATACTGCATGAAAGCTTTTGCTGGATCTTATTGGAGTGAACAAAAGTTTTTCTTCATGAAAATTCACGGAAATTGTTTACAGCTTTTATTATTGTCTAACTGATTAGTCGAATCCAACGAACACGGTATAATTTTTGTATGAGGAAAGCAAATGAATGCAATTTGCAAGCAAAGACACAGTTGCTCTCTGTTAATTTTATCTAGAGTACTAATCAGAAGCTAGTTAGGTATTAATCTAGTGATATCTTTTTGTATATAATTTATTCACTAAAAAGACTATACTTATTCTAGGTGGAAACGTCTTTCCATTCTTGTGCTCGAAGCCATTCATTTTATTCGTAAATGTTCATATTTTGATGACATGCACGGCTCTCTGTGTTTACAATGTATATTTATGTGGATCAATCTGATAAAAGAAACTTTGTATAAGCCTTGTTCTTTTTTTATACATATTAAACTAAATTGCAATTGAGGGCTTATCTTTAATTCCTCTATCTTTTGAACGAATCTCCATTATCCTGGCATTATTATGATATTAGGATACAAACTTCTTATACTTAGATGAATAAACAACGCTTTTACAGATATAATGACTGTGGAGATGATTTTATTGAAGTTGCTTGTACATAAACAAAAGACATGACACTTTAAAGGAGAGAAAAATACTGAAACAGCGATCTCATTTATATCGTATATTTGCAGATACAGCATTAGTTACAAGACATCACGATTAGACGGTGTCGACATATATTTACACGCTCTCTTCAAATTTGGTACATAAAAGATGTTTGCAAATCTCCACGACAGTAGTATTTTCTGGGATGCAGTACATTTATATAATAAAAAATAGTGTTTTAGAAAGGGAATGTCTTGTAAGTAAGGTCGAATAAGTTACCAACGTACTTATTACTTGAAATGCTGTGAAAAACTAAAGACGCTCTTTGCAGAGCATTATGTAAACGTAGAATCTTGTTCTATTAGGAAACAGTGAGTAACTCTACAAAATAAATATAGCTAACGCTTTGTTCAGTGATCGTTCACAATCGAACATATACTAAATAACGTGTTTTATATAGTATAACATTACTTTTCTTTCAAAACTATGTTTCATGATATTATTCGTTATAATCTTTTTATCAACTTAATTGAATAACAATTGGTCAACGATTGTACATATCATATACATACAATACATATTACATACAGCATGTTAAAAGAATACTGTTACAGGACATCATTACACTGCTACGTGCACAAACTCATACATTTTGTTGCTTTCATTGCAATACAGTATCTTGCTAATAGCTTTGAAAACGTGAAATTTAAATAACACGTGTGCTTCAGTTTATGAAGTTAGGCTAACGCAGTTTCAGCGTAAGTGGAAGTGTGTTAAAATTTTGGCAAGTTTGATTGGCTCTAGGAAACAAAATGTAAAATTGATGACATTTACATTTTAACGTTCAGTTGACCATGTAACTACCAGATTATAATACTTTTCTTTCAACGGGTATAGTGCTTCGAGATATTTCTGTTTCGTGATATTATTAGTTACGTACAAGCTCTGGTTCAAGAAACGTTTCGTAGTAGTTTCATCTCTCACAAAAAACTTTAACCAATTATGCACATTTATTTATCTACATGTACTTTTACACAATCTATTTATATATATATATATGTATATATAAAAATATATATATATATATATATACACACCTTTGTAACTTTATACATATAGCATATAACGCGTAGTATTGATGCAACAAAGTTATTTTTCACTACAAACGTTCAGATTACATACAATATATGTATTTGATTTGTATCAGGGAAAGAATGAGGTCAAGTTGCCCAAGGGGAATGCATGAGAAAAATGAAAATTTAGCAATTAATCACAGCCCAAGCTTGAGACACTTCTCAATTGAAAGGAGCTGTACAACTTTGCACGGAAGCAGTCTATCTTATCAATCTATATATATATATAATATTTCCGTTTCAATTCATAAACAATTACGTACGCATTACGTATCAATCATAACGAAACGGGGTACGTATAAATAATTATGGTATGATACGATAATGTCAATAATCTACGTTTGCCTGAAGTATGTGCTGCCACGGTAATTCTAATGAGGATTCCTAGCCGGGATAGGTGGTCCGCCGGAAGTTCTCGCGGGTACCGGAGGCGGAACATTTGACGGTGGTGGACACGGGGGTGGATGCTGAGGTGGTGGAGGAGCTTGTCTTTGCGGCAACGGAGGAGGAGCAGAATTGGGCGGTCTACTTGACGGTTCCTGCGATCCGTCCGCTCGAGGCAAGGGTGGTGGTGGTCTATTGGGCACAGGATAACTCGGTGGAGTTGCGTCCAGTATCTCTTCGTAAATAGCGGACTCGGGCGACAGTCTTTCCGATTGTCCCGAATCGCTGCGTTCTCTGGTAAGCGGCGCCGGGAATTGATTGGGCAGAACACTGAACACGCCTGCGCGTGGTTTGCGCTCTTGATTAGGACTCTTAGGCTGAGGCGGTCTGCCCGGTGGTGCTGGCCTGGGAGGCGGAACTACTCCATTAGGGCTTCCTCTATTGGGCGATGAACGCTCGGTTATATCCAATTGCTCCATTCTTTGCACTGGACTTTTCATGGGCGAGGTCGGGGTGTATTGCGCGATGCTAGTGTTACTGCATAGATCGATCTCTTTCTGGATGAGTTGTACCCAGTCCGGCGATTTCAGGGAAAGTTTCAGGGTCTGTCCACAGACTTGCGTCATGCCTTTCCTTGCCGCGGCTAGGGTGCATTGGCCGTCTCGGAAAGTCACCCAAATTGTTTCGCCAACGAATCTGAGAAGTATGACTTCGCCGATGTGTGAAAGATCTTGTACGAGAGCTGCGACGAAATTGTCATCAAACACGCTGTCCAAGTCCTCTGTTTCTTCGACGGCATTTACTACTATCGTTCCGTCAGGAGGTCCTAAGTCTTGGATCACCTCTTTGAAGACGCGTTCTCGCTTTTCGGGCTCGACACAATGGACGTCTATGTCGATCACGGCAATGACTGGTCGATGGTCACTTTGCTTCAATTCTGCTCGGCCGTAGAAGATGAGCTTGCCAGGGTTCCAATCGGTCGGTGAATCTAATTCAATATTCAAGCAAAACAGTTGACGAGTGGGAAATATTAATGTTATATCAAGGTTGTACCATTCGAACAAGCGACTTACCTATATCAGGTACTTGTTTTCTGCGTTTCCATAAAACCCTATCCGTCCATGCGGGTTGACGACATTTTTCGCTGGTATCATAATCGTCCGAAAATACATCATATTTATAGGTCGGAGCAAAAGTAATGGGACCTTCTATGAAATTTTTGAAGACGTTGCCTTGATCGTATTGAACCTACCGAAGTACATATCGCTGACCATGTATTTATATGAATTTTATCTACAATATACTGGCAAGTGTTCGAGAATACTTACTCTCAACTGATCATACTGTAATATTTGGTCGAACTCATTCCGTTTGACCATCTCCTTCATCTCTTCCTTATCCATATCAACCCTGTAGTTAAAATCACCGCACCAAAATACATAGTCATGAGTATTCAACGTCCGACCCATAGGGAACGTTATTTTCCTCGTTATCTCCGCATAGTCAGCATTGCGCTCGTTCACTTGAGTCTGTCCAGCAGCAAAATGAGCGCAGACGAAGCAGAAGGACGTAGAATATAGAACACATCTAATAGCTGCAGCTCCTTTATTCCCAGTAGCACCTCCCAGCCCCGTCTTCACACAATCGACAGCAACATCCTTCAGGTACGGCGCATGTTGCGGTCGTATAAACAAATAAAGACAAACACCAACTAGCTGTTGGTACGTAACGAGAATATATTCGTTATCGCGGGACAAAACTTTCTGCAGTTCTTCTGCCCAAGCTTTTGCGTTGTCCGAGCTGGCGGCCATTATGTTGCTAGCGTTCAAATCAACGATTTCCTCGAATCCGATGGCGAATATGTCGGAGGGGACTTCCTCGTTTTCGACAGATACTAGAGCTGAAAGTAACAGAGTGCGCTTTCGATTATAGTATATTACCAAATATTTAAAAATAAATTGTAGTAGGCTGCAAAATAGTTACATAATGCTTGACGAGGTGCATCCAGTAACCAGTCGGAAAGATTGGCGTCCTTGAACGCTATGCTTCGAAAATGTTTTCCCCCGTTAACGTTGAAAGTGCCAATACTTACGCGGAGATTCATTGGCACTACATATTCGTTGTATCGTTTGCGCATTTCTCTTAGCACGCTAGGTGGTGCGTGCAACATGTTTGGAGGGAGTAGTAATCTCGCTCGGTCAGCGTTTTCTGTGTTCAACGTTGAGCCGAGTAGCAATATATCGATGGCTTCCTGCTTGCTGGAATCCAGCAAATTATTCTGTATCGTCCTAGCTGCCGATCTGGCGCCGTCCATCAATTTGGAACTACCTTGTATGGCGCCGGTGCCAGCATAAATTTTACTGACTTCGTTACCGTTATTTATCCACATCTGTCGGAAGACCTCCTCAAATCGCGAAACCATTTGCTGCTTCTCCAAGAGTTTCAGTAATCCTAACTGTTTTGCAAGTACTTCCTGAGCGAAGAATGTCTGCACACAGTTGGTTCGGTCCAAACAGTCGAGGCAATTTGTTCGAATAGTGCCTTTCTGTTCGAGAATCACAGTATTGCCCACTGCATAGAATAAGGAGAATGACTCCAAATATTTCTCGACCTTGGCTTTTAGTTTCGAGAGATTCTTCGTGTTACCGCCTCTGCACTCTTGGTGGTAATCGAATATGACATGCGGAACATCGCCATGTTCGGACATGTTGTGATGCGTTTGGAAGAATTGGCTTAGCATAGCTTCCCCTTCTTTGCTACCGATAAGACTAGATCCCAAAAGATTGACTACTACTTGCTGGCCGTATCTCTTTTTGATCATATCCAAGTGTCTGTCGAAAGCTGGCCCGGAAGCTTGAAAACCTCGGGACATCTTCACTTTGTGGGATCCAACCTGAATGCCAGGTTGTTCCCAGAACAGAGGTACTGAACCCCTGGTCTGCACGTAGGACGTTATCTCATTATCTAAATAAATCACTTGTTCGGTTTCCACAAAATTTGCTACATGTCCATCATCGTTGGTTCCCCTAACGTTGAACCTACATCATAAGTACCATTTACTGCATAAGTGTACTGTTACAATATCTAGGGTTTAAAGTATTTCCATTCTGTTTTATGCCAAAGACTTAACCGTCATCTCCTTCGTATTAACACACTAATATGATATTATCATGGTCTGTTTCATTAGTTTACATTTGATCAAACATGTAGATTATTTTTATTGTATAACTGCATTTGGCAAATACTGTTAAGATAAGAAGCAAATTGATAATCTGTTAACTCAAATGAATGAATGTTGAATTAATCTGAAGTCAATTATATGAACATTGTGTATACCTAGTACCAGCTCTTTCACAACTCAGTCTGGACATAAGAACAGCACGAGCCTGCCTGTGACCAACATATACAGTTCGAATTTCCACACTACCGCACATTGCCTTCAGCAACCATTGACTAGTATCTACACCGTATCTCAAAAGGTGAATATGTAACATACGATTCCTGTAAGTTGCGAAAACAAAATTTTGTCACATTAATTACATCGCCAAAATTACTGATGCCTATCCTAAAATAATTTGACATGTTACTGACCAAAAGAATCTGTTGTCTGTGATCGTTGATTTGCACCGTCTCTGTGCATTCAAAGTGATATCAAGAGACTCCAGCTGTCCAGCAGACCAGGAGAAATAAAATGTACCAGAGTTGAGAACTTTTCTAACTTCTGAGACTCTATCCTCATTTCCCTGCGTATAATGCAATGGCACAAAATGCGTCTGGGTAATCCTGAAGATCTCCGACTCCCCAATCTTCCCAATAGAGAAGCATCCGGTTACAAGAACCAAGTATAACAGCGTATTATATTCTCCTGTATTAAGCTGCAGCACACCCAAGCATCCGTACGCATCCAGCAACTTGGTATACAGTGACTTGGTGGACTCCGTTTCCTGAGGTGCTGTAAACGCAAAAATTTCGCGTGAAATCCGATGATCCAATTACCAACAGGGAAACAGCGTCCGTTCAAATGTCCCACGCACTTGACTAATATTAAACAATAGAAATCGAGCCACTATACCAGCATCACGCATCGTCGTGTTATCGCTGATCAGCTGAACCAGAACGAGCCACCTGAACCGCACCATCCAACTGGCTCGCGTGGCTCGATTGGGGCCGAAAAATTCGCGTGAGCATGACAGCGTTGGCGGAGATGTGAAATGTCGTGGGCGAGGAAAGTTGTCGGAACACTTACAGAGTACGGCGACAGCCTGCGACTCGAACAGCACCGTCTCCTTGCGATTCCGTTGCTCGAGTATGAGGGAGTGCGGACTGGGCGGCTTTAACTTTTCGTACACGCGAAATCCCTTGCCCATCGCCATTGTTGCGCCGATGTCCTGTTGAAGGGTCGCGGCGGATGTGAAGGATACGCCGTCCTAAGGATACGATGACAGGTCTCCGTCTGACCGTCTGTCATGCGGAGGCGAACCGTAACCTCCTCCCACCGACGCTCTTTTTCCCGTGCCGATACTGCCGACTGAATCTTCGTCCTACAACCAGCGAATCGCACCACTTTTCCACTGGTCACTGGCCACCACAGTTCGACGGAGGGGAGCTCTTGTGCTCGACTCGCGCCACTCGCGCTCTCACCTTGTCGATACTTCGATATTTTTCGGCGATGCGCCGCGATTCGTCGCACATTTGACTATTTGACACAACCGTCGGCTGAGAGTGCAGGCCAATCGTGGGCAATGTTTCAAAATGGCTTTGATGTTTGATCGCCACGAATATTGTACATGGCGACGAGCTTCGAAATTTAGGATCTATTGGAACCAGGAAAGTAGTCCGATGGTGGTCAAGCGAAGGTCTACGACGAAAGTTTATGAAACGCTGAACGTCATCTGAACGAATACGCCTTCCTGCATGGTGGCCTTTCTTCACGATCGTAAACGCGTGGAGATGCAGGATCATTCGAATTCGAGAAAATGTGCTACGGATCGTATTCATTTTGATGTACAAGAAGATCCTCAAGAGTTCATGATCATTCGGAGAGGTCGTTTGCTCTATAAATTGCGTGCAACATTTAGACGTTCGAGGATCTTTTGAGATGCACGACGCGTTATGGCGCGTATTTGTTTTCTTTCGCAATAACGCGCGCCGCTTCCAAATTCCAATAATTCTAAATTGCACGAGCCTTTACGGTAGCGTGTTGTTTTGAAATCGCGCGCAGCGCTTTAAGAATGCGAATTATTCGTATTGTAGCAGATGTTACGCTGTGCGGCTTGTGCGAGTGTTTCCTTTCGAAATAGCGCGCGGCGTATGACAGTTTTGTGTTTTCAAACGGACCGCGAGTTTATAAATATTTCTATAAGTTTGCTATGAAACGGTTACTTCGTTGTATTACTAAGAGTATTTCCACGAAACTAGATTAGATAAGGGAATATCCGAGAAATCGTCGATTACGGTTACCTGTCCTTAGAATTACTTGGAAATAAACAAAAGTCTCGTTTCGATTGAGTTGCCTTTCTGTCGGCTTACTCTGAATTTATTTAAACTTCTTCCTCATTTAAACCATTCTATTGTCCTTTGCGACTGAATTCTTTTGCACCGGACTCACCTATTTCTGCAGTAGAGTTTATTTTCGCCAGTGACACATTGATTATTACATTGAGGTTGCAGCACATCGGCCAATACCGCTAACAGAATCTTTTAATAGGGTGTCGTTCTTCTCTTTGCGCGAATCCGTCTAATCTAGATAAGTCGTGTTTATGTTTAAAAAAAGTGTAAGATCAATTATCGCTAAGTTCTCGTGGCATGTGTTTGATCGTTGCATACGCCTTACAGCCTAATGTGTCGAAAATGTCGTCATATCGATTTTGCTGTGATCGTAATATCACACGGTACACGAGCTACCATTTCACTGGCATCGTAGTACTTATTAGGCTAGCTTGCTTTTTATTCGATCATACATATTTAACATAGCTTAATAATTAACAATACTTGATAAAAATGAATTCGGACGAACGATACGAGACAAGGACAAAGTAAGCACATGTTTGCATAAACGTGACGTAATTCCTAACAAAGTTGATATAATGTTGTTGCATCGTCTCTCCCGGCTTGAACTGTGCAACGAGCGGAAGTGACAAGTTCGAACTAGTCGGGTTCCGAGACGATGTATGTTTCCGGTATGTTATTCGAAAAATACTCTCACAATTAGACTAAAAACAAAATGTTCTCTACTCCATTTCCGTAGTCAGTCGATAAAATTAATACTTTTCCATTGCGAATGTCACTTCCTTTTGATCTCTTCGAAACTTTCATTTATCATTATATCGAGGAGACTTGCAGTATTTATAATTACAGAAAGAACAGGCTGCATACAAAATGGATCACACTTTCATAGAGATTTTTTTGAAGCAGAGGGTTGTGCATGAAAAACCATAAGTGTACGTTTAAAACTCTTACGACACTCAAGAATCACAGTACGGCGTCATTAGGCATACACTTTGAAACACGGTCAAGAAGCGGATTATACTCGTAATTAAGTGAATGCTCGGAGTAAATTTTTCTTTTACAAAATGACACACGTTGACGCATCACAATTTCACCACTGTGTGATTGTCATGTTAACAAAAACGTTCTTTATGAAACTGTCAGACACATTTTTCATTAATTAATATATTAGCTGCGAATGATGCACGATCGATCCCTCAACTTCGAAACTTAAATGATTTGAGTGCGCAAATCATTATCTGTCGAAATATATATGCACGTATATTCGTGCGCGTACGTGTATCATCGGGTAAATTTAAACAGTAATCGTGTTGAAGTTTTGGCCCAACTGTAAGAAAAAAACTGTTAGGATAATGAAACACATATTACAAGTAGAAATTGATTATACTTCAAGAAAGTCCTTGAGTAACGTAACGCGTCGCTTCTCGGCAATGTCCATTTGATTCTCTAGGTCTCCGCGATCAGTTGTCTCTGCTCGCTCTATTTTCCACGAAAGATTCTCGATCTCAGCTTCTAATTGAGCTTGCTGATACTCGAACTATCGAACAGACAGAAAAAGTCATATTTTGGTTCCAAACATTAAATTCGGTAATAACACGCTGAATAATCAATGTTCTACCAATTCTTTGCGAGGACCAGGCTCCATGTAATATGCATATGGGTATGTGTACTGCAAAGTATAACGGCATCGTGCCAAGAGCGATGCGGCCTCAAACAAATGCTGCCAATCAATCCACGTTCCACTTGCGTTCATCACCTTTTTATTGATTCGCATCTTTATGCTCTCTAACGTCTGCTCTTCCAACTTCAGCGACTTGCTATGGTTCTCCCACTAAATGCAGTTCGTAGACGTTTAGTGCGCCTATATACGCATTTATATGTAATTGACAAATTTAGTAGCGAGACTCACTCTTCCGTAGTAATGAAGATATTTCTTTAAAGCTTCCCTTGCCTGAGCGTGGACACTCTCGTGCGCGATATTAGGATTCTCCTTGTAACGTGAACATTCGTAATATTCGCTTCCGTGCGCTTTCCAATCTCCAAGGCACATCCAGCAAAAGTCGTGCTTACAATTATAGCATTGCATGTGGTTGCAACCACCGTTTTTTTCTATACAAATGTGACATTTCGGACACTGAAATTGCGTAACCCGTTTACGTTAGTCGTGAAATATTTTTACGGTAAAAAATAAGAAATTGTACTCGTACATACATCTTTGGTATGAGCACTAATGTAATTGGCTGTTTCAGAATCATCTGCACATTTTGTTAACCATTTTTTAATTGTACTGCAGTCGGTAGGTGCATGGTAATCCATACCACATCGGAAGCTAAAATCCATGTGATAAAATTATTATTATTGCGCCCAGTCTAAAAGCTTTAAGTTTTAGTTACGCACAACATACCAAAATATAGTTTTACATGATGAACACATAACTCTTTTTGCTCTCTGCTCCTTTGAGCGCATAACTATTTGGCAATTTGGACCTGGGCAAAATCTCAACTGTGGATGAGACTTAACGTAATCGCAAAATGCGAATTGCTGATACCGTTCTCTCATATTAGGCTTAGTGAGCAGTGAGAGTACAAAATCCTCTGGCGTTAAAACGTCACAATCTTGTGCCATGCAGCTTATACCTGTGGAAGACAATATAAAGAGATACAAGAATTTCCCTATGTCATTGTGCCGTACTCTTACCTGTGGAAATACCTTGAGTAATTTGTACTTCAAAATGCATGCACCAACAGTCTTTACAAAACGAATGTCCACATGTAAGCGTGGAGAATTTATCCGCAGAGCAAATTGTCACGCAAACAGAACACAAGCCGCCTCGTTGACACTTCACGCCAGACAATGAGTCCAGCTGGAGCGGTTTGATTTTTGAATTAATCAATAAGTTGGAAGCATTGGTACGATACTTTGTAATGATATCTTGTAATGCCCAATTGTGCGCATGTAACAATACTTTGGCTAAGGATGGTGTTATGTGAAGGCTATTACTTAACACTTCCACATTCTCGTTCAATAGTCTTTCCACCTCCTCTACTCTCAAACAATCGTAAACAGCATACTCTGGATCTCTTCTGTTCTGATCTGGATCTACGTCATTGTCCACTTCACCCCCCCAAGGTTGAACACTGTAGTAATCCTCATATCCCGGATCCCCACAGTCTGAATCCGAGTATTCCATTTCACTGTCATACTCTTCCCCCGACATCTGCTTGATAAACAATCAATCTTACACTTCTATATTATCAACACATTTGAATCAGGCACAAGTACACTCTACTTTGTTATAACCTTACAATACACCCAGGTAAGCTGTATAAACAACCAAAGAACATGATAAACTAACTAAGAAAAATGCACAACATATTTGTCATTCCCATTACACCTTAAAATAACCGTTTGTGTACATATTGGACAATCAAACCCTAAATAATTACATATTCCAAAAAAAAAATATATATACACTCACAAAAGTATTGAAAAAAAAAATCAGAAAAAAAGACTGGTCGATTAAACGTTACATGAAGTATATTGACCATATTCGATTCCTATTCGACAAAACCATTAATACAGCAGCACAAAGTGACAGTTTGGTAAACAACAGTCCAGTGCATCTCAATTAGTGGAAGATTGGAGTCGATTTATTTGTTTCACTCGCACACGTGATCGTGGTATACCCACCTTAACAATGTTTAATTATCAGGAGTAATGCATTTGTGCTTTTATTTTGTGACCAACTCAGTTGCTATTAAAGGGCTTCGCGAGAACCTAGCGTGACCATTTGCCAACACAAGCACATGAGCGTATCACACCCGTGTCAGTGCGCGTGGTGAACGATGTCGTAACAGATGATTTCATTTAATCTGGAAGCAGAGATAAGTATGTCAAAATCACCTGACACGAGAAACAGCTGAGATCGGCGAACCGATTGTGACCGTCGCATTAACCTGCACTACGTCAAAAAACGTATGATCATCTCGTGCGCGAGCAAACACGCGCGCTCACTTACACGAACTTTCGTCGATTTAGAAAATCTTTTCGGTGAATGCGTCTGTACATTTGTGACGTATTTCTGAGCAAACGCGCGACTTGCCCGCGAGATCGTTCTACGTTGCAGGAGTTTCTCGATACTGTGATATTAGTGCAGGTAATAGACTGATTGACGTTTATCGGTACATAATGTGTACAGGAATTCCAACTCGCCTATGTAATATGTCACTCGCTTTTATTTGCACATGCTACATCTTTATTATAGAGGCCAAACGTGGGGAGTATGGGACGGAATAGCGAGGAGGAAGTTGCGCCTATTGCCCGTCGGGCACACTAGAATATTATTCTTTACGATTGGTTAAGTTCTACAGAGAGACAACTGCATTTTCTGTCACACTATACACTGCGACAGTAGCCATTCCGTGTTTAATGTTGATTTGGCAAAGATATTTCGTCTAAGCGATAGCTTAGCGTAGACCTAGTTCGTAGATTTTCAGTGGTACAACCGTTACAGCGATCGGACCAGATCGGACCTAAGTACCTGGGCCGTGTTCAGAAATTGGCTGACAGTACTGTCAGTACTGACGCTGGTTTTACTGAAAAATAGTCGTTCTGTTTTACTGACAGTGCTGCCGAATGCGTTTTCCAGTAGATGCCTGACAAAATGGTAGTACGTTACAGTCTCGTCAGCCATACTGAAAAGCATTTTTGAACGGAAATCTAGTACTGACAGTACTGTCGCTGGTTTTACTGAAAAATAGTCGTTCTGATTCACTGACAGTGCTGCTGAAACTGCTAAATGTGAACGCGTTTTCCAGTAGATGTCTGACAAAATGGTAGTACGTTACAGTCTCGTCAGCCATACTGAAAAGCATTTTCGAACGGAAATCCAGTACTGAGGGCCGTATTCACGTACTGCGCTTAGGCCTCCGCGGACGCTTAGGCCAGGCTTAAGCCGTGCTCCCGCATTGTTGTGATTGGCTTAAGCCTGGCCTAAGCGTCCGCGGAGGCCTAAGCGCAGTACGTGAATACGGCCCTGTCAGTACTGTCAGCCAATTTCCGAACACGGCCAAAGGCAGCTGGTGGCAGCAGGTGACAGCTAGGGGGCTGGCACTCCTATACCAAACGTCGACGCTCATGTATCAGTATGATGCGCCGAGACTACGCCAGGCGGCGTGGCAGTGCCGCACGCTGATTGGCTGTTCCACATAGCTTGGTTAGCGCCAAGTTGGCGCCGTCAACTGCCCAACCACCCAGTAAACACCAGACGACTTTAACAGGACTTCAAAGTCATCGTTTTTGGCCGTGTTCAGAAATTGGCTGACAGTACTGTCAGTACTGACGCTGGTTTTACTGAAAAATAGTCGTTCTGTTTTACTGACAGTGCTGCCGAACGCGTTTTCCAGTAGATGTCTGACAAAATGGTAGTACGTTACAGTCTCGTCAGCCATACTGAAAAGCATTTTTGAACGGAAATCTAGTACTGACAGTACTGTCAGCCAATTTCTGAACACGGCCTTTGAGATGTCTTTTAAGTCGTCTAATTGACATCTTTTTGACGACTTGCATGTAAAACATGGCTTTACGAGCACTTTTAAAAGATGACCTTTTGGTTATCTTAAAAAGTGTTCTTTAAGAGATCTTTTGTAAGCAGTGATCTCAGAAGTGGCATCCTGCCGCACACAGAGACGTAGTATGCGTGCATGTCCGTGAGAGCTACGAGCCAATCGAGTGGCGCCTAGCTCTCACGGACACGACGCATACTACTTCTCTCTCTTCCCCCACCAAGCGTGCCGCATGCGGCAGGATCCAGGATGCCACTTCTGAGATCACTGTTTGTAAGTTGACTTTAAAGACAACTCATACCCCTCGGTAAACTGTCAGCAACTGTCAGGTAGCGAAGTTACCAAATAAAAACTAGACAAAAGTTATCTTGCGTTGTTCCACCTTTGGGTAAAATTTATCCTCCTGGTAAATGAAGCTACCGACAGGATAAACTATCCGGTCGCGAATCCACCGTGTAAGCCGCTAACTAACAGATAAATATGTGGTGGGGGTAGAAAGTGCACGCAGTGTGAGGGATGGGAGGTGGGAGGTAGAAGTCATATCTCGTTCGTATATGAAGTATATATAGTTTGCTTTCGTTGAGTCAGATCGTTTTCGCAAAGTACGCTAATAAAATATTTAGAGTTTAAAAAATGGAAATGAATCTCCAAGATGACCGAGTGTTGTATGGCGACGACGATGAGGGGGAATGCATATAAGAAATTGTATTGGTTATTCGGAAACTATATCATGTACCGTTCGTCGGCGTCCAAATTTTGTTGAATTATATAATGCACCGACGAGATATTCTTAAAGACTGCCAGCACCTGTGTTAAACAGCGGCCCGCAAATGGGGGCTGGATGGGGTCTGAGGGGGCGCTGAGGTCTCTTGGCGGCGTCGGTTGGCGTCGGTAATTGGAGCTAGTACCGTAGGTAATAGGCAAACATAGAACGTTGACATTACCCATTGTGTAACTGCTTAAAACGTAATGAGATTTTATTTAAAAATTTTATTTCACCCTCACCTTTGTAATCGATACTTCACAGATGCATACATAATTAAAGAGTAATTAGCACGTGATTTAAAGATAACATCAGTTTCTTTCGCTACTTTGCAATATCTGTTTAATATATCAAAACAGTTCGTTGCGTCTCGGATCAACTTTTCATGCGGCCTCGGGCTGCCCTCATGTGCATTCGAGTTCAAATTGGTACGCGGCTGCATGTTTTGCAACAAAACGAAAAACTTGTTTAAATAGACCAATGGAAGCGTAAGAATCGATTAGTGTATTGCGGAAAATATCGACTGCCCGGGGAAACGGTGCAATATTTATGGGTGTGCGGTCACGTTTGACTTCGTTTATCTTGGCTTGTCTCGGAAACGGTCAATGGAACACAACCGTGCATGGCATCGCTTTGAAGCTCTCGACAAGATCTGTTCGAATATACGAAGAACATTTTGCATTGTTTTAAGCTGAACATTTTAAACATTCTTTACCAAATTCGTTGTGTTCTATTCACAGTTGCCGAGATAGGCTGACAATGAGTTAAACACGGCAGCACACCCGCATGAAATAAACGCTTAGAAACTATACTTGACTAGCTCAACTTCACTCTCCAATCTGCAAGTCTTAGTCCTACACTCCTACCCAAC
Organism: Priocnemis perturbator; assembly: GCA_963942575.1. NCBI lineage: Eukaryota > Metazoa > Arthropoda > Insecta > Hymenoptera > Pompilidae > Priocnemis > Priocnemis perturbator. The sequence goes on along the minus strand of OZ012649.1, from coordinate 1,169,462 downwards.
GACTCGCAGCGATACCGTTGTTTCTATGCGACGTATTTGTCGATGTAGCTGAGTGCCACTACTGACAAATTGTTTCGGACTACAGAAGATCGACCAAAACCGCGACCATTGTAACGGCAGCCTTACTTATTTTCAATCTCACCTATAGCGATCATGACCTATACGGCAGAATTTTCCGGGCACCTGTTCTCCAATTGTCAATTTCATGTATCTCACACAGCTTCAAATGGTGGAACAAATGAGCAAATTGCATTGAAACTATACGTGAACTTCATTTGAACATACAATAATATATATGCCAAATTTAGACCAACAAGACATGGTCAGGTTTGTATATCAAAATTTCCGCGTCCAATGTTGTACATATATTTTTACGGTTAACTTTGAGTAGTTGAACATTTATTAAAATTTTAGTGAACTTTTTATCTTTCATTTTATGTTTCGTACACCCTTTTCTGCCGTTAATAGTAATTTTGCTTCTATTATTTTGAAACTTAAAATTCCACTTGGAATCGTCTGTAAAGAGAGCTTCACTTGCCCACACACAGGTGACATCTCATGATAATAGTTCAGTACGGTAGTGATTCGACATCAGTTTCTTACTCTGGCCGCAATATATTCTAGAGGGCGCCCGAGAACAGCGAATTTTGCTGGAGACACAAAGTCCCATAAGGCTGGCAGTCTTTAGGAATATCTCGTCGGTGTATAATGACTACGAGTTCGCAAGGCGTTTTCGGTTCCGCAAACGAACTACCATGAACATTTTGGCACTTGTGGAAAATAATATAAGGAGCAGGACGGACAGGTAAATATTGAATGTATCTTTCTTTTATAAGGTTATTTTATAAAATGCATGCCGAAATTAACAATTATGTACTGTATTAGCTGACAATTTACATTTTAAAGCCTATTAAAAGATTGTGCAAATATCCGATATTACGATAAAAATCGGATTATGAGATTTGCTAATTAAGGTCACGATATCTATATATGCAAAGATAATCGTGATTAATATATGTATATATTTTTCTTTCAGAAATCATGCTGTGTCGCCATTGCTGAAATTGCTCTTGACATTGCGTTTTTATGCCTCCGGAACGTTCCAGATGGCAATTGGTGATTTTAGCAGCATCCACAATTCGACAGTGTGCCGCATAATCAACCAAGTTACCGAAGTATTAGCTGCATTGCGGCCCCAATTCATTATAATTAAGCTACCGGTTACAAATGACGACTTAATGCTAATACAAACACAATTTTGTGAGAGCGCTCGCTTTCCTCGAGTGGCTGGTGCTATAGATTGCACTCACATTAAAATACAATCACCAGGTATTGATTATATTTACGAATTATAAGTGTATGTACATTATTGTCATATTGCTTTTATTGATAGGCGGAGATGAAGCTGAAACGTTCAGAAACAGAAAAGGAATATTTACCATAAATGTTCAGGCTGTTTGTGATAGCAAATTTAAAAGTCAAATAAACAAAAATAAACAACGAAATAATTTAACTCGGAATAACACAATAAATAAAGTATAGTAGCACGTCGGTAGTCGTTGGAGTCGCAGAGAAGAAGATGGAGAAGGAAGAAGCGTAACAACTATCGTCTTAGCAACTAATTCCCTTACTTTATTATTTCTTTTGTTATAATAAATCAATGGGCAATCAATCAATCATATAAGACGGTCTCCTTTTACATTTATCGTACACTGGTTCAAGTTTTCGTTTTCAAATCATGCGCGTTAACGCAGAATAATGTATATGTGCCATCTGGTGGCTGGGTAAATCGTCATAAGTATGGATAACTTTACCGAGAGGATAAAATATGATGGAACAACCCATGTATAAAACTAGCCGGTAAGTGCTGAGTAGGGCTTATCCTCTAGGTAGCTACCGGACAGATATCCTGATATTTACCGAGAGGTGGAACAACCCGGCCTAAGTCACGCTTTACGAAGTCTCACATAGGGCCGTATTCTCAGTCACGACTCAAGTGAACGCTTAAGTCACGCTTTGCGAAGTCTCACTGGATTGGTTCGACTATTTTGTCAAAATCATTCATGCCTGGTGAACATTGTTGCGCGATATCAATGCGCACGAAGGTGATACAACAAAGAGGGTTGAGCAGTCGCATATCGCATGCAATTCTTGAAGCATACTTCAAGAAAAGTTTAAATTCTTGTATACATTGATTACACATATTGTTTAAGCAAATTCAATATAAGTACGTACGTATTCTACTGAAATTTATATAGAATTTTATGTTTTGATTATCAAGGTTATGTTTTTCTGAATATTCATTACTAACAATTCTTTGGCTCAATCCCTTTGCATTGGTGCAAACTGTTCAGACAGAATGTAGAAATAAGTTATGATTGCCACCAGGTATTTGCATGTATATAGTTTGCTTTATAAATGTCATGTACAAAAAATATTAGAATAACCATATTTTCCATATGTATACAATATAAACGTAATGTATCTTTTATTTTATAAAATGTTCTGATATACGTTCCTTTACAAGTTTATTTGAAATATTTTAGGGTATTGAAATAGTGAACAAAATGGTATGTGTACCTTGCTTTGCTGTTCCTATTCTACTGATCATATGGCGCTTCTTAATTCAACCTTTATTCTCAAAGTGGTGGTATTTTGTAAAAAAGTCAGAAGTGGATATGGATAAAACAGAAGAACCATCAGACTTGGTAAAAGTGTGTAAAAATGGAGTATGTACATTGCAATGGACAAAAGATAAGAAAATTGATAAATCTGATTGAGTTTTAAATATGCAAAGATGTAAACATTGTAAAATATTATTTGATTAAATAATAATTCGAACGATTTTCAAAATAGGTTACTGAAATATAATATAGAGCTGTTCAATAAAGTTTTTTTCCTAACTAACAATATGTATGATTATGTTGCAAATAAAATTTTCAGTCCAGTTTTGGTCTGTTGGAACATTTGTTATCATGTATATTATCATTTATGTAGTTAATATATATAATGAGTAAATCCACATCATAGTAGTATGATACATTAGTCAGTATACCCAGATCATTTCTCTAACATCTATTTTTCGTGCGTAATTAGCGACAGCAGGGCTTGTGGAGGATACTTTGAAACGTAGAATGGTAATTAAAAAGAACATATAAATAGCATTTACGTTTACACCTTTGTTTATTGATTCTACATAACAATGATTAAAATGACCGTTTTGATTTGATTAACAGAGTTGCCATTAATATATTACAGTGTTGTTCTGACAAAGAAATATAAAAGTGTTATCTGGAACTTGAGAGTTACTTAGACATTATTTATTGTTATAGCATCCAACAAAATGTACATTTTTTTTAAATTTTGTGATTTGCCTAACATAAGCCTCTTGAATCATACGATACTCGTCACTACTATATGTAGTACGTGTGTCATGCAACAGTTATTTCTAACGTACCTGATTAATGTATCAATATTAGTTCTAACACAATTATTAAAATTGCTAAAAGCGTACATTACAAACAGTTGCAGAGATCAGGTTGCAGTTTACATTAGCATTGTTGTAAATTTTGGTTGTCACAGAAACTGATTAAAATATTTGTAAAAAAGACTTTGTTATTGAGATAATAAATCACCAGTAATACTTAATGAACATTCCGAAGTTCTACTTCAAATACCAGTGTACTATTACCTGGAATCACAGGGGGAGAACCTTTTGCACCGTATCTGTAAGAAATACATCAAGTTATATATGCACAATTGAAAGTTATAGATTGAAGGCAGTGTAGGTTCCATATCTTAAACAATGACATGGCATAATTGCTTAAAACAGACATTCTACCTATTTTTATTTTCAGCACAATGACAAACAGTTGTGTTTGTATGACATCAACAAAGTATAATAAAAGATCATACAAGATGACAAATAACGTTTGAAGTAATGCACTTCTATTCATGCATTATCCAATGTTTGAATTTCTATTATATATACACCTAGTATAATCTGTCAGTATAACTCCTATATAATATAATATGAGTTCCAGTACATGCTATAACCATTCTCTTCTACTACCTCTTGGTGTAACCAAATGGCAAATAACAATCTATTTGCCATAAGAAACAGTTTACCCAATATAATTTTAATGAGCATCTGAATAGATAGAAATTGTATCTACTCGTACTTCTAATAAAAATGTCTAATTCACTGTTTGACTTGGTTAATAACTAACAAACTGACTAATACTAAGAAAGTGTATCAAATATCAACCGAACAATATTTTTATTTACATTTGTGAAATGCACCTATGAATTGAAACCATTACAGACATTCATTTCACCATAGCGGTACAAACATTTCAACGGTAATAACAAGTACTTTATTATGTTTTCAGATATTAAAAGAATCTGTTACAGAAACAATGGCTTTAAATAAAAAAAAATCAAATATAACCTTAAAATCCATCCTGAATCTCCAATTACACAGAGGCTATATTCACTACATTATTACCACAAGTCTTAGCAACATTTCTTTATATTATTAAATAATAGTATGCACACCACAAGAGAATAATTATTTCTGTACTCTGTACATATGCATTGTAACAGTTTCTTATACTTACGCCAGAGAAGGTGGTATTGTGATCCGTCGTTTACCGCCAATTTTCATTCCTGCAATGCCAATATCCCATCCTTTAATTACTTCACCTTTGCCAAGTCGAAATTTAAAACCATCTCCTTGCGTTGTGGAATCAAACTTTTTGCCATTTTTTAAACGTCCTACGTAATACACTGTTACAAATTTGCCTGATTTTGCTGGCATTCCTTTGCCTATCTTTATGTCCTCCAGTTGAATACCACCTTCTATTATTCGTTTCTTTTGCTCTTGTTTCTGATTCTGCAATTCCTGTTTTTGTTCCTTCTTATTTTTTTTCTGATGTTTACTTTCTTGTTCCTCTTTTGCTTGTTTTGCTTCTTTTCCATTCATTAATTTTTGTTTATCTTGTTTCTTTTTTTGTTGTTCTGCGTTGTGCTTAATTTTTGTTTCGCACCATTGCACCTTTGCAGATTTCTTTTCTGATACATCTTCAACATCACATTCATCGTCATCCTCCTCCTCCTCCTCATCCTCCACTTCATCTTCTTCCCCGCTATTGTCAGAATCATCTTCATTAAGTGTAAAAATATCATCATCATTTAAGTCCACAGAATCTTTCTCAGTCAAAGATTCATCTTCTGCATCTGAAACCTCTGCTTCTGTTTCTTGTTTGACGCGTTTAGCTTCTTTTCCTTGCTTTGGAGAAACTGAAGCTTTTCGTTTTGGTTGTGTCTGAGCTATTTCAAGTAATTCATCATCCTCTTCTTCCTCTAATTCCTGTAGATCTAAATCCTCGTCAGGAATTAAGTATCCAGTTAAATGCACATGACCATGGCCATTGCAAGTAAATGCTATCTTTGTGCCTTCCTGAAAGTTTAAGTCCAATGGTACTTGCCACACCATACTTTTCTTTAGACTACAGAGTAAATAGTTTCTACCGTCGTAACATAGCATCACTTGTACCATGTTTTCATCTGCAAAATAATTTGTACTGTTGTCTTACTTAAAACATTACAGTGAAGCGATAATGGATTACAACTTCATATACATATAGACTCAACTATCACAATGTACTAGAAGATATTAGCAAATGGTGTAACACATGATCAAATGTATAAAGTTATAATACCAATTGACCAGGTCAACTAAATGAGCCACATAAGGATTCAGTGAAATTGTTACTGTGCCCCATATTTCTACCATTTGCTACTCTATACAATATTCATTCACTTATTATAAATGGAAATGTATTTTATGGATGTGCAAAAAAAAAAGCGCATCTATTCCATCTTTTGTTGACGATACACTTTTACTCACCGGCGGTTGAAAGATCGAGACTTGCCATCGACACGTGGAATGATTTTTCGACGCTTTGCGTGTACCGCTTATTCGGTTCCATAATCAGACCTGTTGCATTAATAAGTAAAACTGAGATTTGTTTAACAGGAGGCACTCGTGCCTTTAAAGAACAATTCTAAATAACATTCGAAAGTTGCGACGGCTATCAAGCACATGGCGTTTCTGCATTTTAGGAAAACTTGACGCATGAGAGAAGATATCATCGATCACCCTACGCTTACAGTTTGTACTTACCCCAAAACATTTTGTAAATTAAATTGAGTCACTTTGCGAGTGGTAAAAAGGGAATAATTTGTTTTCTTCAACCCGCGTGAAACGTGTTCTAGACAGATATCAGCACGGCACGTTACTTTTTAAACAGAATGTCTGAGCCCTCCCTGCGTGATATTGTGACGAATAACTAGATCGGCCGCATCACTACCCTCCAACCCAACTAGGCCCGTTTCCATGTACGAAACTGATGTGCGTCACCAGTGTCAGCATACCTGGCCCGAAAACTCCATTGGAGTTCCCGGGGTGGTGGAAACCTCGGCAAGTGTGCGTGCGCAATGTCATCAAAAATCACTGAACCTTAGACTATATATGTATGGACCTTAGGGCCGGTTCCACCAGGGGGCGGACACTCCCCTCTTGCAAAACATGGTAATTTCAGCAACGCCACCTGGGCCAGGCTCGCTACGAGTAACTAAAGTGAACGGGGGGGGGGGGGGGGGGGGGGGGGGGCTGGCACCCCCCCCCTTTTTAAAGGATCAGTGTCTCCATCTGGCCCAATATTTGGAACTAAAATCTAATATGGCGCCGGAAATCGGGATCGTACCAAAATATTTAAAAACCATAAAAAAGGAATGCAGAGGAAATTGACGAGCGATGCGTCCACATTTTACGACCCAAAGATCGATAAATGGTGAAGGCATCTTTCGTCAACTTCCCCTGCAACAACTAAAAAGATACACATAAAACAGTAAATAATTTCAGATAAAACTTTATTTATACTTATAACTTTACTTGTACATATTTACGCTATTTGTATACATGTGCAGGGCTGGTCTGCCGATGTATGCCGGTTTTTTTTTTGTTTAGGGGAAATCCTCATGGACACCCGGCAAGGTGTCGATTGCAGGGTTGTGTGAGACTCATACTCACTAAAACCCCAACCTTCACTTTTGATCCGATGTTCCCTCGGTGGTATATGTAACAAAAAAAGAAAAATGTATATTAGTTGCAATAGAAAAACGTGGTATACTTCGAATGACCGATTTGGAAAATGATGACAAACCTTGTCTGTATATATGATAGAGTAGTGTGCACAGTGGTCCCCTGCATTTGTGGGTCAGGTTTGGACAACAACGGCTGGCGGCTTGTGGCGCTTATTTCTCCACATCATTGATCTGCAATAAACGCGGAAGTGGTAGTAATGCATGAAATGGTGAATAATTCAGAGCACCTATTTATAATACCTTTGCTTCACTTACTTTAGCTGCATGTTTTGAAGTTTTGATTTGCATCATAATAAATATCCACTGTGTGCGAGTTAATTTAGACAATTGGCTGTGAAAACCCTGTGATGCCACCAACTTCCTCCCTTCAGCAACCTTTTGTTTCATGGTACACAATGTCTTTTGCGCATGGACCTGTCTCCTGCGAAGCAACTGAGCAGTTTTATATAGTTTCGCTTTCCTTGGTGTTAGTGTCGTCCTCTGCATTTTCGTGTCAAGCAAAGACATCCGTGGTATCTTTGCTGGAGGTGTTGTGGCCGTTTTGCTCTCCTGATTCTGTAAGATAAATATAATTATGTCACATGTCTCACTGCACAATGTTAAACATAGCTTGCTTTGCAAAAGTGGACAACTAACCTTAATATCCTCTCTAACTGTGGCAACAGCAAAAATTTCTTCTGTGGTACACGGTATTCCTACCGATGGTATGGTACCCGTTTTCAGTGTCCGCCTCTGGGTGTATGTTAAATAGTCTCTCTTCTTTAAAATGCAGATGACAAACAAGCTTCTTCCGCAACTGGTCATCAGTGAGGCCTTCTATTTTCTTGGAGTAGACTGCAGTCTTCCATCGTTGAAGTTGTTCAGTATTTCTTGGGAATTTGTGCATTGGCACTACAGCTCTCAGGGATCGGCATCCCCAGACGCAACATTCATAATCCATGTTTACAATTACTGTTAATACTAATGCTTAAATAAGACTAAAATTTGCGCTCGCTAAAGTTACACTAACACTAAAATATTCAATAATAATATTTACATCGGTCGTTAAAACGTCCTTTTACGGTTGTTAAACCACGTTTCTGAGACTAAGAGAATTTGTTCACAAATCACAAAATCACAAATTGACAGTTAACCTGCATGTGCCTGCACGCAGAACACTTCAATAATGGCCGACGCCGAACCCCCGTCAGCGCTAATTTGGCGCCAACCAAGCTGGGTGGAGCAGCCAATCAGCGTCCGGCACTGTCACGCCGCCTGGCTCAGTCTCGGAGGATGGTACTAATCGTGAGTGTCGACGTTTTGGCATAGGAGTGCCAGCCCCCTGGGTTCCACCAACCTCGGTTAAATCCTTAATCGGCGGTTAACGTTTGTTAATCGATACCTTGCGTTCCACCAAACTTTGAACTCCGATAAAGTTAAGAAAACGCCGGTTAAACTTAACCGGCCAATTTTGGCCGGTTACCGTATTTAATCAGTGGTTAGCATTTGGTAACATCTGGTAACATCGTCAAAATAAAATTGAAGTCATTACTATAGTCATGGACGCGCTATACGACGATGTATTATCCTCAGAAGAAGAAGAAGGTTATGAACCTATTAGGGCTAGAAGAAGAAGAATTATCAAAGACCGAATTAATTCCCAGATAACCAAGCGTTACTTAATCACGTTATGGCAAAGCTTTGCGAAAAAGGTTTGCTTCAATTTTAACAGCAATTGTATGGCAAGTGCCTGTTGCACTTTATGTTGATTAAAAGTTTTGAGCAATTTTGCGGCAAGCCTTTGCAATCATATGATGCTGTAAATAACAGAAAAAGGCTTGTCCGTAAATTTTTCGCAAAGGAAGAGCATTAAATAATGCTATTCACCATGCAGCAGAAACTTTATGTGAATATGACAGCAAATCGGTTCATGCACGGTATAAAGGCAAGTTGTTATCAAAATTGAGCATATCATGCCTGAATGGTTATGATAGTAAATTTGCGTAAAGAACAGAACAATGTTTGCCTTAGAACGACAATGTACAAAGTTTATGCAAATAACAGAGAGCAAAATTTGTCATACACGTTAAGATAACAACTTTATGGCAAGAACAGAGTAAACTTTGCCATGCACGACATGACGACAAGCTTGTGGCAAGATCACAGCAAACCTTGCCGTGCACGGCAGGACGGCAAGCTTGTGGCAAGATCACAGCAAACCTTGCCGTGCACGACAGGACGGCAAGCTTGTGACAAGATCACGGCAAACCTTGCCGTGCACGGCATGATGGCAAATTTGCGACAAGATTAGAGCAAACCTTGCCGTGTGCGGCATGATGGCAACGTGGAAGGAATGAACAAATCGAATATACAAAATTTGAATTATATAAATTAATATTGTGGGATATTTCTAACCGGGTATTGTAGACTGCGACGTATGCGGGATATGTGTGTATGTATATGTGCGTCTGTGCACCCAAACAATTGATAATTAAATCGAAGGAGGAAGCGAGGGGGAGAGAGAGAGAGAGAGATTGTCGTGTGAAATTGAGATTATAGAATCGTACAAGTCGTATAAATAATGTGTTGTTTAAATATATGCACTATCCGTATTTGAAACCGTTGCCTCTGATTATTCGCCTAATCCTGAATCCTACGCGGAAGATCTGCGAACTAGCTCCTAAAACCAGCATTTACAACACTTCGCTAAATGTTGATTATATTATAAAGTTAAAACTCCTGTGTATATAGCATTCAATCTGAAACGGTAATTTTGCTTAAAAATAATAACACGTCATAGGAATCTCATCATCTCGATGTTAAAAACATAGTAAAGTCATTGGTAGATGTTGGCTATTGGGGCTTGGGGCACTTAAATAAATTTTCCTAAAGTCGAGACCTACTGCAGTTAAATAACACTGTCTAACACGTATTTTACTTCGTAATATCTGTTAGTTGATTCTCATAGATTTTGATGCTCTAAAACCGAATCTAAAACCCGTTCCTTTTCATCACCCTCAGTTTTCAAAAAATGAATTTTGAAAGAAACAACTTTTTTTCAACTTATTTGAACAACAATTCTGTTGAAACTATTATTGTTACGAACTCAATGAGTGTGGATGAACCACGTCTACTTAAATATCTCGTTCTCGTTCAGATTTCGTTTAGGTTTTTAGATAGTTTATTTTATCAGGGGTACAATATCTGTTTGCGTCGGTTGGATACGAGAGAAGCTTCCAGAATAATCGATATCGATCATTCCGGAACATTCTAGAAGCTTCTCTCACCGACGCAAACAGATATTGGTACACGAATAATGGTATTGGTAAAAAATGGGATCGTGTGAGTGTGTTGGCTGTGTAAGATTCAAGCGTGCGGTGGAGACAGTCTTGCCGACGAAAACAGACGCATTCCCAAGAAGAGCGTCTGAAAGCAGGTGCTTGTTTTTCCATAGAGCATATGATTCTTTAACGTATTGCGCTAATAATGCCATTGACTCAGAGAAGCGCATGGCAACAGCGTTCTGCCCCTTCATGTGTGTGACGCGAAAATGCGATACAAACTAATGAAATAATGATCGCGTTGCAGCAACTATAAAAGATAGACAGATTCTATTAGAAGCAAAAAATTCAGCAGACATTTCTGCATAAATTGGTATGAAGCGTTTTTGCAATATCAATTTACAAAGCTGTTTAAATAATAGTTGAATTGGTCAAGACACGTTTTGCGCGCCTATTTTGAGAATCTTTTTTCAAATTATTGTAAAAATGGTGGGTCTAGCCTGAATTGCAATTGCACTGAGGGATAGAGCAAGCATTTTTCTATGCAGATCCATCATCAGATTTTGCGAAATACGTTTTGGCTTCGCACAGGAAAATGTAATAGTTGTGCGTGTCACGCAACGACCGCAGGGGTTCTCCGACATTACCGTATTGACCGCGCTCTCTTGCAGAGTAGCCCGAGCGACCAAGCGCTCAAACGCACGTCGAGAACCTCTGCGCTCATCGCGTGACAGGCACGATTATTTCATTTTGCTGTGGGAAGCCAAAAAGTATTTTGCAAAATCTGATGATGGATCTGCATAGAAAAATGCTTGCTCTATCCCTCAGTGCAATTGGAATTCAGGCTAGACCCACCATTTTTACAATAATTTGAAAAAAGTTTCTCAAAATAGGCGCGCAAAACGTGTCTTGACCAATTCAACTATTATTTAAACAGCTTTGTAAATTGATATTGCAAAAACGCTTCATACCAATTTATGCAGAATTGTCTGCTGAATTTTTGGTGTCTAATAGAATCTGTCTATCTTTTATAGTTTCAACAGAATTGTTGTTCAATGTTGAAAAAAGGTTTTTTTTTTTCAAAATTAATTTTTTCAAACACTGAGGTTGATGGAAAGGAACGGGGTTCAGATTCGGTTTTAGAGCATCGAAATCTATAAGAATCACTTAACAGATATTACGAAGTATAAAAAAAGTCAAAACTTGTTGGACAGTGTAAGCGCAGCGATTCCCATTGAAACTGCAATGTGCGAGTTTTATTTCTGCGACTAAATATAATAGCACGACACAAAATCGCAAGTGCGCGCTTCGCCTAAGAAATACACAAATAATTACGAGCGTAATGAGGGAGGATCGCTAAATAAGTCACACATTAAACATTGGACTGTTTCCTAACTGTATATTACTACAGTAATGTATACGGGTACTACACACAGAACGAGCAGAGGTATGTATATAGAAGCCCGCAAAATCAGCTTCTCGTTCTTGTTGCCAAGGTCAATATCGTTTATTGATTAAGTGTGTTGCATGTCGGTGTGAGTCTTTCCGATCGGTTACTGTTCGACAGGTGAATATCTTTTATTAATTAGTGTTGCATATCGGTGTAAATCTTCCCGATCGGCTACTGTTCGCCAGCGTCCCTGCTTTTGAGAACGTTTCTGGAAGTTCTTTCTCATCGCAACCGCAGAGTGGCCACCACGCGCCTTTCAGCCCGCGACGGTGAATTGAATTGAAAACCTTGCAACGGCGTTCTCAGGATATTTTTGGGGCGTATATACGATTTTTAAGGTAAAAATAATAATGAAGGGATTAAAATCCTCTATTTCGCGTAAAAATTTTCGTCAATTGTCTGCGAGACAACGAAGGCGCATTACATCCGATGTTAGAAATAGATTTGCGCGTATAAGATCATTGCAAAGGTCATCAGTAACACCCGAACCGATAAATAGTGCTTGTTCTTCTTCTGTGCAAATTGCTGATAACTTTGAAACATGCGAGGATTCTTTCATGCACGATATTGCAAACGTAGATGTTCAGATTAATAATGCCAATAGTTATGATGAGAAAGATGGTTGTACTTCCTCATCATCTTCCAATAATTCATTTGACGAAACTTTCCAAGATCGTTTGGCCTCGTGTTTTGCTAACAATAATTTAACTCATGTTCAATGTAATAGCATTTTATCGGTTCTTCGTACACACACATGTTTTTCATCATTACCGAAGGATGCTAGAACGATTTTAAAAACTCCACGAAAACCTTTTTGCATATCCATTATGGATCCAGGAAACTATATTCATTTTTCTCTTGAGGACAAAATTGTTAAAATACTATCGTGTCTACCTCCAGCATCTATACCGCATAGATTAGAAATAGATTTTAGCACAGACGGATGTGCTTTAGATAGATCAGGACACATTCATATCTGGCCAATACAATGCCGCCTTGCAAATGTTAAATGTTATTCAAAGCCAATAATAGTAGGTGTATATAGTGGCCCTGCAAAGCCACATGATCCAAATTTATTTTTTCAAAAATTTGTTAACGATATCAATAGTATAATAACGAAGGGTGGCATTCTTTTTCGTGGAAATAAAATATCCATTCATACGAGATGTTTTATAGCTGATGCACCTGCTAGAGCTTTTATCTTAAATCATAAAGGTCATACAGCAGAAGATCCGTGCTCAAAATGTAAAATTTCTGGTATACGATGCGAAGGTAGATATTCTTTTTGCGGTACTGATTATCCTCCTCGAACAGATGAAGAATATGTAATGTGTACGGATGAAGATCACCATAAAGATGGCAGAACTCCTTTATCAATGTTAAATTTTGGTATGGTGTCACAAGTCCCTTTTGAATACATGCATCTTGTATGCTTAGGAGTTATGAAAAAACTTTTATCTGCCTGGGTCTCTGGTAAATATTCTCGTTATTCAAAGTTATCAGCAATATCCATTACAACTATCTCTGAAAGATTAGAGACCATTAGTAAATATTGTCCATCAGAATTTGCAAGACGTCCTAGATCCATCCTTACATTTGGTAAATATAAAGCTACTGAACTGCGCCAATTTCTATTGTATACAGGTCCTGTTGCAACTTTTGGTGTGCTAAATCCACAAGTGTTTACTCACTTTTTGTTTTTGCACACCGCTATAAGAGTATTAGTTTCCACTTCACTGTCAAAACAATATTTAAACTTTGCGGAACTAGCTTTAAAAAAATTTGTCACTCGATGTGAAAATATTTATGGTCCATCATTCATTTCATACAATGTGCACGGTCTTCTTCATCTTACAAATGATGTTCGAGAGTTAGGTCCTCTTGATTCATTTTCTGCATTTCCTTATGAAAATAATATGTCGGTTTTCAGAAAATATTGCCGAAAACCAAGTTTTCCACTTCAACAGTTTGGTAATCGAATGGCTGAAATAGAATTATCAACAATAAATTTGCACCATAACTCTTTTAATGATAAACGTACCAATTGTGCTGCACAAGTAGAAGGATCATATGATGGAGGTCCTTTGCCCATTCATGCTAATCCCAACAGCCGCCAATATCGTAGAGTTGTGTACAATGGAATTTTGCTGAGTTTAGATCTTCGAAATAATTGTTGTATTTTAAATGATGGATCAATTTGTCTTGTGGTTAATATTTTAATGGACAATAATATATGTTACCTGGTAATGAAAAAGTTTTATAACGTAGAGTCATTTTACGATGCTGGCATGCCATCCAACGATGCATTAATATTTAAATGCTCCTCACTGAGTAATGAGCTTTGTTGTGTCGAAGTCAATGAATTACATGCAAAATGTTATAGAATGCCTTGTTGGGAGGGTTCAATGATAAATAATAGCAGCAGTGACAAACATGAGCCAGTAAATGGCGTGTTTGTTGTTGCTGCTATTATACATTCTGTGTAATATATAAAGTGTCAGTGGTGCAACAGAAAGCACATGTAAGAAAGTAAGAAAATAAGCAGTTCTTACCAAAATCCTGGTTGGTATAAAATTATGTTTGTAATATACATCAAATATTTCATGACCATGACAGTTATGTGACGCTGAATACGTTAACATTTTGGTTATTCCGTTGCTCGTGATGTCGGTTTATGTGTCCTTGCGATTCGAGTTCTCATACACTAGTCTAAAGACGTGCGCATTTTTGGGACCTCGAATTGCCCAATGATACGACAAGATCAAACAATAATAACAAACACGAAACAGTATAGTTACGCCCGACGATATATGAATGAGAATACACTTGAATCTAATTAAGTTATTATTCCACTAAACATTATTATTATTATATGTTTAGATCACCAAATGGACATGGAACGAGGCCGTGCCAAGAGGACCGTTTCGAAGCCCCGACGGTACCAAACCACCTCTTCCGAAGACATGCCGACTACTAAAAGAAGGATGACAACGGAGGAGCCGTGGGAAGAAGCCTTGGAAGAAGATGTCGCCACATTGAGGGCCCATTTAGGGGATCGTCATCGTCCCCAAATTTTAACTACCACTGACCACACTTACGATATAAACAATGACACATCACAAATTACACAGGCACACAATACCCATTATAGATCACCTCACCAATCTGATGAACAACATTACACGGACTCAACAACATATGAAACATTTACACCACTTACACTTACACCACATACACAATG
Organism: Priocnemis perturbator; assembly: GCA_963942575.1. Taxonomy (NCBI): domain Eukaryota; kingdom Metazoa; phylum Arthropoda; class Insecta; order Hymenoptera; family Pompilidae; genus Priocnemis; species Priocnemis perturbator. The sequence continues at coordinate 1,154,341 of OZ012649.1, read as the reverse complement.
TATAGCGGGAAATTCAAATCGGTCATACGATAAATCTCCTTTGCAGGTCTGCAACGCCTGGCCGCAAGAGAGCCGTCTCCCGTTGCTTCCAGTAGTACAACCAGTCCAATTTGATATTAAATCAGAAATTCAGTAAGTATACACTGAACAATAACATTTTATAAAAAAATATACTTATGTGCATTAATTAATATTCACAGAACAATACATGGAAGGATCGACGCCCTTTTTTCGGAAATTCAGTAAGTTTTCAAAATATATAATGGCTAAATGTCAATTTTAATATATTTAATGTGCTCTTTATAGAAAAATCCATAAGAAATTGGATAAGGCGTTGGTGCAAACCAGCCGGACCCATGAGCCGGTGAAACCGGAAAGATTGCCTTATACTACTCCCGCCGAAGTCAACGAATTCGAAATGGCCGACGAGGAGGAGTATATGAAGCTGGTATGTAAAAAAAAACCAATCCTTGTATATAGCGTGTGCTGGTAAAGGTGCGTAATTTCTAACAAGCCTGTGTCAGAGCCAGTGTCAGCATATTCAGCGCAGAACTTCATCGGTGGTGTTTAACGTGAGGCTTCCCCCACCACCGGCACCAACGATTGAGTTCTGCGCTGACTATGCTGACACTGGTCAGAGCAAATAAAATCAAATAATAAGTTTATATACTTATTTTTGATATCTCATCTCCAACGAGATCCACCGTCTATACTACCACCATGAAACTTTACAGGTATACAATATTTGTATGTCCTTCATGTAATATTCCATTTACATCACAAGTTTTTTTGAAAGTTTAAATATCGGCTTGATTCAATTTTAATTTTATATTAAATGTTTTTATTACAAAAAGTAATTTGAATTGTGAAATACCTGCAAAAATATTTTGTTTTTTAACGACTGTTATGTAAAATAAGGCAAATTATTACAAATAAAAATGAAAATGTAATATTTTGAACAGGTGAACTACTTGGTGTATATTGGCGGATTAAATCCAAAGGAGACCGTAAATTTATGCACCAAGGAAGTGTTCAAAGATAGCCTCATGACCTCGTACACTTGGTTTGGCCGAGAGGAAAATCAACGGCCATTGTACAATGTCCGCTTAGTGCGAGCTATATATGGTATGATATTGTTATACATAATATTAAATAGAAATGATTACTGAAATCACCATTTTAAAAACTGTAATGTTATGTAGATGCGGTGTGCGAGAACAACAATTATAGGAAACCTGTTCGATCTGAATTTCAAACATACATGCGTGATGCTATGCGGACTGCAAAGCAGAGGCACCGGAACAAAGTCCGCGCATGTATGGGCCGTCCAGGAGGACATGCGGGCCACAAGACGGCGCGGGATTTATGGACCGATGAAGAACCCAACGAGCCAGAAGGAGATGAAAGAAATTAGGTTAGTTGTGTAAAAGTAAAGGGATACTGTATTTATATAAATTTCAACTATATCAGTAACATTTCTCATCTTAGTACTCTTGCTTTTTTAATAATGTTTCATATTTTTTCAAACTAGCGTGGACTTTTTGCAGCGCCACTCGAGATGTCCCCAGTGGTCCCAGATGTGGCTACGAGTACCATCGGTGTCGGCGGTCGTGGGGGAGAAAAGGTCGTAGGTCGTGGCCTACGATGTGGGGAAAAAAACAATCGGCAATTTTTATTGCCAACTGGCACTTTTCTTTGGCCGAAACGGCACTGAAAAGTGCCACATTTTAATTCGATAAAACGTAAGGAATGCACGTATTCGCAATATATTAGTACTTTTTAGTGCTGCATGTTTATGATAAATAAATAATTAAATTTTGTTATTTAAACAATTTGTTGTTCTTGTTATAAATTTACTCTTCTGCCGTGCCCGACCACGTTTGCCCTAATCTTGTCACAAATTTGCCATCATGCCGTGCACGGCAAGGTTTGCTGTGATCTTGTCTCAAATTTGCCATCATGCCGTGCACGGCAAGGTTTGCTGTGATCTTGTCTCAAATTTGCCATCATGCCGTGCACGGCAAGGTTTGCTGTGATCTTGTCTCAAATTTGCTATCATGCCGTGCACGACAAGGTTTGCTGTGATCTTGTCTCAAATTTGCTATCATGCCGTGCACGACAAGGTTTGCTCTGTTCTTGCCATAAATTTGCTGTCATTACGTGCACGGCAAGGCTTGCTCTGATCTTGCCTCAAATTTGCTGTCATGCCGTGCACGACAAGGTTTGCTCTGATCTTGCCTCAAATTTGCTGTCATGCCGTGCACGACAAGGTTTGCTCTGTTCTTGCTACAAATTTTCTGTTATGCCGTAAACGGCAAGGTTTGCCACGTTTTTTGCACAAAATACGCTTCACGCTTTTGTGGCACGCCGTGCCAGCAAAACCTAAGCTTTATCCGGACACACCTTGTTCCAATTTTGCTACAAAGGCGTGCTTGAGTTTGCTGCAAACTTTGCGCAAAGTTTGTATCATTTTGCTATCTGGGTTATTTCGAAACGTTAGACGATATCGACCTTTTTACAAGATTTCATCTTACAAAAAATACTATTGAGGCGTTGCTACTCGACATTGAGCCAAGTTTAGAACATGCAACAGCAAAAAGTTGTATAACTTAATTTTGGTAATTATGCCCGGATAGCAGGGAATATTGCAGGAATATTGTAGGAAGATTATTACTTACACCTTGCAGCTGACATTGCCGGAGTATTGCAGGAATGTTGCTGCAATATTCCTATGTCCGCGCATAATTAGCAAAATCCAATCATAACTATTTTACTATGGCATTGTGCCATAATATATGAATATAATTGTACATTAAGACGAATCAAAATATATATTTTTACATAAAATTCATGTTTATTTTCAATTAAACCTTATAATAGTAATTTCGGTTGTTAATAACCCATTTGCATCACACCTCTGAATATGCTGGAAGCCCAATTCATCGGAGACATGAAAGCCTTAACGCAAATATATAATATTTTTATAAAATTTGTAGTATTTATTAACCTCTAATGATTTTTCCGCCATTCTTCCTACTGCCCTACACTTTTCTCCTCTTTACAAACTTCACAAAACACAATACGCTAATGACGATCAACCGCAATCAATGTTGCCATGCTTTGCCGCCTGCGGATTAAATGACACTGAGAATTGAACCAATCAAAGCCGCAGTTACAACGGAATTCAGAATCGCTGAGAGTTATCGCGAAGAGGGTATACGATTAACTAACCAGAGCTGAAATATTTTTGGTGGAACGGAACAGCACTTAATCATGATTAAAGCCTCGGTTAAAAATTAATCATGAATATTTCAGCCCCGGTTAGTTAACCGTATACCCTCTTCGCGATAACTCTCAGCAACTCTCAGCGTGTCTGAATTCCGTTGTAACTGCGACTCTGATTGGTTCAATTCTCAGTGTCATTTAATCCGCAGGCGGCAAAGCATGGCAACACGCGGTTGATCGTCATTAGCGTATTGTATTTTGTGAAGTTTGTAAAGAGGAGAAAAGTTTAGGGCAGTAGGAAGAATGGCGGAAAAATTATTAGAGGTTAATAAATACTAAAAATTTTATAAAAATATTATATATTTGCGTTAAGGCTTTCATGTCTTGGATGAATTCGGCTTGAAGCATATTCAGAGGTGTGATGCAAATGGGTTAACAACCGAAATTACTATTATAAGGTTTAATTGAAAATAAACATGAATTTTATGTAAAAATATATATTTTTATTCGTCTTATTGTACAATTATATTCATATATTATGGCATAATGCCATAGTAAAATAGTTATGATTGGATTTTGCTAATTATGCGCGGACATAGGAATATTGCAGCAACATTCCTGCAATACTCCGGCAATGTCAGCTGCAAGGTGTAAGTAATAATCTTCCTACAATATTCCTGCAATATTCCCTGCTATCCGGGCATAATTACCAAAATTAAGTTATACAACTTTTTGCTGTTGCATGTTCTAAACTTGGCTCAATGTCGAGTAGCAACGCCTCAATAGTATTTTTTGTAAGATGAAATCTTGTAAAAAGGTCGATATCGTCTAACGTTTCGAAATAATTAATTCGGTCTTTGATAATTCTTCTTCTTCTAGCCCTAATAGGTTCATAACCTTCTTCTTCTTCTGAGGATAATACATCGTCGTATAGCGCGTCCATGACTATAGTAATGACTTCAATTTTATTTTGACGATGTTACCAGATGTTACCAAACGCTAACCACTGATTAAATACGGTAACCGGCCAAAATTGGCCGGTTAAGTTTAACCGGCGTTTTCTTAACTTAATCGGAGTTCAAAGTTTGGTGGAACGCAAGGTATCGATTAACAAACGTTAACCGCCGATTAAGGATTTAACCGAGGTTGGTGGAACCGGCCCTTAGACTGCTGGCTATGTGAAGCCAATTGAATGGTGGAGTCACAGACGGTCCTGCAGGGAACTACAAAAGTTACTAGGATTATATATATGTTGGTTTCCAAATCATTGTACTCGCAACGTGCCCATTACACACATTAATGCACGTTTTAATATGAATTATTTATGATATTAAAGTAATAGTGTAATATAAAATAGTATATATATATATATAAGTAATAGTATATCTAATACGGTACTTTTTATTATGTCTGAAGGATTATATTAAAGTAAATTCATAATAACACTGTAATAAATTTATTAATCCTATTATAATTCACCTAAATATACATCAAATATCAGTGACATATGTGAAGTACATTTTAGTTTACAAACAATGGTATTTATTCGCGTCGTCAAATCAATAAAACGTATCCTATCCATATAAACTGACAGAATATTCAAAAGCTGCCTAACGCGATCTCGCTTGTATGTATGGCGAAGTAGTATTCACCTCTGAATTCCTCTTCCTCACGATATCCAGGCCACATGTCGGAATAGCATATGTGTATTTCCCCCGGATATTCGTTATGTGGGTATTGATTGTCCTTGCGATTTTTCGAAGATGTCATCATGCTAAGTGGGTTCATACAAAATTGTTTTAATAATGTGAAGAACTGATGAAAATTATATTGACAGTCAATAGCTAAAAATATAAATATACACGTACCTCAGATCAATCGTTTCATAACATACATGACTTTTGCCGTCCATGTTACTTCCAGTCACCAATATGGGACCAGAACAATTTACTGCTCAGGTCATTCTTGATAATATAATATAGGCAATGAACCTGTAAAATGAAGCCATTTATTACATTGAAACTTCATACCAAATCCAATGCCCTGAATAGGGACCAACCCACCATAGCAGCAACAAAATTTTACATTTGTTTCCATCACCAAGTTGAACAGCGGAATCAGGAAAAGAATTGTATACATAATGTATAATGTAGGATTGCCCTCTTCTGGGTTGAGAATGGAATGAATCAATATATTTCATCCCTTACATGTTTCAAAACAATTAGTTTCCTCATCAGGATTCTATGACATACAAAAGTGAACTAATGTAAATGTCTATTACATTTTAGTTGTAGATCTAGTGGATGTATCCTATTGTGGTGGTACTCACGTAAATTGATATAGGATGCGGTATTGAGATGGTATGTTCCAAAGTTTAGCCAATTTTTCCCATGTGATTCTTTCAATTTTTTCACATTGCACAGTGTCTGAAAGCAAATCAGTACGTTGAAAAAACCATGGCCAGAAATATGCAAAGCTTACATAATTTTTAACATTTCTTACATTGTAAAATTTTAACTCTCCAAGATTTGACACATTTCTGCATTTTAATTTTTTAATATTAACTAATCTCACCTGTCTTCGCCAATCGCTGATTGGGTTAGGATCGTTTCGTTTCACGTTTGAATAATATTTTGGAAGCTTTCTAATACAACACATACTTACGGATGAATATATTTATGTCAAAGTATATGATTCGATGTCTCCCAAAAAGTGTTTGTGGTGTCGGTATGTTTACCTTTAGCAGAGTGAAGGGCCGGCATTAAACGTTTCAACCCCACAGATAGCAAATTTTCTTAAGAAAACGGGGGCGCACCGAAGAAAAAAAATGTTGCAGAACAATTTTCAGAGCGCGGCACCCTACAAGGTACCCACTTCGCCGAATAATAGGCCCGGCACTATACGTAGTACCCTGCAGGACCGTCTGTGACTCCACCGTTCATATTGGCTTCATTTCCCAGATCTTGATCACGCATCCATTGTATAGAGATCAGTGCCAGCAGCATGCCTAAGCCGTGTTAAATTCGTGACGAAACATCTGTGGCGCCGCTACTTCCCAAGAACTAACTTTAACGTACGTTATATATCTATATATATTGATGTACGCATGCGCTCAATTGACTCGTGGTTGACTCGTGTGAAGTTAGTCAAAGCCACAGTAAGGCCCGTATTCAAATACTACGCTTAGGCCTCGGCTTGAGTCGGGATTACGTAAACCTGGCTCAGACGCGTAATTCGGGTTCACATTTTTCGTGTATTCACAAACGCGGTTTAGGCCCGTATTCAAATACTGCGCTTAGGCCTCGGCTTGAGTCGGGATTACGAAACCTGGCTCAGACGCGTAATCCGGGTTCAGAAACCTGGCTTGGATCACATTCTCAAACCAGGATTACATTTGCGTGTCCCCACTCCGATTAAGACCCGCCCACCGTGTTGTTACACGGGTACACAAGCTTTTCACATAAAAGTGTAGAGGTCGGTCGGAGTGGGGGTCGAGAAATGTAAGCCTGGCCTGAGACGCCTTTGAAAGGCCGCTTGAGCCGGGATTACGGCCGTTTTTCACGCCAAATCTGTAAAAATATAACCAAACGTCCACACGACTGTTTAGTAGTTGAGTAGTGTTCAGTCATGGGCAACCACCCTGATAGCCAAACCTGCAATGTCAAATTTTAGCCAAGACCTGTAACCAGAGCTTGTTGCCGAACGGGCTGCAGATTGGATGCAGGGTCTGCAATGTCTGCGTTTGTTGCCAAATTGGTGCCAAAGAGGCACCAGAACCTGCTAAGCAGATTCGTGACAGATGTCGCCTCGGTTTTGTTGCCGTACATTGTCGGCAGATTGATAGCAGAAATTGTGCAGTTCTGCGTTACGGCCTCCGGCGGCAGATTGGTAGCAAAACCATAGCAGGTTCTGTATAGCGTAATCCGATGCCAAATTGGCACCAAGAACGTGCCAATTCCTGCACACTTGAGAGTTTTAATTTTGCAGTGGACGGGCGCGTACATTGGCATATACGCGATTTAATAATCGGGGGAATCTTTACCATCCACGCACTCGCGTTGAATAAATTCCTAAAGCCCATACTACAATCATATAAGAAATTAAAACCGCCGTAGGTAGCCGTTTGTAAGTAGCACTTCTGCAGATAGACGGTTCAAACGTGGTACACAAGTGTTTGTTTTCATAATCTATCGAATGGTGCCTGACAAGATAAATTCGATTCGAGGGCAATTATGACCATTTTAAAGCGTTTCCCGGGCGATTCCTGCAAACATATAGTTCCGTCTTGCTCTCTGTTGCGCTGACCAGTCTCTACACTGCTCTACACTTCGTTCATTCCGTTTTCGCACCTTCACGTGTCGCGTCGTGGTGTTGTGTACGAAAGTGAATTAAAGTGCAAGAGTGCACAAAGAACAGGAAGATAGCTGAGAACATTGCAGTGGCTACGTGGACGTATTCCAAGAGCATGTAAGATTATGTATTACTTATATGACGTATGCCTCCCTCTGCATTTCTGCCAATATTTTCCCTCTTTTACAGGATGCAATAATATGCAACAATTTGCACATACTACTGCCCATGGGAGAACAGGAAGGCAGCAGAGAACATGCAGTGGCTGCGTGGACGTATTCCAAGAGCATGTAAGGTTATGTATTATTTAGTTGCGGCAATAGTTGCAACGTATAACTTTGATATATAATAAATTACATGTATATTTTTGTATAAACAGGTTTAAACGAGAGGCAGAACGGCACAGGGTCCATTATCCTGCAGCGTTAGGAGGAATAAAATAGTAGGTATTTTATGAGAAGAAGCAGAATGCAATTGTTGCAGAATTTACATTGGAAAGCAAATATAATTGTACATTGTTTCGTAATTATTGTGTTCTATGAAAAATTGTATATTATGTAATTAATGAATAAATACCTATTTTATTATAACAAATATTTGTATAATAGCATTTAACTTTGACTTGTATGAAATAATAGTTTGGAGGCCCTGCTACCGTTTTTGTGCCAATTCCGCGACAGGTCCTGTCAGCAGATCTGTTGCCGTTTTGGTGCCAATTTTCCAACAGGTTATGTCAGCAGATCTGTTGCGTTTTTGGTGCCGATTTGGTAACAGGTTCTGTTAACAGATCTGCTGCGGTTTTGGTGCCAATCTGCTAACATGACCTGTGCGCAGGCTCTGCGCGCAGAACCGTAGCCAGATGCGTCAACAGACAACTATGGTTTCGCAAACAGGGCCTGTCATGTCTGCTGCCAATTTGGTGCCAATCTGCATGCAGCTGGCTATCAGGGCAGGAAGAAGTAAATTCAGGAGAAGAATGGAGAACTGCAGTTCCGAGATAGACGGATTGTTCGCGATGATGAGCTCATTCAGCGTGTTCCAGTAATACAAAGTGTAGAGGATTTGCAAATTTATGAAAGAAAACTTAAAACTTTTGCATTATTACAAAAATCGGTAATTATTTTTTAATAACATCTTTCGTGTAAAACATACTACAAACATGACCTTTCGATCAATAGTTACGTCGCAGTCTCAAAAATATAATAGTAATTACAATACAGACTTATAGGTTAAGGTTATTTATTATTTATTATTACATTGCTAGTAGAACTTGATAATTGAGGATTACTAAAAATAATATATTCTATAACATAAATTGGCTTGAATTATTTACAATATTAACAGAATCATATGGAGAATGTAATATTGAATAAATATTCTTGGAACTTTGAGGCAATATTCCGTGTCATATTCATGCAATATTCCCACAAGTTACGAAGAGGCGGACATAGTAATGTCGCTGCAACATTTCTGCAATAATCCAGCGAAGTCACCTGCAAGGTTTCGCATTGCAAAGTAATATTTATACAACATTCTAGCAATATTCCTTGCTGTGTGGGTAGCCGAGATTCAGACAAGAAGAACGGTACATGAGCGAGCGAATAAATACTGCTTTTTATTAGTTGTAATGCAAAATCTGTAAAAACAACCAAAAGCGTCCACACGACTGTTCAGTAGTGTTCAGGTAATGTTCAGCCATGGACAACCAGCAAGAAATAAATATTGAAGAGGAGAATCTGAAACTTGCAGTTACGAGACGGATTGTTCGCGATAATTGTTATAATTAATCAATCGGCAAGGCATCGATTTCAACGCACATCTTGTTAAAATTGGAATTGGGTGGCCGTGAAAACTATCTCGAATGTTCCGCCTTTTTGGTGGCATTACACCTTAGCGCTCCGTGCGGCCCATGGGTGATTTGCCCGGTGGGGTTGATACAAGACTGTTACGCAGCATGCGGAATATTATATAACTAAGTTCCTGCGGCTCATGTCTGGTGATAATACAACACTCTTCTCTCATTGGTGGTCCTAAATCGAATAATTCCGCAGTTTCCAGCAAGCGAAGCAAGCCGCATGCAGTGTCAGCATATCGACCTCTGAAGTCTGAACACCATTCGTGTCGCAGTGTATGTGCGTGTCGGTGTGCGATGCGCGCAGCTTAGACCCAATTAGGGCCTTAGCTTCGCACACAGGCGAGCACGTACACTGCACACGCATGCTGTTCAGAGCTCGATATGCTGGCACTGGCCGCATGGCACGCCTTGGCCACGCCCATTATCCAATGACAGCCAGGATCTCCCTTCCACGCGACGTCTAAACCGCGTTTGTGAATACACGAAAAATGTGAACCCGGATTACGCGTCTGAGCCAGGTTTACGTAATCCCGACTCAAGCCGAGGCCTAAGCGCAGTATTTGAATACGGGCCTTAGACGTCGCGTGGAAGGGAGATCCTGGCTGTCATTGGATAATGGGCGTGGCCAAGGCGTGCCATGCGGCCAGTGCCAGCATATCGAGCTCTGAACACCATGCGTGTGCAGTGTCGTGCTCGCCTGTGTGCGATGCTAAGGCCCTGATTGGGTCTAAGCTGCGCGCATCGCGCACCGACACGCACATACACTGCGACACGAATGGTGTTCAGACTGTTCCGAGCTCAATATGCTGACACTGCATGCGGCTTGCTTCGCTTCGGGAAACTTTTGAATTATCCGATTTAAGGACCACGAATGAGAGAAGAGTGTTGTATTATCATCAGACATGAGCCGCAGGAACTTAGTTATATAATATTCCGCATGCTGCGTAACAGTCTTGTATCAACACCACCGGCCAAATCACCCATGGGCCGCACGGAGCGCTGAGGTGTAATGCCATCAAAAAGGCGGAACATTCGAGATAGTTTTCACGGCCACCCAATTCCAATTTTAACAAGATGTGCGTTGAAATCGATGCCTTGCCGATTGATTAATTATAACAATTATCGCGAACAATCCGTCTCGTAACTGCAAGTTTCAGATTCTCCTCTTCAATATTTATTTCTTGCTGGTTGTCCATGGCTGAACATTACCTGAACACTACTGAACAGTCGTGTGGACGCTTTTGGTTGTTTTTACAGATTTTGCATTACAACTAATAAAAAGCAGTATTTATTCACTCGCTCATGTACCGTTCTTCTTGTCTGAATCTCGGCTACCCACACAGCAAGGAATATTGCTAGAATGTTGTATAAATATTACTTTGCAATGCGAAACCTTGCAGGTGACTTCGCTGGATTATTGCAGAAATGTTACAGCGACATTACTATGTCCGCCTCTTCGTAACTTGTGGGAATATTGCATGAATATGACACGGAATATTGCCTCAAAATTCCAAGAATATTTATTCAATATTACATTCTCCATATGATTCTGTTAATATTGTAAATAATTCAAGCCAATTTATGTTATAGAATATATTATTTTTAGTAATCCTCAATTATCAAGTTCTACTAGCAATGTAATAATAAATAATAAATAACCTTAACCTATAAGTCTGTATTGTAATTACTATTATATTTTTGAGACTGCGACGTAACTATTGATCGAAAGGTCATTTTTGTAGTATGTTTTACACGAAAGATGTTATTAAAAAATAATTACCGATTTTTGTAATAATGCAAAAGTTTTAAGTTTTCTTTCATAAATTTGCAAATCCTCTACACTTTGTATTACTGGAACACGCTGAATGAGCTCATCATCGCGAACAATCCGTCTATCTCGGAACTGCAGTTCTCCATTCTTCTCCTGAATTTACTTCTTCCTGGTTGCCCATGACTGAACACTACTCAACTACTAAACAGTCGTGTGGACGTTTGGTTATATTTTTACAGATTTGGCGCGAAAAACTACCGTAATCCCGGCTCAAGACGCCTCCCAAGGCGGCTCAGGCCAGGATTACTTTATTCGACCCCCACTCCGACCGACCCCCACACTTGCATGCGAGAAGCTTGTGTACCCGTGTAACAACACCATCGGGCAAACGGGCCGCACGGAGCCGGGAGCGCTGAGGTGTAATGCCACCAAAAAGGCGGAACATTCGAGATAGATTTCACCGTCACCTAACCCCAACTTTAACAGGAATAATATATGCGTAGAAATCGATGCCTTGCCGATTGATTAATTATAACAATAATCGCGAACAATCCGTCTCGGAACTGCAAGTTCCAGATTCTCCTCCTCAATATTTACTAGGTTGCACAAATATTATTTTGCAATGCTAAACCTTGGACGTGACTTTGCCGGAATATTGCAGGAATGTTGCAGCGATATTCCTATGTCCGCCTCTTTGTAACTTGTGGGAATATTGCACGAATATGATACGGAATATTGTCTCAAGGTCCCAAGAATATTCATTCAATATTACACTCTCCATATGATTCTGTTTAACATTGTAAATAATTCAAGTCAATTTATGTTATAGAATATATTATTTTTATTAATCCTCAATTATCAAGTTCTACTATAAATGTAATAATAAATAATAAATAACCTTAACTTATAAGTCTGTATTGTAATTACTATTATATTTTTGAGACTGCGACGTAACTATTGATCGAAAGGTCATTTTTGTAGTATGTTTTACACGAAAGATGTTATTATAAATAATTACTGATTTTTATAAAAATGCAGGATTTTGAAGTTTTCTTTCATAAGTTTGCAAATCCTCTACACTTTGTACTACTGGAACACCCTGAATGAGCTCATCATCGCGAACAATCTGTCTATTTCGAAACTGCACTTCTCTATTCTTCTCCTCAATTTACTTCTTGCTGATTGTCCGTGGGTGAACATTACCTTAACCAACCTTAACATTGCTGAACTGCTAAACAGTCGTGTAGACATTTGGTTATATTTTTACAGATTTGGCGCGAAAAACGGCCGTAATCCCGGCTCAAGCGGCCTTTCAAAGGCGTCTCAGGCCAGGCTTACATTTCTCGACCCCCACTCCGACCGACCTCTACACTTTTATGTGAAAAGCTTGTGTACCCGTGTAACAACACGGCGGGCGGGGCTTAATCGGAGTGGGGGCACGCAAATGTAATCCTGGTTTGAGAATGTGATCCAAGCCAGGTTTCTGAACTCGGTGTTGCGTCCTCTGGTCGTAGCAGGATAGCAACGTGGGGAAAATGGGGAAACGGCAAGGATCCGTAATGCCGTTTATGTCGCGGATGGAATTGAAGGAAATACAATACTAACTTTATAATTAACTTTCAAACACAACACTTATAACTTTATTTCTAACAGGTAACTGAACACTTTAATTTGTATTTAACAAATATAATAAAATTCAAGGCTCTAAGGGACGATTATTCTAGACACGTCTACTCGCGTTGATGTCTCGAAGAAGAAGGACGAAGCTTCCCTCTTAACAACTAATTCGCCTGTTTTACATGCTTTTTGTTACAATCAATAAATCGGCAGGGCAACGATTCCTAATCAGAGTTGGAATTGAGCGGCGCCGGAAAACATCTCGAATATTCCGCGTCCTGAGTGGCATTGCACCTCAGCGCTCCGTGCGATCAATGTGTGATTCACCCGGTAGTGTCACAAGACCGTTACGCCGCTTACGGAATATTGTATAACTAAATTCTACGGCCCGTATCTAGTTGGTAATACAACACCGGATTACGCGTCTGAGCCAGGTTTACGTAATCCCGACTCAAGCCGAGGCCTAAGCGCAGTATTTGAATACGGGCCTAAGCGAAATATATTGCGATTCTGTAGTTCTTGTGTTGTAGCGGCGCCACAGATCTTGCAACTAACGTGAATACAGCAACTAGCGGTCCATATATATAGGCCGTGTTCAGAAATTGGCTGACAGTACCGTCAGTACTGACGCTGGTTTTACTGAAAAATAGTCGTTCTGTTTTACTGACAGTGCTGCCGAACGCGTTTTCCAGTAGATGTCTGACAAAATGGTAGTACGTTACAGTCTCGTCAGCCATACTGAAAAGCATTTTTGAACGGAAATCTAGTACTGACAGTACTGTCAGCCAATTTCTGAACACGGCCTATATAAGCCGAACAACCCATCAGCAAGTACTGCTAGGCAGTGATAGCAGATCTGGCACGAAAACACCGTTGGTGTTTTTTGGGTGGGGGAAACCTCGGCAAGTGTGCGTGCGTGTCCGTGAGAGCTGCGCGCGTCGTTTCTCGCCGAATCGCGCTCGGCTTTGAGAGAAGGACGGAACCATGCTGCGTCCTCTTTCAACCAGCAACGCGCGTTGCGTCTTTGTTCGACATGCAGTCGCGGCGTCGCGTCTTCGTTCCGCACACAGGCCGGTGACAGTGGTGCCAGATTTCGCATAAGGCATCGCACGTACCATTGCGTTCTTTCAGCCGGAAGGCAAATCGGGCACCACCGCCGTGAGCAGAGCGCGATCCAGAGAAAAGTGAATCGAGGAGAGTTTGGGATTGACTCGTCGTACTCATCGTCGCTCGTCGACGCGGTTTTTGTTCGTTCGTTCGCGCCTAGCCATGGTTCAATTTTTTTTCACAGAATAATTTGTTTTTTTAATTATTCATCACACGGCATCAAACGATATTCATTTAAAAATATTTTATTACTTACTACGGATAGTTTTTAATATTTTGTCAGCGGAATAGATGTGTCGTATTGGTTTATAATAGATATGGGCAAAATATATATTTCATAAATTTTGGTTTCAGCAACATTAATCTTTCTGTGGTAGTAATAAATGAGAAAGTATATAATAAATGTCAATTATTGCGTATTATGCATTAACCGTGAAACAAGTAATAGGAGCACTTCTTGCACTAGAACGTTCTGAGGGATCGTACTAACACGCGATTTTAACACACGACAGCGTACGTCAGGAAGAATTTGCTTGACACGACGCGACGACGGTGCGAATGTTTTTATGAGTTGTTCTCTATGATTTGTTCTGCATGATTTCTTTTCTAAATAGAAGGTGATCAAATTGTGTATATATTCTAACAGTTCTCAGCAAGTCCCATCACATTGATTTGAAACGTTTTTCTTACTTCGCACGTTTAGTTTAAGAACGCTCTCCCCATTTCGTGAAAGAAAAAGTTGTTCGGTTGAAGGCAATTCACCGTTCATACTGTAATCCATATGTACGTCCATTGTCGCATTCTGCCCACGAAATGTCGCAACGTGCGTATTGTCAAAGAAGGCATGATAAAACAGGACAATAATAACAAAATCCCTGTGAATTGAAAACCGAAACTTTCATTGTGCCGCTCCCGACCGACCGCGGGTCGCAGTTGGACTAATTGAAATATCTGAAAAGTCTAACCATTCTTAGCACGTATTTCACGTACGTACTAGAAATGGTTCCCCCGGAACTGTAACCGACTTTTCCAATGTCATTTATTCATCATTATGTACGATATGTATTACATTTAAATGCACATGTACAGGGTGCACAGGTTGTGATAGTCAGCTTTGTTCCTGTAAACGGTAAGTATTACACAAAATTATACAGGAAAGGGTTCGATGGGTTCGTAATATCTATATTCTACGAGACTTCATTCAATTCGAAAGTGCAACGCCGCACCCGACAACAGAGCCGGATTAAGGGCGAGGCGAATGAGGCTCTTGCCTCAAGTTTAAAATACAAGGGGCGCAAAAATGTCGTTCTGTTAAGTATAAGAGTTGCGTGAGCGCTTAACAAAACGAAACAAATATAGCAACATTATCAATGTATGTAAAACTATCAATTATGAGTCAGTAATTGATGAATTTACTTCAGTTAAAGCAAGGAAAGTGCAATTTTAAATATTGGACCCGTTAGAATAAAAAATTATGAAGTTAATGTTGTGTTTTGAAATTTAATCAATTTTAATATTATTCTTTTTTAAATTGTTCTATTTGCTTAGTTATAGGGAAACATTTAGCAAATGGGGGCGCATATTTGGCCTTTTGCCTCAAGGGTTTAAGGCCCTAGATCCGGCTCTGCCCGACAAATGCAAATGCGTATGTAAGGTTTCTGTTTATAAAATTTAAGATACGTGGACTTCCACGCCACCCATGAGGTGCCACGACTAGCGCGTTCGGTTTTTTAACGTGGACCGTCGCCTATAGCCCTATTGTACCACATTTTATGATAATCATACAGCGTGCGGCAATACCTCTGTCCACTTTGAACGACGGAGATATTCAAGGTGGACAGAGTTATTGCCCCACGCTGTAGAAGTAAGGGTTAGAAAAGAAATGAGAGCATTTTTGTGTGGTGGCGCCAGCGGCGGGGGGGGGGGGGGCGCCACACAAAAATACAATGTCAACATTAATATGAAATAAAATTAACAAAAAAAAAAAAAAAATTCCTCTCATTTCTTTTCTAACCCTTAATTCTACAGCGTGGGGCAAAAAACCGAACGCGCTAGTCGTGGCACCTCATGGGTGGCGTGGAAGTCCACGTATCTTAAATTTTATAAACAGAAACCTTACATACGCATTTGCATTAGTCGGGCAGAGCCGGATCTAGGGCCTTAAACCCTTGAGGCAAAAGGCCAAATATGCGCCCCCATTTGCTAAATGTTTCCCTATAACTAAGCAAATAGAACAATTTAAAAAAGAATAATATTAAAATTGATTAAATTTCAAAACACAACATTAACTTCATAATTTTTTATTCTAACGGGTCCAATATTTAAAATTGCACTTTCCTTGCTTTAACTGAAGTAAATTCATCAATTACTGACTCATAATTGATAGTTTTACATACATTGATAATGTTGCTATATTTGTTTCGTTTTGTTAAGCGCTCACGCAACTCTTATACTTAACAGAACGACATTTTTGCGCCCCTTGTATTTTAAACTTGAGGCAAGAGCCTCATTCGCCTCGCCCTTAATCCGGCTCTGTTGTCGGGTGCGGCGTTGCACTTTCGAATTGAATGAAGTCTCGTAGAATATAGATATTACGAACCCATCGAACCCTTTCCTGTATAATTTTGTGTAATACTTACCGTTTACAGGAACAAAGCTGACTATCACAACCTGTGCACCCTGTACATGTGCATTTAAATGTAATACATATCGTACATAATGATGAATAAATGACATTGGAAAAGTCGGTTACAGTTCCGGGGGAACCATTTCTAGTACGTACGTGAAATACGTGCTAAGAATGGTTAGACTTTTCAGATATTTCAATTAGTCCAACTGCGACCCGCGGTCGGTCGGGAGCGGCACAATGAAAGTTTCGGTTTTCAATTCACAGGGATTTTGTTATTATTGTCCTGTTTTATCATGCCTTCTTTGACAATACGCACGTTGCGACATTTCGTGGGCAGAATGCGACAATGGACGTACATATGGATTACAGTATGAACGGTGAATTGCCTTCAACCGAACAACTTTTTCTTTCACGAAATGGGGAGAGCGTTCTTAAACTAAACGTGCGAAGTAAGAAAAACGTTTCAAATCAATGTGATGGGACTTGCTGAGAACTGTTAGAATATATACACAATTTGATCACCTTCTATTTAGAAAAGAAATCATGCAGAACAAATCATAGAGAACAACTCATAAAAACATTCGCACCGTCGTCGCGTCGTGTCAAGCAAATTCTTCCTGACGTACGCTGTCGTGTGTTAAAATCGCGTGTTAGTACGATCCCTCAGAACGTTCTAGTGCAAGAAGTGCTCCTATTACTTGTTTCACGGTTAATGCATAATACGCAATAATTGACATTTATTATATACTTTCTCATTTATTACTACCACAGAAAGATTAATGTTGCTGAAACCAAAATTTATGAAATATATATTTTGCCCATATCTATTATAAACCAATACGACACATCTATTCCGCTGACAAAATATTAAAAACTATCCGTAGTAAGTAATAAAATATTTTTAAATGAATATCGTTTGATGCCGTGTGATGAATAATTAAAAAAACAAATTATTCTGTGAAAAAAAATTGAACCATGGCTAGGCGCGAACGAACGAACAAAAACCGCGTCGACGAGCGACGATGAGTACGACGAGTCAATCCCAAACTCTCCTCGATTCACTTTTCTCTGGATCGCGCTCTGCTCACGGCGGTGGTGCCCGATTTGCCTTCCGGCTGAAAGAACGCAATGGTACGTGCGATGCCTTATGCGAAATCTGGCACCACTGTCACCGGCCTGTGTGCGGAACGAAGACGCGACGCCGCGACTGCATGTCGAACAAAGACGCAACGCGCGTTGCTGGTTGAAAGAGGACGCAGCATGGTTCCGTCCTTCTCTCAAAGCCGAGCGCGATTCGGCGAGAAACGACGCGCGCAGCTCTCACGGACACGCACGCACACTTGCCGAGGTTTCCCCCACCCAAAAAACACCAACGGTGTTTTCGTGCCAGATCTGCTATCACTTGTTACGGCCACCGTCAAATCGGAGGGAACATCAGACCGAGGGCAGCACCATCTACCAGCACCCACACCAGTCCACAGGAGAGGCACAGCTCTATCACCATCACCTTACACCGACGTTTCATCTTACGTATTAGAAATAAGTATAATAATCGACAATGGGTGAGTCGCCGTGTTTTTCGAGACACCCATTCCCCATCATCCCGATGTCCGGCCACGTGCAGTTCTAAGAATTATTTACTCTTGAAATTAGATGTCACACTGGATTCTGCGAAATCCTATTTAGGTCAAGCTAGCCGTCCCGACTATCGACGAATAATCGTGGGACAAAAGAAGCCGCGATGCTTCGACTGCATTTACTCATCTTGATTTACTGCCGATCATTCCACGAATTATTATATAGGTCAGACCAGCCGTGTGCCGTATATGGTCTTACCTACGTCAAAATAGAGTATAAAAGGGAGCCTGCGATGCTCCAGTTTGCTCAGTCTAAAAAGGCTCATTGCCAGTCTAAATTTGCCAGTCTAAAAGTGCCAGTCTAAAACCTCAGTCTGAAAATCGCAGTCCTAATCTCCGATAGTGCAAGTAAAGTGCCGACATTCTAACTGTCTAAAAACTCTAAGTCTCCGCTACAAGTTAACCTAATCGAACAACTACGTTGCATTCCGCTGCAGCTACGCCTCAGCGCATCGCACCAAGCCGTTCTGAACGTAAGACCATACGTGGGCAGAATTTGTACCATTTATATATATTTTTAAACAATAAATAGACATATATATTTGTACATCTGTACCAACCACTGGATCCCTCCATGTCTGCGCATCGATCCGCCCGCCAGGTAAATACCTTGACTATTGTCCGTCAAGAGTAAGTTCGGGTGGTTAGCATTCAAATCTCCGCGGAAATACTCGAAATTCTCGCGGAAATCGAGACAAGAGTCGATTATTCTCGAAGCGTTTCTCGGAACTTTAGTTCCTCACCTGCAACAGGCCGATCCTCAATCAAACGACAAATTCCGGCGCTAAGGAGTCAAGACGACCGACAGGGAGGAGAAAATCCAATTCCCCACGGGATTCTGCGCCGGGTCGTAACATAATTTTGGTGGCAGCGGTGGGATTCTGCCTGTTACCGGAAGCGAAGATACGAATCGCATATTTTTCGGAAAGGGGAAACAAAGAGAATAAAAGGACAAAATGCCGTTCACCGCAAAAGATACACCCGAACAAGACATGGCCGGACCAAGCTCACATATGCAAACAAGGCAGCAAGCAAAAAGCGCGCAGTTGGAACGAACGCCAACCAAACGATTAGAAACAATCCCAGAAGAGGGCCAGAAGGAACACAACCCGTACGTAGTTCCTCAAATTACAATAAAAGATGCATTAGAAGCAGTACCGTACTATGACGGGAGGACGAACACATTCCGATCGTTCGCCGACGGATGTAGAAATGCCAGAGATATGGTCCCATTAAGAATGGAGGCAAATCTCGTCAAATTAATCCGTACCAGATTACGGGGCGCACCTAAGGACAGCGTGGAAGGAATCCTCTTCCCCACCATTGAAGAATTATTGGAATATCTAGGAAAAATGTTCTCTCCCCCGCAGTCTATACCAAGCCTATTCGGACAACTCAGTAGGCTGTTGCAAGCCACGGACGAAAATGTCGCCTGCTACGGCACCCGCACAATGCGGCTGCTGAAATTAATAATCGAAACTCAACAAAAAACGTCACGTCTAGGCAACGCAACAAATAATGAAGACTCAGAATTCGAAGCAATTAAATGCTTCGCACGCGGATTAAAAAGGGGACTTCATATTAATCCAAGCAGATACGAAGATCTTGCTTCAGCTATACGCGGTGCAATTGAGGCTGAGTCGGAGAAACAACAATATGACGAACTCCATGGCACATTTCCTTTGGAAAGGAGTATTACAAGGTGGTCGCGATTCCAGCAGAACGACCCGAAGGAAGATCTTCGACGACCTCCACCTCCTCGACGGAACATAAACAGAGTCGAATGGCAGCCACAACCTTGTTCACACTGCAAAAAACCAGGGCATGCCACGGAAAAATGTTGGTCGAAATTTGGAAGACCAGCAGATTGGGACGAAAGGCGAATGATGAAATGCGCATACTGCAACAATCAAGGGCATACTATTGAGGAATGCCGCAAGAAAAAGTATAACGAGAGGGCGGGCAAGCAAAGCTCGGGAAACGGGCCGTTCTTCTCGAATGCGGGCGCCAATCGAGAGGAGTCAAGAAAGAGCGTCGCCAAGCTGACCAAAACACCCACGAACCAAGAATTCGAATAGTCAATAAGATAAGTATTGACTCCCCGTCCATAAGAATTAATCACCCGGACGGGATACAGCTAGACTTGTTATTGGATACCGGATCCGAGATCAACGTCGTGAAGAGAGAACTGATAGCATCGGGATCGGAAATAAACACCACCGACGCGTGCCAGATCTCGGGCATCACGAATGGGAACATTCGAACATTGGGTACCGTAAATATTGAAATTCTAAGTCATGTAATACCTTTTCATGTAGTCGGGAGCGATTTCCCGATAGCTCACGACGGAATTTTGGGATCGCCATATTTCGCGGAAACACTCGCGACAATTGATTATAAAAGACATTGCTTAACTATTCGTCAAGAAGAAATACCGTTTCTTGGACAGAATCTAATAAAAATACCGCCGCGCTCTAAACTTCAAGTCTGCATTTTACTAACGGAGGACTCGCCCCCAGAAGGGTACATTAAAAGGCTGGACATCGGAGGGCCAAACGTGTACATCGGGGAAGCAATTATTAAGAATCACAACGGGAAGGGTTACCTCCAGGTTATCAACACTATGGAGAAACCCGTAATACTTACCTTTCCACCAGTGAAACTGGAGGAAATTGACAGCGTAACGCTCAAAGAAATGCCACAAGTCGCATGCAAAGAAATTGCTACGGATGCCGTAAGCGCGAGAACACCTCGCCAGGATCCAATTCAAATACAGGATGCCGTAAGCGCGAGAACTCCTCGCCAGGATCCAATTCAAATACAGGATGCCGTAAGCGCGAAAACTCCTCGCCAGGATCCGATTCAAATACGGGATGCCATAAGCACGAGAACTCCTCGCCAGGACCCGATACAAATTCAAGATGCCGTAAGCACGGGGACGAAAGCTCCTCGCCAGGATCAGAAGCAATTTCAAGATTCTATAAGCATGCAGACGAACATATTACCTCCCGCGGAAGAAGAAATCCCGCAAACAACGAGATGCAAGTACACTAAATCACAGATTAATGAGTCCAGTATTGTTAGTAAAGACGCGCAAATGTACGCCGCGTTAAATAAAGCGGACACATCAAGGAAATTATTTACTTTGAAGATCGATCACAAAGAATCTTTAACAGGAAGAGAAAATGAGCTATTACAATGTCTGCGCATAGACCACATGAACCAAGAAGAAAAGGGACAGCTACTTCGGTTAATAACGGAATTCGCCGACTGCTTTCATTTGCCCAGGGACTCGTTACGTTCAACGAATAAGGCACAACATAAAATATATACGACGGACGAAATCCCGATCAATACCAAACAATATCGGTTCCCACTCATACATAAGGAGGAAATTCAGAAACAAGTAACAGAAATGTTAGAGACGGGAATAGTTCAACCGTCAGTTTCACCATATAATTCACCACTTTGGATTGTGCCTAAGAAGGCAGACTCCAAAGGAAATAAACGTTGGCGTTTGGTAATAGATTTTCGTGCGCTAAACGAAAAAACTACGGGAGATGCGTATCCGTTGCCGAATATAACAGAAATTCTAGACCAACTTGGAGGTGCTAAATATTTTTCAGTGTTTGATTTGGCCTCCGGCTTCCATCAAATTCCAATGGACGCACAGGATAAACAAAAGACAGCGTTCTCAACACCGCACGGACATTACGAATTCAATCGTATGCCGTTCGGGCTGAGAAATGCACCCGCGACATTCCAAAGACTGATGGATCAAACCCTTACCGGTCTACAGGGAACAGAGATGTTCGTTTATTTGGATGATATTGTAATTTACGCCAAATCATTAGAGGAACATGAAATTAAATTCAGGAAATTAGCCCAACGTTTAAAACAGGCAAACCTCCAACTACAACCAGACAAGTGCGAATTTTTACGGAAGGAAGTCACATATCTAGGGCATATTATAACCGAAGAGGGCGTACTACCGGATCCGAAAAAGACAGAATCAGTACGGAATTTTCCGGTACCCCGAAACGCAAAGAATATAAAACAATTTTTAGGGCTTACTGGATATTATAGAAGATTCATAAAAGACTTCGCAAAGACAGCCAAGCCCTTGACACAGCTGCTAAAGGATAAAATTCCTTTCCTCTGGGAGCATCAACAACAACGAGCCTTCGAGACACTCAGGGATCAGCTCTGCGAGAAGCCAATTCTGCAGTACCCCGACTTCTCCAAAACATTCAATATAACCACCGACGCGTCAGGTTACGCGATCGGCGCTGTGCTCAGCCAAGGGGAGATAAGCCATGACCTTCCCATCTCCTACGCATCACGCACGTTACAAGGCGCCGAGCTAAATTATTCCACCATAGAGAAAGAACTGCTTGCCATAGTCTACGCAGTAAATTACTTTCGTCCATATATATACGGAAGAAAATTTACACTCATCACTGACCACCAACCATTAATATGGTTACACCGTGTAAAGGATCCTACGTCGCGTCTACTCCGATGGCGACTTAAACTCGCGGAATATGAATATGGAATTATCTACAAGCAAGGCAGAGCAAATAGTAACGCTGATGCCCTATCTCGAAATCCGCCAGAGCGAAAGATGCTACCGCTTGGCTATTTTCCAACGACATCCGACGATGAAGAGGAAAATAACGACATTGAAGAACCACAACCATCCACTTCGCGTGAAAACCCACACGCAACAGTACAAGATGAAGAAACTCTATCCGACACAGGAAGCGAAGAAGCTGGAACGTTTCAATTAAATACATCTTGGGAGGATATAGGCGAAAGGCCCCAGGAAAATCAACCAGCAAAATTAATTAAACTAAAACATCACATCTTAATGCAAAGAGGAGCAATTTTGTGTTTTACGGACACAAAAGGTAATCCGATAGACGAAGGAACTCGCTTGGTGTTCAGGAAACATTCAATAGATCTTACCAAAAATCAGAATTCGGGATATGATCTAAACAGGGCTGGAGATAAGTCCAATCTTTTCATAATCGTAATCCAGAACCGTGATGATTTGGAAAAATCCCTTAAAACGATAAAAGAACAATTAATGCAAGAGGGTCATACGGTAGTCTCCTTATTCCAATCGAATAAAGGATTACTGACAATTAATTGGAGTACCGTTGAAACACTCCTCAAAGAATGCCTTAAAGGAATCACCGTTCTGATTTGTACTAACCAAATCACGTTACCAGAACGAGATCAGATACCAGATATTCTTCTTGAAAATCACGCAACATTAACTGGAGGTCATAAAGGGATAGCAAAAACGTACGCCCGAATCAAACAAAATTACTATTGGGAAGGAATGAAGAAAAATGTATCGGACTTCGTACGACAGTGTATCAGCTGCCAGAAAAAGAAATTAACTCGTATGAAAACCAGACAACCTATGCTCATAACGGATACGCCACCGGAGCCATTCTATAAAATCTCGCTAGATCTCGCTGGGCCGTACGGAGAGACTAAGAAGGCAAATAAATATCTACTGACGATACAGGACAATCTGACAAAATTTTCAGTGGCCGTGCCCTTGACAAACGCAACGGCACGAAGCATCGCCGAGGCCTTCGTAAGAAATTTTATCTGCCGCTATGGCGCACCACGATATGTTTTGACCGACCAGGGGACCGCCTTTATCGGGTCCTTCATGAAGGCATTAACAAGAGTATTGGGTATCAAACAATTACAAACCACCGCGTTCCATCCGCAATCAAACGGATCTCTAGAACGAAGCCATCACGTCCTCGTCGAGTATATAAAACATTTCATAAACAAGCATCGAGATTGGGACGACATCATGGACTACTGCATGTTCTCATACAACACCAGCGTACACGAGGCCACTCGTTTCACACCTCATGAATTAGTCTACGGAAAAGAAGCTCGACTTCCAACCTGTCACTCGAGCTCAAGGTCAGAAACATACCCAGAGTACGTAAACGACTTAATCGACACTATGCATCATGTACAAGGAATGGCAAAAGCGAACTTGCAATCGGCCAAGGAAAGATCTAAGCATTATTACGACCGACGACTGAATGTCCGTCATTTCAAAATTGGAGATTGGGTATATTTACAAAAAAATCAGAGGAAAACTAAGCTTGACGATCAATATGAGGGGCCTTATGAGATTCTAAACGTGTTCAACAACGGAAATGTAAAGATTCGAGTAAAGCATACTGAGAGAATTGTACATCCAAACCGACTCAAATTCGCCCAAGGGCATCATCAGCAATAAAAGCTAACCCTTTAATCGTTCGGAGTGACCAGAGGTACCAGTCCAATGAGGGCATTGGACAACCCCAAGGGGGAGGGTGTTACGGCCACCGTCAAATCGGAGGGAACATCAGACCGAGGGCAGCACCATCTACCAGCACCCACACCAGTCCACAGGAGAGGCACAGCTCTATCACCATCACCTTACACCGACGTTTCATCTTACGTATTAGAAATAAGTATAATAATCGACAATGGGTGAGTCGCCGTGTTTTTCGAGACACCCATTCCCCATCATCCCGATGTCCGGCCACGTGCAGTTCTAAGAATTATTTACTCTTGAAATTAGATGTCACACTGGATTCTGCGAAATCCTATTTAGGTCAAGCTAGCCGTCCCGACTATCGACGAATAATCGTGGGACAAAAGAAGCCGCGATGCTTCGACTGCATTTACTCATCTTGATTTACTGCCGATCATTCCACGAATTATTATATAGGTCAGACCAGCCGTGTGCCGTATATGGTCTTACCTACGTCAAAATAGAGTATAAAAGGGAGCCTGCGATGCTCCAGTTTGCTCAGTCTAAAAAGGCTCATTGCCAGTCTAAATTTGCCAGTCTAAAAGTGCCAGTCTAAAACCTCAGTCTGAAAATCGCAGTCCTAATCTCCGATAGTGCAAGTAAAGTGCCGACATTCTAACTGTCTAAAAACTCTAAGTCTCCGCTACAAGTTAACCTAATCGAACAACTACGTTGCATTCCGCTGCAGCTACGCCTCAGCGCATCGCACCAAGCCGTTCTGAACGTAAGACCATACGTGGGCAGAATTTGTACCATTTATATATATTTTTAAACAATAAATAGACATATATATTTGTACATCTGTACCAACCACTGGATCCCTCCATGTCTGCGCATCGATCCGCCCGCCAGGTAAATACCTTGACTATTGTCCGTCAAGAGTAAGTTCGGGTGGTTAGCATTCAAATCTCCGCGGAAATACTCGAAATTCTCGCGGAAATCGAGACAAGAGTCGATTATTCTCGAAGCGTTTCTCGGAACTTTAGTTCCTCACCTGCAACAGGCCGATCCTCAATCAAACGACAAATTCCGGCGCTAAGGAGTCAAGACGACCGACAGGGAGGAGAAAATCCAATTCCCCACGGGATTCTGCGCCGGGTCGTAACACACTGCTGCTAGGCAGTGACATCTGGCTTATTTACTTCATTCTGCACTGGGCATGCGCATCATCAGTACATAAAATAAAACAGAGACCGACAGATATCTCGATCCTTTTCCCTCTCTCTTTCTGCGCGGAGCATGCGCATTAGCGACCAACGTCAGTAGATAAAGGAAAACAGAGGACCGACAGATATATCTCTGTCCTTCCATGTGTTCCCGCGGCTTGTCCCTAACGCGCAGTCCATGTATATAAGGTCATATCTAGTCAAATTTCTGTGGAACTTACGTCGAAAGGCGCAAATCGACTGTATGTCCCAAAGGTCCAGTGGTAAGAGTGAGACAGAATACCAAAATATCTTTCTTCTCTCTCTGACAGCGAGGCGCAGCTGTTCCCGCACCCGTGCACATTCCAGGTATTCTATAGTTCAATGGCTTCAGCTCCTAACCTCCGACAGGCGAATCCGCAAGACAACGACAAAAACCGGTGACCAAGGGGTCATAAAATCGGAGAGAAGGGAATTCATGCAAATTCCCTACGGGACCCCTCGCCGGGTCGTAACACACTTTACCGAGAGGTGGAACAGCCCGGCCTTAGTCTGGGTGTTGGGTAATTACTATTCATCATCGGCCGCTGAACACGGTGAATATCAAATTCGAAGGACTTTCCCATCCGATTTTCATGTGTTCGGCAATGAAAATCGATGGCACGTGCAGCGCGCGCTTATTGAATAATCATCGGCGCTCCCGGCTCCCCGCAACCCCGCGGGACAGTGATAGAAGTTTTGGCATAAAACACCGAATGTGCTGATGAGAGTGGGGGAAGCCTCAGCAGGTGTTTAACATGCCCCCACTCTTGTCAGCACATTCGGTGTTTTATGCAAAAATTTCGATCACTGCTGCGGGATTAGAATCGAGCGGGCGTATGTTTTCGGAAAAGGCAGAGTGCGGTGATCAGCTGACATGTGTCAAAAAAGGGCATGTCGCAAGGTTAACATCAATCTCTCGTTTGGAGAGCGACCGGCGTAAATATATACTTATGCAAGTATGCCCTAAGGCAACGAGAACGAAATCTCCTCGTTCACCGTCTCTCTCGCTCACTTCTCATCCTAAAATATTGACGCTCGCAGAGGGAATAATCGATCACGCCAACTTCGTCATACAGCTCCCATGTGTTTACCACGCGCGTACCATGGTCAACCATGGCAGTCAGACACTGACCTGCAAACAGAAGCGCATACCACCACATGCGCAACTCTCTCATGCGAGCGTCAGCACCTCCCGACTTTCGTGCACCCTGGACGGAACGAAAAGCGAGTATAGAGCGTTTTTTCGTCGACCGTCTCCGGACAAAAGTACCCGTGGAATGGCGAGCTTTCACGTTGTGGCACGCGCGTGCACGCACCTACACACGCGTGCCGTCAGTGTACACCACCAGATATATATACACACCTATTCACAAGCGTAGCACTCATGCAGCACGCGTACGCACTGGCTATAAAGGGTCTTGTACGGCGCTGAAAGGCTGAAAGGATAGCTGTGTGAGTGCGCGCTTGCGTGCACACGTGGGTGCCTTCGTATTCGCTCATTTTCGTGTCACTTCTCTACCACCGTACCACCGCATCTACGTCCGAGCGTCTCCTTCACGCATGCATTGCGTGAGCGTGTGTGTGTTTTCCGCGTATACGTCCATCAACGTCAACCATGAGTCAGAACCCATGGTCGCCTCGCGTTTCGTAATTTATTCCCTCGTCGACGATAGAAATGCGTCTGTAGTCCGTAGTCCCGCGACTCGTGCCCGCCCTGTCCTGTCAGGGATGTGCGATCGGCGAGAATGGACCTCGTGCCCGAAACTGATCAACTGCCGAGCGTCGACGACGTCTTGTTAGTCGAGCGCCTCGCGTTTGACGTCGCATCCAGCGCTCGTCGTTTCTTCTTGGGCAGTGTCGGCGGTGCCCGTTCGCGCTCCTAAAATTCATCCAACCCGGTCCGAGACACGGCACTCCGTTCCCGGCGCGTGCAGGTGCGTGGGGCTGCGAGACGACAGTCGCAGGTATAGGCACGCAGGTAGAGCAGCGCGGGCGTCTCGAAGCGGTCGGATCGGAGGCATCGGAAGCGAATGTCAGGGCATCGCGAGTATCCTCCCCCTCCCCTCGCCTGCGCCCCGTCCTGTCCAGTCGTTTGCTTTGCCCTGTGCCTCTCAATTCTCAATACCCTTCTGGTTGACTTCGTGCGTCGTGCTCTGAGAAAAGCGCAGCGCACTCACCGTGGGAAACCGTTCCTGGTGGCTTTAACGTCTCCCAGTAGAGCGTTGCTGGTCTCACACACCAGTTACGCACGTTTCGACGTAATGTGTATTGTTTTTAAATGACGTGCTATATATAGTAAACATAGTGGCCCGGACGGGAGCGCACACCTGCGCGGGGCAGAGGATCGTTTTTGTCGTTCATAGTGAAAATGCTTGTCAGCGTGATATTCGGAACTCCTGTCATGATTGCTCGTTGACGCGTCTTCGGTTCTCGTGTTTTCTTTGTCAGGCATTCTTCTTGCCTTTCTGTGTGCTCGGTAGGGAATGTGCCTCTTTTGGGTATGAGGGGTTTTAGTCTATTGTCATTTTTAGATTGTGCTCGAGTTTGAATGGAGACAACTGATAACAAGATGGATCAGTCAAGGAATAGACCTAGTAGACCACGTCTGAGGTCGCACGGCAATTCTGCGCGTGTTCTTGTATTTGATCAACCAGAGTCCGAAGCTGGTTGCAACATAGAGGCTGAGGTACATAGACGACCCATGCCGCCGAAAGTGGAGAGCAAAGAGGCGCCCGTTCGCCCAGGTTAGCATAATTTTTTACTGGAAGGCGTATCCTCCCGTAATATCATGCTAATATTTATCTTTGTACACACTTGTAGTCAGTGGAGAACTATCAAATTTGGTGCGCATGAGAAATTCTGCAATTGGAAAGTCTGCACCCTCGTTATCAGTGCATATGGTCAGTGTGCATTAAGAGAAGTACAGATTACCATGTGACTTTTAAAGAACACTGTATTACATAGACTTAGGCTTATGAAATCATTACAGCAAGGTTTCTTCGTTACAGCGTGATTTTAACATTCCCCGGCGTGCTGCCAAGGCAGCTCACCGTAAATCTTTCATTGCAACAACGTCACCCACTTTACCACGTTGTCATTCACCGTTGTCCGGTAGGTAATCTCTACAAAACATCCATTTTTGTCCAGTTACACGGATAACAAAGCATTATACTTCTAGCCTCATTCATAATGTGTGTACACTTTCATATACAAGATTATTATATAAGCATTTTGGCAAGACTTCTTTACCTAAGGCATTAATATGTATTTGTGTCGGTGATGCAGCAACTGATATTTTTACTATGTATTGCCGTTTATCGTTTTTTCACATCGGTATCTTTTTCCACGAATTAGTTAAACTGTCGGCGACAGTATGCCGGGGTGCCCTTCGTCTACTTTATTTCATCCACTTAGAAGCAGAATCACTCGATTGATTTACCTATATTATTTAACAACGATAGCCGATTAATTTTCTCTACTGCTTGTTTCCCGATATAGCGTTCGTCCCGATTGTAGGCAGTCCCCTAGAGAGTCCTAGGATGTCATCCAGTCCGCATTTTGCTTTTGCTCCAATTAAAAGGTATATACTTCACATTTAATTTCTTTCTTAGTACATTATTAAATCAGTTCACTTCGATTACTCAAGTAGATAGCTGACACCATTTTCGGCAAACTATATCTGCCGAGTTATAAATAGTCGCACGAAACAGCGTATGCAAAACGTATACCATAAACAAACTTCTCGAGGCAAACGTATATTTGTCAACAAGAACAAAAAATTGTCGAGTTGCGCCTTTCTGCGAACAAGTTTACTTCGCGCTCATGTTATATGCGCACGCGATTCCGTTTGTAAGAAATTATGATAATATTTAAGGATCGGCGGAGGTGCTACGGGAACGGGTGACGGTAGAAGATGGTCGGTCGCGAGTTTGCCATCCAGTGGATATGGAACAACTCCCGGCTCGAGCAACGTTTCTGTAAGAAAAGCCACTCATCCCAACGTGTCCATCCCGTCGATCGCAATTATGAGGAATCGTTATGGATAAATCATTTGTCTGTCATCAGTCGCAGTGTTCGAGCCAAGAGCGTTTGCATCAACTGCCAAATGTACCCACGAAGGACGAGCTACGTATGCTGTCTTGCCATTTCTCGAAACCCGGCACACCGTGTTCTTCTCATCCAGGCTTTCCAGGCTCCAGCATAAGTAGTATTCCGGGTAGCATACCTCTCAGTCTTGATGAGGAAGGTCGAAGATCTCCGTTGCATCGACCGCGATCTCGAAGTTTAAGGTAAGCTTTTGCATACAGGTATGTATATGTATATATATGTGTGTGTGCGCATATGTGCAGTTTGCATTGTTGACCGTTTAATCCCGTCACTCAATTGCCAGTCATTTAAGAACTAGCTTAGTGAGTACTGGTTAAAGCATGCCGCTGATACAGTTCCTGTCCTATTGCAGTAGTCCGAGCCGATCGCCTGTATTGGACAGTGAAATCGTTATGATGAACACTCTCTATAAAGAAAGGTTTCCGAAGGTACAGTCAATTTTACATGCGAATATAAATGTTTCGTGCGAAATGTTCAAATGTTAGAGACATAGGATACGTGGACCAACGAGATTAGTTGATTTTGAACTGTATACATTGGTTTATTTACTATTGGGATGTAACGGGATGTTCTAAAGCTTGTCAAGTTTTTCTTTGTTTTCTAAGTAAAGTCGGCATAAGATGCGCATTAGTAGATAAATTTAGTTGACAGATTGTTTACGCAATTTTGACAGAAATATATTTTGATCATTTGCCAGAATGTCAATACAGGGTAAAAGTTTGTAACGTCGACGAAGAATCTGAACCGTTTTTTAATTACTTAGTTTAATCGATATGTGGGTAAAATTATCGTTTTTGTGTCTAGGAAGGTTTTCAATGTTCCTTACGATTCAATTTTTTAATTAAAGTCGATTAAAAAATGCGATTATATTTCACTAGGCAACACAGCAGATGGAAGAGCGGCTGACCAATTTTATTAATGAGAACAAAGAGATAGATGAATATGAAATAGTAACACACATGGCTCAGGATTCTCTGCCCATTTTGCGATTTGTACATCATCAAGTTATTGAAATGGCAAGGGATTGCTTGCAAAAGTCTCAGGAAAAATTGATCACTTCAAGGTATTTCTATGAAATGAGTGAGAATTTAGAGCATCTGCTTATGGAGGTGAGTGATTAACCAGATTTACACGCAGCGATCCATAACGATCGAACGACATTATAAGAATATCTTACTATTTTAGACAAAAGACAAGTCTTTGGAGGCGGCAACAAGATTAACGGGGCTCATTAAGAAACTTTTATTAGTGATATCACGTCCAGCTCGTCTCTTAGAATGTCTAGAATTTGATCCGGAAGAATTTTATCACCTACTCGAACAGGCGGAAGGTCAGGCCAAAATTAACGCCGGGATAAAGAATGACATACCGCAGTACATTATTACTAAGCTTTCTCTAAACAGGGATCCGATATCTGGTGAGTTACCCGTTAATTAGCCAAACCGATCGGGTAGATGATTAAGTCCAACATCACGAGTTCATACTCACTACTTTCTCGATAGCACTCCGAACGTTACATTTTTATTTCAGAATTACAAGAAGACTTGAACAAGCTGGAGGACTCTGCCAGTTCAAGCGACAGCAATTTACAGTTAACGTCGAGCCCCAACAGGGACGACGACAAATGTCAGCGAGTTCCTTGCGAAAGTGACTACGAGGTTCTGAAGTTGATCAGTAACGGAGCGTACGGCGCGGTGTACTTGGTCAAAGAGAAAACGACCCGACACCGTTTCGCCTTGAAGAAGATCAATAAGAACAACTTGATGCTACGTAATCAGGTGGAACAAGTATTTGCCGAGCGCGATATAATGAGCTTCACCGACAATCCGTTCGTAGTCTCAATGTACTGCAGCTTCGAGACAAAGAAACATTTGTGTCTGGTGATGGAATACGTGGAGGGCGGCGACTGCGCAAATCTTCTGAAGAACATCGGACCTCTGCCGCCTGACATGGCGCGCTTTTATTTCGCCGAAACTGTGCTGGCAGTGGAGTATCTGCACAGCTACGGCATCGTTCATCGAGACCTGAAGCCTGATAATTTACTTATTACCGCACTGGGCCACATTAAGCTCACCGACTTCGGTCTCAGTAAGATGGGTCTGATGTCACTGGCGACGAATCTTTACGAGGGTTACATCGACCGAGACACACGGCAGTTTTCCGACAAGCAAGTCTTTGGTACGCCCGAATATATTGCGCCGGAAGTTATATTGCGGCAGGGATACGGGAAGCCGGTGGATTGGTGGTCCATGGGGATCATACTGTATGAATTCCTCATTGGCTGCGTGCCGTTCTTCGGCGAAACGCCGGAGGAGTTATTTGCTCACACTGTTAACGACGACATCGAATGGCCTGACGAAGATGATTGGCTCGTTCAGCCGGAGGCCAAGGATATTATAACGGCGTTATTGCACCAAAGTCCTCGGGACCGATTGGGTACCGGCGGATCTCACGAAGTTAAAGAGCACCCATACTTTTTCGGAGTTAACTGGAATAGTCTGCTTAGACAAAAGGCAGAATTTGTACCACAGTTACTTAATGACGAAGACACAAGTTATTTTGATAGTAAGAGTCGCGTATACTGTAATATTTTGATCGGACTTCGAATAGTCTTAGTCTATGCAACGGTACCGTTGTTCTACGCGTATGATATGATTTAATGTTGCGATGTTTCAGCTCGTATGGATAGATACAACCATGATTTAGGAGACGACACGGACGACACCGACGATTCTCCTCTCTTTGGATCATTCTCATCATATTCTCCGCAATCGCGCAAAATATCTCAAACGCGTCCACCTCAGTTAAATCCTGACCCAGAGTTCGACTTTTCGAAGAAGCAACTGTTCCGTACCGAGCTTGAACGTACGGTTTCACAGCTATCACTCGGTTCGAGTATTTCCACACCACCGCCGGCTAAAATCTTAGACTCGAATTTAAGTCTATCGTCCGAGAAGAATCGTCAAATATCATCCATTAAGAGCACCCCTTGCACGGACATTCTCAATAAAACTGATAAATCGAACGCATCGACTGCTAGTCCAGCCACGGTCACGAGCACGGAGTCTCAGTTGACAATTGTGAAAAATACTCAGGCAGAAAGAATGTCCGTCAATCTTAGCACGCCCGATTCGTCGCAGACGGAGTCGGAGGACATTAGTCCGCAGATCCAGCGCAAACGCCACGTACATTCCCGTGACAAGCTGCCCAGGTTCAGTATATCCATTGATGATGAACACATGTGAGTCATTCACCTACATCCTCGAAACAATGATTCCCCGTTCCTTCAACATTATATTCGCTCTCGTGGCTTCTCTTTATATTGATTAGACGTCATTCTAATAAGTTTTGCAAGTATCACGTTTCAAACATCTACAGTACTCATTGTCACTTACCAAAACTGAATAATTCGTTCGGGATAATTGTGTATTATAGATTTTCGATTGTTTTCAGGTTGGATTTAGCAGCGGCGAATATAGCGGAGGATAAGCATAATTCAAGTACAGACTCATTCGAATCATTTAACCCGGTGTCTGTGTTCCCCAGACAAAAGTCACGTTCTGTTATTAAGTCTGCATCAACCAGCGGACTGTCACTGGTTATTCCAACTAGTGACTTCTCTTGTGCGTAACTCGTTAAGAATCCGACGTTGTGCAACATCTCGCCCATTGACACTACGTTTAATTTACAGATGATCCGCCACTGACTACACAGCCAATCGAATCCCCAGGTGGTTCGTCAACTGCTTCTTCCAGAGATACGTCCCCGTGTCGTGAATTAAGTCCACTTGTAACTAGTCTAAAACCACCGATTATTATACGAAGAGGACCATGTGGTTTTGGTTTTACCGTTCACACGATTAGGGTATACTACGGGGACAGTGATTTTTACACAATGCATCATTTAGTGATGGTAAGGTGTAAAAGCAAATAAAAACGTATTACACGCGATCGAGTGTTGAAATAACTGATTGAATGAAATCTGTCTGACAGGCGGTTGATCAATCGAGTCCTGCTTTTGAGGCTGGTCTAAGACCCGGTGACCTAATAACGCACATAAACGGCGAACCAGTGCAGGGTTTATATCATACTCAAGTACTACAGTTAATGCTTAGTGGTGGCGATCATGTTACATTGCGTAGCACGCCGTTGGAGAACACCAGTATTAAGACTGGAGGTCGAAGGAGGGACCTCGCGCAAAGTAAACTAGCAAAGAGAACATTACACAAACAGCGAAAACAGAAACGAGACCATTCAGATAAGAAACGAAAGACATCTCTTTTCAAGCGGATAAGCTCGAAACGCGCTAGCGTAGAGATGCAACAGGTACACAAATGGAAGATGACATTTTATTTTATTTGTTCCACCTGGATACATTATTTGCCAAACTGTTATCAACATTTGTCTAGTACATGGTACACGGTGGTATTTTGGGAAATGTGAATACATATACCGATATACTCAACATGACATACATATCTGAGCCGCATTTTTTTCTACAACACACGCAGAACAAAATGCAAGAGCACCGAACATAAAATTGTGATAGGACACACTCATTATGTTAAGTGCATTTTATTTTTTTTGTTTGCAGCCGTTATCTATCAGTTGCCCATTGTCAGCACCCATTCTGTCCAGTGACAGCAAACCTCCACTTATGGTATGATTTTTTATACATTGGTCCATCCTCCGCAAGCTCTCGTTGCCGATATCATTTCTTTGAGACCGTTTTGCTGAGACACCGACCTTACTTATTAAACGATCACGTCCAAAGCTTGGAAATACCACCTTACACATTCGCGAATATATCGACGGGCGCTTTTGTCTGTGTGCGTGTGGCAATGAAAGCTGTATCGATTTATTTATGCCGACAACATAAACAGACAAACATAAACAATCTAAGCGTCTCTAAAGAGAGACTGTAAATGCTTTGTTAGCTAGTGGAGCGATCTCTTAATACGACGTAGCATACTAATGCGGTGTGTGTTATTTGGTATTGCAGATGGCCGCAGGAATTTGTTCTCCGTCAATGGTGACGCCGAGTCGTTCGTTCCAATCCTTCACACGCTCGCAAGAAACGCCCCCGTACTTCGGAACGTGTCCAAAATCCGTCTGTAGCCCCTCGCCACCGACTAATCGTGCCAGTACAGAGTCCTACCACTCGACCGGCAACTCAAGTCCATGTTCGAGCCCGAACTCCTCGTCCCCAGGATCGAACACGTCCATCGGAAATCTGACGAGTATTTCGAATCAGTCACATTATCAAAGGCCGAGCACGCTTCACGGGTTGAAACACAAACTGCATACAGCCGCGAAAAATATTCACTCGCCGAATCGACGTAAGTCGGTCGGGCATATACCCCTCTCCCCGTTAGCCAGGACTCCGAGTCCTTCGCCAATTCCTGCAAGCCCAACGAGGAGTCCAAGTCCTTTGGCATTTCCCACGGGACACCAACCAGGCAGCTCTAATACCACACAATCCTATAGTCCAGGTATCATTGAGTCATTTTATTTTGAAGAGTCGATAATCATCGCATTCTCATGCCTCATTTTAAACTGGTCAAACAAGATTCGACTACCAAATATAACTGAATCTAGTTTCTGTGAAAGACGTTTTATGCCACATTCGTTGCGCCTTTTTCGTAGGCGCCTGCTTGTCGACACCGAACAGTCAGAAGAAGGGCTATGGTCGTCCGAAATCAGCTGAGCCGGGCTCTCCTCTCCTTCGACGAGCTCTCAGTCCCGATCGACTACATCCCCGTTCGGCAGAGAACAAGACATCTATATCCCCGCTAGCGAACACGGTGGTGAAAGTAACGCCGCGCGTGACAATTGCACAATCATCGCACCCCGAGGCACTGGAGGAGAGCATCGATTCGTTCAAAGAGATCGCTGACGTAAAGTGCGAGAAAAAAGTGCTAACGGAGTCGAAGGCGGTGACCGATTACTCTAAGCTAACTCATGGCATATCGATTAACATAGCGAACGTTGGTATGACCAATTCCTGCGGAAGTACGCAGCTGCCGCGCATAGCGGAGGAAAAAGATTCTCCGACAGGAACGAAGGGCGACGAATACTCCACGCGAGACGTATCTGTTCCCGGAATAGAGGCAGACAATCATAAGCAACGATCTGCGGGTTCTAATCAAAAGTCTGAATCAAAGAGAGCCGGCGAGTCGAGCGAACACAAGGAGGATAACTCAGCAAGTGCGTCGAGCACGAAATTGGGTTCGTTGAACGTTAGAATGAAGGAAAGCGTCCAGTCTCGTGGTTCCAGTAAAGTGCCCTGTGAGAATATGTCGAAGGTGATGCTGGATAAGAAACAATGTCAGAACAACGAAATTACAGGCGTTGCGTCAATTTCGCACAGCACGAGTTCGCACGAGCCGAAGGTTCAAGGGAGAGGTTGCGGCGAAGGTCAGGAAGACAAGAAGTCGATGAAGAAAGGAAAGGCTGAGAGCGCGGATAACAAGAGTAATGCTCATCAGGTGCAGATCGGTACGCGAGAAAATACTCCGGTGGGAGCTAACAAGAAAACGAATTAATTCGAGTCTCATCTACGTGTTTTCATTCGATCCCACTTCATTTCGAATAGCGATTATGATAGATCCATAGCGAGGGGTGCATCGATATCCGAACATATTCGAAGAAGATGCTCGCCGGTAAGAGAAACAGTCGTTGTGTTGTGTTCCTACCTATATAAAGAGGACTAATCGAATGTCCTGTATTGTAGAAGAAAGTCTTTGCAGGATCTTCATCGCGTGCAATTGTATAAAGTGCGCGATGTTCAAGTAGGAGGTGAGTTGATAAAGTGTTTTTTTGAATCTGTACTCGTTTAAGCTACGAAGAACTTTTATTATCGAGATTAATAGCAGTCTTCCTGTGGTAAGATCATTTGCGGCAGTGGTTAGGTATGTTCTCTACGTAATCTCTGTATATTGTTAAGTCTGAGCGAAGAGATGAGAAACAACGGAATCTACCTGTCTTTACTTCAGACTATAGCAGATTGAATTAAGATAGTCACTTTGCTTGTGATTCTTTTTATAAGTGTTTCGTTTCAACTGTTACATAGATGCCACTTATTCTCATACAGTTAACTTAGCTGGATGTTTATTCGAATATTGGCTTGGTAGCTTTATCATTTTAAATGCCTTTAAGTAAATATGGTCTCTCTAGAGCAAGACGATACGATGCAATGAAGAAAGGAACAACCGGCATAGATTATCACTGGGCAGCACAAAAATTGCCTCTTAAATGAAAATAGTCAGTTTCGATTAATTTTATCCGCTAAAAACGAATCAGAAATCCGTTTTTTAAAGTTAGCTCTATTTTTCGAGAAATCGAATTTTTAAAAGAATTATTTTTTTTTTTACTTTAAACATCATTTGGTTCGAAATTATAAAAGATAGACAATTTCCATTTGTTGCAAAAAATTTCGCCAGACATTTGTGAATAAATTCATATTGAATGTGCATAAACAGTCACACCATGTCAGCAGAGGTTCTCCGACCCCATTCACTATCCGCCGTCTGCTGCTACGGGCGCAGAATAAATGGTGTCGGAGAACCCCTGCTGACATTGCATGACTCACACAACGTTTTCGTTTTGCTGTGCAAAATCACAATTCGTTTTGCATGCTGTCATGATCGTTTTACAACAAAAAATCTCTGATCTATCGCGTAGTATGATTGGAAACCACGTCAGAATAACAATTTTTATTGAGAATTAAAAAGAATGTCGAAAACTAGGCGTGCGGAGCATGTCTTGCCGATTTTAATTAATGTTTATACACATTTGCATGTCACATTGCAAATTGTGCTTCATATCTATTTATTCACAAATGTCAGCAACATTTTTTACAATAAATGCAAATTGTCTATCTTTTATAACTTCGAGCCGAACATTGTTTAAAATAAAAAGAAAATCATTTTTGTAAAAGTTCGATTTCTCGAAAACTAGAGTTAATTTTAAAAAACGGGTTTCAGATTCATTTTAGCTGGTCAAAATTAATCGAAATTGACTATTTTCATTTAAAAAGCAAAAAAAAAAGTCACATTGTGTTGCCCAGTGTTATTTAACTCACCTCTTATTGTCACATAATCATATTACAAAAGAAACAAAGAATTTAATCAAAAGTCGTTCTCGACTTCAAAAGGTTTTAAGGTAATGTTTACAAATTCAAAACTCTAGGCTTCCATGAAATCCGTATCCAAAAACCATATGTCATCGATATATTCCAACAGAGAGCAGTTTTAAAAATATCTGCAGTTTTAATATACTTGTCAACTTGTCATACAAATAGTTTGCATACAAAGATTTTAATCTCAAAATACGGACATTGCGAGACTTCAATAATCTACATTTGCTTAACACACACACGCATACACATATGTATTCATAAGTACCTAGATGGAAATCATAAAAACGGTGTGTTATATATAGTTATTCTTTGAAATCCATTACGAAAGGAATTCGGGTAATTTGAACTTCGGGCTGCAGTATTTACACGATCTCATTTACATTTATATATCTGCCTAATGTTAGCACATCACACGAACAGCATAGTTACTCGGCGACTTGCATAAGAATAGTTTTCACGAAATGTCTTTATTTTTCGAGAAGAAACGAAACAAGAAAGACGAGGAGGCTGAAGATAAACTTAGGTGATACTACTTTTTGACATGTAAGGAATTAACGTATATAAGATGCTCCTGTATGCACCAGGCTAACTGTAATTTTTTCTAACAAATTTGAGAGAAAGCTGATGCATATTTAGTTGGCGTGTCACAGAATACGATTACATTACGGTGCTTACATTATTAAATATCTACTCAGGTGTTATTCCTGTACAATGATGGGGAAGACAAAAGATAAATGTAAAACACGTGGTGCTTACGGTATTTTAACATGACACGACATCAGAAAAGAGTTGAAACGGGACATGTACACCGCTACAGAAGCATCTTGAATATTTAAAAAAAAAAATTGTAATACCTTACCTGATAGCACGCGAGAGTTTTACAAATTTTAGCACTCGAACGGCATATTCCTTTTATGTTTTCTCAGTTTAACGATAGTAACATGTTAATTTATTATGTATATAATATGTAAATTAGTTAGATGAGGCGTGTGCTTTACCACAAGGCCGTTGCGATTATTATATGTATTTGTGGTAGTTCCGTGAGGAAATTTAATTTTCTTACATCGTTCCGTATGTTCTAATATTAACAAAAAGAGATGACGGAAGAAACGAAAAATGTCGTGCACGTTCAACGTTTTTCAATGCCATAGAGTAAGATAGCTCTGCCATAGGTACAACTGACAACTCGTTCGGACAAAGACGGCTTGAAAGCCGTTACCAATTTATCGGCATAAACGAGAGAACACTACAATTTCCTGGCACGACGTAACGCGACACGGTTTAGTTTAAGCCAATTTCCTTTGGATCGTTATTACTTACGCGAATAGCTTAGACGACGGTACATGAGATGAATACGTTGCTATTATTAGTGAAACAATTCCCTCTGGATTGCCCGCATTGCTGACTAATATAGTATGTATGAAAAAAGTAAGGTGGAAAAAAATGAAAGGCAGACAGTTCACGCTAGCGTTAGAAATTAGGGATTAAGAATTAAGTTGTGAGAACCGTGGTGAGATGTCACGCTCCGACGGTGAAACAACACAACAAACAAACTTCGGATGCGTTATAATTAGCGAACTGTCCCAATGGCTCCGCATCATTTTCTACGCAGTCAACATCAATATATCCGTTTTTTCTCCATGCCTTTTTCTAGGACACTCTTTACGGTACTCGTGTAAACTTCGTGTGTAAAGGCGTTTTCCATAAATGTGATTCGACCGACAAAATAAGATAATACGGTAAAGAGCCAACGATAAATTGAAGGTAGTGCGTGAAATTAGCACAATTTCATTTCCAATTAGCACATGTTTTCCGCACGATCGTTCCTTGAGAAGTGTGCAGAAGTATCTTCGTCGAATCT
Source organism: Priocnemis perturbator (assembly GCA_963942575.1). NCBI lineage: Eukaryota > Metazoa > Arthropoda > Insecta > Hymenoptera > Pompilidae > Priocnemis > Priocnemis perturbator. The sequence continues at coordinate 1,114,516 of OZ012649.1, read as the reverse complement.
GACTTGTGCCCAAGTGTGACCAACGGTCAGAGATAATGTTAAGCTTTTTAAGAAAAACACAAAAAGAAACGTGATGGTACTACGTAATGTGGACGTTGCACCTTTTTACCGTGCAACGTTTTTATTAATACGATTTATTCGTTGCACCATCGTCATCCCCCTGCCCCGTCGTCGTCTCGTTTGTACATTTTTGCGCTCTGTATACGTTGATGAATGGTTGATATTAATGTTGACGTCCGTTGTCTTAGTTTAAGGCTTTAATAGTTATATCGTAATCGTATCCTAAATTAATTGAAGGCCGAGTTTTCTGTAGCGGCTGCTGTGTGTTCACGAAGTACTATGAGCCATGAAAATCGAATTTAGAGGATAAAGTAGGATGTTGGCTGTCTTAGATTTGAGTATTATAGAAGTACGTTAAATAGAGAATTCGTAAGGGCATAGATCATTGTCTGAACTCTTAAATAAGATGTACGTATCTTTTAATACGCAAAATGCAATATCTGTACGTCCCGTTTCGTGGTACACAATATGGCGCGTGAAAAATGCAGACCGATTCAATGGGTAGTTCAGTGTTCAAACTTTTCAATAAAATACGTGCGTATTGTAATAGAGAAAACTGTACGTACGGCATAGTGATAACGAAAATAACGTAGGTACGCCTCTTCGGTGGCGTACAATGGCATACGTCAAAAGTATTCTGACGGCTACAAAGTTCAATCCCGTTCAAACGTTCCGTGCTGGTTAACCTGTTCAACGCGTCCTTTACAGGTGGGGCAGCACCCGAGAAGAGCGTCGCGGCTTCGATTCAAGTTTGTAAACAAATGTTTTTATTGTTAGAGTCGAACGCGCTGGTTTCGCATTAGAGGCAGTCGCGGTCAGAAAACGAAGCCGCCAGGAAACGCTGGATGTTTCCCCGTATACACGTACGTACTTTCGCGTACGTCGTAATTATAAGCAGTCTTCGGTATATCGCATAATAAGGTTAATATTCGTAGATGTGTAACGATACGCGCGATTATTAATTGTCCGTTGTAGGGCTGATCGTTCGCTGAGAACGATTGACCGCTTACGTTCATTTTCATTCTGATGCATGCTTCAATTGGTTTCATTCGTATATAATGCAACGCGATCCTAAAGACCTTAAACCAATCTGGTCGAAGGCCAAGCGATATTTGTAGAAGAAATCACACGTTTTCGATTGTTACTTAGGTTAAAGGAATATGCTCATCTATGAAGGCACGTTGACTTTTCGAAGTTGTGCTTGGCCACGCGATCGATTTAAGGCGAATTATTTGGAAAGTGACGAAAGGGCCCGGAATTTCGGCTTTGTGAATCATGAGTTTCTTCTGTGGTACCGGCTAATTGTAAGGTTGGGAGTTTGGTTGGTAGCACGATCGTACAAGCATTTTCCTCCTCGTGCATGCATTATACTTTTAATTAATAAAAGAGAAAGATAAGAATATTCCGTTTGTTCGATGGTCCGACTAACAAAAGTTGTAATGTACAGTGGAATTACTCTGTTGAACGTTGTTTCATTGTTTTTACATGGGTTGTGATTGTATATCAATGAAAAAGCGATTTGTTGCTAATGTTTAAATGGCGTCGGAGCGGAAGCTGTTTTCATTCTCCCGTTTCCGTTGAGTTTCGCAAAGGAGTATTAAATATCTCTTCGTCAACGGCATGTCACCAAGTTACACCTTGTTTTTGGTGCGTCATATGTAGACGATCGCTTTTATTTCCGTAATGTCGGCAGCTCAGGTGACATTGCGTCTATGTGTTTCCTTTATATACATATATACACATATATATGTGTATATCTTGTACGAGCAAAAGAATTGTATCTGCGTGTGATGTAATAAGAACCATATTTGTATAAACGCTAACGGATCTCCTTTACATATTCTTACGACACTTCCTCAATACTCGTCCTTGCCGTTCCTTCCACAATTGCAAACAGCAACCAAGAGATCTTTTAGTAGGTATGCCAGTGAATTTAGACGACGTAGGGCGTAGGCCCGTAGGATAAAGATCAAGAAAGTAACGAAAGTAAATGCGCATGTAAAAGAATCGTAACTGGCGAAAGAGTATTCAGACTCTTCAAACGAATCTCTAGGTGAGGTTAAATTCATCATTCAATTTTGGATGATGTGAGATTTACTATATTAATGCATTCGTATTATAGACGTATGAACGGGACGTGCATTGCCTTTTGCTGCTTATGGAATAATGTCGTAATACATTATTTAAGCACGAAGTTGCGATCAAAGTACCAGCTCTGATCGAAATTGATAGACCAAGTCAAGATTTACTTACAAACTTTGAATACGTTATGGTGTCACGGTATAGTGTTCCGGAATTGCTTTTCTGCTATGCTTTTTTATACTTAACGTTTTTATTCCGACAGAGTTCCCTAATAAAATTGACTAAAATAGGACACTGGGAGATTTGTTTAGCGTGAGGTCTCATATTCGGATTTTTCTTGAGTAATTGGTGGTAAAGTTTCACGCAACCGTGCGACAGCCGACCATCTTGCACAGCATTTGGTACATCATCTCAATCTGATTCTGAACAAAATTTAAAACGTCTTCGTAATTACACTTTGCTTTGGCATATTCGCATATATAGAAAAATAAGTTTCAAGCTGACCTTTATGTTAAAAGGAAACTTCTTCCTGAGCATCTTGTCGAGTACAATCCCGATACTTCAAACGTCGCATTTATAACCGTACGGTTGTCCTTCCAATATTTCCGGTGCTATGTGTAGAATAGTGCCAACTTGCGTTACCCCGAGCTTACTGTCTCATTGCAATTATTTGACATTCTCCATCAGATATTGCGGACTTATTGTTTCGCAGGGCTACTTACTACATCACGTCTTTCGACACGCCAAAATCACCAATCTATTCCATTCGCTCTTCGTCCTGTGAGCATCATGCTGTACGGTTTTAAGTGACGGTGTAAGACGCGTTGCTGATGAATGACTCAAGGCTGAAGTATGTATTTATATTTGTGTCGGTGACTATTCAACTGGTCTATATAAAAAATCTGAAAAATTATATTTTTCACTCATGCTGTAATGAAAATCGACGTAACACGAAGTAAGTAAAAAAATTATTGTTATATTTTTGCCTTAGGCCTTAGACCACTTTCATAATTACCGGGACATTTTTATTATCTGACAAATTATATGGAATGTCGAGAAACGAAAAATCATAGAAAAAAATGTCCCGAAACATGGTAATGATTATTTAAACCACTTCTGTGTTGTTCGCCCTTTCAGCGGAAAAAAAATATCGAAAGAAAGGGCAGACGTTTCGCGTGGGACAAGAGTTTCATGTGCTTCTTAAGACGCTGTACGATTGTTTGAGCGAGCAAGTTGTCCCGTCGCGTCGGTGGGACGGAAATTCATACTGGACATTTGTACTCGTACAGAAGGAGGGTCATAATGACAAAATTCGTAAACGGCGTACCAAAAGAAAAGCGAGCAAAGAGTTTTCTTTGAGAGGAGTTGCTCGACGATCTATGACTTCCCACAGGGTCCCAAGGTGTCAAATGCGGCATATTCCATCAAGATAAAATTCTTCACGCCAGGAGCCATAATAGACGACATTCGGATGTCGCATCTTCTTCAATATTTTCACCTCGTTCTCGATCGTCTGTCGACACACACGTCCATACATTTTACGCACGGAGTTCGATACATCGAAGTCAAATTTCTGACACGTTCAAATATATTTCGCCGTATACATTATATTGAGAGTCGTGTATCTATGATAATTATATGCAGCGTAAAAAAGGTATGTGCACCACTCATTAAATTACGTTACTATTTAAGTTAGTCTGTTAAGTTACATTGTAATTTCTGTTAGACTATACTTTAATAGCAAACGGTATCTTGTCCCTTTTCAGCCTCACGAGGTACGGTTTCCTGCGGACAATTCATTTCAGTTAGAAGAGAGTGCTTTCAGTTACGAAGTACAATGAACTTACCCAAAGGCGCCAGCGCTCAATGGTTTTTCGAATAAAAAATCGGCCGTCTTTGTGGCACCTTACAATCTTAATCGGTAAAACTCACGAATCCAGTAAGGAGATCTGTGCTCTGCAGCCTCTGCATCGATGCCAACTATGTAATAATGTTTGTAAACAAGAAAGGTCGGGTAGAATATTCGTTTACTTAGCTTAGTTAATGGCACGGTATTACGGAAATGGTATCAGAATATGCGTTCGACTGACATCGTAAAATCGTATCATCATATTACGCTGGACTGTTAAGAAAACCGTTTGCAAGCGGTTTTCGTGATAGTAATGCTATGCCGTGGCGTTTTGTTACCGAATTGGGGAAGTTTCTCTTGGACGACCGGCTGCAAGTGTTCTTAATGAACATGTATATTGGAAAAGAAGTTAACGAGAGGGAAGTAGGAGAAGGTATGACGTAACAAACTTCCACGGTTCTTCGAGAACGGAATGTGAAGTTTTTTGCGGCACGCAGGTTATTTGGACGATCGTTATCAGAATGATTAAGTCGATAAAAATGTGGTGCCACGAGAGGAAGATCAAGAAGAACACAATAAATCACTCGTCTCTTACAAATTCGAAAAACATCATAATCGCAAAGATTTACAATTTCGAATGACTAAACGTAGTGATGCGTCATGCACAGTCCACCCTAAAACGAGGATGTTCCCTAAACAGTTGTTTCGGCTTCGCGACACTCAAAATCAGCCAGTCTCAAGATTCTCGATTCGAGGCCACTCGTCTCGATAATCTTGAATTTCAGTTGCAGCATTCCTCTCGCTCCAAGCTTCGAAAACGTGTCCACCGCCGGCGGGGCACAGTGGAGGCTGCATACGGCACTATAGAAGGACTGTTATGAACTTGTAAAATGGCTCGGAACCTCGGAAGGGATTCGGCGAGAGTGCGAAGTGGGTGAAAGAAGGCGAGATCGTTTGGTAGGGATGCATTAATGCTCGCTCCAAGGCTCCATCGCCGGGCCCAACAATGTACATACGTGCATACTGACCAACGCTCGCAGACGCGTGTCGCCCCACGCATCGTCCGATTGCGCGTGCACTGCCGGACGACACTGGACGACACTCACTCCGCTTTCTGGACCGAAGCAACGTTTGTTCGACTTTAGTGCGTCTCCAGTCGGCAGATCGAGAGGAAGGCGCGGATCCAGCAATGGTTCTCCTTCTCGTTATCGCGGTTGTCTCTTTCTGTCTGGCGAATGCAGAGGTTGCCGACAACGAGATCAAGCGGAATGCGAGACACGTGGACGACGCGGAGAAGGAAGAGTTCGAGGGCAATCACACGCTGGCAGAGACGTATGAGAATGCCGTTGAAGCGTATCTGGACGAGAACTGGGACGAATGCATCGATAGGATCCACGACGTTTTGAACGGGTATGTTGTATGGGATTGGCGTATGTTGGAATCTAGACTGAGGTATTCAGTTACGTACTTGAGCTTAGGGCGAACTCTGATTTGCGTGCGGGGGATAGGTGGAGGTATTCGGGGACTAAGTGTTTGCATTCAGTCTTATTATATAGGTGTTTAGATTTGGAGATTTCGTGAGAGACAGTTAGGGATTGAATTGTATTTATTTTCTAAATCGCCTTGTGGGACGATTCGATTTTTAAGCAGTGAGCTTGTGTCTTCTCCGTGGAAGTCGGTGTGGACGGTATAGCAATGGGATTAGTTGGTCTTTGTGGAAGTATTAATTGATCGCAAGGTAATGTCTATTGTCGTGATTCATTACGGATATGTTTCTTCGCGAATTTTTGAAAAGTGGTTTGAAAATGCGGCAATTCAAATGAAATTGATGTTGGCAAAATGTGACGGTGCGCAGGGAGTTTAATGCCGGTAAATAACATGCTCCCATCGATTACTTATGAATAATTAGCCGTGGTTAACCATAACCGACTAGCATTACGTAACGATAAGGTATAATTGAAACATTGCAAGGCTGAGTCTGTGGACTTAATATAGTTACAAGATGTATCGTCGCATGGTAACGGGCTGTCGTCGGAAGTGCAACGTCGAGGCAATGGGTTCGTCACCAATGTTCCCGGAGAACATCGAGGATCTGCACTTCTACGAGAAGAAAATTCGCGAGACACTTTGTCTGATGAAGTGCAACAAAGATTACGAGCAGGTGGCCGAATCAAAAACGTTTAAAAGATTGCCGCCCGAGGTGGAGCGAAAGCTTCTGGAACTTCGAGTGTACGAGTATCTGCACATTTGCTACTATCAGGTAATTTCTCAAACTACCGTACAGGCAATCTGTTTGACTCAGGATCACCTATGCCAGGCGTTCTCTGACTCGCTCACACTACCCCGCCTTCGGTCTTCAAATATTTCCTAAACTTTATCGCTATCATGACCCACGATTCACCTCAGTTTTAACTTCTCGCAATTACTTCCTAACGAGGCTGTTTTTTTTTTGTTTGTTACGCTTTTCGTAACTCATCCGCGGAAGACACATTTAATCGTGACAATTAGGATGGCATGAGGCAAAATAAAGTCAAGCTGATAATACCGAAGTTCCGCGTGTTCGTCGACACATGCTAATGAAGATCGCGGTTGCGAAGTTTTCCACGCCCTAGCTCGTTTCGCCATAATAATTTCTCTAACCAGTCCAGCCCCTTGCCCTTTATGAAAAATAGCCAGTAGTACGCCTGATGAATCGGCACCGCATCCTGCGCGGTCGGCAATGTGCCAGAGAGCAATCGAACTCTCGAATGCATATCATCGACGCTGATACTCTTCTTACAAGACGAAAACAGGCACGTCGGATTACATTATCGCCGAATCCTTTATTTTTTTCCAATTCGCGTAATATCTGCATTCGTCGATTGCGTAATTGCGGCTCTAACTGAGATATTCTGATCCCACGCCCGCGTACTCGTTGTAAATAATGAGTTTAACGCCTCGAGTGCCCGTTCAAGTTGTAACACTGGCCTACATGGACGTGTTAATTGGTGCTTCCATGGTGTGTAGATCTGTAGATATTAAGTATCGCTTATTTTTGTCTGGGCTACCTTAACATTTTGAAGAAGTATAGTAAAAGATGTGGGTAGTAAAAGGGGGTTGTAAGAAGGAATCGAGAGTGTTTAGTAAATACCATTACAGCGTGCCAATTCTTTAAGATGCAAATATTAACAAAGTGACACGTAAATCCTGACGACTGGTACATTCTCACAGTCTACATTATCAGGCACGACGCAAAACTTCAGTGTCTCTTATCGGTGACGAAGCGTAGAACAAAATAGCATCTCCTCCCCCCAAAAAGGAACAGAGGCACGTGGTTTCGAAACGGAGTGAAGCAAAAATTACAAGATTGTGCTTCGCCGAAATTACGTTGATGAATTCCGGAAGCGTGTGGGTACACGTGGCCGGACATGAACTTTACACAACGTTTTGGTTGACAGAGGAAAAATAACCAAGCAGCGGCGAATGCGATATTCACGTTCCTGGTGCAGCATCCCGATCACAAGATGAGCGTTGAAAATTTGAAGTTTTACCTCTCGCTGCCGGACGTGTCGGAGGAGAAGGTCGTGAATCTAGAAGCCCCGGCTTTTCTAACGATATACATGAAAGGCGTCATAGCTTACGAGGATGAAATGTACAAGGATGCAACGTTCTTGCTGGAGAGTTCCTTGAAATCGTATTTAGAGGCCGAGGAAGAGTGTAGGGCCTATTGCGAGGGACCTTTCGATCAGGGATGGCTCCCGGAATTCACATCATCTATTTCCAGTGAGTAGAACCTAGCAATACATGTATATGCAAGTAGAATTAGTGACGAGCGGAATATTGATCTCAATGAAGACGGATATTGAGACGATTGACGGGAAGGAAAGGTAGGGAAGCTGGAGGCAACGACTTGTCGGACTATAATTGCCTACTTACGCCGCTATCAGGGAGAAACACAAATTGCACGAAGCGAGATGTTCAGTTAAGCGCAACGCGTGCAACGAAAATTAACGGGCTCGAATTACGTTTCAGATCACTTTGCCTATTGCTTGAAATGCAAACGTGGCTGCTCACATATGTTGAGCAACGTGAACGGCCAGTATCGGCAGGACTTGCTCAGAAGTCATTACAACTACTTGCAGTACGCCTATTACAAGCGTGAGTATCGAAACGATCTGATATAAAGATATTTAAGAAACACGAGCCAGTTCAGTTGTTATGAGGGTGAGTATGGATGCTACCTGAACACATTTCAGAAACGCGCATTCTTCTGTAAAGCGGGGCGGGTCTTATTGAGAAAGTAATTTCGATTACTTGCAGATCGTTTCTCATAAACGCGAGCACAGAAATCGTATAAATACATTTCAGATACTGTTCAATTCGAGCACACCCTCGATAATAATAATACCTAGGAATAAGCTTCGAATCCTGTTGCGTAAGCTCCATACGCTCGCTGTTATGGATTCTGAACGACCATGGTCGACTGTGATAATGGACCACGGCCCATTTCGATAGAAGCCCAACGTACATAGAAACGACTCTGTACGCGGATTACCCTAGACACACTAAGTTGCCTTTGTGTTGAAACGCGATAGCTGGACCTTGACGTGGCGCACTTATCTTATGAATTCTACGACCTTGCCCCAAACGGGCGGATTCATAATCTCTCGGACTTCCCATACATCCGACAGGATTATTGCCGGCTCAATCGGAATTTTCAGTAGAAAACAGCATATAGTCGGTTCGTCTGTACCTAGCGGAGACTTTCTTCACATTCGATTGTATTATGAAACCTGTGTTAGGCGGGGGCGTGTGTTACATTGACTTATGACATCATATGTTGACTCACGGATCAACTGTAGACTTGGATGGTAATGGGTATTCCTGTCCAAGTACCTAGAGTGCGGTTTTCGAATTAACGAGGACAATGGAGAGAATGAGGTTCTATGAGCGGAGTGTTGAAACTTAAGCGAATTAACGTCTGAAATCTCATTGACGTTCATCCGTTTAATTCAGTTTAATTCAGTTTAATCGGCCAGAGAACTTTTAAAAATGGACATGCATCGATGCGCGTAGACGTCTGGTTGGAGCCCCGTTTATTTCATTTTCTTTTATCCGTAATGTTAATTTGTTCTTCCGCGGGAACACGGTACCAATAATCAGATTTTTGTTTTGTTTTTAGTGAGCAACACGAAGAAAGCGTGCGCTGCGGTTGAGAGTTTTTTATTGTTTGAACCGGCTGACGGGACGATGTTGAACAATAAGGAATTTTACAGTCGCCTGCCGAAAGTAAACAAAGATTTCTTTGTACCAAGAGAGGTAACACGACATTCTTTTTCTTTTAACCGATTCATGCATGTATTAAAATTGTAAGCTGTAAGAATTGAATTTCGAGCTTATATTCTGTCATGGCAGTTGAATGTATGTTTTATTATTTGTTAATTACTATCGATTTTATTATGTAATATTTATTGTTAATTTACTATCGATTTTAATTTGTTCTTTTGGAAGAGACGTATATTTACCTGAATGTCGGAACACTCGGAACCCTGGTAGTTGTCAAAAACAGCGTTGCAAAACAATTGTGTAACGTGATATTCGATCGTATTTCAGGAAGCATTCGCATACGTAAAACGACAGGAATACGAATTGAGACTCCTGCGTTACATACTGGACGAATTTGCTGTGGTCGAGGCAAAGTTTGTAAAAGCGAGAAAAGTGAAGAAGGCAAAGAAAGAAAATGCGGACGAAAACGATTTGGCCGAGGTAATTAATGTTGAATAACGTTAAGTGTTAATTAACTTCGTAAAATACCTAAGGACCTAATTACCGATCGATCATCGGGAAACGCCTGATGAAATCTGTATAATTTTCCCTTTATGAAGCGTGTATAAACCTGACAATCAGAAATGAAGCGTAAGTGGTGGACTTTCACTTAATCCATTACATAATAATGCTAGGAAATCTACTTTCGTCTCGTCTCTTTTTTGTACTCCTGTAGACAGTTTAATAAATATTTGAAAAATCTCTCTTGGCCAATCCCTAACTACGATCAGTACAAACATGGTTGAACGATCCACGGAAGAATACGGAGTCTTCCTTTCGACCTGCTTACCAAAACGCCTGGTTAAATGCAACCAGATTTACGTAAACGCACAAAATCTTATCGTACACACACACAGTCATTGAAATGACGAAACACTCGAATGTGCAGAGGAAACTAGAAATTGTTAAAAAGCGTGCTCTTAACATTGACCTTTCCAACGCAAAACACACATAGGGACATTTATATATTTCACTGAACATCGACACACAATTTGCGCGGCTCTTTTAATTCGCAGTCACCACAAACTCTATATATAAATTTATGTAAAATAATGTCACGCTTTATATACTTTTCATTGTTGCTCTAGGAAAGATTGTCGACGAGCACGTTACACACGCCGCCTGGCCATTCGTCGTTCTTGCAGATCCGTGTGGCTGGTAATTTGTCGACGATCGTCGCCACGGAGGAACCTGAGACGACACCGAGGAATGGCCGTGACACGGACCTCTTTGACGTCGCGACCGATGTGCATCTGATAGCGGGGGAAAGAGAACTTGGCGGAAAATATCGATACGTCGCTAATGGTTTTCTAAATCGAACCGAATGTGTGTCGTTAATAAGTCTCGCTCAGGTAAATAGAAATCCACTCTAGTAACGCGGTAAACTCACGTCAAGTCGTGCAGTCTACGTTAGCTTTCATAAAGCGCAAAACTAAGAATACTGTATGTAATACGGTAATATAAAAATTGTATATTGGAAATTATAATAAAAACGTAAATGGCATAACGGATAGATTGCTGCGCTGGAAGGTGACGGTTACGAGGCTCATAAGAGTCCACACTCGAGTCACGAACGCTTTGAAGGCGTAACTGTTGGTCGGTTGGCTCTGGTGAGTAGTCGTATCAGATTAGGCTCGTTAGTGTAAAAAGTTAAATGTCCTCAAAAATTTATTTTTGCAATGCCGAATGATTGCAGATGGTCTACTACGGTATGCTGGCACCGGAATTGTTGGAGCTTCTTCTGCAACGAACGGAAGCTGCACGACGACACGTGGAAAGATATTTCGACCTTCGTCGTCATCTGTATTTCACCTATACTCACTTGGTCTGCCGAACAGCTCTACCCGGTAATTTTGACCTGACGCGTCTACGTACTGCCGGTTCCTTTAACATCGTGACAACGGTATGATCACGTCGATTGTAATCGCGAATCCATTAGATGTATATCACGGTGTATTTTCATCGAAACGATTAGTCATGTCACATATAAACATTCGAAACAAGGTTTTATATGCATGTGTCAATTGTCATGTGTGGCGAAGGAATTATGAAATAATGCATAAGTGTGTCTGCAGGTCATCTTCGTTATCGAATATGTACAATAATAAACCAGCGAACCATAACGCGGTAGAGGAATTGACATGTCAAAGAATTACGTTTTCTTAAGCAAACAATATTTCGGTCTTACTGTCACGCAATCTGTACAGAATTGATTAGAAGTGAACGCAGTCGCCTTGTAACTGGAGCCTAATATTCGTACGTGTTAATCGGTCATCTTTGCAGGATCGCCACTTAACAGAACCGACCTGAGTCATCAGATCCACGCGGACAATTGTCTCCTAAATGACAGAGGATGTGTACGGGAGAGTCCTGCTTACACGTGGCGAGACTATTCGGCGATCGTGTATTTGAACGACGACTTCCAAGGTGGCGAATTCTTTTTTGCTAAAGATGGAAAGACTCTGCAAAACCAGTCGACCGTTCGACCCGACTGCGGACGGATGGTTGCATTCTCGGCCGGAGACGATAATCTTCATGGCGTGAAGGCCGTGTTGAAGGGAAAAAGATGCGCGCTCGCTTTGTGGTTCACGCAAGATGAGAATTATTACGAGCACGAGAGGATACTGGCGGAAACGGTCTTGAAAAGGGTCCGCCGAATAGGACCCGTTGATGATGAAGATCTGAAAGTAGTACCGCTTAGGTGAGTCTTCAAAATCCTCCGATTTACAGGACATCTGTATCTGATGTGTATAACAAATACTTTTCTTAAATCAGACGAGTAAATATTGATAATTTCATATTAATATATGCTAGGTACGAGGACTTACTTATTGAACGCTTTAAGCAAGACAAAGTACTGCGCAGTCTGCTAAAGAATTCGACGTAAGCACGGAACGTTAGCGGAAGGATTTAAAATTGTTCTGGGTACTTTGTCAACGACAGTTGCGACGGACTGTCAAGACGTTACCGCGTGATAGTCGCAAAATAGTCCTATTCAGACTTAGAATACACACACTCGCGCGTAAGCGTCTTTCTTTAAAGACTAAATTCTACGAATATGTACGGGTAAGAAGAAAACGTTCCATACTCCGTTGTTCGATCCGGAGTAACTACCGTACCAAAATTCTGCATTTATAGACATAATATAGTCTATCAAGTATCACTCCACTTTTCTATATTTCTTATTTATGTATTACCAAGTTTGCCGAAAAAAGGATATGGGCTCTATATACTATAACTGTTCACGGACACCGAGAACGACAAATGACTTATACAAAATATCCTAGATCTTTATTAGAACATGGACATTACATGCCAACAGGTTTACATAACCATTCTATATTTTATATAACATATATATCGTATTAATTTATTTTCTTGTATTTATACTATGTATAAGATTTTATATGTATACGTAATTGCATTGCAATTTTTCTTATTATTATAATCTTCATGTGATACCAAAGCCCTGTACACACGATAGCCTTTCGTTTTCGAATATGCACGGTCAGCGCGCGTTATTCATAAACGAAATATCAATTCCGTCGATCGAGGTGTATGAAATATACACACACACATACGAACAATTGTGATCGACATCGTCCTGGGGGAAATTTCCAAATTGCAATTGAAGAAGCTTCTGCCCGACATTCTGTACGCTGCGTATAATTAAAAAATGTTCTATTAGAGCGTAATTGAAAATTGCCTGTAGACAGAGACGGTTTGAGTTTCATCGGAGCTATCAAGTAATAGATTATCCATTGAACTTTCAGGATCAGTCGGGGGTGAAAGTGAACGCGAAACATTGCCGTTATGATACTTGGTTTTTTTTTCAATATAAACGTTTATTATGAAAATTATAGTGACATCTGCGTATCACAGGAGAGCTCAGTCGGTTTCTTCAGGAACCACTCCATAATTAAAAGATAGGCGATTATTGGTACCACTTTCGTGATATATGTGTATATATGTGTATGCGATAGCTTTGAAAGAAGGATGAATAACCATGAGTTGTTGCACTTGCGCGTGTTGTGTGTGTGCGTGTGTATGTATGCCTTAAAGATGTAATTAATGTAAGCCCATTTCGATATTCAATAGAGCGACATTTCATCGTAGTGAATTGTAACATTTTCGTTATATCGGGGCATGGAAATATATTGTTATGTCGTATACAAATTATTATCGGATACGGAGTATGGAGTGATCGCTAAATTTGTCATATTTATTAGGTGTTTCATATTGCTCTTCATAGACCTTGCATGTTTGCTGCGTCGCACAGTGTCTTATTTTGGCAATCTAGCGGAACAAATGTACCGTCTTGGTGCTTGAAGGTGGTTTTCAATTTTTGTTTAACTGTAAGTATTCAAAATAAGAAGAAAATAACCTGGTAAATAACAAATTTTGAAAACTACAAAAAGGATTGTATGAAAAATAATTATAAATTTGGATATTATGTATTTTGTTTTACATTAATTAATGTGATATGAACAGAAGAACAATTATTGTTCCAAAATATATTCTTAACAAATTATGAAAGATAACATAGCTGGCAAATATGGCCTTCTTCGCAATTGTGCTCATTCTATACGCAGACAAAAAATATTCAGTTTCTATCAAAAGCGCAAAAATGCGCAGAATGTTTTTATAGTTTTGGGTACTTGAATGCTCATAGATGAAGTCTGTAAAAGAATCTAACTGGAATTTTGCGGAATAACTAAGAAAAAGTTAACCTCAATGTCATGTGGTAAACGAATATTTGGCATTGTGGAGCCCAAACTTTAAAGAACAATAACTGCATAAAAACAATTGATATTTATATATGAAAAACGAGTAGAACATATCTTATTGAAGGTACAATTCGGTATGAATAAAAAAAACCAGGAAGATTTGCCAGTTTTCCAGATTTTACGTGTAAACAGAACGAACTGAGAATAACGACCATAGACCATTAATTTCCAAGATGAATATGGGTGGGTTCAAACATGCCCCAACACCCTGTGTTGATGATAAAAAACTAAACAGTTTCGGTTTCGAAACTACGTGATATACCTCTGAACACATTCAATAGTCTCCACTTAAAAAAAAGAAGTTCATTTTTGAACTTTTGTCCTACTAGATTGCCAAAATGGCACACTGTGCGTCGTATCGTTATAAATCGTTATAAACAAAGGGAATATCTCGCAAAGAGATTTACCGCCATACGGAACAGAGATATAGAGTATTGCAGGAACACCATGTTTCTCTTAAAGATCGTTCACATAACGATTATCGTGATTGCTAATTAGCGACAATCGCAGTGTAAAAATTATGCCGAAGAGATATTTGCCCAGACAAAAACAGACACATCATATATCATATGTTAATACCTGTCCCAAACGTGTCAAATGTAAGTCGCCGTGTGTCCTATCGACGTTTTAACAACCGTAGCTTTTACAGCTTCCCATTTAATATCCGCTAGCTAGTATTGTTAACGGATATAGCTAGTTACTGTATTATCAGAGTCATAGTAAATCGTGTTCTAGAGGTTCGCACAAAGAGGAAAGCATCGTGTGTGCTGGACTATATGAATTGTGTTCAATTCAGACTTATCATTACTATTATTATTTCATGTATATACACATATACATATACATAACGATCCACATGTATTGCAGATGTTAACAAAATGAAAATGGCCATTGTCTAGTCTTCGGTTTACTTAAATATGTCGAATTAATTAATGGAGATAATAAAATAGAAACAAGAAGGGGCGTGGTAGTGCAGAAAGTGCACGAAGTTTCATCTTCGCATAAGTGAATAAATGAAAACGATATCCTTCAAAAATTATACTAATCTAAATGCAAGGGCAACGACATTGGGAGGTACACTATGAATCGTAGAAACAATGACGCTAAAATACTGTCATAAATGTTATATTGTGATAATCCGAAATGTACTTCAAACTCAATTGTAACAGCCCGCACTAGGGCTTGGTGACGAAACGATCGCTATGATGGACTGGGATTAACTCATAAATCGCAATAAGGACGTAAACAAGATAAAATAGCCGAAATTGCGCGCCGATGAGGCAAGGAAGAACGTTCAACTTTTTACGCACTCGATAATACTAGATTCTCATCTCTAAACAGACTTTACAAAACGAACAAATCCGTCAAATTGCAAGCAGTATTAAACCTTTAAGGACAATCCGTTTCGCTACAAGAGGATACCAAAGGCAATCATGCGGATTTTTCAAAGTTACCATGAAACACAAAGTCGAGTAAAATTTGTACCCGTTATAACAAACGTTCTCTTCCGATGAACGGGTTACAGCAAAAACATTGTGTTCCCTGCGAGTTATTAGCGACGGATGAATTAATTTGTCCCATATGTAACTTTTGCACGAGAGTTATCTGTACACGGTTATGCTCTCTTCTTTGTTCCTGTGTCTTTATTTCGTACCGTTCACGATAGCAGAGGACACAAACCTTTCAAAAGGTTTCTAAACTTAGACTTTTGTGGAAAATATAAATGCTAAATGTACATAAGTAAATTGCTTGGCATTATAAATTCTTTGCGTTCCACGTAGGACTCTTAACGGTTATATGGTAATATAATAACTTCATATATATATATTAAAATAACACAAATAATGTAACAACAGATTAAAATGTTGTACTCGTTAGGATGTTCGAGATGTGTAAAAAACGTTGTTAATGTATTTTGATTATATAGAGAGAATAAAATGGCGATAATCCGTGGCGAAAGGTATGCTGGACACCAAAGGCAATACGCGAACCATATTCCATCCCCCTCCTCCCTTTCCTTTCCCGTTAGCTAAAATTCATTGCCATGTTACGATACTATGCTATTATACAAACATTGTTAAAATAGTTACGATCTAGATCGAGGATATATAGAAAATTGAAAAATATACAAGCTATAAAACGCACTATTTGCACAGAACGCCATTCGTCAGGTAGCGAGTGACTTACGAAGTCAGATCTATGCCTTAATACAATTTTATCTCAGGTTCAACCCAGTTGCAGTACCCCCTATCTATATTTACTTATACATGACAAAATACTTTATCCACGATCACTGGATAGCCTTGTACGCGGAGTATCGCAGGCCGTAGGATCTGTTTGGAATCGAATGTTCGGGCGCTAATTGTAGAAATAGCACCCTCTGTACAGTTAGTTCGTCACCTTCAGACAGTTCTACGTAATCGCTCGTACTCTTTGGTATCCAACAAGCTTCTCCCACATATTCTGATCTAGACGTGTTTTTTTTCTCGTATGATCAATAGTCGAATCATGGGCAGTGAGTGAACAAGCAAGTGCCAATATTAAATGGGCAAGCTCTCCCACTGAGGTGCCCACTCCGGAAGTCGTCAATCCACGCTAGACGGCGGTGCGGCGTATCTGCTACGCGAATCGGTATCACCGTCACATATATATTTCCCTGAAGTCATACAGCGTTATTTACCCAATGAGAAAAATAATCGATGCACTCGCTATGGATCCAAAATAAAGACTCATTGTGTTTCACATTTTTAGAATACAATAAGCTATGTCCTATCGTTATTATGCATGAATAACACTTACCAGATACGAATCTGCGTTTGACCAGGCTCAATCTATAACCTGGGCCAACGAGTTCAAATTCGACTCCCGACAATGTGGTCCCCTCGCAATTAAATTGCGTAAATATGGTTCCCTGAGTTCCTGGCCCACGTTCGAGTTCGAGTCGCGCTTTTAAGGAACCTACACCGTTACCTTCGCTATGCTGCGACAGCTCTGTGAACTTCCATAGTACGCGGTTGGTATCCGGCAACCATTGTGCTAGGGGTTTGCTGTTGAGGGACTTGAAACCACCGTCTATAGGCGCGGCAACGTGAAGATTTAGCAGAGGACTCGGCGATGCCATTGCTCGACTGTTGTATTTGTAATCGATCTAATAGAAACGATAAGCGCACGATCCAACTAAGTGCATGTCTTTCAAATGATATCATTCGCATGATCGATTTCCTATACCTTAAGATCGGTGTGAGTCGACTCGCACTTCCAGTAGGCTACCAGCTGAAAGGGACAAGAGCCGGCACCCTCCTTACATTTGATTTGGTATTTTAGAATATCAACGTTAAAATACGAGGCCGATGGATTGTGTTCAGCTTGACGTCGTAGTAACGTGGTTAAGGCACTCATGTTGAATTCAAATATTGTACTCTCGACGGTCGTCTGCGTCGCGTCCCTAGTAGAAAAGGTCGAATGTAAATGCACTCTCCTTGTAGTAAGCAACCATAAACATTAAATCCCAACTTTGCTGATACCGCCCGTACGACACCCGTTACTTACATAGTCACGAGTTGGCTATTGGGAACTAGCCTCTCCAAGCGATTACTGTTTCTCACGCGGAACGTCAACTTCGCGGGACTGGGATTGTTGGCCAAGACTGCAACGATGCCGGCGGGAAATGACAGCATCATATCTCCGCTGAGCTTCACCTGGCATCGATTCTCGTCGGTGCCGCGAAAGTAGGAATGCACGATCTCATGGAACGCGACGGCAAGAGGTATGGTGTCTGCGAGGCCAATAGTTAATGGGGACGGACCCCTGGAAGAACCGACTCCCACGCCGGCAGTGCGAAATTCGAGACTCGCCACGCTGTCCGCTCTGGATATGGTGGCCGGTGACATTCTGCCTCTCGGAGATGGACCTTCGCCTCTCCTAGACGGCGGCCTGGGAATAACTATGGAACCGGTTGGCGTCGATGAGGCCGATTGCTTTGGTGGAAGAGCCGGTGTGATGTCACCTACTTCCGAGAACAGGTCGCCGTCTACGAATTTGCAATTTTCGGTGTTAATTTATCTAGTTTTAATATTCACATTATTCATTTGCTATATTGACATCTACTTCTGTCAACAGTCCAGTATTATATCTATTCGGTACGCTGAGCTACTGAAATTAAATTAGAGTGGCGTTCGAGGACTGTGGGCTATCATCAACGATCATAATGACATGGTTCAAGAATGGGATCCTAAGGGGGCTTTACATATACTCGACACTCTTCCTTACCTGGAAAGCGAGTGTGCGGATGAGTCGGTGGCGCGGATTGCGGTGGCGGTGGCTGAGGTATCGGCGACGAAGAAAGCGGCGGAGGACTTTGCAGTGGTGCGTATGGATGACTCCCGGTTGGTGTTGACGCGCTCGATGGGGTACTGCTAGGATTGAACAAGTTTAGGCCAAGTAAATCCGAGCTTGGCTTACCTCCTAATTGTTGAGATACTGACTGAGACCTTTTCATGTGATGGTCTGAATCAGTATTTGATCCTCTACGTCCCTGTTGTAATAAAATGATGATCATCAATTAAATGCCATGAAATACCCATTCATGTTTGATGACGGTAAGTAACAGCAATAGAATGGCAATTATATTTATCTGTTGGTATGAGTATATGCGGTGCGTATTTAGAGTAATAATATTATCGCTTGTTCAGTATGACTCACTGTTGGGGCTGGTGATAATGATAAATTTTCGACGGTCGCTCTGAGCTCATCAACGCTAGCACTCATTGGCGCGCCGCCATTGCTAAGGGGCTTTATCTCCACCCGAATTTTCCGCTCTCTCTCGTCCTCCGAGTCTGAATCCGAACTGGAATAAAATCCTTTTTCATTCTCCCAAGGATCGGGCTTTGGCCTAATACAAAAACCATCCTCATCCACTTCCGGCGTTGGAGTTTCCGATTTTCTACTGTCGTCCTTGTCGTCCCTACACAGTAGTCGAATAGACGAAAAAGTTTAGTATAAAATACAACTGGCGTAACCAGCAGGCCCAGTGCATTATGACAAACACAGTGCAAAGTTATTTCGATACTTAGATGCAAACAAAGCTCCATAGAAAAAGCGATTCTTTGGGAGTGAACGTATGTTGCATGGAACATTTTGCTTAAGCAAAAAGGCTCTGGGTACCCATCACACAGCTAATGTTTAGTAGAATGATATGGCTCGATACGGAAAAATATTGTATGGGCAGATAGCAAAATTTTGATCGAACTTTAGCTGTGAAATCGGTATAAGTGCACTAGGTCTGCTGAGCATGCGTATACTGACAGGTCAGACTTCTCTTCTTTATTGCTGTTTGTTTCCACAATATCCTTCTTCTTCTTGGCCTTCTTTTCCTTTCTCTTTTCCCTTCTGCTGCGAAGAAACCCTGTTGATCGTGGACACGCTATTTATAGATAACGTTACAGGCTACATAATCTATAGCTATATAGAAATACCAATATCACATTATATGTGACATAATAGTGAATCTATCTTACAAGTTGAAGTCTAAAGGATAAAATCTAATTACAACAAAGATTTCATAAAAAAAAAATGAAATGTATCTAACTATCACATACTATGATATTCGCTTCTTAAACGACGTTTGTCGTTTAAGTGATAGTGTACTTACTGAACAGTATCGTTACATATATCGCATACAAGAATACACAAAATTGTTATTATCCTTAGGATAGCTTAAATGAACAAACGGTAACAATAAATTTGAAAAATTCTTTAAACATTACTCTACGAGAATAAGATTAAATTAAAGCAAATTAAGTACAATAATCAACCTCGGAGCGTTCAAGACGCATTCTTAGCATTACCTTAACTACTGTAATTCAAAGTTTATAAATTTTAAGATTTGCCAAAATAAAAGTAACTACATGTGCATTACCAGATTTGTTTCTAGTACAAGCCTATTACAAGACTCGGGTATCAAATTTAATCCTAATAACAGCGGATAATTTACTTTCCAAGTGTTCAAGACATAGCGCAACGTGATCAATGTAGCTGTCTAATTGTAAGATGAAAATAAAATATTAACTTTATCAATCAGTATCAGAGACTGCATTCCGTGCTTAGTAAATTGTACATTCTTCAGATATGCTGATATGAATTTAACATTTTACGACTTCGGACGAATTATTACGCAATAACGGTATTAATAGCAACATTTTTGCTCAAGTTCTTGCACACATTATTCACGTACGTGCACATATCAGCATCTTATAGAAGGAATAACAAAATTCTCATACCTATGAAAAATCGAGTGCATATATGACAGGAATATAAAATATAGAAAAGAATATCGAGCAGTAAATAGCACGTTATGTAGTAGCAGAAATATAAGAAAGTAATAACCCACGCACCACCACCATTAAAATCCTACGATCTGCAAGAACCAGTTTGCGCGTAAATTGTTTTTCTAACAACTACCAAACTTATATACCGTTTTGGAAGAGAAAACTTTCAATGGCGTCTTGCCAAGTTTCTGCAGTTGTACATCTGTTCAGGATGCTGGTATACTTAAAGAACACTTGTTCTGCAAACAAGTACGTACGCTATGGCTATGTCATGCAAAGCAACATCATTCTTAAATACACAATCGGCACAGCAATTATTCTACGAATAAGGAATTGATATATGACAAATTTATATATATTGGCCTGTTCGAAAAAAAGATACGATAGCCTGTTTCGGTGCAAAACATTTAGGTAGAGCCTATACAGAGATACGAACGGTAATATTCCAAGGAAGGAGTTGCTTGCAGAATCACATTACGCTATCGCATTGGACTCCCGGTACTTGGAAAATAAATACGACAAGATAGATTGTGAGCCATGCATTAGTAAAGTTTGTCTTAAACGGCTCACCTGAGGCCCCCGTCAGTAGCCAACCCCAACACACTCGTGTTTCAACTTTATTCAAGTCCAACTCCCTTTTTAAAGACATCTATTCACTTCGTTTCGTATACGACAACAAAAATATGTTTAAGAAAGTTGCGTTATAGTACGTGATGTGAAATGTACACACAGTTTGTATGTATTATTAGTAACATGTCTTGCTTTTTTTGGGGGGGGGGGGGGGGGGGGGGGGGGGGGGGTCATTGTATCAGCATATAGAGTATGTGTGATACATAGGTACCTGTGTTTCGAATATGCTAATAAGATTCGATTGAAATTGAAGCAGCTTAATTTAGTTATCTCTCGACTCATACTGTTCTCGCAACAAACGAGGAAATAGTTATATACAAAGTAGTTAGATCGTCTCTTTGCACAGATATACCCAGAATGCATCTTAGGATACAATTGTGCATCATGTCATAATTTCTTTCCCCCATATGAAATAGGCACACAAAAATTGATTTTGAAAGTATTTCTATAGCAGAGAACATTAATATGAGATATTACAAGTCATGTCAGTGGAAATACATCCTGGCATACATTTATAGACATGGTTGTTAGAAAAACAATTTATAAATGACAGCCTAATTGATATAGTGTTATTCCGTTTGTTAGATTGCCACTTACTTGTAAAAGCAATATGCCTACAGCCTATATGCAAGCTTCTTTCATGTGTGTTAGTAAGACATAGACAGAAAATATTTCTTCCTTCTGGGAACTCTATTGCTATATCAGCACATTCAGGAAAGCGCACCTGAGCATAGTAGGTGTGTATGCGTGTGTGTGTGTGTGTGTGTGTAAAAGTGAAGAAATATTTTGAATGTGCTTTTGATGACTAAACCCTAGATGAATGTTACAAGCAGAAGGTAATTTACATGAAACATGTAAGTTAAGATTGTAGTGCGGTTAAACAACGTTAGTAATACGTACACTGCTGTTCTAAAAGAGTGCAGAGTGGAGGAACCATTATACGCGTTACCACTGCAAGTTACCAGATTATTTTACTTAACAGATTAAATCCTGTTTGGCCACGAAAGGTTGTAATGAAGGAAGAATCATTGTATAATCATCACCGAGCACCATAAGTAGAGAACAACCGATAGAGCAAGACAAAGACAGAGGTGTGAAAAGGAATTGCTTGAGTAGAAGTAGTCATTTAATGGGATAACTTTCAGAACAAACGAGCTTCGTAATTCTAATCAATCGAAGGTTCATGATTTCTTTATCCGATCATATTATTAAATGACAATTACGTAATTACGAAAATAACTGTGTTGACTACTGAGACTCAAGTTTGAGTTCATAGAATTGTGTTTGCATACGATCACCAATTACATAAAATACATTTTTGTCAAATCTAATAGTACCAAATTTACTATATGTTGAGTTCCTATTATGCTGCTTTCACTGCAATATGAATCTAATGTTTCCACGCGGAGTATAAAAGTACAACATATTGTCCGACTTGATAAAGAATGTTGTTTCATAACAAGCCACACACGGTTTTCATTAACTAGTGATCCAATGCAGACATTCGTAATATATGGATATGGCGAGGGTACAGGTAATCACAATGTAAGCAGTTACATTTAGATCCTCTGAGAGGGTTCCTGGAGATGCTGGGAGGTGGAACAGCAGGAGGCAGGTTGTTCCCCTGAGGTGTGGCAGGTGCCGAACCAGACCCTGCTTGCCTCTGTTTGTCTGAAACAACACTTCATCGCTCATATCTTTGAATATCTCCCTCCTCTGTCGGCCTTTTTATCTTCGTCTTCCGATTACATTCGTTAGTCGAATCTCCATTAATAATTGTCACTTTTGCACTTTCAGTGGCATAAGTTAGTAGTCCAGAGGGGTACACACGTCTCAACATTTTTTCTATACCTGTATCTATTTGTAAGTTTGACAGAAATTAAAATCTACGATTGAACCGATACAACTCGATATAAATTTGATATATCAGTTTAATCATTCTCGCGGTTTACAAAATCAATATTGTGGATATTTACAGGGATAATATAAATCAAGTCAATGTATCTTGTAAAACTTCGGAAAACTATAATGTTGCAATTTACGATATACTGTATTGGTGGAGAAAGGTGTTGACAAATAAAATGAAAACCCCCTGGAATACATTGTAGTTTGTATGCCATCCTCCACCTATTGTTAGATTATAACGCGCAAGCAACATAAGACAACAACCACATAAGCACAAGTTCGTCAAACTGTGTTGCATATGTCTAGAATAATGAATTCGTGATCGAGTGCTGAAATTAAACTGAGTAAGTGTCCAATATGTGACATAATGTGCAGCATGCACACTTCAATACAGACAGGTGATTCTTTCCATTCGACGCAACGTATTATTAATACTTTCGCTGCAAAATAATGTACAACCTCGCCAACAATTCGTTGAAACAAACAGCGTTTGCAAAAACGTATAAAACATGATTGTACGTTGATATAAGTCCATAATGACACACAGAAAATAAAACTTATTAATAGCACTTGTGTGATTACGGAGAGGATAACAAGATATTACTGTGCCAAGAAAATTCAGACTATCCTTGAACAGAGGCACCGTAAATCGATAGTCACAACATTATGTCACAACGTAGAGATCGGAAGCGATCGGAAAGGTAATAATTGTGGAAAAATTTGTTTAATCTTAATCAGACCTACCCTGGGAGTTGGACATGAACAGGTTGAGTAGAGAGGTAGTACGGCGGGAAGCCTTGGTGGCTTGTGCATGCGACAGTTCTCTGTCCTTTTCCTTCTGTTTTTCTCTTTCTCTATCCTTTTCCTGAACCCTTCCCCTTTCCCCGTCCACCCAATTACCCTCCCCTTTTACCCCCTGATCTTTTTTCGAACTGTGACTGTTACCAGCAACTCCTGTTTCTCCATTGGCACCCTTCGTCGTTTCCTTCGGTGTTTCGACATTCCCTTCGGGCTGCGTATGACTCGCGATCTCCGCTAAACTGGTCATGACCTCTTCGTACTCAATCACACCTGATGTTAAAATTGTACGACGTTAGCCTCGATGTCCCGGCGATCGCGCACCATATACATTTACCTGGTTTTTCGAAACCCGTGTATTTACTTTGAACGAACTGTTCTAACAGTTTGTCCACTGTCATATCCAAGCATTGCCTTTTGAAATCAATATGAACCTGACCGACTTGTTCATGATTCGTTTGCAAAGCATCTGCATACGTGTTCAAAAATTCCTTCATGTGTTTCAGGTGTGTTTCTTCTACATCTTGGAAGCGCTTCATAACGGGAAAGTGTGTTAATTAATAAACTTCGTGAAGGAGAGATTGATAGTAGGATATGTAGTTTCGGTACGTAAGATAGGACGATCATAACTACCCTGCAAGCTTGAGTCATTTTTTCTTCAAAATTATTTCGAATAACGGTGTATTTATCAACAAGGGCCTTATAGTCATCCTGCGTCTTCTTAAATTTCACTTCAGCCTTCTCTAATTCTCGTTGGCTAGCATTATCCTTTTTCAATTTTTCCACCTCAAGTCCCTTTTGCATGCACATGTCTTTTGCTTTATGAAGTGCAACTGTGATGCTCTGTATACTTTGTACAACTTCCAATGTGGATGACTCTTCTTCCTTTACCTACATGACATTAAATAAATGTGCAGAACATCAGTACTTTTACAAACTCAAATGTATTTAACATTTTATGCAAGACTATGATTACAGAGAGACAGTTTAACCATTCTGTCACCACAGTGTGATAACTAATTTTTATATCTCACCAGACAGCAATCATCTCACTGTCTGTACGAACCTACTGACCTGACTGTGGGCGGATACTGATAGTGTATAGAATACATACAAAATTCTACACTATGGACTTGGCAACTGCTCAATCTAACAAATTTCTAAAAACAAAATTGGTGCATAAGAACGAAAAAGACACGTATATTTACGTACAGCCTTGTGTTTCTTGTGAAGTTCATCAGCATATTTTGATACATCCTTTATAAGCTCTGTGACCCTCTGGGCCATCTGCAGATGGAGACCGGCAAGTTTTTCCGCTGCTCCTCTGAGAGCAGCCCAGACAGGAGCAAAAGTTCCCTGTGTGCTGCTACTATTGCTAGCCTGTTTTGCAACCTTACTCAAAAGCTTGTAATTGTTCTCTTCTATGGCTGATCGTTCGCGAAGAAATTCAGCCAACTCCTTACTCGCGACTACACCATGCTTCATGTTATGGTACAACACGTCAAATCCATTATTCTTTTCGCCCTTGAATAACAAAAGATTGAACTCGCTTAGTTGACAGCTTGCCTTTCATTAAAAGACATGAAAACATGTTAACATGATCACGTCAATGTGATCAAATTGCTTGTCCATTACTTTGCAATCGGGGCTAAATTATGTCTTTATCCTACAATGTTGCTTGTCATGAATATTTCAAATATGTGTGACAAAAAGATTGTTTGGCCAGTGATGTATATTAGTTTTCCTTACAATTAGAATATCAACTGTCTGAGATATGCCAATAACTGTACTTAAGACCACTTAGCCATTTAACACTTGATCCCTGATCACACTGTTAACCCACACAGTGTGGGACTCCTGACTGACATTGCTACAATAAGCTGTCATTATATATTATTCCACTTGTCATCCTATTGTATGTATTATTTGCTACTCTGAAACCTTAACTTTTTGCAATGAATATGTATTGGAGGATATATGCAATGCGTATGTATATTTATTCATATATTACATAATTATCATAAGTTATTTTTTTATAGCATTAATACAAGACATATAAACATAATGTTTCAACATTGTGATAATTCCTGTACCATTAATGCACAAGTATAAATAACAGTTTAAAAATCCGCAAAAATTATGCTCTGGCATGCTTTAAGTATATGTGTTTAAATGTATTTTCTGGGAATGTGACTAACACTGCTTGTTTTGTTGATTAACTAAATAAAACTTCCTAACTAAATTGTCTGTTATCTAAGATAACCTCTAGTACAAGCCGTTTCAAAGGACGAAAAAAGGAAGTCCGTATTATCTTATCAGCAGAGTGTTTAAAAAGTAATGAACGTGGAAAGGGCTGAATTCGATGACATATCTCAGGGCCCGTTTTAAAACGCACAGCGCAGAACAATAGATGTACTCACATCTGTGTCGAATGTATATAATAGCTGCTACATCTATATGTCACGAAATATGACATTATCTTCTTCTGTTCAAACGAGTTTTTTCGACCACGCGCGAAGCACACGAACGCATCGTAGGAAAATTTCGCAAGAGCATTGATCATTAGCGTCCGAGACTCGTTAGAATGTCAGCAAAGAGAGATAAAAGAAGCGTCAATCAAACGACAGAAGACGAAACGACGAAAGAGTAAACAAAAGGACGATTCGTAACGATGCCCAATTCATTCCTGCTTCGTCGTGTCTCTGCTGAAAAGAGGCAACAGCAGGCTCCGCTTCATCGCTTTACCAGCGTCAGCCGCGTTTTCCGGGAAGAAATTAATCGCCTCTGTAGGCTAACTGGCAAAGGGCAAAGGCGTAGGAGGCGCGTCCTCGCTGCCAGTCACGTCTGTATTAGCATGACAGCATAGTTATTGAGAGAGTCTAGCAGCATCGCCGCTTCTCGACTACGTCTATGGGCGCAGTAGATTGGCGTAATCGCGTATTCTATATAAACACGCGCGACAGCAGGTGTCTATCACTATCCCGCGTACGCGATACATGAATTCCCATCTACGCGGCCAAGGGCCAAGGCATTCCGCGGGCACGAGAAGTGACGAATGCAGTTGTGGCAGATCGGCACATGTCACATCCTCCTCCAACGTTCGCCCGTCGCCTCTTCTTCGTATTTCGTGCATGCACAGGCTCGGCATAGAATGCGACGTGACAACAAACACACGAAAGACGACAGCGAGAGGAGACTGAGCGCGAGATGGGAGGGAAACGTGTGTAACCTGCTGTAACCTCGACGAGAGTGATTCGGTCAAAGGAAGAGAGCGGATGAATGCCAGGGGGAGGAGGAGAACACAAGGGGAGCGAGAGAGAAGGACGTTCCATTGACAAGAATGCCTAGACCTCGCCGAGGTTTACACGTCGCGGAGGCGGTCGAAAGGGACGGAATGATCTCGGCAATTCGGACGGCGAGAGAGTCGCGAGAGGACGATTAATGCGCGAGAATGAAAAAGGTGGTGCGGTCTGCCAAATCTTTCCTCTCCAGCCCTCTCACGGGAGCACCTAACCTAACTAAGGGACGAGTAAAAGTGACATTCTGCAGCTGTGTCCGATCGTCCTCGGTCGGACCAGGTTGGATGCACGCAACTCACCCAAAAATAGTCGGCGAAGTCCACAGTCATGTTGAGCTGCGATCAGACCGTCATATTTCAGCTTCTGACGTATCAGCGCGAATATGCACTGCTACTCGGAACCTTCACGCGGTACTGCGATATTCGTGCGGGCCGATACGACACGAACGGTAACTGAATTTGCGCCGGGGCGACGTAACGCTTTCGATGCTCTCGAG
The DNA here is from genome assembly GCA_963942575.1 of Priocnemis perturbator. NCBI lineage: Eukaryota > Metazoa > Arthropoda > Insecta > Hymenoptera > Pompilidae > Priocnemis > Priocnemis perturbator. The sequence goes on along the minus strand of OZ012649.1, from coordinate 1,086,980 downwards.
CTGAACGGGCGCGCTCGACCGCGGAGACACACAGGTCAACTTATTTCGACTGTCTCCGTTCGTCTCCTCTCTCTCTCGTGACTCTTCCCCGCGAACGGCGTCTATCGCCATCTTGCCATTCGGATCTGAAGACTCACTTGACTGGGGCGCTCAGGTTGAGGCGGGATGTCGTTGTCGGTAATGGAAACGGTCTCAACTCCCGACGGACGTCACTTTTCAACAGCACGTTGTCCAGAAAAAGTCTCGAAATCCTCGAATCTGTACTCTCGACCGTTGCGCCGCGATTTTTGCCCGAACGGACGCTGCGCGTCTCTGGAAGGCTTCGAAATTGATCGTTTTATGACGACACGCCTGAAGGTATGCAACCCGACCCGCAACCCGCAACGCACAGGCGATTGCACGCTCCACGGTTCAAGTACCTTGTTAAGGCTAAATTTGCAGAGCGTCGTGTACGCGGAACGAGGCGCAACGACCTCTTTGCGCTGCGCACGTTTATCTTTGAGTAAGTAGCGTCGACTGACGTGTGTATCAATCGTTGACCGGCCTTGGAGGGAGAGAGAGAGAGAGAGAGAGAGAGACGATAAAGTGTTAGTTAAGGGCTTAGACCATGTATGTATGGACTGCTAGCAGCTACCGTGAGCCGTGTCGGACCTAGGTGGATCTAGGCTCAAAGGCCTGCAGCGCCTCGGTTAACTAAGAACTACACAAGTTGCTGGTTTCACACCATTGTCAAGATACAGTGAGCACTGATATATATATTATAGATACGAGATTCCCATAAGCCAGCTGTACAGCGGTTCAATCATTGAACTATAGAATATCTGGAACGCGCACGGCCGTATGTAGAGCTGCAGTCGACCCGCGCCGAGAGAGAAAGAAGATATTTTGGTATTCTGTCCTTTGTTACCTGTACTACCCTTTCAATAATGTTGTGTACGCCGTTAAAATATACGGAACTGAACTATCTTTGCTGTACTATCTTTTTGACAAAAGGGTTTATGGTAAGTCGTAATAAAAACAGGATATGTATTATTCTATTCCTAAAATGTTAATGGGTGAACCTGAACGAGGAAACACTACTTTCAAACGCATAAAAAACTTAAAAAAAGTAACACCGACTTGAAAAATTGAACATTATTTTATATTTTTCAGTGCATTTTTGAAGTCTGTTAAAAAGGATACTTTGTCAAACAAAATGAATAATATCAATCAAAATTATTGTAATATTTATTTTATTTATTGTCTATGTCTATTTGGAAAAAAAAACAAAAAATGAGCAAGTATTATATTTTTACATCCAGCATGAACAATTCCCAAAGGAAAGCAATTTCGATATGTATTAACAATTAACCTTCACTACCTCTAAAACAAAAAATCATGTGTAATTTTAATGCGTTTGATAATATTTTTCACTTGGTTTTGTGATCATATACATTAATTTCTGTGACATAATGACATCACCTACTGAAATATCTAAATAGAAGAGAGCAACTCTTTTCGAACCGGTCATATCTAGTAAAATCTCTGTGGAACTTACGTCGAAAGGCGCAAATCGACTGTATGTCCCAAAGGTCCAGTGGTAAGAGTGAGACAGAATACCAAAATGTCTTTCTTCTCTCTCTAACAGCGAGGCGCGGCTGTTCCTGCATCCGTGCGCATTCCAGGTAGTATATAGTTCAATGGGTTCAATCGAATCAGTGTCAGCCATTGAACTATATACTACCTGGAATGAGAACTGTGGGAAACAGAAACGGCCCATTTTGTTAGAAAGAGAGAGTTGAAATCCAGGGATGTCTGTCTCACTCTTACACACGTGTGGTCTGAACATACAGTCGCGTGCACGTTAAAAGTGAAAGTTCCACGTTTGTTTGTTCTGCCGCATGGATACAATTCCTTGATTCAACTGGTTTGCACGTTTCATTGAACTATAGAATATCTGGAACGCGCACGGCCGTATGTACAGCTGCAGTCGACCCGCGCCGAGAGAGAAAGAAGATATTTTGGTATTCTGTCCTTTGTTACCTGTACTACCCTTTCAATAATGTTGTGTACGCCGTTAAAATATACGGAACTGAACTATCTTTGCTGTACTATCCTTTTGACAAAAGGGTTTATGGTAAGTCGTAATAAAAACAGGATATGTATTATTCTATTCCTAAAATGTTAATGGGTGAACCTGAACGAGGAAACACTACTTTCAAACGCATAAAAAACTTAAAAAAAGTAACACCGACTTGAAAAATTGAACATTATTTTATATTTTTCAGTGCATTTTTGAAGTCTGTTAAAAAGGATACTTTCTCAAACAAAATTAATAATATCAATAAAAATTATTGTAATATTTATTTTATTTATTGTCTATGTCTATTTGGAAAAAAACAAAAAATGAGCAAGTATTATATTTTTACATCCAGCATGATGAATAATTCCCAAAGGAAAGCAATTTCGATATGTATTAACAATTAACCTTCACTACCTCTAAAACAAAAAATCATGTGTAATTTTAATGCGTTTGATAGTATTTTTCACTTTGTTTTGTGATCATATACATTAATTTCTGTGACATACTGACATCACCTACTGAAATATCTAAATAGAAGAGAGCAACTCTTTTCGAACCGGTCATATCTAGTCAAATCTCTGTGGAACTTACGTCGAAAGGCGCAAATCGACTGTATGTCCCAAAGGTCCAGTGGTAAGAGTGAGACAGAATACCAAAATGTCTTTCTTCTCTCTCTAACAGCGAGGCGCGGCTGTTCCTGCATCCGTGCGCATTCCAGGTAGTATATAGTTCAATGGCACGTTTGCACTTGTTTGTATATACCGATATTTTTGAAACGGGTCGTACAGTTAACAAAGGACAGGTATCCCTGGAATCAAACTCTCTCTCTCTCTCTCTCTCTGTCCCGGTTTTCAGTGACTTTACATATGGGTGTTCTCATTCTAGGTAGTATATAGTTCAATGGTGTCAGCACATTTGGCTTCAACTCCATCATGCGTGTGCGCCTGTGTGCGATGCGCGCAGCTTACGCCCAATCAGGACCTTAGCATCGCACACACGCGCGCGCACACTGCGACACAAATGGAGTTCGATGCCAAATATGCTGACGCCATTGAACTATATACTACCTGGAATGCGCATGGATGCAGGAACAGCCGCGCCTCGCTGTTAGACAGAGAAGAAAGACATTTTGGTATTCTGTCTCGCTCTTACCACTGGACCTTTGGGACATACAGTCGATTTGCGCCTTTCGACGTAAGTTCCACAGAGATTTCACGAGATATGACACCGGTTCGAAAAGAGTTGCTCTCTTCTGTTTAGATATTTCAGTAGGTGATGTCAGTATGTCACAGAAATTAATGTTTATGATCACAAAACAAAGTAAAAAATATTATCAAACGCATTAAAATTACATATGATTTTTTGTTTTAGAGGTAGTGAAGGTGAATTGTTAATACATATCGAAATTGCTTTCCTTTGGGAATTGTTCATGCTGGATATAAAAATATAATATTTGCTCATTTTTTGTTTTTTTTTCCAGACATAGACAATAAATAAAATAAATATTACAATAATTTTGATTGATATTATTAATTTTGTTTGAGAAAGTATCCTTCAAAAATGCACTGAAAAATATAAAATAATGTTCGATTTTTGAAGTCGGTGTTACCTTTTTTTTAATTTTTTATGCATTTGAAAGTAGTGTTTCCCCGTTCAGGTTCACCCATTAACATTTTACGAATAGAATAATACATATACTGGTAATTAACAAGTTTTACATGCTATTGCCACAGTCAGAAATTGTAATAGATGCCTGATTGATGTACACATTTGGAATTATCTCTGTGTATATAAATTGCAAATTATGAAATATATATAGTCTATATTTCTTGTATGGGAACAGTTTTTCTTTAAACGCATCCTGTTTTTTTACGACTTTTACCATAAACCCTTTTGTCAAAAGGATAGTACAGCAAAGATAGTTCAGTTCCGCATATTTTAACGGCGTACACAAATTGAAAGGGTAGTACAGGTAACAAAGGACAGAATACCAAAATATCTTCTTTCTCTCTCGGTGCGGCTCGACTGCAGCTCTACATACGGCCGTGCGCATTCCAGATATTCTATAGTTCAATGGCTGACACTGAATCGAATTGAAAGGGGACTTTATACGCCAACGCCGCCATCGTTCGACCGATGCGCTCGCAAGTGTACTTTGTATACATATATATATATATATATATATATATATATATATATATCCAAAACATTGCGATTTTAGTTCTTGGTTAACCGAGGCGCTGTAGGTCTTTGAACAATAGTGAGGACAGCAACTAACAGTCCATACTTAGGGCCGGTTCCACTAACCTCGGTTAAATCCTTAATCGGCGGTTAACGTTTGTTAATCGATACTTTGCGTTCCACCAAACTTTGAACCCCGATTAAGTTAAGAAAACGCCGGTTAAACTTAACCGGCCAATTTTGGCCGGTTACCGTATTTAATCAGTGGTTAGCGTTTGGTAACATCTGGTAACATCGTCAAAATAAAATTGAAGTCATTACTATAGTCATGGACGCGCTATACGACGATGTATTATCCTCAGAAGAAAAAGAAGGTTATGAACCTACTAGGGCTAGAAGAAGAAGAATTATCAAAGACCGAATTAATTATTTCGAAACGTTAGACGATATCGACCTTTTTACAAGATTTCATCTTACAAAAAATACTATTGAGGCGTTGCTACACGACACTGAGCCAAGTATAGAACATGCGACAGCAAAAAGTTGTATAACTTAATTTTGATAATTATGCCCGGATAGCAGGGAATATTGCAGGAATATTGTAGGAAGATTATTACTTACACCTTGCAGCTAACATTGCCGGAGTATTGCAGGAATGTTGCTGCAGTATTCCTATGTCCGCGCATAATATTAGCAAAATTCAATCATAACTATTTTACTATGGCATTATGCCATAATATATGAATATAATTGTACATTAAGACGAATAAAAATATATATTTTTACATAAAATTCATGTTTATTTTCAATTAAACCTTACAATACTAATTTCGGTTGTTAACCCATTTGCATCACACCTCTGAATATGCTGCAAGCCCAATTCATCCGAGACATGAAAGCCTTAACGCAAATATATAATATTTTTATAAAATTGTTAGTATTTATTAACCCCTAATAATTTTTCCGCCATTCTTCCTACTGCCCTACACTTTTCTCCTCTTTACAAACTTCACAAAATACAATACGCTAATGACGATCAACCGCGTGTTGCCATGCTTTGCCGCCTGCGGATTAAATGACACTGAGAATTGAACCAATCAGAGCCGCAGTTACAACGGAATTCAGACTCGCTGAGAGTTATCGCGAAGAGGGTATACGGTTAACTAACCAGAGCTGAAATATTTTTGGTGGAACAGAACAGCACTTAATCATGATTAAAGCCTCGGTTAAAAATTAATCATGATTGGCTAACCGCCGATTTAACCGAGGTTGGTGGAACCGGCCCTTAGTATAAGTTAAGGGGTTACTGGTGGGACATAGTCAGCCCTGACGACGCTCTCGTTCTCGATTGCTTCGCCGTCTGGCGGACACTTACCCCTTGCACAAATTTTCCCTAGATTTGTCCGGAAAACTTACCCCTATTTTAGGGGTACTCTAGCGAGTTTCGGGAGAGAGGGCGAGTATTTGCGATCAGTCCGGTGTCGCCCTCTATTCCCTCAGACACCCCAGTTCCCTTCACACGCTGGTTCACGTCGGGCAAACTTTACAGATGAATATTTCCCGACACGTCCTCAAGTTCGGCCAAGTTTATATTGATTCCGGCGCAGGCCGGCGGACGTTTCAACTGATTAAAAGCGCTTCGACGGGGCGTCCGATGGCATTAAACGGTTCTGGAGGGATGAAAGTAAACGAAGACGTATGCGCTCCGAAGCTGTAAGTTTAAAAGGGGCGGCAGTTACGTGGTTTGCGATCGGCATACGGGAGGCGTGGCTTTGAATAATGAACCGAACGTAGTCTAGTGTCCTTGCGCATATACCGCCAAGCCAAACTCTCACACACAGGCGAAGCCTTTCACGTATATAGGACAGGCGCACACCGTCGCGTGGATCATTCTATATAGCGCGCTCGGCGAGAGACAAAAGTTTCTCCCGTTATCAATCACTTTCGACGCTGGACCGAAAGGTGCATCTGTCCTCGGCTCGTCCGGTCGGCAGGTACGACGACCCAATTCCGTCTTGGAGCACGGGAGGCAGGGACACAGGGACGATGCCCGCAAACAAGGCGGGCCTGTCGACGCTGCACAAAGAAAAGTCATCGATCGGACTGACCGCGGCCACGTCGAAGAAGAAGAAACGCTCCTGCGTTAAGCATAAAAGACATTGCAAGCAATATCTGGTGAGTGAGCGACAAGACGTTAATACCTGCGAGAACAGCCATGTTGCGTGATCGAGCGCGGACCCCGCGAGAAGCGAGTCGGATTTTGAAACCGATTTCGCACATAGGGACATGGCTTCGTTGAGCTAGCGTTTACCTCATTTTCCATCGCGCTTTCCGCGTTCTCCGATCTGCGCCAGAATAATCGAGCCCCGCGAGGCGCCACCAGGCGCCACCGTTGGCCAACCTTTCTTGCCCCCGCGCGAACGTAGTGTGATCCGTTCTTCCCGATCGATTTTGCATTCTCGTCTTTCCCGAGACAGACACAGAGAGAGAGAGAGAGAGAGAGAGAGAGAGGGGGAGAGAGAGAGAGAGACAAACGTATCTATTCGTGCGCGAGTCTCGCGCGCTTTAAACCTTGTACCATATAACGCAGCGCCAGCGGAGTAGGTTATGTGGCGTTGGACGCCCTGAGTCGAAACGCGGAGGGTTTGTTCACCTCTAATCGATGCATGGCCGGAAGTGTTATGGGTTGCAGCGATCGATCGGTGCAAGCATGCTTCTCGGTGCCGGTCGTACGATGCAATTCGTATAATCCAAAGTTCCTCGCGATGTTTCCGTCGGCTGTGCCAAACACGTGGGCATATGTATATAGTTCTCCGCGTAAACGTGTGCTGGGTTCATTTGGCTTGCTCGTTTTCAGCGTAAAGTCTTGTGGGCGAACTACGAACAAAGTTGGAATCTGAATTTTCGTCTGAGTTTTATGCCTGTGGTATCAGTTCTTTGTCTCGCGGGGTAGAATAACGTTTTTGTGGTTTAATTGAACATATTTTTCGGTGGATCGTAATCGATTCCTTCCATCGGTTTATTTTTGGTCATTGGTCTCGTCCCTTCGCGAGGAACTTCGCAGCGAGTGTATCGTTTGAAATAGCACTTTGATTATAGTAGTGGTAGACCTCCAAGAAACATACTGTATAATTATGATAATATATAAAACAATGTTTGTTAAATACATAGTTTGAATGTTTTATTTTTTGACAGGCCCTGCACTTATACACCCCCAATCCTTATAACACTGTAGTCAGTGTCAGCATATTCAGCATGTTCAACACCTGCCGAGGCTTCCCCCACCACCGGCACCTCCGATGGAGTTCTGCGCTGAATATGCTGACACTGACTGTAGTAGTGTTTTAACACTCTTCTCGAATCACTTCCAATTACTTGAGTAGACAATAACAGAGAGTACAACACCGTCCGCAATTGTGTAGTTTGATTGAGTGCGAATTTTGTAGGTATTGCGTGGAGCTGAGTCCTCACCGTACATCGTTGAACGTAGCGAATTGATTACTATAAGATATATCATAAATTTGCGGCTTCATTAAAATTTCATTGAATGAGGCAAAATCCTATGTATACGTTTGTACTCCATTATAAATGACAGTGTACTCTCTGAGAGGGTGCACTTGCAACTTTCACTACATTTGTACATCATAATCCACGATTTTCAACCAGACTGAACCACTATTATCACACAGTTGCGCGTTAGTGCTCCCATGTATTGATTTCCGAGAATGCCAAGAAAAAGAGGTTGCTGCTGATTCGGCGGAAACAAAAGACGACACCAATTCCACTTCTGCAGCCCACTTGAACCACTTCCCATTATGTCTTGTAGCCGCAGAAGTTGGCAGAGCCGTATTGACTTAGCCGTGTAAAAAGAATCAGGAAAACGTTCCTTCCATTTCTCACGCTATTGTGCTCGCGACTGCACAAGGTAATATTGACATGGAAACGCTAGACGTCCCGATCGGCCATTGTTCAGTCCACCGTAATAATTTGCCTTTAACCGGTCCCATGTAACGCCGAAGCAGAGTCGCCATTTTCGCCGGCGCCCTGGACGAATTCAACAGGCTAGGGACTAGGGCAATGACAAATGTTCGAATAAATTGGGACCGTCTCTGACCCGCTGAGCATCACGTACGCGGCTCCGTACGGCAATTAAAGGATCCCTTTGAACGTGCAGACGGCTACGCGCCATTCTGAACGATAAGGGGCAATCGAGCAGCGAATGTACGCGCACTGTCGTTCATCGGCGGAAAATTGGCGGAGCATTCGATTTCACTCTCGCCCCGTTCCGTCACTCAAGGCCAGCGAGAAAGATACGTGCCGCGATAAGAGGATGGCCGTGAAAATTAATTATTACCCTCGTCCGTCGGGCAACTTTAACGCTCGCATTTCTTGAGGGAGCGGTAAAGGAAAAATTGTTGTCTCTTCTGCGGATACGTGTGTCGGGAGGATTGAGAGATGTAGGTAGTGGCATACGCCCTGTGCCCTGTGTGCGGCACGTATCGGGACGGAGCAGGACGGAGCATGTTTCGCGCGCATCGTAATTCATGCGGTTCGGGCAGGTGCTGGTTTGTGCGAGTGAGCCGGCCGACTGTGCAGGGAACGGAAGTCGAGCGTAACTTGTCGCTGGTGAGCACGCTGCAAGCGCCCGACGTACGTGTGCACGAACATTAAGGCGGGCGCGCGCGCGGACGCTTGCCCATTACCCTCCCCCTCTTTCCGATCCTCGCATTTTCTCTCGCTGTCTCTTTTTTATTTCACTTAATTCGCACATGCAACGAGGGTTAAACGCTTTGCGCGTATCACGTATGCCCGTTGCTCATTTTCCCCCTTCTCGCTTTTCGTAGGCGGCCGTTCTAGCCTACCAGCGTATACCTTTCAATTAAGCGTTTGCGCAAACCTGAACCGGATCTGCCGGACGAAGTTCGAAGAACGAAAGAACGTTTCACCGTTCCCCAGTGCAAAACAAAGCCGGCGAAGCAGGTGAAAATATCACCTCTGCGGAGCAATTACATTGTTTCGCGTTTACCGTCGTTTTCATTTAGTTTTAGAAACAGTCTTATTTAAAGACAAAGAAGTTGAGCTTTGAAACAGTACCGCCGAATGAGTACTTCCCTGTTCACCTATAGCTTCATTTGAATTCCTTCGTAGCATGAACCGAGGAGTGGAGTCTAATTCGAACAACGAGCGAAGTGTGACGAGTCGAGATCGAAGTTGATACGTGATCGCGGACTAAATCGAGTTCATCTTTGTAAAAAAAACCGTGTCGTCCCGTAAGACATGTTGTTAGACTTTAGGAAAGTCCGAGAGTTCAAGGCAAGCCAGAAGCGTCATTGTCTCGATGATTATACTAATTCTCAGCAATCAACGATAAATCAGCAGTGAATATGCGCGAGCGGAACATCTCGCTAAGGATTTTAATTAACTCACTTTGACTCGAGCGCAGACAGACATTGGCCCGATGAGTCACAATTCATTTTTAAGCCTCGTGCGTGGGTGAAGAGGAGGAAAAGGAGAAAGAGAAATAGAACGAGAAAAAGGCTGAGATTTGCCCGCGGGAAAGAGAATTTAAATCGAGGCCGACGACGGTTGTTCCTTTGTTGGGAATGATAATGCGCTCGTAATTTTCCAGCTCCCCGTTTTTATCTCGCGTACCGAATGAGAGTCGTCGCTCTCTGTGCCAGTCGGACCGAACGAGGATTCAAATTCTGTCGGGCTAATCAGAGCATCGACGAAACATATGGCCGAATTTCGATAGCGAATAGCTTTTCCCGTCGAAAACTGTACGTAGGTAATATATACGAGATCATTGTTTCTCAAATCGTGGATCGGATAAAATTTGTGAAATGTACTTTTTTTTTGTAAGTATAATAATTAAAAATCATAAAAGGCGACAACGAAAAAGCAACATAGAAAAGTGGCATAATAAGCTACATCATTTTTCGACATCTGTTTCCAGAACTCTATTTTCGTCAAGCAAAGCCATGTACTTGGATCTACATACATCAAAGTTTGATATGTTCCGCGAAAAGGAATCATTCTTTGTTCATCCGAATCCTGCCCACCCCGTTCGCTGTTTACAGTAAAAATCTCTCCCGAAAATTCACTCCATACCGTACAAGATTATAGGATAGCCTATGAATGCGCAGTGGGAAATTCCCGGAATCCGCAGTGCCTCGCGGTAGACTATTGGGCCAATCTCATTGATAGTTTGGAGTCACCTTGTATAGAACTGGTAGCATGGTTGAACTTTCCGATTCGTGACTGTGTACGCGATAGCAGCTCCCACCCCCGTTCCTGGGAGCCACGAATAGTTCGTTGGCGATACATAAAATGCAACGCTTTATCCTTTAGCCCTTGCACGCCACGCGATACGTCCGGCACGAAAAACTATGAATATTTATCTCGCAGGTAAGTGATGATTCCGCACGTCGCGCATAGAGGGCCGAGTGCCCTTGCAACGTCGAACGTGAAATTTCCTCTGTACACGTAAGTGGTAAGGACAATATTTTCGAATTGTTCCGGAACCGTTTTTCGTCGAGAAGTTCTGCGCGCTCAGCCCCGAAGTTTTGCGCCGTCTGAAACGATCCGCAGAAACTTTCCTTCCCTCGCCTTCCGACCTCTCCGGCTTCGACGTGTTCCGGCCTTTTCTCGCCAGCGGCATATCGGCTGGAACGGAATATTTGAGGAAGTCGACGCGTGTCTATCTCTTAAGCAGATCCCCGAAACTTTGAACACGAGACAGTTATGTCGCACTTGCGCAGACGCGCAGTGCGAGCACTGACTTTGCCTTTAACACTGTTGAGGAGATCGCAAGTTAACTACAAGATGCGCTTGCAAGTTAAATTTCATCCAGTTCCTTATATTTCTTATTACCTTTACTAATGAATGTTCGCGGTACATGTGTGTAACGCACGTATGCCCACACGCGCGCACACACACACACACACACACACACACACACACATAGGACTTGAAATGGATTTAAAGTTTGTCGGAGTGATAGCTGGAAGTGCGAACTTGACGCGGGTAAGCGACTTCGAGCATTAATCCAGATGAAAATCTTCCGACTGATAACTACATCGGTAATGTCAGTCCTCATATACGGACAAGTCCGCCTCCGGCGAAACTATTCCACCTTATTGGCACGGCGTCCCGTTTTCATCACGACGCGGTCAAGTCGACTCGATCACTCATATCGAACGCATCCAATCGAGAAGATTACTGGCAAAAATTACGGGGACAAAACGATGCGACCTTTTCTGCGCCGGGATAATGTTGAGCTTGAATGGTGTCAGCTTCTCTCGTATGAATGATTGCTCTCGGCGCGGTCGCTTAGCCGTTTCTACCTCCTCTATAGTCGCCTTACAATACTCAATAACTTTATGCATATAGAGCTTAGTCGGTATGTACAAAAGAACTTCCACCTATGCAGTATTGTTGTTCGCTGGGTGGGGTGCATGCACGTTACACGATTTATATTAACAATGTTTTTGACGATTGGTGCGTCGGCTCGACGTGGAAGCGTCGAAAATATGATTTCGCGGAGCAGTCAGTAGGAAAAGTCGTTCTCGCCGTCGGAGAGCATCAATGTCAGATATTGTGCGGCGCTGTAAAACGCCGAGCCTGCGGATCGGCGAGGATCGGAGCGATATTTTTGTCAATCTCACTCGCGCCGTTCGTCGATCGCCGATTTATTTCAGTCTCCATCAGACGTTGGCGCCGGTCTATCCCACCTGAATACTGGCGCGCGGGCCGAATGGCAGTGTGAATTCGGGCTTTTATTTGGGTCACGGATATGTTATTTAACGTGCGTCGCACGGAATTTTTTGCCCGTCCTCTGACAAGCCGACAACCGACTCCGAACCTCGCTCCGCACGAAACAGTCGTACATTCGGAAGATTCGCTCCATTATTCCTACGTCTCACGTAGGCAAGATTAGCCGCGATAGTACTCGCGCGCTTAAAAGTATGCATTTGCGCGAAGTTACATAACGTAGCCTCCGTCTGCCGTGGCCGGAAATAAGGCGAATTAAAGCGCCCGGCTCATCTTCGTTTTAGCGGGCACGAATTTTTGGAATTTTTTTTTTTTTTTTTTTTGGTTAGACCATTGAAAGGTAAGAAAGTATTTCCCTGACGTTTTTGCCGGAAATCATTCCTTCAAAAGTTAGGAGCGTTTTTGGCGAAGCGCACGGCAGTAGCGTTTGTCGCCGTATTTTCTAGCAGGTGCATTTTTTTTCGGCGTTCTTTTTTTCCCCGGATAGAGCATCGAAAGTTCTATAAGTTTTCCCTATGACTTTTTTTTGGGAAATCACGCCTTCGAAAGTTATGAATTTATTTGTGAAACATACGGCAGCAGCACTGGTTATTGTGTTCTCCAGCGCCTCGCGATGTTAGAGATGAAGGTGTTAGTCGATTTGTTTTGATTCTGACGATCGCTGAGCCTTCTGTGTTATTATTTGAAAGCAAATAAAGTGACGCCTGTACTTTCAATTGGAGTCATTTGCCACAATGAGGAGATTTTGGTATATTTTTTCGCGCCGAAGGCGCGTCAAGCGTTGCACCCGGACACTAACGCATTTGAAAGCAAATAAAGTAACGCCTTGTACTTTCAACTGAATTCGTTTTACGGGGAAACAAAACAAAATTGTAACAATAATTCTTGACGAATAACTGCGAAACGAAGGTCAGCCCCCTATTGCATGTATCCGAAAATGCCGTTCAGAATGTGGAATTAAACGTATCGTATGTCTCACAAATAAATTCGTAACTTTTTAAGGAGTAATTTCCTAAAAAAAAGTTATGGGGAAAAGTTATAGAACTTTCGATGCTCTATGCGGGGAAAAAAAAACGCCGAAAAAAAGTACACCTGCTGGAAAATACGGCGATAAACGCTACTGCCGTGCGCTTCGCAAAAAACGCTCATAACTTTTGAAGCAATGATTTCCGGCAAAAACGTCAGAGGAAATAGTTTCTTACCTTTTGATGCTCTAAGCAAAAAAAAAAAAAAAAATCCCAAAAATTCGTGCCCGCTAAAACGAAGCCTTACCAAGCGCCTTATCCACTGTCTCCCACCACAACCACGTCTTCCCGCAAACTCCCCTTTATGCACTTACGTGTACGGGGCTGTGCTTTCCTCCGGCGGAGAGGCAAGTTTTCCTTTCGATTGAAATATTCGATGCACGAGTAAGTCCTTCGCACGTAGGTTGACGCAAACGTTTCTCTCTCCCACCATCCCTCCCTCGAAGGGCAGCGAAACCAGATACGCAAAATTACTCTTTCACGAGCGACACCGTTTTCGCATCGCCGAGGTAACCTGTTTACTTTTTAATGGGACAGCATTACGCGTTTTTCACTCGCTTCGTACATGGCTGTGTACGCTGGCCCGTCGATGTACTAATTTCGATCGGCCGAACAGTGACGGCTTGTTGCGCCTCCGTCGCCGCACGATTATCAGCTATCAAGTTCGACGATTTATGAACGGAAAGCGTGATCGCGACGGTTAAGCGTGCCCTCGAATCGACGTCGCTGCGTTGTATCGATGACCGCGACAAAATTATGAATATTGCTGATTGCAGTGTTCATTATTCGGTTACTTTAATATCGACTTCGCAGTCGTGGGAAGGATGGAGGGTAGACACAGAGATAGATAGATAGATAGTTGTTTATTAACTTCCATAGCTACATTACAGGTTTGCTTATTCATTACGATGAATTACATATATCTTAAATTAATAACTCTACTAGTAGCCTATTCTTATATTATTATGTCTCTACTCCCTTCACTCTTATTTTAATATACTTCGCTAACATTCATTGGAAGTTTGGTAGTCTTTCTTCTATTCTTATTTGGTTGGATAACGCATTGTACATTTTTGGTCCTTTGTACCATAACATTTTCTGTTCTTCCGTAGTTCTACATCTATGAACATAAATATTTCCCTTTTGCCGTGTACTAACACCCTCTCCATATATTTCCATATTGCTTTGCAAATATGTTCGACATAACTCATTTACAATTTTATACATGAGAACACACATATTGTACTCGATCCTCTCTTTTATTGACATAAAACATAGTGCTTCTAACATATCACTGATTCTTACTCTTCTATTGCATCTAAGTATTATTCTCATCCCCTGGTTTTGCATTTTTTGTAAATATTCCAAATTCGTTTTACTTATACCCACTAGTATGGATGAGCAGTATTGAAACAACGGACTTACTATTGCCATATATACGACGCACCTCATGTTTGCTGATAAGTCCATCCCAATTCTCCGCATGACCCCTAATTTAGCTCCTACCTTTTTATTAATATAGTGTGCATCAGTGCGGTCCAAGAAAGTGCCCCGGGGCATTTTCGGTTCCCCCACCGAGCTCCTGTTACCCTGGAAACGACGGACGCTCAGTGTGTGTCAGTGTAGCCAGAAGTGGCGCCGGGCACCATCGGTGACCGCGTTAGTGGGGATACGCGCAAGTGTGCATGCCCTGTCTGCGAGTCCTGTGGAGTCCACGCAGTTCTCACAGACAGGGCACACACACTTGCGCGTATCCCCACTCCCGCGGACACCGCTGGTGCCCGGCGCAACTTCTGGCCACACTGGTGTGTGTTATGATCGGCATACAGAAAAACTTGTACCTAGTGAAGGTGGAAATAGCAGCGTGAGGGGCCCCACTCGCGGACCGCACTGGTCTACATGTTTAGAAAAATTTCAATTCTTGTCTATTATTACTCATAGATATTTAATTTCACTTACGATCTCTAGTATCCTTCCCTGCAGTTTAATTTTTAATTTGTCCCCTGTTACTTTCTTCGTAATTCCTGTTATTAACATAACTTTAGTCTTATCAACATTAACATACAGCCTAGAGAGAAAAGGAGAGAAAGAGAGAGAGAGAGAGAGAGAGAGAGGGGGGGGGGGTGGTAGGGAGGGAAGGAGGTAGGGAGAGAGCGATAATACCGATCCTCCGCGGTGCATAATCGATGTTGAATGCCATGTTTGCTTCAAGAATAGCACGGTGGTAGAGACGAGGTTGCACGGACGATTGGATCACGTATGTATGTTCCGTCGCACCACACGATACTCGTTCGCATGTCCGCCGTACGCCGCGATGTACATTACAACGGCCGCGGCCCCATGACGCAAATATATGACGTTCGCGGCCAATTAAACTTATTCAGCGGAGTCCGCCAGCGAGTTGATACGCTGAAATTCGCCGGTCGTCGAATTCCGAGCGAGCCGACTGACCCAGAAAAAACTGAAATGTCCTTGCGTACCCCGCGTGTCGGCACGCGAGACACGCAACCCCTCGGCTCCACGATGTTTCAAGATGTCCCGGGATTTTCGCCGTGGGGTCCATGCCTTGAGGGAAACAAATGGTCGCTTCTTTTTTCCACCCCCCCCCCTCTGCGCCCCCGCACTTACCCCGGCTCCCGCCCCGCCCCGCCGAAACAGGCTTATCCTTCCGATGCCACCGGCGGCGAGTCTCTTTCGCGGCGCAATATTAAAGCCCTCCGGCGTGCCCCGGGAGCCCTTTGAAATCGGTCTCCGCCTCGCTTGAAATATATCCACCTGAAAATCCACCTGAACGAGGTAACTCCGTCACACGTATAAGCCAGAATCCGTATATGCGAGCTTTTCTCGCGGGACGATTCCTCTGCTTGCATCCGCCGTGCTTTTTCGACTTTTAACTGTGGGAGCACGCGTCTATAGCGCCTCCGTCCAGCCATTGGCGGAAGGTTACCGGCGTCGCGACGCTGGCTCGACATCGTGGCGCCGGGTACGTGACGGGAACGACGAAAGAACGACGGAGACAGAGAGAGAGAGAGAGAGAGAGAGAGAGGGGTGGTACGTACGCGAGCGAGGGAGAGTCATGGAAGGTGCGTGTAGGCGTGTATGTGTTAGCTAGAGAGAACGAGAGGGTATGAGACTCTTCCGATTGAGGGGAAGGAGAGATAGAGGGAAGAAGTGTTGGGAGTGAAGACGGTGAACCGGGGAAAAAAGGAAAAGTTAGAATTGGAAAAAGAAGGAAAAACATCGCTGGTGCAAAACGGAGGAAATGTATGACATTCAATGAGAAAGAGGTGAGGGACGATTGCTAAGGTGTTCGAAGATCGATATCTCGAGCGGATTTCTGCAATTATCGCGGAAGTCGGTATTTTAGGACCTGTCTACCGAAACTCTGGTCAAAAATTCGGACGGAGAGAAAAACTTGCCGCGCCCGAAGGTTCGACGCGACGCGAAAAGGGATATGCAGTCATGCACCCGGCGTAGAAATTTGCGTGCACAGACGTGTCTCGGATGAACGTGGGCGAGTGTGCACGGTCGTATGTGACGTTAGCGCGCGTGCACGCGTTCGCGGAGACCTGGAGGCTGGAGACCTTATAGAAAATGAACGACGAAAAGGACAGAAAAAGCGCAAGTGAGGAAAGGACAGGGTAGAAACAGGAAGACACGAGGGAAGAAGTTAGAGTAAAGTAAGGGGATGGAAGCTAAATAAGAGACAGACAGAGACAGGGGAATGGGCCGATGGTGAGACACAACCATACGAGAACGGGAGAGACGAATCTGATGAAGAGGAGCAGGTAAATAGACGCGTACGTACGTAACATAAAAAACGAAAGACAGAGACACGAGACTAGGGGGCACGGCAGAAAGACTGAAAAGCGGAGTGAGAGGAACAAATTCTGCTGCAGAGTGACAGAAAGGGTGATAAAGGGAAACAGTGACGAAGGGTATCGGCGGAGTAGAACGAGGAACGAACAGAGGAAGAAGAAAGACTAAGCGACGCATAGACGAAGCGAGCGAAAAAGACAATCCAACAGCAGAGAACGTTAGAAAGAGACGAGACGGCGAGACATGGCGTAGAGATAGAAGCGCAAAGCGAGACGTTGAAGTTCTGGTGCGGAAAGACAGAAAGGGATACCTCGCGAAACAGTCACGAAGGGTATATCTCGTGAAGGAGAAGGAGGAAGAAATAGAGAAGGACTGGCAGAAGGAAGCGACGCATAGGTAAAGGGAGCGAGAAGAAAAAGGGAGCCGGAGAGAAAGTTGGAAAGAGAAACAGAGAGGAAGATGTGGAAAGAGAAGGAGAAAGAGAAAGAGAAAGAGAGAGGAGGGACGGAAGACAGCCGGCAGCAGGGAGTAACGTTGCGGACTATCGACCCGGTCCGGTTCGGCGCCTGCGCCCCTGGCAACCCCTCCTACCGCGCCGGTGGCCGTCTTGCCGGCGACGCGGCGCTCTACGCAACGTCGGTGCGATCCGGTGCGACACGGTGGGACCAGTGCCTCTCACGATTCCGTTCTCGCTCAGCTCTCCGTCTCGTCGCTTTGTTTCGTGCCGCTCTGTACGTGCCCCTGGGTGTCATCCTCACTTCTTCTTTGCTCTCTCTATTTCGCGCGTCTAGTCGCCTTATCGTTACGTTATTCGATTCTCGCGCATTCTCGCCTGTCTCGTTTTCGGCCTCTCTGTCTCTGCGGGTTTCTGTCAGTCTGCCTGTCTGTCTGTCTGTCCGTCTCTCTCTCTCTCTCTCTCTCTCTCATCTCTCTCTCTCTCTCTCTCTCTCTCTCTCTCTCTCTCTCTCTCTCTCTCTCTCTCTCTCTCTCTCTCTCTCTCTCTCTTTCTCTTTCTCTTTCTCTCTCTCTCTCTCTCTCTCTCTCTCTCTCTCTCTCTGCACCGCAGCGTATACCCGTTTCGCCGTAGGAACGGTCGTGTTCGAAATCATTTATGTCCTGTTCGTTGTCGACGTGTCGCACGAGTGATGATCCTTACCCCGCGTGCACGGTCGACAAGTGGACTCGGTGCCGGAAGCACGCACGGTAAGTGTAGAGCTACTCACAAAGTGCGATACAGTGCGGTCGTATGATCGGTGGACGGTCGGGAAGGGAAGAGAGATGGGGAGAGAGACAAAGAGAGATAGAGAGAGAGAGAGAGAGAGAGAGAGAGAGAGAGAGAGGGAGAGGGAGAGAGGGAGAGGGAGAGAGAGAGAGAGGAAATAGGGAGAGGGTAGAGCCGGATGTCTCACCGGTGTGAACCACTGGTGCACGCTGCGGAGACACTAACTGGTGATCGGTGACCGTTGTATTCATCGTACAGATAACTACGTGCAGACATATAAGAAGATCGTGAAGGCGGGAGAGAGATAAAGAAAGAAAAATAGTGGGAAAGGAAGAGGGACAATATAGTACCGAAAGAGTGGGAGATATACTCTGAGGAAGAGGAAGTCTCGTGATTGACAGGAAGGAAGCAGGAAGATCAACGACGGAGATGGAGTGGTAGGCCTCGAGGAGGTCCCCCCCCCCCCCCCAACCCTATTCTCTTTCACTACGTACTTTCTTTTCTCTTCACCCCCTTAGTCCCTCATCTTCTATTCATACTATCCTCCGCACCCTCTATTACTTGGGCATCCATGTAATTCGTCGAAAATTCACGGAATCTCATAGCTCAATCCTTAACCACCATCCCTCCACCCCCTCCTTCCGCCCCGCACGCAACCGATCTGCGAAATCTCTCTCTAGATACTCGACTTTTGCATCACGCTCACGTTGTCTCTTTTTCTCTCCTCTTTTCTATCTCCCCGCGACACCTCGTATGCGTGCGTCGTCTATGCGCATCACGGCGCTGCTCGCTACGTGCCAAAACGCACACACGCGTGTAACGCGCGCACACAAATTGCCCCGTTGACGAACGTGCGGGAGCGCTCCATACTTCGTGGCGTACGCATACTGACGTGCCAATAGAGGGAGAACCAAGCCGGACGCACGAAGCCACAGTTCGTTCACCAACACTGCCTTGAAGGGAAGGAAGAAGCCGCCGGAGGAGGAGGTGGTGGAGGAGGAGGAGGTGGAGGCGGTGGTCGCGGAGGAAGGTGGAGGAGACGGTGGCGAAGGAGAAGGCGAAGTAGGTGTATCCCCGTGTCGACGGTTCGACGCCGAGGAGCCACGTCCTCGGGAGGAAGGCAACCTGGCTTGACGACGAACGTGCCTCGTCGTCGTACGCCGTCAGAGAAACGGCCCCCGTCGCTGTCGCAGCGGCTGTGTGTCACTACTGTTCCACTGCCCCACACACCGCGGCCTCATGATTGGTTCATTCTGGAACCTCTGCCGTGCGTGCCCTTCAATGCCAATTGACAAGGTGAGACAGAGAGAGAGAGAGAGAGAGAGAGAAACAAAGACTGAGTGTGCTTGAGATAGGATTAAGAGTGCGGTGAATGAGAGAGGGGGAGGGTTGTGTGTAGGAGAAGAATGAGGGGTAAAAGATAGATTCAGAGTCTGAAATGGGGAGGGGGGGGGGGGGGGGGGAGAGAAGATTATATAAAGCATACGTAGTTCTTCGACGTACGATTCTGATCATCGTTGAAGATTATTTCTGCCGATAAGCGCAACGACCTTGATAGTGAGCGATGGTGACCGGCGTGCGTGTATGCGCAATGCGTGAAAATTTAGGAAGGCATGCGATTCGCTTGCGAGCCGAGACGTGGAAGAACGATGTAAATGATCTTGCGCGTATCGCTATTCAGTTCCGCGCTCGAGCATGCCATGTTTCGGTTTCCGCTTTAACATCCCGACGCTCCTCGATCGGTCCACGCATCGATGGCGCCAACTCTTTGTCCGGTTTGGTTGGACGCGCCGTTCAAGGTCACCTCTCATTACCTCGTCCTTCGTTCGACCTTCTCGATCTCGGATGTTCGACTAGTTCCTATCGAACTTCCTCCAGCACTTTCCGAGAGAGCGATAGTAGTCTATTTCCAATGCCGCCCTATAGATCGTTCGTGACAAATTCTTCAGCAGACATACACCTCATTACTCGAGGCGATTATATCGCCCTGCGATATTGGTAGTCTCGTATTTTTAGCGTCCTCTCAGTTGAACGTTGTCTAATTGCCCGTCCGTCTGCTTCCCTCTCGCCGAGGCCATAAAAAGGCGATCCATTAACTCGTTTCTGGTGGAAGTCAGCTGTAGACCACTTATCCATTTGTTTCCTTTCTTCCAGTGGCCACTGCAACTTCCCTTACGCGATGTCGAGCTTATTACGACGCGCGACGATGAGAGAACCGACGCGAACGAAGGTGGAGGAGAGAAATATCGTTTCTTCGCGCCTTTAGCGTGCTAACCTCACTCGGGTAATCGCACACGTACATACGCGGACCCTGGGCAACCCTCACTATGTCAGAAGCTTGTTCGATTTTCGAGGCACAGCGAGAAGGCGAGTCCGTTCGAGCGTGGAAATTTCCGACTCTTGTTCCCCCTCGTCTTCCCCAGTCTTCCCACTTCCGGTTGGGATACACCTCTTGCAGAGGCTTGCGGCACACGCGGCGAGGCGAAGGGGGTTAGACAGCGGTTGCGGAATTTCCGATGTCGAGTCTATCGGATGACGTCACAGCCCATATTTCGTCGAGCGATATCAATCGTTTCTTATTGTAGACACGGCCTTGTCGAAAGACGAATAGACGTCCAATAAATACGTACGTATTACCCGTCGGGTCATCGTCCTTGTCGGCCAGCATATACCGAATCCCAGCCGTGTCTATTTTGACGATGACATAATGCGCGACACAGTGCGCGCTTAAAAATGGTCGCTGGCGATAGAAGTGAGTCTACGAATGAACCCGCAACGGGGCGGGCATTAATAAAGATCGCACCGCCGGCGGGCTCGAGGCTTCGACGAAAAATTGTGCAGCCAGTGAAAATCCGAAAACCGTCGGCTCGCGTACATGCGCATAGCTCGTGACGCAAGTTCAGTATGCGATGAGAGAAAAACACTTCGGTGCGTCGACCGCCGCATGTTAATGGAGAATTATTTTGACCCGCCTAGTTTTATTCTCATATGCGCCGCACGAAGTCCACGCGGCGTAATCACTCGGAGTGCAACGCCGACCGTTGCCATTCACATTTCCTATCTCTCCAACATTTCCCGTCAAATATTTGCAAAAAGCAGCCTTAACGTTGAACCGAGCAGCGACGTTGTAGCAATGACGAATCTTGTACAACGGCCAATTATGCAGTGCACCGTGATCAGTGAAATTCGGTCTCACCGTGAGATGCGCGAGTTATAGAATTAATCGTGGTATGTACCGAGTAAACGGTAAAGGTTGCGACTAGCTGGATAGTGTGACGCAGCTAAAGCGTTTCGCCGTGTCCCGAACGGCACTTGTCTACGCTCCGCTGTACATTCGACGTAATAAAAACCGCGATACTCCTCGATTTCCCCGTTCAGTCTTCACGGCTCCGTAGCTTCCGATAGAAGAAAAGAAGGAGGGATCAGAGAGGCGTTCGCAGTGCGGTTTACCTTAAGCCCATCGCTCGTAAATTTCCTGCCGTAGAAATTGGCGTCGTCTCTCGTTGCCGGGTCCGTGCCGCATAAGCCTCGCCCCCTTCGTTCCACCCACATAGCGAGTGTGCCCGTGCACAGTGGCGTAGATACAAGTAGAAGTTCCTATCAATGCCGCTCGTGCCCCATTCCTCCTTCTTGACCCTCTGCCGGTCCTATACGCCGCCCCTATTCCATTGTTGCGCTACACTTTTATCAGCAAATTAATCGCCGGCCGGCCAACGTTAGGGATTACCAGATTGGAAGCGAGGAAGATCGTAGAAAGCCCTTTGCTTCGTATGGTTCTTTTGTGTATCGACGAGCCAGTGTTTGTTGGGCCCGTGCTCGAGAAGTCGCGAATGTCTGCGTTGAGAGTCGAAATGATTGGTATGCTTGATAGGGTGAAAGGGGTGCTTCGGACATACGGGGGTCGTCGATGTTCCCCGTAACGCGATTAAACCGACGTCGAAACGTGAGCGGGAAGTTTGCAAAACGATCGGCTCGGTATTGATCGCCGGTCGTCTGGCTCGTGAAGCGACGACAAATTTCGCAGCGATGAGATAATGCCCGAGCGTCAGAGACAGTTCGTCAGCAGAACATCGTACTGCGGTCAGCAATTTTCAATAAATTCGTGCGCCTGAAAAGACCCGTTTTCTCAACACTGCTTGATACGAACTACACGAGAGAGAGATTGAAGTCGACCAACGCCACCGTTTACGGAAGACGAGACTGGGTCGGATTTTACCTCGCCGCAAAATTAGTCGCGAAACAACGTCGCCGTCGGTCTCGTTCAAAATCGTCCCTCCGCAAAAGGGACACATAGGGATCTCTCTTTCTTCCATCCGCTCGCCGGATCGATGGAAAAAATGCCCGCAGCAATTAACAGGCGAGAAGCATCGCTATCCGCTGCGGTCCCGGCGGTGGTGGGGCGAGGGGAAAAGAAAGATTTGACACAAGCCGCCTCTTCGTGAATTACTTCCCCTCCTTCCTCCCACCGCCTCACGCCCCCTCCTATTTACCCATCGGCCTATTTATCTCCGGCGATCTTTTTGCGCTTTTCCCTCGGCCCGATCCGCAGATATGGAGGGCTACGCGTCACTGGCACCATCGACCTCCGTGCACCAACTACTCAGTCACTATTCCATCCCCCACTCTCCTTCAGCGCTCGCCGTTCGTTTTAGCCCCATGCAACCACCTCGCATAATTCGCGTCGGAACGTCACGAAAAGGGGGAAGGAGAATCGGCACTGCGCCACTGGCTCGTCCACCGCTTCTATGCGCTCGTCGATATGCTCTATCACGTGCATCGCGCCCCATGCCAAATGCACGTTGACTCGTACCACTGACTTTGTTCACGACAGCGCACGACAGCGGCGGTCTGCAATGCGCAACGTCGACCCCGGCAATTAGAATACCCGACCACGGTCGAGTGTGTACGACCGGGCACTGCGAAGAGCGATGGCGTGGCACGAGAATGAAGACGTAAAAAAGAGACGGCAGCCTGAAAGTTTTCAGAACGTCCCGCATAAATGGTCGGAAGCTTGCCGCCGCTACTTAGAAAGCCGATAAATGGATAAGGGAATGACTTATCTCCGGCGTTGTTGTCGGTTCGGAATGATTGGAGGACGAGGCTGAATAAACAGGGTGCGATTGGCTACGCGATTCGTAGAAGCAACGGTTCGTCGGATTGATGGATCGATGGAGATTAGTGGCCTTGTTCTACTGATTTCATTTGTCCGCCGCACCGCGCCATCCCGCTGGAATTCGGGACGGATAGATGTGCACAGCGAATCGTCTGTTATGTGTATCGCCGTTCATATTCCGGCCAGATTTCCATATTGGTAGGGAATGGGAAAATGGAAAGGGAAGGGAGGGAGGTAAGGAAAGCTTTTCCGATGGAATATAAAATATGCATGGCGACTGACCGTGCTAGTTGCGCCGGTAACTAGTTCGGAAGAAACTATACGAACGCAGTGAACCTTCCGGTAAATTTAGAACCGAACAGCATATTGCACTAATCTAATTCCCGTTCCTGTTAGAGCGGTCAGCAATTTCTGGACTCGCTCCTTCAGATCTCATTTTAGTGGCGTCGACAAGGTACGTTGCATAACCGGGTAATAAAAAGAATTGATCGTCCGCGACCGCGTACCGCTTTCGGTATTCAAACTTGAGCCGCTTGCCAAAGCAAAGAAGCACCCTCTGCGGAAGACATTTATTCGCTTTTATCTGTCCTTCTACACTCATTGTTAACTTCATTTTTATTTACTCGCTGTTCGCGGGCTTCAGGATATGAATGAAGCGATGAAAAATGTTACCATATTTTACACTTATTTGTCGCCACGTCGAGAATTCTGCGACTCTGTACTGATTCTGAGTTAGTGCATAAGGTGTCATTTTCAACCCCTTATTAGATGTTAATTCGCCTCATTCATAAACGAATCGCAAAAATGAATCGGCCGAAACTCAAAAATTTTTATCGTTCTCATTCGAACGTAATTCAAGACAAATTTTCGTCGCATCACAGTTTAGTCGTTCGAGCATAATATTTGGCATGAGACAATAATGCAGTCAATTAACGCTGACCAACGGATCCGCGAGGCGGTAGTATAACTTTTCATTGTCCTCGCAAACGCCCTGTATTCTAATCAGCCAGCGTCGAGTTATAACCCCGGGGGACGTAGCCAGAGTTTCCGTTCGCCTTCCGTGCCACATTGAAATCGTTTACCCCAAATGTGAAGTCATAAAAGGTACAGTCGGCCGGGTTAATGTTCCTACCGTTCGTCGGGTGAGTTTTTTACTGGAATCGTTGCGAGACTATTCCCAGCGCACATCGAAGAGTCATTAGACTTTGGCTTAAGTGGAGAAACGAGAGTATGGCTAGACGAACAACGCGTGAAGCCTACAACGTCAAAGTGAACTTTATTTCTTGCGACTGCAGTTTTAGGTCAATAATCTTTGTAAAAATTGAATTTCTCCTTTCATTGTACGAACAGCGCTGAATCAATATTGAAACAGTTATTCCGGTTCGAAATGACTGGCGCACGTAGTCAAGACTGTGCTGTCACATCGAACTGCAAGATGGCCTCTACACTCGCTTTCATCCCTGACACATCGTGCCAGTGGTGTACCTACTTTTATAGAATCCGTTCTGCGCCTTAATCAGACTTTCACATCTATGAATATGCGTAGCGAGACAAACCCGCGCCGTTGACACCGCACGCAATAACAGTAACCTGTCACGACATATTTGCGCCGACCGCAATAGAGGCCTCCCGTGTCCCGTCCCTTCCACATTTTTACCACTTTCAAGAAACGAGTGTCCGCGAGCACATTGCCGCGTTCACGCGAGAAGCATAAAATCGCAAACTGCCGCCTCGTACGCTTATATCTACGACCCACGCGCATAGTAAATGCGTTCTAAGTCCCACAAACACCCCTCCATCGACGCATCACGAGCCGTATCGATCGTCTTGCCTCACTTCGACTGAACCGTTCCGACGCGCTGCGTAAAACGGCGAAAAAGATGCGTCAGCCAATTTACGAAAGATTAGCATGCGATCCGCGTATCAATCCTTGACAGAAGGCGCGTTCCAAATCTGTTACCAGCACGCGAACGTCGGACGATCAGATCGAGGCGTGAAATCGGAAGTGCGCGGGTCTGCTGACAGCGTTCTCAATAAAAAGTTGGGGAGAATCTGCGGCGCTGCACCCTCATTCCTTATCCTTGACATATTCGGTCTGTCGATGGCCTGTCGCGTTCTTGCGGACGAAGGCCTCGGCATCCTCGACAGCCTCTTGTAGACGCTGGCGCACAGTTGGCACCGGAGTTGCGAACGTGTCAGGAAAAAAAGAAGGGTAGGAGTTACGGCACTGCGCCACCCGGTCAGAAGTGTACGTGTGTGTGTGTGTTACACCTTCCTCGTGGTGGGTCGACGCTGTCGTGCTGGTCGTCGTCGTCGTCGTCGTCGTCGTCGTCGTCGTCGTCGTCGATCGTTGTGTGATCTATAAGCATCGGAGTCGTACGTTGACTCCTTTCACCGGGCCACGTTGCACCTTGGTAGGAATGGGATCAAGTCCGTCTCAAGTAAATACGAAAGACGAGCTAGATCGTACGTGCCGCCAATGCGATTGATGAGCGCTCGCGGGGACACAAATACAAATTATTCTGTCAGTTATGATGGTTTTAGGAGGTCAAATCCAGTAAGCCGATTGCCGGCGCGGCGGATTGAATCGTATAAAACAGGCCTGCCCAACGGTGGCCCCCGAGCCACACACAGTCAGCACACAACCACACATGTTCCCTTGGCCCCGCTCGCAACCACGGTCTCACTGGTCTCGCCGGCGGAGAACTGTCTCCTCTATGCCTGCTCAGAAATCTGGCTACGCCTTCGATGTTCGACTGTGTCGCCTCTCCGCCGGCAAGTCCGCGATAGCGAGCGGGGCCAAGGGAACATTTTACGTCCGAGTTAAAGGATTTCTATAGGGATAAATCTGACAAGTTGTGTAACGGCGATGTTCATGGACCGGGACACACGTCGCCGGTAATCAAAGTTGACGGAATGTTGTCCCTAACGAACATTAGTTCCATTGACTCACCTTGCCGGTCGACTCGAGCCCGTTCCTTCGGCTATTTAAGCGTCGCCGTCGTTTAAAACGCTGCAATCGCGCTGATAACCGCGCCGTGTGCAAGAGCGATTGCATTTCGCCCGAAGGCGAAGTCAACCGGCCGTGGTTATTACGTCACAATCTGCGTCGGAATTGCACATCTCGTTTATTCGCTTTCCGTCTCCCCTCCTCTTGCACACCCTGCACGTAGATACTCATGCTCCGTCCTCCGTCCCGCCTCCCCAAAAATGAGAACTCACGCGATCGGGGACGCGCGGTTCATTTGCTTTTATTGAAAATCTCCGCGCAATCACGTTTACGCAAATATTCGCTCGACGGCAGGTGCAAAATGGCCAAATTATTCGTCACACCGTAATGCCGATCGAATTCATCGTGCAACGACACTCGTCTCCTTTTCAATCGTTATATTTCCGCATTGTCACACAGTCAAGTGCCGGCGGAATGTGTCGAAGCGTTCGGCTGCGGAAAAAGTTCCAGCGCGGTTCCGAACGATCGAACGCGGAACGGGAGTCGTGTTTTGATCGACACCTTTCAATTATGGCCGATGTCCTAGAGTGGGCGAGAAAAATGTTGGCATCGTTCGAACGGCTGAATTTAGTGTTATGCCACGCTGGCTCTGATATGTTTTGCAGCCCCGTTAATTCCACTCGCCGTCCGCGGCGGCCAGCGGACTTTATTTTGTCGGTGTTTTCTCGTCATTCCGTAGACAGGGAGAAAAGTTAGTTGGGACATGTATAAAACTTCTGCGTCTTTTTGCGAGAAAATTCCGGCTTGTCGCTGAATTTCTATCGCCGCTCTGCGTATCTCGACCGGAAAAACCGGCGAGTACGGGTCCCGTGAGACATTACACGTTAAGGCTGGGCCCACAAGAGCCTTAATAGCACGTGCGTTAGGACGTATGCATTATATCCTTATAACGTCCGTCGTAGTAGCACAGTAAAATCGACGCACGCACTTTTGATGCCCGCGTGTCCTGGCCTAGGCAGTGGGTACACGAGCGTTAACTGTATGCGCGTACGCAAACAAAACCACTGAAACTGACGTACGTACAATTAACGCTCGTGTCGGCCCAACCGACAGCCTTATATAAATAATAATGTATTTCTACGACGAACGTTATAACGCTCGTGTGTCCCCAGTCTAGAGTTCGTGCGCCCCGGATTGTTGCCGCGAAAACGTGAGGCCATATCCGACAATGAGTAACGAGTGAGCCGGTAGAATTATCTGCGAGTGAAACAATTTTTGCCTCAACTTCGGTTTAGAAAGTGTAATTCTTTTGGGCGTTTTTTTTTGTGCATAGAACATCGAAAGGTTTACAAGTTTTCCATATAACTTTTTTGTCGGGAATGACTCTTTCAAAAGTTAAGAATTTATTTGTGAAACATACGAAATTAACACTGGGTACTGTATTTTCCAGCAGACGTAATGTTGGAGATTGAGGTGCTAGTGACGCTAGCGCATTTGAAAGCAAATAAAGTAACGCCTATACTTTTAACTGGAATCGTTTTACGCGAAAACGAAACTAAATTGTAACACAGGGGGCTCAGAGGTTGCCAGAATCAAAACAAACAATCAATTGACTAACACCTCAATCTCCAACATTACGTGCGCTGGAAAATGCAGTAACCAGTGCTACTTCCCTATGTTTCACAAATAAATTCGTAACTTTTTAAGGAGTCATTTCCGACAAAAAAGTTATATGGAGAACTTGTAGACCTTTCGATATTCTATCATAAAAGAAAAACGCCCAAAAAAATTACACTTACTAAACCGAAGTCTTACCCAATGTTTTTTTGTAATTAAGCAGTTTTTCATCGTCTTGCCGGCTCTGTTTGAGTCGACATTAGCAAGTGTTTCCCCTACACTCGTAAAGAGTGCAGTGTGATAAACGTAACATCGGGCTAGGGCATATTCAACTTGCGTCGTCATCTTCATTGCGTCATCATCCCTCCGCGGCATGTAAACGGAATTTAACGGTCCGAAACGCGTGTTAATTTGCCAGAAAATTTGGTATTACGCCGCAGCTGACGAAATTAACAGGATCTATCGTGGCCCGTGCCTCGTCGATGTTAGGGCTAGATACGTTGACCCGTACTACTTAGCCGGTTCACGTCTCTCCCCCTCCCCTTTCATCCCTTACATTTGGTCAGTGTGTCGGTCGTTACCGTTCCAACGGTACGTTGACTTTTTACCGCATCGACGACGCGATGATCGGAACTTTTATATCGGGGCGTTTACAAGAGCGCGTTGTAAAGAAACAACTGTTATCCCGTATACACGTGAAAAATGCAAATTGAACTCGAGGCATCCTTCCCTTCAGGGCTCGGTTGGAGTCCTAGATTGGTCACGTGCAATTGTCCAATTGACTGTCTCCCTTCCTATTCGGAAATTATATTTTTACTATTACGAACGAAATAAAAGGAGGGTTTTAAAACGTTCTTCCAGTTTACTTTTAGTAATATGTATTTAACACAAACTAATGTAATCGGCTGTCTGCCTGCTTTCAATTAGATTTTAATATGCACTTTCAAGATTTTTCTTTTCCGAAAAGCGTTTGTCCGTCACGAGCAGTAGACAGCAACTTACAACTAATTTCCATGTAATTATATGTAATTGCCATCGACTGTATTGCAATAAGTCCGGCGATAGTTCATCCCCTTCTGTCAATTCGACTTTTCTATTTTCTGCCTGTCATCAAAATTTGACTGTCCTCCTCCTTTACACACCCACGTGCAGTTACACTGTCTTGCTCCCCAGTAGGACTAACCCCGCTCCCCTCCTCGTCTTCCCCATACCATCTCTCTCGGGAAGAGAATGCGTGTGCATTATTCATGCAAAGATTTATTCCCGTCGGAATCCTTCGGCTGTTAAATGCGATGCAGATTTCGAGCCTACTCTGGGGCGAGATTCGTGTCGATTGAAATTACGGCGGAAATGCGATATCTCCGTCTGATTACGTCAGCCGACCATTGTCTACTCGTCGTCTCGTTATTGACGCCGAAATGCGCCGTTTGTTCTATAATTACGACCGCTGAAACGTTTCCTTGACGACTCGAACGTAGCCGATCTGGGATCCGGCCACGCTGTCTCTATCTCTGTTCCTTCGGTCCCTCTGTGAACAGTGTGAACTAGGCTAGGGACGTTCGATTCCGATTCGATTCTCCAAGAAATCGATTCTTTTGGTCAAAAGATCAATCTTTTCAATTGGTTCTTCGCTATTTGCTTTTTCTAAGAATCGATTCTTTGACGTCACAGTCAACCAATCAGAGTACCATGTCATTGAAAGGCGCTGCGCTCTGATTGGTTGCCGTGATCAAGTTACGACATATCTTTTACTCCTGAGTCCTGTTGTAGATTGATCTATTCGCAGCTATGATTATTCCTACAAGCCCACGTTTAAGCGTTTAAGCTGACGCAATTATAGAATGGCCTTCATTCGATTTTTCTATGTAGCAATTATTTACCCTTAAAAAGTAATTCTTCCGAGATCGATATTTTTATTATTATTTTTTAATAGTATCTGCAGCATATTAATCTTGAGCTTGATTCTTTACCCGAAAAGAATGGATTTGGGCGAAATCGATTCTTGGGTTTCGATTTTTTCAGATAATTGATTCTGAATCGATTCATAACTCGATTCTTTCAAGAGAATCGAACATCGAACATCGAACATCCCTACTGTGGGAAGTGGGAACCTCTTTGGCAAAGGCTACGGAACACCACTCTCTGCGGCATCGATCGCGCTCGCCGTAGAATTCGCCTACATTACGTTTGCATGAAATTGGCATCAAGTCGGGCTACGAAGAAGCGCCATGCCGCAGAGAGGATAATTGGGGCCGGGACTCTCCTAAGGAGCCGTAACCATTAGCGACGTATTATAAAATTCGACGTGTCCCTTCGCCCGAAACAGAATTAACCGGCGACGTCGGACAGTGGCAATGGAGTTTACGAGATTCCGGTGGAGCGTGCCGACGCGCACACCGTTGCGATTCCATTAAGCGCGCCGACGGGGCGCGGGGGTGTTATTTAATCGTCGCACTAATTAGTACTGTCACTCGCCGTTAGCGCGAGTCCCCCTGCCGCGCGTAGGTACGCCAGGTTTCGTTAACTTTCCGATGCTTTCGGTTGCGCACCCCTCCGTTATGACGGCTTTCGCCGACTGCTACACGTGTATATATGTATATAAGTATGATGCATGTATCGACGACGCTCGATGCGCGAATGTACGCTACCCTCCCCCTTTTCCAGAACTGGCACCGTGCCAATGTGTGCCAAGCAGCCGAAACACTTTTTCCAAAATTGTTGACTATACTCAACGAGCTTATCTGCTTTTTCTCGTCGCGCGTACCGCGATTCTATCCGCGGTGAAAGCTGAAAGCACACAATTATACGATTACCGTGCTCGTCGGTATCAGATTGCGCGCATCGTGTACCTGAGTACGATAGTAGATGGACGTTATGAGATACGAGATCTGTTCATCGACTCGTGTTATCGGCAACGGAAAACATTGATTCGAGCGTTATCGGGGAAATTCAAAATTACGTTCTGTTTCTTGTGAAAAAATACCCTGCAGGTTCGGCGAAAATCGTTGTATCGCTGTAAACTCGTGCAGTTAGGTGAATCTTGTTTACAACAAAATATTTGTGGAATGCCGTGTATTATCGCGCGAGATTCCATTGAAAGGGGATTGAATACGGGGAGATAACGTCAAAACGGAACCATTAACAGAGTGGCTCCCACTTGATTTCATTGAGCAAATATCCGAGTAATCTATTGAGATTTGCAAAGCAATTCCCTAGCAGATTCGATCTCTGGTTATTAACGTTTGGTTGGATCGCGTTTGATCAGACGCATTCAACTTGACACGGAGAGTCATGCATGATGAGATTGACAACGATCATCTGGTCCAGTTCGATGATCAGAAAATGAGACGATTATTTACCGTCACACTCGTCAATAAAATGTGTCGCGAGTCAAGTACAGTCGATACGCGTATAAAATTGGCCTCTGACGGGTACTGTTTTTAGGTTGATCAAGTTGAATGCTCGCTTAAATGGTTTTGAATAAAAATGGTTTCCGACGTACACTTGACATCATTGTATCTCTCTCTCCCTCTCTCTCCCTCTCTGCCTGTAAGGCGAGTGCATTTGCGAATTGGTCAGATAGTTCAACACGGCACGAGTCGTCTACCACGGTCACAATTGCGCCTCGCGTTATTTGAACAGAATATAAACCCTTTATGCAAAGCGTTTCGAGAGTCATTTTTACATTCCAACACATCGAACCAGACCTCACCGAAACAAGGAGAACATGCTGACTTCTTCGACGCCTCACAACTCGGAATGTAAATATGGTACATCAATAATACAGTGCCCTTCAATACGCGAGCGTATTGTTTTTCAGCCTTACAAACGAATTCGTATAATATTGGAATCGATTAAGATTGTAACGGGTTATAAAATTGAGTTGAATGTTCTGGCGCATGTGTTTAGAACGATTATTTTCTGCCGTAACTCTAAGAGCATGCGTTAAAAAGAAGCTCACCGAGGATGTGTGCACCGCGTAACATTTAGTTATAACGCACGTACTGTTTTATATCCGGCGTATAATCCATACAATGCATGTTAATTCTGAGGGTTCCATCGCGTTTTTACCCCTGCCAGTATAAAATCTCCAATAAAGAAAACACACCCTTACATGCGACTTTCTCTTTTTCATTACCGAGCTTTCGTGCTGACGTGAAAATTGTCTTTATGGCCATCGTTGTTGGTGGACTTTTATAATTTCGCGAATGTACGTTCCGCAATGGTTTCGTTGGGTGTTAATGAGTCCTTGACAAATTTCCGAGGATTCCGCAATTTTCGTGGCCGGATATTAAGGGAAGTCGTAAACCGATATTAATGATCATCGCGCTTTAAAACTTAATGCCCGCGCGCTTATATCAGCCTTGGGAGCGTTAAACGAAAAGTCTCGCAAATGTCAGTGCCCGGTACGTTAAACCAGGATCAAAAATGCCTTTACACACAATCACGAAAAATTGTGGTCTATTTACTACCGTAATGATGATACCAAAGCTTTTCTATATTCTAGCGTATGATGTCGCGAATATTTGTTTGCAACCATTTTCAGTACACCAACGCAGTGCATAAGCCTTGGTAATTCAACCCTAAGACCATTTTCGTGACGTATTTGTCATCCTTTCCATGCTGCAACCTGTGCACGTGCCACTACACAGAAATTTCTGTTTACCCTTCTCGAGACTCAATATCAGCCAGTTTACACCTTCACCGAGCGTGAACTCTGAGATACAGTTGTCCAAAGCGGTCTACCAGTTTCGATAATAGAATATTGAAACGTTTGACGGAATAACGGTACACGTCTCGTTTCTCACCGAACACGATGCATAAAATTGTTTCGTCGAAAATTCCCATAATTTCACACAATATTTCCCGTATAATTAACTTGGCCAATCCATCAAGACTCTACTTTCACTACCCTTTTTAGCTCACAGTTCATATGCGGCGTTTAATGACACGCTTCTTACGACACCTCCGTTTATCTTGCTCAACTCCAATATTTACCCCAATCTATACTCCGAGAGGAAGTGTCTCAGTCGAAATCCGGCGCTTACCGTCTCGCCGAAAAATATCGTCCGCTTCTGCGCCAATGAATCAAATTACGAAATTAGTTTGCATCAACTTTCGACCGGTCCGCGTCGAAGGATCAGCGTTGATCTGACAAAGCAGGTCCGTTCTGGTTCGGCAGGTCGGGTTGCCCGGTGATACAGAAATTCCGATTTATCTTCTGCCGCGGTAATTGCCATCACGAGCTCCGACGTATACAAGAGCGGCTGAACGTTGAAGGAGAACGGGAGACGAGAGACGAGGATATCTCTCGACGACCTCATCTCGACGTCTCGTCGGCATGCAGTCGCCCGGAAAAACGGCTTGCTATCTGCGCTCTACCGAACCGAACAACTTCTATCGATCGAGATTTGCCCCCCCCCCCCCCTCCTCCCTCCACTCGATTCCTAGGACGAGTAGCGTAGAATTTAGAATGTTGAACTTCGCCGAAAGAGACGGAAGGAGAGATAATTCGAGAACGGCTGGCGTTTTGGGATAAGAAACGTAGAATTTAGAATCCCTCGTTTGGACGAAGGAGACTGAAGGAAAAATAGGTCGAGCGTTAATCGCGTTTTAGAACGAGAACGGTAGAATCTACGATGATGGACTTTGATGGATGACCAGAGAAGGCATAATTAGAGGATTGGTCATGTGAAAAGACGAAAAACATACAACTCAGAATGTAGCAATTCGGTGGAGTAGGAAGAGTAGAGGACAAATATTTAGGCAATTGGTCCATATTTTTGGACGAAATGCGTACAACTTAAAATGCGGGATTTCGACGGGGCAGAGTGGAGAAGAGATAATTAATATCCGCTGCAGAATTGCGCTTAGCTGTTAACAGTGGTCATTCGTTGAAAACTTTACATTTTGCTGTAAATGTTTAGTAGCTTATAACAATGTTTACATGAATGAGCGTCAACGGAGATGCAGAATGAGAGGAAAATTAAGTATACGGTTTGTTGACATCATAACTTTACATCGCCACGTTCAATTTATCTGATTCAGTGCGCTCACAGCGCGGCGAAATTCTGCGAACAATACACAAATATTGAAGAACCGGTAGTTCTCAACTGCGCCGAGTTGAATTGAATCGACAAGAAAAGGATATTAGCCTTTTATTGTACGCAACATGGTAGTTTCTGGGAAACGGCTAATTGTGAAGAAGAATATAAGCTTGCCGAAATGCGATGAAGACTCGGCATTACGCGTCAGATTAGCAAAGAGTCTTAAAGGACGTCTAAATTTTCCGAGACGAAAACTTATCGTGATTGGTCAGCGGAGTGAAATTAATTTAAGGCAGGGACGAAAAAGGATAAGTGGACAAATTGTATTGCGGGTCACTGCGGATGTCATGCGACATGAAAGCTGCCACGAGTAGTTTTAGTAGAAATCGCTCGTCCGCCACTATTATCCACCTTGCCGACTTCTTGTTATCTGATTCATCCCTGTTTGCCTTTCCGCCCCTTCGCTCCGCCGCATCGGGAATAAACTCACAGAAGTGTGATAAGAGTGATGAAGGGGCTTCCATAAAGGCAGGATAACGAAAGCAGCGTTAAGCCGACTTTGTGGAGTGAAAGTTCGCAGCCGGATTCAATGGGAATTTACTCTATCTTCCATTGAATTTCACATTTTTCGTCGGTTCATCTTCCGACAATTTTCTATCGCGCTCCTCCTTCATCCGCATTTCGCTTGTAATTTTCTCGACTCCTTGTACTACCCTTGGCAAAAATCGTCTCCGACGCAAACGCATACGAAGGAGGAATTGGTTTCGACAGAAACCGGTTTTGCTTGCTCACCGGTAGTACCTACTTTTCTAGGTACGATTCCCGATTTTATCAATTCTTTCCCTGATTCGCACGTAATGCATCAAACCGCTACCCCCGAGATCGGAAAATCGAACAATGTATACGACGTACTTCTTAATTTTGGAAATAGTTTGCGTTAAAATACATAATTAATGTTAGAACTTTAAGTCAGATGAAGTGAGACAGGAATGTGATATTGCCACGAATTACCGACGTTCTTCCCAAGCCCGTCCCCCCTCTCTCCCTCTCTCCCCCTCTCTCCCTCTCTCTCTCTCTCTCTCGCCCTCTCTCTCTCCCTCTGTCTCTCTCTCTCTCTCTCTCTCTCTCTCTCTGTCTCTTTCTCTCACACATACAATTCTCCCCTCTGGCCATTTCCACTCCTACGCTTTCTTGTCGTACTCCGCCGATTCCTATATTCCTTCTTCAACGAACCATGCGATGTGTATAGGCCTATAGGCGTTGTGCAGGAAATATCAGAAACGTGGTACTCCATTTGTTCCAATCTCCGCGAGTTTTATTGTCCAGGTTCCCTTTTTGCGAATGACGCATGACAGAATTTCCTAGTATTTTTTATCTCTGAGCTTTCCATGTTATTTATTTAAATATTGAAATCCGTATGTTTACTAAAATCGTTGCCTACTTCGCAATGTTTCTCGTAGAAATGCATTATTATTTACGTAAAAAGACAAACGAGAACCGAGCGTCGATATCGACGCGCATACAAATAATGCACGAAAATTTTTGGCCGACTTATTTGTACTACAACGTACGGGTACGTTGAGACATGTCGCGCAGATTCCAGAATGTACTAAAAAAGTACATCCGCATGGTACGCGAAAAAAACAATGAAATTTACGACTTGCTATAACGCTGATCGTACGCACGTAGGTACTTTTAACACTCGCGTGGCCCCAGCCTTCAACGTAACATACCCATCCGCGTTCAGGAATAACATTACAAATTTTCTACATTTTTAACAAATCTATATTTTTAACCGAAGGAGAAAAAAAATGGAGGAGGTTCTCCATTCGACATGTATATTAGGGGGAGGGGGGGGGGGGGCACTTTTTTTGTAATCTTTTCGAATCTGTCAAAGAGTAAGAAAAAACAAAGCCTGCATATTTCCCTGTTTGTCTTACACTCGTCTTAAACCCAAACCCCGAACGTGTTTGAGTGACGACTTTCTCTCGCCAGGTCGGCTTCGTCATTAGCGATATTGGCATACATTGAGGAGGGGTGTGGGGAACGCAGTGTAGCGGAAACTTTGCACATTGCACCGTTTCAGTGCTATGTACACACGATAATTTGCTGATGCGCCCTACCGTTAACACAACACGAATCTACGCGACACCATTGAATCAACCGTCAGAATTAATTTTTCCCAGAAGCTAAACGTACAGAGGGTGTATTATGACATTTTCAGTTTTCCTCGCGGAAAATCGTTTTTCTCCTCAGTGCACCCAAAATTCTCAACCCATTCTGTATGCATCCTGCATGCACTTTGTCCCGTGTCCGACGCGGTGAATATTCACGATTTTCTCGGGTCCCGTTCTTTGCGGCTTTTACGTTTACTTGAAAACGTCGAAGACCAAAGAAGGTCCTACAAAGAAATTGCGAGCGTCACGAGACTTACAATTAGATGGGGTACGTTCAGAAGCAATTTCGCATTGTCGCGAGCACTTTCTCTTTGGTGCGCAGAATCAGCCTACACTCTGTTGGTGTGATTGTCTTTATTTATGCCCCGGGACATTATTATAGGTTTTACGTTGTTGGACCCGACATGGTCTTTCCTCGGCCTTAGACTATTTGTACATTATCACGTTTATCAACGCCGAGTGTAACGTTTGACGCGCCTTCGGTGTGGATAAATTATAGCAATTCTGTCATTGTGGCAACGATTCCAGTTAAAAGTACAGGCATCACTCTATTTTCTTTTACATATACCTATACACTGGTGTCATTGATTGCGAGTGTGTTTTTGATCATGTACACATCGTTCTTATTGTTGTGCGCCGGGTAGGCCGGACATTAAGAGCGTACTGCGGCTGCTTACGGTGAAATGAAGCGAACTTATTACAAAAGTTTAAGGGCGAATATGACGGAAATGTAAGCCGACCCCCCCCCCCCCCCCCCCCCTTACAGCCATAGGAAAAAGTTGTTCAGAATGTCAAAATCTACAACACATTTCACGGCCAAAAAACTTACTTTGCCTTATTTGCCGCTGAAAACGATCCACAATAGGATCGAAATGTTCGGCTTTTGATTGCATATTGTAGAGAATGTAGAGCAAAATGTTGTAGAGCAATTGTTTTTGTATTGATCGAATTTTAGTCGCCGTTAAAATCATTGTCTACTAGAAATGTACACCTCTTCGTCAAAGGTGCTAAAGTCGGGTTCCGTAAAGTGACGGAACCAACGGAACGTGGATGTCGTGGATGCTAAATTGCTGAAACGACGGAAATATTCTGTCGATTTTTATCGCATTGCGCATTCCTAACGCATGAATGCCAGTGAGATCGATCGCGGCATCTCCATATATGCTAATGACATTCTTTCATCTCGGCACAGTTCATATCCAATTATCTGATGCAATTATACTTGACGCTTGCTTAATTGCGCGCGCACGATATCCCCGATACAGTTTTCCTCGCGCGAAGGTGCTGGCGGTGGCGCGTAATTATCAATTAAGTTCGTGCTCTGTTCAGCGGAGTCCTTAACGACTTCATTCGAAAACGCTCCACATTCCTCTCCTCTATCTATTCGTCTACACCCCCCCCCCCCCACCCCCTTCCCTCTTTCCCCCCGACTCGTGCCATTTGTCAATACGTATTCGTTCGATTATTCATTTCACCGGCCTGAATTACGTTCTCATTTTGTGTTGGCGTTTACACTACGTGTTCGACGCAAGGACCAAAATACATTCTGAAGGGTGAATGAATTAAAGGCTGAAATGCGATTCGGCGAAAAATCAATAACGATCATCGTGACAACACTTTATACGTCGTGTAGTACATATGCTGTCTAAACGATATAAGTCCTGAGTTTCGACTAGCCCGACGTAATTTACAATGTAAATTATGAGTCTATTATATAATCGTCCTACGAGCCGAAATGCATGGAACATTCGATGAAAATCGTAATATCCGCAACATTTTAATGATACTCGAAGTGCGTACGTTTCATTTTCCACGTAGGCCTATCTTGGCGTCCATAGATTCAAATATCGTTCATCGATCCCGTCCAGATTGAGAAACGAGAAACAGTTACTGACCGATCAATATTACGTGGGCGCAGCGGCACTGTGAGAAAACGTTATTATTACCGCGCACCGTCATTGATGAACGACTACCGACATCGTTGTCGATAAAAACTGCACGAAATAGTTACTGGCAAAATAATGACATCCGTCCGTTGCCTCTTTCCAAGCAAAGCCATACGTTATTATGGCGCATTATTATAGTTTACAAAGTTGCATGCGGAAAATGAAAAATCTTGAAACGGCTTCGTCATGGGCCGGTGTCCCAAATTACAATAATTATGCTCAGCGCGGCAGATATATGAGCCTAAAGCTTTTGCAAATGGATTATGGAAGCCCCAGAAATCGACCCGCCTCCTCTCTATCTATCGAAACCTTGCAGCATATTTTAATTGGTACGACGTGCGAGCTTGTCGGTATGTACAGCGGCGTTGTGAAAATAGACACGTTTACGGTGCAGGCGCGGTCTCTTTCACTAGACTTTTCCCTCGACCGCGATCGTCATCGATCGATTGATCGATGCTCTTGACTACCGCTTCGTCCGTTTCGCAGAAAATAGTTAAATCACGTTAAGTATCTCGCGTATACACCCATTCGTCGTCGTCGTCGTCGTCGTTGCGAAGCAACTGGGTTAAGTAAGTAAATCAATCAACCACCAGAGAGAAATTACAAAGCAACGCAATTAGCATACTATACAAAAATATTAGACTGGTGCAGTTTCCTAGATCGTAGATCGTTGGTCTCATATCGTAGATTGCGCGCACAAAGAAAGTTGCACGCACAATTATTATCATCTGCATCATTGCACTGAATTTGTGGAATATCGATAGAGATATGTCACTCGATAGGACGCGACAAAATCCAGGTAGCTGCCAATTATTATGAGACAAATGTTGTCCTACCTCAAAAAGTCTTTATGAAGATTATGTACGGAAATGATAAATATCGAAGCTAGTGTGTCGTGCTTACGAAGTTAAAAAAGTGACGCCGAGAAGTTTTCTGTATATCAAACTTTTGTAGAATAAACTACTTTAGTGTTCGGTTAATGTGAGATTCGTTGGGAATGAGCTAGCCATTATTGTCACTCTTTCTAATGCCGCTATCAATCATTCGTGACTCGTTCAAATATGCGGGCGCCAGACACAGAGACAGAAGTTTGTGAAAGAGTTCAGAGAGCTTTGCCTCTTCTACAGCTTACAACTTGTAAGTCTTTCAACCGAATAGACAGACGATACACAAATACACCCGTTAATTTCCACGCAACGCGACACAACATTCAATGAGTCCTTGGGACAAATACTATAGACCCCAATCCAACTTTCTGCATTTGGAACATTAACACATGAAAACTCTGAGACTGAATGACACGCCGTCTGGATATTATTACTTATGCGCACGCAACGTAAGGCATGGATGGTATCAGTTTTAACATGAATAACCAGGTTCATAATGTGCTTGCACTTACAAAAAAATTGTTTTAAAACTACTGCGCCCGTCGCGTACATGTGTAATGTATATGCATACGCTCGCACGTATACAAGTACTTCAAATAGAATCGTCGTCGAGGTAAATCATTCGAAAAAGACCAAGACTTTCATTTCGGTCTCGTAAATGATGTTAACATTAAAGCGCGGCAAGCGTTTCTCTGGGAGAAACATTTTTCCAAGGGCCTAAAGTGATCGACTTAGAAACGGCGGCAGCTACATTTGCGTCGGTAAATCGATTGGCATTCGCGCGCATTCACGTCACAAAGAGGGATGGCGGGATAAAGCAAAGAAATAAAGGATATCGTTGCGGGAGGGTTACCTACCGCGGACCGACTTTCATAGGCATTGTATCCGATTGTACGCGCGGTTGCGACGACGCACACAATGCAGTGAACGGAGCCGCAGTTTTATAGGGCGCGCGGCTGCATAAAACGTTTCTTGTCACCTGCAGAGCCGATTGATCGTTTTCGCTCGTACGAAAACTGTTTGCCTGTTGAATTTCAACAATTTCGTCCCTTTACGGTAGAACGGAAAATTCCTATTTAACATACAACGCGTCGTACACACCATAGGAGTTTGACTTCACGTTGACTTTGTCACCGTACCGCTTTTGAAAGTGGTACGTTTTTCATATCCGCGGCCGCGAGTGGTGACTGCGTCCAGGTCCGGCAGTTCGCGGCGCGAATTTGCCGAGTGTTCGGGCGGAAGGGTTTGTTTCTTTATTCTCGCAATCTCTTCTATTTATGTATGGATCGCGTGATTGAGGACGGTGCGGTAATAGAGCGTTTTAATGTGCTGGTTATAGTATATTGTTCGTAAAAATGGTTATAGTAATACAAATGTTACATCCGATCTTATTCTTATAATCTAGCCGACTTAGGCAATTTGTCTACTGCACTTCGCTGCCAATATAGGTAATTGGGATTTTGTGGATGGCGTAAGTCGTAAGTGATCCTTAGTCGTTAGGTGTTTGTTTGTCAATCGTGAACCAATTAAGCGCAGCTATGGCCGGTACCAAGAGCGGAGGTAGCGTACATTAACGGTTCGAGAGGTTGTTTGGCGAATTGCACGCAGCCAAGTCCGGTTCACAGAGCGGGGGAGGCGTACGGCAACCGTCGTCTGTTTCTATATGACTCCACT
Organism: Priocnemis perturbator; assembly: GCA_963942575.1. Lineage (NCBI taxonomy): Eukaryota > Metazoa > Arthropoda > Insecta > Hymenoptera > Pompilidae > Priocnemis > Priocnemis perturbator. The sequence continues at coordinate 1,046,487 of OZ012649.1, read as the reverse complement.
TACGAAACGCAGCCGTGACCGGTGCCAAGACCCGTAAAGATCAGATTATGAGTGTATGTAATGAGTAACCATCAGAGCCGGATCTAGGACCTTAAACCCTTGAGGCAAAAGGCCAAATATGCGCCCCCGTTCGCTAAATGTTTCCCTATAACTAAGCGAATGGAACAATTTAAAAAAGAATAACATTAAAATTGATTAAATTTCAAAACGCAACGTTAACTTCATAATTTTTTATTCCAACGGGTCCAATATTTTAAATTGCACTTTCCTCGCTTCGACCGAAGCAAATTCATCGATTACTGACTTATAATCGATAGTTTTACATAGATCGATAACGTTGCTACGTTTGTTTCGTTTCGTTAAGGGCTCACGGAACTCTTATACTTGACGGAACGACATTTTTGCGCCCCTCGTATTTTAAACTCGAGGCAAGAGCCTCATTCGTCTCGCCCTTGATCCGGCTCTGGTAACCATTTGCAATCGCAGCCATGTCCGGATGACGTACGGCAGTGCTGTCCAGGGAGCGCTCCCAGTGCTCTATAGGCCCCCCCCCCCCCCCACCAAATTAACGTTGCCTTGGAAACGGACGACGCACCGTGTGTCATATGATCGGCATAAACAAAAAACGCGATGAAACATAAAGGATAGAACCATTTCTATCTAGTGGAGGTGGAAATAGCGGCGTAAGGGGCCCCTCTCGTGGACTGCACTGACGTACGGCAAAGGTTATTGAATGCGTGATCGTGAAACGTGGATGTGAATTTTGGTGGCGAAGGAGCTTTGTTTTATCTTTATAGAACTACTGTTATACTCTGAAGCACGCAAGTGCTTTTGCGCTAGTTGGCGAGCCCTAAGAGGGCGGCCGTAGTATTATACGCGGCCCGAGGATCGTATCTACGAGTTCTTCTCGAGATGTCCGTAGTGAAACTACGCCGTTCAGACGTATTTAAATACAGCGTGTGATCTATAATATTCGATAGCCGGAGGATCTCAATAGGATCACATCAACAGCTCTTAGCTCGATATAAATCTCGCCTCGAGTAGAGCATTCCCGCTCCTTATACATATACCCAAATCGGCTGAGGAGAAGGTCTACTCGAGTGACTTTGGTCGGTGGCCGGGAGTCCCTTCTCCTTTGGCGGCGGAAATAGTACCGTTACATTATTATCGTTGTATGAGTATGACGGTGATTACAATCGGTGTGATCGATGAAGATGTATTTGTTTTGGTCAGTCGGTGCGTGATTTGTGACTGTGTTGTGCGGACGGTATAGTAGTGTCAGTGTGAATGTGTCTCGGCAAGTCGGTGCGTGTTGTGTGAATGTGGTGTGCGGACAGTATAGTAGTGTTGGTGTGTATATGTCCCGGCATGTCGGTGCGTGATATTTGACTGTGTTGTGCGGACGGTATAGTAGTGTCAGTATGTCTGTGTCTCGGCTAAGTAAGTACATAATGCGCGATAGTGGACGCACGGCGAAGGCGTAGTTCGCGGCTTTTATATACAGGCCAGTAGGTGATGCGTCTGGCCTATCGGTCTGTACGGTTACGACTTCAATTCGAACATTGTTTCAATACCCAAGAATGTAGTCGGATTCTTTAATTCGTTTCCTGATACTATTTACATACTTGGATATTCCCCCCAGTAAGGGTATATATACCTATATATGCTCAAGTATTCGAATAGTATGACATTTAGGTGCAGGTCTACCAAATTCTAGTGAGACCGTAGCGTAGGGGAACACACGCAAACGAGAAGCAATGTCGGTTAGTTTATGCTGACCGAACCTTACCCCCACCACCAGCAGATTCCTAAGACACTAGAAAGTATGCACTAACATTCATATATTGGGATAATCCGTTCCAAATTTGTATGGAACTACATATGTAAAATAAATTTAGGAATTCTGTACACTTGAATACATACATAGATCGCCAGTATGATAAGATAAGTTCACCGGGTTGACCGCCCATAGAATTAGAAACTAACTTAATGGTTTGTTGGTGAATGGACCAAATCTTAAAAATGAATGGAATAGATCCCTCCGGTTGGACACGACAGTGCCTCGATTGAAGGATTTTCATTAATCATTAATTTTTGTTCTATTAACCAATAAGCGATTAAATTATTTGTTCACAGATCACCAGTAGTCGTAATATTCGAAAATCAATAAACAACTTGAAGATTACAGTATCTGAATAGTCTCTAGTAATCACGTACTAATATTCGGATACATCGAACATCACTACGATATTCGAACAGTAGAGTATTCGAATAGTCACAGTCCTAGTACACGCCATCGACATTTGGTGCTGTCTGTATACACGGACACATATTTGTTCGCATATTCGAGCACACCGGTCGTGTCTCTGCCTTTGCTTCGGCCAAATATTGGTTTTCTCGAGTGTCGCTGTTGAATAGATGGATTATGAATCGTCGACTGTACACTATTTCAGGTTCGCCTCCTGAGCGGCAAAATTCCGGCGGCTGAAGGAGAAATAAAGAGTTTAGAAGGGCGGAGACGTCAGGCTACGTAAGTGGTCTTTAACGCGATAAACGACGTCGCGTTCAAAGGAGCACTATTTTTACGAAACGGTTCGCTGTTTTTCTGCTTTCGTTCGGACTATTGTCAGCCAAGTTTTCATTGTGGTAGAGGAAGAAATGGAGGGTGATGTTCTACACTTCACTATTTATATCAATAAACTTTTATTTATTACTAAAGGTATTACATACATAGTTGTACTTCTTTGGTTATGTGCCTTGAGACGCACGTGGTCACACCGCCATCTTATTCTTTCGACTGTCCCATCTCGCCACCGGCTCGCGCTACGCGCGTGATGCGTGTTTTTCTCCCCACCCCTACATATTCTTCTACATATATATATATGACAACCTCACAGTCATATGTGTTTTCAACTCTTGAGCAGCTTATGATGTAACTATTTTATAGACCTGGTACCTAACCGGTGTTCTGTGAAATTTAATATTTTTTTAATTCGTGTTTTCTTTTTTACTGTTATGTAATCTATTAATCTGGAATTTTTAATAATTGGAATATTTGTTAATATTTTCATAGTTAATTTTGCGACCTTAGTGACTTTGGCGTTCCGCAAATTTTGCTTATAACAAAGGTGTTTCGCGACTTCGAAGAGGTTAAAAACCACTGGTATAGACCAAAAACAAATCGTCACGATCACGCCTGATCGGACGCAATTGGCACTGCTTCCCCCATTATATCAACTTTCCCTAACAGTAGTTCTAGGGCGCAACTATGTACAGTTCACAAGCGTAGCGTGTGTGTATTAATATTTCTTTCGTATTGGGAGACCGCAGGCGGTGGGAGTATTTTCGGTCTATAAAATAGATGGTTACGTTGTAGTTACATCAGATAGTGTGCTAATGCCTTGAGAGGACAGACGCTAGTTTCCGCATATACTACTACTGCCAACACTTATCCGGAAATGGTTCGTTTTCGTAGGATGCTAATTACAATTAATGCCAACGCATTAAATACTCGTCTACTCCAACAAACATTGCGAATGGGAGGATATAATAAAAAACGCGTGCAAAGGTTGGGAATACCTGGACGACTAATAAAAATTGGTACGATTAACCGCATATTCGGCGCACCCGTTGTCCATATTACTCGACGAAGAAGAAAATTAACGTTAATTAGTTCGGGGGTTAAGTAGAAGCCGCTCGGTTCGTTCTCACTCTTCGCGGCATAATTCAAAGTTTTAAACAACGAGGAAAATTTTTTTTAAAATCGTAGGAAAAGAGCGCACGATTACTTAAATTTGAAATCTATGCCTTTTGTGATTTAAGTATAATCATCATCGCAACACGTTATATGTAACATACCCAATTTTTCGTATTCTCCCCTCTCCCTTAATTAACCTTTCCCATTCAGCACGTTCCTAATTTCACCTTTGCGTGATTCCATGCACCTTACCCAAGCCTCATTTTTCAAGCCAACCTAGACACAGCGAAACGTGACGATGCGGGTCTCTATCCGGTTGCCCCATATTCGCGACTCTCGTCCCGCTCATTTATCCGGCGCATCTACACGCGACGTATTCTGGCTGCGCGATTGGACCCAATATACATATCTCGAAATCTGCACAGAGAAACGTCGGGCCGCGCCGAACAGGCACACTTGCCTATTCCGCATAATGCCGTTCGGGAGGGGTTATAAATAGGGGCGCGTCTAGAAATTTTCGGATCCTAGGTACAAATGAAACTCGGGCCCCTTTTTATATAAATAAGAATGCGGGTGATACTTCATTAAAAAAGTCACAATGGTTGAAGTGGTGTTAATTTATATTATTAGTTTGATATCACACCAAACATATATACAACTAAAATAAATTATAAATATTAAATTTTTTTTTCTTTTATTTACATCGACAAACTTATTAATAATATCTTCATAATAACGATTTTTTTAGTATATTTTTACTATGTAGACCAGGCCTGGGCAACTACCCATTGAATCAAATAATTTGATCAAATAATTTGATTCAATGGGTAGCATACGACGCGTCGCAGTGTAGCCGCTCAGTTCTGACCAGAAGAGAGTAAAACAATGAAGTAACGCGAATCGGCCTCTGATTCCGCATATATGTAACGCTACTTCCCCTCGCTCCGTCAACGCCAGTCAGCGCGCACACGGAATAAGGTGGGGGTCGCCGATAAGTGGAAGAAGAAGGGGAATGTGGCACTTGTGCCACGAGTTGCCCAGGCCTTTTTTTTTTTTTTTTTTTTTTTTTTGTCGAGGAGGAAATCTTTCAAAGACACCCCGCGGCCCAACGAGGGGGACGCGAGGTAGTGCCGGATTTCCACCGGCTAAAACCTCCCCGATGCCACATCCCTGCTCGAGAGTGGGTGCGTTACGGGAATTTCGCGCACGAATTACGTCCGCGACGCACCCGAGGATGGCGTGAAGCGCCCAATACCTTGGAGGCCGCGAAGCGGCGCCGAGCCGCTCATCAAATAAATTGCCACAAGGCTCTAACAATTGCAATAGAGTGACGATCACTCGTTTGAATTTAGAACTCTACCCTACTACTCGCGTAGATAGCACCGCTCGGCCAGGCATCTGCCGAACGGCCAAAACTCCCGAGGGCGCTCAGAGGGAGCGCCCTGGCTCGACGCGCGCGAGGAGCCCTATGAAACTACCCGGCCGACGGCGGCTACGAGTCCGAAACCGTCGGCCAGCGGTGATACGGCGACCGCAGAGAGGGCAGCCCCCGGCGGTCGCCCTCGCACGGCGGGACGGAGGAAGGGAGGCGGAAGCCTCCTCGGACATGACGCCCTCGCAGAAGGAGGCGAACGCACTCCATCTCGGGGAGAATGCACCGAAGAGAGAGGTCCTGGCCGCAAACGCTACGAAGGACACGGCGTTCCCGTGCCCACGCTGGACACTCCCCGACGGTGTGCGCCGCCGTGTCCCTACCCTCCCCGCAGTGATGGCACTGCTCGGACAGTTCCCTCCCTAGGCGACACAGCTACACCCCGAAACATCCCTGAAACTAAGCGCGCCCCGCGATCTGCTGACCCAATCTTCGAGGATGGGGAGCAGCGCTTCGACGAGCGTCCGGCTCTTACCGTTGGGGAGATCCGTCAGCCGATCGCGCCATATGCCGATCGACCTTCTTCTCCCCACGAGTTGCCCAGGCCTGATGTAGACTATTGCCAGTGCGTTAAGCTTTTCTTCTGAAAGGGTACGGCGTAAATAATTTTTTACCAGTTTTAACACAGAGCGCTCTCCTTCGGCATTTCTTATAATATTGGCAATGTTAATGTGACCCACACGAGCCGAACGCAGAGGAACGGTCCTAAATAATAAACACTCTTTTATATGTCAATCCCTTGCCGCCCAAATTTTCGACAAAAGATACTCTGATACTGCCTAAATATGACCTCGGCGTTGCATTTGGTATATATTTTTTAGTAAATTTAGAAGACGAAACCAGTGGATTATTTATTTCACGTAACAATGATAATTACCTCTGTGCGGGCCCCTCTTTTCAGCGGCCCTAGGCACGTGCGTATTTTGCCTAGTGGTAAACGCGGCCCTGGTTATAAATCTTATGCACCGTTTGGTCGAAAATGCTAATATACGTTTTAATTGCGTGTTGCAGCAGCACCATTCAGAGTACAGGAGCACGTACACATGGCACGAATACACAGGGCCGCAGGAGCATACTGTCGTCCGTCGGGCCCCTCAGCCGCCGCCGACGTCGAGTAAGTTCACTTCCGGCGATCGTCAACGGTCCACAAGCATCCGTTCTTTCTATAACTCTCTATAGTGAAGTTTTATTACGTTAGTTATCTTTCGAGAGTCATTACCATAGACCACTCGACGCGTGTCTGTAGCCTCGCGGGGTCGGTCGCGGAGCATGAAATTTAGTGAAAAGGCGGACGGTGAGTTTACGCGGAAGCAGCACCGTTCACGTCGTGTGTTTCACGTCGCCCGTTTCCGCCGAGGTCGATATCGAAACGTTTCGGCGAGTCCGGCCGTTATTACGCCGTTCGATCTTTCGACAAACGTTACCCTGTGACACTCAAATCTCTATACTTCTATAATATCTATATAAATGCTATCGCTGTTCAAGCCACAATTAGAGCTTCGGCGTACGTTTTGCTCCGCGCGACGAGCCTCGCCATCGTTTCCGTGACGACGATTTATATTCGAGGCGTAATAAACGGTGAAATTTAATAGGCCGAAATTTTTCATCCGGCACAAACAGAGATATACGAACGGGCTTACGTCCGCGCTGGCGGCATAAACTGTTTAGACTCCCAGGCGTGTTCTAAAGCTTTAGCGAAGCTGAGCTTGTTTCGCGAGGCTACACACTCGCGGGCACTTGCCGAGGCCATTATCCTCGTCGAGTTGTATTTCTCTCTACTTTTTTATTAGTCCTGTATAAGCGTGTTTTTAGTGGTTTCATTTACTGGTGCTACTACATCATATCGTCTCATTATCGCACTTGCTCCCACGTTCACGTTTCACCCCAGTTCACAGCCCCCCCCCCCCCCCCTGCCCCCTCACCTCACACTTACTGTCGCGATTTATTACAATATATATGCATACATATATTATATAAATTAATATATATATAATTTTATATATATATATAATTTTCTATACTCGTTCTCTCGTGTCGATGTTGTGAAGTTTCACCCTTCCTTGTACTAATTTGTCTGTGTCAACGTTCAACGCTTCTGATTCAGAGTAGATGCATATCTTTTTCGCGGTGAACGTGGACCCTTAGGATCCCGATCGCCGTGGCTTTCGAGAAACGAATGCGAGCTGCCGATCGGATCGGTGTAATTGTTCAATTTCTTCGATCGCCAGTACACACCGTGAAATCCAGGGTGAAACACAGCAGTTATCGATTGTTCGAAAGTAACCGGATAATTATCGACAGGCACCTAAGTGCCGGGTAATAACACGTTTTCGATTAAAAGTTATGTTTTCTAGAAGGGAATTTATTCGAGGCCTGTAGCACGGTAGTCCGTCACGCGAGAAGTTGTCGTCTCGACCGCAGTTACTTTTTCGAAACTACGTTGTCCGTTTGAGCACAGCCGAATAGTATGTGTCTTTAAAAATGCAACTCGTATTTTCTCACCTCTCGAATAGAGAATCCGCTATTGGGCACGTGCAGTGAACATGACATGTGCGTATCGCTTTCTTAGTACGTCATCAAGTAGCCACCTTATCATTCATGCTGCTTGTCGAGAAGACGGTATTACTAATTACGATTTCGTCGGCGTCACTGTTAACGTTACGTGATCTTACGACGGCTCAGCAGGACAAAAGTCTGCGATGTTTTGGGATTAGAAAGAAAAGGGGGTTATATTTTGAAAGACACGGATTTCTTTTAGGTTTGCAGAACGGAACGATAACTGTGGCGACCATCGCGCGGCCAGGTATTTATCACGAGTATCGTATCTCCTCTCAATCGTTTGCTGGGTAAACAGTAAGGACCTTGCTCTATTCCATCGTGATTTTTGATCGTCCGTGACCTTTCGAGGGCTTCACCCGCACTTAACCGGTTTTTTCGGGAAAAGCCTTTATGCGGGAAAACCGACTCACCTGCCGCTTTACCGTCATCGTGAATCGGATAGACAATCTGATCAAAAGCTTAATTAGCCTAAACATAGATAATTTATTAGATTAAAATTTGCCATTATTCGGTAACGCAGCGCAGAATTTTCTACGTTGAGTGTATAACTGCTACACCTGATGACAAGAGTTCTTAAAGTTTTAATAAACCGTTTCTCCATAAGAGACCGTGTTAAATTAATCCATCATTTTCTTCTAAACTATGTACGTGTTAAAAGACATTATTTCTCCAAATTTCAAGATTTTCTGCGATTTTTGTATGTGTGTCCTACTCTTCCTTAACTACCGAACACAGGCAAGCGGCAAATCTGTTTCGGGAGGTGTCGAATTGTCACGGTTAGTCACGCTTGACTAAACGTCGTTTTTCACTCGTCGCAAGTAGGTAACGTGCTCGTCTTTCGCGTTAACGCGGTTCCTGCAACTTCGGTAGGACATTCCGATGCTTTTCTTCCGTGCCAGGTCGTGAAGGCGGCATCAAAGATTAACGTTCCTCCGTCGCAAATTACGCGAGATACTGGAATGAGGTAGAGTACAGAAGATACTGCGATTGGATACCAGTTCCTTACAGCGAATGCTTCGATAACTGTTCGTTTCTGTCGTGCGCGTACAAGTGTTTTCCGCTGGAATTTGCCCGAAGAAAGAAAAGAAAAGCGATACTTCAATCTTTACCGGGTGCAATTACTTGCTACCGACGACAACGGCGCGAAAAAAGTATGTTCGCGTTAACCCGGAAATCGATTAAAGGAAAACAGTTCCGGGAATTGGCCGACGACGCCAATAGGCATCGTCGTTTGATCGCTCACTCCGCCCTCGAACTCTATCCCCGAGGCAGAAAGGAAGACGGGAAAGTAGACGTACTGCGGAGGCCTCAAAGGACACGGACGGCAAAGTTCTATTCCCTCGCGCGGTTCCTCCACTCTTACAATGTTCGGTTTGAGTGGATAACGGCCAACCCACTACCTACTGCGAATGATTGAACCACCACGGGCTTAGCCATTTACATCCACCCCCCCCCCCCCCCCCCCCCCCCGTCTTGCCTTCTTCGGTCCCGAATTTCGCACCATTGTTCGCTGCGCGGTGAATCGCGAGCGGGAAATCTACATATCGCTACAGTCCACACGATCCGCGTACCCCAGTCGGCACAATTTGTACATTCCATTGTTACCGCTGCCTCAGAGAGGGAAATGTTGACTGCCAACATTAGCGCCGTCCACGTGCGACAGTGGGAAATCAATAAATTTCGATCTCGACAAGAGCGTCCTCCGATGCCAGAAGCTTTAAGGACTCCGTTATTTACGGTTTCCCGGCGAACGCGACACGGAGTACGTTTTTATTGTCCCACGTACGCGCGGGATAGGGAGACGTGAGACGTCGGGAATGGGGGCAGCGGCGAATGCAAAGGAGGGGCGACGTCACTCGTGCCGGCCAGTGTGCGATCGTATTTCTCCTCGGTCCGTTCCTTGCCCGTCGCAGAATTTCGAAACGAGTGCTCCGAGAGTTTCCGGCTTCAACCGCGTCTCTCTCTCTCTCTCTCTCTCTCTCTCTCTCTCTCTCTCTCTCTCTCTCTCTCTCTCTCTCTCTCTCTCTCTCTCTCTCTCTCTCTCTCTGTCTCCCTCGTGTAGTGCACGTAATGCCCTGGCAGGACGGTTTCTGCGGCAAATCCACCGGATTTGCGATGCTCCACGGACGAGCCACGAGACGACCTATCGTGACACATTCGTACCCATGCGTGGTTCACGGAGAAGATCCCTCCGCTTTCTCGCGACGGCGCGCCCTCCCTCGTATCTCGCGGAGTTTCCCAGAGAAAGAATTTCCACGAACAATCTCCACCTTCTCGCCGCGAACTGCGCGCATTCTTTCTCAAGCACACCCGTTACGTTCGAACGCGGGACGTACACTCGGGAAATTAGGGCAGCCTCCACGACGGGTAGAACAAAAAGAGCGAGAGAAAAAACAGGAGCGGAAAGAAGGGTGGACTAAAAACAGCAGAGAGAGCGAGAGAGAGCGAGAGGGGGGGGGGGGATGCGGGAAGTATGTGAAACGAATCCGGTGGGGTAGAAAGTGGAAAGGAAAGAGTTTTTCACAAAAGGGGGAGAGGGAAGAGAGAGTGAGAGAGGGAGAGAAAGATTGTGTGTGTGTGTGTGTGTGTGTGTGTGTGAGAGAGAGAGAGAGAGAGAGAGAGAGAGAGAGAGGGAGTGAGAGTAATGGAGAGAGAAAAGAGAACGGTGCCAGCTGCGAATTTTGATTGCAGCGAAACAAGCGAGCGCGAAGCTACAATCGGCCAAGTCAACCGAGGATGAGAACAGCGAAGGTAAGACGAACGATCGGAGCTATGCAAAGACCCAGATTATTTCCGGTTTGTTTTGCTCGTCCTGCGCTCACCACACACCCTAAGCCCACCCTGGACTCTGACCGAACCCGTTTAGACCCAACCCCCTGTTCGACACCCGAACTGAACCTTTGCCCCCCCCCCCCCCCCCACTCTCCGTCCCTGTTCTTCGTCTGGCGACGATACACTAGCTTCCGCCGAAATGATTAATACGCTGCGGCTGCCTTGCTTGATTAGACTATTAGGAAGGCGTCAATGTCAGGGTTGCGTGCGTTTCCGAAAGTGTTTGATGTAATAACGTTCAAATTAGATCGGACCCGGACATTCGACCGAGTGAAATATGAATAGAGACAAACGGGTAGAATTATTAAGACGACTCTGAAGTCGCCGTCACACTGAGGGACCGTAGTCGAGTAGGCCAATAAGATCAAATTTACATTAATGTATCCGGCGCAATTGAGTGCGTATATTCGAGCGCGTCGTATCCTACATTTCGCCCGACTAACGTCGTTATCCTCTCCGTGTGAGCGCGACTCAAGACAACGAGCGTCCATTCCTTTCACAAGCGCACGAGCGGGAGAACGCACGCTCGAAAGGCTCTGACACGGCGTCATTTGCAACGTTTCATTTTAGTCTCGTCCCCTTTTTATTCCTTTAACGTCACGCTCGCAGAGCTTTCCCTCCTCTTCTCCTCCTTCCTCGTCCCGCTTCAGCCGATCCGTCAAAGACGTATTTTGCCTTGGTGAATGAGAATTTGTCATCAGTCACGTAGATATGATTTTTTTTTGTGTCTCCCTTCCCGTGGTAGAATGTACGCGAGGAAGGTCGGGCCTTTTTGTCCGGGCCGCGGATCTTTCTCCTCGGATAGTCTCACTCCACTGCCGTTTGAAATAGACCTTTTGCCGGCTAATCTTGTCCCGTTGCTCGGCCCCGTAAATGACAAACTCGTTAACGCCTCTCGACAGTGGTCTCAGATTTGACCCGCTAGCCAGTGTCATCAGATCCGGCCTAAAACCGCACACTTGGCGACCGTAGTGGGGGAAAACGCAAGGTGTGTGCGTGCCGTGTCTGTGAGCGCCGCGTGCGCACCGCCGAGGCTTCCTTGCACGCACGCGGTGCGCGCGCGACGCTCACAGACACGGCACGCACACACCTTGCGTTTTCCCCCACTACGGTCGCCAAGTGTGCGGTTTTATGCCGGATCTGATGACACTGCCGCTAGCACCATTGGTGCTCGTCGGAGTGGGGATATGCGCTAGTGTGCGTGCCTTGTCCGTGAGAGTTGCGCGCGCCGTTTCTCTCCGAATCGCGCTCGGCGTGGAGAGAAGGACGGAACTATGCTGCGTCTCTCTTCCACCAACGTCGTGTGACGACACATAAGAAGGACAGAACTATGCTCCGTCGCCTTTCAACCAACATTGCGCGTTACGTCTTTGTTCGACATGCAGTCGCGGCGTCGCGTCTTCGTTCCGCACACAGGCCGGTGACAGTGGTGCCAGATTTCGCATGAGGCATCGCACGTACCATTGCGTTCTTTCAGCCGGAAGGCAAATCGGGCACCACCGCCGTGAGCAGAGCGCGATCCAGAGAAAAGTGAATCGAGGAGATTTTGGGATTGACTCGTACCGTACCTCGTACTCATCATCGCTCGTCGTCGCGTTCGATTTTGTTCGTTGGTTCGCGCCTAGCCATGGTTCATTTTTTTTCATAGGATAATTTTTCTTTTTTAATTATTCATGACACAGCAACAAACGATATTGATTTAAAAATATTTTAGTACTTACTACGGATAATTTTTAATATTTTGTCTGCGGAATAGATGTGTCGTATCGGTTTATGATAGATATGGGCAAAATATATATGTCACGTTATGGCAAAGATGGCATATGTACTCGGATAGGTACAGAATTATTTAACTTCTTTTGTTTAGCTGATACATGCATGAACTTTATTGTAAGCATACGTATCTTTATTTGAAGAATACTTATTACCATTACTGTCGTACTCGTCCTCGCTCGTCGACGCGTTCGTGTTCGATAATACTGATCAATCTGTTATTGACGAGTATTCGATGAATCATCGGTGTTATTATTTTTCTAAATTGTTTTTGACTGCAAAAAGATCCTATTTCATTTATAGATAATTAATCTACCTTTTAAAATATCACTTTTAAATGTACGTATACAGGGTGCTCGCGGATGTTACTAGCCAGCTTTGCTTCCCGGAAATGGTAGGTACTAGAAAAATAATTATAGAGCAAAGGGTACAATGGTATCGTAATGTTTATCTTCTGCGAGACTTCACTCTATTGAGAAGTGCAACCCGAACAATGCAAATGCGTATATACTTTGTTTTTATATAATCTGAGTACGGTCGAATATTAAATCGTTTTACTTTCCTCAAATATCACCAAGTTTTGCGTGGTCTTCCACGCCACCCATGAGGTGCCACGGCTAGCGCGTTCGGTTGTTCTTAACGTGGACCGTCGCCTGTAGCCCTATTATACCACATGCTATGCCCATTATGCCATTTGTGGAATCTGACAAAAGATATGCCAGACCGATTTGTGGAATCTGACAAAATGTTTGCCAGATTCACACATACGTTCTTTATGTACTACCTACATCAGTGCGGTCCACGAGTGGGACCCCTCACGCCCCTAGTTCCACCTCCGCTAGGTACAAATTCTTCCGTATGCCGATCATAACACACACCAGTGTGGCCAGAAGTCGTGCCGGGCACCAGAGGTGCGCGGGAGTGGGGATACGCGCAAGTGTACGTACGTGCCCTGTCTGTGAGAGCTGCGTGGACTCCACACTCCGCAGGCTCGCAGACAGGGCACGCACACTTGCGCGTATCCCCACTAACGCGGTCACCGATGGTGCCCGGCGCCACTTCTGGCCACACTGACACACACTGAGCGTCCGTCGTTTCCAGGGCAACAGTAGCTCGGTGGGCGAACCGAAAATGCCCCGGGGCACTTTCTTGGACCGCACTGACCTACATGTTGTCTAGGTTTTTTTTTATTTGGACATGCTGAATATAATATATGAGATGGCATGCGAGACAAATGCTCGTCATTAACCGTCATAGTTATTGCTGTTTCCCCTCTCACTTTTAATGCTGATTTAAGGACACAAGCAGCATTGATATTCACGGACGACAGTTTGTTCCTTTTTTTTCGTTTTCAAATCTGGTAAGTAGGGAAAGACTGTTTCTGAATCAGCATTAGAGTTGGGCAACGATCGAACAGCATTGACAAGAGATTTCAAAATGGGATATTGACGACTACGTTGTAGGATGTTTTCCCACATTTCGTCAAATTCTCTTAATGAAAGATAATCTTTTTGTGTTTCTGTAAAATCGTGATATAAAGCAAACCATTCTTGTTGTAAAGAAAATGTATCAAATCCGCCAAGAGTTTCAGCGATAAAACAAACATCATGAAATGAAGTTTCTCTGTCAATATCGCGCAAAATTGTGGCGAGTTCAAAAACTTTTAATTTACATAAAAATTGATCATTGATTGGTAATCTTTTAGAAATTTCTTGAGCGACACATACATAAAATTGCAAACAATTCTCTCGAATATTTTAAACTATATCGGTGTGCCCCTCTATTATTAATTTGTTAAGATAATCATCACAATCAATGCCCAATGCGATTTCATGTAAAGATTTTGCATTTTCTGTTTTCGCAAAGGCGCGAAGGTGCAGTCATTCATTTCATTAAGTAGATTAGTAGATGTATACATATACCTTCGTTACCACCATGCAATAATAGGCATAGCATGTGGTATAATAGGGCTACAGGCGACGGTCCACGTTAAGAACAACCGAACGCGCTAGCCGTGGCACCTCATGGGTGGCGTGGAAGACCACGCAAAACTTGGTGATATTTGAGGAAAGTAAAACGATTTAATATTCGACCGTACTCAGATTATATAAAAACAAAGTATATACGCATTTGCATTGTTCGGGTTGCACTTCTCAATAGAGTGAAGTCTCGCAGAAGATAAACATTACGATACCATTGTACCCTTTGCTCTATAATTATTTTTCTAGTACCTACCATTTCCAGGAAACAAAGCTGGCTAGTAACATCCGCGAGCACCGTGTATACGTACATTTAAAAGTAATATTTTAAAAGGTAGATTAATTGTCTATAAATAAAATAGGATCTTTTTGCAGTCAAAAACAATTTAGAAAAATAATAACACCGATGATTCATCGAATACTCGTCAATAACAGATTGATCAGTATTATCGAACACGAACGCGTCGACGAGCGAGGACGAGTACGACAGTAATGGTAATAAGTATTCTTCGAATAAAGATCCGTATGCTTACAATAAAGTTCATGCATGTATCAGCTAAACAAAAGAAGTTAAATAATTCTGTACCTATCCGAGTACATACGCCATCTTTGCCATAACGTGACATATATATTTTGCCCATATCTATCATAAACCGATACGACACATCTATTACGCTGACAAAATATTAAAAATTATCCGTAGTAAGTACTAAAATATTTTTAAATCAATATCGTTTGTTGCTGTGTCATGAATAATTAAAAAAGAAAAATTATCCTATGAAAAAAAATGAACCATGGCTAGGCGCGAACCAAGGAAAAAAATCGAACGCGACGACGAGCGATGATGAGTACGAGGTACGGTACGAGTCTATCCCAAACTCTCCTCGATTCACTTTTCTCGGGATCGCGCTCTGCTCACGGCGGTGGTGCCCGATTTGCCTTCCGGCTGAAAGAACGCAATGGTACGTGCGATGCCTTATGCGAAATCTGGCACCACTGTCACCGGCCTGTGTGCGGAACGAAGACGCGACGCCGCGACTGCATGTCGAACAAAGACGTAACGCGCAATGTTGGTTGAAAGGGGACGGAGCATAGTTCTGTCCTTCTTATGTGTCGTCACACGACGTTGGTGGAAGAGAGACGCAGCATAGTTCCGTCCTTCTCTCCACGCCGAGCGCGATTCGGAGAGAAACGGCGCGCGCAACTCTCACGGACAAGGCACGCACACTAGCGCGTATCCCCACTCCGACGAGCACCAATGGTGCTAGCGGGCCAAATCTGAGACCACTGCCTCTCACCGTTCCGCTGATAAAGTTGTCGCCAGCCTGCAAGCCCCGTTTCCATGTTTCACGCCCCAGCTATGGCCCCTGTCTCGCTCGACGCTTCCAGCTACCTAATAAGTCGCCTTATCGCGTTTATAGCTGATAAACCTCCGCTTCGGTGTCAACGATCGAACGTCATCCTCCATCGCACTATCGCCGTGAAATGTCGCTTGAGCATTGCTAATTGTAAGCCGCGGAGATGACGTCTTACTGATTGGGCGACATGTAGCCCGCGCACACGCACACGCACACGCTCACGCACGCACACACGCACACGCGCGCCCACGCACGCACACACACAAACACACACACACACAGCTATATCTGGGGGATGAATATCGTTTCTCTCTTTACGCTGCCTGTTTCGTTCTGTCCTACTTGTTTTTTTGTGTTTTTTTAGTTGTATTTTGGATTCAATGTACATTCGCTGTCATACACTCACTGCTTGCACCGTTGTGACAATTAACCCTTTCGACTCGAGCGGAATCGGCGCCGAAGAGCGAAGATTGTTTGGAGCCGACTGTTATGTGTGCATGCCGTGTGATTCGAAGGTAGTCATGAACGTCAGATGCAAAGCCGGTCGCGCTGAAAGGGTTAAGCTGTTCATTTTCAAGTCGTTTATCGTTGACGATTGACCTGTAGATCGTAGTGGAACATTTATCAATACTATCAGTAGAATTGTTACACAAGAGACGAACCAGCGATTACCATTAGAGATCGATTGTTATTGTCGTCTTAGAGACGTTCAGATCGCAAGGGTCCGAAGAAGAAACGAAGCCGCGACTGATTGCGAGTTGTATGCCAACAGAAAGGCGCTTCTTCGAACAACGACGACAACGACGACGAGGAGAAGAATACATTTTTTTTCCCCGACGAGCCGTCATGAAACTGCACCCTCATCTCGGGGCTCTCCGGATCCCGACTGATCGCATACGATAAGCTCGACTTCCCGGCTCCGTCCTGAACTTTCCGTCGGCCCGAATTCATTATAAACGTCATTAATACCTCAACGGCGGACATGTATTTTTAGCGAACCTACCGGCCGATGAGACCTGACATTTTTCGCCGCGGCTAGCCCTTTTCCGACCTGCGTGTCAAGTCGAGTGAATGATCCGCAGACATGGAAGGCAACGTGGCTACACGGAACCTGACGCACCTAAACACGCGGAATCCGCGGTATCGGAGATCGGCACCGCGTCATAATCGGCCGAGCATCGATCAAATTTTCTCACTCACGAAATTGTCTAATGTTGCAAGCGGCGTTGTTAATGTCGCCGTTCGCGCGTCAGAACCGGTCCGCGTTAATGGCATATATCGATCGGTCTTCACTAGCTCCTTTCACATGCCGCAGAAAAACATCATATAGATATAGCTGACGGTCTGCCCATAAAGCATTGGCCGTATCTCAGTTTGGTATCTATGTCAAGGAGGCCTATCTTCAATTTCGCATCGTACCTCGATACAACGTCAACGAGCTCTGGCGAATTTAGTCACTCAGGGCGAAAAGATCGGTGTAGCGTGGAATCGAGCCCCGGTGAAATATGATTGTTCTCGTGTACAGACGACCGTACACCTGGGCGCTACCGTTCGACCTGATCGCGGCGATTAATCATTGCAATTAAACCGCGGCAATTAATTTTCACGGCGCCTCGCACCGACGTCCTGCACACCTTGCGACCTGCTCCATGTTATCTGGGTATGAGTCTGCATCGATGTAGAGTAGCGCGAGCGTCCGTGAAAATGCGCATCATCAAATTGCGAAGATTAATCGTCGCGACGGTCAAACGAAACAATTTTTATTTCTCCCGCTGGCACGGCATGGCGACCGTAGCCAGATTTCACGTAACTCACTGACTTCGGCCGAAGCAGGCGAACGAAAAATGGCAAAAGGGGGAAGCTCGGAGAATAACGCGCGATGCTCTTCAAATTACTAAACTCACTCGCCGAAGCGCTCTTATTGTTCCGTTTTTTGTTTTTACCTCGGTACGACGCGGACGCATCGTTCTCGAACGGCTTTTTGTCAATTGCAAGGTGACACGAAAGTCTCCATTGTTCCGGTTCTTGTCACACGTCAGAGTGGCGCCTTCGACTCTCTTGTATGCCCAATTTATGGAAAATTCTTCATCCTTGATGGAACAAAGCGCGAGGATTTTCAAGGACCAAGGTGATCTAGTTTCCGCGAGCGACGGTAACGAGGCTATACTTATTCGGATCCCGCGAAAATTGCCTTTGTCGAAATGTTTGAGCCGTTTTTCGAGTGCCAGGATGACTAACTCCCGTTCCTACATGAGGGTGCGCCGTATAATCAAGGATGATTTCACTTCCGCCAGATGTACCCCGGGTGTCGTAAAAACGAAGGGCGCGAAAGAAAAAGGGCATCGTTGATCGGCGTCCTGGATAAGACGAATTAACATATTGACGAAATTGCCGATGACGCAGACGCATTGGCAGGGTTACCCGGTCGACTGGCTCCGAAGTTCAACACTATTTTCGATCGCATTAAATCGACGCGGAAATTGCACTCGAAATTGCATTGTCGCGCGAACGGTAATATTACATTAACGAACTCGCTGTCGACGGCCAATTATCTACAATATTCTATCGAGTCGTAGCGAACAAGACTACCTTTTTCGAGTCTCATTAATCGGGTTTCATGAATTTTTCGTTTAGTTAGTTTAGTATATCGAAGGCCGCGTGATCCTAAGAATGGTGGCACGCACGAATATAGGTGGGTTCTAGTCAACTAGTGATATCGGTACATAAAGTTTAATTATTTATTTCTTTATTTTACGGGTTCTGCACGCATTATATACGAAAAGTATAATACAACGATAAGACAAACTGTTTATGGTGGTAAAACGATATTTATTGTTCATTCAAACAACACAAGTGACGTTGGATTGCGGCTTATCCGAATAGTCGCGAAATATATACAAATAGACAGAGAATAGTAAGAGATGCGAGCGAGCGCGAAGAAGAACAGAAGATGCGAGCAAGCGCGAAGCAGAAAAGTGTACGAAAGTAATAACAGTATGTATTTTGCGTGCAATAACAATGGTAGAAAAATGTGGACTGCCCGAAAAACGAGCAGTCGGCGCGGTCAACACATGATCACGCGAGGAAAGGGCGAGCGGTGGGAGGCGCGTCCGGCCAATCACAATCTTGGGCCTTGTCACGTGTTGGACGCGTCTCCCGATCGGCAGCAGGGGAGGAAACGTTCTCGAACGTTCCATCGAAGGAGAGGAAGAAGGAGAGAAAGGCGGAAGAAAGGGCTGTGCAAGTTCACGTGGACAGTGTGGAAATTCCACGTCGTAGCCGCGTCGTAGCCGAATTCTATTTTTAGACTTGTATTCCACAGTGGAATATGTTCAAACTTAAAGATTAAAGGCGCAACACAAAGAAAGAAAAGAGAAGTGTAGTGAGTCTGAAAGGAGTGCAAGCATATCAATAGCGACTTAAAAGCCAGGGGTAACAAATATACATATACATAAAAGGGATTGACATAATTTCAGAAAATAAAAAGACCGTGATAAAAACAAAAAAAAATATATAATTCATGAAAAGAAGAAAAAATGATATGAAATGGGGAAAAAGGCGAGAAAAAGTATTAGATAGAAAAAAGAAGTTTATCATAAGACTGAAGTTTATAACGTAACGTAGCATCTAGCGATCTAGCGCTCGTTCGGGGTGAATTTGGCAGGCGGATAAAACACGGAAGAACAATAAGTACAAGTGAGAGTAAAAAGGATCTCGCACACCTATCCGACACGACACGACACGACACAACAAAAAACGGATAAGATTGAATGTGTTACGAGACCGTCGGTGGTAAAGGTCTTCCTTGAGTATAAATAACTCTACGTTTGGTAGTTTTAAGAAAAACAGATTTTTATTTTTGCTTATCCGTGGATAATTTTACACTTGGTTAAACGCACTAGGTAAGTCCAGACTCGGTGGTTTCTGGCTAACTAATTCTTGAGCGGAAAAGGCCCTTCTTAAGTACTATGGGCGCGGACCCTAATCCTCAAACCTAAGGAGTGGGGGTAGGTCTAGCGTTACAGAATGCATGTAAATAAATGAAGCTGCGCACACTCATC
Organism: Priocnemis perturbator; assembly: GCA_963942575.1. Taxonomy (NCBI): domain Eukaryota; kingdom Metazoa; phylum Arthropoda; class Insecta; order Hymenoptera; family Pompilidae; genus Priocnemis; species Priocnemis perturbator. The sequence goes on along the minus strand of OZ012649.1, from coordinate 1,026,796 downwards.
CGGCACGACACGGTACGACGTACGACACGTCCGACGTCGTCCGGCATGATGAATCGAGAATCATATCTGACAGACGGATCGCGCCGGATCACGTCGTATATATATATATAAATACTTTTTTCAGGAATATCCAGACACTAAAACATTTTTAATTCATCCCTTCGTACCACGAAATATAAAACAAAAATTTGTTAACATGCTACATCGGTTAGGGCAATTATTAAGTCCACAAGGACATGACGCAAAAGTTTAAACATAATGTACATTTAATTAACCAATAAAATAGACGCAAATCTCACAATATTTCTGCCATCCGAAAACATGACATGATTGCATTTATAATTTAATATAAAATAACCCATGTCATTATTTATAAAAAATTACACATTTTGTATAACTTGGATGAAAGGCGAGTCACAGTAGAAACAAGAAAAACCACGATACATGTATAAATGACTGAGATAAGAAGGAATGAATTCAAAATATCTCAATGTCCAAATATTTCTGATACTTACTGCACATACAAACATACAAAGGCAGTTTGATGAAAAAAATATACATGTTGAATAGAAAATCTCCTACTTTTTTGAAGTCGATTAATAAGCAATCTCAATTATTTTTAGAAGAAGCAATGTCAATATTATAGCAGAATATTAAAACATGGCCAATTCCATCGTTTATTTAATGATATAAACAATGTTACTTTAATTTTGAATGCAATTTATGAATTTTTCATCACCCATTCGGTTGTTTGACTGTCGGGTAGGATTCTCGATCCACGATGCGATCCGACGTCGGACGTGTCGTGTCGTGTCGTGCCGGACGAGTGTGCACAGCTTCATTTATTTACATGCATTCAATCTTATTCGTTTTTTATCGTGTCGTGTTGGATAAGTGTGCGGGGCACTACCCGTGTGGAAATCCTGTGTAGGCATCCAACATTCAATGTTGGACCTACATAGGTAAAAGTAAGGCATCCTCACTACGGGCTAACGTGCAATTGTTTCGGCTCGGGATGCCACTTGGCTTTGCCCGGCAATAGGAGAAAGACAGTCGGAGATGAGGGTAAGAAAGAAAAGAGTGCGAGATACCCGTGTGCAAATATTGTGTAGGCACAACGTTGGACTTATATAGGCGCCCAATATTGAACTGAGGGACTGTATGGGACACATAAGTAGGTCCAACATCGAAATGTCATGCTAAAAAAATGAGGACCTATATTGCGATCCTAACTTGGTCCAACATTGGATCCAAGATTGGCTTTATATTACCGTCGTAGTTCAGTTCAACTTAAATTATAATTTTGAGAATAATTACCAGTAATTATAATTTTTATATTTACTAAATAAGTTATTGGATTCTTAAAGACAAACATAAATTTAAAAGAACATGGATTTTTTTAGTGTAAAAACAATTAATAGACGTTCAAAACTATATTAACAATATATTTATTTGTAATTGCAGATAGACACAGTTATTTGAAAATCAAATCAGAATCAATTATGGAGCAGGGATAATGCAAATAACTGATGACCACTTCTTTGCTTTGTATTTGGAAGTTTCATCATTATCATTTTTTTATATGTTTGAGGGTGGAATAATTTCGTTGACATGAGATACAAAAGTATGTATAGGAATAACCTGTCAGTAGTTGATGCGACGTTAAATAAATAAAGTACACCTTTAAATAAATAAATAAATAAATAAAGAAAAAAAAACAAAAGAAAACTCTAGGGCCAATCTTGGATCCAATGTTGGACCAAGTTAGGATTGCAATATAGGTCCACATTTGTTTAGCGTGACATTTCAATGTTGGACCTACTTAGGTTCCTATATAGGCCCTAAGTTTAATGTTGGACGCCTATATAGGCCCAACATTGTGTCTACACAAAATTTCCACACGGGTACCCGGCATCGCTTCAGGCAGGACAAAATGCATATATATCACTGATATATATATATATACTATGTCAATAGGTATATATACAACGTTTTGTCTTTTTTCATCTTTGGCTACCGATGGATCCTTGCGGCGCTTTGCCGGATGCCATCGGATAAATGTGCGGCGTTCAATCCGTTGCCATTCGTTGCCGTGTCGTGTCGTGTCGGATAGGTGTGCGAGATCCTTTAGTGTTAAACTTTGAGGGATAGAACGTTTTCAGGTGCATTTACACAGAGAGTGGGCGGTGGCGGTGCATACCACGACGTAATTGAATCGCATTTTCTTGTTTGAGTAACTCCCTACCACCGGTCGTATGCGCATTCGAGAGTAGAGCATAGACGCGAGGCATTCGGCGCCTATGCGCGAATGCAAATGCACAGCCACAATAATTGATTCGTGCTCGACTCGGCGAGCCACTCGGAGCGTGGAAATAGAAGCCGCGGAGGCTTATCGTCATTTTGCGTCCGTGCATTGATACGGAAATTCCTCTTTGACAGTCGACAGTTTCCTGTACGAAACTGGAATATGGCGTGGACGAACGTGAAAACCAGAAAACTGTGCTGGGGCCCGCGATAAACTTACAATATCGACTCCTGCTGTTGGTCGGGTGCAAAGTTTAAGCTCGGCCGAGCTGTAATAACGACGAAAACTCACGATTTCCGCGCTTTCAGGGAGAAATACGGGCGACTTATAATTTAACTAGTTTCAGTCTTACTTGTCATTTGGAAGTACAGGCAATCGCGACGGTACTTAAGATCCCAATCGTTTTACAAGTTTTGTTCAACTTTGCGCAAGTTCGTTCAATACACTTACAGCTGGTGCGAAGGGCGTCAACGTTTTTCATCTATTCTTCACCATAACGGTACTATCGTCTACCGTCTTCTACACGTCGTACGGACCAACAAAATCAGCGCAAAGAATGACCCTAGAGAAGGCACGCCCCGACTCTCGAGCAAACGATTCTAAATTCGTGGTCAGATGAAGAACGGGCACTTACAATTAGATAAACTTGATAACTTTTCGCCACCTTCCGAATTTAGAGTAGTTCGCCGTATGATATACAGTCCACATAGTGCACAATCTATATTTATCTCGCCTCGTGTCCACGTACACATATATCTCTACAGTAACTTTAGAATTAATGGTCACCCCCGGCAACATTTATATAGCATCGCGAGCACATCGCGGCCGAAACGTTCCACATAATGCCCCAATGAGCGTACGGGCATACAATATACATCGAAACCCATCAAATCACCGGCATGCAATAAACGCATTCCCTGCTAGGCGCACGAACCGCGTCTTCGATCCGCCGGCTTCGCGCATAAATTAAACGTAAACAACGGCCGAACGCGGTCCTTGTCCGCGCGGATTGATTTGTAACGTGCGTAAAACCGGTGGCACAATTCGAGTGCATGCGCCGGATCGATCCGCCCGATCACTCGAACGCGCGCAGCCGCGATCTCTATTGAAACACACGCCATCCCCCAATTGGGGCGCGAAATCGGCACTTGGGCCGGTCTCCGCGATACGACTCATCGAAATCGTGGTCGGATTTAACGGCAGTCGGAGGCTAGCGCCGACAATGTTTTCACGATCGACCAAGCTATCTATCGTAAACTGGGCGTCATAGCGACCAGCGCGAGCGCGCCGTGCGCATTGTTCCGTTTCGGTATAAATATATGTCGTGCATCGACGCCCGAAAACCATGGCGATCGCGTTAGTTGTTATCGCGCCAAGATTCGTATGGCGGGCAAATGTTGACCGACGCGATGACGTTAATTAATTCGACATAGTATGTATACGGCACGCGCCCAGACCGCGCTGGGGCAACTGTGCCTCGTGAATGCGCCTTTCGTGCTGTGCAATTCTCACGGAAGCCTGGTCGTTGGAGTCTGAGGAAAATTTAATCGAGAGGCGTGATGCTTACGGCTACTTGACTGCTCGGCGAAAACATAAAGGATATTACTTCTGGGGACTTGACGGCGGGGCGCAACGCTATGATCGAATTTCAATTGGAAAGTTCGCATTCAGTGCGGGCAGTGCGCAACGTTTTTCTGGACCAAGTATCATCCGTCCTACTACTTACGGACGCATCAGCGCGAGAATGTCGTGCGAATCGATGCTCGTCTATATGCGTTACATTGTTCAGTCATTCAAGAACGCTTCTATGACTATACTTTCTTTTTATCGAATTCACAGTGTTCTGATCGAGAACGAGGACACAGCGATCCGAAAATTGATCTTTTGCTCACAATCGGACGAACGAAAATTGCTTCAGTCTTGATTCATTGATTCGAAGTGGTCGTATCAGATGTATTAGCGAAAAAAGATAAAGACACAGGGACACATAGTCTCGTTATCGTATTTTATATATTATATAATCCATGCTGACAATAGGCTTTGTTCGAAAGATCGCTGCTACAATGCTTCTATTGGGAATCGAATATAAAAAGGAATGACAGTGTGGCGCAACGTAGGGTGATAAAAGTTGAAGTGAGTCGTTTGCAAAACCGTTAAGGCTGTATATGTTATGTACGTTGTCTTAAAAACAAGACACGCTTATAGCTCATCGTCGTCGTCGTTGTCGTGTCACATCATCATCGTTGTTATACGAACGCCTTCGAACGTTTGCAGACAACTTGACCTCGGCGTTCAAATTTACCCCGCTTAACGATATACCTTTCGAATCCGATTTCCGTTGACCTTAATTTGGCGCAAAGCATAAGCATCGAACGATGCCTGAAACAGAGAGAAAAGGGGGAGGATAAAAGAGGGAGAGAGAGAGAGAGAGAGAGAGGGAGGGAGGGTGAATCGTTGAGAGATCTGGAAAACGTTTGTTCAACGCGGATCAACCCAAAGTTACCCTCGAGACTCTAATTCGAGAGGCATTCCGGACTTGCGAGTGTTTCACACTTTTATCCAAAAACAAGAATTCTGGACTTCTGGAGGATCGGCGATCTCACCATCTCTCACTCTCTCTCTCTCTTTCTCTCCGCCCCCCCCCCCTCTCTCTCTCTATCTTTCTCTTTGTTACTTTTGGCCCTCTAACAATTCCACAACTTTCCGCAAAGCTTCCCACTTCCTCGCAGGTTTGTCGTGCAACTGTATATACATATTGAGTCCGTATTAACAGATTTGTGATCCCGGATCTATTATCGAATATTAACAGTAGTTTGACACTAATCCACACATTTGATCTGTAAACTTGTAAAGTCATACATAAACCTCATAACAAGCCGACTGTACAGTGAAAAGGTATAAAACTGTGTGTGTCGTAAACTCTTTACAAGTCATCATGCTCGACCGTTACAATTCGCTTCCTTAACCCACGCAAATTCGCTACCTGGCATCGTGAATCTTGCCGCGAAAAGTGTGTCAGAGGTTCTGCGAAATCTCGACCGCGATTGCAAGTGGGAATCTACCCATCGATATCGGCGAGAATCATTTGCCCCCGGAGACATTTAAACCTACGCGTCCCAAGTCCCAAGTGGTACGCATCCGCGTTATTACGAAGAGAGTACTATGTTCGGAGATAGCGCATAAATAATGCACGAACACTTGCAATTGTTGCGATTCAATTAGAAGTCTTCATCTACTGATCAGGTAGCTTTTTCTGTTTGCGGGCGAACGATGAAACCGAACGAATTGCTGTCGAGATTGCAGAGCGTCGTGCGGATCAGGACGGATAGATGGCTGGGATGTTTTTACGAACGAGCAGCTTGACGTGGGATTTCATTTGCAGGGCCCACTTTGGAGCCGCCGTTGCCGAGGCGAAAGAAATGCCCGGAACTCGCTTACAAGACGCACGAGTTCATCGCCGCGGCCGACGGCGGCGGTATCGACGCCATCGATTCCAACGTCGTCGCCGACAAGGTACGCTTAAGAATGCTGTATTTCTGCACGCGAATATCGACGACAAGCCTACGGTCGGTGTACACAGTTTAGATCTTGGAACATAAGACCGTCTTAAGCTGAATTTACACAGTAGTCATTAGACAAAACTGTGGTTAACACGATCTTATGACTCAAGACCTAACTGTGAATACTGACCGAATTTAGATAGTGGTAATTAGTTAAACCTGTGCTTAAGACGGTCTTACGTCTCAAGGCCTGACTGTGGACGCCCATGGTGATTTTGATAAGAGCGGTCCACGAATCGGGGGGACGTCGCAATGAAGCCTTTCGATTTCCGATACAAGAAACATGATACAACGACCGTCCGAGATAATTGAGAACCACAATTCGAAAATTGTTTGCAAAAATTTCTGTGCCAACGGTCGCGCACCGCCGACGTCTGACAGACGTGCCGCAATGGTGTAGATTACAAAACCGCGACTTCATTTTCCAGGAGATCACGGCGACTTCGGCGCTGCCGCCGAGTCAACTGAGCAAGGCGATATCTCGCATCAGCACGGAATATCGCTTGCAATTTGCCTGGCCTAGAAGACCGCAGTTGACAAATGGCGAGACAGTTGCACCGGTCATGGCCGCTGGGGGACCACCGGGAACAGCTGGGGGACCTCCTAGAAAGTCTCTTAGCATGGGAGCTCTCAAACAAGGAATTGCGCCTACCGGCCCGGCGCCGGTTCATAAGAAACGACCTGGAGACGTCGACCATATACGAGATGGTAAGCGATAGCAGCAATTTAGAGGCTACCGTTTCACAAAAGTCTCAAGTGTTGAGTGTAATCAATACTAACAATAAGTTACCGGCCGTGCGGCCGTACGTGTCCGAACACCCGGCAACTTCGGGTAAATAGCGCGAAGTGACACAAATGTTCTTTCAATGAAATTGAGGAACTGACTCGCCCTTTTTCCAGCGTAATCTGTTAATAAATATTACTCAGGTTACACGGGCGAACAAAAATATACACGTCGAATAGATAACCTCCTTTTTCAAAGTTGCGTAAAAAGAGATAAGAATTTGTGAAACAATATGAGAGAGCAATAACAAAAACGGTATTTGCAAGATGTTTCAGTGATATCCGGTAACATGTCGGTATCCGGACACTGTCGGACGTTAATGGACGCTTCAATTATGTACGGCGTAATACATGCTATTGTTCACCAAATAATTCTACCCGACAAAAATTACATATACACGACACTATGGCGCACAGTATATCGTCCGCCGAATAATATGATTCGGCCCAAATTGCATACAATCTGTCAGATCGGTTTTTAACGCATTGATAGGATACGATGCAGTGAAGCCTTTGTTTTTCACCCCGTGTAAATGAATGTCTCGTACACCGTGCACGTCTTACCGTCGGCAGTGGATAAATTTGCTTCCTAACAAACCGCAGGGGTCCAAGCATCGGAATTGGAGCCGTTGGTGGGTGAACCGGGAACCGACACAATCGACGGGACTGTGCCGGAGGGCGACGAGCGCGAGGAAGACCTCTCGGACTTGAAGATTGCTTTCAGGTCAGATTAAAAGCCGAGGAATTGATTTCCGATCTTCGGTCTTCCATTCACGCACTGTAGGGCGCGGGTATGATACGAAATGTCGATCATGGCACGGTTGCGAAGGAATAAAAGCACCTACGACGATCATCATCCAGTGTGAAGCCGCGACAAGAGAGAGAAAGAGAGAGAGAGAGAGAGAGAGAGAGAGAGAGAGAGGGGGAGGGACAAAATAAAAAAAGAGAAAATGCGAGAGAAAGAGACGATGTTGCTCACACTTTAATGCGCGCTGACATAATTTTCTCACTCGGGCACACTACATCGGCGATTGATTATTTGCAGGGGTAAAAGGTCAGGGGGTGGTAGAACCGTAAGGATAACGGACAGGGATGATAAAGCGCAGAGCAAACCGCACGAGAAACCTTTTCCCACTGCGGAGGTGATCGAACTAAGACGACTTGCTGACGAATACAAGGTAAATTCGTTCGCATTTTATGGGAAAGGAGACGGACAAAGTGTGCGGATCATTCCGAAAGTCGCCGGCCGATGCTAATTGCCTCGCATTCACTGTGCACGATTCGAGGAATGGTGCAGGAAATAGAGTGCGTCAAATAACTGTCCAATCATTTCACAACCGAGCTGGCCCAACAACTTTGGTTGTTTAATATTTAACGGTTTATCAAAAACGATACTTTATCCACTTGACTCTTGAGAAAGTAAATTACGAACGTGTGAGCCTGTAGATTGCTCGTATTCTAACGTCTTATTGTCTCGGTAATCAGGTCGCCGTCTTGATGCGAGCTTCTTCTCTAGTATCCCCCGGGAGCTAGAACTGTTGACAGAGAGTGTGACGCTATTTACATTGAGCCGCCTTTCGAAGCATCCCGTATATATCGTTCTCACATCGTCTGTCACAGTTTGATCTTAGGTTTGCCTGAAGACAGACCGTCCTTCCTCTTTCTATGCTATGTCTCATTCACAAAATGTGTCTCTCCGCTTGCAAAGCCGAACGTCACCCCCTCCCACACACGCACACACACACACACCAATAGTCTCGTCCTGTACATACGAACTTACCCTCTCGACTAGTCGCAATGTGCAGCATCGGCATACACCATCCGAGCCCTGCAAAGAGAGAACAACGTTGTCTCGATGACAACGGCCTCATTGAACGACATCCCGATTGGCAAATTGCTCGGTAACAAGGTTTCGCGAATCCTCTCCCGCCACCCCTCGTCTCATCCCGCAGGACGTCGTCAAACGATAGTACATCGAACGTCCTCGTCTGCATGAGTTTTCTCGTTCCTGCCTCCGGATACGTTTTTTAAGAGAATGACAAAATTGTTAGACTTGCACACACTCCATCCATAATTGATCGACGTCCTCTGCGCACGTCGATCGTCCCAAGCATGATCAATGTCTAGTGTGTTGTGCTCGTTGTTTTTTTTTAATTAGTCAGTTCGTCAAACAGGCGTATTCCTAGTCAGTCTGAATAGAGAATTCGTTCGACGCCGATCACTAACGATACGAAACAGTTGACTTCGTTCTGATTTACATTAGCATCGCGATTGGGGTTGCGGCTTTGCTGCCGAGGATGAGGCTTCACTGTGGAAACGAGTCTCCAGTAACCACGCTCTCAACGCCTTGTCTCTTGCCAGGCCAGTACACTACTCCATCGTTACTCGAAACTCCGCAATATTTGCGACACACGTACGCCTGCACGCGACGGACTCGAAACTCGTTCCGTCAAGCATAGGGACAAACTATCAGTCCGTCGCAGCACACCTACGCTTCGGCATAATGTAAACACCAGGTGTGCGAATGTGTGCAACATCGTGTAGCAAAGTGTGCGACACAGAGTAATAAACACTGATCACGATCGTGCAAGGTCTAGACCAACAATGCGTACGTTAGTTAGACGTTTTGACATATTTCATAGATGTTTCTGTTCTGTGTCACCGTTGCGAGTAACAACATACACCTCGAACGCCACGAGAAATACACTTCACGCCCGACACGTTGTCACGTACTCATCGTTTCGCTAGGTTCGATGCGACAGATTTATCGGGTAATGATATAGGACTCCTGAAAAAGAGTGCGTTATCATTTGATTGGTGAACAGTACGTTGCATCATGGTCGAATACGTTTTCGCCCCTTCACACCGGTTCCGTCGTAGTTGTCTTTGATTTCTTCCTCGCCGAGTGTTTTCGTTACGCACGTGTACTGCGACGTCGAATTTGATATGTTACTGACGACCATCGCCTGCGTCCAGGTCCGTAACGAAGGAGGAGAAAGAGAAGGAGAACACGAGGAAGGTAGCACCGGTCACTACCACCGTCACGATGCCACCTGCGGGCCGACCATCTTCTGTGCAGGGAAGACCGATTCATGGAGTACTGCCGGACGACACGAAAGCGGTAAATCCACTCGTTTCTACCTACAATATTTGCCTATATCTTCCAACATCCTCAGTCATCCTCGATACGTCCATATGCGTCCGCGCACGAGCCGCGCAGCTCTCACTCTCTCGACGCAAACACTTCATGTAGCATCGGACAAGCTTTTCGCCGACAGTATTAACAAGGCGCAGCTAGTTTCTACGTGATTTATATTGCCGTAGGATACCGAACGAACAATGTCTCGCGCGAGAAAGGACTTCTTAATCCGCCATCATCTTGATCGTACGACTGGCGTGGGTGAGTGCGATGATTGTTCGAAGAAAATCGTGCGATCTGATCGACGTGGCGCTAGTGCAGCATTGGCGATTGTTGTACACAGGTGACGGCGCACTGCTTCCCTCTCCGACGAGAGAGAAGTTGGAGCCTGTGATACCACGGAGACGCGAGGACTCGAAGGAACACCGTGAAGAGATCCAACCGAGAACGAAGTCGAGTCCAAAGAACAGTCCCAGAACGGGACGTTCGCAAAGTTTGGGTCCGACTGTAGCTGAGCGAAGATCGCCGAAACGACAACCGCCGCGCGCACCCTCCGTCAGCAAAGACGCTAAGGTGATTTTCTGCACCATCTCACTTGCGCAGCGCAAATCGTATACGACGAGACTGGCTGGAATGAGATGTCAGACATTGCGTTTCAATGCAAACTAAGCTGACGGCCTAATAGGAAAGTTATTAATAGCGGCGAGCTATTTCTCTTAGATTAAATCTTCCATTTTATTACATTTGTGTGATAAGAAACCGGACGTTTTGATCCCGGATGTGAATCCTGAGCAACAGATAATTTCATCTTCAACAATGAACATTGCTTTTTCTTCTTTCTATGCTTTCACCCCCCTTTTCAATTAATCATACATCAAGACAATTAATTATATACATGGACTGCGCACTCCCTATCCCCAAAATGCACTATAGTTGAAGACAACATGGGAAGGACAGAAAATGGTCGTTTTTCTCTGTCTCTCCTTTGTAGATTAGCACATGAGGGTTATTCGCATGCTCCACGCAGGAAAACATACACGAGAATATATGTGCAGAGCATGCGCATTACTAATATGTGCTACGCTGCAAAGGAGAGACAGAGAGAAACGACTATCTTCTGTCCTTCCCATGTTGTCCTTATCTCTTGGCTCGAACGCGCAGTCTATGTATATAAGATCTATGCAATTAATAGTTAGCTCACTGTGGCCAGATTTTGTCCCTCTGGTACCATACGGGCAAGTGTGCGTGCTTGTCTGTGATAAGAGAAGGACGGAACTATGCTGCGTCTCCCTTCCACCAACGTCGTGTGACGGTTGGTGGAAGGGAGATGCAGCATACTGCCGTTCTTCTGTTCACGCGGTTCTTCACAGACAAGCACGCACACTTGCCCGTATGGTACCAGAGGGACAAAATCTGGCCACACTGAGTTAGCTCTTCTTTTTTCTCTTACATTACGTTCCGTTGCTGTTCTTCAATAGGTCTTCCTCTTGATTTCTGCCTCGGTTATTTTTAACAAACTTCAAAAAAGGAGGAAGGTCTCTATTCGACATGTACATTTACCTTTTCTATTTTTTTTTTCTTATCTGTTTACACATTCAGGCCTAACCCCACATACAACCATGATTAATCCTAAAGCTTTGTTCATGATCTACTTCTACATAGTAATTAAAACGAATTGGTTTCTTACCACCCAAATCTAGTGAAATAGAAGTTTTAATCTGACCGAAATAGCTCGCCGCTACTAATAATACAAAAACTGAAGGTTCCTTGAAACTAGTCAGAGTCGATCGACGCAATATAAAAACTTTGTCCTACGATGCGCTTTAGCATACTCTTTGAATATGAGAAAATGCATTCGCCATCGATCGGACGATCGATAGTAACCTCGACCGTAGGCTGTTCATTACATTATTACACAAGTCATTGCTGTCGAACGTTGCCGGACTCTTGCGGATTACAAGATAACAGAATATGAAGAATTTTATTTAACGAAGCTATTATTCGTTCTTAGGAGAAGGAGAAGGAACCGAAGGAGAAAGAGAAAGAGAAGGATCAAAGGGACAGGAGCGGTGAGCCTGAAAGGCATCCCCGGCCGAGTAAGTAGCACAAACGATCGTCACGTTACTGCGTTTAACGTTCTGGTACTTAATACCCCCCCCCCCCCCCCGTGAGTCGATCGATTTTAGTTTCTAGCAGATCGAATTTCCCCTCCCACAGTCAATTGACGGCTCGTAATAATGTTACGAGCTCCTCTTTGCATTTTCGTGCATTAAATAATTGGATTTGATTAGAATACGTATATATATTATGCGACCTTGGACTGCTGTCTGCTCTTGTCGGCCTCGAAAGCCAAACGTTCGTCATATACGTACATATATATTTATCTGATTATCCTTGTTAAAAATTGTATGTCAAAGGCACTCACCGCTTTAAATATTTGTGATAATTTGCATTGCCGGAGACGGAATTTTTTCTTTAACAATTGTGCCTTACGACCGTCGTCGTTCGAGGAAAGAGTTTCAATGACGATGAATTTATCTTCAAACTAGAGAATCGGCAAAGTGATGGGTGCTGGGTACTATAATTGCCAAGTGGCTATTAATGTTTAGGGAGATGCATGAAAGACTTTCTACTTGTCTCTATCTCTCTGCCTCTGCCTTTGGATTCTCGCCTAGTTAAACCAGTAGTTATATTGATAGACTGAGTACATCTGTATACAGAGAATGTATACGACGCGTTCAATTGACCCATTCCGCGGATTCGCGTGTATTGCGAAAAGTGCCTCTAATTCGCTTCATTCTCATCACCAACAGATTATCCATTTCATGAAATATATCCATCTATGTATGTTGTAAGCATAATCGACGACGTTATCATTTACCATTACGATCCTTTTGCCAAAAGAGAATCTAATTCTTCTCTAGATGGTTAACGGATAGCATCGTTCACGTAAATATATCATTACTCCTTAATTTCACATCCTACCTATCATTGATCTCTTTATCGGCTCATCAAGCTCATAATCATCCATACTGACTAATCATCGATCATATCAATTACAATCTTCGACGAATTTGTCTGCGACACATAGACTTCGTTTCATGGTTTCATCGTTGGACAGATCCATCAAGAATGGCATCATCTTCTTTCAGCAGCAATCAACTCATCCGCCTCAAGAATTTGTCTCGTGCATCTAGCGCCGTCATCATAACGGATTCATCATCAGTCCCTCATCGACCAGTTTCAGTTGCGACTCATATAATTTATGAAATATTCCACATCGTGGCACTTAAATGTCACGTGCATCATTTACACATTCACGTTTCCACGTTCATTTATACGTTACCATCATCGATCTTATCATAATCACTTTCACAATGCAATCATCAAAATCATATATTTCACATACGAAGAGTTAACGCATTCATTTTTAGACCAACTACTTACATCCTTCTTCTATTTCTGCTTCTCATCACTCTTCTTTTTGTCTCCAATCCTCATTCAAACGCCGTATGATTTCTTCAGTATCAAACCATACAGCGTGCCGGAACCCTGGTCGTCGTCCACCTACTTTTCATGTCTTCACTTCCATTCTCACGATCGTCCGCATAATCACCATTCACCGTCATCACAATCAATTTTCACATAGGAATATCGCACCCTTTCGAGATCAGAGCAACCACCCCACATTCTCACCCCTTTCTTTTCTTCTTCCTCGTATTCTCTCTCTCTCTCTCCCCCGCCCCCCCCCCCCCCTCTCTCTCTCTCTCTCTCTCTCTCAATAAGTTGCTCATGCGTAAACCGATCGTGGGAGAATCTTGAGTAGATTGATCAGGAGTGGCAGCGGGTGTTTCAGCCGCGGGCGCTGGCCGTGTCCGTTGGAGCATACGAGAACCTTCCACGGTTTCCTCGGCTGCCTTGCCGACGAGCTCGCAGCCGATACCGCCGTTACCGCCGCCACCCTCGGGCCCAGGGCCGGCTCCACTTCACAGGAGGCCCCCGCAAGCCCATCGGAAATGTACGTTCTCTGTACCACGTACCTGCTGCCCTTCACGTCAGCCCACATTTATTCTCACGTCAGACTGTAATTCACCCCCCACCGTTCCGTGCCCACCGAAACCCCAGACCCTCACTGCAACTGACCCCCAAGTCCACCCTCGATGCCCGATACCCTAACTGAATTGTCGAATGCGAACACCGTCTATCCGTCGACAAATCCCGTAGAACGAGCGTCGAACGCGTAGTTTCGTTGTTTTTTTTCTCTCCATCCAACCGCTAGACGATGATCGTCCGACGTTTTACCGTTGTCGGACGTTGAGCAATGCGAAATGTTAGTAGATCTTGATTACGATGATAGTGAGAACTGTTAGCCTCGTCGTGACGATTGAAGTTGTACTTATTTCATTGCCGGACGACGTGGGGTTGGTTTACGTTCGTTCGCTGAGTTGCCGATTCTTTTGGTTTTCCCTTCTGTCGGGTGTATCGAGGTTGATTTCTTCGTGGTTTGAGACGAAACGTGGTCAGACGAGCTTGGTTCATGTTCTCTTCGTTTTTACGTTTGCCCATGCGCCCAACCGATGTTAATAACACTAAGTGGCTTCGGTTCTGACGACATTTGAGGCTCGCCCACGATACTTGATGCTTCATGGAATCGTGCGTATGAAGTAGACGTCGGTCAGAGATATGCTAGCGCTTCCGATTATTGAGAGACACTTTTTTAAAGTTGTGGCAGGATGACGAATCTTTCGCATCTTCGTGCTGTTAGTTGTTGTACGGCTTGTAACTGAGTTTTGAAACTATAATCGATAACGATCATAGGTAACTAGCGATCAGCGGTCGCATGTGGTATTATGTGAACACGATAGCATTGCGCACATCGCCGTGCGATGGTCCAGTGCCGAATTGATGAAACCGCAGCGAAATTCCGCGGTCAATGTCAGCGCAACTGCATACACAAACGCGGAATCGCATATTGTACAGATAAGCTAAATAACGTTCAACCGCAATTCCGTTGACGAGTTTGATACGTATTAGCGAAGCGTGGGCGATCCTTCGAGCGAATTCGGAGCATCGAAAAAAAACGCATCCCCGATCCTCGGTGAAACCCGTCATCAAAGCTGAGGACGAGACTGCGTGCTAAAGAGCGAACGGAGAAATGAGAAAGATTTATTTACGTGACGCCCCATAGCAATCGTTATCGCCATAGACCATACCTGTGTGTACATAGATAGAGTGCCAGAAAGTAGGCCTCACTATGAGAGTGTCGTGCATACCAGATCATTCGCCAGACGGTCGCTTATTCATCATTGTACTTTCTGTACGATATGTTCTAGCCTTCCTCGCGACAACCGCTCCTCCCCATCGCCCTCTTCATCACGCCAAACCCCCAACTACTACTACCACCACCACAACCAACACTAGTACAACCACTTCCGCGACCACCGCCACTGTAAAACCCTCGATAAAGAATTCAGTTCATACGACCGTCCATCACCCACCACCACAACCACCACCACCTACGTCGAGCGCTGCCGCTGCGGCCAGGCCGGAACGCGTTAAAGATTTAAGCCAGTGCCTCCAGGGTCAGAGCGAAGGTCATGCAAAAACGGCCGGCGGCCATCCAGCCACCACAGCTGCGGCCGCAGCAGCCGCTGCCGCCGCCGATCCATCCAAATCATCCTCCGATAGTCGATACGCGTCAAATCGAGCCGCTACCGCCGTCCAAGCTAGTAAGTAGCATGCCCGGGTTTTGTCGTTTCCGGCGCTGAACAGCCATGTTTGTTCGTGCGACCGGATCTTAGAGAACTACTACTACTTTTCTGCTTTGACGTGCCGCTGCTGTGTCGTGTCTGTAATCTCTCTCTCTCTCTCTCTCTCTCTCTCTCTCTCTCTCTCTCTCTGTCTCTCTGTCTCTCTGCCTCTCTGCCTCTCTGCCTCTCTGCCTCTCTGCCTCTCTGTCTCTTTCTCTGTCTGTCTGTCTGTCTGTCTGTCTGTCTATCTTCCTTCCTATGTATAATGAGATACTGTAAATCTGTCTTCTTTTTTTATTAATACGTCTACCACTACTACTACTACTTCTTCTTCTTCTTCTTCTTCTTCTTCTTCTTCTTCTTCTTCTTCTTCTTCCTCTTATTCTTCTTCTGTACTCTATACACCCTCACCTCCGCGTGTAATTAACGACGAGGGGATGTTTGATGAATGAACGTGCTGCCGCGTGAAAAATGTCCACTCGTCAACACCTGGAGATCTCTTTTGAATGTACGTGTACGCACATTTAGTCGTCGCAAAGGGTTCTACGGTTTTATTGAATGACACACAGAGCGTTCTCGCTGTCGCTTGCGCGATAAACGATTGACGCGTTACAGAACTAAAGAAGTACTTCAAATGTGTGGCGGACGTACTGTCCGTCGCTTCATGATCTCGTATCGTCGATTACACTCCCGCAGTGACGTAAGTAAAGCGATTCGCTCTTTCAGAGAATCCTCACACAATCTTTTGACTTTTACAGACAACAGTACAACGCTGATTGTGCTGGACGATCTTTTTGCACGATGGCCACCACCTACAAATACATACTAGCTATTTGAACTTTATTTCATGACTCAACACGTAACCCCACTCTAAGCCTCAGATGCCTACGACGTATCGATACGAATACACGTGAAAACGCAAATGCTGTCGCTAGCGCATCTGCCTTTTGCATCCGCAAGTACACTCGCAATTGTAAGCTTCAGCGTACCTCGTACGTCATGGAACTACATTGCCGAGACAGAAGAGATGTGATTCTTATTCACCTTGACTTCGGCACGACCGATCCGACGATTCAGCGGATCGTCGTTTAACGCGTATAACATCTTACACACTAACAGTATGACAAAAATGTTCGAGTCTTGCCAATTCGACCGTCACTCCAAGTGATCACGACAGATTTGCTTCTGAAGAATGTAATTATATCAGACAGATTAAATCGCTTTCTCTAGGACGCCTCACTCACTAATTACTCTCGCCTGATGACTGTGGCTGCTGTGTTTTGCGCCCTAAGAATGTAAAAATTGCCAAAAGGATTGTGTGTCCGCAAGTTCTTTAGCGCGGTCGATGTGCAATTGTTTCTGCGGTAGCGAGACAACAATACATAGCCTCTCTATGTTTTGGATCCCTTCTTACTAGCCAACCTGTTGCACCCGCGCAACCACACACATAAACACCCACCCGCATTGTCTCTTAATGTATCTGTATCTCTGTACGTTGTTACGTGTGAGTGTGTGTGTCGTTGTTTTTTGTCTTTCTTTTTCATAAACATATGTATCTTGACTACGCTAGTGTACTCTTTGAAAAAATACTTCCAAGACCTGTTCGCATACCGCCTGCGAGCTCACCTTCGAGTTTGAAGTAATCATGACACTCGTCTGCACTCGATGGTTTTCAACATAGAAATACAAGAATGTTACTACGATCCATTTGAACATTCCAACGTGTCCGCTTAGTGTACTCACGTTGACTCGCAGTTCGTCCCCAGTAAAACGTGTGAGCTTACTCGCTTCTGTATGTTGAGTATACCCCGAAGTAGATACGTAATAATGGAGAATTTAGTGATTCGTCCGTGTTACAAATGCGCTTGTAGGGGCTCGAAACGATGAAACATCGTGAAAGTAGTTATCAAAGTCGTGTGGAATACAGTCGCGAACATCGCTGACTACCGTCGAGTGCAGACTATTTTCTAGGGAGGGGTGGGTCTTTTAAAGCAGAGCGCGGTAACCTTAGCCGATAAAGCCGTGTTTAAACGTTCCAGTGACGGCGGAGCCTCAGATAAATGGAGATGTGACAGGAGGCGAGTCGAGCGTGGCATCGACGCCACCCTCGCAAACTCAGCCCGCCCCAGTGTCAGCCCCTGTCACGGCAAGTCCATGGATCGACGACGAGCCGGTCGTCAAGAGCCCGCCGGAACCAACGCGCGTAAAGTCGCCGGAGCAAATGATAATGCGCTCACCAGAACCTGTAAATTGGACGGTACCGCTCGACACCGGCAAGACGTTCACTGTTACGCAAAACGTCCGAGAGGGTGAGATTTCGTCATAGCCCAACAATGTTAGCTGTACACGGAGATTTAGTTAAAAGCCAGAATTGCACAATCGTGCCCGATTCTATATCAGATAACTATAAAGGGTGGTCCACGTAAATGGGAACAACTAAATATCTTCCGTATTTATGGTCTTATGGAAAAACTTGGAAGGAGAAAGTTACACTATTTTCAAGACCCAATATAACGGCAAAGAAAAACATTTTTTAGGTAATCGTTTTTTAATAAAAATTCAAGGTCATCGGTGTTTTTTAAATGGATCGTACATCACTCAGTGTATACAAGTTATTATGATTTCTAAAGCAACGGGTGTCAGTCACGACGTAAGAAATGCATAATTTATACTGAAACACACTAATTTTAAACTTGCTCGTCTATCCCGCTTCAACATGCACAAGGTGATGTTTTCGATTAGCGTGTTTCAGTATAAATGATGCATTTCTTACGTTGTCACTGACTTTGCTTTAGAAATCATAATAACTTGTATACACTGAGTGATGTCAAGGTCACAAAAATGGTGTCCGCTGGATTTGTTTTTTTTATTGTCAATCGTGCTATCGTAAAAACACATGTACGATCCATTTAAAAAGCACCGACGACCTTGAATTTTTATTAAAAAACGATTAGCTAAAAAATGTTTCTCTTTGCCGTTACATTGGGTCCTGAAAATAGTGTAACTTTCTCCTTCCAAGTTTTTTCATAAGACCATAAATACGGAAGATATTTAGGTGCTCCCATTTACGTGGACCACCCTGTATATCATTTTTATAGAATTTTATTTTAAAATCAAGCAGGGACTAATGCAATCATCCAATATTATATCTTCGAGTGTGCATATATTATTTCTGTTTATGCGTTCTACTATAAGTGCAAATACTATACGGTATAATATAGCTAGGTTTATTTGTATGTCATTAAAATTCTGAGAATGCGGTACGATGAGCCTTACTATGAACGGCGTCTTGTGCTATTCTATATCGTGTACGAATATTTTTCTTTTTCAAAGAACCCCTGACGCGTCCACATAGTGAGGCGAAAACATGGGCGCCTTCTTCGGTACCGTCAGCGCCTCAGTCCGCGCCACCAGAACTCGCGGCCCAACACAAGTCACTACACTCCCAGCATTCCGGATACAAATCGCCCGAGAGCGAGAGCGTCTCTCTCGGCAGCTTCAGCGGTATAAATGGCCATAAGGACCTCGATTCCGAGAGAGACAGTCCGTTACATTCGAATATCCAGGGCACCGCTACGCCCACGCAAGAGGAAAAGGTAGGAAAGTTTTAAGAACAGTGTATAGCCTGACCATATCGTTGACACACATCACTTAGAACGTTTTCCGTCTCGATTAGCATGGACACATAAGTGTTTGCAATGATCTGTTTACACTTTCTAATATTCACGACCACTCTTCATCCAGATTCGACTTCTTAGCGGACGCGACCGTCAAGTATGTCATTATCGTTACGACTCCACGTACAAATACATACGCATGTCACAGCCTTCGTCGATACCTACGACACGTATACATTATACATGTACATCGTTCCCGGCTTCATCTCACTCAACCCATATTCAAGATGCCTATTGATTGCAGGAGCCACTTGACACTGCCGACGAGAGTAAAGAGCCGCGATCAGAATCATCAATAAAGCCCGTAGCTGGGACGAATCTCCGCTGCCTCGAGGATCCGGTGTTTGAGTTCGAGCGAAGAAAGGATACACCGCTGCCGACCATGGCGGCCACCATGACGACGCCGTCGTCCTTGACATCGACATTCCCGCAACCAGGTTACCGCGTCCTGGAAGCTGAGTCGCCGCAGGGAACAGGACTCGGGACTATTAGCAGCGCTGGCGGTGGTAGTGGTGGAGGTGGTGGTGGTGGTGGTGGTGGTGGTGGTGGTGGTGGTGGCGGTGGCGGTGGCGGTGACGGTGGCGGTGGCGGTGGCGGTGGTGGGGGAGGTAGTGCCTCAGGTGGCACGCCGACCGGAAGTACTGCGGCCACCGGATACCACGTGCTGGAGGCTCCATCAGTCGGCCCTGGCAAGGCGCAGCCATCGTCAGCTAGCGACGTATTCGAGAAGGCGCGGAATCGCTTCGACAAGTTCTGGGGCAAAGGTAGCGGATCGGAGAATTAGAGAGAATCGCGTGGACCTTCAATAGCCACGTCCCTCAGTGGAGAAGAGTTAGTAGCAGAAGGTAGGGTGAGCGATTACGTGAGGAAGGAGGAGGAGGAGCAGGAAGAGGAGGAGGAGAAGGAGAAAGAGGAAGAAGAAAGAGAAGAAGGTGTGGTCGTCTTGATGAGGTTCCCGAGGAAGCTCCTTTCGCGATTCGTCTGCTCGTCCCTGATTATAGGCCCGACGCCCTGATCCTACAGCTTCTCCGAGAGAGAGAGAGAGAGAGAGAGAGAGAGAGAGAGAGAGGACTTTGCTAGTCGTTTGGTCCTACGGTTACCGTTCTGACGCATCCTCCGAGCACGAACATATTCGACACGAATATCCCGATCGATGCGCGCGCGCTCGACGCCCGACCTTCCTTGCGGATGTCTGATCGGTAAACGAAACTCGTTTCGATTACTGACGGGAAGACGAAGAATTGGTATGTTATTTGAACGGGCCGCGCCGATCGCAAAGACGTACGTGGCAAGAAGTATTCTTCGGCGGGATTCATCCTTGACATCCCATCACGATGCTAATACTAGTCTGAGAGTCCTCGGGAGTTGGAAGAGGATGAACGAGAAAATTCTATCGCACGAACGGCCCGAGGCATGCGAAACCAAACGATTGCCGAGGATTGGCCACACATTAGCACACGTTATTCGGCACAAGCGAATGATCACGTTGGGAACGCTGCAAACGTACTCGCCAGCTACTAGGTGAGAAGCTGCTGCGTGAAGGAGAGGACTATCGAGGAAGAGCAGGAATGGGATGGGCTCTCGAGGACGACTACTATCGAGACTCAAGCCGCAGAGCCATGGTACCGTGACTACGTGGATCGTGGGCGTTGCGTCATTAGTACATAAGATAGATAGTTCCAGGCGAGGATTCGCCCGGGAGGAGGATCCGACGACACCTGATCGACGAATATGAGAATCGAGGGTAACGAAGACGGTGCGTGCAGGCTACGCGTCAGTCTTGTTGAAACTCGAATAATGGTTCGAAGAACACCACCATCCATTCATACGACACACCCTAACACATTTGTAAACACGATATACACGTGCGCACGCACACACTCGTCGAGTATACGCAGGATAATATACTCACGCACACGCCGGTAGACCTTTCTTTCTTTGATTGATCGACGATCCTTCAATCAGAATCAGAAGACACGTTCAGACTACACACACGTCAACGTCTGCAAGAAGACCAGAAACTACAGTCACACGAGTGGAACATAGTGCCGCATACACACACACACACACACACACACACATACACAACAGATACATGAGAGCAAGTCAGTAACTTATATAGGATATTTCAAGTGATCCGCGAGAGATCCGCCGTAGTTAAGCCCGAATTCTTTTTTCATTGATAAAGGAAAACAAAAGAAACAAAAAAAAGAGAAATGAGGGGGGGGGGGGAGAAAAACGTAATAACGAGAATCGAATCGAGTATCGCGAGTGAAAAAAATAAGATATACGGCTTTTGTCGCTATAAATAAAATGAAAGAGGAGGGCTGCATAGCCTTCGGCCGCTTCGTGCGTTTTATATAAGTCTATATACAGAATACATTATATACATATACACATTGCGTATACATTATGGGTATCGCATTCATATGGGATTACGAAGAGACGTGCGCGCCGCATATCCGCGACCATTTTCCGCATTCTCTCGTTCCCGAGTGATTCGTACAATTCTCGCGGGTACCGAACGACGGAGTTTAGTTCCATTGGACGAGGGGGGGTGAGACACTCCCTCGCGGAAGACTCCGCATCGATGGAAGCTTCAGCCGCGCCGATATTTCGCCAATGCTGCGTGCCATACTCGGTAATCGTTTCGTTACCTATTCATCGCGCCGACGTCTCTCGGGACGGAAAGCTCGGCCCCAGTGGTCCAGTGCCGACGAAGTATCGGCCACTCAACAATCTTCACGGTCAGCATAATCGAATAATTCTGTTCGACGAGTCACCGCCCCACTGAAGATCCGCGCCTGTTGGAGGCCAGCTCTCCCTCGATCGTTTTTGTTTGCAGCCTCGCGAACGGAGGTTCGTTACCCGCCAGCCCCTCTACGTCCGCAATGCGTTTATTTGTACTTGTTATATGCGCGTAATCGATCCCAAGGCGCGTTCAGCGTCAAACCGACGATCCGGCCCCCCGTATTTAATCGCGTTATGTCGAAAGTCTTGAGCTCCTGCTCCGAATCTTGACGCTTGAACGACGGAGGGACGGTTGCCTTCGATGAGCGCTCCTCAAGATTCGAAAGTAGTTACCCAGACACAACCACTGACAACCGTCGGTCACCACCGCAATATCCGTAACCGTCACCGAACGCAAGCGGTATGAATTAATGTAGTGAGCCGTAGTGTTTTTTTCATACGACAAATCGAAGGTGGTCTTAGATAGGAGGCAAGGATCAACGAGAAAGCGAGGAGAACGACGAGATTGCACTTCTTCTTCTTCGAGTTTCGCGCGAGAGTCACGCTTTCATTGACGTCGCTAGACGCATGCTCGATACGATTAACGGTTATAAGGAATTAAAGGAAGTAATCATGGTGCTAGTCAGAGAGAAATGAGAATGCAACGTGCGCCGTGTCACTCAAATCGGCGGAGCAGGATGAGAACTCAGAGTCGTCGGGATTGATGATTGAGGAACGTCGAAGAAGAGACACGGACGCTATCCTTCCCGTTTGCATGCTGCATTCCGTCTAATTTGTTATGTATAAGGGCAGAAAGGAAATATCACGTTCGTATGTTTCTCATTTGGCCAGGTAACAATTCCGTACAGACTCGTGATACTGGTATTCGACAGTAAGGGTCGTCCTCGACGCGAAGTCTCTAATGATGCTGAAATTAACGAAATACTTAAGATAGGCACTCGTTCGTTATAAACCCTTGGCATTGAGGCGGACTTGAAAAATGATAGGTTTACAGGAACTTTGACTATACATGTTTAACTGGCGGAGAGAAAGAATGGAAAGAAGGCACTGGATCGAGATAGAAAGGCGGTGCGATGGGAAGAAATTGAACTATCTAAGAGACACGTGCTTGGCGTTAAAAGAAAGGAAATGTACGCGGAAGACCCTCGTTTTCGCTTCGGGGACAACCTCTGAAGACGGAGTAGAGAAGGAAGAACAAACGGAGAAGCTTTTCTCTCTCTCTCACTCTCTCTCTTTCTCTCTTTCTCTCTCTCACGCGCATACGGTACACCGGTACACCACACTCCATCCAGATCCACGTCCAAAGTCAACCAAACCGTAGTGAAGCAGTATAACGATAATGATAATGATACTAAATAATAAATGAAAAAAATGGCTATAAGGAAATAATAAAAAAAAGTAATTAAATAAAAATCGCGAAAATAGAACCGAACGACTGACCAAGCACTCGGTGAAACGTAGGATTCAGGATAACGACGGGAGTATGACAGCCTGGCGCAAAGCGGACCGAGCATTACTGCGGAGAGACCGTCATCTTGAGAGGATGGACAATCGAAAACGACAACAATATACATTTTTTCGAGATTATCTAAAAAAAAAATGAAGCACACACAAAGGGGGACTCAACAGAGACGTAACGCGTAACGACCATTTTTTAAGTCGGCAACTTTTACATTCGGAAAATGAAATTTATGCTTAGAGCTATTTTTTACCTTTTACCCCTCGCCTTGAACGTACTCCGAAGAACGAACGAGAGAAAGGAGGAAACTGATGAATTGGGAATGTCGTCATCGATTGATACTGTCCATACGCATTAAGTACGCCACGACT
The DNA here is from genome assembly GCA_963942575.1 of Priocnemis perturbator. Taxonomy (NCBI): domain Eukaryota; kingdom Metazoa; phylum Arthropoda; class Insecta; order Hymenoptera; family Pompilidae; genus Priocnemis; species Priocnemis perturbator. Next base: position 1,003,001 of record OZ012649.1, on the reverse strand, counting down.
ATCGGCATGTGCCGAAAACGAGAGGAGTGGCTGCATCCCGAGATTTCTCCATTTTAACCGACTTCAGAAAAAAAAGGAGGTTCTCTATTCGATAAGTATATTTTATTTTATTTTCTTTTATTTTTTTAATCCCATCCCATCTTAACCCTCGTCCTGCTCTCTGCCTCTCCCTCCTTCACTTATTTACCATTAGAGCCGTAACATTGGTTCTGTTTACACCGATCTGTTGGATCGGCATCGTCTCCACGAGTAATTAAGGCTGTTTTTACGGCACCCGGAAATCTGTCTTAAGCGGATCGGGGGCACGTCTTACACACATTGTGATAAGTGACGAATTAATCCCATTCCAGATCGTAAACTCATAACTGTTTCATCGAAGCTGTAAAAGAAAGCACAGATCAATGACTGGCGTGAACACGTAGGGGTGAAATGTTATTAAACGGCGGCGCGTGTAAGATACGTTCGAATAGTCGGACTCGATTCAGCGCCGCGGTTACTCGTTCAACGTTTTTCGAAGAATACCGAAAAAGGAGCGGAAAGAAAAGAAACAACTTACGCAGTATGAAATTCTTGTCCCAATTTTCGGTTTAGAGGGCAAAAACGATCTGGCGCGCTATCGATGTAATTAGACTATTTGGTGAGTCCGGAGGAGCGAGCAAACGCTAATGACGCTGCTAATATTAATAACGATGCAGCTGATCGGAGTGACGCAATGACGATACTAACGAGAGGGGATGATTTTCAGTTTCGCTGTTTCACGGTACCGCGTCTCTGTTTCGAGTGCCGCGCGATCCCGAGGGAGCGCTTATTTTTTAAATAACTAATGTTCAACAGCTTGGTGTAAGCAAAGAAATAAATTAGCTGCGGAGATCACGCAAATTAAAAGACGGCTCGTAGCCGCTTACACGTCGATGAAGGACCTCGCAAGCTTACACTGCCCGTCCGAATTTAGAAGCTGACCTGTCCTGTGATTTCCAGAACAGACGGGAACAAGAAAAGAGAGAGACGCGGAAGAGCACTTTAGCATACATGACGCGACCCGTTATGAAGTACGTCGGCTTCCACAGCACGCGTTTGGCAAGAAGAATGGCACTCGGTGGCATGTGCGCAGAGTGGTACATAGAAATTCCACGTAATATTCAACCACCGTTTCAGGAAGATTGTGATTGTTGCTTAATATAATTACGTTGGCGCTTACACTTAAGAAGAATAGGCTTTTGACATTGAATACTTCAGAAAAGTTTAACCCACCCGCGTGCATTGCACGTTCAGCACGTTTCGGCGACAGGAGAGACAGCGCATGAATGAAACTAACGTTTGTTGTACGCAACAGATTTTCGTGAATGAACGCGTGTGAAAAGAATCCACTATTGCAACATGGAGATCGAGAAAAGTCAGTCCATCCACACCGGATAATTTTACGCGACTCGGGGCTAGCTGAACATTTTTATTGTCTCCAATGCGCGGTACTTAAAACTTTCATTCCATGATTGATCTTTTGTTCGTGCAAACATTTTCTCACGATGGACGCTCAAACGTAGATCGTTCCTATAAGTACGCATGCGTGAGTGCAAAAAAAAAAGAATACTGAATTGTAATCAGCAATCAGGGATGAGATTCCTATATTGAGGAGACTAGCCTTTCTCGAACGTGCTGGACGCGTTCTAACACGAGTAATATCTATGTTCTATTGTTACTGCGAGATATGTAAGAGAGGACGAGATTTAACAAACAAAAACAATAAAATGAAAGACAAAGGAGGAAGACGTGCTTCGTGCCGAAGACAACGTTACCATCGCGAAGAAACTCATCCACCATGGGGTCAAGGAAGCCTAAGAACTTCAGTGTGGGGAGAAACGGCCAGACTAACGACTCTCTTTACCCGAAAAAGTAGGGAAGGATTTGATTCAGACGCGACTGAGTAAAATCGACGTTTCAATTCTCGTAGCTGAGTACTGAGTCCTTTTGCCTGCGTAACGCGATGATTGAGAGACGTACACGATGATCGTTAATTCACCGACTACTAAGTCCGTTTGAACGACGATTTGTAAGAGAAACATTTTCGTTGTCTAGAAAACCTGACCGTACTCGAGATACCAAAGGAACGGTAAACAATTATTTCCGTTGCCTATTTTTTGCAATCCATTTATTGTTCACATTGTACTGATCCTCACGGCGTCTATACTTTCGTTATCAGTGTGTCTTTGAAAATGATTAATACCGAGTGTCATTACTTTATGTGTCTATTTTTTACACGAATTGCATCTATTGTTTTTCTCGTCAAACATTCCTTAACAGTACCCACATACACACATTGCACGTTACGAAGTATCTTGTAGAGTCTATTCTGCACGGACTCTCTAAAAACAATGTCTACAATCGCGTAAACCGTACTTTATGCATAAATAATTCTTTATCGCACAGGCCTCCGTATTCTGCAATGTGCATATGTATTAAATAACAAGTTTGAACAGAGATGCGATAAAGAGCATAGTCGTATTAAAATGATCATTGCGATTTGAACATCAATTGAAATCTGCCATATTTCATCATGCGACTCTGACATTCTCAATCGAAAAACCGATTGAAACAATAACAAAAATTCAATATCGCGTGGCAGCGAGCCGTAACCATTTTTTAGCACCTTTTAACTGTCCCGATGGTAGCATACACGGTCTCGAGGAACTGATTAGATACCGAGCAACAAAAATTCCTTAGCCTTCAGCATCGGCTGACTTTTTGTCCTGCCCACGCTACCAAAGCACGTTTCATTAAGTCATACGTTATACTGACGAGGGGAACGTGAATTAACCGAGAAGAACAGAGAGAGAGGGTTATATTCTTTACTGGAACGCACCGGGTAATTGGAGGACGATATTAGTCAGCTGAAAAAGTGCGACATCGAAACTGTATCGGTCATCATCGCCTCGATAAATTCGTTCGTTCGTTTACCGTCATCGTGAGAAATTATTTTCTTACTTTCGCGCGGGACTCCTTCTGTTTCATTTGCAAAATGGCACACATGCATCACGATACCGTTTGGTCGTTATGTTCGTTTTTTCAGGGGGGGGGGGGGCGGAACAAAAATACAAAGAATACACACCACGAAGAGTTGATGGAAGAACACGGACGGTGAAGAGAAGTGACGAGGAATTTTTTCAATATGTGCACGAATTATTGACCTGGCGACGATCAAATGCCCACCGATAATCGAGAAGCCGACGGTCCAGTTTCGATACAGCACAGACGAGACATTGGGTACCCGGGATGACATTTGCATTCCCGCCTTATAGTCTCTATGCCTACTTATATATAGATAGACCGTACTGTATTATTATAATGCGACGATTATGTGCGAGATATATAATTATATATAAAATATATATATATATATATATTATATAATATAATATATTAATAATAAATTTGAAGGTGGTGTTACACGAATGGCAATGGGAGAACAACGATGGTAATACTGTAGGCATTAAAGATAAGCCGGAACAATAATGGCAGGCATGCTGTTTTGCTTAAATATGAGAATCCCATTCGTGGCGTTAAAGGAAGAAACATTGCTTTTCATTGCTTCACTTTGTATAGGGTGCTAGACTAATGATTGATATGAGCGTTTGGTTGCGAACGAACACGAGGAACGACGGATTCATTAGCGATCGATCAAACGTCGAAAGGTAAAGACAAACGCTGGGCTGACGCATTGCGAACTCTCCGAGCCAAATCTTTTTTACCAAAGCATATTCCGGACAAAGGACCAAACACAAAGGCATCCGTCTCTTTATTGTCCATCCCTTCGGTGCACGTTACATTCACCCGATAACGTATTGCGTTTACTTTTCGATACCTGTTCATGCACCCACGTCCGCTATTTACTTTACAATCCTCTGAATTCAACGTAAGAACGGCGAAGCGATCGCTCATATTTTTGCAAAGCAGTACGGTCGGCTGTCATGGTATGACTGTATGATCGGTGCGTCAGAGACAGTTGAACGAATATTCGCGGGAATATATTTTGTTTTTCATTTTGTTATGGAGCATGTAGAGGTACGTCTACATCTGAGCACGAACGCGCACGAGGCAGTCTGAGCATGACGTCATCAGAGGCGCGTGAGCAAGCCGAGGCAAACCGATTCAATGGTTTCACGTTGCACTCATCGATCGATCGGTTCGCCGAGGTACGAGAAAAAATGGAGTGTGTTGGAGATTTATTCTAATGTTGGAGAATCGGTGTAGCTTGCTCGGACCGATCCGCGAATGTCTGAGGGCGTCAAGAAGAAATCATTGGTGTGTTGGAGATTCACTCTAGTATTGGAGAATCGGTGTAGCTTGCACCAATGATGTCTTGTTCACGCGCTCAGACAGTCGCGGATCGGTCCGAACAAGCTACATCGATTCTCCAACATATTAGAATAAATCTCCGACGCACTCCATTTTTCCTCGTACAGCGGCAAGCCGATCGATCGATGAGTGCAATGTAAAACCATTGAATCGATTTGTCTCGGCTTGCTCACGCGCCTCTGATGACGTCATGCTCGGGCTGCCTCGTGCGCGTTCGTGCTCAGATGTAGACGTACCTTCATATTGCACGGCCACAAGTCTTTTATAAGAAACATTCGCGTCTCGAATAATGGATGCAATGTCGTTCGGAATGCCCGTTATCATTTTACTGCGATGAGTGTGTTGTTACAGTTTATATTGCCTGCGAGTTGCGACAAAGTGACGGCCGCCATAGATCTCTTGCGAACGTAAATTCAATCGCATATAACGTTTCATACTCGACGCCTCATGCTACAGATTAACTGCCAAATTTTGACATGTAATCATAACGCATTTGCGTCTGACTCGCAAACAAATTAGAAGAAAAATCGTGATTTCCAAGGGTCGTCTGTGTTGAGGCCAACTGCTGTCACTTTGCTGCAAGATGTTTCAAACGTCGACCGTCATCCCTGAAGAACGATCTGCACGGACACCCGCAGACTGGATATTTCGAAAGAAACAAAAATCGAAATCATACGTCTTCTTTTTTCATGACTAGCATTCCTTTCTGTTTGCCCACCTACGCTCAAAAGTGCAACGGACCTGCGGGAATAACGTTAAAAAAGAAACACACGAGTTAATACTGCGATTGAAACGAGAAGAAGGATGGAACTACCGGAAAGAAAAAAAGAAAATATTAATAATAACGGAGCATTACGTAACACTATGGTACTTTTGCGCATCCCCTCCTTCTCGTCCTGTTGCGTTTGTACTCTCCGATTGCATCGTAGAGGAGGATCATTTATTACAATTGCAGGTTATTATGGCTATATATATTATATATAAATATATATTATATATTAGAAATACTCGTAATAAAGACACGCCGACGCTTCCTGTGACTATCTCGACTGATTTCAACCGTTCCAAGTATTGAGAGACTCTCCTTCAACATCGTCCCCCCACCTCCAAATTTCAAGCTGATTACATCACCGACCGAGCAAGATCAATTTCGCGATTCGCTAACGAGCCTCTTTTCCCTACCGATGTAAAATAATAAGTAAAGTCAGGTTTACACACGTCAAAATTCCGTTACGCGACGGTATCGTAAGAAAAGAAAGACTTACTCTCTGTGCGCATCTTTAGAAACTCGATAAACTATCATATACGTACTATCAAAGTTGTATTACTTCAACCAGCTACATAATAATGCGAAGTGGCCAAGAATGAGATTGGCTCTAAATTGGAAAAAAAAACTTTCACACGCTATAGGATTTCAAATTATTTAGGCAATGTTATTATACACAATTCAATATACAATTATAATCAATAAAATTTTACACATCATATGATGCTTAATCTGCAGCCTGCAAGTAATTTGATTCCCACAAAGGAGAATGAGAGAAAGGAAAATATATTTGTTTAAGGCATGCGTTGTGCCTAAATATTAATACATAAATATTAATAAACGGGCCCATCGTCCAAATTGTCCTCGTCGTCGTCGTAACCTTCACCATTATCGAAATAACTGTTGACGTAATCCGTTCCTTCATCCATTTCTTCATCAAGTTCTTCCTCCTCGTCTTCCGCATGCTCGTCGACTTCCTTTTCTTCAGTTTCTTCCTCTTCCTTACCCTCCTCCTCTGCATCAGTCTGTTGTGCATGTTCTTTTTTCTCTAACTCCTTTAACTTTGTTTCTACATCTACAACTTTAACTTTCTTCTTATCCACAACTACTTTCTGAATTTTACGCTTTCGTGTCACAGGTTTTAATTCAGCAGGCATTCTCGTCCAATCGTATCTACTCTCATAACTAGTCTTATCAGTCAGTAAGTCCTGATACCGATCAGAGTATCTTTCAATATCCTTCTTCAGGACTAGTGCAGTCACATTATTTGGAGATTCACGCATAAACTCTGCAAAGTCTCTTTTCAATTCCAGAAGATAGCTCATCTCATTAGTTATAGTAATCGGAGTAGGTTTGTACTCCAAAATGGGATACTTTGGAGGTGGTTGTAAAACAGGTGGTGGTAACGTCTCTCCTTTAGCAAAACCCAACTGCTGTGTACTGATGGACATGGAAGGCTTTCCCCTTCCTCTTCCACGACCACCCATTGCAAAGTATTTGCCTGCTCAAGTAGCTAAATTAGTACGTAAAAAGAAAAAGTCGAGAAACACAAACATACCAATTACCACATAAAATAATTCATCAAACCAAGGATATGAAGGACAAATTTTGATTCATAAAAAGTAATGCATACGTCAACAGGTTAGATGAAAGCGCATGGATGTTTGCAGAAAGAATGGAGAAATAAAATGTAAACAGAGCCTCAACTAAGCACCTGTTATTCAATGACAGCATCAGAAGATGTTTTACCTTAAACCTTCTGCACCATAGCCTCTTTTTCCTCAATTCTACTGAGCTCTTCTTCCTTGGCTGTGAACACCTCCTTATCATAAATAACTTTAACGACTAAAGAACAAGAAGGACATGTGGCCTCTTCCTCTCCGGCAATCAGGTCTGCCTTCGAAATTTGAAACTGATCACCACAGGGACAGGGATAATAATACACCTCGTCGTCCTCGTCGTATTCAAAGTCTTCTATCTCTACTTCGTCGTGATAGACCGTCATAATTAAACACTGACACGAACAACCTTACATCTGGTTGGTTACGAATAGGTTAAATGCTGAACGGAACGAAACAACCATGCGCCACTATTGAACTATATACTACCTCAGAGGGCTGGCACCAGGGGGCTGGCACTCTTATACAAAAGCCCATGCTACTGTTGTGTCTTTCCCGCAGGTGTACGAAACATAAAATGAAAGATAAAAAGTTCACTAAAATTTTAATAAATATTCAACTATTCAACGTTAACCGTAAAAATATATGTACAACATTGGACGCGGAAATTTTGATATACAAACCTGACCATGTCTTGTTGGTCTGAATTTGGAATATATATTATTGTATGTTCAAATGAAGTTCACGTATAGTTTCAATACAATTTGCTCATTTGTTGCACCATTTGAAGCTGTGTGAGATACATGAAATTGACAATTGGAGAACAGGTGCCCGGAAAAATCTGCCGTATAGGTCATGATCGCTATAGGTGAGATTGAAAATAAGTAAGGCTGCCGTTACAATGGTCGCGGTGGTAAGACTTTACTTTAGCCCCACCACGCATTTCGAATGTGCGATACGTCATCCCACGCAGTTTCCGCCCGCTGATCACGAATATCGCAATGTTTTTTGGCGGAAATGCCAAACAACGCCAAAAAACAGGAAAACAGTTTGAAAACAAAAATCGTTTTTCTAAGATTACTCAGTACTCCGTAGATGTTTTTCGACGCGCGACACGTCATTCGACGCGCCTTTTTGCCCCGCACACGGCCGTCGTTTTCGTTTTTTGCAGAAACCTAAAAAGCTTACGAATATCGCAAAAAACTGTTATAAGGGTTATTGCACGATTACTCAGTACTCTATGGATATTTTCGGATGTGCGACACGTCATTTGACGCGGCCTTTAACGATCAACACGGCCGTTGTATTGGTTTTTTGCAAAAACCTAGGAAACTTCCGTTTTTCCGGATATCAACTCTTTTCGAAAGACATTTGGTGATATATATTAGTTTCGCGCCGAAGGCGCGTCATCGATGTACTTTCGAAGCACACACTCCACAATGTGACGTAGTAGCCTTCGGCGCGAAATTGATATATACATCCCTATTTCTGGGGTGGAACGTTGCAATGAGAACTACCTGTGCTTGGAAAGTACATCGGTGACGCGCCTTCGGCGCGAAACTAATATATATCACCAAATGTCTTTCGAAAAGAGTTGATATCCGGAAAAACGGAAGTTTCCTAGGTTTTTGCAAAAAACCAACACAACAGCCGTGTTGACCGTGAAAGGCCGCGTCAAATGACGTATCGCACATCCGAAAATATTCATAGAGTACTGAGTAATCGTGCAATAACCGTTATAACAGATTTTCGCTATTTTCGTAAGCTTTTTAGGTTTCTGCAAAAAACGAAAACGACGGCCGTGTGCGCTGCAAAAAGGCGCGTCGAATGACGTCTCGCGCGTCGAAAAACATCTATGGAGTACTGAGTAATCTTAGAAAAACGATTTTTGTTTTCAAACTTTTTTCCTGTTTTTTGGCGTTGTTTGGCATTTCCGCCAAAAAACATTGCGATATTCGTGATCAGCGGGCGAAACTGCGTGGGATGACGTATCGCACATTCAAAAAGCGTGGTGGGGCTAAAGTAAAGTTGAGCCGTCGCGGTTTTGGTCGATCTTCTGTAGTCCGAAACAATTTGTCAGTAGTGGCACTCAGCTACATCGACAAATACGTCGCATAGCAACAACGGTATCGCTGCGAGAGTAGGCATAGTCCATGCGTGCATCTACACATGCATATCCACTCTCAAGGTCATGCTTTCGTTTGTTTAGCGATCGACGAAAACGCACGCAACCACGCCGAAGACAGCTACAATGAGTTTTACAAAATTAGCACTAGAAGCACCGAGAGAATCAGCTTCCCTCGTTTGGCTTTTATTTATATATAGTGATCAAATCTTTTCAAGACGTTTTATTTATTAGCGAAGCTGCGAATTTTGACCAATGGCACGCGCTAATTGAAGAGTGCCATGCGTTGACGCATTGCTATGCGACTTGTTTGAGAGGTATCAAGGGGCTGACGGCTGACGAGCATATGCTCACCTCGGGGCATTGACCCGTATAGAAAGAGTGGACATAAAAACAAATGCGAGAATGGATCTGGCCGAAAATCGGAGCAAGAGTTACCTGTTGGGAAAAGAACGGAGATTGACCCCTCCGCGCTTACCCCAGAACTGTCATGAAAGTTCATTTCATATAGACATATACCGTTATTTTCTAAGATCTAAGATATTATTTTAAAGAACATTTTGTGTTTCATTAATATATAATCACTCTATTACAAAGTGCCAGAGAAGAGATTTTCACCCCCTTGATACTAGCTCCGTATAGTTAGCACCCCCAACTCAACCGATTTGAGTTTTAATAGTTGCAATCGTTTGAAGGTCCTTTGATAGTGTTTGATAGTCCAAAATAAACGTTTGGTAGTCAACCGTTTATTTATAATTAAAGAAACAAATTTCTAGGGGAATTTTTTGTATAGTTAGCACCCCCATGTTCGCAAATTTGATTTTAAACTATACCAGTCGATGTAAAATCGTTTGATAGCGTTTGATAGTCCAAAACAAACGTTTGATAGTCAGCCGTTTGCTTGTAATCAAAGAAATAAGTGTCTAGGGGAAATTGTTGTCGAAATTTTTGTGAAAAATTTAATGTTTATCTGCGCCAATAGATGTAAAATCGGTTGATAGTGAATGATATTCAATACCAACGTTTGATAGTTAGTCGTTTATTTATAATTAAAGAAACAAGTTTCTGGGGGTATTCTTGTCGAAATTTTTGTAAAAAATTGAATGTTTATCTGCGCCAGTAGCTGTAAAATCGTTTGATAGTGAGTGATATTCAATACAAACGTTTGATAGTTAGTCGTTTATTTATAATTAAAGAAACAAGTTTCTGGGGAAATTATTGTCGAAATTTTTGTGAAAAATTGAATGTTTATCTGCGCCAGTAGATGTAAAATCGTTTGATAGTGAGTGATATTCAATACAAACGTTTGATAGTTAGTCGTTTATTTATAATTAAAGAAACAAGTTTCTGGGGGAATTGTTGTCGAAATTTTTGTGAAAAATTGAATGTTTATCTGCGCCAATAGATGTAAAGTCGTTTGATAGTGAGTGATATTCAATACAAACGTTTGATAGTTAGTCGTTTGCTTGTAATCAAAGAAACAAGTGTCTAGGGGAAATTTTGTCGTAAGCATACTCTCACATTTCATTATTAATCTGCGTAAATAGATGTAAAATCGTTTGATAGTGATTGATAGTCGGGTACAAACGTTTGATAGTCCGGTGCAGACGTTTGATAGTTCTTCGTTTGCTTGCAATCGAAGAAATAAGTGTCTAAGGGAAATTTTGTCGTAGGCATTTCATTATTAATCTACGAAACAGATGTAAAATCGTTTGATAGTGATTGATAGTGGGATATAAACGTTTAATAGTCCAGTGCAGACGTTTGATATTTAGTCTAAGGTTATTCGTTTATTTATAATTAAAGAAACAAATCTCCAGGGGAATTTTTGTGGAAATTTTTGTAAAACTTTAATTATTATTTAATTATATAATTTTCCAATTTTAAATCTGCCAATTCTTCCTCGCGCTCTGTAATTCGTTTCAGCCGGTCAAATCTTTCTCACTTAGATTCTGATCAATTCTGCGGCGTTTTTGAAATTTCTGGCTTGGTGCAACTGCATTAGAGAAACATACATGTTTTTTTATTACATTAATGTAATGGGTAGGCAGATATAACGATCAAATTTTGATGTTTTTGCTTACGAATATCGTTTATATGATGTCTCATGTGTTTTTCAGGTTCAATTCTGTCCGTTCTTGATGTAAATGCTGTATAATAAAAACAGAATATATTTATATAGGTGTATCAATACTGATGGTTAAAGTAATGATAGATATAAATGCATAAATGTTGGCTCCTTAGGTACCTTCCGATGTGCTGACCACAGCATTATCAATTTCGTTTGCCGCCGTTCCTACAACTTCATATTGTATTGCCATCTCGTCCAATTCTAAATATGGACCTTCTATTCTGGCTGACTCCCATATTAAAGTTTAATTTTCGAGCAATTGTTGCACATCATGGGTCCCACCAGCTACTTTCTGTTGTCGTTCTAAAAAAACATATGTTACTTCCTACTTTTATACATCTATCTTTTATGTAATTACATAAATGAAATGAAGATGTAATTACCCTGCAATATTTTTGGCACCACATTGGATGTAGATACTGTGTTGTGGCCATAAGGTGCGGAACTATCATTGTAAACGTCTGGGTCAATGGTGGCTTTGCCTGTTTCCGCTGCACCACCTGTTGCCAGCCTAGCCTGCCTCTCTAGGAACATTCCTTTGAGCAGTTTTTATGTTGCTCCACAATTTTTTTAATTGGACAACAGACGGCTATAACAATTAACCAGAATATTACAAAACAAAAATACAGTACGGCATATATAAAATGATCTGAACCACATATATTATGCTAGATTTTTCTTATAAGATGGAGTGGGGTAAGTGAGTACACAGGGCAAATGTTAATAATTCTGCTCTTGCCCTGGTCGCATATGAAAGAAGGTTTGAAAGATTTTTAGCTCTAAGTTACACTCTTGCTCCATTTTCAAGGAAAGTGCAGAGTAGTTGATATTTTGTACAATAACCTATCCAAATGAAAATTTTCAATGAAAATTAAAATCCTACGTAATATTAATTCACCGGTAATAACTGTGCAAAGCGTTTGATACCGAGAGCCTTAAGTATTTACCCCACTTCACCTTACATGATCATTTTATTTTGCACAGTTAACATAACTAATTAGGAAATATGTGCAGATTTCTCATCATTGTCATAATAACTGATGAGGTATTGTATGTTTCTTCAATTTCCTGCCAAGCCTCTTCTTTGTCCGCTAGTGCAGCTGCGTCACTTTTTTTTTCTCTATAATGTGAGCAAATGTCTTTAATAGTTGCAACAATAGCTTAATTCTTTTCACTCTCGATGTAATGTTTTTTGGACATGTTTAGTGTTTATATTATCAAAATATTAAAAAGGAAAGATTTAACTAAATATGTGCACACACACACACACACTAAAGAAAACTATAGCCACAGAAAATAAAATAATCCACACAAGTGCTATTTTGGCAAGTTATTTTGTAAATTGTGTCCTCTGTAGAGGCTGGCACAGAAATGACTACTATGACAGAAAAATTACAAAGCCTTACCATTCAGAAATCTTCGCTTACGGAAAAGAATGTCAGGAATTCTTATAATGTTATCAATTCCTCCATACAATGTTAGCAATTCCTCCATACAATGACAGCAATTCCTTCTTACAATGTATCATTTTACCTAGGTCTAAGAAAGACACAGTTGGATTATCGATTCACCCAGCGTCGTCCTGCAACAGATTACATACATTGAAACACAATGACAAGCGTCAAATATAACCAAACCTGCATAAAGCCGGATTACTTATCGCGTAAGATCCTCGATATACATCTGTTACGTCCCAGCGTAACTTTTAACTTATTAGCCTAGTATTTTTCTTGTTCTTGCTACTCCGATCTCCGGTTGCGCCTATACTTGTATATTACGGCCTGTGCCTATCGCAGCCGGCGTACCGTTAGAGTATTAGAGTTAAAATCATGTCATTTTCCTTCTACTCCGGGCTTCGTATGCGCCTATACTTGTATATTACGGGCTATGCCTAGCGCATGCGTGGTACCGTCGAGCGGTAACTTCAAGTAGAATATTCCTCGCCTTGGAATCACCGTCGTCCCCACCCAATACACCGACTCATGACAATATATATATAGTATAAGGAACGAATGCGTGTACGCGGTATGCAAGTGTGAGTGTATAGACTTAAGGTTAGCGACGAGTTTCCGCTTAAGAATATTGTTTATCCTTTTCTCTTTCTTTTTATTTATTAATTGCGCCACTGTTAGGCATCGCTGCAGGACAAGACTATTTTTCGTTATCATCAATTCCACCGAAGCGTGCGCTTAAGAGTTACTAAGTTCCTACGTGCCGAGATCGACTTGCACTCATAATAAAATCTGTTAATTAGAGAGAGAAACTAACGAACAAAACCAGCGTCTCGTTTTACATAGCCAGCCGAATGTTTGTATATACCGTCGACCGCTATGTACCCGATTCTGTGAGAGGGGCCTAAAAACTATCTCTGAGCCGGCCTAGGAACCATCTCGAGACGCAACCGTCGTCGCAGTTGGCTGTATAGTCGCGAGGTGCGTAGTCCTCTGTCCGAGGAATATCTTAGTTTATTCTTTGTGAGCTAATCTGTGCAAATTCTTGCAGTTTAATCAGAGACTCATTACTCCTCGTTAAATCGTAGTGTTAAAATCTAGCTATTAAAAAAGAGCAAGGACTCATATTTCTTTTGGTTTTCTTTTTGGTTTCGAATTTTAATCTAGAGTGCGAATAGTGCGATCCGCGTTATTTCCGGCACGTGGTCGGCGAATCGCGCCGAGCCCGTTAGCATATAAGTTTCATTTATAAAGAACATTATATTATTAGTATTATAAGTAACACTTCCACATAAGTCTTCTCTCGGTGAGGAATTGGTATTGTATTTAGACTGATTTAAACATCTAGACCGGTCTGAGGAGTCTCTTCGCGAGTAACATCTACAGCTCCGATAACACGAGAGCTTAGGCCATCTCAAGCCTGATCGTATATTAATACCATTTTACGATTCGAAGGTACTCATCGTAATAAACCATACGAATTTCCACCGACATACCACCGAACTAAGAGCGAGAGTAACACAGCGAGCGACATACCATCGAGCGAGCGTGAGCGTGAGAGAGAGAGGGAGAGAGAGAATATCAAAGATTGTCTGAGCGTTTCCAGCAGCACGGTAAGAATATTCCAATTACCAGCTAGATCATGATTTCTGGCCCGACTCTTGCCCCCAGTACATGTATTACGGGAAACCTAGGGCAATAGTTGTAGAGGCGATCTCGTAACCGTGTGCTCTGAGCGCTGGGCGATCGGAACTGTTTAATTATACAAGGAATCTCTGTACCATTCATATAACGAATATCACGCGCAATACGAGCTGCTTCGTTCAACCCACGATTATACCGCGCGTTGCATACCGGCGAATTGTACTACCGAACATTGCGTAATAGTTAGTCTTTCCGTTCCTTATTATATCAATACTCCGATACAAACAAAACCTCGTAACCATTGTTAAAACGTGGAATTGGCGTTAGAAGCGGGATACACCTTCTTTCTGTATATATATATCTCCTACAGTTATATTACTTCTTTATACCCACTTCTAACCGTGGAACTGGTGTCAGAAATCTGCTTTTTCAACTCAAGTCGTCTTTGTATCTGCACCTGAATAATCATCACAGAATATACACTATTGTTTTTCCACACTATATCTGTTTTATCCTTTTTTTTATTTTCTTTGCATGCGCTATAATTAACATTATCTGTACTGGAATGTAACACGCAATAACTCAGCAACCTGTACGGGTTGATAAGAGAGAGAATCCTATAAGTCCTGCAGATCGAGTAGATTGATTTCGTTCTTTCGCGTCATCATTTTATTCGGTCATTGATAGAATCGTCTTTTTGATTTATATCCTTTAGGTTAAGTATTCACGCGTTACTCCCGGGCGACAACGGTCGACCGCTCGAACACACACACGGTTCCATCCTAGACAAATCCTTTAAACCGACCTATCGCGACGCCCGGACGTAACACATCATAAAACAATATGTCCAAACGCCGGTCTTGATGAAAACACAACTCTGGGCACTGCGCCGAGCAACAAAATATAACAATACGCATATTATAAATAAAAGATCAAACAAACGGAGATTATCACGCACGTCACAAAACATAATATTTCCAAACTTAAGATGAATGATGTGTTACGACCCGGCGAGGAGTCCCGTAGGGAATTTGAAAGAATTCCCTTCTTACGGATTTCTATGACTCCTCGGTCACCGGATTTTGTCGTAACCGTTGTTATTGTGGATTCGCCTGTCGGAGGTTAGGAGCTGAAGCTCGCAGAAGCGTCGAGAATAATCGATTCTGCCGTTGTCGATTCTCGAAGGTGTCGGCAAGACGTTTAAAATAGGCGGCAATTCAAAAGGATGATCCACCCGATTCGCTCTGAGTTTGTATTGGATTCTATACCTTTTTAGCCGTGTGTAGTGGAGACATTGATGATGTTGATGGTGCGTTATATAAGTATATATTTTGGATAAAATATATATATTTCCTTATTCTAACAATACAGTTATGTGTATCGGGTGATACTAACAGGTATAATAGTATGTTCTTACTTTCTCCTTGTTTTCGCTGAGTTGATGTTTTAACGATTCGAATCGCGACTTTGACTCTATACACTGTTTTTCACGTAAGTACGGATAGTTTTACCGTACTCTCTCTGGTCAGAGGACTGTACTGAGGACTGATCTGTAGACTGCACTTTTGTAACTCACTGTTGTAACTGGACTTTGACTAAACTACACAGCTTACGAAGCTGATCGAGGACTACGGACTGCTCTTTCCTAAATGATTCTTGTAACTGAACATACTGGAGCAACGCAGGCTCCCTTTTTATACCAATATTAGAGCGTAAACAAGCTCATAAGTTAGTCGTTTGTCGGCGTGAAACGATGGGTATTGCGCGGACCCCTGACAGTTCTCGCGAATAGGTGACAGTTTTAGGAGATAGAAGTAGAGTGAAGGATGCATAAATCCCTTTTGTCGGTGACCCGAGATGTTCGCGCGAGATCAAGGTTACCTGTATTCTCTATCGGGAGTCATTCGGCGCGATGTGCCGACAGTAGCCTTGAGTGCCCTCCCCCTTGGTATCTCCGCAGAAATTATGGCGGAGCCGTGTGGGTTGACGCTGCTTGCTTGTTTCCCTTTTTTCTTTTCTGACCTCGGTCCGAGGTGGTCTAATCTTCTCCCTCCTTCCTTGGTGGGCGGTGCTGGTGTTCTCAGTGCCTTGTCCTTCGGGGGCCGGATGGTATGGGATGACGACGTCGGCGCCGCCTGGCCGGTATCGTCCCGACCTGCAGGCGGATGATGTACCCTGATGTACCCTATCTGGCTGTCTGTCGTCTCGGTGTCTGCCGCACCCAGCGGGATGGCGCTTTTTTCCCTAGTGTTCTCTGGAGGGACGTAACAGATGTATACGATTGTTACGACCCGGCGAGGAGTCCCGTAGGGAATTTGAAAGAATTCCCTTCTTACGGATTTCTATGACTCCTCGGTCACCGGATTTTGTCGTAACCGTTGTTATTGTGGATTCGCCTGTCGGAGGTTAGGAGCTGAAGCTCGCAGAAGCGTCGAGAATAATCGATTCTGCCGTTGTCGATTCTCGAAGGTGTCGGCAAGACGTTTAAAATAGGCGGCAATTCAAAAGGATGATCCACCCGATTCGCTCTGAGTTTGTATTGGATTCTATACCTTTTTAGCCGCGTGTAGTGGAGACATTGATGATGTTGATGGTGCGTTATATAAGTATATATTTTGGATAAAATATATATATTTCCTTATTCTAACAATACAGTTATGTGTATCGGGTGATACTAACAGGTATAATAGTATGTTCTTACTTTCTCCTTGTTTTCGCTGAGTTGATGTTTTAACGATTCGAATCGCGACTTTGACTCTATACACTGTTTTTCACGTAAGTACGGATAGTTTTACCGTACTCTCTCTGGTCAGAGGACTGTACTGAGGACTGATCTGTAGACTGCACTTTCGTAACGGAACTTTTTAACTGAACTTTGACTAAACTACACAGCTTACGAAGCTGATCGAGGACTACGGACTGCTCTTTCCTAAATGACTCTTGTAACTGGACATACTGGAGCAACGCAGGCTCCCTTTTTATACCAATATTAGAGCGTAAACAAGCTCATAAGTTAGTCGTTTGTCGGCGTGAAACGATGCCCTGATAGCCAAACCTGCAATGTCAAATTTTAGCCAAGACCTGTAACCAGAGCTTGTTGCCGAACGGGCTGCAGATTGGATGCAGGGTCTGCAATGTTTGCGTTTGTTGCCAAATTGGTGCCAAGGAGGCACCAGAACCTGCTAAGCAGATTCGTGACAGATGTCGCCTCGGTTTTGTTGCCGTACATTGTCGGCAGATTGATAGCAGAAATTGTGCAGTTCTGCGTTGCGGCCTCTGGCGGCAGATTGATAGCAAAACCATAGCAGGTTCTGTATAGCGTAATCCGATGCCAAATTGGCACCAAGAACGTGCCAAACCTTGCACATTTGAGCCTTTTAAATTTGCAGTGGACGGGCGCGTACATTGGCATATACGCGATTAAATAATCGGGGGAATCTTTACCATCGACGCACTCGCGTTGAATAAATTCCTAAAGCCCATACTACAATCAAATAAGAAATTAAAACCGCCGTAGGTATATAGCCGTTTGTAAGTAGCACTTCTGCAGATAGACGGTTCAAACGTGGTACACAAGTGTTTGTTTTCATAATCTATCGAATGGTGCCTGACAAGATAAATTCGATTCGAGGGCAATTATGACCATTTTAAAGCGTTTCCCGGGCGATTCCTGCAAACATATAGTTCCGTCTTGCTCTCTGTTGCGCTGACCAGTCTCTACACTGCTCTACACTTCGTTCATTCCGTTTTCGCATCTTCACGTGTCGCGTCGTGGTGTTGTGTACGAAAGTGAATTAAAGTGCAAGAGTGCACAAAGAACAGGAAGATAGCAGAGAACATTGCAGTGGCTACGTGGACGTATTCCAAGAGCATGTAAGATTATGTATTACTTATATGACGTATGCCTCCCTCTGCATTTCTGCCAATATTTTCCCTCTTTTACAGGATGCAATAATATGCAACAATTTGCACATACTACTGCCCATGGGAGAACAGGAAGGCAGCAGAGAACATGCAGTGGCTGCGTGGACGTATTCCAAGAGCATGTAAGGTTATGTATTATTTAGTTGCGGCAATAGTTGCAACGTATAACTTTTATATATAATAAATTACATGTATATTTTTGTATAAACAGGTTTAAACGAGAGGCAGAACGGCACAGGGTCCATTATCCTGCAGCGTTAGGAGGAATAAAATAGTAGGTATTTTATGAGAAGAAGCAGAATGCAATTGTTGCAGAATTTACATTGGAAAGCAAATATAATTGTACATTGTTTCGTAATTATTGTGTTCTCTGAAAAATTGTACATTATGTAATTAATGAATAAATACCTATTTTATTATAACAAATATTTGTATAATAGCATTTAACTTTGACCTGTATGAAATAATAGTTTGGAGGCCCTGCTACTGTTTTTGTGCCAATTCCGCGACAGGTCCTGTCAGCAGATCTGCTGCCGTTTTGGTGCCAATTTTCCAACAGGTTATGTCAGCAGATCTGTTGCGTTTTTGGTGCCGATTTGGTAACAGGTTCTGTTAGCAGATCTGCTGCGGTTTTGGTGCCAATCTGCTAACATGACCTGTGCGCAGGCTCTGCGCGCAGAACCGTAGCCAGATGCGTCAACAGACAACTATGGTTTCGCAAACAGGGCCTGTCATGTCTGCTGCCAATTTGGTGCCAATCTGCATGCAGCTGGCTATCAGGGTGGGTATTGCGCGGACCCCTGACAGTTCTCGCGAATAGGTGACAGTTTTAGGAGATAGAAGTAGAGTGAAGGATGCATAAATCCCTTTTGTCGGTGACCCGAGATGTTCGCGCGAGATCAAGGTTACCGGTATTCTCTATCGGGAGTCATTCGGCGCGATGTGCCGACAGTAGCCTTGAGTGCCCTCCCCCTTGGTATCTCCGCAGAAATTATGGCGGAGCCGTGTGGGTTGACGCTGCTTGCTTGTTTCCCTTTTTTCTTTTCTGACCTCGGTCCGAGGTGGTCTAATCTTCTCCCCATTGAACTATATACTACCTGGAATGCGCACGGATGCAGGAACAGCCGCGCCTCGCTGTTAGAGAGAGAAGAAAGACATTTTGGTATTCTGTCTCACTCTTACCACTGGACCATTGGGACATACAGTCGATTCGCGTCTTTCGACGTAAGTTCCACAGAGATTTGACTAGATATGACCGGTTCGAAAAGAGTTGCTCTCTTCTATTTAGATATTTCAGTAGGTGATGTCATTATGTCACAGAAATTAATGTATATGATCACAAAACAAAGTGAAAAATATTATCAAACGCATTAAAATTACACATGATTTTTTGTTTTAGAGGTACCCTGATAGACAAACCTGCAATGTCAAATTTTAGCCAAGACCTGTAACCAGAGCTTGTTGCCGAACGGGCTGCAGATTGGATGCAGGGTCTGCAATGTTTGCGTTTGTTGCCAAATTGGTGCCAAGGAGGCACCAGAACCTGCTAAGCAGATTCGTGACAAATGTCGCCTCGGTTTAGTTGCCGTACATTGTCGGCAGATTGATAGCAGAAATTGTGCAGTTCTGCGTTGCGGCCTCCGGCGGCAGATTGATAGCAAAACCATAGCAGGTTCTGTATAGCGTAATCCGATGCCAAATTGGCACCAAGAACGTGCCAATTCCTGCACACTTGAGAGTTTTAATTTTGCAGTGGACGGGCGCGTACATTGGCATATACACGATTTAATAATCGGGGGAATCTTTACCATCCACGCACTCGCGTTGAATAAATTCCTAAAGCCCATACTACAATCATATAAGAAATTAAAACCGCCGTAGGTAGCCGTTTGTAAGTAGCACTTCTGCAGATAGACGGTTCAAACGTGGTACACAAGTGTTTGTTTTCATAATCTATCGAATGGTGCCTGACAAGATAAATTCGATTCGAGGGCAATTATGACCATTTTAAAGCGTTTCCCGGGCGATTCCTGCAAACATATAGTTCCGTCTTGCTCTCTGTTGCGCTGACCAGTCTCTACACTGCTCTACACTTCGTTCATTCCGTTTTCGCATCTTCACGTGTCGCGTCGTGGTGTTGTGTACGAAAGTGAATTAAAGTGCAAGAGTGCACAAAGAACAGGAAGATAGCAGAGAACATTGCAGTGGCTACGTGGACGTATTCCAAGAACATGTAAGATTATGTATTACTTATATGACGTATGCCTCCCTCTGCATTGCTGCCAATATTTTCCCTCTTTTACAGGATGCAATAATATGCAACAATTTGCACATACTACTGCCCATGGGAGAACAGGAAGGCAGCAGAGAACATGCAGTGGCTGCGTGGACGTATTCCAAGAGCATGTAAGGTTATGTATTATTTAGTTGCGGCAATAGTTGCAACGTATAACTTTGATATATAATAAATTACATGTATATTTTTGTATAAACAGGTTTAAACGAGAGGCAGAACGGCACAGGGTCCATTATCCTGCAGCGTTAGGAGGAATAAAATAGTAGGTATTTTATGAGAAGAAGCAGAATGCAATTGTTGCAGAATTTACATTGGAAAGCAAATATAATTGTACATTGTTTCGTAATTATTGTGTTCTCTGAAAAATTGTATATTATGTAATTAATGAATAAATACCTATTTTATTATAACAAATATTTGTATAATAGCATTTAACTTTGACCTGTATGAAATAATAGTTTGGAGGCCCTGCTACTGTTTTTGTGCCAATTCCGCGACAGGTCCTGTCAGCAGATCTGTTGCCGTTTTGGTGCCAATTTTCCAACAGGTTATGTCAGCAGATCTGTTGCGTTTTTGGTGCCGATTTGGTAACAGGTTCTGTTAACAGATCTGCTGCGGTTTTGGTGCCAATCTGCTAACATGACCTGTGCGCAGGCTCTGCGCGCAGAACCGTAGCCAGATGCGTCAACAGACAACTATGGTTTCGCAAACAGGGCCTGTCATGTCTGCTGCCAATTTGGTGCCAATCTGCATGCAGCTGGCTATCAGGGTAGTGAAGGTTAATTGTTAATACATATCGAAATTGCTTTTCTTTGGGAATTGTTCATGCTGGATGTAAAAATATAATACTTGCTCATTTTTTGTTTTTTTTCCAAATAGACATAGACAATAAATAAAATAAATATTACAATAATTTTGATTGATATTATTCATTTTGTTTGAGAAAGTATCCTTTTTAACAGACTTCAAAAATGCACTGAAAAATATAAAATAATGTTCAATTTTTCAAGTCGGTGTTACTTTTTTTAAGTTTTTTATGCGTTTGAAAGTAGTGTTTCCTCGTTCAGGTTCACCCATTAACATTTTAGGAATAGAATAATACATATCCTGTTTTTATTACGACTTACCATAAACCCTTTTGTCAAAAAGATAGTACAGCAAAGATAGTTCAGTTCCGTATATTTTAACGGCGTACACAACATTGTTGAAAGGGTAGTACAGGTAACAAAGGACAGAATACCAAAATATCTTCTTTCTCTCTCGGCGCGGGTCGACTGCAGCTCTACATACGGCCGTGCGCGTTCCAGATATTCTATAGTTCAATGCTTCTCCCTCCTTCCTTGGTGGGCGGTGCTGGTGTTCTCAGTGCCTTGTCCTTCGGGGGCCGGATGGTATGGGATGACGACGTCGGCGCCGCCTGGCCGGTATCGTCCCGACCTGCAGGCGGATGATGTACCCTGATGTACCCTATCTGGCTGTCTGTCGTCTCGGTGTCTGCCGCACCCAGCGGGATGGCGCTTTTTTCCCTAGTGTTCTCTGGAGGGACGTAACACGATCATATACGATGTACATATATCTAAACAGACGAGAGCAACTCTTTTCGAACCGGTCATATCTAGTCAAATCTCTGTGGAACTTACGTCGAAAGGCGCAAATCGACTGTATGTCCCAAAGGTCCAGTGGTAAGAGTGAGACAGAATACCAAAATGTCTTTCTTCTCTCTCTAATAGCGAGGCGCGGCTGTTCCTGCATCCGTGCGCATTCCAGGTAGTATATAGTCATATATAGTTCAATGCTTCACACACATATAGGACAAATTCGCAAGGTGGTAATATTATGTTTAAATTACCCTTGTATGCATAGTTATACCAATGTCAAGCTATATAAAGACACACAGTCAAGTTCTAATTAGAGTTGCAGACAATATTTTTTCAACTTTGAAAAGAAATTATGTCATGTCTAATAAGGTATTGCACTCTAAGGATGCATGTAGGCATCCAATGTAACAGTTTGAAAATTAAATAAAAGAAAACAACTTTAGAAAACACAGTAATACAATTACAGTGAATGTATACCTGTTTATATCAAATTTCAGCATTCATTCTTATACCAACAAGATGCAGGGAAAATGTTTCAACAAAGGAAGACGACTTTTACTATAAAGGAAAATAAAAGATAATAAAGAAAATAAAGATAAACAACCATACAATACAATGATGGTATATACTTCATATGCATTTTGTATATGACATGTAATATATATGTATGTCAATTACATGGAATTATTCATTGATGACTTGTTTATACATAGAAAAAATTACCTTTGTCAGTGAAAGAATGACACATACAACGATATGTTTCATAGCCAATGATTGCGTTATCATCCATACTTCCTGTACACCAGACGTGTTATTCGGAAATTACAGTTTAAATTTGCTGGAAAATGCAACAGCTAGTGCTACTGTTCTGCAAACATCGCTTTTAAAACAGTTCTGTATTATTAACACAATTGTGTATGTGGTCAATGGTGAAGAGCAGCAGTATTCAGTGTCTACACTATGTTCTCTTTTGGCCCTATGTTATCCTTTTCTATATTGTGGCAATAACTTTTAAGCAAATTACTGACAGCACAGTAGATTGGTGATTCTAAAGTATAAATATTATAAACTTCCAAGTGCATTTAAATATAAAACAAAAAATCTCTGCTTTTCAAGTACCTACAATGAATAGATCTATATTACTGTTCCTCAGTTCGGTAATGGTATTAGGGTATAACATTGATACAAATAATAATATAGTTTACTCTGATGCAAAATTATGTAAAGCAAACAACCAATCATGTAGGTCAGTCAATCAAACTTATTTTGGGTATTCTGTACTGTTGCATCGCGAGTACGCAAGGAATATATCATGGTAAGTTCTACACCTCCCTTACCTTTGTGGTATGTAAATGTACTTTTAATTTATAGGGAGTTTAGTCACATCAAATGTAAATTTGAAGTGTAATTACAGGGTAGTTATTGGAGCACCACGTGGGGACTATGTGAGATTCACAAATGATTCAGAAAAGTTTAATAGACCAGGTGTGGTCTATCAGTGTGCATATGGTGGACAATGTAACTACGTGTCCCCTAGTGAAACAGGCAATGAGAGAGGACATATTGTACAAGTTCATCTTGACACAATAGTGAAGAAAGATAATGCCTGGTTTGGAAGCTCAATGGCTATAGATAAGGCATCCGACGTATTGACGGTAAAGAAAAAGAATGAGAAACGTATGTTCACTGGCATCATATTTACTGGAAACTACAATTCTTGACAGATATGCGCACCCCGAACGATTATAAGTTTCCTAAATCCACAAACTGACCAATACTATAACACCATGCAAGGAATGTGTTACAACGGTAGCTTTTCTGGCACAGTGTACCTTGAGGAGAAGAACCTTCCACTTTATGGTACGAACCTCGATAGTCGTCAAACTGCAAAAAAAGTCTACTGTATTATATACTGTTTTTGCTTCAGACTTTAGCACACAATTCTGGTACAATCCCATGCATGGCTTCTCTGTTCACTACCCCACAGTTTATGTATGTATCCTTGATAAGTATGCTACAGTTAGATGCTATATAATATAAAAAAAGTGAGAAAACCGACTTTAGAGGCGCGCTAAATAGTAAAAAATAATTCTCTTTTTCTTTACGATTATTCAAATAACGAAGAGTGACTCTGAATCACGAATATTCTAAATAATTATTTTTTGATGTCGGTGCCACGATTGAAGGTGGGATCGAAAAACACACGGGCTCGTGCAGGATTCGATCCCGCGATCTTGCGTAGAAGCGGACGGGAATACGCGTACAGATCGAAACGTTTGAACAGGGTGGAACGTTACAATGAGAACTACTACGTGTGCATGGAAAGTATATACATTTATGACGCGCCTTCGGCGCAAACTAATATATACAACCCCATTTCTGGGGTGAAACGTTGCAATGAGAACTACCTGTGCACGGAAAGTACATCGATGACGCGTCTTCGGCGCGAAACTAAGATATACAACCCTATTTCTGAGGTGGAACGTTGCAATGAGAACTACCTGCGCACGGAAAGTATATATTGATGACGCGCCTTCGGCGCGAAACTAATATGTACAACCCCATTTCCGGGGTGGAACGTTGCAATGAAAACTACCTGTGCATGGAAAGTACAGCACGGTGACGATATTACGATCGGAACGAATGCCTATCGGTACGAGTAGTTGTAGGTTCTAAAGTTCACAAATTTGATTAATCAGGAAAATTTTTATTTGTTTCTGTTGTCACCGACATCAGAAAAGAATTATTTAAAATGTTCGTGATTCAGAGTCACTCTTCGTTATTTCAATATTAGTCAAGAAAAAAAGAATTATTTTTTGCTTTTTAGCGCGCCTCTGCTGTCGGTTTTCTAACTTTTCTTTAAAAGTTATTTATTTTTAAATTTCTCGTTTCAATTATATAATTGTATTGCTGTTTTATATAACATTAGGAAATGAGTAGAGCAAATGAAAACGCAGCTCGAATGTGAAAACGGCGTGCAGAAGAAATGCAATCAGAAATAACGAACGGTTGAATGAAAAAGTCGCTTAAACCGGAGTTTTTTTAAATCGGAGAGTTTTGCCACTAGAATGGGACCAAGGGGACGACAAACCCCATCAAATGACATGGGAGCCATCTATATCCGTCCACGCGTTCGGGAGTTAAACACGAACATCCAAACTGTAAAATTTAAGTCTTTTAAAAGAAGGTATCTTTAACCGACTTCATTCGTCAGGATTTTTAGCACTTGGTAGCAGAGATGCCAGATCTGGCGCCCGAGCACCATTGGTGCCCGCGGGAGTGGGGATACGGAAAAGTATGCGTGCTCGTCCGTGAGAGCTGCGCGCGCCGTTTCTCGCCGAATCGCGCTCGGCTTGGAGAGAAGGACCGAGCTATGCTGCGTCTCTCTTCCACCAACGTCGCGTGACGTCAGGTATCGTGACGACACATAAGAAGGACAGAACTATGCTCCGTCCCCTTTCAACCAACATCGCGCGTTGCGTCTTTGTTCGACACGCAGTCGCGGCGGCGCGTCTTCGTTCCGCACACAGGCCCGTGACAGTGGTGCCAGATTTCGCATAAGGCATCGCACGTACCATTGCGTTCTTTCAGCCGGAAGGCAAATCGGGCACCACCGCCCTGAGCAGAGCGCGATACAGAGAAATGTGAATCGAGGAGAGTTTCGGATTGACTCGTCGTACTCATCGCCGCTCGTCGACGCGCTCGTTTTTTCCGTCGTTTCGCGCCCGGCCATGGTTCAATTTTTTTTCACAGAATAACTTTCGTTTGAGTTGTTCATCACACGGCAACAAACGATGTTCATTAAAAAATATTTTAGTACTTACTACGGATAGTTTTTAATATTTTGTCAGCGGAATAGATGTGTCGCATTGGTTTATAATAGATATGGGCAAAATATATATTTCATAAATTTTGGTTTCAGTAACATTAATCTTTCTACGGTAGTAATAAATAAGAAAGTATATCATAAATGTCAATTATTGCGTATTATGCATTAACCGTGAAACAAGTAATAGGAGCTTCTTGCAGTAGAACGTTCTGAGGGATCGTACTAACACGCGATTTTAACACACGACAGCGTACGTCAGGAAGAATTTGCTTGACACGACGCGACGACGGTGCGAATGTTTCTATGAGTTGTTCTTTATGATTTGTTTTCTAAATATAAGGTCACCAAATTGTGCATATATTCTAATAGTTCTCATCAAGTCCCATCACATTGATTTGTAACCTTTTTCTTACTACGCACGTTTAGTTTAACAACGCTATCCCCATTTCGAGAAAGAAGAAGGTGTTCCTTCTTTGGCAATGCACCATGCATACGGTAATCCATATGTACGTCCGTTGTCGCATTCTGCCCACGAAATGTCGCAACGTGCGTATTGTTGAAGAAGGCATGATAAATCACGACAATAATAGCAAAATCCCTGTCAATGGAAAACCGAAACTTGCATTGTGCCGCTCCCGACCGACCGCGAGTCGCGGTTGGACTAATTGAAATATCTGAAAAGTCTAACCGTTCTGAGCGCGTATTTTACGTACCTAGTGCAAATTATTTCCCCGGGACTGTAACCGACTTTTCCAATGTCATTTATTTATCATTATGTACGATATGGATTACATTTAAATGCACATGTACAGGGTGCACAGCTTTGTTCCTGTAAACGGTAAGTATTACACAAAATTATAGAACAAAGGGTTCGATGGGATCGTAATATCTATATTCTACGAGACTTCATTCAATTCAAAAGTGCAACGCTGCACCCGACAAATGCAAATGCGTATGTAAAGTTTTTGTTTATAAAATTTAAGATACGTGGACTTCCACGCCACCCGTGAGGTGCCACGACTAGCGCGTTCGGTTTTTTAACGTGGACCGTCGCCTATAGCCCTATTGTACCACATTTTATGATAATCATACAGCGTGCGGCAATACCTCTGTCCACTTTGAACGACGGAGATATTCAAAGTGGACAGAGTTATTGCCGAACGTTGTAGAAGTAAGGGTTAGAAAAGAAATGAGAGCATTTTTTTTTTGTTCATTTTATTTCATGATAATTTTGACATTGTATTTTCTAACCCTTACTTCTACAGCGTGGGGCAATAACTCTGTCCACCTTGAATATCTCCGTCGTTCAAAGTGGACAGAGGTATTGCCGCACGCTGTATGATTATCATAAAATGTGGTACAATAGGGCTATAGGCGATGGTCCACGTTAAAAAACCGAACGCGCTAGTCGTGGCACCTCATGGGTGGCGTGGAAGTCCACGTATCTGAAATTATATAAACTACAACCTTACATACCCATTTGCATTTGTCGGGTGCAGCGTTGCACTTTTCAATAGAATGAAGTCTCGTAGAAGATAGATGTTACGATCCCATTGAACCCTTTCCTCTATAATTTTGCCTAATACTTACCGTTTACAGGAAAAAAGCTGACTAGCGCAACCTGTGGACCCATGGATATGGACACATGTACATGTGTATTTAAAAGTAATACATATCGTACAATTGGTTGCAAAATAATGATGAATAAATGACATTGGAAAAGTCAGTTAGAGTCCCGGCGAAATAATTTGCAGTAGGTACGTAAAATACGCGCTCAGAATAGTTTGACTTTTCAGATATTTCAATTAGTCCAACCGCGACTCGCGGTCGGTCGGGAGCGGCACAATGCAAGTTTCGGTTTTCCATTGACAGGGATTTTGCTATTATTGTCGTGTTTTATCATGCCTTGTTTGACAATACGCACGTTGCGACATTTCGTGGGCAGAATGCAACAATGGACGTACATATGGATTACAGTATACATGATGCATTGCCAAAGAAGGAACACCTTCTTTCTCGAAATGGGGA
This sequence comes from Priocnemis perturbator, assembly GCA_963942575.1. Lineage (NCBI taxonomy): Eukaryota > Metazoa > Arthropoda > Insecta > Hymenoptera > Pompilidae > Priocnemis > Priocnemis perturbator. The sequence continues at coordinate 975,240 of OZ012649.1, read as the reverse complement.
TAGCGTTGTTAAACTAAACGTGCGTAGCAAGAAAAAGGTTACAAATCAATGTGATGGGACTTGATGAGAACTATTAGAATAAATGCACAATTTGGTGACCTTCAATTTAGAAAACAAATCATAAAGAACAACTCATAGAAACATTCGCACCGTCGTCGTCGCGCCGTGTCAAGCAAATTCTTCCTGACGTACGCTGTCGTGTGTTAAAATCGCGTGTTAGTACGATCCGTCAGAACGTTCTAGTGCAAGAAGCTCCTATTACTTGTTTCACGGTTTATGCATAGTTCGCAATAATTGACATTTATTATATACTTTCTTATTTATTACTACCACAGAAAGATTAATGTTACTACAACCAAAATTTATGAAATATATATTTTGCCCATAACTATTATAAACCAATACGACACATCTATTCCGCTGACAAAATATTACAAACTATCCGCAGTAAGTACTAAAATATTTGTAAATGAATGTCGTTTGTTGTCGTGTGATAAATAATTAAAAGAAAAAATTATTCTGTGAAAAAAATTGAACCATGACTGGGCGCGAACGTACGAAAAAAACCAACGCGTCGACGAGCGACGATGAGTACGACGAATCAATCCCAAACTCTCCTCGATTCACTTTTCTCTGCATCGCGCTCTGCTCAGCGCGGTGGTGCCCGATTTGCCTTCCGGCTGAAAGAACGCAATGGTACGTGCGATGCCTTATGCGAAATCTGGCACCACTGTCACCGGCCTGTGTGCGGAACGAAGACGCGACGCCGCGACTGCATGTCGAACAAAGACGCAACGCGCGATGTTGGTTGAAAGGGGACGGAGCATAGTTCTGTCCTTCTTATGTGTCGTCACGATACCTGACGTCACGCGAAGTTGGTGGAAGAGAGACGCAGCGTAGCTCCGTCCTTCTCTCCAAGCCGAGCGCGATTCGGCGAGAAACGGCGCGCGCAGCTCTCACGGACAAGCACGCATACTTTCCGTATCCCCACTCCCGCGGGCACCAATGGTGCTCGGCCGCCAGATCTGGCATCTCTGCTTGGTAGTGGACCACCGGGGGAGTGCCCTATTAAAATTGAATACAGAATCATCTAAATTGATCAACTCGTTCGAAAGGATAGTTCACGAAAATGTGAATTCGTAGGGGAAAAATCGTGAAAAATCGATTAAAAAGTGGGTTCCCAAGATCGGATCGGATGGCCACTAAAATGGGACCATTCCGACACCAAACCGCATCGATTGACACGTACCCCATCGAAATCTGCCCACTCGGGAGTTATGCGCAAATATCACCCATAAAAAAAAAATAAAAAAATAAATAAAAAAAAATATGCTTATCGAATAGATAACCTCCTCCTTTTCTAAAGTTGGTTAAAAATGATTCGCAATTATATTACAGACGCAGAAGTATATAGGAACACGTATTGTTGGAGAACCGATTCACGAGATATATGGAACACTTGATGTAATACATGGAACTGAGAGGACATTTGTCAATTCGTCCGTTTATGATGAACTGTCGAAACTCGGTATGAAAGGCTTAGAAATGGTGCGAAGTGTATTTATGATACGACATTATACAAGTCATATTCTTACAGGCTACAGTTTAACTTCAGGCTATTATTTCAACAAAGATAAACTATTATATGTTACTGGTGCACCAGGATGGCATTATGTAGGAATGGTAAAGTTGATTGTATTCCATATTATGACAAAATACGGTTTTTGAGATTTTAAGTTACTTTACCCAATTCGTAGGTAAGCATAATTGACCTTTATGCATATCCAGTGCTATTTGCCAGACTTCGCGGTGGTTCCATTGGCGAATTTTTTGGAGCCAGTTTAGCAACTGGCGATTGGAATAATGATGGGTTACATGACCTTATTGTTGGGGCACCTCATTGGGGACATGATAACGGTAGAGTGTACATCTATTTTGGCAGTTCAAAAGTAAGCCACTTCACTAGCATATTATGATTCCGATCCCGTTATCTACATACACTTTTATGTCTTGACAAAGGGTTTTCATGATGCTAATGTAATACTGAACGGCGCTGTTGAAGGAGCTCAATTCGGATATGCAATAGCCTGTGGCGATTTAGATAGAGATGGATTCAGTGGTAAGTTATAATCAATCTTGGCATTGCGGACTGTGGGTCATGAGGAATTAATTCGTTTCTCATATTGCATGTCACGAAGATATTATTATCGGAGCGCCTTGGGAAGATTCTGGGGCTATTTACGTATACAACGGAGATTCAAATGTGATTAATGCTGACACACTAGGGCCTTCTCAGCACATTACACCGACAAAAATATTTAAAGAATCTCCTAATATACAGGGATTTGGATTTTCTATCTCTGAGCCCGTTGACGTTGATATCAATGGGTATGCGGAAAACTTAATGTATCGTGGTTTCCTCAATCAAAATGATGATGCTATTTAGTTTGCATAATTTCATGTATAGGTATCCAGATATAGCAGTAGGCGCGTACAAGTCGGGACACGCTTTTCTCTTTTTTAGCAAACCTGTCGTAAAGACTAACATAAACATTTTCACAATTCCAACTACGTTGCAGAGGAATGCTACCAATTTTCTGGTTAACATATGTATTGATCATATTGAACATCATGTGCGGAAACAACAGGGTCAGTCTACTGCATTTACATTTGCCTTGCTCTACATTTGTATCGTGTACCGAATTGAGTAATATTGATTAATTATCGTATTTATAGATTATCGAATTTTGACTAAAATTGACGAATCTCACCAGCGAGTCAATGCGGTATATGTCTCTTACACTAGACCAGCGACAGTTCTGGAATCATGCATAAACATAAGTATTGAACTAGAGGTAAGTATTATATATAATTCTAAAATCGCTTTTTGCTAGAGTTCGTTAGCGTATAAGATAGAAGAATGTTACGTTAATCCTTATTTCATTATAGCATAACGAAAGAATACATTGATATTACAGAATAATGTGCAAAACTTCATCGAACCGATCACGATCGTCGTGGACCATTATTTCGGGGAACTAAATTCGACAATGAATTCGTTTTGCAAAACCTGTCCCGTCGAGCCCAAGGGTAGTCAATTGAAATCTGCTCGCACACTACTTCCGTTCGACATCGAATGTGGTGAAGATAAAATATGCAATTCCAACATATCGGCCACAGCCAAATTTTCCGGTGTACAGTATGTATTAAATGGGCCAATGATTTGGAAAGCAAGGAACCTTAAAAGAAAAGAGACTCACTACCAGAAACTGAATCTTTATTATCGCACGTTTAATCTCAATGTCTCGATCATGTCTGTCGTAATAATAATCCGTTGGGGAGATCCTCGCGGGATTTATAATTTGTAGTAGAATGACCTAGAACGTTCCCTTAAAAAGGAACTATTTATGCTTCGATCATTCGGTTAAAGGGACCGATTTTTTTAACGAAAGCATTCTACAATAAGTAGAAAACGTGTATCGGTGATAATGGTGGCCACAGGGTAATCATGGTTGTTAAACTGTTACAGAAGCGATGAGACGTGGGTGATTGGTTCGAGCGATGTAACGTTGGATTTGACTCTTCAAAATAACGGAGAACCGTCGTATTCGTCGTTTGCCACGTTCGTGTTGCCCGAAGGAGTAACATTGCGTAGTATATTACCATCGTGTCAAGATACGTTGGAAAACGTCTTAACAGTAACTTGTGATGCAGGAAATCCACTTGGACTGAGAGAACAAGTAAGAATTAAATGATCTTGGATATATGTTTGATACCGTAAATAATGAATGTACGTTAAATGTCACGTATAACAATATATTTTTACACATATATACATAATGGTTTTGCAGAAAATCGTAAAGTTAGATCTGGACATGCGACATTTTCTTCAAGAACCAGCGTATAATTACACACTGGATTTTTTCATATACATCAACACCCACGGTGTAAACGATGGCACGTCGAATATCACGTTGAAACTTCTTCTGAGAAGTGAAGCGGCTTTAACGTTGAATGGGTAAAGTGATTGATTGACATGCCTGACTCGCATATGTCAAAATAACAAATTGCCTGACATAACGTTTTCGTGTTATATTTTATAGAAAGGCTAATGAAGAGTCCTACTACCTTCCCGTGTCGAATGACCAAAAGTTGAACATAAGTTTTCAGCATACTTATCAGGTGCTTAAATTTGGCCCAACGCCCATTTTTGATGCACAGCTTATCGTTAAAGTGCCGACGGCAATCGGTGGTTTAGATAATTTCATATATATCTACAAGCCGCAGGTAACGACCACTATGTGGCATGTGCATCAACTTTGTATATGCGTTTAGCCTAACTATACATATGTTTACGTCATACTTACAGTTGTATATCTCGGGCAAATTTTACGAATGCTCGTCGCAAAACGTTACATTTCTCGATATTCAAGCGGCCGACGTACCGATAGACAAATCCGCCGACGAATTTAATTTAAACACGCATATCTTAAGTAACGATGCGGCACTGAGGAATGTAACGAGACGTGATACGAATCAGATAAATACAGACCGCCCCACATACAGTGCACTTACGATACCTATAGGAAGAGTTTTTCTAACTGAATACCCCGATAATGCAGACGAACCCGTTGTAATGGAACAGAGCGTCGATATTGATTGCGCGACAAGACATGTTCGTTGTTCGACGGTAACGTGCGACATAAGCTTACTGAAGACTCAACATGACGTTGGCAAGCTAATTCTCAAACTCGTCATTGACGTAACGAAGTTGAAGGGTAAATGGAGTTTATATTCCCAATACAGATAATCGACGGTTTGCTTTACTGTTCAGAACAATCGTTGATCTTCCTATGTTTCAGGCAATAGTTTGAAGGACAGAAAAGTGTTTAAAATCAGCACTGAAGCTTACACGAAAATCATTCAACCGGCAGTCAGGATAGCCACTTCGAAACACAAGTGTGTATAAAGTATATATTACATATCTAATATACATGTTTTGCCGATCGGCATGCGCATTGCCGATTGTGAGCAGTTCGCCAACCCCAACGCGCATACCGATCGCTAGGTCAATCAGTAAACTTGAATCAACCTGAATGCAGTAGAGACGCGGCTTAATAACGTATTTCAAATAGGTCCAAAACAAAGTTGACGACAATATTCTACAATACTCCGTCAGAGAAAGTACAGCCATGGATTATTCTTATTTCCGTTTTATTGGGTCTTCTCGTCTTGTGTATCATCATCATCATCTTAAGTATCGTAAGCATATCAATGTCAACAATTTACTCCTCCATACAACGTTATTATTGTCTACGTTACCGTTACTACATTATTCGATAATGCCGCAGGTGGGGTTCTTTAGAAGAAAACAGAAGGAAGAACTGTCGGCACTAAAAGCAAACAAAGATTCCAACTCGTGAAAGATTAGAAATCATGTCCTATAATTTATCATATATGTCACATCAGTGTACTTATGCATTAACGTCCCAGTCAGCGTAGATACTTATAAAAAATAAGGCAGATACACTGTGTACGTGAGGAATCAAGAGTATTTGAATATCCAGCAATTCCAAGCAAACTTATACGAAGACAACCATAATAAAGAACGTAGTTTTATATACAAATCAAACCTCTTTATTCATGTAAGTGTATTTACCTCGAAGATTACAGCATGATCAGTAATTGAGACACATACTATCACATAAATTTATGCACATGTATGAATAATGCAACGATATTTACAACACTATAACCCCCCCGATCCCCCCCATGACGGCGAAAGCTATAACAGTTTTGCAAAGGGACCAAAATGAGTGTGACCCAATGTCTGCAATGTTTACAAGTTTTCGATGCTCAGAGTGAAAGAAAGTCCGTGAGAATTCGTTCGAAGTACAGTCCTTTCTATTCTCTTTCTACATTTTTCTGCGTTTTTACAAAAATTACCACATCTATCATAGTCACATTACAATTCTCCTGCAGCCCCCCCCCCCCCCCCAACTTGACGCGTCTATTCACCCGCAGAGATACGCAAATTCGTATGCCATCTTTTGTTCCTCGTATTTTCTACGAAAAATATAAAATATACTATTACATGCGCCTTCGCAGCTTCAAAACTGGGATACAATCCGACACATTGCGTGAACACAAACTTCTTCAACAACAATATCTTTTCTCAATTGTAACAGGTTTTTAAAAGCAACAGAACGTTTTACCGTCACCTTCACATCGTCGGTACTTGCAAAATGCAAGTACTCTCGTCTATCAGCGATGGAAATATTCTATCGTAACGAAATATTTGTGTCTCACCCACCCCCATTTTTCATAGTCAGTTGCGTCCGTTGGTGGCAGTATCTTTGGTACAAGACACAATTAACGTGCGCAGATTAGTGTAGTTACCGCATAAGGGTACAAGCTCTGCGCACACACCATGAGGATTCGGTCTACGTATATTTTGTGTAGTCATTTATGAATGCTCAGTTGACTGCAAGCAATTTCACATAGCTTCAGTTCAGTTGAAGATGACGATAGAGCGTGTACGGAACCGTATACGCATCGTTTTATACTCGACGAGGAAATTGTTCCGTTAGCATGCCCAATGTGTCACGATTGAGACAGGGCCCAAAGAACATGCGGACAGAGAGGACTTTTCAAGCCCCAGTCTGGTCCGGGCATTATGCACTTTTTTTAGGACCCCGTCATCGTTAACAGTCAGGGGTATCTCTCCCTTCTGCTCATTCCCCTCCCCACCCGCTCAATTTATTCAGCACATTGTAGTGGCGTGAGTCGAAGATACTTTCAGTATCATGCGAACTTGGTTCTTAATTCATCCGATCGATAATAGACGACTCTTTCTGGTTTAATTATATTTTTAAGTAGATATGCCACGTTATGTTGTGAAATCTTGAAACAATGCTTCTGACTCAGTTTCTAAATGCTTTGACTCTATCGTAAGTAGTATGTGTTCACACATTGTATCAGATACTTTGGCTTTTATAAATTGACGGTTTGAAAGGAAATGCTAAGTAGATGTAAGTCATTAAATATATACATTTTAACGATATATCGTGATATCGGAGTTATTACGCAGCTATCGTAAGCATGTCTCGACTAATTTAACTATTTCTTGGTCATTTAACATCCCCCGCGATCATTCACATTCATTTCATCATGCAAATCACACTATTCGGTAAAAACCGCATCGATAGAATCGACTTAATGTAACAAAAGACGCTTTGCAAATAGATCGTTGTGCACCTATAGGGTATTTAGTTCTATTTCTTTTGCATTCTTTACATACCATTGGATAGTGCTTTAATTATTGGCACAGCAAAACGTAAAGCTTTCTCGGTTACATTCCGTTCTTAGCCTACCAATCTCCTAGACAGTATAGATAGATCACGTAGTGACATTTACAGTTGCTGAAATTATCAGAGTTTCAAGTTTATTGTTACACGGGGTAGGTAACGATAAGATTCTGTGATAACACTGGTAGTTTCAATACGCTACCTTTTGTTTGTTTCAAACATAATGGCAATGAGTTGCACGACTGTGTGTGTAAAAATTTGTATTTCATAAAAGTCCACTTATCTGTTGCGCTTTAAAATGGGCTTGCAATGATACAAATGTCACTATGTCTCGTATGCGAAAATATAATAATAAATGGGCAGTGCTACGAGTGCAAACACGTTATGTGCAGGATACTCTGACGAATATAGCACAAATAAACATTTGTTAGTAAAGTTCAAACCTCTGTATCTGAATTGACGCGTTTCTAATTTCATAATTATCCTGGGTGATTTCGCTGTAACTGCATCGTAATTTGGACGTATCGTCGTATTCTAACATCTAATAAAAGAATATTTTTTCGGATCAAGTTTCGCAAAGTTCACTTGTTACACCTAACGGACCCTTTTCCAGCGCTTTTGCTAACTTACAGAATGGGCTTGTTAGAAAATAAAGTTCTATACAACAAAATTGCGTACTACTCATTCTCATTTAGAATGCACGATGGTTTGTTGACTGTCTTCTAACAAACTTCTTCCAGATTTATCCCTCCCAATACATAACTTAAATGTATGAAGCTCTGAACGCCACGCAGGCAAGATAGTCGAAATATTCGTTGCAAACTAATTGCAACAATCATAAACAATTACAATAAATTTAATTGTACGTTTGATTTTGTCCTCATACCAGTCTATTCAACTGGCACCAGTGCTTCTGTGAGGCACATAGACTGCGTGTCATTTCGAATGTCAACACCTCCAAATTACGAAGCATAACTAGCGAGTTCATTTGCGAATGCTCGGAAGGCAAAGAAACATGAAGTAGAATGAAGTAGCCTCCTGCCGCTATTCGATTTCAACAATTTCACTTATTGAACGCCTCTGGTGGTATCTGTCCGCGTTTAAAAAACTCTTGGAAGGCAGAGAGGGCACTGTTGAAGTTCCACTGAACTTCCTCCAGACACTTCAGGCTCCATTCTAAGTTCATGTTTGTTTGCTGACTGAGCGTTAAGGTCATCTGCTGCTTCATGTCTTGAGGCAATTGCGACGGTATCGGTTTGACAGACGATTGGGAAGCTGACGCTGCCGACAATAGAGGCTCTTCAAACATCTGTGCCTCCGACGGTGGACTGTTCAGTTGCTTCAATTGTAAGTCCGTCGGATTGCTTATATGTAGCTGCTCGTTACGTATGCAATAACCACCACCCTCCGGCACTATGATGAACGTTCTATTGAAATATCGAACTGGGTTTTCTTTGTTGTCCACCTCACGGAACAGTCCCGTCACTACGATCAGCATCATACCGTTCTAAATGTACAATAGACAAGGGTGTGAGTCTTCGATCTGCGACGATATTCTACGTTTGAGATGAGTTTTAGAATTTTTGGGAAAAAAAATAAAAGAAACTATTACTTACGGTAACCAAACCAATGTCCATGGTAAATGAGTTCAGGTAATGACTTGTTTGCGGCATTTCAGAGATAAACGACACAACGGGCAATCGTCCTTGCTTCAAAAGTTTCTGCCTCTTATTGTTGTCGTTTACTCTGAACAAGTTTCTGTTCTCCATTAGGTACCCGCTTAATCTGTAGAATGATTTAAATGCCACGACTGAGTTAACACAAAACTGCTCGATGCAACGAAAGAATAAAGAGAATAATTCGCAGTTCTTGGAAACTTACTTGGTAAAATTGTGTCCGTACGATATCGACATGCTGAAGAACGCATGCTCATCGTATGCATCCAGCAGGGGCTGTCGATTCTCGCTGTCGAAAATCAGGAAGTACTGCTGCAAGAACTGCCTGGCAACGTCTTGCGCTTTATCGTTAACGGCGAACAATCTGACAGATGATGGCATTTTGATCCCATCGTCTACTACGTCAAACAAGATTGGACGTGGCAACTCGACACCATCCTTTTGAAACACACAGGTTTTTGTTTTAAAGACATTGAGAGTTTAGCCATAACGTAAATAAATGTACTCGATTCCACTTACAGTACACCGAAGTAAGTTTACTCACCAGCCGAAAGAGTTTTGGAAACCTTCTCCGCACGTCGCTAGGATCGGGAAAGAAAAGCCAGAAGCCCGGAAGCTCCAAGTTAATCGTAATAACAGAAATAGTTGCCTTATTATTGGAATGTATCGTATAATCGACGGTATTTATATATATAAATAAATCGTCGAAGCCGTTTATTATTTGGATTACTACTTCGAGTGCTCGAAGTATCAATCGCGAGAGAAATATAAGTTCATTCAGTTGCACGGTAGTTTTACGATTGCAAGATAGATCGTTCCCACTCAGAAATGAAATGTTTCACACCATTTCGACCGTGTTATCGAACGGTTACCAGTAGAACGTAGGTTCTTAGGAGGTTCCAGTCGCCTAGAAGGAAAATTGAATGGAAACGATACATTACCTGATATAGTCGGTCTGTCGGGTCTTGTATTTGTTGCAAACGGGATTGCCAGCCAGCCTGAGTTCCTCCAGCTTTAAGCCTTTGATCACGTCTATTTGATTCATCTCTCTTATCTAAAAATGTTCGATATTGAAATTATAAAGAATATCAACGGATATCATCCTTGCCGATTTACCTTGTTGTCTCCTATGTGTAGTATCTTTAATTTTGGAAATTTTTTGTGGAGCACGTTTAATCTCTCGATTATGTGCAATTTGTTGCCGTCCAAGTTCAATGCTTCCAAATTGGGGATATGCTCTGAGACGATGTCTAGTACTGCTATCAGCATTCCCGGTCGAAACAATGCACAGAAGTAGTCGGCCACAAGATCTAAAAACATGAAAATATGTCGGTTGTTTTTAAAGAATAGGCGCTAACTTTTGCTTTAAGTAGAAGTAAGCGAATTGACTCGAAGACGGTTTCAGTTGTACGCGAGAAAGCGCCGGATTACTTTCATTAGTTTTGAAGGGATACTCTACGACACGTTTACCAACCTGGATCTTGATGAAACCTCGACAAGTCTAATGCATTTGTTTCTGGTACGTATCGCTTGCTCATGGCCAGCTTAAGCCGTTCCTTCAATTTGTCGTCAATTTCACATTGCGGGAATCCCGGCTTAACTCTAACTTGCAATTTGAATCCATCGGTTGCCGTAATCTTATGATCACAATTGAGCAATGTGTTTGCCGTTTTCTGATCATCCACGTAAAATACGGCTTCATTGCCCACTACCTTATACTGTAAATATTATAGTTTCAGCGTTATTCTAGAATAATGATCATCCAGTAATTATGTCATTATTAGTAACAAACACTCACCATTATTGGTACAAATGAATCTGGTGCAATATAACTGAGAAGATTATTTAGTATATAGTCCTTCTCATACTTCTGTCCATATGGTATCTGCATGTAGACATTTATTCATATTTTCATTATATATAGCAGTTGTTAAGATACTGATCAAAAAAAGATTTTGTGTGGTACTTACGCTAATTTTGTACCAATTAGATTCTGCCAGTGATGAAAGTCTTGGCCTAGGAGGAAGACCCCCTCTGAAGCCCCTATGGGGCAGAGGACTGTTTCTTCCTCTGGACAATCCCCTTCCTCTACCCCTGACGATCACCTGTCTACAATTATTATTATTAGAACTAAGTGCCATTGGTACATCTTCAGCCAATGCTATCGATAGTCCTCTAGTCGGTTCTCGTGTTGGTCGGGCTTGTGGTTTGAAAGATACCCTTGGTCTGCCCGGAAGACATTGTTTACTGTCAAATCTTGTCACACGATCGTCATGTCCTATAAAATTCATGCCAAGAGATCAATTTCACTCAGACGTAGTTTTTACATTTCTTGTTAATATTTCATTAAAAGAGACAACATTATACTGCATATAATGTGACTGGCCCATGAAATATCTGTACAATAGACGCTTGATTAACCTGGTGCTTATTATCCAGTTTGCAGAATAACCATACCCTCTGCCATCCGCTGTTTCTGGGCTTTTGGCAGTTGTTATCCAGGATTTGACAGATAAGTTCAAATAAAAATGATTGGATGTGTCTGATGCACATTATTCTCAAACTAAAAACTACTAATCACAGTAACAATTGTAATATGCTCTCTCTTTTGAAATACACAATTGCGTACAAACATCACACATATACATTTATACACATAATTTTACATTTATATTGTTCATTACTCAGATATAAAGTTTATTTACGAAAATATTGTAATTTAAAAAAAAATCTTATTACATATTTTCACTTTTCCTCTCTTGTTTTTTTTTTCACACGTTTATATTATGTTTGCATTATCCGTAATTTTGAATTATCCAGGCATCCACTCCTTGTCTCTACCCCTGTCGATCGAGAGTCTACTGTACCTCGTGCCCTGAACTTAAACTGTGTCACTAGGTATGGAAACATGTTCGGTTCTGAACAACTGCGCGCACCAGAAGCTGCAGAAAACTGAGCCTTCGCACGGAGTTGTGCAAGTGCGCGGCCGACGTAACATTCAGCTCGATTATTCATAGTGTATAAATATGCCGCTGGTGCGGACGCAACAACAGTCTCCGCGTTCTATAGCGGCAGGTGTGCGAGTAGTACGCTAAAGGTGTCTTACCGAAGTAGTGTTTCTCAACCGCGTTCCCCGGCTTGTTGTTGCTGCGGCCGCCCCACGATGACGCTTTGTTCGACTTCCTCGGCATATTTTGCGTATCAATCGACGTTCACGATCATATACGAAGACCAAAACGCATTGCACGTCTACCCGATTAGGTTAGGAATTATCGAAGGCTGATGCGTAGTTCCGACAGTGACGAAGAGTCACGCAGCAACGCAGGGGGTGGTGGGGTGTTGAACGTGGTCAAGATTGGCTTCGTTTGGCTGCAAGCAGCTGCGAGCTCGGACGAAACGCTTCTTACGGACCGTTGGAATTCGCTGACGTTTATGGGCGGAAACTCGAGCCTCTCCTCTGCTGCACTCCTTTGACAAAGCGAAACGTTTACTCGGCCGAAAACTTTTTCAGCAGCGAAGTGCACGTAACTAGTAGCCGACAGCGAACGGAAGACGCTTCGGCGCTTCGGCTCACTCGTGTCCCTTTCTTTTCCGCTCGTTGAATTTCAAACGAGCGACATCTGACGTCGCAGATGGTGTACATCGTCATACACCGCCGTGCTCGCGGATCATCGCGGATGCGAGCGCCGCCGCTTCGAAATCACTCGAAAGTCTTGTTTGGTCGGGGTCGTGGAAAACTGTCCAACTGTCGACGGCTGGAATGCTGGATTGCCGATCATCAGTGATCATATGGATCATAGCACCGACGAGATATTCTTAAAGACTGCCAGCGCCTGTGTTAAACAGCGGCCCGCAAATGGGGGCTGGATGGGGTCTGAGGGGGCGCTGAGGTCTCTTGGCGGCGTCGGTTGGCGTCGGTAATTGGAGCTAGTACCGTAGGTAATAGGCAAACATAGAACGTTGACATTACCCATTGTGTAACTGCTTCAAACGTAATGAGATTTTATTTAAAAATTTTATTTCACCCTCACCTTTGTAATCGATACTTCACAGATGCATACATAATTAAAGAGTAATTAGCACGTGATTTAAAAATAACATCAGTTTCTTTCGCTACTTTGCAATATCTGTTTAATATATCAAAACAGTTCGTTGGGCCTCGGATCAACTTTTCATGCGGCCTTGGGCTGCCCTCATGTGCATTCGAGTTCAAATTGGTACGCGGCTGCATGTTTTGCAACAAAACGAAAAACTTGTTTAAATAGACCAATGAAAGCGTAAGAAGTCCGATTAGTGCATTGCGGAAAATATCGAGTGCGCGGGGAAACGGTGTAATATTTATGGGTGTGCACTGTGCGGTCACGTTTGACTTCGTTTATCTTGGCTTGTCTCGGAAACCGTCAATAGAACACAACCGTGCATGGTATCGCTTTGAAGCTCTCGACAAGATCTGTTCGAATATACGAAGAACATTTTGCATTGTTTTAAGCTGAACATTTTAAACATTCTTTACCAAATTCGTCGTGTTCCACTCATAGTTGCCGAGATAGACTGACAATGATTTAAACGCGGCAACGCACCCGCATGAAATAAACGCTTAGAAACCGTACTTGACTAGCTCAACTTCACTCTCCAATCTGCAAAACTTAGTCCTACACTCCTACCCAACTGACAACTCAATCGAACTTGAGCCTACCCGATTTTTTTATGTAATTGCTCATTAATCGTTTTTATAAGAATATAAAATATCGTTTACACGCGCAGCGCAGGACGCTATTAAAACGGTCGGGGAATTTCTGCTGTCAGTGCGTGACTTCGACAACTATTTTATTTATCGTTTCAGAAGAAATATACCTGTTGTATGATGCAGTAAAATTAAACGCTAGAATTTATGGCAGATTAGTCATTTTGACTAAAAATTGGAAAGGATTCGGAAAAATAGGTGTGCGCAATGATCTTATTCAGAAAAGTTGCCAGATTCTTTTGCCATAACTAATAATAGTCTAACTTTTAAATTGACGATCTGAATGTGTGGGTATCAGGTAAAGCTTGTAATCGGAAATCAAATTCGCTTTTTTATTTTTACGCACGTGTGTCCTACAATCATATACATTTGTACAATGTACATACATCCGTGGCTGACTGCCTCGTGAGTCGTGCATCGTCATCTCTCTCCCCCCTTCACGCTCCGCGACGCTTATGTTTTTCGCCGGACGCACGCCGAGGCTCGGTGCCGGGCCGGTGATACGCGGCAGGGGACTGGTGTCGCGTGTGTGTCCCTCCCCACAGAATGTTATTCAACGTACAACAAATATTTATTTTTTCCTTTCTAAAAACTGAGGATGACGGAGATAAACGGATTTTAGATTTGTTTTCAGCGCGTCAAAGTCTAAAAATTAACCAACAGATGCTCTTATGTAATAAAATACATGTTCGACCTCAGCATTATGTCACAGAGGCGCGTAGGCAAGCCGAGGCAAACCGATTCAATGGTTTCACATTGCCCTCATCGATTGATCGGTTCGCCGCCGTACGAAAAAAAATGTGTGTTGGAGATTTTGCCTAATGTTAGAGAATCGGTGTAGCTTGCTCAGGCCGATCCGCGACTGTCTGTCTGAGCGGGTGATCGAGAAATCATTGGTGGTTGGAGATTCATTCTAGTCTTCGATGAATCGGTGTAGCTTGCTCTTTTCCAAAAGCAAATCAGACTGAGGAAAAACATCTCTAACTTTGTGATATTTAAAAAGTATAAAAAGGATTATAATTCATTAAAATATTGCCACTCTTCCGTTGCCGACATTTGCTCACAGCCCGATCCGACAGTCGCGGATCGGCCCGAGCAAGCAACACCGATTCTCCAATACTAGAATGAATCTCCAACACACCAATGATTTCTCGTTCACCAGTGTGGCCAGAAGTGGCTCTTTTACACCATCGGTGCCCGCGGGAGTGGGGATATGCGCAAGTGTGCGTGCCCTGTCTGTGAGAGCTGCTCGCACCGTTTCTCGCCGAATCGCGCTCGGCGTGGAGAGAAGGACCGAACTATGCTCCGTCCCCTTTCAACCAATATCGCGCGTTGCGTCTTTGTTCGACATACAGTCGCGGCGTCGCGTCTTCGTTCCGCAGATAAGCCGGTGACAGTGGTGCCAGATTTCGCATAAGGCATCACACGTACCATTGCGTTCTTTCAGCCGGAAGGCAAATCGGGCACCACCGCCTGGAGCAGAACGCGATCCAGAGAAAAGTGAAACGAGGAGAATTTGGGATTGACTCGTCGTACTCATTGTCGCTCGTCGACGCTGTGGTTTTTTTCGTAGGTTCGCGCCCAGCCATGGTTCAACTTTTTGTCACAGAATAATTTTTTTTTTATTTGTTTATCACACGGCAACAAACGATATTCATTTAAAAATATTTTAGTACTTACTACGGATAGTTTTTAATATTTTGTCAGCGGAATAGATGTGTCGTATTGGTTTATAATAGATATGGCCAAAATATATATTTCATACATTTTCGTTTCAGTAACATTAATCTTTCTGTGGTAGTAATAAATAAGAAAGTATATAATAAATGTCAATTATTGCGTATTATGCATTAACCGTGAAACAAGTAATAGGAGCTTCTTGCACTAGAACGTTGTGAGGGATCGTGCTAACACGCGATTTTAACAAAGGACAGCGTACGCCAGGAAGAATTTGCTTGACACGACGCGACGACGGTTCGAACGTTTCTATGAGTTGTTCTTTATGATTTGTTTTCTAAATAGAAGGTGACCAAGTTGTGCATATATTCTAACAGTTCTCATCAAGTCCCATCACATTGATTTGAAAACTTTCTCTTACTACGCACGTTTAGTTTAAGAATGCTATCCCCATTTCGAGAAAGAAGAAGGTGTTCCTTCTTTGGCAATGCACCATGCATACTGTAATCCATATATACGTCCATTGTCGCATTCTGCCCACGAAATGTCGCAACGTGCGTATCGTCGAAGAAGGCATGATAACTCACGACAATAATAGCAAAATCCCTGGTAATGGAAAACCGAAACTGGCATTGTGCCGCTCCCGACCGACCGCGGGTCGCGGTTGGACTAAATGAAATATCTGAAAAGTCTAACCATTCTGACCGCGTATTTTACGTCCCTACTGCAAATTATTTCCCCGGGACTCTAACTGACTTTTCCAATGTCATTTATTCATCAGTATTTAGTGGTCGCGTCGTGTCAAGCAAATTCTTCCGGACGTACGCTGTCGTGTGTTAAAATCGCGTATTAGTACGGTCCCTCAGAACGTTCTAGTGCCAGAAGCTCCTATTGCTTGTTTCACGGTCCATGCATAATACGCAATAATTGACATTTATTGTATACTTTCTTATTTATTACTACCACAGAAAGATTAATGTTACTGAAACGAAAATTTATGAAATATATATTTTGCCCATATCTATTATAAACCAATGCGACACATTTATTCCGTTGACAAAATATTAAAAACTATCCGTAGTAAGTACTAAAATATTTTTAAATGAATATCGTTTGTTGCCGTGTGATAAACAATAAAAAAAAAATTATTCTGTCAAAAAAAATTGAACCCTGGCTGGGCGCGAACCTACGACAAAAGCGACAGCGTCGACGAGCGACAATGAGTACGACGAGTCAATCCCAAACTCTCCTCGTTTCACTTTTCTCTGGATCGTGCTCTGCTGCAGGCGGTGGTGCCCGATTTGCCTTCCGGCTGAAAGAACGCAATGGTACGTGTGATGCCTTATATGAAATCTGGCACCACTGTCACCGGCCTGTGTGCGGAACATAGTTCTGTCCTTCTTATGTGTCGTCACGATACCTGACGTCATACGACATTGGTGGA
The DNA here is from genome assembly GCA_963942575.1 of Priocnemis perturbator. NCBI lineage: Eukaryota > Metazoa > Arthropoda > Insecta > Hymenoptera > Pompilidae > Priocnemis > Priocnemis perturbator. The sequence goes on along the minus strand of OZ012649.1, from coordinate 958,392 downwards.
AGGAAGACGCAGCATAGTTCCGTCCTTCTCTCCACGCCGGGCGCGATTCGGCGAGAAACGGCGCGTGCAGCTCTCACAGACAGGGCACGCACACTTGCGCGTATCCCCACTCCCGCGGGCACCGATGGTGTAAAAGAGCCATTTCTGGACAGTCGCGGATCGGGCCAAGCAAGCAAGCTACACCGATTCTCCCATACTAGAATGAATCTCCAACACACCAATGACTTCTCGTTACCCGTTCAGACAAACAGTTGCGGTTCTCCTTGTCCGTCACGAGATTGGGTCGAGTCGGGAGGACGACGCGACGGGACAATTCGCAACGAAGCTCCTTGACACATCTTTGGCAACGAATCGAGTAGCGACTATGACTGTTAAGGGCCATAGGCCAAATATGATTTTGTAAAGTTTGAAAAGGGTATTTTATATTATTATTTAATTGCGGTAGAGATTTACTCGTACACTCCGGTGGCTTAGATAACACGGTTAGCACCAAATTGGCGACAAGTAGAGTATCCTTGTATAGTCTGAATAAAAATATTCATAGACAGCTCGTACATCGGGTTCACTCATCGTTGACAGCAGCATCGTTTTGAGAGTGGCCATAGTCCATGCGTGCACCTACACATGCATACTCACTCACAAGACAATGCTTCATTTGTTTGACGACCGACGAAAACGCACACAAACAAGCAACAGTGGCACGGTGAGAGCAGTTACGATGTGTCTCAAGAGCTGGTGTTTCAAGCATGTTTCGCTTTTTCGTCTGACAACTATATTAAATTTGGAAGACTGAACACTAGAAGTATCAAGGGGGTGAAAATCTTTTCTCTGGCACTTTGTAATAGTGATTATATATTTTTGAAACACAAAATGTTGTTTAAAATAATATCTTAGAAAATAACGGTATATGAAATGAACTTTCATGACTGTTCTGGGGTAAGCGCGGAGGGGTCAATCTCCGTCCTTTACCCAAGGCAACAGATAACTCTTGCTCCGATTTTCGGCCAGATCCATTCTCGCATTTGTTTTTATGTCCACTCTTTCTATACGAGTCAATACCCCGAGATGAGCATATGCTCGTCAGCCCCTTGATACCTCTCAAACAAGTGGCATAGCAATGGGTCAATGCATGGCACTCTTCAATTAGCGCGTGTCATTGGTCAAAATTCGCAGCCGCGCTAATAAATAAAACGTCTTGAAAAGATTTGATCACTATATATAAATAAAAGCCAAACGGGGGAACTTGATTCTCTCGGTGCTTCTAGTGCTGATTTAGTAAAACTCATTGTAGCTGTCATTATTGCCAGACGAAAAAGTCAACGCCCGCCCGCATTCTAACCACTTCATAGATATGTTTCGGCGTGGTTGCGTGCGTTTTCGTCGATCGCTAAACAAACGAAAGCATGACCTTGAGAGTGGATATGCATGTGTAGATGCACGCATGGACTATGCCTACTCTCGCAGCGATACCGTTGTTGCTATGCGACGTATTTGTCGATGTAGCTGAGTGCCACTACTGACAAATTGTTTCGGACTACAGAAGATCGACCAAAACCGCGACCATTGTAACGGCAGCCTTACTTATTTTCAATCTCACCTATAGCGATCATGACCTATACGGCAGATTTTTCCGGGCACCTGTTCTCCAATTGTCAATTTCATGTATCTCACACAGCTTCAAATGGTGGAACAAATGAGCAAATTGCATTGAAACTATACGTGAACTTCATTTCAACATACAATAATATATATTCCAAATTCAGACCAACAAGACATGGTCAGGTTTGTATATCAAAATTTCCGCGTCCAATGTTGTACATATATTTTTACAGTTAACGTTGAATAGTTGAACATTTATTAACATTTTAGTGAACTTTTTATCTTTCATTTTATGTTTCGTACACCCTTTTCTGCCGTTAATAGTAATTTTGCTTCTATTATTTTGAAACTTAAAATTCCACTTGAAATCGTCTGTAAAGAGAGCTTCACTTGCCCACACACAGGTGACATCTCATGATAATAGTTCAGTACGGTAGTGATTCGACATCAGTTTCTTACTCTGGCCGCAATATATTCTAGAGGGCGCCCGAGAACAGCGAATTTTGCTGGAGACACAAAGTCCCATAAGGCTGGCAGTCTTTAGGAATATCTCGTCGGTGATCATAGTGATGACCAGTGATGACCGATAAAAGTAATTTACGGCGCCCCATCGTTTAATCGTGGTGTAAACAGGTGTAAATAATTAAGGCATATGCCGCAGGGACTGAGATAATTCGTGCGCCCGCTGTTGTGACAAAGGGACGATGAAGTACGTGGGAGAAATTGGTTGGGACGAACGTTTTATGCTGCGGACGTGAGAATGAAATGCTCTATTGCAAATAGTTGATGGTTTTACAATCAGGGCAGAGGACGGATTTGAAGGAGGATTCGAGATTGTGCGGCGGATATTACGGCTTAATTGTTAGGCTTAGGATATTTAATGTCGATGATTACGGCGGATATGTGATAAATGTACGCTTGTTTGTTATCTCCTGTAAATGCTATTTGTTCGTACTCGCTCATGCTCGATGAGATATTTTACTGCGTTAATATAGGAAAATTATGTGTTGATGCGTTATAACGTAGGTTAAATTTGTATGTCAAATACGGACCAACATGCCAAAACAAACCGAAATTGGTAATTATGCATATTTTATAATATTTCAAAATATGCATACCATGATGTTAATGTACTCCCTTTGTTGCAGGTATAATTCCAAACAATTTAAGGCATGAGGAAACAATTGTTCAAATCGCTGATGCTTTAGACAATTTAGATTCAGCTGTTTCCTATGTTTTCAACTGCATTGACAAAAGAATTACAGAAAACAGTACAAGGTAAACTTATTGGAATGTTGTCACTTTCAATGTGTGTGTATATATATATATATATATATATATATATATATATATATATATATATATATAGGAGGATTTCTAAAGTTTTACTTAACAATATTTATCCTCTAGGTTGTCCACTATCAGAGATAGAGCAATGAAACTCGAAGACCGATTACGATACCTACAGACAAATCTAAATTTGAAAGCTGTAAAAATGTATTCTGCTGCCAAATATCCTGCTAGTCACACTTATAGAGATTACCAATTGGCCATACCACCGTTATCTCAAAGTGCACCCAAGATTCCTTGTATATATAAGAGCAGCGTACCCATAAAAGATACTCCTGATGCATACACATCTTCAAACTGTAAGACTGAGGACGGTCAGTACGCATCGAGCGCAAATCTCCAGGAAAAGTTACAATTCTATCATGTAAAATCGAAATTGAACAAAGAACCAGCATCAAGTGAGGAGAACAAAGATCCATTTCCACCGCAATTATCGTCTGTCAGTGCTCTACTCTTATTCGACAGTATGGATAGTCCCTACGATAAGTCTGTAGACAAATCCACCCGTTGTGCTCACAAAAAACAGGAAATCGAAGATGCACCTGACTCGATAGTTCAACCGTGGCACTCCGCGGAGACTGATTTGTCTTCCAGTTATTTGTACACACCAACCCTCGGAGAGGTGGGCAAACATAGATCCATTCAATCAGACACAGCATTGCAAATTTGTACTATAACGACATATAACGTCCCAATAGGTTCCACAAATAGACGTACCATTGACGTTACCCGATCTACCAGGCATCGTGGACGACGAGAAGTTCGTACTGGATTTGAACTCTCAAAGTCCAATAGCCCCATCATCAGCCGTCACCACACCTACAGTTCGCATAGACTTACCGACGCCTAACATGCTCTCAGAACGGAAAGTCCAAGAGACTGTTCCGAACCTGCCTAATCTCACGGATGGAAATGAGTCAGGAGCTACGACGCTGGAGGCGTCACTACCTCCACCACCACCCCCTCCAAACATTCCACTCCCAGTGCCTAGTGTGTCTGGTGAACGTATCTCGGAACAAATTAGGCCAATAACTCAGCCTGTGCAAATGGTACCGCCACCGCCCCCGCCCCCGCCACCGCCACCGCCACCGCCACCGCCACCGCCACCGCCTCCACCAGTTATACCAGCTCCTGATTCTGAGGCACCCACCAAGTCAGAGATTAAGAAACCTAGTCGAACTAAGGTTCCCGCACCGCAAGCCGATGATCGGTCAAATTTAATGGCTGCGATTCGTGACGCCGGCGGCATAGGCAGAGCAAAGTTAAGGCACACGGATCCTGACGACAAGAAGGGAGATCGTTGGTCGTCTGCATCGGTGGGTGGTGATCTCATGGCAGACTTGCACGCTAAACTCGCATTAAGAAGAAAGGGTATCGCGGGCTCGGCTGTGAGTGCTTTGGAGAGAATGTCGAGTCGAATTCCCCCGCCACCAAAACCGAGCGAGGCGACGACGTCGGACAGAAATTCGGCCACGAGCGAATACGACTCGCAGCCTGATACAGATGATTGGGAGGAGTGATAGTGGATTATTCGATTGTTGTTACCCGTGTGAATAAGTTCGAGAAGCCTGATGTGTACTTTTTCGACTCGATTTATTCAAATTTTCATCTCAACTCACAGGGGATGTAAGGTCGTCACGGAGTATGGAATATGGAGCGGTATGCTTGGAATGAGTACATAGAGTGGAGGAATACTGGTACGGGGAGGGTATAATTGTAAAAATGTCGTGTTGTTCAACGAAGGTTTCTTTCGAGACGCTACAAAAAGTTATTATCTATTCGTAAGGTTAGTTCTCGAAACAGTATAAACACGATTGCATTCTGTAAGATATACGTTACGCGCGAACAAAACGTGCAAAGATCTTTATAAGGAATATTCTTTGAAGAGACGATACCGGTTATTTATGATAGTTTTGTGTAATATTTTTATAGATCAATACACATTCTTAGTTGTTAAATTTGAATAGGAACGTTTTTACCGCCACGGCGCTAAGAGGGGAACCTGGCTAATACGGCCTGAAAAGTACGAAGCTTTGCGAATTTTTTTTAACTAAGAAGGAATAAAGGTATCGATTTGAAACCTGTGGCGTACTTTAATGCATGTTTCCACAATACAGAAAAAGAAATTCAGACCAAAATATGCAATTGTGGCTCTATTATCGATAAAAGATTCCGGCGTCTCGCTGGGTGAGGTCCTAAGTTGGCGGGAAAAATGGAGTCCGTAATTTTTATCTAAAACAAATAAATCGAAAATAGTTTTACTCGTAAGGAAATTTTATATTCGGTGAACCTAAAAAATTCACAAAAAGTGTAAATTAGCAAGAAAAATACCACTTTAAACCATAAGTATAGTTGATTGTTTCTCGGAAATCGTCAGTTGTATTTTTCTTGCTAATTTTCAGTTTCTTGTAATTTCTTAAGGTTCATCGATTATAAAATTTCCATACGAGTGAAACTATGTTCGGTTTTTTTGGTTGAGATAAGAACGATGGACTCCATTTTTCCCGCCAACTCGGGACCTCACCCAGCAAGGCGTCGGAATCATTTATCAATAATAGAGTAACAATTGCAAATTTTGGTCTTCAAATCGATATCTTTATTCCTTCTTACTTTAAAAGTTTTATACTCTTTGGACCGTATAAATTAGGTTCCCCCATTAAGAGACGACGATCTTTTTAAGCTCTGCATTCTCATATTCACATTGATCCGTTATAATCTTCGTAAGTGCCTCCGTAGAATAAAGTCTTATAAGCTTTATGTACTATACACGATACGTATATTTCACAGGTTTTGTAACGAAACTTCTCAAACATGACAAACTGTACTGTGCCTACACGTTATTCAGATAAGAAATATACAACGGTGTGCCATCACAAACGGTTACTTTACGATATTCTTTCTATGACGAATTTTTTATCATGAATCTTATATCACGTTGAATCGAATCAGTTTATTCTGCAGAGGCACAATTGTGTTCACGAGAATCATGTTTAGTGGTGAGATTTCTAAAGCCTCCTCATTTTGAACACAGTCCCAGACACACACACACACACACATACATAATTATTTTCATTAAATTACGATATAACCATTGTTATCCAGTTTCTAAGAATTCTATCTTTACTATGGCATATATTTGATATACATTTCTTATTTTGTCATCTGGTTTACATTAGTAGAAAACCTTTGTGCTAATGTGCTTCCATGATATTGCATATACTTCTGCTGATACCTATGTTGATGATATGTTTGCGTTACGTGTGTAAAAAGACACACATTTTTGGTGACAAGTTTTTAACTTAACCCATGTTTTTTACCTTGTTTAGCCTTTGATAATACAGAATGTACATAAGGCAATATATAACTGTTATTTGCTGATGTGTAAAGCATTGTTGCATAAGTAAAGTTTTATACTTAAACGATACCTGTGAAGACGTTGCGCGGTAAGATATGCAACTTATTTATATTTATTTCTTGTCACAACTTGCGTTCAAAAAATCTGCCTGAAGATTGTATATATTTGTAGCAAAGGCACATTGGGGGTGCAAACATATAATAATAAAATGATTAAGAAATCAACATTCGTTATAATTAGTACATCATATAAAATCAGAAACTATTAACAATTCCTTATAGAGCGTGCGTTAAAAATACATTGCTTATTCCTAATACTTTCTTGGCAGAACGTGTAGTATACGCTTATTTACAGGCACGACATACTTTCGTTCATCATCTTAAAGAGATTACTACCAACTTCAATAAACGCATGAAAGTATGCTTCTAGATTCGTTGGAATATAAAGCGTTTAAAAGTGGCATTATCGCAACTACCATTTTTTGGGGGGTTAAATCAACTGAAATTACGGCAGTGAGGGCAATTAATAAAAAAATTCATGACTTTTATTCGTAATACTCAATCACGGTATTACGTGTAACAAAAACGCTATATGTTCTCTACCAGTATCTCATAATTACTAATTTCTTTCTAATCTTTTTCTAAAAAAGAAATCATTAAAGAGTGACGCGTTTGGGCAAAATGTGCTTCACATACCGTTATCTGGGTGTAAAATTATCTATTGGCAGTTATTCGGTGACGTGGCAAACGGCTAACGTCGGGTGAGTTTATAAGCCAGGAGCTGCCCAATTCAAAAACTTCATAGCCGCTTCAAAACCTAAGAAGCAGGCTGCGTTGGCTGGGAAGGCCCGAAGCATAACAGGTACGCATCCTTTGTAAAGAGCTTTTGGTCCCTCGGCCTTCATCAATTGTTTAAATACGTCGCGGACGCCATTTTGATAGGTACCTTCCGGTGCTGTAAATGATGAAGAATGTCCAGATAACGTCTCCCATACATTACAAACTTCTAATGCTATATTATTACGTGGAGAAATGTTACGCAAGGCGGTGCAGCGATGTCGGAAAAATGTACTTTTATGTTAAAAATTTAAAGACGTCATTTTGTTTTGAACCCTTCTATGCTGTAAATTAATACAATAAAGTTCAGACGATCTTTTTTCGACATTAGACACTGCTAACAACATACTATTGCGTAGGAAAATGCTATCTAAATCAGTGCAAAGCGGTTTCTGAAAAGGGAAATCCATGGAGTATGAGGACATACCGATTTGCAGTCGGCTTTTCAGTACATCAGGTGGCATTCCTACAATCCAGTTAGCGATACCGGCTAATCCGCCGGCTAATATCGTCGAGAGTATTCCTAAATTGCCATCCTCCGGTGTCATCCATCTTTGCAGACACTCATATGTCATAAAATACATTCCGCTGGCCGGGACATCTGCAAAAAGCCAGATAGAAAGTCTTAGAAGGACCGAAGGGTGGCGTGTAAACATTATGTACAATTAATAATAGCGGGTAATGCGTGTGGGCAGGACAGATAGAAGGCATCCTGTTTGATAGCGGGCATCAAGGCGGATAGATAACAGTTAACAAAATTCAGTTTCCTTCGGAGCAGCATACTGTCACTGGTCCTAAGAATTGTGCTTTGTTTTATATTGTTTGGTTGAACATCGCAGACAACATGAAAACTCTCCTAATTCTTCTTATTCACGTACTCTCGGTATATAATCTTCGATTATCTGTTCGTCCGTTTCTGATCATTGTTAGTTCCGGCTATAGGTTGTAGGAAGCAACATTTCAGATTGAAATCAAAGTCTACCTTTAAATACACAATTTGATTGTTAATAAAGACAGCAGCTGGTATGATCGAATAATTAATACATGTTCTACTGTTCAGGAATTGTGCATCGGACAAATAATAGATATCGGTGGTGTTTGGGAGATAAAGTGCCCGCAAGGATGTTCTTGCGAAGTTCAGAAATTCGCGGATCTGCCTCTCCACCAGTGGTTTGATCCCGAAAGGCATGAGAAGGTACAAACCCGAACATTACATTGAATCATACACTGACTGCAGATGTTTCCTTTAGAAATTGTACATTGATGACACGGATTTCGAGTTGTACAACGGTCAACCAATGGCAAATGAGTTATTGAAAGTGGCCACGTGCGTCATTGCGGAATATCCTGAAGAACTGTTGGCCAAACTGCCTGCGGACATACAGGTTTGACGCGCTTATATTCACGAGCACTGAAGAACGCCAAATCCTTAATTGTTTTATAAATAACGTGCGCAGGTTTTCACGATCCTTGAATCCGGAAACGGCGAGGCCGAGATTCCGCTGAAGGCCATAACGTTTCAACGTTTCACAGACTTAATCTCGCTAGACATTCAAGGTGTAGAAGAAACCGATCCATCCGAAAAGGACATGATACGCAGCAGTCAACGACGAACAGGGGGTATCGTTTTGTCGGCCGACGCATTGATTTCATTAGGAATGACTTTGCTGTATCTCAATTTAGAGAGAGTGAAACTGACGAGTCTGAATCCGTCTGAGAAGAGCAAGGTAAATCTGGTTATTAAACCGATGACCGCGTCCAGCGATGAGATGATCACCGACAGTCAAACGTCGATGAATAATGTCAGTCAGAACAAGGGGCACAGATTGATATTCTTGAGCCAACAGAATAACGGCGATAACGAGGATAAAGAGATTCTACCGTACGATCTTTACAAGCAAGAAATGGAAGGATACAGAGAAAATGTTGGTCTCTTCGAAGGTCTCGGTGTTCTTACGCACTTGAGAATATACGATTGCGCATTGACAGACATATCGTGGCACATGTTCGACGGCCTGAATAATCTTCTGTATCTCTCGTTGGAAAAGAACAATTTAAAGTTTATTCCTGAATTCTGCTTCTATGGTACGCCCAACTTGAAGCTGTTATCGTTGGCAAGTAATCAGTTGCTAACGTTGAAGAGCGTCGATTTAGCTGGACTACTGACTCTTGAACAGTTGGATTTGAGGGGAAACAATTTAACGTTCTTGTCGGAACTGTCCTTTCCTCCGTTTCCGGCATTGAAAAGTGCAGACTTCCGGGACAATCCGTTGGATTCTGTGTTTCCGAGGTAAAATACATGGAATTGTTCATCCGGAATAGTATAAATTAATCTTTTCTCTTCATTTTGTCTAGTACTTTCGAAATTATGAATACGACAGAATTGTTATATCTGGGTGGCACAGGATCAAAACTGAGGCTACAGAAGAGTTCTTTGCTAGGTCTGAGAAGACTTGAGACTCTGCATATGTATAATCTCGAAATACTCATACTCGAACGCTTTATCCTACAAGGAATGCCTATGCTGAAGCAACTAAAGATGCGCGGCAACATTTCCAGCATCGATTTCGACGCATTCGTCGATTTGAGCAGTCTAACAGACCTTGATCTGAGTCACTGTAACATCGAGGGGATATCCATGGACGCATTTTACGGCTTACAAAACGTAAAACGTATCGATTTATCATTCAACAATCTTGAGATCATACCTCCGGGACTATTTTCCCTACAAGAGCAGAGGGAACTAAAGGAGATTATATTGACTAAAAACAAATTGATGACGTTACCTGGGGACTTCTTCAAGAATCTAAGGGTATCGAATAAGCAAGCACAGATTCAAAATATCAGACTGGACGGTAATCTGTGGGATTGCACATGTGCTATGGCAACTTGGAATCCATACTTGGTATGTAATATTTACATTCTCCGATGGGGTTCGAATGCATCTAACGACAGTTGTTCAAAACAGGTGAACAGGATAAAAGAACTTGCACCACGGTGCTTCACCCCGAAGAGACTACAAAATTGGGGAGTTTTCTATGCTTTGAGAAAAGGCGGATTGCAGTGTAAGAGCTTCAGACGAAAACATCTGCGCAAATCGTTGCGAGCGCAGAACATCGGGGACACTAATTCTATCAATTAGTTGAATTCTCCTTGTATCTATGTATCATGTACTGTACATTCATAAAAGAATAGAATTAAGAGATACACAAAAAGTTAGATGCTTCTTTTCATAAGTAAACATTACGTTAAAACCATAATGAATGTGGCAATGATTTTGTTGCTTCCAATTGTGTTGAATACATGTTATATGTGACAAGTTGAAAATGAAGACATTGTTGAGAAATATCATTGAATAACATACCTCTTAAGAGTGTAGCACAGGAACCTTTGTAAATACTTCTAATTCCTCCTTCCTTATACAGCTGCTTGGCACAATCCATTGGTCCACTATATTTTGGTTTGGTATCACCGTGCTGTATTTGCAACAGGCACTTTATTCTTTCTCCAGGTGCCATGATTACCGTTGTAAACACTCCGCTAAAGGCACCTGCGTAAAACAGCTGCAAGGGTGTTAGCCTATCGTCTGGATGCTTTTGCTGCAGTTTCTTTCCAACACCAAATCCCAAGAAGCTCATTGCAAATATGGGTGCAACACCGCACAGTGGTGCAGCCATACCTATCAATAAAAACATACATCAGCGGTACTGGTGTAAAAAGTTAGCCCTTTGCAATCTCAAATCTACTCTCAGTCACCTGAGCTAAAAGTCGCCATCACTCCTATAAGCATTCTCAGTGCCTACAAAGTAACATTATATGTGTAAGAACACTGAGTCTTTGACAAGATTGATGTCGGCATATGAGGATGACAGAATTTGGAGATTTGCAAATCAAACTGTCCATACCAGACCAGTCTATTATAGAGAACTAACTATCGTAGTTAGACCATTGAGAGTTGAGACATGAGTGTAACTGATTAATTTACTACTTTGTATTTAAACGAACATGTTGACGGAACAAAAAACAATAACATCTACCTTTATATAAACCACGTACTCCTTCCTTGGTTACAGTCTTCTTTGCACAGTCCCATGTTCCAATGTATAATGGATCTTGATTGGGCACAGGCAATGGCATAGTCTGCAGTCTTACCTATGATCAAGTAAATGACAAAGTATCCTATGTATAAGCTAAGTTTCGTCAAAACCACAGAACCATGTCAGAAATCGTTTAAGTACGTGCAGAGACAATAATATGGTAAGAATTTTAACCTTACCTTTATTGTATCCAGTGGATGGCCTGCAACGACGGTGCATATTCCGCCGAAACCACCGCTCAGGAAATGTTTTATAGGACTCACATTTTCCGACATAATTGCTTATATTACTAAACAATCGTTTTGGCTCTTATGCAAGCGAACTGTCGGAAGCCTAAGTTCGGTAGTGCGAGGTCAAAGTACACGTTCAACTGCAAATCAATTGGTTCCAGATATCTCATCGTATAACTCTCTCAGATTGTTTCGACACTAAACATCATCAGGACATCTGTGAATTCATAGTGAACGATATACCAAAGTAAAAATAAAAACGGGACGAGGTTGGGCTTCCCGATTACTTTTCGCAAATTCAAACGTTTGATACCTTTCTCCCCATTAAGGATTTCTTTTTCCCTTGACAATAGCTAAATAGAGGCGCCTTCCTATCAGCTGTTCATAATTTCTAATTATGTAAAGTCGGCGACTCGTTAAAAGTAGCGCTTTTTTAAGGTATTACTAGCGCTGAATTATTTAACTTAAACTTTTTTTTTAAACCACACTTAAATTGAAGATTTTTAAAAAATAACAATTTTTTTCTTATAAATGAACTTGGTCAACCGTCTAGAACTCGAGTTATTAACAATTAAAGTTTAGCGTTATCTCCATCTAACCAATGCAATGGTGTTGCTGTACACTTGGAGCGTGTTCGGAAATTGGCTGACAGTACTGTCAGTACTAGATTTCCGTTCGAAAATGCTTTTCAGTATGGTGTTACCACTGTTACCGCCCAATCGCGGTCGCGGCTTTCGCGAAGTACTCGGACCTTAAACCGGAAACTGCCGCCTTTTGGGTCTGCCGAATTAACGAGCTCCTACCCGGTGTTACGACCCGGCGTGGAGTCCCGTGGGGAATTTGGATGAATTCCCTTCTTACGGAATTTCTGACCCCTTGGTCACCGGTTTCTGTCGTATTCCTGTGGATCCGCCTGTCGGAGGTGAGGAGCTGAAGCTCGTAGAAGAATCGAGAATAATCGATGCTGTGGTGGTCGACTCTCGAACGCGTTGTAATGACGATAAAATGAGCGGCAAGTTTAAAAAGGGAGTTCCACCCGACTCGCTCTATCTTTGGAGAATAAGAGGTTTTTATACTTGTTTCGAGGATAGGTGCGTAGCCATTGGAAAGTGATGTCTTGGCACAAGTACAGTGGAACCTCTCATAGCGTACCCTCTCATAGCGTACCTGGGCGGAGCGTCGGGACGCAGCAGGTTAGTTGGAGGGGGATTGATCAGGGCCGTCGATGTTATACGGTGTTGTCGCGGTTTTGTTTACAATATCTCATACCGGCACGAGCGAACACGGGGTCTGCAGTCACGGCACTCAGTGTCAGTGATGTTCCCGGGGACGCTTTCTCGCGCATGCGCACTGCATTCGCGCAGAAATCCAGGGACGGCGCAGCGGCATCCTGCGGCAATTTGGGACATCAGCCTGACGAGATGCACAGGCCCAAAGAGGTAATGCGAGGTAAGGAAGGTTATAGCGGTTAATATATATTTAAATATAATTATTTATATATAATTGTTATAATAGACATTATGGAAAAGTTCTTTCATATTATTTATTGTTTTATTTAATTTTATTTATTTAGATTTAAAAATTGTGATGCCATATTTATTTTCTATGTTCAACCATAAATGTGATATTTTTTTGTTATGAATATTGGTAAGGTTTTTGGCAGTTTTCCTTACTCTTGCAACAAATCTTGGTATTCATTATAATTCTGCGAAATAAAATATTTTTGTTAACTGAATAAATTATTCAAAAATTATTTTATTTCCTTTTGTTTCCTTACCCAAACCTTTTCTATTTGATTATTATGTCAATATTGTATAATATAAATAATGTTTGTGTATAAATAATGCCACAAATTATCTAAGCAAGTCTTTACATCGCTTTTTATGATATTGTTAATTATTTATTTGTAATTAATTAATTTGTAACATATTTTCTATTATTTTTAATACTATCCGAGCAGAGGGCCCAACAGAACCCTTTTTCTTCTACAATTAACACGCTCCTTAAGTGAGATTTCAATGCGCATGCGCGAGAAAGCGTCCCCAGGATCATCACTGCTCAGTGTTGCTCCTGGCTGCGCTTTCTGGCGCATGCGCAGTGCAATTTAGGAAAAATGCAGGGACGAAGCATGCAGTATGCCCTATTGTGGACCCTAATAAAATTTTTTATAAATGATATCTGAACGGAGGGGCCAAACGGGACCTCTTTTTCATGAATTTTAGCACGTACCTTAAGCAGGATTTCATGCGCATGCGCGAAAAAGCGCAGCCAGGAGCAACACTGACGGCACTGCACGAGTGTCAAGGAAGGGGAATGGTGGGGATAGCAGTCTGTCGACTACAGCCGGTTCTGGCTCGCGATTGGTACTTCAGATAGCGTACATTGTCTCCCTATTAGGTACGCTATGAGAGGTTCCACTGTATACCTCATAAAATTTGCCCAACGATTCTATGTACTGTCATGTACCCCACGAAGAGGAAGGCAAGGGACTCGGAGAGCAGGCCGACAACGCCTCCGCGCCATCTAGTGATGAGGGATGGTACCTAAACGAGGCCACCGGGATATTCGAGTATCCACCGCCAGCCGCAGAAGTACCCACCCATTGGGTAAGACGGACGCCCCGGACTCTGCAAAGCCCACCGGACCGACTGCAAGTCGGGACGCGATTCCCTAAGCGGCGCCGACGCACCCCACGGCCTAGGCAACGCCCGCAGGTGAGGGAGTAAAGGGGGACCCGAACCACCTCGGACCAAGATCAAAGGAACAAACAGCATCCGCAGCTGCAGGGGTCACCAAGGGAAGGGGACCCACTCAAGGCTTCCACTGACTCATCTCAGCGAGAGCGGCGACCACCTCAATCGTAACTCCCCAAGACGGGCCGACTGCTCCAAAAAAAAGAAGAAGAGGGAAGACACGTGCACGCTCCGTACAGTGTCAACCTGTCAACAGTCATTGTGCGCGAGTACTGTCACACGCTTGCGCCGACTATTGTCCGATGACAGTAGAAGTAAAGACTTTATAGGTTTGTTTACGCTCTAGCTAGATCCGGGAAAGAGACCACACTGCTCCAGGATGCCCTCGTTACTTAACCACGACAACCTGTCATGTCCACGCGAGACCTATTATCATGCAGCAGAAAAATACGGACTTGTTTACTCTTTAAAATCATATAAAAGGGAGCCTGCGAGGCCAGAGAAGGGCAGTTCTAACGAACAGTTCTAACAGCCAGTCCTAACGTTCAGTTCCGAGAGCAGTAAAGTACGGTCCAGAGATTAGTTCCGAGTGCCGTACCGCACAGAGATCAGTCCTTGTCTCTTAAATCGTGTTACCAGTTAATTCAAAACTAGTTCAGATACTAAGTACGTAAAGCAAAGCAAGAGTCGTGATTCAGAGAGATCGACATCGACTCAACCAAAGTACAAAGTAAGACTGCCTTATCGTACCTGTTGCATCGCTCGATGCGCATAATTGTATTGTTAGAATAAGGAAATATATATATATTCTACCCAATATATATACTATTACAATACGCCATCTACATCCTCGATGTCTCCATCCCAGTTAACCAGAAAGGTATAAAAATTGTCATAAACCAGAGCGAGTCGGGTGGAACAGCTTTTGAATTGCCACACATTTAAACGCGCTACAGACGTCTTCGAGAATCGAGAACGGCATAATCGATTACTCTCGACCCTTCTGCGAGCTTCAGCTCCTAACCTCCGACAGGCGAATCCACAGGACGACGACAAAATCCGGTGACCGAAGAGTCATAGAAATCCGAGAGAAGGGAATTCATCCAAATTCCCTACGGGACTCCTCGCCGGGTCGTAACAATACATAGGAAGAATTCCGAAAATTGCTCAACGTGAAATAGGAAACTCTTAAGCATTTGCTTCCGTAAGGATATCCTAAGCAATAGCAGGCATCAACTTCTTACTTAAGACTTTCCTATTCTCCGAGTGTAAATACACAAGGTCTTATGAGGATCTTATTGGAATGGGAAGATCTTAGTCAAGACGAAATTAAGCATTTGCTTGAGGCCGGTCTATGAAAATAGATAATCATCAAATTCTATCAAGCGCTGCTACCTGTATTTATATAAATAATAATTAAATACACGACTATAGGGGTATTATCCTTGACAAAATTTCCCCTAGACAATAATTACTTTGATCGCAAGCAAACGGATAACTATCAAACGTCTGCACCGGACTATCCAACGTTTATACCCGACTATCAATCACAATGAACCGATTTTACGTCTATTTACGCAGATTAATAATGAAATGCGAGCGTATGCCTACGACAAAATTTCCCCTAGACACTTATTTCTCCGATTGCAAGCAAACGAAGAACTATCAAACGTCTGCACCGGACTATCAAACGTTTGAACCCGATTATCAATCACTATCAAACGATTTTACATCAATTTCCGCAGATTAATAATGAAATGTGAGAGTATGCCTACAACAAAATTTCCCCTAGACATTTGTTTCTTTGATTACAAGCAAACGACTAACTATCAAACGTTTGTATTGAATATCACTCACTATCAAACGATTTTACATCTATTGGCGCAGATAAACATTACATTTTTCACAAAAATTTCGACAAAAATTCCCCCAGAAACTTGTTTCTTTAATTATAAATAAACGACTAACTATCAAACGTTTGTATTGAATATCACTCACTATCAAACGACTTTACATCTATTGGCGCAGATAAACATTCAATTTTTCACAAAAATTTCGACAACAATTCCCCCAGAAACTTGTTTCTTCAATTATAAATAAACGACTAACTATCAAACGTTTGTATTGAATATCACTCACTATCAAACGACTTTACATCTATCGGCGCAGATAAACATTAAATTTTTCACAAAAATTTCGACAAACATTCCCCCAGAAACTTGTTTCTTTAATTATAAATAAACGACTAACTATCAAACGTTTGTATAAAGCCCATGCTACATTGAAGTAAGCGTAGGTTGTAGGTTGTAGGTTTTAGTCGTAGGAGTGACAGCCAACCAATCAGAGTCCTCTTAAACCGGAAGTGCTAGTTTCAAACGGCTGTCTACGACGTTTTTAATTCCTTAAAACCTACGCTTACTTCAATGTAGCATGGGCTTTAAATATCACTCACTATCAAACGACTTTACATCTATTGGCGCAGATAAACATTCAATTTTTCACAAAAATTTCGACAACAATTCCCCCAGAAACTTGTTTCTTCAATTATAAATAAACGACTAACTATCAAACGTTTGTATTGAATATCACTCACTATCAAACGACTTTACATCTATCGGCGCAGATAAACATTCAATTTTTCACAAAAATTTCGACAACAATTTCCCCTAGACACTTATTTCTTTGATTACAAGCAAACGGCTGACTATCAAACGTTTGTTTTGGACTATCAAACGCTATCAAACGATTTCACATCGACTGGTATAGTTTAAAATAAAATTTGCGAACATGGGGGCAGTGATCTCAGAAGTGGCATCCTGCCGCATCGCGGCACGCGTGGTGGGGGAAGGCGAGAGTTGTATGCGTGCCGTGTCCGTGAGCGCTGCGCGCGCACCGTACGTAGACAAGGAAGGAGCTATGCTTTTCGTCTTTCTTCTACCAATGTAGAGAAAAATGACGTCAGAAGCTGCGCGCGCACCCAATAGAAAGAGACACAGAATTATGCTCCGTCTTCTTTCCACCACGATCGCACACACGCGCTTCGTTCGGCATGCGACAGCGGTACCGAATTTACCTTTCGGCTGACCGTTGAGCTGGCTGAAATTGTCAAAAATGCACTTGTACCAAATTTATCTCGCAAGGCGTCATTCGATAGGGGATGAAAAGAAAAACGCTCTATGCCAAGTTTCAACCCTCTATCTCCATCAGAAGGGTAGTTATAGGGGAAATAAAAAAATCAGTTTTTGACACATTTTTCGTATTTAGCGGCGTGGAAAAATTCTGAAATAATTTGAGAATATTCAGAACATGTGAATTTATGGTTGGGAATTTTTGCAGATTTTTGTCTAGCAAATCCTAAGCATAAAAAATCAAAAACCCCCCAAAAACACGAAAAATTCCAATTTCGTGTTGAAGTTTCCGACCCACAGAATTTTTATAAATGCTGTAGTGAAGTATTGGCATAAGTAGTAACACCAATTTTTTTTAGATTTTTTGGTAGTGTGCGTCGTAGTTCAAATAAATAAAAACCGATATTTACGACATATTTCGTGTAATAACTTATTGAATACTTAAAATAATTGCGTTTTCTTGATATTGCCAGTCAGTTATATGATGCTCTATGTTTTTGTATGCGAGAGAGCAATGTACAAATAAAGGGAATTAAATTATTTAGAGTTTATTGAAAGTCTGTGTGCACAGTATGTATTTTGAAAAATATTGAACGGTAAACAAACAGGACGAGTAGCTCGTTGGTTAAGCTACACCCGCCTGCGACATCGTTAGACACATTTGTCAGAGGTTCGCGCCCAGGAGGCGGCTCACCTTTTTTTTCTTTCTAACAACTACACGATGGTAAGCGATATTCACTTACAAGTATTTTAAACATACTTCTATAATTTTTAACTGTATTGTGTATGAAATATATATGCACGCATCGCATTATTTATGTAATCTTTACTTATATTATATCACCCAATGAAGCTTCCAATGCGTGTCATGCATTCGAACACAGGAACATTCTACGAATCTACTAGTATAAGTATTTTATTCTCCAAATATAAATTTTCACGTGGTCTTCCACGTCACCCATGAGGTGCCACGACTAGCGCGTTCGGTTTTTGATTGCGGACCTTCGCCAGTAGCCCTATTGTACCACATTTTTAATTTATTAAATTACAGTGGTGATTTTCAACACATGACAGCAATCACCATACGACAGATTTCTTAAACGTAAAGACATGCGGTCTGACACAAGTAAGGCTAGACCAATTTTTTTTTGCTTTTTCTTATTCTTTTATAAAAAGTCAATATACCTATACCATTCCTTGAAACATATCCCATCACCACTGTATTTTAATAAATTAAAAATGTGGTACAATAAGGCTACCGGCGAACGTCCACAATCAAAAACCGAACGCGCTAGTCGTGGCACCTCATGGGTGGCGAGGAAGACCACGTGAAAATGTATATTTGGAGAATAAAATACTTATACTAGCAGATTCGTAGAATGTTCCTGTGTTCGAATGCATTGCACGCATTGGAAGCTTCATTGGGTGATAAAATATAAGTAAACGTCACATAAATAACGCAATGCGTGCATACATATTTCATACACAATATAATTAAATATTATAGAAGTATGTTTAAAATATTTGTAAGTGAATATCGCTTACCGTGGTGTAGTTGTTAGAAAGAAAAAAAAGATGAGCTTTCCTGGGCGCGAACCTCCGACAAAACTGCCCAACCATGTCGCTGATGGGTGTAGCTTAACCAACGAGCTATTCGTGCTGTTGGCTTGTAGTTTAATATCTTTCAAAGTACGGTGCACACAGACTTTCAATAAACTCGAAATAACTTAATTCCCTTTATTTGTAACATAGAGCATCGTACAACTGACTGGCAACATCAAGAAAACGCAATTATTTTAAGCATTCAATAAGTTATTACACGAAATATGTCGCAAATATCGGTTTTTATTTATTTGAACAACGACGCACACTACCAAAAAATGTAAAAAAATTTGGTAGTACTACTTATGCCAATACTTCACTGCAGCATTTATAAAAATTCTGTGGGTCGGAAACTTCAACACGTAATTGGAATTTTTCGTGTTTTTGGGGGTTTTTTGATTTTTTATGCTTAGGATTTGCTAGACAAAAATCTGCAAAAATTCCCAACCATAAATTCACATGTTCTGAATATTCTCAAATTATTATGGAATTTTTCCACGCCGCTAAATACGAAAAATGTGTCAAAAACTGATTTTTTTATTTCCCCTATAACTACCCTTCTGATGGAGATAGAGGGTTGAAACTTGGCATAGAGCGTTTTTCTTTTCATCCCCTATCGAATGACGCCTTGCGAGATAAATTTGGTACAAGTGCATTTTTGACAATTTCAGCCGGCTCAACGGTCAGCCGAAAGGTAAATTCGGTACCGCTGTCGCATGCCGAACGAAGCGCGTGTGTGCGATCGTGGTGGAAAGAAGACGGAGCATAATTCTGTGTCTCTTTCTATTGGGTGCGCGCGCAGCTTCTGACGTCATTTTTCTCTACATTGGTAGAAGAAAGACGAAAAGCATAGCTCCTTCCTTGGCTACGTACGGTGCGCGCGCAGCGCTCACGGACACGGCACGCATACAACTCTCGCCTTCCCCCACCACGCGTGCCGCGATGCGGCAGGATGCCACTTCTGAGATCACTGCATGGGGGTGCTAACTATACAAAAAATTCCCCTAGAAATTTGTTTCTTTAATTATAAATAAACGGTTGACTATTAAACGTTTATTTTGGACTATCAAACACTATCAAACGACCTTCAAACGATTGCAACTATTTAAACTCAAATCGGTTGAGTTGGGGGTGCTAACTATACGGAGCTCGCTCGGGCCTCTTTGCAGCGGAGCGCGGTCAATACGGTAATGTCGGAGAACCACTGCGCTCGTCGGTAAGGTGATGGTGATAGAGCTGTGCCTCTCCTGTGGACTGGTGTGGGTGCTGGTAGATGGTGCTGCCCTCGGTCTGATTGTGGCGGCGCTGTACGCCCTCCAGTTCCAGCAGCGACCACTTCGCTGCCAGGCGCGGCGAGCGGCCGCATGGCCAGCAGCGCCTCTCTTGACGTAGCACCGGAACCTTACGTGCGGCGGGCTTCTTCGAACGCCGAGCGTCGGGGGTCTTCACCGAGCAGCGGGCCTTGTGCCCCCGGTAGACCGGACCCAGATCAGACGCCGCTCAACACTCGACAAGAGTAGTCGCGTACCAAACCACATAGTGTACTGCATCGTACTTTCTACGCTTTTATATAGTGACGCAATAAAGACATTTAGTGTATTTCACCCGAGTTTATTTATCGTGGCGAGAGCCAATCACTCTCCCCATAACTGGTGACCCCGACGTGATATTCCGGGTGAAGACGTTTGTCAACGGCGCCCATACGTTGCGCATTCATCGTGCACACGTCGTGCATACATCGCGTCAGCGTTGCTGATACATCGCGCCGGCGTTGCTCGTACATCGCGCCGACGTCGCGCATTCATCGTGCACACGTCGTGCATACACCGCGCCAACGTTGCTCATACATCGCGCCAACGTTGCGCATACAACGCGCATACATCGCGCCGACGTCGCGCATATATCGCGCCCACGTTGCGCTTACGTTGCGCCAACAGCACGCATAAATCGCGCATACATCGCACCGACGTCGCGCCAACGTGCACTGAGGCGCAGCGATGCAGCCTTCTCCGCCAGTATCTACCGGGAGATGCTCGCCGCTTCCGCTACTGGACCACGAGCATTACGTTCAAGCGTCTGCCGATCCGCTTACGGACACCGAAACGGCCGCGTTTCCGCCATGCAGTGACCCGCTGGCGCCGCTCTTGCACCCGTCGGCTTTGCACTCTGCGCCACCGCGTGCATCGCCGGACGTTGAAGCGGTACAGCATTGCCGCCTTCCGCCCTTCTGGAAAAGCGACCCACGGTTATGGTTCTGCCACATCGAGGCGATGTTCCAGACGTATAAGATACGTTCGGACAATGGTAGATACTACCTAGTGGTGAGCGCACTCGACCCGGACGCACTACAGGAAGTGGCTGACATCCTCGCGTGCCCGCCGCCGACCGAAAAATACCAACGTTTGAAGGCTCAGATCTTGACTCGGTTTACAGAGTCCGCCGACCGTCAGCTGCATAAAGCGCTCACAGAGTTGCAGTTGGGCGACATGAAGCCAACGCAGCTTCTCCGCCAGATGAGGGCTCTCGTAGGCGAGCGCGCCTCAGAGGACGTGTTGCGCGTTCGATGGCTGGCGTTGCTGCCGCCCTATATCCAGCGCTGCCTTATCATATATCGGGCAACGTCTCTCGACGAGCTCGCCACGGTCGCGGACTCCCTCATGGAAGCAAGCCTCGGCCCGTCCATTATGGCAACCAGCGCCGGTCCATCCATCATGGCCGCTGGCCCGTCGACCGTGCGAGCTGCGTCGCCGTCCAGGCGCTCATACTCCCTCGACGCAGCGGTGATGACGCTGTCGCAGGACATGGCGGCCATGAGGCACTCGTTGGCGGAGCTGACGGCCGCCGTGAGAGCGCTCAGTTTCCGATCCACGAGTCAGACGCCGCGCGTTTCCCGCATGCCGAGCCGTGAGCGTGCACGCACACCGGCACGAGCTCGTGCCCCGTCTGAAATGGGGCTGTGTTATTATCACCGCAACTTCGGTGATGACGCCCAACGCTGCACGTCTCCGTGTACCCGCAGCACGGCCGCAGCTCACCTACCGGCGGAAAACTAGAGCGGCTGTCGCATATCGAGGCGACCAGCGACAGTCCTGGTAGCAATCCTCGCCTCACGAAGGAATACCGGCTACATCTACACGACAGGACGACCAATAGGCAGTTCCTCGTGGACTCCGGCTCCGTCATCTCCCTGGTACCGCAGAGTATGGTCGCGGGCAAGTCTGAATTGGCGGAGGCAAAATTATACGCCGCAAACGGCACGGTCATAAATACGTACGGTTCGCGCGTTCTGACCCTCAACCTGAGCCTGCGTCGAGACTTTCGATGGGCGTTCGTCATCGCCGACGTCAAGACCGCCATCATCGGAGCCGACTTCCTGATGCACTATGCGCTCCTGCTCGACCTCAAGGGGCGCCGCCTCATCGACCCACTCACGTCGCTCACGGCCGCAGGCCAGTTGCGCGAGGCCAGGGTCCATGGCGTCTCCACAGTAGGCCAGTCCAGCACCCCGGGCAGCCCTCAGGAGCGGGCCTGCGCAGCGCTGCTGCAAAGATATCCAGAGCTCACCAGACCGTACGCCACTCCGACAACGCATACTGCCAACCCAGTGGCCCACTACATCACCACTACTGGTGCACCGGTAGTCGAGCGACCTCGCCGCCTATCCGGAGAGAAACTCACCGTGGCAAAGAAGGACTTTGACCTCCTTCTGCACAATGGCGTTATCCGGCCATCCAGCAGCCAATGGGCCAGCCCGCTGCACATGGTGCCCAAGAAGCTCGGCGGTTGGCGCTCCACCGGAGACTACCGACGCCTTAACGCTCAAACTGTGCCGGACCGCTACCCTGTCCCTCACGGAGAGGACATCCTGCAAAGATTGCACGGTAGCACCATTTTTACAACAATTGATCTGGTGAGGGCTTACCATCAGATCCCAGTCACAGCCGCCGACGTTCCAAAGACGGCAGTAACCACCCCATTTGGACTCTTCGAGTTCCTGGGGATGCCGCCCGGGTTACGAAATGCAGCGCAAACGTTCCAGCGCCATATGGACAGTCTCTTTCGTGGCCTGGACTTCGTCGGTTGCTACATCGACGACGTCATCGTGTTCTCAGCGTCGCTCGCAGAGCACATCAAACACCTCGACGTCGTGCTTGGCATCCTGCGCACCGCCAACCTAACCATAAACCCAGCCAAGTGTCAATTCGGTAAGGAAGGGGTTATGTTTTTAGGTTTCACCGTCAACCGGCACGGCTACCAGCCGCCGACTGAGCGGGTTCATGCCATCGCCACTTACCCGAAGCCGGAGACGATCACGGACCTCCGCCGCTTTCTGGGGATGGTGAACTACTACCGGCGCGCCATCCCTCACGCCGCGAGCACGCAGGCCCCACTCTCCGAGTTCCTGAGGGGAGCAAAGAAGCGCGACATGCGCAAAGTGCCGTGGACTCCTACCGCCGAAGCCGCTCTGGAGGCGTGCAAAAGTAGTGTCGTCCAGGCAACAAGGGCCACCTTCCTCTCACAGACGGCACCTCTGTCTCTGTCGACAGATGCCTCCGACACCGCTGTGGGCGCTGCCCTAGAACAGCTTGAAGAGGGGGTTTGGAAGCCACTCGGGTTCTTCTCTCGCAAGCTCGATCCACGAGAGACCCGATATAGTACCTACGACCGTGAGCTCCTGGCCATCTACGTGGCAGTGCGCTTCTTTCGGCACATCCTGGAGGGTCGTCAGTTTGTCATCCGCACTGACCACCGTCCACTCGTACATGCTTTCTCACAACGAGCAGAGAAAGCCTCACCTCGCCAGCTTCGACAGCTGGACCTGATCTCCCAGTTCACAACGGAGATCCTGTACACGAAAGTGGAGGACCACATAGTGGCCGATGCACTCTCACGCATCCAGACCATTGCCATGCCTACCATTCTTGACTCCGAGGCAATCCGTGTGGCACAGGAGCAAGACAGCGAAATGGTCGGTGTAAGGGAGCGCAGTTCCCTCACTCTCCAGCACCTCAAGGTTGAGGGCCACCTCATCCTGTGCGACACCTCTGGCGGCTGGGTGAGACCTTACCTACCACAGAGCTTGCGACGGCAAGCCTTCGACACTGTGCATGACCTCTCACATCCAAGCGGCCGTACCACGTCCGCCCAGCTGAAAGAGAAGTTTGTTTGGCCTGGTATAAGGGGAGACGCATTGCGCTGGGCGCGCGAATGAATTCCTTGCCAGCGTGCCAAAATCCACCGGCACAGTCGTTCCGCGCCTGCGCACATTGGCGTTCCCGACAGCCGGTTCAACCACATACACCTTGACCTCATCGAGCTGCCAAAGGTGGGCGAACTCAGGTACTGCCTGACAATAATTGACCGGTTCAGCAGGTGGCCTACGGCGATTCCATTGGCCAACATGCAGGCGGACACAGTTGCCGGTGCATTTTACACACAGTGGGTGTGCCAGTTCGGCACCCCACTCACCATCACTACCGACCAGGGCGCGCAGTTTGAGTCAGCACTATTCACTGCCCTGTCATCCATGATCGGCACTCGCAGGATCCGCACAACACCGTACCACCCTCAGTCAAATGGTATGATCGAGCGGTGGCACCGTTCCCTGAAGGCTGCTCTGATGTGCCACTCACACACGCCGTGGCCTGAGCTGCTTCCTACCGTGCTCCTTGGACTCAGGACCGCCTTCAAAGAGGACCTCGACGCCTCTCCAGCCGAAATGCTCTTCGGCACCCAGCTCCGCATTCCTGGGGAGTTTTTTGTTACAGAAGACATGCCGGCGGACCCTCAGATATTTGTGGAAAAGTACCGAGAGCATATCAGAGCGGTACAACCTGTGCCCTCGGCTCATCACTACAAGCCTCGGCTTTTCCACCATAAGGACCTACTTACCAGTTCGCACGTGTTCAGGAGGGTCGACTCCGTCAAGAAGCCGCTGGAGCATCCGTACACCGGCCCACACGAGGTCGTAAAGCGCCTTGACGAGCGCACCTACGTTATCCGCGTCAAGGGCGAAGAGAGGAAGGTTTCCGCCGACACCCTGAAGCCAGCCTTTATCGCGAGATTGGATCCTCCACAGCAGGATGCCGCAAACCGCGATGTTTCTCCCGCACCCACACGCGCTCCCAAAACATACGCCAGCGTAACCGCCAAAAAGCGAGTTTCCTTTTCGTTCCCTTCTTCTCCATAGAGCAGGGCACTGGGGGGGGGGGGGGGGGGGGGGAGTGACTGTGGCGGCGCTGTCCGCCCTCCAGTTCCAGCAGCGACCACTTTGCTGCCAGGCGCGGCGAGCGGCCGCATGGCCAGCAGCGCCTCTCTTGGTCGCCGCAATTATTTTAAGTATTCAATAAGTTATTACACGAAATATGTCGTAAATATCGGTTTTTATTTATTTGAACTACGACGCACACTGCCAAAAAATCTAAAAAAAATTGATGGTACTACTTATGCCAATACTTCACTACAGCATTTATAAAAATTCTGTGGGTCGGAAACTTCAACACGTAATTGGAATTTTTCGTGTTTTTGGGGGGTTTTTGATTTTTTATGCTTAGGATTTGCTAGACAAAAATCTGCAAACATTCCTAACCATAAATTCACATGTTCTGAATATTCTCAATTTTTTTCAGAATTTTTCCGCACCGCTAAATACGGAAAATGTGTCAAAAACTGATTTTTTTATTTCCCCTATAACTACCCTTCTGATGGAGATAGAGGGTTGAAACTTGGCATAGAGCGTTTCTCTTTTCATCCCCTATCGAATGACGCCTTGCGAGATAAATTTGGTACAAGTGCATTTTTGAGAATTTCAGCCGGCTCAACGCTCAGCCGAAAGGTAAATTCAGTACCGCTGTCGCATGCCGAACGAAGCACATGTGTGCGATCGTGGTGGAAAGAAGACGGAGCATAATTCTGTGTCTCTTTCTATTGGGTGCGCGCGCAGCTTCTGACACGTAATTTTACTCTACATTGGTAGAAAGAAGACGAGAAGCATAGCTCCTTCCTTGACTACGTACGGTGCGCGCGCAGCGCTCACGGACACGGCACGCATACAACTCTCGCCTTCCCCCACCACGCGTGCCGCGATGCGGCAGGATGCCACTTCTGAGATCACTGCTATATAGCCGCGTTGAGACCTTATAGCTTAAATTATAAGTTGGCAAAGGCCAGTAGGGCATAAGTGGGCATCACTTCCTTCCGGAAGTGAGGCGGTCGGCGAGCGTAGAACGTGGTAGAACCATAGACCTTATATACATGGACTGCGCGTTAGGAACAAGAGGCGGGAACAAATGTAAGGATAGAGATATCTGTCCGTCCTCTGTTTTCCTTTAGGTACTGACGTTGGTCGCTAATGCGCATGCTCCGCGCAGAAAGAGAGAGGGAAAAGGATCGAGATATCTGTCGATCGCTGTTTTATTTTATGTACTGATGATGCTCATGCTCAGCGCAGAATGAAGTATATAAGCCGAACAACCCATCAGCAAGCACTGCTAGGCAGTGACATCTGGCTTATTTACTTCATTCTGCACTGGGCATGCACATCATCAGTACATAAAACAAAACAGAGACCGATAGATATCTCGGTCCTCCTCCCTCTCACTTTCTGCGCGGAGCATGCGCATTAGCGACCAACGTCATTACATAAAGAAAAACAGAGGACCGACAGATATCTCTGTCCTTACATTTGTTCCCGCTTCTCGTGCATTGCCAGCATAGGGAACGCGCAGTCCATGTATATAAGGTCTATGGGTAGAACGGATAGGACCAGATAGGACGCACTGTAGAACGCGTAGTGCGCAGTTGGTCTTTAATGGGCTTTAGCGTCTTTAGTAAGCCAAGAGAATGGTGTGTATAAGCCAGTATAAGACGAACAGTCCCAAAATAGTACCCGTTATTAAACCACCAGTCAGTTACATGTTAGCGTCACTATTGCAGAGTGCGCTTGTGGAACGAAGGAATCGAATGGCCGATGCGCGTCTGTCGGTGCCTTCATTCATTGACGAGTGCGATGTATCGATTATGTCGTTCTGTCGTATGTTTTGCCATATTTGAGATTCGAGTTATGATCGATGCTTGGAGCATCGAATGGGTTTTGAAAAAGAGAGCGTCGGGAACAAATGTGTGAATGGATCTGGCCGTAAATTGGAGCAGGCAATGCCTGTTGGTAAGTGGACGGCCGACAACAAGGCATGCACTTACCCCAGAACCGTCGAGTTGAGTAGACATTTTGAAAATCAGACGAGAATAGGATAATATTTCTAACATACAAGAGAAATAGTCAAAGGTACGCCCAAAAAACAAATGTATATTATCAGATTGAGACGGATACGAAAGAGCACGTGTACGCCAATTAAGAATCCAACAAGCCTTAAAAGTATGTATATATGTTATATCTACAATTCTACATACAATGAACGAAGTAATACATGCTGGCTTCACTGATGCGCCCAAACAATTGTTCGCGTTAAAAAGTGTCGCATGTTTGTCCCAGTAATTGAAAGTGCATGCTTTTTCGTCTCTGCATACAAGCGCAATTCTATATAATTTTCAATTATGATTTTAATAAGTTTATTTGTATGGCTTATAAATTCTTCAGCGCTCAACATTTCAATGTTATGATTCTCAAGCTCGGGAAAAAGATCATAATCTTCAACTACCTTCTGAAAAACTCGAGCGGCTAGAATAGCTGGAAAGTTTGACTCAGTAGGTGGTTTTCCGGAATATATATTACATGCCCGGCGGAACAAGGTCTCTGTGGTCAGACAAATGTGCGTAACACTTATCGACGGAATTAAAAGGTAACCGCGCGTAATAGCTGCAATATAAGCCGTAGGATTTTTCTTATGAATTGAAATATTATTTTTGTCCATTTCTTCACAAGCAATCAGGCATTCAAGGCATTTAATTTTTTTCTTTTTTTTTTATAGATAATATTACCCAGCCAGAAATATACCCAACAGCCTGCTGGGAAAATTCAGTTATATTTGGGGATTTCGTCCACGAACAATTCAAGAATTCACTGATTTCGGAGAAGTTTGAATCATCTATTGAGTGATCAGTAAGTCTATATTTCCGCGCTACTGTTGTTGTATATGCTGCATCATAAACTTTTAAATCATAACATGCAGTATTTTGGTATTGTCCATGGGCCTTACGTTTCCCGTATTAATGGAAATGTCGTTACGTATCAATAATCGCTTGTATGCAGAAACGAATTGAGTAGCTGTTGGATTCGGACACCATCCACTTCTACCTCTGATTGCACAAAAGAAAAGTTCAATATGGTCCTGACTGGTTTTATAAGTTAATAAATACCTCATTTTAGATTCTGGTGGTTTAATATATGTATAAAAAATGTTAAAAGTAGATAACACTGCGGTGAAAAACCCAATAAAGCCCGCTTTTCGTCTCGATCTAAATATCGGCGTTCCATTTTCTTCTTTTAATTTACCTAAATATCCCAGTTCTGTAATTAATCTAGGCCGCCAAATATCTTCATTTTCTCGTTTTAAAGGGCTTTTCAAATGTTTTCCCCAGGGATTTCTGACGTTAAGGAAATCAAATATAGTGTCTATGCATCGCAAGAAACGGGAAGTTGCTTCGCAACCTTCAAATTGTGGTAGATGAAGAACCTTTGAACAAAATTCTATGCTATCGGCAACACTGGAGCTGAGAGTTTGCGCAGCTAAAGAAACTTTCATTACCATTTCACGAAATTCAATGTGTCTAGAATGCAGCCGATTACCCAGGCGCAAACCCTCGCTTTCTTGGAGGAATGCAAGCTGCTGGAGGTAACGCCATTCGATTTTATTTCCGTTTGCATCAACAAGAACTTTGTACTCCCCTAAACAATTTCTAATATTCTTTAGCATGTGACATGCATCAAAAATTACATTAACATCTGGCTCCCCAGGCACAGGATGTGAAAAATGTACTTTAAATATCTCCTCCAGATTCTCGTTTTCTTTATTTTTTCGTTCTATATGCATTCGAGCACCCAGTTCTTCTACCGCGGCAAAATGGTCACTTGGTCCATCTAAAGTTAACGAGCACGCAGTTACGCCTGCTTTCTGCAGTCGAATGAAGGCTTCCTGTAACAAATTTACTTTTGTTTCAGCATTCAATGAATTGACTAAAAAGTAGCCGATTGGCAATTTGCAGTGTGTTTCCAACATTACTACCATTATTACAACTGCGTTTTTAGCCTCTAGAAGGTCATCTCCATCGCTTGTTCCTACACCTAAATCTACGTGACCGCGTATTTTACCGTCTCGACCCCTTTGGCATCCTTTTTTTATGCCCATCTCATCCATTAATACTGCACACAGCAATTTCTCACCTTTTTCCTTTAAATAATTTGATTTTTCTTTTAAAGTTTCAAATGATTCCTCCGTGAAACCTGGTTCAGCGTTGACGCTGCTGCACCAGGTTCTGAGGACGTCGGGGTGAGGAAGAGCCAAGTCAAATGTTTTTCTAATATAAAAGTATGCTTTTGGCGAATAAAAATGCACAGTTAGCGCAAAAGCCCGTAAATTTGGAGGATATTTGTCTCTAGTTAGTTTACCTCTATTTTCCTATTTTTAATCATGCGATTAAATAATTCAATTGAAATGTCTTCATGCGCAGACAAACAGTAATAAGCACTATCAGGCAATAATTTTTTCTGTTTTAATTCTCTTACCACCTCCTGTAAGGAATG
Organism: Priocnemis perturbator; assembly: GCA_963942575.1. Lineage (NCBI taxonomy): Eukaryota > Metazoa > Arthropoda > Insecta > Hymenoptera > Pompilidae > Priocnemis > Priocnemis perturbator. Next base: position 928,803 of record OZ012649.1, on the reverse strand, counting down.
TATCTTCTTTTTTAGACGTCCGACTGTTTGTTTTAATGTTTTATTTTCTTTTCTTGTTAAAGCGAGTTTTCTGTGTAAATTATCCAATTTCCTCCTCTTACTATGTGGACTGTCCACATAATGGTGGTCATGGAAAACTATTTTATGTGCTGTTAGGGGTTCATGCTTCTTTGGTGTGCTTGGAAGTGAGAAGCATTTCTCTTGACTAACTACAGAGAGAAATAATGCTCAGTATTTACTGCACATAGAGATTTTAGTCTATGAACATCAACATTTTATACCACTTTCAATATCTCAATAATAGATCTCTAATTTTCTTTTAACACGTTAATAATATATGTAACTAACTTAAATAGTTTATTTGAAACTTCTTTCAACTTACGTATCTCTTCGCTCGTTGTAGGAAAGTCATTGCATTCTACTATTATGCTTGCCTCTGGGACTTGTTCAATTATTGAAGATGGTCCAACATCATTATCTGAAATATTCATTACATAAGCCAGGCCTGCAGAACTTATGACCCTCGGGCCACTTCTTCCCGCTTAGCATCGTACCGCCCCGCGGTACCGGACGAGGAGAAGTACCCCCTCTTCTGTAATATTTACAATGAGGCGACAACAGTCGAGAGGAGGCGCTTCTCCTCAGCCGGCACCTCCGGGCGCTACGGTGCTAAGGGGGAAAAACTGGCCCAAGGGTCACAAGTAGTGTGGCCAGAAGTGGCGCCGGGCACCATCGGTTCTCGCGGGAGTGGGGATACCGCAAGTGTGCGTGCCTGCTGTGAGAGCTGTGGACTCCACGCATTGGCCTGTCAGCTCACAGCCAGGGCACGCACCCTCAGTGATCTCAGAAATAGCATCCTGCCGCATTGCGGCACGCGTGGTGGGGGAAGGCGAGAAGTGTGTGCGTGCCATGTCCGTGAGCGCTGCGCGCGCACCGTACGTAGACAAGGAAGGAGCTATGCTTCTCGTCTTCTTTCTACTAATGCAAGGGAAAATGACGTCAGAAGCTGCGCGCGCACCGATGGAGGACAAGGAAGGAGCTATGCTTCTCGTCTTCTTTCTACCAATGTAGAATAAAATGACGTCAGAAGCTGCGCGCGCACCGTCGAGGACAAGGAAGGAGCTATGCTTCTCGTCTTCTTTCTACCAATGTAGAGAAAAATGACGTCAGAAGCTGCGCGCGCACCCAATAGAAAGAGGCACAAAATTATGCTCCGTCTTCTTTCCACCACGATCGCACGCACGTGCTTCGTTCGGGATGCGACAGCGGTACCGAATTTACGTTTCGGCTGAGCGTTGAGCCGGCTGAAATTGTCAAAAATGCACTTGTACCAAATTTATCTCGCAAGGCGTCATTCGATAGGGGATCAAAAGAAAACGCTCTATGGCAAGTTTCAACCCTCTGTCTCCATCAGAAGGGTAGTTATAGGGTAAATAAAAAAATCAGTTTTTGACACATTTGTCCTATTTAACGGTGCGGAAAAATTCTGAAAAAAATTAAGAATATTCAGAACATGTGAATTTATGGTTGGGAATTTTTGCAGATTTTTGTCTCGCAAATCCTAAGCATAAAAAATGAAAAACCCCCCAAAAACACGAAAAATTCCAATTAAGTGTTGAAGTTTCCGACCCACAGAATTTTTTTAAATTCTGTAGTGAAGTATGGGCATAAGTAGTACCTCCAATTTTTTTTAGATTTTTTGGTAGTGTGCGTCGTAGTTCAAATAAATAAAAATCGATATTTACGACATATTTCGTGTAATAACTTATTGAATACTTAAAATAATTGCGTTTTCTTGATATTGCAAGTCAGTTATACGATGCTCTATGTTTTTGCATGCGAGAGAGCAATGTACAAATTAAGGGAATTAAGTTATTTCGAGTTTATTGAAAGTCAGTGTGCACCGTACTTTGAGAAATATTGAACAATAATCCAACAGCACGAGTAGCTCGTTGGTTAAGCTACACCCGTCTGATTGTGAGACATCGTTGTGCACTTTTGTCGCAGGTTCGCGGCCAGGAAGGCTCACCTTTTTTTTTCTTTCCAACAACTACACGACGGTAAGCGATATTCACTTACAAATATTTTAAACATATTTCTATAATATTTAACTGTATTGTGTATGAAATATGTATGCACGCATTGCATTATTTATGTGATCTTTACTTATATTTTATCACCCAATGCAGCTTCCAATGCGTGTAATGCATTCGAACACAGGAACATTGTACGAATCTGCTAGTATAAGTATTTTATTCCCCAAATATAAATTTTCACGTGGTCTTCCACGCCACCCAAGAGGTGCCACGACTAGCGCGTTCGGTTTTTTATTGTGGACCTTCGCCGGTAGCCCTATTGTACCACATTTTTCATTTATTAAATTACAGCCGTGAAGGGATATGTTTCAAGGAATGGTGTAGGTATATTGACTTTTTATAAAAGAATAAGAAAATAGTGTTAGTGAAATACGTGAAAATAGATTTATATAATAATAAGAAATAAATAAGATTTACAAAATGTTTATTGGTAGTATTGATAAATATAGGTTGCGCCACCACCTCCGCGACCACCTCCGCGACCCCCTCGGCCACCCCCTCGGCCTCCCCGGTGCTCTTTCCAGTGCGCCTTGAGGGCGCCGGCTCCCTTCCTTTTCTTCCCTAAAACATAAAGATACACACATGTAATAAATGAAACACATCTATAATAGATACTATGTAATGTCGACTCATGTAGCCCAATCGTGATCGAGCTTGCTCGTGTATGGGCCGCTAATACAATAATAATACGGTAAGTATTGATATTATATTTACTTTTTCTTTTTTGTTGCTGCTGCTTCGCCTGTTGCTGCTGCTGCGGCTGTTGCTGCTGCTCCGGCTGTGGCTGGTGATTCGGCTGCTGCTGTTGTTGTTGTTGCTGCTGCAGCAGTTGCGGCAGCGATTGCATATGCTGCAGCAGTTGCATATGCTGGTGGGGCTGCAACTGCAACTGCTGCAGTAGATGCAACCGCTCCTGCCCCTGCTGCTGCAGAAATTGGTGTTGCTGCAGCTGCTGCAGTTGCAGGCACTGCAGGAATGTCAGCAGCCCAGGCTCCAATGCAACCTCCGCCTGGGGCTGCTGTTGCGGCGGGGGCTGTGGTTGCGGCAGGGGCTGCTGCGGGAGCTGCTGCTGCTGCGGGAGCTGCTGCTGCTGCTGCGGGAGCTGCTGCTGCTGGTGATCCCCCCCCGTCCCACCCTCTCCCGCTTTCTGTTGTTCTCTTTCTGCGAGAAGAAAGAAAGCGACACATAAATTGGATTATATTTCAGTTAGAAATACAAGGATTCATTACATTAAGGTGACCAACTTGTATGCAATGAAACGGACAGAAAAAAATTGAAGACAAAGATAGCGTAAATCACACACAACGGATCGACTCTGCATCGATCAAATACGGAGATTTATAGATTAGTCTTCAAACATGAAATAGGAGGACATGTGGGAGGAAACTTTCAGAGGAAGGACAGAACTTACAAAAGAAGGATTGTCCTTCCCTAAGGAGGACGATTGGTCACCTTAATTGTATAAAAATGAAAGAAGAATTGTAATGATATATGCATTACTTACCGGATACAGTGGAAGCCATCGACATAATTCGTCTCACTTGTACAGAATGTCGTGCGAGACTGACACGCGCTCCGCTGTCGCGAACAATTGCCTACTGTGTAAGTGTAGCAGAGTATGCGTGTGCGTGTGGATGGAGGGACCCGGCAACGGACGCGCTCGTCCCTATATTCCGTTGCATGAAAACACACACACATACTGCAGTACTTTCCGAAGTTTCGGTGTGTGGTAACGACTGCTTTCTTCGATTGTTTACGTGTCTAAGAATAAATCAGTTGCGCTGGATCGTTTGTCTGTACGTGGCACGTGAGTACGTTTATTCTGTAGTGCTTGTACTAATTGTACGGTAGTTTGCGCGAATTCATTTTCTTTCTGTTGTAATTATTTCTTTGTTGCTTTTTGTTGCTTTCTGTAAAATTAGTTGTGGGCTATTATTTATATTAGTTTTATTGTTAAAAGACATTTCTGTTAGTTCCTTTTTGAATTTACACGTCAATGATGAGTGATTCTCTAAAAAGCAGGCAAAAGCGTACATTTTGTGACACATGGCTTCGCGATAGTAGATACAGTTCTTGGGTACGCAAAGTACCATTAAATGATAATTTATTTCATTGTATTGTATGTCAGAAAAATTTGTCATGTGACACGAATATTTCCAGACATGCGGATTCTCAGAGTCACACAACAAATATAAATGAAAATTCAGTTGTGAACATAAGCAGTAATAATTCGCCAAAAACTTGTGCAATCATACAAAAATTTCGTAAGCAATGGTTAGAAATTGTAACATTTCAACCATGGCTATGCGAAGTATCAAACGACTCGACATTAGCTTTTTGCCGATATTGTGAAATAGAAATAATTGCAAGAGTGGCTGCCATTTATCGGCATGCAGAATCCGCAATGCATCTGGCAAAAGAACAAGCATGTTTAGAAAAAAAAGGAACAGACAAAGATGTTTATATGACGGACGACAGTAATGTATGTTTTGACATGCGAAAGAAGAAAGCAGAAATTCAATTCGCTATGTTGATCGCAGAAAAGAATATTGCGTTTTCAACAGCATCTGAATTACTAACTTTCTTTCAAACCGTGGGAAAAGATTCTGACATATTGCAAAGTATGACAATGGGGGAAACAAAATGTAAAAATATTATTTCAAACGTCATCTGTCCGGTTGAAACTGAACGTGTTGCGAGCATACTTCAGAATACTAAATTCAGCGTTTTTATTGATGAAACATCTGATATTTCTAATACGAAATGGATGACGTTTCATGTTCGATATGTTGATCCTGACACTTCACATATTGTCTCACAATTACTGAAATTGATCGATCTTGATGCAAGAAATTGTGGCGCCGACAAATTGTTTGAAGCATTTCGAAACGAAATGTATAGATTCGAAATTCCATTTTCAAATATTGTTGCCCTGTCATGCGACAATGCAAGCGTAATGACAGGGAAAAAATCATCATTTAAAAAAAAGCTAGAGGAAAAGTCTGGACATGTTAAAACATTGCCATGTCCATGCCATTCCGTAGCGTTAGTCGCCAATACTGCATGCAAGATGATTCCAGGTAAATGTGAGGACTTTGTAAAGCAAATAACGAACTTTGTTAACTGTAGTCCAAAGCGATCTGCTATTTTTGCCGATTGTCAGGAATCGAACCGTAAGATTCTCAAATTAGCCGAAACACGATGGCTTTCACGGCACTCGTGTATCTCAAGACTTTTAGAAACTTGGGAAAATATCGAATACTTTTTGATAACTGTCAATAGTAACGATAAAACGAAAACGTCAGAGCAGTTACTGTTAACTATACAAGATCCTGATTTGAAAGCCTACCTTCTATTCCTAAATTATATTTTGCATTATTTCAATACATTTACAATCTTTTTCCAAGCTGTCGAAACCAGAATTCAGTTACTGCAAACCAAATCATTGCAATTATTGCATATAGTTTGTAAGCAGTTTCTGAAACCAGAGCTTTTGAAAGATTGTAGCAGTAACGTAGATTATTCAAATCTTGAAAATATTAAACCCTTAGCAGATATTACATTAGGAATAGAATGTGAAGAGTACCTAAACGAATTGTCATCAGAAGGGCACACAGCTATAGTTACAAACATTCGACAGAATTGTTTGCAATTTTATATGAGTGCCGCTCAGGACATTCGCACTAGGTTACCGATAAAAGACGCATTTTTATCAAAGTTGAAAGTTTTTGAACTCGAAACAACTTTGCGCGATATGAACAGAGAAATATCATTTATTGATGTTTCTTTTGTCGCCGAATCTTTGAGAGGCTTTGATAACAATGGTCTAAGATCGGAATGGTTCGCTTTGTATGATCATTTTGAAGCAACAGAAAAAGATTACTTCTTAAAATTTAGTTTTGACGAAATGTGGGAACAAATTTTCCGCCTTCGTCAATATCCCAACTTGCAGTGTCTTGTAAATGCTGTAAGGTCCCTCCCGAATTCAAATGCTGATTCGGAAAGAATCTTTTCCCTCTTGACAGATTTAAAAACAAAAAAAAGAAACAAACTGTCGTCCGCTAATGTAAATGCCACTTGTGTTGTAAAGTCGGCATTAAAAGCGAGAAGGGAAACTGCTAAGAAGTTAGATGTCACTGAGAGACATTTGTCTCTCATGTCAAGTAAAACTTTATATCCTGCATGTTCCCATAAAATAGTCACAGAACATGCAGCAGACATTGCTACTCCCTGCTCGTCTCATAATGTATAGGACTAATGTGTACCATAAAATAAACTATTTTACGGTAAATGCTAGTCTAAACAAAAAAAAAATTCGTCTGGCCTCACTTGTGTCAGACCGTACCTCTCCTTTTCGGAGAGGTACAGCAAAAATTCGTCTGGCCTCACTTGTGTCAGACCGTACCTCTCCTTTTCGGAGAGGTACAGCAAAAATTCGTCTGGCCTCACTTGTGTCAGACCGTACCTTTCCTTTTCGGAGAGGTACAGCAAAAATTCGTCTGGCCTCACTTGTGTCAGACCGTACCTCTCCTTTTCGGAGAGGTACAGCAAAAATTCGTCTGGCCTCACTTGTGTCAGACCGTACCTCTCCTTTTCGGAGAGGTACAGCAAAAATTCGTCTGGCCTCACTTGTGTCAGACCGTACCTCTCCTTTTCGGAGAGGTACAGCAAAAAATCGTCTGGCCTCACTTGTGTCAGACCGTACCTTTCCTTTTCGGAGAGGTACAGCAAAAATTCGTCTGGCCTCACTTGTGTCAGACCGTACCTCTCCTTTTCGGAGAGGTACAGCAAAAATTCGTCTGGCCTCACTTGTGTCAGACCGTACCTCTCCTTTTTGGAGAGGTACAGCAAAAAATCGTCTGGCCTCACTTGTGTCAGACCGCATGTCTTTACGTTTAAGAAATCTGTCGTATGGTGATTGCTGTCATGTGTTGAAAATATGCTTTTCTTTACACATATCCCTTCACGGCTGTAATTTAATAAATGAAAAATGTGGTACAATAGGGCTACCGGCGAAGGTCCACAATAAAAAACCGAACGCGCTAGTCGTGGCACCTCTTGGGTGGCGTGGAAGACCACGTGAAAATTTATATTTGGGGAATAAAATACTTATACTAGCAGATTCGTACAATGTTCCTGTGTTCGAATGCATTACACGCATTGGAAGCTGCATTGGGTGATAAAATATAAGTAAAGATCACATAAATAATGCAATGCGTGCATACATATTTCATACACAATACAGTTAAATATTATAGAAATATGTTTAAAATATTTGTAAGTGAATATCGCTTACCGTCGTGTAGTTGTTGGAAAGAAAAAAAAAGGTGAGCCTTCCTGGCCGCGAACCTGCGACAAAAGTGCACAACGATGTCTCACAATCAGACGGGTGTAGCTTAACCAACGAGCTACTCGTGCTGTTGGATTATTGTTCAATATTTCTCAAAGTACGGTGCACACTGACTTTCAATAAACTCGAAATAACTTAATTCCCTTAATTTGTACATTGCTCTCTCGCATGCAAAAACATAGAGCATCGTATAACTGACTTGCAATATCAAGAAAACGCAATTATTTTAAGTATTCAATAAGTTATTACACGAAATATGTCGTAAATATCGATTTTTATTTATTTGAACTACGACGCACACTACCAAAAAATCTAAAAAAAATTGGAGGTACTACTTATGCCCATACTTCACTACAGAATTTAAAAAAATTCTGTGGGTCGGAAACTTCAACACTTAATTGGAATTTTTCGTGTTTTTGGGGGGTTTTTCATTTTTTATGCTTAGGATTTGCGAGACAAAAATCTGCAAAAATTCCCAACCATAAATTCACATGTTCTGAATATTCTTAATTTTTTTCAGAATTTTTCCGCACCGTTAAATAGGACAAATGTGTCAAAAACTGATTTTTTTATTTACCCTATAACTACCCTTCTGATGGAGACAGAGGGTTGAAACTTGCCATAGAGCGTTTTCTTTTGATCCCCTATCGAATGACGCCTTGCGAGATAAATTTGGTAAAAGTGCATTTTTGACAATTTCAGCCGGCTCAACGCTCAGCCGAAACGTAAATTCGGTACCGCTGTCGCATCCCGAACGAAGCACGTGCGTGCGATCGTGGTGGAAAGAAGACGGAGCATAATTTTGTGCCTCTTTCTATTGGGTGCGCGCGCAGCTTCTGACGTCATTTTTCTCTACATTGGTAGAAAGAAGACGAGAAGCATAGCTCCTTCCTTGTCCTCGACGGTGCGCGCGCAGCTTCTGACGTCATTTTATTCTACATTGGTAGAAAGAAGACGAGAAGCATAGCTCCTTCCTTGTCCTCCATCGGTGCGCGCGCAGCTTCTGACGTCATTTTCCCTTGCATTAGTAGAAAGAAGACGAGAAGCATAGCTCCTTCCTTGTCTACGTACGGTGCGCGCGCAGCGCTCACGGACATGGCACGCACACACTTCTCGCCTTCCCCCACCACGCGTGCCGCAATGCGGCAGGATGCTATTTCTGAGATCACTGCGCACCCTTGCGCGTATGCCCAGTCCCGCGGGAACCGATGGTGCCCGGCGCCACTTCTGGCCACACTGGTCACAAGTTCTGCAGACCTGTCATAAGGTAATGTAGAGGTGTAAAGAAATTTACATTTTTACCTTTTATCAAAGTACACACATTTTCTTACCTGTACAATTAATTTCTATCAAAACATTTCTGTGCGGTTCACAGTTTTCTTTATCAGGAATTCTATCCATATCTTGAGCTTTATCTGAAAAAGATGTAACTGTGGATATATCAATAAGACTATTTACATGTAAAGCAGAAAGAAAAACTTATAAAAAAAAAACATAAACATTAACATTTTATAACGGATACTTAGTTTTATTAACTTTTACGAACGATGAAACACTTACCTGTACAATTTTGTTTTTACCAAAACGTCCCGGTGCTTTGTAAACCCCAAGTTTTTTTTTAAGATTGTAGGCACACTTCCTGGTTTCAAACGTTTTCGATTATTGTAGTGGGCTACAAAACAGTCTTCTGTAAAATGTTCTGAACACAGGGTACTGTTTTGAGAACTTAATCTTTCAAACCCGATTAGTCTCAGCCACTCTTTGCGTAATTTTTCTTCTCTTGGAAATCTACGCTTAATCGTACGACATTTAGAATAAAAATACATTAGTACTATTGAAAATTCATAAAAGGTGTGATTATCTTTACGTACTTGTGTAAAGTCGCATTTTTCTTGTTGTTGCTTAAATTCCCACAAAATACGCATTTGCCCATTTTGAAAATATAATTCTATAAACACTACAAATGAACAAGTTAACAACTTAACACAACAAATTAACTGTTTTTGCCTACAAATACTTTTTATTTATGTTATTACATGCACTCGCATTGCCATCAGTGACATTGCAAAGTTAGGCAAACTTTTAAGCATCGCGGGTAATCGGGGGGCGAAGGGAAATAAACCTCATCGGTCGAACGATGGTGGCGCATCATGCCAAAGCCACCTTCAAATCGCTTCAAGCATCTCCAATCCATAGTATATATATCAGTGTATGTGAGCAGTGATCTCAGAAGTGGCATCCTGCCGCATCGCGGCACGCGTGGTGGGGGAAGGCGAGAGTTGTATGCGTGCCGTGTCCGTGAGCGCTGCGCGCGCACCGTACGTAGACAAGGAAGCAGCTATGCTTTTCGTCTTTCTTCTACCAATGTAGAGAAAAATGACGTCAGAAGCTGCGCGCGCATCCAATAGAAAGAGACACAGAATTATGCTCCGTCTTCTTTCCACCACGATCACATACACGCGCTTCGTTCGACATGCGACAGCGGTACCGAATTTACCTTTCGGCTGAGCGTTGAGCCGGCTGAAATTGTCAAAAATGCACTTGTACCAAATTTATCTCGCAAGGCGTCATTCGATAGGGGATGAAAAGAAAAACGCTCTATGCCAAGTTTCAACCCTCTATCTCCATCAGAAGGGTAGTTATAGGGGAAATAAAAAAATCAGTTTTTGACACATTTTTCGTATTTAGCGGCGCGGAAAAATTCTGAAATAATTTGAGAATATTCAGAACATGTGAATTTATGGTTGGGAATTTTTGCAGATTTTTGTCTAGCAAATCCTAAGCATAAAAAATCAAAAACCCCCCAAAAACACGAAAAATTCCAATTACGTGTTGAAGTTTCCGACCCACAGAATTTTTATAAATGCTGTAGTGAAGTATTGGCATAAGTAGTAACACCAATTTTTTTTAGATTTTTTGGTAGTGTGCGTCGTAGTTCAAATAAATAAAAACCGATATTGACGACATATTTCGTGTAATAACTTATTGAATACTTAAAATAATTACGTTTTCTTGATATTGCCAGTCAGTTATACGATGCTCTATGTTTTTGTATGCGAGAGAGCAATGTACAAATAAAGGGAATTAGATTATTTCGAGTTTATTGAAAGTCTGTGTGCACACTACGTATTCTGAAAAATATTGAACGGTAAACAAACAGGACGAGTAGCTCGTTGGTTAAGCTACACCCGCCTGCGACATCGTTAGACACATTTGTCAGAGGTTCGCGCCCAGGAGGCGGCTCACCTTTTTTTTCTTTCTAACAACTACACGACGGTAAGCGATATTCACTTACAAGTATTTTAAACATACTTCTATAATATTTAACTGTATTGTGTATGAAATATATATGCACGCATCGCATTATTTATGTAATCTTTACTTATATTATATCACCCAATGAAGCTTCCAATGCGTGTCATGCATTCGAACACAGGAACATTCTACGAATCTACTAGTATAAGTATTTTATTCTCCAAATATAAATTTTCACGTGGTCTTCCACGCCACCCATGAGGTGCCACGACTAGCGCGTTCGGTTTTTGATTGTGGACCTTCGCCAGTAGCCCTATTGTACCACATTTTTAATTTATTAAATTACAGTGGTGATGGGATATGTGTAAAGAAAAGCATATTTTCAACACATGACAGCAATCACCATACGACAGATTTCTTAAACGTAAAGACATGCGGTCTGACACAAGTAAGGCCAGACCAATTGTTTTTTGCTGTAACACTCCTTTTCGGATAGGTACGGTCTGGCACAGGTGAGGCCAGACCAATTTTTGCTGTACCTCTCCTGTTCGGAGAGGTACGGTCTGACACAAGTGAGGCCAGACCAATTTTTTTTTTGCTTTTTCCTATTCTTTTATAAAAAGTCAATATACCTATACCATTCCTTGAAACATATCCCATCACCACTGTAATTTAATAAATTAAAAATGTGGTACAATAGGGCTACCGGCGAACGTCCACAATCAAAAACCGAACGCGCTAGTCGTGGCACCTCATGGGTGGCGTGGAAGACCACGTGAAAATTTATATTTGAAGAATAAAATACTTATACTAGTAGATTCGTAGAATGTTCCTGTGTTCGAATGCATGACACGCATTGGAAACTTCATTGGGTGATATAATATAAGTAAAGATTACATAAATAATGCGATGCGTGCATATATATTTCATACACAATACAATTAAATATTATAGAAGTATGTTTAAAATACTTGTAAGTGAATATCGCTTACCGTCGTGTAGTTGTTAGAAAGAAAAAAAAGGTGAGCCGCCTCCTGGGCGCGAACCTCTGACAAATGTGTCTAACGATGTCGCAGGCGGGTGTAGCTTACAATTAGCCAACGAGCTACTCGTCCTGTTGGTTTATCGTTCAATATTTTTCAAAATACATACTGTGCACACAGACTTTCAATAAACTCGAAATAATCTAATTCCCTTTATTTGTACATTGCTCTCTCGCATACAAAAACATAGAGCATCGTATAACTGACTGGCAATATCAAGAAAACGCAATTATTTTAAGTATTCAATAAGTTATTACACGAAATATGTCGTAAATATCGGTTTTTATTTATTTGAACTACGACGCACACTACCAAAAAATCTAAAAAAAATTGGTGTTACTACTTATGCCAATACTTCACTACAGCATTTATAAAAATTCTGTGGGTCCGAAACTTCAACACGTAATTGGAATTTTTCGTGTTTTTGGGGGGTTTTTGATTTTTTATACTTAGGATTTCCTAGACAAAAATCTGCAAAAATTCCCAACCATAAATTCACATGTTCTGAATATTCTCAAATTATTTCAGAATTTTTCCGCGCCGCTAAATACGAAAAATGTGTCAAAAACTGATTTTTTTATTTCCCCTATAACTACCCTTCTGATGGAGATAGAGGGTTGAAACTTGGCATAGAGCGTTTTTCTATTCATCCCCTATCGAATGACGCCTTGCGAGATAAATTTGGTACAAGTGCATTTTTGACAATTTCAGCCGGCTCAACGCTCAGCCGAAAGGTAAATTCGGTACCGCTGTCGCATGTCGAACGAAGCGCGTGTGTGCGATCGTGGTGGAAAGAAGACGGAGCATAATTCTGTGTCTCTTTCTATCGGGTGCGCGCGCAGCTTCTGACGTCATTTTTCTCTACATTGGTAGAAGAAAGACGAAAAGCATAGCTGCTTCCTTGTCTACGTACGGTGCGCGCGCAGCGCTCACGGACACGGCACGCATACAACTCTCGCCTTCCCCCACCACGCGTGCCGCGATGCGGCAGGATGCCACTTCTGAGATCACTGTATGTGAGTGGCCTGTTATAACAAGGTACTACCAGTTCAAAAAGGTTCAGCTGTTAAAACTGGGAGGAACTCTTGTCGAACTGATCGTGCCAACGTAGCAACTGTATGTTGTTGACGCAACGCATATGAAAGAGTGAGATGAAGGGTCCCCAAATTTACTCTCTCTGTCTAGCCGGGCGCTCTGCATGTAAAAACAATAGTCGTTCCCATTCCAGTTAGAGTATAGTTCAATGGCCCGGTTAGACAGAGAGAGTAAATTTCGGATCTCTCTTACCTATCGTTGTACGACCCTTTCGAAAAACATGACCTAGCAACGAATGTCATAACCTTAGACTATGGCCGTGTTCAGAAATTGGCTGACAGTACTGTCAGTACTGACGCTGGTTTTACTGAAAAATAGTCGTTCTGTTTTACTGACAGTGCTGCCGAACGCGTTTTCCAGTAGATGTCTGACAAAATGGTAGTACGTTACAGTCTCGTCAGCCATACTGAAAAGCATTTTTGAACGGAAATCTAGTACTGACAGTACTGTCAGCCAATTTCTGAACACGGCCTATATATGTATGGACTGCCAGTAGCATGCCTGAGCCGTGTTAAATTCGTGACGAAACATCTGTGGCGCCGCTACATCACAAGAACTACAGAATCGCAATATATTTCGCTTAGGGCCGGTTTCACCAACGACAAATAAGGGCCGGTTCCACCAACCTCGGTTAAATCGGCGGTTAGCCAATCATGATTAATTTTTAACCGAGGCTTTAATCATGATGAAGTGCTGTTCCGTTCCACCAAAAATATTTCAGCTCTGGTTAGTTAATCGTATACCCTCTTCGCGATAACTCTCATCGAGTCTGAATTCCGTTGTAACTGCGGCTCTGATTGGTTCAATTCTCAGTGTCATTTAATCCGCAGGCGGCAAGCATGGCAACACGCGGTTGATCCAGTGATCTCAGAAGTGGCATCCTGCCGCATCGCGGCACGCGTGGTGGGGGAAGGCGAGAGTTGTATGCGTGCCGTGTCCGTGAGCGCTGCGCGCGCACCGTACGTAGACAAGGAAGCAGCTATGCTTTTCGTCTTTCTTCTACCAATGTAGAGAAAAATGACGTCAGAAGCTGCGCGCGCACCCAATAGAAAGAGACACAGAATTATGCTCCGTCTTCTTTCCACCACGATCGCACACACTTCGTTCCGCATGCGACAGCGGTACCGAATTTACCTTTCGGCTGAGCGTTGAGCCGGCTGAAATTCTCAAAAATGCACTTGTACCAAATTTATCTCGCAAGGCGTCATTCGATAGGGGATGAATAGAAAAACGCTCTATGCCAAGTTTCAACCCTCTATCTCCATCAGAAGGGTAGTTATAGGGGAAATAAAAAAATCAGTTTTTGACACATTTTTCGTATTTAGCGGCGTGGAAAAATTCTGAAATAATTTGAGAATATTCAGAACATGTGAATTTATGGTTGGGAATTTTTGCAGATTTTTGTCCAGCAAATCTTAAGCATAAAAAATCAAAAACCCCCCAAATACACGAAAAATTCCAATTACGTGTTGAAGTTTCCGACCCACAGAATTTTTATAAATGCTGCAGTGAAGTATTGGCATAAGTAGTACCACCAATTTTTTTTAGATTTTTTGTTAGTGTGCGTCGTTGTTCAAATAAATAAAAACCGATATTTGCGACATATTTCGTGTAATAACTTATTGAATGCTTAAAATAATTGCGTTTTCTTGATGTTGCCAGTCAGTTGTACGATGCTCTATGTTACAAATAAAGGGAATTAAGTTATTTCGAGTTTATTGAAAGTCTGTGTGCACCGTACTTTGAAAAATATTAAACTACAAGCCAACAGCACGAATAGCTCGTTGGTTAAGCTACACCCATCTGCGACATGGTTGGGCACTTTTGTCGGAGGTTCTCGCCCCGGAAAGCTCATCGTTTTTTTCTTTCTAACAACTACACGACGGTAAGCGATATTCACTTACAAATATTTTAAACATACTTCTATAATATTTAATTATATTGTGTATGAAATATGTATGCACGCATTGCGTTATTTATGTGACGTTTACTTATATTTTATCACCCAATGAAGCTTCCAATGCGTGCAATGCATTCGACACAGGAACATTCTACGAATCTGCTAGTATAAGTATTTTATTCTCCAAATATACATTTTCACGTGGTCTTCCACGCCACCCATGAGGTGCCACGACTAGCGCGTTCGGTTTTTGATTGTGGACGTTCGCCGGTAGCCTTATTGTACCACATTTTTAATTTATTAAAATACAGTGGTGATGGGATATGTTTCAAGGAATGGTATAGGTATATTGACTTTTTATAAAAGAATAAGAAAAAGCAAAAAAAAATTGGTCTGGCCTTACTTGTGTCAGACCGCATGTCTTTACGTTTAAGAAATCTGTCGTATGGTGATTGCTGTCATGTGTTGAAAATATGCTTTTCTTTACACATATCCCATCACCACTGTAATTTAATAAATTAAAAATGTGGTACAATAGGGCTACTGGCGAAGGTCCACAATCAAAAACCGAACGCGCTAGTCGTGGCACCTCATGGGTGGCGTGGAAGACCACGTGAAAATTTATATTTGGAGAATAAAATACTTATACTAGTAGATTCGTAGAATGTTCCTGTGTTCGAATGCATGACACGCATTGGAAGCTTCATTGGGTGATATAATATAAGTAAAGATTACATAAATAATGCGATGCGTGCATATATATTTCATACACAATACAGTTTAAAATTATAGAAGTATGTTTAAAATACTTGTAAGTGAATATCGCTTACCGTCGTGTAGTTGTTAGAAAGAAAAAAAAGGTGAGCCGCCCCGCCCCTCCTGGGCGCGAACCTCTGACAAATGTGTCTAACGATGTCGCAGGCGGGTGTAGCTTAACCAACGAGCTACTCGTCCTGTTTGTTTACCGTTCAATATTTTTCAAAATACATATTGTGCACACAGACTTTCAATAAACTCGAAATAATTTAATTCCCTTTATTTGTACATTGCTCTCTCGCATACAGAAACATAGAGCATCGTATAACTGACTGGCAATATCAAGAAAACGCAATTATTTTAAGTATTCAATAAGTTATTACACGAAATATGTCGTAAATATCGGTTTTTATTTATTTGAACTACGACGCACACTACCAAAAAATCTAAAAAAAATTGGTGTTACTACTTATGCCAATACTTCAGTACAGCATTTATAAAAATTCTGTGGGTCGGAAACTTCAACACGTAATTGGAATTTTTCGTGTTTTTGGGGGGTTTTTGATTTTTTATGCTTAGGATTTGCTAGACAAAAATCTGCAAAAATTCCCAACCATAAATTCACATGTTCTGAATATTCTTAATTTTTTTCAGAATTTTTCCGCGCCGCTAAATACGAAAAATGTGTCAAAAACTGATTTTTTTATTTCCCCTATAACTACCCTTCTGATGGAGATAGAGGGTTGAAACTTGGCATAGAGCGTTTTTCTTTTCATTCCCTATCGAATGACGCCTTGCGAGATAAATTTGGTACAAGTGCATTTTTGACAATTTCAGTCGGCTCAACGGTCAGCCGAAAGGTAAATTCGGTACCGCTGTCGCATGCCGAACGAAGCGCGTGTGTGCGATCGTGGTGGAAAGAAGACGGAGCATAATTCTGTGTCTCTTTCTATTGGGTGCGCGCGCAGCTTCTGACGTCATTTTTCTCTACATTGGTAGAAGAAAGACGAAAAGCATAGCTCCTTCCTTGTGTACGTACGGTGCGCGCGCAGCGCTCACGGACACGGCACGCATACAACTCTCGCCTTCCCCCACCACGCGTGCCGCGATGCGGCAGGATGCCACTTCTGAGATCACTGGGTTGATCGTCATTAGCGTATTGTATTTTGTGAAGTTTGTAAAGAGGAGAAAAGTGTAGGGCAGTAGGAAGAATGGCGGAAAAATCATTAGAGGTTAATAAATACTCAAAATTGTAGGAAAGTATTATATATTTGCGTTGAGACTTTCATGTTTCGGATGAATTGAGCTTGCAGCATATTCAGAGGTGTGATGCAAATGGGTTAACAACCGAAATTACTATTATAAGGTTTAATTGAAAATAAACATGAATTTTATGTAAAAATATATATTTTGATTCGTCTTAATGTACAATTATATTCATATATTATGGCACAATGCCATAGTAAAATAGTTATGATTGGATTTTGCTAATTATGCGCGGACATAGGAATATTGCAGCAACATTCCTGCAATATTCCCTGCTATCCGGGCATAATTACCAAAATTAAGTTTTATACAACTTTGCTGTCGCATGTTCTAAACTTGGCTCAATGTCGTGTAGCAACGCCTCATTAGTATTTTTTGTAAGATGAAATCTTGTAAAAAAGTCGATATCGTCTAACGTTTCGAAATAATTAATTTGGTCTTTGATAATTCTTCTTCTTCTAGCCCTAATAGGTTCATAACCTTCTTCTTCTTCTGAGGATAATACATCGTCGTATAGCGCGTCCATGACTATAGTAATGACTTCAATTTTATTTTGACGATGTTACCAGATGTTACCAAACGCTAACCACTGATTAAATACGGTAACCGGCCAAAATTGGCCGGTTAAGTTTAACCGGCGTTTTCTTAACTTAATCGGGGTTCAAAGTTTGGTGGAACGCAAAGTACCGATTAACAAACGTTAACCGCCGATTAAGGATTTAACCGAGGTTGGTGGAACCGGCCCTAAGTGGTTATTCGTAGAATAAAGTTATTCGTCGGTTAAAATCGATGTTTTTTGTTTCACCAACTTCAGTTAGCGCTTATTCGAAGACTAAGGCCGTGTTCAGAAATTGGCTGACAGTACTGTCAGTACTAGATTTCTGTTCAAAAATGCTTTTCAGTATGGCTGACGAGACTGTAACGTACTACCATTTTGTCAGACATCTACTGGAAAACGCGTTCGGCAGCACTGTCAGTAAAACAGAACGACTATTTTTCAGTAAAACCAGCGTCAGTACTGACAGTACTGTCAGCCAATTTCTGAACACGGCCTAAATCTCCGAATAAATTAACTGGCCAAATTTCAGCAGTTAAATCGCTATTCGACGACTAAAATCGAGCGCCACCTATATTTGTTGCGTCATTTGCTTGTATGAATAACTGATTAATATCAAATTGACATCATTTGCGGCACAGTTACGTTTGAAATTTTCATATTTTTATTAAAAAATGGATAATAGGTACGTAAAATGTATAAAGTAATAAAAAAAGAAAACAGAAATATACAAAAAATCCTTTCGCCCAGGTTGCTTACTTCGTCATCTTCGTCCGATTTATCTTCGTCAGAAGACGAGGATAGAATTCATCGACCAAGGGTGATTCTACCACGGCGAACACCGTTCCATGATTATGACGACATTGATTTTAAGAAACGGTTTCGTCTATCTAAGCATTGCGTGGAAGGAATATTAAATTTGATAGGTCGGAATTTGGAACCTATATCCGGCAGAAATCAACCAATAGGTCCAATGAATCAATTGTTAATAACATTACGTTTTTCTGCGACTGGATCATTTCAAATGTGTACAGGAGATCTTTTTAATGTGTCGAAGTCGACTGTCTGCCGCATACTGAAAAAAGTAACACATTATATCGCTGTATTACGGCCACATTTTGTACATATGCCAACAGATCGTAATTCAAAGATTAAGACACAGCATGGTTTTTACAATATTTGCCGATTTCCAAATGTCATAGGAGCAGTTGATTGCACGCACATAAAGATTCAATCTCCAAGTGGCGATAATGGGGAACTTTATAGAAACCGGAAAGGATGGTTCTCTATAAACGCACAAGCAGTTTGTGACACTGATCTAAGGTTCTTAGATATAGTGGCCCGATGGCCAGGTAGTGTCCATGACTCCACAATTTTTAATGACTCATTACTGAGAGCAAAACTAGAAAATAATGAATATCCTGATACATATTTATTGGGTGACAATGGATATGCATGCAGAAGATATTTACTCACGCCTGTTAAAAATATTATCCTGTTCTCGCCTAATTTCCAAAATGACTACTCAACACGACGGTTCTGGGGTAAGTGCATGCCTTGTTGTCGGCCGTCCCCTTACCAACAGGCATTGCCTGCTCCAATTTACGGCCAGATCCATTTACACATTTGTTCCCGACGCTCTCTTTTTCAAAATCCAATCGATGCTCCAAGCATCGATTATAACTCGAATCTCGAATATGGGAAAACATACGATAGAACGACATAATCGATACATCGCACTCGTCAATGAATGAAGGCACCGACAGACGCGCATCGGCCATTCGATTCCTTCGTTCCACAAGCGCACTCTGCAATAGTGACGCTAACACGCCATTATTAAATCCACAATCCAATGCAGAAATCGCATATAATCATGCGCATATACGCACACGAAACGTAATTGAAAGAGCGTTTGGTGTATTGAAAAGACGTTTTCCATGTCTTTCTCTTGGCATGAGGGTGAATATAGATACTGTTCTTGGCATAATAGTAGCTACTACGGTATTACATAATATAGCAATCGATTCGCGTGATCCTATACCTGAAATGGATCCTGCTATCGAAGTGCCTATTTTTGAAAACCCTGATAATGCAGTTGACAATGTTGGTGGTGAGAATACAGCAGTACGCACAGCTGTTATTAACACTGTCTTTCGTAGGTAAAACTATCGAAGAGCTTTCTCGGTTCCGAGCTGTAAGCGACACATGGAGTTCTCCGTACGATCCTGGTTTAGATAAATAAATGTTACAGTTTCACTACCATTCCTTTGGATGCTTTATTTCTATCTCGCTTGGCATTGCTTGGCATGTCCAGGCAAGAAGAAACGGTTCACTTGAGAGAAGTAACCAGGAGTAACCGACGGACTTACGCCTTGCGCTCGGTCTGTGGGGGACCCGTTACCGCTACCTCTCGTCTCGGCCACCGCAGGGCGCTGCGATCGATCGGAGTGTTCTCAATGCCGGCACCGGAAGCAGGATCTAACTCCGCGTGTGGACGCGCCTTTTCCTTCCTTCCTGCAAGCAATCTCTTCCTGCGCGTCGTGACGACACATGTGCTTTATACTTTTGTACCGTTGTACCTGATTATTATAAGTGTTTTGTATGCTCAAATATATATATTGTTAACAACCACATGGTCAGCGAGTTCTCTTTATATATGCTGAGATATCTTTCTCCAAAGGTCATATGTCCCTGGTGCACCCTGGTGTGGTGGCGTGGCTAATAATTCACATTACCCGCTAATTTAAAATCCTGGGGAGTCGTCACTATAGCTCCGTATAGTTAGCACCCCCAACTCAACCGATTTGAGTTTTAATAGTTGCAATCGTTTGAAGGTCGTTTGATAGTGTTTGATAGTCCAAAATAAACGTTTGATAGTCAACCGTTTATTTATAATTAAAGAAACAAATTTCTAGGGGAATTTTTTGTATAGTTAGCACCTCCAGGGTCGCAAATTTGATTTTAAACTATACCAGTTGATGTAAAATCGTTTGATAGCGTTTGATAGTCCAATACAAACGTTTGATAGTTAGCCGTTTGCTTGTAATCAAAGAAATAAGTGTCTAGGGGAAATTGGTGTCGAAATTTTTGTGAAAAATTAAATTTCTATCTACGCCAGTAGATGTAAAATCGTTTGATAGTGAGTGATATTCAATACAAACGTTTGATAGTTAGTCGTTTATTTATAATTAAAGAAACAAGTTTCTGGGGGAATGTTTGTCGAAATTTTTGTGAAAAATCAAATTTCTATGTGCGCCAGTAGATGTAAAATCGTTTGATAGTGAGTGATATTCAATACAAACGTTTGATAGTTATTCGTTTATTTATAATTAAAGAAACAAGTTTCTGGGGGAATGTTTGTTGAAATTTTTGTGAAAAATTACATTTCTATCTGCGCCAGTAGATGTAAAATCGTTTGATAGTGAGTGATATTCAATACAAACGTTTGATAGTTAGTCGTTTATTTGGCCGTGTTCAGAAATTGGCTGACAGTACTGTCAGTACTGACGCTGGTTTTACTGAAAAATAGTCGTTCTGTTTTACTGACAGTGCTGCCGAACGCGTTTTCCAGTAGATGTCTGACAAAATGGTAGTACGTTACAATCTCGTCAGCCATACTGAAAAGCATTTTTGAACGGAAATCTAGTACTGACAGTACTGTCAGCCAATTTCTGAACACGGCCTTTATAATTAAAGAAACAAGTTTCTGGGGGAAATTTGTCGTAGGTATACTCTCGCATTTCATTTTTAATCTGCGGAAATAGATGTAAGATCGTTTGATAGTGATTGATAGTCGGGTGTAAACGTTTGATACTCCGATGCAGACGTTTGATAGTTCTTCGTTTGCTTGCAATCGAAGAAATAAGTGTCTAGGGGAAATTTTGTCGTAGGCATTGTTACGTCCCTCCAGAGAACACTAGGGAAAAAAGCGCCATCCCGCTGGGTGCGGCAGACACCGAGACGACAGATAGCCAGATAGGGTACATCAGAGTACATCATCCGCCTGCAGGTCGGGACGATACCGGCCAGGCGGCGCCGGCGTCGTCATCCCATACCATCCGGCCCCCGAAGGACAAGGCACTGAGAACGCCAGCACCGCCCACCAAGGAAGGAGAGGGAAGGCTAGACCACCTCGGACCGAGGTCAGAAAAAAAAGGAAACAAGCAAGCAGCGTCAACCCACGCGGCTCCGCCATAACTTCTGCGGAGACACCAAGGGGAGGGCACTCAAGGCTACTGTCGGCACATCGCGCCGAATGACTCCCGATAGAAAATACCGGTAACCTTGATCTCGCGCGAACGTCTCGAGTCACCGACAAAAGGGATTTATGCATCCTTTACTCTTCTTCTATCTCCTAAACTGTCACCTATCCGCGAGAACTGTCAGGAGTCCGCGCAATACCCATCGGTTCACGCCGACAAACGACTAACTTATGAGCTTGCGTTTACGCTCTAATATTGGTATAAAAATGGAGCCTGCGTTGCTCCAGTATGTCCAGTTACAAGAGTCATTTAGAAAAGAGCAGTCCGTAGTCCTCGATCAGCTTTGTAAGCTGTGTAGTTTAGTCAATGTTCAGTTAAAAAGTTCCGTTACGAAAGTGCAGTGTACAGATCAGTCCTCAGTACAGTCCTCTGACCAGAGAGAGTACGGTAAAAACTATCCGTACTTACGTGAAAACAGTGTCTAGAGTCAAAGTCGCGATTCGAATTGTTAAAACATCAACTCAGCGAGAATCAGGAGAAAGTAAGAACATACTATTATACCTGTTAGTATCACCCGATACACATAACTGTATTGTTAGAATAAGGAAATATATATATTTTATCCAAAATATATACTTATATAACGCACCACCAACATCATCAATGTCTCCACTACACGCGGCTAAAAAGGTATAGAATCCAATACAAACTCAGAGCGAATCGGGTGGATCATCCTTTTGAATTGCCGCCCATTTTAAACGTCTTGCCGACACCTTCGAGAATCGACAACGGCAGAATCGATTATTCTCGACGCTTCTGCGAGCTTCAGCCAGTGATCTCAGAAGTGGCATCCTGTCGCATTGCGGCACGCGTGGTGGGGGAAGGCGAGAGTTGTATGCGTGCCGTGTCCGTGAGCGCTGCGCGCGCACCGTACGTAGAAAAGGAAGGAGCTATGCTTTTCGTCTTTCTTCTACCAATGTAGAGAAAAATGACGTCAGAAGCTGCGCGCGCACCCAATAGAAAGAGACACAGAATTATGCTCTGTCTTCTTTCCACCACGATCGCACACACGTGCTTCGTTCGGCATGCGACAGCGGTACCGAATTTACCTTTCGGCTGAGCGTTGAGCTGGCTGAAATTCTCAAAAATGCACTTGTACCAAATTTATCTCGCAAGGCGTCATTCGATAGGGGATGAAAAGAAAAACGCTCTATGCCAAGTTTCAACCCTCTATCTCCATCAGAAGGGTAGTTATAGGGGAAATGAAAAAATCAGTTTTTGACACATTTTCCGTATTTAGCGGTGCGGAAAAATTCTGAAAAAATGGAGAATATTCAGAACATGTGAATTTATGGTTGGGAATTTTTGCAGATTTTTGTCTAGCAAATCCTAAGCATAAAAAATCAAAAACCCCCCAAAAACACGAAAAGTTCCAATTACGTGTTGAAGTTTCCGACCCACAGAATGTTTATAAATGCTGTAGTGAAGTATTGGCATAAGTAGTACGATCAATTTTTTTTAGATTTTTTGGTAGTGTGCGTCGTAGTTCAAATAAATAAAAACCGATATTTACGACATATTTCGTGTAATAACTTATTGAATACTTAAAATAATTGCGTTTTCTTGATATTGCCAGTCAGTTATACGATGCTCTATGTTTTCGCATGCGAGAGAGCAATGTACAAATAAAGGGAATTAAGTTGTTTCGAGTTTATTGAAAGTCTGTGTGCACCGTACTTTGAAAAATATTGAGCGGCAAGCCAACAGCACGAATAGCTCGTTGGTTAAGCTACACCCATCTCCGACATCGTTGGACACTTTTGACGGAGGTTCGCGCGCAGGAAGGCTGATCTTTTTTTTCATTCTAACAACTACACGACGGTAAGCGATATTCACTTACAAATATTTTAAACATACTTCTATAATATTTAACTATATTGTGTATGAATTATGTATGCACGCATTGCGTTATTTATGTGACTTTTACTTATATTTTATCACCCAATGAAGCTTCCAATGCGTGTAATGCATTCGAACACAGGAACATTCTACGAATCTGCTAGTATAAGTATTTTATTCCCCAAATATAAATTTTCACGTGGTCTTCCACGTCACCCATGTGGTGCCACGACTAGCGTGTTCGGTTTCTTATTGTTGACCTTCGCCAGCAACCCTATTGTACCACATTTTTAATTTATTAAATTACAGTGGTGATGGGATGTGTGTAAAAAAAAGCATATTTTCAACACATGACAGCAATCACCATACGACAGATTTCTTAAACGTAAAGACATGCGGTCTGACACAAGTGAGGCCAGACCAATTTTTTTTTGCTTTTTCTTATTCTTTTATAAAAAGTCAATATACCTACACCATTCCTTAAAACATATCCCATCACCACTGTAATTTAATAAATTAAAAATGTGGTACAATAGGGTTGCTGGCGAAGGTCCACAATAAGAAACCGAACACGCTAGTCGTGGCACCACATGGGTGGCGTGGAAGACCACGTGAAAATTTATATTTCGGAAATAAAATACTTATACTAGCAGATTCGTAGAATGTTCCTGTGTTCGAATGCATTACACGCATTGGGAGCTTCATTGGGTGATATAATATAAGTAAAGATTACATAAATAATGCGATGCGTGCATATATATTTCATACACAATACAGTTAAAAATTATAGAAGTATGTTTAAAATACTTGTAAGTGAATATCGCTTACCGTCGTGTAGTTGTTAGAAAGAAAAAAAAGGTGAGCCGCCTCCTGGGCGCGAACCTCTGACAAATGTGTCTAACGATGTCGCAGGCGGGTGTAGCTTAACCAACGAGCTACTCGTCCTGTTTGTTCACAGTTTAATATTTTTCAAAATACATACTTGTTATATCACTCCTCCGAATTTCCGAGACTACGCGATCGCACACGTACAATGGCGGTTCTGGGGGAAGCACCAAGCGGTCTCTCTCAGTCCTCTTCCCAACAGGCAATGCCTGCTCCAATTCTTTTAGGCCAGATCCCTTCGTACATTTGTTTTTGATGCGCAATTATCGAAGCCCGGTCAATGCCCCCAAGGTAGGCATATGCCGGTCATTGCCTGAATCTAGGCCAAACAGCTGACATAGTGATGTAATTCATGCATCGCATTCTCAAATGAACTCGTCTCTCCCGCGAAACGCGCATCGGCGCTAACACGGCCAAACTGACATGCTTCACGCTCTTGGGAAGCGTCCACAGTGCTGCCATATTATGGCGTCCGTTGACGCACCACAAGGTACCTTTCACACCTGACGCACTTGTGCTACGGCGTCGCAACGCTCCTGGCTCTGAACAACACGTATGCCCTGCCACCGTTACCATTCTATGTACTGCTTCTATGCAGTCACATAGAACTTACCTTTAACACAATCTTTCTCCACAATCCACATCATTGTCCACAGTAACGCCGCAATTCCACGCAACTTTGGCGTCTTTCTAGCAGTTACTGGGCCTGGCGACCACCTCCAATTCATATTCCGCACAGTACTGCCGCAATTCCACGCAACCTCGGCGTCTTTCTAGCAAGTACTTGCTTCTGTGATACCCCAATTGCGTACTTCCAAACGACACCTTTCTAATATCAAGTTAAGGGCTAACTAGTTGCTGTAAGTAATAGATCAATAAAATGCATCGACCCTACGTTTAAACACTTATTTTTCTTTTATTTACTATTATCCCTCCTTGTCAGAGTTATATAATACATAACGGTAGTGTGAATTACAACTAACCAAAATGAAACTTTATTAACAAACACTGTAACGAATAATATAATGGGTACTAGACCAAACCCTAAAGCAAATTGCTAGTGTAACAACCCTAATATTGTATTATGAATGCCGGTTGTAAAACATGGGTGACTGAAGTATGTGTTAATGCTTTTTTTTCGCTAACACGGTTATCCGCACTCCTCCTCACTGCCGCTGGAGAGACTACAATCCCCTATCCACTCGCCTTTCCATAATTTGAGGCGGTCTTTGGGTGCTGTCTGCGGTCTACCAGTTTTTCCTACAATTTCGTACCGGTCGTTTGTTAGTACTTGCGTTATTGTAAAGGGCCCGGTGTACTTACGATCTAGTTTTGCTTTCCTAGTATCGGATTTTACAAATACGGTGTCCCCTTGTTTGTAGTCTACGTTATTTCGACGTTTTAGATTAAAGGTCGCTTCTTGGCGCACGGCATTTTCTGCCAATCTCTTAGCTGCTAAGTCTCTGTCTTTGAGAATATCTAACGTGTCATTCGTAGTTGGAAGGTCTGCCTCAGCTCGTGCAATATTCCCACTGTTTCTTTCTAACGCGAAGAGTAAACGGGAAGGTGAAAATCCGGTGGATTTTTGTATAGTCGTATTGAGCGTGACCGTTAGTTTTGCTAATTTGTTCGGCCATTCTGAACTTTTCTTAACCTCGACGGTAAGAAAGCTCGTTACCGTACCTACGTATCGTTCGGCCTGCCCATTCGCACGCGGGGTGCCGGTCGCGATATAGTGGACTTCACTACCCTGATTTTCGATAAACTTTCGGAGCGGCCCGTATGTAAAATTTGTCCCTCTATCAAGAACCACAACACGCGGTGTGCCAAACAATGTCAACCGTTCCTTGAATACTTGCAGTGTCTCGGATCCACTTAGGGATTTGAGCGGAATCAACTGAACGTATTTTGTAAACGCGTCCACAATAACTAAAACGTGCTGATACCCCTCTTTTGATGCTTCAAATGGCCCGACGCAGTCACAGTGTACGGTGTCAAAAGGGGTTGGCTTCTTTGGAATGGAGTGTAATAAGCCTTGTTTGGGACCAGTTTGCCGTTTCGAGACGACGCACGTAATACAGTGCTCGATGTATTTTTTAATAAACCGACGCATTTTGGGGAACCAATATTTTTGGGTTACACGGTCGATCGTTTTGTCGCACCCCACGTGACAGTTTTCGTCGTGATACAGGCGCAGAAGACCTAGTCGGCTACCCTTCGGTACGAAACTCCGATAGACGATACGTCCCGTGTCCCTGGTAATTTTCCTACAAAGAATCCCTTGCCTAATTTCGAAGTCCGAACATATGGTATCCCCTGCATTCAGCCGCGTAATTATACCTATCGTCTCCTGGTCGTCTTTTTGCGCTACCTCTAACCAGGATCCCTCGCAGATCACATTCACCCGAGGATCCGTACGTGGATTTCTACTTAAGTAATCTACGTGCTGAACATATTGGCCCTTGCGGTATTCTATTTCAAACGAATAATCCTGTAGAAATATCCACCATCGAGCTACTCGCGGCAATAGGTCTTTTTTGTTGTTGGTGGCTTTAATAGCATTGCAATCGGTAACAATTTTGAATTTGATCCCTAGGAGATAAACGCGAAAATGTTTTAGGGCATTCACTATAGCAAGCGTCTCCAATTCATAGGAGTGGTATCGTGACTCCTCGGACGTCGTACGTTTGCTAAAATATGCGACTACACGCAGCTCCTTGTCTACTCTTTGGAAGAGTATAGCCCCGTAACCAATCGCACTCGCGTCGGTGTGGACCTCTGTTTCTCGACTGGTGTCGAAAATGACTAGCAAGGGCGATGCACTGAGTTTCTGCATAATATGTTGACGTGCTTCCTCCTGCTCTTTTCCCCATTGCCAGGGTTCGTTATTTTTTGTCAACTTTGTAATACAAGCGGTACGTACAGCGAATTCGGGTACGAACTTCCGAAAATAGCTGGCCAGGCCCATGAATTGCCTGACCTGCTTGACGTTTAACGGTACGGGTGATTCGAGCAAAGCCTTGACCTTTTCCTTCCCGGGACGAATACCTTCCGATGATATTTCACGACCCAAATATTCTAGGGTTCTTTCAAAAAATTTGCATTTTCCAATGTTCAAAGAGAACCCGGCTTTATCTAGTGCCTCAAGCACGCGGTCTAATTTTTGCACCCCTTCTGCTATAGTTTCGGACGGAATAAGGATATCGTCTAAATACACAAGAGCCACTGTGTTCCGCAGGTTACCGAGGGCCTTGTTTATTGCCCTTTGAAAGACGGCGGGAGCGTTGCACAACCCGAAAGGCATGCGCAAGTACTCGTAGTGCCCGTCAGGTGTTACAAACGCGGTTTTTTCAATGGAGTTCTCTGCAATTGGTATCTGATGGAACCCCGCGGCCATGTCTATTGTTGTGAAATATTGCGCCTTCCCTAAACGGTCTAACTGATCGTCGATCAATGGCAGCGGATACCGATCTCTAATGGTGATCTTATTGAGCGCGCGAAAGTCAACACACAGACGATCCTTTCCGTTTTTCTTTTTTACTAAAATCATGGGGCTTGCCAAAGGCGAGTTACTCTCACGGATGATTCCATTCTTTAGTAGGTCGTCAATGATCTCTCGCACCCGTTCGCGTTCGGTCAATGATAAGCGATAAGGACGGTAATAGACTGTACTATCTTGTTTGAGATTTATACTTAACTCGCCCGTATTAACGCGCCTAACATTGTTCCCGGTAGTGAGCATCGCTTCATACTTTCGCAATAGCTTGCCGACAGGATCTCGGGCCTCTTCCTCCGTTACATAGACCATGCAATGTAGCTCATCCTTCTCGGTTGTCTCCTCTGGCTTGTCGGATTCTCCAAACTGCAGTCGGGTCACTCCGTCGGAGTCTGTCACCATCTGTAGGCCCGTTTTCGCCAAAACGTTCTTCCCCACGATGACGTCGTAGGGTATCGTCGCATCCAGGACGACGAACAAGTCCAGCTCGACACTCACGCCTTCCGTCTGTACAACAGTAGTCGCGCGGCCGATGGTTTGCACCTTTACGTCAGATAACCCTTTGACGGCTGTGACGTGTGGTTCAATCTTTAAGTTAGCCTGCTCGGCCACGGACTCTTTCACCAAGGAACATGTTGCACCACTATCGATGAGGCAGGATTTTATGAACATGTCCCTTAGAACTATGGGCGTTAACTTGTGTTGCACCGAGTAGCAGGTATTCACTTCCCGCTTGCCTCCGTCCCGACCAGAATTTCGTCGCTGCGTTCCCGAAGCCCGTTGTTTTGCCCAGCAGTCAGCTTCCGCGTGGCCTCGCTTGGAACAGAAACTGCAGCTAGCCACCATTCGGGGTTTCTGCACCGCGTTCTCCCTCCTCTCGGTTCGAGGTCTCTTCGGGCAGTCATTTTGCACATGCCCCGGTTCGTCGCAGGCAAAACAGCGTTTCCTTCGGAATCCTGCATCGTTTCGGTCCCTTCTCAAATCATGTCGACCTTTTGTTGCCGCATTCACGTCAGTCTTTGGGAGCTTCACGTATTGCGATATCCCCGACAGCAAATCGAGCGTGTTCTCGTAGCGCGCATTAATGAGCGATTGACGCACAACGGGGTCGGTGATATGCCCAATTACCAGACTGATTAATTCGCTTGGCTTAAAACCAACGCGCGTATCGCTATAGTATTTGAGTTTCCTGCGGGCATATTCCGCGTACGTACCGGCATCGTCACTTGTATATGAGACAGCGCGAACCAGTCTCTCGCACAATCGGTCTTCAGTCACAAAAGTAGCACACAGGTCCTGACGAAATCGCTCCCATGTGCGCGGATTACCTTCCCATGTCTGGTACCATTTTTTCGCCGGTCCATATAGGGCATGCGTTGCCAGGCACAGCCGTTGCGAAGTTGGTACATCGCGGGTTATTTCGACCACCGTATCGCACCACTTGTTCGCGTCTTCGCCGAGATCCGCACCGCCAAACTCCGGCACCGCGTCGACGTTTACCGCGGGCACGGCCGGCGAGGCATTCTGGTTGCAGGCACCACTCACGATTTTTTCCATGAATTGGCGGAACATCGATTCAATCGAGGGACCACCGGACGAACTGCTACCACTCTCCATTGCGTCTTTCCCTTGTTAGCACGTAGGTTTCCGTGAGAATGGAAAAAAAAAACTTTTGCTCACGTTATCCCACTTCTGATGTTATATCACTCCTCCGAATTTCCGAGACTACGCGATCGCACACGTACAATGGCGGTTCTGGGGGAAGCACCAAGCGGTCTCTCTCAGTCCTCTTCCCAACAGGCAATGCCTGCTCCAATTCTTTTAGGCCAGATCCCTTCGTACATTTGTTTTTGATGCGCAATTATCGAAGCCCGGTCAATGCCCCCAAGGTAGGCATATGCCGGTCATTGCCTGAATCTAGGCCAAACAGCTGACATAGTGATGTAATTCATGCATCGCATTCTCAAATGAACTCGTCTCTCCCGCGAAACGCGCATCGGCGCTAACATACTGTGCACACAGACTTTCAATAAACTCGAAATAATTTAATTCCCTTTATTTGTACATTGCTCTCTCGCATACAAAAACATAGAGCATCGTATAACTGACTGGCAATATCAAGAAAACGCAATTATTTTAAGTATTCAATAAGTTATTACACAAAATATGTCGTAAATATCGGTTTTTATTTATTTGAACTACGACGCACACTACCAAAAAATCTAAAAAAAATTGGTGTTACTACTTATGCCAATACTTCACTACAGCATTTATAAAAATTCTGTGGGTCGGAAATTTCAACCCGTAATTGGAATTTTTCGTGTTTTTGGGGGGTTTTTGATTTGTTATGCTTAGGATTTGCTAGACAAAAATCTGCAAAAATTCCCAAACATAAATTCACATGTTCTGAATATTCTCAATTTTTTTCAGAATTTTTCCGCACCGCTAAATACGAAAAATGTGTCAAAAACTGATTTTTTTATTTCCCCTATAATTACCCTTCTGATGGAGATAGAGGGTTGAAACTTGGCATAGAGCGTTTTTCTTTTCATCCCCTATCGAATGACGCCTTGCGAGATAAATTTGGTACAAGTGCATTTTTGAGAATTTCAGCCGGCTCAACGCTCAGCCGAAAGGTAAATTCGGTTCCGCTGTCGCATGCCGAACCAAGCGCGTGTGTGCGATCGTGGTGGAAAGAAGACGGAGCATAATTCTGTGTCTCTTTCTATTGGGTGCGCGCGCAGCTTCTGACGTCATTTTTCTCTACATTGGTAGAAGAAAGACGAAAAGTATAGCTCCTTCCTTTTCTACGTACGGTGCGCGCGCAGCGCTCACGGACACGGCACGCATACAACTCTCGCCTTCCCCCACCACGCGTGCCGCGATGCGGCAGGATGCCACTTCTGAGATCACTGGCTTCAGCTCCTAACCTCCGACAGGCGAATCCACAATAACAACGGTTACGACAAAATCCGGTGACCGAGGAGTCATAGAAATCCGTAAGAAGGGAATTCTTTCAAATTCCCTACGGGACTCCTCGCCGGGTCGTAACAGCATACTCTCACATATATTTCATTATTAATCTGCGGAAATAGATGTAAAATCGTTTGATAGTGATTGATAGTCGGGTATAAACGTTTGATAGTTCAGTGCAGACGTTTGATAGTTATTCGTTTCCTTGCAATCGAAGAAATTAATAATGAAATGAGAGAGTATGCCTACGACAAAATTTCCCCTAGGCACTTGTTTGTTTGATTACAAGCAAACGACTAACTATCAAACGTTGGTATTGAATATCATTCACTATCAAACGATTTTACATCAATTGGCGCGGATAAACATTAAATTTTTCACAAAAATTTCGACAACAATTTCCCCTAGACACTTATTTCTTTGATTACAAGCAAACGGCTAACTATCAAACGTTTGTATTGGACTATCAAACGCTATCAAACGATTTTACATCAACTGGTATAGTTTAAAATCAAATTTGCGACCATAGGGGTGCTAACTATACGAAAAATTCCCCTAGAAATTTGTTTCTTTAATTATAAATAAACGGTTGACTATCAAACGTTTATTTTGGACTATCAAACACTATCAAACGACCTTCAAACGATTGCAACTATTTAAACTCAAATCGGTTGAGTTGGGGGTGCTAACTATACGGAGCTGTCACTATCCTGCGTTTCGCTAGCTATATTATCAAACTTACATTACACAAACTAAAAGTTTGAGAATTTTATTTTAAAAGAATATTTTATTAAACATTTTTTATTGTGATTAAGCAAATATATTTTATAACAGGAGGTAATTATTTTCTGGAAAATAATTGTTCCTTCTGCTTTTAGAATTTCAATTTCTTTTAACCTCAATTCCAATTCTTCTTTCTTTTTTATAATTTCCAATATTTCCATTTTTTTATTATGTCTTTCTGTTTTCATTTTAAAAATTTGGTCCGAAACATTTTTTGCATCCTTTTTTTTTCCAACTTGTTTTTCCTTAATAGTCTCTAAAAACATATTTTTTATATTTCCTGTGGATATTGATGGCTTCTCACTTAGTGAAGGAGGAGGATCAATACGACCATTTTTAGATGTCCCCGGTTTAGACGATATTGGATCTTCAGATGGAACAATAAGAGCCATATCTTGGGGCAATGCTTCATCCAAATACTCCTCTTCATATGTCATTGGAACATCTAGTATCTCATCTGTAATAAATATTTATTGCTTTCATATATTGAGATGTACATTAACACTTGGCATGCGGGCAGTGACGCCACATCTGGCTCGCTAGCACGCACCGTGCTGGCGTTGGTGGGGGTAATAGGCGTGTGTGCGTAGCCTGTCTGTGAGAGCTGCGTGGAGAGAAGGATGCACCGTCCCCTTTCAACGAACATCGCGCGTTGCGTCTTTGTTCGACATGCAGTCGCGGCGTCGCGTCTTCGTTCCGCACACAAGCCGGTAACAGTGGTGCCATATTTCGCATAAGGCATCGCACGTACCATTGCGTTCTTTCAGCTGGAAGGAAATTCGGGCACCACCGCGTTGAGCAGAGCGCGATCCAGCGAAAAGTGAATCCAGGAGAGTTTGGGATTGACTCGTCGTCGCCATAGACCTTATATACATGGACTGCGCGTTAGGAACAAGAGGCGGGAACAAATGTAAGGACAGAGATATCTGTCCGTCCTCTGTTTTCCTTTAGGTACTGACGTTGGTCGCTAATGCGCATGCTCCGCGCAGAAAGAGAGAGGGAAAAGGATCGAGATATCTGTCGGTCGCTGTTTTATTTGATGTACTGATGATGCTCATGCTCAGCGCTGAATGAAGTATGTAAGCCGAACAACCCAAGGCAGTGACATCTGGCTTATTTACTTCATTCTGCACTGGGCATGCGCATCATCAGTACATAAAACAAAACAGAGACCGATAGATATCTCGGTCCTCCTCCCTCTCACTTTCTGCGCGGAGCATGCGCATTAGCGACCAACGTCAGTACATTAAGAAAAACAGAGGACCGACAGATATCACTGTCCTTACATTTGTTCCCGCTTCCCGTGCATTGCCAGCATAGGGAACGCGCAGTCCATGTATATGTTACGAGCCAAGGTACGCAGCGAGTGTTTTGAGGCACACGCTGAATATGGGTTTGCGTGATTGGTGTTCGGTACCCGGAAGGGGTGCCGCCAATTGGTAGGATTCCTTGTCAGCGTCCGATACGACGCGAAACGTCGTGTGTTTTGCTGTTCAAGGAAAAGGACCTCAAGAGCGCATGCGCCGCGACGGGAATACGTCGGGTGGCCAATTCTAGAACACTGGGTATAGAAAGGAGTTCTGTACAGAACGCCACGACGGGAATACGTCGGGTGGCCTGTTCAAGAACGTAGGGTGTCGGAAAAGTAATGTTCTGTATTAGACGCCGCGACGGGAATACGTCGGGTGGCCAATTCAAGAACGTAGGTTTTCGGAAAGGTAATGTTCTGTATTAGACGCCGCGACGGGAATACGTCGGGTGGCCAATTCTAGAACACTGGGTATAGAAAGGAGTTCTGTACAGAACGCCACCACGGGAATCCGTCGGGTGGCCTGTTCAAGAACGTAGGGTGTCGGAAAAGTAATGTTCTGTATTAGACGCCGCGACGGGAATACGTCGGGTGGCCCATTCAAGAACGTAGGTTTTCGGAAAGGTAATGTTC
Organism: Priocnemis perturbator; assembly: GCA_963942575.1. Taxonomy (NCBI): domain Eukaryota; kingdom Metazoa; phylum Arthropoda; class Insecta; order Hymenoptera; family Pompilidae; genus Priocnemis; species Priocnemis perturbator. The sequence goes on along the minus strand of OZ012649.1, from coordinate 895,306 downwards.
TGTATTAGACGCCGCGACGGGAATACGTCGGGTGGCCAATTCAAGAACACTGGGTATAGAAGGGAGTTCTGTACAGAACACCACGACGGGAATACGTCGGGTGGCCTGTTCAAGAACGTAGGGTATATGTTTTAAGGGAAAATGACTCGTAGTTGATTCTCCTCGAGCGGTTGTGGAGAATCTGTGGGTTCTCTAATCTATCACGAATTTAAGATTAATATGGAAGGAAAAGAATTTGGTACAGAGTAGCACAATTACTACAGTTAACTTGAATATATTGTAAGAATGTAAAATATATACAATGAAAGAATGTTAATGATTGAATTGAATTTGAATTTAGAACTACTTACAGACTACTAGCTGACAAATGCTAGGCGAATAGTTGCTTACACTAGATTTGCTCCGAAGGGGACTCGTACCCGTTCTGGCAGTGAGTTTTGGGCAAGATCTCTACTTTATTTTGCAAGGAGTTAGGCTCGCTTGCAACAGAGTACTCAATAGAGTTGACTCTAGAATTTTGCTCGAAAGGGAACTTGAGCCCGATCTTGCTGACAGTACTTAAGAGATCAACGTGAAACCCGAGTGGTCAATAGACTACGGCTCGACTTTACAGAGTTGACTCCCGTGGTAAGACTGCAGTTGAGCTTTTTTTTTTTTTTTATTATTAAATGTTGTAATTGTAGACCCAGCAGTCAACAAAAGAGCGGAGGGGGGACTGACTTGGGCCTATGAATAACCACTCCTGAGAGCCGTGGTCCTCGTATTGGCAGAGGTGTGTAGAAGTGGTGTTACCAACTTAAAGTAGGAATGAGGGTATCATTGAGTAGTGGGATTAAAACATTTTTCAAAAAATCCCTAGTCTGAGTGAGGATGAAGAACAGATAAGTTAGGATGAGTGAAGAGAAAAAGAGAATGTAGACTAAGCTACTACGTGAAGTGCGAGCAAAAAATAGTAAAACACCATTTAAATGTCCAATCTCTAGAAAAAAAAGAAAGGGAGGCAAGGGAGGACAAACGAGCATGTGAAGAAGCGTAGATGCACCGCAAAATATGAAGTAAGATACGCCCTAGGGGGAAAAGAAAAAAAAATTTAAGGAAGTACATATGCGCTAAGAGAATGTGATTTTGTCCACGGCACAGCACGGTGACCGTGCACCGGAAACCCTTTTAGCAGCACTGGTGGCGCGACATTTGAATGATGGCATACACCTGAGTATAGGTTTGAGCAGGCGATAACGCAGTAATTATGTATCAGGGAGACCGGTGTGTTGCATAGGATGCCTGAACTTGATTCTATACGGAATTTTATTGATATCGTATGTAGTAGTCAGGGTTACTAGAGGGTTAGAATATTCTTTAATTAAGTAATTAAGAGAGATCTTTTCAGCAAATTCAGATATACGAGGAATACCGGTGTCCAGGTGAATACACTCAGTGGACGAGTCCATAGGCAATCCTAGGATTGTTTTTAAAATTTTATTCTGTACCCGTTGGACTTTGGTAAAGTTTGATTTAGATGCAAACTGCCAGATTTCCACTCCATAGGTAAGTACAGGACGAATGCACGTTTTATAAATCAACAGTCTCAGGTGGGCTGGCAGTGGAGCATTCGGCCGCAAGGAGTTAATAAGGGCGTAAAAGACCCTGAGTGTTTTTTGAATACGATCGGAGATAGCCGGTTCGAATAAAAACTTCGAGTCAAGTACAACTCCAAGATAGGTAACATTGTCAAACCAGGGGACCACCCTGTTACCTATTAAAATATTGGCATTCCTTTTTTGTAGAAATATATCATTTCTTCTGGTGAAGAGAATGGCTTGAGTTTTGTCACTGTTTAGTGACAATTTCCACGCAGTAAAATACTCGCATATGGCATTAAGGTGATTTTGCACGTACTTGAGAGAAAGGTTGAATTTCTTGGACGTTGCGTATAAAGCAGTGTCGTCCGCGTACAGGGCTATGTTACAATCAGAGGCATGTGGAATATCGTTAATGAAAATATTAAATAATAAGGGGCCAAGAATAGAGCCTTGCGGGACACCGGCAGTTACGGGAAATGAATCAGAGACAGATTCGTTAATGTTTACGAAGAGCTTTCTTGTTTGTAGGTAAGATTGTATCAACACAATGACTTTATCGGGTACTTTGGTAGCTTTTAATTTAAACAAAAGGGCATTGTGCCAAACGGAATCGAACGCTTTTGCTAAGTCGAGTAGAACCATGGTAGTATGTCTACTGACATTTAGATTCTTAGCAATAAATTGGGTGATTCTTAGGATCTGGTGAACAGTGGAATGACCAGATCGAAAACCGAACTGCTCGTTGATTAAGATGTTATGACGTGAAAGGTGATTCGCAATAAATTCATGAATGAATTTTTCCATAATTTTACTTAATATGGATAAAAGGCTAATGGGCCGGTAACTGCTAGGAGAAGACGAGTCTTTGCCAGGCTTAGGAATAGCTACGACCTTTGCAATCTTCCACTCATCAGGAAAGTAGTTAAGTTTGAAGCGGGCCCGGAATATGTAGTAAATTTGTGTCGATACCTTGGCGTGCGCGAATTTAAGCATGTCTGAGGAGATGCCGTCGGGACCCGGAGATTTATTAGATTTGAGCTTGTAACCGTTTAAATCCACGTGTTACATGCGCCTACTGAATCGCGCGCCTAGGCACTACGCAAGGCATCGACGGCAAGGATGTGTGCGAGTGCCGGTCACGCGTAGAACATAAACAAACACACTTGAAGGAGAATCGTAGTTACCGACAATGGACAGTAGATGCCTTCCTTTCTCGAAATAGCTTTTGCGTGAACCCGTGTATATATGCGGTGCGGCGGCACGGCCTATCGTTCTTATCCTGAGCCAAATTCGTGGAGCACGCTTCGGCTGTCGCCCACTGTAAGGAGCACGCAATCTAGCTGTCGCCCTTACCATCATTTAACGCAATACGCCGTACCGCCGGACACCACACACATCGGACAAAAGTGATAAGACGAGTTAGTGAACAAATAATACGCAAAGAAGGAATCTACGATTGTGCGCTCTCCTTCTATAAATTCTCGCACACGTCGCGGAAGTCTGCACAGTCACTGCCACAGCAAACTGCCTTGCCACTAGAAGCACGTGATAAGACGAATGTAAAATAGAAGCACCGCCAAATACGTACATTCCCGCGTTCGTTCCATTTCGCGCACAGATCCGTAATACTGAGTGTACCCGCATAGTAGTAAGAGCGTCGCGTTCACTGCCAGGATAGTTCCACATATTATAAAAGACGAATATAAAAAAGGAGAATTAAAGAAAGATAGAATAGGTATCAGAGAAACACTCTGACAATCCCTGTAAGCAGGCGGACGTATCCTGCGGCTGGCAATTGCCCCCCAACGGATGCTCCTAGCCTCCCTTGCAGGCTATTTTGCATAAATAAAATAATACAGGATATCTGCTGTGCGATAGACCCATCGCCCGACCAGCCTACGGGCCTCCCGCCGTAAGTCGATTTCATAACGGCAGAGTTCCTGTAAAACGCATGTCACATATTTTGCTGTAGCTTCATTAGTTTAGTATAAACGCCTGAGTCCGAACACTAGAGTAAAATAAGACTAAGGATAGCTTCCGGCAGACCAGTCTGATGCCCGGCCCATGCACTTCGGTGTCTCCCGCCTGACGACGGTTGTCTTCGCCGGCGCGTTCCTGGGTCTAGAAAAACATTGATTTGCAATTTGCGTTCGTAGAGATAACAGGCGTACATTTATTCCTATCCTGGCAGCGTAATATCTATAGTTACCTCCACCGTAACCGCAACCACTTTTCTGTACATATTTTCTACGTACAATATATTGATTATTTGCACATTTATACCGTCTACGTCTCTTCTCGCCCAGCGGTCGAATCCGCCGACACCATCGGTGTCTCTACAGAGGAGCAGTTTTGTGTAACCGCTGCTTCTCTGATCGTTGCGAGATACGGGGAGACCCTCAGGGAAACGTTCTTAATACAAGACAATTCCGTCAACCCGATAAAATCTCGCGGCTGATTTTTGCAGAAATCACGCGCTGTCTATACCGAGACGCGCAGTGATAAATTTTCTTCGGCATCCACCGCCCGGAGAAAATAACGGTTACAAGCTTACGGAGCAAGGATTTAATTTTTCCCGGGGAAGCAGAAATTGGGGAACTAGAACCTTCAATAAAAGGGTCCGTATGGCGAAGGTCGTTAATAAAATTACTTATTGAAGGATCCAGATTGGACTTCATTTGAGATGCGTCGAGATGTACCTGAGCAAACTGCTTAGCCAAGATTTGAGCTTTGTCGTGATTCGAGATAATTGTTTTGTTGTCAACAGAAAAAGGGGGGAGGTGAGTTTTCGTATCGCGTTGCTTAGCAGCTTTGTATGTTGACCAGAAGGTAGGGTCAGGTTTTTTAAACGATTGTAGCATGTTAATCCAGGATCTCGTTTTAATGAGTCTTATATGCGAGTTGATCTTACGATTTAAGTCTGTAAGAACACCGGGCTCTGGGGCGATGCCATAGCGCTGAAGATCGGATCGCAGCTTACGTCTTTTCCGAATTAGATCTAGGAACTCAGGGTTGTTAGAAACGTTTTTGTTAACAGACGATAGGTATTTGGACTGACTCTTATCACTAGTCGGAGTGCAACATTTACGCCAGCAGGCTTTCAGGTATTCGGTTAGTTCTCTGATTTTAGAGTCGATATCTATTTTGGTGAGGACTTGAGAGTTAATTCTAATGGTGGAGGTAGAACGTTCGTATTCCTCAAGGTTGATGTGGTGGCTTAAACCACGGGTCGGACGAGCGTCATCAGAAACTAGAAGCTGAATAGATTTGTGGTCCGAAAAAAGATCATCAGTGGTGACACATTCAAGATTGTGAGTATATGTAGTAATGAAGAAATCTAGGACAGAGGGTCGACAATTTTTCCGAAAGAATGTAGGCGAGTCCGGTGAAATTATACGAAAGGCAGAGTTCAGCGAATAGTCATAGAGACAATCTCCAGATTTATTTGATGAAAAATTGCCCCAGGCCCGATGTTGGGCATTCCAATCTCCGCCGATTATAAAAGGAGATGGTAGAAATGAGATGAAATCAAGAACGGTTTTATCAATAACAACGTGAGGTGGGACGTATATTGCACCTACAAGAACTTTGGGGTGTTCGAGCTGTATACAGACGAAGTCAATGTCTGCGAGCTGCCAGGTGTGATTGTAGACACGGAAGTTAATGTTTTTGTTGGTCAAGATAGCAACCCCTCCGCCACGACAACGCGAGGAGTTGCATCGGTCAGAACGGGTGATCTTAAAATCCGGGATAGAAAAATGTTGTGACGATTTTAAATAGGTTTCCGTAAAAATAAAAATATCAAATTTGTTATTATTAGTAAGAAGGAGAATTTCATTGCGTTTCGAGAGGATCGAAGACGCATTCCACAGTAAAATAGAGGGTAAGGTCGCCATTTATATAAGTAACTTAGACACGGATAAAAATGCGTGAAATCTCTGAGTTCTGGTTGTACACGTTTTAAGTTTCTCAATAAGAATATTGGCCGTACTTAGCATCTCGTCAATGTTGCAGAGTTGGTCAATTTGTTCAAGAGCCTGTTGCAGTTGAGCAAATTTTTCAGAGGGGTGGACTGAAGGTTGGTTAATGCCAGAGTCGTGCACATGAGTATTAACCAGTGCAGGGAGAGTCTCCGGCGCGGTTAAGAGAGAACGACCAGCAGCGGCATTGGCGTATGACAGACCGCTAGCCGGATTAAACTGTGCATATGATGGATGGGTGACGCGCTGGCTGTTCGACAAGGCAGGGAAGTTCGATTTAGGCGGAGCTCTTTTGGATAAATACGAGGTCAAAGACGGGCATTGAGAGAAATTTGCTGTATGGTCACCACCGCAGTTCTTACATTTAGGTGTCTCGTCTTTGGGTTTTTGACAATCAATCGTTAAGTGATTTCCTGCGCATTTGACGCAGTACGGTGATAAATTGCAGTTACCTGCAGAATGTCCAAACGCTTGGCACCTGAAACACTGCGTCTGTTTCTTATTAGAATAGTATTTTTGCCAATACACACGGGTATTGAAGAGGAAATTAATCGCATTTATTTTAGCAGGAGTTATTGATGCAGGGAAAATCACCTTGAAGATGGCAAATGAGGAGGAAGAATTTACTGGAGTAATATCAGTTACGAAGAGAGGCTCAGTGGCTTTGAAGGTGAGTTCATCTTTGACCTCCTGGGCTAAAAGTTTCGGCAGGCCTTTCAGAACCACGGCGTGTGTTTTCTTCGCATTGTGCGAGAATGTATAGAATGCGACGCTTTTATCGCGAAGGAGGTTTTTAAATGTGGTAAAGCCATCAGGTTGATTTAATTGAATTCTAATACGATTGCCCAGAAATTTAAGCGAGAAGGAGTCTTTACCAAAAAGTTGAGATAATTGTTTGTTAATTTCAGGAAGAGAAGCATGCATGTTATAGACGTAGAGTGGGGGCGGCCTCTTGACGGACGCAACCAGACCCTGGCGAGTGGAGGTCGACGCAGAGGGAAGAACATCTGCGGCTGTACTAGGATTGATTGTATCAATATTAACGGTTTCAGTTTGGGAGAAAAGCGAAAGTACGTTAAATTTGTTTTTAACCGGGACCTCCGGATTGACCTCAGTGTCGATGTCCATGTCAGACGGTTCACGCACGGTGGCCGAAGGGTCGACCGTGTTTATCGTGTTTGTTTTGATCTTCTTGCTATCGGACGAGGAGAGAATCGCACGTATAGCGGAGGAACTTTTATCCGAAATTATCAAACACTTCACAAATTTTTTCTCACTCGTTTCCGAGGGAAAGGTTAATTTTTTTGTAATGCTAGACGAGGCGGGAATTTCGGAGTGTGAAGACGTGATTTTAGTTTTATCAACGACTGTGGTAGAAGTTTCATTAGACGGTGGCAAGACCGTATACGGAGCAGAATCGTCGCGAGACGCGGGAATTGGGTTTAAAGCCGGTTCACTGCACAACGGCGACAAATTAATGGAGAGAGGACGCAGTAAATTTAACTGGGTCTTGCTACTTAATGTAGTGGGCGTCGAGAAGGCCCCATCCTCGCTTGATGAACCAGTTCGGGACTGGTGGCTTTCAAAAGAAGAAGTAGAAGGTCGCACTGACATGTTCGGCGATTCAGTCGCGAGCTTGTCTCGCGCCGGTCGGGCCAAGGGCCCTAAGTTGTCTCTACGAACTTTCCTCCAGTTAGTAGGAGTAAGACGCTTTGAACTTTGAAAATCCTGTGGGAGCACGGCCGGAGGGGCTGTGACCACTTAATTAAATAATAAAAAGAAACAAAAAGACACTGACTCGAAAGACTAGTAGGAAGAAAAAGAAAAGAAAAACTCGGAACGAGGAAGGAACTCAGAGCTACACACGAGACGTCTAAGCTCGCCGAGCGAAACTGTGCTACTGAGGTAAGACTGCAGTTGAGCTCGCTGCAGCTCGCCTTTTTATACTCGAAATCTTGAGAAAAATGCGTGTGTCCGAGAGAGATGAAGATAGGTGAAGTTAGTGGGAGAACTGCTCCCACTGCCAGGACGTGCTATCTTACTATCTAAACAAGGGCGGTAGGGACTCCAAGAGGAGGCTACGTTGAGTCCGTAGGAACGGAGGAAAACGGAGGGTCCGTATGTAACATATATAAGGTCTATGGTCGTCGCTCGTCGACGCGCTCGAGTTCTTTTTTGCGTAGATTCGTGCCCAGTCATGGTTCAATTTGTTTTCACAGAATAATTTTTTTTTAATTATTCATCACACGGCAACAAAAAACGATATTCATTTAAAAATATTTTAGTACTTTCTACGGATAGTTTTTAACATTTTGTCAGCGGAATAGATGTGTTGTATTGGCTTATAATAGATATGGGCAAAATATATATTTCATAAATTTTGGTTTCAGTAACATTAATCTTTCTGTGGTAGTAATAAATAAGAAAGTATATAATAAATGCCAATTATTGCGTATTATGCATTAACCGTGAAACAAGTGTTACATACGGACCCTCCGTTTTCCTCCGTTCCTACGGACTCAACGAAGCCTCCTCTTGGAGTCCCTACCGCCCTTGTTTAGATAGTAAGATAGCACATCCTGGCAGTGGGAACAGTTCTCCCACTAACTTCACCTATCTTCATCTCTCTCAGACACACGCATTTTCTTCAAGATTTCGGGTATAAAAAGGCGAGCTGCAGCGAGCTCAACTGCAGTCTTACCACGGGAGTCAACTTTGTAAAGTCGAGCCGTAGTCTATTGACCACTCGGGTTTCACGTTCATCTCTTAAGTGCTGTCAGCAAGATCGGGCTCAAGTTCCCCTTCGAGCAAAATTCTAGAGTCAACTCTATTGAGCACTCTGTTGCAAGCGAGCCTAACTTCTTGCAACCTTATAAAAGTAGAGTCCTTTTTATTCAAAACTCACTGCCAGAACGGGTACTAGTCCCCTTCGGAGCAAATCTAGACTAAGAAACTATTCGCCTAGCATTGTCAGCTAGTAGTTTGTAAGTAATTCTAATTTCAATTTCAATTCAATCGTTAACACTCTTTCATTGTATATATTTTTACATCTTACAATATACCAAAGTTAATTGTAGTAATTGTGCTACTTCATACCAAATTCATTACCTTCCAAAATAACTCTTAAATTCGTGATAGATTAGAGAACCCACAGATTCTCCACAACCGCTCGAGGAGAATCAATTACGAGTCAATATTTCCCTTAAACCTTTACCAGTATCCTCCGAGTGTAGGCCACCCAACGTATTCCCGTTGCGGCGCATGCACTCCGAGTTCCTTTGCTATTTCACCCTCCGAGTGTAGGCCACCCAACGTATTCCCGTTGCGGAGCATGCACTCCGAGTTCCTTTACTATTTACCACTCCGAGTGTAGGCCACCCAACGTATTCCCGTTGCGGCGCATGCACTCCGAGTTCCTTTACTATTTCACCCTCCGAGCGTAGGCCACCCAACGTATTCCCGTTGCGGCGCATGCACTCTTGAGGTCCTTTCCTTGTACAGCAAAACTCACGACGTTCCGCGCCGTGCCGGACGCTGACAAGGAATCCTACCCATTGACGGCACCCCTTTCGGGTACCGAATCCTAATCACGCAAACCATATTCGACGCGTGCCTCAAAACACTCGCCGTAACCTTGGCTCGTAACACAAGTAACAGGCGCTTCTTGCACTAGAACGTTCTGAGGGATCGTACTACACGCGATTTCAACACACGACAGCGTACGTCAGGAAGAATTTGCTTGACACCACGCGACGACGGTGCGAATGTTTCTATGAGTTGTTTTCTATGATTTGTTCTGCATAATTTCTTTTCTAAATAGAATGTGATTAAATTGTGTATATATTCTAACAGTTCTCAGCAAGTCCCATCACATTGATTTGAAACGTTTTTCTTACTTCGCACGTTTAGTTTAAGAACGCTCTCCCCATTTCGTGAAAGAAAAAGTTGTTCGGTTGAAGGCAATTTACCGTTCATACTGTAATCCATATATACGTTCATTGTCGCATTCTGCCCACGAAATGTCGCAACGTGCGTATTGTCAAAGAAGGCATGATAAAACACGACAATAATAACAAAATCCCTGTGAATTGAAAACCGAAACTTTCATTGTGCCGCTCCCGACCGACAGCGGGTCGCGGTTGGACTAATTGAAATAACTGAAAAGTCTAACCATTCTTAGCACGTATTTCACGTACGTACTACAAATGATTCCCCCGGAACTGTAACCGACTTTTCCAATATCATTTATTCATCATTATGTACGATATGTATTACATTTAAATGCACATGTACTGGGTGCACAGGTTGTGATAGTCAGCTTTGTTCCTGTAAACGGTAAGTATTACACAAAATTATAGAGGAAAGGGTTCGATGGGTTCGTAATATCTATATTCTACGAGACTTCATTCAATTCGAAAGTGCAACGCCGCACCCGACAAATGCAAATGCGTATGTAAGGTTTTTGTTTATAAAATTTAAGATACGTGGACTTCCACGCCACCCATGAGGTGCTACGACTAGCGCGTTCGGTTTTTTAACGTGGACCGTAGCCTATAGCCCTATTGTACCACATTTTATGATAATCATACAGCGTGCGGCAATACCTCTGTCCACTTTGAACGACGGAGATATTGAAGGTGGACAGAGTTAATGCCCCACGCTGTAGAAGTAAGGGTTAGAAAAGAAATGAGAGCATTTTTGTGTGGGGGCGCCAGCGAGGGGGCCTGACGTGAGGGGGCCAGTGGCGTGGAAGTCCACGTATCTTAAATTTTATAAACAAAAACCTTACATACGCATTTGCATTTGTCGGGTGCGGCGTTGCACTTTCGAATTGAATGAAGTCTCGTAGAATATAGATATTACGAACCCATCGAACCCTTTCCTCTATAATTTTGTGTAATACTTACCGTTTACAGGAACAAAGCTGACTATCAAAACCTGTGCACCCAGTACATGTGCATTTAAATGTAATACATATCGTACATAATGATGAATAAATGACATTGGAAAAGTCGGTTACAGTTCCGGGGGAATCATTTCTAGTACGTACGTGAAATACGTGCTAAGAATGGTTAGACTTTTCAGATATTTCAATTAGTCCAACCGCGACCCGCTGTCGGTCGGGAGCGGCACAATGAAAGTTTCGGTTTTCAATTCACAGGGATTTTGTTATTATTGTCGTGTTTTATCATGCCTTCTTTGACAATACGCACGTTGCGACATTTCGTGGGCAGAATGCGACAATGGACGTACATATGGATTACAGCAGTGCGGTCCAAGAAAGTGCCCCGGGGCATTTTCGGTTCCCCCACCGAGCTACTGTTGCCCTGGAAACGACGGACGCTCAGTGTGTGTCAGTGTGGCCAGAAGTGGCGCCGGGCACCATCGGTGACCGCGCGAGTGGGGATACGCACAAGTGTGCATGCCCTGTCTGCGAGTCTTGTGGAGTGTGGACAAGTGTGGAGTCCACGCAGCTCTCACGGACAGGGCACGTACATTTGCGCGTATCCCCACTCCCGCGAACACCGCTGGTGCCCGGCGCGACTTCTGGCCACACTGGTGTGTGTTATGATCGGCATACGGAAAAATTTGTACCTAGTGGAGGTGGAAATAGCGGCGTGAGGGGCCCCACTCGTGGACCGCACTGGATTACAGTATGAACGGTGAATTGCCTTCAACCGAACAACTTTTTCTTTCACGATATGGGGAGAGCGTTCTTAAACTAAACGTGCGAAGTAAGAAAAACGTTTCAAATCAATGTGATGGGACTTGCTGAGAACTGTTAGAATCAGTGATAGAAGATTTGGCCCGTTTGCACCATCGGCGGCCGGCGGCACAGAAGTGTGCGTGCCCTGTCCGTGAGAGCTGCGCGCGCCGTTTCTCACCGAATCGCGCTCGGCTTGGTGAGAAGGACGGAACTATGCTGCGTCTCCTTTCCACCAACGTCGCGTGACGTCACGTATCGTGACGACACATAAGAAGGACAGAACTATGCTCCGTCCCCTTTCAACCAACATCGCGCGTTGCGTCTTTGTTCGACATACAGTCGCGGCGTCGCGTCTTCGTTCCGCACACAGGCCGGTGACAGTGGTGCCAGATTTCGCATAAGGCATCGCACGTACCATTGCGTTCTTTCAGCCGGAAGGCAAATCGGGCACCACCGCGTTGAGCAGAGCGCAATCCAGCGAAAAGTGAATCCAGGAGAGTTTGAGATTGACTCGTCGTCGCTCGTCGACGCGGTCGAGTTATTTTTTTCGTAGGTTCGCGGTACGCCATGGTTTCATTTTTTTTCACAAAATAATTTTTGTTTTAATTATTCATTACACAGCAACAAACGATATTCATTTAAAAATGTTTTAGTACTTACTACGGATAGTTTTTAATATTTTGTCAAAGGAATAGATGTGTCGTATTGGTTTATAATAGATATGGGCAAAATATATATTTCATAAATTTTGGTTTCAGTAGCATTACTCTTTCTATGGTAGTAATAAATAAGAAAGTATATAATAAATGTAAATTATTGCGGATTATGCATTAACCGTGAAACAAGTAATAGGAGTGCTTCTTGCACTGGAACGTTCTGAGGGATCGTACTAACACGCGATTTTAATACACGACAGCGTACGTCAGGAAGAATTTGCTTGACACGACGCGACGACGGTGCGAATGTTTTTATGAGTAGTTCTCTATGATTTGTTCTGCATGATTTCTTTTCTAAACAGAAGGTGATCAAATTGTGTATATATTCTAACAGTTCTCAGGAAGTCCCATCACATTGATTTGAAACGTTTTTCTTACTTCGCACGTTTAGTTTAAGAACGCTCTTCCCATTTCGTCAAAGAAAAAGTTGTTCGGTTGAAGGCAATTCACCGTTCATACTGTAATCCATATGTACGTCCATTGTCGCATTCTGCCCACGAAATGTCGCAACGTGCGTATTGTCAAAGGAGGCATGATAAAACAGGACAATAATAACAAAATCCCTGTGAATTGAAAACCGAAACTTTCATTGTGCCGCTCCCGACCGACCGCGGGTCGCGGTTGGACTAATTGAAATATCTGAAAAGTCTAACCATTCTTAGCACGTATTTCACGTACGTACTAGAAATGATTCCCCCGGAACTGTAACCGACTTTTCCAATGTCATTTATTCATCATTATGTACGATATGTATTACATTTAAATGCACATGTACTGGGTGCACAGGTTGTGATAGTCAGCTTTGTTCCTGTAAACGGTAAGTATTACACAAAATTATAGAGGAAAGGGTTCGATGGGTTCGTAATATCTATATTCTACGAGACTTCATTCAATTCGAAAGTGCAACGCCGCACCCGACAAATGCAAATGCGTATGTAAGGTTGTTGTTTCTAAAATTTAAGATACGTGAACTTCCACACCACCCATGAGGTGCCACGACTAGCGCGTTCGGTTTTTTAACGTGGACCGTCGCCTATAGCCCTATTGTACCACATTTTATGATAATCATACTGCGTGCGGCAATACCTCTGTCCACTTTGAACGACGGATATATTGAAGGTGGACAGAGTTATTGCCCCACGCTGTAGAAGTAAGGGTTAGAAAAGAAATGAGAGCATTTTTGTGTGGGGGCCCCAGCGGGGAGGCCGCCACACAAAAATACAATGTCAACATTAGTATGAAATAAAATGAACAAACAAAAAAAAATGCTCTCATTTCTTTTTAACCCTTACTTCTACAGCGTGGGGCAATAACTCTGTCCACTTGAATATCTCCGTCGTTCAAAGTGGACAGAGGTATTGCCGCACGCTGTATGATTATCATAAAATGTGGTATAATAGGGCTATAGGCGACGGTCCACGTTAAAAAACCGAACGCGCTAGTCGTGGCACCTCATGGGTGGCGTGGAAGTTCACGTATCTGAAATTATAGAAACTACAACCTTACATACGCATTTGCATTTGTCGGGTGCAGCCTTGCACTGTTCAATAGAGTGAAGTCTCGTAGAAGATACATATTACGATCCCATTGAACCCTTTCCTCTATAATTTTGTCTAATACTTACCGTTTGCAGGAAAAAAGCTGACTACCGCAACCCGTGGACCCTGTACATGTGCATTTAAAAGTAATACATATCGTACAATTGGTTGCAAAATAATGAAGAATAAATGACATTGGAAAAGTCAGTTAGAGTCCCAGGGAAATAATTTGCAGTAGGTACGTAAAATACGCGGTCAGAATGGTTTCACTTTACAGATATTTGAATTAGTCGGGAGCGGCACAATGTGAGTTTCGGTTTTCCATTGACAGGGTTTTTGCTATTATTGTCATGTTTTCTCATGCCTTCTTCGACAATACGCACGTTGCGACATTTCGTGGGCAGAATGCGACAATGGACGTACATATGGATTACAGTATGCATGGTGCATTGCCGAAGAAGGAACACCTTCTTCTTTCTCGAAATGGGGATAGCGTTGCTAAAGTAAACGTGCGTAGTAAGTAAAAGGTTTCAAATCAATGTGATGGGACTTGATGAGAACTGTTACAATATATGCACAATTTGGTCACCTTCTATTTAGAAAACAAATCGTAAAGAACAACTCATAGAAACATTTGCACCGTCGCCGCGTCGTGTCAAGCAAATTCTTCCTGACGTACGCTGTCAGAACGTTCTAGTGCAAGAAGCTCCTGTTACTTGTTTCACGGTTAATGCATAATCCGCAATAATTGACATTTATTATATACTTTCTTATTTATTACTACCATAGAAAGAGTAATGTTACTGAAACCAAAATTTATGAAATATATATTTTGCCCATATCTATTATAAACCAATACGACACATCTATTCCGTTGACAAAATATTAAAAACTATCCGTAGTAAGCAATAAAACATTTTTAAATGAATATCGTTTGTTGCTGTGTGATGAATAATTAAAAAACAAATTATTCTGTGAAAAAAAAATGGAACCATGGCGTACCGCGAACCTACGAAAAAAATAACTCGACCGCGTCGACGAGCGACGACGAGTCAATCTCAAACTCTCCTGGATTCACTTTTCGCTGGATTGCGCTCTGCTCAACGCGGTGGTGCCCGATTTGCCTTCCGGCTGAAAGAACGCAATGGTACGTGCGATGCCTTATGCGAAATCTGGCACCACTGTCACCGGCCTGTGTGCGGAACGAAGACGCGACGCCGCGACTGCATGTCGAACAAAGACGCAACGCGCGATGTTGGTTGAAAGGGGACGGAGCATACTTCTGTCCTTCTTATGTATCGTCACGATACGTGACGTCACGCGACGTTGGTGGAAAGGAGACGCAGCATAGTTCCGTCCTTCTCTCCAAGCCGAGCGCGATTCGGCGGGAAACGGCGCGCGCAGCTCTCACGGACAGGACACGCACACTTGTGTGCCCCGAGCCGCCGATGGTGCAAACGGGCCAAATCTTCTATCACTGGTTACAATATATACACAATTTCATCACTTTCTATTTAGAAAAGAAATCATGCAGAACAAATCATAAAGAACAACTCATAAAAACATTCGCACCGTCGTCGCGTCGTGTCAAGCAAATTCTTTCTGACGTACGCTGTCGTGTGTTAAAATCGCGTGTTGGTACGATCCCTCAGAACAGGCCTGCAGAACTTGTGACACGCGTGCCACATCTCCCCCCCTGGCACCGTACCGCCCCGCGGTGCCGACCGAGGAGAAGAGCCCCCTCTCTATGGCCACTGCTCTGAGATCAGAGAGTGGGTACCGTGTTACGGGCACCTCTGGCTACGTCTTCGATGTTCGACTGTTGTCGCCTAATTGTAAATATTACAGGAGAGGGGGCAATTCTCCTCGGCCGGCACCGCGGGGCGGTACGGTGCCAGGGGGGGAGATGTGGCACGCGTGTCACAAGTTCTGCAGGCCTTTTTTTTTTTTTTTTTTTTTTGTCGAGGAGGAAATCTTTCAAAGACACCCCGCGGCCCAACGAAGGGGACGCGAGGTAGTGCCGGATTTCCACCGGCTAAAACCTCCCCGATGCCACATCCCTGCTCGAGAGTGGGTGCGTTACGGGAATTTCGCGCGCGAATTACGTCCGCGACGCACCCGAGGATGGCGTGAAGCGCCCAATACCCTGGAGGCCGCGAAGCGGCCTCCGAAAAGGCTAGGTTACAGACTCGGCGCCGCGAAGCGGCGCGGAGCCGCTCATCAAATAAATTGCCAAAAGGCTCTACAATTGCAATAGAGTGACGATCACTCATTGAATTTAGAAATCTACCCTTCTACTCGCGTAGATAAGGCCGCTCGACCAGGCATCTGCCGAGCGGCCAAAAACTCCCGAGGGCGCTCAGAGGGAGCGCCCTGGCTCGACGCGCGCGAGGAGCCCTGTGAAACTACCCGGCCGACGGCGGCTACGAATCCGAATCCGTCGGCCACCGGTGATGCGGCGACCGCAGAGAGGGCAACTCCCGACGGTCGCCCACGCGGTTATCCCCCGTCCCCACGCACAGCGGGACGGAGGAAGGGAGGCGGAAGCCTCCTCGGACGCCGCACGCGGAGCGAGTCGGGATCGCGTTCCCGCTCTCGCTCGGCAGCCTCCTTCTCGGACATGACGCCCTCGCAGAAGGAGGCGAACGCACTCCAGGACCGGTCGCTCCGGAGCATCTCGGGGAGAACGCACCGAAGAGAGAGGTCCCAGCCGCAAACGCTACGAAGGACACGGCGTTCCCGTGCCCACGCCGGGCACTCCTCGATGGTGTGCGCCGCCGTGTCCCTACCCTCCCCGCAGTGATGGCACTGCTCGGACAGTTCCCTCCCTAGGCGACACAGGTACACCCCGAAACATCCGTGTCCGGTGAGCACCTGCGTCATCCTGAAACTAAGCGCGCCCCGCGATCTGCTGACCCAATCTTCGAAGATGGGGAGCAGCGCCTCGACGAGCGTCCGGCTCTTACCGTTGGGGAGATCCGTCAGCCGATCGCGCCATGTGCCGATCGACCTTCTTCTCCCCTCACTGCGCTCGACCCGGATGGTGTTCGCCGCAACCACCGGATCGATTCGTCGCTCTCGCAGCTCGACTCGTCGCCGATGAGTCGCCGCGAGTTCGCGCGCCATAAGATCTATGGGCACGACGCCCGAAGTTCTGCAGGCCTGCCTCAGAACGTTCTAGTGCAAGAAGTGCTCCTATTACTTGTTTCACGGTTAATGCATAATACGCAATAATTGACATTTAGGTAAATGTTCGGATTAGGGGCCTCCTCCCCGATTTTGATGACCTTGAAATATGTTGTCAAGGGCAACATTCTGAACAACTTTTCCCTATACATGTTGCCGTCGCTCTCCCTTCGTTTCGGAGATATAAGCCAAAATCGGGCGTTATTACTCCATCGAATTCTGCCCATTCTCATGAATTTGTGACACAATAAGATGTATAGGCGATACGTCGGACGTCTCGCTCATTACTTGACGGTTTGTTTACATCAACATAGACCTCTTTGAAGTGCCCTCGGAGCTTTATGTTTCAGTATCAATCAAACCGTACGACGTAACCGCAGGATATTTTACTACAGAAATGTACCCACTTACATAAATAATAATTGTTAATTATAATATGTTTTGATAAAGTTAAATAATGAATATTACATAACATCCTAGAAACTAACATCGGTGACGCGCCTTCGGCGCGAAACTAATATATACATCCCTATTTCTGGGATAGAACATTGCAATGAGAAAAGTACCTGTGCGTGGAAAGTACATCGGTGACGCGCCTTCGGCGCGAAACTAATATATACATCCCTATTTCTGGGATAGAACGTTGCAATGAGAAAAGTACCTGTGCGTGGAAAGTACATCGGTGACGCGCCTTCGGCGCGAAACTAATATATACATCCCTATTTCTGGGATAGAACGTTGCAATGAGAAAAGTACCTTTGCGTGGAAAGTACATCGGGGTAATGTGATATATATTAGTTTCGCGCCGAAGGCGCGTCACCGATGTACTTTCCATCGCAACTACGCTACGTTGTGAAATGATAAACATAAACATTCGGAGGTCAAGCCTACACCGAGCCCCTCTCCGCAACCCAAAACATACCCCAAAACAGCTTGAAATCTTTCATACGCAAGTTTCAAATATCGGAATTATTTAGGCTTATATCTCCGAAACGAAGGGAGAGCGACGGCAACATGTATAGGGAAAAGTTGTTCAGAATGTTGCCCTTGACAACATATTTCAAGGTCATCAAAATCGGGGAGGAGGCCCCTAATCCGAACATTTACCGACATTTATTATATACTTTCTTATTTATTACCACCACAGAAAGATTAATGTTACTGAAACCAAAATTTATGAAATATATATTTTGCCCATATCTATTATAAACGAATACGACACATCTATTCCGCTGACAAAATAATAAAAACTATCCGTAATAAGTACTAAAATAGTTTTAAATGAATATCGTTTGTTGCCGTGTGATGAATAATTAAAAAAAAATTATTCTGTGAAAAAAATTGAACCATGGCTAGGCGCGAAACGACGAAAACAAATCACGTCGACGAGCGACGATGAGTACGACGAGTCAATCCCAAACTCTCCTCGATTCACTTTTCTCTGGATCGCGCTCTGCTCACGGCGGCGGTGCCCGATTTGCCTTCCGGCTAAAAGAACGCAATGGTACGTGCGATGCCTTATACGAAATCTGGCACCACTGTCACCGGCCTGTGTGCGGAACGAAGACGCGACGCCGCGACTGCATGTCGAAAAAAGACGCAACGCCGTGTTGCTGGTTGAAAGGGGACGGAGCATAGTTCTGTCCTTCTTGTGTGTCGTCACGATACCTGACGTCACATCACACGACGTTGGTGGAAGGGAGACGCAGCATAGTTCTGTCCTTCTCTCAAAGCCGAGCGCGATTCGGCGAGAAACGGCGCGCGCAGCTCTCACGGACACGCACGCGCCATTGCCGAGCTTTCCCCCACCCAAAAAACTCCAATGGAGTTTTCGGGCCAGATCTGCTATCACTGCGTAACACTGCAATGGGGACATTGAGAACTGACCGTAAGGAGCGTAGGATATACTGGCACACTGGCAACCATTTTTATGTGGAATAGCGGATCGCGGATCACGTCTGACGAGAGACACTATTTTACATGTTAAACCCCGGTCCGTCGTCGTGCGCGAGTCGTGCGAAATTGTACGTGAGGCAAGGCAGGGGCTGATACACGCTTCGGCCGTAATCCGAGTCCGAATGGTGCAACGTCAGTGGAAGCTCTGTCTCACCGTTAAATATGTTCGCGACAACCAATAGGCACGCAACTGCATACGAGGAGCATCTCACGGAGAAGTAACTTTTTTGTCGGTGAGATCGACGGCTGACAAGTGGAACGACGATTATCCAGGATATCGTGCGGCGTGGCTCGACTCATTGTGCTTCGCGTATCTTTCATTGTAAAGTCGCACAAAAGACGATCATTGTTGAGAGAGAACAAAGTTCTCCGCAAACGACCGTGCCACTGCCCTCGCGGTCCTGCGTAAAGCTTTCTGCTATGCAGACATTTGGCCAGCAACACATTGAACGTCATATTTTGTGATGCATTAGTTAGGCAATAAGTACGGAGGCCGCTTATCGTTGCAACAGATTGATCTAATCGCGAAACAATGGCTGCTACCTTCGATCAATATGATAAATCTAGGTACGTAGACGAACTGTCGAGACGTCGAGAGCTCCTTGCATGCATGTTTTTATTTGCGATCGAGTTTGTGTCGCTAGAATCGTTGACGGTAAAACACTTTGGCCTGCGGACGTGCAATGGATTAATAGATCTTGTCCGTCGATACCGTCAATGTTGGGGTATCGTCACGATTGCGGATAGAGTTGGTGTTTGTGTGTTTCTGTGCTATAGGATCAGCGTGATAATGTTAGATTTCGCTAATTATCAGTGATGTAACAATGTAAAGAATAGTAACATTGTATTTTCATATATGGATGCGTTTGACATGTCATATGGTTCATACAAAGCTACACAAATGGTTTATATAGAACTACATTCCCTTTAATTATACATATTGAACAATGATAAGAATCTTTTATTGCAGCACAGTATTGTTGGTTGTACTTTTTGTACTTGTACTTGTATAGTACTTGTACTACTATTATACTTTTTCTTCCAGTTGGTATTTTGGAGCAATGTCGAGGCAGGATGCTTCTGATTTGCTCATGGGTGAAAAAGAAGGCGGTGTTTTTCTAGTACGTGACAGTACATCCATACATGGAGATTTTGTGCTGTGTGTACGAGAGGACAGCAAAGTTAGCCATTATATAATTAATAAAATTCAACAAGGCGATCAAATACGTTACCGAATTGGTGACCAGATGTTCCCTGATATTCCGAATCTCTTGGCATTTTACAAGTTGCATTATTTAGACACAACTCCACTAATTAGACCTGCACCTAAGAAGACTCAAAGGGTAATTGCGAAGTATGATTTTGAAGGAAATGATCCTGACGACCTACCCTTTAGGAAAGGTAAATTTAAACTTACACAATTCATGTTATTGTATTCTGTGCATATAGCACGGTAATAATAATTGTTTCTAATACCTTGTTCTTCTGTAGGAGAAATTCTCACTGTCATCTCAAAGGATGAGGAGCAGTGGTGGACAGCCAGAAATAGTCTTGGGCAAACTGGTTCAGTCCCAGTTCCATACGTTCAGAAGTACGAGGAAGATAATCACTCGAGCATAGAAAACAGTTCCCGACCCGAGAGTGGTGGAAGTTCCAGTTCTAACTCCAATTCTATCCAAGCGCCATCCTCCCAAATACCTCATCCGGAGACAGGACAGGCGACCGTGACGCGGAGATCGAATATCCAGCGAACGTTGCCTGCTTTTGCCAAAGTGAAACAAGCGAGGGTACCGAACGCGTACGATAAGACCGCGTTAAAGTTAGAGGTCGGCGACATGATAAAGGTAACGAAGACTAACATAAACGGTCAGTGGGAAGGCGAATTACATGGCAAGGTCGGTCACTTTCCGTTCACGCACGTAGAGTTTGTAGACAATGAGACAGGCGAGGACAATCAGGAGATTTAACAGAAATCTCCGAGACTCGATAAAGCACACGCGGAATGAGATACGACCGGAAGAACTTCAATACTATCAATTTAGGTTGTTAATTAACAGCTACTGTACGTACCAATACACTGACTCTCAAACTTTGCTTTCATCGGAGAAAAATGTATTATACTGCAATACAACGCCAATGGCAAGCATCAAATGTAATGCTCGTGTTTGTGCAATACATTGAAAAGAATGTTGAGAAGGAAGAGATGTCTTAATGACGATTCATGGTACGTTAGGGTTTCCATGCCGTTTTCCATTTTTTACGAGTATATATAGCTGGCTATTTAATGGAGGAATCGAGAGATGAAAGAGTGAGAAGAGAGAGAGGGAACTTAAAATCGTTACACGTATAGCGATGTTACCTACAAGCTTACTTTTGCATTTATCCTAGGTACGCACAAGTATTGTATAATACAATTGTCATTGAGATAAATATAACTGGTTATTGTTCATAGAAATTTTTATTGAAAGGCCGCGTCTCGCAAGGAAACTCTAAGTTCTTTCGTTGCTGCGGGGCAAATATTAACTTCACGTTTCATAGTTTTTAAATAAAAGCGATATGCCAAAATTGATAAATGTTTCATATCGAAAGACGATAGAGGGATATTAAGGGAAAGAAATGATACACTTCTTAAATGAGCAACATTTTTTATCTATATACTATCCTGTTAGTTTATTGATAAAGATTAACAATTATTTTTGTGACAATAAAATATTCTTTGATATATGTTGTAATTATTGTACAGTAATATTTTCTAGTCACATTGTCACTACGGTATAAACATACTTATATAATTATGTCATTTTATTGAATGCTACCAGTATCTTATAAAAGTTCTCGAACCTAATGAAGTTGAAAGGTACTCATTGTCTGTGGAAAATGGTCTGTATTGGTACCTATAGTGCACATTGCTTAGCCATATGGGTTGTGCCACCGGTGGAGCAATTCTGTTCGCAGAAAACACGTTGTAATTAGTGATGGAAATGTTAATTGTACCTAGATTGAGGTAACGTTCCATGGTTTTCGGTTTTAAAGCACCGACGAGTGAACGAATCGCTATATAAATGTTATTAACTTCCGACACACCATTAGGACCACAACGTGCACGCTTTATGAAAATGATAAAATCGTCGTCTTCTTCGTTGGACAAAAAAAAGAGACAGGGAAGAAAAACAGAAATTTCAGCTTACGGCATTTGACGTTTCCATCATTCAAGAAAATCGCATAAGTTATCCACACACTTCCTAAAGAAACAACATTCACAGTATTAAGATAAATGAAAAATAGGAAGTATTCCATATCAATAAACTTTACGTGTAGGCATGATTCTCTTCCATTAATACTTAAGCAGAACTTGCGCACTAAACGGAAAATATAACAATTTAGTCTTGCGGTAAAGCATCCTGTGCGAGCTCGGACCACAGTACACAATAAAGCAGTCATTTGGCATCACATGCAGCAATAGGCAGTTTCTTGGGCAGCACACTATGAGAATCTAACCGTATAATTGTATAAAGTGAACATGAATGAATAGAAATGTGCCATTGTGTATAATTTATCTTTAATTACTGATATTCCAATGACATCATGCTGCTTGAATGTAAATTTCAGCATAAGGCATTGCATAGTGATATTGGCATGCAAAAACTCTTTGAAATATTTCATTTGATGAAAATTTACGTACATACTTCTGCGTAATAGCTACCATAGTTATCGAAGCCAATTAAATGACGGAACACGTTTACGTTTTCTATTCTACAAGTACAATGTCATCGTCAATGACGAAAAGAAATAATTACATTTGTACTATAAACGGCTTTGTTACATCAGACAAAATGACCATCAAATCTCATTTGTATGTGTGGCATATACACAACGGGGTAAATCGAAATATGGTGAGATATGATATTGTATATTTTTCTAAGCATACACATTTTTTTTTTTTTTTATAGCAGACCAATTTCATTATCAAATGAATATAGTAGGATTAGTGATAATCTGTTAGATAGGTAAGTAATTGTGTTGTAATTTATAACGAATCAGTAATGTATTATTCAATTATTGCATACAAACAATAAACAATAATTGTATTAAGTTTTCCAAACTTTTTCCTGCATTTGACTAAAATGGGGTTCGCTACTCCTGCAAGGTAAAATTCATAAATTTCGACTAAGTAAACAAACATCAATTTATACATCTCTTTCGACACTTCCAGTAATCAAATGTCGTTTCAACAAATTTATATTATATTTTTATTCCAAACATATATCTAATCGGTAATACGTCCAATGCAGAACGGTTATTACATTTAAAATTACGTCTATTAATACATTTGTTATAATTCGATTCTGCACTTAAATATAGAAAATTAAAACGTCAATACACTATGGCAGACAATTTTCTTTTCATCCACTGACGCGTGACACCTACTGTTTAGTTACATTTTCTTTCCGCTTGCATTTTAGCTCATGTACACGTAAGCTGTCCTTAAAGAAAAATCGATACATTGACAAATACCGCACATGCTTCTTTGGTATCCTTTACAAAGGTGATTTACGTAACTATTGCGGAAAACTGTCATAGTGAGCATTAAGAATGTGAGAATGCGTGGCTCAAAGATGTTCTACCGGGCTAATTGCGTAATCAATGCTGCACACATTTCAAAGAATTCCATGGTATGATGACCTGTCGCTTGAAGCGGTGGAAGTGAAGGGTCTGAAACAAAGAAACGGATGTCACCTACAAGCTTCAAGCATTCCACAAAGAACGTTTACCAAACGAGCAAAATCGTACCTCGTCCAATGTCTTCAGTTTCTTCGCTGGATAAAGATTTGAAATCTAACAAATAAGTCTTATAATCGACTTGGTATAATTGCAGCGACATCTTGCTAAACCTGTCTGTCACTTTATTCTTCTGCCGTACTCTAACACTGTACGCATTTATAATCTTCCATTCCTTAGCGAGACATGATAAAACGGATGAGAATAATACGTACATTTATACGCCGATTACGTATCGAAAAAGATGAAACTTACAAAGTTCAAGGCTTTCATGGCACAATAAACTATGTTCATGATGTCGCTCGGGTTTGATTGAGATCTGATGCCTAAATGCCATTTAGCCCTTTTAACGGGAGTGCTACGATTACCTTGCAACTGAGCCGGTGCACTGCTTTGAGAACTTTGCCGCTCCCTCAACGCTGACATTTTTGTCATTAGTTCACCGTCATTACTGTATGTTCAAAACTACAATGTAACGTCATTTCATTTATACTCACGAACGATTCTCTCTGGATGCGGCCGTAAAGGACTACTGTTAGCGTCATTTGGACTGAATGCAACTGGCGGTGGACTAGAAGCTACGTAAAAATCTTTCAACTCAGCCTTGGCAGCCTCGTCCGCGATCCTCTTGTTATCGACGATCAAATGGTACGCGATCGCTAATTGATCGTGTGGATCACCACCTAACAACGCCGAGTCCACTTCGGACTCTTTGACATTAAATTTCTCACAAACCTCATTGACAGCATCGATATCGATTACGGAGGAGTCTTGCTCGACCGGCGACGGGAACAAGTATGATGGCAAGTCTTTCTGGAACCATTCATCTTTTCTGGAAGATATATAGTGCGTGATCAAGTAAATAACTACCTTGAATGAGTACTACGTAAAACGGTTTCATCGAACGTACTTGATGTCTTCAATGGTTGCTCTTTTCATTGGATCAACTTGTAGCATGTGACAGAGAAGACTGACAACGCTTTTGTTTAAGTACTCTGGAATTGGGAAGATGCCAGCTGAAATTGTGATCGGAAATTAATATGTCTCGGTATTTATATAGAGGCCATAGAGCAGTGCTATTCAAAGTGGTAGACCGCGCAGAATCTATTGCCGATCTGCGGCGAGTTTCTAGAAAGAAGAAACTATTATAATACTGTGAAAGTAATGCACTATCTATGCCGCGACATTAGTCAAAACTGAACCGTTGTTACATTGATACGATCGTCTACATCAGGGCTCGGCACGGTAAGAGAGTGGGTTCTCGAGGCTTCTCCTACTCCCGCTATATTTTTCGGCTCAAGCGTCCGCTCCGCGTCACCTCACACCGTCTCATCAACCCACCATATCTTATAAACTGTCACTAGTCGTGAAAAACAAATGATCGTGTAGCGAGAGTGGGGGAAAAGAAATTTCTCCAGGGTCGCTTAAGGTATTACTAGCGCTGAATCACTTTTCTTAAACTTTTTTTTAAACCAGACTTAAATTGAAGATTTTTAAAAAATAACAATTTTTTTCTTATAAATGAACTTGATTCACCGTTTAGAACTCGAGTTATTAACAATTAAAGTTTAGCGTTTTCTCCATCTAAAGCAATGGTAATGATCACAATAAAACGGTTTTTTGATAATAACTCAAAAACGGCTCTTAAACTTTTTTTGAAAAAATTCCAGGTTATAGATTAACATTCGAGGAATATTTTAAAAGAAAAAAAAAGACTTTTCACCGTCTAGTTCACGAGAAAAAAAATGGTGAATATAAAATTGTAAATTGAGTGCTTGTGTTCAGCCTGAACTGCGGTACAAACGCTAGTATGCATTATTGCCAAGTATGCTAGTGTGCACATATGTATACGGAATGTCTGCATGGATTGAATCAGGGCCGTAAGAAATTTCTGACGCAATTGAAAACAAATAATGAAGCCCCTTCTTGATACGGCACCCAGCGCTAGTAATACCTTAAGCGACCCGTTTGCCGACCACTGCTCTACATCACCGCCATATTAAATAGTTTGAGTAACAATGTCGTAGAACAACATTTTTGACCGCGACACTCTCAAAACATTTTTCAATGATCGCACAATTCTCTATATTTTTTTCAACAACTGTTCCTCTAAATTTAATTTTTTTTTATAAATAATATAAAATTTGTACGCTTCAATAAGTCGGCCGACGGACTACCACGCGGAAGGCATGAATGATTTTGAGCACACTTTTCAAACCACTGCTTAGAGTATAATGTACCATTGTACTCACACGTGATTTTACGGAACAATGTCGGCACGTGTTCGTCGTCAAACGGTAATGTGCCACAGAGCAGAGCATACAATATGACACCACATGACCATATATCTACTTCAGGCCCAGCGTACAATTTTCCGGAGATAACTTCGGGCGCAGCGTAATTTGGGGAGCCGCACGAAGTGCGTAAAAACTCTCCATCCATCATCATATTTGATAGACCTGCATTTTTTGTAAACAATTATACAAGATAATTTCGCGACATGTATCCGGGAGATAATGTCTGCTTCTTATAATTAATATGGACATGTTTATTTGGACTGTAATGTCAACTGTATCCAAAATACCGAAATCTGCTATTTTCACATGGAGATTGTGGTCTAAGAGAAGATTCTCTGGTTTTAAGTCACGATGGACTATCATGTGTCGATGACAGTAATCAACACCCGATATTATTTGCTGAAAGAATCTCCGTGCTTCGTATTCCTTTAGCTTTCCATGCTTCACAATGTAGTCAAACAACTCTCCACCCGATACATACTCCATTATCATAAATATATCTGTGGGAGTGCTTATAACTTGATACCTATGGAATAAACCATCAATAACATATGTATTCTACTGTAAGGAATAGCAGGCAGATGTTTTGCTTACAGTTTAATAATATGTGGATGTCTGAAAAGCTTCAGATTCTGTATTTCCCTTCTTATCTTTCCAACTACATCCAAGCTCTTAATTTTCTGCCTATTCAATATTTTCACAGCTACCTTGTGCTTTGTTAAAACATGCTCTCCAACTGTAACAGAGATTACATAATAAAGTCTGCTACGTACATTGACCCCGTGATTGGAATTATTTAAAAAATGTTTAATGAACAAGAATACATACTCTTCACTTTACCGAATGTACCCACACCAAGAGTCTGTCCCAGCGTGTAATGCCCAATTTTGACAATGGGCTGAGGCTGGTTAGTCTGCATTTTGTCAGACATCTTTCGCGGTCTGTACAATTGCAGAGGAAAGGCAAACAATTTAATCATTGACAGTCAGGCGACGAACTCGATATGCGTAGATTAAAAAGTTTCTCTTACATCATGCTCGCAATACAGAACTAAAAATCTGTTTTCGTACAAAATATAGTTTGTGCAATTTTGCGTTCGGTCGGAAACCAAGTTGAAATGTCGTCACAAAATGAAAATAATGTAACGGAATTGCGCTGTGCGACGAGAGAAGGTGTAGACGGAGACGGCACAGAGAACGAACATGGAAATTAT
The DNA here is from genome assembly GCA_963942575.1 of Priocnemis perturbator. Taxonomy (NCBI): domain Eukaryota; kingdom Metazoa; phylum Arthropoda; class Insecta; order Hymenoptera; family Pompilidae; genus Priocnemis; species Priocnemis perturbator. The sequence goes on along the minus strand of OZ012649.1, from coordinate 868,354 downwards.
AATAAACGCTAACGCTTGCTTACATTGCATAAACTAGAAAAACATTCGGAAAACAAGGTCATAATATCTCGTCCATTATATCGATGCACTTACCTAAATTTTCGAACGGTTTCACGCGGAAACGAGTGCTCTTACATGAAAGTTTCGTGTTTATCGGCTAACGGTGTATAGACAAGATAGAAAGTTTAATATAAAATAGAAATTACAGAGGGATGCCAAGACGGCGAGAATGGTTTCAATCACCTGATACTATTTACATGTTTCTGACATTTCTTATCGCACACGCACTATAGAGCACTATAGAGTCACCTGGAGTCAGTGTCAGCATATCAAGCTCTGAACCACTCTGAACTGCTCTGAACTCACTGATCTGTGATCTCGACTATACAATGGATGCGAGATCAGGATCTGGGGAATGCTGCCAATATGAACGGTGGAGCCGCAAGCGGTCCTCCGCGGTACTACGTGTAGTGCCGGGCCTATTATCCTGCAAAGTGGGTACCTTGTATGGTGCCGCGATCTGAAAATTGTTCTGCAACATTTTTTTTTCTTCGGTGCGCCCCCGTTTCCTTAAGAAAAATTGCTATCTGTGGGGTTGAAACGTTTAATGCCGGCCCTTCACTCTGCTAACGGTAAACATACCCACACCACGAACACTTTTTGGGAGACATCGAGTCATATACTTTGACATAAATATATTCATCCGTAAGTATGTGTTGTATTAGAAAGCATCCAAAATATTGTTGAAACGTGAAACGAAGCGATCCTAACCCAATCAGCGATTAGCGAAGACAGGTGAGATTAGTTAATATTTCAAAATTAAAATGCAGAAATGTGTCAAATCTTGGAGAGTTAAAATTTTACAATGTGAGAAATGTTGAAAATTATGTAAGCTTTGCATATTTCTGGCCATGGTTTCTTCAACGCACTGATTTGCTTTCAGACACAGTGCAATGTGAAAAAATTGAAAGATTCACATAGGAAAAATTGGCTAAACTTTGAAACATACCATCTCAATACCGCATCCTATATCAATTTACGTGAGTACCACCACAATAGGACACATCCGCTAGAACTACAACTGAAATGTAATAGACATTTACATTAGTTCACTTTTGTATGTTATAGACTCCGGACGAGGAAGCTAATTGTTTTGAAACATGTAAGGGATGAAATATATTGATTCATTGCATTCTCAACCCAGAAGAGGGCAATCCTACATTATACATTATGTATATAATTCTTTTCCTGATTCCGCTGTTCAACTTGGTGTTGGAAACAAATGTAAAATTTTGTTGCTGCTATGGTGGGTTGGTCCCTGTTCGGGGCATTGGATTTGGTATGAAGTTTTAATGTAATAAATGTCTTCATTTTACAGGTTCATTGCCTATATTATATTATCAAGAATGACCTGAGCACTAAATTGTTCTGGCCCCATATTGGTGACTGGAAGCAGTGTGGCCAGATTTTGTCCCTCTGGTACCATCCGGGCAAGTGTGCGTGCTTGTCTGTGAAGAGCCACGTGAACAGAAGAACGGCAGTATGCTGCATCTCCCTTCAGCATACTGCCGTTGGTGGAAGGGAGATGCAGCATACTGCCGTTCTTCTGTTCACGCGGCTCTTCACAGACAAGCACGCACACTTGCCCGTATGGTACCAGAGGGACAAAATCTGGCCACAGTGACTGGAAGTAACATGGATGGCAAAAGTCATGTACATTATGAGACGATTGATCTGAGGTACGTGTACATTTATATTTTTAGCTATTGACTGTCAATATAATTTTCATCAGTTCTTCACATTATTAAAACAATTTTGTATGAACCCACTCAGCATGATGACATCTTCGGAAAATCGCAAGGACATTCAATACCAACATAACGAATATCCGGGGGAAATACACATATGCTATTCCGACATGTGGCCAGGATATCGTGAGGAAGAGGAATTCAGAGGTGAATACTACTTCGCCATACATACAGGCGAGATCGCGTTAGGCAGCTTTTGAATGTTCTGTCAGTTTACATGGATAGGATACGTGTCGCGATCTGAACCGGCATCCGCGACTGTTTACCGCGGCGCGCTTTTAAATCGGTACGTTGTGACCTCGCCGCTGTCGAGGCGTTCCGCGACACTCCCGCGCCCCGCGCTCCCCGCCACGGTCATGGGTGGACCGAGTAGCTCGGAGCCCGAGGGGGGACCGCGGGGAGGGGTCGCTTTCCCCGAATCCACCTGTGGATGAGGTGTCTAATTAGTCCCTTTTGAGCGAGTGAGCGATTACAGCGAGCAAGCGATTAACGGTTTTTCTTTGAGGCATGGGTTAAACAGTGAGCGAACTTTGGCGTATTTTCTGCACCTTTTGACATCGGCAGTGCGTGGGAGGTTCCTAGAACCTGCGTTTTGTGACGAGGGCGGAGGCGCCGTGTCGATTGAGCGTCGGACCGGGCTAATAAAAGGGAGAGTGACCACAACGGGTGCGGTTTCTTTTTCTATCCGATTCACAACCTCCGGAGACAGTTCCCAACACTAGTTGCGGCTTCTCCACCGCCGTACCTTTCGAATTCTTTCGGCAGAGCGAAAGAACGACGGGTTCCGCAAAAACAAAACGTTTTATTGATTTGACGACGCGAATAAATACCATTGTTTGTAAACCAAAATGTACTTCACATCAGTGATAGCAGATCTGGCCCGAAAACTCCATTGGAGTTTTTTTGGGTGGGGGAAACCTCGGCAAGTGTGCGTGCGTGTCCGTGAGAGCTGTGCGCGCCGTTTCTCGCCGAATCGCGCTCGGCTTTGAGAGAAGGATGGAACTATGCTGCGTCTCCCTTCCACTAACGTCGTGTGACGTCAGGTATCGTGACGACACCTAAGAAGGACAGAATTATGCTCCGTCCCCTTTCACCAACATCGCGCGTTGCGTCTTTGTTCGACATGCAGTCGCGGCGTCGCGTCTTCGTTCCGCACACAGGCCGGTGACAGTGGTGCCAGATTTCGCATAAAGCATCGCACGTACCATTGCGTTCTCTCAGCCGGAAGGCAAATCGGGCACCACCGCCCTGAGCAGAGCGCGATCCAGAGAAAAGTGAATCGAGGAGAGTTTGGGATTGATTGTCGTACTCATCGTCGCTCGTCGACGCGTTGGTTTTTTCGTAGGTTCGTGCCCAGTCATGGTCAATTTTTTTTCACAGAATAATTTTTTCTTTTAATAATTGATCACACGGCAACAAACGACATTCATTTACAAATATTTTAGTACTTACTACGGATAGTTTTTAATATTTTGTCAGCGAAATAGATGTGTCGTATTGGTTTATAATAGGTATGGGCAAAATATATATTTCATAAATTTTGGTTTCAGTAACATTAATCTTTCTGTGGTAGTAATAAATAAGAAAGTGTTGGGAAAATGAGTGGGAAACTGAGTGGGAAGGAAGATTTAGGAGCGGAGAGGGGAAGGGTGCGGAAATGAATAGATCTTCTGGTGGTGAGGTTAGAAAATACACGTGTTCGCGTGTTGCGTTTGCTAGTGCCGATTTATTGTAAGTAAACCGGTGCAGCTCGTCAGTGTTATAAATGTTTGTTGTGTGTTGATTCGGACACAATTGCTGTAATTAATGCCCCCCAGTGTCTAGTGTAGTTGCGCGGTCTTGGATGCACGTGGTAAAAGTACGGCCACGTGCAGTGCCTGATTAGAAACTTGGTGATGTACCTTAAATATTGACGCTACGGTTGTCGGCGTATCGCTTACTATACACGGCAGCGTATCTCGTGTTGATCGGTCGGAAATACGATAAAGATGAGAAGCTGGGATGCGGTGGAAACTGATAATACTGTGATCGAACTAGAAATCTGACTCGCGCTACAAGAGACGTGGTAGAAGTGATCACTTTTGGCGGGACGGCGCATGGCGCCGCACAGTGGGACTAAACATAGGAAAGTTGGGACATAGCAAATGTCACGGTTACATGATAAAAATGCAGTGTGTCAACTACTAATATTAACGAAATCTCATTGTATTATGGTCCTTCAATATGCGTCAGATTATTTTATTGTTAGAATTTTATTCTATTTCACGAAACATATAAATAATATACAATATTATGTTCCAGTAAGTTGAGAGGTTACGTTTTATTCCAGACAGAAAATGTTATATATTTTGCAAAGCGGCACGAAGCGGCATTTAAATTCTTGTCCAAAATGTAGAGAAACTCTTTCTCAATATCATAAAACCATTAAAACTTTACCCAGTTTTAAACATTTTTCTATATAAGTGATTTTATATGTTTCTGTAATATAATCTAATTGTTACAATAAAATGGTCCGACGGACATTGAATGACTATGAAACAATAATATTTCATTAATATTTCTACTAGACATAATGCATTTTTATTATATTCGATCGATGGTTCGGCAATCGTACGGCAATTTTCGAAAACGCCTTCAACATAAGAAACTTCGGACATAGCAAATATCGATGCGCGCAGTTTGGTAGGCAACCCGATGTCTCCATTTGTTCCATGTAACGACTGTTTATTGCCACGTTGAAGGCGTTTTCGAAAATTGCCGAATCATTGATCGAATATAATAAAAATGCAATATGTCTAGCAGAAATATTAATGAAATATTATTATTTTATAGTCATTTAATGTCCGTCGGACCATTTTATTGTAACAATTATATTATATTACAGAAACATATAAAAACACGCCTAAATTATTTGTTACATTATATCCTAGGAACTTACATGAAAATATAACAATTTTATTGGTACTCTGCGTTTTGTATCTGAGCATATGTGTACGTGTACGTATGTGGAGCGTGTATGTATTATATATTTGTGTGTGCCTGTGTACTCGTAAAGTTATATGAGAAGCTCTAATGTTTCAGGGAATAATTCTTGTTTTTTATTTGATTTAATTTTTGAACGAAGATTTGAAATAACGGGATCGGAAGTCAATAAGAGATGATGTAAAACATCTTCGTTTGTTACAACTCTATTTTTTTTTCTTGAGTGCATTTCTCGGTATTTTCTAAATTCTTTATTCCGGGCTTCACTTGCTTCTTCGGATAATTTCCCTATAGGAATCGTAAAATTTGATATTATTCCTTCTCCGTGTAATAAAAGTTTGTGGACTGATACTGGCATATAATACCAAGCATATTTTTGTACAAATAATTTTGCTGTTTGTAACGCAAACTTTCCAAATTTCTTCGCATTCACTGCTTCCCCGCAAGAAATTGCTTGAAGAATGACTGCGAGTCGTTTAATCAGTTCTTCTTCTAAACCCGTGATGTTAGCTGTTTTGCTTATTTCCTTAAAGAAACATCTAGCTGTATTCCCATCGTTGGTTGATCCCGAACCTTGTAGTACGACATCCACAAGTAACCCTAATTCTTTCCTAAAACTTTCTTGAATTTTTTTTTTGGTTTCTTCTCTTTGCTTCTTATGATCGGGATCGCGTACTGCCCATTTTTTGAATGACAAATTGTAGGATACATGAAGAAGAAATTCCATGCAACGAATTTTGGCATGGAGACTTGATATACCAAAATTGAACATAGACTCGTCTATTTTCTTTGTCAACACTTTGTCTATCGCATTCATTTCACTCGGTTTTGCACCACATATTGGACAAGTAGCGCTAGATTTTTCATTCGAAAGGGCTGTGCACACTTTTCCGTCAATTATCGTGCAAAACATTTCAAAATTAACAGTTATGTTATTATTTTTGAACGGAACTAAATTCTTGATTTCTTCTTCCATTCTTCCAAACTCCTGTCTTGCAATTTCCATTGTTTCGTGTATAAATTCAAATTTTATTGGACGACAGTATCGAGTCGAAGAAGGGTTTTTGTTCATCCATAAAATTTCTGAATTACTTACCAACTGTATTGGTACAAAACTCGTTATAAAAATACATTGGTCGGATATCCCATCTTCAATTTCAAATTGTTGTTTATATCTTCTTTGATTTGATGCTCCGTCAAAACCCCACTTACATGTCAATTTTAGATTTGTATGCGAATTTAATTTTTCATTACATAATGTAAGGATTCTAGTGGCCGTTAAATTTAAAATTGCTTGCAGTTCAATCTTAACCATTCTTTCGTTTATTAATATTTTTTCCTTTGGTGGATAACAGTCCAACTTGGCCTTCATTATATGATAGTACGATTGCCAATTATTGTTACCATTTTCGATACAATTTTGCCTTAATTCGATGTATTGAGCTTTCGAAAGATCCAAGTTAAGAAGTGATGCTAAACTTTTTTCTTTTGAAATTAGTGGTGCCTGTATTTTATTTACACAAAAATCTTTAACGCGTTTAATCTCGCTCGGATTTTTCATTAAATAATCTATTATCGTCGCAAAATCCAATGAACCTTCGCTTACTAATTTTCGTTTTGCTGCAAACAACAAAGTATCTGAAGAGTGTTCTTCTCGCAAATCTTCAGTTAATCTGTATTTTTGTCTGTTAGATACATCACGAAAAGGTTTCCTCTTCAATGGGTTAGTGGTCAGAAATTCGGAATTGCTGGTCGATGAATCTTCTATAAATGAATTTCTTGAAAAACAATCCTCAATACCATTAAATTCTTTCTGGAGCCATGCTTTGTGCTTCTGAATGAACGTGTGATGTGTTCTGTTACAGTTTTTCCATCGTTTGGATGTATCTGCGCAATACAAGCGCAAACGTTCTGTTAGGTCATTTTCCATTTCTTGCGATAAATTCATATCGAGCTTCTCAACGACAAAGTTGAACAATTCGTCTTGATATGTGAACCCAAGGTTTAAATGTTTCAGAAACACAAATAAATCGTTATTTGTTAGTGCTGTCATTATTAATGACTTAAGCAAATTTGCACCTTTTTGTCACTTTCACCACAATTTCAAGCTGCTGCTGTTACACAGGCTTTGTAGATACTAATTGATCGGAATGTCGACATTTATTTATGTCGAGTACAGGGCTTCGTTGCCCTGGTAACGTAACAAGAAAAACCTTAAAACGAGATATCTCGTAACCCGGCCACAACGTTCGGCTTGCTATACACGAGATCTCGTCACCCGTACGCAATGAGTTAATAGATGTTGTGGGAATATAGTATTGTAATAAGTGTTGTTATAACAAGTTCTGCTGGAAATACGCCTCACACGTCTTTCTCAAAGGAAAACACTTGTAATAATTTTTATTTAAAAGAAATTTTCTGTGAAAAATACAAGTTGTACAATTTAAATCACTTATATAGAAAAATGTTTAAAACTGGGTGAAGTTTTAATGGTTTTATGATATTGAGAAAGAGTTTCTCTACATTTTGGACAAGAATTTAAATGCCGCTTCGTGCCGCTTTGCAAAATATATAACATTTTCTGTCTGGAATAAAACGTAACCTCTCAACTTACTGGAACATAATATTGTATATTATTTATATGTTTCGTGAAATAGAATAAAATTCTAACAATAAAATAATCTGACGCATATTAAAGGACCATAATACAATGAGATTTCGTTAATATTAGTAGTTGACACACTGCATTTTTATCATGTAACCGTGACATTTGCTATGTCCCAACTTTCCTATGTTTCGTCCCACTGTGCGCCGCCCGCGTTTCACGCATTCCACGGATTTCCGCTTCTCACCGGTACGCGAACCGGCGCTCGCGAATCGAGCTCGGGAGGTGCTGCCGCCAGGTGGTCGTCGGCGACAGGATGCGCTGTCGACGAGCGGGTTTCTCAAACAGAAAGTATATAATAAATGTCAATTATTGCGTATTATGCATTAACCGTGAAACAAGTAATAGGAGCTTCTTGCACTAGAACGTTCCGAGGGATCGTACTAACACGCGATTTTAACACACGACAGCGTACGTCAGGAAGAATTTGCTTGACACGACGCGACGCGACGACGGTGCGAATGTTTCGATGAGTTGTTCTCTATGATTTGTTCTGCATGATTTCTTTTCTAAATAGAAGGTGATCAAATTGTGTATATATTCTAACAGTTCTCAGGAAGTCCCATCACATTGATTTGAAAAGTTTTTCTTACTTCGCACGTTTAGTTTAAGAAAGCTCTCCCCATTTCGTCAAAGAGAAAGTTGTTCGGTTGAAGGCAATTCACCGTTTATACTGTAATCCATATGTACGTCCATTGTCACATTCTGCCCACGAAATGTGAGCACCACAGAAAGATTAATGTTACTGAAACCAAAATTTATGAAATATATATTTTGCCCATATCTATTATAAACCAATACGACACATCTATTCCGCTAACAAAATATTAAAAACTATCCGTAGTAAGTACTAAAATATTTGTAAATGAATGTCGTTTGTTGCCGTGTGATCAATTATTAAAAGAAAAAATTATTCTGTGAAAAAAAATTGACCATGAATGGGCACGAACCTACGAAAAAACCAACGCGTCGACGAGCGACGATGAGTACGACAATCAATCCCAAACTCTTCTCGATTCACTTTTATCTGGATCGCGCTCTGCTCAGGGCGGTGGTGCCCGATTTGCCTTCCGGCTGAGAGAACGCAATGGTACGTGCGATGCCTTATGCGAAACCTGGCACCACTGTCACCGGCCTGTGTGCGGAACGAAGACGCGACGCCGCGACTGCATGTCGAACAAAGACGCAACGCGCGATGTTGGTTGAAAGGGGACGGAGCATAATTCTGTCCTTCTTGTGTGTCGTCACGATACCTGACGTCACACGACGTTGGTGGAAGGGAGACGCAGCATAGTTCCGTCCTTCTCTCAAAGCCGAGCGCGATTCGGCGAGAAACGGCGCGCGCAGCTCTCACGGACACGCACGCATACTTGCCGAGGTTTCCCCCACCCAAAAAACTCCAATGGAGTTTTCGGGCCAGATCTGCTATCACTGCTTCACATATGTCAGTGATATTTGATGTATATTTAGGTGAATTATAATAGGATTAATAAATTTATTACAGTGTTATTATGAATATACTTTAATGTAACCCTTCAAATATAATAAAAAGTACCGTATTACATATACTATTACTTATATATATATATATACACACTGTTTGGGAACAGTGATCTCAGAAGTGGCATCCTACCGCATCGCGGCACACGTGGTGGGGGAAGGCGAGAGTTGTATGCGTGCTGTGTCCGTGAGTGCTGCGCGCGCACCGAACGTAGCAAGGAAGGAGCTATGCTTCTCGTCTTCTTTCTACCAATGTAGAGTAAAATGACATCAGAAGCTGCGCGCGCACCGTACGTAGAGACAAGGAAGGAGCTATACTTCTCGACTTCTTTCTCTTTCTACCAATGTAGAGTACAATGACATCACAAGCTGCGCGCGCACCGTCGAGGACAAGGAAGGCGCTATGCTTCTCGTCTTCTTTCTACCAATGTAGAATAAAATGACGTCAGAAGCTGCGCGCACACCCAATAGAAAGAGACACAGAATTATGCTCCGTCTTCTTTCCACCACGATCGCATGCACGTGCTTCGTTCGGCATGCGACAGCGGTACCGAATTCACCTTTCGGCTGAGCGTTGAGCCGGCTGAAATGGTAAAAAATGCCACTTGTACCAAATTTATCTGGCAAGGCGTCATTCGATAGGGGATCAAAAGAAAAACGCTCTATGCCAAGTTTCAACCCTCTATCTCCATCAGAAGGGTAGTTATAGGGGAAATAAAAAAATCAGTTTTTAACCCATTTTCCGTATTTAGCGGAGCGGAAAAATTCTGAAAAAAATTTAGAATATTCAGAACATGTGAATTTATGGTTGGGAATTTTTGCAGAGTTTTGTCTAGCAAATCCTAAGCATAAAAAATCAAAAACCCCCCAAAAACACGAAAAATTCCAATTACGTGTTGAAGTTTCCGACCCACAGAATTTTTATAAATGCTGTAGTGAAGTATTGGCATAAGTAGTTCCATCAATTTTTTTTAAATTTTTTGGTAGTGTGCGTCGTAGTTCAAATAAATAAAAACCGATATTTACGACATATTTCGTGTAATAACTTATTGAATACTTAAAATAATTGCGTCTTCTTGATATTGCCAGTCAGTTATACGATGCTCTATGTTTTCGCATGCGAGAGAGCAATGTACAAATAAAGGGAATTAAGTTATTTCGAGTATATTGAAAGTCTGTGTGCACCGTACTTTGAAAAATATTGAACCATAAGCCAACAGCACGAGTAGCTCGTTGGTTAAGCTACACCCATCTGCGACATCGTTGGACACTTTCGTTGGAGGTTCGCGCCCAGGAAGGCTGATCTTTTTTTTCTTTCTAACAACTACACCACGGTAAGCGATATTCACTTACAAATATTTTAAACATACTTCTATAATATTTAACTGTATTGTGTATGAATGATGTATGCACGCATTGCGTTATTTATGTGACCTTTACTTATATTTTATCACCCAATGAAGCTTCCAATGCGTGTAATGCATTCGAACACAGGAACATTCTACGAATCTGCTAGTATAAGTATTTTATTCTCCAAATATACATTTTTACGTGGTCTTCCACGCCACCCATGAGGTGCCACGACTAGCGCGTTCGGTTTTTTATTGTGGACCTTCGCCGGTAGCCCTATTGTACCACATTTTTAATTTATTAAATTACAGTGGTGATGGGATATGTTTTAAGGAATGGTGTAGGTATATTGACTTTTTATAAAAGAATAAGTGCTGATGGGATATGTGTAAAGAAAAGCATATTTTCAACACATGACAGCAATCACCACACGACAGATTTCTTAAACGTAAAGACATGCGGTCTGACACAAGTGAGGCCAGACCAATTTTTTTTGCTGTACCTCTGCTCTTCGGAGAGGTACGGTCTGACACAAGTGAGGCCAGACCAATGTTTTTTGTTGTACCTCTCCTCTTCGGAGAGGTACGGTCTGACACAGGTGAGGCCAGACCAATTTTTGCTGTACCTCTCCTTTTCGGAGAGGTACGGTCTGACACAAGTGAGGCCAGACCAATTGTTTTTGCTGTACCTCTCCTCTTCGGAGAGGTACGGTCTGACACAGGTGAGGCCAGACCAATTTTTGGTGTACCTCTCCTTTTCGGAGAGGTACGGTCCGACACAAGTGAGGCCAGACTAATTTTTTTTTGCTGTACCTCTCCTTTTCGCAGAGGTACGGTCTGACACAAGTGAGGCCAGACCAATTTTTGCTGTACCTCTCCTGTTCGGAGAGGTACGGTCTGACACATGTGAGGCCAGACTAATTTTTTTTTGCTGTACCTCTCCTTTTCGGAGAGGTACGGTCTGACACAAGTGAGGCCAGACCAATTTTTTTTTTTTGTTTAGACTCGGATTTACCATAAAATAAACTATTCTATGGTACACATTAGTCTTATACATTATGAGACGAGCAGGGAGTAGCAATGTCTGCTGCATGTTCTGTGACTATTTTACGGGAACATGCAGGATATAAAGTTTTACTTGACATGAGAGACAAATGTCTCTCAGTGACATTTAAGTTCTTAGCAGTTTCCCTTCTCGCCTTTAATGCCGACTTTACAACACAAGTGGCATTTACATTAGCGGACGACAGTTTGTTTCTTTTTTTTGTTTTTAAATCTGCCAAGAGGGAAAAGATTCTTTCCGAATCAGCATTTGAATTCGGGAGGGACCTTACAGCATTTACAAGACCCTGCAAATTGGGATATTGACGAAGGCGGAAAATTTCTTCCCACATTTCGTCAAAACTAAATTTTAAGAAGTAATCTTTCTCTGTTGCTTCAAAATGTTCATACAGAGCGAACCATTCCGATCTTAGACCATTGTTATCAAAGCCTCTCAAAGATTCGGCGACAAAAGAAACATCATTAAATGATATTTCTCTGTTCATATCGGGCAAAGTTGTTTCGAGTTCAAAAACTTTCAACTTTGATAAAAATGCGTCTTTTATCGGTAACCTAGTGCGAATGTCCTGAGCGGCACTCATATAAAATTGCAAACATTTCTGTCGAATGTTTGTAACTGTAGCTGTGTGCCCTTCTGATGACAATTCGTTTAGGTACTCTTCACATTCTATTCCTAATGTTATATCTGCTAAGGGTTTAATATTTTCAAGATTTGAATAATCCACATTACTACTAAAATCTTTCAAAAGCTCTGATTTCAGAAACTGCTTGCAAACTGTATGTAATAATTGCAATGATTTGGTTTGCAGTAACTGAATTCTGGTTTCCACAGCTTGGAAAAAGATTGTAAATGTGTTGAAATAATGTAAAATATAATTTAGGAATAGAAGGTACGCTTTCAAATCAGGATCTTGTATAGCTAACAGTAACTGCTCTGACGTTTTCGTTTTATCATTAGTATTGACAGTTAGCAAAAAGTATTCGATATTTTCCCAAGTTTCTAAAAGCCTTGAGATACATGAGTGCCGTGAAAGCCATCGTGTTTCGGATAATTTCAGAATCTTACGGTTCGATTCCTGACAATCCGCAAAAATAGCAGATCGCTTTGGACTACAGTTAACAAAGTTCGTTGTTCGCTTTACAAAGTCCTCACATTTACCTGGAATCATCTTGCATGCAGTATTGGCGACTAACGCTACGGAATGGCATGGGCATGGCAATGTTTTAACATGTCCAGACTTTTCCTCTAGCTTTTTTTTAAATGATGTTGTTTTCCCTGTCATAACGCTTGCATTGTCACATGACAGGGCAACAATATTTGAAAATGGAATTTCTAATCTATACATTTCGTTTCGAAATGCTTCAAACAATTTGTCGGCGCCACAATTTTTTGCATCAAGATCGATCAATTTCAGTAATTGTGAGACAATATGTGAAGTGTCAGGATCAACATATCGAACATGAAACGTCATCCATTTCGTATTAGAAATATCACATGTTTCATCAATAAAAACACTGAATTTAGTATTCTGAAGTATGCTCGCAACACGATCAGTTTCAACCGGACAGACGACGTTTGAAATAATATTTTTACATTTCGTTTCCCCCATTGTCATACTTTGCAATATGTCAGAATCTTTTCCCACGGTTTGAAAGAAAGTTAGTAATTCAGATGCTGTTGAAAACGAAATATTCTTTTCTGCGATCAACATAGCGAATTGAATTTCTGCTTTTTCTTTCGCATGTCAAAACATACATTACTGTCGTCCGTCATACAAACATCTTTGTCTGTTCCTTTTTTTTCTAAACATGCTTGTTCTTCTGCCAGATGCATTGCGGATTCTGCATGCCGATAAATGGCAGCCACTCTTGCAATTATTTCTGTTTTACAATATCGGCAAAAAGCTAATGTCGAGTCGTTTGATACTTCGCATAGCCATGGAATGAAAAGTTACAATTTCTAACCATTGCTTACGAAATTTTCGTATGTCTGGACAAGTTTTTGCCGAATTATAACTGCTTATGTTCACAACTGAATTTTCTTTTATATTTGACACGAATATTTCCGCATGTCTGGAAATATTCGTGTCACATGACAAATGTTTCTGACATACAATACAATGAAATAAATTATCATTTAATGGTACTTTGCTTACCCAAGAACTGTATCTACTATCGCGAAGCCATGTGTCACAAAATTTTCGCTTTTGCCTGCTTTTTAGCGAATCACTCATCATTGAAGTGTAAATTCAAAAAGGAACTAACCAAAATGTATTTTAACAATAAAACTAATATAAATAATATAAATAATATATAATATAATATTGCCCACAACTAATTTTACTAAAAGCAACAAAAAGCAAAAAAGGAATTATTGATTAAGAACAAAAATTAATTCGCGCAAAATACCCTACAATTAGTACCAGCAATATAGAATATTTTTACTCACGTGCCACGTGTATACAAACGCTCCTGCGTGACCATGCGCGACTGACTTGGAAACGTAAAAAATTGAAGAAAGCAGTCGTTACCATGCACCGAGAAACTTCCAAAAGTACTGCAGTATGTGTGTGTTTTGATGCAACGGAATATAGGAACGAGCGCGTCCGTGCCATCCACACGCGCACGCACACTCTGCTACATTTATAAAGTAGGCAATCGTTTGCGACAGCGGACCGCGTGTCAATCCGATCATGGCCTCCATTGTGTCCGGTAAGTAATGCATATATCATTACAATTCTTCTTTGATTTTTATACAATTAAGGTGACCAGTCGTCCTCCTTAAGGAAGGACAATCCTTCTTTTGTAAATTCTGTCCTTCCTCCAAAAGTTTCCTCCCACATGTCCTTCTTTTTGATGTTTAAAGACTAATCTCTAAATCTCCGTATTCGATCGATGCAGAGTCGATCCGTGGTGTGTGATTTACGCTATTTTTGTCTTAAATTTATTTTTGTCCTTTTCATTGTATATAAGTTGGTCACCTTAATGTAATGAATGCTTGTATTTCTAACCAAAATATAATCGAATTTATGTGTCGCTTTCTTTCTTCTCGCAGAAACAGAACGAGAGAAAGCGGGAGAGGGTGGCTCCGGGGAGCAGGTGCAGCAGCAGCAGCAGCAGCAGCCGCCCCTGCCGGAAAACCAGCCCCAACCGCAACAGCAAAATGAAATAATGGAGCCTGCGTTGCTGCCATTTTTGCAGTTTTTGCAACTGCAGCAGTTGCAGCAGCAGCAATTCGTGCAGCAGCAGGAGCAGGAGCGATTGCACCTACTGCAGCAGTTGCAGTTGCAGCCCCACCAGCATCTGCAACTGCAGCAGTATATGCAATCGCTGCCTCACCACCCACACGAGCAGCTACAACTGCTGCAGCAGTAACAACAGCGGCAGAAACAACAACAGCCGCTAACGGAACAACAGCCGCTACAGCAGCAACAGCCGCCCAAGCAGCAGCAGCAAAAAAGAAAAAGTAAATATAATATCAATACTTACCGTATTGTTATTGCATTAGCGACCCATGCACGAGCAAGCTCGATCACGAATGGGCTACATGAGTCGAAATTACATAGTATTTATTATAGATGTGTTTCATTTATTATACGTGTGTACCTTTATGTTTTAGGGAATAAAAGGAAGGGAGCCGGCGCCCTGAAGGCCGCGTGGAAGCAAAAGCGGGGAGGCCGAGGGGGTGGCCAAGGTGGTGGCCGAGGTGGTGGCGCACCCACAATTATATATCAATATTATAAATAAAAGTATAATATAAATCGCTTTTTCTTATTCTTTTATAAAACGTCAATATACCTACCCCATTTCTTTAAACATACCCCATCAGCACTGTAATTTAATAAATTAAAAATGTGGTACAATAGGGCTACTGGCGAAGGTCCACAATAAAAAAACCGAACGCGCTAGTCGTGGCGCCTCATGAGTGGCGTGGAAGACCACGTGAAAATGTATATTTGGAGAATAAAATACTTATACTAGCAGATTCGTAGAATGTTCCTGTGTTCGAATGCATTACACGCATTGGAAGCTTCATTGGGTGATAAAATATAAGTAAAGGTCACATAAATAACGCAATGCGTGCATACATATTTCATACACAATACAGTTAAATATTATAGAAGTATGTTTAAAATATTTGTAAGTGAATATCGCTTACCGTCGTGTAGTTGTTAGAAAGAAAAAAAGGATGAGCCATTCCTGGGCGAGAACCTCCGACAAAACTGTCCAACGATGTTGCAGACGGGTGTAACTTAACCAACGAGCTACTCGTACTGTTGGCTTATGGTTCAATATTTTTCAAAGTACGGTGCACACAGACTTTCAATAAACTCGAAATAACTTAATTTCCTTTATTTGTACATTGCTCTCTCGCATGCAAAAACATAGAGCATCGTATAACTGACTGGCAATATCAAGAATACGCAATTATTTTAAGTATTCAATAAGTTATTACACGAAATATGTCGTAAATATCGGTTTTTATTTATTTGAACTACGACGCACACTACCAAAAAATCTACAAAAAATTGGTGGTACTACTTATGCCAATACTTCACTACAGCATTTATAAAAATTCTGTGGGTCGGAAACTTCAACACGTAATTGGAAGTTTTCGTGTTTTTGGGGGGTTTTTGATTTTTTATGCTTAGGATTTGCTAGACAAAAATCTGCAAAAATTCTCAACCATACATTCACATGTTCTGAATATTCTCAATTTTTTTCAGAATTTTTCCGCACCGCTAAATACGGAAAATGGGTTAAAAACTGATTTTTTTATTTCCCCTATAACTACCCTTTTGATGGAGATAGGGGGTTGAAACTTGGCATAGAGCGTTTTTCTTTTGATCCCCTATCGAATGACGCCTTGCCAGATAAATTTGGTACAAGTGCATTTTTGACCATTTCAGCCGGCTCAACGCTCAGCCGAAAGGTGAATTCGGTACCGCTGTCGCATGCCGAACGAAGCACGTGCGTGCGATCCTGGTGGAAAGAAGACGAAGCATAATTCTGTGTCTCTTTCTATTGGGTGTGCGCCACTGATATATATACTATGGATACGAGATTCCCATAAGCCAGCTGTACAGCGGTTGAAGAAAATTGAAAGGGGACTTTACACGCCAACGCCGCCATCGTTCGACCGATGTATTAAAGGAAATAGCGCGAAGCTTGAAAAATGAGATTAATAAGACACAAAAAGAATAGTGTAATATAATGTATTATTATATTATGTACATAATGCAGTACAATTATATAATAGGAATTGGTTGTATGATGGTTGAAATTCAGAAAAGTTAATTAGAGCAAAGGAAATTCATGAAAATAGTAAAATAAATATATAAATGTAATATTAAATGAAGAAACTGAAGTAATGATTAACGAAATTAATAAAAAGTGAATTTGAAATATTTGTAAACAGTTTTGTTGTTTGTTTTATTGTTTGGGATAAAGGAGATGTATCTTACGTTTTTAGAGAAGCATTAAATAAAATTCAATTCATAATAATACGGAAATAAATTTATTAATCTTTCAACAATACACATTAATACATCTCATCACTCCTAGAGACGTGATCTTGGGAATTCACGTAAGTCCAGTGGTAAGAGATTGTAGAAAATAAATCTATGGAATAAGTAATCTTAAGTTTTTATTAAATCTTTAATATTTCTATATAAACCATGCACCGTATAAAAAAGAATATAACATAGCACACGATGAAAGTAATTCTTAAAGACCCAGAAGCACAAAAATAAATATCTTACACATAATGCATGCACATGCTTTTGTATTTTACAGGGTAAAAGCTATTTACAATCTTAAACTAACCAAATGTAAGCAAAAACATATTAAATACTTAAGAAAATCGTCGGAAGAACGTTACTCTATATAGCCTCGTTGAGACCTTATAGCTTAAATTATAAGTTGGCAAAGGCCAGTAGGGCATAAGTTGGCATCACTTCCTTCCGGAAGTGAGGCGGTCGGCGAGCGTAGAACGTGGTAGAACGGATAGGACCAGATAGGACGCACTGTAGAACGCGTAGTGCGCAGTTGGTCTTTAATGGGCTTTAGAGTCTTTAGTAAGCCAAGAGAATGGTGTGTATAAGCCAGTATAAGACGAACAGTCCCAAAATAGTACCCGTTATTAAACCACCAGTCAGTTACAAGAGGAATAGTCAAAGGTACGGCCAAAAAACAAATGTATATTATCAGATTGAGACGCATACGAAAAAGCACGTGTACGCCAATTAAGAATCCAACAAGCCTTAAAAGTATGTATATATGTTATATCTACAATTCTACATACAATGAACGAAGTAATACATGCTGGCTTCACTGATGCGCCCAAACAATTGTTCGCGTTAAAAAGTGTCGCATGTTTGTCCCAGTAATTGAAAGTGCATGCTTTTTCGTCTCTGCATACAAGCGCAATTCTATATAATTTTCAATTATGATTTTAATAAGTTTATTTGTATGGCTTATAAATTCTTCAGCGCTCAACATTTCAATGTTATGATTCTCAAGCTCGGGAAAAAGATCATAATCTTCAACTACCTTCTGAAAAACACGAGCGGCTAGAATAGCTGGAAAGTTTGACTCAGTAGGTGGTTTTCCGGAATTTATATTACATGCCCGACGGAACAAGGTCTCTGTGGTCAGACAAATATGCGTAACACTTATCGACGGAATTAAAAGGTAACCGCGCGTAATAGCTGCAATATAAGCCGTAGGATTTTTCTTATGAATTGAAATATTATTTTTGTCCATTTCTTCACAAGCAATCAGGCATTCAAGGCATTTAATTTTTTTCTTTTTTTTTATAGATAATATTACCCAGCCAGAAATATACCCAACAGCCTGCTGGGAAAATTCAGTTATATTTGGGGATTGCGTCCACGAAAAATTCAAGAATTCACTGATTTCGGAGAAGTTTTAATCATCTATTGAGTGATCAGTAAGTATATATTTCCGCGCTACTGTTGTTGTATATGCTGCATCATAAACTTTTAAATCATAGCGATCAATTTTGGCACGTTTTTTTTTTCCTTCACCAGATGAAACATGCAGTATTTTGGTATTGTCCATGGGCCTTACGTTTCCCGTATTAATGGAAATATCGTTACGTATCAATAATCGCTTGTATGCAGAAACGAATTGAGTAGCTGTTGGATTCGGGCACCATCCACTTCTACCTCTGATTGCACAAAAGAAAAGTTCAATATGGTCCTGACTGGTTTTATAAGTTAATAAATACCTCATTTTAGATTCTGGTGGTTTAATATATGTATCAAAAATGTTAAAAGTAGATAACACTGCGGTGAAAAACCCAATAAAGCCCGCTTTTCGTCTCGATCTAAATATCGGGGTTCCATTTTCTTCTTTTAATTTACCTAAATATCCCAGTTCTGTAATTAATCTAGGCCGCCAAATATCTTCATTTTCTCGTTTTAAAGGGCTTTTCAAATGTTTTCCCCAGGGATTTCTGACGTTAAGGAAATCAAATATAGTGTCTATGCATCGCAAGAAACGGGAAGTTGCTTCGCAACCTTCAAATTGTGGTAGATGAAGAACCTTTGAACAAAATTCTATGCTATCGGCAACACTGGAGCTGAGAGTTTGCGCAGCTAAAGAAACTTTCATTACCATTTCACGAAATTCAATGTGTCTAGAATGCAGCCGATTACCCAGGCGCAAACCCTCGCTTTCTTGGAGGAATGCAAGCTGCTGGAGGTAACGCCATTCGATTTTATTTCCGTCTGCATCAAGAAGAACTTTGTAATCCCCTAAACAATTTCTAATATTCTTTAGCATGTGACATGCATCAAAAATTACATTAACATCTGGCTCCCCAGGCACAGGATGTGAAAAATGTACTTTAAATATCTCCTCCAGATTCTCGTTTTCTTTATTTTTTCGTTCTATATGCATTCGAGCACCCACTTCTTCTACCGCGGCAAAATGGTCACTTGGTCCATCTAAAGTTAAGGAGCACGCAGTTACGCCTGCTTTCTGCAGTCGAATGAAGGCTTCCCGTAACAAATTTGCTTTTGTTTCAGCATTCAATGAATTGACTAAAAAGTAGCCGATTGGCAATTTGCAGTGTGTTTCCAACATTACTACCATTATTACAACTGCGTTTTTAGCCTCTAGAAGGTCATCTCCATCGCTTGTTCCTACACCTAAATCTACGTGACCGCGTATTTTACCGTCTCGACCCCTTTGGCAACCTTTTTTTATGCCCATCTCATCCATTAATACTGCACACAGCAATTTCTCACCTTTTTACTTTAAATAATTTGATTTTTCTTTTAAAGTTTCAAATGATTCCTCCGTGAAACCTGGTTCAGCGTCCACGCTGCTGTACCAGGTTCTGAGGACGTCGGGGTGAGGAAGAGCCAAGTCAAATGTTTTTCGAATATAAATGTATGCTTTTGGCGAATAAAAATGCACAGTTAGCGCAAAAGCCCGTAAATTTGGAGGATATTTGTCTCTAGTCAGTTTACCTCTATTTTTCCTATTTTTAACATGCGATTAAATAATTCGATTGAAATGTCTTCATGCGCAGACAAACAGTAGTAAGCACTATCAGGCAATAATTTTTTCTGTTTTAATTCTCTTACCACTTCCTGTAAGGAATGTATCTTCCTTTTGAGACATCCGACTGTTTGTTTTAATGTTTTATTTTCTTTTCTTGTTAAAGCGAGTTTTCTGTGTAAATTATCCAATTTCCTCCTCTTACTATGTGGACTGTCCTCATAATGGTGGTCATGGAAAACTATTTCATGTGCTGTTAGGGGTTCATGCTTCTTTGGTGTGCTTGGAAGTGAGAAGCATTTCTCTTGACTAACTACAGAGATAAATAATGCTCAGTATTTACTGCACATAGAGATTTTAGTCCATGAACATCAACATTTTATACCACTTGCAATATCTCAATAATAGATCTCTAATTTTCTTTTAACACGTTAATAATATATGTAACTAACTTAAATAGTTTATTTGAAACTTATTTCAACTTACGTATCTCTTCGCTCGTTGTAAGAAAGTCATTGCATTCTACTATTATGCTTGCCTCTGGGACTTGTTCAATTATTGAAGATGGTCCAACATCATTATCTGAAATATTCATTACATAAGCCAGGCCTGCAGAACTTGTGACCCTCGGGCCACTTTTTCCCGCTTAGCATCGTACCGCCCCGCGGTACCGGTCGAGGAGAAGTACCCCCTATTCTGTAATATTTACAATGAGGCGACAAGAGTCGAGAGGAGGCGCTTCTTCTCAGCCGGCACCTCGGGGCGCTACGGTGCTAAGGGGGAGAAAGTGGCCCAAGGGTCACAAGCAGTGGTCTCAGACTTGGCACCCGAGCACCATTGGTGCTCGACGGAGTGGGGATACGGAAAAGTATGCGTGCCTTGTCCGTGAGAGTTGCGCGCGCCGTTTCTCGCCGAATCGCGCTCGGCGTGGAGAGAAGGACGGAACTATGCTGCGTCCCCTTTCAACCAACATCGTGCGTTGCGTCTTCGTTCGACATGCAGTCGCGGCGTCGCGTCTTCGTTCCGCACACAGGCCGGTGACAGTGGTGCCAGATTTCGCATAAGGCATCGCACGTACCATTGCGTTCTTTCAGCCGAAAGGCAAATCGGGCACCACCGCGTTGAGCAGAGCGCGATCCAGCGATAACTGAATCCAGGAGAGTTTGAGATTGACTCGTCGTCGCTCGTCGACGCGTTCGAGTTCTTTTTTTGTTAGGTTCGCGGTAAGCCATGGTTCAATTTTTTTTCACAGAATAATTTTTTTTTAATTGTTCATCACACAGCAAGAAACGATATTCATTTAAAAAAATTTTAGTACTTACTACGGATAGTTTTTAATATTATGTCAGCGGAATAGATGTGTCGTATTGGTTTATAATAGATATGGGCAAAATATATATTTCACAAATTTTGGTTTCAATAACATTAATCTTTCTGTGGTAGTAATAAATAAGAAAGTATATAATAAATGTCAATTATTGCGTATTATGCATTAACCGTGAAACAAGTAACAGGAGCTTCTTGCACTAGAACGTTCCGAGGGATCGTACTAACACGCGATTTTAACACTCGACATCGTACGTCAGGAAGAATTTGCTTGACACGACGCGACGACGGTGTGAATGTTTCTATGAGTTGTTCTTTATGATTTGTTTTCTAAATAGAAGGTGACCAAATTGTGCATATATTCTAACAGTTCTCATCAAGTCCCATCACATTGATTTGAAACCTTTTTCTTACTACGTACGTTTAGTTTAACAACGCTATCCTCATTTCGAGAAAGAAGAGGGTGTTCCTTCTTTGGCAATGCACCATGCATACTGTAATCCATATGTACGTCCATTGTCGTATTCTGCCCACGAAATGTCGCAACGTGCGTATTGTCGAAGAAGGCATGACAAAAGACGACAATAATAGCAAAAACCCTGTCAATGGAAAACTGAAACTCACATTGTGCCGCTCCCGACTAATTGAAATATCTGAAAAGTCAAACCATTCTGAGCGCGGATTTTACGTACCTACTGCAAATTATTTCCCCGGGACTCTAACTGACTTTTCCAATGTCATTTATTCATCATTACTTTGCAACCAATTGTACGATATGTATTACTTTTAAATGCACATGTACAGGATCCACAGGTTGCGCTAGTCAGCTTTTTTCCTGTAAACGGTAAGTATTAGACACAATTACAAAGGAAAGGGTTCAATGGGATCGTAATATCTATCTTCTACGAGACTTCATTCTATTGAAAAGTGCAACGCTGCACCCGACAATTGCAAATGCGTATGTAAGGTTGTAGTTTATATAATTTCAGATACATGAACTTCCACGCCACCCATGAGGTGCCACGACTAGCGCGTTCGGATTTTTAACGTGGACCGTCGCCTATAGCCCTATTGTACCACATTTTATGATAATCATACAGCGTGCGGCAATACCTCTGTCCACTTTGAACGACGGAGATATTCAAGGTGGACAGAGTTATTGCGCCACACTGTAGAAGTAAGGGTTAGAAAAGAAATGAGAGCATTTCTTTTTTTTTGTTCATTTTATTTCATACTAATGTTGACATTGTATTTTTGTGTGGCGGCCCCCCCGCTGGGGTCCCCACACAAAAATGCTCTCATTTCTTTTCTAACCCTTACTTCTACAGCGTGGGGCAATAACTCTGTCCACCTTGAATATCGCCGTCGTTCAAAATGGACAGAGATATTGCCGCACGCTGTATGATTATCATAAAATGTGGTACAATAGGGCTATAGGCGACGGTCCACGTTAAAAAACCGAACGCGCTAGTCGTGGCACCTCATGGGTGGCGTGGAAGTTCACGTATCTCAAATTATATAAACTACAACCTTACATACGCATTTGCAATTGTCGGGTGCAGCGTTGCACTTTTCAATAGAATGAAGTCTCGTAGAAGATAGATATTACGATCCCATTGAACCCTTTCCTCTGTAATTGTGTCTAATACTTACCGTTTACAGGAAAAAAACTGACTAGCGCAACCTGTGGATCCTGTACATGTGCATTTAAAAGTAATACATATCGTACAATTGGTTGCAAAGTAATGATGAATAAATGACATTGGAAAAGTCAGTTAGAGTCCCGGGGAAATAATTTGCAGTAGGTACGTAAAATCCGCGCTCAGAATGGTTTGACTTCTCAGATATTTCAATTAGTCGGGAGCGGCACAATGTGAGTTTCGGTTTTCCATTGACAGGGTTTTTGCTATTATTGTCGTCTTTTATCATGCCTTCTTTGACAATACGCACGTTGCGACATTTCGTGGGCAGAATGCGACAATGGACGTACATATGGATTACAGTATGCATGGTGCATTGCCAAAGAAGGAACACCTTCTTCTTTCTCGAAATGAGGATAGCGTTGTTAAACTAAACGTGCGTAGTAAGAAAAAGGTTTCAAATCAATGTGATAAATTTAATCCGCTGACAAAATATTAAAAACTATCTGTAGTAAGTACTAAAACATTTTTATATGAATATCATTTGTTGCCGTGTGATGAATAATTAAAAAAAAATTATTCTGCGAAAAAAAATTGAATCAAGGCTGGCCGCGAACCTACGATAAAAAGAACTCGAACGCGTCGACGAGCGACGACGAGTCAATCCCAAACTCTCCTCGATTCACTTTTCTCTGGATCGCGCTCTGCTCACGGCGGCGGTGCCCGATTTGCCTTCCGGCTGAAAGAACGCAATGGTACGTGCGATGCCTTATGCGAAATCTGGCACCACTGTCACCGGCCTGTGTGCGGAACGAAGACGCGACGCCGCGACTGCATGTCCAACAAAGACGCAACGCGCGATGTTGGTTGAAAGGGGACGGAGCATAGTTCTATCCTTCTTACGTGTCGTCACGATACGTGACGTCACGCGACGTTGGTGGAAGAGAGACGCAGCATAGTTCCGTCCTTCTCTCCACGCCGAGCGCGATTCGGCGAGAAACGGCGCGCGCAACTCTCACGGACAAGGCACGCATACTTTTCCGTATCCCCACTCCGTCGAGCACCAATGGTGCTCGGGTGCCAAGTCTGAGACCACTGGTCACAAGTAGTGTGGCCAGAAGTGGCGCCGGGCACAATCGGTTCTCGCGGGAGTGGGGATACACGCAAGTGTGCGTGTCTGCTGTGAGAGCTGTGGACTCCACGCATTGGCCTGTCAGCTCACAGACAGGGCACGCACCCTTGCGCGTATGCCCAGTCCCGCGGGAACCGATGGTGCCCGGCGCCACTTCTGGCCACACTGGTCACAAGTTCTGCAGACCTGTCATAAGGTAATGTAGAGGTGTAAAGAAATTTACATTTTTACCTTTTATCAAAGTACACACATTTTCTAACCTGTACAATTAATTTCTATCAAAACATTTCTGTGCGGTTCACAGTTTTCTTTATCAGGAATTCTATCCATATCTTGAGCTTTATCTGAAAAAGATGTAACTGTGGATATATCAATAAGACTATTTACATGTAAAGCAGAAAGAAAAACTTGTAAAAGAAAAAACATAAACATTAACATTTTATAACGGATACTTAGTTTTATTAACTTTTACGAACGATGAAACACTTACCTGTACAATTTGTTTTTACCAAAACGTCCCGGTGCTTTGTAAACCCCAAGTTTTTTTTTAAGATTGTAGGCACACTTCCTGGTTTCAAACGTTTTCGATTATTGTAGTGGGCTACAAAACAGTCTTCTGTAAAATGTTCTGAACACAGGGTACTGTTTTGAGAACTTAATCTTTCAAACCCGATTAGTCTCAGCCACTCTTTGCGTAATTTTTCTTCTCTTGGAAATCTACGCTTAATCGTACGACATTTAGAATAAAAATACATTAGTACTATTGAAAATTCATAAAAGGTGTGGTTATCTTTACGTACTTGTGTAAAGTCGCATTTTTCTTGTTGTTGCTTAAATTCCCACAAAATACGCATTTGCCCATTTTGAAAATATAATTCTATAAACACTACAAATGAACAAGTTAACAACTTAACACAACAAATTAACTGTTTTTGACTACAAATACTTTTTATTTATGTTATTACATGCACTCGCATTGCCATCAGTGATATTGCAAAGTTAGGCAAACTTTTAAGCATCGCGGGTAATCGGGGGGCGAAGGGAAATAAACTTCATCGGTCGAACGATGGTGGCGCATCATGCCAAAGCCACCTTCAAATCGCTTCAAGCATCTCCAATCCATAGTATATATATCAGTGGTGTGCGCGCAGCTTCTGACGTCATTTTATTCTACATTGGTAGAAAGAAGACGAGAAGCATAGCGCCTTCTTTGTCCCCGACGGTGCGCGCGCAGCTTGTGACGTCATTGTACTCTACATTGGTAGAAGGAGAAAGAAGACGAGAAGTATAGCTCCTTCCTTGTCTCTACGTACGGTGCGCGCGCAGTTTCTGACGTCATTTTTCTCTACATTGGTAGAAGAAAGACGAAAAGCATAGCTCCTTCCTTGTCTACGTACGGTGCGCGCGCAGCGCTCACGGACACGGCACGCATACAACTCTCGCCTTCCCCCACCACGCGTGCCGCAATGCGCCAGGATGCCACTTCTGAGATCACTGCGCGGGCGGCGTTCCCGCCGGTTTCGTTGGCCATTACCGTCTCAGTGATCGTCGAGAACCCATTGACTTCACGATTTCACGGATTTTCTCTTCACATTCATTGCTAGCATTCGGGACTCACATCATACGGAACATTCTCATTCACACCACGGATCATCTCATTTACGCTAAACACACGGTACATCATCAACCGACTGCTCAGGCTCTGTACGCGGCGCGAATGGGGCACGTCCATCCGTAAAAGGTACAAATCATTGTAACGCGGATACGATTAATATAATTGATTATCTCGCTCAATATGACGGCTACTCACTACCGTAGAGCACCTGTGACCATTATTTTATTGACAATAAAGACTCTGTTAAACGGACATAAAGAGGACCACGTGGATACATAACCTCTCCACCGCCAATAGATCTTCTCATTTCCCCCCTTTCCTCTTTCCCTTCATTCCCTCTCATTTCCTCAAGCGGGAATCGCGAGATTCTCGAACATAAACTATTTTATGTTACACTAATACTTTAATTTCATATAAATAATTCATTTTAAACGTGCGTTATTGTGTATAATGGCACGAAAATATAATAAAAATTATCGTATTACATACACTATTACTTATATATATATACTATTTTATATTACACTATTACTTTAATATCATATAAATAATTCATTTTAAACGTGCATTAATGTGTTAGCGTTACTATTGCAGAGTGCGCTTGTGGAACGAAGGAATCGAATGGCCGATGCGCGTCTGTCGGTGCCTTCATTCATTGACGAGTGCGATGTATCGATTATGTCGTTCTGTCGTATGTTTTGCCACAATCGAAATTCGAGTTATGATCGATGCTTGGAGCATCGATTGGGTTTTGAAAAAGAGAGCGTCGGGAACAAATGTGTGAATGGATCTGGCCGTAAATTGGAACAGGCAATGCCTGTTGGTAAGGGGACGGCCGTCAACAAGGCAGGCACTTACCCCAGAACCGTGATCAAGTGTAGACGTGTGCTCAAAATAATTTACATTAGATAATTTCTAACAAATGTGTGTATTGGGCACGTTGCGAGTTCAATGATTTGGAAACCAACATATTGTTACGACCCGGCGAGGAGTCCCGTAGGGAATTTGAATGAATTCCCTTCTCCCGGATTTCTATGACTCCTCGGTCACCGGATTTTGTTGTCGTCGTCGTTGTTGTGGATTCGCCTGTCGGAGGTTAGGAGCTGAAGCTCGCAGAAGCGTCGGGAATAATCGATTATGCCGTTGTCGATTCTCGAAGGTGTCGGCAAGACGTTTAAAATGAGCGGCAATTCAAAAAGATGATCCACCCAATTCGCTCTGATTTCTTGTTAGATTCTATACCTTTTTAGCCAAGTGCGGTGGAGACATTGACGATGTTGATGGTGTATTGTATAAGTATATATATTGGGTAAAATATATATATATTTCCTTATTCTAACAATACAGTTATGTGTATCAGGCGATACGAACAGGTATAAAAGTATATTCTTACTTTCTCCTTATTCTCGCTGAGTCGATGTTGAACAATTCAAATCGCGACTTTGACTTTAAACATTGTTTACACGCAAGTACGGATAGCTCTTTACTGCACTTTCTTTGATCTGAGGACTGTACTGAGGACTTCACTAAGGACTGATTTGGAGCAACGCAGGCTCCCTTTTTATACCGATATTAGAGCGTAAACAAGCTCATAAATTAGTTGTTTGTCGACGATGGGTATTGCGCGGACCCAGTGATCCCAGAAGTGGCATCCTGCCGCACACAGAGACGTAGTATGCGTGCGTGTCCGTGAGAGCTACGCGCCACTCGATTGGCTCGTAGCTCTCACGGACACGACGCATACTACTTCTCTCTCTTCCCCCACCACGCGTGCCGCATGCGGCAGGATGCCACTTCTGAGATCACTGCGCGGACCCCTGACAGTTCTCGCGGATAGGTGACAGTTTAGAAAAAAGAAGAAGAATAAAGGACGCATAAATCCCTTTTGTCGGTACACCCGGGATATTCGCGGGAGACCGAGGTTACCGGTATTTTCCATCGGGAGTCACTTGGCGCGATGTGCCGACAGTAGCCTTAAGTGCCTTCCCCCTTGGTGCCTCCGTAGGAATGATGGCGGAGCCGCATGGATTGATGCGGCTTGTTTGTTTCTTCTTGACCTCGGTCCGAGGTGGTCTAGTCTTTCCGCTCCCTTGATGGGCGGTGCTGGCGTTTTCAACGCCTCGCCCTCAGGATGGTTCGGCGGCTGGATCGGACCGCCGTATAGTTAGTAGACAACTATCATAGCTTTCGCTTATTTTGGTCTCAATCGTTTACGAACAATTTACGCAAGTTTACGCAATCGATTTCAGAGTTTACGAAATCGTAGTTTGCCCGTAATTAACAATTTTAAGCCCGTATTCAAATACTGCGCTTAGGCCTCGCTTTGAGCCGGGATTATGTAAACCTGGCTCAGATGCGTAATCCGGGTTCACATTTTTCGTGTATTCACAAACGCGGTTTAGACGTCGCGTGGAAGGGAGATCCTGGCTATCATTGGATAGTGGGCGTGGCCAAGGCGTGCCATGCGGCCAGTGCCAGTATATCGAGCCCTGAACACCATTGTTACGACCCGGCGCAGAATCCCGTGGGGAATTGGATTTTCTCCTCCCTGTCGGTCGTCTTGACTCCTTAGCGCCGGAATTTGTCGTTTGATTGAGGATCGGCCTGTTGCAGGTGAGGAACTAAAGTTCCGAGAAACGCTTCGAGAATAATCGACTCTTGTCTCGATTTCCGCGAGAATTTCGAGTATTTCCGCGGAGATTTGAATGCTAACCACCCGAACTTACTCTTGACGGACAATAGTCAAGGTATTTACCTGGCGGGCGGATCGATGCGCAGACATGGAGGGATCCAGTGGTTGGTACAGATGTACAAATATATATGTCTATTTATTGTTTAAAAATATATATAAATGGTACAAATTCTGCCCACGTATGGTCTTACGTTCAGAACGGCTTGTGAGCGATGCGCTGAGGCGTAGCTGCAGCGGAATGCAACGTAGTTGTTCGATTAGGTTAACTTGTAGCGGAGACTTAGAGTTTTTAGACAGTTAGAATGTCGGCACTTTACTTGCACTATCGGAGATTAGGACTGCGATTTTCAGACTGAGCTTTTAGACTGGCACTTTTAGACTGGCAAATTTAGACTGGCAATGAGCCTTTTTAGACTGAGCCTTTTTAGACTGAGCAAACTGGAGCATCGCAGGCTCCCTTTTATACTCTATTTTGACGTAGGTAAGACCATATATGGTACATGGCTGGTCTGACCTATATAATAATTCGTGGAATGATCGGCAGTAAATCAAGATGAGTAAATGCAGTCGGCGCATCGCGGCTTCTTTTGTCACATGATTATTCGTCGATAGTTGGGACGGCTAGCTTGACCTAAATAGGATTTCGCAGAATCCAGTGTGACATCTAATTTCAAGAGTAAATAATTCTTAGAACTGCACGTGGCCGGACGTGAGAAAGTCGTCACTTCGGGACGATGGGGAATGGGTGTCGCGAAAAACACGGCGACTCCCGCATTGTTAATTACGTCTTATCTTTTAATACACAAGTCTGGACGTCGGTAAGGTGATGGTGATAGAGCTGTGCCGCTCCTGTGGACTGGTGTGGGTGCTGGTAGATGGTGCTGCCCTCGGTCTGATGTTCCCTCCGATTTGACGGTGGCCGTAACACCCTCCCCCTTGGGGTTGTCCAATGCCCTCATTGGACTGGTACCTCTGGTCACTCCGAACGATTAAAGGGTTAGCTTTTATTGCTGATGATACCCTTGGGCGAATTTGAGTCGGTTTGGATGTACGATTCTCTCAGTATGCTTTTTTCGAATCTTTATATTTCCGTTGTCGAACACGTTTAGAATCTCATAAGGCCCCTCATATTGATCGTCAAGCTTAGTTTTCCTCTGATTTTTTTGTAAATATACCCAATCTCCAATTTTGAAATGGCGGACATTCAGTCTTTGGTCGTAATAATGCTTAGATCTTTCCTTGGCCGATTGCAAGTTCGCTTTTGCCATTCCTTGTACATGATGCATAGTGTCGATTAAGTCGTTTATGTACTCCGGGTATGTTTCTGATCTTGAGCTCGAGTGACAGGTTGGAAGTCGAGCTTCTTTTCCGTAGACTAATTCATGAGGTGTGAAACGAGTGGCCTCGTGTACGCTGGTGTTGTATGAGAACATGCAGTAGTCCATGATGTCGTCCCAATCTCGATGCTTGTTTATGAAATGTTTTATATACTCGACGAGGACGTGATGGCTTCGTTCTAGAGACCCGTTTGATTGCGGATGGAACGCGGTGGTTTGTAATTGTTTGATACCCAATACTCTTGTTAATGCCTTCATGAAGGACCCGATAAAGGCGGTCCCCTGGTCGGTCAAAACATATCGTGGTGCGCCATAGCGGCAGATAAAATTTCTTACGAAGGCCTCGGCGATGCTTCGTGCCGTTGCGTTTGTCAAGGGCACGGCCACTGAAAATTTTGTCAGATTGTCCTGTATCGTCAGTAGATATTTATTTGCCTTCTTAGTCTCTCTGTACGGCCCAGCGAGATCTAGCGAGATTTTATAGAATGGCTCCGGTGGCGTATCCGTTATGAGCATGGGTTGTCTGGTTTTCATACGAGTTAATTTCTTTTTCTGGCAGCTGATACACTGTCGTACGAAGTCCGATACATTTTTCTTCATTCCTTCCCAATAGTAATTTTGTTTGATTCGGGCGTACGTTTTTGCTATCCCTTTATGACCTCCAGTTAATGTTGCGTGATTTTCAAGAAGAATATCTGGTATCTGATCTCGTTCTGGTAACGTGATTTGGTTAGTACAAATCAGAACGGTGATTCCTTTAAGGCATTCTTTGAGGAGTGTTTCAACGGTACTCCAATTAATTGTCAGTAATCCTTTATTCGATTGGAATAAGTAGACTACCGTATGACCCTCTTGCATTAATTGTTCTTTTATCGTTTTAAGGGATTTTTCCAAATCATCACGGTTCTGGATTACGATTATGAAAAGATTGGACTTATCTCCAGCCCTGTTTAGATCATATCCCGAATTCTGATTTTTGGTAAGATCTATTGAATGTTTCCTGAACACCAAGCGAGTTCCTTCGTCTATCGGATTACCTTTTGTGTCCGTAAAACACAAAATTGCTCCTCTTTGCATTAAGATGTGATGTTTTAGTTTAATTAATTTTGCTGGTTGATTTTCCTGGGGCCTTTCGCCTATATCCTCCCAAGATGTATTTAATTGAAACGTTCCAGCTTCTTCGCTTCCTGTGTCGGATAGAGTTTCTTCATCTTGTACTGTTGCGTGTGGGTTTTCACGCGAAGTGGATGGTTGTGGTTCTTCAATGTCGTTATTTTCCTCTTCATCGTCGGATGTCGTTGGAAAATAGCCAAGCGGTAGCATCTTTCGCTCTGGCGGATTTCGAGATAGGGCATCAGCGTTACTATTTGCTCTGCCTTGCTTGTAGATAATTCCATATTCATATTCCGCGAGTTTAAGTCGCCATCGAAGTAGACGCGACGTAGGATCCTTTACACGGTGTAACCATATTAATGGTTGGTGGTCAGTGATGAGTGTGAATTTTCTTCCGTATATATATGGACGAAAGTAATTTACTGCGTAGACTATGGCAAGCAGTTCTTTCTCTATGGTGGAATAATTTAGCTCGGCGCCTTGTAACGTGCGTGATGCGTAGGAGATGGGAAGGTCATGGCTTATCTCCCCTTGGCTGAGCACAGCGCCGATCGCGTAACCTGACGCGTCGGTGGTTATATTGAATGTTTTGGAGAAGTCGGGGTACTGCAGAATTGGCTTCTCGCAGAGCTGATCCCTGAGTGTCTCGAAGGCTCGTTGTTGTTGATGCTCCCAGAGGAAAGGAATTTTATCCTTTAGCAGCTGTGTCAAGGGCTTGGCTGTCTTTGCGAAGTCTTTTATGAATCTTCTATAATATCCAGTAAGCCCTAAAAATTGTTTTATATTCTTTGCGTTTCGGGGTACCGGAAAATTCCGTACTGATTCTGTCTTTTTCGGATCCGGTAGTACGCCCTCTTCGGTTATAATATGCCCTAGATATGTGACTTCCTTCCGTAAAAATTCGCACTTGTCTGGTTGTAGTTGGAGGTTTGCCTGTCTTAAACGTTGGGCTAATTTCCTGAATTTAATTTCATGTTCCTCTAATGATTTGGCGTAAATTACAATATCATCCAAATAAACGAACATCTCTGTTCCCTGTAGACCGGTAAGGGTTTGATCCATCAGTCTTTGGAATGTCGCGGGTGCATTTCTCAGCCCGAACGGCATACGATTGAATTCGTAATGTCCGTGCGGTGTTGAGAACGCTGTCTTTTGTTTATCCTGTGCGTCCATTGGAATTTGATGGAAGCCGGAGGCCAAATCAAACACTGAAAAATATTTAGCACCTCCAAGTTGGTCTAGAATTTCTGTTATATTCGGCAACGGATACGCATCTCCCGTAGTTTTTTCGTTTAGCGCACGAAAATCTATTACCAAACGCCAACGTTTATTTCCTTTGGAGTCTGCCTTCTTAGGCACAATCCAAAGTGGTGAATTGTATGGTGAAACTGACGGTTGAACTATTCCCGTCTCTAACATTTCTGTTACTTGCTTCTGAATTTCTTCCTTGTGTATAAGTGGAAAACGATATTGTTTGGTATTGATCGGGATTTCGTCCGTCGTATATATTTTATGTTGTGCCTTATTCGTTGAACGTAACGAGTCCCTGGGCAAATGAAAGCAGTCGGCGAATTCCGTTATTAACCGAAGTAGCTGTCCCTTTTCTTCTTGGTTCATGTGGTCTATGCGTAGACATTGTAATAGCTCATTTTCTCTTCCTGTTAAAGATTCTTTGTGATCGATCTTCAAAGTAAATAATTTCCTTGATGTGTCCGCTTTATTTAACGCGGCGTACATTTGCGCGTCTTTACTAACAATACTGGACTCATTAATCTGTGATTTAGTGTACTTGCATCTCGTTGTTTGCGGGATTTCTTCTTCCGCGGGAGGTAATATGTTCGTCTGCATGCTTATAGAATCTTGAAATTGCTTCTGATCCTGGCGAGGAGCTTTCGTCCCCGTGCTTACGGCATCTTGAATTTGTATCGGGTCCTGGCGAGGAGTTCTCGTGCTTATGGCATCCCGTATTTGAATCGGATCCTGGCGAGGAGTTTTCGCGCTTACGGCATCCTGTATTTGAATTGGATCCTGGCGAGGAGTTCTCGCGCTTACGGCATCCTGTATTTGAATTGGATCCTGGCGAGGTGTTCTCGCGCTTACGGCATCCGTAGCAATTTCTTTGCATGCGACTTGTGGCATTTCTTTGAGCGTTACGCTGTCAATTTCCTCCAGTTTCACTGGTGGAAAGGTAAGTATTACGGGTTTCTCCATAGTGTTGATAACCTGGAGGTAACCCTTCCCGTTGTGATTCTTAATAATTGCTTCCCCGATGTACACGTTTGGCCCTCCGATGTCCAGCCTTTTAATGTACCCTTCTGGGGGCGAGTCCTCCGTTAGTAAAATGCAGACTTGAAGTTTAGAGCGCGGCGGTATTTTTATTAGATTCTGTCCAAGAAACGGTATTTCTTCTTGACGAATAGTTAAGCAATGTCTTTTATAATCAATTGTCGCGAGTGTTTCCGCGAAATATGGCGATCCCAAAATTCCGTCGTGAGCTATCGGGAAATCGCTCCCGACTACATGAAAAGGTATTACATGACTTAGAATTTCAATATTTACGGTACCCAATGTTCGAATGTTCCCATTCGTGATGCCCGAGATCTGGCACGCGTCGGTGGTGTTTATTTCCGATCCCGATGCTATCAGTTCTCTCTTCACGACGTTGATCTCGGATCCGGTATCCAATAACAAGTCTAGCTGTATCCCGTCCGGGTGATTAATTCTTATGGACGGGGAGTCAATACTTATCTTATTGACTATTCGAATTCTTGGTTCGTGGGTGTTTTGGTCAGCTTGGCGACGCTCTTTCTTGACTCCTCTCGATTGGCGCCCGCATTCGAGAAGAACGGCCCGTTTCCCGAGCTTTGCTTGCCCGCCGTCTCGTTATACTTTTTCTTGCGGCATTCCTCAATAGTATGCCCTTGATTGTTGCAGTATGCGCATTTCATCATTCGCCTTAGTCCCAATCTGCTGGTCTTCCAAATTTCGACCAACATTTTTCCGTGGCATGCCCTGGTTTTTTGCAGTGTGAACAAGGTTGTGGCTGCCATTCGACTCTGTTTATGTTCCGTCGAGGAGGTGGAGGTCGTCGAAGATCTTCCTTCGGGTCGTTCTGCTGGAATCGCGACCACCTTGTAATACTCCTTTCCAAAGGAAATGTGCCATGGAGTTCGTCATATTGTTGTTTCTCCGACTCAGCCTCAATTGCACCGCGTATAGCTGAAGCAAGATCTTCGTATCTGCTTGGATTAATATGAAGTCCCCTTTTTAATCCGCGTGCGAAGCATTTAATTGCTTCGAATTCTGAGTCTTCATTATTTGTTGCGTTGCCTAGACGTGACGTTTTTTGTTGAGTTTCGATTATTAATTTCAGCAGCCGCATTGTGCGGGTACCGTAGCAGGCGACATTTTCGTCCGTGGCTTGCAACAGCCTACTGAGTTGTCCGAATAGGCTTGGTATAGACTGCGGGGGAGAGAACATTTTTTCTAGATATTCCAATAATTCTTCAATTGTGGGGAAGAGGATTCCTTCCACGCTGTCCTTAGGTGCGCCCCGTAATCTGGTACGGATTAATTTGACGAGATTTGCCTCCATTCTTAATGGGACCATATCTCTGGCATTTCTACATCCGTCGGCGAACGATCGGAATGTGTTCGTCCTCCCGTCATAGTACGGTACTGCTTCTAATGCATCTTTTATTGTAATTTGAGGAACTACGTACGGGTTGTGTTCCTTCTGGCCCTCTTCTGGGATTGTTTCTAATCGTTTGGTTGGCGTTCGTTCCAACTGCGCGCTTTTTGCTTGCTGCCT
Source organism: Priocnemis perturbator (assembly GCA_963942575.1). Lineage (NCBI taxonomy): Eukaryota > Metazoa > Arthropoda > Insecta > Hymenoptera > Pompilidae > Priocnemis > Priocnemis perturbator. The sequence continues at coordinate 833,790 of OZ012649.1, read as the reverse complement.
TGTTTGCATATGTGAGCTTGGTCCGGCCATGTCTTGTTCGGGTGTATCTTTTGCGGTGAACGGCATTTTGTCCTTTTATTCTCTTTGTTTCCCCTTTCCGAAAAATATGCGATTCGTATCTTCGCTTCCGGTAACAGGCAGTATCCCACCGCTGCCACCAAAATTATGTTACGACCCGGCGCAGAATCCCGTGGGGAATTGGATTTTCTCCTCCCTGTCGGTCGTCTTGACTCCTTAGCGCCGGAATTTGTCGTTTGATTGAGGATCGGCCTGTTGCAGGTGAGGAACTAAAGTTCCGAGAAACGCTTCGAGAATAATCGACTCTTGTCTCGATTTCCGCGAGAATTTCGAGTATTTCCGCGGAGATTTGAATGCTAACCACCCGAACTTACTCTTGACGGACAATAGTCAAGGTATTTACCTGGCGGGCGGATCGATGCGCAGACATGGAGGGATCCAGTGGTTGGTACAGATGTACAAATATATATGTCTATTTATTGTTTAAAAATATATATAAATGGTACAAATTCTGCCCACGTATGGTCTTACGTTCAGAACGGCTTGTGAGCGATGCGCTGAGGCGTAGCTGCAGCGGAATGCAACGTAGTTGTTCGATTAGGTTAACTTGTAGCGGAGACTTAGAGTTTTTAGACAGTTAGAATGTCGGCACTTTACTTGCACTATCGGAGATTAGGACTGCGATTTTCAGACTGAGCTTTTAGACTGGCACTTTTAGACTGGCAAATTTAGACTGGCAATGAGCCTTTTTAGACTGAGCCTTTTTAGACTGAGCAAACTGGAGCATCGCAGGCTCCCTTTTATACTCTATTTTGACGTAGGTAAGACCATATATGGTACATGGCTGGTCTGACCTATATAATAATTCGTGGAATGATCGGCAGTAAATCAAGATGAGTAAATGCAGTCGGCGCATCGCGGCTTCTTTTGTCACATGATTATTCGTCGATAGTTGGGACGGCTAGCTTGACCTAAATAGGATTTCGCAGAATCCAGTGTGACATCTAATTTCAAGAGTAAATAATTCTTAGAACTGCACGTGGCCGGACGTGAGAAAGTCGTCACTTCGGGACGATGGGGAATGGGTGTCGCGAAAAACACGGCGACTCCCGCATTGTTAATTACGTCTTATCTTTTAATACACAAGTCTGGACGTCGGTAAGGTGATGGTGATAGAGCTGTGCCGCTCCTGTGGACTGGTGTGGGTGCTGGTAGATGGTGCTGCCCTCGGTCTGATGTTCCCTCCGATTTGACGGTGGCCGTAACACCATGCGTGTTGCAGTGTACGTGCTCGCCTGTGTGCGATGCTAAGGCCCTGATTGAGCCTAAGCTGCGCGCATCGCACACCGACATGCACATACACTGCGACACGAATGGTGTTCAGAGTTTCAGACTGTTCCGAGCTCGATATGCTGACACTGCATGCGGCTTGCTTCGCTTCGGGAAACTTCGGAATTATCCAATTTAGGACCACGAATGAGAGAAGAGTGTTGTATTATAATATTCCGCATGCTGCGTAACAGTTTTGTATCAACACCACCGGCCAAATCACCCATGGGCCGCACGGAGCGCTGAGGTGTAATGCCACCAAAAAGGCGGAACATTCGAGATAGTTTTCACGGCCACCCAATTCCAATTTTAACAAGATGTGCGTTGAAATCGATACCTTGCCGATTGAATAATTATAACAATTATCGCCAACAATCCGTCTCGGAACTGCAAGTTTCAGATTGTCCTCTTCAATATTTACTTCTTGCTGGTTGTCCATGGCTGAACATTACCTGAATACTACGGAACAGTCGTGTGGACGCTTTTGGTTGCTTTTACAGATTTTGCATTACAACTAATAAAAAGCAGCATTTATTCACTCGCTCATGTACCGTTCTTCTTGTCTGAATCTCGGCTACCCAGACAGCAAGGAATATTGCTAGAATGTTGTATAAATATTAGTTTGCAATGCGAGACCATGCAGGTGACTTCGCCGGATTATTGCAGAAATGTTGCAGCGATATTACTATGTCCGCCTCTTCGTAACTTGTGGGAATATTGCATGAATATGACACGGAATATTGCCTCAAAGTTCCAAGAATATTTATTCATTATTACACTCTCCATATGATTCTGTTTAACATTGTAGGTTATGGATAATGATGGTAGGTCAATATCGGGAATACTCAAATTTGTTCTCTTTATTCACGTCTCGTTTACAATACGCCGTATCCGTGACTGACTCCTCACTCTCGCATTCTCTCCGCGACGCTCTTGTTTTTTCCGCCGGCTACACGCCGCGGCTCGGTTGCCGCATCGGCGACGCACGGCAAGGTGGTGTGACGTGTGTGTGTCACTCCCCACAAACATTGTAAATAATTCAAGCCAATTTATGTTATAGAATATATTATTTTTATTAATCCTCAATTATCAAGTTCTACTATAAATGTAATAATAAATAATAAATAACCTTAACTTATTAATCTGTATTGTAATTACTATTATATTTTTGAGACTGCGACGTAACCATTGATCGAAAGGTCATTCTTGTAGTATGTTTTACACGAAAGATGTTATTATAAATAATTACCGATTTTTGTAAAAATGCAGGATTTTGAAGTTTTCTTTCATAAGTTTGCAAATCCTCTACACTTTGTATTACTGGAACACGCTAAATGACCTCATCATCGCGAACAATCCGTCTATCTCGGAACTGCAGTTCTCCATTCTTCTCCTCAATTTACTTCTTCCTGGTTGCCCATGACTGAACACTACTCAACTACTAAACAGACGTGTGGACGTTTGGTTATATTTTTACAGACTTGGCGCGAAAAACGGCCGTAATCCCGGCTCAAGACGCCTCCCAAGCAGTGGTCTCAGACTTGGCACCCGAGCACCACAGGTGCCCGCGGGAGTGGGGATACGGAAAAGTATGCGTGCCCTGTCTGTGAGCTTACAGACCAATGCGTGGAGTCCACAGCTCTCACAGACGGGCACGCACACTTGCGCGTATCCCCACTCCCGCGGGCACCTGTGGTGCTCGGGTACCAAGTCTGAGACCACTGCTCCCAAGGCGTCTGAGGCAGTGATAGAAGATTTGGCATAAAACACCGAATGTGCTGCCGAGAGTGGGGATAGAAGCAAGGTGTGTGCGTGGCATGTCTGTGTGCGATGTGCGCGCCGCGGTACGGCGATTGTCCGTACCGTACGTAGACAAGGAAGGTGCTATGCTCCCCGTCTCCTTTCCACCAAGGCTTCCGTACCGTTACGTCACAACCATCCGAAAGAAAGACAGATCTATGCTCCGTCTCCTCTCCACCAACGAAGCGTCGTTATGACGTCGACGCTGCGCGCGCACCCAGTGGAAAGAAAGGCAGAACTATGCTCCGTCCTCTTTCCACCACGATCACACGCACGTCCTTCGTTCAGCATACGACAGCGGCAACGAAATTCTCTTTCGGCTGGGCAGAGTGAAATGGTCAAAAATGCATTTTAACCGAATTTGTATCGCAAGACGTCATTCGATAGGTAATCAAAAGAAAATGTGCTTTGACAAGTTTGAACCCTCTATATGCATCACACGGGTAGTTATGGGGTAAATTAAAAAATCGGTTTTTAGCACATTTTCCGTATTTAACGGTATGCAAAAATTCTGTAAAAAATGCAGAATATTCTGAACATATATATGTATAAGGGTTATTATATCTGTCTAAATAGATGAATCGACCATATAAGTTTGACTGTAAACAGAATAATGTGCATTTTATTCATCACACTTACATACACTATGTTTACAATATTTACAATTACCTGTAAACAGAAAAACGACAATAAAAGTCGATTCTCCCTTATCTGTTCTTTTATATTTGTCCTAACTTATTATTCGTGACACTTTTATTACGCTGTATTGCACACGTGCTCTCTCGTAATCTCTTTCTCTTACGTAATCTCTTTCTCTTCCGTAATCTCTTTCTCTTACGTAATCTCTTTCTCTTACGTAATCTTTTCCTGTTGATTTCGTGCTTGGCGAGACATCTAGCGAAGCGGGGACGCACTGAGCAGGTGAAGTGCGCCAAAATTGAGTTGAAGAAAGTATCCTTTCTTTACATATGTACGGTTGAGAATTTTCGCAGATTTTTTTCTTGCAAATCCTAAGCATAAAAACTCAAAAACATCCAAAAAACATTAAAAATTCCAGTTACGTGCTGAAGTTTTCGACCGATTGGATTTTTATAAATTCTGTAGTTAAGTATTGCCATGACTATTATCTCCATTTTTTTTCAGATTTGTTGGTAAGTTGCGTCCTGGTAGAAATAAATAAATACTGATGTTTTCGGCATATTTTGTACGATAACCGAATGAATACTTTAAATATTTGCTTTCCCCTGATATAGTGAGTGAATTGTACGATTCTTTCTATGTCTGCACACAAGCGAGTAATATACATACCAAGGGAATGTAGTCGTTTCGATTTTATTGAGAATGTGCGCATCTTACCTTCATACATATAAAATATCTTCTAAAGAGTGCCGCTAGCGCAGCGGTTAAGAGCTTTTGTGTCGCAGGTTCGCGCCCCACATTGGTCAATTTTTTGTTTGTTACGGTTGTTTTTTCTTGCTTAAATTACAGGACGATGAGCCACATTCCTTTGTAAATAATGTTGAACACACTACCATCAGTAATAAAACTCATACATAATAAAAAACTCAATTGAAATGGATTCTATAGCCTACCTACTGACCCGGGATCGCACTTCGACTAATTCAATCGTCTGGGGAGTGCAATATCCCAGACAGCACAGGGACTGTCGGATCGCGCTGTGAGCATATGTGGCCGATCCGCGACTGTCTCGAATCGGGCCGAACAGCTGCACCGATTCTCCAATACTAGAATGAATCTCCAACACGCCCCAATGATTTTACGTTCCCGCGCTCAGCAGTTGCGGAATGGTCCGAGCAAGCTACACCAATTCTTCAACATTAGAATAAATCAACACACTGAATTTTTTCTTGTACGGCGGCGAACCGATCGATCGATGAGTGCACCGTGAAATCATTGAATCGGTTTTCCTCGGCTTGCCCACGCGCCTCTGATGACGTCATGTTCAGGCTGCTTCGTGCGCGTTCGTGCTCAGATGTAGACGCCCATTTAGATTTTGACAAATAACACATATGTGGGATTAAGGAAAGATGATCGCCGTGGGTATGCATGTGTGTGTGTTGCGCGAGTGTGTGAGCGTGTGCATGAATGACGCGTGAGACGGTTCTGGCCGATTGGATATAAAATGGTCTTTACATATAGCTATTTTGCGCCTTTGAATCGCTGTCGCCAAGCGACAGCTTCTCTCGCCTTCTGTTCTGAGTAACTATAGCTTCATCTTCATCATCTAACCAATTTGGAGATTGAGCAGGTTTTGATCAATTGGATAGAATATTTTTTTTGCAATGATAAACGAAAAGTTTTAGCAGACGGATTCCACAATTCTAAGATAGATTTCAAAGACATTTTTAAGCCCTGAAAACGTGGTAGTGTTAAGACCGCTGTGCGTAATAGTGCGCCATTTGGAACATTCTTTTAATAGATGTTTTAAATTATTTTCCACATTTAATCGAATTTATGATAATGCCCATCTATTTGGATTTTAATCGTTGCAAGTTCTGCTGGTTAAAGAATCAAAACTGTCGTTAAGAATGTGTTACGTCCCAGCCGCTAGGGTGGGGGGATCCGCAACGATATTGTGGGTCGCCGCGCATTCCCATCATCTGCCCATGCTACTAGGTCCCTAATGGCCCTGGGCAGAGCGTAGCTTTGCTAGCCGAAAACCTCAGAACGGGAAAATGACCGCGACGCGGGGGGTCGACGAGGATGAGGAAAAAGAAAGGAGGTGGTAACGTTTCGTCTTGGGTCCGTCTACGAGACTACGAAAAGGCAAAAAAAAGTCTAATTCTGTTGCCGAAAGAAACTGAAAAAACCTCCCGAATGATGCGCGCGGAGCATGTTGTACAACTTTAACAAATTTCTCTAGACAATACACGAATTTCCTTCTAAACGAAAATAGCCAATTTCGACTTATCTTGACCCGCTGAAAACGAATCTGAAACCCGTTTTTGAAAATTGGCTCTAGATTTTGAGTAATTGAATTTTGACTAAAACAGCCTTTTTTCGACTTTGAACAGCAATCAGACCGTAGGTTTACAAGTTAGACAATTTTCATTTGTTGCAAAAAATTCTCCAGACTTTTTCGAATAAAACGATATTAAACACTTTGTAACCGTCCAATTTGGAGCGTTACATCGGCCCACGGAATTCTCGCAAGTGCTCCGTGCGGCACGCACGGGCTAAGAGTGTGTGCGTGAGCGCACGGAGCACGTAAGACGCCGACACACACAGGCGACGCGAAATCTTAGTTACCGATCCCGGGCGGTAGATGCCTCCTTTTCTCGTAAGAGAAATTAGGCGCTGCGAGGGATATATAGTGCTCGGCGGCACCGGAAAATCGTTCTTATCCTGAGCAATATTAAAGAGCACGCGTAATCGGTGTCGTCTTTACCAACACGCATTACGCCGTACCGCCGGACATTATATATACGGAACATTAAGTAATAAGTCGAGTTAGTGAATTGTAAAACGCCACATATAGAATCTACGAAGAAGCGCTCTCCTTCTATAAACTTGTGCACGTCGCCGAAGTCTGCATCAGTCACTGCCCCGTCAAACTGCTTGCCACTAGAAACGCCTGATAAATCAAATTAATATAGAAGCATCGCAATCACACTGTACATTCTCTCGCGTATATTCGTACTCGCGTACTCATATCCGATATATTAAATCGTTCCCGCCTCGTAGTAAGAGCGTCGCGTATCAATGCCAGGATAGTTCCATTACGAGAATAAAAAAGAATAAAAAAGGAGAATCAAAGAATAGAATTAGGTTGTTAGCTCCAGAGAAGTTGAAGTGCCTAGACTGACTCCCGGCCAGCTTCGCGCTCCCGTAGAACACTTTCGTGTGCCGTTCTTCTAACTTCTCTGTGTAACCCTGTAAGCAGGCGGACGTATCCGGCGGCCTGGCAACTGCCCCCCAAAGGATACTCCTTGCCTCCCTTGCAGGCAGTTTTGCATAAAAGTAAAATAGTAATACAGGATATCTGTGGTGCGATAGACGGACTGTACGGCCAGCTTCGCGCTCCCCTCATATGTCGATTTCATAACCGCAGAGTTCCTGTAGACACATTGAATACGTTGCAGTAGAGTCATTAGATTAAGTTACGCCTGAGTCCGAACACGTAATAAAAACGGGACACGGAATAACCTCTGGCAGACGGATAACAAGCTCGGCCCAAGCACTTCGGTGTCATGCATTTGTCCGGTTCGTAGAGATAACAGGCGTTAGTCGTATCTGTCCTGGCAGTACCTAAAATAAGTACACAAGACGTCATAGTCATAGCCGCATTCACACCGACGTACGACTCATTTCTTTCTGTATATATTTTTCACTCAGAATATAATATCTACTGTGTGTTATAAAATCTTTCGTTTGTCTCGATTCGCCCAGTGCACGAACCAACCGACACCCTCTGTGTCGACTACAGAAGAACAGAAAAACGTAACCGCTGTTCTCCTGCGTCGCTGCATAGTACGGGGTGACCCCCAGGGACACGCTCCTACTACAGGACAAGTTCGTCACCCCGACTAATACTGTGTAGCGTAATTTTTGAAACGTATCCCGGCTATACCGAGACGGGGTACGAGAGACTTCTCCACGGCAAACCCGCCGGGGACGAGTCCGGTACGAATCAGGGCTCAATATCGGCCCAGTCAAAAAATTACGGTTACAACTTTTACAATTTAAATTTGCAAACATGGTTAAACATTAGTTAAAATGGATAAAACACGTTTCGCGCACCTACATTTCGAGATGCTTTTCAATTTTTTGAAAAATCTGTGACTCCGACGTGAATTCCAATGACACTACACGATAGAGCAGACATTTTACATCGGAAAAGCATCATGATAATATGTAAAACAAATTTCGGTTTCCTACAGGAAAACTAAGACTTCGTGCGCGTCACGTAGTAACACGCGCTCCGCTGTGGCTTGTTGTCGCCTAGCGTTTGCACGGGATTGAGTCGGAGAACCACTGCTCACACTGCGTAACACGCACGAGGTTTTCGTTTTCCTGTGGGAAGTAGAAATATAATTTACATAGTGTTAAAGAGGTTTTCCAAAGACAAATGTCTGCTGTATCGCGTAGAGGTATTGGAATTCTCGTCGGACTCCCAGTTTTTTGTAAAAATTGGTAAACATCTCGAAAAATAGGTGCGCAAAACGTGTCTTATCCTCTTTAACTAATGTTTAAACATGTTTGCAAGTTTAAATTGTAAAAGTGTTTGATACCGTTTTATTCGGAAAAGTCTGGAGAATTTTTTGCAACCAATAAAAATTGTCTAACTTGTATACTTACGGCCTGATTGTTGTTCAAAGTCGAAAAAAGGCTGATTTTTTTAAAATTGAATTACTCAAAATCTCGAGCCAATTTTCAAAAACGGGTTTCAGATTCGTTTTCAGCGGGTCAAGATTAATCGAAATTGGCTATTTTCGTTCAAAAGGCAAATTTAGTGTTGTGCAGTGTTATAAATAAACGACTAACTATCAAACGTTTGTATTGAATATCATTCACTATCAAACGATTTTACATCTATTGGCGCAGATAAAAATTAAATTTTTCACAAAAATTTTGACAAAAATTCCCCTAGACATTTGTTTCTTTAATTATAAATAAACGACTAAACCGTTTGTATTGAATATCATTCACTATCAAACGATTTTACATCTATTGGTATAGATAATAATTAAATTTTGCACAAAAATTTCAACAAAAATTCCCCTAGACATTTGTTTCTTTAATTATGAATAAATGAAGAACTATCAAACGTCTGCACCGGATTATCAAACGTTTATAGACGTATCAATCACTATCAAACGATTTTACATCTATTTTCGTAGATTAAAGTAAATTCATAATAACACTGTAATAAATTTATTAATCCTATTATAATTCACCTAAATATACATCAAATATCAGTGACATATGTAAAGTAGTATTTTGGTTTACAAACAATGGCATTTATTCACATTTATAAACAATGGTATATATATATAAAAGAGTGGCATATAACGAAACATTTCAATCAAACAGTTACAAACGCAATGTGCATTAGACTGGTTAAAATGTAATGAAACTATAAATGTGTTATAAATAAATAGAAAAGATACTGCACGCGACATAAAAACGAAAAACTGTGAAGAGTCGTTTCTGAACGTATAAACAATAACTTATTTTTGTTTACAGTGTTAGTGATAATATATTCAACCACCCAAACATTTAGTGTCTTCTACTTCCTCACGTGGAGTTGACTCTATTGATATGCTTTCAGTTTTGTATTTTTCGTATCTAAATGTGAGGAACAGAGATCACCCAACTGAATCCTGAACCTAAATGAGGAAATCAAAAGGACTAATTTTCTCATGTCACTTGCACAACCCTTCCTCGCACGCGATTCACAACTGTTGATGCCTTCGTATGTTACAAAGATTGTCGAAACATGCAGTGGCTGTCTGATGGCAGGTCCTCTTGATAATTAGTTTTCGGCTAGCATTTGGTTTTCCTGAAGACATCTCGACTACGCCTCAGTATAACATTTTGATATCCCTCGCATATCCATAATAAGGGATCTGTATATGTCCTTTGAACTTCCTCAAACTATCATTGTGCTGCATCTGTTCACCCAAAATTGTTTCAATAACGTGAAGAACAGATAAAATTCATGTTAACACCCAATAGTCGAAAGTATAAATGTATCCATACCTCACATCAATTGTCTCCTAATGTACATGACTTTTGCAGTGTACGTTACTCCCAATCGGCAGCAATGAGGCCAGAACAATTTGGTAGTCAGGTCATTCTTCATAATGTCTGATGTAGAGCCAATGAATCTGAAAAATGAAGAGACTTTTACTACTTTGGAACTTCATACCAAGATCATTGTTATTCAAGGTGTAAGAGTACAATTTGAATTGGCCGCGTAGAATCGCCAGGAACAGGCATTCGGCGCTCGAGAGAGGGGACCCCCCCCCCCCCCCCCCCCCCCCGCGAGCGCCGAAATCAGGAAGCCAGCTCGTCGGGCGAGAAGCGAAGAAAAGACAGAAGAAAGGTGAGAGGTGACGAAGGAACATTGAGATAAGAAAGAGTACGCTCCGAGGAATATACGATATCGAAGCCCGACGAACAATAAATAGAGACGACGTACTGCGAAGTGCTGTGAACACCTGACCAACAAACTATTGTAAGACGGGTCCATGCCCTTTTCCGATAATCAATAAATTATTCAAACTCTTTCGATAAAAGATAGAAAATTCGTTTCCTGTAAGATCCATTGGATTACTCAAATAAATAGTAAACACAGTATCACAAAGGAAAACAATACATCATAGCAGTAACAAAATGTAACATTTGTTTGTGAAACGAAGTTGAACAATAGTAGAAGCAGCAAAATAATTATGTTATACATAATATAATGACAATTTTTTCACATGTAACAGTGTGAGCTTTGAAAACAGATGAGTGCTTTTATGAAGCCATAATGACAAACATTTAAAGCTTGCATGAATTAAAATTTTGTTTACATTGTACAACTTGTAATCCTCTCAGGTCTGATAAATTTTCGTTATTTAATATCAGTTTGCCCCACTTGTCCTCGTCAATCGCTAATTGGATTAGTATTGATTCGTTTCGCGTTTGGACAATATTTTACAACCCTACTGACATAACAACATACTTACTAATAAATCCGTTTGATGAAGTATGACTCAGATGTTGCCAAAGAAGCAATTGTTACTGTGGGGATGTAGTAGTTGTCATTGTATTTTGTCGTTTGTAATATTGTTCCGTCCAGGCTGAACATTTGGGGCCCGCTTGTCATCGTTAATCCTTCCGCTCCGAGTGCACTTATTGCACGGATCCATGTGGGTATGCGTTGTTGATTTGATTTCGCGGACGAGCGCGGGAACTCCTATCTAAATGTATATACTGCACAGACCTGATCGTCACAGTGATTGAGAAAACATTCGTTTTTTACTTATGATTGGCCTGTCTCTCCCGTTCAAAAGAAATTACGTGAAAACCAACATTTGAACATTGAAACTGAAAATCCCGAATAAGTCGCCCAGTCATCTAAATAACGGGCGACTACAGTCAGCCATCACAGGAAAAATAAAACAATGTTCGGCAATAAAATTATTGGCATTTCAAATCCAACTTGGCCTCGGTGTAGCAACGTTCCACAATACCCTTGAGGTCTTGCTACTAAATGCGTTATTTCTTTTTATATATGGTGATTTCTCCTGTAGGCCTATATATCCATGACTACCGTGTGTCTCAGTATGTGGTACGCAGATTCATCTTCTTGTAACCTTACATACATGCGTGTTGAAAGTACCGGATCCAACTAATCATCGTGCCAATGAAATTTTTGCAGACAGATCGTAGTTATTATCGGATTTTACTGGAGGATCGAAGATGCAATGCAATGCTCCAGACAGATCATATGTGTGATCGGATTTTACTGGAGGATCGAAGATCCAATCCATTCCCCCAGACAGATCGCATGTGTGATCGGATTTTACTGGGGGATCGAAGATGCAATGCATTGTTCCAGACAGATCATATGTGTGATCGGATTTTACTGCAACATGTAGATATTCATCTCATTTTTGAGTAATGAACGCTTGGATTGAGTTACCGCACCGAAACATTTCGTTTACGTTGCTTCTCATAACTGTCAAGTGATGATTTATAATCACTCACTGATGTGCCCAAACTATTGAACGGGTTAAGAAGTGACGCATATTCCTGCCTGTTAGTGTCAAAGCATATTTTTTCGTTTCTGCATATAAGCGCAATTCCATGTAACATGTAATAATGGTTTTAATAAGTCTGTTACTGTGACTAATGAACTCCTCGGCGCTGAACATTTGTACATTGTGATCGTGAAGATCGGGAAAAAGTGCACCACCTTCCGCCAATTTATGAAAAGCACGAGTGCTAGAACAGCGGGAAAGTTTGATTCATTGGCGGTTTTCCCGAATTTAAGTTGCACGCAGTACGGAACAGGGACTCCGTGATGAGACAAATTTTTACGGCACTTTTGCTGGGAATGAATAAATAACCGCGAGTTATTGCTGCTATGAACGCAACAGGATTTTGCCTATTGACCCATACGCTGTTTGCGTCCATTTCTTCGCAAGCGGTTAACCATTCGAGGCAACTCATTTTTCTTCGTTTCTTAATGTGCAGAATCACCCAAGATAGCAAGATAGCTTGTTGCGAAAATTCGGAAATGTTGGGTGACTGTGCCCATGCAAAATGGAAAAACTCGGTCATCCCGTCAAAACTAGAATTTGATGTTCCCTCTTCATTGAGTCCGTATTTTTGCGCTACCATAGAATTGTGTACAACGTCGTACACACTAACGACCGTAATCGGTCAAGCTTTGCACGACGTCGTTTTGGTTGAGCCGAGGAGACATGTAAAATTTGCGTGTTGTCCATGGCTGTTACATTGCCCATGCTACTGGAAACATGGTGTCTCACTAGTAAACGCTTATACGCAGAAATAAACTGACTAGCGGTAGGATTTGGACACCACCCACTTCTGGCTCTAATTGCACCAAAAAATAGCTCCAAATGGTCTTGGCTAAGTTTGTACGTCAGTAAATACGTCATTTTCGATTCGCACGGTTTCATGTAGGCGTCATAAATATTAAAGACGGACAAAACGCCTGTGAAGAAGCCGATGAAGCCTGCTCGGCGTCTCAATCGGAATATGGGCGTTCCATTTTCTCCTTTAATTTGTGATAGATACAAAGTTTCGGCAATTAATCTTGGACGCCAATTGTCCTCTTTGTCTCGTTTTAACGTCTTTTCGGACCAAATTCGATTTTGTCTCCGCGTTCAAAGTATCGATCAAAAAATACCCAATTGGTAATTTACAATGTTCCTTCAGCATGACCACCATTAAAACAAAGGCGTTCTTTGCCTCCGGAAGATCGTCGCCACCGGTTATGCCAACGCCCAAATCCACGTGGCCGCGGATCTTTCTGTCCCGACCTCTCTGACAGCCTTTCTTTATGGCCATCTCGTCCATGACAAGGGCACAAAGTAAGACGTCGCCACTTTCCTTTCAAGCGGCCGATTTTTCAAGTAACGTCGCGAACGATTCCTCTGTAAAACCTGGTTCAGCATCAACGCAGCTCTACCAAGTCCTAAGCACGTCCGGATGTGAAAGAGCTAAGTAAAACGCTTTTCTGATATAATTATAGGCCCTCGGTGAATAGAAATTAACCGTTAACGCAAATGCGCGTAAAGCCGCAGGATATTTTTCTCGACTGAATTTATTTATATTATTCTTTTTCCGCTTCATCATACGGCTAAATAATTCTACGGATGCAGTTTCATGGGGCGAAAGATTATAGTAGGCGGACTCTGGCAAAAGATTGCGACGTCTTAGCTGTACCACAACATCGCGTAAAGAAGTTACTTGCCTTCGTAAACGCCTGACTCGTTGTTGCAGCCGCTTCGTGACCTTCCTTACGATAACTTTTTGGGCTCGAAACTTCCTCACTTTCTTCGCGAGGGTTCGTGGGGAGTCCTCGTATCTGTGGTCGTGGAGAACGGCTTCGTAGTTCCCACAAGGTTCACCACCCAGTTCCTCCGTACGTCGCCTTTTTGGCGTACTCGTGCACGGTAAGCAGTCTTCGTCGGTAACTGAAAAGACAAAGAAATTTGAGTTGCGAAGAGTATCAATACTTTCAATATAACAAAGACTTCGGTTTTCTTTGTTACAAATTGTCCACATTAACATGGTACCACCGCGGGAGTAGCCTCTTTCAAACGTCCCCAAAATCATCCAAATCGGTTAACACGGTGAAAAGTTATACGTGGACATTTAACAATTACGCTCCAAACTCGAGAAATTGTTTAAAATATTTGTTGTTGTTCTTGGAATTTTTCGAAACTTATATGGGACCAATGGAAGAATAGGCTCCTGCATTTTGTGCAAGAACCATCAAGATCTGTCAACCCGTTCGCGATAAATGCGCCAACATACATAAACAAACACATATCCAATACAGAATGTCCAATGTCGATCTGTTCATCGTCTCGTTGGAGGACAATGACATTTGTTTCATTGATGAAACGGACCTTCATTCCGTCTGTTACATATTCACATTACTAAAGGTAGCCTTCCGGTGCTCGCGACTGCGATGCGCGACCAATCGATGAAATACATATATACATATATATTAGCTTCAAATCGTCTTCTTTTTATTTTCTGCGAAAAAAGTATATGTATATATATTTATCGATTGGTCGCGCGTTGAGGTCGCGAGCAGCGGAAGGTCACCTTAACGGTTCTTATCATGTATTCGGGTGACCTTGGTGACACTCTCTTACCTGCACAAACCCCTTCGTTGGAAGTGTCATGCCGAGGTAACTCGTCCGTGTTAATTAGAGGCAAACTTCCCGGTTTGAGACGCTTCTTAACGCGACTGTCGAACAGCTCGAAAGAAGATGCGTCGAAATGGTCGGAGCACAGGACGCTGCTTAACCGAAGCTTGTGAACTTCAACACCGACTCTGTCCGCCCATTGTTGCCGCAACGCCACATCTGTAGGAAATCTAGGAAATAATGTTTTCATATTAATGAAACAATTGTGATCTGATTGGTTGCCAACAAATTACTTTAGGGTACAGGTCCAATCGATACGATTTCGCCCGAAATTTCGCCTGGCCGAAAAATAGTTTCGATCACAGTACGTGAAGCGATCGGTACAACCAAAAGCGAAGTGTGCAATGCGAATACACACGCACACGCTTGTAAACTGTACTGATGAAGAGAGAAGGGGTACAGGGGAGCAAGGAAAGCCCAACGTAGGCAATGAATCGTGATCCAAGCGTTTTGATTTTGGGCGCGTTTGACGTGTTTATTTATATTGATTTTTACGATTCCTGCAAATTCGTTCGGCTAAATTTGTCGATGAAACAAGTTTCGTTTTTTTACGCCCATTTCACCCCAAAACGCGGCGTAATGCTGCGGTGTGATGTAGCGTACGGCGCGGCCAACTACATCGGTTCCCGACTCACCCGCACGTCTCCCCTTTCGGAAAATTATTATTATTTAGACATAGTTCATACGGCCCGCCAACAACGAATGTATCAGCCGCGAATAAAGAAAGTCGTCAGAAATATTGTTACTGCGATTACCCAACCGCGAATAGCGAATCCGGCAATAAGGTACTTGCAGTGTACGTCAAAACTGCGGCAGATTATGTCATCTTTACGTACCTATGGATTGTCACGCTTTCCTTATGGTGTCTGTACTGCTTCCCGCAACACACACACTTACTCATTCTCAAGTAATATATAAGACAGTAATGAAACAACGAAAAACGTAAACTACACACGACAATGCACCTGGTTCGCCGGCAACAGTGCACTTTTAGCGATTGTGACGATCAGCCTGGTATTTTCGTATGCGTATGTTGAACTATTGCAACCGATAAAACTGTTTCAATAGACACTTTCGTTGTCTCGACTTCTGGATTGACAAATGCAGACTGACAGATGAAACTGAGACGTTCCGCTTGTCGGCGGTATTCACTCCGCCTATCTTCAGGCAGCACGGCAGGAGGGGCTTTGTCGGCGCGATGAAAGTAGCGTAAAGATTGCCTTGTAAAGACCCCAACATTGTGTTAGAAGGCCAAAAACATGAAAAACAATTTCGGTGTTTTGTCCAATACGATTTATTTATTGACAACAGTGTATAAATTTTATCATCGACCCAAGTCATGAAAAACTCATTACAAAACACATTACGCAAGGCGACCGAGCAGTAATGTCCGGGTTCGATTCTCTGCAACGCAATTTTTCTTACACTATTCAGTATATTCGCCGGTATATTAAAATTGTTCTCCAAATAAATCACAAATTTTGTCTAGCCTACATTTCATGGGAAAGAAATGTAATGTATTTTTCTACTAATCCGCTCTTATAATTCATTAACCCATTTGCATCATTTGGCGGAATAATCCGCGAGCCGCGACTGTCTGCTATCACCGAGCGCGGAATAATCCGCGAAACCGCGACTGTCAGATATCACCGAGCGCGGAATAGTTCGCGAAACCGCGACTGTCAGCTATCACCGAGCGCGGAATAATCCGCGTGGTTACGACTGCTTTCTTTAACAGTTGCGATGCCCGTTATTACACACACGATCGACCGCGCGCGGTGAAACCGGTCAGTCGTGAGTTCAACGTCGCTGATGTTTGAACGTGGCAGCGAAAACAGACCGATGATGCAAATGGGTTAAAAGCGATAATGAAATGAAATCGAATATGAGGTATATGAGGTACTGAATAAGTATTAATTAGGAAATATGGTCTGAATTACATCATGTTTGGTCTCATTTTTAACCGAACAATCTCATGAATTTGTTATAAACTGTCTCATACACAAAAAGTTTATAATAAATAAGTTTAATCATCGTCTTTATTATGACAGTCGATACGCTGAGTTTCAAATGTCTCATTGTCACTCGCCGCGGCTAGCATTTCATTACTTTTTTTATTCGGCGGCTTTTTCTTCGTTTGCCGAACTACAAAGACGAGTTGCGAAGCCAGTGATGCCAGAAAAGGGAAATCGTAACAGTAACACGCCGAGTGGTGGGGGCCATGCATGTGATATGTGACAGTTGTCACAGTTGAACGTCGCGAAAGACGCTCGCAGACACGGCACGCACACACTTACCGCATGCCCCCACCACTCGGCGTGTTACTGTTACGATTTCGCTTTCTGGCATCACTGTGCGAAGCTCGACCACCGCGTCTCCGCTACCGGCGCTACCAAAGGTGTCGCGATACGATTCCGAGGTGTTTGACCAAACTGAGATAATATACTGTATCGTTATTTCTGAAAATTGTTTGCCATCCGCCAATGAACATTCCACAAATTTTTACCACCACCTCAACACGGTTGAAACAGTAACCGGCGTAGAGCTTCATTCGACGTTCTCTCTTCGGTAAGTACACATCGTTATACACGCTACCCATTCGGACTAACAATAACGAATATTTCTGCAGTAACAATTACGTATCGCTTTGCATTGAATTATTATTTAATTAGCGTTGGCAATGGCGAGACATCGTCAATTAATCTGAAATTGTGAAGCCTGCAACCCCGCGTATCATTGGGAAGCGAGTATTAGACAATCGATTCACGCGGCTGCACGTTTTTCGGCTGGATTCATGGGGATTGACGATAATTTCGTATAATTGTATATTGTGCTTTTGTATCGTTCACTTCTTTATAACCATTCAAGGCGCGTCCGGACTACGTTTCAGCCGATCGGCACAAAAAGCCGATTTGTGTATTCAATTTCCCGATCGATAAAGCCGAACTTAGTCGAGAGGCGCCTTGAACGGTTTTAACAAATAAACGACAGTGAAAAGCGCGAATACAATTGGACCAAATCATTGTGAATCCCTGATTAAAAGAAGTCATCGTTTTTCGTCGCTAGTGATCGTCAATCCAGCCGAAAAACGTGCAGCCACGTGCATCGATTGTATAATGCACGGTTCCGATTGATTCGTGGGGTTGCACGCTTCCAAATGTTATATCAATTGTCTGCCGAGGGGATCACGATCATGGGTCATGCAACATTCTTCCATTCTGCGATTGACAATTCACGAGTCACTTCATCCAGATTTTTCGTTATTGTCATTCCTATCGATGTGACGATTTATATGTGTAATCGATGATTCGCATGTATTAACAACTAAATTACATTTTTAAATAAATGTTTGCTTTTCTTGTAGAAATGAACCCAAAGATGTGCGCTGCAGAGGGAGAGGGCGAGGCGCCTAAGAACGGTATATTTGCAAGTTTTTTTAGTCCGATTGCTTTTATTCCTATTATATGTACGAGTAACATTTTTACGTTTCTCTTTTTCCACCTACAGAGGAAAGGGCCCAGACAACATCGGGCCCTAGTGGGGGCGGCTATAACGTAAGTGTATAAGGCCATATTGTTATTTCATTATTCACTGCATAACTGTACAATGGTTTTATTTTTCCGATGGACTTGCAGACGACACCAGGAGAATCGGCAGCGGCCTCAGGTAAATACATTACAATTTATATATTTGTAATAGTTATTTTCATTTTGCCTTTCTCAACTTCAACAGATTCAACGACGAGGCCCGCCGCGCCGTTCGCCGCGCCGTTTGGGGCGCCGTTCGGTGGCCCGTTTGCCGCGCAGGTGGCCAGAGGTACATACAGTACAATTTATATATTTGTAATAGTTATTTTCATTTTGCCTTTCTCAACTTCAACAGATTCAACGACGAGGCCTGACGCGCCGTTCGCCGCGCTATTTTTTGGTATACCGATCGACGGCCTGTTGACCGCGCCGGTGGCCAGAGGTAAATACATTAGAATTTATATATTTTTAATAATTATTTTTATTTTGCCGTTCTCAACTTCAACAGATTCAACGACGAGACCCGCCGCGCCGTTTGCTGCGCCGTTCGGCGGCCCGTTCAGCGCCCCATACGCCGCGGGCGCCACGTTCACCGCGCCGGTGGCCACTGGTAAATAGATTACAATTTACATATTTTTAATAATTATTTTTATTTTGCCCTTCTCAACTTCAACAGATTCAACGACGAGACCCGCCGCGCCATTTGCTGCGCCGTTCGGCGGCCCGTTCAGCGCTCCATGCGCCGCGGGCGCCACGTTTACCGCGCCGGTGGCCAGAGGTAAATACATTACAATTTATATATTTTTAATAATTATTTTTATTTTGCCGTTCTCAACTTCATCAGATTCAACGACGAGACCCGCCGCGCCGTTTGCTGCGCCGTTCGGCGGCCCGTTCAACGCCCCATACGCCGCGGGCGCCACGTTCACCGCACCGATGGCCACTGGTAAATACATTACAATTTATATATTTTTAATAATTATTGTCATTTTGCCTTTCTCAATTTCAACAGATTCAACATTGGAGCCAACGGCGTGGCGAAAGAGACGTAGCCGGACAAACGTAAGTATAAAATTGTTGTTTCCTTTTTATATTACAATTTAATAAATAATGCTTTAACCCTGCTTTCAAACACAGGCGATGAAGCGACGCAGCCGCTGGAGCCGGTTTGCCTCGAGGAGGAGGAGGAGGCGGCGCTGGCGGACGGGGCCGCAGAGGTGGTGGCGGCCGCGGGGGTGGCCAAAATCGGACAAAAATATTAATTACTATTTTTACGGTTAGTATAATAACTACAATAAAAAGGTTTAGATATAACACACATTGTATGAATTATTTTATACGCGGTCTCTGCACCGCCGTGCTTCTCGACTCTGGAGTCTGGAGTCCGGTCTCACTTCACGTTGATTCGGGAACATTGAAAGAGGGGAAAACTGGTCGCTCCAAAATATTTCAATACTCGTCCGTTCTCGATACTTCCCATTTATTGTCTGGTTTTCGTCTTTCTTCGCTCACCTCCCACGCACTCGCCTTCTCCCTTCCCATATTCTCACCTTTCGCACCGGATTCTACACATATATATTATGCTACATATAATTTATATTTTATTTTATTTATTTATTTATTTAATATCATTTCATTTTGGCAAGTACAACATGATCCCGCATACGTTGAACGATCATGAAACAATAGTATTTCATTAATAATACTTGTAATATACACACATCATATGTCTGTTGCAGGTTGCAGGCACGACATTTGCTATATACGCATATATAGGTCGGACCTTTCCTACATACATACATTTTCATTCTCTGTGGCGGCGCCACATACCGGATAAGATACAGATTACCATTAGAGGAATGAAGGGTCGGCGATAAACATGTCAACGCCATGGGCAATGACTTTTCATGCGCAAACAGGGGGCGCACCGAAGAAAAAAAATGTTGCGGACCAATTTTCAGAGCGCGGCACCCTACAAGGTACCCACTCTGCGGGATAATAGGCCCGGCACTATACATAGTACCCTGAAAGACCGCTTGCGACTCCACCGTTCATATTGGCTCATTGCAGCAGTGATAGCAGATCTGGCACGAAAACACCGTTGGTGTTTTTTGGGTGGGGGAAACCTCGGCAAGTTGCGTGCGTGTCCGTGAGAGCTGCGCGCGTCGTTTCTCGCCGAATCGCGCTCGGCTTTGAGAGAAGGACGGAACCATGCTGCGTCCTCTTTCAACCAGCAACGCGCGTTGCGTCTTTGTTCGACATGCAGTCGCGGCGTCGTGTCTTCGTTCCGCACACAGGCCGGTGACAGTGGTGCCAGATTTCGCATAAGGCATCGCACGTACCATTGCGTTCTTTCAGCCGGAAGGCAAATCGGGCACCACCGCCGTGAGCAGAGCGCGATCCAGAGAAAAGTGAATCGAGGAGAGTTTGAGATTGACTCGTCGTCGCTTGTCGACGCGTTCGAGTTCTTTTTTTGTTAGGTTCGCGGTAAGCCATGGTTCAATTTTTTTTCACAGAATAATTTTTTTTCAATTGTTCATCACACAGCAACAAACGATATTCATTTAAAAATATTTTAGTACTTACTACGGATAGTTTTTAATATTATGTCAGCGGAATAGATGTGTCGTATTGGTTTATAATAAATATGGGCAAAATACATATTTCATAAATTTTGGTTTCAATAACATTAATCTTTCTGTAGTAGTAATAAATAAGAAAGTATATAATAAATGTCAATTATTGCGTATTATGCATTAACCGTGAAACAAGTAACAGGAGCTTCTTGCACTAGAACGTTCCGAGGGATCGTACTAACACGCGATTTTAACACACGACAGCGTACGTCAGGAAGAATTTGCTTGACACGACACGACGACGGTGTGAATGTTTCTATGAGTTGTTCTTTATGATTTGTTTTCTAAATAGAAGGTGACCAAATTGTGCATATATTCTAATAGTTCTCATCAAGTCCCATCACATTGATTTGTAACCTTTTTCTTACTACGCACGTTTAGTTTAACAAACGCTATCCCCATTTCGAGAAAGAAGAAGGTGTTCCTTCTTTGGCAATGCACCATGCATACTGTAATCCATATATACGTCCATTGTCGCATTCTGCCCACGAAATGTCGCAACGTGCGTATTGTCAAAGAAGGCATGATAAAAGACGACAATAATAGCAAAAACCCTGTCAATGGAAAACCGAAACTCACATTGTGCCGCTCCCGACTAATTGAAATATCTGAAAAGTCAAACCATTCTGAGCGCGGATTTTACGTACCTACTGCAAATTATTTCCCCGGGACTCTAACTGACTTTTTCAATGTCATTTATTCATCATTACTTTGCAACCAATTGTACGATATGTATTACTTTTAAATGCACATGTACAGGATCCACAGGTTGCGCTAGTCAGCTTTTTTCCTGTAAACGGTAAGTATTAGACACAATTACAGAGGAAAGGGTTCAATGGGATCGTAATATCTATCTTCTACGAGACTTCATTCTATTGAAAAGTGCAACGCTGCACCCGACAATTGCAAATGCGTATGTAAGGTTGTAGTTTATATAATTCCAGATACGTGAACTTCCACGCCACCCATGAGGTGCCACGACTAGCGCGTTCGGTTTTTTAACGTGGACCGTCTCCTATAGCCCTATTGTACCACATTTTATGATAATCATACAGCGTGTGGCAATAACTCTGTCCACCTTCAATATCTCCATCGTTCAAAGTGGACAGAGGTATTGCCACACGCTGTAGAAGTAAGGGTTAGAAAAGAAATGAGAGCATTTTTGTGTGGGGCCCCAGCAGGGGGGGGGGGGGGCGCCACACAAAAATACAATGTCAACATTAGTATGAAATAAAATGAACAAAAAAAAAATAATGCTCTCATTTCTTTTCTAACCCTTACTTCTACGCGTGGGGCAATACAGTAAATTCTCTCACATTGTCCCTACTGGAGCTCCACTCACATTGTCCATGGGCTGCGTCTGCGCCCATGTATGCGTCATTCCTACGCCTATGTTACCTCGAGCGGAGTCAGTCAAGCGTGTGATGTTTATGAGGCGTGAAGCGACGCGGCTCCTTTGTCGAGAGTTCGCGGTTTCGTTTTTTATAATACAATCACATAACTTTTCAAATTTTGCTTTTTTTTTATCTAAAATAGTGATTAATATATTGATGAGATTTTTCCGCGTAAAATGAAATCAAACATGATATTAATCGGACCATATTTACTTATTTATTACTGTGACGTTCTATTTTCATATACGCTGCATATATACATTATTAAATTTGTACGAATAATAAATAAAAAAGAATAGAATAAAAAGACATAAATCGATGACGAGGACGAGTTAAAAATAATAAAAAACAACAACAAATAAAATAAATAAATCGATGAACATTTCCTAATTTATTTACCGTGCTTTGTCTGCTTATCTTCCTAATGATATAAATTCTGGACGATAGGACCAGTCACAATTTAAAATACATATCTAAAATCTCAGTTTCACATGTTCCGCGTCACACTTATTTATAATATTCTATCCCGGTCGTGGAGGTATAACATTAATACATTTAAAGTATCACGCGTCACGATTTTACATTAAATACCATACATGGATCAAAGATACATTCAAACTGCTCACATTCATACATACATTTCGTCACCTAGTCTGTCCTCCTCACCCCTTTGCCCCTTGCCTGTCAATCATACGTCTCACAGTGCTCTTTCAAATTATCACGATACGGTAACCGTCTATACATGGCTAGCGGTTGTTACATTACTTATTGTATAACACATTTTACATCGCTATTGCCTTGAATACATCGCAAAAAATTTTGAAAATAGTTCCAAATGTTTAATGATCGTTTTTATCCTTCTTGAGTCCTCTGTTTGCTAGAAATAAATGATATTAAAAAATTATTGTATGAATCATTGGTATTCTGATACGTTGCAAATTCTTACCAGTGTAAAAGTACATATGAGTACACACCTGCTTTTTATTGACTATTCTTTGCCCAAGAAACACATTTTAAGACCCTGTGTCATATATTGAATTCAGGTTGGTAGTCCTGTACTGTCATATATCAACCGTTGATATATGTACTCTGTGTTTGTATGTATCTTCGTTTTTGTATAGAGTCTCCTGTTCACAAAAAAAAAATAATATACAAAAATTATTTAATGAGTGATTCATATTCAGGTAGCTTGCATATTTCTTCCAGTGTGTGAAAACACTTACTTACTTTTGGTACACTATTCTATTCGTAAGAAAAATTGTTGGAGCCCCTGTACCATTGTTTGGATAAACAATGGTGCTCTATGACTGTAAATGGACAGTCGGTCGAAAATATTTTTTAAATCCTTTTTCTCTGTGTCATTAATTTGTGCAAAAGCATTTTCGTTTGCTTCTTCTGGGGGTTCGTCTTCAATGACAGCTTCTTCTTCCTCAGAACAGTGGTCTTCATTTATCCTGTCAACGTCTTCGCATTCCGACAAATAATCTCTCACATCATCCACCCCGCAGTCCTCCCCTGTCACCACACTGAGCATTTCTTGCCAATCAGGTGTAAGTTCGTCTTCTATGGCTTGTGACGGACTCGAAGCACGCCCGATAATATTGTTCCATGCGTTCCTGATGTTGTCTGTCGTTATTTCCGACCACGATTGCGACAATATATAGATACAATTTTTTAAATTATACTCTTTTTGAAAGCCCACCACTCCGTTTTCATATGTTAACACCCGCTGCAAAACTTTGTGTCGGAAAATCCTTTTTGTTTTCTCAATTATTCCTTGATCCATTGGTTGGATAATTGATGTTGTATTGGGCGGTAAAAATATAATTTTAAAATCCTCATTATTTTGTACATCTTGCGAAACTTTGTGGCCTTCACAGTTATCTAAAAGTAGTAGGACTTTGCCACTAAAACTGTGTCGATGTTGGAAATCCCATACCGATGGTTTAAAATGGTTTTCAAACCAATCCAAAAATACTCTCCGATCCATCCAAGCATTCGCTTGGGATTTAAAGATGACAGGCAACGACGATTCATGTTTTAATGCCTTCGGGTTTTTGTATTTGTATATCACAATAGGCGTAACTTTATGTGAGCCTGATGCGTTTGCGCACAATCCTATGGTGATTCTGTCCTTGCGTTGTTTAAAACCGCTAATGCTTCCTTCACTTCGTCCTGCGAGCGTTTTTCTGGGAAGAGCCTTCCACACCAGCCCACTTTCATCCATATTGTATATATTATGCGTGCTTATATTTTCTTCCTCTATCATTCGTTTAAAATTGTCTACGAATGTCTCCGCACTATTTTGATCAGCACTGGATTTTTCGCCGTAAATGTTCAGGAGGCGTATGCCATGTCGTTTTTTAAATTTTGACAGCCACCCACTGCTCGCTTTAAAACGAGAACATGACGGCAAATTGTCTCTCAGTTCCCTGGCCTTTTCTAGCATTAACGCATCCGTTATATGGTCACCGAGTAACCTTCTTTGTAAAAACCACGATAACAAATCTTTGTCTAGTTCATCGTAAACTGGATCAATTAATTTCCGCCGTTTTTTCTCTTGTTTGCTTTTGTCAGAAAATGTATTAATTCGGGCACTGTTCTGCTTTATTCGGAGAACTGTTTTTGGGTCAACGCCAAACTTTTTCCCGATATCTGACACTGATAGCGACGAATCTTGAATGTGTTTCAAAACATCCAGTCGTTGTTGTATGTTTAAAACGGCATATTTTTTTCTACATGCCATACCTACTATCTTTATATATATTTAATTACTATCTTTAATCACTAACTATTATACTTATTCACGAATTATTAATAAAACTGATAAAAAAACACGCAAAACGAAAATACACAAAACAAAACAAAACTATATAACCCAAAATAAAAACAAACAAAACAAAACTATATAACCCAAAATAAAAACAAACAAAACTATACTTCAACAATGAACTGAACTTTAAAACACTTTCAAAAAACGATCGATACGCACGCTGTCACGGTCAAAACCCAAGTGTCGCTCGAGGGACTGTGTCGTATGCACACCTACTACGTTTTCACGAATTTTCATCTTTTGTTACCTTCAATCGCGTTTCTTTGTGTTGGGTCGCATGCGTGAATTTTGAGGACTTCGAAACCGACGTACATACAACTGCGTCACACGTGGCCGGAAAATAGGGCTTAGTCCTTATCGCTACTCGGCTGCCGTGGACAGGACTGCCTAAGACCGTGGCATACTCTTTTACATTGTCAGTGAGCTGAGAACCGTAGTATGACAACGCGAGAGAGAAGGACGCGAGGCTCGAAAATCGTGTCCTTGTCTGACACGTTGTCATACTACGGTTCCCAGCTGACGGACAATGTGAGAGAGAGTATGCTATGATCAGGTGCCTCGACCGTCGTTCAGCGAATTTCAAAGACACGAGGCGCGAAAACCGAGTCCTTCTCTCTCACATTGTCCATACTACGATTCCCAGCTGACGGACAATGTGAGAAAGAGTATGCTACGAACAGGTGCCTCGACCGTCGTTCGGCGAACTTCAAAGACACGAGGCGCGAAAACCGAGTCCTTCTCTCTCACATTGTCCATACTACGATTCCCAGCTGACGGACAATGTGAGAAAGAGTATGCTACGAACAGGTGCCTCGACCGTCGTTCGGCGAACTTCAAAGACACGAGGCGCGAAAACCGAGTCCTTCTCTCTCACATTGTCCATACTACGATTCCCAGCTGACGGACAATGTGAGAGAGAGTATGCTACGAACAGGTGCCTCGACCGTCGTTCGGCGAACTTCAAAGACGCGAGGCGCGAAAACCGAGTCCTTCTCTCTCACGTTGTCCATACTACGATTCCCAGCTCACTGACAATGTGAGAGAGTATACTACGATCAGTAAATGTGATCTCAATTACACCATGTTTGATCTCATTTTTATCCCAACAATCTCATGATTACGTTATACAATTTTTCATACAGGAAAATTTAATAATAAAAAGCAATAAGAGTCCTCTTTAATATAGCATTTGGTACGCTGAGTTTTAAATGGCTCAGTTGCCTCGATTGTGCTTTTTTTACTCTCTTTTGTTCGCTGTCCTTTTCTTCGTTCGGCGAACTACAAAGGCGGGTCGCGAGGCTCGAAAACCGTGTCTACTATCCCCAAGTTGTCCGAACACGATTCCGAGCTGACGGACAATGTGGGAGAATATACTGTAAGACTGTCCACCTTGAATATCTCCGTCGTTCAAAGTGGTCAGAGGTATTGCCGCACGCTGTATGATTATCATAAAATGTGGTAAAATAGGGCTATAGGCGACGGTCCACGTTAAAAAACCGAACGCGCTAGTCGTGGCACCTCATGGGTGGCGTGGAAGTTCATGTATCTGAAATTATATAAACTACAACCTTACATACGCATTTGCAATTGTCGGGTGCAGCGTTGCACTTTTCAATAGAATGAAGTCTCGTAGAAGATAGATATTACGATCCCATTGAACCCTTTCCTCTGTAATTGTGTCTAATACTTACCGTTTACAGGAAAAAAGCTGACTAGCGCAACCTGTGGATCCTGTACATGTGCATTTAAAAGTAATACATATCGTACAATTGGTTGCAAAGTAATGATGAATAAATGACATTGGAAAAGTCATTTAGAGTCCCGGGGAAATAATTTGCAGTAGGTACGTAAAATCCGCGCTCAGAATGGTTTGACTTTTCAGATATTTCAATTAGTCGGGAGCGGCACAATGTGAGTTTCGGTTTTCCATCAGTGTCAGCAGATTTGTACCTCTAGCAACATGGGCAACATGGAGAGTGGGGATACGCGCAAGTGTGCGTACCCTGTCCGTGAGCGCTGCGTGGAGAGAAGGACGGAACTATGCTGCGTCTCCCTTCCACCAACGACGCGTGACGTCACGTATCGTGACGACACATATGAAGGACAGAACTATGCTCCGTCCCCTTTCAACCAATATCGCGCGTCGCGTCTTTGTTCGACATGCAGTCGCGGCGTCGCGTCTTCGTTCGACACACAGGCCGGTATAAGCTTCTCGCGGTGGTGCCACATTTCGCATAAGGCACCGCACGTACCATTGCGTTCTTCCGGCCCGGAAGGCAAATCGGGCACCACCGCGTTGAGCAGAGCGCGATCCAGCGAAAAGTGAATCCAGGAGAGTTTGGGATTGACTCATCGTACTTATCGCCGTTCGTCGACGCGTTGGTTTTTTCGTATGTTCGCACCCAGCCATGTTGCATTTTTTTGTCACAGAATCCATTTTTTTTTTAATTACTCATCGCACGGCAACAGACGATATTCATTTAAAAATATTTTAGTACTTACTACAGATAGTTTTTAATAATTTTGGTATAAATATACATACACCGATAATTGCGGCAGCTGTCGTACGATAACTCGATGCATAGTTTGCATTTCCGTCATAAGATGAATGTTTTTAGAATATTCAATCTTATACCGTATATAAATATTTCTAGGAGAAGTGGATTAATATTGAAATAAGGTATGTACTTTTTCGGTTTCGCACCATCTAGCCTGTACAATTGAGTGTATGAAGTAAATGAAACGTCGCACTCTGTGCGTGATATACGACGGTGGTAGGCATGAAAGAAAAAGGTATTCTAAATCCCGGCAATAATCTCAGATCCGGTGTCAATGAGAAACCGCAACTTTTATTGCCCGGCCTGCCCACGTAGCGCGGGTCGCGCTTCAATTAATGACACCTTTTCGCGCGTACTTACCATCTGATCGCGTATTTCTCTAATCTCCTGGAACGATCCCCGCAGACCTACACTCGCCGTTTCAACTGATATTTACGTACATTTGTTTTAAAAGTAACAAGACGATGTGTATTACTTGTACCTATGTATAGATAAGATGCTCGTTATTAACATATATGACTTCAATGCAAACCAACGAATCGTATTTCTTTCCGAAAGACTATAAATTTCTACGTGGTCTTCCACGCCACCCAGGAGGTGCCACGACGAGCGCGTTCGGTTTTTTAATGTGGACCTTCGCCTATAGCAATATTATACGAGATGTTAACAAAGTTATGTACTGACGGTGGTGAATGGATATATATAAAGATATTCAGCGGTGATGCGCGAATGTGCGGTGTGTTGGAAAGGTACGCGACTACTGTAATGATTGAAAAACATTTGTATTGGTTTTTGGTGTTTGTTAAAATTTAATTACACCCGTAATACTGGTGTATCACCAGCGGTTGGTTGGCACCTCGGCCGCCGCCTCGGCCGCCACCTCAATGCTCGGCACCCCCGCCGCCACCTCTTCCCCCGCGCCGCGCGTACCAGCGCGCTCTACTCTTGCCGCCCTGTTTCCGTTTTTTTTCTGCAACATAAACGTACATTTCAATGAGTAGTGAACTTACAGTGTGACGTATGGTTCACGCATCCATGGACTGGGATATATGGATACAATAGGCTCCCGTGTTACACGACTTCGTACAACGCGAATTTGTATAGCGCGTGACGTATCAACCGCATTATACAGAAGCCTACTGTATATGATCAACGTTGTACTACAACATGTTAGAATTATGCACTCACTTTGTTTGGTTGACTGCAACTGCTTGCAGTTTTTGCAGTTGGCACACATAGGGGGCTCTTTTCCCTGCAGCCCCGGCTGCTGCGGCTCCGGCTGCTGCGGCTCCGGCTGCTACACATTTTTTACTGGCACTTCCGGCTGTTGCACCTCTTTTATTGCCACCTCCGCCTGGTCTACCACCTTCTCCTGCAACACCGGCGCAGCTATCGGCTGAACTTCTACAAAGAGAACATATTCATTATTGTCTGCCAAAAAGAAACTCACACATAAATGAGATTCCGTTGCGTGTGCAAATTTAATGGGGAATGTACATTTGTTTTACCAACAGCGCTACGTAATGTAAAAATGACGTAGAATGTATAATATCTTCACAATACTTACGAGAGGAAGTTGTCTCCAAATCCATATCCGTGTTAATTCACTTCCAATGACACTTGAGAACTGACTCACATTTTTGCACAAATGCGTAAATGTCCTATGCGGTAGTAAAAGTGGGGTTGAATTTCGTGGAGAAGGGCACATAGAGTTGTAATTCGTCGGTTTGAAAAAGGAGGCAGGTATACGTTAAATACCAGCAATTAGGAAGGGTTAAGAGTACGGAGCAGGTAATGACGGAAGAAGATTGAAGGTGTTTGAAAAATTTATATTTGTTTTCATGTATTTCCATATCTTGCGGGAATTAGCTGTACGTATCATGCTCTCCATCATCCACAGTTTGCAAGAAATAAAACTTGCAAAACAATTCACTTATTTTGAGTGTGAACAACAATTACGTCGCAAGTGTAATAGTTAGACAATTTGCATTGGTGGCAAAATAATTGAGAGGACTTCTGCGATTAAGTTGGACTGAAATGGATTAAATCTGTTTTGCAACTTCAAGTCACAATCGTGTTGTAATGTGAGTTGAAATTGGAGAGACACGCTCTCGGGTTGTTAGCACGGCTATTTTACTTTTCATAGCGAAAAGTAAATCTGTTCCGCACATTATGATTTCCTGGGTGCGCAGAAAAATTTCTTCTATCTTTCAATAGTTTTACAATCAATGCAGAATTCACAATTTTATTGGAAAAAGCCGGCAAACGTTTTGCAACCAATGGAATGTATGCAACTGTTGTACTTTGGACATCATTGTTAATAAAAGTTGGGAAAATGCTAATTATTATCAATACTAATTTTGTCGACAGCTGTGGGTGATGGATAGAGAAGAGTGCCATAGTTTCTATTTGAAACCTAACATTTGATAATAATCACCGAACGGATATGGAAAGATATTTATGTACAATCGTAGGTGTACGCAACACTGTCGGAACGTTACGCTTATTCGTGAAATGATGTACGAAAGAGCGAACGACGGTCTGTCTTTGTTGCTTATCTCTCGCCTTTGCTAATCCGCGTTGCGCGAAAAGCGAACAATGACACAGACGACCAGTATGTGCCGTGAGCTGGACGGAGTTGCGGCAGGCGTGAGTGGTTGCCAATTAAGAATTTCGATTTTCTATTAATTTCAGTTTAAGTGTAATATTTGTGTGTGTGTTTGTGTTTGTTTGCATGGTAGGTTAAGTAATTTTAAGGATTTTTGTCGGTTTCTTGTGATTTTGTACGGAACTGTGCGAGTCAGGCGTGAAACAAATGAAACGTCGCTTTTCGGACGCTTGGCTTCAAAACAGTAACATCAATTCGTGGATACGCAGCGTTCCGTCGGACGCTAGCTTATATAATTGCGTAGTATGCAAGCAAGATTTTTCGTGCAGCACGAGTGTCTCAAGACATGCGAATTCTGCGGGACATATATCCAATTTAAAGAAACAACCGTTGGCAGTTAATGTCGATGCTACCACGTCGAAGTCGAAAGAGCCGTTGTTACGCGCTTTTTGTAAGCAATGGCTGGACATTCCCGAATTTCAACCATGGTTACACGAGGTGTTAGACGATCAAACATCGTGTATTTGCACAATTTGTAATAAACATATGCGGGCGCGATTGGATAAAATCTATCGTCACGCAGAATCCGCGACGCATATCGGGAACGCGTACAATGTAGAAACACAAGAAACCGACACCTCTGTTCATACGACGGACGACGATGATTTAAACACGCGAACGAAAAGAGCGGAAATTAAGTACGCTGCCTTCATGGCCGAAAACAATATTTCGTTTGCGTTTGCCAAAAGGTGTTTAACATTCTTCCAAAATGTTGGAAAGGATCCGGTAGTCCTACAAACGATGGGTATGGGGGAGACTAAAAGTAAAAATGTAATCTCCAACGTCTTGTGCCCAGTTGAAACGGAACGTGTTGCGGACAATCTTAGAAATACAAAGTTTAGAATTTTCATAGATGAAACGACAGACATTTCTAATACAAAATGGATGACGTTTCATGTACGGTTTGTTCGTCCGGGAACATTTCACGTTCACTCGCAGTTAGTCAAATTAATAAAACTTGACGCGAAAAATTGTGGTGCGGAAAGACTGAAGTATTCCGTAACCAAATGTATTACCTTCAAATTCCATTTGGGAATATTATTGCTTTGTCATGCAACAATGGCCGCGTTATGACGGGCAAAAATTTATCTTTTAAAAAAAAACTAGAAGAAAAGTGCCGACATGTTTTAACATTGACATGTCCATGCCATTCCGTAGCTTTAGTTGCTAACGCGGCTTGTAAAACCATTCCGGCTAAATGCGAGGACTTTTCAAAATCCGTAACGAATTTTATAAATTGTAGTCCAAAACGTGCTGCTATCTTCAGCGATTGTTTCCAAGAAACCAAACGTAAAATCTTGAAACTGTCCGAAACACGTTGGTTGTCTCGCCATTCATGCATCACAAGACTCCTGGAATATTGGGACAATATTGAGCACTTTTTGACCGACTTAATTAGGACGGAAAAAACAAAACGTGCTCAAGAGCTTCTACTGGTGATGCAAACTCCTGATGTAAAAGCATATTTCCTGTTTCTCCAAAATATCTTACATTTCTTCAATTCATTTACAATATTTTTCCAAGGTCTGGAAACTCGAGTACAATTCTTGCAACGTAAATCGTTAGATTTACTGATGACGATTTGTCGACGGTTCCTCAGACCAGATGTTTTACAACAATCAGTTTGTGACATAGATTATTCGTTATCCGAAAATCATGTATTATTGGAAAATGTTAATGTTGGAAGTGAATGCGAAGAATATTGTAACAAATTACTTTCCGAGGGGCACGCGAGCGTTGTTGCAAATATTCGTCAAAATTGTTTACAGTTTTACATTAGTGCTGCTCACAATATATGTACCAGATTACCAGTCAATGACCCATTTTTATCAAAATTACAAGTTCTTGAACCGCACACGGTTCTGAGCGACAATAACCGAGAAAGCTCATTTAATGACGTTTCCTCTGTCGCACAAACCCTTGGCGGATTTGATACAGATGGGTTAAGACACGAGTGGTTTACTTTACATCAGGAATTCACAGAAACTGAAAAAGACAATTGGTCCCGATTACATTTCGATGCGATGTGGGAAAAGATTTTCACACACAAGCATCAATACCCCCATTTACAGTCTCTCGTTCATGCAGACAGAGCGTTGCCGAATTCTAACGCTGATTCGGAAAGAATTTTCTCCTATTTACCGGATTTAAAAACAAAAAAATGAAACAAGCTGTCGTCCGTCAATATGAACGCTATTTGCGTTATAAAATCAGCTTTGCACGCGAGAAGGGAAACTGCTTCAAATTTGCAAGTTACTGACAAACACTTGTCACTCATGACATCTGAAACATTATATTCTGCACATTCGACAGAAAAAGAAGTTAGACGATGTTCAGATATTGCTCCCACTGCTGGTCCCTCCTCGTCTACTGATTTTTAATATCAACGTAAATCATAAAATAAACGTTTCACGGAAATTTAATTTTATAAGGTGCGCTATTAACGGCCGCAACAAACGTTAAGACATTTGTAATGCACAAATGTGTTTAAATATGTATTGCGTTTCATTATGCCGCATCTTGATTAAATCTGTCGCATTTTGTGATGCTAGACACCACAGTTGCAAATGGTAAATTTCGCACAAATCTGTCGCATTTTGTGATGCTTGACACCACAGGTGCAAATGATAAATTTCGCACAAATCTGTCGCATTTTGTGATGCTTGACACCACAGGTGCAAATGATAAATTTCGCACAAATCTGTCGCATTTTGTTATGCTTGACACCACAGGTGCAAATGGTAAATTTCGCACAAATCTGTCGCATTTTGTGATGCTAGACACCAGAGGTGCAAATGATAAATTTCGCACAAATCTGTCGCATTTTGTTATGCTTGACACCACAGGTGCAAATGGTAAATTTCGCACAAATCTGTCGCATTTTGTGATGCTAGACACCAGAGGTGCAAATGATAAATTTCGCACAAATCTGTCGCATTTTGTTATGCTTGACACCACAGGTGCAAATGGTAAATTTCGCACAAATCTGTCGCATTTTGTGATGCTAGACACCAGAGGTGCAAATCATAAATTTCGCACAAATCTGTCGCATTTTGTTATGCTAGACACCAGAGGTGCAAATCATAAATTTCGCACAAATCTGTCGCATTTTGTTATGCTAGACACCACAAGTTGTTATGTAGTGTGGTATGATAGGGCTATAGGCGAAGGTCCACATTAAAAAACCGAACGCGCTCGTCGTGGCACCTCCTGGGTGGCGTGGAAGACCACGTAGAAATTTATAGTCTTTCGGAAAGAAATACGATTCGTTGGTTTGCATTGAAGTCATATATGTTAATAATGAGCATCTAATATATACATAGGTACAAGTAATACACATCGTCTTGTTACTTTTAAAACAAATGTACGTAAATATCAGTTGAAACGGCGAGTGTAGGTCTGCGGGGATCGTTCCAGGAGATTAGAGAAATACGCGATCAGATGGTAAGTACGCGCGAAAAGGTGTCATTAATTGAAGCGCGACCCGCGCTACGTGGACAGGCCAGGCAATAAAAGTTGCGGTTTCTCATTGACACCGGATCTGAGATTATTGCCGGGATTTAGAATACCTTTTCCTTCATGCCTACCACCGTCGTATATCACGCACAGAGTGCGACGTTTCATTTACTTCATACACTCAATTGTACAGGGTAGATGGTGCGAAACCGAAAAAGTACATACCTTATTTCAATATTAATCCACTTCTCCTAGAAATATTTATATACGGTATAAGATTGAATATTCTAAAAACATTCATCTTATGACGGAAATGCAAACTATGCATCGAGTTATCGTACGACAGCTGCCGCAATTATCGGTGTATGTATATTTATACCAAAATTATTAAAAACTATCTGTAGTAAGTACTAAAATATTTTTAAATGAATATCGTTTGTTGCCGTGCGATGAGTAATTAAAAAAAAATTGACTCTGTGACAAAAAAATTCAACATGGCTGGGTGCGAACATACGAAAAAACCAACGCGTCGACGAGCGGCGATGAGTACGACGAGTCAATCCCAAACTCTCCTGGATTCACTTTTCGCTGGATCGCGCTCTGCTCAACGCGGTGGTGCCCGATTTGCCTTACGGGCCGGAAGAACGCAATGGTGCGTGCGGTGCCTTATGCGAAATCTGGCACCACTGTCACCGGCCTGTGTGCGGAACGAAGACGCGACGCCGCGACTACATGTCGAACAAAGACGTAACGCGCGATATTGGTTGAAAGGGGACGGAGCATAGTTCCGTCCTTCTTATGTGTCGTCACGATACGTGACGTCACGCGACGTTGGTGGAAGAGAGACGCAGCATAGTTCCGTCCTTCTCTCCACGCCGAGCGCGATTCGGCGAGAAACGGCGCGCGCAACTCTCACGGACAAGGCACGCATACTTTTCCGTATCCCCACTCCGTCGAGCACCGATGGTGCTCGGGTGCCAAGTCTGAGACCACTGGCTCATTCAATTATATACTACCTGGAATGAGAACACCCATATGTAAAGTCACAGAAAACCGGGACAGAAGATACCTGACCGTTTGATTCCAGGGATACCTGTCCTTTGTTAACTGTACGACCCGTTTCAAAAATATCGTTATATACAACAAGTGCAAACGTGCAAACCAGTTGAATCAAGGAATTGTATCCATGCGGCAGAACAAACAAACGTGGAACTTTCACTTTTAACGTGCACGCGACTATATGTTCAGACCACACGTGTGTAAGAGTGAGACAGACATCCCTGGATTTCAACTCTCTCTTTCTAACAAAATGGGCCGTTTTCTGTTTCCCACAGTTCTCATTGCAGGTAGTATATAGTTCAATGTATTGGCTTCATTCCCCAGATCCTGATCTCGCATCCATTGTATAGAGATCAGTGACTTGATAAGTTCCCGGAGCCGCCGATAAACGCCTGAACTAGCCACCGTGGGGGTTTTAGCGGGTACAAATCTCGCACTACCCAGCCTCCGCCCCAACGCGGTTGGGGCGTCTTACGAAGATTTCCCCAAGTTACAAAAAGAAGAAGAGGTGAAACAGAAGGGGGAGGATTTGTATGCCGAATTGTAACCCGTAAGGGGACAATTGTTGGAGATTTGTTAAATCGATTAGACTAAAGTAAGGGCGCCAATTCCGTTTCCTGCGTTAAGGGGGTCTTCTAGTGTGTACACCCATTTCTGAGGTGGTTCTTTGGGAATTAATTGTGGGAAAACTGTTAATTGTATTGTGTTTGAATTTCACAGTTATATTTATACATGTTTGAAGAACCATATTAAATTTTTTCAAAGTATTTTGTTCATAATTATGGAAGATATTTAATGTTGCGCAGGTCATGTTTTTAAAATCGTGTTCCATCGGGCGTGTAGCTAGGGGTCGTCCTGGTGATCTGAAACAAACGTTTTTGGTGTCATTCTATTCCTTATGAATGTGGCTATCGTTCCAGCCTCGAAAAAAAAATTTCAAGAACAATTGACAAAATGGCGGCGCTTCAAAGACAAAACTCTGATTTTCACGGTAAAATTCTCACTTCTCGTGGCCCGGAAAAATAGTAATAATAAAGCAATAATAAAAGTGGAGGCACGGACGATAGCCCGTCATGTTCTGTACATGTGTGCAAAATTTCAAGTCGATCGGCCCAGTAGTTTCTGAGCTACATGCACGCCCGACTTGAAAAATGTCATTTCGAGAAAAACGCGTTTAAAGTTTGTCATGCAGTTGTACGGTGCATATTGACTGATTTCAGCAATTTACCTTTAGTCGGCTATACCAGGGCCATACAAGATACCCTCCTGAGTCTCGTAGAAGTCCAGTTTCCCCGCTTTCTCATTTCTTCTGGCAGTCCTTGCCTATTTTGACTTTGAAGTTGCTCGCTTGGTGGAACGTTCGACGCGCTCGCTGTCTCTTGCGTTTGCGAACATGAGAACATTACACCCGATTTTTACTCCCATCGCAGACAGAATTTGTAGAATGGTGTGGTATCCACCATTGAAAATACAGGTAGCCAAGAAAGTCGCAATTTCTATAATGTGTTTGCCACTGTGTAAATGTTTTGGTGCGAACGACCATATCACCGCATTCAGGCTTTCGTTATTATTTTGCGTGTAACCTCCCAGGCATCGTTCCAATAAGTTGTCCGATGACAACTCTTCGTAAATGGGCCTGATGACGTCTAACACCACATCGTTCAGCGGAGGATTATTATGGTTATAGCTGTCTAATGTTCCCGCAGCTTCCGCTTTACGCCACGCGCACCAGCTCGTGGAGCCTTCAGGATAACGTTCGTGGTGTGGATTCTCGTCGGTGGATCGTTTGTGGTCATATGTGGCCCATATGGCGTTCTTCATGTTTTCCACTGACTGCGGATTTCTTTGTATTGCCAAGCCGTAGTATGTAGTTCATTCTTTTATCAACTGGTCAGTCAATTTCCCTGCACCTTTTCCACCGATACGCTTTTGACCACCTCGCTTGCCTTTCCGCTCCATGTTGTCTTAAAATACTCGCGTCTATTTTGCTCGGAGGTCGAGAGTATACTGATTGTAACGCAAATTTCGGACGACAGTATATAAGGGGACAATAAAGGATGGATCGTCCACGTGCTCAGCTAGGCACCATCCGCCTGGGTAAAGTTGTTACCTGGCGCGCGAAGAAACGGTCGACGCGCTCTATGGAGTCGCATCGGCTAAACCTTCGTAGCTCGGTTATTTTTACGAAAATCACTTTAAAATTTTTGAGACACATTCTTAAGACCCCAAACTATAAGAATATGAAAAAAAAAAAAATCGTTTTTTTTTTTCCTGACACACTAGAAGACCCCCTTAAAGGGCCCCATGCGACTCCCGTAAGCGAATCGCATCGCTCGGTAGCCCTAGGATTGCCTCGTGCTATTAAGAGCGCCTCTGATTCGCGTGACGCGCTCGTGACGTCAACCAGGCCGTCTTCCCAAAAAGACGTTGGGATTTCTCGGAAACGCGATCGATCTAATGCACAGCGACTCTCAACCATAGCACACGTCAAATAGATTTCTCAGCCTTGCGCGCTCACTTTCGAAAAGCCGTGTGCCTTATCATTTACATCGGTTCTATCATTGTTATTATATAGTGTATCTTTGCCATTCTTAATAAAAAGTGAGTCTGTTTCTGTTAATTACTGTGCCCTAATAGTGAAAGAACCGTTTCGCGACCTTCTTCAATCTGTCCACAGACGGGTGCAACACCTTTCGTCACGCCCTGCGCTGGGCGATCTATTACGCTACGTTCGGATTGATCCAGATCCGAAACCCAGGAGCTTCCGCTCCAAGTATTTATCGTTTTATCAAACATCAATAAACAATTATACATACCTACATACATACATACTATTAGTCAATCTATAACATAACTGCTATTCTCTATTATCATTATTATTCTTATATATTTTTAATATTATTCAGTGTTACGTCTGAGAAGCGGCTGACCGCTCGTCAAATTCAATCGTAACACTGCGCTCGGGCGAAACACTGCAAACAACGGCCGTGCACTGCCGTGAACGTACCGCGTTTGTATGTATAGCGGAAACTTGGCTGCGTCGCGTGTTGTAATACACTGATGGGGTCACAACTTTATATTAAATAGGTAATGTATTATCTATTATGTGTATTTGCGCCTAACGGCTACCGCCGAAAAAGTAAAACAAAGAAGAAGGACAGAACCACATCACGTTCACAATACAACAGTGTCGAATTTGACTGGATTTGAATCATGTCAAGAATTAAAAAATATAAGACCACTAAACACAAGTCAACATTTCAACCATTAATAGCTCGCAATACCTTAAACCTTAAACAAACGTGTAAGTATGTAGGTTCTGTGTTGTCTTGTTATTTGTTAAATGATATTCTCATGTCTTAACTGACACATCACGGCGCGCTGGAAATGGGGGACGTGGAGGATAGAGCGGATGCGAAGTTATTATAATCAATAAATTCTAAAACAGTCTTATTGGTCTCATTATTATACCTTGAATTTTTATTATTACAATAGTGTTATTATATTTAGGCCAAGGAATTAGATTTCTTTTCGCGAGCGTACGTATGAATGTGAAATACATGTTGAAGAAATTTATTTTATAAAAGGACTGTACAGTATTATTAGCAATGATCCATTCATTTACTTCGTTCTTTCTAAAATTAAGGTTGTGGCGACGGTCTAACAATGGCGGTCGCGGCGACGGAGTCGCTCTTACGGACGGCACCGTCTCCGTTTACTGCCACCAGAGGAGGGAGTGCAGCGCCTTGGAGGACGCATATTTGGCCAGAGTTAGTTAGAAAATTTCTGCACCAGAGCGAGCATATACGTGACTGAAGAGAGTTACAAAGAAAATTCGTCGAATTTATTGCGAAATCACCGGGGAGTACTGCACCCTGCAGTTCTAGCTGGACTCAAACTCCACAAGGTAGCCTTCTCCCGGAGTCCCTACCGCCTCTGTTTAGGTATAGAGTTAACGGCCATGGGAATGATCTTACAGTGCGATCAGTTGCATCTAACTCAGTCTCTCCTTTTTCATGTTCTTCTCCATTCCACGCATATGATTTCTTGAGACTCTCGAGGAATAAAAAGATAAACCGGAACGAGTTCGGAGCAGTCTCTTTTTGGGAATAAACATAGTAAGATCCAGTCCCGTCTCTATGGATGCATTCGAATGTAAAGTTTATTCATTCCAGTGCAGTCAACGAGATCGAGTTACTTCCCCTTTGAGCATAGTATTGCGAGACCTCTCGATTGAGAACTCGTTGCAAGATGTCTCTTTCAATGCATGTCAAAAAGAATTTTTCCAAAATTCACCGTATGATCGGACTCATAGTTCCCCTTCCAACAATTACTCGCATAAGCACTTAAAAAATCACTTACCTTGTATACGCTAGTAGTTTGTAAGTTTATCTTGCTAAAACATATTTTCATTTGATACATACTCATATTGTAGCTCAAATTTCTCTTTACACTTTTTCTTCGATTTACAATATGTTGAATTTAATTGTAGTAATTGTGGTACACCTTGCCAATTTCATTTCCTTGCCATTAATCTGAAATTCGTGAGAAATTAGAGAAGCCACTGACTATCCGTAGTCACTTGTGGACAATCACCTGCGAGTAATGTTCCGTTAATCTCAAATACCGAAGCAGACATTTGGCTGCCGCCAGCGCCCACGTAGAAATTCTCTTCATTTGAAAGACAGCTTTCCCGATGTCTGGTATCGGACATTTACTGTTCGGAGAAACATCTTTAAGAAGACTGGACAGTCATATTTGTCAAAAATGAAGGCTTCACTTGGGAATTTATTACAAATGAATGAATGCGGATTGAAACTTTTCCTTCAGGAAACTGTCTACTAGGGTTACCAGACGCACGAAAAAAAATTTGCACTTGAAAATATGCAATAAACAAAATGTTGGGCATGATCGATTGAAGCGATTTTTCATATGATTCTTCTTCAGTTGTGGTGTGCACGCGTCGTTAGTATAGAGCGTAAGGCGGCCGTCTACGCGTGGCGATAATTGTCTCACTCTTACTCGAACCGTCGTCTCGGACGCACCTGTAAACATCTGCTAATAAAGGCTCTTAGATGGGTATACCTTAGTGTGTTTCGGCTGATTTACCCACGGCCCTCACAATACAGCAACTGGCGACGAGGATTTGGAAGGTTTCCGCGGGGACCCAGCGATGAAAGTGTATTCGTGAGGATCAAGTGCTATACGATAGGATGCGCCGTTGTCCGACACTGACCCAAGTCACGACGAATCGGAGGTTCAATCGACGCTTAGCGAAGCGCATCATCTATTAAAGGACGGGTACATCGCGGAGCAAGAAAAAGGGGCATCGAAGTAGATGAAAATACGAACCGTAACGTATTGCGTAAGCAATTGGTCGATCTAGTACGAATAGAGATCGAGAGTGGAAAAGTACCCGAGCGGAATTCCACAAGTGACAAAAAAACCGAGGTAAACAAGGCAGAAATCAGTCGTACAGCGGAGAATAGCAGTTAGGTGAGCAGGGACGAAAGCGGCATGGCGGAGAATACGAAGTTACTGTTCCATCTAAAAACGGACGACTGGGAGGCATTTACGGAAAGATTGAACCTCTATTTTGTGGTAAAGAAGACCGAAAACGACGAGATGAAAGCGGCTACACTACTGACGCATTTCAACTCCTACCAGCTGACAAAAAGTAAGCTCACTTAGTGAAAATAAAGTCGGACCATCTCAACCCGAAACCATCGGAAGTAATGGAGAGATGCATGTTCAACAGTACCAGGCAGCGAACGAACGAATCAGTAGCGGATTTTGCAACGCGGCTATGGAAATTATCGCTGAATTGCAATTTTGCAGACTTGAAGGTAGCTCTAATTCCGCGCAAGCGTTAGCGCACGATTCCGACGTGAAACACTCGCGGATGTCCGAGATACGAGAGTTCTTGATCGATTTGAACGAAACGCGGTGCAGCGTGCGTTTGGCGTGCGAAACGTGAGAACTAGCAAGATTTCGTTTGTTCGTCTGCGGGACCAATTAGTGTGTGGCATACACAACGATTCGACGAGGGTCGAGTTATTCAAATGCGCTGATCTCACTTTCGACAAGGCACTCAAGGAAGCAACGGCTCGAGAAAGCGCGGTGAAAAATGCAGCAGGATCAGTGAGAACCCTAGCCAGCAAAAATCAAAAGGAAGAAGATTTTGCTATGAGCCACACGGAGGAAACGGAGAAAAGGCATCTTTCGAGCCAATACAATAAACCCGACAATCAGAGACGAGTGAACCCGGCCGGATCGTACTGTTATGCCGCGTTGGGAAGGTGTGGGGTGATAGTCTCGGTATTCACTCCTCTTCTCACAAGCACAACTTAAGGTTTATTAGAAATAGCGTACAGTTTGCAAAATGAACTAAGTGATTGAGCGGAGTATCGAGCAGCGTTACGATGTTGCTTGCTCGATGGTATTTCTTAGAGTGTCGGGCCCAGATTTAGGCGTTTTCTAGGTGCTGTCTCAGTGGGGGAAAAACCCTTAGCGTCAGTCACGTAGGCACGCGGTGCATATGGTGACATCACCATTGGCACAAAGCTTCGTTGTCTTGAAACTTAAGTTATTTACGCAAGATGAAGGGCTTGCCCTAACGGATAGCTATAAAATAGTGGTGGCTTAGACCTAACAGAGAAATGCTTAAATCTAGTGGTGGCTACAACCTAACAGTACGCAGGCACGAATACGGAGCGAAGCTGTTTCTGCTGTGGCAAACCAGGCCACACCTACAGGGTGTGCAGACGCCGAAGAGGTACATGCAGTTTCTGCCACCAAAGGGGGCATTTGGAGAGCGCCTGTTTTAAAAAGAAGAGAGTCAGCAACAAATTTCTCCAGGAATCGAACGACGAGGCAGGAGACAGCAGCGGCCCGACGGCCGACCATGCCTACGATTTTTTCCCGCAGCGTGCGGCAGATTGCGAAACAGATTGTAAGGTAGTAAATAATATTAAAGCGGATCCGATGCATATCAATGTTAAACTGGATGGTAAGGCAGTCTCGATGGAGGTAGACTCATGAACGTACTATACGGCAATGTCAGAAAACTTTAAGAACGAAAATTTAAGTAATTGGAAAATCGATAAATGTACTACAAAGTTATACGGTTACGAACATAAAGCGATGATGGCGGTTCAGCAATTAAAAAATTTGAACGTAACGTTGTGTTCGATAGCGGGTGGAGTGTGAATCGCACGGTTTGGGGTTACTTGGACTGGTGACACACACACGACAGTTTTACACGAAGAATATTTATGACGACACTATATTTAACGACACTGACATTAATAAGAATTTACAGGTACAAATGGATGAATAAAGCAGGTTGCAAAGCTGCAACGGAGCGGGATCGCACGATTCGGGTTTGTTTTTGTTTCTCAGCTGTTCGTTGGGACTACTAGGCGAGTAATGAACGATACCTGGTGTCTTTTACGCGAGCGGGCCCGCAGGCCGGCGGCCACCACGACACTTCGGTCTATATGACGCCAACGCTCTTCAACGATCGAGATCACTCTCGATCAACGGGCAGTAAACTGCTACCAGTCTAGAGGGTTGCTTGGCCCCTCATCTTACTGGTGG
Organism: Priocnemis perturbator; assembly: GCA_963942575.1. Taxonomy (NCBI): domain Eukaryota; kingdom Metazoa; phylum Arthropoda; class Insecta; order Hymenoptera; family Pompilidae; genus Priocnemis; species Priocnemis perturbator. The sequence goes on along the minus strand of OZ012649.1, from coordinate 791,490 downwards.
AAGCGAGGCCTTTCTAAATCTCTCCCATAATTCTGCCACCATGGTAAGGCGAGCTGATTCAGTGCAGCTCCCACACCGGGGAAGAACCCCTCACCAGCTATGGCTTCACCAACTGCCACGACGATTGCAACCCCAGTGAGGCAGAACAAAAAGGGGTGCCGTCCCAAACGTTGGGGGACCGGTGGCAGCTAAGGGCAACGCGGGTGGGACGTTCCCACGCATCCCCCCAACCCTACCACTACCACCGGCGGGCCCCCCAACCCCGTCTACCGAGTATCCTCCGGTGGAGTGGACCCACAGCCCAAGCAGCCGATTAGGGGTCCAGTACGAGCGTATGTCGGGTCCGTGGGTACGCTAAGCCCCAAAGGTCACATACCACAAGGGCAAGACCCCGCTGCGGGGAGTAATGAACGATAATGACCCGGCAGCGGTCGCAGGGTAGTCCCTTCCCTTTTCCTCGCTCTTACTCAAATTTCGGCAGTTGCCGGCGGCCGAGCCTCGCCGCCGCGCGAGCCGTGGCTCCTAATTGGTTGCGGACCATTCTGCCGCCAGAGAGGATTGGCTGCCAGCAACGTGGCTCTGGCGCGCAATTTACTCGCGCTCGGCAGCGCGGGCCGACATCATAACGCGCGCCGGTTATGAACGCCGTTGCTCGCACTTACAATCTTAAACACGTTGAATAATCAGACAAAAACGTTGAATTGTGTGTTGCTTAGGGGGAATAGCCCGCCGCTGATTGGTAGACAGTGGCTGGCAGAGTTCGGCTTATGGCCTAACATGTCGGACATTGCGGCATTAAGCGACGATAATCACAGAATGTTAAAATTAAACGTAGACGAGGTAAGAGAAAAAATCCTATCGGAATTTAAGGTAGTGTTTGGAAGTACGCCCGGCTTGTACAATAAACGGGAAATAAGGTTGCACGTGAAAGAGAATACGAAACCGATAGCACTTAGGGCAAGACACGTTCCGTACGCGCTTAAAATCAAAATAGAAAACGAGATTGGAAGATTATACAAATTTGGTCATTTAAAGAAAGTGGAGGCAAGCGAGTGGGCCACGCCGATAGTCCCTGTTTTAAAAAGCAATAACGAAATAAGAATTGCCCGTGATTTCAAAGTAACCGTGAATCCAAACTTAATTATGACCAAACGGCCGTTTCCACGCATTGATGATATTTTTAATATACTACAAAAAGGTTCGTCGTTCTCGCAACTTGACCTACCACATGCTTACATGCAGATCCCGGTTGATGAGAAATCCCAAGAATTGTTAACGATCACGACTCATATGGGTTTATTCCGGTATACAAAAATAACAGAGGGCACGGCGCTTGCCCCAGGCGAATTCCAGCAAATAATGGACGAGTGTTTGCAGGATATTCCAAATAGCATCGCTTATATTGACAATACTTTTGTAACTGGTCGCACGAACAAAGAGCACCTTGAAAATCTACGGAAAGTATGTAAACGGTTAGAGGAGCGCGGGCTAAAGTTAAATAAGAATAAATGTGATTTCATGAAAGAGCGTGTCGAAGTCCTAGGTTATGTTATCGATGCGACAGGACTACATAAGTCAAGGTCGAAGGTAAGAGCGATGATTGACGCGCCGAGACCAACAAACAGCAAACAGCTGGCTTCATTCCTTGGACTAATTAATTTTTACGCAAGATTTTTGGCAGATAGATCAGAGAGATTGAAGCCCCTTTTTGACGGGGCGACCAAGAAGAATTTTGAATGGACCAAGGAATGTGAGGCAGCTTTTTGCTGGGTGAAGAACGAGCTGATTTCTCCGAGAGTACTGGCGCACTACGATCAAAACGAGGAATTGGCTTGTGATGCGTCAATGTATGGAGTTTCAGCGATCTTGTCGCACAGATATAAAGACGGCACAGAAAGGCCGATCGCGTATGCATCAAAGAAGATCCCGGAAAAAGAAGTGAACAGAGCCATTATAGATAAAGAAGCTAGCGCGATTCTGTTCGGGTTGATAAAGTTCTACGATTTTGTATACGGTCAACAAATCACTTTACGCACGGATCATAAGCCGTTAGAGCACATTTTCGGGCCAAAAAGAAAGGTATACCGCTCACAGCTGCGAGCCGTCTGCAAAGATGGGCATACTTTTTGTCTGGTTTTCGATATAAAATCGAGTCACATTAAATCGGAAAGTAATGGAAATTGCGATGCATTATCGCGGTTACCTATCGATGACGATACAAACATTTTCGTCACGAATTTTACGCCGGTTTATTATGTGAATGAAAAAATGGAGGTCGTAGGCTGGCAAAGGGTGGCCCTCGAGACAAAGCGCGATAAAGTTTTGAGTAGAATTATGAAATTTTGCACGATAGGGTGGCCAGGTAACCATAAACAATTATCGCACCAGGAGCAAAAATATTTGTCGAAAAAGAACGAAATCGCGATAGAGGAGAATTGCTTGTTTTGGGGATGTAGGATAATTATCCCAGAATCATTGCGGGCGCAACGATTGGTTGACCTTCATGCGTCGCACCTAGGAATTGTGAAGATCAAAGCTTTGGCACGGTCGTACGTGTGGTGGCCGAATATCGATCTAGACATTGAAAACACAGTAAAGTAATGTAAAATTTGCATTGCAGAACAAAGGGCCCCACCACACGCACCGTTGACGCCATGGCCTTGGCCAGAAAAGATGTGGGATAGATTACACGCAGATTTTTTGGGGCCGCTGTACGGGGACATGTACCTGGTCGTAGTGGACGCCTATTCGAAGTGGCCAGAGGTTATCAATTTCCGAAACAATACTAAAGAGTACAAAGTCATCGAGGTGTTCGATAAATTGTTCGCTATTTAGCGAACGGGCTACCGAAACACGTGGTTACGGACAACGGTCCGCAATTTAGAAGCGACGAGTTGGAGCAATTCTTTAAAAGCAACGGTGTCGAGCATAGTTTTTCGCCGCCCTATCACCCGGCAACAAACAGGGCAGCCGAAAATGTTGTAGGCACCTTTAAGGATAAGTTTGGAAAGATTGTAAAAGGGGGAGAAAGGGTAGATAAAGCGATAAACGGATTTATGTTCGATTATTGTAGCACGCCTCACTGCACGACCGGAAAGTCACCGGCGTGGTTATTCTTCAAGCGAGAGCTTAGAACTATTTCAGAATTATTTTTTACTTTTCAGCGCGCCTCTGAAGTCGGGTTTCTCACTTTTTTTAAAAGTTATTTATTTTTAATTTTTAGTTTCAATTATATAACTGTATTGCTGCTTTATGTAACATTAGGAAATGGGCAGAGCAAATAAAAACGCAGCTCATATGAGAAAACGGCGTGTAGAAGAAATGCAATCGGAAAGTAACGAACAGTTGAATGAAAAAGTCGCTTAAAACGGAATGTTTTTAAATCGGAGGTTTTCGCCACTAGAATGGGATCAACGGGACGACAAACCCCATCTGTTTGATCGAATCCTCGTCCGAAACCTCAAGTGGTCGGATAGCAGTGCTCGATCTGTTAGTATAATGTAAAGAGGAGATGTTAAGAAAAGACGATTGGTTCGACTGGTGTGTAAAGGGCAAATAAAACCAAGAGAGCGCTTTTAATGAACTCCGGTCCTTTTAATGTTCTCCCAACTTCCCAAAAGGGTCTATAACGCACAGGACGAGAAAGTTCTCGTTAAGGCGCGTGGGATAGAGATCCCAAGACGGACCGCAGACGGTTCGCACGCTCACTCAAAAAAAACTAAGGCTCTCAGAAAATCACTCGCAATACTCAGAAATAGATGTATCCTCACCGACAATAGGCTAACGACTAATTAGCGGTCGCACAGGTGTCCTATTCCGGGAAACAAGTCCCCCCCGCTCCCCGCTCCCGCAGCCCACGAGCTGCTCGATCCACCCGGGGCGGCGGAAGGGAGAGCGGGAGAGGAGTTATCGAAAGATCGGGTAAGACCCGAGCGGAGCCGAGGCGGCCCGAAACCGCTGATCGGTCGCGCATTTAGGACAGTCGCGACACCATCAAAAGACATGGGAGTCATCTATACCCGCCCACTCGTTCGGGAGTTATGCGCGAATATCCACCATAAAAATAAAAATAAATAAAAAATTAAAATAAAATATACTTATCGAATAGATAAGCTCCTCCTTTTCTGAAGTCGGTTAAAAATATCCCGAAAGACATAGGTTTCCAGTTGCCGCATAATTATCTGCATGCGAACGAAAATGAATCCGTGCGCCTTCCGACATTTTCGACCTTCAAATCCGCAATTTTTCGAATTTCGATAAAATTCTAACGGCATTTTACTTATGAACCATAAGACTATTGAAAAATTAAATAAAAAATATCAACGTTTTAACTGCTCAGTCTCCTTGACTCCTGCCCAGGTAACTTCTCTGACGTCCAGCGCGCGGGCAATCACTGTTCTAGGGCCCTCTTACCATCCTGAAGTCGATTCCCCGACTTTCGGCATCGGGCAATCACTGTCTAACAAATATCCTCCTACACAGAAAGGCCCCTTCTGTGCATTACTGACCCACTACCTACTGCAAACTTGCATCTTGCGTAAGCCTTAAGTATTCGCCACACACCCTGGTCGGGAACAATGCATGTATCAGTTTTTAAACATTTTCGGTTATTAAAATAGAAGAAAGCACAAAATAATTATGTCGCATGACTTGAACCATATTGTGACCACCCTTCAAAAGGGCAGTCGAAAAAAATTAAGTTAAAAAGTTAAATTAACTTGGGGCCACGGCTCTTTCAAACACACAAAGAATCATCAAAATTGGTAAACTCAGTGAAAAGTTATGCATCAATCGACTTCAAAAGTGCGGTAAGAAGAATGAAAAAATTTTGTTTTCAGGTCGATGTCAATAGTCATACAACTGTTACGTCCTGCGTCCTCCACCTGCTACAAATTGTTGCTTTTCTGAATTATCCAAGAATTAACTAATCAATTGCTCTCGCAGCGGTCTGCTGCTCGTTCCATAGTTCTAAGATTCACTCTAGTCTAACTTTAAGAATGTAGCGCGGTTCTCACGGACCCCCATTAAAGATAAGACACGTACGACCGAGTCCTGGGAAAAGCATCTGCCGCGCCGGTCCCAGGATATATCGCTGATGCAGTGTCAGCATGGGAACGCCGCTCAGCAGAGCGCGGCGGCTATATAGGGCAGTAGGAGACCCTTTTCGCGCACTTACCACTTACCACTTGGGACTTGTGACTTACTTTTTGTTTTTACGTCTTTCAATTCACTTCTGTCTGTGCAGTGCTTCGAACTGCACCGTTGTTCGTGTATTAAGAGTTCGAGTGCGGGTGCTAAGCGTAACACCCGACTTAATATTTTCCTTCGAGACCTTTCAAGTGAATCAAATCAAGTCAACGATTAGAATCAAGTTAAGTCTAGTGAATAAACAACGCGGTAGAATCAGTGACATTGTTCCTGTATCTCGTCAGGCAACCTCAGGTTTGGGCAATCAAGCAACCTCTGAAATTCAATTAATTATAAGTAACCTGCGCGGTCTACCTTTGAAATTCGAATAATTATAAGTAACCTGCGTGGTCGAGACACTCCGTCTAGTCCCGACCTCCGACCCTCCGCTCGCGACAACGAAGTGGAGCCGTTCCACTTCTCCCAAATTGTAGGGTTCGATCAGTTAATAAACACTAAGTAAACAACTTCGTGAATCACCTACCCTACCACCCATCCTCGCGACGCGCACACATACACCCGCGTAAAACCTGGTTATCCGAGTTTCTCTGAGTCTAATCAAACGGGGCGTTGCACCCCTTCTCCTCCCCGCAGTAACTTGGGCTACCTAAACCACCTAGCGAGCAACACCTCGCTGTCAGCGTAGCACCAACGTGTTCCGGCGACCACAAGCGTTGTTCGCTGCCACCGTAGCTTCCCAGTTGCTTTCGACGCACGATGGTGCGGCCCCAAGGTCAGTAGCTACCTCAGCAGATCGTAATTATCTCTCATACAAATTCCTAACCAGAGAATACCCCGTTACCCAGGGTCCCAACGTCGGCAGCGACGTAAAGATTATAGAGGAGCTCCCCGGGCTGGAGTAAAACACCGAGCACGCCGCGAAGCCGCACGCTTGCGTGAGTTGCAAGCATCTCAACAACCCCCGAATCCTCCTCCGCCTAACGACCAACACTCCGGACAACCCGCACCACTGATCTGGATTTCCCCAGATCACCTTTGTCCGTTCGAACTTCCTTCCGGGGAAGCCCAGTTCACGCTCTACGCTGAGCCCCTTGAACCGGAAATCGTGCCATCCACGGTGGCAATAACCGAGGTTCGCGAAGATTCGGATATAGAAATCATAGAGTAAGGAAATTGCGCGGGACGAGGCCCCCCAACGAGGAACCCTCACAAAGGTAACGTAAGCATTACCGCACATAATACGCGAGAACAACTTAGAGCCGTAATCTCTCGGACGCAAGGATACACGTAGGTTTAACGTCAAGTCTAGAACACCCGGTATATTACGGTGCGTGGGACGTCACAGCGAACCGCTCAGCTGACGTGTCAACTCTCTTATCGGCCCGGTCACTTCGTCTGTCCCCCGATCCCCGGTATACCCGGTGTACGCAGGGTGCCGAAAAACGGAGGACGTAACACAACCTATCACAAAAAAAGTACAGTGAGCCACTAATGGAGTGAGCTGGGGAGTTTGTGAGCGGAGAACTACGTTCGTTGGCCCGGCGGTTCTAGGCGAATTTGGCCAAAGAAATGTTTAGATTTGGTTTCTACTGACGAAAATTTTGGAGAAAAATGTGTATTAGAATATGGTAAGAACGCAGACTTCTCGAAAACGATAATGCCTATTGTTGTTACGAATCCTTCACCTTTATATAGTAACGTATCCAAATAACATAATCTGAAGTTCGGAATGTGACATGGCGAAATTCTTTAATAACATACCACTACTGTTTACCTTGGCAGCCGCACCGGAAGAGCACATGAAAAGCCGGCAGATCAGGTGGCACGACATAAGCAAGGGACGCAATCGAGAATCGGGAAGATTGCTCGCATTCAGTCGCACTAACGATCCGCCAAACTAATGCAACTAAACAAATTATTTGATCAAATTTTTTGTTCAAAAGTCCATCAAGCTCTTTAACTAATTATTTTCCTTTTGGTTCATGCCATTTTTTTTACTTTAGCGTTGGGCAAGTTACTTTTACTTTAACTGTTTTTACTCTAATTGTATTGCCTGTTACCTGTTACCTTTTACTTAATTTATTCGTCTTTGTTTCAATTTTTTGCTCAACCACACTAGCCTGCTATTTCAGTACCGACCTAAAAAAAGAAAAATTTATTTTTTGCTATTTAACGCAATTTCGAAGTCGGTTTTCACTGGCTTTTTAAGTATCTCATGTTCAGCGGGGTTAAGTGTGACGTACATAACTAACCGGGCGCTCGTGATCGTAATGCCCCAACTGGCCAGGATATTGCCGATTCCCACGTTTTAAGTGTCACTGACTAATATAAAAGGTTCGTCGAAGTTTGGATATTTCAATATGAGCCCTGATATCAGTAGAACGTTTAAGGTTCTGAAGCTTTTGGTGCAGTACTCAGTCTAGATAAAGGAAGTCTTCTTCTTGGTCAAATTAATCAGCGATTTAGCAATATGGCTAAACTTAGAAATAAATCGATGGTAGTATCCTGCAAGACCCAAAAATTCTTGAATGTTAGACATTAAGAGTCTTAATGCAAACGAGAACAACGAAAGACTAGTTTTTAACTGGAAACAGACACGGGAGGTTTAAATTGAGAAAACTAAATGGTTTGACACTGCGGCCCCTGGCCGTATATTTATGAAACTGCGATGAATCCACACGTGGTCGAATACCCGCCTTGCTCGGCTCTATCACACTAAACTTGCTTACAACTACAGAAACGCGTGGTGCGACAGCAGGTCTTCGCAATACAACGCACGGAAAAAGGGATACGTGCGCACAACGGTGTTACACGTATGGAAAGAAATCCAGGAGCCAGAGTACGAGAAATTGAAGTGATACGTGACGGTTGTGAAGAAGACACTTCACCGGTCACTTCTCCCAAGAGAAAAATCAGGATAGTGAATATACCCACTGACTAGGAAGGGTAGAAAGAGAAAGGCACGAAGATTTAGAAATAACTCGCGAAACCTGAACCAAGGGAGAACGAAGCCGACACCAGGCGAACACCGACCAAGCACAACCTTAAAGGTAACTCGCACTTGACACTTGTACACTTGTAGGGGCTCCGTACAAGAAGAAATAATTCGGTCGCTCCGTTCAGCAGCCCATGTCGCGGAGGGGTGGAAAGAATCCACACGGTTACGCATCGCCAATTGGTATTAGAGCTAATTGGCGGTGCATATTCCTCGCGCAATCACACTGTTACGCGAACGCTGCGCATACATGGAAACAATCGGCGCTTCGAAGAATACCGCGATTTCCAGGAAGCGCGAGGCACGCTACGCAGATTCGAGACGGAGGCATGCCAGAGAACGAAAAGCGACGATGGCACAAATCGATGCCATAAGGCACGTCTACATCTGAACACGAACGCGCACGAGGCAGCCTAAGCATGACGTCATCAGACGCGCGTGAGCAAGCCGAGGCAATCCGATTCAATAGTTTTACATTGCACTCATCGATCGATTGGTTCGCGACGGGACGAGAAAAAATTGAGTGGGTTGGAGATTTATTCTAATGTTTGAGAATCGGTGTAGCTTGCTCAGACCGATCCGCGACTGTCCGAGCGCGTGAACGAGAAATCATTGGTGTGTTGGAGATCCATTCTAGTATTGGAGAATCGGTGTAGCTTGTTCGGCCCGATCCGAGATAGTCGCGGATCGGCCACAATTGCTCACAGTCCGATCGGACAGTCTAGGATCGGGCCGAACAAGCTACACCGATTCTCCAATACTAGAATGAATCTCCAAGAGTCCAATGATTTCTCGTTGACGCGCTCAAACAGTTGCGAGTTTCCAAACCAAAGCAAATCTTTTATATGGATGGATGAGAAAACAAGGAGTCCAGTGCAGCACGGAAAGCCCACCGTTAGGGATAAAGTGTAATCGAATTGTTTTCAACTTTAGGTGCGTTTGGCGTGTTTATATTGCTTTTTAGGTTTTATGCAATTAAAGGAATTATAGCATCAAGAATGATTTAGGATTATTAAAAAAAGTACAAACGAACTATAATAGTATGTATGTATGTATACATGTAATAGTGATACGCACAATATTCAAACTTATGGTGCACACGTTAGAGGTCTGCTTTCATTGAGATTTCGTTTAGCACTACAACGTGTTCTATGGTGTTCAGTCCAATTTAACGAAGATTGCCTTTAATAATATTTCAAAGGGTGTAACTCATCATACCACAGTAAATGTGCTATAAAATCAATAAGCTGTAAAGTGCATATTAGATATGTTCGACATGACAAGAGTTCTAAGGGAATATATAATTGATATTCAGGAGGGCAAAGGCGTGAAGTCATGAGTACGAACCCCTTATAGATTTAGATGCTCTAAAACCGAATCTGAACCCCGTTCCTTTCCATCATCCTCAGTTTTTGAAAAAATGAATTTTGAAAAAAAAAACTTTTTTCAACATTGAACAACAATTCTGTTGAAACTATAAAAGATAGACAGATTCTATTAGGCACCAAAAATTCAGCAGACAATTCTGAATAAATTGGTATGAATCGTTTTTGCAATATCAATTTACAAAGCTGTTTAAATAATAGTTGAATTGAGCAAGAGACGTTCTGCGCGCCTATTTTGGGAAACTTTTTTCAAATTTTTGAAAAAATGTTGGGTCTAGCGTGAATTCCAATTGCACTGAGGGATAGAGCAAACATTTCTCTATGCAGATCCATCATCAGATTTTGCAAAATACTTTTTGGCTTCGCACAGGAAAATGAAATAATCGTGCCTGTCACGCAATGAGCGCAGGGGTTCTCGACGGGCGTTTCAACGCTTAGGATAAGGCTTTGTCTTAGCGGGCACGAATTTTTGGGTTTTTTGTTTTTTCTTTGGATAGAGCATTGAAAGATGAGAAAATATTCCCTCTAACGTTTTTGCCGGAAATCATTCCTTCAAAAGTTATGAGCGTTTTTTGCGAAGTAGCGTTTGTCGCCGTATTTTCCAGCAGGTACATTATTTTTCGGCGTTCTTTGTTTGCCAGGATAGAGCATCGAAAGTTCTATAAGTTTTCCCTATGACTTTTTTTTTGGTAATCACGCCTTCGAAAGTTATGAATGTATTTGCGAAAAATTATGTCAGCAGCACTGGTTATTGTGTTTTCCTTCGCCTCGCGATGTTAGAGATGAAGGTGTCAGTCGATTTGTACCATACCGATATGGTATCGATCGTTCCGGATCATTCTAGAAGCTTCTCTCGTATCCAACCGACGCAAACAGATATTGTACACCTCAAAAAATAAACTATCTAAAAACCTAAACGAAATCTGCATGAGAACCAGATCTTTAAGTAGACGTGGTTCATCCACACTCCTTGAGATCGTAACAATAATAGTTTCAACAGAATTGTTGTCCAAAGTTGAAAAAAAGGTGTTTCTTTCAAAATTCATTTTTCAAAAACTGAGGGTGATGGAAAGGAACGGGTTTTAGATTCGGTTTTAGAGCATCGAAATCTATAAGAATCAACTAACAGATATTGCGAAGTAAAATACGTGTTGGACAGGGTTATTTAACTGCAGTACGTCTCGACTTTAGGAAAATTTATTTAAGTGCCCCAATAGCCAACATCTACCAATGACTTTACTATGTTTTTAACATCGAGATGATGAGATTCCTATGACGTGTTATTATTTTTAAGCAAAATTAACGTTTCAGATTGAATGCTATATATAATACAAACAAGTTTCAACTGTATATAATCAACATTTAGCGAAGTGTTGTAAATGCTGGTTTGAGGAGCTAGTTCGCAGATCTTCGGCGTAGGATTCAGGATTAGGCAAATAATCAGAGGTAACGGTTTCAAATACGGATAGTGCATATATTTAAACAACACATTATTTATACGACTTGTACGATTCTATAATCTCAATTTCACACGACAATCACTCTCTCTCTCTCCCTCCCTCCCTTCCTCCTTCGATTTAAGTATCAATTCTTTGGGTGCACAGACGCACACATACATACACACATATCACGCATACGTCGCAGTCTACAATACCCGCTTCGAAATATCCCACAATATTAATTTATATAATTCAAATTTTGTATATTCGATTTGTTCAGTCCTTCCACGTTGCCATCATGCCGCGCACGGCAAGGTTTGCTCAAATCTTGTCACAAATTTGCCATCATGCCGTGCACGGCAGGATTTGCCGTGATCTTGGCACAAGCTTGCCGTCCTGCCATGCACGGCAAGGTTTGCTGTGATCTTGCCACAAGCTTGTCGTCATGCCGTGCATGGCAAAGTTTACTCTGTTCTTGCCATAAAGTTGTTATCTTAACGTGTATGACAAATTTTGCTCTCTGTTATTTGCATAAATTTTGTACATTGTCGTTCTAAGGCAAACATTGTTCTGTTCTTTACGCAAATTTACTATCTTAACCATTTGGGCATGATATGCTCAATTTTGATAACAACTTGCCTTTATACCGTGCATAAACCGATTTGCTGTCATATTCACATAAAGTTTCTGCTGCATGGTGAATAGCATTATTTAATGCTCTTCCTTTGCGAAAAATTTACGGACAAGCCTTTTTCTGTTATTTACAGCAGGCCTGCAGAACTTGTGATACTCGTGGCACATCTTCCCCCCTAGCACCGTACCGCCGGAGGAGAAGAGCCCCCTCTCTATGGCCACAGCTCTGAGATCAGAGAGTGGGTACCGTGTCACGGGCACCTCTGGCTACGTCTTCGATGTTCGACTGTTGTCGCCTCATTGTAAATATTACAGGAAAGGGGGCAATTCTCCTCGGCCGGCACCGCGGGGCGGTACGGCAGTGATCCCAGAAGTGGCATCCTGCCGCATACTACTTCCCCCCCACCACGCGTGCCGCAATGCGGCAGGATGCCACTTCTGAGATCACTGCGGTACGGTGCTAGGGGGGAAGATGTGCCACGAGTATCACAAGTTCTGCAGGCCTGCCCTAGCGGTCGATGGGCATAGACGCAAAGATATATAGACTTATAACTCGATTCTATGTTACTATGGCTTAAACTAGGTGAATATGAACGAGTGAGGGAGAAGTTTCGTCGCTTTGTGGCGTTTTACCGACACCACACACGTCGCGAAGCTCGTCGTCGCGACCGCTCTTTCGCCGTGCACTCACGTGGGCTCTATTCAGGTCTACCTGAGAATTTGACGAGGTTAGGCAGGTTAAGCACTCAAAATACGTCTACTCTCAATCAGTCAGTGTCAGCAGTGACTGCAATCAGTCTCGTGGTCAGAAGGAAGCCGGAAGTGCTCGCCTCTAACATGGCGCTAGTTCGTGGTCGCTACGCGCGCCTCCTGGCGGGGACGGCGCGCGGCGGCCACATCGTTTTCTGCTCCGTCGGTATTTCTAGACGTGTGACACGAAGGTCCATAAGATGAGCTCCGTATAGTTAGCACCCCCAACTCAACCGATTTGAGTTTAAATAGTTGCAATCGTTTGAAGGTCGTTTGATAGTGTTTGATAGTCCAAAATAAACGTTTGATAGTCAACCGTTTATTTATAATTAAAGAAACAAATTTCTAGGGGAATTTTTTGTATAGTTAGCACCCCCATGTTCGCAAATTTGATTTTAAACTATACCAGTCGATGTAGAATCGTTTGATAGCGTTTGATAGTCCAAAACAAACGTTTGATAGTCAGCCGTTTGCTTGTAATCAAATAAATAAGTGTCTAGGGGAAATTGATGTCGAAATTTTTGTGAAAAATTGAATGTTTATCTGCGCCAGTAGATGTAAAATCGTTTGATAGTGAGTGATATTCAATACTAACGTTTGATAGTTAGTCGTTTATTTATAATTAAAGAAACAAGTTTCTAGGGGAAATTGGTGTCGAAATTTTTGTGAAAAATTAAATTTCTATCTGCGCCAGTAGATGTCAAATCGTTTGATAGTGAGTGATATTCAATACAAACGTTTGATAGTTAACCGTTTGCTTGTAATCAAAGAAACAAGTTTCTGGGGGAATTGTTGTCGAAATTTTTTTGAAAAAATGAATGTTTATCTGCGCCAGTAGATGTCAAATCGTTTGATAGTGAGTGATATTCAATACAAACGTTTGATAGTTAACCGTTTGCTTGTAATCAAAGAAACAAGTTTCTGGGGGAATTGTTGTCGAAATTTTTGTGAAAAATTGAATGTTTATCTGCGCCAGTAGATGTAAAATCGTTTGATAGTGAGTGATATTCAATACAAACGTTTGATAGTTAGTCGTTTAATTATAATTAAAGAAACAAGTTTCTGGGGGAATTGTTGTCGAAATTTTTGTGAAAAATTGAATGTTTATCTGCGCCAGTAGATGTAAAGTCGTTTGAGAGTGAGTGATATTCAATACAAACGTTTGATAGTCAACCGTTTGCTTGTAATCAAAGAAACAAGTTTCTGGGGGAATTGTTGTCGAAATTTTTGTGAAAAATTGAATGTTTATCTGCGCCAGTAGATGTCAAATCGTTTGATAGTGAGTGATATTCAATACAAACGTTTGATAGTCAACCGTTTGCTTGTAATCAAAGAAACAAGTTTCTGGGGGAATTGTTGTCGAAATTTTTATGAAAAATTGAATGTTTATCTGCGCCAGTAGATGTCAAATCGTTTGATAGTGAGTGATATTCAATACAAACGTTTGATAGTCAACCGTTTGCTTGTAATCAAAGAAACAAGTTTCTGGGGGAATTGTTGTCGAAATTTTTGTGAAAAATCAAATTTCTATCTGCGCCAGTAGATGTCAAATCGTTTGATAGTGAGTGATATTCAATACAAACGTTTGATAGTTAACCGTTTCCTTGTAATCAAAGAAACAAGTTTCTGGGGGAATTGTTGTCGAAATTTTTGTGAAAAATTGAATGTTTATCTGCGCCAGTAGATGTCAAATCGTTTGATAGTGAGTGATATTCAATACAAACGTTTGATAGTCAACCGTTTGCTTGTAATCAAAGAAACAAGTTTCTGGGGGAATTGTTGTCAAAATTTCTGTGAAAAATCAAATTTCTATCTGCGCCAGTAGATGTCAAATCGTTTGATAGTGAGTGATATTCAATACAAACGTTTGATAGTCAACCGTTTGCTTGTAATCAAAGAAACAAGTTTCTGGGGGAATTGTTGTGGAAATTTTTGTGAACAATTGAATGTTTATCTGCGCCAGTAGATGTCAAATCGTTTGATAGTGAGTGATATTCAATACGAACGTTTGATAGTCAACCGTTTGCTTGTAATCAAAGAAACAAGTTTCTGGGGGAATTGTTGTCGAAATTTTTGTGAAAAATTGAATGTTTATCTGCGCCAGTAGATGTCAAATCGTTTGATAGTGAGTGATATTCAATACAAACGTTTGATAGTCAACCGTTTGCTTGTAATCAAAGAAACAAGTTTCTGGGGGAATTGTTGTCGAAATTTTTGTGAAAAATTGAATGTTTATCTGCGCCAGTAGATGTCAAATCGTTTGATAGTGAGTGATATTCAATACGAACGTTTGATAGTCAACCGTTTGCTTGTAATCAAAGAAACAAGTTTCTGGGGGAATTGTTGTCGAAATTTTTGTGAAAAATTGAATGTTTATCTGCGCCAGTTGATGTCAAATCGTTTGATAGTGAGTGATATTCAATACAAACGTTTGATAGTCAACCGTTTGCTTGTAATCAAAGAAACAAGTTTCTGGGGGAATTGTTGTCGAAATTTTTGTGAAAAATTGAATGTTTATCTGCGCCAGTAGATGTCAAATCGTTTGATAGTGAGTGATATTCAATACGAACGTTTGATAGTCAACCGTTTGCTTGTAATCAAAGAAACAAGTTTCTGGGGGAATTGTTGTCGAAATTTTTGTGAAAAATTGAATGTTTATCTGCGCCAGTAGATGTCAAATCGTTTGATAGTGAGTGATATTCAATACAAACGTTTGATAGTTAGTCGTTTATTTATAATTAAAGAAACAAGTTTCTGGGGGAATTTTTGTCGAAATTTTTGTGAAAAATGTAATGTTTATCTGCGCCAATAGATGTAAAATCGTTTGATAGTGAGTGATATTCAATACAAACGTTTGATAGTCAACCGTTTGCTTGTAATCAAAGAAACAAGTTTCTGGGGGAATTGTCGAAATTTTTGTGAAAAATTGAATGTTTATCTGCGCCAGTAGATGTCAAATCGTTTGATAGTGAGTGATATTCAATATGAACGTTTGATAGTCAACCGTTTGCTTGTAATCAAAGAAACAAGTTTCTGGGGGAATTGTTGTCGAAATTTTTGTGAAAAATTGAATGTTTATCTGCGCCAGTTGATGTCAAATCGTTTGATAGTGAGTGATATTCAATACAAACGTTTGATAGTCAACCGTTTGCTTGTAATCAAAGAAACAAGTTTCTGGGGAAATTGTTGTCGAAATTTTTGTGAAAAATCAAATTTCTATCTGCGCCAGTAGATGTCAAATCGTTTGATAGTGAGTGATATTCAATACAAACGTTTGATAGTCAACCGTTTGCTTGTAATCAAAGAAACAAGTTTCTGGGGGAATTGTTGTCGAAATTTTTGTGAAAAATCAAATTTCTATCTGCGCCAGTAGATGTCAAATCGTTTGATAGTGAGTGATATTCAATACAAACGTTTGATAGTTAACCGTTTATTTATAATTAAAGAAACAAGTTTCTGGGGGAATTGTTGTCGAAATTTTTGTGAAAAATTGAATGTTTATCTGCGCCAATAGATGTAAAGTCGTTTGATAGTGATTGATAGTCGGGTACAAACGTTTGATAGTCCGGTGCAGACGTTTGATAGTTCTTCGTTTGCTGGCAATCGAAGAAATAAGTGTCTAGGGGAAATTTTCCCACATAGCACAGAGTCGACTATTAGTCGACTGTCAGTCGACGACAGCAGTCAAGAGTCGACTGTAAAGTCGACTGAAATCAGACTGAAAGTTGACTTATAGTCGACTTATAGTCGACAAATGTCACAAAAAGAGTCGACTTTTAGTCGACTCTCAGTCAACTCTTAGTCGACTTTCAGTCGACTTTTAGTCGACTCTCAGTCAACTCTTAGTCGACTTTCAGACGACTCTCAGTCGACTAACAGTCAACTCTTAGTCGACTTTCAAACGACTCTCAGTCGACTAACAGTCAACTCTTAGTCGACTTTCAGACGACTCTCAGTCGACTAACAGCCGACGTTTCATTCATTGTATATTCATCTTTAGTATTAGAAGGGGTGCATAAAAAAATGAAACAATAGTGAACAAACAAATGTTATTATAATTGTTATATTTTTTATTTTAATAAAGCCCTCATTCTGTCGCTCGCTCTCCTGAGCCATTCTTGAATAGCACCCTCCACCTCTGCTTTCGTCGCTTTGGAATTTTTCATGACACATTCTGCAAACGAAAGTAATAGATCTATCGAGATATTATGTTTCCCGAAATTGATTTCGTTCAATATCAGTCGTTACTTATGGTCATAAAATGCTTCTATTACTTTCGTTTGCAGAATGTGTCATGAAAAATTCCAAAGCGACGAAAGCAGAGGTGGAGGGTGCTATTCAAGAATGGCTCAGGAGAACGAGCGACAGAATGAGGGCTTTATTAAAATAAAAAATATAACAATTATAATAACATTTGTTTGTTCACTATTGTTTCATTTTTTTATGCACCCCTTCTAATACTAAAGATGAATATACAATGAATGAAACGTCGGCTGTTAGTCGACTGAGAGTCGTCTGAAAGTCGACTAAGAGTTGACTGGTAGTCGACTGAGAGTCGTCTGAAAGTCGACTAAGAGTTGACTGTTAGTCGACTGAGAGTCGTTTGAAAGTCGACTAAGAGTTGACTGTTAGTCGACTGAGAGTCGTCTGAAAGTCGACTAAGAGTTGACTGAGAGTCGACTAAAAGTCGACTCTTTTTGTGACATTTGTCGACTATAAGTCGACTATAAGTCAACTTTCAGTCTGATTTCAGTCGACTTTACAGTCGACTCTTGACTGCTGTCGTCGACTGACAGTCGACTAATAGTCGACTCTGTGCTATGTGGGAAAATTTCCCCTAGACACTTATTTCTTCGATTGCCAGCAAACGAAGAACTATCAAACGTCTGCACCGGACTATCAAACGTTTGTACCCGACTATCAATCACTATCAAACGACTTTACATCTATTGGCGCAGATAAACATTCAATTTTTCACAAAAATTTCGACAACAATTCCCCCAGAAACTTGTTTCTTTAATTATAAATAAACGGTTAACTATCAAACGTTTGTATTGAATATCACTCACTATCAAACGATTTGACATCTACTGGCGCAGATAGAAATTTGATTTTTCATAAAAATTTCGACAACAATTTCCCCAGAAACTTGTTTCTTTGATTACAAGCAAACGGTTGACTATCAAACGTTTGTATTGAATATCACTCACTTCAAACGATTTTACATCTATTGGCGCAGATAAACATTACATTTTTCACAAAAATTTCGACAAAAATTCCCCCAGAAACTTGTTTCTTTAATTATAAATAAACGACTAACTATCAAACGTTTGTATTGAATATCACTCACTATCAAACGATTTGACATCTACTGGCGCAGATAAACATTCAATTTTTCACAAAAATTTCGACAACAATTCCCCCAGAAACTTGTTTCTTTAATTATAAATAAACGACAAACTATCAAACGTTTGTATTGAATATCACTCACTATCAAACGATTTGACATCTACTGGCGCAGATAAACATTCAATTTTTCACAAAAATTTCGACAACAATTCCCCCAGAAACTTGTTTCTTTAATTATAAATAAACGACTAACTATCAAACGTTTGTATTGAATATCACTCACTATCAAACGATTTGACATCTACTGGCGCAGATAAACATTCAATTTTTCACAAAAATTTCGACAACAATTCCCCCAGAAACTTGTTTCTTTAATTATAAATAAACGACTAACTATCAAACGTTTGTATTGAATATCACTCACTATCAAACGATTTGACATCTACTGGCGCAGATAAACATTCAATTTTTCACAAAAATTTCGACAACAATTCCCCCAGAAACTTGTTTCTTTGATTACAAGCAAACGGTTGACTATCAAACGTTCGTATTGAATATCACTCACTATCAAACGATTTGACATCTACTGGCGCAGATAAACATTCAATTTTTCACAAAAATTTCGACAACAATTCCCCCAGAAACTTGTTTCTTTGATTACAAGCAAACGGTTGACCATCAAACGTTCGTATTGAATATCACTCACTATCAAACGATTTGACATCTACTGGCGCAGATAAACATTCAATTTTTCACAAAAATTTCGACAACAATTCCCCCAGAAACTTGTTTCTTTGATTACAAGCAAACGGTTGACTATCAAACGTTTGTATTGAATATCACTCACTATCAAACGATTTGACATCAACTGGCGCAGATAAACATTCAATTTTTCACAAAAATTTCGACAACAATTCCCCCAGAAACTTGTTTCTTTGATTACAAGCAAACGGTTGACTATCAAACGTTCGTATTGAATATCACTCACTATCAAACGATTTGACATCTACTGGCGCAGATAAACATTCAATTTTTCACAAAAATTTCGACAACAATTCCCCCAGAAACTTGTTTCTTTGATTACAAGCAAACGGTTGACTATCAAACGTTTGTATTGAATATCACTCACTATCAAACGATTTGACATCTACTGGCGCAGATAAACATTCAATTTTTCACAAAAATTTCGACAACAATTCCCCCAGAAACTTGTTTCTTTGATTACAAGCAAACGGTTGACTATCAAACGTTTGTATTGAATATCACTCACTATCAAACGATTTGACATCTACTGGCGCAGATAAACATTCAATTTTTCACAAAAATTTCGACAACAATTCCCCCAGAAAATTGTTTCTTTGATTACAAGCAAACGGTTGACTATCAAACGTTCGTATTGAATATCACTCACTATCAAACGATTTGACATCTACTGGCGCAGATAAACATTCAATTTTTCACAAAAATTTCGACAACAATTCCCCCAGAAACTTGTTTCTTTGATTACAAGCAAACGGTTGACTATCAAACGTTTGTATTGAATATCACTCACTATCAAACGATTTGACATCTACTGGCGCAGATAAACATTCAATTTTTCACAAAAATTTCGACAACAATTCCCCCAGAAACTTGTTTCTTTGATTACAAGCAAACGGTTGACTATCAAACGTTTGTATTGAATATCACTCACTATCAAACGATTTGACATCTACTGGCGCAGATAAACATTCAATTTTTCACAAAAATTTCGACAACAATTCCCCCAGAAACTTGTTTCTTTGATTACAAGGAAACGGTTAACTATCAAACGTTTGTATTGAATATCACTCACTATCAAACGATTTGACATCTACTGGCGCAGATAGAAATTTGATTTTTCACAAAAATTTCGACAACAATTCCCCCAGAAACTTGTTTCTTTGATTACAAGCAAACGGTTGACTATCAAACGTTTGTATTGAATATCACTCACTATCAAACGATTTGACATCTACTGGCGCAGATAAACATTCAATTTTTCACAAAAATTTCGACAACAATTCCCCCAGAAACTTGTTTCTTTGATTACAAGCAAACGGTTGACTATCAAACGTTTGTATTGAATATCACTCACTATCAAACGACTTTACATCTACTGGCGCAGATAAACATTCAATTTTTCACAAAAATTTCGACAACAATTCCCCCAGAAACTTGTTTCTTTAATTATAATTAAACGACTAACTATCAAACGTTTGTATTGAATATCACTCACTATCAAACGATTTTACATCTACTGGCGCAGATAAACATTCAATTTTTCACAAAAATTTCGACAACAATTCCCCCAGAAACTTGTTTCTTTGATTACAAGCAAACGGTTAACTATCAAACGTTTGTATTGAATATCACTCACTATCAAACGATTTGACATCTACTGGCGCAGATAAACATTCATTTTTTCAAAAAAATTTCGACAACAATTCCCCCAGAAACTTGTTTCTTTGATTACAAGCAAACGGTTAACTACCAAACGTTTGTATTGAATATCACTCACTATCAAACGATTTGACATCTACTGGCGCAGATAGAAATTTAACTTTTCACAAAAATTTCGACACCAATTTCCCCTAGAAACTTGTTTCTTTAATTATAAATAAACGACTAACTATCAAACGTTAGTATTGAATATCACTCACTATCAAACGATTTTACATCTACTGGCGCAGATAAACATTCAATTTTTCACAAAAATTTCGACATCAATTTCCCCTAGACACTTATTTCTTTGATTACAAGCAAACGGCTGACTATCAAACGTTTGTTTTGGACTATCAAACGCTATCAAACGATTCTACATCGACTGGTATAGTTTAAAATCAAATTTGCGAACATGGGGGTGCTAACTATACAAAAAATTCCCCTAGAAATTTGTTTCTTTAATTATAAATAAACGGTTGACTATCAAACGTTTATTTTGGACTATCAAACACTATCAAACGGCCTTCAAACGATTGCAACTATTTAAACTCAAATCGGTTGAGTTGGGGGTGCTAACTATACGGAGCTGTAAATTTAAGCCTGTATTGAAAAAGCGCGCTGATATTTTACGCAGCCGTTGCTAGTCTTGTGACAAGTGCAATCAACGAATTTAGTATTAATTCTCACCACGGGCAGCGGTGTGATATGATGCTGCACCCGGCCGGTAACGTTGGACGTGACTCGGAAATGGTAAGGGGGCTCCAGAGCCCCTCGGCCGTGTCACAAAAAATTGCATTGCATGCTGTGTCCATTCTATACCTCGTCTGTGGTATATATATCAGTGGCTGGCCGTCACACCATCCCCCTTAAAATAGAATTTTCGTAAGATAAATTCTGGACAAGAGTTTCCGTGATGCGGATATTCGCTGCTAGAGGGCGATTTTGAAATGGTTATATGGCGCCCCGGGCGCGACGCTAGCGCCACTGGCGGAGCGGGCCGGCCGCGCCATGCGAGTCGCCTCTCTAGGTATTTTTATATTCACGAAAAACGCGGCGAGGCGTTTCTCCTGCCATGATACTTACACAGTGGTGACCCCGACGTGATCGGACATTGCCGGCGAAGCACGTGGCGCACGGAATGCCAATAGACCACTCTCCACGACCGGGACAGGCGCAGGTACGGCAACAGCTCCTCGCATCCCCGGAGACTCGAGACGGCGTAACCATGCCGGACACAGCCACGCCGACCGCAGCTGCTCCAGCCGCCGCTACATCGGACGCGGCCGCGTTACCCGGTCCCTTTGTTGAGGCCGCGGCGCCATTAAGACTGCCGCCATTTTGGAAGGCCAACCCGCGCGCATGGTTCCTCCAAGTCGAGGTGGCATTCGGCCTGAGAGGAATCTCGAACGACGAGACGAAGTACCGCCAAGTGGTCATCAATCTCGACCAGGAGGCCGTGGTATTTGTCACCGATCTGCTCAGTGCGCCGCCGACAACGGGGAAGTACGCCGCCATCAAGGGCAGAATAATAGCAGCATTCGACGAATCCGTGGAGACCAAGCTGCGGAGATTGCTGCGTGGCCAGGACCTAGGCGACGACAATCCGTCCAACTGCCTCCAACGCCTGCGCAGTTTGGCGGGGGGCGAGTGCAGTGAGAGTGTCCTGAAGACGCTCTGGCTCGAGCAGCTACCGGATAATGTGCGCAGCATATTGTCGGTAGTGGAGGGAACCGACCTGAGCCGTTTGGCATTACATGCCGACAGGGTCGTGGAAGTCTCCCGGCCGCAGATATCAGCCGTCGAGCCGGATCGCGCCGCAGCCAGCCACAGGCCACCCGCGCGAGCGGATCCTACCCTCCAGCGCCTTGAGCTCATCCTGGAAGCTATCAGTCGGAAGCTGGACGACCGACATCCACGCGATTACCGGACCACGGGACGCCGCCCACGTTCGACCTCGAGGGGCCCGGGCCCCCGTGCCTCGCGCGAGGGATCACGAGAGGGAGTTTGCTTTTACCATGAGAGGTTCATGGTACATGCATTGAACTAAAAATAACATACATGCGTGCATGTACGACTCGCGCCATCTCGGGCACGCCTCCAGATTAAAACTTTTATTTACATAACATTTAACATTGGATTCTTTAATATTATATACATGTGGTGAAGAAAGGTACAGACACGGGACATAAGTGATCAGAATTCTTGTATCAGGGCTGTGAATTAAACATTTGCAAACAGTATACTTTTATGTAGCTTTTGCCTGATACTCGCACGATCACCTAAGTACCGCTCCGTAGCTTTCTTCGTATACGTAAATATTCTAATATTTGCGTATATACTTATTATTAATTTAACAATTTGAATTTCATGCAGTTCACATAATCCATTAGTTTCCAAGACCGGATGCGGCGGTGTAAACAAGGAAACAATTGTACCACTGTATTTCTCGAGTACTACTGAAGATATGTTTCTTTTCAAGTTTTTCTTATTCATGTATCCAAGCTGAATTTCAGCTCGAAAAGCTTTTTCCGCGCATTTAATAATATGAAATACTGCCTTCGAGGGGAAACACAACTTCCCTCTGTTTACAAATGCAGTAAAACTACAATATTTATTTACATCAACAGTGTATTGATGATCACTGTTGATTTTCTCAGTGAGTAAAAAATCCTTACAATAAAGACACGATAATTTTGCCAAAATTTTGTTTACTACAACTCCAGAAATATAGTACAATATATTTTCTTGTAAACAACTCAAAGACGTGCTATCCATGCATGCAATTAATCTATTTAAATTTTCGTCGTCTTTATCTAAATCTTGATGGGAATTATCTACCAAAGACCGTTTTGGGGCACGAAACTGAAAAATGGGCAATGTTTCCGATAAATCGTCCAAACAATTGCTATTTATACTCGCTGTAACATTGTTGCGCAAAAGCATTTTTCGCAATGCCCATATAAATTGACGGCAATTTGGGTTGTCATTCCACCCTCCACGAGACCGAACACACGAAACAAATAATTCTAAGTGGTCCTGAGAACATTTGTAGGTCAACAAGTATTTCAAAGGACTATCGGGGTCAGTCAAAAGATCATTTGCCAACCCAATAAAACTGTAAGTGTTCATGAAGAAACCCAAGGAAAATATTTTTCTCTTGTGTTGTCAAATATTCACACCATTTATTTTAAGATTTGTTATATATGTTCTCACTTTCAAGAAGAATTCATTTTTTAAGTCAATATTATGTAAGTAGATGGGAGATTTGAAACCTTTTCCAAATGAGTTTCGGCTATTCATTATGTCGAATAATTTATCGAATATTCTTAAAAATTCAACCGTGGCTTCACTCCCTGCAAAATTTGGATCACCGCTTAGTCGTAAAAAATCCAGTGAATCCGCAACAGCGCTACTGATGAGTTGAGCAGCTAAACGAACGTTCATTTTTTTGTTATAAAAATTTACATGCATAGATGACAATCGATTTCCCAGTTTCAAATCGTCTGCTTCTTGCAAGTCATGCAATTTTTTAATAAATTTAAAAGAAATTTCCCCCATCGGTGATGTAATCACTTCCTCAGCAAATGCATTGCGGCACAGTTTGACCATATGGCAAGCGTCTAATATACAGTAGACTTGACTGTCCGCAGATGGGTGTTTGAACTAAGTGACCAAATCTGCCTTGGAGAAATCGCAGCCCAATAATGTTAAAGTTTTTAAATTTGTGGCACAGCCATCGCATGTTATAGATCGTACGGTAACACCAATACTTTTTAATAAAATTAAAGCGTGTTTGGGGATTTGACACTGTAAATCGGCTATTATTTTATTTACGAAAAAGGACTTCCGTTTCCGGTGAGAAGCAGCGTGGTTTAGAGTGAGTGAGCGAGTGCGAAAAGTGGGTGAGAAAGGAGTAAGGAGAAGCGGGAGGGCTGGGAAAAAGTGGGCAGAGGGGGCGGAGAGATAGAGGGTGGTGCACGAGTGTGGGTGGAGGAAAAGGTTGACGGGAAAAAGTGGAGGGAGCAGTGAAAGGCGGGTGAGAAAGAGTGAGGTTAGGAGGAAAAACGTGGGCGAGATAGGGAAAGAGCGGGCGGACAGATGGGTGAATAGGGGACAGCGACACCTACAGGGAGTAAAGAGAACGAGGAAGTGGGATAGAACGGAGTCGGTAAGGTAGGGACGAGGATAATGGAAAAGGCAAAGGAGCTGGGAGTAGGGATGGGAATGAGAAGAGGAAGTGTAGGAAGCATGAAGGATCAGTGGAAAAGGAAAAGGGAGGGGGAAGAGGAAAGAACGGGTGGAGGGAAGAAGGAGGACTGGATATTTAAAGCAGGGAAAAGGCTACAAAGATCGCCGAAGAGTGAAGCGGCGAAGGGGGGAAGAGGAGGAGGGGGAAGAGGGGAGGATACGGGAGATGATAAAAGAGGAACTGAGGAAGGAAGTGAGGGAAGGGATGAAGGAGGCCATGTTGGAAATGAAGGAGATGTTAGAGGTGATGAAGGGCCAGGTGGAGAGACAGGGGAGAGAGACGAGGGAGGAAGTGATAGCGGAGCTAAAGACACAGATGAAGGAAGGGGAGGAGAGATGGAGGAAGGAGAAGGAAGGGATAGAGAGAAGAATAGCGGAAATGGAAGGGAAACTGGAGGGCATAGGAAGCAAGGGAGAGAAGAGTGAGAGGGGCGGGGGAGGGGAAGGGCAGGGGGAAAAGGAAATGGAAGAGATTAGGGACAAACTGAGGAGAATTGAATGGAAAGAGGAAAGGAAGGAGAGGGAGGAAAGGAGGAATAATATAGTGGTCAGAGGATGGAAGGGGAAGGGCGAGAAAAAAGAGGGGGAGCTCAAGGGTTTGTTGAAGGAACTGGGGGTGGAAGTGGAAATTGGGGAAACAAGAGAGCTGACAAGAGGGGTGGAGGGGTAATCGCAACACTAGGAAACAGAGAGCAGAAGAGAGAGGTGATGGTGGCGAGGGGGAAGCTGAGGGAGAAGGAAATAAGGATAGAGGATGACCTGACGTGGAAGGAAAGGAAAATGAGATGGAGATTAGAGGAGATAGCGAGGGAAGAAAGAGGCAAAGGTAAGAGGGTGTGGGTAGGATATGGGAAGGTGCAAATAGAGGGCAAATGGTGGAAATGGGATGAGGAGGAGGAGAAGTTGAGGGAGGGAAAAGGAGGAAAGGAATGGAGGTCGGGGGAAGAGGGAAAGGGGGGAAAGGGAGGACGGAAGGAGTAGGAGAGGAGGAGGAGAAAAAAGAAGGGAATGAGGACGGGGGAAGGAAGAGGTGGAAGCTGGCATTCTGGAATGTGGCAGGGATAGAGAATAAGGACGGAGGGTTTTGGGAGGAAGTAGGGGAGTGGGACGTGATGGTGTTGGTGGAAACATGGCTGGAGAAGAAAAGATGGGAGAAGGTGAAGGACAGGCTGCCGAGGGAATTCGACTGGGAGGTGAAATTCGCAGAAAGGAAGAACAGGAAAGGAAGGGCATGTGGGGGGATGATGAGGGGAATAAGAAGAGGAATAGGGACGGTGGAGAAAAAAGAGGAAGGAATGGGAGAAGGAGTTTGGGGGTGGGAAATGAGGATAGGGGAGGAGGTATGGAGGATAATGGGAGTATATGTCAACGGGGATATAGAGAAGAAGTTGGAAAAGATGAGGGAGTGGATGGAGAGGGAAAGCGAGGAAAGAACGACGGTAATAATAGGAGACCTAAACGCGAGAACGGGAACACAGGGAGGATGGGTAGGGGAGGGGGAGGAGGAGGAGGGAGGAAGGAAATCAAAAGACAAAAAGGTCAACAGGGAGGGAAGGCTGCTGGTGGAATGTCTGGAGGAAATGGGGTGGGGCATATTGAATGGGGGGAGAGAGGGGGATGAAGAGGGGGAATACACCTTCACGGGGGGAAAGGCGAATACAGTAATTGATTATGTAATAGGGGGGGGGGGGCAAAGGCGAGGGAGAGGGTAGAAAAATTAGAAATAGGGGAGGCGACGGACTCCGACCACCAGCCAGTAGTGCTATGGGTGAAAGGAGGGAGGGGGAAGAGGAGAGAGGAGGGAAGGGGGAAGGACAGGGGGGGAACAGGAAGAGCGAGGCGAAGATGGGACGAGGAGGGAAAGGAGAGATTTAGAAAAGAGATGGAGGGCAGAAAAGGAAGAGGAGGTGAGGTACAAGAGCAACTGGAAGAAATGGGAAAAACGGTAAAGGAGATATTGGAGGAACAGGAAGAAGGGATGGCGGGGGGAAAAGGAAGGGGAAAAGGGGATGGTGGGATAAAGAGTGTAGGGAGAGAAAAAGAGAGGTGAGAAGAGAGATGAGGAGATGGAGAGACAAAGGGGGGGCAGGGGATGGAGAGGAATACAGGAGAAGGAAAAGAGGATACAAACAACTATGTAATAAGAAGAAGGAGGAAGAGAGAGAGAGAATGACAAGGAGAGTAGGGGAAGCAAGGACAGAGAGGGAGGTATTGGGGGTGATAAAAGAACAGAGAGGGAAAGGGGTGAACGAACAGATAAAGATGCAAGAGTGGAAAGGGTATTTTATGGGGTTACTGGAAGGGGTGGAGGAAAGAGTAAGAATGGGGGGAGAGAGGAGAGGAAGAGGGGAGGACGGGGAGAAGAGTCTGGAGAAAGAGGAAGTGGCAAAAATAATGAGGAGGTTGAAGGAGGGGAAAGCAATAGGTGAGGACGCGGTACCGAATGAGGCATGGAGATACGGAGGGGAGGAAATGGAGGAATGGGGATGGGAAATATGCAGAAGGGTGTGGGAGGGAGAGGGGTGGCCGGAACAGTGGAAGGAGGGGGAGATAGTTCCGATCAGGAAAAAGGGGGAAGGCAATAAAGTGGAGGAATACAGGGGGGTAACATTGATGCCCTCCCTGTATAGGATTTACGCGGCGACCCTCGCGGAGAGGCTAGGGGAAGAAGTAGAGGGGAAAGGGCTGCTTTCAGGGACACAAACGGGGTTCAGAAAAGGTATGGGAACTATGGATCAGATTTACGCACTAAATTATATGGTAAACAGGCAATTAGGGGGGGGCAAAGGTAGAATGGTAGCGACGTTTGTGGACCTGAAACCAGCCTTCGACGCGGTAAACAGAAGGAAAGTGGTAGAAGCGATGAGGGAAAGGGGAGTAAGGGAGGGACTGGTGGTAAGGGTAGAGGAGATATTGAAGGAAACAAAGAGTGTGGTGAGGGTGGGGAAGCAGAGGAGCGAGGCGTTTTGGACAGCAAGGGGGCTGAGACAGGGATGCCCCCTGAGCCCCTTGCTGTTCAATATACTACTGGCGGATTTAGAAGAGGAGCTGAGGAAGGGGCTATGGGGAGGAATAAAGATAGGCGAGGAAGGAAGAGTATACTCTCTGTCCTACGCGGATGACATTGTGCTCATGGCGGAGGGAGAGGATGAGATGAGGGCAATGTTAAGTAAGGCAGAGAGGTATATGGATAGAAAAGATTTAGAAGTGAACAGAGAAAAAACAAAGGTAGTAAGATTTAGATGGGGAGGAGGCAGGAAAAGGAAGGTGGATTGGAGATGGAAAGGGAAGAAGTTGGAAGAGGTAAAGAAGGTAAATTATCTGGGGTATATATTTACAGCAAACGGGGGACAAGAGGAGCAGGTGAAGGAAAGAAGGAAGAAGGCAGCAGCGGTCATGAGAGAGGTGTGGGGGATAGGAAGGAGGTTATGGGAAAAGGAATGGGATAGAAGGATTTGGATGTGGGATACAATGGTGTGGGCGGTGCTAAACTACGGGGTAGAGGTATGGGGATGGAGGGAAAGGAAGGAAATAGAAGGAGTGCAGGAAAAATTTTTAAGATGGACACTGGGGGTGGAGTGGAGGACACCGGGATACAGTGTGAGAGAAGAGACGAAGTGGTGGAAGGTAAGGGTAAGGGCTGGAAGGAGGGCATGGGCGTTCGAGAGGAAGTTGGAGGAAGGCAGAGGAGGAGAAGTAACAAGGAAATGTTGGGAAGAAATGAAGGGAAGGTGGGCTAGGGGAAGGGTAACAGGTAAATGGGAAGAAGAAAGGAGAGAGTTTTTTAGACAAAGCGGAGTAGGGGAGGGGGAAGAGGGAAATGAGACGGGGTATGAGGAAATGGAGAAAAAAGACCAGGAGGAACAGAGAAAAGAAAGAGAGGAGAAAGGCAAGGAATCAAGGTACAACGAGGTGTACGTGGCGCTCAGGGGAGAGGACAGGCCGGGATACTTAGGGAAAAGATGGACGGAGGAGAGAAGGAGAAGGTTAGCGAGATTTAGGCTGGGAAATGAGATGAGGCAGGGAAGGTATTGGGAAGAAGAAAGGGAGAGAAGATGTAGGTTATGTGGGATGGAGGAGAAGACGTGGGAACATGTATGGAATAGATGTGGGGGATGGGGGTGGGTAGAGGGAAGGGAAAAGGAATCGGGGGGAATGGCGAGGGTGGTGTTCGGAGGAGAGGGGGAGGGGGAAAGATGGATCAAGGAGATAGAAAGGGAAAGAGAGGAAAAGGAAAGGGAATGGAGAGGCGTGGATGAGGATGAATGAAAGAGAAACAGAATGAAAGGCGGAAACGGAAGTCCGAGGGGAAGGTGGAGGGTAGGATATAAGGATAGAAAATAAGATAGAAACATAAGGAATGTAGAAGGCAAGGGGAGGAGAAGAGCGAAGAGAGCGAAGGGCGAGCGAGCGGGCGAACGAGCGAGCGAGCGAGCGAGCGAGTAGGGAGGAGAAGGCGGAGAGAGAGAGCGAGCGAGCGAGAGAGCGTGCGAAGGAGGGAAAGAGGAATAGAAATAAGACAAGTAATTTTAAGTTAGGATAAGGAACGAGAGGAGTGAGGGAGGAAGAAACTGTAAGAAGGAATCTGTAACCCGTAAGGGAACCAGAATAAACATACATACATACATACATTTATTTACGAAAAAAAAGGCAATAGGAATCTTGAATTTTTTTGTGTAGGATACAATTTGAAGAACCAGAGCTTCGTTTGCTAATTCTTCAGAATCTACGTGAGCAATAGCACCGTAATCTACATATCCGCGATTCTTGTCTTGTTTTTTATCATAAACAATTTGGCTACGAATAGCCATTGAATCCAAAATTAATGCTACGTCCTTGATACAGGAATTTGTTTTTACTTCCTCTTTTAGAAATTCTAGTACTTCGCTTATGAAGCCTGGTTCGCAATTGTACCTACTCAGCCATTTACGCAGCATGGAACTGTGAGGAAGGTGTAACTTGGTTCGGATAAAGTTATATGCCTTTGGAGAATAAAAATATAATGTTAAGGCGAAACTTTTTATATCGTCGCTGTACCGGTTTCCACAAGAAACGGAGGAATTTTTTCGTTCATTTTTCAAAACATGCAATGAGAAACCAGTAAACCATGCTACTCCTTCAGAGTACCTATCCGCCGTAGCCGAGGGATATTGAAATGTGTCACGGTTACAATACTTTGTACATTTATTAATTTTTGTACAGGTTTTCGACGATAAACGTTTCTTCTAACTTCATTTCCTAACCAAACTACATCTTTATGAATTTTCACTTTCATCATATAATATGCCAGACCCTTCCGATGGCAACTACAGGTTTCGTGCTGAAACCAACCTGGATATTTCATATGCACAGCTTGCACCATTAATGGAAATAAAATATCTTGTATTCCATATTTGTATCTAATCTCAGGATAATATTCGTCAAATATTGCATTCATTAATTTGAATGCAAACGAAAACTCTGCAGATGCAGTACATAAATGGCCAAATGTTTCGCCGTCGTTTGTTTCATAGGCTCGGAAAAACGTCAATATTTGTCTATCTTGTATTGATTCATGAGTTTCACTAATTAGCGATATGGAACATTGTTCACAACCACTTTTTTTAACACATTTCAAGGCCACAAAACCTGCAAAATATTCAACAGCGGAGGCTTCTAATGTTTCATCATTACTGTATGAGGCATCAATCATTACTTCCTCAACGTTAATAAATGCTTCTTGATTGTCCCCATTTTCACGTCTTGTACTTGCTGATAATAATTGAGGATTAGATGTTGTAGGTACATGTGTTGAGCTGGGAAGTACAGATTCATCCTCATCATCTAAGCAATTTGCCGACTGAGCAGGTTTGGATAAATTTAATACAATATTTTTTTGCAAAGATAAACGAAAAGCTTTTGCAGACGGATTCTGATTATAAGTTCCACCGTAAGTGCGGATTATTGAAAATAAATTTTCCAATGGATCGTGGTTCAAACTAGATGTCATAAGAAATTTAATTCCATCGCATTGTAAATCATTCCATAATTGCAAGATAGCTCTCACAGAAATTTCTAATCCTTGAAAACATGGTGGTCTTTTAAGACCGTAGACCGTAATGGTGCGCCATTTGGAACATTGTTCTAATAATTGTTTTAAATTATTTTCCGCATTTAATCGAATTTGTGATAATGCGCATCTATTTGGATTCGAATCGTTGCAAGTTCTGCGCTTTAAAGAATCGAAACTATCGTTAAGAATTATAAAAAATTCGGCCGTATACATGACCGTCGAGCTTTTAATTTCTCCTACTGTTCCTGCGGTTAAGAGAGCTGCTGAGACCCCACGACTAAATACCTGCAGAGCTAAACAGCATTTCATTTTTTCGAAGCATGTTGGACTAACATGTTTTTCAGACAATTTGCAAGCAGCTCTCGTTGCTGCACCGTTTTCTAAATCCCATAATGACCGTACGTCTTTCCAAGATGCAATCCTATCATCAGCATACACAATATCATAAGTCATAAGTTGATTCCTTATAGACTTATAAATATGCGGAATATCAAAGATTAAATATATTTTTTCATTTCCGTGCATGAAATAAGAACGATTATCAGGAATAATATGTTTCATGACACTTTGATTACTACTACACTGGTCACAAATAACAGCACGTAATTTTAATCCTGTTTTGAATGTTGCTTCTATAACTTCGTTCAATATAGCAGATAAATCAATACTGTTTATCGCGTTGGTAGTAAAAAAATACGCTATAGGTTGCTTCCAATTATGTAACAAGCCTCTGACCATGAAAACTAATGCATTAGTCGCTATTCTTTTACTAGCTCCTCGCGATCCTAAATCTTCAAAACCTTCAATTTTTTGCCGAGGCTCATGAAAATCAAAACATCGCTTTATACGCATTTCATCGAGCAGAAGGACGCAGTTACGTTCGTCACTATTCATGCAATTAACTTTAGATTGTAACTGACTAAATAAGGGATCGCAAATTCCCGGCCATAAATTAACCGTGCTGAACTATTTGCTGATAATACTTCTTTCCGGTAATACAAAATTGAACTGTTTACGCATTTTCGTGTACAAACTTGGCGAACTATAATGCATTTTTTTCACTAATTGCTGCTCTTCTTCCGTGTAAGGAGATTGCTGCTTATGAAATAATTGCATCGTTATAAATGTAAGTACTTAAGCATCCTTGTACTCGACGTCGCAAACCATTTAAGGGGTTACACCACCTTAAGATTTAAAAAAAAAAGATTTTGTTTTTTTTGCCTTATTTCATTACTTGTACTTTCATGAAGAATTTGCGATGTCAAACATGTTAATATTCCAAAAATTACCAGAGTTATAGCAACTTGAAGTGAGCACGGCAGAGAGTCGTAGAGAGCGTCTGTCCGCTCAGATAGGCATATCCGTTTGTAACCGTTATTGAAGGTCTGTTATAATGAAGCCAAATGATTTCGGAATGGATCTTTACGCGTCTATAGAAGGACTAGGAATGTATGGACCAGGAGTCGCAGATTAAAGGTAACATACAAAAATTCTGGATCTTAACATGCTGACGCGGTACTTTTTCTTCTTTTGCGTTTTACTCGAAACGAGTTTTCTCAAACTGGTGGACACGATATCTCGAAAACTACTGAACCAATTTTATTCAAATTTTCACTATATCTTCTCTACGCTAATATCTATCAAGTAGCATAGCCGTTTTTCGATCGGATGTCTCATAAATTTGTTATTAATGTTTTAGTGTCCAATTTTTAGCTAAAAAATCAATATTTTGATACAAACGGCGGTCAATTCCACAAAAATGTTTAAGAAATGTTTTCCCTATGCTACTCCATAGCTATTACGTTTATTTACATGAAAATTGCTGACGTTTTTTTTTCGGAAGAATTTTGACCATGTTACAATATCCACCGTCGGCGAGGATCACAGCGAAGGCTTTTGTCCGATCACCTTATATCTCCGCCATTTGTAAATACTTTTTAGTCATTTTTATATGATATATTCATTGATGTATATTGTAAATAGTGATAATAAAATCAAATTTGTGTAGTTAATAGTTGCGTCAAAAAAATTGTCTCATTTTGTGCCACTTTTTCCAAGTGCCATGGTGGTGTAACCCCTTAAACCATTCATTGTATCTCGTGTCCCTTATCTTTCCTTCCCTCCCTCTCTCTCCTCTGTAGCTTTCCGTTCTCCTTCTCTAACTCTTCAAATTGCACTCCCTCCTCTCCCTCGTGCACTCCTGTTTCCCTGATGTACTCCCTCCTTTCCTGCTCCCATTCTTCTATAATTTTTCTCCTCCTCCAGCTTCCTCCTTTTATCCTTCACCTGCTCCTCCTGTCGCCTGTTCTGCGCCAATACGTACCCCAATTACTTGATTTCTTTGAATACCTCCAGCCTCCTCCCCTTCCATCTCGAGTCCGCCCTCCTCTCCTCCCTCCAACCCTTTTGAACCTCATCACATTTGATTTCTCAGCGTTTAGCTGCAATCCCTTCGGGTCCAAGTACTTCTCATGTTTTCCTATCATGGCCCTCATGGCCCCTTCTTCCTCTGCCATCAATAGTACGTCGTCCGCGAATGCTAACCAGCATACTTCTGTCCCGCCACCTTCACCTCTCCGCACCCTCTTTTTACCAAATCCTCCTCTACATCCGCCAGCAACATAGTAAACAAAATCGGGCTTACTGCGCATCCCTGGCTCAGCTCCATGGCTGTCCAGAACCCTTTCTGCGTTGGTTTGGGGCCCGATAGATGGTGCTCTTGTGATGAGCAGTTTCGCGGACTATTAATATTATGTTGTTTCTTTTTTTCTGACTTTTGCCTCTAGCTCGTTCATTGGTCTTCGAACATGTGAGTAGTACGGTATGTAAAGATGTGCTGGGGCATTTACTGTATTATTTTATTATATAATATTATATGTAAAGTAATAAATAGATACGAAGAGATAACATCCTCCCACTCCTTTCCTATTGTGACCCTACTCTTTGTCTCCCTCATTAGCTTCTCTACCCTCTTCACCAGCCCTTTCCTCATCGCCTCCGCTACTTTCCTCCTGTTGACTGAGTCGAAGACCGCCCTCAGGTCTATAAACATCGCGACTATTTTCCCTTTTCCCTTTCCTATCTACCTGTTCACTATATAATTCAGCGCATACACCTGGCCCACTGGCCCCATACTATTATTGAAACCTGCCTGCATCTCCGAGAGCACCTCCTTTCTTTCCACCTCCTTCCATGCCGCATACATTTTATATAGTGAAGGCATGATCATTACCCCCTACACTCCTCTGTTCTTCTCCCATCCCGTTTCTTCATTATCGGTACTGTCGCTCCCTCCTTCCACCCCTCCCGTCATCCTTCCCCCTTCCATAGCAAATCTCCCATCCCCTTCTCACCTTCGTTCTTCCATACCTCATTCGGTACTCCATCCTTCCCTACCGCCTTTTCCTCCTTCATCTTCTTCACCACTTTTTCTATCTCTTTTATTCCTATGTCTTTTTCCCAGTCCTCCTCCCTTCTGCCCTCCAGCAGTGATCTCAGAAGTGGCATCCTGCCGCATTGCGGCACGCGTGGTGGGGGAAGGCGAGAGTTGTATGCGTGCCGTGTCCGTGAGCACTGCGCGCGCACCGTACGTAGCCAAGGAAGGAGCTATGCTTCTCGTCTTCTTTCTCTTTCTACCAATGTAGAGTAAAATGACGTCAGAAGCTGCGCGCGCACCCAATAGAAAGAGACACGGATTTATGCTCTGTCTTCTTTCCACCACGATCGCACGCACGTGCTTCGTTCGGCATGCGACAGCGGTACCGAATTTACTTTTCGGCTGAGCGTTGAGCCGGCTGAAATTATAAAAAATGCACTTGTACCAAATTTATCTCGCAAGGCGTCATTCGATAGGGGATGAAAAGAAAACGCTCTATGCCAAGTTTCAACCCTCTATCTCCATCAGAAGGGTAGTTATAGGGGAAATAAAAAAATCAGTTTTTGACACATTTTCCGTATTTTGCGGTGCGGAAAAATTCTGAAAAAATGGAGAATTTCAGAACATGTGAATTTATGGTTGGGAATTTTTTCAGGTTTTTGTCTAGCAAATCCGAAGCATAAAAAATCAAAAACCCCCCAAAAACACGAAAAATTCCAATTACGTGTTGAAGTTTCCGACCCACAGAATTTTTATTAATGCTGTAGTGAAGTATTGGCATAAGTAGTTGTTACGAGCCACGGCCTGACGTGGTGAGGATTATTCGTCAGTGCCGATAGGAAAAGAAATATTAATGAGAGGAGTGAGCGGCTAAGTACAGGCCTCGTCCGATTTTTCACGGCTGCACACTGGGCAAGCAAACTTGAGAGGATAGCTGACAAGGGCCTCGTCCGATTTTTCATGGGTGCACCCCTTGCGCAACTTTGAGGAAAGTGGATTTTGTAATTTCTTTTTTGGCTCGCCGGTTCCCTTGAGCGGTAAAGGGAAACCTTGTTCGTAGGATTCGAGTTCTAGGCGATTGAACAACGCTATGGCAAAGAATTGTGGAAAACAAATAAATAGAATATATATTGAATAAAATAAATACACAGAAAAGCAGTTAAATATAAAACACACAACGATAATTTAACTACTGTTTCAAATAATATGACTAAAATACGACGCGTATACATTTACAGAAAACGATAATTGACTAGAATGTATTTTTTGGTTGAAGGAAATTGAGCTAACACGAGAACTAAACCTACACACTTATACGTGTGGCAGAACGACTAACACTAGAGATTTGCGCGGAATATTCACAGGTTATTCCTTGCTAAAAGTCGCGGTCAGCGAAAAGACAATCTTTCCTGCAGCTGCCGGACTCTGAATTTAAACTAGAGACGCGCGGAACACGCACAAGTTGTTCCTTGCAATGAGAACAAACAGCGAAAAGACACTTAGTGATCCTGGATACACTTTTTCTAACTATTTAACACGCTCGGGAATTACTGATGCAGACCCTTGCACGGTCTTCTCTGTAGCTGTCTGAACTTTGATTCTAAACTAGAGACGCGCGGAACACGCACAGGTTGTTCCTTGCAATGAGAACAAACAGCGAGAAGACACTTAGTGATCCCGGATACACTTTTTCTAACTATTTAACGCTCGGGAATTACTGATGCAGACCCTTGCACGGTCTTCTCTGTAGCTGTCTGAACTTGAGAGGCCTGGCGGAGCGCTCTTTTATACGAATTGACCTTAGGCAAGGGGTCCTGAGATGTGAAGAAGTAGGGCATCGTGGTGGGGTACACTTTTCGGGGAATCGCACGCTCCCGACCGTCGCCATGCACTCGCTGTGCACGTGATTGCTTACGCCGTCGCTACGCCGTTGCCATGCAGTCGCCATGCAGTCGCTAAGTTCGGGTGTTCGGCGCTTACGCGAGTGCGTCGCTAGTTTCGGGCGCGTCACTGTTGGGGAGCACGTCACTGTATTGGGTACGTCACTGTTTGGCGCGCTGCATGCCTATGTCACGACAGGCAGGCAGGCACGACGTCATGGGCCGCAGCGCTGGTCGGCGGCGCTCGGCGGCGCTCGGCGCTGGTCGGTGACGCTCGGCGGCGCGGTACGTTACAGTACCACCAATTTTTTTTAGATGTTTTGGTAGTGTGCGTCGTAGTTCAAATAAATAAAAACCGATATTTACGACATATTTCGTGTAATAACTTATTGAATACTTAAAATAATTGCGTTTTCTTGATACTGCCATACAAGTTATACGATGCTCTATGTTTTTGCATGCAAGAGAGCAATGTACAAATAAAGGGAATTAAGTTATTTCGAGTATATTGAAAGTCTGTGTGCGCCGTACTTTGAAAAATATTGAACGATAAGCCAACAGCACGAGTAGCTCGTTGGTTAAGCTACTCCCGTCTGCGACTTCGTTGGACACTTTTGTCGGAGGTCCGCGCCCAGGAAGGCGCTCACCTTTTTTTTCTTTCTAACAACTACACGACGGTAAGCGGCATCGCCACTGTAATTTAATAAATTAAAAATGTGGTACAATAGGGCTGCTGGCGAAGATCCACAATAAAAAACCGAACGCGCTGGTCGTGGCACCACATGGGTGGCATGGAAGACCACGTGAAAATGTATATTTCGGGAATAAAATACTTATACTAGCAGATTCGTAGAATATTCCTGTGTTCGAATGCATTACACGCATTGGAAGCTTCATTGGGTGATATAATATAAGTAAAGATTACATAAATAAGGCAATGCGTGCATACATATTTCATGCACAATACAGTTAAATATTATAGAAGTATGTTTAAAATATTTGTAAGTGTATATCGCTTACCGTCGTGCAGTTGTTAGAAAGAAAAAAAAGGTGAGCGCCTTCCTGGGCGCGAACCTCCGACAAAAGTGTCCAACGAAGTCGCAGACGGGTGTAGCTTAACCAACCAGCTACTCGTGCTGTTGGCTTGTTACGAGCCACGGCTTGACGTGGTGAGGATTTTTGTCAGTGCCGGTAGGAAAGAAATCTTGTGAGAGGAGTGAGCACGCAAAACACAGGCCTTAACGGATTTTGCACCGCGGCACCCTGTGCTCTTGATACTCTTAGTGATACCCTTCTCGCGGTTCTTCGCTCTCCCTTTCGAGATCACGCGTCACCGGTTAAAAGGGGGATTGAGGGGGTTCGGACTACCTTCTTCGAGCCTCGGCCGGTTTTTCATGGCTGCACCTCTCGGAACGTACGGGGGTGTGGGGGTTTACCCAGGCCTTAACTGATTTTGCACAGCGGCACCCTGGGCTCTCTGTCTCGACGTAAATACCTGCAAAGGTCTTAAGGGGTTATCCTACTGTGACCAACCTCAAAACAGGCTAAATTTCGCGAATTAATTCCGAAAAAACTATTAATGCGATATTATTAATTTTGTAATATGTATTTGTACACACCTTAGGGAGCTTGAATAAAAAATTTTACAACAAAATGTTTATATTTGAACAAGATATGTGACTTCTTGTTCAATGGTGCTCTTCGTGCACGGTTCGACGGTGGGCACGATTTTGGTGATTTGGTGGGTCCGAAACGGAAAAACAAAAAAGTTTCATGAATTATATTGCAATAGCTATCGTGTATCGAGGGCTTTTTTTTCCTCCATATATATAAAGAAATACAACGTTTTGATTTTTTTTTCGCTATTTTGCGCACAAAGTGGGTAGTTTAAAGTGGTTTATATCTTAAACAACATATGTTATCGAAAAAACCGCCCGATACACGATAGCTACTATTTGTCCGAACATGTGTACAAAATTGCAAGTCAATTAACCCTCAGACTCCCGACGAAAAATGAGACACGCACTCCCGCAATGGGCTAATTCGGCCCGGCCTGCACATAGGCAACCCGACATGCAGCCGGTAATGCCACTCGTGACAAAACTACTTTTTACTCGACGTTACCATTGAAGCGAAAAGTGATGACTGAAAGGGCATGAAAATAAATGTATAAAGCAATGGTTACATTTATATTATTTATTGCATGAAAATCTTATTTTCTGGCTACATACATATTTACATTCTTCGTGGTGTTTTGAATTTGTTTATAAATTGTTTACAAAATGTTTCGAACAAATTTTAAATTTTCGCCCGCGAACATTTCCACGACGTTGCAAAGTATTTTACACATTGTCAACAATTTGTTTATTAATTGTTTATAACATTTTTTGTACAATTTATAAACAAATCGTTAATAATGTATAAAATACTTTGCAACGTCGTAGGAATGTTCATAGTCGAAAATTTCAATTTTGTTCAAAAAATGTTATAAACAAATTGTTGACAACGTGTAAAATACTTTGCAACGTCGTGGAAATGTTCGTGGGCGAAAATTTAAAATTTGTTGGTAACATTTTGTAAACAATTTATAAACAAATTCAAAACACCACGAACAATGTAAATATGTATGTAGCCAGAAAAAGAGCAAAAATTTTTATTTTGTTCAATATGTTGTAAACTATTTATAAACAAATTGTCAACGTCTAACATACATTCTAACATCGCTAAAATGCACGTAGGCAAAAATGTTAACTTTGCTAAAAAAAATGGGTTGACAATCTTCAGGCTTCAGGTTCAATTGACCCATCTTGATTACCGTGTCGCATTTCTGATATCGGCTATGCAAGATTTTACAGAAATAATATAAGCAAAAAATTCATCATTTCATATACGTCGAGAAGTGTATCAGTGGTGACACCGAGTCGGTAACCGTCGCTTTACAGTTTCGGAACTGTGTCGTCACATTGACTCCTGTGGCGTGCAACATTATAGAATGCTGTGTATGAAGGGTTGCCGCTCTTTAGAAGCCGAAAAAGTGACCCATCGTGGGAGTCCGAGGGTTAATTAATTACAGTCTGAGATATCGTGCCCACCGTCGAACCGTGCACCAAGAGCACCATATTGAACACGAAGTCACGTATCTTGTTCAAATATAAACATTTTGTTGTATTTTTTTTATTCATGCTCCCTAAGGTGTGTACAAATACATATTCAAAAATTAATAATATCGCATGAATAGTTTTTTCGGAAGTAATTCGCGAAATTTAGCCTGTTTTTGAGGTTGGTCACAGTAGGATAACCCCTTAACTGATTTTTCACAGCGGCACCCCTTGCAGATTTGAGGTTAGAGGATATTGTGACTTCTTTTTGGCTCGTTGGTTCCCTTGAGCGGTTAAGGGAAACCTTGTTCGTAGGATTCGAGTTTCTAGGAGACCAAATAACGCGATGGCAAAGAATTATGGAAATAAATAAATAGAATATATTGAATAAAATATAAACACAAAAAGCAGTCAAATATAACAAACACAACGATAATTTAACTATTATTTCTACTAACGAGATTAAAATACGACGGGAATAAATTAACAGAATACGAATTATGACTAGAAATGTATGTTCTTTGGATTTGAAGGATGAGCTAATGGAGAATTTAACCTACACACCGAAGTGTGGCAGAACGACTAAAACTAAAACTGCTCGGAATATGCACAAGTTATTCCTCGCTAGAAACACGGTCAGCGAAAAGACACTCTTTTCTGTAGCTACCGGATTCTGATTTTATGACTAAAGACGCGCGGAACACGCTCAGGTTGTTCCTTGCAAATGAGATCAAACTGCGAAAAAGATACTCTAGTGATCCTGGAATCACTCTTTTCTCTAAGTATAAAACGCTCGGGAATTTCGTAGGCAGACCCTTGCACGGTCTTTTTCTGTAGCAGTCTGAACTCGCGAGGCTTGGCGGACGCCTCTTTTATACTATAAGACCTTAGGCAAGGGGTCCTGAGATGAGAAACAGCAATGCATCGAGGTGGGGCGCATTTTCGGTGGGGTAACGCGTCCCAACCGTCGCTATGCACGCGCCGTGCACGTGATCGCGAGTGGCCACTGCGCTTTGTTCGGGTCTCTACGTCACTAGACCGAGCGCGTCGCTAGATCGGGCACGTCACTACACTCCTCGATGCGTGCTGACGTCACGGCAGGCAGGCAGGCACGCGCCGGTCCTGGGCACGCCCCGGTCCTGGGTGCGGGTTGGTGAGGGCGTCATCCAGGTGGGACCAGGTTTCAAGTACCTGGGCCTCACCTTGGATAGCCAATGGCGCTTTGACGATCACTTCAATCGCTTATCCCCCCGAATCGATAGGGCGGCTGCTGCCTAACGTTGGGGGGCCGGACATGAGAGTTCGCCGTCTCTATGCGGGGATAGTACACGCCATGGCGTTGTACGGTGCCCTCGTGTGGTCGCGAGACCTTTCGATCAGCGGGCGGAGCAGGAAACTGCTCGACAAGGTGCAGCGCCTGCTGGCCATCAGGGTGGTGCGGGGGTACTGTACCATCTCTGCCGAGGCGGCGATGCTTCTGGCGGGTCTACTACCGATGGACCTCTTGGCGGAGGAGCTGGCAGCGGTCTATGACGCCCGAGCTGGCCTCCGCGAGAGGGGCATGGACCCGCCAGAGGAGCGATCGAAGCGTTGAGGCGTCGGGCCCGTTTGGGCTCGCTCGCCTGCTGGAGGCAACGACTAGAAGATGCCACCATTGTGGGGAGGCGCACGACACGCCGCAGCATACATTGGAGGAGTGCCCAGCGTGGGCTTCTCAGCGCCGTGTCCTGCGCCAAAGTCTTGGCTGGGACCTCTCGCTCCGGACTGTCGTTTGGGAGATGGCCCGGAGAGAGAGGTCGTGGAAGGCCGTCTTATCCAGGAGGCTGAGCGGAGCCGGGAAAGAGAGATCCCACCTCCGCTCGAAGTGTTTTGAGGGTGCGGCGGGCCCGACGCCCACCCGTCGCACCCTAGGTCACCCCTTCCAGCGACCCGTGTCTTCGAGTGCCATTGCGGCCCGTGATTTCCCCGGCGTGCCCGTCTCTACCGCCGCCGCGGTGTCAGTGGGTCTCGCCACCCACAGGCAACGAGCTTCGCCCGGTCTGCGGGGCTGTGCGCCGCCGATCGGGCAATCGGAGGCGTTGGCGGTCGAGCGGGGGCTCGGCCGCCTTCATGCGCTTCCGGGTTAGTGGCGACGAGTGCGGTACTCCCACCCGTCGCCATAAAAAAGTGCGCGTTGGGGGGCCTGTACAGGCCCCTTGAGTATGGGCGGCTATGCCGCTGGGTGTGGCCGGGCACCGGATGTGTTCTTAGAGTTCCCGGGGCCCGGCCCAAGCGCCGAAGAAGGAGCACCGTGGGGGTTTTAGCCGGTAGAATCCCGCACTACCCCGGCCCGGCCCCCGCTGGTAGCCCCGCCGGGCCGGGGTGCCTTTTGAAGATTTCCCCAAATTAAAAAAAAAAAAAGGGCAGGCAGGCACGACGTGATGGGCCGCAGCGCTGGTCGGCGGCGCTCAGCGGCGCTCGGCGGCGCGGTACGTCACAGGCTTATCGTTCAATATTTTTCAAAGTACGGTGCACACAGACTTTCAATATACTCGAAATAACTTAATTCCCTTTATTTGTACATTGCTCTCTCGCATGCAAAAACATAGAGCATCGTATAACTGACTGGCAGTATCAAGAAAACGCAATTATTTTAAGTATTCAATAAGTTATTACACGAAATATGTCGTAAATATCGGTTTTTATTTAATTGAACTACGACGCACACTACCAAAAAATCTAAAAAAAATTGGTGGTACAGTAATATCTCCGTTAGTGTCCACCGCGTTGGTCCTACGCCTATGTTGTTTTCGTCGGAGCCAGCCAAGCGTGCATAATCCGACACGCGACGCGGTTTGTTTCATGAAGATCACGGCTTGACAGTTCGAAATACAATAATACAAGTCCCTTAATATTATTTTTTTTATGCGAAAACTTGTGTACGGTATTGGTGAGATTTTTGCGATTAAAATGATATCAAATATGATATAATTTGGACCACATTTACTTATTTAATAGTTATCATGTAACTCATTGTACCTCTCCGCCGAAATGTAGGCTCCTTCCGCCGCTAGAACTCCCTTAAATGTAGGCTCCTTGCTTCGTAGTGTCCGGACACTAAGGAGGAAGGAGCCTACATTTCACTACATTAAGATCGCCGCACAGCCTATAAGTAACGGCCACGACGAAGGCAGGGACCTCCCTCGACACAGGCGGTTCGCATATGAGTTACTCGATAAGTAAATGTGCTTCAAATTATACCATGTTTGGTATCATTTTGATCAGAACAATCTCATCAGTATGTTATAAACTTTTTCCTACAGAGAAAGTTAATAATTCAAAAGTTTAAGGACTGTCTTTATTGCAACATTTGATAGGCTACATTTTAATGCCTCAGGTGTCCCGACTGTCGGTTCGTTATCTCTTTTATTCGCTGTCCTTTTCTTCGTTCGGCGAACTACAAAGGCGAGCGTGAGGCTCGAAAAGCGTGTCTCCTCGCCTCGTACTGTCCCAATACGAGTCCGAGTTGATGGACACTACGGGAGATATTACTGTACTACTTATGCCAATACTTCACTACAGCATTAATAAAAATTCTGTGGGTCGGAAACTTCCACACGTAATTGGAATTTTTCGTGTTTTTGTGGGGTTTTTGATTTGTTATGCTTAGGATTTGCTAGACAAAAATCTGCAAAAATTCCCAACTATAAATTCACATGTTCTGAATTCCGAAAATTCTCTGTATTTGTCCACCTAAGTTGATTCCCAGTTTGTCCACTCCGGTAGTCCTACGCCAATGTATTCGTTATACCTACGCCCGTGTTTCTTGCCTCGGCGCCAGCCAAGCGTGTAATTTATGACCCGCGCGGCTCCTTTGACGCGAGTTGACAGCTAACATTGTACCTTACAAAAATATAACTTTTTTATTCTTAGATTTTTTGTCTGAAAATTTGTTTAACATGTTGCTGAGACTTTCCCGATTAAAATGATATCAAACATGATATAATTTGGACAATATTTATTTATGTTGTTACGTCCTCGTTTTTGGCACCCTGCGTTCACCGGGTATACCGGGGATCGAGGACAGACGGAAGGAGTGACCGCACCGAAAAGAGGGTGGTTGATCCGTCAGTGGAGCGGCTCACTGACGTATCGAGGAATGTAAGGACGAGGTGTCCGAATGGCTACGGCTCTGGATGTGTGGGAGTGTGTGTGGTTGTGGATTGCCGATCCCGAAGGTTTTCCCATGCCCGGGAGAGCGGTCGACGGGGCAGTAAGCGCGGGGTGCAGGAAGCCAGGGAGGGCTTCCGGGCTACCTCGCTGCTAGTCGCCCCGGTCAGAGGGCTCGTGTCCGGTGCGGTGCGGGAGCTGCCGCGGGGGAGCCCGGGGGCGTCCACGCTCGCTGGTAGCTCGCCGATCGCGGGGATCCCTGGGTTAGAGGTAGAGGTGGTGGTGTTTGGTGTTGACGTGCAGGAAGGGCACGGTCGTGTGAATTAAATAATGTTCAGATGGTGGAAGTGGACTGGGTTTTATCTCGAAGTACACTTAGCTGGTTTACAGTTGCCGAATTTACATGAATCGTGGCCGAACTTGGTTGACTGAAGAGCCTGATAACTTAGATGAATGAGTTGCCGAAAGTAATCTGAAGTGACTTGGTGCCCGACTTGAGCGTGACGTTAACTATGGAGCGGAGAATTGTAACTGACGGACTGATTGAATCGCTTGCTTTGTGGCCAATTTAAGTAGTGGGTTTTGCTGAGGGTCGCCAGGTCCTTCGTGGAACTGGCACCCTAGCTTCCGTTTGGAAGTTGGCGTTCTCAGAACTATGTGTTGCCGCGGATCGCTAGTCGATCGTTGGGGTTAGCCTATGCTGATTCGGTGTCAGCATTCTTACGTTTCTACTTACATCACTATTGTGCGCGGTCGTTATGTAATTCCTTCGCGTGGCGCGGATTACGTCCCGGATGGGCGTCAGCGTTACGTGAAGGAATTTCGGTGGCGCGGTGCGCCTGCTCTTGTTTCGCTTTTGCGCGACTTACGGCTAATTAAGAAGGTACGCGGTGCGGCGAGCTCGTTGCGAGAATATAGTCGTCGAAAAAGCGGGTGGAGGACGTAGGACGTAACAATGTAATACTTATTTTATTACTCATTTTACTCTATCATTCAGGACCGCCGCACGTCCACACGCTCCTTCTGTGCCGCGTTGATTTCTTTTGGAATCGAGTGTAGACTTTGGTTTCAAGGTTGTATAAAAGTATATTTGTATTTTACAATGATGGTTTTTAACCTGATGTTGCGTATAAAGACTGAAAAATAACTATTGCAGGTTGTATTATAAAACCTTTTCAAACTCTGGCGAAATATAGGAACATATAAGTGCATATTTAGATTTTATATAATTAATGTGTACAGGTATTTAAAGTATTTTTTCAGCACTTAGTTTTTATACTTCATTCAAAGCGATAGTGATAGGAGAAGATATTCAATACCTATTAATAAATAAATTTAGTCCAAACTATATTATGTTTGGTCTCATTTTTATCAGAACAATATCACCAATCTGTGACAAACATTTTCATGCAGAAAATGTTAAAAATAAAAAAGTGTAACAGTCGTTTTTAGTATAGCACTTGGTACGTTGGATTTTAAATGACTCAGTTGCCTCGACTGTCATTCATTATTCTCTCTTTAGCGCTGTCCTTTTCTACGTTCGGCGAACTACAAAGGCAAGCGCCGAGGCTCGAAAACAGTGTCTCCGCTTCTGTATTAGTCCGAAATAGTGTCCGTCCTACTGGACAAATAGAGAGAATTTACTGTTTTCTCAATTTCTTTTGTAACGTACCGCGCCGCCGAGCGCCGCCGAGCGCCGCTGAGCGCCGCCGACCAGCGCTGCGGCCCATGGCGTCGTACGCGCTTGCCTACCGTGACGTCATCATGCATCGCCCGAGCTAGTGACGCGCCTGAGTTAGTGACGCGCCCGGGCTAGTGACGTAGCCCCGCATGAAGCGCAGCAGCCACGCGCGATCACGTGCACAGCGAGTGCCCAGCGCATGCACAGCGGGTGCGTGGCGACGTTTGGGAACGTTCGGGAACGTGATGCCCCCCGAAAATAC
Organism: Priocnemis perturbator; assembly: GCA_963942575.1. Classification (NCBI taxonomy): domain Eukaryota; kingdom Metazoa; phylum Arthropoda; class Insecta; order Hymenoptera; family Pompilidae; genus Priocnemis; species Priocnemis perturbator. The sequence goes on along the minus strand of OZ012649.1, from coordinate 746,582 downwards.
GCCCCATCACGATGCACTACTTCCTCGCAACTCAGGACCCCCGGCCTAAGATCTAGCCATATAAAAGAGGGCCCCGCCAGGGCTCGCGAGTCTCAGTCAGCTTTAGAAAAGGACCGTGCAAGGGTCTGCGTACGAAATTCCCGAGCGTTTATAAATACTTAGAAAAAGTGATTCCAGAATCGCTAAAAGTGTCTTTTTCGCTGTTTGTCCTCATTGCAAGGAACAACCTGTGCGTGTTCCAAGCGTTACTAGTACAAAATCAAAGTCCGGTAGCTACAGAAAAGAGTGTCTTTTCGCTGTCCGTGATTTCTGGCGAGGAATAACTTGTGAATATTCCGAGCGTTATTAGTCTTAGTCGTTCTGCCACACTCCTGTGTGTAGGTTTAGTTCTCAATTTAGCTCAATTTCCTTAAACCAAATATTCTATTACTAGTCATTAAACGTTTTCTGTATACTTATTCGCGTCGTATTGTAATCACGTTATTAGAAATAGTAGTTGAATTATTGTTTTGTTCGTTATACTTAACTGCTTTTTCTGTATTTATTTTTCTCAATATAGTTCATATTATTGTTTTCCATATTCCTTTGCTATCGCGTTATTTAATCGCCTAGAACTCGAATCACACGAACGAGGTTTCCCTTTACCGCTCGAGGGAACCAACGAGCCTAAAAAGAGTTACAAAATCCAATATCCTCAAAGTTGCGCAAGGGGTGCAGCCGTGAAAAACCGGACGAGGCCCTTGTCAGCTATCCTTTCGAGTTTACTTGCCCTGGGTGCAGCCGTGAAAAATCGGACGAGGCCTGGGTTGGTGACTCAAAAACCGAATTTACTGATAGGTGCAGCCGTGAAAAATCGGCCGAGGCTTGAAGTGATTTTCCTAAACCCCCTCTCTCCTCCTTTCGACCAGTGACACGTATTTCCGCGAGGGAGTACGGAGAGCTGTTAGAAGGGCATCACAAAGGGTAGCGACGTGCAGGGTGCAGCCGTGAAAAATCGGACGAGGCCTGTAAATAGCTGCTCACTCCTCTCACATATATCTCTTTCCTAACGGCACTGACAAAAATCCTCACCACGTCAGGCCGTGGCTCGTAACATTTTCAGAATTTTTCCGCACCGCAAAATACGGAAAATGTGTCAAAAACTGATTTTTTTATTTCCCCTATAACTACCCTTCTGATGGAGATAGAGGATTGAAACTTGGCACAGAGCGTTTTCTTTTCATCCCCTATCGAATGACGCATTGCGAGATAAATTTGGTACAAGTGCATTTTTGATAATTTCAGCCGGCTCAACGCTCAGCTGAAAGGTACATTCGGTACCGCTGTCGCATGCCGAACGAAGCACGTGCGTACGATCGTGGTGGAAAGAAGACAGAGCATAATTCTGTGTCTCTTTCTATTGGGTGCGCGCGCAGCTTCTGACGTCATTTTACTCTACATTGGTAGAAAGAAGACGAGAAGCATAGCGCCTTCCTTGTCCTCGACGGTGCGCGCACAGCTTCTGACGTCATTTTACTCTACATTGGTAGAAAGAAGACGAGAAGCATAGCTCCTTCCTTGTCTACGTACGGTGCGCGCGCAGCGCTCACGGACACGGCACGCATACAACTCTCGCCTTCCCCCACCACGCGTGTCGCAATGCGGCAGGATGCCACTTCTGAGATCACTGCCCTCCAGTCCACTCATCACTACCTTTTCCTCTTCCCCTCCCAGTAACCCCATAAAATATTCCCTCCATTCCGCCATTCCTATTTCCTCATTTATCCCTTTCCCCCTCTTCTGTCTTTTGATCACTTCCTCCTCTTATCCTCCTTCTCACTTCCACTTCCTCATTTCCCGCCTGAATTCCTCCTTCCTTTCCCTGCACTCCCCGTCCCACCGCCCCCTCCTCCTTCTTTTCCCCTTCCTTCCCCCCTTGTCCTCCTTCCCCAACAGTTTCATTAAAATTTAAAATAATTTAAAATTAAAAATTAAAAATATTAAAACAGTCCCCCTTATTTTTCCTTCCAGTTCTTCAATTTACTCCTGTATTCCTTTACCTGTTCCCTCCCCGCCCTCAATCGTTTTCCTAAACCTCTCTCTCCCGTTCTCGTCCCATCTCCCCCTGTTCGCAGTCACGCCTCCGGCTTACTTCCATTCAGCTTTCCTCACCTCTCCTCTCGACCTGCGCCACTATTGGCTGATGATCGGAGTCCACCCTCTCCCCTATCTCTAGATTACTCTTTCTTACTCTTTCCCTCCCCCTTGCCTCCCCCAGTATGTATGTATGTATGTATATTTATTTTTATCCCTTCCGGGTTACAATCTATCATTACACCTTCCACTTATTCTACTTATGCTACTTATCCTATCTTACTCTACTCCTTTCTCCTCTCCCTTCTCTCTTCCCCTCGCTCGCCTCTCGCCTTTCGCTCTCTCGCTCGTTTCTCGCTTCGCCTGTTTCATTAACACTCGTCTCTCTCCCCCTTCTCGCTCTCACGCCTTACTCTTCCCCTCGCTCACCCTCCCCCTGTCCCCCCTCGACTTCCGTTTCCTTCGTCCATTCCATTTCTTCCCATTCATTCATTCATTCATTCATTCCATTCCTCCCTCCCTTCTTCTCTTCCTCTTCCCTTCTTTTCCTCTCTACTTCTTCTCTCTGCTCTTTTATTACCTTCAACCATCCTTCCCCTGCTCCCTCCCCCCTAACAGCTCCCTCATTTTCTCCCTCCACTTCCGCCTCTCCCCTGGACCCCCCCCCCCAAATCCATGCATCTTTCCCATACGTGTTCCTATTCCTCCTCCTCCTCCCCGCACATCCTGCATTTCCTTTCCCCCTCCCGCAATCATTATTGTCCCTGCCTCATCTCGTGTCCTAGTCTGTACCTCGCCACCCTCCTCTTTCTTTCCTCTGACCATCTCTTGTCCTTTATATACCTTGGCCTTTCCCTCTCTCCTATTATCCCATCCCACCCGTTATACATTCAGTCCCTTATTCTCTCCGCCTTTTCCCTTTCCTGTCTCTCCCTATCCCTTCTCTCCAACTACTCATATCCTTCCTCCTCTCCTTCTCTTACTCCCCTCTCTTCATAAAACTCTCTCCTCTCCTGTTCCCATCCTCCTATAACCACCCCTCTCCTTCATTTCTCCTCCCTCTCCTCCCAGCACCTCCGTGCCATTCCTCCTCCTCTCCCCTCCCTAAATCTTCTTTCGAACCTCCACGCTCTTCTTCCCGCTCTTCCCCTCATGCACTCCCTTTTCTTCTCCTCCCGCATCAGATAACCTGGTGTCTCCAATCTACCCCCAATGTGCATCTCAAAATCGTTTCCTGCATCGCCTCCACCTATTTCCTCTCCTTATACCCCCACACCTGCCCTCCATACCCATTTACCAACCACACCAGGCTGTCGAATAGCCAGACTCTTCTGTTCCAGTCCCTTAATCTTTTCCCCATGCCCCACATCTCCCTCATTGCCGTCGCTGCTTTCTTCCCTCTTTCCTTCAGATGCGCTTCTTGCCCCCCGTTCTCCTGCACCGTGTATCCTAAGTATTTCATTACTTTCCTCTCCTCCAGCTTTTTCCCCTTCCATCTCCAATCCACCTTACTCTTCCTTCCTCCTCCTTTCCTAAACCTCATCATCTTTGATTTGGCCATATTCAGCTCCAGTCCCTTCTTCTCCAGGTACCTTTCCCGTCTTGGTATCATGGCCTTCATGCCTAACTCGTCTTCAGCCATCAGTACCATATCATCTGCGTATGCCAGTGTGTACCACTTCTACCCCCCCCCCCCCCTAATATATTCCTCATATATTGCTCCAAGTCCGCTACCAATATATGAAATAGTAGCGGGTTTAAAGGACACCCCTGCCTCAGTCCCCTTGCCAACCAAAAACTCTCCCCCTCCTCATCTCCATCCCTTACCCTGCACTTCATTTCTGCCATTAATTCCTCCGTCCTCCTCACTAATCCCTCCCTTATCCCTTTCTCCCTCATCGCCTCCGCTATCTTCGTCCTATTAACTGAGTCAAAGGCCGCCTTTAAGTCTATAAACAAGGCGACCATCCTCCCCATTCCCTTCCTTGTCTCCTTCAGCATTCCTCCACTTGCCCTTCCTTTTTTATTCCTTCTCCGTGCTAGTTGTACCTCCCATTCGTATTCCCTTGGCAATCTCGCCTTTATTCTTCTCCAGCCGTTTTCCTCCCGCCATGTCTCCGTCATTATTATTATGTCTCATTCCTTAATTCCTTCCCAGAACTCTTTATCCTTTCTCTCTACTCCCGCCACGTTCCAAAACGCCACCTTCCACACCCGTCCCTCCTCTACTCCTCCCACCCCTCTTCCTCTCCTCCTCTCTTTACTGATCCCTTCCCTCTCCTTCTTTTTTCCCATCACTCTCCCTTCCTCCCTCGCCTTCTACCCCTTTCCACCCCCCGTCCCCTCCTTTCCTTCACCTTGCTCCACTCCATCCTTCCTCCTCTCTTCCTTCAGTTCCTTCGTATCATCATCCCACCTGCACCACATCCCTTCTACCTGAATCTTCCCGTATCCCACCCACACCCTCTTCCCTTTATTTTTTTCCTCCCACGCTCTCTCTTCTATTCTCCAACTCAATCCTTCATTCCTCCCACGTTAAATAATCTTCGATCCTTACTCCCTTATCCCTCATTTTCCTCCATCCCACCATCACGTGTCTCTTTTGTTCCCTTCCCTTCAGTTTCCATCAGTTTTATTTTTCCAACCTCACTCTCTGCCCCCAACTCCTTCATCAATTCTCCTACCGCCTCCCTTCTCTCCTTAACTCCTCTTTTTAGACCTTTTATTATTATATTGTTTCTTCTCTCCTCCCTTTCTTTCTGCTCCATTCTTCTCTCCATTCTCCTCGCCTTCTCCCTTGTCCCTTCCTGTCCTCCTCCCAACTATCCTCTCTCTCCCATTTTCTGCTTCCTCATTCTCTTCTCGATTCCACTTATTTTTACCTCCATCGCCTCTTTCCTTCTCCCCCTTCTCCTGCCCTTCTCTCATCTCTTTCCTCAGCCCCTCTATTTCCCCTAATACTTCTTTCTTTATGTCCTTCATTATGCTCTTCATCTCCTCCACCGCCTCCCTAAACCCTTGCCCGATCTCCCTACATTCCTTCCCCAACTCTTCCTTCCATTCTGTACCCCCTTGCGCGTCCTGCCCTCCTATCCTTTCTTTTCTTTCCTCGCTCTTTGGTGGTGACCTCTGTGTCCTCTTCCCTGCCTTAAACATCCACTCCTCCTTTTCCCCTCCTCCCTCTTCTCTTGTCACCCTCTACCTTTTCCATTAATCATCTAGGTTTCCTTCGCTACCCCTTCTCACCTTCCCTTCCTTCTGCTCCTGCAGGTGTCGCTTCCTCTTTCCCTCCTTTCTCCTATTGCGCACGCTTCCACCTAACCTTACTTTCTCCTGTCCTCTTTCCCACTCCTCCTGCTCCTTTCTCTCCACACCTCCTGTTCCACCCACGCTCTCCTACCATCCTCACCCTTCCCTCTATCGCCTACCCTTTTATTCCCTATCTCACTCTCACACACACTCCTCACTCTTCACTCTTTCCTTGCCTTTCACTCACGCCGCTACTACTCTTACTCGCTCCGGAAACGGAAGTCGCCTCCCCCATTATATAATCTTTTACTGTTCTCTCTTTCCCTCTCGTGTATGTGAACTCCCCTTCCTCATCTCCTTCCGTACACCCGTTCATGATAGCCCATCCTCTCTCTTCCACAAACTCTATTATCATCTTACCATCCGTATTCACCCTTCCGCCTTTCGACCTTTTCCCTCTTTCCTCCTCGTCCCCTTCGTCCACACCTCCCTTCCCCCATCCTCGCGTAAAAATCCGCCATTATAATCGCTACCCTTTCGTTCTCTTCCTCTTGCATCCACTCCTTTAATCTCTCCAGTTTCTTCTTCATATTCCCATTCACATACACACCCATTACCCTCCATTTCTATTTCCCTATCGTCATCCCACCCCCAAATTCCCCCAAACCCCCCACCCCCTAGCCCTGTCTTCTTCTACCATCCCTATTCCCTTCCTTATTCCCTTCAACATTCCCCCACAAGCCCTCCCCGTTCCCATTCTTTCTTCTCGCCAACTGTGCCTTCAATGCATATTCTTTCGGTAGCCTTTCCCTCAGCCTTTCCCATTCCTTCCTTTCCATCCACGTCTCCGCTAACAACATCACATCCCATCACCTTTCCCCTTCTAAAAATTCTCGAAATGCCCCTTCTCGTCCCTCCGCGACCAGTCCTTTCCACTTTCTATCCTCCTCCCTCTCTAATCCACCAGCTTCCTTCTCCCTGCTCCATTTCCCCACCTCTCTCTTTTTCCTAGAACTCTCCTTGTTCTTCGCTCCACTTCCACCATCTCCCCTCAATCTGCATCTTCCCATACGCTACCCACACTTTCTTTCCTTTCCACCGTTCTTCCCTCGCTTTTTTCTCCAGCCTCTATCTTACCCTTCTTTCCTCTCACGTCACGTTGTCTTCGAGCCTCACTCCTCTTTCCTTCAGCTTCCTTCTCCCTATCATTACCTCCCTCTTTTTCGCCCTACTCTTATGTTTCACGATCACCCCTCCTCCTTCCGTCTTCTCTCCCCATCTCCTTTATTCCCTTCACCTCCGCCCCCACTCCTCTTTTAGAATTTCCCCAATTTCTACTTCCCTTTCCTCTTGCCCCTTTTTTAGCCCCCTTATCACTATATTATTCTTTCTCTCCTCTCTCTCCTTTTGCTCCATCCATTTTTTCATCTTTCTTAACTTATCCTCCACCTCCCTTTCCTCTTTTCCTTCTGCCCTCTTTCCTCTCTTCTCCTTTTGTGGCGATCTTTGCAGCTTTTTCCCTGCCTTAAAAATCCAATCCTCTTCCTCACCCTCCTCTCCGTCCAGTTACCTTTTCCTTTTCCATAGCTCCTCTAACACCCCTTTACTCCCCCTTCTCATTCTTCTCTCCTTCTCTATTTTCCCTACCTTATCCATTCTTCTTATCCTTCCTTACCAACTCTGCTCCACTCTCTGCTCCTTACCTTTCCATCGCTTCCGCCTGTGGGGGCTATGTCCGCTTTGTCGCGTTCCCGCTTATAATTCCGGAAGAAATGATTTCGATTTAGGATTGATCGGGCATAAACTTATTACGCACTGTTAACAATTCCATAAACTTTATACCTCGAACAACCATTCGTAACAATACCATGACTCTCCGTTCAAGTTCATACCTTACAATGGCTGGATATCCTTAGACATAAAACTATAGCTATACCTAGAAGGTACATTGTTCGACTTATTATATTAATACTTCTAATTACCCACTATGGGCAGCGCAAGTGTCGCTTTACTTGCGCAAACGCCACACGCCTTACCTCTATCCCTTTCCCACGTTTTCTCCTAATCTTACTTTCCCTTCCCTCTCCTTGCTCACCTCGCCCCTCTCTGCCTATCCTTTCCACCCACACTCTCCTGCCTTCCTCGTCCTTCCCTCCTACTCCTTTCTCATTCCCTTTTACTCCCTCTCTGTCTCTCTCACACAGTTCCCCTTTTATCCTTCCTCTCTAATGCTCTCGACCTGCACTCGCACGCTGCGGAAACGGAAATCCGATTGAGTAATAGGAATAGAATGAATAGTGGGATAATAAAAACGAACAATAGTGAAAGAAAGACTAATAGGACCAAATCTGAATAAATTATGTACCTGTACAGGTCTTCTGGCGGCGCGTATCTTAATAGTCCTGTTTTTGCTAGTTTCATTATGATATAAAATATTACAACCATAATTCAGATTTGGTCCTATTAGTCTTCCTTTTACAATTCTTCGTTTCTATTATCCTACTATTCATTCCATTACTATTACTCAATCGGATTTCCGTTTCCGGAGCGTCCGAGTGCAGAACGAGAGCAATGGAGAGGAAGGACAAAAGAGAAACTGTGTGAGAGAGACAGCGAGTGGGTAAATGGTAGTGAGAAAGGAGTAGGAGATGGGAAGGGAAGGCATATAAATATGCGAAACGGGAACGAGCGGCGAGTGTGAATGTGTGTACATAATATGAATGTGTGTATATAGAGTGAATGTGTGTATATAGAATTAAGTTACTGCGAAGAGTTTCCGCACGTTAAATTTTGTTATTCTTCTCTCTCAGATTTCATTTATTAGTTGCGCATCGAGTAAGCATCGCTTCAACATCAAACTATTATTCTTTATGAGTAGTCCGTCAGAAGCGTACGCCTGTAAAATCTTAGATCACCAGTTTAACGCAATCACATGCCACTTGAAATAAAATCTAATAATTAGAAAGAGACTAACGAACGAACAGTGTCAGCAGACGGTGCTCTGAACACCATTTGTGTCGGCAGGTTGGGGGAAACAGCTCGCAGTGTGCGTGCGTCTGTGTGCGATGCGCACACAGCTTAGGCCCTAAGCATCGCACACAGACGTGCATGCACACTGCGAGCTGTTTCCCCCAATCTGCCGACAGAAATGGTGTTCCGAGCACCGTCTGCTGACACTGCGAACGAAACTGGTGCCTCACTGAACGTCGAGAGAGCGCTTCCGCGGATATTTGTATATAGAATCAACCGCTATTTGATCGATTCGGCGAAGAGGGTATGAAAAACTATCCCTGAGCGAGCCCAGGAGCCGCCTCGCGACGAAATCCTCATCACAGTTGACTCCAAAGTCGCGAGCGGTGTAGTTCACTGTCCGAGGGTATCTTAGTAAATCTCTTTGTCTGAGTTTAATTTGTGCATTGTTACGTCCCGACGTACTTTCTTGAATTTTTCCCTTCGTATAGAGATTGCGAAAGCATTGTGATAATTGAACATTTCTCTCGTTCATGCGATGCCCCGCGTTTAACAAACTTCTCTATAATTGTTGTTCTTTCTTTACTCCAGAACACCGTTTGAGTAGTAATATTCGTTGGTCGATGTGACTCCCGTCTTGGAATCATCATACGACCTTCCGTTAGAATAAGAGTGTAAATACGTGTATATATAGATGTGTGTGCGTGAATGTGAACGCGTGTGAAGAACAGAGTAAACGCGAGCGAAGCTCGAAAAACTCCGAAACCGAATAGCGTCCCATCTCTTTCTGCGTGAAATCCCTCGCTGTGCTACTTTATGCTGAACCAATCTAAATTCAGGAATAATTAAATATGAAACCAACGGCAAGTGTACAAAATCACCTTTAACAAGCGAGCGAAACACAAACATAGCCGAGAGCGTCCGGGGCGAGTAAGCGAAGGCAAGGGTAGCCAAAAAAACCCTTCCGAGTTATCGCGCGAGGCATCGGAAACCGAAGGGCTCGTGGCAGTTGGCTGTAAAATCGTAAGGTGCGTGGTCACTTGCCCGAGGGCCCCGTTATTACTAATAGCCATTTTCAAGCTTGAATTCTGTTAGCCTTTCAACGTATCACAAAGGACTTTGTTAAAGAGTGTAATTAGTGTAGAGTCATGCGCGATTTCACTTTGTTCACAAGCAGTGGCGGTGTTCCGAAAAGCGATTCAAAACGCCCGGGCCTGTGGCAATCGGAGCGAGCGTCGCGACTGCGCAGTGCGTGGCCGTGAGCACATGGCCGGCCGCACGCTCCGAGCGCAAATAGCATGGATTGTTTGAAGCGTCGCATGTTTGAATTGAGAGCGTCAATTCTTCCATGGACGCAGCACTCGCGAATTCGGTTTCGCAAGTACTTCAGTTGTGTTGAGGATCTTCCGACGGGAACTGAGTTTTGGTTATAATACACTCTTTATTGGATACTTTAGAGTAATGGTACAGAGGTTAACGAGGTAACATGTCTACTCGTCGAAAGCGAAAGCGTGTCTGGTCAAGTAAAGTCTATATATGGAAATTTTGGGAGAGGTGGTAGGCTAGGAACCGGTAAAACAAACGATTAGCGCTGCAAGAGGAGAGGTGAGAAGACGGTGTAAGCGAGAGAGACAGTGATCGACAGTGAGTGAGACGCGAATATGAAAGAAAGAAAGAGAAGTAACGACGGTAAAGGCGCAACAAGGCTAAACTACGTATGACGGGTTCAAACATTCCCCCCACCTTGAACGATAGTGTTCAAACGGCGTAACTAAATAATCGATTAAGTAATGATAACTTATGAGTATGACAAGGCATATGTGATTGTTACAAATTATCGATAGGTAGCGGACATAATTTTTTAACCGGGCGCGTATGCGTTCCTGTAGCGGTGCGGACCTCCGCAACGCGTACGATGCCGTCCGTCCCGGGAAACATCTTGGAGATACGTCCCAGCTTCCAGTGCATGGGCGGGAGTTGGTCGTCTCGAATTAGGACCAATTGTCCTTCGGAGATGATGCGCTGATCCTCCAAGTGCCATTTACTGCGTGTATGTAGCTCGTAGAGGTACTCGCGATGCCAACGAGCCCAAAATTGTTGCCTGATCTTCTGTACTTGCTGCCAGGCTGACAGCCGATTGTCCGGCAAGACGGAAACGTCGTGCTCGGGTAAACTAGTCAATCTTTCGCCGATCAGGAAATGGGAAGGAGTCAATGGGATCAGATCGTTGGGGTCGGACGAAAGTGGAATCGGAGGTCTCGAATTTAAAATCGATTCTATTTCGATTACGCAGGTATTTAAGGCCTCGAAAGACATAAGCGTATCCTTCACAACTCGGTACAGATGGGTTTTAAAAGCCTTAACCGCGGCCTCCCAGAGACCTCCGAAGTGAGGTGCTCGGGGTGGAGACAGATGCCATTAGATACCCTGCATACCCAACGCAGACTCCATCAATTCTTGAATTTCTGGAGCACTCGTTATTTTATGAAGTTCATTCTTGACACCTACAAAATTGGTGCCGTTATCCGAATAAATATTTAACGGTACTCCGCGCCTTCCGACAAAACGCTTAATGGCTGCCAAACAAGCTTCTGCAGTTAGATCCGAAACTATCTCCAAGTGGACCGCCTTGGTTGCGAAACAGACAAATATCGAGACATAGACCTTGACTTTGCCCCTATTCCTATGTTTCTTTTCCTTAACGAAAAACGGGCCGCAATAATCCACGCCAGTATTTACAAAGGGACGAGTAAATGTAACACGAGGCCCAGGCAATGGGGCCATTTTGTAACGATATTCCGTGGGCCGATTCTTAAAACAAGTTATGCACTTATGCAACGTTTGACGGATACAATTTCTCCCACCGATTGGCCAATATTTTTGCCGTACCGCGTTCAACGTGCCATTCACACCTGTATGCCAGTGCGTTCGGTGTATGTGATTGATTACTAGATTTGTAATTGGGTGGTGTCGAGGAAGTATGATAGGATGCCTTTGAGCAAATCCTACGTTAGCGTGTCGAAGCCGACCCCCCACCCTGAACAAACGGTTTTCATCCAAAAAGGGATCTAGCGGGAGCAACTTGCTAGAGGAATCTAATTTTCCGTGCTTATTTATGGAGCCGATGTCCGAAGCAAATTCTTCTAGCTGAACGAGTTGTATAATTTTTGCATGAGCAACCCTCAATTCTTCCGAAGTTAAGGGACCCCGACAACGATCACGAATGTTACGCCATCGTAGGCAATACGCGACCACCCGAAGTGCCGTACTCCATTTAGAGAACCGCAACCAAATGTCGGTGTTCTTAATAATCGCCGGCAATACCGTAAGCGAACGCTCGTCGGGCAGCTCACCGGTGAGCGGCGGCAGAACTTCGTTGGGCCAATGTTCCGAACTGTTCTGTAGCCAGGTAGGCCCGCACCACCATAACCTATTATTGGACAAGGCGCTAGCGTGTTGACCTCGAGAAATTACGTCGGCTGGGTTATCTCCCGAACCTACACGACGCCAACAAGAACTTTCGGTTATGTCTTGAATTCTTGAGACGCGGTTTGCGACAAAGGTTTCTAACGAGTGTGGAGATTTCCTTAACGAATGTAAGACCACCGTAGAATCTGACCACAAATAATACTTTTCTATTGAAATGTTCAAGGTCAGGGAAATTCTTTGCAGCAATTGTGCCAAAAGATATGCTGCGCTCAACTCTAATTTAGGTATAGAAATAGTCTTTAAAGGTGCGACCCGGGACTTAGAGCATACCAAATGAACGAGTGTCTCGGTTTGCGTAGACGATTTTAAATATAGGCACGCGCCGTAAGCCCGAGAGCTAGCATCGCAAAAACCATGAATTTCTATCTGTTCCGGTTGTTGTACGAGTATACGACGAGGAATACGCAGTTTATTCAGTTCGGGCAATTGGCTAAGCCAGTATCTCCATTCTGTGCCGATTGACTGAGGAGGAGATTCGTCCCAACCGACGTCCGATGCCCACAAATCTTGAAGAATGCACTTCCCTGATGTTATGACCGGCCCTACCAGCCCGAGTGGGTCAAACACCTGAGCTATTTGCGATAAAATGCTGCGCTTGGTGCAAGTCTTCGTATCTAACGATCGGTTAATTGCAAAACTAAAGCTGTCGTCGGAGGGTTGCCAAATGATCCCTAACGTCTTACGTGCTTGTTGCGTATCGGAAGCTAATTCCTTGGGTACCTGTTCCGACAGGTCGCCCGCCACGGAAGGGTCGTTTGAGGCCCATTGCCTCAAATGAAATCCACCCGCCTTGGCGATATGTATTAATTGATCCCGTAACCGATGCGCTTCTTCTAGCGTAGGAGCTCCAGAGAGGAGGTCATCCATATAAAAATCACGAAGCAGGACTTCACTTGCGAGAGGGAACCGATGCCCTTCGTCTACGGCTAATTGCTTAAGGCATCGCGTTGCTAAGAACGGTGCGCAACCCGTGCCGTAAGTGACTGTATCGAGGGTGAAAAGTCTCACCGGCTCCGTAGATTTGCTGCGCCAGAGTATGCGTTGATATATACGATGGGCTGGGTTTACAATAATTTGGCGGTACATCTTTTCCGCGTCGGCCGTTAGCGCGTAGTAATAGGTACGAAATCTGGTTACAATCGAAAACAGATCCTGCTGTATGGTTGGACCAACAACAAGACAGTCGTTAAGCGATATATCGGACGCGGTCTTCGCGGAGGCATCAAAAACTACCCGAATTTTCTCGCGACCGTCCGATATTTTAAAGACAGCATGGTGCGGTATAACGTATCCTTCTAAAGTGTCTGACTGATCGTGCGATTCACTCATATGTCCCAAATGTTCGTATTCGTCCATAAATTCACGATATTGCTTGGCAAACGATGGGTTTCTAACGAATTTCTTTTCTAGTGCCGCGAAACGACGCGAAGCTATTTCGTACGAGCTTCCTAATTTGTGGATATTATTGTTAAAAGGCAGCGACACAGTATAACGACCGGAGGCATCGCGGGTATGACCTTCCAAGAACGCGATTTCCGCGGGATGATCGGAATAGTTATTTGAAGTTGATTCTACGTCTTCCAATTGCCAGAACCGCTGTACCTGCTCTTCCAAACACGAAACGAAACAATGTTTGGGTTGTGCCTCACATTCGGCACCGACTTCGCCCGTCACCAGCCAGCCTAAACGGGTCTTTTGTAACACGATGCTAGTCGAAGGGATACGAATTTGCCCTACACTTAGCATTTCAAAAAATACGCTGCTACCTAGCAGGGCATCGATTGGACCCGGTTGATGGAATCCGGGATCCGCTAAAGGGATATTTCGCGGCAGTTTCAACGTAGCCTTGTTAATACATCTCGTTGGTAACTGACTAGTAATGCTGTCCAGTATATGAAATTTAATATTCGATCCGTAATTGCAGATCTTGCTACGAATTTCCGTTTCGATGATTTTGGCGGAAAGAGACGTGGTTTGACCGATACCGCACAATTTAGTGGTGCGATCTCTGATGGGCAATTCTAATTTTTTAGCGAATGCGTCCGTGATAAAATTGGCTTGAGATCCAGTATCTAAAAGCACGCGACAATCAATAGGGCAGCCGCCTGAACCTACGACGGTTATTACGGCGGTACTCAATAAAACCTCGGGCCCCGTCAATACGGTCATGGCCTTAGTTTCTTCGACAACTTAGCGCTCATCGGGCGTTGAGACGCTTTCCTCAAAATGCAACAAGGTGTGATGATTTCCCTTGCACTGTCGACGAGGCGTGACGTTTAACAATTTAGGACATATACGAGTATAATGATCGCCCTTGCACACGTGGCAAGAGGGAGACGATTGTGTTGCCACATAGGCTTGAGTTTTCGGTTTTACCGGTCTGGGTTTATCCGAGCGTTGACTGCGACTAACATCTTCGTCCGTTTCCACGCGAGCCTGTTTTTCTAGAAACCGAATTAAATCCTCGAACGTCGGCAAATCCGGATTTTCGAGTGTCCGTTCCCAGGCACGACGACTGTTTTTGTCAAGTTTACGGACAATGATAAATACTAAAATCAAATCCCAAAGAACGGTGGGTTGCTGTAACTCCTTCAGCGCTCGAACGCGCATTTCTGCTTCTTCCAATAAAGCAGAAATATGATCCGGTGTGTCACGAGTTATTTCCGGGAAATCTAATAAATGCTTCAAATGTCCCTGAACGATTCTTCGAGGGATTTCGCACTTCTTTTTTAGTTGCTCCCACGCACCCATATAATTTTCAGAAGTTATGTTGATTGTGCGGATCGCGGAGACTATTTTACCTTTCAAGGCGTTTCGAAGAAGATGGAATTTCTGAACATTGGGTATGTTAGGATCGTCATGAACGAGTGACTGGAATGTGTCGCGAAAATTATGCGACTCGTCGGGATTACCATCAAACTCAGGTAATCTTAACTGCGCGGCTACCGACGCACCCGACATACGTGAACTCGGACGGCCACCGTCCGTTTGGGTATCGGCGGGAGAGACAGTCGTCGGCATGGCAACGGAATTAGCGGTACGGAGGTATTGCGACAATTTAACATAATACATCTCGTACATTTTCTCCATCTCCGCGGCCTCCTTCACCTGCTCCCCGGTCTCATCCTCAACCTCTATCTGCTCTTGAATGGCAGCCCACTTTTCGAATGTTTTTTCTAATTTATTACGTGTGAAATGCAAGGCATCAATATCCTGCGTATTTATCGCATTGGCATTGTTCATCAATCGAGTAATTTGACCCTTTGCAACACCGCGCTGTTTTATCAACGATTTTACGTCTACCGAAGCCATTGTTTGAATGGGAAAGGATAAACGACGAAGGAGACGAAAGACGAAAGATACGAGACTAGCTCACCGAACTGTTGCGCCGGACAAGCGTGGTGGTGATCCAGTTGGAAGCGCCTTTTTCTTAGTTGGACGGGCAATGCCGATCCGTCGAGATGAACAGTCGAAATTATGTGCCAATCACGTGCCGATGACGTGCCGATGACGTGCCGATGACGTACCGATGACGTGCTGGTGCTGATATCGGGTCAATCACGTGCCGATGACGTGCTGATGACCGAAGAAGTTCCACCGTCCGTAGGGGCCACAAGAGGTCCAGTCCTACTCGTCGGCGGCAGCGGAGAAAGTTGCACCGACCTCGGTGTTTCTCGAACGAAAATCGAAGTCCAAAGGCTTCTAATGCCAAATGATCTCGAGGGTTCTTCGACGATCACTAGCAACGATGATTCCAAGATGTAGCTCAGAGCCCAGCGAAATGATCCGGCTCGAAGGACCAAATGGATTGTTTGAAGCGTCGCATGTTTGAATTGAGAGCGTCAATTCTTCCATGGACGCAGCACTCGCGAATTCGGTTTCGCAAGTACTTCAGTTGTGTTGAGGATCTTCCGACGGGAACTGATTTTTGGTTATAATATACTCTTTATTGGATACTTTAGAGTAATGGTACAGAGGTTAACGAGGTAACATGTCTACTCGTCGAAAGCGAAAGCGTGTCTGGTCAAGTAAAGTCTATATATGGAAATTTTGGGAGAGGTGGTAGGCTAGGAACCGGTAAAACAAACGATTAGCGCTGCAAGAGGAGAGGTGAGAAGACGGTGTAAGCGAGAGAGACAGTGATCGACAGTGAGTGAGACGCGAATATGAAAGAAAGAAAGAGAAGTAACGACGGTAAAGGCGCAACAAGGCTAAACTATGTATGACGGGTTCAAACATAGCGCACGCGCACTTTCTCAACCGGGCGCTTTGCCCCGCTACTCGCGCAAAAATGAGGGCCCTTCCGACTTCTGGAGGATTCTACTTCGTTATTATTGGCCGAAACAGGCGTTATTCGCCGATGATTTGAATCCTCCAGAGGTCGAAGGTGATAAAAGCAGCAGCGTCAAGCTGCTCGCCCTTCTTTCGTCCCATGCGTCGCAAAGCAATAACAGTGTCTAAAATCTATTCTACCTTCTCATGTTTTATCACCGAACAATTTCGATCGACTATTTGTACATTTACAAAGTAATAAACACCGTTTCTGTGCAACACAGATCACGCGGATTCTTCTTTTATTTTTCGCCGTGCAATAGGCTTCTTTAGTTTCTCCGCGCTTGACTCAATTCTGCTCAGGCAGACTGGCCAAGTTAACTGGCCCGGGCATCAGTGATCATTCTTATCACATATATAGTCGCTGGTGGATGTGCGGTTTACGGTCCGGCCCTATTTTGTCAAATGTGCACCGGCCTACCGGGCAACTGCTCGGTTGCCCGGTGCTCCAGTCCGCCACTGTTCACAAGTGAAAACTACAATCTCGTTTTGCCTCACATGGCTTGCGTTTCGGGCACCCACTGAGTAGAATTAAGTCACCTTCGAGTTTTTTTCCACTTCACGCGTTTCATCTTAGTCATAGACTCTAAATTAGAGGCGTTTCCTATCATTCCATACAGCCATGTTCGTGCGGTGAGGCTCCTTTTCCTCAATTGTATCGCACGCGAAACTCCGAACATCGGGAGTGTAGGCAAACCTCAAACTTCAGCATACTAATATGTAATTTCGATTCCTAAGGCGCAAGTTAAGCGACGTTACACCGAAACGAGCAAGAGTTGAGAGCGAAAGCGACCTAAGATAGATATAGATAGATAGTTGTTTATCAGCTTCCATAGCTACATTACAAGTTTCCTTATACATTACTATGAATTACATATATCTTAAATTAATACTGTACTAGCTTATTGTTATATTATCATGTGTCTACTCCTCTCTCTATTGTTTTAATATAGTTCGCTAACATTCTTCGGAAGTTTGGTTGACTTTCTTCTATTCTTATTCGGTTTGGTAACGCATTGTACATTTTTGGTCCTTCATACCATAACATTTTCTGTTCTTCCGTAGTTCTACATCTATTAACATAAATATTTCCCTTTTACCGTGTACTAACACCCTCTTCATATTGCACTATTTCTATATTGCTTTGCAGATATGTTGAACATAACCCATTTACAATGTTATATATGAGAACACACATATTGTACTTGAACCTTTCTTTTATTGACATTGTAACCGTACAAATTTGAGGCCCGCGCCGTCCCAGGAGATCGCACCGGCGCGCGTCCGGCGGAGACCCGCCGAAGTAGGAGAACGAGCACTACGCGCACTAACAACTGCGTGGCCGGTAAGGTGACAAACCGTAACGCACGCTTACCGGCCTAATCGCACCCGAGCACGTGAGGGGAAGACTATAACGGTACTTCCCATCACGAGCCACGTACCTCCCCTCGCGTAGCCCGGGTATATAAGGCGCCGCTCCGCGACGACTAGTTGTCGAATTTCGATCCGGCTCCGAAGCGCTGAATAAGCCCGGAGATGGCGAACCTCAAAGAGAAGCTCGCCGCGCGAAAAACGCCGCATCTGGAAGACTCCGCAACGACGGGCCCGGTTCCCGATAAGTTGCGCCGTGCCGTTTTGGTATCGCCATAGAAGGCGGTAACTTTTCTATATAAATCGCGAATAGTCGAACGACCACTAGAATAAGTAGAGAAATAGAAGCAAACGACGAGTTAACAGACTCCTAAGAACCCGGAACCCTCCAACAATATCCGACGGACGAGGTGGCTTACCCCGCCCACGCACCGGTTACGGCCACGCTCGTGTCGTCTCCACGAAACCAAATCGCAACGATCCCGACGGATAAGGTGGCTTACCCCACCCACACATCGGTCTAAGCTACGCTTATTTCGTCTGCCTTAAACTCCAAACACCGCTATACCCGGTGGCTGCGATCTGTCTCACCCGCTCTCGGCACCGGCCAAGGCAATGCGCAGTTCACCACACCCCATAGTAGAACTTTCCGAAACCGGCATAGATCTGCGCCCGATTCGGACAATCCCGTCACGACAAAAGACACGACGTACTGGACGAATATTCGCTATCCGTCGCAAGAGATACGAACTCCGGTAACGCGACGCGCCGATACACGCGCCGCGTACTCTGCGTCGTGCTTTAACATTGGCGAACGAGCTCAAGTGTATCGACTATACGCAATAACAACACATACAAACAAGAATACAAGACCCTGCATTGCAGAATAACCCTGCGCTTGCTCATTATTGAAGCTTCTCTTTCGCCCACTCCTGCACTACTCGTAAGAGTATTTATTCCACGGAGCGAACTCTGGCCAGTGCTGCACGAAGGAGATACCGGCGCAGGATCGCCGCCGCAGCGAGGAAGGCCGCGACCCGTCAGACAGGTCACCGCTGACGGGCCGTTCTCGACAGTACGGCTGCACTCATGCACTCGAGGAATCATACGGTGACAACATAAAACATAATGCTTCTAACATATCACTGATTCTTACTCTTCTATTGCATTTAAGTATTATTCTCATCGCTTGGTTTTGCATTTTTTGTAAATGTTCTAAATTCGTTTTACTTATACCCAATGGTATGGATGAGCAGTATTCAAACAACGGACTTACTATTGCTTTATATACGACGCACCTCATGTTTGCTGATAAGTCCATCCCAATTCTCCGCATGACCCCTAAGTTAGCTCTTACCTTTTAACTAATATAGTCTACATGTTAAGAAACATTTAAATTCTTGTCTATTATTACCCCTAGATATTTAATTTCACTTACGATCTCTAGTATCTTTCCCTGCAGTTTAATTTTTAATTTGTCCTGTGTTACTTTCTTCCTAACTCTTCTTATTAACATAACTTTAGTCTTATCAACATTAACATACCGCTTATTTATCTTTAACCATTACTTCCACTTTCACCATTTGCTCATTGAGATTGTCATTAATTTCTATACTTCACATTTATCATTAATAGCCTCTACAATGTCATTTATATATAATAGGAATAACAAAGGTCCTAATACTGACCCCTGGGGAACACCTGCGTCTACATTAATGGGAGTTGACAGAACCCCATTAAATTTTACTCTTTGGGATCTATTTTTTAGGTAACTTTTAAACCAGTGCAATACTGTCCCGTTTATGCCATACCATTGCAGTTTCTTTGTCAAGATTTCTCTGTCCACTACTTCAAATGCTCTTCTTAGATCTAAGAAAACCACTCCAGTCATTTTTCCGCCCCCTATCGTACTTTTCCAGGCCGAGACTATCCACTGTGATGCAGTTTCGCATGAATGCTTTGCTCTCTAAGCAACTTATTATTTTCTACGTATTCTACTACTTGTTTCTGGACTATTATCGATAATATTTTCTCGTATACCGGTAATTTATTTATTGGGCTGAACTCTTCAATTTTGTTTGTTCCCCGGACTTTAGGTATTGGAATTACAATTGCTTCTTTCCACTCTTCCGGAAACATTCCTTCCTCGAGTGACGGTAAATGTTCGGAAGTTTGGCCTCAGCCACGATTTTGAAGACCTTGCAATATGTTGTCAAGGTTGATATTCTGAACAACTTTTTCCTATACATGTTGCCGTCGCTCACCCTTACAATTGCTTCTTTCCACTCTTCCGGAAACATTCCTTCCTCGAGTGACGGTAAATGTTCGGAAGTTTGGCCTCAGCCCCGATTTTGATGACCTTGCAATATGTTGTCAAGGTCGATATTCTGAACAACTTTTTCCTATACATGTTGCCGTCGGTCGCCCTTTGTTTCAGAGATATACGCAAAAATATGTCCATTATTTGAAACTCGCGTATCAAAGATTTCAGGCTGTTTTGGAGTGTGTTTTGGGTGGGGGGGGGGGGGGGGGGGGGGCTTCACTGTAGGCTAGGCCTCGGAATGTTATTGTTTCTCATTCGGCAACGTCGCATAGTAGCGGTGGAAAGTACATCTATGATGTACGCGCGTGTGCGGGCGACAAAACAAATGCGAGCGAAGCGCGCGAACCTTGAAACCGGACAGCGGTCCATCTCTCTCTCCGTAAAAGTATGACTAGTTTGAGACTTATACCAGCCTACATTTGCTCTCTTCTATAATTTCCATAACCAGCAGAGCAGACGAACAATACAGTTAAAATAGCCATTATCGAGAAAACCTACATAAAATACCCTAAGTTCGGAGATGAAATATTTAGATCGGCAATGAAATATTTTACCAACGGCGAAAGTATGAAAATCACTGATTTACAAGGCGACCGATACGTGCGAGCGAGTAAAATGTAAATATGACCGAGCTCGGCCGAGGCAAACGAATAAAGGAAAGGGTAAAAAAAAAACCCTTCCGAGCAAGCGCGCGAGGCACCGGAAATCGAAGGCCTCGTGGCAGTCGGCTGTGAAATCGTAAGGTGCGTTGTCGCTTGCCCGAGAGCTCTTATATTCTTAATTATCATTTCTGAGCTTAATTTGTGCAATCCTTTTCAGTGTATCACAAAGGATAAAATCACCTCGCGTTTCACTTTATTCACCAGTGGAAAACAAAATATCGTTTTTGCCTCGTTTTTGCCTCGCGACCGACCGACCGACCGACCGACCGACTTCAAATACGCCTTGCGCAAGCTTTGGGGAATCTCTAAAGCAGGCCTGGCCAACTTGTGGCCCCCGAGCCACACACGGACAGCACACAGTCGCACATGTTCCCTTGGCCCCGCTCGCCACCGCGGTCTCGCCGGCGGAGAACTGCCCCCTCTATGCCTACTGCTCAGAAATCTAGCTACGTCCTCGATGTTCGACTGTGCCGCCTCATTGTAAATATTACAGGAGAGGGGGCAGTTCTCCGCCGGCGAGAACGCGTTGGCGAGCGGGGCCGAGGGAACATGTGCGACTGTGTGCGGCCTGTCTGTGGCTCGGAGGCCACAAGTTGCCCAGGCCTGCTCTAAAGGTACGTCGACATCTGAGCACGAACGCGCACGAGGCAGCCTGAGCATGATGTCATTAGAGGGGCATGAGCAAACCGAGGCAATCCGATTCGATGGTTTCACGCTGCATTTATTGATCGATCGGTTCTCCGCCGTACGAGAAAAAGTTTAGTGTGTTGGAGATTTATTCTAATGTTGGAGAATCGATGTAGCTTGCTCGGACTGATCCGCAACTGTCTGAGCGCGTGAACAAGAAATCATTGGAGTGTTGGAGATTCATTCTAGTATTGGAGAATCGGTGTAGCTTGTGCGGCCCGATCCGAGCGTACGCCTACGACAAAATTTCCCCTAGACACTTATTTCTTGGATGACAAGCAAACGACTAACTATCAAACGTTTGTATTGAATATCATTCACTATCAAACGATTTTACATCTGTTGGTATAGATAATAATTGAATTGTTCACCAAAATTTCGATAAAAATTCCCCTAGAAATTTGTTTCTTTAATTATAAATAAACGACCAACTATCAAACGTTTGTATTGAATATCATTCACTATCAAACGATTTTACAGCTATTGGTATAGATAATAATTAAATTTTTCGCAAACATTTCGACAAAAATTCCCCTAGGCATTTGTTTCTTTAATTATAAATAAACGATTAACTATCAAACGTTTGTATTGAATATCATTCACTATCAAACGATTTTACATCTATTGGTATAAATAATAATTAAATTTTTCACAAAAATTTCGACAAAAATTCCCCTAGACATTTCTTTCTTTAATTATGAATAAACGAAGAACTATCAAACTTCTGCACCGGACTATGAAACGTTTATACCCGACTATCAATCACTATCAAACGATTTTACAGCTATTTTCGTAGATTAATAACGAAATGCCTACAACAAAATTTCCCCTAGGCACTTATTTCTTTGATTGCAAGCAAACGAATAACTATCAAACGTTTGTATTGGACTATCAATCACTATCAAACGATTTTACATCAATTGGTATAGATAAAAATTAAATTTGCGACCATGGGGGTGCTAACTATACAAAAAATTCACCTAGAAATTTGTTTCTTTAATTATAGATAAACGGTTAACTATCAAACGTTTATTTTGGACTATCAAACACTATCAAACGATTGCAAGTATTAAAACTCAAATCGGTTGAGGATCGGGTGCTACCTATACGGAGCTCAAAACAGGGATAGATAACTCCTGTTACCACCCGCAAAATACCGAGGGGAACTGTAATTACCGATGCCCCTTTACCGATCTAGCGAAAAGCGCTAGAAAAATCGAGAACATCCTAAAAGCCTGACCCTCCCTTGACTTCTTAGTAACGATCGAATATAAATATCGCCGGCGTTAAGGCATGCCCTTTTCTTTTGCTTAACTCTGCTGGAAGAGAACGAGATAATACCATCGGTCGCCCTTTAGGGTTAGGTGAGTACGAAGCCTTGCTTTCGGAGGCCTATTCCTCTGGCGGGACCGCTTTCCGGAAGCATGTGTCTGTTTGATGATTTTGTGTTTAAAGGCGCTACGCAATTTTG
Source organism: Priocnemis perturbator (assembly GCA_963942575.1). Taxonomy (NCBI): domain Eukaryota; kingdom Metazoa; phylum Arthropoda; class Insecta; order Hymenoptera; family Pompilidae; genus Priocnemis; species Priocnemis perturbator. The sequence goes on along the minus strand of OZ012649.1, from coordinate 723,955 downwards.
TATTGTGATCTGAGAGGCTGGATCCGTAAATAACCACGTCATCCATATAAACGAAGCATTGATTGTTACTAACCCCAGTCAAGATGGAGGATTAATTGATTTTAAAAATACGACTGGATGTTGATTTATAATTCGTTGCAAGGGAATCGAAAAAGGAATTGCCTCTATTGAAATAGACGTATTTTAAAAATTAATTTTGCAATTTTTTGCTTCGAAACAGTCTTGTCCTAAAAGACCATCAATTGTCCATCGTCAAATGTGGAGATCCATCATCAGATTTTGCGAAATACGTTTTGGCTTCGCACAGGAAAATGAAATAGTCGTGCGTGTCACGCAACGAGCGCAGGGGTTCTCCGACATTACCGTATTGACCGCGCTCCGCTGCAGAGTAGCCCGAGCGGCCGAGCGCCGCTCACACATGCGCCAAGCCCCCTACGCTCGTTGCGTGACGCGCACGAGTATCTTTAACATTTTCCTGTGCGACGCCAAAACGTGTTTCGCATAGTCTGATGATGGATTTCCATAGAAACATGTCTGCTCTATCGCTCAGTGTAATTGGAATTCACGCTAGATCTCACATTTTTACAAAAATTTGAAAAAAGTGTCCCAAAATTCAAATCAACTATTATTTAAACATCTTTGTAAGTTGATATTGCGAAAACGATTCACACTAATTTATGCAGAAATCTTTGCTGAATTTTTTGCGACTAATAGAATCTGTCTATCTTTCAACATTTTAACATAATTGTTGTTCAAAGTTGAAACAAAGTGTTTTTTTTCAAAAAATTTTTCTCAAAAACTGAGAGTGATGGAAAGGAACGAGTTTCAGATTCGGTTTTACAGCATCGGAATCTATAAGAATTACCTCACAGATACTACAAAGTATAAAAAAAGTTAAAATGTGTTTAACAGTGTTATTAAGAAGCTGGAGGAAAATTCCTTCAATTTGCCTGAACCTTCAACGCTGGTTGGGGAACACCGGTTCCATGCGTGTTTTTGGGCGATACCGCGTTTCTGCTTCACAGGAACATCATGAAACGTATTTTCAATTACCGGCTATCAAAAGCGCGCCGCCTAATTGAAAATGGATTCGGCATAGCTTCTGAGGAAGTTTCCTCTTTAGAGTTCTGAGGAAACCAATCCTTTTGGAGCCTGAGAAAACACAAGTTATTGTAATGGCTGTTGTATGCCTACATCATTTTTTACAGGCAAGATATACATCGCCAGATTGACTAGCAAATATTAATTGTGAACTAACAAAACGAAACTGTCAGAATCAAAAGAAACAGCGATATCTCTGATACCAATGAGAATCGCACCTTGCCGAGCAAGCTTTATCTCTCAAGAAATTAGGGAACAATTTACAAAATGTGGGGCGCGTGAGCCATAGCCATGCGTTGTGTCCAGTATGTGTGAGTGCGAAGTGTGCCTCAGTGAGTGAGTGTGTATGCGATGCGAGAAAGTTCCTGAAGGAAGGATGGAGATGTGACGGGCGCGGTGAGGAATGGTAACGGGAAGAGTGGGATATGAGAGAAGCGAATGACAAAGAACGGGAGTCGAGAGCCAGATTCGGGAGAGTAAAGGTGCATGAAACAGAGAGTGAAAGAAAGGACTTTGTGTAGTTTACGTAGTATTATAATAAAGTGTGTTTTTTTTTCCTTTTGATTGGCGTCGTATTCGACTTGCTCCATCCTAATCGCAGACCATCCGCGATACCTCAATTCCTACAAAAATATTTTTGTAATATGGGCAGTGTCCCATGGTAAACCCAAAACGCTTAGACAAATAAATAAATAAATTAACAGGAATACATCTTGTCCATCATATGTTATACCAATCCCAGTTTTATAAATTAAAGCACTTACACCAATTGTTGTCTGAGGCTTGTTTTTGTCTTTCAAAAATTGTAGCTTTTTAAACGTAATCACTTGCAAATATAAATGTTATGTGATCCTGCAAAAATATCTTATCATAAAGGAGCGCTTTCCAACTATTATCGGATAATCCCTTGTTGTTTCTGCGGAACCGATCGTTCTTTCGCTCGTGTGAAAGAATTAGACCCAGTACGGCGGTGGAGAAGCCGCAACTAGCGTTGGGAGCTATCTCCCGCGTCTGTGGATCGGATAAGAAAAACTCCGCCCGTTACGTTCGCGCACCTCTTTATTGGCCTTGTCCTACACTTAAAATAGACACGGCGCCTCCGCCCTCGTCACAAAAACTTAGGTTCAAGGAACCTCCCACGCACTGCCGAAGTTAATAAGTGCACGAAATATGTCGATGATCGCTCTCTGCTCTACTCACGCTTCTATAAAAAAACCACTAATCGCTCGCTCGCTGTAATCTCGCTCACTCGCTCAAAGGGACTAATTAGTCACCTTGTCCAGAGGTGGATTCGGGGAAAACGACCCCTTCCCGCGGTCCCCCGTCGGCCACCGAGCTACTCGGTCCACCCGTGACCGTGGCGGGAAGCGCGGGGAGCGGGTTTGTCGCGGAACACCTCGTCAGGGGCGAGGTCGCAACGTACCGATTTAAATGCGCAACGCGCTAAACAGTCGCGGATGCCGGTTCAGATCGCGACGCCTCCTTACCTTTCCCGGTGCCCATGCTGGCTATGCCCCGAGTCTTCTCCCGTCGAAAAGACCCCTTTGAGGCTATCCATTTTCTTTTTCAATTCTTCGACGGGTTTACTTAGTAGCGTGGATATTTCCTTCCACGCATCCTCTTTAAAGTTATTATAAAATTGAGAGCGGCGTGAATCCCATAAAATGTTTCTTTGCTTATATTCGCCAATAAGGAGGAGGCAATTTGCCTGGGTCCATTCCATAGCTACAAAACACATTCATTTGTAAAAAAACAACGTATGTTTGTATCAGTATTTTCTTAATTCATTTTACATGCTGCTGAGAATTCTGTGGCTGTTCTTAACCCGGGAGAACTCGCGCTATGGTACTTTGTGCCCACGGCACGAAAGACTCGACGATTTCTTTGTTGGGAGAAAAGATTGAACTTTGGGTTGTCGTCTAGCTGAGTTTTATAACCTGTACTACCATTTAGACTTAGTGGTAGCGTGATTATTCATCTATATGCTTTGAGAGAGCACGTTTTTCCAGTTACTGTCATGTAACGCGGCACAAATTCCCATTACGCGAAGTCTGACGTTACAATGAAGGATGACGCGCATGCGTAATCTGCTTCTCCCACCATACTCATTTCTCCTCCTGTGCTTTTAGCGTGCAGGTGTGTAGAGTTGAAGCGTACATCGCGTATATATTAGTATTCATTCCGTTCACTTGCTTCATATATACGGCGGAAGATTTGAACCGTTTAAAATATTATTTGGTTCTCAGAAACTCGATATGTGTTGAAAGGCTTCAATGTTCCTGAAAGTCTTGAAAGATTTATGGCCGTATTGTGCAAAATGGGTAGCCCTTATATGCGATTTGTATAAGCGATAAAACTAATCAGTGAAAGCCCGACCCGTGGTTGATTGACAGGCTTTCGCAATGAAATGAATAATCGTCTATTGTTTTCAATTGTTACCTTATCTTGGGGTGTCTTCCTCAACCCCAGCATCAAATAATTGAGGTTGTATGTACACTGAAGACTTTCAATAAATTCAATAGCTGTCAAAATTGTCGGGACCTATCAAAACTTTCAAGGCGTAGAAGAAACACGGCTAAATTTATGGAAAATTTTCAACAGAATTTAATGTTACATCATCATTCACTCCTGTACTTGAAAATGACTGAAAGGATCTTGGGAATCTGTATGTGTTGGACGCGTTTGTTTACTACAGCTGAACTATCTTCAATACTAAGAAATAAATCAAAGATAATGTGGTATCCGGTGTGCGTGAGCGAATGAATATATGAACAAATGAATGTGTGAGCGAATGAAGACGATGGACAATGCGCGGCGCGGGGCGACGGAAGGCCCAAAAGAAGACGATCGCGCGAGGTTGGCACGGGCAGCAGTCGTAAGCGAACGATCGAAGCGTTGCCATGATTGTATTGTTTCGCCTGTACACTTCTTTCTAAAATATATTTTCATCTTTATTTTATTAATCCCACAATAATATAAAATATATTAAAAAAGACAACATTTTACATGTATACATAAAACTCACAAAATTAACAAAAAATAACAATTACAACTTTCAATATATAAGTATATAATAGAGTGTACGTATAAAATATAAAAAACAAAACAATCAACGAAATAAATTAAAATTAGGTAAATAAAAATATCTAAGGACCGTCATCAACATTTACACACGAATGGCAGGCATGCATGGTGTGACCTGGGCAAATGGGTTTGCCATATTTGCTGCAATGCTTCATCGTCTTCCTCCGCTTTTTGCGAGGGCATTGGTGACAAATTCCTTGAACGACCTCTGCAGGTTCTCTGTTCTCCGCTTCTTCCACTCCAGCTACTTGTCGCATCCTTTTCTTCATCTCCACTGGAAATATTGGAGTTTGGGCTCGGACTAACAAATGTGCTTGTATTAGCTCTTGAGCTAATTTCTTCAAAAAAATACGTCGAGCTTCGACTATCTCCATATTGTTGGAAAATATAATTTGGGCGTTTATTCCTCCAATATTTAATATCGAAAAAAATATGGTCAATGGCCACCTGCAGCTTATCCTGGCGACTGAGTATGTCGATTTCATTTCGTCGACCACGTTGACACCGCCCTTCGTCTTATTATAAAATGTTATAATTTCAGGCTTCAATGCCTCACCCGTGCGTGCATCAATTTTGTTGTTATCGTGGAGGGTTCAATATAAGAGAACTATTTTGTCCTTCTTCGTTGGTTTATATGAAACCAAAACCCCGTTTTCGTGAAAACCGAACATGCTGCTCTGTGGCTGACGCGAATTCGCTTCGATAAACTCCGGCGGAACTTCTCTTTTGTTTTTCCTGACGGTTCCGACAATTGTTGTTTTTTGTTGAAGGAGTTCGGCAGCTAGCGGCAATGATGTGAAATAATTATCCATGCTGATATTTCTCCCTGTATTTAAAATTGGCTGCGCCAAACGCTTCACTGCAGCACTGGCGCTGTTATTTAATTTATAAGGACCGTCAGGCTGTTTCCCACAATAAATTTCTAAATTGCATGTGTAGAAAATGTTGGCGTCTGTCATCGCATATATTTTAATGCCATATTTAGCCGGCTTGTTCGCAATATATTGCCTAAATTTGCATCTTCCTCTAAATGCATCCAGCATCTCGTCAATTGTTGCACATTCACCGATTTCGTAATTAGCACGGCATCTAGCTACAAAATTGTCAAATATTTCTCTAATGGGAGCTAAATTGTCCAATTTCTTCCTCTCAGCGCGATCGTTGAAGTCGTCGAGTCTTAGCGCTCGCAATAATAATAAAAACCTTTCTCTTGACATGACTAATCTAAATAGTTCAGGAGCAGTCCCATCGGTGTCCCATAACTCGTTCACGATTAGGTGTTGCGCTTTTTTCATGCCGGCCATATATAAGAGTCCCACGAGGGCAGAAATTTCGACACTATCTGTGTCTTTACAGTCGCGTACCCGATTGTAATTGGTACGCAGTTTGGCCAAATATTTATTAGTGGATGTCACAATTATGTTCATTGTTTCGTCCGGGAAAAATAACTTCCAGCAGTCCAAGCACGTTTTGGCACTTTTTGCTATTCCCTGCACTCCTGCAGGCTTTGTGCAGATATTAGCCCGTCGGGTTCTAACATTGGGACGTGGAGGATCTAGATCCCAACGCGTCGTCTTATCCTTTCCGAAGATGAACTTGGCAGGCAGCGATGCATTAGGAAGTTCGGATTGATCGCCTTCCTCAGAATCCGTTGAATTATCTTCGTCTATCATCTCCCTGTCAGTTTCGGGATCATCAACCCTGCTTTCATTATCATTTAGCACATCCACAGGTTCCGTTGCGATCCAGTGAGGCAGCGCATCTCCTTCTTCCAAAAATATGTGCCGTCCGAAATCGGTCCACATTTTGATTTCGATCTTCTCAAAATGAAAAACAAATAATAATAAACACCTCTACTTCTACATAATTCGCCATGAAGATTGTTTATTTTATAGGCACAAAACATACCTGATAAATATTTCACTGACACAATAAACTGTTCCTCTGTAATTCTATCCTATAAATACTGAAGACTAATAAGCTAAGACACACTGAAAACTAATAAACTAATATATATTGAAAACTCATAAACTAAGACACACTGAAAACTAATAAATCAATCAAAATTAAAAACTCAAAAAACTAATAAACTAATAGATATTCAAAACATATAAACTAATGAACACACAAAACTACTAAGCTAATAAACAAAGAAAAGTAAAATACTAATAAACTATCAAATCAACGAAGGAGTATTATAAAACAAAAGTACTTTCGAAACACGTTTTGACGACACACGTTATGACCAGTTATAACCAATGTGTAGCCAGATCTGGCACGATGGCACCATCGGTGCTGGCGAGAGGAGGCATACGTGTGTACATGCCTTGTGCGTGAGAGCTGTCCAGGTATGTGTACGACACAATGTATAGGCCACACAAAGTAATGCTGCAGGCAGTGTGGCCAGAAGTGGCCCCGACTACCATCGGTTCTCGCGGGAGTGGGGATACGCGCAAGTGTGCGTGCCTGTCTGTGAGAGCAGTGGATTGCACGCATTGGCCTGTCGGCTCACAGACAGGGCACGCACACTTCGCATCGATGGTGCCCGGGGCCACTTCTGGCCACACTGGCCGCAGGGGAATTGGAAGTAGAGTGGGAGAAGCAGCGTTCACGGCGGGCGATCGCGCATGCGCCTGTTCATATTTCACTGCTTCTCCGCAAAAATAGAAAAATCTATATTAAATCATTTATTTCAGATATGTGTTTAGTTATATGGCGTCTAATGGTAATAAACTTTTATATAATAAGAGTAAATAGTACATAAATGAAGCAAATATGCAAATAAACACAATAATCGGTGTGCCGCACAAAGTGCCCTATACGCGATTTCTGGCGTAAGAATTTTAAGCGCGAGTTCTCGCGGGTTAAAACACTTTTAACCCTCGGACTACCACGGTGGGTAACTTTTTCGTTGCCAGGAGATAGACAAGCAAAAGTCAATATTGCCACACATTCGCGAAACTGTAGAATGACGGATACCGACTGAACGTCACCACTGCTGGTTGGAATTATGTAAAAGTCGGATTACACATCTCGGTTTCCTTTCAGTGCGCCAGATATACGCTTTGGCAGTGTATCAAATGATGAATTTTATACTTATATTCCTTCTGTCGAATGAATATGTACGGATTTACTGTATCATAAATACACAATTTAATATTCGCAAAATTTTCTGAAAGTGATACTTTTTCCCTTTCAAACAATTCCCCTTCAAAACAATTCAGATATTTTGAATATCTGAGTTACATCAGTGGCAGTGTGGCCAGAAAGCATTCTGTAAATGTTGCAGAGTTGGGCTACGCGAGAAGTGTGCGTGCCGTGTCCATCCATGATGCCGATCCGGCGACACTAACACGCTTGTTAACTTCTCTCATGTACAACATTATTTCATCTTTTCCGCCGTCGAATTCCGTGAAAAGGTGTGTGTGCCGCACGTGGCCGCACGTTACCCGGCCGCGCTCAGTCGCTTCTTGTCAGTGCGTCGTGTTCGGCAGAAAAGCCAAATTCGTACGATGCCGACGACAAGCGCGTGTGAACCGGTGGTGCGGAAAATGTATCGTTGTGGCGAAGGAACATTTCAGTGATAGTGAAAGTGGTGGTGAACAAAGTGCAAGTGCAAACAATACAGACAGCGACTTTAGTGATAAGAAACAAGGAACCCGAAGCGAACGAGTCCGAGGACGACGCATTTTCAGGATACGAAAGCGACGACGACGCTAATGATTCTAGAAATCATGAGGTGTCCGGTCGCACCTGGAAACACATCCATTATAGGAGTGTGTGCGAGTGACTGAGTGGGTGGCAGGTTTGGGCCCGAGCCGGAAAAGTGCTTGCGGTGGTGACGAAGGAGCACATGTCGGCGTGCTGTGTTTGTGAGTGCTGTGCACGTCGGTGTCCGCACCGTACGAAGACATGCCACGCACACATGTGCTCCTTCGCCACCACTGCAAGCATTTTTCCGGCTCGAGCCGAAATCTGCTGAGACTCGTGTCAACCATGTCGAGAAGACGACGGAACCGTGGAGGACAACGGTACCGAGGAGGACGACGTCACGGAAGAGGCCGACGAAACAAGAAAGAAGGGCCACCAGTTGGACCGTGGGGGTTTTAGCCGGTAAAAATCCGGCACTATCCTGCACAACCAAGGGAAACGCTGAAAATGAAGCACTACCTGGGCGTCTTTCGCAGATCTCACCCACGTAAAAAAAAATAAAAATTTTTGCGAATTAATTTTGTTTAATAAAAATATCAAATCTGTCTTGGACTAACGTAAAAAATTCTCAAACTTGTTACTTTCTCCTGCTCCACACAAACTGTTCGCAACCGACAGGCTGTGGATGCTTTGTGATTCCCGAGACAAATAAAATTTCAGCATCCAGTGCCGACGTTGTTGTCGGCGTTTCTCCTTCGTTTTTAATAATTCATAGATTGTTAGGAAACTAATGCAGGCTTCAGCAACGTTGGTGTAGGACGTTTTCACGATATCTGTGAAAGAGTTATTTTTAATAAAACAGTTTAATTTCAAATAAAAAAAACCAAAAACTTTATGTTAACGGAAAAAAGGAATGAATAAGAAAAAAAAACACAGTGAACACACAATCAATGTGTTTTAACGGAAATAACGGAATTAACGGATGTAACGGAAAACACAATGAACAAAAAACGATAGTATTATTATTTCAATAAAACGTTTTAATTTGAACGAAATTAAACAACAAAATTTGGATTAACTGAAAGAATAGAATAAATAACGGAAAACACAATCACACTGTTACGCCCCAACATTGTTTTTTAAATTTTGCTGCACATTTAATTATCAAATAATATTCAGACAAGGACTCCTGCGTGAGATCGCCTGTACACCGAGCGAAACTATTCGCACATTTTTTAACTGTTTGTACAAAGGATTGACCGCCACTTGGTCAGTTCTGTAAAAAGCTGTATGAAAAACTGTCTCGTGTGAGCGCAAGAACCATCTCGCGATGAGGATCTCGTCGCAGTTGGCTGTAACATCGCGAAGTGCGTAGTCCTCTCGCCGTCGGTTCTTTAAGATTCCGCTCAGACAGTCGCGGTTCCGTCCGAGCAAGCTACATCGATTCTCCAACATTAGAATAAATTTCCAACACACTAAATTTTGTTTCGCACTGTTGTGGCGTGATGCTGGCTCTCGCTGACTGACTGTGAGATGCGGTGTTCCCGGTGTAATGTGGACACCCTATCTAGTATACCTAAGTTAACGCCCAACCGTCCGACCACTATTTGTTCAGCTGAAGGACCCAGCATTCCGACCGTTTTACCCCAAAATCCCCACTTTCCGATTCCGCCCCCAAGCGACACCCGTCTTTCGAGCATTCCAAGGAGCGCTTTCCGAAGACCACGCTTCACTTCAATATTGTACTTCATTGCGACAAGACGTAGTTTTCCGTCATTAAAACCTTAAACCCTGGTGTTGGACCAGTATTTCGAACATAATAAAGTTAAGTCTAAAGTGAAGATCTACACGAGTGTTCACCTTTCACCCTCGACGTAACACCGGTAGCGAGCGGATAGCGTTTCTTGGGAAGCTTGCGTTTGCTATCTCATGCGTGGGACCGCGTCGACGGCGACGCTTGCCGACGCCTGGGTGGTTACTTTTTGATCACGCCTCGTGGCAGTAACTTCGATCTAGCTCTTTGTCGGAAATTTTATGTACGCCTATCTATAATAAACCGAAGTTGTGGTCGAACAAGAAGTAAGTGTTGCGTTCGAGAACCCTCACCATCCTTCCACGGCATAACAGAGGACTCTTTTCTGGTGGCAGCGGTGGGATAGGCGTCAATTATCCGAAATCTTCGTGAAGGTTATAAAAGAAATCGAAGAAGGAAACATGAAAGTTGCATTTTGGTAAGTACATAATTGGTAAGTACATAGCATTTTAGTAACCCGGGAAAATGCCGCGGAGCGGATTATCTCGCAGGAACAGCGACTACTAGCAGGTGGGCTGCGAACGTTGCGAGAAGAAATTAGGGCGATACAGAAACAGTTGACTAGCTTAACCATACGCGCGGCTTCGACTTCGGTAGCAGCCGATGTAGACGATGAGCCCAACGGACCACAGAGCGACGGAGCACATAGTGACGGGACAAATAGCGACGGAGGGCATAGCGACGGAGCGCGCAAATTTCTTATCCAGTATGTCCGCGAAACGAAGCAGGCACCGGAAATTATTAGCGAATTCTCGATGGATTCAATAGGTCGGTCGAAAAATTCGTAAAGGATATCAAAGAAATGGAACAACTCGTACCTGATTCACGGACATATTTAAATATGATATAAAGCCAGCGTTTAAAGAGCGACGCGAAAAAATTAATTGACCAGCATGACGTTATCGACCTAAGTGACCTATTCGAGATCTTCGAGACCGAGTACTGCCTACCGAAAAGTTACAACTTGTTAATTCAAGAACCAGCGAGTTTGCGTCAGGGAAGACAAGATGTACGCGAATATATCAGGCGATTTACTCTGTTGCAACGCGATATCAAACGAGCGTTAGACCAAAGTTGAAACCTGTACGCGGGTGAGAATGTATATATTCAAAACCTGGCCGATTCATTAACGAAAGACGTGCAGTATCAGCGTCCGGGAACACTGCGCGAGGCTCAACAGATTGCATACGAGCAACAACGCCAGTGTTATGTCGAGGGTGAATCAATGAACACTCGTGTAAATCTTCACTTTAGACTTAACAATTTTATTTTTGGAATACTGATCCAACACCAGGGTTAAAGGTCTTATGAGAGAAAAATACGTCTAGTCGCAAGAAGGTCTGAATTAAGAGTGAGCAAAGCGTTCGGAAAAGACGCTGCTCACAACGCACGGTCAAAAAGGGGCGTCGCTTCGGCGAAAGCGTTGGAATGCGGGATCTCAAGTGACATATGGTCTAAACGCTGGGCCCTTAGCCTAAGCAACCGATATATATATGGTGTCAACATTACACCGGGACGAGCTCCGAAGTAGAGACCACCCCGGTTACGCGTAAAATGAGCACGAGCGCCGCGCCACCACACGGCACGCTGCCACTCCTAATCCAAGATACGAAGTGGTCCTCGCCGGATAGAAGGCCCGCGAACGAGCACCGCGAGTCCCCGCGAAGGAACGATGCTCCGGCCACATGTTACAGATGCTACAGAAGTGGGCATTATCCGCGCGACTGCCCACAAAACCAAAATTTTTGGGCAGGGCTGACGAACAAACCTCCCGACATCAGATACTTAAGCTCGGGACAGGAAGAGACAAACTTGCCATCGCAATCCGAATGGCAGGATACAACCCCGCTACCCGAATCATCTTGCTCGTGTTACGTCCGGACGAGGCTTTTCACGACTTTTACTTGTCAGGAATGGTCGGTAATTATCCTGAGCGGTCTGCCGTGCAACCGGGCGTAACGCTAAATAATTGTTGTTATTGTTTATAATAAATAACGATAATCTACTTGAAGAAGGATTATGAATACCCGCAGACAGGGCAGGTGGAAACCCTCCGTAGCTATACTAGCTGCCCGCACTGTCTCGGTATGGTTCTAATCTTATTCATAAAGAAAAAGAAATGATAACTTAAATAATAAACTAAATGGAGAAGTTACTTAGAATGTGGAATCGCGTTTAGTTATTTGCAGGACTTAAAGGATACGTGTGCTTCCGTAAGACACGTACAGGTCCCGAATCATTTGCGAGGTTATGTTTTCGGTTCGTATAATACAACGTTCGATAAGGTGTGAAGTCACAACATAAAATAAATTAGATAGAATGATATAGGTGGAAAACAAAATAGATGTATTGCAAGTAAAATATTGAATATAAAGAAAGATTGAAAATAAAGAATATAATGAATTTGACAAACAGCTAATAGAGTTCTGCAGTTGTTATCGATGCAGTATTTGAGAAAAGTTCAGATGCAAGTGCGCGACAATGATGCGCCTAAATGCGAACGCTATTCACAGGTTATACGGTAGCGCTCTCGGTAATTAACAGTTAAACGCTTTACAATCGACAATTCGTTAACAGGAAGATGTTGCACAGTCAACGACCGTGCCCGAGGGATCTCTCCATGGCATAAAGCGCGGGCATGGTCAGACAATATATGTTTTACAATTTTGTCGAACGGCGCGACTGGAGTGTCTTACCGTGTCGCTGGTCTTCGGCTACGATCGCTTAAAGTCGCTGTGCGCACGCGCTCTTTCTCCCTCTCTCTTTTGCTCGCTCCTTGTTCTCCCTCTCTCTCTCTCTCTCTCTCTCTCACGTCTATCGCTCGCTGGCTCTCTTTCTCTTTCTCAGCGTTCAAGTCGTTCGGAATTCTCAGGTTTTGGTGATAACGATGATAAGTACCTTCGAATCGTAATAGAATTTTAGTAATTTACCCTTACTTGGTTTGCCTATGCTCGGTTGTGTCTGAGCCAGGATAATGCCCATTACAAAGGCGGCAAATCAAGAAAGTAGTGCTTCTATTCGACCAGTTATATCGACTTTACACGCTCCGCGAGCGAGGAACAACCCTTCGCGTTCGTTCAAAGAATATATACAAAGAATAGTTTAAATGAGATCAAAGAAAGCTTAAACTCTAACGGGTCTGTCGGTCACGTGCAAGAACGTTCGCGATCACACTTTCGCACTGTTCACTAACGAAAACTCAGTCTATTGCTCGAAATAATAATTAGAATTTAGAAACTGCGGTTTAACGAGGATAAATGAGTCCATTTCATGTCACACTGCAATAAAAAATATGCACTATTAGGCTCAGAACAAAGAGATATCTAAGATACCCTCGGACAGCGAACTACGCACCTCGCGACTTTACAGCCAACTGCACAAAGGAATTCGTCGCGAGGTGGTTCCTGGGCTTGCTCCAGGACGGGTTTTCATGCCCTATTCGCGGGATCAGTCGGCTAGCGGTCGATCCGGTGTACAAATATTACGCTGAAGCGCTCGCACGGTGTTCAACGAGACACTATCTTCGTTCGCTAGTCCCTTTCTAATTATCGAGTTTTATTTCAAATGCAATATGATTGCATCGACTCAGTGACCTAAGATTTTAAAGGCGCACGCTGTTGACTTTATACTCATGAACAAAATTAGGTTGATGTCTGAGGGATGACTTATCGCCGTGAAAATAATAATTGAAACTTGTAAGAGAGAGAAACATAAAATTATCGTGCGGAACCTCTTCGCATTCTTAAGTTATATACACATATATATATTGAGGCGGGCGTCGTGACCGCTGTGCGCGACGCTTGGCTGCACCGCGAAACGGAAAGGATAGAGCTACGCTCGGTCTCCATTTCGAAAAGTTTTTAGGAAATCCCAAAACATTTCTTTGAAACATAGACCCCGGTTTTTAGAAAGCTTAAATTATAACGAGGAATGGATATATAATATACATAAATACATGCATATATACATAAATACATGCATATATACATAAATACATGCATATATACATAAATACATGCATATATACATAAATACATGCATATATACATAAATACATGCATATATACATAAATACATGCATATATACATAAATACATGCATATATACATAAATACATGCATATATACATATATATATATACATATATAGAAATTCTCGCGCCGCCAACCGCCACCTATCGCCACGCACGGTCTCTTGAACGAGGTTTCCCCCACCACCGCGAAATCCAATGGAGTTGGATTCCGCATATGCTGCCACCGGCCGCAGCGGTCAGTTTCAAACCGAACGTCGGAAAGGAAAGATCGTAAGTACCTGCAAGTCTAAATAATATTCCTGCTTCTTGTACTTTATTCCAGTCCTAATTGTTTTTTATCCCTTTGAGTACTATGGGTATATGAGTGCTTAGCGGTTGCGATCGTTGGGGACGGAATACTTTTTTTGTTATCACTATGACGGCCGGTGACACCAACGTGGTGCCATGGGCAAGCCGTTCTTTATTTGCCGGTGGCAGCACGTTTGAACAACCTTGCAAGCAGTTCCGGCGACAGAGAAGAAAATTGTTGTGAACCGTGCGGACGTGAAAGTGTTAATGTGAACTGTGTTGATGGATTGCGCAAGGCGCAAGTAAGTTATAATTGTAATTCCTGGACACTAAATCAAATAATACAAGGAACTTATTTTGGAGCATATATATGCGTCCAGCAAAAGCGATCTGTGTGGACTAAGGACGCATATATGCGTTTATAATATCGAAAATAACTTTCTTGTATTATTTCATTTGCCGTACAGGAATTACATTTATAACTTCGTTGCGCCTTGCGCATTTAATCAACATCGTTCACATTAGCAAAACAAGTATTCCGTCCCCAACGATCGCAACTGCTAAGCGCGTGCCGTGCACGCGGATTGCTTCCACTGGGAGTAGTCAACACTCAAAGGGTTATGGACTTACTTCAAAAGCGCGTAGCCTTCTAGTGTGCTTCCAAATACTTCGGTAACAAAATAATGAATTATTGTTTTGCCTTATGTTTAGATGTCAGAAAAAGCTAAAAATATGAAATCGGTCGTGCAGACATCGACCCGCGACTCTTCCCAGCAGCCGTCCCGCGCAGGGACATCCCGCGAGGACGCATCGTCGCGGCCGTCCCGCCCAAAGACAGCCCGCGAGGATGTTGCGCCGCGGACGTCCCGCGCACGGTCAGCCCCGGCCGACCTACGGGCCATCATAAATGAAAAACGCAAAAGAAAATCGCCGTCCAGGCGCCGAAGGGAGCCGTCGCCACGACGGCGGTACCACGAGTCGCGGGATTTGCAGCCCGTGACTCGTGGTTATGAGCCAAGCCGTTCGGCGAGGACAAGCAACAGGCGGGAATATATAAGGAACCCGATTACAGCATGGATCCTGAAGGCTGTAAGTAGTTGTACAAACCTTTATCTTTCAAGTTTAGCAAGCTAACACACTGGTGTGGGATCGAAAAATCGTTTTGGCATTACTAACTGCCAGCACAGACGCGATCCCGGCGATGGCTGCTGTCACAGGACATCACCTAATTGTTGTTTAGCTTCACGTGTATGAGGTGTTGAACAAATCTTTTTATTCAATATAAGTGCGCAATGCGCTTCACACAATGGCTACAAAAATGCGACTGCCTCGACGCACGAGCAGCGACGAGCGAGCGAGACGCGCGAGCGAGTCGCGCGGCAAGAAGCGGCGGTTGCTACGCAACGGCAAACAAGGAGGAACCGCGCCGTTCAAAAATATCAGTCACGCACCATACCGCCCCCCTTGAGAGGCTCGCGATCAACAAATTGACACACAAAAACTTAAAATTAACAATGCGAATGATCTAAATTCTAATGCGTATAACTAAATTAATGAGACTATTCTACGGGCAAAGGAGCGAGCTTCTTTACGCTTCTCTTATATGTACCGCTGGCGGTTCGGACAGTTACAACTCGAATAATCCCATCGTCGCCGGGATGAGTAGCTACAATTCTACCGAGCTTCCACAGCAAGGGAGGAAGATTATCTTCCTTCAACAAAACTATCATTCCCATTTTTATAGGGGCGGAGCCAGGTTTGAACCACTTGCTCCGCTGCTGCAGCTCATTTACATACTCCTTATGCCAACGCTTCCAAAAATTAGCCTTAATTTTAACAATGTGCTGCCAGACGGACAATCGATTAGAGGGTGTATCAGATACATCGTCCTCCGGTATAGCATTTAGCGGAGCCCCGATTAAAAAATGAGCCGGAGTAAGCGCCTGGACATCATTTGGATCTGATGACAGCTCGGTAAGAGGGCGAGAATTAAGCACAGCTTCGATCTCTACAGTCAAAGTGTTAAATTGCTCAAAGGTGAGCAAGGTTTCACCCACGGTTCTATGGAAGTGATGTTTAAAACCCTTAACAGCAGCTTCCCATAAACCCCCAAAGTGGGGCGCCCGTGGAGGTATAAACTTCCAATGTATTCCCTCCGTACTACAAAGATGCTCCAGCCGCTCCCGATGCTCCTAGGAATTAAACAATGTGTACAACAATTTTAACTGATTTTTTGCGCCCACGAAATTTGATCCATTATCTGAATAGATCACGCGCGCTTTGCCACGCCTGCAAAAGAAACGTTTCAAGGCGGCAATAAAAGCCTCAGTAGTCATATCTGAAACCAATTCCAAGTGGTCGGCCTTTGTCGTAAGGCATACAAAAACAGAAACATAACATTTTACTTTCTTACGATTACGAAAGGACCGCTCCTTAATAAAAAATGGGCCACAATAATCTACGCCCACGGTCTCGAAGGGCCTAGACCCCACTAACCTATCTCGTGGCAAATTGCCCATAACATAATTCGGTGTAGTCGCGGCAAACCGAGAACATCTAACGCAAGCGCGTATGCACTTCTTGACGGCTTGCCGTCCTTTCAAAGGCCAATACATCTCTCTGACGGAGTACAACGTAGCTTGAATTCCGGAGTGATAATTTCTAATATGAGCATCGCGAATTAACAAATCAGTATAATGGTCGCTACTCGGCACTAGTATTGGATGCTTCTTATTGTAACTCAAATCGGCGTGCTTCAATCGACCTCCAACACGCAATATCCCATCACTATCTAAGAACGGATTCAATGACAATAGGTTGCTTTTCGCTGACGGTGCGTGCCCGTTACATAAGTCGCTAATCTCAGCCGAGAAGGCCGCGCCCTGAACCATGCGAATGATACATATCGACGCTAATTTAAGCTCGCCGGCAGACAAATAACCATCGCGCTTATCCGCATGTCTAGTATTGTGCCCGAATCGAAGGCAATACGCAATGACCCTCGTTAGGGTATTTAGAGACGAGTAACGCGCGACTAAATCGACTGACACCGCGGTCTTCAAATTGATGGTAGGCTTCAGTTCCAATATTTCCATCGGCGCGACCAGATTAACGGGCCAGGATTCCTTATCCCGCGACAGCCAGTCGGGCCCACCAAGCCACATCTCGTTGCGCAGGAACGCTGCCGGTAGCTGGCCCCTGGATAACGCATCAGCAGGATTATCCTTGGAGGGTACATAACGCCAGCATAGGGCATCAGTCACATGTTGTATCCGCGCCACGCGGTTCGCCACAAAAGTCTTCAGTCTTGCCGGAGTGGTGGAAATCCAATGGAGAGTAATAGTGGAATCAGACCACAAATGCACCTCATCGAAATCCGTCTCCAGAGCTCGGACAGTCACCTTAAACAATTCGGACAGCAATAGCGCCCCGCAGAGCTCTAACCTCGGAAGGGAAATACGCTTCAGAGGCGCCACGCGGGTCTTGGAGCAGATCAGCCTCGTCAGACATCGGCCGTCCTCATCACTGGAACGCAAATAAATGCAGGCACCATATCCATCCTCGCTCGCGTCGCAAAAGCCATGCAGTTGCAAATTGCAGTGGCCATCCAGAGCGATCTTCCGCGGTGCACTGAACTGTTCCAGCATCCCCAGTTGATTCTTGTACGTCCGCCACTCAGTCGCCAAATCCAATGGTACGGACTCGTCCCACTCTACGCGCGCCTGCCAGAGACGCTGCATCAGCATTTTGGCCCTTACAATTATCGGACCAAGTAGACCCAGCGGATCAAATAAGGATGCCACCTGTGAGAGAATACTTCTTTTAGTAATTCGGTCCGTCGTCCTTTCGTCCAGGCGAACGACATAAACAATGGTGTCATCGCGAGACTTCCAGTAAACGCCCAGCGTCTTCAACGTATCTTCATTGTCGAGTCGGAGATGCGTCTCAGCGGGTTGTTCTTCCAAGTTGGCCAGGAGGCTGTCTTCATTTGATGCCCACTGTCTGAGGTGAAACCCTCCTCGCCGCAGCAATTCATTCAATTCATCGCGAAGTTTCAGCGCATCCTGGAAGTCATCAGTGCCAGTCAGGAGGTCGTCAACATAGAAATCCCTTCGTAGAATCTTCGACGCACGCGGAAACGACGACTCTTCATCTGTGGCCAGCTGCAGGAGACATCGGGTCGCAAGAAACGACGCCGAAGCGGTGCCATAGGTTACGGTCTGCAACTGATACGCCTTCACGGTATCGCCTAATCCTTCCCGCCATAGTATCCGCTGATTCTTCGCGTCCTCTAATTGTACATTTACCTGCCTATACATTTTTTCTATATCGGCCGTCAGCGCATATGCATGCAGGCGGAAACGCAAGACAATTGAAAACAAATCGTCCTGCAGCGCAGGGCCCACTCGCAGAGTATCGTTCAACGAAACGCCTGTACTTGTCTTTGCTGAGGCATCAAATACGACCCTTAACTTAGTTGTCAAACTAGTTTGTTTAATAACAGGATGGTGCGGCATAAAATAATTGGGACAGTCCACGTTTACCGCACTTATTTCAGTCATGTGGCCCAATTCAATATATTCTCGTAAAAAGCGCGTATATTCTTCCCGCTGTGACGGACTGACCTCTAATCGACGTTCTAACGCATATAAACGCTTGGTCGCCATTCGCTGCGAATCCCCTAACTCGGCCACATGATTATTGAATGGCAAACGCACACAATAACGGCCGCTCGGCTCTCTAACGGTGAACCTTTTAAAATGCTCCTCGCAAGCCTGTTCGTCAGCCGTCAAATGTTTCCCGGTCGGAATTTCCTCTAACGCCCAAAACTTATCAATCTGAGAGGAGAGCGCGTCAATAGCTACATTGCACCTTGAGTGCGACAGAGAATCCCGGCCCCCTCCAATGTTACCCGCTACAATCCATCCCAGTCTTGTCTTCTGCAGTATCGCCGAAGTGCTACCTATTTTAATCTGACCAACGCACAGCAATTGATAGAAGCATTGGACACCGATGAGCGCGTCTATCTCGCCCGGTTTGCAAAATTCGGGATCAGCTAATTCTATGTTTTTGGGAATCTCTAACCCATTCCTATCCACATATTCAACCGGCATGCATTCGGTGATCCTAGGAACAACCAAAAAATGCAGACAAGATGAAAAACGCCCGTCCCGAGACTCGATTCTAGCGACGACGTACTTATCCACATTCGTCCGCGCCCCGCCGAACCCGGACACCGGCATGCTTATGGCCTTTGTCGGCAAATTCAAAAGCTTTGCCAAAGCACAAGTTATAAAATGGGACTGAGACCCTGAATCTAACAATAACCTACACTTGTGCGCAACACCGTATGCATCGTATATGTACACAGAGGCAGTAGATAAAAAGACCTGCGAGGAGGAGACCCCCGTCTGCAACGTCGTAGTCGAAGTGGCTCGCGGTACCGCTGACACGGGAGACGCTTCCGCCGCCCCCCCGGAGTCATCACTAGGCGGATGAATTAATGCGTTATGACGTCGCTTGCACGTTGAACAAGGTTTCGATTTGCAAAAGTTGGACGAATGGTTTCCGCGTAAGCAATTAAAGCACAATCGGCGCCTCTTAATTAATTCCAGTCTACCAGCATAATCGAGACGCAAAAATTCGTTGCACTTCTGCAGGTCGTGCTCCTTAGCACATGCAGGGCACACCCTTTTCTCGTGCATAGCTACGCAACTCTGCTGCACTCTACCGCCTCGATTGTCCCGTTGCCTTGACTCCGTATTCCGCGTATTACCAACGCCGCGTGGCAGTTCGGGCGCGACATTCTCTAAAACGTGGCATCTATTTCTAAGAAATTTCACAAATTCGTCCATTGTGGGCATGTCCGTCCCATCAATAGATCGTTCCCATTCCCTACGCGTGCCCTTGTCCACCTTCGAGGCTACAAGGTGTAGCATCATCGCATCCCAATGTTCGGTGGGAACATCTAACGCTTTTAAGGCGCGCAAGTGCTTCAAGCTGCCGTCAACTAATGCGGACAATTGAGTGGAAGACTCCTTGGAAATGATCGGCAGATCGAACAAAGATCGCACATGCATTTGTAGGATCATTCTATGATTGTCATATCTATCAACTAACAAAGACCACGCGACCGGGTAATTCTCCGGGGTCGTAGACAACGCTTGTATTACCTGTGCCGCTTCGCCTCTAAGGCACGATCGCATATACTGAAGCTTCTGCACCGGCGTAATCTCAGTATTCGCGTGTATGATCGACCGAAAATTATCGGAAAAACCTAACCAATCCTCCAGATTGCCATCAAAAGTAGGCAATTGAATCGTAGGCAGTTTCACTATGCCTGAATTCGCGGTACGGGCGGACGCAGCCGCCCCAGCCGGCGGCACGCTTTGATCCCGCGCTTGCCTCGGTGACGCCGCGATAATCCTCTGCGCACGTGCGCACGAATTAAAATAGCTATTTTCGAACGCAGTTCTCTCATCCGACTGCGATGTAGCGTTGTCTTTTAATTCAATTTCGGTTTGAATCTCCTCAAACGCGGCCCAACACGCCCTTATTTTAGACAACCTTTCCGCCAATTGCGTAATGTCCGTCCCGGCGGCGTCGGAATCTAGGAAACTAGCGAATCTTGTCATCTGGGCCTTGATCGTACCGCGCTTATGTACTAGTACCTTTAGTTCTTCCGCCATTATAATAATAATCTAGCAACAACGCTGGTGTAATTCTTCAGACAGAGGTGCCAACGACACGTTCGATACCGTCTCTGCACTGCTGCGAGAATGTTCTTCCTGACGAACAATGGAACCGCGTACTTCTTCACGATGTCTTCTTTGTGGCGCCGCGACTAACGTTATCGTTGTCAATCAGTTCTGAGTCGCAATCAAACAGCACCACGTTTTATACAGCTCGTTCCTGCGTCGCAGGACACAGCACAGTTCAATAATATAACACCAACCACACGTGCTCGTACTTATCGCGCAATTCACGCGCACAATCCGGCTCGAAGGACCACTTTATGTTGTGGGATCGAAAAATCGTTTTGGCATTACTAACTGCCAACACAGACGCGATCCCGGCGATGGCTGCTGTCACAGGACATCACCTAATTGTTGTTTAGCTTCACGTGTATGAGGTGTTGAACAAATCTTTTTATTCAATATAACTGCGCAATGCGCTTCACACAATGGCTACAAAAATGCGACTGCCTCGACGCACGAGCAGCGACGAGCGAGCGAGACGCGCGAGCGAGTCGCGCGGCAAGAAGCGGCGGTTGCTACGCAACGGCAAACAAGGAGGAACCGCGCCGTTCAAAAATATCAGTCACGCACCACACACTGTCAAACTTACGTTGACATATGATTATTACGTTTATTTTGCATATTGCAGATCGCAGATCTCAGGAGAGAATTGAGACAAATAAAATATGGCCGGACACGGAGTGGCCGCGGAAGGGGTGGTGGTGGTGTAGGAGGAAACACTAATACTGTTCAAAGAGGGGGCCCACGACGTGGACAAACACGTGGAAAAAATAATATTTACATTTACCAAACTTAACATTTATACATATTTAAACTTAATATTACATATATAGGTAATAAGTGTATTTAGATTTAACGTAGTTATTAATCAAATTAACCATTTGCACCCGAGAGATGACTCTCAGTCACTACCTGGCATCGTGAACGACGAACACTTTTCGTGAAAAGTGGCTGGGAGTCATCTCTCGAGTGCAAAGGGTTAGGATTCACTTATAAATGTTTATACGTCCTTTTCCTCCCATTTAGCGCTATAAAGGCAGCCTTCCGCTGCTATATATAGGCTGCATATATATATATATGTAGGAATTGAGGTATCGCGGATGGTCTGCGATTGGGATGGAGAAAACTGCATACGACGCCAATCAAAAGCACAAAAACACTCTTTATTATAATACTCGGCAAACGTTCTTTCACTCCTTTCTCGCGCACGCCTTCACTCTCCCGAATCTCTCTCTCGACTCTCATTCCTTTGTCACTCGCCTCTCTCATAGCCCACTCCTCTCGTACCACTCCTCACCGCACCTGTCACATCTCCATCCTTCCCTCAGAAGGAACTTTTTCGCATCAAATGCACACTCACTCACTCAGGCACACTTCGCACTCACACATACACTCCCTCATACCGGACACCACGCATAGCCATGGCCTACGCGCCCCACATATATATATATATATATATATATATATATATGTACATATAACTCTTAGTTTGACGACTTCAAAATGGCGACACTGATTTATATATACATAGATGTACAAACGAATTTTTAAGGTTATGTAGTGTTTCTTTTTGCATATAATTGATATATATGGGATATACGACCAATATAGTACCTAAACCTCAGTTTGGCGACCTATTGTTGTATATCCGAGTTTGGCGACATTTTTATACATATTACTACGAGTTTGAAGACTTATTTTTTGAAATTATTGTTGTGCCAGTTATTGCATACATAGATTAACAATTCATTGTTTTATCTTGTATATTAATTCTTATCGTATATATAATACTGTATAATGTGTATATCAGCAAAGAGTATGTAACTCCTAGTTTGGCGACATATATATGTCGTCGAACTAGGAGTTACAGACTCTTTGCATATATATATATATGTCGTCGAATTAGGAATTACAGACTCGTTGCTTTACTCAGAATGTGTTTATACGGTGCTGTGCGGATCAAGTCACACACGTGATATTAGATGAACGTGCCAAGTGTAAATATTTTTCGATTATTGTAGATGCAACAACTGATACAGCAAATGTTGAGGAAAACGTTTTTGTTTTAAGATATATTCTATTTGACGAATAGACAGCAAAATATAATATAAAGGAGAGATTTCTGAAATTTGTAGACTGTAATGAAAAAAGCAGGCGAAGTTATTGCAATTCTAATTATTTCTACCCCCCTAAAGTGTAAAATGTCCCCTGAAAGATTGCCGTGAACAGGGCTACGACAATGGGAGTAACACGAAAAGTTGAGTCAAGGGAGTACAAGCTCGAATTCGGCAACATTATCCACTTGCTAATAACTACTCTCCGTGTGCTTGCCATACATTGAATTTCTGCGGTGTACAAGCTGCTAGTGATTACTTTGTTTGGAGTAGTGCAAAAATTGCACAATATTTAATACAAGTCCACAAAGATAGGATATTTCAAAAGAAAACATCGGTTCATCACTTCGTAGCATGTCCCAAACACGTTCGTTAGCTAGAGTGGACTGCATTCAGCCATTTACAACCAACCTTTCCGGTATAACGAAAGCAATTGACGGTGTAATGGATTTGAATTTATCTGTAGAAATCCGCGCTGACCTAAATAGGATTATCTCATATATAAACTTTCAAACGCATTTTAATGTCCTTTCTATGGTTGGAAGTACTTACAGTTATGTACTTCTTTTGCTAAAATTGAATTGATGAATTAATAAAAAACTTTTTAAAAAAACTACACGAACAGACTTCGAATGCGCTAAAAAGTAAAAAACTAATTTCTTTTTAAAGTTGGTGCCAACAAAGAATCAAAGGAAACTGCCGTTGTAACCTTGCAAAAAAAAAATTCTTTCTCTTTTTGCCTCATCTTTAAAAAAGAAATAATTTTTTACTTTTTAGCGCTTCGGTCGGTTCGTTGTACTCTTTTTAAACAATTTTTATTTTTGAACTTTTTACGTCCTTGCAGTGTCCTCTTTCCTACCATGGGAGAATTATCAAGATATTTCCGCCCGGTAGAAAGTTATTCGGGAACATACAGACTATCTCATAAATATTCGGATACGAGGATAGTTATAAACGGATGATGGTTTTTCTTGTTTCAACTGATTTGTCTTTCATCCCAGTTTACAAACATTTGTAGTTTTTTTTTTAAAAAGAAAATATGGATCATTTTTCAATAAACGATAAATGAAACCGTGTCAAATTTTCGTCATACTAAAATATTTGAAGACTTGGCTTCTATCGGTATTAAAAGTCAATGTACCAGGTGTAGATTGTTTTAATTTCTTTGTGGCACATCCTTGTTGCCTTCATACATATCTGCATCGATTTCGCACGTTAGATATTATATTTGTTAAAAAATAGTCGAAATTGGCGTCGAGTCCGCTTACAATTATAGTCTTTGCCTTAATTCTGCTATTGAACTTTTGGCGTTTTTTTCCACTTTTCTGGTTACATTTTCCGATAAATTATTAAAGGAATTTACGTTTGAGGGTTGCGGAGAGGAATTAAAAATTATTATTCACTGCGTACTTTTTGTTTGCCTTCGGTATACTGATACAATGTAGGACTATCGTTCAACGCCATTTTGCAGCTCCAATGTTTGGAATACAGCCCCTACGTACAGGTACAAAAAAGTTTCATAGTGTCCGAATACTAAAGTAAAAACCTACTGGAGGTATACACCAGTGTCTATTTATCTATAATATTTTTGTAACATTTCGCTTAGGTGTTATTTCGTGATGCAAAATTGTCCGAATATATGTGTAACGATAAATTGTAAATAAAGTTCATGTATGTATCAGCTGAACCAAACAGGTAAATAATTCTATATTTAGCAGGTACATAGCCATATTTGCCACAACGCATCATTAGTTACACAATTATGTTCATTTAAGTGAAAATACATATTTTTTATATATTTTCTGCCATAAATCGAAGGTCGACCTATTCCATTGACAAAATATAAAAAACTATCCGTGGCTAGAAGAACTGCCGGCCAGAGGATGTAATATTAAAAAAATAATAATTTCTTGAAAATACATTGGACCGTAGGCGCGAACGTACGGCACATAGGGTCTCCACCGGTACCCCAAGACGGATACCTTAACCATTACGCTACCACCGCCGTTGATATAGTTCATCGTACTTTAGAAGGTGAGCTATATATACACTTTAAAATAATTGAATTAGCTTAACTCCCTTTTTCCACCCACATTTTCTGTATAAAGGTAGTGCAACAATGGAAAGAATTCGTCACGTTTTCGCACGATAAACTTCGGTAATTTATATAAGGCGCACCCTCGGTATTTTAAATAAGGCGCACCCTCGGGACACCTGAAAAAATGAGGATAATAGTCATGCCAATACCTGACTACATTATAAATCCAAAATCTAGTCGCTCAAGCGATTCAACCCGAAATCTACATTTTTCGACATTTTTTTGTGTTTTTAATTTTCCACACAGGATTTAGAACGAAAAAATGTGACAAGGAGCGGGTCAGTAGTTGTAATCTTGAATTTCAAAAATAAGACCGAAATGTTATATCTTTCCTAAAAAAACACACGTGTAAAAGCTTTCGTTCATTTGGACGTTATTTTTTTACGATTTCCAGAATACGGTATCTACTCGTAAAGAAATATATGTTTCAAACAATCGTCGATGACGGAGGCGGTAGCGTACCGGGTTCATAAGCCGTTGTTCAAGGGTTCGAAACTCGATGGACTGCAATTATCTTTTATACATTTTTATGTCAAATTTTCTTTCAAGACTCTTCCACACTAATCCTACACGACATTTATATATATTTTTATGTACATACTCTTTTGGATCTCGTGCTCCGTAATGATTTTTCGTATCTTCGATATTGCGGCAGGTCAAAAGGTATGGGGACATCGATCCCTCGTTTTATTTACGGGGGAGAGGACGTTGGATTAACGGTAACAAGGAGAATACATTGAAATGTCACTATAAGATCAAAGGTATTCATACCTTACTTGAACAGGTGGTAAAGTATCTAACGGAACTATCCCAAGCCAGGTAAGTGTACGCCGCGAACTACTCTCGCAAACTTCTCCGACACGACAGGGAAAGAAACGGTTAGGATTGAATCCATGTAAATAAATATCGAGTGGGAGAAATGTGCAAGATACTTGAAAAACAATATGACGTGAAAATATGAGTGAAAAAAAATTAAGTCCACCAAGATTAGAACCGTGGTACAACAACACATCATGTCTTATGAAACTCTTACGCTACCGGCTCGACTACCGGCAATTACTCGAAAAACATTTTGCTCTACAGGTAGATATAATGTACTGGAAATGTTAAATAAATTGTGTCTGAATGAACAAAAGCTATTACCCGTGTCTTTTTTTAGGTAAGGAACAACATTGTGGTCTTATTTTTCAAATCCAGGGTTACAACTTCGGACCCGTTCCTTGCAAGTTAATTCAATTATTTGGAAGTGCATACGCGCTGCATCTTCTAACGCAGGGGTCTTCAACCTTCCACAGCCATTGGAACCCTCCTAGTTTATAATATTCTTCGAAGAACCCTACATTTAGATAACAATTTCAGACAGTGTTTTTAAACTTTGCTTATGTACTCGAGTTCAACCCAAACATTTTTTTACATATCACGAAAAACCGTGGAGGTAGACTAACCCCGGAAAGGCGCGTATGACGCGAAAAAATCCTTCGAAATTTTTACGGAACCCAAGGTTTCCGCAGAACCCCGGAACGAGGACCCATTTCTAAGTGTCAAATAATATTGAAAAAATCACAGCTAGTGTAGTTGTTAAGGTGTGGGATTGGTAGGGTCGATAAATTGTTCTATCTACGGGTAGCTTCTAATATTTCGTGCATGGAATACATGTATTGTATTGATTTATGATAGGTTATAGAACAAATCAATCTGCAATCTCAAATAGTTTGGCTTCTCGACTTACACATCTTACTTAAAAACTGGCACATTCCTGTATCATTTGCCCATTACCTCATTTCCCTGTGTCTCTCTTTTGTATGCAAACCTACTCAGTAATTCCATTGGTAGTCATGTATCCCTGAAAATAACATACTTTCATAGAGGCCACAGAAATAATTATACTTGTGTATTTAGGAAAGTTTATTGAACGAGAGTTGTGAACATTTGGATTCACGTTGTAGCCCTGAAAAAGGCTGATTTAAATGGATATCAAAGAGATCCTTGAAAATTAATGTGAAACAACTAATCATTTGTCCCATGTTCCAGTCAGATGAATTATCTTAAAAGAAACATTTGGCTCCTGCCATTCGCCATCGCAAGCACTTTCCATTTGATTACACCTGCATATAGTATTCTTGTGTATCCTATAGACTTCCACTGCAATTAAGACAACTGATATATTGCATACGTAGAGATGTTATTACTTCTGTAACCTTATTCCTTACAATTCAGTCCATGACATGATTCCAAATACCACAAAAATCAGGGACTGCAATTTCAAACGGTGCGTTTGCTGGGAACCGTAAAGCCACTAATAACTAATGAACGGTTGATACAGCATAATTTCTGAAACAAAAATATATTTAGTAATAACGAGTCTCTTAACTTGTAACAATAGCGCACCAATTTTATAAAATAACCTGAAAACAAACTAATTCGATCAATACTTGCCTTTCAGTCGTGCTCCTTATTTTCTTTTTAATAAGTTAGAACCATCTCCAGGATGATTTTCGAAGAAATTTTTCCTCACCCGGAACGATGAACGATTCCCGCTATGACAGATTAGGTTATGGTGCTTCGCGGCCCCATGTGTTTTTATGGTATTTTTACACTTTACGGGACCATTCACGACTAATTCTCAATATGAATGTCCCAGACTGATTGGGGACGATTCCGTAGATATTCCACACGCCTTGCACTGTCACACTGTGCTATCAATCTTACATTTACCGTGCATATCCGTCACGCCGTTGACACGTAGCCCGTGATGTAAATACGCATCGTCCATCCACTATTTGACTATTTCATTGGCATTTCACAACACATTCCTGTTCTTCCAGTTCCAAACTATTGCACGAATTACTCTACGGTAGTAATGTTTGTCCTACATTGCAATCTGCACCGTAAATATCCATATTTGCCTGTCAATATCTCTGTACATTCTTGCAGGATCGAGTTTTTATTTCGAAGTTGTAACAAAATCTACGGTATTTATTATACTAGAACTCTATTCTTAACTAGAAAATATCCATTCTTGCGAAAGACCGATTTGTGTGCCCGTGGCCGTGACACATAAACACATAATAAAATACATATATTGACCTATATACATAATCTTACAATTACATCAATTATAAGCATAACATTGCGCACAATATCTTATATCTTTCCTCGCAAACTCATATAATTGAGTATATGCGTTATCGATGATTACTAAAAGTACATTATATACATTAGAAACCTAAATTATGGTTCCATATATGCAGAAATATTAAAAAATGCTATAACATCGCAGCTAGCGTAATAGAAAGGTGTCCGACTGCGGTAGCGCTGGAAACTTTTCTTCGTAGGTTCGGACCCAGAAATGGATCAGTTTTTATACAGATTAATTTTTATTTTTAATTATTCATCACACGGCAATAAACAATATTCATTTAAAAATATTTTAATACCGACAGGGATAGTTTTTAATATTTTGTCAGTGGAATAGATGTGTCGTATTGCTGTATGATAGATATGGACAAAACATTTCACGTTATGTCAAAGATGGCATATGTACTAGGGTAGGTACAGAATTATTTAACTTCTTTTGTTCAGCTGATACATGCATGAACTTTATTGTAAGAATACGTAACTTTATTTTAAGAATACTTTTAACCATTATTATATCATGATGAGTATATGCTGTTGTAATCTTAGTTCTCGTCCCTTATGCTAACAATTGACACACCAGTCTAATAATAAGTGCCCATCATTAATATGGATAGTCAGGAGAACCAAAACTGTAACAGCATACTCATCATGACAGTAATAATGATCAGTATTCTTACAATACAGTTGGATAAAAATTATGGATAAAAGATCTGACACATGTCTTTTTTTGGGGTACAGAAAAACGTGGCAGTTTTATTCTTCAAATCCAGGATTATAACCCTTACACAGCTTTCTTAAATACTGGCACATTCCTAAATCATTTGCCCATCACCTCATTTCCCAAGGTCTCTGCTTTGTATAGAAACCTACTCAGTAATTCCATTGGTAGTCATCTATCCCTGAAAATAACGTACTTTCATAGAGGCCACAGAAATAATTATACTTGTGTATTTAGGAAAGTTTATTGAACGAGAGTTGTGAACATTCGGATTCACGTTGTAGCCCTGAAAAAGGCTGATTTAAATGGATATCAAAGAGATCCTTGCAAATTAATGTGAAACAACTAATCATTTGTCCCACGTTCCAGTCAGATGAATTATCTTAAAAGAAACATTTGGCTCCTGCCATTCGCCGTTGCAAGCACTTTCCATTTGATTACACCTGCATATAGTATTCTTGTGTATCCTGTAGACTTCCACTGCAATTAAGACAACTGATATATTGCGTACGTAGAGATGTTATTACTTCTGTAACCTTATTCCTTACAATTCAGTCCATGACATGATTCCAAATACCACAAAAATCAGGGACTGCAATTTCAAACGGTGCGTTTGCTGGGAACCGTAAAGCCACTAATAACTAATGAACGGTTGATACAGCATAATTTCTGAAATAAAAATATATTTAGTAATAACGAGTCTCTCAACTTGTAACAATAGCGCACCAATTTTATAAAATAACCTGAAAACAAACTAATTCGATCAATACTTGCCTTTCAGTCGTGCTCCTTATTAACTTTTCAATAAGTTAGAACCATCTCCAGGATGATTTTCGAAGAAATTTTGCCTCACCCGGAACGATGAACGATTCCCGCTATGACAGATTAGGTTACGGTGCTTCGCGGCCTCATGTGTTTTCATGGTATTTTCAAATTTTACGGGGCCATTCACGACTAATTCTCAATATATGAATGTCCCAGACTGATTGGGGACGATTCCGTAGATATTCCACACGCCTTGCACTGTCACACTGTACTATCAATTTTACATTTACCGTCCGTGTCCGTCACGCCGTTGACACGTAGCCCGTGATGTAAATACGCATCGTCCATCCACTATTTGACTATTTTATTGGCATTTCACAACACATTCCAGTTCTTCCAGTTCCAAACTATTGCACGGACTACTCTACGGTAGTACTGTTTGTCCTACATTGCAATCTGCACCGTAAATATCCATTTTTGCCTGTCAATATCTTTTGTACATTAATGTACAAACTGGTGTGTCAATTGTCAGCATAAGTGACGAGAACTAAGATTACAACAGCATATACTCATCATGATATAACAATGGTTAAAAGTATTCTTAAAATAAAGTTACGTATTCTTACAATAAAGTTCATGCATGTATCAGCTGAACAAAAGAAGTTAAATAATTCTGTACCTGCCCTAGTACATATGCCATCTTTGCCATAACGTGAAATGTTTTGTCCATATCTATCATACAGCAATACGACACATCTATTCCACTGACAAAATATTAAAAACTATCCCTGTTGGTATTAAAATATTTTTAAATGAATATTGTTTATTGCCGTGTGATGAATAATTAAAAATAAAAATTGACTCGTTGCTGGGTCCGAACCTACGAAGAAAAGTTTCCAGTGCTGTCGCGGTCGGGCACCTTTCTATTACGCTAACTGCGATGTTATACTATCTTTTAATATTCGTGCATATACGGATCCATAACTTAGGTTTCTAAAGTATATAATGTACTTTTAGTAATCATCGATAACGCATATACTCAATTATATGAGTTTGCGAGGAAAGATATAAGATATTTTGCGCAATGTTATGCTTATAATTGATCTAATTGTAATATTATGTATATAGGTCAATATGTGTATTTTATTATGTGTTTATGTGTCACGGGCACACAAATCGGTCTTTCGCAAGAATGGATATTTTCTAGTAAAGAATAGAGTTCTAGTATAATAAATACCGCAGATTCTGTTACAACTTCGAAATAAAAACTCGATCCTGCAAGAATGTACAAAAGATATTGACAGGCAAAAATGGATATTTACGGTGCAGATTGCAATGTAGGACAAACATTACTACCGTAGAGTAGCAATAGTTTGGAACTGGAAGAACAGGAATGTGTTGTGAAATGCCAATAAATCAGTCAAATAGTGGATGGACGATGCGTATTTACATCACGGGCTACGTGTCAACGGCGTGACGGACACGGACGGTAAATGTAAGATTGATAGTACAGTGTGACAGTGGAAGGCGTGTGGAATATCAACGGAATCGTCCCCAATCAGTCTGGGACATTCATATATTGAGAATTAGTCGTGAATGGCCCCGTAAAATGTAAAAATACCATGTAAACACATGAGGCCGCGAAGCACCGTAACCTAATCTGTCATAGCGGGAATCGTTCATCGTTCCGGGTGAGGCAAAATTTCTTCGAAAATCATCCTGGAGCTGGTTCTAACTTATTGAAAAGAAAATAAGGAGCACGACTGAAAGGCAAGTATTGATCGAATTAGTTTGTTTTCAGGTTATTTTCTAAAATTGGTGCGCTATTTTTACAAGTTAAGAGACTCATTATTACTAAATATATTTTTATTTCAGAAATTATGCTGCATTAGCCGTTCATTAGTTATTAGTGGCTTTACGGTTCCCAGCAGTGGGAGTCTACAGAGCACACAAGAATACTATATGCAGGTCTAATCAAATGGAAAGTGCTTGCAACGGCGAATGGCAGGAGCCAAATGTTTCTTTTCAGATAATTTATCTGACTGGAACGTGAGACAAGTGATTAGTTGTTTCACATTAATTTTCAAGGATCTCTTTGATATCCATTTAAACCAGCCCTTTTCAGGGCCACAACGTGAATCCAAATGTTCACAACTCTCGTTCAATAAACTTTCCTAAATACACAAGAATGATTATTTCTATGGCTTCTATGAAAGTATGTTATTTTCAGGGATAGATGACTACCAACGGAATTACTGACTAGGTTTCCATACAAAACAGAGACCCAGGGAAATGAGGTGATGGGCAAATGATTTAGGAATGTGCCAGTATTTAAGAAAGCTGTGTAAGAGTTGTAATCCTGGATTTGAAAAGTAAAACCAGCACGTTTTTCTGTACCCCAAAAAAGACACGTGTCAGAGCTTTTATTCATAATTTTTATCCAACTGTATTGTAAGAATACTGATTATTATTACTGTCATGATGAGTATGCTGTTACAGTTTTAGTTCTCGTGACTATCCGTATTAATGATGGGAACTTATTATTAGACTAATGTGTCAATTGTCAGCATAAGTGACGAGAACTAAGATTACAACAGCATATACTCATCATGATATAACAATGGTTAAAAGTATTCTTAAAATAAAGTTACGTATTCTTACAATAAAGTTCATGCATGTATCAGCTGAACAAAAGAAGTTAAATAATTCTGTACCTGCCCTAGTACATATGCCATCTTTGCCATAACGTGAAATGTTTTGTCCATATCTATCATACAGCAATACAACACATCTATTCCACTGACAAAATATTAAAAACTATCCCCGTTGGTATTAAAATATTTTTAAATGAATATTGTTTATTGCCGTGTGATGAATAATTAAAAATAAAAATTAATCTGAATAAAAATTGATTCGTTGCTGGGTCCGAACATACGAAGAAAAGTTTCCAGTGCTGTCGCGGTCGGTCACCTTTCTATTACGCTAACTGCGATGTTGTACTATTTTTTAATATTCGTGCATATACGCATCCATAACTTAGGTTTCTAATGTATATAATGTACTTTTAGTAATCATCGTTAACGCATATACTCAATTATATGAGTTTGCGAGGAAAGATATAAAATATTTTGCGCAATGTTATGCTTATAATTGATCTAATTGTAAGATTATGTATATAGGTCAATATATGTATTTTATTATGTGTTTATCTGTCACGGGCACACAAATCGGTCTTTCGCAAGAATGGATATTTTCTAGTTAAGAATAGAGTTCTAGTATAATAAATACCGTAGATTTTGTTACAACTTCGAAATAAAAACTCGATCCTGCAAGAATGTACAAGAGATATTGACAGGCAAAAATGGATATTTACGGTGCAGATTGCAATGTAGGACAAACATTTCTACCGCAGAGTAATCCGTGCAATAGTTTACAACTCGAAGAACAGGAATGTGTTGTGAAATGCCAATAAAATAGTGAAATAGTGGTTGGACGATGCGTATTTACATCACGGGCTACGTGTCAACGGCGTGACGGACACGGACGGTAAATGTAAGATTGACAGTACAGTGTGACAGTGCAAGGCGTATGGAATATCTACGGAATCGTCCCCAATCAGTCTGGGACATTCATATACATATTGAGAATTAGTCGTGAATGGCCCCGTAAAATGTAAAAATACCATGAAAACACATGAGGTCGCGAAGCACCGTAACCTAATCTGTCATAGCGGGAATCGTTCATCGTTCCGGGTGAGGCAAAATTTCTTCGAAAATCATCCTGGAGATGGTTTTAACTTATTGAAAAGAAAATAAGGAGCACGACTGAAAGGCAAGTATTGATCGAATTAGTTTGTTTTCAGATTATTTTATAAAATTGGTGCGCTATTGTTACAAGTTAAGAGACTCGTTATTACTAAATATATTTTTGTTTCAGAAATTATGCTGTATCAACCGTTCATTAGTTATTAGTGGCTTTACGGTTCCCAGCAAACGCACCGTTTGAAATTGCAGTCCCTGATTTTTGTGGTATTTGGAATCATATCATGGGCTGAATTATAAAGAATGAGGGTACAGAAGTAATAACATCTCTACGTACGCAACATGTCAGTTGTCTTATTTGCAGTGGAAGTCCACATGACACACAAGAATACTATATGCAGGTCTAATCAAATGCAAAGTTGTTGCGGTGGCGAATGGCAGGAGCCATGCAAATGTTTGTTTTAAGATAATAGATCTGAATGAAACGTGAGACAAATGATTAGTTGTTTCACATTAATTTTCAAGGATCTGTTTGATATCCATTTAAACCAGTCCTTTTCAGGGCCACAACGTGAATCCAAATGTTCACAACTCTCGTTCAATAAACTTTTCTAAATACACAAGTATGTTTATTTGTATGGCTTCTATGAAAGTATGTTATTTTCAGGGGTAGATGACTACCAACGGTTTTACTGAGTAGGTTTCCATACAAAACAGAGACCCAGGGAAATGAGGTAATGAGCAAATGATTTAGGAATGTGCCAGTATTTAAGAAAGCTGTGTAAGAGTTGTAATCCTGGATTTGAAAAGTAAAACCGGCACGTTTTTCTGTACCCCAAAAAAGAAACGTGTCAGAGCTTTTATGCATAACTTTTATCCAACTTTATTGTAAGAATACTTATCCTTATTTTAAGAATACTGATCACTATTACTGTCATGATGAGTATGCTGTTACAGTTTTAGTTCTGGTGCTCTCTAACTTATTGTTAGACTGGTGTCTCAATTGTCGGCATAAGTGACGAGAACTAATATTGTAACAGCATATACTCATCATGATATAATAATGGTTAAAAGTATTCTTAAAATAAAGATACGTATTCTTACAATAAAGTTCATGCATGTATCAGCTGAACAAATGAAGTTAAATAATTCTGTACCTACCCTAGTACATATACCATCTTTGCCATAACGTGAAATGTTGTGTATTTTTAAAAGAATATTGTTTATTGCCGTGTGATGAATAATTAAAACAAAAAATTATCCTATGAAAAAAAATTGAACCATTGCTGAACCCGTACCTACGAAGAAAAGTTCCCAGCGCTTCCGCGGTTGGACACCTTACTACTACGCTAGCCGTGATATTGACATATTTTAAATATTTGTGGAGATATGGATCTATAACTTTAATTTAATTTAAATAACTTAATTCCCTTTATTCATAGACCACTCTACCAAACGCAGAGGTTTAAAAAATTACATAATTCACTCACTGTATAAAGGGAAACCAAGAATTTATAGTATTCACCAAGATTTCGCATGAAATACCTTAAAAATATTGGTTTTTAATTTTTTTGAACATGGCCCCCCAGAATTAAATATATAAAAAAAATGGAGGATAATTGTCATGCCCGCATCTAGTTACTGTAAAAAGGAAAATCCAGTCGCTCGAAACTTCAACCCGAAATATGCATTTCTCGTCATTTTTTTGTGTTTTGTCTTTTCACACTGGGGATTAACATGAAAAAATCTGAAAAAATGACAACCATAAACATCTACGTCTGCAATGATCTAGTTTTTTTTAGAATTTTTGCGTCCGTCTAAATTGGAAAATGTGGGGAAAACCGATATTTTGAATTTATCCCGTAACTACCCTCCCGATCGAGTTAGAGGGCTGAAACTTGGTATACAATGGTTTTTTTTTTGGTAAGCTATCGATCGGTGCTTTGTGAAGTAAAATCGGTTCAGGGCACCATTTTGACCATTTTATATGTTTATGGAATATTGTTACTTAGCCAAAAAGAAAGACACGTCTTAGAGTTTTCGTCCATTTGGATATTATTTATTTTACAACTTCAGAACACCGGCTCTACCTGTAAAGCAATGAGTATTTTGGACCGTCGGTCTGTGTGTGGCGGTAGCGTAAGAGATTCATAAGACCGTTGTTCAAGGGTTCGAAACTCGAATGGCTCATTTTTTTTTACTCATTTTTATGTCAAATTGTATTTCAAGGATCTTGCACACTTATCCGACGCGACATTTGTTTACATGGATTGAATCCTAACCGTTATTTCTGAAAATTGAAAAACATCACGAAAAATTGGTGTGGACAACGTGTCTTATCAACTTGAACTGATGTTTATACATGTTTGCAAGTTCAAGTTGTAAAAGTGCTTTATATAATTTTATTCGGAGAAGTTTGGACAATTTTGTGCAACAAATAAAAATGGTCCAACTTGTGTACCTACGGTCTGATTGTTGTTCAAAGTTGAAACAGTCTGCTTTTATCAAAATTCAATTACTCAAAATCTCGGGCAAACTGCCAAAAACGGGTTTCAGATTAGTTTTCAGCGGGTCAAAATTGGTCGAAATTGCCTATTTTCGTGGAAAATAAAATAATATTACATATATTGAAAATTCTTCAATTTATGATATGAAAGTTTTTTTTCCGTGTGCGGCCCGAGGATACTGTGTCGAAATACTCTTGCGGCCCCGTTGGAAGATGTTGGACCACCCTGATTCAGACGAGAGTCGTCAAACTCGGTTTTAGATATACCATCGATTTCGACGACTCGTCATGAAATTGATGAGTCGCTGAAGTCGGAGTTATATGTAGATACAAATTTCGGCGACCGTCGTCAAAGTAGGAGTTATGTGTATAAAATAACAGCGACCGTCGCCAAAGTAACAAAAAGTCGTCAAACTCAGACTTGCAATAGTCAATAGGGTGCCAAACTAAGAGTTATATGTACATATAATGATATAGATATACTCTGTTTCTTCGCGAAAACTGTGACATGTGGCCACAAAGCGCGACCGATCGATAAATATATATCAATATAGTCTCCTTAGACGAAATATATATGGACCGCTAGCAGCATGATGGCGCCACCACAAACCAAGAACTAACTTTAACGTACGTTATATATCTATATATATTGATGTACGCATGCGCTCGATTGATTTTTGGTTGACTCGTCTGAAGTTAGTCAGAGCCACAGTAAGCGAAATATATTGCGATTCTGTAGTTCTTGGTTTGTGGTGGCGCCACAGATCTTACAACTAACGTGAATACAGCAACTAGCGGTCCATATATATTTAGTCTAAGATAGCCTCTTTCTTCGCGAAAACGGTGACGATAATAGATTGATAAATATATATAGATATAGTTTTATCGCGAAGAAAAGAACACGTATGATTTCGAGCCAATATATTCACACCGCACACAAATAACACTGCACAACACTAAATTTGCCTTTTGAACGAAAATAGCCAATTTCGATTAATCTTCACCCGCTGAAAACGAATCTGAAACCCGTTTTTGAAAATTGGCTCGAGATTTTGAGTAATTCAATTTTAAAAAAATCAGCCTTTTTTCGACTTTGAACAACAATCAGGCCGTAAGTATACAAGTTAGACAATTTTTATTGGTTGCAAAAAATTCTCCAGACTTTTCCGAATAAAACGGTATCAAACACTTTTACAATGTAAACTTGCAAACATGTTTAAACATTAGTTAAAGTGGATAAGACACGTTTTGCGCACCTATTTTTCGAGATGTTTTCCAATTTTTACAAAAAACTGGGAGTCCGACGAGAATTGCAATACCTCTACGCGATAGAGCAGATATTTGTCTTTGGAAAACCACTTTAACACTATGTAAATTATATTTCTGCTTCGCACAGGAAAACGAAAACCTCGTGCGTGTTACGCAGTGTGACCAGCGGTTCTCCGACTCAATGCCGTGCAAACGCTAGGCGACAACAAGCCACAGCGGAACGCGTATTACTACGTGACGCGCACGAAGTCTTAGTTTTCCTGTAGGAAGCCGAAATTTGTTTTACATATTATCATGATGGTTTTCCGATGGAAAATGTCTGCTCTATCGTGTAGTGTCATTGGAATTCACGTCGGAGTCACAGATTTTTCAAAAAATTGAAAAACATCTCGAAAAGTAGGTGCGCAAAACGTGTCTTCTTCACTTTAACTAATGTTTAAACATGTTTGCAAGTTTAAATTGTAAAACTGTTTGATACCGTTTTATTCGTAAAAGTCTGGAGAATTTTTTGCAACCAATAAAAATTGTCTGACTTGTATACTTACGGCCTGATTGTTGTTCAAAGTGGAAAAAAAACTGTTTTTTTCAAAATTCAATTACTCAAAATCTCGAGCCAATTTTGAAAAACGGGTTTCAGATTCGTTTTCAGCGGGTCAAGATTAATCGAAATTGGCTATTTTCGTTCAAAAGGCAAAAAAAAGTTCAATTTTGTTGTCCAGTGTAATACACAACGCAGCGCGTCGCATGCAATCGATTGTATTGTATACGACGCGTTGCATCCTGTAAAAGAGCTCCGAAGATAGCCTTCCGTTGCCTGTGATCGCGATGCGCAATTAAATCCATGTAATATTTGCCACGAGGAAAAAGCCAAATACAGGTTCGAGCTCAGGAACAATATATATTTATTGTTTAGTGCTTGTCCAACAAATTATTGTCCTTCGGATAATAAAGAATTGATTGCTTCCATTTACATATCCATTATTTCAAACACCCAAACAGAAACTCGCCGTGGTGCCGCTACCAGCAGACGCTGATTACGAAATATTAAAATTGTTAATTTCGAGTAAACTCTCCGTTCCAAAACTTTAAAGTCTCTGCACTCTCTGCATCAAATCAGCTTCAATGCTCGGCCAGCGGCGGCGCTTGCGAGCAAATCAACGCTGCACGATAGCCGCGATTTCGTAAACCACGATTTCGTAAACCCGGAAATCGATACAGTAGCTTGCTAAAACTATTCGTAAACGATTGAGACCGTTACACACGACATACGTAAAAGTTATTTCGCTACATTCTGCATCTGGTCAGCTTCTCCTTTCGGCCACTGGCGGCGCTTGTAAGATCTACAATACCCGATTCTCGAAATTGTTAATTACGGCCAAACTACGATTTCGTAAACTCTGAAATCGATTGCGTAAACTTGCGTAAACTATTCGTAAACGATTCAGACCAAAATAGCTGAAAACTATGATAGTCGTCTGTTAACTATACACCCACCTAAAAGTTGTTAATTACGACTAAATGATGATTTCGTAAACTCTGAAATCGATTGCGTAAACTTGCGTAAACTATTCGTAAACGATTGAGACCAAAATAGCCGAAATCTATGATAGTTGTCTGCTAACTATACGGCGGTCCCCGGCCGTGTGACAAAAAATTGCATTGCATGCTGTGTCTATTCTATACCTGGTCTGTGATGCTTGGACCACACTGACTTAGAAATTGCACGACCAAAACCAGAAATTTCATGCCCTTTTATCAGTACAAACATGCTAAAATAATGGCGATCCTACCATCTATTCTGTTATGGAATGTCTCGTTTTTCATGCCGAAGCGTAATGAAGTTCTTTTGTTAACAAATAACAAGGCGTATGATATTTTTATTTTTGCTGAAATGTATCCTACGACGGCTCAATCTTTTTTGTTACCGTTATAAAATCACCCGAGCTGACCGTGATTCCTCCTTGCGTACCAGGGGCGGAGGTGTGGTCATTGCCACTCTTTATGATATTAATTTCCAGGTAATCAAACATGGATGGTCGATTCTAGGTGTTGGTTTTATCTGCATAAAGTTAGATTTGCCAAAATTAATAATTGGTACAATTTACATTCTTCCAGACGTTATCTTGAATAGAAATCACTTTGATCTCATTTCATCTCTTCCTTCTCCGTTTTTAATTGCAGGAGACTGGAATGCTAAGCACCTAAGGGCTAAGGCTAAGGGCCTAGGGCAACTTTTTAGCCAATACATCGGGCTCAATCCTTCACGATTATCTCTCCGGATTCTCTTACTTTTTTTAGGAGCAATTCTCGACCCTCTGTGCTGGACTTCTTTATTATGTCATACAACTACAATCTTGTGTGCGATAGCACGGAAGACCTTTCTTCTGATCATAAGTCAGTGACGCTTTCAGTTCAGGGCAATGCGCGTCCGACTCGCGGTCTAAAACATCCAGTTGATCTTGAGGCATATGAAAAGTTCACATCGACTCTAAGAATTGAATCTTACGTTCCTACCATCCTTGATGTTGACTCATAGATACAAGAACTCTCAGAGTATCTGAAAGCTTGTTGGCGCAAAAATCGTGTTTCCAAAACAATACATGAGAAGTCCCACATGGCGAGTTTTGTTGAAACATTTAACGAAAACATTTCGAGATCATCCGAGCTCAGCGAGTTAATCAAAATCAGGCGTAGAATTAGATCTGACTTACAAAAACATTGTATTGCCCCGGCGCCCGGAGTTATTCCAGAACTGAACAGACGTATTAATAAATGTATTCGGCGTATCAAGACGGATACCTGGATCTATTTGCTCAAATCTTTTAAGACATCGGACCCTACTTTCTGGGCCACATATAAATCTACGATGAAGGGTGCAGCGAAACCTATTCTCCCGCCTTTCCTCGTTAATAATATAACTATTATTTCCGCGTAGGAAAAGGCTACAGTCATGGCTGCGCAATTTTCCAAGGTTCACTCAGATGCATTTGCGACAAAGTCCCCACTGGAGTTGACCATCCATGATTTTACTGATGATTTCCGAAATCTGGATCCCATTCCGGAGGGAGTATATTCCTCCATTTCAACTTCTCCGGAAGATATCAAGAAAATTGTTCGTAATCTGAAATCCAGTCAAGCTCCTGGACTAGATGGAATCACGCCTGACATACTTAAATGCGCTAACCGTAGGCGTGCCATTCAAGCCTATTATATCTGTGGGAGTGTAAAAACGGGATGATATGTGTATGAAGATGCGAATGGGATGATATGTGTATGAAGATGCGAATGAGATGATATGTGTATGAAGATGCGAATGAGATGATATGTGTATGAAAGTGCGAATGAGATGATGCGTGTATGAAAGTGCAAGTGAGATGATAAATATTAACTGCGCATTAAGAGACATCGTGGCGACTCGTTACGCGCTCGCCCGATCGTCAACGCGCTTCGACACGTCGAGAACGCTGGAAGCGGGATGCGGAAAAGGGAAGATGACTTGAGGGAAGGGCGCGCTCGTATAAGGAGAGGACGCGCGAGAAAGCGGGCAGAGAATAAGAAAGCGAGTAGGGAAGAAAGCGGGAGAGAAAGAGAGTGAGAGAGTGCGAAAGAATAGTGAGAGAAGAGATTCTGCGACGTGTTATTATAGGTTATTATATAGTTTATCTCGTCAGCGTTTATTGTATCTTTTGTGTTTCCTGTGTGTTTGTGTTCCTTTAATTAAAGTGATTTATTCTTAAATATATAGACACGAGTAAACGCGACTTAACCCCCCATATAGAGACCTTATATCCTACATATCTTTAAGGCATGTTTTAACCTAAACTATTTCCGTACAGCCTGGAAAACTGCTAAGGTTGTGGCCATTCCTAAACCAGGTAAAGACCCTGCGGTACCCAGTAGCTACCGCCCTATTAGTTTATTATCAATTCGTAGTAAAGTCTTCGAAAAAATTATACATTCATTTATATCTGATCACCTCCTTAGAGAGGGAATTGTAATCAATGAGCAGTTTGGTTTTCGCGCAGGCCACTTTACTGTTCAACAAACCCTCAGAATCACGTAATTTATAGCCACAAATCTTAACATTGGTAGGCATACAACTATGATACTCCTTGATCTTGCAAAAGCGTTTGATTCGCTTTGGTACGATGCATTAGTATTCAAACTTGAGTCTATTAAAATCACCGACAACGTTACTCGTTTAATTCAATCCTACCTGTGCAACAGGCAACTTGTTGTTAATTTGAACGAACATACCCCGACATTTTTTCCGGTGGCTGCTGGTGTGCCGCAGGGCTCAATTCTTGGCCCTTTGCTTTTTAACATTTTCGTTAATGACATTCCCAAGTCTTCCGATTGTAACTTGGCCTTATACGCGGATGACACGGCACTATATGCAACGTCAAAAAAACTTTCCCTCTCAGTCAAATATGTTCAAAGGTACCTGTCTGAGGTGTGTGATTTCTTTGCCAGGTGGAAACTACCTTTAAATTGTGACAAAACGCAGGCAATCGTGTTTACAAGACAGAACAAGATATTGATGCAAAAAAGTTTAAATCGCATTAAAATTAACAACATTCTGGTTTCTTGGTTTAGCTCAGTTTCCTATCTTGACATAGTATTGTACGAAAAATTGTTATTCACTCATGCTATCAATGACCGGATTCAAAAAAACCTTAAAGGTATTTCATGTTTTAATTAATTCATTAAGACCGAATGCACCTCTTTCGGTTAAACTTAGACTTCTTACCTATAAAATATGGATTAGACCAGTTCTGATGTACGGAATTGAACTGTGGCAGAATGCCTCGAAAACAAATTTTATTAAGGTGCAAAAAGTACAAAGTAAAACCATAAAAACTATTCTTGGCGTGCCCATGGATACGTCCACAGAAATTGTCCACATTGAAGCCGATATGCCAAAGATCTCTGAGTTTGCACATAAAATGACTTTAAATTACCTAACCAAAGAATATCACAACCCGCTGACAGTATTAACTACTACTTTCGATATTAACCCTTAGTAGCCTGATTTACGAAAATGATTTATTTTTAATATTACTGTGTTTGCTTGAGGGTCTAGATGAAGGGAAAAATAGCTAAAAAAATCACAATATTCATTTTACATATTTGATTAGAAAAAAAAACAGGTATCAATTTTGATACTTCAGGCATTAACGCCATAAAGAAATCAGATATACCTCGCAAAAAATAATTATATCATAGCGAAAATAATATATTCACTTACCTCAAAAGTATTTATATTCTTCAGAAAAAGAAAATATATCAAATTTGTATTCAACAAAACTTTTAGTAAAATGTGTTTACTTGTTCACTTTGCCGCGCAAGTAATATGTCATAGATAAAATAAAACAATAATGACATTTGATTTTTTTTTTAATTTCGTTGGAAAGAATATTATACAACAGTAAAATACGTACAGCCAACCTATAAAAAAAAACTAATAGTAATGTGAACATTCGGTTTAAAAGATTGGTATCAAAATTGAAACTCTAGGTTATTAAGGGTTAACAAGATTCCGTACCGAGTTAAGGTTCGCCATTCCATGCAGCATGAGGGTACCTTGTCCTCCTAATGACTTACGTGATCATAAGTAATTCTTTATTGTTACCTGATTTCACGGTGTCTGTGGCACGTTTATACTTGCCTGGCTCTCTCACGGTCATCTTCGCTCCGAGCCGTTTCGTTACAGTCCTTTGCCCGCTCCCTCCGGACTGTTATTTGATATTTACTTTTTTCTTACCTCAAGTTAGTTTACAGCTTTAGCGGTATGGCGCTGCTGGCGCCTGCATCGATGTCCGAACTCTGTCGCTCCTCCTCACTGGCGGGCTTTTGAAACTTGTTGCATACATACAGCACAGACGAGGTATAGAATAGACACAGCATGCAATGCAATTTTTTGTCACACGGCCGAGGGGCTCTAGAACCCCCTTACCATTTCCGAGTCACGTTCAACGTTACCGGCCGGGTGCAGCATCATATCACACCGCTGCCCGTGGTGAGAATTAATACTAAATTCGTTGATTGCACTTGTCACAAGACTAGCAGCGGCTGCGTAAAATATCAGCCCGCTTCTTCAATACAGGCTTAAATTTACGTGCTGTTATTTGTGATCAGTGTAGTAATAATCAAAGTACTATGAAGAATATGATTTCTGATGATCTTTCGTATGTCATTTACGGAAATTAACAAATATGTGTAATCTTTGATATTCCGCATATGTAAAAGTCTTGGAAAGACTTATCAGTTATCAGAAAAACATGCAAATCCCAATTGCATCGAAAAAATGAATTGCCGTTTAACTCTGGAACTATTTAGTCGCGGGGTCTCAGCAGC
Organism: Priocnemis perturbator; assembly: GCA_963942575.1. Taxonomy (NCBI): domain Eukaryota; kingdom Metazoa; phylum Arthropoda; class Insecta; order Hymenoptera; family Pompilidae; genus Priocnemis; species Priocnemis perturbator. The sequence continues at coordinate 680,501 of OZ012649.1, read as the reverse complement.
CCTCTTAACTCAATCGCAGGAACAGTAGGAGAAATTGAAAGCTCGGCGGTCATGCACCCGGCCGAATTTTTTTACATTCTTAACGACAGTTACGATTCTTTAACCAGCAGAACTTGCAACGATTAAAATCCAAATAGATGGGATTATCACAAGTTCGATTAAATGCGGAAAATTAAAATATCTATTAAAAGGATGTTCCAAATGGCGCACTATTACGCACAGCGGTCTTAAGACTACCACGTTTTCAGGGCTTAAAAATGTCTTTGAAATCTATCTTAGAATTGTGGAATCCGTCTGCTAAAACTTTTCGTTCATCATTGCAAAAAAATATTCTATTCAATTTATCAAAACCTGCTCAATCTCCAAATTGGTTAGATGTTAGATGATGAAGATGAAGCTATAGTTACTCAGAACAGAAGACGAAAGAAGCTGTCGCTTGGCGACAGCGATTCAAAGGCGCAAAACAGCTATATGTAAAGACCATTTTACATCCGCTCGACTAAACCGAAACGTTGATCGTAAGTTTTTGTATTACTGTATTTTTCTGATTGATCCATTATGGAATATAGTGTTTTGTGACACGCTGGTGAAAGTAATAATGGAAATTGAGATGAAAGAAGGGCATGTTAACTACCCTGAAATTTCTTATATCTTTGTCTATGTTGCATTAGTATTCTGGGTAATTCATCCGGAAAGATCTTGCTATTACGTGAAAAAATAAGTAAAAATTGCAAAATCAATTTTTTGGATACGTTTTGTTGCTGATAAGTTTTCTTATGGTTCTAATGGTTTCATATTCTGTTTACAGGATGTTGTTTTTTAAATAAACGGAATACTGTTACGCCCGACCGCGGTGGTTTAATTGAAAATGATGAGCGGTCAGCCACTACTCAAGCGTAACGCTGAATAATATTTAAGAAATATTAAATATAATTATATATTTTTATATATGTGACAGTATGAAGAATAGAAATAGATTGAATGAAACTTATAGGATGAATAACAGGATAATAGAAGCAACTACTAGTAAAAGCAAGGCTAATACGAGTGAATCTAAATGAATTGAAGTTATAATATTTGTTATTTAAATTGAGATTAATAAAGACAGGACTTATAAAATACGTGGTTCCAGAAGACCCATACAGCTCCCATACCGTGCTTGATATGGTCGGGGTATAAATTATTTAACTAGTCGGCAACAAAAGGATTACGTAATGGAGTTGTAGATAAAAGAAAATAGAATGTAAATGGGAGAATGAAAGTATATTGAAAAGCAGATAGATGATGCAATTACAAGCATATACGTTAGTAAACGACTCGAACTATAATATAGACATAAAGAAGAAATTATAAAGTTAAATTAATAAATTATTTTCTTCATATGTAGTCGGAAATTGTGAAATTTGGTATACTACTTTATTACATTAAAATACATAATCCCTAAAAATTGCAAGAAATTTTGCGATTTCTTATGTGTGTCCAATTCCTTCTCAAAGCCAATCGTCGCGACACTCATCGTCAGCACTCGTCGGCGTTTTTTCGGCGAATACTAGTTCGTTGCGAGTAATATGGCGGTACGTGTGTCATTGCCTAGCAAGAATCAACACACACACATAAGCTATTCATACTATGCCAACTTATTCACAAGCATGTCATGTGTACTGTACGGCCACTTATATTTCTGCCCCTAGCTTGATTTTTTGCCGATTTGCCATTTTCCGAAGTCGCGTGTTAATATTTTTATTTGTATAAAAGTTATTGCTTTCAAAATACTTCAAAGAAATTGTAAATTTCATCCCGTACCTCTCCCTCCTTAAAAGCTTAATTGAAAATACGCCGAACGGACTAGCACAATATACAGGGTGGTCCACGTAAATGGGAACACCTAAATATCTTCCGTATTTATGGTCTTATGAAAAAAGTTCGAAGGAGAAAGTTACGCCATTTTCAGGACCCAATGTAACGGCAAAGAAAAACATTTTTTAGGTAATCGTTTTTTAATAAAAATTCAAGGTCACCTTTTATTTTAAATGGATCGTACATGTTTTTTTACGATAGCATGATAGACAATAAAAAAAAATCCAGCGGACACCATTCTTGTGACCTTGACATCACCTTGTGCATGTTGAAGCGGGATAGACGAGCAAGTTTAAAATTAGCGTGTTTCAGTATAAATTATGCATTTCTTACGTCGTGACTGACACCCGTTGCTGTAGAAATCATAATAAATATTTGAAATAGCACGTATCGTTATAATACGTACCTTATACCTTTCACGGTACTGGTTTACTGGCAGTAAACAACGTATGTTATGATTATGCGTCATTGAGAGCGTTAACAGAAACTTAGTCGGTTAGAATGAATATTTCGCGTACTTTCTTCACTAGTTGAATTCGAAATATCAAAGCGATTACAATGCGTTACACCGTAGAGGAACGAGTTGATATGGTGCTCATTTATGGCGAAAGCCATCAATCTTTGAGACAAGCAGTGCACTTGTTTCGTAACAGATTTGCGAATCGTGTTTGTCCTCCGCTGCACGCATTTTCTATTCTGATAAAACAATTTAAACAAACTAGGAGTGTAAATTCTAAAACTCGGAACAAACGAAAAACGGTAACGCACGAAGGAAATACCGTTAATATCGTAGCTGCTGTGTACAATGATCCGCATGTAAGTTCGCGGCAACTCAAACGAGAATCCGGCATCAGTAAAACTAGTATTTTGCGAATACTGCACACAGAAAAACATCACCCGTACCACTTAAGTTTGCATCAGGAACTATCGGCCACAGACTATTTTAATCGTGTCCAGTTTTGCCAATGGGCCCAACAGCGATTAGAAGTAAATAATTTATGTTTTCATAAAATTCTTTTTACGGATGAAGCATCATTTACGAATCACGGACAAGTAAATTTGCACAATATGCATTACTGGTCAGCCGAGAACCCACGATGGCTAAGAGGAGTAGAAAAGCAGAGACCGTGGACTGTTAATGTATGGTGCGGGATTTTGTGTAATAAAATAATAGGCCCGTACTTTATAGAAGGGACTCTAATAGCGGCAAAATATGCTTCATTTTTACGTGAAAATTTGCCGGGCCTGTTAGAGGAAATTTCGTTGCACGACCGAAAACGCATGTGGTTCCAGCATGACGGTTGTCCAGCTCATTATTCTAGACTTGCCAGAGCTGTGTTGGATGCGAAATATCCTGGGCGCTGGATTGGACGAGGAGGAACCGTAGCATGGCCAGCCCGTTCACCGGACCTGACACCACTAGATTTTTATTTATGGGGCAAAGTGAAATGTGATGTCTACAAGGATAAACCTACGACACCGGATAATATGCGGCAAAGGATTATTGCAACATGTGCGGCAATCACCCCTCAGGAAATCGAAAAGTTTTACACCTCTTCTATTAAGAGAGCGGAATGCTGCATCAATGTGAATGGCCACCATTTCGAACATTTATTATGATTTGTAAAATTAATAATAAAGTTGACTCGATTTAGTTTTATGCTGAAATACGCTAATTTTAAACTTGATCGTCTGTCCCGCTTCAACATGCACAAGGTGATGTCAAGATCACAAAAATGGTGTCCGCTGGATTTGTTTTTTTATTGTCTATCATGCTATCGTAAAAGAAAACATGTAGGATCCATTTAAAAAAAAAGATGGCCTTGAATTTTTATTAAAAAGGATTACCTAAAAAATGTTTTTCTTTGCCGTTATATTGGGTCATGAAAATAGTGTAACTTTCTCCTTCGAAGTTTTTTCATAAGACCATGTTTGAGAAATCCGCTCGTCGACAGCGCATCCTGTCGCCGACGACCACCTGGCGGCAGCACCTCCCGAGCTCGATTCGCGAGCGCCGGTTCGCGTACCGGTGAGAAGCGGAAATGCGTGGAATGCGCAAAACGCGGGCGGCGCTATGCGCCGTCCCACCAAAAGTGGTCACTTCTACCACGTCTCTTGTAGCGCGAGTCAGAGTCTTTCTGTACGATCATAGCAATATCAGTTTCCACCGCATCCCAGCTTCTCATCTTTTATATACTTTCGACCGATCAACACGAGATACGCTGCCCTGCACAGCAAGCGATACGCCGACCACCGTAGCGTGATTATTTAAGGTACATCACCACGTTTCTAATCAGGCACTGCACGTGGCCGTACTCTCACCACGTGCATCCAAGACCGCGCAACTACACTAGACACTGGGGGGCATTAATTACAGCAATTGTGTCCGAATCAACATAAACAAACTTTGTACATTGACGAGCTGCACCGATTTACATACAATAAATCGGCACTAGCGAACGCAACACGCGAACACGTGTATTTTATAACCTCACCACCAGACGATCTATTCATTTCCGCACCCTCCCCATCGCCGCTCCTAAATTTTCCTTCCCACTCACTTTCCCACGCATTTCCCTAAGAGACCATAAATACGGAAGATATTTAGGTGTTCCCATTGACGTGGACCACCCTGTATCCGTAGACCCTTTAAATCTGAAATCTGACTCATTCTAAGCGGCGAGGCATCGAGCCTGATCCAGCCAAGCTTGCGAGACAGCGCAGCGATCAGATGTACATTCGTAACAAATTCATGATATGGCAATCATGCATTTAACGCATACATTTGGCAACGCCGCCAAAGTCAGTCAGTACTTCAATTGTAATTATGACTTCTGCCGTTCGCATACGCAGAGGGCGCTCCAACTTGCCTCATTTTCTGCTCCGTCGGTATTTCTAGACGTGTGACACGAAGGTCCATAAGATGCGGTGTCTATTCTATACCTCGTCTGTGCATACAGGTTCACACATCATCATGTAATTGGTTACAATTTCTTTTCTAGCCCCAAGTTCGATTTATTGTCCCACAATATCTTTTATTTCTGTCTTATTTCACTTACCGGGATTTTTTGAAAATTTTTGATCCCACTATTCAAGAAGACAATCAATTGTACTTTATGCTGGTAATGCCGAATGACTTTATTTCTTGCCAATAGACGAGGTACAGCTCGTAGGCGTGGTTAGTCACAGGTCACAGGTCAGTCCCCCCCTTCGCCGCTTTATTATTTGGCTGCTGTGATCTGAAATTATGAAAATTATAAAACCAAAACTTTGTTTCTAATTATTCAGTTTATTTCTTATCAACTTACATATTATTTTATTTTGTATATAACTCTGTTGGGGATTGAGATCGGTTCGTAAAAGCGAATAGGTAAATGTGCGAGGAAAGGAGCAGTGGAAAAGGAAATGTGGCAAATGAGTAGATCATCCGGTGGTGAGGTTAGAAAAGCACGTGGTCGCACGTTGCGTGTAGATAGTGCATATTTATTGTAAGAAAATATGTTGCAGTTCGTGAGAGAATGAGTTGTTTAGATTATAAGCACGACACAATTATATTAATTGACGCGTTGTACAGTATGAGCGTTACCTGGTTACACGTGGTTAGTAACCGCCACGTGCAGTGCTTGAGCCGGCGTGTTGATGCACAAGTGTTAAATCGTAAAGCTAAGCTGAGAAAATACAATATTGTGAGCGCATAAAAATGTGTAGTTCAATGAGAAAACAGTGAGCCTTATGATGAGACGCATGCTCGTACCTTTGAGCACTTTGGCACACAAATTGGAGCACACAAGATAATGGTATCGAAACGCACGTTAACGATGTCGAGACGAGAGTGAACGGTAGGAAGCCGGAAAGGGCCTCATTCCGCTCTTAGCGCCACCGATCGGGTGTTCGGACCGGTGAAACGCTCCGCTCCGGCCAGTGCCGTGCTGCCACGTTGAGTCAGTGATGCCAGAAAGCAGAAAAGCAGCAGCAGCACGCCGAATAGTGGGGGCATGCGGTAAGTGTCTGCGTGCCGTGTTTGCGGCGTCTTTCGCGACGTTCAAGTGTGACAATTGTCACATGCATGACCCCCACCACTCGGCATGCTGCTGCTGCTTTTCTGATTTCTGGCATCACTGCGTTGAGTCGTCCTTTGAGAACCCGCTGTGTTTTGCGGATTCGTCTTGGCGTGCATAACATCCTTCACGCGTCGTTACGCCAATATTTCCCAAACAAACTCCGCGAAAATGTAAATTTCCCGGTCATTGCGTGATTACATCTACTCTACAGTTTGTGCCTCTACGAGGCCCTTCTACTGGCTCCTCCTACACCAACAACTGTTGACACTAAAGAAGGCCTCAATAAAAAGGAAGTCTGTTCCTCCGAAGCGACTAGACTCAGCCCTAACTGCCCGAAACCTCCAAACTCTGGCAAAACAGATGAAGAGTACTCATTCTGCCGGGATTTTCTCCCCAGCCGAGGCCAAATTAACCCTTCCGGAACTGCAGCGGGAAACGGGTGAGTCTTCCAGACCTTATCTTGTGGGCGAAACTGCTGCGCCGTCGACGTCATGTTCCAGCATCGTTAACTTAGACCTTGATTCGCGTTTGGCACATTCCCCTCCATTCTCCGAATATCTGTTTATCTGAGATACCTACGACAAACCGTTATTCCTCGCTCGAGGCCTTCGGCGACCACGAGGCGGCCACTGCCGTTCCTTGCGCGTCCGAGTCTTCGTCAACAAAGCCCTCCGCCCCCCTAGTTGAATCCTCTGCGTCTGTCCCGAAACGTCCACCGTCACTCTACATAAACAATTTTAAATCTGATTTAATTCAATTAGAGAATCAAATAAAATCTGACTTCGGCACAGACTCTTTTCAACTTAAATACCTGGGTAATCAAATCCGGCTTCAGTTTTTAAGACTGAATATTTTTTAAACTATAAAGAACGGCTTTTTTTGCCTCTAAAAAACAATTTTTCACCTTGTCTTTAAATTCTAACAAAAATCATGCAATGGTCCTTAAGGGCTTACCACGTATGCCCCTGGAGGCTGTAAATCAAAAACTTATTAACCCTTGGATACCCAAGATTGGTCTCTTTTTCGGCGCCAAAAGAGCGGCAACCCTTCATACACGGCGGTGGCTATAATGTTACACGCTATAGGAGTCAATGTGACGACACATTACCGAAACTGTCTTGCGACAGTTACCGATTCAGTCTTAACTTTTCGGCCGTTGAAGTCCATAAAAAGAAACGATGGCAAGTCGCGAAATTGCGATACCCGGCACGAGCCGCGATAGTGCGTTATAGTGGAATGTTCGAAGTGATAGTGATAGTGACAGTGAAGTGAACGAAACTACAGTGGAGACAGTGTCCGCAGTGACAAAGACCCGGAAGAAAATGTGTCCGAAGACAACGTATTTTGAGGTTACAAAAGCGACGACGACAACAGCAAGGCGACGAAGGAAAAAGAACAGTCGCCAACTGCAACGTGGGGGTTTTAGCCGGTAAAAATCCGGCACTATCCCGCACTGTCCCTACTAGTGCGGAGTGTCTTTTGAAGATTTACACACAAATAAAAAAAAATTATAAACAAATTGTTAAGAATGTGTAAAATATATTGCAACATCGCGGAAATGTTCGCAGGCAAAAATTTCAATTTTGTTCAAAAAATGTTATAAACAATTGATAAAGAAATCGTTAACAATGTGTAAAATACTTTGTAACGTCGCGGTAATGCACGTGGGCAAAAATTTTTATGTTGTTCGAAAATTTTGTAAACAATTTATCAACAAATTGAAAACACCACGAAGAATGTAAATACGTATGTAGCCAGAAAATAAGATTTTCATGGAATAAATAATATAAATGTAACCATTGCTTTATACATTTATTTTCATGCCCTTTCAGTCATCACTTTCCGTTTCAATGGTAACGTCGAGTAAAAATAAGTTTTGTCACGAGTGGCATTACCGACAGCATGTCGGGTTGCCGTTCTGCAAGGAGGGTCGAACTGACCCATCGTGGGATTGCGTGCCTCATTTTTCAGTCGGGAGTCCGAGGGTTAAATTATCCGGGGAGCCAGAAAGCGTAAGGGAAACTCCCCAAGATAGTAGCCCGCACCTAAGCACCTTTTAGGCGCTTGCATCAGGCACCTAAGAGTAGACATGGTATTACCGGAAATGCGATGGCGGCCTGTGGCCCTATAGTAAAATATGCAAGAGGAAACATTTCAAAACCTCGCAGAGTAAAGGAAATATATGGTATTGAATTTAAAAAATACTTTTCCGCGCCCAACCCAGAAGATCTAGGTATAAGCGAGGAGAGGAAGTAAGAAATGACGCATGAAAGAGCATAGAAACACGAGGGGCATGTAAGCTAAGCTAAAGAGAGCAGAAAAGAAAAAGCTTTAAGGAAATAATAGTGCAGAAGTAGAAAAAGTAGAGGCAAAGTGAGATATAGACGATAGGAGAAAGGACAGAGAAATAAAGGACAACGCACACACAAGGGCCCGTATTCAAATACTGCGCTTAGGCCTCGGCTTGAGTCGGGATTACGTCAACCTGGCTCAGACGCGTAATCCGGGTTCACATTTTTCGTGTATTCACAAACGCGGTTTAGAAGTCGCGTGGAACGGAGATCCTTGCTGTCATTGGATAGTGGGCGTGGCCAAGGCGTGGCATGCGGCCAGCGTCAGCATATCGAGTCTGAACACCATTCGTGTTGCAGTGTACGTGCTCGTCTGTGTGCGATGCTAAGGCCCTGATTGGGCCTAAGCTGCACGCATCGCACACCGACACGCACATACACTACGACACGAATGGTGTTCAGAGGTCGATATGCTGACACTGCATGCGGCTTGCTTCGCTTGCGGGAAACTTCGGAATTATTCGATTTAGGACCACCAATGAGAGAAGAGTGTTGTATTATCATCAGACATGAGCCGCAGGAACTTAGTTATATAATATTCCGCATGCTGCGTAACAGTCTTGTATCAACCCCACCGGGCAAATCACCCATGGGCCGCACGGAGCGCTAAGGTGTAATGCCACCAAAAAGGCGGAACATTCGAGATAGTTTTCACGAACAAGATGTGCGTTGAAATCGATGCCTTGCCGATTGATTGATTATAACAAATGAAATAATAAAATAAGCGAATAAGTTACTAAGCGATAGCTGTTACGTTTGCTCCTTCTTCTTCTTTGCGAGTTCAAAGAGCACACACACGGGATTCTCGCAATTTCGGAAGATAAAGCTGTTCCTTCGTTTCTTCTTAATAATTTATTCGTTGCGTTATTTTCTGTTAAATCATTTCGTTGTTTAGCTTTGTTTATTTGTGTTTCTTCATTTCCGAGTTTAATTTTTCAAATTATCATTTTATCGCGAGACACCATGGACCGTAAAACCAAAAATTTTACAGCGGCAGAGAGGAGCACTTTATTACAATGTTTAAATAAATTTAAACATATAATAGAGTGCAAAAAAACGGACACAACTACTCTGAACCAAAAAAATGCAGCCTGGGATGAGGTGACGGCGACTTTTAACAAATCTAGCATTGTTAATCACGAGGTAAGACACTGTTTTTATTTTTGTCGAAAGGGTATAGCAGGATAAAATGGTGAAAAGTGCCCTTGGACCGATTTTGCTTCGCAAAGCACCGATCGATAGCATACAAAAAAAAAACATTGTATAGTAGTAGTTACGGGGTAGATTCAAAATATCGGTTTTTCCCACATTTTTCCTATTTAGAGAGATGCAAAATTTCTGAACAAAATCAAAAACGCAAAAAAATGACAAAAAATGCAGATTTCGGATTAAAGTTTTCGAGGAACTAGATTTTCCTTTTTATAGTATTTAGATGCGGACATCCGAGTACGTATGCCATCTTTGCCATGACGTGAAATGTGCAATATATATTTTGTCCGTATCTATCATAAACCAATACGACACATCTATTCCGGTCACAAAATATTGAAAACTATCCGTAGTAAGTACTAAAATATTTTTAAATGAATATCGTTTATAGCCGTGTGACAAATAATAAAAAAAAAATCATCCTATGAAAAAAAATCGGACTATTGCTGGGCGCGAACCTACGTGAAAATAATATCCAGCGGTACCGCAGACAGACACCTTATTACTACGATAGCGGTGATGCTGAAAGATTGTTTAATATTTGTACAGATAACGACATACAGTTTTCATTTATTTGAAATAACCCGCATCTAACTACTGTAAAAAGGAAAATCTAGTCGCTCGAAAACTTCAACCCGAAATCTGCATTTTTCGTCATTTTTTTGTTGTGTTTTAATACTGTTATGAACATTATAGAGGACGTCACTTTAACTAAAAAGATTGTGGAAAAATATGAAACACGGGCAACGCGATGCTCTCACGAAAGAGAGACAAAAAAGATTTGCCACTGGTGGAGGACCCGAGGAGCCACCAGTGGAAATTGATCCCGAAATTGCTGCCCTGGCCCCAGACTTAATGACAGCATTACCCACCGAATTTTCTTCGAATATAATTGAAGAAGAAGAGGAAAGTAAGTATTTATTTGTCGTTAGAAAATAGCTGTTAATTTGGTTTTATTGAGATATTATATTCAGCTGCATGAATTACAGGTGAACAACCAGCAGTCTGCCTGGATGACATTGATTGGTATGGGGAACATACATGGGATATGCCCTCAACTTGCACAGGTACGTAATATTGAAATATATGAAAATAAATAAAATGAAGAAGTATATATGTTTAACGTTTTTATATAAATTACAGGCAATATCCAACGGCCACGCATAATAAATGTGGAAGAAATTCCAAACCGAATGGTCACTGTGGCGAAATCAACTTCCACAGATACGTCATATTAAAATATATTATAGTCTTGCATTGAAGAAACGTGTAAAGAATATTTAAATATCTTTCATCTTTTACATAAATTACAGCCAATATCTGTCCTCGGGAGGAAATGGCGGTGGAAGGACATCCAGGCAGACGGGTCTCAACGGCGAACAAATCAACATGCACAAGTTCCACAGGTATGTCATATAAGGGTCGCATTCACAGTCGTCACTTACGCACAGTGTCAGCATATCTAACCTGAAAACTCCATCGGAGCTGGCGATGGAGTTTTCGGGCCAGATATGCTGACACTACTTACGCATTTGCGCCAGTTAGAGATAGAAAAAAGTATAATCAAGCAATGACTGATTTTATTAGTATTTTTAGCATTTTGTAGTATGTATTCAAACTCATTTACCAACGTAATAATAGTCGTCGCGGATTGTAAAAAAAAAAATTATTTTGTATTTAGAAATGGTTTCACATTTTTTACGCTGGAATGCTCTGTTTTAGGCATAATAATTTTGCGCAGAGTCTTTTCGATACACAATGAAATCGTTGTTTTGTTACGTCGAATGGTCGTTATACGATTTGTTTCGTCCTTCCGTGAATAGAATCGTACCTTTAAATAATAGAGAATTATATGATTACAGACAGTGTGGAGAGTTCAATGGGGACCCCACGGGAGACTCTCGAGGAGCTTCAAATTACACGTGTGAGAAAACAAATGGCATAGGAACAGCGGATAGCGGAATTGCAGGAGCAACATCTAAAACTGCAGATTAAACTAACCTCCATCCAGGTTGAAATAGCTACTGTGCAGCTGCGCAAAGACGCGTGAACCTGAGTAATTTTTTTGTTGTGTTACGTCCCAAGGTGAGTCTTGGAAGAACCGCGATAAGGTGGTGGACTCCACGATTCTACTCGGTTGTGGGACGAACAGTCGTACGAATCTGACCTGGATCAGAGTCCGCGCGAGATGTCTGTTTGTAGTCAACCGCGATCCGCGACTTTACTGGGACCAGACACGGTCAAAGGACTGGGTGAGAGGTGGGTGGATTTCGGGATTGGTTGGTAGTTTAACGAGCATTACCCTTCACCTTAGCCCCCAGAGGTTACGAATATTATTCGGAGTGAGTACTTACTCTTGCGGTGGTTGTTAGTTGATTCACACTTTCAATAAATTGGATTGAAGAAGCGTTCAACGACGAGAATGATTCACTGATTTATTTGCAAGTCTGATTTGTAGAAGTTTGTACAGGAATTTATTCAGAAATTGAGCTGAGTATTCAATCAGTTAAATCAAGGCGATGGTACACAGAGTCGAGGCCTTTACAGTTTTAAGGAACTCAAAGAAGTGAAGTGAGGTTTTGAAAATCTCAACGAGGTAAACGCGGGTTCCGTTCGGTTCATCCCTTCTCCAATACTTCCACGTTGGTCATTCGCTGATGAACTTTTTGGGGGCATTGGGGGAGGTCTAGTTCTTAAGATTCTACGAATGAGGTGACCTTTGAGTTTTCTCTCCCAGTCATCCCCGCCCTTGCGTTTTCCGCGGACGCAGGGTGAGTGGGAGGGTAAGTGAAAGTACGGATTATGTGATCTCTTCCAGATGTTTGGTTCAAGTGGGTTTTTTTATATCTGCCGGGATTTATCGCGTCGCGACCTAACGGACAGTCGCCCTTTGTTCACCTCGCTCGTAAAATGTTCTAGGACTTAACTTATTGCCTTCCCCGAGTGGGTGGCACGTTCTGGGGAAGGGTCTGCTTAATCTCTTGCAACGGGTTCCATCAGGGAAATAATCGAAGTCTCTATTAATTAATACTATCTCAAGCGGTGACGTCGCGAGACGTAACACCCCCACTCGCAGACAAATGTTAGGGGAAGCCGAACATTTGCGTTCTCCGGCTCGTTCCCAGATCGTGCAGAAGGCGCTAATTATTATTTGGTGTAGTCTTATGGTTAACTTATGCTATTTATTCTAAAGGTTGCTTAACTTCCAACTATGGGGATATAACAACTTGGTATGCGGTGAATCGTATATCGGCGCGACATCCCGCGGATTTAGATGTGTTTGAATTTAGGCAATGTGACTTCATACTATCGGTTTCTTTTCTGTATTTTATCGCGGTAGGCTTTGCTCCAGAGAGAGAGACTTTTCGGTGGAGGCTGACGCTAAACGGGTCCCCTGGGCTTCTGCACTCCCCTTGAGGCGGGCCATCTTTGTGATGACCTTGTGAATGACCATTGTTTGGTCCTTTTCTCGGGCGGCACTCTCTTTCTTCCCAGGTTATGACTACCGGGTTATCAGGATGGTAGGTGCGCTCCAGGAATACTGCATCCCACCTTTAGGTGCTATCCTGTGCGCCCTCCCCTTGTGATACTAGGGCCGACTTCTTCTGCCGAGTGGTATAAAATTATACCCAGCCTTCTCGGGGTGCATCAATGGGTGCCCGCTGATTTTAGCTCGGTATTATGCCAGCCTCCCCTTTCCTTTTCTCTCCCTCTGGGCTTGGTCGTTCTGGTCGAGAATGCGCTTGTCTAGAAGGGAGTTGAAAAATCATTAGCAGGTTATTCGTTAGGAAGTAGCCACAATTAACAAAAAATTTGTTCTCACCTTTCTTCGGGATGTCTTACTTATTGATAGATCATGGAACACGGAATTCCTTCCGTTGCGTGCTGTTAATTTGCTGGGTGTGGTGCTCAAATGCGGGATAATGGGCGGGGAGGTTGTTCAGCAGGAAACAGTTGTTATTTTTTTTAGCAATGGTTATTATTTAAAAGTTTATTATTTCACCGGTGCATATATGATATTCATACTTTCGTTGCCAATACGGTGTACAGATAGAAAATCAAAAAATAAATAATAACGACCAAGTGTGGGACCGATTACCGCCTCCTCTACACTTGGCCGCCAGGCATTCCCTCAAAAATGGGACAATCCTGGATTATAATTACGTTTCGTCCTGGATCCACTCGACAGGACTCATCAGTAGGGCTGATGTCGAGTGGAACCTGCCCTAGACGTGCCATTGGTTACAGTGGCTAAGGTGGTTACGGTCTCGGAATATGTCCATTAACTCGCGAACAATGTTCGCGAGAAATGTACAATTCCTATACGCCATCTATTGGGGAACAATTTAATCAAAAATATTACGGCGTATGTAATGTATGTAAAAGTTTATTATTTCACCGGTGCATATATGATATTCATACTTTCGTTGCCAATACGGTGTACAGATAGAAAATCAAAAAATAAATAATAACGACCAAGTGTGGGACCGATTACCGCCTCCTCTACACTTGGCCGCCAGGCATTTCCTCAAAAATGGGACAATCCTGGATTATAATTACGTTTCGTCCTGGATCCACTCGACAGGACTCATCAGTAGGGCTGATGTCGAGTGGAACCTGCCCTAGACGTGTCATTGGTTACAGTGGCTAAGGTGGTTACGGTCTCGGAATATGTCCATTAACTCGCGAACAATGTTCGCGAGAAATGTACAATTCCTATACGCCATCTATTGGGGAACAATTTAATCAAAAATATTACGGCGTATGTAATGTATGTAAAAGTTTATTATTTCACCGGTGCATATATGATATTCATACTTTCGTTGCCAATACGGTGTACAGATAGAAAATCAAAAAATAAATAATAACGACCAAGTGTGGGACCGATTACCGCCTCCTCTACACTTGGCCGAATAATAATGGTTATTATTATTCAACTTAATTCTACTTATGTCTATGGGGTTAAGTTACAACCGGTTCCCCTTTCTTAAAACAGTTTAGGGTTATTCCCCCCTTTTTCTAAATTCTCCACGGAACGTTATTCGCTCCCTTCCTCATAAAGTCCCGCCAGGTGAGGTACCGGCATTCCCTCATGCAGTCCCGGCATTGGGCTGCTGGGCGGACGGTCAGTAACACCCTGGTGCAATTTTGGCACCGGCTCAATACCTCGGCCATACCGGATGGCATTACTTGGTGCCATTTTTCCTTGCAATAATCCTCCTGGTCCTCTGGGCGCAGTTGAAAATGGCACCCCTCGCATAAGTGTCTCCCGTGCCCATGATACGCAACTGTGGAGTTGCTTGTAACGCATCTTGCCACGGACGGGTTCATCTTGGTTGGAAGGTCAATCGGTCAGTGATTTGAATATAGAAATTTTTCGGAAACCCTTCACCATTTTTTTTGTATGTCTAAACAACTCACTACGTCTACTGTTACGCTACAATATTCTAATGCTACTGGGGCGGCAAACAACTAGTCTATGGTTTTCGTAAACTAAATAAAGATCCGGCTGGATCTGGAGGTGGTTCATGCGTGGGAATAGATACCGAGGTTTGAGCAAGTGTTAGTTGGGTAGGAACTTGGGGATACAGGTGAGATTCATTCGTGGGTGCTGATGGTTGACTGAGGTTTCCTATCTCCACTGCTGTGTGGGGAACAACAATTCCTTGATTCGGGACTTGCTGCTTCTTCTTTTCCACCAACTTCCGTGCTACCGTTCCCCATACGGCGGCTAGCACATACATTGACCAGCCGTATGCCTCGTGAAGGGACTTACCATGGATCAGGGTATTAATTAGGTAGGTGATTGTTCTGAAAGCGGTAACGACTCCGATGAGGCCTGCGGTGAGCGTCCCGAAGCTCGTGATCTTCCCCCAGATTCTTTTCCATGCGGAGTTCGCGAGTTTTTCTAAAGATTTTTCGTCAAGTAGGTTCGCGATCCCGTGCCCATCTTCTATAATTGGTTGCCCCATCAGTCCTCGGGCCATGGTGTTTAGTACTCCCGGTCGTTCCGCTTGGAGCATGATGTGGTCTCGCAGCTCATTTAATTCCTGTTCTGAGTAGATTCCACTTGTGGCCAGGTTCCCAGGGTTGATGTATTCCCAAGTTGTCTCCCGGGTCGGTTGCATGATGGTGGGTGCAAGAGCTGCGTTTGCCACTGGTGCAAAACGATACCATCTTCCTTCCAAAAGATACATCGTGGGGACAAAAGGGCTGCACGCTATTTGGGTTCCGGTCCTTAGCAGGATGTGCGTTCGCGGAGTCAGGAAGTAGGTGTCGTTTCCTTTGAAAACCGGCAACTGTTGATAGCAGGTGCTGGTTCTCCTTAACTTGACCTCTACAGGAACGCACTTTATGATATGAGCGACTTCACCAGCGACTACGGCCATATATCCTGGTTTCTTCATAATGTGGTGCCCTAGGACATCCGGCGTTGATGTGGCCATTGATATCGTGTTATGAAGTACTTTTTGTTCCAGGTTGCATCGCTGGGAAAGGGCATCGCGGTATAATTGCCGTATTTGGGTGCGAATGTGCTTTTCTACGTAAACGAATTTTGAAATGACGTAAGCGAATATATCCAGATTTTTAACATTTATAGTGGTTTTGGGTAACAAGGGTTCCCCATTGTGGACTTCGAAAATCAGCAGTTTTGGGTGGTCGGTGCGTATCAATTTATGTCCGCACAAAGCGAACTCGGAGTGTCGAGTGAGTGCAAAAGTGACGTCGCTGGTTGAAAGGGAATAGATGATTCGATCTTCTTTCTCTGTGTCGTCGGATATTTTGTTCGCCTGTCCCTGGAATAAAACTCCGTACTTCGTGAGTGCGCAGCTATCGGTCGGTATGGGGTCCCAAAAGGTGTTTCCACCCTCTACATCGGTGCATTGGGCGGATGTCAAATCGCACGCGACTCCGGACCTCAGGTGTAGGCGGTTAGTTTCCAAATCCACAGGAGCGGTGTAATCCTGGAGGTTGATCTTAATGGTCCCGGTTACTATAACTTCGTTCCAGCTGCCGTAAGGATCTGAGTAAGAACTCCCTTCGCACGCTCCTTCCATGGTGACCGTTCCAGCTAGAGTGAGGGGGCGTCTAACGGTCTGATTGGACACTAGCCCTCGGAATAAGGTGCTGCTTATTTTTACTTCGCGATGCCGGTGCATCTGTATACACTGTTCGCATGTGGTTTCCTCAATATATGCCAGTCTTCCATTGAACACATCCGTGGTGTGGGAGAACATCCCACATTTCTTTATGGTGCGGTCTATTTCCACCTTACACTGTAGGATGTGGACGAACTTGAACTCATTGATTTGTAGTAATTGGATTTGAATCTGACTGATGTTAATTTGTGGTTCCGCGATGTCACATCTCCCGACCTCTAGCAATGAAACGGTAGTCACATCGTTCCCTTTATTTCCGCAATCGTACCCGATGATGCAGAGCCCAGGCACAAATTGATGTAGGAGGTACAACAATACAAGGGTGAGTGAGCTCGCCATCTGGAACGGAGTTTCCTTATGTCAGCTAGCCCTAAACACCTCTGCTTTCTTGAGACGATTCGGGTGTACTACACTGGTGTTTATCTTAATTCGGATTTTTACATTTCCGCGGGGTAAAACTTCTAGGACCTCATGTGGTCCGCTATATTGGTCCCCGAGTTTTCCAGGCCTAGGACCCTTCAGTAGAAACACGAAGCTTCCGACTTGGAAGCACTGCGGGTTTTTTCGGACGTCATATCTTAGTTTGGATGCTTCCTTGCTTTCTATCAAGTTTCCGCGCGCAATTTCCTGAGTTTCATGTAAACGCGTGGCGAGTTGAATCAGGTAGTCGTCGTAAGTGGCTACCTTATCGTCGAGGTTTAAAGGTAGGCTGGAGGGTAATCTAACTACTCTACCGAAAGTCAACTCATATGGGGTGTGTTTGGTACCCTCATGCACACCACTATTATAGTTTAGGATTGCTAGTTCTACGTACTCATCCCATTCCGTGTGCTCGGTGGCGAAAAGTTTCAGGTATTCCCCCAGTGAATGATGGGATCGTTCCAGGGAACCATTAGACTGAGGATGGAAAGCGGTGGTTCGGAGTTTTTTGATTCGGAAGAGTCTAGTCAATCGTTTCATGAGGTCGCTCACGAAATTCCTGCCCTGATCCGTAAGGACGGCTTTGGGGGATCCGAATATGCACAGGAATCGTTTAACGAAGGCTTCGGCCACGGTTCGCGCGGTTTGGTCAGGTATCGCGACCGCTATACAAAATTTCGTGAGTTGGTCCTGAATCGTAAGGATATGCTCGTTTCCCTTTTTGGTCACGGGTAATGGCCCGACGATATCCATTGCGATTTTATCGAACGCACGTCCCGGGGTATCCGTTATAATCATGGGTTGTCGTGTTTTAGTGCGAACCAACTTTTTTAACTGGCACGGTAGGCATCTTCGTATAAATTCTCGGATGTCCTCTTTTAAATTTTCCCACTGATAATGCTGTCGAATTCGATTATACATTTTGGTGACCCCCCGATGCCCTCCGACCGGGGTTGCATGCATTTCCTTTAAAATTTCTATTCTCAAATCCTTGGGAGGGTATTTAACGTGATTATGACAAATTATGACTTTGATTTCGCTATGGATAAATGCAGTTGCTAACGCGGACCATATTTCGCCCCAGGGCACGTTGGATACTTGTTGCCCGGAAGAAATACTGAAAGATTCTATTTCTAATTTCGATAACTCGGACGGGAGGGTACTTAGCAAATCGGATATGGTCTCTAGTCTTCTGCTCGGCCCGTCCCCATCTATTTCCTCGACAATCACAATAATATGGTATCGCCTGGCCCTTTTTATTGCCCTTATTGAGTTCGGAGTCACGCTCCCTATGACAGGTATCAATTGTTTTTCAAAAAGCCCGCGCGCCCCATCGTCTATGGGTAGCCCTTGTTGGTTTAGGAAATAACACAAATTCCCTCCCCTGAGGAAAAACAAATCCCTGGACCGTACAAGTTGTGGCTCCTCGGGGTCCCCTGTGCTCGCGTCGGTAGTTGGTGCAATGTTAGGACGAATTCTGTTGGCTAGTGGTTCAGCTTCGATTTTATCAAAATCATCGGAATTCTCAGCGTCGGTCTCCGTTGCTGCGGGAAGGGGAACTATTTGCGGTAGTGTGACCTTTTCAATTTGAGGTAGACTAATTGCCTGGGCAAGGGATCCGAACTCTGATTCGCGACCGTAATTCTCCGGGCAGGTAGCCGTGCCTTTTGTTCGTTGATTATTTCCCGGTTCCTCTAAGTCGTGGGGTGGTGAGAGAGGTCCGTCTGTCGGGGGTTCGGGTGTCCCATAATCCGACGCGTTCGGGTATTCCTGGTCGCTATCGCCATCACCTTCGTCCTCCGACTCGATTTCTAGCAATCGCCGGATATACTCAGTATCTTGAGCGTTGATTCTGTTGTTTCGGTCACTCCTCCCGACAACGTAACATTCGACCGGGTTACGTGAGAGCGCATCGGCGTTTTCATTGGTCTTTCCGGCTTTATATACTACCTCATAATCGTATTCGGCTAACTTCAGTTTCCAACGTAATATTCGCATATTTGCGTCCTGCGCGGTTTGGAACCAAACTAGGGGTTTGTGGTCGGTCACCAGGGTAAATCTTCGCCCATACAGGTAGGGCCTAAAATGCTTCACGCAATACACTATCGCGAGGGCTTCCTTTTCGTACGTGTCATATTTGACCTCGCCGTCACTCAACGTCCGCGAAGCGTATGCTACTGGGTGATCCTTACTTATGTCCCCTTGAGAGAGGATTCCCCCTATCGCGTATCCCGAAGCATCTGTTGTCAATATGAAGGGTTTCTCAAAATCAGGATACTGAAGTACTGGTTTTTCACATAGCTTGTCTTTCAGGATCTCGAATGCATTCTCCTGACTGCTGGTCCAATCAAAGGGGACATCATTTTTAAGGAGTTGAGTTAATGGTCTCGTTAGTTTTGAGAACTCGCGAATGAATCGTCGATAATAACCGGCTAATCCCAGGAATTGTCGCACATTCTTAGGGTTTTTAGGGCGAGGAAAGTGGCGCACGGCCTCAAGTTTCTTTGGATCTGGTCGGACTCCGTCCCTTCCTATCGTGTGTCCCAAATATGTTACCTCTGTCCGCAGGAATTCGCATTTATCGGGTTGCAGTTTCAGATTCGCCTGTCTAAGCCGTTCCATAAGTGTCCTGAATTTTTGTTCATGCTCCGCTAGAGTCTTTGAATAAATTACGATGTCATCCATATAAACGAACAATTCCCGGCCTTGTAACCCTGTCAACACGAGATCCATTAAGCGTTGGAAAGTCGCGGGGGCATTTTTCAATCCGAATGGCATGCGCGTAAATTCATAATGACCGAAGGGTGTTGAGAAAGCGGTTTTTGGACTATCCTGAGAATTCATTAATATTTGGTGGAATCCGGATGCTAAATCAAACACGGAAAAATATCGAGCCTGTCCCAATTGGTCGAGTATATCTATGATGTTTGGGAGGGGGTATGCGTCACCTATTGTCTTTTCATTTAATGCCCGGAAGTCTAGCACCATCCTCCAACGTTTATTCCCCTCTGCGTCCGGTTTCTTAGGTACAATCCACACCGGCGTGTTATAAGGGGATTGGGAGCATTGAATTATTCCATCTTTTAATAGTTCATTCACTTGTCTATTGATCTCATCCTTATGTAGTTGTGGAAAACGGTATTGCCTCGTGTTTATTGGGAGGTCGTCGGTGGTGTGTATCCGATGTTGCATTACAGTTGTATGGGTCAAAACGCTTCCCGGTAGATGGAAACGGTCGTAATTCGCCTCTACTAAACAACTTACACAGTTCCTTTCTTCCGGCGATAGATGCTCTAAGGAGAGTGATTCGATAACGGTTTTGGCCATGCTGGCCCGCGAACCGCAGTTGAAGTTTCCGTTTTTACTCCCTTCTTCTAATTCACGGTCTAGCGGCATAGGTTGTGTTGCATTTACATGATGTACCGGTTGCGTGTTATTTTTCGATGGCTCTCGGGTGGTTTCGATCTCTTCAACTTCATCAACCTCCACTATAACTATGGGATCTCTAGAGAATGGATCCACCTCGTATTCTTTATTTTCATATACTTTTTTATTTGGGATTCCTAGGTTTTTTTCATCGTTAAATTTCCTACCCTTGGATAATCGGGTGTCTTGTTCATGTGGTTCCTCTTTACATATTTCCCTATCTTGAATGTCCTTAACTTCCTCTATAATTATAAGATCTCCCGGAAATGGATTCGCTTCGTTTTCTTCTCCCTTTTCATTTATCTTTTTATTTCGGATTCCCTGGTTAGTCTCGTCGTCAGATTTCCTATCCTTGGATAATCGGGTGCTTCGTACACAAGGTTCCTTTTCACGCGTTGCTTTGTCTACAATACTCTTAATTCCCTCTAATCCTATAAGACCTCTGGAAAATGGGCCTATTTTACTTTTCTTTCCTTCTTCATATATTTTCTTATTTTGGATCTCGGATTTGCCTTCGTCATCTGCTTCGCTACCCTTGGATAATTGGGCGTTTCTTATACTATTCCTACTGCTGTTACTTATAATGGATATCTCTTCCCCTACGTTATTTCTTTCGATACTCTCGTCGTCAAACTTCCTACCCTTGGATAATCGGGTGTTTCTTATATTATTCCTACTACTGTTACTTCTAATGGTTATCTCTTCCCTTACGTTATTTCTTTCGATAAATGCCTCATCTGCTGCTCGCTCACAATTATTATAAAGGGGTTCCCATTCGCGGATTCTATGCGTTGTACCCGCGCAGTTTGTGGCTTGAGCATACGTCATAGCCTTTCCGACGGTCATCACACCTCGAGTAACGTTCAATGATCTTTCGTGGCTCAAGAAAGGGAGGTTTCCATGGGCTGCCTCTAAACGGCGATTAGTATAGTCGATTTTCGCTCCGGTTAGCCTAAAAAAATCGTTGCCGAGTATCCCCGCAGGCGAAATGGGGAAGTCATCACTAACGAGGTGGAAAATGGTTGGCTGTCCTAAAGGGCACAGGTAGGTGAAGCCTAGTGTATACACGGGGTGTTGAGTTATCCCTTTCAATTGTAATATCACCCCCTTGTCTATGGTTGCATTGCTCGGCAAGGTTCCGTATTTAATTAGATTGGGCCCAGAGCCAGTATCTATCATTAAAATTGCGGGTTCAGTTAATTGTTCGTCTCTAATTAAAACAGTCGGTACCTCCGTTTCTCTATTAAGGTGCACCGTTCGGGTTTGGATACGCGGAGGGTCATCTTTTATGAGGGGCGCGGCACCTCGTTGGCCTCTTGAAGCGCCCGTCCATTCGAGAGGCCTGACTCGTTTCCGGACACGTTTCCATACCGTCGATTATTATTCGCGATTCTAATCTCACATTGTTCTATAGTGTGCCCGGACTCCCTACAATAACGGCACACCGGAGAGTTATTGGCGCGATCATTCGAACTAGGCTTAGGTTCGTTCCGGAAAGCACTAGGATTCTGATTGCCCTGATAACCGGGGTTTTGGTAACAGCTCCCTGCTGTATGCCCGATCCTTCCGCAATTATCGCAAGTTGGGGGAATATCTCGCGACCTTGGCTCAATCGCGGGGCGTTGGAGAGGTCGCGCGCCGTTCCCTCCTTGTCCTCGGAACCAACAATCCCGGGCCAAATGCCCAAATCTATTACAAATCTGGCACTCTAATCGGGGCCGATTGGCAGGGAATCCGCGGTTCTGGTTGGGAAACCCCCCTTGCGTCCACCTAGGCGGATACGGTTCTTCGTGCCCAGCCGGATAAATTGGGGCCTGGGACATCGTTCTCAGTGCTAATTGCTTGCAATCCCCTGCTCCGTGCCCGCGTTCACCACACAGCTGGCATATTAAAACGGATGGCGGATTCAAAGATGCCGTGGTTTTAATTGCTGGGACTAGATCGCAGTCCATGGAGCTATTAATCGCGGAACTACTGCCCCTCTGCATTACAGCTTTACGCTGCCTGAGGCTGCGTTCTACACCAATGGCGTTGACCACGGCGTCAGATAATTTATCGACTACTGTTATTCTTTGATAAATTTCCGTTTTTAGACCATTTACGAAGGCTCGCGTAGTTCCCTTCTCAGTTTGTTCAGTAAATTGCGCGTCCACCGGGCCATTTTGAGTTCTCTCGTATGCGGCTAAAATCTCTGTTCCTAACTCGCGTATCCGATTTGCGTACGCCAAGACATCTTCGTCATCATTCTGATACGTATTTGCTAATTCCCCCTGTACTTCGTAAAGTTCCCTATCTGGCGCGAATAACTCGTTAACATGCTTAGTTAACTCTTGGATTTTCACCATTGGGAAATTTTCTAACGCACGTTTCGCTTCCCCCCTTAATCGCATCACTAACAACTTGACCAAATTGGACTCGTACTCCGCGGGTAAAAATTCCTTTACATTCTCGCACGCCTTCACGAATTGCCTCGTAGGGATATTACGCCCGTCGAAATACGGAACGGCCTCAAGAGCATCCCGGTAAAACAAGGACTGCGCCGAGGCAGATTGCATGATTATGCTCTTCTCCAGCGCGGATTTGGAATCGGAGGGGGTAGTTTCCCTCTTTAGAATTGTGCTATTAAGACTATCTTCTATTGAAATGTTATCCGATTGCTCAGATACGTCGCTAACGAGGGTATCGTTCAAATCAGCAGACTTATTAAAACTACTTTCCTCAATATAACTGTCTTCCGAACCCGACGGGTATTCGCGGCGAGTTCTCGGAATTGACTCAAACGGATTAAGTATATACTCGGGCTTAATATCCTGTTCTGATTTCACTGTTTTACTTCGCGTATTCATAGGGTTAGCCCAGCCTTCGACCTACAATCCCGGACGAGCCCCCAAAATTTGTTACGTCCCAAGGTGAGTCTTGGAAGAACCGCGATAAGGTGGTGGACTCCACGATTCTACTCGGTTGTGGGACGAACAGTCGTACGAATCTGACCTGGATCAGAGTCCGCGCGAGATGTCTGTTTGTAGTCAACCGCGATCCGCGACTTTACTGGGACCAGACACGGTCAAAGGACTGGGTGAGAGGTGGGTGGATTTCGGGATTGGTTGGTAGTTTAACGAGCATTACCCTTCACCTTAGCCCCCAGAGGTTACGAATATTATTCGGAGTGAGTACTTACTCTTGCGGTGGTTGTTAGTTGATTCACACTTTCAATAAATTGGATTGAAGAAGCGTTCAACGACGAGAATGATTCACTGATTTATTTGCAAGTCTGATTTGTAGAAGTTTGTACAGGAATTTATTCAGAAATTGAGCTGAGTATTCAATCAGTTAAATCAAGGCGATGGTACACAGAGTCGAGGCCTTTACAGTTTTAAGGAACTCAAAGAAGTGAAGTGAGGTTTTGAAAATCTCAACGAGGTAAACGCGGGTTCCGTTCGGTTCATCCCTTCTCCAATACTTCCACGTTGGTCATTCGCTGATGAACTTTTTGGGGGCATTGGGGGAGGTCTAGTTCTTAAGATTCTACGAATGAGGTGACCTTTGAGTTTCCTCTCCCAGTCATCCCCGCCCTTGCGTTTTCCGCGGACGCAGGGTGAGTGGGAGGGTAAGTGAAAGTACGGGTTATGTGATCTCTTCCAAATGTTTGGTTCAAGTGGGTTTTTTTATATCTGCCGGGATTTATCGCGTCGCGACCTAACGGACAGTCGCCCTTTGTTCACCTCGCTCGTAAAATGTTCTAGGACTTAACTTATTGCCTTCCCCGAGTGGGTGGCACGTTCTGGGGAAGGGTCTGCTTAATCTCTTGCAACGGGTTCCATCAGGGAAATAATCGAAGTCTCTATTAATTAATACTATCTCAAGCGGTGACGTCGCGAGACGTAACAGTTGTATTTTCAAGTTTATACGAATTTTGTAATGTTTCTTAGTATCTAACTAACCTTGCGGCTTGATCAACTTGATGGTCTGTTGAAGGCGAACCCGGACAAGGAGAGGACTGATGGTAACGGTCAGAAGAGGAGGAGGGGTTTTAGTCAGTAAAAGTCTGACACTACCCGGCAGTGGACATCGTGCCGGGTGTCCATGAGGATTTCTCCTCCCCCGAAAAAAAAAAAAAAAAAAAGAAATATATATACATACATAAGCGTAAGTTAATTTCATTTAAACTTGACGATTTGTGGTGTTTTATGGTGTTTTATGTTAACAATATAGCTTGCGAAACGCGCGACAGTGACGACTGCCCGGGATTTGAAACTGGCGGGCAATGTGAACTTTGAGCCACGCCAGCAGGACATGCGACCGAGCGCAAAGCGGGAGCCCGTCCACCCCCCCCCCCCCCCTCAACCCAAACGATCGTTGTAAGTGTAAGCGTAAGCTAATGGAAGGCGTACTCGTGCAAGATAAAAATAAAAAGCATCTACAGGAATCGCGGTGGGGCTGTACATTTATTTATCAAAGATAAAGGAAATTCCAACATTTTATGTATGAAAATAAATGTATTTACATATATATACAAAGTGTTTTTCTAAAAATTGCTTTTGTAGGAGGTTTCGTGTGGAATGTGCGCAGTGGAAATAAAGTAGTTGGGTTCTAAGGAACAGAAGGAATATATTTTCTCATGAAGTACATGGATGATGATTACAGACAGGTATCAGGTCGTTCTTTGTCAACACGGTCCGCTAACAACGAATTACTGACAACTGCGTTTTACAAGGGCGAGGGACTCCATTGGGTATCTGGTTATTTCCAAACCATACCTCCCAATAGAAATTAAGAATTTCGCAGTAGTTCACCCGTGTTTCCATACTCGAATAGGTGGTCGTCTTTCACAGTCTCTCCTATTTGGCGAGGGAAATTAAGCAATCCTACTTCGTTCTCTTTGCCACTGTAAGTGTAAGGCTGTAAGGGGCAAGCGTGAGACAATGTAAACCACTGATCTATATACAATGCATCCGTGATCCCGTGCTGGCTATGCGTGCCCAATTGAATGGTGGAGTCACAGACGGTCCTGCAGGGAGCTACAAAAGTTACTACGAATATATATACGTTGGTTTCCAAATCATTGGACTCGCGACGTGCACATTATACACAATAACGCACGTTTAAAATGAATTATTTATATGAAATTAAAGTTATTACTGTGTAACATAAAATAGTGTGTATATATATATATATAAGTAATAGTATATGTAATACGGTACTTTTTATTATACTTGAAGGGTTACATTAAAGTAAATTCATAATAACACTGTAATAAATTTATTAATCCTATTATAATTCACCTAAATATACATCAAATATCACTGACATATGTGAAGTACATTTTGGTTTACAAACAATGGTATTTATTCGCGTCGTCAAATCAATAAAACGTATCCTATCCATATAAACTGACAGAACATTCAAAAGCCGCCTAACGCGATCTCGCCTGTATGTATGGTGAGGTATTATTCACCTCTGAATTCCTCTTCCTCACGATATCCAGGCCACATGTCGGCATAGCATATGTGTATTTCCTCCGGATATTCGTTATGTCGGTATTGATTGTCCTTGCGATTTTCCGAAGATGTCATCATGCTAAGTGGGTTCATACAAAATTGTTTTAGTAATGTGAAGAACCAATGAAAATTATATTGACAGCCAATAGCTAAAAATATAAATGTATACGTACCTCAGATCAATTGTCTCATAATGTACATGACTTTTACCGTCCTATGTTACTTCCAGTCACCATTATGGGGCCAGAACAATTTAATGCCCAGGTCATTCTTGATAATATAATATAGGCAATGTACCTGTAAAATGAAGACATTTATTACATTGAAACTTCATACCGAATCCAATGCGCTGAACAGGGATCAACCCACTGTAGTAGCGACAAAATTTTACATTTGTTTCCAACACCAAGTTGAACAGCGGAATCAGGAAAAGAATTGTATACATAATGTATAATGTAGGATTGCCCTCTTCTGGGTTGAGAATGGAATGAATCAATATATTTCATCCCTTACATGTTTCAAAACAATTAGTTTCCTCATCAGGAGTCTATAATATACAAAAGTGTACTAACGTAAATGTCTATTACATTTTAGTTGTAGGTCTAGCGGATGTATCCTATTGTGGTGGTACTCACGTAAATTGATATAGGATGCGGTATTGAGATGGTATGTTCCAAAGTTTAGCCAATTTTTCCTAGGTGATTCTTTCAATTTTTCCACATTGCAACAGTGTCTGAAAGCAAATCAGTGCATTGAAGAAACCATGGCCAGAAATATGCGAAGCTTACATAATTTTTAACAATTCTCACATTGTACAATTTTAACTCCCCAAAATTTGACATTTTAATTTTGTAATATTAACTAATCTCACCTGTCTTCGCCAATCGCTGATTGGGTTAGGATCGTTTCGTTTCACGTTTGAACAATATTTTGAATGCTTTCTAATACAACACATACCTACGGATGAATATATTTATGTCAAAGTATATGTCTCCCAAAAAGTGTTTGTGGTGTCGGTATGTTTACCTTTAGCAGAGTGAAGGGCCAACATTAAACGTTTCAACCCCACAGATAGCAATTTTTCTGAACGACACGGTGGCGCACCGAAGAAAAATAAAATTGCAGAACAAATTTCAGAGCGCGGCACCCTACAAGGTACCCACTTTGCCAAATAATAGGCCCGGCACTATACGTAGTACCCTGCAGGACCGTCTGTGAATCCACATTTTGGCTTCATTCAACTTCATTCCCTAGATCCTGATCTCGTATCCATTGCATAGAGATCAGTGCCTCAGTGGCGAGAGCCGACCGCGAGAAAAGAGAGAGTGAGAGTGTGGGAGAGCGAGCGACATCGAACGGAGTACGTGAACGAGGCATGCGACGCTTTGAAGTTAACGCCAGTTAACGCCACGTGGGAAAGTAATCCGAGGGAATAAAGCGTGCCTCCTGAAAGTAAGCGCCTCTTTGATTTTATTCCGAAAACCCCACCGTACTCCTACACCCACAATTTATGTTCGCAGTCTTCCTTTCCTATATACAAAACGCCTCCACCTATAGAAAAAGAACATAATGTGCCTCTCCAAACCATGCATGTATAAAAAATGTGGTTATACAACACATGTGTTTAAACTTACATTGTCTTCGGTGGTATATGTCCCTCATATTGTTCAATGTTTGTAGGTCGGTAAGTCTACGTCTATCAAAATAGGCGTTCGATGAGGGCTTGCCTCACAGCAAACCCATCTCCAGGCTGCCAATGTGGGAGATTGGCCGGAACCGGGTCCTCTTCCTGGTGCGGGAATTCGTCCTCCGGTAATTCGTCGCGGAAAATTAAAGAAAGATTGTGGAGGACTGCACACGCTACAATAATTGTTGGGCAGGACAACAATTTTATTGTAAGGCCTTTTGCAAGGCATGGAAAACGCCGTTTCCACACCCCGTATGTCCGCTCAACAATTTGCCTGGTTCGGCCGTGAATGGCATTGTATCTACAAATAACACATTTAAAGGTAGATTAAATTCGATAGCCAATAAATATTTCTATTAAACAGACATATGAATGCCTACGTTCTCTGTTCAGATGTTGGCATTTTTATGAGATTTTTCATCAATCTGGCCAGTGCAGTTGACACCCGCAATATTATTCGGGATACGGTAGGTTGGGAGAGTCCTACCGTATCTCCGATTACCATCTAATTTCAGGCACAGAAAATCAGATTATTTCAATTACACTACACTCACATAATAACGTATCCAATATAGGCAAGATTTCGATTTCTCCGGCCCCTCTATTTGAAGGATGATTCTTGGTATTTGGGCCAAAAAAATGAGATTTTCAAGAGTTTCAGTTTCCGTTTCGGCTTAGTTTGGGAGATACGAAGCATTTAATATGTCAGTATTGTATTTTAATATGTCAGGTCTGGACTAGGCAAAAAAAAATGAGAAAACCGACTTCAGTACCGCGTCAAAAAGAAGAAACAATTCTTTTTTTCTCGACGAATATTGAAATAACGACCAGTGACTCTGAATCACAAATACCGAAAATAAATCTTTTCGATGTCGCTGTCAAGAAGAAAATCAAATTTGAATATATTTTTCCTCAAGTTTCCTCAACTAAGATCGCCCGGGCACAACTTCCGACGAGATTGAAAATTTTGGATGAACCTAAGTTTTTCTGAAAGAGAATACAGCTGCAGTGATCCTACATCTATATGAAAAGTCCTAATGATGAATAGCAATTAAGAATTTGGTTTTCTTCTTGGCACCGATATCGAAAATAATTATTTTGAATATTCGTGATTCAGAGTCACTGTATGTTATTTGAATATTCGTCAAGAAAAAAATTATTATTTTTTCCTTTTTAGCGCGACTCTGAAGTCGGTTTTCTCATTTTTTTTTTAAAGTTATTTATTTGTAATTTTTAGTTTTATTTATACAACTGTATTGCTGTTTTATATAACATTACGAAATGGGTAGAGCAAATAAAATCGCAGCTCGTATGACAAAACGGCGTGCA
Organism: Priocnemis perturbator; assembly: GCA_963942575.1. Taxonomy (NCBI): domain Eukaryota; kingdom Metazoa; phylum Arthropoda; class Insecta; order Hymenoptera; family Pompilidae; genus Priocnemis; species Priocnemis perturbator. The sequence goes on along the minus strand of OZ012649.1, from coordinate 651,503 downwards.
GAAAAAACGTAATCGGAAATGTAACGAACGGTTGAATGAAAAAGTCGCTTAAAAACGGATTTTTTTTTAAATCGGAAGGTTTCGCATTAGAATGGGACCAAGGGCCAAGGAGACGACAAACCCCATCGAATGACATGGGAGCCATTTATATCCGGCCACCCGTTGGGAAGTTAGGCGCGAACATGCCCCGATAAAAAAAAAGAAAATGTACTTTTTCGACTAGATAACCTCCTTCTTTTGTAAAGTCGGTTAAAAATACAAAACTGACATATTAAATGCTTCGTATCTCGTAAACTAAGCCAAAACGGAAAAACAACCATTCTTGAAAATCGCATTTTTTTGGCACAAATATCAACGTTCAAATTGAGGGGCCGGAGAAATCGGAATCCCCTCTCCCCCCCCCCCCCCCAATAATTGTAGGGAAAATAAATGTATTCCTTACCTGGAAGCTTGCGCTTGCATAGTAGCGTAAGCATACCAATAACTGCAAGATTGGAGGTGTAGGGCGGCCCCGGTTAGTGTTTCTTGCTATTTCCATATTTATTCGTGGCAAGATGCCGTATGCCACACATTCTTTAGAAAACCGGAATCTCCTTTTAAATTCAATTTCATTGAAAAAGTTCAACGGATCGTTCGCATCGGGAAGAATCCGTCTCGGAATTACTTCTTCGTAATCGTCCACAATTTCTTCCTGGATGTCCATGGCTGAGGGCTCTGAACAGTTGTGTGGACGCTTCGCTGTGTTTTCAGATTTGCCACCAAAAATGGCCGTAATCCCGGCTCAAGACGCCTTCCAACGCGTCTCAGGCCAGGCTTACATTTCTCGACCCCCACTCCGACCGACCCCCACACTTGCATGCGAGAAGCCTGTGTACCCGTGTAACAACACCACCGGGCAAACGGGCCGCACGGAGCGCTGAGGTGTAATGCCACCAAAAAGGCGGAACTTTCGAGATAGGTTTCACCGTCACCCAACCCCAAATTTAACAGGAATAATATATGCGTAGAAATCGATGCCTTGCCGATTGATTAATTATAACAATAATCGCGAACAATCCGTCTCGGAACTGCAAGTTCCAGATTCTCCTCCTCAATATTTACTAGGTTGCACAAATATTATTTTGCAATGCTAAACCTTGGAGGTGACTTTGCCGGAATATTGCAGGAATGTTGCAGCGATATTCCTATGTCCGCCTCTTTGTAACATGTGGGAATATTGCACGAATATGATACGGAATATTGTCTCAAGGTCCCAAGAATATTCATTCAATATTACACTCTCCATATGATTCTGTTTAACATTGTAAATAATTCAAGTCAATTTATGTTATACAATATATTATTTTTATTAATCCTCAATTATCAAGTTCTACTATAAATGTAATAATAAATAATAAATAACCTTAACTTATAAGTCTGTATTGTAATTACTATTATATTTTTGAGACTGCGACGTAACTATTGATCGAAAGGTCATTTTTGTAGTTTGTTTTACACGAAAGATGTTATTAAAAAATAATTACCGATTTTTGTAAAAATGCAAAAGTTTTAAGTTTTCTTTCATAAGTTTGCAAATCCTCTACACTTTGTACTACTGGAACACCCTGAATGAGCTCATCATCGCGAACAATCTGTCTATTTCGAAACTGCACTTCTCTATTCTTCTCCTCAATTTACTTCTTGCTGATTGTCCATGGGTGAACATTACCTTAACCAACCTTAACATTGCTGAACTGCTAAACAGTCGTGTAGACATTTGGTTATATTTTTACAGATTTGGCGCGAAAAACGGCCGTAATCCCGGCTCAAGCGGCCTTTCAAAGGCGTCTCAGGCCAGGCTTACATTTCTCGACCCCCACTCCGACCGACCTCTACACTTTTATGTGAGGAGCTTGTGTACCCGTGTAACAACACGGTGGGCGGGGCTTAATCGGAGTGGGGGCACGCAAATGTAATCCTGGTTTGAGAATCTGATCCAAGCCAGGTTTCTGAACCCGGATTACGCGTCTGAGCCAGGTTTACGTAATCCCGACTCAAGCCGAGGCCTAAGCGCAGTATTTGAATACGGGCCAAGCATTGTCCATACCGTAAACCATAAGGGGGCGGGACCGTCGCAGACCACCTGTGAATAAAACTGCAGTTAACAACGCCGCCGACGCGCATGCGTGTCAGAAAGCCATGAATGGCGGAGTAAGTGAGGGACAAGAGAGAGTAACATACCATAAAAAAGAAAAAAGGTAAGGTTAAGTAGCCGAAGAGAATTGCATTGGGTGATTAAATTTAATTCTGTATGGGAAACATCCCATACAATGAACGTTAAATTCGCGGGTAGCCCTAGCTAGGGGATTGACATAGACCGAAGAAAGACATTTAGCATTAAGATCGTCACTAAAAGTTATAATCAAAGGAATTTTAGCAGATTTGTGGGTTTCTGTGGTAAGAGCGTCGATCGGGAGTTCTAATATCTTTTTAATTATCTTTCTCTGGGTAACTTGAACTTTTTTAAGGTCAATACGGGCTGCAACCGACTATATTTGTATTCCATAAGTAAGTACTGGACGTAAACAAACCGTGTAAAGTAGTAATTTAAGCTTTTTACATAGCTGGAATTTATTATCCAAAGATTTTGCGAGGGTGTAAAAGGCCGCCTGCATCTTTCTCATCCGATCCATGATCGCAGGTTGATACGTAAGTTTAGTGTCGAGGACGATACAGAGATAACTGACTTGATTGGACCAGTCTATGTCAATCTCGCCCAGGATTAAATGCGCGTGGCAGTCCTCATTAATAATCTGACTATTGCGGGTAAAAACAATTGCTTGTGTGTTTTCGGTATTAAGAGCAAGCTTCCAATTCCTGAAGAATTCTTCTATTTTAATGAGATGACGCTGAACAAAAGATCTTGATTTTTCAAATTTAGTAGAAGAAGTGTAGACGGCGGTATCGTCCGCATATAGCGCGAAATAACTAGAATCGTTATGCGGAAGGTCGTTGATGTACAAATTAAAAAGCAAAGGACCTAGGATACAGCCCTGAAGGACATCGCCGGCGACTAAGTGAGGATTGGATTTACACTCCTGAATATTGACCGTAAGTATTCTGCTTGAGAGGTAAGATTTTAAAAGTAAGATGATATTAGGATCAATCGCCAGCAAATCAAGCTTGTATAACAAAGCCTCGTGCTAGACCGAATCAAATGCCTAGGCTAGGTCAAGAAGGACCATGATAGTGTGCCTTTTCATATTTAAGTTAAAAGAAATGTGTTCCGTTATGCCCAGAGCCTGCTGAATGGTAGAATGTCCTTGCCTGAAGCCGGAATGCTGATTTACGAGAACGTTGTTGATACGTAGAAAGGCGTTAATATATTTATAAATACACTTCTCAAATACTTTACTGAGTATGGAGAGAAGAGAAATCGGTCGGTAGCTGTATGGTGATTTATGGTGCGGTAGGGAAGTGTTGAAGCTTAATATATTCGCGGAAAACGTAGTACAGCTGAACTGAGATACGGTGATCCGTGTTTTTAAGCATTTCAGCTGAAAGACCATCAGGGCCCGGATATTTATTAGGCTGAAGCTTGCTTCAGAAACGAGGACTTCGAGAGGTGATGCAAGGTGCGCCGCAGCGAAATTAACATTAGCAAAACACGAAACAAGAGAGTCTGCCTTCTCCTGATTTGAAATAACAATATTTCCATTTATAAGAAAAGATGGGAGGTGCGACCTGTCAACACCCTTCCTCGAAGCCTTATAGGTGGCTCAAAATGTACGGTTCGGTTTTTAAAAATTTCGGATTAGTTGGGCTCAGCTGGCAATCCTAAGACTGGAGATTTTTTGCCGAATTTCCTTATTAAGCTGGCGAATAACAGCGGGAGGGGAGATCCCCGAGCGTTGGGCGTTAGTTCTGATAAGGTGTCTGATCTTAATGAGACCAAGCAAAGCAGGATCAGATGAAAAATCGCTTTTTGAGTTATTAGTGATGGGAACAGTGACCCTAGACCGTCTCCATCAAGCCTTTAAAAAATATGTAATATCATGAATTTTAGCGTCAATGTCGGAAATAGAGTTAAAAGACGATACTATTTTGAAATTACCTGTAAGGGAGTGGTATAGTTCCCAATCAACATTGATAACCCGGGAGGGAACAGGGACCACGTTAATAGAAAATTTAAGGAGGACAGACCTATGGTTAGAGAAAAGATCGTCTGTCGTCTCGCAATATATATTTCTGCCGTAATTTGAAATAAAAAAGTCTATGACAGAAGGTCTAACATAACTACTGTAACAAGTTGAAACCCTCGGAGCAATGACTCTGTAATCAAAACCAAAGGTGTGCTGAAAAAGAGTATTTCCAGCATTATTACTCGAGAAATTCCCCCACTGCCTGGGGCCTGGCATTCCATTCACAACCTATTAAAAAGGGCCAGGGGATCGACGTGATTGAGTTAAGAAAATTGGACTCCAAACGCACTTGCGGTGGAATGTAGATAAACTCGATAGAGATCTTCGGGAGTGTCAGATAGACCGCAGCGAATTCGATACTAGGGAAAACAGGTGTTTTAAGTACGGAAAAACTAATGTCATTTTTATTGAGAAAGAGAACCCCTCCACCGTTCTTAGCATGAGGTGAAAAAGTGCAATCGTGCCTGACCCAGCGGTAACCAGGAATTGTAAATGTGGTAGAAGGGTCGAGCCAAGATTCCGTGATAAGAATGATGTCGAATTTTTTAGCAGCCGTAAGAAGAAGAAGGTCGTTAGGTTTGCCTATGATAGAGCCGCCGTTCCATAAAATGATGCTTGGGAACGAAGCAATTCCTAAATATTCAGAAGTGAAGAAATAACTGAGAAGTAGGCGTTAAATTTTTCAAGTTTAGTACTTCATCCTTTCATTTCTTCTAAAAATTGGATAGCAATGTCATCATAGCTTCCATGTCGCAGGTTTCATTTAATTCAACTAGGAGATTATTTAAATGTTGGAATTGTTCAATTCTGGAATGAGGGCTTATCCGGTTGTCGTTCGAAGAATGGAGATTCACGGGTACAGGAGGAGGAGGGACCTATCTCCCCCCCGGGATTGGAGGCAAGAACATGAGCATAGGATCTATTGTACGAAGGTGCCGGAGCCGAAGTGGAGGTAGTACGTAACGGAACAGAGGAGGCCGGAGGGGGGAAAGCCCTGTTCGTGTTATTTAAATTCAGAATCTGGATGTTACGGATTGTAGGTTTGTCGTAAGGTTTGACGTTTAGCTTGGCTTTTTTATGTAGATAGGCAGCGAGAGCAGGGCACTCGGAACAATTGGCTCTGTGCGCACCTCCACAGTTAGAGCACTTCGGAGGAAGGTCCCGGGTTTTGGTGCAGTCTGACGTGGCATGAGAACCGGCACATTTTACACAGGCAGGAGCGAGATTACAGTTGCCGACAGTGTGACCAAAAGCTGGCAACGAAAGCATTGCGTTTAACTCTTATTTGAAAGAAACTTGTCCCAATATCCACGGGTGCTGAAAAGGGCGCCAATCCGGGAAATAGAAACCGGAGCGACCGCCGCCGGGAAAACCACTTTGTACCGGGCAAAATTTGAAGAGGTAATTTTGGGTTAACATAATTTATGTAGATGGGCCTAAACCCTTTATTAAAACATTTTATAACAAAAAAAACCGTTTTCTTCAAATTACTCATTTTTATATTATTTTGTGTTTTTGGTTTATGATTTCTTTATTTTTTAATTTTACTTTATTTTTAGTTTATCGGTTACATGTGATCTTGTGCATATTTCCTGATCGATACTTCGACTCTACAGTCCGTTTTCACGTCTTGCTGGTACCTCCGACGCCAAATAGCTCTAAGGCTCTAAGGCTGGGCAACCCCTGACCGAGGAGAACCTTCGGAAGTTGGCGCAGCAGATTCATCCTGCCGCCTCAAATCAAGGACCTTCGACGGGAGACTGAGTCTATCCAAGCCGAAATTAATCCTCCCGGAGCACAGGGGCAACAAAGGTGAGTCCAGGCAGATTTCTGATATCCTTCACGAAACTATCGCGCCACCGACGTCGTGTTCGAACCTCGTTACTCTTGATCATGATACTCGCATGGATCAATCCCCTCCGTCGTGTCGTCGGTTACTACGCAGGGCACCTTTCCATAAAAGAATATTAAAACTGCATCGGTTTCTAAAATTGTAGGAAAGAAATTCGTCGTTAATATGCCGTATTCTAAGGATTTGCTCTCTGGTCATTCAAAGCAGGCAGTTAACATTCAAACAACCGCGAAGTCGCCCGCAGTAAACAAGCTGACGCTTATGGACATTTCTATACCTACACATAACAAATTTGCCGCGCTCGCTGCTTTCGGGGACGTGGACGCCGAAGCCACGGTTGTCACACCTGTTACGCCTAAATTCAAAACAAATATTACGTCTGGTACAACGAGAGCTCCTAAACGGCCGCCGCCGCTTTGTATTGCCAACTTTAAATCAAATTTAGCTCAGCTTGAAAAACAAATTAAAGCTGATTTCAGGAACAACTCGTTTCAATTAAAATTCCTTGGCAATCAAATTAGACTGCAATTCTTTAAATCCGAGCACTTCAATGAATTTGAAAGACAACTCATGGATTCAAATAAACAGCTTTTACGTTTTCGCTTAACAACACCAAGGAACACTCCATGGTCCTCAAGGGCTCACCCCGCATGACCCTCGAGGATCTGGAGACCGAACTTTCAAGTAAAGGTTGATGTTTTCACTTCAAACGTTACCGGTGACAGTTTCTTTATTATGGTCCCCTTCGTACGGTTTTCGCTACGCACGGAGAAATCGTCTACCATAACTGTGTCACCATTTTTGAAATTTACATTACGCCTACCTTTCTTGCTTATAACTTGCACAAGTTGTTTATCGGCTACTTCATCTCTTACAGTAGGTCTTAGTAAGTCATATCGCGTTCTCAGCTCCCGTTTATACATCATAAACGCGGGCGTTCTACTAGTAGTACAATGTTCAGTGGAACGGTAATCAAATAAAAAGAAATTGATAGCATACTTAAGTGGTTTTCCGCTTCGAACAATCTTATCGACCTTGTCTTTAAATGTCCCAACGAAGTTCTCTGCTCCCCATTCGTTGCAGGATGATGGGGAGGTGTGAAACTCTGTTTAATACCGTTGTCTCTACAGAACTTTTGAAATTCTTCACTTTTATATTGACTACCCTTGTCGGTAACTAAATGTCTTGGTAAGCCCAACCGACCTAAAATCTTCTTGAATACCTCTGCTACTCGCGGTGCCGTGGTGCTTTTACCCATATCGATAATCTCCGGCTATTTAGAATAAGCATCTATAATTAACATAAACATCCGTCCATGAAACGGGCCTAAGAAATCCGAGTGTATTCTACTCCAACATTTATCGGAGTACGGCCATGGTGTCAACGGCACGCTCGCAGGTTTCTTTCGCTCTTGCACGCACACTTTAAATGAAGTCGCGACCTTCTCGATATCATGGTCTATATTCGGCCACCATATATACGATCTCGCCACCATCTTCATTTTCACTATGCCAAAGTGTGATGCATGGAGATCACGTAGCACTCTTTCCCGCGCTGACACTGGTACCACGATTCTATATCCCCACAATAAACATTCTTTTTCAACACTTAATTCGTCTCGCTTTACGGAATATTTTTGTTCTATTTCATTCATGTCATTCATACTGGGCCATGTACCGTTTGTTCCAACGCACGTTGGAAGCGGAATTTTCCGCTTTCTCGCGGTCACCTGGAACGCACGTGAGCCCTTGCCCCGACGCCCAAAAAACACCCGATCGGGACAAAGAGACCGATGACCAGGCCCGAGGAATGGTCTTCGTCACCTACCACCCCTTACACACATGTTGGGAAAGTCCCAACACCGGCATACCACGAGGCAACCCTCGAACCTGAGAGGGGAACTACCACCCCCTTCCGCACATGTTGGGAAAGTCCCAATACCGGCATGCAACGAGGCAGTACTCGAACCTGAGGGTGGGACCCACGCTACGATTTTCGCACAGAGAGTCAGTCCGCACCAAGTACTCGCACAGAGCACATCACGCACAACTTACCGAGTTTTTATTGTTTCTTGTTCTTTTTATGTTTCATATTTTTATCAATAAATTAATTCTTTCTATTTTCTTTAACCTCTAATCAGTCGTATAACATTAAGTTCGCGTACGACGGTTCCACCACGGAACATCTTTTGGTCCTTCGAGCCGGATCTCTCGTGAGAGATTCACAAACGAACGATACACGTGTGTGAAAACAATAGTGCATGATCAGTGGATTCCGGTAGTTTTCGCCGTCAACATACATCACACACAACAAGTACTCTACAAGCAGACACGCACGATGTCGACCACGCCTAGCACTGCTGATGCGATCGCCAGCTTGAAAAGAAAACGCGCGTATCAGAAGGGACGCATCACCAACACAAGGAATTTCCTGACAACGCAACTAGACGAGCCCGATGTGGACGACATCGAGACAAGTGTGAAGCTGCTGGAAGATCATTACCGACAAACATGCGAAATTCTGGACAGCATTGAAGAAATGGCGCCGGAAGAGGACTACGACACGGAACGCACCGCTGTGGACGATGAATACCGACGCATTTTGAGCATGGCTCGCAAGCTCCTCCGGAAAGCCAACGAAGCCGCGACATCCACCTTTGCGACGGTCAATCCCGACTGCCCAGTGTCGGCACATGGCGCAGCATCCACCGCTTCTACGGACGCCCCACGCAACCCCCCAACACCGGTACAGTGTGCAGTGCGAGTGAAATTACCCGAAATCAGCCTGCCGAAGTTCGACGGAGAATACGATAAGTGGGCATCATTCCGGGACAAATTCATTGCACGGGTAGACAATAACGAACACGTATCACCAATCGACAAGCTGCAGTACTTGCAATCGTCGCTCACCGGACGCGCCGCGCGTGCAATCGAGGCACTTGACGGAACGCCGGACAGCTACAAACAAGCCTGGGAAGTTCTTACGAAGAAATACGACAATCATCGCAAAATTGTCCGCCGTCACTGGGCGGCAATGCACGAGATTCCCAGAATCAAAAGGGAGACTACAACGGCGCTGGAGGAATTGGTTGACACCTTCAGACAACACATCCGCTCTCTCGCATCACTCGGCGAGCCGGTCGAGTCTTGGAACAGCGTCCTCGATTACTTAATAAGTACGAAGGTAAGCGACGATATTTTATATCAATGGGAATCGAGGTTACCGGACAACAACACGCCGAAATACGAAGAACTCCTCGATTACCTTGAGCGACGGGCTGCATGTCCTACGTTCGGAAACAAAACACGAGATTCAACCACGGCCGAATAATCGCGACTCACGTACAACACGCAGGCAAACATTCGTCACGGCTACACCAGCGTTGACAACTAATGTTCAGTGCCCGATCTGCGCGGAAGCACATACCATATACAGATGTGCGAAATTCCGAGCTTTCTCACAAGAGGAAAAATTCAAGGCTGCTCAGAAGGCCGCTCTCTGCACAAACTGTCTGACGGCTGGACACGCCTTGAAGGACTGCAGGTCTAGCGGTTGTCGCGTCTGCGAGAAACGCCACCACACGTTAGTACACACCGACAACATCATGAAGGCTACGACTAACAACTGACTATTGGGATGCTGTGCAGCATCCGGGTCCTCAAACAACAACATCCGAAGACCACCTACTCAAGAACTTTTGGCCACCGCTACGCTATTTGCATTGAACAATCGCAATACACCGATTCTCTGTCGCACTTTACTCGACACATGTTCTACTGCAAATTTCATTACAGAAGACTTTGCAAAATTTCTACGGCTACCACTCACTAAGTGCTCAATGACGATTACAGCGATGGACAACCTCACCACTAACACAAGACACGAGGTAATCGCCACCATCAAATCGAGATTGAGCAGCTATCAAAAAACATTGCGTTTTTACACCGTCCCTCGGATCGCAACCGCCACTCCCGAGCAACAAATTAACCGAGCAACAATTAAGGTACCGTCAAACATTAACCTAGCTGACCCGGAATTCCACAAACCGGCAGCGGTCCAAATGCTACTAGGCACAGGGCCCACACTGGCGATACTCTGCATCGGACAAATAAATCTTTCGCCTACCGACGAACTCGACCTACTACTACAAAAGACACTGTTAGGCTGGGTCGTCGGCGGAGGCACACAGTCCAAGGAAACAACACAAGGGGAAAGGTGTCACTTATCCAACCTACGATGTGACATCGACTGTTTTTGGGAGATAGAAGATACCACACCTGTACGACTATTCTCCGACGAAGAGCGCCGCTGCGAACAACATTTCGTCGATCACTTCGGCCGACGCAGCGATGGACGATACGTAGCTGCTCTTCCCTTCAATGCCAACCAGGGACAACTGGGAAGAACTAAGGACATAGCATTGAAGCGGCTCGTAGCGCTGGAACGACGCTTTAAACGAGATCCAGAGCTGCAGCGACATTACACAGCTGTAATTAACGAATACAAGGAACTCGGACATGCAAAACGAGTGACGAACACGACGGACGACGATGGCTTTTACCTTCCACACCACGCAGTCGTGAAGGAGACGAGCCATACCACAAAAATTCGTGTGGTCTTCGATGGATCTGCCGCATCTAGCACGGGGACATCTCTCAACGACGCCTTGATGACCGGTCCCACACTACAAGACGACATCTTCTCTTTAGTACTTCGATTCCGACAACACCAATTCGTACTAACCGGAGACATCGAGAAGATGTACCGTCAGATACTAATCCGACCAGAAGACTGCAAATTTTTACGAATTCTGTGGCGTGAGGAGGACAACACCCTCTCCACCTACGAATTGCAAACAGTAACATTCGGACTTTCAGCCGCGCCTTTCCTCGCTGTTCGATGCCTTCACCAGTTGGCCGACGACGAACGCGACAACTACCCAAGGGCAGCTGCGGTGTTGAAAAGGGACATCTACGTCGACGACCTGCTGACCGGAGCTGACTCACTGGAGGAAGCATTGCAGCTACGCAAGGAAATGATAGATTTGCTCAAACGCGGCGGATTCAACCTACGACAATGGGCCTCCAATTCAGACCAACTACTGGAAGGACTGCGCGGTCAATTTACAACTCCTCGGAGATCAAGACCCTACACTAAAAACCTTGGGAGTTCACTGGAACTCTGAAGCGGATGCTATTGTCTACACAGTCAAGCCAATAGTGTCCACGACCACAACTACGAAGCGGATGATCTTTTCTGAGATCGCCAAAATATTTGATCCTCTAGGTCTCGTAAATCCAGCCATAGTCACTGCCAAAATTCTCATGCAAGAACTCTGGAAACTTGACTTAGCATGGGACGAATCGCTCACAACAAGACTGTACAACCAATGGATGGAATTCGTGACACAACTCCCACTACTAAACGACATTTCATTTCCCAGGAAACTAATAGCTGCAGACACTACAGACATTCAGCTACACGGTTTCTGCGACGCTAGCGAACGGGCATATGGCGCCTGCACATATATCCGCTCGTCAGGGAAGGACGGACAATTCCACATACGGCTGCTCTGTGCCAGAACAAGGGTGGCACCTTTGAAAAACAGACAAACTATACCACGACTGGAGCTTTGCGCAGCAAGTTTACTGGCCAACCTCATTCGCAGCGTCCAGGCAACACTGACCATTACCACCCACCAAACAATCCTATGGTCCGACTCCACAATTGCCTTAAACTGGATCAAAACATCACCACATTTACTAAAGACATTTGTAGCCAATAGAGTCGCCGAAATTCAACAGTTGACGGACTCAGCTAAGTGGCGGCACGTTCGCACTCACGACAACCCCGCTGATCTATTATCGCGCGGAACGACACCAAGGGAATTTCTGGCATCACCCATCTGGATGGAGGGTCCATCATGGCTCGGCAAGACCGATACCAATTGGCCCATCAACGAGTTCCAGACGATCAACGACATTCCTGAGACTCGCAAGGTGCAATGTCTCACCACGATGCAGCAGACGGGGACAAACGACCTACTCAGACGATACTCCTCCTTCAAAAGACTGAAACGAATCGTCAGCTACTGCCTGCGAGTGATTCCAAAATACCGAAACAGGGGACCTTTGACCGTGGCAGAGCTACAACGGGGACACGACTGCATCATCCGCATGCTGCAGAACAATGCCTACGCAGAAGAACTCCCTTTACTACGAAAGGGTAAGCCTCTCAAAAACAAGAGTCGCTTACTACCACTGTCTCCTTTTATAGATGCACAGGGCATTCTTCGCGTGGGAGGTCGATTACAACACAGCGATCTACCGTACGAGACTCGACATCCCATTATTCTGCCAAAATCGGAGTACATTACAGAACTGGTCATTCAACAGTCACATCTTGATCACCAGCACTCCGGAATACAAGCAACACTGCACAACCTACGAGAGCAATACTGGCCTCTCGATGGGCGTAACCAAGTTCGCAAGGTCATACGACGCTGTATACCTTGTCACCGAGCTAATCCACCTGCAACTAACTACACCATGGGAAATTTGCCAAGAGTGCGTGTCACAGAAGCAAGACCGTTCACGCACGTTGGAATCGATTATTGTGGACCCTTTTACATTAAGGAAAGGAGATTCAGGAATCGATCCCGCATCAAGGTGTACGTGGCTGTCTTCATATGCTTGACGGTGAAGGCAGTGCACCTCGAAGTCGTCAGCGACATGACAACGGAGGCCTTCCTCGCGGCATTACGACCGTTTTTTGCCAGACGCGGAAAATGTGCATCTATACATTCTGACAACGGATCAAACTTCGTTGGAGCGAACGCGGAACTCAAGGAACTCCACGAAGTAGTACACTCTGACGAACTGACACAGAGATATTTAGCAGACGAGGGGATTCAGTGGCATTTTACTCCTCCACATTGTTCACACTTCGGTGGTATCTGGGAGGCAGCTGTCAAGTCCTTCAAGCATCACCTGAAACGAGTCGTCGGCACTGCCTTGCTAACCTACGAACATTTCGAGACACTAGTCGTCGAAATTGAAGGGACATTAAATTCACGCCCTTTAACTCCCTTATCATCAGACCCAAACGACATGAGAGCTCTGACTCCAGGGCATTTTTTGACCGGAAATCACCTCAAGGGGATCCCAGAACACTCCTTTGAAACAGTTCCCACAAACCGTCTCTCCGTTTGGCAACACGTACAAAAACTAAAACAAGATTTTTGGTCTAGATGGTATAAGGAATACATCAACGAATTGAACATTCGACACAAATGGACAGCGGGCGACCACAACATCCAGCAAAACTCAATCGTACTAATCAAAGACGACCGGCTGCCTCCGCTCCAATGGTCACTCGGAAGAGTCACCGACCTACACCCCGGAAAGGACGGAATCATCAGAAACGTCACCGTCAAGACCGCCAGCACAACCTTGAAGCGCAATGTCAGACGACTTGCTCCTCTACCAATAGAGACAACTTCTACGGTGCCCACCCCGGAACAATCAACATCTTGATCGCAGAATCCAAGCTCTCAACGGGGGGAGCATGTTCCAACGCACGTTGGAAGCGGAATTTTCCGCTTTCTCGCGGTCACCTGGAACGCACGTGAGCCCTTGCCCCGACGCCCAAAAAACACCCGATCGGGACAAAGAGACCGATGACCAGGCCCGAGGAATGGTCTTCGTCACCTACCACCCCTTACACACATGTTGGGAAAGTCCCAACACCGGCATACCACGAGGCAACCCTCGAACCTGAGAGGGGAACTACCACCCCCTTCCGCACATGTTGGGAAAGTCCCAATACCGGCATGCAACGAGGCAGTACTCGAACCTGAGGGTGGGACCCACGCTACGATTTTCGCACAGAGAGTCAGTCCGCACCAAGTACTCGCACAGAGCACATCACGCACAACTTACCGAGTTTTTATTGTTTCTTGTTCTTTTTATGTTTCATATTTTTATCAATAAATTAATTCTTTCTATTTTCTTTAACCTCTAATCAGTCGTATAACATTAAGTTCGCGTACGACGGTTCCACCACGGAACACCGTTTACATACCATACTATTTTACTGAGTATTTTATCGCGTTTTGTTTCTTTTACAATTTCCACCGCGTCTAGTGTATCCAACGCTTCCTCTACATAATTTATTGCTGTAAATTCGTTGTCAAATATTGGAATCGTATCATTGATTGGGAGGCGTGAAAGTGCATCACAATTACCGTTTTTCTCTGATTTAACGTACTCCAATTTATACGTAAACCTCGATAGAAAATATGCCCATCTTTGCAATCGGCTTGCTGTCGTTAGGAGAGTCTCCTGTCTTGGACCAAATATAAAAACCAGTGGTTTATGATCCGTTCTCAATATTATTTGCTTGCCGTATATGTTGTTACGTCGCGACACGAGTTAGGATAGAAATACGCGATGTGGATACTGTCTTCGCGAATTCTCATGTTCCGCTAAATAACAATTACATGCACCTGACCTTTATCAAGACGCGGGCGTGATGTCTGTTTTCAGTCAACCGCAAACTCGCGGCTTTACTAGGACCAGACGCGATAAGGAGGCTGGCTTATGGTGTATAACGGAATTGAGTACACACTTGGGGAAATTGCTGAAGGTTAACCACCCTCCACCAGGTGATGACAACGAAGTCTAAATGAACCTCCACCAACGATAAATATTAGAAATCAGTTACCTTGAAACTCGACGTGGGATGGTGGTTGATTTAGGTGAACCCAAAGCCTGTGATTCAGTGACACTGAATTTATTGATTTCAAAAACTACAGATGGTTGACTAAATTTAACTAATGATAATTGTAACTAGCTGGATGTAACACAATGAACAAAACCAAAGGTAGGGTGAGTACTGCGCTGATTGCTCAGCTCAAAAACCAAGTTGGAAGTGACTCCGTTCTCCCAAATTGAGCGGCTCCCGCTAGAGAGTCCCAAAACTACCACCTTCTTCCCGATCTTTGGTACTCGCCCACTTTTCTAAAAAAAACGTACACACGTCGTCCTTTTTCGGTTTTCCCTGACTTCTCCCACGCACAGGGCCTCAGTCTTTCCTCTCTCTTCCTCTCGCTTGATCAACGCCCGTCCTTGTTTTCTTGAGGACAACTCTTTGAACAAAGAAATGCTTGAAAAACTCCGTGACTAAGACTTGCCATGTGTGGGTCCTTGAATTCGCTGTATCTCCCCTTTGCTATTCTTTAGGACTTATACGACTGGCTTTACTCATTTTCTTTTGCTCAATAATCTAAACCCTCGACTATATTTTACGATGGCCTGCAAGACTATTGCGGCCTGGGAAGGAGTCGGCCCAACTTTCTATTTGCGTGACGAAGACCATGCGAGTGTAATATATTTGAACGATTCCTACTTCTGGACGCGAAAACGGCCGGGGACGTAACAATGTAATTATACCATTTTTTAACTCCGAATACTATTGCACTTGCCTCTTTATCAATGATAGCGCGACTCAATTCCTTCTCCGGAATAACCTTCGATGCAAATTCTATCAGTCTTTCAGTACCGTCTCTATATCTATGGGAGATTATTGCTCCTAACCCATATGCCGATGCATCGCATGATAAAATAATATCTTCTTCCTAATCGAAGTGTGCTAACACTCGTGGCGATATTATTTCCGCTTTGATCCATTCAAACGCTTTGTCGCATTCTTTTGTCCATTTAAAACTATCATTCTTCGCACATTCATAAAGTGGTTTTAACTTTTCAGCTCTGTTTGGCAGGAATCTGGCATAATAGGTAATTAATCCCAGAATTAAATCTAACTGTTTTTTATTCACGGTTGTCGGTGCCTCGATCATTGCTTTTACATTTGTTTTTAACTTGTGCAACCCGTCTTTATCAATGACAAATCCTAATATATCTAATCTTTCTTTGAAGAAATCACATTTATTGACGTTCACTTTAAATCCGCTGCTCTCAAGTCGCGTAAACACCTTGTAAAGCGCTTGAAGATGCTCTGTATCGTCTTTTCCGGTGCAGAATATATTGTCAAGGTAAGAGATTACACCGTCAATTCCTGCCAAACATTGCTCAATATTTCTCTGGAAGTCCCCCGGACCCGACGCAATACCTTCCGTCATTTTTGTATACCGGTATAAGCCTTTATGCGTTATTATCGTTAGATAATCTCTACTACTCTCCCCGACTGGGATCTGCATATACGCGTGCTCCAAATCGATTTGCGAAAATTTGTTCCCATTTCTCAATGCTAACAAAATCTCATCCTATCAGTGGAATAGGGTGCCTGTCTTTTACTAGTTGCGGATTTAACGTCAATTTAAAATTTCCACAAATTCTTACGGATCCGTCTGACTTAATCACCGATACTGTTGGTGTAGCCCACTCGCTAACATCTACCTTCTCGAGATGTTGCAATTTCACAAGCCTCTTGATTTCATCTTCGACCTTATTCGGTAGTGCAAATGACAAATGTCTCGCCTTGAGCTCTACTGGTTGAGCATTTTCTTTTAGCGTTAGTTTAAGCATCCCTTTATTGTATACTCCCGGCCCTTTTCCGAACAACTTGGGAAATTTACGCACAAATTCTTTTGTTACATCACTTAATTCTATTTTATTACAGTCAATCTCTTTTTCGTTACCATCCAATTTTAATGGCCACATTCCAAACACTTTAAGCTACTCTCTACCAATCAAAATTGGGCACTTCTCTTTCATTACTATTATGCGCAATGAAGCTTTCTTATCTCCAAACTTTACCGTTAAATTCTGAATCCCTCCCACCTGCTCAAGTGGAACTTTACCATATGCCTTTAGTGGCCTGCTCGTGGCCTTCACTACATGCGAGGGACTAATCTGTCTGTCGTGCTTCGAAATGATCGCCGCATACCTGGGTAAGGCTTCGTTTTAGCGGGCACGAATTTTTGGGATTTTTTTTTTTTTTTTATAGAGCATCGAATGGTGATGAAATATTCCCTCTGACGTTTTTGCTGGAGATCATTCCTTCAGGAGTTATCGCGAAGCGCACGGCAGGAGCGTTTGTCGCCGTATTTTCCAGCAGAACCATTTGTTTTCAGCGTTCTTTGTTTCCCCGGATAGAGCATCGAAAGTTCTATAAGTTTTTCCTATGACTTTTTTTTGGGAAATCACGCCTTCGAAAGTTATGAATTTATTTGTGAAACATGCGAAATTAACACTGGGTACTGTATTTTCCAGCACACGTAATGTTGGAGATTGAGGTGTTAGTTTGTAACCGAAATTTTCTCCGGCCTTTTATTGCCGAGGAAAATCTATCGTAACTCGTCTCGATATAGACGGTATACGATTTATTCAAAATTCAGCTGAGAGATTTTGTCGGATAGACGGAGTTGTCTCGTGTTGAGATCGTCTCCCTGATGGTCGCACCGTATCTCGCAGCGAAAATTTATTACAGGAAAGCAGCGGTTACACGGTTCTGCTCCCCTGGATTGACACAGACGGTGTCGGTGGATTCGACCGCTGGGCGAGAGGAGACTAAGACGAGTTTAGTACGTTATACAAAATAATATATTGTACGATGAAAAATATATACAGAAAAATGGTACGGAGTGTCGATGTTATCGCGGCGGTGACTCTAATGTCTAGGCGATACGCTGCCAGGACAGTTACAACTCTATGCCTGTCATCTTACGAACTTTTCAATATCATATGGCTTCTAGACCAGGGAACACCTGGGCGAAGACTAGGATCGTCAGGCGGGGGACACCGTAGTGCATGGGCCGTGCGTCTGATCCGTCTGCCAGAGGCTATCCCGTGTCCTGTTCTAATATGGTGTTCGGACTCAGGCGTTACTAAATTCTTGATTCTACTTGCAAATGTATTCAATGTGCGTTTACAGGAATTCTGCAGTTATGAAAACGACTTACGGCGGGAGGCCCGAAGGCTGGCCGGGCGATGGGTCTATCGCACCACAGATATCCTGTACTACTGTTACTAATGCAAAACCTGCCTGCAAGGGAGGCTAGGAGTATCCTTGGGGGGGGGGGGGGGGCGATTGCCAGCCGTAGGATACGTCCGCCTGCTTACAGGGTTACGCAAAGAAGTGAAGAACAGCCCAGGACAGTGTTCTGCGGGAGCGCGAAGCTGGCCGGGAGTCAGTCTGGCCACTTCACTTCTCTGGAGCTAAACCTGTGATTCTAATTCTCCTTTTTTATTCTTCTTCTTTTCTAGTTCTCCTTTTTTATTCTTCGTCTTTTATTAATATATTGGAACTATCCTGGCAGTTACGCGACGCTCTTACAACGAGGCGGGTACACTTTGTGTGTCGGAATTGTGAGTACGCGAGATTTGAACTTACGCGAGAATGTACGTTTTATCGGCGATGCTTCTATATGAATTTCGACTTAACACGCGTTTACAGCGGCAAGCAGTTTGACGGGGCAGTGACTGCCGCAAGCTTCGGCGTCGTGTGCGAATCTTTAGAAGGAGAGCGCACGTTCGTAGATTCTTTATTTGGCGTTTCTATGTTCACTGACTCGACTTATAACTTTCTTGTATCCGAATGTATAGTGTCCGGCGGTACGGCGTAGTGCGTATGTTGATGGTAAGGACGACAGCAGTTATGCGTGCTCCTTACGGTGGGCGACAGCCGAAGCGTGCTTCACTATTTGGCTCAGGATATGAACAAATTCGCCGTGCCGTCGGGCAGCCTATATTCGTAGGTACATACGTTTTGTCTTATGAGAAAAGGAGGCATCTGTTGACCGGGGTCGGTAACTAAGATTCTCTGTTTGTTTATATTACACGCCCTTCGTGTTCACACACACACCCTTAACTCGGACGCCGCGTGCCGCGCGTATGAGCCGGCGCGAACTTGACGGGTATATGTAACGCTCCGATTTTGGACGGTTACAAGTTAATTGATTGTTTCTTCTGATTCTGGCAACCTCTAAGCCTTCTGTGTTACAATTTCGTTTCGTTTCCCCGCAAGACGACTCCAGTTGAAAGTACAGGCGTCACTTTATTTGGTTTAAAATACGCTAGCGTCCGAGTGCAACGCTTGACGCGCCTTCGGCGCGGAAAAATATATCAAAATCTTCTCATTGCGGCAAACGACTCCAGTTGAAAGTACAGGCGTCACTTTATTTGCTTTCAATTGCGCTAGCGTCATTAACATCTCAATCTCCAACATTACGTGTGCTGGAAAATACAGTACCCAATGTTAATTTCGTATGTTTCACAAATAAATTCATAACTTTCGAAGGCGTGATTTCCCCCAAAAAAGTCATAGGGAAAACTTATAGAACTTTCGATGCTCTATCCAGGGAAACAAAGAATGCCGAAAAAAATGCACGTGCTGGAAAATACGGCGACAAATGCTACTGCCGTGCGCTTCGCAATAACTTCTGAAGGAATGATTTCCGGCAAAAACGTCAGAGGGAATATTTTCTCACATTTCGATGCCCCATCAAAAAAAAAAAAAAAAATCCCAAAAATTCGTGGCCGCTAAAACGAAGATAAGCCTGATCCTGTATCAATTTCCATTTTTACCTCTACGTCATTAATTACTACATTCACGTACATAGGATCTGCTTTTAATTCATTATTTATACTTCCTTTATTACCGACAATTGATTTCGATTCTTCCCTCTTGTTGCCATCTTCGACCATAAAGAAATCATCGGGTGTACTCTCCTCCTGCTGGTGACCTTCTGCTTCGTCCTCCTGCTTCAGGTGCTGTAGCTGCGATCTGCAAACTGTTGCTAGATGCCCTCTTCGATTACAAGTGTTGCATGTTCTGTGACGGTGAAAACAGTCCCGCGCCCAATGATTGATTGGTTTTACTGCAACAGTAACATGAATCCTGTCTTGAATGTTGAGTATTCAATTTTCGCTTATTTTGCTCGTTGCTTGGACCCTGATTTCCTTTGACGATCGGAGCTTTGTTTCCGTATCGTTGACCTCGCCTATTTCCTCGATTGGCACCTCTTCCTCTCGCACTTGGGTAGAATGGTCGCCTTTCTGTCCTTGTGTTCGACTGAATCATGTTTATTGCCGATGTCGATGGTTCCTCATTCTTTTTATCTGCTGATACAGCGTTTCACTCTGCTGTTTCTAATGCCGTGGCTATTTTATATGCACAATCGTATGTTAATTGTTCTTCTCTAAACAAAGTCTTTTTTGTCTCGTGATCTTTCAGTCCGCACACTAGTTGGTCTCGCAGCGCTACTTTTATCTTCGCGAATTTGCAATTTATTGACAACCGCTTCAGCCTCGCCGCGAAATCTGCCACCGATTCCGACGTCGCTTGGTGCGCTTGATAGAATGTGTATCTTTCCATTGTTTCAGACGGTTTCGGATTTAAATGATCGCCGATCAGTTTAACTAATTCCCCGAAGGTCTTTGTACTTGGTTTATGTATGTATGTATGGTTTATTCGTTCTCTTCCGGGTTACAAAAACAAAAAAAGATTCGCCTTCACAAACTCCTTTTCCTCTTTTCTTACATGAACGCTTACATCTATCTTAACCTATTCCTTATATTTAACTTATTCTACGTCTCCAGGCCGCCGCTACTCTCTCTCTCTCTCTCTCTCTCACTCTTTCTCTTCGCACGCTCTACCCTCTCTCCTTTCCTGTCGCCATTTACATTCTATCTTATTTCTATTTCCTATTTCTACCCTTCACCTTCTCCTCGGACTTCCGTTTCCCTCTTTCTCTCCATTTCAGCTTTCATTCATCCTCATCCACACCTTCATTCCCTCCCCCCCTCTTTTCTCCACTCTTCCCCTACCCCCTTGCCATTCCCTTTCCCCTCTTTCCCGTTCCAATTCCTTTATCCATTTTTCCCCTTCTCCATCCCCCCCAAAACTTCCCTCACCTTTTGTCTCCAGTCCCCCTTCCTCTCCCCTGCGAAACCCCATCCTCCACATCTTTCCCATACGTGTTCCCAGGTCTCTTCCTCTACCCCACAGAGCCTGCACCTCCTTTCCCATTTTCCTTCCCAATACCTTCCCTGTCTCATTTCGTTTCCCATCCTATACCTCGCGAGTCTTTTATTTCTTTCCTCGGACCATTTTTCCACTAAGTAACCCGGCCTTCTTCCTTTATTTCCTCGTATGCTTCGTTATACTTCGACGCCTTAATCCTCTCCGCTTTTTCCTTTCTTTGTTCCTCCATGTCCCTCTTCTCCAATTCTCCAAATGTTTCCACCTCTCCCTCTTCTCCTCCTCCTATCCCTCTTTGTTCGAAGAAGTCCCTTCTATCTTCTTCCCATTTCCCTATCAGCTTGCCCCTTGTCCATCTTGCTTTCATCTCTTCCCAGCATTTTCTCGCTACCTCCCCCCCCCCTGCCTTCCTCCAATTTCCTCTCAACCGCCCATGCCCTCCTCCCTGCCCTCACCCTCAACTTCCCCCTTTTCGTCTCTTTCCTTACACTATACCCCGGCGTCCTCCAGTCCAGCCCCATCGTCCATCTTAGGTATCTCTCCTGTAATCCTTGTACCTCTCCTTTCCTTCCAACCCCACACCTCCACTCCATATCCCATCACTACCCACACCATTGTATCAAACATCCACTCCCTTCTGCCCCAGTCCCTCTCCCACAACCTCTTTCCTATTCCCCATACCTCCCTCATAGCCGCCGCTGCCTTCCTCCTCGTCGTCCTCACGTGTTCCTCCTGTCCCCCATTTGTCGTGAAAACATACCCCAGATAATTTACTTTCTTCACGTCCTCCAACCTTTTCCTTTTCCATCTCCAATCCACCTTCCTTTTCCTGCCTCCTCCCTTTCTAAATCTCACAACCTTTGTTTTTTTCCTATTCACCTCCAGTCCCTTCCTATCTACCTCTCCATCCTACTGATCATCGCCCCCATTTCATCTTCTCCTTCCGCCATGAGGACGATGTCATCCGCGTAGGATAGAGAGTAATACTTTCCTTTCTCCCCTACCTTTAGCCCTCCCCAGAACCCCTTCCTCAAGTCCTCCTCCAGATCCGCTAACAATATGTTGAACAACAAGGGGCTCAGGGGGCATCCCCGTCTCAGGCCCCTTGCTGTCCAAAATGCCTCGCTCTTCCTCTTTCCCACCCTCACCACACTCCTCGTCTCTTTTAATAACTATTCCACCCTCATCACTAATCCCTCTCTTACTCCCCTTTCTCTTATTGTTAGTGCTCCCGTCACTTTTCTTCTATTTACCGCATCGAAGGCTGCTTTTAGGTCCACAAACGACGCTACCATTCCCCCCCCCCCTATTTGTCTGTTAACCATAAAATTTAGTGCGTATACCTGATCCATCGTCTCCATGCCTTTCCTGAAACCTGTTTATGTCCCTGAAAGCAGCCCCTTTCTCTTGATCTCTTCTCCCAACCTCCCCGCCAGTATCGCCGCATAGATCCTATACAGGGAAGGCATCAGCATCACTCCCCTGTACTCCTCCACTTTCCTACCCTCCCCCTTTTTTCTAATCGGTACTATCTCTCCCTCCTTCCACTGTTCCGGCCATCCCTCCCCCTCCCGCGCTCTCCTGCATATATCCCACCCTCATTCCTCCGTCTCCTCTCCTCCGTAATTCCATGCTTCATTTGGAATCCCATCCTCCCCTATCGCCTTTCCCTCTTTCAACCTTCTCATCACCTTTATCACCTCCTCTTTCTCCAACTTCCTCTCCTCGTCCTTCTCCCTACCTCTCCCCTCTCCCCCATCCTTACTCTTTCCTCCACCCCTCCCAGCAACCTCATAAAGTATCCTTTCCACTCCTCCATCTCTATCTCTTCGTTTGCGCTTTTTCCTCTCCCTCTCTGTTCTCCGATGATCCCCCATACCTCCGTTTCCGTTCTTGCCTCTCCTGCCCTCCTTATCATTCTCTTTCTTTCTTCTTCTTTTTTCCTTTCGCATAATTCTTTGTACCCTCTTTTCTTTCTCCTGTATTCCTCTCCCTCCTCCTCCTACCCCCTCCCAGCCTTCCATCTCCTCAGCTCTCTTCTTACTTCCCTTTTCCTTCCTCTGCATTCTTGATCCCACCACCCTCTTTTCTCCTTCCTTCTCCCCCCGCCTTCTCTCCTCTTCTTCCAGTATCTCGCTTACCGTTTTATCTAGCTCTTTCAGATCTTCTTGTGTTCCTCCTCCCCCGCTTTTTCTTCCCTCCATCCCTTTTCTGAATCTTTCTTGTCCCTCCTCGTTCCATTTCCCCCTCACTCTTCCTTTATCTCCCCCTCGCTCTTCCTATAACCCCCCCCCCCCCCCCCTTACCCATGCCACTACGGGTTGGTGGTCTGAATCTATTAGATCCCCTATCTCCATTCTCGCTACTCTTTCCCCTGTCCTTGCAACCCCCCCCCCCCCCCCCTATAATATAATCTATAACAGTTCTGCCCTTTCCACCGTAAACGTATATTCCCCCTCTTCATCTCCCTTCACCCCCCCGTTTATTATACCCTACCCCGTTTTCTCTAAGCATTCTATTAGCATTTTTCCCTCCCTATTGACCTTTTTATCCTTTGATTTCGTTCCTCCGTCTTCCTCTTCCCCTTCCCCTTCCGAACCTCCACCCGTTCCCGTTCTTGCATTGAAGTCTCCTACTATCACTGTTACCCTTTCCTCGTCATCCCCCTCCATCTGCTCCCTCATTTTTTGTAGTTTCTCTCTATATCCCCATTATGCGTCACTTCTCCTCCCTTATCGTCATTCCCCAACCCCACACTCCTTCTCTCGTCCCTCCGCCTTCTTCCTATACCGTCCCCAGTTCTCTTCTTACTCCTCTCATCAGCCCCCCACATGCCCTCCCTTTCCTGTTCCTCCTCTCAGCGAATTTTACTTCCCATTCGAACCCCCTCTGTTCCGGATTGAGCTAGGCGAATGTGGCGGCTTCGCTCATTTAAATGAAGCGCCTACACATGGCGGAACGTGACGTCAGCCCAGCGCACCAATTAGCACCTAACACATTTCTGGCGGACTTCCCGCATTATTAGCTGCGTTTTCCCGCGCTCACGAATGGCTCGTGCGGGTGTTGGAGCTGACGTCACACGCCCTTTATTGGCGAATAGATCGCGCCTTCTCCTTAATTGGAGATTAATTAGTGTAAGTGTATGTACGTGTGCGGAAGGACAAACGGCGACTTCCCGCCCAGGACTTCACTTGCTTCTGAAAAGTCGAGAGTATAAGACGCAGATCTTTATAACACTTATAATTAAGTTTCGAGACCGACGAGTGATCGAATTGTACAATAATTAATAGAGTCACTTAACATTCACATCGTTGAGAAAATTCTGCTACCCGTACTCCCTTTCCATAAATTTCTCCTCTACAGCAAGACTCCTTTCCTATTCTTCAATCTGATTTCCTAATATCCTGTCCGTCTCCCTTTCGATCTCTCCCATTCTTCAACCGGTGCCTGCACCCAGACCAGGGGTCGGAAAGTGACATAGGAGTTTCCGGTGTAGCGTTTGTAGTTCGGCCAAGTCGGGGAGCATAAATCAGGAGGCGCTAGTGGTCACTTATAGTTGGGCAAATTCCCACCAGGGGCACTGATGATTGCCTTATTTCCCGCTCTTCGTGAACGTGAAACTCGGTCAGTTCGAAGAATTTCGAAGATCTGTCAAGATCGGAGCGGTTCATCGAGCAACTAAACTGAGACATCTGAGACTTAAATTGTGCATTGTGCCCGTATAGTTCGTAGTCGTACGTGCTTGTGGGTGTTGTGCGTGGTTAAGCGCGTGTGAGTGGTTGAGCGTGGTCTGCGTGGTGTGCGTGGTGTGCGTGGTTGTGCGTGGTTTTGTGTGGTTAAGTAGTGTTTAGTGTTTATTTTTCTAAGTCTCTTTTCAGTAGGACGTTTCAGAAGGACGGGTTGGCGAAAAACAGGCATCACGGGAAAAGGGCAAACAGCACAGGTAATAAATGTTTCACGATTTGACGACAGTTTGTAATAAGTGGTATTACAAAAATTTTGTTTAATTTGTCACCGTAGAACATCCAAAGAGGAACGTACACACGCAATGCTGTGTATTAGGATGTACACCATCAAAGACAACCCTGAGACACGCTTTCTCAAAAGATCCAAGGCTGTGTAAAGCAAACGAGGAATTGCCATATTACCGGGTGTGCTGCCTACATTTCACAGAAGAAGCCTACACACTTTCATCTGTTCGTCGCAGACTGCGAAACGATGCAGTTCCGGAATTACACCTGAATGCAGCAATGAATCATAACAATTCCCAGGATATCGATTATATTAATATTTTAAATGACCCTAGTACAAGCACACAACCTCTTCTTATTAACAATCTAACATCTGTGAAAACAGTTAGAGGTAATTGCAAAGATGATGGAGCACACGTATTATTTTCACTGCACAATATGGCTACGTTAGCTGATCAATCTGTTAATGAAGATGATCCACATATTGATCAATGCAAACGAATACATTCTGTTCCATGATCTTGAAGCAAACCGTACTGGAGCCTGCATCAGCAACGCACGTATTCGAAAAAAAATGCTTTCTAATTGCAAATCTAGAAACTGCTGCGATTGTGTTAATAGTATCTGTAATTTTGAATATTTCGAGTCCTTTTCTAAAGAAACACATAGCATTTTGGAGGGCAACATTCCGTTTTTCTGTTTTAAACCAAATATTATTCAAAATTTAATAATGCCCCTCCTGCTAACGTTAGATTATGCATTCATAATTTGTGAAACACACGCAGAAATACTTAAACAGGAAATCACATATATAATCGTTGTTGAATATGTTAACTTGCTGGTGCGGTTTCATCAATAGATTATTAAAGGGTAAAGATTCCGGTGCCACTGCCCAGGCATTTTGATCAAAACAGGCAACTACACAATTTAGAAAGTCTCTTCATAAAAAAAATAGATAAATATATTTAAAATCGTTTTGTTTCATGACTTGGACTTTAATTTTTAATCGCCTTTTAATCGATTATTCTTTAAACTTTTTTTTAATTTTCCTACTTGGGCCTTCCCCAAACTTCTAATCATTCCATTTTACTTATAACCATAGAATAGTGCATAGATTATATTATATTATATTACATTATATTGCGTCCTATTGTATTATACTGTTACATGTAAATTAGGTGGGAGGGGTTTTTAGTGAGTATGCCAGTCCATCAGGCGAGTCTCACATAACCCAGTTCCGAACACGAGGGTGGGTATGCGTAATGCATTTTACCCTCGGTAAAAATTAAAAAAAAAAAAAAAATTGTACACCGAGGGCAAAAAATATCCCGAGCGCAAAAGGTTAATTATATATGCACGTGTTTAAAATTAAGGAATGATTATGTACTACTTTTGTATCAAATATTTTTTTTACGTTAAAATACATATAATTTAAATAATTACAAATGGCTAAATCTGTGACTACCCACATTTGTGCAATATCACTTGCAATTAGATAACGTGGGTAAAAGGTTTAGCTATTGGCATGTGAAAATATTGGTGTACAAAATATTGATAGTAGAGTTTGTGGATTATGCATTCAGTTAGAATTATATTCTACATCTTCGTACTATCAATATTTTTTGAACCAATTTTTTCACGTGTTAATAGCTGTACCTTTTACTTTATATTTAAGGATACAAAATTAAGAACACTCAAATTGCGCGGTCTATTGCCGCCATATTGATTTTTAGTTCCCGAGCAGGGGAGCATAAATAAGGTGGCGCGCGAAACACTGCACCAGCGCTTAACACGGAGGTTTCCACCCCCTGACCCAGACAATCTGGCACGAGCGCAAAACACCGGCGTTCGTTAAGCTCAAACATCCTCGGCAGTCTATCCTTCACCTTCTCCCATGTTTTCTCCTCCAACCACGTCTCTACCAGTATCACCACGTCCCATTTTCTTATTTCCTCCCAGAACTCACCATCCTTGTTTTCTATCCCTGCAATATTCCAAAATGCCAGCTTCCAACTCTCCTTTCCGTCCCATTCGCCCTCCCACCTCTCTCCCCCTCTGCCGTCGCCCCAACTCCTTTTAGTAACGATGACAGCTTTCCTCCTTTGTCCTCCTCCTTTCCCTTCCATCCCCTTACCACAGTGTGGCCAGATCTGGCGCCCGAGCACCATTAATACCCGCGGGAGTGGGGATACGCGCAAGTGTGCGTGCCCGTGGGTGAGAGCTGTGGACTCCACGCATTGGTCTGTCAGCTCACAGACAAGGCCCGCATACTTGCGCGTATCCCGACTCCCGCGGGTACCAACGGTGCTTGGGCGCCAGATCTGGCCACACGGCCTTACCACTATATTGCTCCTTCTTTCCTCTCTCTCTCCTTCCTTTCCTCTTTCCATTCTAACCTTCTCAGCTTTTCCCTTATCTCTTTCACCTCTTTCAACTCCTCCTGCCCTGCACCTCCCCTCTTCTCCTCCCTCCCTATCTTCTCCACCTTCCCTTCTACTTCCGCTATCCTTTTCTCCATTGCTTCTTTCTCCGTCTCCCACCTTTCCTCTCCTTCTTACATTTGCTTCCTTAGTTCGGCTATGATTTCGTCCCTTGTTTCCCTCCCTTGCTTTTCCACCTGTTCTTTCATTGTCTGTACCATTTCCGCCATCACCTCCTTTATTCCCTCCTTCAATTCCCTCTTCAATTCCTCCTTCATATCCTCCCAAGCCCTTCCTTCCTTTCCCTTCTCCTCCTCCCCCTTTCCGCATGCACTCTTCGGCGATCTCTGTAATCTCTTTCCTGCTTCAAACATCCCATCCTCCTCTTCTTTTCCCCCTACCCCCTTTCCTTCCGCTCCCTCCTGTTTCTTTTTCCATTGTTCCTCCATACTCTCTACGCTTCCCCTTCTCACCCCCAAGCCCATACCTATCTCCTTCGCCTTATCCATCTCTTCTTCTGCCCATTCTTGCTTACCGGCCCCACTCTCTCTCTTCCCGATCCCGCCGCCCTCTTTCCTTCACAGGTGGCTCTGCCCTCCCTTCTATCCACGTGTCTGCCCACCTGTCTTTCCTCCCGCTAAATCACCTAACCTCACTTTCCCTTTGCCTCTTCTTCACCTCCCTGTCCTCTTTCCCGTCTTCCCTTCTTTCCACCCACACTTCCACACCTCCCTCCTTATCTCCTCTGTCTATACCTCCTACTCCCACGCAGTCCGCTCACTCCTTCTTTTCCACACTCGCTCGTTTTTCACGCTCACTGTACACCTGCTTCTACTTCTTGCACGCCGGAAACGGATGTTCCTACTTGGTTTATCTGGCGCGCATAAATCCCGTACGAGTTTATATGTATCAATATTTATTTTTGTCACTAAGAGTGTGGCTCGTTTTTCTGTTATCACGTCATTTGCTACGAAATACAAATCTAATCTCTTCGTGTACGTTTCCCAATCATCTTTTCCCAATTGGAATTCTAGTTTCGAATTGTTATTACCAATGCTCTCTGCCATTCTGTGGATCACCTTCGGTTCCTCGTTGTTATCGTTTGCTTCGCCTCGCGATTTCTTATTGCCGGCTTCCTTGTTCACGTCGCTGATATGAATACGTAAAATTCCACGTAAATGATCTAGTTGCGTAGTCCTCTGTCTGAGGATATCTTAGTTATTCTTTTGTGAGCTTAATCTGTGCAAATCCTTGCAGTGAAATCAAAGACTCATTAATCCTCGTTAAACTTAGTCTTAAAATCTAGTTATTAATCAGAGCTGGACTCATATTTCTTTTTAGTTTAAATATTGTCTAGAGTGCGAAAGTGTGATCCGCGTTAGCTTCCGGCACGTGTTCGGCGAATTGCGCCGAACCCGTTAATTCATAAGTTTCATTTAAAACGTATTATATTATTTACAATTTAGATCCTAACGGAGTTATTCTTTTCTCGTGTGAGGAATTGGCGTCGGATTTAGAACGAATTGAAATATCTAGATTGGTCTAAGGAGTCTTATCGCGAGTAACTTGAATAGCTTATATAATATATTAGCTTAGGCAATTTCAAGCCCAATCGTAGTATTAGTACATATTTACGATTCGAAGGTACTCATCCTTGTTAACCAACGAATTCCACCGACATTACCGCCGATCTAAGCGAGAAAGAAAGCACAAAAGCGAGCGAACTACATCAAGCGAGCGTGCGAGAGAGAGAGAGAGAGAGAGAGAGAGAGAGAGAGAGAGAGAGAGAGAGAGGGAGAGAGAGAGAGAGAGAGAGACAGAGGGAGAAGTAGAAAAGAATGATTGTCTGAGCGTTTCCAGCAATGCAGTAAGAATATTCCAATTATGTACCTCAATTATGATTGCTGGCCCGACTCTTGCTCCAATACAAGTATTACGGGAAACCTAGGGCAACAGTCATAAGGGCACGTGCATAACCGAGCGCTCCGAGCGCCAGGCGAAACGGAAATTGTCTTTATACTTTGTCTAAACGAATATTCATGTACCGATTATGTCGCGAGGACTAGCGCAATTCGAACATCGTCGTTCCACCTAACGTTATACCCACTTCTAATTGCAGACTTGGCGTCAGAAACCTGCGTTTTAATCAAATGTACTTAATAATGGCTATACTTTGTTAACAAACGAAACCACCTCTGGAACGGTAACGCATGTCGACGCATTATACACGCAACATATCCATATATGCCAGAATATACACTTTTGTTTCACACTATATCCGATCTATTCTCTTATTTTCTTTGCATGCTTCTATATAACATTATTTATACTCGAATTCTAACGTAACAATTCAGAACCTGTACGGGTTTAGTGGAGGTGGGCATCCTGTAAGTCCTGCAGATCGAACAGATTATTTCCTTTCTCGTTATTTTTCTTTTCGGTCAATGTTTAATAAGCCTATAATCATCTTTCGGTTTATATATCATTTTATTTATTCACGCGTTATTTTCGGGCGGAACGGTCGACCGTTCGACTACCGTCCATCCTTGACAAAGTTTTGATCGACTATTAAATATCGACTCTCGACGCCTGGGACGTAACAACATCACATTTCATTTGCAGTACGCAAAACTCCTGACATCGCAGGTATAGAATTTGTAGCAGTCCAGCTAGCATCTCCTAAGCTCACCTTGGGCCTCACTTACGTCTCCCCTCAGGCTCGTCTGGACCAAAACGTCTTGAATCTTATGACTTCCGTTCCGTCCCCGTACCTCATCGGCGAGAACTTGAACGCCAAACACCGGTGATGGGGAAACTTCTTTGTTAACAGTGCTGACAATAAGCTTTTCCATCACTCCTGCAGATCCGATTACAGAGTGATCGCTCCGGACTCTCCGACTTGCTTCTCGAGCCACGCACAACCCTCCATCTTAGACTTTTTCATCTCCAATTATAATCGAAATCTTTCTTGTATGATGACAGATGATTTATGCTCGAATCATAGATCCGTGCTTTTAAAATTCAACGCTGTCGTGATACCTGCTCCCGTCCGGTTATTAACCGTGAATTGAGATGCATATCACGCTGCAACAAAAAACTTTACGATGATGTCTCACCTCAAGTCTACTTCTCAATTGGATCATAAAATTCCCGAACTCACCTCATTTCTTCGGGCATGCTGGCGGAAGTCGCGTGTCCTGGGTGCGTGGGCGGTCAACTCACGAAATGACTTCGCTTCTGATCCTGCTTTGCTGCACATATTGCGTCTCAGACATCATATCAGGTCTTGCGCTCAAAGGGTAGGTGTTTCCCCTCTTCCGGCTGTTCGTAAAATGTTAAATTCAAAGATTAAAAACCACATAGCTGAGCTTAGGAATACTAGTTGGACTGCTCTCCTCGAGAATTTAAAAAAACCGGACCTCACTTTCGGGGCTACCTACAAGGCCGCAACATCTAAGGCCTCAAAATCTCACCTCCCCCCTTTCGTCATCAACAGTGAAACTATCATTTCGAATCATAAAAAAACCGATACTCTGGCTTCAAACATTACCCGTGTGCACGATCAGGCTCACGGGAAACATCTCCGTTGGAAAGTATGGTAGCCGGGTATATCTCCTCCTTGTACTCCCTCAGTGTCAGCAGTTCTGGCCAAAAACCGCAAACGTGGCGATCGTGGTGAGGGAAAACGGAAGGTGTGTGCGTGCCTTGCCTGTGAGCGCCACGCGGACACAAGGAAGGAGCTATGCTCCGTCCTCTTTCCACCAACGAAGCGTATTATGATGTCAGACACTGCGCGCGCACCCAATAGAAGAAAGACAGAACTATGCTCCGTCTTCTTTCCACCATGACCGTACTCATGTGCTTCATTCGGCTGGTGACAGCGGCAACGAAATTCTCTTTCGGCTGGGCAAGTCGAAATGGTCAAAAATGCACTTTAACCGAATTTATCTCGCAAGACTTCATTCGATAGGTGATCAAAAGAAAACGTGCTTTGTCAAGTTTGAGCCCTCTTTGTCCATCAGGCAGGTAGTTATGGGGTAAATTAAAAAATCGGTTTTTGGCACATTTTCTGCAAAATATTCTGGATATTCTGAACATGTGCATTTACGGTTGGAAATTTTCGCAGATTTTTTTCTTGCAAAACCTAAGCATAGAAAATGTAAAATGTAAAAAAAAACACGAAAAATTTCGATTACGTGTTGAACTTTTCGACCGACTGGATTTTTACAAATTTTGAAGTTAAGTATTGTCATGACTATTATCTCAATTTTTTTTTTCAAATTTTTGGTTACGGTCCGTCGTAGTTGAAATAAATAAAAACCGATCTTTTCGGCATATTTTGTGCGCTAACCGAATGAATACTTTAAATATTTGCATTACGTTCATATAGTCACTGAATTGGACGATTCCTTGTACGTCTGCACACAAGCGAGTAATAAAGATATGAAGGGAATTTAGTCGTTTCGATTTAATTGAGAGCGTGCGCACCTTACCTTCAGAAATATTAACGCTAGAACTACCGAGCAGCCAAAATGACTGGTGTTACATTTTGCTATAACGAAGGCTGATGTTCGAGACATCTCCTTTCCGGGAATTTTTCCTGGCTTTTATTGAAATCTGTACATCATTGATAAGTGAAAGTAAAGCAAAATTTCAGATCAGTGTAAGATCACTTGAGTGTGAGCTTTCATTGTTGAAAAATGTCGAACCAGTCATTTTGACTGTTCGGTAGTTCTAGTATTAAATACCTTTTAAAGAGTGTCGCTAGCGCAGCGGTTAAGAGCTTTTGTGTCGCATGTTCACGCCCCGCATTGGTCAATTTGTTTTCATTCCGATACTTGTTTTTTCTTGCTTAAATCACACGACGATGAGCCACATTTCCTTTCAAATAATTTTCAACATACTACCATCAGTAATAAACTCATACATAATGAAAAAATCGATTGAAATGGATTGCATAGCCTACCTACTGACCCGGGGTCGCACTTCGACTAATTCAATCTTTCGGGAACTGCAAGATTTCTTAAACCATATTTCTGCAAGAATTTGAAAGGATCCCACCCCAGGGATGCATTTGATTTTTTAATTGATATGTATGTGGCGATCCGTGGTCACCTACCATGAATACAGTGACAGGTTCGGAGAGTAACATAACAGAGAGGGCAAAGGTGCCACCAGGTCCTGTGGCCCCTGTCATCCTCTTTGCCGACATGTGCATTACATTTGT
Source organism: Priocnemis perturbator (assembly GCA_963942575.1). NCBI lineage: Eukaryota > Metazoa > Arthropoda > Insecta > Hymenoptera > Pompilidae > Priocnemis > Priocnemis perturbator. The sequence goes on along the minus strand of OZ012649.1, from coordinate 618,909 downwards.
GTGTTATTGCATAAGTGACCGAATTTATGTTGCGAGAACAATTTTTACGTGGTCTTCCACGCCACCCATGAGGTGCCACGACTAGCGCGTTCGGTTTTTTATTGTGGACCTTCGCCAATAGCCCTATTGTACCACATTTTTCAAGTTATCGCCAATAACAGTGCCGAAGGCATATGTACGGGAAAATGCAATTTTCAACACATGATAACATTCGATACACGACAGATGTCACGTCCCGATTGGCGGTTTCGCAAAAAGGGGAGTTTTCACGAACGTTACAGCCGGGAAGCGACTTGTAATTCCTCCTTTAGTCGAGAGGCCACGGAGTGAGACCTCAGCGACTTGGGGATCCTGGCGGTGTTTCATTGGTCGAGCGCGATGAGTTTCGGATAGAGGCGTTCGCGCCTCTTTTGAATGTATACCTCGAACCGCGGATCGGATCTCGGCACGGTCGCGGGATATATCGGTGCTTCTAAATTCAGCGGATTAAGTTACCACTTCGCGAATTTACCGGTCTTTGCTCAACTCGCGGATGACTTTATCACTAATACGTTTTTAGCGGAAGGCTTTACTTCTCTCACATCGCTTACGGAAGACTGTACTACCCTTACGTTGGGTCTAATGGTACGACACTCGACTATACGCGGTTTTGGGGTTGACGGCGGAGGCCTGTTAGTTTCTGACGGTATAGTGTAGAAGTTCCTGAGGAGTTTACGTAGTTGATTCTTCCGGCCGGCTCTCTTTTGTCTAGGCATTCGGGATAACGCTGACTTTTGGTCTCGAGGTAGATGAATATGCCGTCAAGCGAATCGTCTTCTTGTTGGCGGGTAAATGGACAGTAAGGTGAGGGTAAGTATGGGGTTGAAGGAATACGTGTCGTCGAGCTAACGTCCTCTCGTTGACGGGGTAATGGAAACGTAAGGTGAAGATAAGTGTGAGGTTGTAGGCATATATGTCGTCGAGCTAACGTCCTCTCGTTGACTGCCTGGATATGTGTGGTGAGGAAATACTTAGACGTAGAGCGTTATGGAAGGCTTCATTTACTTTTAAGAAACGCGAAGGTTTAAATGAACGAAAGTATTTGTGTAACAAAGGTCTATATATTGACTTTGATTATATGATTCTTACAATATTGATTTATACGATTGAACAATTAAAGGAACTAGATTCTACCTTAATAATTAATACAGTGTTAGGTAAGTGTCGAACCGGCAAGTCAGTTTGCTTACCGAGAGTAGCTATGGTCGAGTCTTCAGTTGTAGCTTCTGCACTGGTTCTTTTGATTAATGATTTAGGCTTTTGAGTTTATGATTTAGTTCTTTGAAATTGAGATTTTGTTTGAATGGAATTTAAACTGAACTGAGCTTTTCTACTACAAATTTTGAACAAAGGAATTTAGTATACTGTTCTTCAATATGATGCGACTACTTGTCTTCAAGAGGAATAAACTGATCTTCAAGAAGGAATCAAATAGACTGATTTTCTGGTTCGACCCGGGCTTAAATCTAGTTACTAGGGCCCGCCGCTATGGAAGGGGTACGGCCGTTAGCGTGGGAGCTCGGCGCCGGCGCGTTGGTGGTGGAACGCAGTCCACTTGGAGCGCCGCGTGCGCTTTTACTTAGAACTAATGCCCTAGCGGTCGATGGCATCAGTGTCATCAGAAATAGCATTCTGCCGCACACAGAGAAGTAGTATGCGTGCATGTCCGTGAGAGCTATGAGCCAATCGAGTGGCGCGTAGCTCTCATGGACACGACGCATACTACTTCTCTCTCTTCCCCCACCACGCGTGAAACATGCGGCAGGATGCTATTTCTGATGACACTGGATGGCATAGACGCAAAGACATTTAGACTTATAACTCGATTCTATGTTACTATGGCTTAAACTAGGTGAATGTGAACGAGTGAGGGAGAAGTTCCGTCGCTCGTCCACTTAGGCGACCTCTCGGAGTGCCCTCAAGATACTAGCCGGCTACATTAGTTCTTATGGTTAAAGGCGAGTCGAAAATGGTGTCGGTAACGGCTGGGCGTCACAACAGATTTTTGCCCATCTCCTGTTTGGAGACGGGTTGTCTAGCACGATTCCAGACTCAAGTTTGCCCGTCTCATGTGTGGAGACGAGGTGTCTAGCACGATGCCAGACTCAATTTTGCCCGTCTCCTATGTTTGGGAATGCTGCGACACCGACCAATCATCGTCGCGGCATCCTCAAGGCAGCCTGAGGGCCGGGTCACACGCGGTTCTCATGCGTGCGCGCCTTTAACGCGCGTGGCACGCGGGCGGCTTTCCTGTCTGTTTCGGCCATTATTCACTCAGTGATCAACGAGAATATACGGCTTTTTGAATACCGCGGTTATACTTTTCTCACATAGTTTGTCTTATCACAGTTTTATCTGTACGCACATTGCTATCACACGAATCCACATTAGGACCTTGTTGTGTCGCGTAACACATATATATAGTGCGACCCGAAGGAACACATTCGTGGCGATCTCTTGACCAATGTACGCGACGCGATCATTATGTCATTGTATTGGAGCAGGTTACGCATCCCACCACATAAAAGGCAGAACGCTGTTGCCATGCGTCTCTCTGGGTCAATGGCATTACCAATGCAGTACTCCAAAAGTCGTATGCTCTATGGAAAAACAATAACCTGCTCCAAATGCACGTCCGAGGAATGCGTCTGTTTTCGTCCGCACTACCGTCTTCACCGCACGCTCCAATACATTCATACCTACACTCCGACACATTCACACGCTCTCGATTTCGGCCAATAATCTTCATCACAGCACACCGCGATCGGTGCATCAGCGATCGTTACATCGGCGAGCGTCACCTCATCGAAGGTTCCAGAAATCACTCTCTGTGTAGCAACAGTAGCGCAAGCAGTGTGATTGAATAAAGTGAAAATAAAACGATATTCAAAGCGAAGTATAGTGAATTGATTGAAGCGAAGCCACGGAGTCAGCGTGAAGGCGTCGGCTCCGATTGTCCGAAAAGGGACAAAACAGACCTTATGACGGACATTCTCACACACATTTCACGCATATCAGACGTGCTTTGAACTCAAGGTACATCAATACCGGCATCTCAGGTTCTGCACGCGGCGCGAACGAGCACGTGGACCCGTAACAGGTACAACTCATTGTAGGCGGATACAATTCATACAATTGCTTATCTCGCTCATTATAATTGTTACTCTCACTACCGTAGAGCACCTTTGACCATTATTTTGACAATAAAGACTCTGTTAAACGGACAATGCCGACCACGTGGATACATAACCTCTCTACCGCCAATAGATCTACTCACTTTACACCCCCCCCCCCCTTCCTCTCTCCTTTATTCCCTCTCACTTCCCAACGGGAATCGCGAGATTCTCGAACACGGGGTGTCTAGCAGGAGGTGTCAATTTTGCCCGCCTCCTGTGTGGGGACGGGGTGTCGAGCACCAAACCAGACTCAATTTTGCCCATCTCTTCTTTGGAGATGGATTGTGTACAAAAAAGAATACTAAAATGGATGAAACAGCAATTATATCAAATTGCTATAAATCTCCATAAAATACAGTGAATTTTATCGTATTTATTATTTTTACAAATCAGTAGACGAGCCGGGAATAGCAATGTCTTCTGCATGTTGTGTCCCTTTATTATTCGGACATGCAGAATATAAAGTCTCAGTTGACATAAGGGACAAATGCTTGTCACCACTGTCGAGACTTGTAGCATTTTCCCTTCTCGCCTTTAGTGCTGATTTAACAACACAAATCGCATTTACATTGACGGACGATAGTTTATTTCGTTTTTTTTGTTTTTATATCTGTCAGATGGGAAAAGATTCTTTCCGCAACAGCATTGGAATTTCGTAGGGATCTCACAGCATTAACAAGACCCTACAAATTGGGATATTGACGAATGCAGAAAATTTGTCCCCACATTTTATCAAAACTCAATTGCAAGAAGTAATCTTTTTCTGTGTTTGCAAAATCTTGGTGCAAAGCAAACCATTCTAATCTTAAAGGATCTGTATCCAAGCCCCTCAAAGTTTCGGCGACAAAAGAAACATCATTGAATGATGTTTCTCTGTCAATGTCTTACAAAATCGGGTGCGGTTCGAAAACTTTCAGCTTTGATAAAAATGTGTCATTGACGGGTAACCTTTTATACATTTCTTCAGCGGCACTCACATAAATTTGCAAACAATTCTGACGAACATTTGCAACTACATCTGCGTGCCCTTCTGAAAGCAATTTGTTAAGGTACTCTTCGCATTCAAAGCCTAAGCTAATCTCATGTAGAGATTTTTGGTTATCTACATACGAATAATCGATATTATTAATTAAATTTTGGTAAACCTCTGGTTTCAGAAATTGTTCACAAACTATTTGCAGCAATTTCAATGATTAGTTGCAGCAAATGAATTCTAGTTTCCAGAGCTTGGAAAGACAAAGTAAATGCATTAAAATGAAATAATAAGTTTTGAAGAAATAAGAAGTAGGCTTTTAATTCGAGATTTTGCATGACTAGTAATAAGTGCTGTGAACTTTTGCTTTTATCATTTGCATTTAAATGTATTAAGAAATGCTCGATATTATCCTAAGACTCTAAAAGTCTTGTGATACATAATTGGCGTGAAAGCCACCGTGTTTCGGATAGTTTCCAAATTTTATGTTTTGTTTCCTGATAACCGTCAGTAAAAATAGCAAATCTCTTGGGACTGCAGTTAATACAATTTGTTACATGCTTTACAAATTCCTTGCATTTGTCTGGAATCATCTTGCATGCAGAAGTTGCAATTAATGCTACGGAATGGCATGCACATGTCAATGTTAAGACCATTCCACACTTTTCCGCTAGCTTTTTTTGAAATGACGAATGTATCCCTGTCATAACGCGTGCATTATCGCATGGCAGGGCAATAATATTAAAAAACGGAATGTTTAATCTGTACATTTTGTTTAGAAACGTTTCGAATAATTTCTCTGTAGTACAACTTTTTGCATCAAGATGAATCAGCTTGACTCATTGGGAGGTAACACGTAAAGTGTCAGGATCAACATACCGAACATGAAACGTCATCCATGTTGTATTACAAATATCAGATATTTCATCAGTAAAAACACTGAATCTCGCATTCCGAAGAATTTCCGAAACACGTTCCATTTCAACCGGACAGAACACATTAGAAACAATGTTTTTACATTTTTTCTCTCCCATACTCATTGCTTGCAATATGGCAGAATCTTTGGTAAGGCTTTGTCTTAGCGGGCACGAATTTTTGGGCTTTTTGTTTTTTCTTTGGATAGAGCATCGAGAGGTGAGAAAATATTCCCTTTGACGTTTTTGCCGGAAATCATTCCTTCAAAAGTTATGAGCGTTTTTTGCGAAGTAGCGTTTGTCGCCGTATTTTCCAGCAGGTACATTATTTTTCGGCGTTCTTTGTTTCCCTGGATAGAGCATCGAAAGTTCTATAAGTCTTCCTTATGACTTTCTTTTGGAAAATCACGCCTTCGAAAGTTATGAATGTATTTGCGAAAAATTACGTCAGCAGCACTGGTTATTGTGTTTTCCAGCGCCTCGCGATGTTAGAGATGAAGGTGTTAGTCGATTTGTTGTTTGTTTTGATTCTGGCAACCTCTGAGCGTTCTGTGTCATTGGTCAAGCTCTCGTTTTGACTCCCCTGAACTGAACATTTGTTTTTTGCTTATTGCAGAAACGATCCCATCATCAAAAGTACAGGCGTCAAAGTACTCTGCGTCATATGCGCTTGAATTCAAGCGCAACGCTTGGCGCGCCTTCGGCGCGCATGAACATATAGCAATCCCCCCATTGCAGAAACGATTCTAACATTAAAAGTACAGGCGTCAAAGTACTTTGCGTCATATGCGCTTGAATTCAAGCGCAACGCTTGGCGCGCCTTCGGCGCGCATGGACATATACCAATCGCCTCATTGCAGAAACGATTCTAACATTAAAAGTACAGGCGTCAAAGTACTCTGCGTCATATACGCTTGAATTCAAGCGCAAGAATCAAAACAAACAACAAATCGACTAACACCTTCATCTCTAACATCGCGGGGCGCTAGAAAACACAATAACCAGTGCTGCTGACGTAATTTTTCGCAAATACATTCATAACTTTCGCAGGCGTGATTTCCCAAAAAAAAGTCATAGGGAAAACTTATAGAACTTTCGATGCTCTATCCAGGGAAAGAAAGAACGCCGAAAAATAATGTACCTGCTGGAAAATACGGTGACAAACGCTACGTCGCAAAAAACGCTCATAACTTTTGAAGGAATCATTTTCGGCAAAGACGTCAGAGGAAATACTGTCTTACCTTTCGATGCTCTATCCAAAAAAAAAAAAAACAAATCCCAAAAATTCGTGCCCGCTAAGACAAAGATGAGCCGAATCTTTTCCTATCACTTGGAAAAAATCTAATAATTTCGTTGCTGTCGCGAACGAAATATTACTTTCAGCGATGAAAGCAGCGTACCGAATTTCTGCTGCTTTCTTTCGCATATCAAAAGGTACATTTGTATCGTCCGTCGTATTTGTATTCTTGTCTGTTCCTTTTGTTTTCAATACATTTTTCCTTTTCTATGTGCACTGCGGATTCTGCGTGCCGATAAATGACACACACTTTTGCGCTCATGTGTTTCTCACAAAATCTACACAAAGCGACCGTCGTGTCCCCCGTTACTTCGCATAGCCATGGTTGTAATGTTAAATTGTCTACCCATTGCTTACGAAATGATCGTACCTCTGGACAGATTTGAACTGACTGCCTTTTTATTACGACAGATGAATTTCTCTTTGCATTATTTCTGTGGCACTCGGAATCCGCATGCTTCGAAATGAACATTTCGGATGACAAATTTTTGTTGCACATTGTTCAATGAAATAAGTAATCATTTGATGGTACTTTGTGTACCCAAGAATTGTATTTAGTGTCGCGAAGCCAAGCTTCCCAAAACTTTCGCTTATTTTTTTTTTCGCAACGGCTAGCTCATTTTTGTGTAAATTAAAAAAGGAACAGGTAAAATATAATTAAATATTATTAAAAACTTAAAAATAATAACTAAACTAAAAATCCAACGCAACTTAAAGCATAATAAAAAACTACGCAAACAAAAAAACCAAGCAAAGTAAAAGAAAAATGCACAGCTTCTAGCACGTAAACAATTTTACTGTGTTTTACTCACGTGCCTGCACGTCTGCACATAACATTCCACGAAAATGAACTGAGAACTGAGAGCAGTGTCACCGTGCGCAACAAAGTATGGTGCGATCTGCATTTGTTTTTCAACGGCTTTTCACTGTGCTACCACGTGCAAGCGGAAGCCTCACTTGCTGTGGAAACGAGGTACCGAACGGACTCAATGGATTCACGTATGTAATACATGTATCATTATACGACTTCTTCCATTTGTATATAATCAATGATTATATGTGGAAACACAATGTGATGACATTAAAGTATCGCTTCCTTTCTTCCCGCAGAGGATAAGCAACCAATAAGCACTCCCGAACAGGAGCAGACGCTGGTGCAAATATGGCAGTTGCTGGCATATTTTCACCAGCAGCAGCAACAGCAGTTGCAGGAGCAACAGCAGTTGCAGGAGCAACAGCAGCAGCAGCAGCCGCAAAACATAATAAACAGTAAGTGTACTATCAATACTTTTTGCATTATAACAACATTAGCAGTACGTGCACAAGCGAGCCCAATCGCGGGTTAGCTGCATGGGTCGCTCTTAGGTAATATGTATTACAATTTTATACATTTATCGCATATCTGTACGTTTATATATTAAAGAAGAAAAAAAGGGGTGCGGGCCGAAGCCGCGGACGTTCGCATCGCCGCGCGCCAGTACCAAGGCGGTCGCGGAGGCGGCCGAGGAGGTGGCCGAGGGGGCGGCCGAGGGGGTGGCCGAGGAGGCGGCCGAGAGGGTGGCCGAGGAGGCGCCTCTGCAATCATATATGTAAATTTTAAAGTGTGATGGGCGTTTAAAATAAATATATTTGTATAAGATCTGGGTTTCCTTTTTTTCATATGAGTAACTGTTTTCGATTCAGGTTAGTACCTGAGGAGTCTGGTTAAGCGCGCGAGGATTTTGGTGCCGAAAGAGCAAAGAACCGCACTACTCAGTACACAGCACGTGGCCGGCATATAAGAGAACACACGTGGTTGAGAAGCCCCTGAATCTTTATTCGCTAAACACTTAAAATCTACTATTTGCACTTGTGAGACTCTACAGTAAAGTTAAGGAGACTGCTCCCCTTCACCTTATACTAGAACTCTTGGAGTTGAACCGAGATATCACCATTAAGTCGCTAGAATAATTCTCACGAGAGAAAGCCACCTGACACTAAGAGACAAAAAACCGTAATGGCCGTCGCGAGAGCGCGGGGGAGCGCGCGAGAACAATTACCCGAAAAGAACGCGGCGCGGCGCTATTAATTAGCAGGCGCGTTTACATAGAGTATCGACCGCTTGATTGATTTCCGCGAGAGTGTCACGGGCGCCCATTGGCCGCCCGCCCTAGAGGACTATGAATACGCAACAGTAACTGACGTAATACCTACCTGTCCCGTTTCACTACATTTAAGACTATCTCTATTTTCCTGAAATTTCAATATCGCATACCGATCGCCGACCACAAAGCAGTTTAAGATAACATAGAAACCCTAACAATACGCAACATCTGGTCGCAACAGTACATAGCACATACTCTCCTCTCTGTTTGGGAAATATTGGCGCGGCGACGCGCGAAGGATGTCACGCACGCCAAGATGAATCCGCAAAACACGGCGGGTTCTCAAAGGGCGACTCAATATGGCAGCACGGCACTGGCCACTCCGTTTCACCGGTCCGAACGCCCGATCGGTGGCGCTAAGAGCGGAACGAGACCCTTTCCGGCTTCCGCCCGCTCGCACTCTCGTTTCCACTACTACAGGGTACGTTTCGATTGTTCTCTCTTGTGTACTCCAATTCGTGTGCCAAGTGCTGAAAGGTACGATCATGCGTCTCATCACAAGGCTCACTGTTTTCTCATTGAACTATACATTCATATGCGCTCACAAACATTGCATTTTCTCAGCTTAGGTTTACTAACACTTGTGCATCAACACGGCGGCTCCGGCAGTGCACGTGGCGGTTACTAACCACGTGTAACCAGGTAATGTTCATAATGTAAAACGCGTCAATTAATATAATTGTGTCGTGCTCATAATCTCAATAGCTCAAACACTCTCGAATTGAACGTATTTACTTACAATAAATATGCACTATCTACACACAACGTGCGACCACGTGCTTTACTAACCTCACCACCGGATCATCTACACATTTTCCTCATTTTCCGTCCCACTGATCCTTTCCTCACACATTTACCTATTTCCCTTTACGAACCGATCTCAATCCCCAACACCTCTCCATATGAATTTATATATAGCCCTTTCTCTCAATTTTCCCATTTTCTCGTATACATGCCTTCGACACTGTCATTGGCGACAACTTGAAAAATGTGGTACAATAGGGCTATTGGCGAATGTCCACAATAAAAAACCGAACGCGCTAGTCGTGGCACCTCATGGGTGACGTGGAAGACCACGTACAAATTGTTCTCGCAACATAAATTCGGTCACTTATGCAATAACACACAAATGTAATGCATGCGTCGGCAAACCGTGCGCATATTAAAAAAAAAATAAATGTTCGAACCAAAAGCAATATGTACACGCGTCGGTGCGGCGACTCGAACACGTAACCTTCGGATTCTGAGGCCAGGACCATACGCACTTCGCCACCGATCGCTTCGATGATTTAGGCGTGCTTGTAAGTGAAGCCACTTACCTGCAGGACCTGGTGGCACCTTTGCCCTCTCTGTCATGTTACTCTCCGAACGTGTCACCGTATTCATGGTAGGGGACCACGGATCGTCACATACATATCAATTAAAAAATCAAATGTATCCCTGGGGTGGGATCCTTTCAAATCCTTGCGGAAATATGGTTTAAGAAATCTTGCAGTTCCCGAACGATTAAATTAGTCGAGGTGCGACCCCGGGTCATTAGGTAGGCTATGCAATCCATTTCAATCGATTTTTTCATTATATATGAGTTTATTACTGATGGTAGTGTGTCGAACATTATTTGTAAGGGAATGTGGCTCATCGTCGTGTGATTTAAGCACGAAAAAATAACTATCGCAAGGAAAAAAAATTGACCAATTGACTAACTTCCCTTCATATCTTTATTACTCGCTTATGTGCAGATGTACAAAGAAACGTCCAATTCAGTAACTACATGAAGGTAATGCAAATATTTAAAGTATTCATTCGGTTAACGCACAAAATATGCCGAAAAGATCGGTTTTTATTTATTTCAACTACGACGGACCCTACCAAAAAATCTGAAAAATAATTGAAGTAATAGTCATGGCAATACTTAACTACAGAATTTGTAAAAATTCAGTCGGTCGAAAACTTCAACACGTAATCGAAACTTTTCGTGTTTTTTTGACGTCTTTCATTTTTTATGCTTAGGCTTTTCAAGAAAAAAATCTGCGAAAATTCCCAACCGTAAATACACAGGTGTGACCGTACTTGCTTTCGCTAACCGCGATGTATTATTTTATCGCGTTTTAATGTATGTTCTTTCGTAATATTTCGGAGGATCGTCCGTGATTGAAGGTAACGCGGTTTGTTGTGATGTACGCCGCGTCGGTGTGCCGGCACGCTGGTGTGAGCGGTCACTTCTTAACCCACACCAGTGCTCTAGTATATGTCGGAGAGAAGCTCGTGCTCCTGCTTAGGAGGCGGATGGTGGGGGAGAGTGTTCGGGCGTTGAACTCAATTTTTTGTACGTGTATATTCCTATTTATTTTCAGAGCTCGGTACAGCTGATCGCTCCGCAGAGTTTTAAATCTATAGATAAACGTTGACTCGCTGTCTTATATAATCGCTAGGGCTACCACAGGTCCTCAGCTCCCTGTGGCGTTTTAAGACCAAAATGCGCACAATGCCCCAGCCGGTACGTGAGCGGGGAGGGCTTGGCGCCAGTCGTTTCCCTTTTACAGAAATAATAAAATCTGAGGCCGAGTTCGTATCACACACACGTCTGCGCGGCCGGTGCGTGAGCGGAGGCGAGACGGCGTGGATCTTCCCTCTTAACTCCCTTCTTACAATCCTTATGCAAAGTCCTCGGAGGAGGCGCGCTTACTACTGAGCACGTGGAGCTGAGGGCTCCCAGATACTGCACTCTCGTGGAGTCTTAGCACATACGGTGCTTTACACTGACTCGGCACAAAAGGCCCTGATTGCCTAATTTCGGCGCCTTATATACTCGCCAGTGGTGGGGATTGTTTAGAGAAAATTAAAGTAACATTAGCTTAGACGCACCCTACCGGCCGGCGGCGTGGTGTCTGGGGTTGTTCCCCTCGCCGGTGGTGGGGGCACCTCCACCACTGTGTATATATTTCGCGTTCTTCTGCGCCTACAGGTCGTACGGTTACACAGGTTCAGAATATTCAGGATTTTTTGCAGAATTTTTGCGGACCGTTAAATACGGAAAATGTGCAAAAACCGGTTTTTTAATTTACCCCATAACTACCCGTCTGATGGAGATAGAGGGCTCAAACTTGACAAAGCACGTTTCTTTTGATCACCTATCGAATTACGTCTTGCGAGATAAATTCGGTTAAAGTCCATTTTTTACCATTTCGAAAGAGAATTTCGTTGGCGCTGTCGCATGCCAAACGAAGCCCATGAGTACGATCGTGGTGGAAAGAACACGGAGCATAGTTCTATCTTTCTTGCCACTGGGTGCGCGCGCAGCGTCGACGTCATACAGACGCTTTATTGGTGGAAAAAGGACGGAGCATAGCTCCTTCCTTCTCTCCGCGGCGCTCACAGACACGGCACGTACACACATTGCGTTTTCCCCTACCACGGTCGCCACGTTTGCGGGTTTAGGCTACAACTGCTGACACTGGACTTCCTTCTTATTCTCCTGATTATGATCCCTCCTCTTTTCTCTCCCCCGGGATCGTCAGTAGGTACCTGCGAGCATTAAAAAGTAAAAAGGCTCTTTCTCAAATCTATTACATTTTCCGCGAGTGTCTTCGGAGGCACTACTTCCCGTCGCTGTGGAAAACGGCCAAGGTGATTTTGGTCCCGAGACCCGGACAAGACCATACTGCACCTGAAAACTACAGACCCATCACTTTCCTTCCTATACTGAGTAAAGTCTTTGAAAAATGCGTATACCAAAACATTAACGATTACATAAAAAAGCAAGGTATCCTTATTGATCAGCAGTTCGGGTTTCGGGCCGGACATTCCACCATCCAACAAGCGCTCAGAATTACGCAGCATCTGGCCATAAATCTAAACACCAGAAGACACACAGTTATGGTTTTGTTAGATCTGGCGAAGACGTTCGACTCCGTTTGACACGACGCGCTGCTTTATACATTAAATATACTCGGCATCGATTACAGGATTATAGCTACTCTCCGCTCTTACCTTAGTGACCGTTACATTATTGTTAACATCCAAGGGCACTGATCCGAGGCCTGTCGGATCTCTGCCGGCGTTCCGCAGGGCTCCATCCCCGATCCGCTTCTTTTTATTAATCTATACGTTAACGACATACCTTTAAGTCCTAGTTGTAATTTAGCTTTATATGCGGACGATACCGCGGTTTACGCCTCTTCAACAAAACTCAATCAAGCTCTCATGTATATTCAAAGGTATCTCGCCTTGATTGAGGAGTTTTTCGGTCTTTGGAAACTTGCCTTAAATGCCGAAAAAACTCAGGCGATTTTCGTCTGTCGTAAGTCTGTCTCGGCGGGCTCAGTATTGCCTGGAATAAAGAAGTTACGTACTTGGGAATTGTTTTGGACCAAAAACTCACATATAACTCACATAAAACTCACGGACTACAATTGACGACCGAATTATAAAAACTTATGCGGCATTCTTTTCAATTATTAAGTCTATCGGCGCTAACTCTCCGCTAAAACGCAATTTGCGTCTTTTACTTCATAAAATGTGCATTCGGCCCGTACTTACTTACGGAATTTTAATTTGGGCCACTGCTGCCAAAACGCACTTTAAGCGCATCCAGGTTGCCTAAAGCAAGTGCATAAAAATTATTCTAGGGCTCCCCATAGACTCCCCGTATTACGACCCGGCGCAGAATCCCGTGGGGAATTATAATTACTCCTCCCTGTCGGTAGCCCTGATTCCTTAAGCGCCGGAATTTGTCGTTAGATTGAGGATCGGCCTGTTGCAGGTGAGAAACTACAGTTCCGAGAAACACTTCGAGAATAATCGACTTTTGTCTCGATCTTTGCAAGAAATGCGAATATTTGCGCGGCAATTTGAGTGTTAACCACCCGAACTTACTCTTGAGGGTAATAGGCAAGGTATTTACCTGGCGGGCGTACTGATGCGCAGACATGCAGAAACTCAGTAGTTTGGTACAGATGTACAAATATATATATATATATATATGTACATTTATTGATTAAAAATGTATATATTGGAACAAAATGCTGCCCGTATTATCTTACGTTCTGAGCAGCTTGTGGCAAACGTGCTGAGACGTAGCTGCAGCGGAATGTTCTGTAGTTGCTCGCCTGGCTGGCTCGCAGAGATGTCTTAGACGATTACTTTGCGGTTTAAAGTTCGGCACTTGACTTTGCACTGTTTCTTAGCATGAAGATTATAACAACTCTGGACTTTTTAGACTGCTACTAACTACTGACTACAATTGACTACTAATTGACTACTGTTGATTGACTACTGAACTGGGACATCGCAGGCTCCCTTTTATATGTTTATTTACCCGTAGGTAAGACCATATACCGCAGGCCTGGGCAATTCGTGGCCCGAGTGCCCCTTCTTCTTGCATTTCTATCCGGCCCCCACCTTATTCCGCTTGCTTGCTGACGGAGCCAGGGGACTAGCGGGGACGGTCCCGTATATATATATGCCGCGCTAGTTCCCTTCGCACCATCAGCGCGCAAACGGAATAAGGTGGGGTTCGGTTAGAAGTAGAAGAAGAAGGGGAATGTAGCACTCGGGCCACGAGTTGCCCAGGCTTGATATACGGCACACGGCTAGTCTGACCTATATAATAATTCCTGGAATAATCGGCAGTAAATCAAGACAAACTGATGCAACCAGAGCATCGCGGCTTCCTGTCAAACGATTATTCGTCGATAATCGAGACGACTAGCTGACCTAAATAGGATTTCGCGGAATCCAGTGTGACATTTAATTTCAAGAGTTTACCATTCTCGGAATTGTCGATTATTACTTATTTCTTAATAGACAAGTGTGGACTGTGGACGCCCGGCGCGAATGTCCCGCACATTCTTACTTGCGACGCAGTGGAGACATCTCGGTGCTTTTAGGCGTCTTCTGCTGTCCGCTACGTGATCGTGGTAGGTACGGTCGGAAGCCCTCTTTGTCACAGACGTCGGTAAGTTGTTGGTGGTAGAGCTGCGCCTTCAGGTGGCGCTGGCACAAACAGCCCTGTGGCGGACCCTTCAGCGCAGCTTCACGCGCCGTCCACCTCGCAGCGCCTCGATCGCCACGAGTCGGACCCACAGCCGACCAATTCAAGGCGCCCCGAGAAGGACGATCCACATCGCCGACGACGGAAGCAGGTATCCCTTCCTTCCTGTTTGGACGAGACACTCAGTTCGCTACCTGACGGGAAACGATATACATTGTCACACACGTTTTTCCTCCGCTACACGTGCAGCTTGCACGTGACAGTATTTCCTGGTTGTTACCTTGTTATATGCATTATTGTTATTGTTTGGGAAATCCGCTCGTCGACAGCGCATTCTGTCGCCGACGACCACCTGGCGGCAGCACCTCCCGATCTCGATTTGCGAGCGCCGGTTCGCGTACCGGTGAGAAGCTGAAATGCGTGGAATGCACGAAACGCGGGCGGCGGTACGCGCCGTCCCGCCAAAAGTGTTCACTTCTACCACGTCTCTTGTAGCGCGAGTCAGAGCTTTCGTCCGATCAAAGAATATATCAGATTCCACCGCATCCCAGCTTCTCATCTATAATATATTTCGACCGATCAACACGAGAAACGCTGCCGTGTATAGCAAGCGATACGCCGACCACCGTAGCGTACATCACCACGTTTCTTATCAGGCACTGCACGTGGCCGTACTTTTACCACGTGCATCCACGACCGCGCAATTACACTACACACCGGGGGGCATTAATTAAGGCAATTGTGTCCGAATCAACACAAAACAGACATTTATACATTGACGAGCTGCACCGGTTTACCTACAATAAATCGGAACTAGCGAACGCAACACGCGAACACGTGTCTTTTCTAACCTCACCACCAGATGATCTATTCATTTCCGCACCCTTCCCCTCGCCGCTCCTAAATTTTCCTTCCCACTCATTTTCCTACACATTTCCCCAACAGTTATTAATATATTACGTCTAAAACCTTCGAGAGTGTCTCCTACTTCTTTATATCGAGCGCCGAAAGGCTAAAGCCCGCTCGTCCCATCTAACATCCACCTTTCCTGTGGACTCGTACGCAGTGTCAGCATATGGAGCTCTGAACACCATCCGTGTCACAGTGTGTGTCGTGTCGATGCGAGCAGCTTAGGCCTAATCAGGGCCTTAGCATCGCCCACAGACGCGCACGCGCACTGCGACACGAATGGTGTTCGGAGCTCCATATGCTAACACCTTAGACTATATATGTATGGACTGCCAGCAGCTGCCGCGAGCCGTATTGGACCGATGTCCAAACATCTGCAGCGCTGCCGTGAACCAAGAACTAACAGTAACGTACGTTATATATCTATATATATTGATGTACGCATTCGCTCGATTGAATCGTGTGAAGTTATTCAGAGCCAGAGTTGGCCATAGTAAGCGAAATACATTGCGATTCTGTAGTTCTTGGTTCATGGCGGCGCGACAGATCTTTTGACACGCATGAATACAGCAACTGGCAGTCCATACTTACTTAGTCTAAGGCTGACACTGCTCGTACGGGTGCTGGTGGATGGTGCTGCCCTCGGTCCGATGTTCACTCCGATTTGGCGAGGGCCGTAACACCCGATTGTAAATACTCACCGCGACGCGAACGTTCCACTGATTTCCGTCTTCCGCCACGATCTGAAAGATGGTTATTTAAATTTCACTTTCTCTAATCCACTTGCTAAGGGTACTTGTACCTTCAATGTACATACCATTCCTTATGTTCGAAGATCGCCCGGGCTCCTCGCTACGAGCTGCTCGTACAGTCTAGGCGCGCACTGTGGAAAGGAGGGCGCGAACGGGACACTGTTCTCCTCAACTCACAAACACTTTATTACCGAAAACCTGAATAACAATGCTGCACCGATTCGAACGAGCTCAAACGACTGAAAATGACGCACCGACTCGAACGGGCTCTCACGCCTTACAAAAAAAACGTACCTACTATAAGAGTTCACCGAATCGAACGGGAATACAGAACCGAATAAAATGATCACCGAATTTAACGGGATATTGCACCTGAAAACTTCTTTCGCTCTTTTCTCTTTCTCTCTCTCTTTTAACTCGCTGCTCTAACGTCTTTTCGGCTCGGAGGTCCTCACACGAAGGAGGAAGCAACGGTTGCTTCCTCCTTCGGTCGCATGCCCGTCGACCTCCAGGAGCCGCCCGGTCGAGCTATTCGAAATCTCAGCCGCCGAAAAGTCAAAACATTGGCGGCTCTGGGAAGCCGGTGGGCCTCCGAGCTAGCGGGGTGTTGGCGGGTGAGACGGCCGCTGGCGCTTATGTTCGCGTGCATCGCCATTAGGCTCGTGCTTTGCAGCACGTAATCCGCTGGGCGATCGGCGCTGTGCGCAGCCGCGGCGTGTGCTCCGCTCCACTACGAACCGGCGCGAAAGTGGGGTTTTCGAACACCTTATAAGATAAAATATCCGCAACTGATGCAGGTTGCCGATGACGCCGCTGACATCTTGTAACTTCTTCCTCGCCATATTTTGTGTTTACTTTATTGCCTCGAGATTGGTTCTTTTCATGCACGTCGATGGCGTGCGGTTTTACCATAGATATTATATACAGGGTGGTCCACGTAAATGGGAACACCTAAATATCTTCCGTATTTATGGTCTTATGAAAATCCTTCGAAGGAGAAAGTTACACTATTTTCAGGACCCAATGTAACGGCAAAGAAAAACATTTTGTAGGTAATCGTTTTTTAATATAAATTCAAGGTTATCGGTGTTTTTTAAATGGATCGTACATGTGTTTTTACGATAGAATGATAGACAATAAAAAAGAACAAATCCAGCGGACACCATTTTTGTGACCTTGACATCACTCAGTGTATACAAGTTATTACGATTTCTAAAGCAACGGGTGTCAGTCACGACGTAATAAATGCATGATTTATACTGAAACACGTTAATTTTAAACTTGCTCGTCTATCCCGCTTCAACATGCACAAGGTGATGTTTTCGATTAGCGTGTTTCAGTATAAATTATGCATTTATTACGTGACCCGTTGCTTTAGAAATCATAATAACTTGTAAACACTGAGTGATGTCAAGGTCACCAAAATGGTGTCCTCTGGATTTGTTTTTTTATTGTCTATCATGCTATCGTAAAAATACATGTACGATCCATTTAAAAAACACCGATGACCTTGAATTTTTATTAAGAAATGATTACCTATAAAATGTTTTTCTTTGCCGTTACATTGGGTCCTGAAAATAGTGTAACTTTCTCCTTCGAAGTTTTTTCATAAGACCATAAATACGGAAGATATTTAGGTGTTCCCATTTACGTGGACCACCTAGTGATCTCAGAAATAGCATCCTGCCGCATTGCGGCACGCGTGATGGGGGAAGGCGAGAAGTGTGTGCGTGCCGTGTCCGTGAGCACTGCGCGCGCACCGTACGTAGACAAGGAAGGAGCTATGCTTTTCGTCTTTCTTCTCCCAATGCAGGGTAAACTGACGTCAGAAGCTGCGCGGGCACCGATGGAGGACAAGGAAGGAGCTATGCTTCTCGTCTTCTTTCTACCAATGTAGAATAAAATGACGTCAGAAGCTGCGCGCGCACCGTCAAGGACAAGGAAGGAGCTATGCTTCTCGTCTTCTTTCTACCAATGTAGAGTAAAATGACGTCAGAAGATGCGCGCGCACCCAATAGAAAGAGGCACAAAATTATGCTCCGTCTTCGTTCCACCACGATCGCACGCACGTGTTTCGTTCGGCATGCGACTGCGGTACCGAATTTACCTTTCGGCTGAGCGTTGAGCCGGCTGAAAGTGTAAAAAATGCACTTGTACCAAATTTATCTCGCAAGGCGTCATTCGATAGGCGATCAAAAGAAAACGCTCTGTGCCAAGTTTCAACCCTCTATCTCCATCAGAAGGGTACTTATAGGGGAAATAAAAAAATCAGTTTTTCACACATTTTTCGTATTTAGTGGTGCGGAAAAATTCTGAAAAAAAAATGGAGAATATTCAGAACATTTGAATTTATGGTTGGTCATTTTTGCACATTTTTGTCTCGCGAATCCTAAGCATAAAAAATCAAAAAGCCCTTCAAAAACACGAAAAATTCCAATTACGTGTTGCAGTTTCGGACCCACAGAATTTTTATAAATTCTGTAGTGAAGTATGGGCATAAGTAGTACCACCAATTTTTTTTAGATTTTTTGGTACTGTGCGTCGTAGTTCAAATAAATAAAAACCGATATTTACGACATATTTCATGTAATAACTTATTGAATACTTAAAATAATTGCGTTTTCTTGATATTGTCAGTCAGTTATACTATGCTCTATGTTTTTGCAGGCAAGAGAGTAATGTACAAATAAAGGGAATTAACTTATTTCGAGTTTATTGAAAGTATGTGTGCACTGTACTTTGAAAAATATTCAACAATAACCCAACAGCACGAGTAGCTCGTTGGTTAAGCTACACCCGCACAAATCCTGTACATTTGCACCTCCTGGACAAGGTATGATGAGGCAGAATCCTATCACATTGATAAGAGTAAAGATATTTGCATCTATATCATTGGACGACATTGGCAATTCTGGATGCTCGGCTTGTGATTCGACCTGAGTCCAAAGAGAGTCGCTTTGGACAAGTGCTACCGCACAAACCGTGTAGATTTGTACCTCTGGAACAAGGTATGATGAGGCAGAATCCTATTACATTGAAAGGAGTAAAGATATTTGCATCTATATCATTGGAAGACATTGGCAATTCTGGATGCTTCGGCATATGGATCGACCTATGTCCAAAGAGATTCGCTTTTGTCAAGTGCTACCGCACAAATCTTGTACATTTAAACCTCCGGAACAAGGTATGATGAAGCAGAATCCTGTCACATTGATAGGAGTAAAGATATTTGCATCTATATCATTGGACGACATTCGCAATTCTGGATGCTCCGGCATATGATTCGATCGGAGGCCAAAGAGATTCGCTTTGGACAAATGCTGCCGCCCACATCTTGTCCATTTGGACCTACTGGATAAGGTATGGTGAGGCAGAATCCTGTCACATTGATAGGAGTAAAGATATTTGCATCTATATCATTGGAAGACATTGGCAATTCTGGATGCTCCGGCTTATGGATCGACCTGTGTCCAAAGATATTCGCTTTTGTCAAGTGCTACCGCACAAATCTTGAACATTTGCACCTCCTGGACAAGGTATGATGAGGCAGAATCCTATCACATCGATAGGAGTAAAGACATTTGCATCTATATCATTGGACGACATTGGCAATTCTGGATGCTCGGCTTGTGATTCGACCTGAGTCCAAAGAGAGTCGCTTTGGACAAATACTGCCGCTAAAAAACTTGTACAGGTAGACCTCCTGAAAAAGGTATGTTGAGGCAGAATCCTGTCACATTGATAGGAGTAAAGATATTTTCATCTACATCATTGGACGACATTGGCAATTCTGGATGCTCCGACATATGATTCGACCGAAGGCCAAAGAGAGTCGCTTTGGACAAGTGCTGCCGCACAAATCTTGTACATTTGGACCCCCTGGACAAGATACGATGAGGCAGAATCCTTTAAAATTGATAGGAGTAAAGATATTTGCATCTATATCATTGGACGACATTGGCAATTCTGGGTGCTTCTGCTTATGGATCGATCTGTGTCCAAAGAGATTCGCTTTTGTCAAGTGCTACTGCACAAATCTTGTACATTTGGACCTCCTGGACAAGGTATGATGAGGCAGAATCCTGTCACATTGATAGGAGTAAAGATATTTGCATCTATATCATTGGAAGACATTGGCAATTCTGGATGCTTCGGCTTATGGATCGACCTGTGTCCAAAGAGATTCGCTTTTGTCAAGTTCTACCGCACAAATCTTGTACATTTGAACCTCCTGGACAAGGTATGATGAGGCAGAATCCTATCAAATTGTTTGAAGTAAAGGTATTTGCATCTATATCATTGGATAATATCGGAAATTTCTGATGCTTCCGCTTATGGATCGACCTGAGTCCAAAGAGAGTCGCTTTGGATAAGTGCTACCGCACAAATCTTGTACATTTGGACCCCCTGGACAAGATACGATGAAGCAGAATCCTGTAAAATTGATAGCAGTAAAGATATTTGCATCTATATCATTGGACGACATTGGCAATTCTGGATGCTTCTGCTTATGGATCGACCTGAGTCCAAATAGATTCGCTTTTGTCAAGTGCTACCACACAAATCTTGTACATTTGGACCTCCTGGACAAGGTATAATGAGGCAGAATCCTGTCAAATTGATAGGAGTAAAGATATTTGCATCTATATCATTGGCCGACATTGGCAATTCTGGATGCTTCGGCTAATGGATCGACCTGAGTCCAAAGAGAGTCGGTTTGGACCAATACTGCCGCTAAAAAACTTGTACAGGTGGACCTCCTGAAGAAGGTATGTTGAGGCAGAATCCTGTCACATTGATAGGAGTAAAGATATTTGCATCTATATCATTGGACCGACATTGGCAATCCTGGGGATCCGGCTTATGATTCGACCTGAATCCAAAGAGAGTCGGTCTGGACAAGAGCTACCGCACAAATCTTGTACATGTGAACCTCCTGGACAAGGTATGATGAGGCAGAATCCTATCACATTGAAAGGAGTAAAGATATTTGCATCTATATCATTGGACGACATTGGCAATTCTGGATGCTCGGCTTATGATTTGACCTGAGTCCAAAGAGAGTCGGTTTGGACAAGTGCTATTGCCCAAATCTTGTACATTTGGACCCCCTGGACAAGGTATGGTGAGGCAGAATTCTATCACATTGATAGGAGTGAAGATATTTGCATCTATATCATTGGACGACTTTGGCAATTCTGGATGCTCCGGCATATGATTCGACCTGTGTCCAAAGATATTCGCTTTTGTCAAGTGCTACCGCACAAATCTTGAACATTTGCACCTCCTGGACAAGGTATGATGAGGCAGAATCCTATCACATCGATAGGAGTAAAGACATTTGCATCTATATCATTGGACGACATTGGCAATTCTGGATGCTCGGCTTGTGATTCGACCTGAGTCCAAAGAGAGTCGCTTTGGACAAATACTGCCGCTAAAAAACTTGTACAGGTAGACCTCCTGAAAAAGGTATGTTGAGGCAGAATCCTGTCACATTGATAGGAGTAAAGATATTTTAATCTACATCATTGGACGACATTGGCAATTCTGGATGCTCCGACATATGATTCGACCGAAGGCCAAAGAGAGTCGCTTTGGACAAGTGCTGCCGCACAAATCTTGTACATTTGGACCCCCTGGACAAGATACGATGAGGCAGAATCCTTTAAAATTGATAGGAGTAAAGATATTTGCATCTATATCATTGGACGACATTGGCAATTCTGGGTGCTTCTGCTTATGGATCGATCTGTGTCCAAAGAGATTCGCTTTTGTCAAGTGCTACTGCACAAATCTTGTACATTTGGACCTCCTGGACAAGGTATGATGAGGCAGAATCCTGTCACATTGATAGGAGTAAAGATATTTGCATCTATATCATTGGAAGACATTGGCAATTCTGGATGCTTCGGCTTATGGATCGACCTGTGTCCAAAGAGATTCGCTTTTGTCAAGTTCTACCGCACAAATCTTGTACATTTGAACCTCCTGGACAAGGTATGATGAGGCAGAATCCTATCAAATTGTTTGAAATAAAGGTATTTGCATCTATATCATTGGATAATATCGGAAATTTCTGATGCTTCCGCTTATGGATCGACCTGAGTCCAAAGAGAGTCGCTTTGGATAAGTGCTACCGCACAAATCTTGTACATTTGGACCCCCTGGACAAGATACGATGAAGCAGAATCCTGTAAAATTGACAGGAGTAAAGATATTTGCATCTATATCATTGGACGACATTGGCAATTCTGGATGCTTCTGCTTATGGATCGACCTGAGTCCAAATAGATTCGCTTTTGTCAAGTGCTACCACACAAATCTTGTACATTTGGACCTCCTGGACAAGGTATAATGAGGCAGAATCCTGTCAAATTGATAGGAGTAAAGATATTTGCATCTATATCATTGGCCGACATTGGCAATTCTGGATGCTTCGGCTAATGGATCGACCTGAGTCCAAAGAGAGTCGGTTTGGACCAATACTGCCGCTAAAAAACTTGTACAGGTGGACCTCCTGAAGAAGGTATGTTGAGGCAGAATCCTGTCACATTGATAGGAGTAAAGATATTTGCATCTATATCATTGGACCGACATTGGCAATCCTGGGGATCCGGCTTATGATTCGACCTGAATCCAAAGAGAGTCGGTCTGGACAAGAGCTACCGCACAAATCTTGTACATGTGAACCTCCTGGACAAGGTATGATGAGGCAAAATCCTATCACATTGAAAGGAGTAAAGATATTTGTATCTATATCATTGGACGACATTGGCAATTCTGGATGCTCGGCTTATGATTTGACCTGAGTCCAAAGAGAGTCGGTCTGGACAAGTGCTACCGCACAAATCTTGTTCATTTGGACCTCCTGGACAAGGTATGATGAGGCAGAATCCTGTTAAATTGTTTGGAGTAAAGGTATTTGCATCTATATCATTGGACGACATTGGCAATTCTGGATGCTCGGCTTATGATTCGACCTGAATCCAAAGAGAGTCGCTTTGGACAAATGCTGCCGCCCAAATCTCATCCATTTGGACCTACTGGAAAAGGTATGGTGAGGCAGAATCCTGTCACATTGATAGGAGTAAAGATATTTGCATCTATATCTTTGGACGACATTGGCAATTTTGGATGCTCCGGCTTATGATTCGACCTGAGTCCAAAGAGAGTCGGTCTGGACAAGTGCTACCGCACAAATCTTGTTCATTTGCACCTCCTGGACAAGGTATGATGAGGCAGAATCCTGTTAAATTGTTTGGAGTAAAGGTATTTGCATCTATATCATTGGACGACATTGGCAATTCTGGATGCTCGGCTTATGATTCGACCTGAATCCAAAGAGATTCTCTTTGGACAAGTGCTACCGCACAAATCTCATAGATTTGGACCTCCGGAACAAGGTATGATGAGGCAGAATCCTGTCAAATTGTTTGGAGTAAAGGTATTTGCATCTATATCATTGGATAATATCGGAAATTTCTGATGCTTCCGCTTATGGATCGACCTGAGTCCAATGAGAGTCGCTTTGGACAAGTGCTACCGCAAAAATTTTGTACATTTGGACCCCCTGGATAAGATACGATAAGGCAGAATCCTGGCAAATTGTTAGGAGTAAAGATATTTGCATCTATATCATTGGACGACATTGGCAATTCTGGATGCTCCGACATGTGATTCGACCGGAGGCCAAAGAGAGTCGCTTTGGACAAGTGCTACCACACAAATCTTGTACATTTGGTCCCCCTGGACATAATACGATGAGGCTGAGTACTGTCAAATTGATAGGAGTAAAGATATTTGCATCTATATCATTGGACGACTTTGGCAATTCTGAGTGCTCCGGCATATGATTCGACCGGAAGCCAAAGAGAGTCGCTTTGGACAAATGCTGCGCCCAAATCTCATCCATTTGGACCTACTGGAAAAGGTATGGTGAGGCAGAATCCTGTCACATTGATAGGAGTAAAGATATTTGCATCTATATCATTGGACGACATTGGCAATTCTGGATGCTTCGGCTTATGGATCGACCTGAGTCCAAAGATATTCGCTTTTGTCAAGTGCTACCGCACAAATCTTGTACAATAGAAGTTCCTGGACAAGATACGATGAGGCAGAATCCTATCACATTGATAGGAGTAAAGATATTTGCATCTATATCATTGGACGACATTGGCAATTTTGGATGCTCCGGCTTATGATTCGACCTGAGTCCAAAGAGAGTCGCTTTGGACAAGTGCTACCGCACAAATCTCGTAGATTTGGACCTCCGGAACAAGGTATGATTAGGCAGAACCCTGTCACATTGATAGGAGTAAAGATATTTGCATCTATATCATTGGACGACATTCGCAATTCTGGATGCTCCGGCATATGATTCGATCGGAGGCCAAAGAGATTCGCTTTGGACAAATGCTGCCGCCCACATCTTGTCCATTTGGACCTACTGGATAAGGTATGGTGAGGCAGAATCCTGTCACATTGATAGGAGTAAAGATATTTGCATCTATATCTTTGGACGACATTGGCAATTCTGGATGCTCGGCTTATGATTCGACATGAGTCCAAAGAGAGTCGCTTTGGACAAGTGCTACCACACAAATCTTGTACATTTGGTCCCCCTGGACATGATACGATCAGGCTGAATCCTGTCAAATTGATAGCAGTAAAGATATTTGCATCTATATCATTGGACGACATTGGCAATTTTGGATGCTCCGGCTTATGATTCGACCTGAGTCCAAAGAGAGTCGGTTTGGACAAGTGCTACCGCCCAAATCTTGTACTTTTGGACCCCCTGGACAAGGTATGATAAGGCAGAATCCTATCACATTGAAAGGAGTAAAGATATTTGCATCTATATCATTGGACGACATTGGCAATTCTGGATGCTCGGCTTATGATTCGACCTGAATCCAAAGAGATTCTCTTTGGACAAGTGCTACCGCACAAATCTCATAGATTTGGACCTCCGGAACAAGGTATGATGAGGCAGAATCCTGTCAAATTGTTTGGAGTAAAGGTATTTGCATCTATATCATTGGATAATATCGGAAATTTCTGATGCTTCCGCTTATGGATCGACCTGAGTCCAATGAGAGTCGCTTTGGACAAGTGCTACCGCACAAATTGTGTACATTTGGACCCCCTGGATAAGATACGATAAGGCAGAATCCTGGCAAATTGATAGGAGTAAAGATATTTGCATCTATATCATTGGACGACATTGGCAATTCTGGATGCTCCGACATATGATTCGACCGAAGGCCAAAGAGAGTCGCTTTGGACAAGTGCTACCGCACATATCTTGTACATTTGGACCCCCTGGACAAGATACGATGAGGCAGAATCCTGTCAAATTGTTTGGAGTAAAGGTATTTGCATCTATATCATTGGACGACATTGGCAATTCTGGATGCTCCGGCTTATGGATCGATCTGTGTCCAAAGAGATTCGCTTTTGTCAAGTGCTACTGCACAAATCTTGTACATTTGGACCTCCTGGACAAGGTATGATGAGGCAGAATCCTGTCACATTGATAGGAGTAAAGATATTTGCATCTATATCATTGGACGACATTGGCAATTCTGGATGCTTCGGCTTATGGATCGACCTGTGTCCAAAGAGATTCGCTTTTGTCAAGAGCTACCGCACAAATCTTGTACATTTGATCCCCCTGGACAAGATACGCTGATGCAGAATCCTGTCAATTGATAGGAGTAAAGATATTTGCATCTATATCATTGGACGACATTGGCAATTCTGGATGTTTCGGATTATGGATCGACCTGAGTCCAAAGAGAGTCGATTTGGACAAGTGCTACCGCACAAATCTTGTCGATTTGGACCTCCTGGACAAGGTATGATGAGGCAAAATTCTGGAAAATTGATAGAAGTTAAGATATTTGCATCTGTATCATTGGACGACATAACAATTCTGGATGCTTCGGCATATGGATCGACCTGAGTCCAAAGATATTCGCTTTTGTCAAGTGCTACCGCACAAATCTTGTACAATAGAACTTCCTGGACAAGATACGATGAGGCAGAATCCTGTCAAATTGATAGGAGTCAAGATATTTGCATCTGTATCATTGGACGACATTGGCAATCCTTGGGATCCGGCTTATGATTCGACCTGAATCCAAAGAGAGTCGGTCTGGACAAGTGCTACCGCACAAATCTTGTTCATTTGCACCTCCTGGACAAGGTATGATGAGGCAGAATCCTATCACATTGATAGGAGTAAAGATATTTGCATCTATATCATTGGATGGCATTGGCAATTCTGGATGGTCGGCATATGATTCGACCTGAGTCCAAAGAGAGTCGGTTTGGACAAGTGCTACCGCCCAAATCTTGTACATTTGGACCCCCTGGACAAGGTATGATAAGGCAGAATCCTATCACATTGAAAGGAGTAAAGATATTTGCATCTATATCATTGGACGACATTGGCAATTCTGGATGCTCGGCTTATGATTCGACCTGAATCCAAAGAGATTCTCTTTGGACAAGTGCTACCGCACAAATCTCATAGATTTGGACCTCCGGAACAAGGTATGATGAGGCAGAATCCTGTTAAATTGTTTGGAGTAAAGGTATTTGCATCTATATCATTGGATAATATCGGAAATTTCTGATGCTTCCGCTTATGGATCGACCTGAGTCCAATGAGAGTCGCTTTGGACAAGTGCTACCGCAAAAATTTTGTACATTTGGACCCCCTGGATAAGATACGATAAGGCAGAATCCTGGCAAATTGATAGGAGTAAAGATATTTGCATCTATATCATTGGACGACATTGGCAATTCTGGATGCTCCGACATGTGATTCGACCGAAGGCCAAAGAGAGTCGCTTTGGACAAGTGCTACCGCACAAATCTTGTACATTTGGACCCCCTGGACAAGATACGATGAGGCAGAATCCTGTCAAATTGTTTGGAGTAAAGGTATTTGCATCTATATCATTGGACGACATTGGCAATTCTGGATGCTCCGGCTTATGGATCGATCTGTGTCCAAAGAGATTCGCTTTTGTCAAGTGCTACTGCACAAATCTTGTACATTTGGACCTCCTGGACAAGGTTTGATGAGGCAGAATCCTGTCACATTGATAGGAGTAAAGATATTTACATCTATATCATTGGACGACATTGGCAATTTTTGATGCTCCGGCTTATGATTCGACCTGAGTCCAAAGAGAGTCGCTTTGGACAAGTGCTACCGCACAAATCTCGTAGATTTGGACCTCCGGAACAAGGTATGATTAGGCAGAATCCTGTCACATTGATAGGAGTAAAGATATTTGCATCTATATCATTGGACGACATTCGCAATTCTGGATGCTCCGGCATATGATTCGATCGGAGGCCAAAGAGAGTCGGTTTGGACAAGTGCTATTGCCCAAATCTTGTACATTTGGACCCCCTGGACAAGGTATGATGAGGCAGAATTCTATCACATTGATAGGAGTGAAGATATTTGCATCTATATCATTGGACGACTTTGGCAATTCTGGATGCTCCGGCATATGATTCGACCGGAGGCCAAAGAGAGTCGCTTTGGACAAGTGCTACCACACAAATCTTGTACATTTGGTCCCCCTGGACATGATACGATGAGGCTGAATCCTGTCAAATTGATAGGAGTAAAGATATTTGCATCTATATCTTTGGACGACTTTGGCAATTCTGAGTGCTCCGGCATATAATTCGACCGGAAGCCAAAGAGAGTCGCTTTGGACAAATGCTGCGCCCAAATCTCATCCATTTGGACCTACTGGAAAAGGTATGGTGAGGCAGAATCCTGTCACATTGATAGGAGTAAAGATATTTGCATCTATATCATTGGACGACATTGGCAATTCTGGATGCTTCGGCTTATGGATCGACCTGCGTCCAAAGAGAGTCGGTTTGGACAAGTGCTACCGCCCAAATCTAGTACATTTGGAATCCCTGGACAAGATACGATGGGGCTGAATCCTGTCAAATTGATAGGAGTAAAGATATTTGCATCTATATCATTGGCCGACATTGGCAATTCTGGATGCTTCGGCTTATGGATCGACCTGTGTCCAAAGAGATTCGCTTTTGTCAAGAGCTACCGCACAAATCTTGTACATTTGATCCCCCTGGACAAGATACGCTGATGCAGAATCCTGTCAATTGATAGGAGTAAAGATATTTGCATCTATATCATTGGACGACATTGGCAATTCTGGATGTTTCGGATTATGGATCGACCTGAGTCCAAAGAGAGTCGATTTGGACAAGTGCTACCGCACAAATCTTGTCGATTTGGACCTCCTGGACAAGGTATGATGAGGCAGAATTCTGGAAAATTGATAGAAGTTAAGATATTTGCATCTATATCATTGGACGACATTCGCAATTCTGGATGCTCCGGCATATGATCCGATCGGAGGCCAAAGAGATTCGCTTTGGACAAATGCTGCCGCCCACATCTTGTCCATTTGGACCTGTCGAGAGAGATTTTACGTGCGACACCTGGCGTTAGCCTTATTCACACGACCCCCTGTTGCGCAGGCGCAAACGAGGCATGGATCGAGATTGTCGCTCGATCAACGCGCAACCGTGGAGGTTGCGTCCCGGTCTAGAGGGTTGCCAGCCCCTCATCTTACCGGTGGAAGCGAGGCCTTTCTAAACCTCTCCCATAGTTCTGCAACTATGCTAGGGCGAGTTCACTGAGTGGAACTCCCGCACCGGGGTTTCATCCCCTCGCCGGCGATGTCGGCTTTTAACTACTGCCACGACGATTGCAACCCCTAAAGGATGCCGTCCCAAATGATGGGGACCAATGGCAGCTCGAGGTAAACATGCGGTGGGACGTTCCCACACGCCGACCGCGCTACCACTGGCGAGCCCCATCCCCGTCTACCGATTATACTCCGGTGGAGTGGACGCACGGCCAGGCAACTGATAAGCGTCCTACTCATATTAGCGAGACTTCTCTCACTGCGTTCGATGAGTAACCGTCGAGGTCGCGGCTGCGATCAACTCTACCACACATCTTTGCTGCCGGTGGCTTCTGTTACCCACGAGCATGGGATTGGGTAGCTCCGCCGGCAACTTTATGGGTGGGCAGCGTGTGGTCTGCCCCCAGGTTCGTCTCGGATACTAGATCTTATAGATCCGACGCCTCAAACGACTACCCAGCAAACCCACCCGGTGTCCATTTGGACCTACTGGAAAAGGTATGATGAGGCAGAATCCTGTCAAATTGTTTGGAGTAAAGGTATTTGCATCTATATCATTGGACGACAATGGCAATTCTGGATGCTTCGGCTTATGGATCGACCTGCGTCCAAAGAGAGTCGGTTTGGACAAGTGCTACCGCCCAAATCTAGTACATTTGGAATCCCTGGACAAGATACGATGGGGCTGAATCCTGTCAAATTGATAGGAGTAAAGATATTTGCATCTATATCATTGGCCGACATTGGCAATTCTGGATGCTTCGGCTTATGGATCGACCTGTGTCCAAAGAGATTCGCTTTTGTCAAGAGCTACCGCACAAATCTTGTACATTTGATCCCCCTGGACAAGATACGCTGATGCAGAATCCTGTCAATTGATAGGAGTAAAGATATTTGCATCTATATCATTGGACGACATTGGCAATTCTGGATGTTTCGGATTATGGATCGACCTGAGTCCAAAGAGAGTCGATTTGGACAAGTGCTACCGCACAAATCTTGTCGATTTGGACCTCCTGGACAAGGTATGATGAGGCAGAATTCTGGAAAATTGATAGAAGTTAAGATATTTGCATCTATATCATTGGCCGACATTGGCAATTCTGGATGCTTCGGCTTATGGATCGACTTGAGTCCAAAGAGAGTCGATTTGGACAAGTGCTACTGCACAAATCTTGTACATTTTAACCTCCTGGAAAGGTATGATGAGGCAGAATCCTGTCACATTGATAGGAGTAAGGATATTTGTATCTATATCATTGGACGACATTGGCAACCCTGGGGATCCGGCTTATGATTTGACCTGAATCCAAAGAGAGTCGCTTTGGACAAATGCTGCCGCCCAATCTTGTCCATTTGGACGTCCTGGACAAGGTATGATGAGTCAGAATCCTTGAAAATTTATAGGAGTTAATATATTTGCATCTATATCAATCGGATAACATCGGCAATTTTTGATTATTCGCCATATGATTCGACCTGAATCCAAAGGGAGTCGCTTTGGCCAAGTGCTACCGCACAAATCGTGTACATTTAGACCTCTTGGACAAGATACGGTGAGGCAGAATCCTGTCAAATTGATAGCAGTAAAAATATTTGCATCTACATCATTGGACGACATTGGCAATTCTGGATACTCCGGCTTATGGATCGACCCAGGTCCAAAGTAAGTCGCTTTGGACAAGTGCTACCGCACAAATCCTGTACGTTTTGACCTCCTGGACAAGGTATGATGAAGCAGAATCCTGTCACATTGATAGGAGTAAAGATACTTGCATCTATATCATTGGACGACATTGGCAATTCTGGATGCTCTGCTTATGATTCGACCTGAGTCCAAAGAGATTCGCTTCGGACAAATGCTGCCGCCTAAATCTTGTCCATTTGGACCTCCTGGAAAAGGTATGTTGAGGCAGAATCCTGGAGTTATTATATGTGCATCTATATCATTCGGATAACATCGGCAATTTTTGATTCTTCGCCATATGATTGGACCTGAATCCAAAGAGAGTCGGTCTGGACAAGTGCTACCGCACAAATCTTGTACATTTGGACCTCCTGGACGAGGTATGATGAGGCAGAATCCTATCACATTGATAGGAGCAAAGATATTTGCATCTATATCATTGGACGACATTGGCAATTCTGGATGCTCTGCTTATGATTCGACCTGAGTCCAAAGAGATTCGCTTCGGACAAATGCTGCCGCCTAAATCTTGTCCATTTGGACCTCCTGGAAAAGGTATGTTGAGGCAGAATCCTGTCAAATTGATAGCAGTAAAAATATTTGCATCTATATCATTGGACCTCATCGGCAATTCTGGATGCTTCGGCTTATGGATCGACCTGTGTCCAAAGAGAGTCGCGTTGGACAAGTGCTACTGCACAAATCTTGTACAAAGCGAAACGCACGATGCACAGCGTTTCGTTCATTTCGTTCAAGAACTCTCGTATCTTGGACATCCGCGAGTTTTTCGCGCCGAAAACGTGGTCCCCGTTCGTTTTAGACGCTAAAAACGCGTATGACACTTGATTCGCACGAATCCCTTGAGAAATGGCCGAGATACGCCGTGTTACACTTCCGGACGATGAAATCTTGCTAGTTCTCACGTTTTGCAAGCGAAACACACGATGCACCGCGTTTCGTGCAATTCGTTCAAGAACTCTCGTATCTCCGACATCCGCGAGTGTTTCGCGTCGAAAACGTGGTCCCCGTCTGCTTTAGATTCTAAAAACGCGTATGACACTTGATTCGCACGAATCCGTTGAGAAATGGCCGAGATACGCCGTGTTACACTTCCGGACGATGAAATCTTGCTAGTTCTCACGTTTAGCAAGCGACACGCACGATGCACCGCGTTTCTTCCAATTCGTTCAAGAACTCTCGTATCTCGGACATCCGCGAGTGTTTCGCGTCGAAAACGTGGTCCCCGTGCGTTTTAGACGCTAAAAACGCGTATGACACTTGATTTGCACGAATCCGTTGAGAAATCGCCGAGATACGCCGTGTTACACTTCCGGATGATGAAATCTTGCTAGTTCTCACGTTTTGCAAGCGAAACACACGACGCACCGCGTTTCGTTCAATTCGTTCATGAACTCTCGTATCTCGGACATCCGCGAGTGTTTCGCGTCGAAAACGTGGTTCCCGTCCGTTTTAGACCCTAAAAACGCGTATGACACTTGATTTGCACGAATCCGTTGAGAAATTGCCGAGATACGCCGTGTTACACTTCCGGACGATGAATTCGTTCAATTCGTTCAAGAACTCTCGTATCTCGGACATCCGCGAGTGTTTCGCGTCGAAAACGTGGTCCCCGTCTGTTTAAGACGCTAAAAACGCTTATGACACTTGATTCGCACGAATCTGTTGAGAAATGGCCGAGATACGCCGTGTTACACTTCCGGACGATGAATTCGTTCAATTCGTTCAAGAACTCTCGTATCTCGGACATCCGCGAGTGTTTCGCGTTGAAAACGTGGTCTCCGTCTCTTTTAGACGCTAAAAACGCGTATGACACTTGATTCGCACGAATCCGTTGAGAAATGGCCGAGATACGCCGTGTTACACTTCCGGACGATGAATTCGTTCAATTCGTTCAAGAACTCTCGTATCTCGGACATCCGCGAGTGTTTCGCGTCGAAAACGTGGTCTCCGTCTGGTTTAGACGCTAAAAACGCGTATGACACTTGATTCGCACGAATCCGTTGAGAAATGGCCGAGATACGCCGTGTTACATTTCCGGACGATGAAATCTTGCTAGTTCTGACGTTTTGCAAGCGACACGCACGATGCACCGCGTTTCGTTCAATTCGTTCAAGAACTCTCGTATCTCGGACATCCGCGAGTGTTTCGCGTCGAAAACGTGGTCCCCGTCTGTTTTAGACGCTAAAAACGCGTATGACACTTGATTCGCACGAACCCGTTGAGAACTGGCCGAGATACGCCGTGTTACACTTCCGGATGATGAATTCGTTCAATTCGTACAAGAACTCTCGTATCTCGGACATCCGCGAGTGTTTCGCGTCGAAAACGTGGTCCCCGTGCGTTTTAGACGCTAAAAACGCGTATGACACTTGATTCGCACGAATCCGTTGAGAAATGGCCGAGATACGCCGTGTTACACTTCCGGATGATGAAATCTTGATAGTTCTCACGTTTTGCAAGCGAAACACACGATGCACCGCGTTTCGTTCAATTCGTTCAAGAACTCTCGTATCTTGGACATCCGCGAGTGTTTCGCGTTGAAAACGTGGTCTCCGTCTCTTTTAGACGCTAAAAACGCGTGTGACACTTGATTCGCATGAATCCGTTGAGAAATGGCCGAGATACGCCGTGTTACACTTCCGGATGATGAAATCTTGCTAGTTCTCACGTTTTGCAAGCGAAACACACAATGCACCGCGTTTCGATCAATTCGTTCAAGAACTCTCGTATCTCGGACATCCGCGAGTGTTTCGTGTCGAAAACATGGTCCCCGTCTGTTTTAGATGCTAAAAACGCGTATGACACTTGATTCGCACGAATCTGTTGAGAAATGGCCGAGATACGCTGTGTTACATTTCCGAACGATGAAATCTTGTTAGTTCTGACGTTTTGCAAGCGAAACACACGATGCACCGCGTTTCGTTCAATTCGTTCAAGAACTCTCGTATCTTGGACATCCGCGAGTGTTTCGCGTTGAAAACGTGGTCTCCGTCTCTTTTAGACGCTAAAAACGCGTATGACCCTTGATTCGCACGAATCCGTTGAGAAATGGCCGAGATACGCCGTGTTACACTTCCGGACGATGAATTCGTTCAATTCGTTCAAGAACTCTCGTATCTCGGACATCCGCGAGTGTTTCGCGTCGAAAACGTGGTCTCCGTCTGGTTTAGACGCTAAAAACGCGTATGACACTTGATTCGCACGAATCCGTTGAGAAATGGCCGAGATACGCCGTGTTACATTTCCGGACGATGAAATCTTGCTAGTTCTCACGTTTTGCAAGCGACACGCACGATTCACCGCGTTTCGTTCAATTCGTTCAAGAACTCTCGTATCTCGGACATCCGCGAGTGTTTCGCGTCGAAAACGTGGTCCCCGTCTGTTTTAGACGCTAAAAACGCATATGACACTTGATTCGCACGAATCCTTTGAGAAATGGCCGAGATACGCCGTGTTACATTGCCGGACGATGAAATTTTGCTAGTTCTGACGTTTTGCAAGCGACACGCACGATGCACCGCGTTTCGTTCAATTCGTTCAAGAACTCTCGTATCTTGGACATCCGCGAGTGTTTCGCGTCGAAAACGTGGTCCCCGTCTGTTTTAGACGCTAAAAACGCGTATGACACTTGATTTGCACGAATCCGTTGAGAAATGGCCGAGATACGCCGTGTTACACTTCCGGATGATGAAATCTTGCTAGTTCTCACGTTTTGCAAGCGAAACACACGATGCACCGCGTGTCGTTCAATTCGTTCAAGAACTCTCGTATCTCGGACATCCGCGAGTGTTTCGCGTCGAAAACGTGGTCTCCGTCTGGTTTAGACGCTAAAAACGCGTATGACACTTGATTCGCACGAATCCGTTGAGAACTGGCCGAGATACGCCGTGGTACACTTCCGGAAGATGAATTCGTTCAATTCGTTCAAGAACTCTCGTATCTCGGACATCCGCGAGTGTTTCGCGTCGAAAACGTGATCCCCGTCTGTTTTAGGCGCTAAAAACGCGTATGACACTTGATTCGCACGAATCCGATGAGAAATGGCCGAGATACGCCGTGTTACACTTGCGGACGATAAAATCTTGCTAGTTCTCACGTTTTGCAAGCGACACGCACGATTCACCGCGTTTCGTTCAATTCGTTCAAGAACTCTCGTATCTCGGACATCCGCGAGTGTTTCGCGTCGAAAACGTGGTCCCCGTCTGTTTTAGACGCTAAAAACGCATATGACACTTGATTCGCACGAATCCTTTGAGAAATGGCCGAGATACGCCGTGTTACATTGCCGGACGATGAAATTTTGCTAGTTCTGACGTTTTGCAAGCGACACGCACGATGCACCGCGTTTCGTTCAATTCGTTCAAGAACTCTCGTATCTTGGACATCCGCGAGTGTTTCGCGTCGAAAACGTGGTCCCCGTCTGTTTTAGACGCTAAAAACGCGTATGACACTTGATTTGCACGAATCCGTTGAGAAATGGCCGAGATACGCCGTGTTACACTTGTAAGCGGGCCCAGGTACCGAGCCCTTCGCCGCTTTCCCTTTTTGACCACCCATATCGTACCGAGGGATTCTTTACGACGTCCGGGTAACCAGAAACTGACAGATAGCGAAGTACTTGCAGCTGAGGCGACATCTGAGTGTACACAGATGTCCAGATAGCCTAAATTCCTAGAGACGCCCTTACCAAGAAGAGAGACTTCACGAAGGACGTTTTCGCCCTTCCCTGGGCTACCGACGCAACCCCCTCTTCTCGCAAACCGTAGATATAAGAAGCATGTTCTACGCTGCGAGTTTAGTCTTAGTCTACATTTTAACACCGAATCTCTGCCAGTAACTATATTCATTCTTAATAAAGTATTCATTATTATATTTTATTTTATGTCGTCTCATTGATTCGCGCTATCACGACATAAAATTGGTGGCAGCGGTGGGATCCCACAAAATCCATCAGTGAAGAAGGATTGTGCAAAAAGAAGAAAAAGTGTATTCTAGTTGTCCTAGACCTATAACTTCTTGAAACAACGGTTTCGGCTCGGAGCAGTCTAAGACCGGCACAGTGAGGACCCACAAATCTATCATACTGGCAGGGGACGCAAGTAAGTGGACAGCATATCGTGACTCAAAATCACCGATCTCCTCTACTGACTCTTCGCAAACATCCTCGTTCGAACTCCAAAGCTTAATTGAAACCATGTCGAGAGCAGCGTCGCCAACTAACACTAGCGAGACAATTTTGCTCGGGTTTAAAGAACAATTGAATAAACTGACAGAGAGATTAGATAAACGGGACGAAATACCGAAGTCAAAAAAACCAGAGTCTAGAGGGTGGTTTCAAAGCAAGTTCTCAGAAGATACGAAAGAAGCGAACGATGTTGCGGGAGAAACAACCAACGCGGTTCCCGAAGAGGACCGAGTCCGAAACAACGAGGTTTTCTGCGGAGCACGGGATTCAATCGGAATGATCGGCGAATTCTCAGGGAGGAATTGCGAGAACTTCATAGCTCAAATCGAAGAAGCAAGAAGAATAACGAAGCTAGCGGAAAGACAAATTCTTCTACGGTACGTCCTAGCACAGAAATTAAAAGGAAGAGCCGACGGGGCAATCAGAGCAGATATGGTAGAAGAATATAAAGACTTATATGTCCGGCTTCGCTTTCAATTCGGCATTCGGCAAAGTCTGAGTTCATTGGAGCAGCAAAGAGACATGTGTGTAATGCACAGCAACGAAGCTGTAGAACACTACGTCTCGAGATTTGTAGCAATAGTAGATTCGATAAGAGTCGCGATCGATAACCAAACGGAGTGGACGCTACAAGAAATAGCTTTCCACCACGATGTAAATGGAAGGAAGTCAACGGATATATTCATCCGAAATCTGGCGGATCACTTGTACCACCAGATAAAACCGCTGAAACCAGGTAGTCTCAACGAAGCAATCCAGGTGACACTCGAGGTGGAAACGGAACTCGAGGAAAGAAGAGCAAGGGGACGAAGACAAATCCCGATTCAAGACAGACCAGTGCACGCCCCCAGACTAGGGCCAAGGCCACAAGGCCAACCCATTCCAAGGCAAAGAGTACCGCAATGCAATTATTGCAAGAAATTGGGACACGAAGAACGCGAGTGCAGAACGAAAAATTTCCACCAAAATCGAAATTTTCAGTCAACAAGGCCTCAAGAGAGACCACCTGGGAGAGCCCAATACTTGGAAGAACAAACCAACTACACGCCAGGGATGATGACACCGGAACGGGACGAATACGAGGGGGTAGGCTGCCTATGGTTCGTCTAAGCATGGAGGGAATTAAGGAAAGCAGTTGGCTCGTGGACACGGGGAGCAGCTTGACTCTCATAAAAGAAGAACGACTCGTCGGAACACACCATCCAAAGAGGCCTGCCAAAATCATGGGTATAACTAACGAGAAAATATCAGCTAAGTATTCGATAGAAATACAGCACTTCGGAAAAATTAACCCCATTCAAATATTCGATAACTCCTTAAACATACCCTATGACGGTATATTGGGCGTAGACTTTCTCTCGAGACACGGTTTCTTATGGAATTCGAGCGAGCGATTAATAAAAATAGGGCCTAGAGAATTTAAGCAAAAACAGGTAGAAGCAACTAATAACGAAGTAATGATCCTCTTCGAGAATAATTTAGCTTGTGCGACTAAATTAGACAATAATGGAGATCCGATTTTACCAACTCAGCTGAAAGAGTGGAAAAACACGAGCATTAGATCCTTCAATAGGTATGACAAAGATTTCTTCGACAGACAAGTAACGAACAGACCGCCTGAACAAACGTTGACTGAGAGTAGGGAAAAACTTCTACGACAAAACGCGAGACTAGAACATATTAAAGACGGTAAACAGAATATATGGGAAATTATAAAGACGTTCCACGAGGTTTTTACATTACCGGGAGACCCGCTCCCGCTTTCGAATTTAACCCAGCACGCGATACACACGTTGGACAGCGTACCAATAAACACTAAACAATACAGGTACCCACCCTGTCATAAAGAAGAAATTCACAATCAGGTTAAGGAAATGTTAGAAAAGGGTATTATTCAGGAAAGCAACAGCCCATATAATAGTCCCCTCTGGGTCGTACCGAAAAAGAAAGACGCGTCGGGGACGGTCAAGTGGAGAATTGTAATAGACTTCAGAAAACTCAATGAAAAGACGGTTGCGGACGCCTATCCGTTGCCGAATATAGACGAAATAATAGATCAATTAGGGAATTCACGATACTTCTCAGCATTTGACCTAGCTAGTGGGTTCCATCAAATCGGTATGAAGACCGATGATAAACCCAAAACGGCGTTTTCCACACCAGAAGGGCATTACGAATACAACCGCATGCCTTTCGGTTTAAGGAACGCACCGCCCACGTTCCAGCGGATGATTAATAATGGATTAAAAGGATTAACAGGGAAAATATGTTTTGCTTACATCGACGATATAATAGTATACGGAAGAACGCTTGAGGAACATAATGAAAATTTAATTACACTTTTCACGCGATTAAAAGAAGTAGGATTAAAACTTCAACCGGACAAGTGTGAATTTCTCAGGCCGGAATTAGAGTATTTAGGGCATGTAATTTCAAAGGACGGCATTCAGCCCAATCCCGACAGAATAGAAAAAGTAAAAGGTTACCCCGCTCCAAAAAACCCTAAAGAAATTAAGCAATTTTTGGGATTAATCGGGTACTATAGAAAATTTGTACCAAACTTTAGTAAGGTCGCGAAACCACTTACAGAGTTATTAAAACAGTCGGTAGAAAGTTCAAAATTGTGACGGACCATAAACCCTTAATACACCTAATGAACGTTAAAGACCCAAACAGTAGGTTAATGAGATGGAGATTAAAATTACTCGAATACGAATACGAAATAGTTTATAAAAAGGGAACGCAAAACAGCAACGCCGATGCTTTATCGCGCATATATGTCCTCACAAATGACGAAACACAGGACAACCCGAGCTCACTCGCGGAGTTAATGCAAGAAGAACGTGCGGAAACGAAAGTGTTGAATTTTGTTTTATCTAAAACCAAAAAACGAACGGGTTACATCAACTTAGATTCGAGACCAACAAAAGTAGAATGGGAACAAGCATTGGACCCAATCAAAGAAACCAACAAAAGGTGGATCGTAAATGTAGAAGGTAGCGGAAGCTTTGAAACTTCAGGTAGTTTTTATAACTTCAGAAAGGTAATCCGAGCCTGGAATGATCAGGTAACATATAACTTTACGGGAATAAGGGTTCAACCGGAGACTCCGAGGGTCACACCTAAACCATCGCTAATTAGAGAAATAACTATTAAACCGGGACTAGGTCCAAATAACGTTCCGATATTTCAATTGACGGAAAGACCCCCTTTAAGGGAACAACCAGGAATTAAATACATTCCGCCAAACGAAACACTAACGGAGCAATTGAAAATTCTCAGTACCTTTGAAGGAAGCATTATTAGGATAGTCGTAGATAAGAATAGAAATGATCAAATTAGGATATTAGCCGACAATTTAAATAGGGATTTGACCATCTTTGTATGGGAGCAAATAAACGACGGAATTAATAAACGAGACATGTTGGAACAAGCACACGGTAGCGAATTAGGAGGGCACTACGGAATAGAAAAGACCCTGCAGAAGATAAGACGACTTGCGAATTGGCCCAACATAACGGTAGATGTAGCGGACTTTATAAAAAATTGTGAGATTTGCCAACGCACTAAGAATACACAAAGACAGACATATGTTCCACACTCGACGGACATCCCTGATAAAATGGGAGATAAGATATCCTTAGATATCATGGGACCATTTGATGAGACGGTTGGCAAGAATAAATACATACTAGTTATTCAAGATTACTTAACTAGATATTTAATAGCTGAACCGATAATAGACAAATCCACGGCAGCAGTGATAGAAGCTTTGTGGAGATTTTACATTAGATATTTCGGGAAACCATTAACTATATTAACTGACAACGGGGGTGAATTTACCTCTAATGAGTTTGAGGAATTTTGTACTCAAAGTCATATTACACACGTGACGACAAGCGTATACCATCCACAGTCCAACGGTAAGAACGAAAGATCACATTTGATACTTAAAGAATACCTACGACAGTATTCCGATCAAAACGACTGGGACGTGAAACTATCACACGCTATGCTAACGTACAATACGACGATTAATAGACAGACGGGCTACGCGCCGTACGAATTACAATACGGTAGAGAACCACCGACGATATTTAGGAACGAACAAATTATCGAAACACTTCACGACAAACTACAAGACAGAAAACTAGGCTTAGAAAATCAGCTGAGAGAAGTCAAAGATCGATTGCAAACCATTTCCAATGAACAGACGGGAATTGACTTAAAAATCATAGAAGAAGGATCATTAGTTCTTGTTAGGAATTTTAATTCGGGACCGTTAGACGATAAATGGATAGGCCCGTACGAGGTTAGAGAGAGAATAGGCGATGTCACTTACAGAGTCAGTAAGGGGACGGAAAAGGTGACTTACCATAGAAGTGACATAAAGCCCTTTTTCAGCACTCAGCATGCGGATCCTGATATTTCTGCAGATACTCCTCATAGTGCGGAGTGAAAATTATTCCGTACGGGAATTAAACATCGACGAGGTCATGTACCTAGAGGTACTCTCGTTGGCCAAGCAATACAACGAAGCTTGGAAGTTAGTCGTAGGATTTGATTTTACAAACTTAGAGAAGAATTTTAATATTATTAGAAAAAACGCTCAAATGTTAGAAGGCGAATGTTACCAAGGAACCTGGATTTGCGAATCGCTTTACCGAATTCACAAGCAGGAGAGATCATTCGATAGAATAAGCAACGAATTATCAAATACCATGCATCTTGCCGGCATCAAACATAGTCTCAACGACAACCGTAAGAATAAAAGGAAACGCGGACTATTCGATTTCATAGGGGAGATTTCCAAGACATTGTTTGGAACCCTAGCGGATAGCGACGCAGATTATTATAACGCAGAAATAGATAAGGTCCGGGAAAATAACGTAAAGATAGCACACTTGATAAAGAACCAAACTAACATCATCGCCGATGAGATTAAATCCATGCGAATCCAGAGTGAGGAAATTCAGGATCAAGCCAAAAGAATTAACACAATGTTTGCCAAAGCCGTGGATGCCATTAAGAAAAATGAGTTAGAAAGCTATATATTAGGATTATATTTAGATAATCAAGAGCTCATAGAGATCTTGAAAGATGACACTCGAAAGTTGCAAGACCTAATTGTAGACGGAAAAAGGGGCCATATTCACCCCCACACCCTGCAGCCTGAGGAATTTGTTCGATGCATTAAAGGCACAGAAACATGTAGACAACTTTCCAGTACCATTGGAAGAGCGATATTATACCGATTTGTTAGACGTAAGCGAGATCAATATTATACTAAGAGACGGAAAAGCAATCATAACCATCGAAATACCCTTGCTAGAGAGGAAAGAATACCAAGTAATTAGACCAATTCCTATCCCTCAGATGAACTGGGTTTCGCAGTCTATAATCAACCCAGATAAGAACCTAATACTGATGGACTCCGCGAAAATGGTATTCTCGCCTTTCGATTATTTAGAATTAGCACAGAGCAAAACGTTAAATAAATATAAGATTGTAAAAAGGAAGCATCCGGACTATTCGACGGACACCAGAGACTCTTGTTTAATAGAAATCTTAACACGCCGAGATACACGAAAGTGCCGAACGCATTACATGCAGCTAGCGAACACACTGTGGATTCAATTAGATACTAATTCCGACTGGATAGGAGCCGCTCCGAA
Organism: Priocnemis perturbator; assembly: GCA_963942575.1. Taxonomy (NCBI): domain Eukaryota; kingdom Metazoa; phylum Arthropoda; class Insecta; order Hymenoptera; family Pompilidae; genus Priocnemis; species Priocnemis perturbator. The sequence goes on along the minus strand of OZ012649.1, from coordinate 577,420 downwards.
CCAGGAAACCTTATATATCTTATGTAGCGACAATAAGCCACGTAGTATAGAATTATTAGGTAGCTTCATACTGCACTTAGATAAAGACTGTACCGGTACAACTAATAAGGTCTTCCTCAAACCAGCTACACACGTAACTAGAACTTTAGAGTTAAATGTTCTTTTGACGAGCAAGGAAGAGGATTTTAACGTGACTTTCGGGAAACTCAGATCCCAAGACTTACCTTTTGAACTCATTCACGAAGTTAGTATCAATCCTGACAATTTGAAAAATTTGGGTAGAACCTTAGAGGAAATAGACGACCAGATTGAGACCTTAGCATCTGAGAAACGGGTTATCACGTGGAAGGAACGATTTTACAAATATCTGGAATATACAGGATACGTGGCAATTGCTGGTTTGACAATCGTTTTCCTAGGTAAAATAGGACTATTTAAGCTAATTATAAGAACCATCCGATCGTGCTGTTTATCGTGTACATATAACAATTGTAGCTTTGGGAACAAAGCACCCACGCAGCACATTGCACCAGGTGCAACACAAGCAACATTTTCAATCAACGAACCGGACGAGGTACGCTTCATCGCTCAACGACCTAGAACGAGACCGACGAATGCTGCTTATGGATTTTAGTTTAGATCAGTACCCCAACTAAAATCTTAAACTACCCGGGGAGGTGTAAGCGGGCCCAGGTACCGAGCCCTTCGCCGCTTTCCCTTTTTGACCACCCATATCGTACCGAGGGATTCTTTACGACGTCCGGGTAACCAGAAACTGACAGATAGCGAAGTACTTGCAGCTGAGGCGACATCTGAGTGTACACAGATGTCCAGATAGCCTAAATTCCTAGAGACGCCCTTACCAAGAAGAGAGACTTCACGAAGGACGTTTTCGCCCTTCCCTGGGCTACCGACGCAACCCCCTCTTCTCGCAAACCGTAGATATAAGAAGCATGTTCTACGCTGCGAGTTTAGTCTTAGTCTACATTTTAACACCGAATCTCTGCCAGTAACTATATTCATTCTTAATAAAGTATTCATTATTATATTTTATTTTATGTCGTCTCATTGATTCGCGCTATCACGACACACTTCCGGACGATGAAATCTTGCTAGTTCTCACGTTTTGCAAGCGAAACGCGCGATGCACCGCGTTTCGTTCAATTCGTTCAAGAACTCTCGTATCTCGGACATCCGCGAGTGTTTGGCGTCGAAAACGTGATCCCCGTCTGTTTTAGACGCTAAAAACGCGTATGACACTTGATTCGCACGAATCCGTTGAGAAATGGCCGAGATACGCCGTGTTACACTTCCGGACGATGAATTCGTTCAATTCGTTCAAGAACTCTCGTATCTCGGACATCCGCGAGTGTTTCGCGTCGAAAACGTGGTCCCCGTCTGTTTTAGACGCTAAAAACGCGTATGACACTTGATTCGCACGAACCCGTTGAGAACTCGCCGAGATACGCCGTGTTACACTTCCGGACGATGAATTCGTCCAATTCGTTCAAGAACTCTCGTATCTCGGATATCCGCGAGTGTTTCGCGTCGAAAACGTGGTCCCCGTCTGTTTTAGACGCTAAAAACGCGTATGACACTTGATTCGCACGAATCCGTTGAGAACTGGCCGAGATACGCCGTGTTACACTTCCGGACGATGAATTCGTCCAATTCGTTCAAGAACTCTCGTATCTCGGATATCCGCGAGTGTTTCGCGTCGAAAACGTGGTCCCCGTCTGTTTTAGACGCTAAAAACGCGTATGACACTTGATTCGCACGAATCCGTTGAGAAATGGCCGAGATACGCCGTGTTACAATTCCGGACGATCAAATCTTGCTAGTTCTCACGTTTTGCAAGCGAAACACACGATGCACCGCGTGTCGTTCAATTCGTTCAAGAACTCTCGTATCTCGGACATCCGCGAGTGTTTCGCGTCGAAAACGTGGTCTCCGTCTGGTTTAGACGCTAAAAACGCGTATGACACTTGATTCGCACGAATCCGTTGAGAAATGGCCGAGATACGCCGTGTTACATTTCCGGACGATGAAATCTTGCTAGTTCTGACGTTTTGCAACCGACACGCACGATGCACCGCGTTTCGTTCAATTCGTTCAAGAACTCTCGTATCTCGGACATCCGCGAGTGTTTCGCGTCGAAAACGTGGTCCCCGTCTGTTTTAGACGCTAAAAACGCGTATGACACTTGATTCGCACGAATCCGTTGAGAAATGGCCGAGATACGCCGTGTTACACTTCCGGATGATGAAATCTTGCTAGTTCTCACGTTTTGCAAGCGAAACACACGATGCACCGCGTGTCGTTCAATTCGTTCAAGAACTCTCGTATCTCGGACATCCGCGAGTGTTTCGCGTCGAAAACGTGGTCTCCGTCTGGTTTAGACGCTAAAAACGCGTATGACACTTGATTCGCACGAATCCGTTGAGAACTGGCCGAGATACGCCGTGTTACACTTCCGGAAGATGAATTCGTTCAATTCGTTCAAGAACTCTCGTATCTCGGACATCCGCGAGTGTTTCGCGTCGAAAACGTGATCCCCGTCTGTTTTAGGCGCTAAAAACGCGTATGACACTTGATTCGCACGAATCCGATGAGAAATGGCCGAGATACGCCGTGTTACACTTGCGGACGATAAAATCTTGCTAGTTCTCACGTTTTGCAAGCGAAACGCACGATGCACCGCGTTTCGTTCAATTCGTTCAGGAACTCTCGTATCTCGGACATCCGCGAGTCTTTCGCGTCGAAAACGTGGTTCCCGTCTGTTTTAGACGCTAAAAACGCGTATGACACTTGATTCGCACGCATCCGTTGAGAAATGGCCGAGATACGCCGTGTTGCACTTCCGGACGATGAATTCGTTCAATTCGTTCAAGAACTCTCGTATCTCGGACATCCGCGAGTGTTTCGCGTCGACAACGTGGTCCCCGTCTGTTTTAGACGCTAAAAACGCGTATGACACTTGATTTGCACGAATCCGTTGAGAAATGGCCGAGATACGCCGTGTTACACTTCCGGACGATGAAATCTTGCTAGTTCTCACGTTTTGCAAGCGAAACGCGCGATGCACCGCGTTTCGTTCAATTCGTTCAAGAACTCTCGTATCTCGGACATCCGCGAGTGTTTGGCGTCGAAAACGTGGTCCCCGTGCGTTTTAGACGGTAAAAAAGCGTATGACACTTGATTCGCACGAATCCGTTGAGAAATGGCCGAGATACGCCGTGTTACACTTCCGGACGATGAATTCGTTCAATTCGTTCAAGAACTCTCGTATCTCGGACATCCGCGAGTGTTTCGCGTCGAAAACGTGGTTCCCGTCTGTTTTAGACGCTAAAAACGCGTATGACACTTGATTCGCACGAACCCGTTGAGAACTGGCCGAGATACGCCGTGTTACACTTCCGGACGATGAATTCGTTCAATTCGTTCAAGAACTCTCGTATCTCGGACATCCGCGAGTGTTTCGCGTCGAAAACGTGTTCCCCGTGCGTTTTTGACGCTAAAAACGCAAATGACACTTGATGCGCACGAATCCGTTGAGAAATGGCCGAGATACGCCGTGTTACACTTCCGGATGATGAAATCTTGCTAGTTCTCACGTTTTGCAAGCGAAACACACGATGCACCGCGTTTCGTTCAATTCGTTCAAGAACTCTCGTATCTCGGACATCCGCGAGTGTTTCGCGTCGAAAACATGGTCCCCGTCTGTTTTAGACGCTAAAAACGCGTATGACACTTGATTCGCACGAACCCGTTGAGAACTGGCCGAGATACGCCGTGTTACACTTCCGGACGATGAATTCGTTCAATTCGTTCAAGAACTCTCGTATCTCTGACATCCGCGAGTGTTTCGCGTTGAAAACGTGGTCTCCGTCTCTTTTAGACGCTAAAAACGCGTGTGACACGTGATTCGCACGAATCCGTTGAGAAATGGCTGAGATACGCCGTGTTACACTTCCGGACGATGAATTCGTTCAATTCGTTCAAGAACTCTCGTATCTCTGACATCCGCGAGTGTTTCGTGTCGAAAACGTGGTCCCCGTGCATTTTAGACGCTAAAAACGCGTATGACACTTGATTCGCACGAATCCGTTGAGAAATGGCCGAGATACGCCGTGTTACACTTCCGGACGATGAATTCGTTCAATTCGTTCAAGAACTCTCGTATCTCGGACATCCGCGAGTGTTTCGCGTCGAAAACGTGGTCCCCGTCAGTTTTAGACGCTAAAAACGCGTATGACACTTGATTCGCACGAATCCGTTGAGAAATGGCCGAGATACGCCGTGTTGCACTTCCGGACGATGAATTCGTTCAATTCGTTCAAGAACACTCGTATCTCGGACATCCGCGAGTGTTTCGCGTCGAAAACGGGGTCCCCGTGCGTTTTAGACGCTAAAAACGCGTATGACACTTGATTCGCACGAATCCGTTGAGAAATGGCCGAGATACGCCGTGTTACACTTCCGGACGATGAAATCTTGCTAGTTCTCACGTTTTGCAAGCGACACGCACGATGCACCGCGTTTCGTTCAATTCGTTCAAGAACACTCGTATCTCGGACATCCGCGAGTGTTTCGCGTCGAAAACGTGGTCCCCGTCTGTTTTAGACGCTAAAAACGCTTATGACACTTGATTCGCACGAATCTGTTGAGAATTGGCCGAGATACGCCGTGTTACACTTCCGGACGATGAATTCGTTCAATTCGTTCAAGAACTCTCGTATCTCGGACATCCGCGAGTGTTTCGCGTTGAAATCGTGGTCTCCGTCTCTTTTAGACGCTAAAAACGCGTATGACACTTGATTCGCAGGAATCCGTTGAGAAATGGCCGAGATACGCCGTGTTACACTTCCGGACGATGAATTCGTTCAATTCGTTCAACAACTCTCGTATCTCGGACATCCGCGAGTGTTTCGCGTCGAAAACGTGGTCTCCGTCTGGTTTGGACGCTAAAAACGCGTATGACACTTGATTCGCACGAATCCGTTGAGAACTGGCCGAGATACGCCGTGTTACACTTCCGGACGATGAATTCGTTCAATTCGTTCAAGAACTCTCGTATCTCGGACATCCGCGAGTGTTTCGCGTCGAAAACGTGATCCCCGTCTGTTTTAGACGTTAAAAACGCGTATGACACTTGATTCGCACGAATCCGATGAGAAATGGCCGAGATACGCCGTGTTACACTTGCGGACGATAAAATATTGCTAGTTCTCACGTTTTGCAAGCGAAACGCACGATGCACCGCGTTTCGTTCAATTCGTTCAGGAACTCTCGTATCTCGGACATCCGCGAGTGTTTCGCGTCGAAAACGTGGTCCCCGTCTGTTTTAGACGCTAAAAACGCGTGTGACACTTGATTCGCACGAATCCGTTGAGAAATGGCCGAGATATGCCGTGTTACACTTCCGGACGATGAAATCTTGCTAGTTCTCACGTTTTGCAAGTGACACGCACGATGCACCGCGTTTCGTTCAATTCGTACAAGAACTCTCGTATCTCGGACATCCGCGAGTGTTTCGCGTCGAAAACGTGGTCCCCGTCTGTTTTAGACGCTAAAAACACTTATGACACTTGATTCGCACGAATCTGTTGAGAAATGGCCGAGATACGCCGTGTTACACTTCCGGACGATGAATTCGTTCAATTCGTTCAAGAACTCTCGTATCTCGGACATCCGCGAGTGTTTCGCGTTGAAAACGTGGTCTCCGTCTCTTTTAGACGCTAAAAACGCGTATGACACTTGATTCGCACGAATCCGTTGAGAAATGGCCGAGATACGCCGTGTTACACTTCCGGACGATGAATTCGTTCAATTCGTTCAACAACTCTCGTATCTCGGACATCCGCGAGTGTTTCGCGTCGAAAACGTGGTCCCCGTCTGTTTTAGACGTTAAAAACGCGTATGACACTTGATTCGCACGAATCCGATGAGAAATGGCCGAGATACGCCGTGTTACACTTGCGGACGATAAAATCTTGCTAGTTCTCACGTTTTGCAAGCGACACGAACGATGCACCGTGTTTTGTTCAATTCGTTCAAGAACTCTCGTATCTCGGACACCCGCTAGTGTTTCGCGTCGAAAACGTGGTCCCCGTCTGTTTTAGACGCTAAAAACGCGTATGACACTTGATTCGCACGAATCCGATGAGAAATGGCCGAGATACGCCGTGTTACACTTGCGGACGATAAAATCTTGCTAGTTCTCACGTTTTGCAAGCGAAACGCACGATGCACCGCGTTTCGTTCAATTCGTTCAGGAACTCTCGTATCTCGGACATCCGCGAGTGTTTCGCGTCGAAAACGTGGTCCCCGTCTGTTTTAGACGCTAAAAACGCGTATGACACTTGATTCGCACGAATCCGTTGAGAAATGGCCGAGATATGCCGTGTTACACTTCCGGACGATGAAATCTTGCTAGTTCTCACGTTTTGCAAGCGACCGCACGATGCACCGCGTTTCGTTCAATTCGTTCAAGAACTCTCGTATCTCGGACATCCGCGAGTGTTTCGCGTCGAAAACGTGGTCCCCGTCTGTTTTAGACGCTAAAAACACTTATGACACTTGATTCGCACGAATCTGTTGAGAAATGGCCGAGATACGCCGTGTTACACTTCCGGACGATGAAATCTTGCTAGTTCTCACGTTTTGCAAGCGACACGCACGATGCACCGCGTTTCGTTCAATTCGTTCAAGAACTCTCGTATCTCGGACATCCGCGAGTGTTTCGCGCCGAAAACGTGGTCCCCGTCAGTTTTGGACGCTAAAAACGCGTATGACACTTGATTCGCACGAATCCGTTGAGAAATGGCCGAGATACGCCGTGTTGCACTTCCGGACGATGAATTCGTTCAATTCGTTCAAGAACACTCGTATCTCGGACATCCGCGAGTGTTTCGCGTCGAAAACGTGGTCCCCGTCTGTTTGAGACGCTAAAAACGCGTATGACACTTGATTCGCACGAACCCGTTGAGAACTGGCCGAGATACGCCGTGTAACACTTCCGGACGATTAATTCGTTCAATTCGTTCAAGAACTCTCGTATCTCGGACATCCGCGAGTGTTTCGCGTCGAAAACGTGGTCCCCGTCTGTTTTAGACGTTAAAAACGCGTATGACACTTGATTCGCACGAATCCGATGAGAAATGGCCGAGATACGCCGTGTTACACTTGCGGACGATAAAATCTTGCTAGTTCTCACGTTTTGCAAGCGACACGAACGATGCACCGCGTTTCGTTCAATTCGTTCAAGAACACTCGTATCTCGGACATCCGCGAGTGTTTCGCGTCGAAAACGTGGTCCCCGTCTGTTTTAGACGCTAAAAACGCTTATGACACTTGATTCGCACGAATCTGTTGAGAATTGGCCGAGATACGCCGTGTTACACTTCCGGACGATGAATTCGTTCAATTCGTTCAAGAACTCTCGTATCTCGGACATCCGCGAGTGTTTCGCGTTGAAATCGTGGTCTCCGTCTCTTTTAGACGCTAAAAACGCGTATGACACTTGATTCGCAGGAATCCGTTGAGAAATGGCCGAGATACGCCGTGTTACACTTCCGGACGATGAATTCGTTCAATTCGTTCAACAACTCTCGTATCTCGGACATCCGCGAGTGTTTCGCGTCGAAAACGTGGTCTCCGTCTGGTTTAGACGCTAAAAACGCGTATGACACTTGATTCGCACGAATCCGTTGAGAACTGGCCGAGATACGCCGTGTTACACTTCCGGACGATGAATTCGTTCAATTCGTTCAAGAACTCTCGTATCTCGGACATCCGCGAGTGTTTCGCGTCGAAAACGTGATCCCCGTCTGTTTTAGACGTTAAAAACGCGTATGACACTTGATTCGCACGAATCCGATGAGAAATGGCCGAGATACGCCGTGTTACACTTGCGGACGATAAAATATTGCTAGTTCTCACGTTTTGCAAGCGAAACGCACGATGCACCGCGTTTCGTTCAATTCGTTCAGGAACTCTCGTATCTCGGACATCCGCGAGTGTTTCGCGTCGAAAACGTGGTCCCCGTCTGTTTTAGACGCTAAAAACGCGTGTGACACTTGATTCGCACGAATCCGTTGAGAAATGGCCGAGATATGCCGTGTTACACTTCCGGACGATGAAATCTTGCTAGTTATCACGTTTTGCAAGTGACACGCACGATGCACCGCGTTTCGTTCAATTCGTACAAGAACTCTCGTATCTCGGACATCCGCGAGTGTTTCGCGTCGAAAACGTGGTCCCCGTCTGTTTTAGACGCTAAAAACACTTAGGACACTTGATTCGCACGAATCTGTTGAGAAATGGCCGAGATACGCCGTGTTACACTTCCGGACGATGAATTCGTTCAATTCGTTCAAGAACTCTCGTATCTCGGACATCCGCGAGTGTTTCGCGTTGAAAACGTGGTCTCCGTCTCTTTTAGACGCTAAAAACGCGTATGACACTTGATTCGCACGAATCCGTTGAGAAATGGCCGAGATACGCCGTGTTACACTTCCGGACGATGAATTCGTTCAATTCGTTCAACAACTCTCGTATCTCGGACATCCGCGAGTGTTTCGCGTCGAAAACGTGGTCCCCGTCTGTTTTAGACGTTAAAAACGCGTATGACACTTGATTCGCACGAATCCGATGAGAAATGGCCGAGATACGCCGTGTTACACTTGCGGACGATAAAATCTTGCTAGTTCTCACGTTTTGCAAGCGACACGAACGATGCACCGTGTTTTGTTCAATTCGTTCAAGAACTCTCGTATCTCGGACACCCGCTAGTGTTTCGCGTCGAAAACGTGGTCCCCGTCTGTTTTAGACGCTAAAAACGCGTATGACACTTGATTCGCACGAATCCGATGAGAAATGGCCGAGATACGCCGTGTTACACTTGCGGACGATAAAATCTTGCTAGTTCTCACGTTTTGCAAGCGAAACGCACGATGCACCGCGTTTCGTTCAATTCGTTCAGGAACTCTCGTATCTCGGACATCCGCGAGTGTTTCGCGTCGAAAACGTGGTCCCCGTCTGTTTTAGACGCTAAAAACGCGTATGACACTTGATTCGCACGAATCCGTTGAGAAATGGCCGAGATATGCCGTGTTACACTTCCGGACGATGAAATCTTGCTAGTTCTCACGTTTTGCAAGCGACCGCACGATGCACCGCGTTTCGTTCAATTCGTTCAAGAACTCTCGTATCTCGGACATCCGCGAGTGTTTCGCGTCGAAAACGTGGTCCCCGTCTGTTTTAGACGCTAAAAACACTTATGACACTTGATTCGCACGAATCTGTTGAGAAATGGCCGAGATACGCCGTGTTACACTTCCGGACGATGAAATCTTGCTAGTTCTCACGTTTTGCAAGCGACACGCACGATGCACCGCGTTTCGTTCAATTCGTTCAAGAACTCTCGTATCTCGGACATCCGCGAGTGTTTCGCGCCGAAAACGTGGTCCCCGTCAGTTTTGGACGCTAAAAACGCGTATGACACTTGATTCGCACGAATCCGTTGAGAAATGGCCGAGATACGCCGTGTTGCACTTCCGGACGATGAATTCGTTCAATTCGTTCAAGAACACTCGTATCTCGGACATCCGCGAGTGTTTCGCGTCGAAAACGTGGTCCCCGTCTGTTTGAGACGCTAAAAACGCGTATGACACTTGATTCGCACGAACCCGTTGAGAACTGGCCGAGATACGCCGTGTAACACTTCCGGACGATTAATTCGTTCAATTCGTTCAAGAACTCTCGTATCTCGGACATCCGCGAGCGTTTCGCGTCGAAAACGTGGTCCCCGTCTGTTTTAGACGTTAAAAACGCGTATGACACTTGATTCGCACGAATCCGATGAGAAATGGCCGAGATACGCCGTGTTACACTTGCGGACGATAAAATCTTGCTAGTTCTCACGTTTTGCAAGCGACACGAACGATGCACCGCGTTTCGTTCAATTCGTTCAAGAACTCTCGTATCTCGGACATCCGCGAGTGTTTCGCGTCGAAAAGGTGATCCCCGTCTGTTTTAGACGCTAAAAACGCGTATGACACTTGATTCGCACGAATCCGATGAGAAATGGCCGAGATACGCCGTGTTACACTTGCGGACGATAAAATCTTGCTAGTTCTCACGTTTTGCAAGCGAAACGCACGATGCACCGCGTTTCGTTCAATTCGTTCAGGAACTCTCGTATCTCGGACATCCGCGAGTGTTTCGCGTCGAAAACGTGGTCCCCGTCTGTTTTAGACGCTAAAAACGCGTATGACACTTGATTCGAACGAATCCGTTGAGAAATGGCCGAGATACGCCGTGTTACACTTCCGGACGATGAAATCTTGCTAGTTCTCACGTTTTGCAAGCGACACGCACGATGCACCGCATTTCGTTCAATTCGTTCAAGAACTCTCGTATCTCGGACATCCGCGAGTGTTTCGCGTCGAAAACGTGGTCCCCGTCAGTTTTAGACGCTAAAAACGCGTATGACACTTGATTCGCACGAATCCGTTGAGAAATGGCCGAGATACGCCGTGTTGCACTTCCGGACGATGAATTCGTTCAATTCGTTCAAGAACACTCGTATCTCGGACATCCGCGAGTGTTTCGCGTCGAAAACGGGGTCCCCGTGCGTTTTAGACGCTAAAAACGCGTATGACACTTGATTCGCACGAATCCGTTGAGAAATGGCCGAGATACGCCGTGTTACACTTCCGGACGATGAAATCTTGCTAGTTCTCACGTTTTGCAAGCGACACGCACGATGCACCGCGTTTCGTTCAATTCGTTCAAGAACTCTCGTATCTCGGACATCCGCGAGTGTTTCGCGTCGAAAACGTGGTCCCCGTCTGTTTTAGACGCTAAAAACGCGTATGACTCTTGATTCGCACGAACCCGTTGAGAACTGGCCGAGATACGCCGTGTTACACTTCCGGACGATGAATTCGTTCAATTCGTTCAAGAACTCTCGTATCTCGGACATCCGCGAGTGTTTCGCGTCGAAAACATGGTCCCCGTCTGTTTTAGACGCTAAAAACGCGTATGACACTTGATTCGCACGAATCCGTTGAGAAATGGCCGAGATACGCCGTGTTACACTTCCGGACGATGAAATCTTGCTAGTTCTCACGTTTTGCAAGCGAAACGCGCGATGCACCGCGTTTCGTTCAATTCGTTCAAGAACTCTCGTATCTCGGACATCCGCGAGTGTTTGGCGTCGAAAACGTGATCCCCGTCTGTTTTAGACGCTAAAAACGCGTATTACACTTGATTCGCACGAATCGGTTGAGAAATGGCCGAGATACGCCGTGTTACACTTCCGGACGATGAATTCGTCCAATTCGTTCAAGAACTCTCGTATCTCGGACATCCGCGAGTGTTTCGCGTCGAAAACGTGGTCCCCGTCTGTTTTGGACGCTAAAAACGCGTATGACACTTGATTCGCACGAATCCGTTGAGAAATTGCCGAGAAACGCCGTGTTACATTGCCGGACGATGAAATTTTGCTAGTTCTGACGTTTTGCAAGCGACACGCACGATGCACCGCGTTTCGTTCAATTCGTTCAAGAACTCTCGTATCTTGGACATCCGCGAGTGTTTCGCGTCGAAAACGTGGTCCCCGTCTATTTTAGACGCTAAAAACGCGTATGACACTTGATTCGCACGAATCCGTTGAGAAATGGCCGAGATACGCCGTGTTACACTTCCGGACGATGAAATCTTGCTAGTTCTCACGTTTTGCAAGCGAAACACACGATGCACCGCGTTTCATTCAATTCGTTCAAGAACTCTCGTATCTCGGACATCCGCGAGTGTTTCGCGTCGAAAACATGGTCCCCGTCTGTTTTAGACGCTAAAAACGCGTATGACACTTGATTCGCAGGAATCCGTTGAGAAATGGCCGAGATACGCTGTGTTACATTTCCGGACGATGAAATATTGCTAGTTCTGACGTTTTGCAAGTGACACGCACGATGCACCGCGTTTCGTTCAATTCGTTCAAGAACTCTCGTATCTTGGACATCCGCGAGTGTTTCGCGTCGAAAACGTGGTCCCCGTCTGTTTTAGACGCTAAAAACGCGTGTGACACTTGATTCGCACGAATCCGTTGAGAAATGGCCGAGATACGCCGTGTTACACTTCCGGACGATGAATTCGTTCAATTCGTTCAAGAACTCTCGAATCTCGGACATCCGCGAGTGTTTCGCGTCGAAAACGGGGTCCCCGTGCGTTTTAGACGCTAAAAACGCGTATGACACTTGATTCGCACGAATCCGTTGAGAAATGGCCGAGATACGCCGGGTTACACTTCCGGATGATGAAATCTTGCTAGTTCTCACGTTTTGCAAGCGAAACACGCGATGCACCGCGTTTCGTTCAATTCGTTCAAGAACTCTCGTATCTCGGACATCCGCGAGTGTTTCGCGTCGAAAACATGGTCCCCGTCTGTTTTAGACGCTAAAAACACGTATGACACTTGATTCGCACGAATCCGTTGAGAAATGGCCGAGATACGCTGTGTTACATTTCCGGACGATGAAATCTTGCTAGTTCTGACGTTTTGCAAGCGAAACACACGATGCACCGCGTTTCGTTCTATTCGTTCAAGAACTCTCGTATCTTGGACATCCGCGAGTGTTTCGCGTCGAAAACGTGGTCCCCGTCTGTTTTAGACGCTAAAAACGCGTATGACACTTGATTCGCACGAATCCATTGAGAAATGGCCGAGATACGCCGTGTTACACTTCCGGACGATGAATTCGTTCAATTCGTTCAAGAACTCTCGTATCTCGGACATCCGCGAGTGTTTCGCTTTGAAAACGTGGTCTCCGTCTCTTTTAGACGCTAAACGCGTATGACACTTGATTCGCACGAATCCGTTGAGAAATGGCCGAGATACGCCGTGTTGCACTTCCGGACGATGAATTCGTTCAATTCGATCAAGAACTCTCGTATCTCGGACATCCGCGAGTGTTTCGCGTCGAAAACGTGGTCCCCGTCTGTTTTAGACGCTAAAAACCCGTATGACAATTGATTCGCTCGAATCCGTTGAGAAAAGGCCGAGATACGCCGTGTTACACTTCCGGACGATGAATTCGTTCAATTCGTTCAAGAACTCTCGTATCTCGGACATCCGCGAGTGTTTCGCGTTGAAAACGTGGTCCCCGTCTGGTTTAGACGCTAAAAACGCGTATGACACTTGATTCGCACGAATCCGTTGAGAAATGGCCGAGATACGCCGTGTTACACTTCCGGACGATGAATTCGTTCAATTCGTTCAAGAACTCTCGTATCTCGGACATCCGCGAGTGTTTCGCTTCGAAAATGTGGTCCCCGTCTGTTTTAGACGCTAAAATCGCGTATGACACTTGATTCGCACGAATCCGTTGAGAAATGGCCGAGATACGCCGTGTTACACTTCCGGAGGATGAATTCGTTCAATTCATTCAAGAACTCTCGTATCTCGGACATCCGCGAGTGTTTCGCGTCGAAAACGTGGTCCCCGTCTGTTTTAGACGCTAAAAACGCGTATAACACTTGATTCGAACGAATCCGTTGAGAAATGGCCGAGATACGCCGTGTTACACTTCCGGACGATGAAATCTTGCTAGTTCTCACGTTTTGCAAGCGACACGCACCATGCACCGCGTTTCGTTCAATTCGTTCAAGAACTCTCGTATCTCGGACATCCGCGAGTGTTTCGCGTCGAAAACGTGGTCCCCGTCTGTTTTAGACGCTAAAAACACGTATGACACTTGATTCGCACGATTCCGTTGAGAAATGGCCGAGATACGCCGTGCTGCACTTCCGGACGATGAATTCGTTCAATTCGTTCAAGAACTCCCGTATCTCGGACATCCGCGAGTGTTTCGCGTCGAAAACGTGGTCCCCGTCTGTTTTAGACGCTAAAAACGCGTATGACACTTGATTCGCACGAATCCGTTGAGAAACGGCCAAGGTACGCCGTGTTACACTTCCGGACGATGAATTCGTTCAATTCGTTCAAGAACTCTCGTATCTCGGACATCCGCGAGTGTTTCGCATTGAAAACGTGGTCTCCGTCTCTTTTAGACGCTAAAAACGCGTATGACACTTGATTCGCACGAATCCGTTGAGAAATGACCGAGATATGCCGTGTTACACTTCCGGACGATGAATTCGTTCAATTCGTTCAAGTACTCTCGTATCTCGGACATCCGCGAGTGTTTCGCGTCGAAAACGTGGTCCCCGTCTGTTTTAGACGCTAAACACGCGTATGACACTTGATTCACACGAACCCGTTGAGAACTGGCCGAGATACGCCGTGTTACACTTCCGGACGATGAATTCGTTCAATTCGTTCAAGAACTCTCGTATCTCGGACATCCGCGATTGTTTCGCGTCGAAAACGTGGTCCCCGTGCGTTTTAGACGCTAAAAACGCGTATAACACTTGATTCGCACGAATCCGTTGAGAAATGGCCGAGATACGCCGTGTTACACTTCCGGATGATGAAATCTTGCTAGTTCTCACGTTTTGCAAGCGAAACACACGATGCACCGCGTTTCGTTCAATTCGTTCAAGAACTCTCGTATCTTGGACATCCGCGAGTGTTTCGCGTCGAAAACGTGGTCCCCGTCTGTTTTAGACGCTAAAAACGCGTATGACACTTGATTCGCACGAATCCGTTGAGAAATGGCCGAGATACGCCGTGTTGCACTTCCGGAGGATGAATTCGTTCGATTCGTTCAAGAACTCTCGTATCTCGGACATCCGCGAGTGTTTCGCGTCGAAAACGTGGTCCCCGTCTGTTTTAGACGCTAAAAACGCGTATGACACTTGATTCGCACGAACCCGTTGAGAACTGGCCGAGATACGCCGTGTTGCACTTCCGGACGATGAATTCGTTCAATTCGCTCAAGAACTCTCGTATCTCGGACATCCGCGAGTTTTTCGCGTCGAAAACGTTGTCCCCGTCTGTTTTAGACGCTAAAAACGCGTATAACACTTGATTCGAACGAATCCGTTGAGAAATGGCCGAGATACGGCGTGTTACACACAAATTTCGACAAGAATTCCCCTAGAAACTTGTTTCTTTAATTATAAACAAACGAGTAACTATCAAACGTTTGTATTGAATGTCACTCACTATCAAACGATTTTACATCTATTGGCGCAGATAAACATTAACTTTTTCACAAAAATTTTGACAAGAATTCCCCCAGAATCTTGTTTCTTTAATTATAAATAAACGACTAACTATCAAACGTTTGTATTGAATATCATTCACTATCAAACGATTTTACATCTATTGGCGCAGTTAAACATTACATTTTTCACAAAAATTTCGACAAGAATTCCCCTAGAAATTTGTTTCTTTCATTATAAATAAACGACTAACTATCAAACGATGTTCCATCTATTGGCGCAGATAAAAATTACATTTTGCACAAAAATTTCGACAAGAATTCCCCCAGAAACTTGTTTCTTTAATTATAAATAAACGAGTAACTATCAAACGTTTGTATTGAATATCATTGACTATCAAACGATTTTCCATCTATTGGCGCAGATAAACATTACATTTTGCACAAAAATTTCGACAAGAATTCCCCTAGAAACTTGTTTCTTTAATTATAAATAAACGATTAACTATCAAACGTTTGTATTGAATATCATTCACTATCAAACGATTTTACATCTATTGGCGCTGTTGCGTCCTCTGGTCGTAGCAGAATAGCAACGTGGGGAAAATGGGGAAACGGCAAGGATCCGTAATGCCGTTTATGTCGCGGATGGAATTGAAGGAAATACAAACTAACTTTATAATTAACTTTCAAACACAACACTTATAACTTTATTTCTAACAGGTAACTGAACACTTTAATTTGTATTTAACAAATATAATAAAATTCAAGGCTCTAAGGGACGATTATTCTAGACACGTCTACTCGCGTTGATGTCTCAAAATAGAAGGACGAAGCTTCCCTCTTAACAACTAATTCGCCTGTTTTACATGTTTTTGTTACAATCAATAAATCGGCAGGGCAACGATTCCTAATCAGAGTTGGAATTGAGCGGCGCCGGAAAACATCTCGAATATTCCGCGTCCTGAGTGGCATTGCACCTCAGCGCTCCGTGCGATCAATGTGTGATTCACCCGGTAGTGTCACAAGACCGTTACGCCGTTTACGGAATATTGTATAACTAGATTCTACGGCCCGTATCTAGTTGGTAATACAACAGCGCAGATAAACATTAAATTTTTCACAAAAATTTCGACAAGAATTCCCCCAGAAACTTGTTTCTTTAATTATAAATAAACGAGTAACTATCAAAAGTTTGTATTGAATATAATTCACTATCAAACGATTTTACATCTATTGGCGCAGATAAACATTAAATTTTTCACAAAAATATCGACAACAATTCCCCTAGAAACTTGTTTCTTTCATTATAAATAAACGACTAACTATCAAACGATTTTCCATCTATTGGCGCAGATAAACATTACATTTTGCACAAAAATTTCAACAAGAATTCCCCTAGAAATTTGTTTCTTTATTTATAAATAAACCACTAACTATCAAACGTTTGTATTGAATATCGTTCATTATCAAACTATTTTACATCTATTGGCGCAGATAAACATTAAATTTTTCACAAAAATTTCGACAAGAATTCCCCCAGAAACTTGTTTCTTTTATTATAAATAAACGAGTAACTATCAAACGTTGGTATTGAATGTCATTCACTATCAAACGATTTTACACCTATTGGCGCAGATAAACATTAAATTTTTCACAAAAATTTCGACAACAATTCCCCTAGAAAGTTGTTTCTTTAATTATAAATAAACAACCAACTATCAAACGTTTGTATTGAATATCATTCACTATCAAACGATTTTACATCTATTGGCGCAGGTAAACATTACATTTTTCACAAAAATTTCGACAAGAATTCCCCTAGAAACTTTTTTCTTTCATTGTAAATAAACGACTAACTATCAAACGACTTTCCATCTATCGGCGCAGATAAACATTAAATTGTGCACAAAAATTTCGACAAGAATTCCCCTAGAAACTTGTTTCTTTATTTATGAATAAACGAGTAACTATCAAACGTTTGTATTGAATATCATTCACTATCAAACGATTTTACATCTATTGGCGCAGATAAACGTTACATTTTTCACGAAAATTTCGATAAGAATTCCCCTAGAAACTTGTTTCTTTAATTATAAACAAACGAGTAACTATCAAACGTTTGTATTGAATATCATTCACTATCAAACGATTGTACATCTATTGGCGCAGATAAACATTACATTTTTCACAAAAATTTCGACGAGAATTCCCCCAGAAACTTGTTTCTTTAATTATAAACAAACGAGTAACTATCAAACGTTTGTATTGAATATCATTCACTATCAAACGATTTTACATCTATTGGCGCAGATAAACATTAAATTTTGCACACAAATTTCGACAAGAATTCCCCCAGAAACTTGTTTCTTTAATTATAAACAAACGAGTAACTATCAAACGTTTGTATTGAATATCATTCACTATCAAACGATTTTACATCTATTGGCGTAGATAAACATTAAATTTTTCACAAAAATTTCGACAACAATGCCCCTAGAAAGTTGTTTCTTTAATTATAAATAAACAACCAACTATCAAACGTTTGTATTGAATATCATTCACTATCAAACGATTTTACATCTATTGGCGCAGATAAACATTACATTTTTCACAAAAATTTCGACAAGAATTCCCCTAGAAACTTTTTTCTTTCATTGTAAATAAACGACTAACTATCAAACGTTTGTATTGAATATCATTTACTATCAAACGATTTTACACCTATTGGCGCAGATAAACATTAAATTGTTCACAAAAATTTCGACAAGAATTCCCCTAGAAAGTTGTTTCTTTAATTATAAATAAACAACCAACTATCAAACGTTTGTATTGAATATCATTCACTATCAAACGATTTTACATCTAATGGCGCAGATAAACATTACATTTTTCACAAAAATTTCGACAAGAATTCCCCTAGAAACTTTTTTCTTTCATTGTAAATAAACGACTTTCCATCTATTGGCGCAGATAAACATTACATTTTGCACAAAAATTTCGACTAGAATTCCCCCAGAAACTTGTTTATTTAATTATAAACAAACGAGTAACTATCAAACGTTTGCATTGAATATCATTCACTATCAAATGATTTTACATCTATTGGCGCAGATAAACATTAAATTTTTCACAAAAAATTCGACAACAATTCCCCCAGAAACTTGTTTCTTTAATTATAAATAAACGACTAACTATCAAACGTTTGTATTGAATATCATTCACTATCAAACGATTTTACATCTATTGGCGCAGTTAAACTTTACATTTTTCACAAAAATTTCAACAAGAATTCCCCTAGAAATTTGTTTCTTTCATTATAAATAAACGATTAACTATCAAACAATTTTCCATCAATTGGCGCAGATAAACATTACATTTTGCACAAAAATTTCGACAAGAATTCCCCTAGAAACTTGTTTCTTTAATTATAAACAAACGAGTAACTATCAAACGTTTGTATTGAATATCATTCACTATCAAACGATTTCACATCTATTGGCGCAGTTAAGAATTAAATTTTTCACAAAAATTTCGACAACAATTCCCCCAGAAACTTGTTTCTTTCATTATGAATAAACGACTAACTATCAAACGTTGGTATTGAATATCATTCACTATCAATCTATTTTACATCTATTGGCGCAGTTAAACATTACATTTTTCACAAAAATGTCGACAAGAATTCCCCTAGAAACTTTTTTCTTTCATGTAAATAAACGACTAACTATCAAACGATTTTACATCTATTGGCGCAGATAAACTTTATATTTTTCACAAAAATTTCCACACGAATTCCCCCAGATACTTGGTTCATTCATTAAAAATAAACGACTAAGTATTAAACGTTTGTATTGAATATCATTCACTATCAAACTATTTTACATCTATTCGCGCAGATAAGCATTAAATTTGTCACAACAATTTCGACAAGAATTCCCCTTGTAACTTGTTTCTTTAATTATAAATAAACGACTAACTATCAAACGTTGGTATTGAATATCATTCACTATCAAACGATTTTACATCTATTGGCGCAGATAAACATTACACTTTTCACAAAAATTTCGACAAGAATTCCCCTAGAAACTTGTTTCTTTCATTATAAATAAACGACTAACTATCAAACGTTTGTATTAAATATCATTCACTATCAAACGATTTTACATTTATTGGCGCAGATAAACATTACATTTTTCACAAAAATTTCCACAAGAATTCCCCTAGAAACCTGTTTCTTTAATTATAAGTAAACTACTAACTATCAAACGTTTGTATTGAACATCATTCACTATCAAACGATTTTACATCTATTGGCGCAGATAAACATTAAATTTTTCATAAAAATGTCCACAACAATTCCCCCAGAAACTTGTCTCTTTCATTATAAATAAACGACTTACTATCAATCGTTTGTATTGAATATCATTCACTATCAAACGATTTTACATCTATTGGCGCAGATAAACATTAAATTTTTTTCACAAAAATTTCGACAATTCCCCCAGAAACTTGTTTCTTTAATGATAAATAAACGACTAACTATCATACGTTGGTATTGAATATCATTCACTATCAAACGATTTTACATCTATTGGCGCAGATAAACATTAAATTTTTCACAAAAATTTCGACAACAATTCCTCCAGATACTTGTTTCTTTAATTATAAATAAACGACTAACTATCAAACGTTGGTATTGAATATCATTAACTATCAAACGATTTTACATCTATTGGCGCAGATAAACATTACATTTTTCACAACAATTTCCACAAGAATTCCCCTAGAAACTTGTTTCTTTAATTATAAATAAACGACTAACTATCAAACGTTTGTATTGAATATAATTCACTATTAAACGATTTTACATCTATTGGCGCAGATAAACATTAAATTTTTCACAAAAATTTCGACAAGAATTCCCCCAGAAACTTGTTTCTCTCATTATAAATAAACGACTAACTATCATACGTTGGTATTGAATATCATTCACTATCAAACGATGTTACATCTATTGGAGCAGATAAACATTAAATTTTTCACAAAAATTTCGACAACAATTCCCCCAGAAACTTGTTTCTTTAATTATAAATAAACGATTAACTATCAAACGTTGGTATTGAATATCATTCACTATCAAACGATTTTACATCTATTGGCGCAGATAATCATTAAATTTTTCACAAAAATTTCGACAAAAATTCCCCAAAAAACTTGTTTCTTTAATTATAAATAAACGACTAACTATCAAACGTTTGTATTAAATATCATTCACTATCAAACGATTTTACATCTATTGGCGCAGATAAACATTACATTTTTCACAAAAATTTCGACAAGAATTCCCCTAGAAACTTGTTTCTTTAATTATAAATAAACGACTAACTGTCAAACGTTTTTATTGAATATCATTCACTATCAAACGATGTTACATCTATTGGCGCAGATAAACATTACATGTTACATAAAAATTTCGACAAGAATTCCACTAGAAACTTATTTCTTTAATTATATATAAACGACTAACTATCAAACGTTGGTATTGAGCATCATTCACTATCCAACGATGTTACATCTATTGGCGAAGATAAACATTACATTTTTCACAAAAATTTCCACAACAATTCCCCTAGAAACTTGTTTCTTTAATTATAAATAAACGACTAACTATCAAACGTTTGTATTGAATATCATTCACTATCAAACGATTTTACATCTATTGGCGCAGATAAACATTAAATTTTTCACAAAAATTTCGACAAGAATTCCCCTAGAAACATGTTTCTTTCATTATAAATAAACAACTAACTATCAAACGTTTGTATTGAATATCATTCACTATCAAACGATTTTACATCTATTGGCGTAGATAAACATTACATTTTTCACAAAAATGTCGATAAGAATTCCCCTAGAAACTTGTTTCTTTCATTATAAATAAACGACTAACTATCAAACGTTGGTATTGAATATCATTCACTATCAAACGATTTTACATCTATTGGCGCAGATAAACATTAAATTTTTCACAAAAATTTCCACAATAATTCCCCCAGAATCTTGTTTCTTTAATCATAAATAAACGACTAACTATCGAACGTTTGTATTGAATATCATTCACTATCAAACGATTTTACATCTATTGGCGTAGATAAACATGAAATTTTTCACAAAAATTTCGACAAGAATTCCCCTAGAAACTTGTTTCTTTAATTATAAATAAACTACTAACTATCAAACGTTTGTATGGAACATCATTCACTATCAAACGATTTTACATCTATTGGCGCAGATAAACATTAAATTGTTCACAAAAATTTCGACAAGAATACCCCCAGAAACTTGTTTCTTTAATTATAAATAAACGACTAACTATCAAACGTTGGTATTGAATATCATTCACTATCAAACGATTTTACATCTATTGGCGCAGATAAACATTACATTTTTCACAAAAATTTCGACAAGAATTCCCCTAGATACTTGTTTCTTTCATTATAAATAAACGACTAACTATCAAACGTTTGTATTGAATATCATTCACTATCAAACGATTTTACATCTATTGGCGCAGATAAACATTACATTTTTCACAAAAATTGCGACAAGAATTCCACTAGAAACTTGTTTCTTTCATTATAAATAAAAGACTAACTATCAAACGTTTGTATTAAATATCATTCACTATCAAACGATTTTACATCTATTGGCGCAGATAAACATTAAATTGTTCACAAAAATTTCGACAACAATTCCTCCAGATACTTGTTTCTTTAATTATAAATAAACGACTAACTATCAAACGTTGGTATTGAATATCATTCACTATCAAACGATTTTGCATCTATTGGCGCAGATAAACATTACACTTTTCACAAAAATTTCCACAAGAATTCCCCTAGAAACTTGTTTCTTTAATTATAAATAAACGACTAACTATCAAACGTTTGTATTGAATATCATTCACTATTAAACGATTTTACATCTATTGGCGCAGATAAACATTAAATTTTTCACAAAAATTTCGACAAGAATTCCCCCAGAATCTTGTTTCTTTCATTATAAATAAACGACTAACTATCATACGTTGATATTGAATATCATTCACTATCAAACGATGTTACATCTATTGGAGCAGATAAACATTAAATTTTTCACAAAAATTTCGACAACAATTCCCCCAGAAACTTGTTTCTTTAATTATAAATAAACGATTAACTATCAAACGTTGGTATTGAATATCATTCACTATCAAACGATTTTACATCTATTGGCGCAGATAATCATTAAATTTTTCACAAAAATTTCGACAAAAATTCCCCAAAAAACTTGTTTCTTTAATTATAAATAAACGACTAACTATCAAACGTTTGTATTAAATATCATTCACTATCAAACGATTTTACATCTATTGGCGCAGATAAACATTACATTTTTCACAAAAATTTCGACAAGAATTCCCCCAGAAACTTGTTTCTTTAATTATAAATAAACGAGTAACTATCAAAAGTTTGTATTGAATATAATTCACTATCAAACGATTTTACATCTATTGGCGCAGATAAACATTAAATTTTTCACAAAAATATCGACAACAATTCCCCTAGAAACTTGTTTCTTTCATTATAAATAAACGACTAACTATCAAACGATTTTCCATCTATTGGCGCAGATAAACATTACATTTTGCACAAAAATTTCAACAAGAATTCCCCTAGAAATTTGTTTCTTTATTTATAAATAAACCACTAACTATCAAACGTTTGTATTGAATATCGTTCATTATCAAACTATTTTACATCTATTGGCGCAGATAAACATTAAATTTTTCACAAAAATTTCGACAAGAATTCCCCCAGAAACTTGTTTCTTTTATTATAAATAAACGAGTAACTATCAAACGTTGGTATTGAATGTCATTCACTATCAAACGATTTTACACCTATTGGCGCAGATAAACATTAAATTTTTCACAAAAATTTCGACAACAATTCCCCTAGAAAGTTGTTTCTTTAATTATAAATAAACAACCAACTATCAAACGTTTGTATTGAATATCATTCACTATCAAACGATTTTACATCTATTGGCGCAGGTAAACATTACATTTTTCACAAAAATTTCGACAAGAATTCCCCTAGAAACTTTTTTCTTTCATTGTAAATAAACGACTAACTATCAAACGACTTTCCATCTATCGGCGCAGATAAACATTAAATTGTGCACAAAAATTTCGACAAGAATTCCCCTAGAAACTTGTTTCTTTATTTATGAATAAACGAGTAACTATCAAACGTTTGTATTGAATATCATTCACTATCAAACGATTTTACATCTATTGGCGCAGATAAACGTTACATTTTTCACGAAAATTTCGATAAGAATTCCCCTAGAAACTTGTTTCTTTAATTATAAACAAACGAGTAACTATCAAACGTTTGTATTGAATATCATTCACTATCAAACGATTGTACATCTATTGGCGCAGATAAACATTACATTTTTCACAAAAATTTCGACGAGAATTCCCCCAGAAACTTGTTTCTTTAATTATAAACAAACGAGTAACTATCAAACGTTTGTATTGAATATCATTCACTATCAAACGATTTTACATCTATTGGCGCAGATAAACATTAAATTTTGCACACAAATTTCGACAAGAATTCCCCCAGAAACTTGTTTCTTTAATTATAAACAAACGAGTAACTATCAAACGTTTGTATTGAATATCATTCACTATCAAACGATTTTACATCTATTGGCGTAGATAAACATTAAATTTTTCACAAAAATTTCGACAACAATGCCCCTAGAAAGTTGTTTCTTTAATTATAAATAAACAACCAACTATCAAACGTTTGTATTGAATATCATTCACTATCAAACGATTTTACATCTATTGGCGCAGATAAACATTAAATTTTTCACAAAAATTTCGACAAGAATTCCCCAGAAACTTGTTTCTTTTATTATAAATAAACGAGTAACTATCAAACGTTGGTATTGAATGTCATTCACTATCAAACGATTTTACACCTATTGGCGCAGATAAACATTAAATTTTTCACAAAAATTTCGACAAGAATTCCCCCAGAAACTTGTTTCTTTTATTATAAATAAACGAGTAACTATCAAACGTTGGTATTGAATGTCATTCACTATCAAACGATTTTACACCTATTGGCGCAGATAAACATTAAATTTTTCACAAAAATTTCGACAACAATTCCCCTAGAAAGTTGTTTCTTTAATTATAAATAAACAACCAACTATCAAACGTTTGTATTGAATATCATTCACTATCAAACGATTTTACATCTATTGGCGCAGGTAAACATTACATTTTTCACAAAAATTTCGACAAGAATTCCCCTAGAAACTTTTTTCTTTCATTGTAAATAAACGACTAACTATCAAACGACTTTCCATCTATCGGCGCAGATAAACATTAAATTGTGCACAAAAATTTCGACAAGAATTCCCCTAGAAACTTGTTTCTTTATTTATGAATAAACGAGTAACTATCAAACGTTTGTATTGAATATCATTCACTATCAAACGATTTTACATCTATTGGCGCAGATAAACGTTACATTTTTCACGAAAATTTCGATAAGAATTCCCCTAGAAACTTGTTTCTTTAATTATAAACAAACGAGTAACTATCAAACGTTTGTATTGAATATCATTCACTATCAAACGATTGTACATCTATTGGCGCAGATAAACATTACATTTTTCACAAAAATTTCGACGAGAATTCCCCCAGAAACTTGTTTCTTTAATTATAAACAAACGAGTAACTATCAAACGTTTGTATTGAATATCATTCACTATCAAACGATTTTACATCTATTGGCGCAGATAAACATTAAATTTTGCACACAAATTTCGACAAGAATTCCCCCAGAAACTTGTTTCTTTAATTATAAACAAACGAGTAACTATCAAACGTTTGTATTGAATATCATTCACTATCAAACGATTTTACATCTATTGGCGTAGATAAACATTAAATTTTTCACAAAAATTTCGACAACAATGCCCCTAGAAAGTTGTTTCTTTAATTATAAATAAACAACCAACTATCAAACGTTTGTATTGAATATCATTCACTATCAAACGATTTTACATCTATTGGCGCAGATAAACATTACATTTTTCACAAAAATTTCGACAAGAATTCCCCTAGAAACTTTTTTCTTTCATTGTAAATAAACGACTAACTATCAAACGTTTGTATTGAATATCATTTACTATCAAACGATTTTACACCTATTGGCGCAGATAAACATTAAATTGTTCACAAAAATTTCGACAAGAATTCCCCTAGAAAGTTGTTTCTTTAATTATAAATAAACAACCAACTATCAAACGTTTGTATTGAATATCATTCACTATCAAACGATTTTACATCTAATGGCGCAGATAAACATTACATTTTTCACAAAAATTTCGACAAGAATTCCCCTAGAAACTTTTTTCTTTCATTGTAAATAAACGACTTTCCATCTATTGGCGCAGATAAACATTACATTTTGCACAAAAATTTCGACTAGAATTCCCCCAGAAACTTGTTTATTTAATTATAAACAAACGAGTAACTATCAAACGTTTGCATTGAATATCATTCACTATCAAATGATTTTACATCTATTGGCGCAGATAAACATTAAATTTTTCACAAAAAATTCGACAACAATTCCCCCAGAAACTTGTTTCTTTAATTATAAATAAACGACTAACTATCAAACGTTTGTATTGAATATCATTCACTATCAAACGATTTTACATCTATTGGCGCAGTTAAACTTTACATTTTTCACAAAAATTTCAACAAGAATTCCCCTAGAAATTTGTTTCTTTCATTATAAATAAACGATTAACTATCAAACAATTTTCCATCAATTGGCGCAGATAAACATTACATTTTGCACAAAAATTTCGACAAGAATTCCCCTAGAAACTTGTTTCTTTAATTATAAACAAACGAGTAACTATCAAACGTTTGTATTGAATATCATTCACTATCAAACGATTTCACATCTATTGGCGCAGTTAAGAATTAAATTTTTCACAAAAATTTCGACAACAATTCCCCCAGAAACTTGTTTCTTTCATTATGAATAAACGACTAACTATCAAACGTTGGTATTGAATATCATTCACTATCAATCTATTTTACATCTATTGGCGCAGTTAAACATTACATTTTTCACAAAAATGTCGACAAGAATTCCCCTAGAAACTTTTTTCTTTCATGTAAATAAACGACTAACTATCAAACGATTTTACATCTATTGGCGCAGATAAACTTTATATTTTTCACAAAAATTTCCACACGAATTCCCCCAGATACTTGGTTCATTCATTAAAAATAAACGACTAAGTATTAAACGTTTGTATTGAATATCATTCACTATCAAACTATTTTACATCTATTCGCGCAGATAAGCATTAAATTTGTCACAACAATTTCGACAAGAATTCCCCTTGTAACTTGTTTCTTTAATTATAAATAAACGACTAACTATCAAACGTTGGTATTGAATATCATTCACTATCAAACGATTTTACATCTATTGGCGCAGATAAACATTACACTTTTCACAAAAATTTCGACAAGAATTCCCCTAGAAACTTGTTTCTTTCATTATAAATAAACGACTAACTATCAAACGTTTGTATTAAATATCATTCACTATCAAACGATTTTACATTTATTGGCGCAGATAAACATTACATTTTTCACAAAAATTTCCACAAGAATTCCCCTAGAAACCTGTTTCTTTAATTATAAGTAAACTACTAACTATCAAACGTTTGTATTGAACATCATTCACTATCAAACGATTTTACATCTATTGGCGCAGATAAACATTAAATTTTTCATAAAAATGTCCACAACAATTCCCCCAGAAACTTGTCTCTTTCATTATAAATAAACGACTTACTATCAATCGTTTGTATTGAATATCATTCACTATCAAACGATTTTACATCTATTGGCGCAGATAAACATTAAATTTTTTTCACAAAAATTTCGACAATTCCCCCAGAAACTTGTTTCTTTAATGATAAATAAACGACTAACTATCATACGTTGGTATTGAATATCATTCACTATCAAACGATTTTACATCTATTGGCGCAGATAAACATTAAATTTTTCACAAAAATTTCGACAACAATTCCTCCAGATACTTGTTTCTTTAATTATAAATAAACGACTAACTATCAAACGTTGGTATTGAATATCATTAACTATCAAACGATTTTACATCTATTGGCGCAGATAAACATTACATTTTTCACAACAATTTCCACAAGAATTCCCCTAGAAACTTGTTTCTTTAATTATAAATAAACGACTAACTATCAAACGTTTGTATTGAATATAATTCACTATTAAACGATTTTACATCTATTGGCGCAGATAAACATTAAATTTTTCACAAAAATTTCGACAAGAATTCCCCCAGAAACTTGTTTCTCTCATTATAAATAAACGACTAACTATCATACGTTGGTATTGAATATCATTCACTATCAAACGATGTTACATCTATTGGAGCAGATAAACATTAAATTTTTCACAAAAATTTCGACAACAATTCCCCCAGAAACTTGTTTCTTTAATTATAAATAAACGATTAACTATCAAACGTTGGTATTGAATATCATTCACTATCAAACGATTTTACATCTATTGGCGCAGATAATCATTAAATTTTTCACAAAAATTTCGACAAAAATTCCCCAAAAAACTTGTTTCTTTAATTATAAATAAACGACTAACTATCAAACGTTTGTATTAAATATCATTCACTATCAAACGATTTTACATCTATTGGCGCAGATAAACATTACATTTTTCACAAAAATTTCGACAAGAATTCCCCTAGAAACTTGTTTCTTTAATTATAAATAAACGACTAACTGTCAAACGTTTTTATTGAATATCATTCACTATCAAACGATGTTACATCTATTGGCGCAGATAAACATTACATGTTACATAAAAATTTCGACAAGAATTCCACTAGAAACTTATTTCTTTAATTATATATAAACGACTAACTATCAAACGTTGGTATTGAGCATCATTCACTATCCAACGATGTTACATCTATTGGCGAAGATAAACATTACATTTTTCACAAAAATTTCCACAACAATTCCCCTAGAAACTTGTTTCTTTAATTATAAATAAACGACTAACTATCAAACGTTTGTATTAAATATCATTCACTATCAAACGATTTTACATCTATTGGCGCAGATAAACATTACATTTTTCACAAAAATTTCGACAAGAATTCCCCTAGAAACTTGTTTCTTTAATTATAAATAAACGACTAACTGTCAAACGTTTTTATTGAATATCATTCACTATCAAACGATGTTACATCTATTGGCGCAGATAAACATTACATGTTTCATAAAAATTTCGACAAGAATTCCACTAGAAACTTGTTTCTTTCATTATAAATAAACGACTAACTATCAAACGTTTGTATTGAATATCATTCACTATCAAACGATTTTACATCTATTGGCGCAGATAAACATTACATTTTTCACAAAAATTTCGACAAGAATTCCCCTAGAAACATGTTTCTTTCATTATAAATAAACAACTAACTATCAAACGTTTGTATTGAATATCATTCACTATCAAACGATTTTACATCTATTGGCGTAGATAAACATTACATTTTTCACAAAAATGTCGATAAGAATTCCCCTAGAAACTTGTTTCTTTCATTATAAATAAACGACTAACTATCAAACGTTGGTATTGAATATCATTCACTATCAAACGATTTTACATCTATTGGCGCAGATAAACATTAAATTTTTCACAAAAATTTCCACAATAATTCCCCCAGAATCTTGTTTCTTTCATTGTAAATAAACGACTAACTATCAAACGTTTGTATTGAATATCATTTACTATCAAACGATTTTACACCTATTGGCGCAGATAAACATTAAATTGTTCACAAAAATTTCGACAAGAATTCCCCTAGAAAGTTGTTTCTTTAATTATAAATAAACAACCAACTATCAAACGTTTGTATTGAATATCATTCACTATCAAACGATTTTACATCTAATGGCGCAGATAAACATTACATTTTTCACAAAAATTTCGACAAGAATTCCCCTAGAAACTTTTTTCTTTCATTGTAAATAAACGACTTTCCATCTATTGGCGCAGATAAACATTACATTTTGCACAAAAATTTCGACTAGAATTCCCCCAGAAACTTGTTTATTTAATTATAAACAAACGAGTAACTATCAAACGTTTGCATTGAATATCATTCACTATCAAATGATTTTACATCTATTGGCGCAGATAAACATTAAATTTTTCACAAAAAATTCGACAACAATTCCCCCAGAAACTTGTTTCTTTAATTATAAATAAACGACTAACTATCAAACGTTTGTATTGAATATCATTCACTATCAAACGATTTTACATCTATTGGCGCAGTTAAACTTTACATTTTTCACAAAAATTTCAACAAGAATTCCCCTAGAAATTTGTTTCTTTCATTATAAATAAACGATTAACTATCAAACAATTTTCCATCAATTGGCGCAGATAAACATTACATTTTGCACAAAAATTTCGACAAGAATTCCCCTAGAAACTTGTTTCTTTAATTATAAACAAACGAGTAACTATCAAACGTTTGTATTGAATATCATTCACTATCAAACGATTTCACATCTATTGGCGCAGTTAAGAATTAAATTTTTCACAAAAATTTCGACAACAATTCCCCCAGAAACTTGTTTCTTTCATTATGAATAAACGACTAACTATCAAACGTTGGTATTGAATATCATTCACTATCAATCTATTTTACATCTATTGGCGCAGTTAAACATTACATTTTTCACAAAAATGTCGACAAGAATTCCCCTAGAAACTTTTTTCTTTCATGTAAATAAACGACTAACTATCAAACGATTTTACATCTATTGGCGCAGATAAACTTTATATTTTTCACAAAAATTTCCACACGAA
Organism: Priocnemis perturbator; assembly: GCA_963942575.1. Classification (NCBI taxonomy): domain Eukaryota; kingdom Metazoa; phylum Arthropoda; class Insecta; order Hymenoptera; family Pompilidae; genus Priocnemis; species Priocnemis perturbator. Next base: position 547,237 of record OZ012649.1, on the reverse strand, counting down.
TTCCCCCAGATACTTGGTTCATTCATTAAAAATAAACGACTAAGTATTAAACGTTTGTATTGAATATCATTCACTATCAAACTATTTTACATCTATTCGCGCAGATAAGCATTAAATTTGTCACAACAATTTCGACAAGAATTCCCCTTGTAACTTGTTTCTTTAATTATAAATAAACGACTAACTATCAAACGTTGGTATTGAATATCATTCACTATCAAACGATTTTACATCTATTGGCGCAGATAAACATTACACTTTTCACAAAAATTTCGACAAGAATTCCCCTAGAAACTTGTTTCTTTCATTATAAATAAACGACTAACTATCAAACGTTTGTATTAAATATCATTCACTATCAAACGATTTTACATTTATTGGCGCAGATAAACATTACATTTTTCACAAAAATTTCCACAAGAATTCCCCTAGAAACCTGTTTCTTTAATTATAAGTAAACTACTAACTATCAAACGTTTGTATTGAACATCATTCACTATCAAACGATTTTACATCTATTGGCGCAGATAAACATTAAATTTTTCATAAAAATGTCCACAACAATTCCCCCAGAAACTTGTCTCTTTCATTATAAATAAACGACTTACTATCAATCGTTTGTATTGAATATCATTCACTATCAAACGATTTTACATCTATTGGCGCAGATAAACATTAAATTTTTTTCACAAAAATTTCGACAATTCCCCCAGAAACTTGTTTCTTTAATGATAAATAAACGACTAACTATCATACGTTGGTATTGAATATCATTCACTATCAAACGATTTTACATCTATTGGCGCAGATAAACATTAAATTTTTCACAAAAATTTCGACAACAATTCCTCCAGATACTTGTTTCTTTAATTATAAATAAACGACTAACTATCAAACGTTGGTATTGAATATCATTAACTATCAAACGATTTTACATCTATTGGCGCAGATAAACATTACATTTTTCACAACAATTTCCACAAGAATTCCCCTAGAAACTTGTTTCTTTAATTATAAATAAACGACTAACTATCAAACGTTTGTATTGAATATAATTCACTATTAAACGATTTTACATCTATTGGCGCAGATAAACATTAAATTTTTCACAAAAATTTCGACAAGAATTCCCCCAGAAACTTGTTTCTCTCATTATAAATAAACGACTAACTATCATACGTTGGTATTGAATATCATTCACTATCAAACGATGTTACATCTATTGGAGCAGATAAACATTAAATTTTTCACAAAAATTTCGACAACAATTCCCCAGAAACTTGTTTCTTTAATTATAAATAAACGATTAACTATCAAACGTTGGTATTGAATATCATTCACTATCAAACGATTTTACATCTATTGGCGCAGATAAACATTACATTTTTCACAAAAATTTCGACAAGAATTCCCCTAGAAACTTGTTTCTTTAATTATAAATAAACGACTAACTGTCAAACGTTTTTATTGAATATCATTCACTATCAAACGATGTTACATCTATTGGCGCAGATAAACATTACATGTTACATAAAAATTTCGACAAGAATTCCACTAGAAACTTATTTCTTTAATTATATATAAACGACTAACTATCAAACGTTGGTATTGAGCATCATTCACTATCCAACGATGTTACATCTATTGGCGAAGATAAACATTACATTTTTCACAAAAATTTCCACAACAATTCCCCTAGAAACTTGTTTCTTTAATTATAAATAAACGACTAACTATCAAACGTTTGTATTAAATATCATTCACTATCAAACGATTTTACATCTATTGGCGCAGATAAACATTACATTTTTCACAAAAATTTCGACAAGAATTCCCCTAGAAACTTGTTTCTTTAATTATAAATAAACGACTAACTGTCAAACGTTTTTATTGAATATCATTCACTATCAAACGATGTTACATCTATTGGCGCAGATAAACATTACATGTTTCATAAAAATTTCGACAAGAATTCCACTAGAAACTTGTTTCTTTCATTATAAATAAACGACTAACTATCAAACGTTTGTATTGAATATCATTCACTATCAAACGATTTTACATCTATTGGCGCAGATAAACATTACATTTTTCACAAAAATTTCGACAAGAATTCCCCTAGAAACATGTTTCTTTCATTATAAATAAACAACTAACTATCAAACGTTTGTATTGAATATCATTCACTATCAAACGATTTTACATCTATTGGCGTAGATAAACATTACATTTTTCACAAAAATGTCGATAAGAATTCCCCTAGAAACTTGTTTCTTTCATTATAAATAAACGACTAACTATCAAACGTTGGTATTGAATATCATTCACTATCAAACGATTTTACATCTATTGGCGCAGATAAACATTAAATTTTTCACAAAAATTTCCACAATAATTCCCCCAGAATCTTGTTTCTTTAATCATAAATAAACGACTAACTATCGAACGTTTGTATTGAATATCATTCACTATCAAACGATTTTACATCTATTGGCGTAGATAAACATGAAATTTTTCACAAAAATTTCGACAAGAATTCCCCTAGAAACTTGTTTCTTTAATTATAAATAATCTACTAACTATCAAACGTTTGTATGGAACATCATTCACTATCAAACGATTTTACATCTATTGGCGCAGATAAACATTAAATTGTTCACAAAAATTTCGACAAGAATACCCCCAGAAACTTGTTTCTTTAATTATAAATAAACGACTAACTATCAAACGTTGGTATTGAATATCATTCACTATCAAACGATTTTACATCTATTGGCGCAGATAAACATTACATTTTTCACAAAAATTTCGACAAGAATTCCCCTAGATACTTGTTTCTTTCATTATAAATAAACGACTAACTATCAAACGTTTGTATTGAATATCATTCACTATCAAACGATTTTACATCTATTGGCGCAGATAAACATTACATTTTTCACAAAAATTGCGACAAGAATTCCACTAGAAACTTGTTTCTTTCATTATAAATAAAAGACTAACTATCAAACGTTTGTATTAAATATCATTCACTATCAAACGATTTTACATCTATTGGCGCAGATAAACATTAAATTGTTCACAAAAATTTCGACAACAATTCCTCCAGATACTTGTTTCTTTAATTATAAATAAACGACTAACTATCAAACGTTGGTATTGAATATCATTCACTATCAAACGATTTTGCATCTATTGGCGCAGATAAACATTACACTTTTCACAAAAATTTCCACAAGAATTCCCCTAGAAACTTGTTTCTTTAATTATAAATAAACGACTAACTATCAAACGTTTGTATTGAATATCATTCACTATTAAACGATTTTACATCTATTGGCGCAGATAAATATTAAATTTTTCACAAAAATTTCGACAAGAATTCCCCCAGAATCTTGTTTCTTTCATTATAAATAAACGACTAACTATCATACGTTGATATTGAATATCATTCACTATCAAACGATGTTACATCTATTGGAGCAGATAAACATTAAATTTTTCACAAAAATTTCGACAACAATTCCCCCAGAAACTTGTTTCTTTAATTATAAATAAACGATTAACTATCAAACGTTGGTATTGAATATCATTCACTATCAAACGATTTTACATCTATTGGCGCAGATAATCATTAAATTTTTCACAAAAATTTCGACAAAAATTCCCCAAAAAACTTGTTTCTTTAATTATAAATAAACGACTAACTATCAAACGTTTGTATTAAATATCATTCACTATCAAACGATTTTACATCTATTGGCGCAGATAAACATTACATTTTTCACAAAAATTTCGACAAGAATTCCCCCAGAAACTTGTTTCTTTAATTATAAATAAACGAGTAACTATCAAAAGTTTGTATTGAATATAATTCACTATCAAACGATTTTACATCTATTGGCGCAGATAAACATTAAATTTTTCACAAAAATATCGACAACAATTCCCCTAGAAACTTGTTTCTTTCATTATAAATAAACGACTAACTATCAAACGATTTTCCATCTATTGGCGCAGATAAACATTACATTTTGCACAAAAATTTCAACAAGAATTCCCCTAGAAATTTGTTTCTTTATTTATAAATAAACCACTAACTATCAAACGTTTGTATTGAATATCGTTCATTATCAAACTATTTTACATCTATTGGCGCAGATAAACATTAAATTTTTCACAAAAATTTCGACAAGAATTCCCCCAGAAACTTGTTTCTTTTATTATAAATAAACGAGTAACTATCAAACGTTGGTATTGAATGTCATTCACTATCAAACGATTTTACACCTATTGGCGCAGATAAACATTAAATTTTTCACAAAAATTTCGACAACAATTCCCCTAGAAAGTTGTTTCTTTAATTATAAATAAACAACCAACTATCAAACGTTTGTATTGAATATCATTCACTATCAAACGATTTTACATCTATTGGCGCAGGTAAACATTACATTTTTCACAAAAATTTCGACAAGAATTCCCCTAGAAACTTTTTTCTTTCATTGTAAATAAACGACTAACTATCAAACGACTTTCCATCTATCGGCGCAGATAAACATTAAATTGTGCACAAAAATTTCGACAAGAATTCCCCTAGAAACTTGTTTCTTTATTTATGAATAAACGAGTAACTATCAAACGTTTGTATTGAATATCATTCACTATCAAACGATTTTACATCTATTGGCGCAGATAAACGTTACATTTTTCACGAAAATTTCGATAAGAATTCCCCTAGAAACTTGTTTCTTTAATTATAAACAAACGAGTAACTATCAAACGTTTGTATTGAATATCATTCACTATCAAACGATTGTACATCTATTGGCGCAGATAAACATTACATTTTTCACAAAAATTTCGACGAGAATTCCCCCAGAAACTTGTTTCTTTAATTATAAACAAACGAGTAACTATCAAACGTTTGTATTGAATATCATTCACTATCAAACGATTTTACATCTATTGGCGCAGATAAACATTAAATTTTGCACACAAATTTCGACAAGAATTCCCCCAGAAACTTGTTTCTTTAATTATAAACAAACGAGTAACTATCAAACGTTTGTATTGAATATCATTCACTATCAAACGATTTTACATCTATTGGCGTAGATAAACATTAAATTTTTCACAAAAATTTCGACAACAATGCCCCTAGAAAGTTGTTTCTTTAATTATAAATAAACAACCAACTATCAAACGTTTGTATTGAATATCATTCACTATCAAACGATTTTACATCTATTGGCGCAGATAAACATTACATTTTTCACAAAAATTTCGACAAGAATTCCCCTAGAAACTTTTTTCTTTCATTGTAAATAAACGACTAACTATCAAACGTTTGTATTGAATATCATTTACTATCAAACGATTTTACACCTATTGGCGCAGATAAACATTAAATTGTTCACAAAAATTTCGACAAGAATTCCCCTAGAAAGTTGTTTCTTTAATTATAAATAAACAACCAACTATCAAACGTTTGTATTGAATATCATTCACTATCAAACGATTTTACATCTAATGGCGCAGATAAACATTACATTTTTCACAAAAATTTCGACAAGAATTCCCCTAGAAACTTTTTTCTTTCATTGTAAATAAACGACTTTCCATCTATTGGCGCAGATAAACATTACATTTTGCACAAAAATTTCGACTAGAATTCCCCCAGAAACTTGTTTATTTAATTATAAACAAACGAGTAACTATCAAACGTTTGCATTGAATATCATTCACTATCAAATGATTTTACATCTATTGGCGCAGATAAACATTAAATTTTTCACAAAAAATTCGACAACAATTCCCCCAGAAACTTGTTTCTTTAATTATAAATAAACGACTAACTATCAAACGTTTGTATTGAATATCATTCACTATCAAACGATTTTACATCTATTGGCGCAGTTAAACTTTACATTTTTCACAAAAATTTCAACAAGAATTCCCCTAGAAATTTGTTTCTTTCATTATAAATAAACGATTAACTATCAAACAATTTTCCATCAATTGGCGCAGATAAACATTACATTTTGCACAAAAATTTCGACAAGAATTCCCCTAGAAACTTGTTTCTTTAATTATAAACAAACGAGTAACTATCAAACGTTTGTATTGAATATCATTCACTATCAAACGATTTCACATCTATTGGCGCAGTTAAGAATTAAATTTTTCACAAAAATTTCGACAACAATTCCCCCAGAAACTTGTTTCTTTCATTATGAATAAACGACTAACTATCAAACGTTGGTATTGAATATCATTCACTATCAATCTATTTTACATCTATTGGCGCAGTTAAACATTACATTTTTCACAAAAATGTCGACAAGAATTCCCCTAGAAACTTTTTTCTTTCATGTAAATAAACGACTAACTATCAAACGATTTTACATCTATTGGCGCAGATAAACTTTATATTTTTCACAAAAATTTCCACACGAATTCCCCCAGATACTTGGTTCATTCATTAAAAATAAACGACTAAGTATTAAACGTTTGTATTGAATATCATTCACTATCAAACTATTTTACATCTATTCGCGCAGATAAGCATTAAATTTGTCACAACAATTTCGACAAGAATTCCCCTTGTAACTTGTTTCTTTAATTATAAATAAACGACTAACTATCAAACGTTGGTATTGAATATCATTCACTATCAAACGATTTTACATCTATTGGCGCAGATAAACATTACACTTTTCACAAAAATTTCGACAAGAATTCCCCTAGAAACTTGTTTCTTTCATTATAAATAAACGACTAACTATCAAACGTTTGTATTAAATATCATTCACTATCAAACGATTTTACATTTATTGGCGCAGATAAACATTACATTTTTCACAAAAATTTCCACAAGAATTCCCCTAGAAACCTGTTTCTTTAATTATAAGTAAACTACTAACTATCAAACGTTTGTATTGAACATCATTCACTATCAAACGATTTTACATCTATTGGCGCAGATAAACATTAAATTTTTCATAAAAATGTCCACAACAATTCCCCCAGAAACTTGTCTCTTTCATTATAAATAAACGACTTACTATCAATCGTTTGTATTGAATATCATTCACTATCAAACGATTTTACATCTATTGGCGCAGATAAACATTAAATTTTTTTCACAAAAATTTCGACAATTCCCCCAGAAACTTGTTTCTTTAATGATAAATAAACGACTAACTATCATACGTTGGTATTGAATATCATTCACTATCAAACGATTTTACATCTATTGGCGCAGATAAACATTAAATTTTTCACAAAAATTTCGACAACAATTCCTCCAGATACTTGTTTCTTTAATTATAAATAAACGACTAACTATCAAACGTTGGTATTGAATATCATTAACTATCAAACGATTTTACATCTATTGGCGCAGATAAACATTACATTTTTCACAACAATTTCCACAAGAATTCCCCTAGAAACTTGTTTCTTTAATTATAAATAAACGACTAACTATCAAACGTTTGTATTGAATATAATTCACTATTAAACGATTTTACATCTATTGGCGCAGATAAACATTAAATTTTTCACAAAAATTTCGACAAGAATTCCCCCAGAAACTTGTTTCTCTCATTATAAATAAACGACTAACTATCATACGTTGGTATTGAATATCATTCACTATCAAACGATGTTACATCTATTGGAGCAGATAAACATTAAATTTTTCACAAAAATTTCGACAACAATTCCCCCAGAAACTTGTTTCTTTAATTATAAATAAACGATTAACTATCAAACGTTGGTATTGAATATCATTCACTATCAAACGATTTTACATCTATTGGCGCAGATAATCATTAAATTTTTCACAAAAATTTCGACAAAAATTCCCCAAAAAACTTGTTTCTTTAATTATAAATAAACGACTAACTATCAAACGTTTGTATTAAATATCATTCACTATCAAACGATTTTACATCTATTGGCGCAGATAAACATTACATTTTTCACAAAAATTTCGACAAGAATTCCCCTAGAAACTTGTTTCTTTAATTATAAATAAACGACTAACTGTCAAACGTTTTTATTGAATATCATTCACTATCAAACGATGTTACATCTATTGGCGCAGATAAACATTACATGTTACATAAAAATTTCGACAAGAATTCCACTAGAAACTTATTTCTTTAATTATATATAAACGACTAACTATCAAACGTTGGTATTGAGCATCATTCACTATCCAACGATGTTACATCTATTGGCGAAGATAAACATTACATTTTTCACAAAAATTTCCACAACAATTCCCCTAGAAACTTGTTTCTTTAATTATAAATAAACGACTAACTATCAAACGTTTGTATTAAATATCATTCACTATCAAACGATTTTACATCTATTGGCGCAGATAAACATTACATTTTTCACAAAAATTTCGACAAGAATTCCCCTAGAAACTTGTTTCTTTAATTATAAATAAACGACTAACTGTCAAACGTTTTTATTGAATATCATTCACTATCAAACGATGTTACATCTATTGGCGCAGATAAACATTACATGTTTCATAAAAATTTCGACAAGAATTCCACTAGAAACTTGTTTCTTTCATTATAAATAAACGACTAACTATCAAACGTTTGTATTGAATATCATTCACTATCAAACGATTTTACATCTATTGGCGCAGATAAACATTACATTTTTCACAAAAATTTCGACAAGAATTCCCCTAGAAACATGTTTCTTTCATTATAAATAAACAACTAACTATCAAACGTTTGTATTGAATATCATTCACTATCAAACGATTTTACATCTATTGGCGTAGATAAACATTACATTTTTCACAAAAATGTCGATAAGAATTCCCCTAGAAACTTGTTTCTTTCATTATAAATAAACGACTAACTATCAAACGTTGGTATTGAATATCATTCACTATCAAACGATTTTACATCTATTGGCGCAGATAAACATTAAATTTTTCACAAAAATTTCCACAATAATTCCCCCAGAATCTTGTTTCTTTAATCATAAATAAACGACTAACTATCGAACGTTTGTATTGAATATCATTCACTATCAAACGATTTTACATCTATTGGCGTAGATAAACATGAAATTTTTCACAAAAATTTCGACAAGAATTCCCCTAGAAACTTGTTTCTTTAATTATAAATAAACTACTAACTATCAAACGTTTGTATGGAACATCATTCACTATCAAACGATTTTACATCTATTGGCGCAGATAAACATTAAATTGTTCACAAAAATTTCGACAAGAATACCCCCAGAAACTTGTTTCTTTAATTATAAATAAACGACTAACTATCAAACGTTGGTATTGAATATCATTCACTATCAAACGATTTTACATCTATTGGCGCAGATAAACATTACATTTTTCACAAAAATTTCGACAAGAATTCCCCTAGATACTTGTTTCTTTCATTATAAATAAACGACTAACTATCAAACGTTTGTATTGAATATCATTCACTATCAAACGATTTTACATCTATTGGCGCAGATAAACATTACATTTTTCACAAAAATTGCGACAAGAATTCCACTAGAAACTTGTTTCTTTCATTATAAATAAAAGACTAACTATCAAACGTTTGTATTAAATATCATTCACTATCAAACGATTTTACATCTATTGGCGCAGATAAACATTAAATTGTTCACAAAAATTTCGACAACAATTCCTCCAGATACTTGTTTCTTTAATTATAAATAAACGACTAACTATCAAACGTTGGTATTGAATATCATTCACTATCAAACGATTTTGCATCTATTGGCGCAGATAAACATTACACTTTTCACAAAAATTTCCACAAGAATTCCCCTAGAAACTTGTTTCTTTAATTATAAATAAACGACTAACTATCAAACGTTTGTATTGAATATCATTCACTATTAAACGATTTTACATCTATTGGCGCAGATAAACATTAAATTTTTCACAAAAATTTCGACAAGAATTCCCCAGAATCTTGTTTCTTTCATTATAAATAAACGACTAACTATCATACGTTGATATTGAATATCATTCACTATCAAACGATGTTACATCTATTGGAGCAGATAAACATTAAATTTTTCACAAAAATTTCGACAACAATTCCCCCAGAAACTTGTTTCTTTAATTATAAATAAACGATTAACTATCAAACGTTGGTATTGAATATCATTCACTATCAAACGATTTTACATCTATTGGCGCAGATAATCATTAAATTTTTCACAAAAATTTCGACAAAAATTCCCCAAAAAACTTGTTTCTTTAATTATAAATAAACGAGTAACTATCAAAAGTTTGTATTGAATATAATTCACTATCAAACGATTTTACATCTATTGGCGCAGATAAACATTAAATTTTTCACAAAAATATCGACAACAATTCCCCTAGAAACTTGTTTCTTTCATTATAAATAAACGACTAACTATCAAACGATTTTCCATCTATTGGCGCAGATAAACATTACATTTTGCACAAAAATTTCAACAAGAATTCCCCTAGAAATTTGTTTCTTTATTTATAAATAAACCACTAACTATCAAACGTTTGTATTGAATATCGTTCATTATCAAACTATTTTACATCTATTGGCGCAGATAAACATTAAATTTTTCACAAAAATTTCGACAAGAATTCCCCCAGAAACTTGTTTCTTTTATTATAAATAAACGAGTAACTATCAAACGTTGGTATTGAATGTCATTCACTATCAAACGATTTTACACCTATTGGCGCAGATAAACATTAAATTTTTCACAAAAATTTCGACAACAATTCCCCTAGAAAGTTGTTTCTTTAATTATAAATAAACAACCAACTATCAAACGTTTGTATTGAATATCATTCACTATCAAACGATTTTACATCTATTGGCGCAGGTAAACATTACATTTTTCACAAAAATTTCGACAAGAATTCCCCTAGAAACTTTTTTCTTTCATTGTAAATAAACGACTAACTATCAAACGACTTTCCATCTATCGGCGCAGATAAACATTAAATTGTGCACAAAAATTTCGACAAGAATTCCCCTAGAAACTTGTTTCTTTATTTATGAATAAACGAGTAACTATCAAACGTTTGTATTGAATATCATTCACTATCAAACGATTTTACATCTATTGGCGCAGATAAACGTTACATTTTTCACGAAAATTTCGATAAGAATTCCCCTAGAAACTTGTTTCTTTAATTATAAACAAACGAGTAACTATCAAACGTTTGTATTGAATATCATTCACTATCAAACGATTGTACATCTATTGGCGCAGATAAACATTACATTTTTCACAAAAATTTCGACGAGAATTCCCCCAGAAACTTGTTTCTTTAATTATAAACAAACGAGTAACTATCAAACGTTTGTATTGAATATCATTCACTATCAAACGATTTTACATCTATTGGCGCAGATAAACATTAAATTTTGCACACAAATTTCGACAAGAATTCCCCCAGAAACTTGTTTCTTTAATTATAAACAAACGAGTAACTATCAAACGTTTGTATTGAATATCATTCACTATCAAACGATTTTACATCTATTGGCGTAGATAAACATTAAATTTTTCACAAAAATTTCGACAACAATGCCCCTAGAAAGTTGTTTCTTTAATTATAAATAAACAACCAACTATCAAACGTTTGTATTGAATATCATTCACTATCAAACGATTTTACATCTATTGGCGCAGATAAACATTACATTTTTCACAAAAATTTCGACAAGAATTCCCCTAGAAACTTTTTTCTTTCATTGTAAATAAACGACTAACTATCAAACGTTTGTATTGAATATCATTTACTATCAAACGATTTTACACCTATTGGCGCAGATAAACATTAAATTGTTCACAAAAATTTCGACAAGAATTCCCCTAGAAAGTTGTTTCTTTAATTATAAATAAACAACCAACTATCAAACGTTTGTATTGAATATCATTCACTATCAAACGATTTTACATCTAATGGCGCAGATAAACATTACATTTTTCACAAAAATTTCGACAAGAATTCCCCTAGAAACTTTTTTCTTTCATTGTAAATAAACGACTTTCCATCTATTGGCGCAGATAAACATTACATTTTGCACAAAAATTTCGACTAGAATTCCCCCAGAAACTTGTTTATTTAATTATAAACAAACGAGTAACTATCAAACGTTTGCATTGAATATCATTCACTATCAAATGATTTTACATCTATTGGCGCAGATAAACATTAAATTTTTCACAAAAAATTCGACAACAATTCCCCCAGAAACTTGTTTCTTTAATTATAAATAAACGACTAACTATCAAACGTTTGTATTGAATATCATTCACTATCAAACGATTTTACATCTATTGGCGCAGTTAAACTTTACATTTTTCACAAAAATTTCAACAAGAATTCCCCTAGAAATTTGTTTCTTTCATTATAAATAAACGATTAACTATCAAACAATTTTCCATCAATTGGCGCAGATAAACATTACATTTTGCACAAAAATTTCGACAAGAATTCCCCTAGAAACTTGTTTCTTTAATTATAAACAAACGAGTAACTATCAAACGTTTGTATTGAATATCATTCACTATCAAACGATTTCACATCTATTGGCGCAGTTAAGAATTAAATTTTTCACAAAAATTTCGACAAGAATTCCCCTAGAAACTTGTTTCTTTAATTATAAATAAACGACTAACTGTCAAACGTTTTTATTGAATATCATTCACTATCAAACGATGTTACATCTATTGGCGCAGATAAACATTACATGTTTCATAAAAATTTCGACAAGAATTCCACTAGAAACTTGTTTCTTTCATTATAAATAAACGACTAACTATCAAACGTTTGTATTGAATATCATTCACTATCAAACGATTTTACATCTATTGGCGCAGATAAACATTAAATTTTTCACAAAAATTTCGACAAGAATTCCCCTAGAAACATGTTTCTTTCATTATAAATAAACAACTAACTATCAAACGTTTGTATTGAATATCATTCACTATCAAACGATTTTACATCTATTGGCGTAGATAAACATTACATTTTTCACAAAAATGTCGATAAGAATTCCCCTAGAAACTTGTTTCTTTCATTATAAATAAACGACTAACTATCAAACGTTGGTATTGAATATCATTCACTATCAAACGATTTTACATCTATTGGCGCAGATAAACATTAAATTTTTCACAAAAATTTCCACAATAATTCCCCCAGAATCTTGTTTCTTTAATCATAAATAAACGACTAACTATCGAACGTTTGTATTGAATATCATTCACTATCAAACGATTTTACATCTATTGGCGTAGATAAACATGAAATTTTTCACAAAAATTTCGACAAGAATTCCCCTAGAAACTTGTTTCTTTAATTATAAATAAACTACTAACTATCAAACGTTTGTATGGAACATCATTCACTATCAAACGATTTTACATCTATTGGCGCAGATAAACATTAAATTGTTCACAAAAATTTCGACAAGAATACCCCCAGAAACTTGTTTCTTTAATTATAAATAAACGACTAACTATCAAACGTTGGTATTGAATATCATTCACTATCAAACGATTTTACATCTATTGGCGCAGATAAACATTACATTTTTCACAAAAATTTCGACAAGAATTCCCCTAGATACTTGTTTCTTTCATTATAAATAAACGACTAACTATCAAACGTTTGTATTGAATATCATTCACTATCAAACGATTTTACATCTATTGGCGCAGATAAACATTACATTTTTCACAAAAATTGCGACAAGAATTCCACTAGAAACTTGTTTCTTTCATTATAAATAAAAGACTAACTATCAAACGTTTGTATTAAATATCATTCACTATCAAACGATTTTACATCTATTGGCGCAGATAAACATTAAATTGTTCACAAAAATTTCGACAACAATTCCTCCAGATACTTGTTTCTTTAATTATAAATAAACGACTAACTATCAAACGTTGGTATTGAATATCATTCACTATCAAACGATTTTGCATCTATTGGCGCAGATAAACATTACACTTTTCACAAAAATTTCCACAAGAATTCCCCTAGAAACTTGTTTCTTTAATTATAAATAAACGACTAACTATCAAACGTTTGTATTGAATATCATTCACTATTAAACGATTTTACATCTATTGGCGCAGATAAACATTAAATTTTTCACAAAAATTTCGACAAGAATACCCCCAGAAACTTGTTTCTTTAATTATAAATAAACGACTAACTATCAAACATTGGTTTTGAATATCATTCACTATCAAACGATTTTACATCTATTGGCGCAGATAAACATTAAATTGTTCACACAAATTTCGACAACAATTCCCCAGAAACTTGTTTTTTTAATTATAAATAAACGACTGACTATAAAATGTTGGTATTTAATATCGTTCACTATCAAACGATTTTACATCTATTGGCGCAAATAAACATTACATTTTTCATAAAAACTTCGACAAGAATTCCCCTAGAAACTTGTTTCTTTAATTATAAATAAACGACTAACTATCAAACGTTTGTATTAAATATCATTCACTATCAAACGATTCTACATGTATTGGCGCAGATAAACATTACATTTTTCACAACAATTTCGACAAGAATTCCCTTAGAAACTTGTTTCTTTAATTATAAATAAACGACTAACTTTCAAACGTTTGTATTGAATATCATTCAATATCAAACGATTTTACATCTATTGACGCAGATAAATATTACATTTTTCACAAAAATTTCGACAAGAATTCCCCTAGAAATTTGTTTCTTTAATTATAAATAAACGACTAACTATCAAACGTTTGTATTAAATATCATTCACTATCAAACGATTTTACATCTATTGGCGCAGATAAACATTACATTTTTCACAAAAATTTCGACAAGAATACCCCCAGAAACTTGTTTCTTTAATGATAAATAAACGACTAACTATCAAACGTTTGTATGGAATATCATTCACTATCAAACGATTTTACATCTATTGGCGCAGATAAACATTACATTTTTCACAAAAATTTTGACAACAATTCCCCCAGAAACTTGTTTCTTTAATTATAAATAAACGACTATCTATCAAACGTTGGTATTGAATATCATTCACTATCAAACGATTTTACATCTATTGGCGCAGATAAACATTACATTTTTCGCAAAAATTTCGACAAGAATTCCCCTAGATACATGTTTCTTTCATTATAAATAAACGACTAACTATCAAACGTTTGTATTGAATATCATTCACTATCAAACGATTTTACATATATTGCCGCAGATAAACATTAAATTGTTCACAAAAATTTCGACAAGAATACCCCCAGAAACTTGTTTCTTTAATTATAAATAAACGACTATCTATCAAACGTTGGTATTGAATAGCACTCACTATCAAACGATTTTACATCTATTGGCGCAGATAAACATTACATTTTTCACAAAAATTTCGACAAGAATTCCCCTAGATACTTGTTTCTTTCATTATAAATAAACCACTAACTATCAAACGTTTGTATTGAATATCATTCACTATCAAACGATTTTACATCTATTGGCGCAGATAAACATTACATTTTTCACAACAATTGCGACAAGAATTCCCTTAGAAACATGTTTCTATCATTATAAATAAACGACTAACTATCAAACGTTTGTATTGAATATCATTCACTATCAAACGATTTTACATCTATTGGCGCAGATAAACATTACATTTTTCACAAAAATTTCGACAAGAATTCTCCTAGAAACTTGTTTCTTTCATTATAAATAAACGACTAACTATCAAACGTTTGTATTGAATATCATTCACTATCAAACGATTTTACATCTATTGGCGCAGATAAACATTACATTTTTCACAAAAATTTCGACAAGAATTCCCCTAGAAACATGTTTCTTTCATTATAAATAAACAACTAACTATCAAACGTTTGTATTGAATATCATTCACTATCAAACGATTTTACATCTATTGGCGTAGATAAACATTACATTTTTCACAAAAATGTCGATAAGAATTCCCCTAGAAACTTGTTTCTTTCATTATAAATAAACGACTAACTATCAAACGTTTGTATTGAATATCATTCACTATCAAACGATTTTACATCTATTGGCGCAGATAAACATTACATTTTTCACAAAAATTGCGACAAGAATTCCCTTAGAAACATGTTTCTATCATTATAAATAAACGACTAACTATCAAACGTTTGTATTGAATATCATTCACTATCAAACGATTTTACATCTATTGGCGCAGATAAACATTACATTTTTCACAAAAATTTCGACAAGAATTCCCCTAGACACTTGTTTCTTTCATTATAAATAAACGACTAACTATCAAACGTTTGTATTGAATATCATTCACTATCAAACGATTTTACATCTATTGGCGCAGATAAACATTACATTTTTCACAAAAATTTCGACAAGAATTCCCCTAGAAACATGTTTCTTTCATTTTAAATAAACGACTAACTATCAAACGTTTGTATTGAATATCATTCACTATCAAAAGATGTTACATCTATTGGCGCAGATAAACAGTACATTTTTCACAAAAGTTTCGACAATAATTCCCCCAGAAACTTGTTTCTTTAATTATAAATAAACGACTAACTATCAAACGTTTGAATTGAATATCATTCACTATCAAACGATTTTACATCTATTGGCGCAGATAAACAGTAAATTTTTCACAAAAATTTCGACAACAATTCCCCCAGAAACTTGTTTCTTTAATTATAAATAAACGACTAACTATCAAACGTTGGTATTGAATATCATTCACTATCAAACGATTTTACATCTATTGGCGCAGATAAACATTACATTTTTCACAAAAATTTCGACAAGAATTCCCCTAGATATTTGTTTCTTTCATTATAAATAAACGACTAACTATCAAACGTTGGTATTGAATATCATTCACTATCAAACGATTTTACATCTATTGGCGCAGATAAACATTAAATTTTTCACAAAAATTTCCACAATAATTCCCCCAGAAACTTGTTTCTTTCATTATAAATAAACGACTAACTATCATACGTTGATATTGAATATCATTCACTATCAAACGATGTTACATCTATTGGAGCAGATAAACATTAAATTTTTCACAAAAATTTCGACAACAATTCCCCCAGAAACTTGTTTCTTTAATTATAAATAAACGATTAACTATCAAACGTTGGTATTGAATATCATTCACTATCAAACGATTTTACATCTATTGGCGCAGATAATCATTAAATTTTTCACAAAAATTTCGACAAAAATTCCCCAAAAAACTTGTTTCTTTAATTATAAATAAACGACTAACTATCAAACGTTTGTATTAAATATCATTCACTATCAAACGATTTTACATCTATTGGCGCAGATAAACATTACATTTTTCACAAAAATTTCGACAAGAATTCCCCTAGAAACTTGTTTCTTTAATTATATATAAACGACTAACTATCAAACGTTGGTATTGAGCATCATTCACTATCCAACAATGTTACATCTATTGGCGAAGATAAACATTACATTTTTCACAAAAATTTCCACAACAATTCCCCTAGAAACTTGTTTCTTTAATTATAAATAAACGACTAACTATCAAACGTTGGTATTGAATATCATTCACTATCAAACGATTTTACATCTATTGGCGCAGATAAACATTACACTTTTCACAAAAATTTCGACAAGAATTCCCCTAGAAACTTGTTTCTTTCATTATAAATAAACGACTAACTATCAAACGTTGGTATTGAATATCATTCACTACCAAACGATTTTACATCTATTGGCGCAGATAAACATTACACTTTTCACAAAAATTTCGACAAGAATTCCCCTAGAAACTTGTTTCTTTCATTATAAATAAACGACTAACTATCAAACGTTTGTATTAAATATCATTCACTATCAAACGATTTTACATTTATTGGCGCAGATAAACATTACATTTTTCACAAAAATTTCCACAAGAATTCCCCTAGAAACCTGTTTCTTTAATTATAAGTAAACTACTAACTATCAAACGTTTGTATTGAACATCATTCACTATCGAACGATTTTACATCTATTGGCGCAGATAAAAATTAAATTTTTCATAAAAATGTCCACAACAATTCCCCCAGAAACTTGTTTCTTTAATTATAAATAAACGACTAACTATCAAACGTTGGTATTGAATATCATTCACTATCAAACGATTTTACATCTATTGGCGCAGATAAACATTACACTTTTCACAAAAATTTCCACAAGAATTCCCCTAGAAACTTGTTTCTTTAATTATAAATAAACGACTAACTATCAAACGTTTGTATTGAATATCATTCACTATTAAACGATTTTACATCTATTGGCGCAGATAAACATTAAATTTTTCACAAAAATTTCGACAAGAATTCCCCCAGAAACTTGTTTCTTTCATTATAAATAAACGACTAACTATCATACGTTGATATTGAATATCATTCACTATCAAACGATGTTACATCTATTGGAGCAGATAAACATTAAATTTTTCACAAAAATTTCGACAACAATTCCCCCAGAATCTTGTTTCTTTAATTATAAATAAACGATTAACTATCAAACGTTGGTATTGAATATCATTCACTATCAAACGATTTTACATCTATTGGCGCAGATAATCATTAAATTTTTCACAAAAATTTCGACAAAAATTCCCCAAAAAACTTGTTTCTTTAATTATAAATAAACGACTAACTATCAAACGTTTGTATTAAATATCATTCACTATCAAACGATTTTACATCTATTGGCGCAGATAAACATTACATTTTTCACAAAAATTTCGACAAGAATTCCCCTAGAAACTTGTTTCTTTAATTATATATAAACGACTAACTATCAAACGTTGGTATTGAGCATCATTCACTATCCAACAATGTTACATCTATTGGCGAAGATAAACATTACATTTTTCACAAAAATTTCCACAACAATTCCCCTAGAAACTTGTTTCTTTAATTATAAATAAACGACTAACTATCAAACGTTGGTATTGAATATCATTCACTATCAAACGATTTTACATCTATTGGCGCAGATAAACATTACACTTTTCACAAAAATTTCGACAAGAATTCCCCTAGAAACTTGTTTCTTTCATTATAAATAAACGACTAACTATCAAACGTTGGTATTGAATATCATTCACTACCAAACGATTTTACATCTATTGGCGCAGATAAACATTACACTTTTCACAAAAATTTCGACAAGAATTCCCCTAGAAACTTGTTTCTTTCATTATAAATAAACGACTAACTATCAAACGTTTGTATTAAATATCATTCACTATCAAACGATTTTACATTTATTGGCGCAGATAAACATTACATTTTTCACAAAAATTTCCACAAGAATTCCCCTAGAAACCTGTTTCTTTAATTATAAGTAAACTACTAACTATCAAACGTTTGTATTGAACATCATTCACTATCGAACGATTTTACATCTATTGGCGCAGATAAAAATTAAATTTTTCATAAAAATGTCCACAACAATTCCCCCAGAAACTTGTTTCTTTAATTATAAATAAACGACTAACTATCAAACGTTGGTATTGAATATCATTCACTATCAAACGATTTTACATCTATTGGCGCAGATAAACATTACACTTTTCACAAAAATTTCCACAAGAATTCCCCTAGAAACTTGTTTCTTTAATTATAAATAAACGACTAACTATCAAACGTTTGTATTGAATATCATTCACTATTAAACGATTTTACATCTATTGGCGCAGATAAACATTAAATTTTTCACAAAAATTTCGACAAGAATTCCCCCAGAAACTTGTTTCTTTCATTATAAATAAACGACTAACTATCATACGTTGATATTGAATATCATTCACTATCAAACGATGTTACATCTATTGGACCAGATAAACATTAAATTTTTCACAAAAATTTCGACAACAATTCCCCCAGAATCTTGTTTCTTTAATTATAAATAAACGATTAACTATCAAACGTTGGTATTGAATATCATTCACTATCAAACGATTTTACATCTATTGGCGCAGATAATCATTAAATTTTTCACAAAAATTTCGACAAAAATTACCCAAAAAACTTGTTTCTTTAATTATAAATAAACGACTAACAATCAAACGTTTGTATTAAATATCATTCACTATCAAACGATTTTACATCTATTGGCGCAGATAAACATTACATTTTTCACAAAAATTTCGACAAGAATTCCCCTAGAAACTTGTTTCTTTAATTATAAATAAACGACTAACTATCAAACGTTGGTATTGAGCATCATTCACTATCCAACGATGTTACATCTATTGGCGAAGATAAACATTACATTTTTCACAAAAATTTCCACAACAATTCCCCTAGAAACTTGTTTCTTTAATTATAAATAAACGACTAACTATCAAACGTTGGTATTGAATATCATTCACTATCAAACGATTTTACATCTATTGGCGCAGATAAACATTACACTTTTCACAAAAATTTCGACAAGAATTCCCCTAGAAACTTGTTTCTTTCATTATAAATAAACGACTAACTATCAAACGTTTGTATTAAATATCATTCACTATCAAACGATTTTACATTTATTGGCGCAGATAAACATTACATTTTTCACAAAAATTTCCACAAGAATTCCCCTAGAAACCTGTTTCTTTAATTATAAGTAAACTACTAACTATCAAACGTTTGTATTGAACATCATTCACTATCGAACGATTTTACATCTATTGGCGCAGATAAACATTAAATTTTTCATAAAAATGTCCACAACAATTCCCCCAGAAACTTGTTTCTTTAATTATAAATAAACGACTAACTATCAAATGTTGGTATTGAATATCATTCACTATCAAACGATTTTACATCTATTGGCGCAGATAAACATTAAATTTTTCACAAAAATTTCGACAAGAATACCCCCAGAAACTTGTTTCTTTAATTATAAATAAACGACTAACTTTCAAACGTTTGTATTGAATATCATTCAATATCAAACGATTTTACATCTATTGACGCAGATAAATATTACATTTTTCACAAAAATTTCGACAAGAATTCCCCTAGAAATTTGTTTCTTTAATTATAAATAAACGACTAACTATCAAACGTTTGTATTAAATATCATTCACTATCAAACGATTTTACATCTATTGGCGCAGATAAACATTACATTTTTCACAAAAATTTCGACAAGAATACCCCCAGAAACTTGTTTCTTTAATGATAAATAAACGACTAACTGTCAAACGTTTGTATGGAATATCATTCACTATCAAACGATTTTACATCTATTGGCGCAGATAAACATTACATTTTTCACAAAAATTTTGACAACAATTCCCCCAGAAACTTGTTTCTTTAATTATAAATAAACGACTATCTATCAAACGTTGGTATTGAATATCATTCACTATCAAACGATTTTACATCTATTGGCGCAGATAAACATTACATTTTTCGCAAAAATTTCGACAAGAATTCCCCTAGATACATGTTTCTTTCATTATAAATAAACGACTAACTATCAAACGTTTGTATTGAATATCATTCACTATCAAACGATTTTACATATATTGCCGCAGATAAACATTAAATTGTTCACAAAAATTTCGACAAGAATACCCCCAGAAACTTGTTTCTTTAATTATAAATAAACGACTATCTATCAAACGTTGGTATTGAATAGCACTCACTATCAAACGATTTTACATCTATTGGCGCAGATAAACATTACATTTTTCACAAAAATTTCGACAAGAATTCCCCTAGATACTTGTTTCTTTCATTATAAATAAACCACTAACTATCAAACGTTTGTATTGAATATCATTCACTATCAAACGATTTTACATCTATTGGCGCAGATAAACATTACATTTTTCACAACAATTGCGACAAGAATTCCCTTAGAAACATGTTTCTATCATTATAAATAAACGACTAACTATCAAACGTTTGTATTGAATATCATTCACTATCAAACGATTTTACATCTATTGGCGCAGATAAACATTACATTTTTCACAAAAATTTCGACAAGAATTCCCCTAGAAACATGTTTCTTTCATTATAAATAAACAACTAACTATCAAACGTTTGTATTGAATATCATTCACTATCAAACGATTTTACATCTATTGGCGTAGATAAACATTACATTTTTCACAAAAATGTCGATAAGAATTCCCCTAGAAACTTGTTTCTTTCATTATAAATAAACGACTAACTATCAAACGTTTGTATTGAATATCATTCACTATCAAACGATTTTACATCTATTGGCGCAGATAAACATTACATTTTTCACAAAAATTGCGACAAGAATTCCCTTAGAAACATGTTTCTATCATTATAAATAAACGACTAACTATCAAACGTTTGTATTGAATATCATTCACTATCAAACGATTTTACATCTATTGGCGCAGATAAACATTACATTTTTCACAAAAATTTCGACAAGAATTCCCCTAGAAACTTGTTTCTTTCATTATAAATAAACGACTAACTATCAAACGTTTGTATTGAATATCATTCACTATCAAACGATTTTACATATATTGCCGCAGATAAACATTAAATTGTTCACAAAAATTTCGACAACAATTCCCCCAGAAACTTGTTTCTTTAATTATAAAAAAACGACTAACTGTCAAACGTTGGTATTGAATATCATTCACTATCAAACGATATTACATCTACTGGCGCAGATAAACATTATATTTTTCACAAAAATTTGGACAAGAATTCCCCTAGAAACTTGTTTCTTTAATTATAAATAAACGACTAACTAGCAAACGTTTGTATTAAATATCATTCACTATCAAACGATTTTACATCTATTGGCGCAGATAAACATTACATTTTTCACAACAATTTCGTCAAGAATTCCCCCAGAAACTTGTTTCTTTTATTATAAATAAACGACTAACTATCATACGTTGGTATTGAATATCATTCACTATCAAACGATGTTACATCTATTGGAGCAGATAAACATTAAATTTTTCACAAAAATTTCCACAACAATTCCCCCAGAAACTTGTTTCTTTAATTACATATAAATGACTAACTATCAAACTTTGGTATTGAATATCATTCACTATCAAACGATTTTACATCTATTGGCGCAGATAAACATTACATTTTTCACAAAAATTTCGACAAGAATTCCACTAGAAACTTGTTTCTTTCATTATAAATAAAAGACTAACTATCAAACGTTTGTATTAAATATCATTCACTATCAAACGATTTTACATTTATTGGAGCAGATAAACATTACATTTTTCACAAAAATTTCCACAAGAATACCCCCAGAAACTTGTTTCTTTAATTATAAATAAACGACTAACTATCAAACGTTGGTATTGAATATCATTCACTATCAAACGATTTTACATCTATTGGCGCAGATAAACAGTATATTTTTCACAAAAATTTCGACAACAATTCCCCCAGAAACATGTTTCTTTAATTATAAATAAACGACTAACTATCAAACGTTGGTATTGAATATCATTCACTATCAAACGATTTTACATCTATTGGCGCAGATAAACATTAAATTTTTCACAAAAATTTCCACAATAATTCCCCCAGAATCTTGTTTCTTTAATCATAAATAAACGACTAACTATCAAACGTTTGTATGGAATATCATTCACTATCAAACGATTTTACATCTATTGGCGCAGATAAACATTACATTTTTCACAAAAATTTTGACAACAATTCCCCCAGAAACTTGTTTCTTTAATTATAAATAAACGACTAACTTTCAAACGTTTGTATTGAATATCATTCACTATCAAACGATTTTACATCTATTGACGCAGATAAACATTACATTTTTCACAAAAATTTCGACAAGAATTCCCCTAGAAATTTGTTTTTTAATTATAAATAAACGACTAACTATCAAACGTTTGTATTAAATATCATTCACTATCAAACGATTTTACATCTATTGGCGCAGATAAACATTACATTTTTCACAAAAATTTCGACAAGAATACCCCCAGAAACTTGTTTCTTTAATTATAAATAAACGACTAACTATCAAACGTTGGTATTGCATATCATTCACTATCAAACGATTTTACATCAATTGGCGCAGATAAACATTACATTTTTACAAAAATTTCCACAAGAATTCCCCTAGAAACTTATTTCTTTCATTATAAATAAACGACTAACTATCAAACGTTTATATTGAATATCAATCACTATTAAACGATTTTACATCTATTGGCGCAGATAAACATTACATTTTTCACAAAAATTTCGACAAGAATACCCCCAGAAACTTGTTTCTTTAATTATAAATAAACGACTAACTATCAAACGTTGGTATTGAATATCATTCACTATCAAACGATTTTACATCTATTGGCGCAGATAAACATTCAATTTTTCACAAAAATTTCGACAACAATTCTCCCAGAAACTTGTTTCTTTAATTATAAATAAACGATTAACTATCAAACGTTGGTATTGAATATCATTCACTATCAAACGATTTTACATCTATTGGCGCAGATAATCATTAAATTTTTCACAAAAATTTCGACAAAAATTCCCCAAAAAACTCGTTTCTTTAATTATAAATAAACGACTAACTATCAAACGTTTGTATTAAATATCATTCACTATCAAACGATTTTACATCTATTGGCGCAGATAAACATTACATTTTTCACAAAAATTTCGACAAGAATTCCCCTAGAAACATGTTTCTTTCATTATAAATAAACAACTAACTATCAAACGTTTGTATTGAATATCATTCACTATCAAACGATTTTACATCTATTGGCGTAGATAAACATTACATTTTTCACAAAAATGTCGATAAGAATTCCCCTAGAAACTTGTTTCTTTCATTATAAATAAACGACTAACTATCAAACGTTGGTATTGAATATCATTCACTATCAAACGATTTTACATCTATTGGCGCAGATAAACATTAAATTTTTCACAAAAATTTCCACAATAATTCCCCCAGAATCTTGTTTCTTTAATCATAAATAAACGACTAACTATCGAACGTTTGTATTGAATATCATTCACTATCAAACGATTTTACATCTATTGGCGTAGATAAACATTAAATTTTTCACAAAAATTTCGACAAGAATTCCCCTAGAAACTTGTTTCTTTAATTATAAATAAACTACTAACTATCAAACGTTTGTATTGAACATCATTCACTATCAAACGATTTTACATCTATTGGCGCAGATAAACATTAAATTGTTCACAAAAATTTCGACAAGAATACCCCCAGAAACTTGTTTCTTTAATTATAAATAAACGACTAACTATCAAACGTTGGTATTGAATATCATTCACTATCAAACGATTTTACGTCTATTGGCGCAGATAAACATTACATTTTTCACAAAAATTTCGACAAGAATTCCCCTAGACACTTGTTTCTTTCATTATAAATAAACGACTAACTATCAAACGTTTGTATTGAATATCATTCACTATCAAACGATTTTACATCTATTGGCGTAGATAAACATTACATTTTTCACAAAAATGTCGACAAGAATTCCCCTAGAAACTTGTTTCTTTAATTATATATAAACGACTAACTATCAAACGTTGGTATTGAGCATCATTCACTATCCAACAATGTTACATCTATTGGCGAAGATAAACATTACATTTTTCACAAAAATTTCCACAACAATTCCCCTAGAAACTTGTTTCTTTAATTATAAATAAACGACTAACTATCAAACGTTGGTATTGAATATCATTCACTATCAAACGATTTTACATCTATTGGCGCAGATAAACATTACACTTTTCACAAAAATTTCGACAAGAATTCCCCTAGAAACTTGTTTCTTTCATTATAAATAAACGACTAACTATCAAACGTTGGTATTGAATATCATTCACTACCAAACGATTTTACATCTATTGGCGCAGATAAACATTACACTTTTCACAAAAATTTCGACAAGAATTCCCCTAGAAACTTGTTTCTTTCATTATAAATAAACGACTAACTATCAAACGTTTGTATTAAATATCATTCACTATCAAACGATTTTACATTTATTGGCGCAGATAAACATTACATTTTTCACAAAAATTTCCACAAGAATTCCCCTAGAAACCTGTTTCTTTAATTATAAGTAAACTACTAACTATCAAACGTTTGTATTGAACATCATTCACTATCGAACGATTTTACATCTATTGGCGCAGATAAAAATTAAATTTTTCATAAAAATGTCCACAACAATTCCCCCAGAAACTTGTTTCTTTAATTATAAATAAACGACTAACTATCAAACGTTGGTATTGAATATCATTCACTATCAAACGATTTTACATCTATTGGCGCAGATAAACATTACACTTTTCACAAAAATTTCCACAAGAATTCCCCTAGAAACTTGTTTCTTTAATTATAAATAAACGACTAACTATCAAACGTTTGTATTGAATATCATTCACTATTAAACGATTTTACATCTATTGGCGCAGATAAACATTAAATTTTTCACAAAAATTTCGACAAGAATTCCCCCAGAAACTTGTTTCTTTCATTATAAATAAACGACTAACTATCATACGTTGATATTGAATATCATTCACTATCAAACGATGTTACATCTATTGGACCAGATAAACATTAAATTTTTCACAAAAATTTCGACAACAATTCCCCCAGAATCTTGTTTCTTTAATTATAAATAAACGATTAACTATCAAACGTTGGTATTGAATATCATTCACTATCAAACGATTTTACATCTATTGGCGCAGATAATCATTAAATTTTTCACAAAAATTTCGACAAAAATTACCCAAAAAACTTGTTTCTTTAATTATAAATAAACGACTAACAATCAAACGTTTGTATTAAATATCATTCACTATCAAACGATTTTACATCTATTGGCGCAGATAAACATTACATTTTTCACAAAAATTTCGACAAGAATTCCCCTAGAAACTTGTTTCTTTAATTATAAATAAACGACTAACTATCAAACGTTGGTATTGAGCATCATTCACTATCCAACGATGTTACATCTATTGGCGAAGATAAACATTACATTTTTCACAAAAATTTCCACAACAATTCCCCTAGAAACTTGTTTCTTTAATTATAAATAAACGACTAACTATCAAACGTTGGTATTGAATATCATTCACTATCAAACGATTTTACATCTATTGGCGCAGATAAACATTACACTTTTCACAAAAATTTCGACAAGAATTCCCCTAGAAACTTGTTTCTTTCATTATAAATAAACGACTAACTATCAAACGTTTGTATTAAATATCATTCACTATCAAACGATTTTACATTTATTGGCGCAGATAAACATTACATTTTTCACAAAAATTTCCACAAGAATTCCCCTAGAAACCTGTTTCTTTAATTATAAGTAAACTACTAACTATCAAACGTTTGTATTGAACATCATTCACTATCGAACGATTTTACATCTATTGGCGCAGATAAACATTAAATTTTTCATAAAAATGTCCACAACAATTCCCCCAGAAACTTGTTTCTTTAATTATAAATAAACGACTAACTATCAAATGTTGGTATTGAATATCATTCACTATCAAACGATTTTACATCTATTGGCGCAGATAAACATTAAATTTTTCACAAAAATTTCGACAAGAATACCCCCAGAAACTTGTTTCTTTAATTATAAATAAACGACTAACTTTCAAACGTTTGTATTGAATATCATTCAATATCAAACGATTTTACATCTATTGACGCAGATAAATATTACATTTTTCACAAAAATTTCGACAAGAATTCCCTAGAAATTTGTTTCTTTAATTATAAATAAACGACTAACTATCAAACGTTTGTATTAAATATCATTCACTATCAAACGATTTTACATCTATTGGCGCAGATAAACATTACATTTTTCACAAAAATTTCGACAAGAATACCCCCAGAAACTTGTTTCTTTAATGATAAATAAACGACTAACTGTCAAACGTTTGTATGGAATATCATTCACTATCAAACGATTTTACATCTATTGGCGCAGATAAACATTACATTTTTCACAAAAATTTTGACAACAATTCCCCCAGAAACTTGTTTCTTTAATTATAAATAAACGACTATCTATCAAACGTTGGTATTGAATATCATTCACTATCAAACGATTTTACATCTATTGGCGCAGATAAACATTACATTTTTCGCAAAAATTTCGACAAGAATTCCCCTAGATACATGTTTCTTTCATTATAAATAAACGACTAACTATCAAACGTTTGTATTGAATATCATTCACTATCAAACGATTTTACATATATTGCCGCAGATAAACATTAAATTGTTCACAAAAATTTCGACAAGAATACCCCAGAAACTTGTTTCTTTAATTATAAATAAACGACTATCTATCAAACGTTGGTATTGAATAGCACTCACTATCAAACGATTTTACATCTATTGGCGCAGATAAACATTACATTTTTCACAAAAATTTCGACAAGAATTCCCCTAGATACTTGTTTCTTTCATTATAAATAAACCACTAACTATCAAACGTTTGTATTGAATATCATTCACTATCAAACGATTTTACATCTATTGGCGCAGATAAACATTACATTTTTCACAACAATTGCGACAAGAATTCCCTTAGAAACATGTTTCTATCATTATAAATAAACGACTAACTATCAAACGTTTGTATTGAATATCATTCACTATCAAACGATTTTACATCTATTGGCGCAGATAAACATTACATTTTTCACAAAAATTTCGACAAGAATTCCCCTAGAAACATGTTTCTTTCATTATAAATAAACAACTAACTATCAAACGTTTGTATTGAATATCATTCACTATCAAACGATTTTACATCTATTGGCGTAGATAAACATTACATTTTTCACAAAAATGTCGATAAGAATTCCCCTAGAAACTTGTTTCTTTCATTATAAATAAACGACTAACTATCAAACGTTTGTATTGAATATCATTCACTATCAAACGATTTTACATCTATTGGCGCAGATAAACATTACATTTTTCACAAAAATTGCGACAAGAATTCCCTTAGAAACATGTTTCTATCATTATAAATAAACGACTAACTATCAAACGTTTGTATTGAATATCATTCACTATCAAACGATTTTACATCTATTGGCGCAGATAAACATTACATTTTTCACAAAAATTTCGACAAGAATTCCCCTAGAAACTTGTTTCTTTCATTATAAATAAACGACTAACTATCAAACGTTTGTATTGAATATCATTCACTATCAAACGATTTTACATATATTGCCGCAGATAAACATTAAATTGTTCACAAAAATTTCGACAACAATTCCCCCAGAAACTTGTTTCTTTAATTATAAATAAACGACTAACTGTCAAACGTTGGTATTGAATATCATTCACTATCAAACGATATTACATCTACTGGCGCAGATAAACATTATATTTTTCACAAAAATTTGGACAAGAATTCCCCTAGAAACTTGTTTCTTTAATTATAAATAAACGACTAACTAGCAAACGTTTGTATTAAATATCATTCACTATCAAACGATTTTACATCTATTGGCGCAGATAAACATTACATTTTTCACAACAATTTCGTCAAGAATTCCCCCAGAAACTTGTTTCTTTTATTATAAATAAACGACTAACTATCATACGTTGGTATTGAATATCATTCACTATCAAACGATGTTACATCTATTGGAGCAGATAAACATTAAATTTTTCACAAAAATTTCCACAACAATTCCCCCAGAAACTTGTTTCTTTAATTACATATAAATGACTAACTATCAAACTTTGGTATTGAATATCATTCACTATCAAACGATTTTACATCTATTGGCGCAGATAAACATTACATTTTTCACAAAAATTTCGACAAGAATTCCACTAGAAACTTGTTTCTTTCATTATAAATAAAAGACTAACTATCAAACGTTTGTATTAAATATCATTCACTATCAAACGATTTTACATTTATTGGAGCAGATAAACATTACATTTTTCACAAAAATTTCCACAAGAATACCCCCAGAAACTTGTTTCTTTAATTATAAATAAACGACTAACTATCAAACGTTGGTATTGAATATCATTCACTATCAAACGATTTTACATCTATTGGCGCAGATAAACAGTATATTTTTCACAAAAATTTCGACAACAATTCCCCCAGAAACATGTTTCTTTAATTATAAATAAACGACTAACTATCAAACGTTGGTATTGAATATCATTCACTATCAAACGATTTTACATCTATTGGCGCAGATAAACATTAAATTTTTCACAAAAATTTCCACAATAATTCCCCCAGAATCTTGTTTCTTTAATCATAAATAAACGACTAACTATCAAACGTTTGTATGGAATATCATTCACTATCAAACGATTTTACATCTATTGGCGCAGATAAACATTACATTTTTCACAAAAATTTTGACAACAATTCCCCCAGAAACTTGTTTCTTTAATTATAAATAAACGACTAACTTTCAAACGTTTGTATTGAATATCATTCACTATCAAACGATTTTACATCTATTGACGCAGATAAACATTACATTTTTCACAAAAATTTCGACAAGAATTCCCCTAGAAATTTGTTTTTTAATTATAAATAAACGACTAACTATCAAACGTTTGTATTAAATATCATTCACTATCAAACGATTTTACATCTATTGGCGCAGATAAACATTACATTTTTCACAAAAATTTCGACAAGAATACCCCCAGAAACTTGTTTCTTTAATTATAAATAAACGACTAACTATCAAACGTTGGTATTGCATATCATTCACTATCAAACGATTTTACATCAATTGGCGCAGATAAACATTACATTTTTACAAAAATTTCCACAAGAATTCCCCTAGAAACTTATTTCTTTCATTATAAATAAACGACTAACTATCAAACGTTTATATTGAATATCAATCACTATTAAACGATTTTACATCTATTGGCGCAGATAAACATTACATTTTTCACAAAAATTTCGACAAGAATACCCCCAGAAACTTGTTTCTTTAATTATAAATAAACGACTAACTATCAAACGTTGGTATTGAATATCATTCACTATCAAACGATTTTACATCTATTGGCGCAGATAAACATTCAATTTTTCACAAAAATTTCGACAACAATTCTCCCAGAAACTTGTTTCTTTAATTATAAATAAACGATTAACTATCAAACGTTGGTATTGAATATCATTCACTATCAAACGATTTTACATCTATTGGCGCAGATAATCATTAAATTTTTCACAAAAATTTCGACAAAAATTCCCCAAAAAACTCGTTTCTTTAATTATAAATAAACGACTAACTATCAAACGTTTGTATTAAATATCATTCACTATCAAACGATTTTACATCTATTGGCGCAGATAAACATTACATTTTTCACAAAAATTTCGACAAGAATTCCCCTAGAAACATGTTTCTTTCATTATAAATAAACAACTAACTATCAAACGTTTGTATTGAATATCATTCACTATCAAACGATTTTACATCTATTGGCGTAGATAAACATTACATTTTTCACAAAAATGTCGATAAGAATTCCCCTAGAAACTTGTTTCTTTCATTATAAATAAACGACTAACTATCAAACGTTGGTATTGAATATCATTCACTATCAAACGATTTTACATCTATTGGCGCAGATAAACATTAAATTTTTCACAAAAATTTCCACAATAATTCCCCCAGAATCTTGTTTCTTTAATCATAAATAAACGACTAACTATCGAACGTTTGTATTGAATATCATTCACTATCAAACGATTTTACATCTATTGGCGTAGATAAACATTAAATTTTTCACAAAAATTTCGACAAGAATTCCCCTAGAAACTTGTTTCTTTAATTATAAATAAACTACTAACTATCAAACGTTTGTATTGAACATCATTCACTATCAAACGATTTTACATCTATTGGCGCAGATAAACATTAAATTGTTCACAAAAATTTCGACAAGAATACCCCCAGAAACTTGTTTCTTTAATTATAAATAAACGACTAACTATCAAACGTTGGTATTGAATATCATTCACTATCAAACGATTTTACGTCTATTGGCGCAGATAAACATTACATTTTTCACAAAAATTTCGACAAGAATTCCCCTAGACACTTGTTTCTTTCATTATAAATAAACGACTAACTATCAAACGTTTGTATTGAATATCATTCACTATCAAACGATTTTACATCTATTGGCGTAGATAAACATTACATTTTTCACAAAAATGTCGATAAGAATTCCCCTAGATACTTGTTTCTTTCATTATAAATAAACGACTAACTATCAAACGTTTGTATTGAATATCATTCACTATCAAACGATTTTACATCTATTGGCGCAGATAAACATTACATTTTTCACAAAAATTGCGACAAGAATTCCCTTAGAAACATGTTTCTATCATTATAAATAAACGACTAACTATCAAACGTTTATATTGAATATCATTCACTATCAAACGATTTTACATCTATTGGCGCAGATAAACATTACATTTTTCACAAAAATTTCGACAAGAATTCCCCTAGACACTTGTTTCTTTCATTATAAATAAACGACTAACTATCAAACGTTTGTATTGAATATCATTCACTATCAAACGATTTTACATCTATTGGCGCAGATAAACATTACATTTTTCACAAAAATTTCGACAAGAATTCCCCTAGAAACATGTTTCTTTCATTTTAAATAAACGACTAACTATCAAACGTTTGTATTGAATATCATTCACTATCAAAAGATGTTACATCTATTGGCGCAGATAAACAGTACATTTTTCACAAAAGTTTCGACAATAATTCCCCCAGAAACTTGTTTCTTTAATTATAAATAAACGACTAACTATCAAACGTTTGAATTGAATATCATTCACTATCAAACGATTTTACATCTATTGGCGCAGATAAACAGTAAATTTTTCACAAAAATTTCGACAACAATTCCCCCAGAAACTTGTTTCTTTAATTATAAATAAACGACTAACTATCAAACGTTGGTATTGAATATCATTCACTATCAAACGATTTTACATCTATTGGCGCAGATAAACATTACATTTTTCACAAAAATTTCGACAAGAATTCCCCTAGATACTTGTTTCTTTCATTATAAATAAACGACTAACTATCAAACGTTGGTATTGAATATCATTCACTATCAAACGATTTTACATCTATTGGCGCAGATAAACATTAAATTTTTCACAAAAATTTCCACAATAATTCCCCCAGAATCTTGTTTCTTTAATCATAAATAAACGACTAACTATCGAACGTTTGTATTGAATATCATTCACTATCAAACGATTTTACATCTATTGGCGTAGATAAACATTAAATTTTTCACAAAAATTTCGACAAGAATTCCCCTAGAAACTTGTTTCTTTAATTATAAATAAACTACTAACTATCAAACGTTTGTATTGAACATCATTCACTATCAAACGATTTTACATCTATTGGCGCAGATAAACATTACATTTTTCACAACAATTTCGTCAAGAATTCCCCCAGAAACTTGTTTCTTTTATTATAAATAAACGACTAACTATCATACGTTGGTATTGAATATCATTCACTATCAAACGATGTTACATCTATTGGAGCAGATAAACATTAAATTTTTCACAAAAATTTCCACAACAATTCCCCCAGAAACTTGTTTCTTTAATTATATATAAATGACTAACTATCAAACTTTGGTATTGAATATCATTCACTATCAAACGATTTTACATCTATTGGCGCAGATAAACATTACATTTTTCACAAAAATTTCGACAAGAATTCCCCTAGAAACTTGTTTCTTTCATTATAAATAAACGACTAACTATCAAACGTTTGTATTGAATATCATTCACTATCAAACGATTTTACATATATTGCCGCAGATAAACATTAAATTGTTCACAAAAATTTCGACAACAATTCCCCCAGAAACTTGTTTCTTTAATTATAAATAAACGACTAACTGTCAAACGTTGGTATTGAATATCATTCACTATCAAACGATATTACATCTACTGGCGCAGATAAACATTATATTTTTCACAAAAATTTGGACAAGAATTCCCCTAGAAACTTGTTTCTTTAATTATAAATAAACGACTAACTAGCAAACGTTTGTATTAAATATCATTCACTATCAAACGATTTTACATCTATTGGCGCAGATAAACATTACATTTTTCACAACAATTTCGTCAAGAATTCCCCCAGAAACTTGTTTCTTTTATTATAAATAAACGACTAACTATCATACGTTGGTATTGAATATCATTCACTATCAAACGATGTTACATCTATTGGAGCAGATAAACATTAAATTTTTCACAAAAATTTCCACAACAATTCCCCCAGAAACTTGTTTCTTTAATTACATATAAATGACTAACTATCAAACTTTGGTATTGAATATCATTCACTATCAAACGATTTTACATCTATTGGCGCAGATAAACATTACATTTTTCACAAAAATTTCGACAAGAATTCCACTAGAAACTTGTTTCTTTCATTATAAATAAAAGACTAACTATCAAACGTTTGTATTAAATATCATTCACTATCAAACGATTTTACATTTATTGGAGCAGATAAACATTACATTTTTCACAAAAATTTCCACAAGAATACCCCCAGAAACTTGTTTCTTTAATTATAAATAAACGACTAACTATCAAACGTTGGTATTGAATATCATTCACTATCAAACGATTTTACATCTATTGGCGCAGATAAACAGTAAATTTTTCACAAAAATTTCGACAACAATTCCCCCAGAAACATGTTTCTTTAATTATAAATAAACGACTAACTATCAAACGTTGGTATTGAATATCATTCACTATCAAACGATTTTACATCTATTGGCGCAGATAAACATTAAATTTTTCACAAAAATTTCCACAATAATTCCCCCAGAATCTTGTTTCTTTAATCATAAATAAACGACTAACTATCAAACGTTTGTATGGAATATCATTCACTATCAAACGATTTTACATCTATTGGCGCAGATAAACATTACATTTTTCACAAAAATTTTGACAACAATTCCCCAGAAACTTGTTTCTTTAATTATAAATAAACGACTAACTTTCAAACGTTTGTATTGAATATCATTCACTATCAAACGATTTTACATCTATTGACGCAGATAAACATTACATTTTTCACAAAAATTTCGACAAGAATTCCCCTAGAAATTTGTTTTTTAATTATAAATAAACGACTAACTATCAAGCGTTTGTATTAAATATCATTCACTATCAAACGATTTTACATCTATTGGCGCAGATAAACATTACATTTTTCACAAAAATTTCGACAAGAATACCCCCAGAAACTTGTTTCTTTAATTATAAATAAACGACTAACTATCAAACGTTTGTATTGCATATCATTCACTATCAAACGATTTTACATCAATTGGCGCAGATAAACATTACAATTTTACAAAAATTTCCACAAGAATTCCCCTAGAAACTTATTTCTTTCATTATAAATAAACGACTAACTATCAAACGTTTGTATTGAATATCATTCACTATTAAACGATTTTACATCTATTGGCGCAGATAAACATTAAATTTTTCACAAAAATTTCGACAAGAATTCCCCCAGAAACTTGTTTCTTTCATTATAAATAAACGACTAACTATCATACGTTGGTATTGAATATCATTCACTATCAAACGATGTTACATCTATTGGAGCAGATAAACATTAAATTTTTCACAAAAATTTCGACAACAATTCCCCCAGAAACTTGTTTCTTTAATTATAAATAAACGACTAACTATCAAACGTTGGTATTGAATATCATTCACTATCAAACGATTTTACATCTATTGGCGCAGATAAACATTACATTTTTCACAAAAATTTCGACAAGAATTCCCCTAGATACTTGTTTCTTTCATTATAAATAAACGACTAACTATCAAACGTTGGTATTGAATATCATTCACTATCAAACGATTTTACATCTATTGGCGCAGATAAACATTAAATTTTTCACAAAAATTTCCACAATAATTCCCCCAGAATCTTGTTTCTTTAATCATAAATAAACGACTAACTATCGAACGTTTGTATTGAATATCATTCACTATCAAACGATTTTACATCTATTGGCGTAGATAAACATTAAATTTTTCACAAAAATTTCGACAAGAATTCCCCTAGAAACTTGTTTCTTTAATTATAAATAAACTACTAACTATCAAACGTTTGTATTGAACATCATTCACTATCAAACGATTTTACATCTATTGGCGCAGATAAACATTACATTTTTCACAACAATTTCGTCAAGAATTCCCCCAGAAACTTGTTTCTTTTATTATAAATAAACGACTAACTATCATACGTTGGTATTGAATATCATTCACTATCAAACGATGTTACATCTATTGGAGCAGATAAACATTAAATTTTTCACAAAAATTTCCACAACAATTCCCCCAGAAACTTGTTTCTTTAATTATATATAAATGACTAACTATCAAACTTTGGTATTGAATATCATTCACTATCAAACGATTTTACATCTATTGGCGCAGATAAACATTACATTTTTCACAAAAATTTCGACAAGAATTCCCCTAGAAACTTGTTTCTTTCATTATAAATAAACGACTAACTATCAAACGTTTGTATTGAATATCATTCACTATCAAACGATTTT
This sequence comes from Priocnemis perturbator, assembly GCA_963942575.1. Taxonomy (NCBI): domain Eukaryota; kingdom Metazoa; phylum Arthropoda; class Insecta; order Hymenoptera; family Pompilidae; genus Priocnemis; species Priocnemis perturbator. Next base: position 510,381 of record OZ012649.1, on the reverse strand, counting down.
ACATATATTGCCGCAGATAAACATTAAATTGTTCACAAAAATTTCGACAACAATTCCCCCAGAAACTTGTTTCTTTAATTATAAATAAACGACTAACTGTCAAACGTTGGTATTGAATATCATTCACTATCAAACGATATTACATCTACTGGCGCAGATAAACATTATATTTTTCACAAAAATTTGGACAAGAATTCCCCTAGAAACTTGTTTCTTTAATTATAAATAAACGACTAACTAGCAAACGTTTGTATTAAATATCATTCACTATCAAACGATTTTACATCTATTGGCGCAGATAAACATTACATTTTTCACAACAATTTCGTCAAGAATTCCCCCAGAAACTTGTTTCTTTTATTATAAATAAACGACTAACTATCATACGTTGGTATTGAATATCATTCACTATCAAACGATGTTACATCTATTGGAGCAGATAAACATTAAATTTTTCACAAAAATTTCCACAACAATTCCCCCAGAAACTTGTTTCTTTAATTACATATAAATGACTAACTATCAAACTTTGGTATTGAATATCATTCACTATCAAACGATTTTACATCTATTGGCGCAGATAAACATTACATTTTTCACAAAAATTTCGACAAGAATTCCACTAGAAACTTGTTTCTTTCATTATAAATAAAAGACTAACTATCAAACGTTTGTATTAAATATCATTCACTATCAAACGATTTTACATTTATTGGAGCAGATAAACATTACATTTTTCACAAAAATTTCCACAAGAATACCCCCAGAAACTTGTTTCTTTAATTATAAATAAACGACTAACTATCAAACGTTGGTATTGAATATCATTCACTATCAAACGATTTTACATCTATTGGCGCAGATAAACAGTAAATTTTTCACAAAAATTTCGACAACAATTCCCCCAGAAACATGTTTCTTTAATTATAAATAAACGACTAACTATCAAACGTTGGTATTGAATATCATTCACTATCAAACGATTTTACATCTATTGGCGCAGATAAACATTAAATTTTTCACAAAAATTTCCACAATAATTCCCCCAGAATCTTGTTTCTTTAATCATAAATAAACGACTAACTATCAAACGTTTGTATGGAATATCATTCACTATCAAACGATTTTACATCTATTGGCGCAGATAAACATTACAATTTTACAAAAATTTCCACAAGAATTCCCCTAGAAACTTATTTCTTTCATTATAAATAAACGACTAACTATCAAACGTTTGTATTGAATATCATTCACTATTAAACGATTTTACATCTATTGGCGCAGATAAACATTAAATTTTTCACAAAAATTTCGACAAGAATTCCCCCAGAAACTTGTTTCTTTCATTATAAATAAACGACTAACTATCATACGTTGGTATTGAATATCATTCACTATCAAACGATGTTACATCTATTGGAGCAGATAAACATTAAATTTTTCACAAAAATTTCGACAACAATTCCCCCAGAAACTTGTTTCTTTAATTATAAATAAACGATTAACTATCAAACGTTGGTATTGAACATCATTCACTATCAAACGATTTTACATCTATTGGCGCAGATAAACATTAAATTTTTCATAAAAATGTCCACAACAATTCCCCCAGAAACTTGTCTCTTTCATTATAAATAAACGACTTACTATCAATCGTTTGTATTGAATATCATTCACTATCAAACGATTTTACATCTATTGGCGCAGATAAACGTTAAATTTTTTTCACAAAAATTTCGACAATTCCCCCAGAAACTTGTTTCTTTAATGATAAATAAACGACTAACTATCATACGTTGGTATTGAATATCATTCACTATCAAACGATTTTACATCTATTGGCGCAGATAAACATTAAATTTTTCACAAAAATTTCGACAACAATTCCTCCAGATACTTGTTTCTTTAATTATAAATAAAAGACTAACTATCAAACGTTGGTATTGAATATCATTCACTATCAAACGATTTTGCATCTATTGGCGCAGATAAACATTACACTTTTCACAAAAATTTCCACAAGAATTCCCCTAGAAACTTGTTTCTTTAATTATAAATAAACGACTAACTATCAAACGTTTGTATTGAATATCATTCACTATTAAACGATATTACATCTATTGGCGCAGATAAACATTAAATTTTTCACAAAAATTTCGACAAGAATTCCCCCAGAAACTTGTTTCTTTCATTATAAATAAACGACTAACTATCATACGTTGATATTGAATATCATTCACTATCAAACGATGTTACATCTATTGGAGCAGATAAACATTAAATTTTTCACAAAAATTTCGACAACAATTCCCCCAGAAACTTGTTTCTTTAATTATAAATAAACGATTAACTATCAAACGTTGGTATTGAATATCATTCACTATCAAACGATTTTACATCTATTGGCGCAGATAATCATTAAATTTTTCACAAAAATTTCGACAAAAATTCCCCAAAAAACTTGTTTCTTTAATTATAAATAAACGACTAACTATCAAACGTTTGTATTAAATATCATTCACTATCAAACGATTTTACATCTATTGGCGCAGATAAACATTACATTTTTCACAAAAATTTCGACAAGAATTCCCCTAGAAACTTGTTTCTTTAATTATAAATAAACGACTAACTGTCAAACGTTTTTATTGAATATCATTCACTATCAAACGATGTTACATCTATTGGCGCAGATAAACATTACATGTTTCATAAAAATTTCGACAAGAATTCCACTAGAAACTTGTTTCTTTAATTATATATAAACGACTAACTATCAAACGTTGGTATTGAGCATCATTCACTATCCAACAATGTTACATCTATTGGCGAAGATAAACATTACATTTTTCACAAAAATTTCCACAACAATTCCCCTAGAAACTTGTTTCTTTAATTATAAATAAACGACTAACTATCAAACGTTGGTATTGAATATCATTCACTATCAAACGATTTTACATCTATTGGCGCAGATAAACATTACACTTTTCACAAAAATTTCGACAAGAATTCCCCTAGAAACTTGTTTCTTTCATTATAAATAAACGACTAACTATCAAACGTTGGTATTGAATATCATTCACTATCAAACGATTTTACATCTATTGGCGCAGATAAACATTACACTTTTCACAAAAATTTCGACAAGAATTCCCCTAGAAACTTGTTTCTTTCATTATAAATAAACGACTAACTATCAAACGTTTGTATTAAATATCATTCACTATCAAACGATTTTACATTTATTGGCGCAGATAAACATTACATTGTTCACAAAAATTTCCACAAGAATTCCCCTAGAAACCTGTTTCTTTAATTATAAGTAAACTACTAACTATCAAACGTTTGTATTGAACATCATTCACTATCGAACGATTTTACATCTATTGGCGCAAATAAACATTACATTTTTCATAAAAATTTCGACAAGAATTCCCCTAGAAACTTGTTTCTTTAATTATAAATAAACGACTAACTATCAAACGTTTGTATTAAATATCATTCACTATCAAACGATTCTACATGTATTGGCGCAGATAAACATTACATTTTTCACAACAATTTCGACAAGAATTCCCTTAGAAACTTGTTTCTTTAATTATAAATAAACGACTAACTTTCAAACGTTTGTATTGAATATCATTCAATATCAAACGATTTTACATCTATTGACGCAGATAAATATTACATTTTTCACAAAAATTTCGACAAGAATTCCCCTAGAAATTTGTTTCTTTAATTATAAATAAACGACTAACTATCAAACGTTTGTATTAAATATCATTCACTATCAAACGATTTTACATCTATTGGCGCAGATAAACATTACATTTTTCACAAAAATTTCGACAAGAATACCCCCAGAAACTTGTTTCTTTAATGATAAATAAACGACTAACTATCAAACGTTTGTATGGAATATCATTCACTATCAAACGATTTTACATCTATTGGCGCAGATAAACATTACATGTTTCACAAAAATTTTGACAACAATTCCCCCAGAAACTTGTTTCTTTAATTATAAATAAACGACTATCTATCTAACGTTGGTATTGAATATCATTCACTATCAAACGATTTTACATCTATTGGCGCAGATAAACATTACATTTTTCGCAAAAATTTCGACAAGAATTCCCCTAGATACATGTTTCTTTCATTATAAATAAACGACTAACTATCAAACGTTTGTATTGAATATCATTCACTATCAAACGATTTTACATATATTGCCGCAGATAAACATTAAATTGTTCACAAAAATTTCGACAAGAATACCCCCAGAAACTTGTTTCTTTAATTATAAATAAACGACTATCTATCAAACGTTGGTATTGAATAGCACTCACTATCAAACGATTTTACATCTATTGGCGCAGATAAACATTACATTTTTCACAAAAATTTCGACAAGAATTCCCCTAGATACTTGTTTCTTTCATTATAAATAAACCACTAACTATCAAACGTTTGTATTGAATATCATTCACTATCAAACGATTTTACATCTATTGGCGCAGATAAACATTACATTTTTCACAACAATTGCGACAAGAATTCCCTTAGAAACATGTTTCTATCATTATAAATAAACGACTAACTATCAAACGTTTGTATTGAATATCATTCGCTATCAAACGATTTTACATCTATTGGCGCAGATAAACATTACATTTTTCACAAAAATTTCGACAAGAATTCTCCTAGAAACTTGTTTCTTTCATTATAAATAAACGACTAACTATCAAACGTTTGTATTGAATATCATTCACTATCAAACGATTTTACATCTATTGGCGCAGATAAACATTACATTTTTCACAAAAATTTCGACAAGAATTCCCCTAGAAACATGTTTCTTTCATTATAAATAAACAACTAACTATCAAACGTTTGTATTGAATATCATTCACTATCAAACGATTTTACATCTATTGGCGTAGATAAACATTACATTTTTCACAAAAATGTCGATAAGAATTCCCCTAGAAACTTGTTTCTTTCATTATAAATAAACGACTAACTTTCAAACGTTGGTATTGACTATCATTCACTATCAAACGATTTTACATCTATTGGCGCAGATAAACATTAAATTTTTCACAAAAATTTCCACAATAATTCCCCCAGAATCTTGTTTCTTTAATCATAAATAAACGACTAACTATCGAACGTTTGTATTGAATATCATTCACTATCAAACGATTTTACATCTATTGGCGTAGATAAACATTAAATTTTTCACAAAAATTTCGACAAGAATTCCCCTAGAAACTTGTTTCTTTAATTATAAATAAACTACTAACTATCAAACGTTTGTATTGAACATCATTCACTATCAAACGATTTTACATCTATTGGCGCAGATAAACATTAAATTGTTCACAAAAATTTCGACAAGAATACCCCCAGAAACTTGTTTCTTTAATTATAAATAAACGACTAACTATCAAACGTTGGTATTGAATATCATTCACTATCAAACGATTTTACATCTATGGGCGCAGATAAACATTACATTTTTCACAAAAATTTCGACAAGAATTCCCCTAGATACTTGTTTCTTTCATTATAAATAAACGACTAACTATCAAACGTTTGTATTGAATATCATTCACTATCAAACGATTTTACATCTATTGGCGCAGATAAACATTACATTTTTCACAAAAATTGCGACAAGAATTCCCTTAGAAACATGTTTCTATCATTATAAATAAACGACTAACTATCAAACGTTTGTATTGAATATCATTCACTATCAAACGATTTTACATCTATTGGCGCAGATAAACATTACATTTTTCACAAAAATTTCGACAAGAATTCCCCTAGAAACTTGTTTCTTTAATTATAAATAAACGACTAACTGTCAAACGTTTTTATTGAATATCATTCACTATCAAACGATGTTACATCTATTGGCGCAGATAAACATTACATGTTTCATAAAAATTTCGACAAGAATTCCACTAGAAACTTGTTTCTTTAATTATATATAAACGACTAACTATCAAACGTTGGTATTGAGCATCATTCACTATCCAACAATGTTACATCTATTGGCGAAGATAAACATTACATTTTTCACAAAAATTTCCACAACAATTCCCCTAGAAACTTGTTTCTTTAATTATAAATAAACGACTAACTATCAAACGTTGGTATTGAATATCATTCACTATCAAACGATTTTACATCTATTGGCGCAGATAAACATTACACTTTTCACAAAAATTTCGACAAGAATTCCCCTAGAAACTTGTTTCTTTCATTATAAATAAACGACTAACTATCAAACGTTGGTATTGAATATCATTCACTATCAAACGATTTTACATCTATTGGCGCAGATAAACATTACACTTTTCACAAAAATTTCGACAAGAATTCCCCTAGAAACTTGTTTCTTTCATTATAAATAAACGACTAACTATCAAACGTTTGTATTAAATATCATTCACTATCAAACGATTTTACATTTATTGGCGCAGATAAACATTACATTTTTCACAAATATTTCCACAAGAATTCCCCTAGAAACCTGTTTCTTTAATTATAAGTAAACTACTAACTATCAAACGTTTGTATTGAACATCATTCACTATCGAACGATTTTACATCTATTGGCGCAAATAAACATTACATTTTTCATAAAAATTTCGACAAGAATTCCCCTAGAAACTTGTTTCTTTAATTATAAATAAACGACTAACTATCAAACGTTTGTATTAAATATCATTCACTATCAAACGATTCTACATGTATTGGCGCAGATAAACATTACATTTTTCACAACAATTTCGACAAGAATTCCCTTAGAAACTTGTTTCTTTAATTATAAATAAACGACTAACTTTCAAACGTTTGTATTGAATATCATTCAATATCAAACGATTTTACATCTATTGACGCAGATAAATATTACATTTTTCACAAAAATTTCGACAAGAATTCCCCTAGAAATTTGTTTCTTTAATTATAAATAAACGACTAACTATCAAACGTTTGTATTAAATATCATTCACTATCAAACGATTTTACATCTATTGGCGCAGATAAACATTACATTTTTCACAAAAATTTCGACAAGAATACCCCCAGAAACTTGTTTCTTTAATGATAAATAAACGACTAACTATCAAACGTTTGTATGGAATATCATTCACTATCAAACGATTTTACATCTATTGGCGCAGATAAACATTACATTTTTCACAAAAATTTTGACAACAATTCCCCCAGAAACTTGTTTCTTTAATTATAAATAAACGACTATCTATCAAACGTTGGTATTGAATATCATTCCCTATCAAACGATTTTACATCTATTGGCGCAGATAAACATTACATTTTTCGCAAAAATTTCGACAAGAATTCCCCTAGATACATGTTTCTTTCATTATAAATAAACGACTAACTATCAAACGTTTGTATTGAATATCATTCACTATCAAACGATTTTACATATATTGCCGCAGATAAACATTAAATTGTTCACAAAAATTTCGACAAGAATACCCCCAGAAACTTGTTTCTTTAATTATAAATAAACGACTATCTATCAAACGTTGGTATTGAATAGCACTCACTATCAAACGATTTTACATCTATTGGCGCAGATAAACATTACATTTTTCACAAAAATTTCGACAAGAATTCCCCTAGATACTTGTTTCTTTCATTATAAATAAATCACTAACTATCAAACGTTTGTATTGAATATCATTCACTATCAAACGATTTTACATCTATTGGCGCAGATAAACATTACATTTTTCACAACAATTGCGACAAGAATTCCCTTAGAAACATGTTTCTATCATTATAAATAAACGACTAACTATCAAACGTTTGTATTGAATATCATTCGCTATCAAACGATTTTACATCTATTGGCGCAGATAAACATTACATTTTTCACAAAAATTTCGACAAGAATTCTCCTAGAAACTTGTTTCTTTCATTATAAATAAACGACTAACTATCAAACGTTTGTATTGAATATCATTCACTATCAAACGATTTTACATCTATTGGCGCAGATAAACATTACATTTTTCACAAAAATTTCGACAAGAATTCCCCTAGAAACATGTTTCTTTCATTATAAATAAACAACTAACTATCAAACGTTTGTATTGAATATCATTCACTATCAAACGATTTTACATCTATTGGCGTAGATAAACATTACATTTTTCACAAAAATGTCGATAAGAATTCCCCTAGAAACTTGTTTCTTTCATTATAAATAAACGACTAACTATCAAACGTTGGTATTGAATATCATTCACTATCAAACGATTTTACATCTATTGGCGCAGATAAACATTAAATTTTTCACAAAAATTTCCACAATAATTCCCCCAGAATCTTGTTTCTTTAATCATAAATAAACGACTAACTATCGAACGTTTGTATTGAATATCATTCACTATCAAACGATTTTACATCTATTGGCGTAGATAAACATTAAATTTTTCACAAAAATTTCGACAAGAATTCCCCTAGAAACTTGTTTCTTTAATTATAAATAAACTACTAACTATCAAACGTTTGTATTGAATATCATTCACTATCAAACGATTTTACATCTATTGGCGCAGATAAACATTACATTTTTCACAAAAATTGCGACAAGAATTCCCTTAGAAACATGTTTCTATCATTATAAATAAACGACTAACTATCAAACGTTTGTATTGAATATCATTCACTATCAAACGATTTTACATCTATTGGCGCAGATAAACATTACATTTTTCACAAAAATTTCGACAAGAATTCCCCTAGACACTTGTTTCTTTGATTATAAATAAACGACTAACTATCAAACGTTTGTATTGAATATCATTCACTATCAAACGATTTTACATCTATTGGCGCAGATAAACATTACATTTTTCGCAAAAATTTCGACAAGAATTCCCCTAGATACATGTTTCTTTCATTATAAATAAACGACTAACTATCAAACGTTTGTATTGAATATCATTCACTATCAAACGATTTTACATATATTGCCGCAGATAAACATTAAATTGTTCACAAAAATTTCGACAAGAATACCCCCAGAAACTTGTTTCTTTAATTATAAATAAACGACTATCTATCAAACGTTGGTATTGAATAGCACTCACTATCAAACGATTTTACATCTATTGGCGCAGATAAACATTACATTTTTCACAAAAATTTCGACAAGAATTCCCCTAGATACTTGTTTCTTTCATTATAAATAAACCACTAACTATCAAACGTTTGTATTGAATATCATTCACTATCAAACGATTTTACATCTATTGGCGCAGATAAACATTACATTTTTCACAACAATTGCGACAAGAATTCCCTTAGAAACATGTTTCTATCATTATAAATAAACGACTAACTATCAAACGTTTGTATTGAATATCATTCACTATCAAACGATTTTACATCTATTGGCGCAGATAAACATTACATTTTTCACAAAAATTTCGACAAGAATTCCCCTAGAAACATGTTTCTTTCATTATAAATAAACAACTAACTATCAAACGTTTGTATTGAATATCATTCACTATCAAACGATTTTACATCTATTGGCGTAGATAAACATTACATTTTTCACAAAAATGTCGATAAGAATTCCCCTAGAAACTTGTTTCTTTCATTATAAATAAACGACTAACTATCAAACGTTTGTATTGAACATCATTCACTATCAAACGATTTTACATCTATTGGCGCAGATAAACATTAAATTGTTCACAAAAATTTCGACAAGAATACCCCCAGAAACTTGTTTCTTTAATTATAAATAAACGACTAACTATCAAACGTTGGTATTGAATATCATTCACTATCAAACGATTTTACATCTATTGGCGCAGATAAACATTACATTTTTCACAAAAATTTCGACAAGAATTCCCCTAGATACTTGTTTCTTTCATTATAAATAAACGACTAACTATCAAACGTTTGTATTGAATATCATTCACTATCAAACGATTTTACATCTATTGGCGCAGATAAACATTACATTTTTCACAAAAATTGCGACAAGAATTCCCTTAGAAACATGTTTCTATCATTATAAATAAACGACTAACTATCAAACGTTTGTATTGAATATCATTCACTATCAAACGATTTTACATCTATTGGCGCAGATAAACATTAGATTTTTCACAAAAATTTCGACAAGAATTCCCCTAGACACTTGTTTCTTTCATTATAAATAAACGACTAACTTTCAAACGTTTGTATTGAATATCATTCACTATCAAACGATTTTACATCTATTGGCGCAGATAAACATTAAATTTTTCATAAAAATGTCCACAACAATTCCCCCAGAAACTTGTTTCTTTAATTATAAATAAACGACTAACTATCAAATGTTGGTATTGAATATCATTCACTATCAAACGATTTTACATCTATTGGCGCAGATAAACATTAAATTTTTCACAAAAATTTCGACAAGAATACCCCCAGAAACTTGTTTCTTTAATTATAAATAAACGACTAACTATCAAACATTGGTTTTGAATATCATTCACTATCAAACGATTTTACATCTATTGGCGCAGATAAACATTAAATTGTTCACACAAATTTCGACAACAATTCCCCAGAAACTTGTTTTTTTAATTATAAATAAACGACTGACTATCAAATGTTGGTATTTAATATCGTTCACTATCAAACGATTTTACATCTATTGGCGCAAATAAACATTACATTTTTCATAACAATTTCGACAAGAATTCCCCTAGAAACTTGTTTCTTTAATTATAAATAAACGACTAACTATCAAACGTTTGTATTAAATATCATTCACTATCAAACGATTCTACATGTATTGGCGCAGATAAACATTACATTTTTCACAACAATTTCGACAAGAATTCCCCTAGAAACTTGTTTCTTTAATTATAAATAAACGACTAACTATCAAACGTTTGTATTAAATATCATTCACTATCAAACGATTCTACATGTATTGGCGCAGATAAACATTACATTTTTCACAACAATTTCGACAAGAATTCCCTTAGAAACTTGTTTCTTTAATGATAAATAAACGACTAACTATCAAACGTTTGTATGGAATATCATTCACTATCAAACGATTTTACATCTATTGGCGCAGATAAACATTACATTTTTCACAAAAATTTTGACAACAATTCCCCCAGAAACTTGTTTCTTTAATTATAAATAAACGACTATCTATCAAACGTTGGTATTGAATATCATTCACTATCAAACGATTTTACATCTATTGGCGCAGATAAACATTACATTTTTCGCAAAAATTTCGACAAGAATTCCCCTAGATACATGTTTCTTTCATTATAAATAAACGACTAACTATCAAACGTTTGTATTGAATATCATTCACTATCAAACGATTTTACATATATTGCCGCAGATAAACATTAAATTGTTCACAAAAATTTCGACAAGAATACCCCCAGAAACTTGTTTCTTTAATTATAAATAAACGACTATCTATCAAACGTTGGTATTGAATAGCACTCACTATCAAACGATTTTACATCTATTGGCGCAGATAAACATTACATTTTTCACAAAAATTTCGACAAGAATTCCCCTAGATACTTGTTTCTTTCATTATAAATAAACCACTAACTATCAAACGTTTGTATTGAATATCATTCACTATCAAACGATTTTACATCTATTGGCGCAGATAAACATTACATTTTTCACAACAATTGCGACAAGAATTCCCTTAGAAACATGTTTCTATCATTATAAATAAACGACTATCTATCAAACGTTTGTATTGAATATCATTCACTATCAAACGATTTTACATCTATTGGCGCAGATAAACATTACATTTTTCACAAAAATTTCGACAAGAATTCTCCTAGAAACTTGTTTCTTTCATTATAAATAAACGACTAACTATCAAACGTTTGTATTGAATATCATTCACTATCAAACGATTTTACATCTATTGGCGCAGATAAACATTACATTTTTCACAAAAATTTCGACAAGAATTCCCCTAGAAACATGTTTCTTTCATTATAAATAAACAACTAACTATCAAACGTTTGTATTGAATATCATTCACTATCAAACGATTTTACATCTATTGGCGTAGATAAACATTACATTTTTCACAAAAAGGTCGATAAGAATTCCTCTAGAAACTTGTTTCTTTCATTATAAATAAACGACTAACTATCAAACGTTTGTATTGAACATCATTCACTATCAAACGATTTTACATCTATTGGCGCAGATAAACATTAAATTGTTCACAAAAATTTCGACAAGAATACCCCCAGAAACTTGTTTCTTTAATTATAAATAAACGACTAACTATCAAACGTTGGTATTGAATATCATTCACTATCAAACGATTTTACATCTATTGGCGCAGATAAACATTACATTTTTCACAAAAATTTCGACAAGAATTCCCCTAGAAACATGTTTCTTTCATTATAAATAAACAACTAACTATCAAACGTTTGTATTGAATATCATTCACTATCAAACGATTTTACATCTATTGGCGTAGATAAACATTACATTTTTCACAAAAAGGTCGATAAGAATTCCTCTAGAAACTTGTTTCTTTCATTATAAATAAACGACTAACTATCAAACGTTTGTATTGAACATCATTCACTATCAAACGATTTTACATCTATTGGCGCAGATAAACATTAAATTGTTCACAAAAATTTCGACAAGAATACCCCCAGAAACTTGTTTCTTTAATTATAAATAAACGACTAACTATCAAACGTTGGTATTGAATATCATTCACTATCAAACGATTTTACATCTATTGGCGCAGATAAACATTACATTTTTCACAAAAATTTCGACAAGAATTCCCTTAGAAACATGTTTCTATCATTATAAATAAACGACTAACTATCAAACGTTGGTATTGAATATCATTCACTATCAAACGATATTACATCTACTGGCGCAGATAAACATTATATTTTTCACAAAAATTTGGACAAGAATTCCCCTAGAAACTTGTTTCTTTAATTATAAATAAACGACTAACTATCAAACGTTTGTATTGAATATCATTCACTATCAAAAGATGTTACATCTATTGGCGCAGATAAACAGTACATTTTTCACAAAAGTTTCGACAATAATTCCCCCAGAAACTTGTTTCTTTAATTATAAATAAACGACTAACTATCAAACGTTTGAATTGAATATCATTCACTATCAAACGATTTTACATCTATTGGCGCAGATAAACAGTAAATTTTTCACAAAAATTTCGACAACAATTCCCCCAGAAACTTGTTTCTTTAATTATAAATAAACGACTAACTATCAAACGTTGGTATTGAATATCATTCACTATCAAACGATTTTACATCTATTGGCGCAGATAAACATTACATTTTTCACAAAAATTTCGACAAGAATTCCCCTAGATACTTGTTTCTTTCATTATAAATCAACGACTAACTATCAAACGTTTGTATTGAATATCATTCACTATCAAACGATTTTACATCTATTGGCGTAGATAAACATTAAATTGTTCACAAAAATTTCGACAAGAATTCCCCTAGAAACTTGTTTCTTTAATTATAAATAAACTACTAACTATCAAACGTTGGTATTGAATATCATTCACTATCAAACGATTTTACATCTATTGGCGCAGATAAACATTAAATTTTTCACAAAAATTTCCACAATAATTCCCCCAGAATCTTGTTTCTTTAATCATAAATAAACGACTAACTATCAAACGTTTGTATGGAATATCATTCACTATCAAACGATTTTACATCTATTGGCGCAGATAAACATTACATTTTTCACAAAAATTGCGACAAGAATTCCCTAAGAAACATGTTTCTATCATTATAAATAAACGACTAACTATCAAACGTTTGTATTGAATATCATTCACTATCAAACGATTTTACATCTATTGGCGCAGATAAACATTACATTTTTCACAAAAATTTCGACAAGAATTCCCCTAGAAACTTGTTTCTTTCATTATAAATAAACGACTAACTATCAAACGTTTGTATTGAATATCATTCACTATCAAACGATTTTACATATATTGCCGCAGATAAACATTAAATTGTTCACAAAAATTTCGACAACAATTCCCCCAGAAACTTGTTTCTTTAATTATAAATAAACGACTAACTGTCAAACGTTGGTATTGAATATCATTCACTATCAAACGATATTACATCTACTGGCGCAGATAAACATTATATTTTTCACAAAAATTTGGACAAGAATTCCCCTAGAAACTTGTTTCTTTAATTATAAATAAACGACTAACTAGCAAACGTTTGTATTAAATATCATTCACTATCAAACGATTTTACATCTATTGGCGCAGATAAACATTACATTTTTCACAACAATTTCGTCAAGAATTCCCCCAGAAACTTGTTTCTTTTATTATAAATAAACGACTAACTATCATACGTTGGTATTGAATATCATTCACTATCAAACGATGTTACATCTATTGGAGCAGATAAACATTAAATTTATCACAAAAATTTCCACAACAATTCCCCCAGAAACTTGTTTCTTTAATTACATATAAATGACTAACTATCAAACTTTGGTATTGAATATCATTCACTATCAAACGATTTTACATCTATTGGCGCAGATAAACATTACATTTTTCACAAAAATTTCGACAAGAATTCCACTAGAAACTTGTTTCTTTCATTATAAATAAAAGACTAACTATCAAACGTTTGTATTAAATATCATTCACTATCAAACGATTTTACATTTATTGGAGCAGATAAACATTACATTTTTCACAAAAATTTCCACAAGAATACCCCCAGAAACTTGTTTCTTTAATTATAAATAAACGACTAACTATCAAACGTTGGTATTGAATATCATTCACTATCAAACGATTTTACATCTATTGGCGCAGATAAACAGTATATTTTTCACAAAAATTTCGACAACAATTCCCCCAGAAACATGTTTCTTTAATTATAAATAAACGACTAACTATCAAACGTTGGTATTGAATATCATTCACTATCAAACGATTTTACATCTATTGGCGCAGATAAACATTAAATTTTTCACAAAAATTTCCACAATAATTCCCCCAGAATCTTGTTTCTTTAATCATAAATAAACGACTAACTATCAAACGTTTGTATGGAATATCATTCACTATCAAACGATTTTACATCTATTGGCGCAGATAAACATTACATTTTTCACAAAAATTTTGACAACAATTCCCCCAGAAACTTGTTTCTTTAATTATAAATAAACGACTAACTTTCAAACGTTTGTATTGAATATCATTCACTATCAAACGATTTTACATCTATTGACGCAGATAAACATTACATTTTTCACAAAAATTTCGACAAGAATTCCCCTAGAAATTTGTTTTTTAATTATAAATAAACGACTAACTATCAAACGTTTGTATTAAATATCATTCACTATCAAACGATTTTACATCTATTGGCGCAGATAAACATTACATTTTTCACAAAAATTTCGACAAGAATACCCCCAGAAACTTGTTTCTTTAATTATAAATAAACGACTAACTATCAAACGTTGGTATTGCATATCATTCACTATCAAACGATTTTACATCAATTGGCGCAGATAAACATTACATTTTTACAAAAATTTCCACAAGAATTCCCCTAGAAACTTATTTCTTTCATTATAAATAAACGACTAACTATCAAACGTTTATATTGAATATCAATCACTATTAAACGATTTTACATCTATTGGCGCAGATAAACATTACATTTTTCACAAAAATTTCGACAAGAATACCCCCAGAAACTTGTTTCTTTAATTATAAATAAACGACTAACTATCAAACGTTGGTATTGAATATCATTCACTATCAAACGATTTTACATCTATTGGCGCAGATAAACATTCAATTTTTCACAAAAATTTCGACAACAATTCTCCCAGAAACTTGTTTCTTTAATTAAAAAAACGATTAACTATCAAACGTTGGTATTGAATATCATTCACTATCAAACGATTTTACATCTATTGGCGCAGATAAACAGTACATTTTTCACAAAAGTTTCGACAATAATTCCCCCAGAAACTTGTTTCTTTAATTATAAATAAACGACTAACTATCAAACGTTTGAATTGAATATCATTCACTATCAAACGATTTTACATCTATTGGCGCAGATAAACAGTAAATTTTTCACAAAAATTTCGACAACAATTCCCCCAGAAACTTGTTTCTTTAATTATAAATAAACGACTAACTATCAAACGTTGGTATTGAATATCATTCACTATCAAACGATTTTACATCTATTGGCGCAGATAAACATTACATTTTTCACAAAAATTTCGACAAGAATTCCCCTAGATACTTGTTTCTTTCATTATAAATCAACGACTAACTATCAAACGTTTGTATTGAATATCATTCACTATCAAACGATTTTACATCTATTGGCGTAGATAAACATTAAATTGTTCACAAAAATTTCGACAAGAATTCCCCTAGAAACTTGTTTCTTTAATTATAAATAAACTACTAACTATCAAACGTTGGTATTGAATATCATTCACTATCAAACGATTTTACATCTATTGGCGCAGATAAACATTAAATTTTTCACAAAAATTTCCACAATAATTCCCCCAGAATCTTGTTTCTTTAATCATAAATAAACGACTAACTATCAAACGTTTGTATGGAATATCATTCACTATCAAACGATTTTACATCTATTGGCGCAGATAAACATTACATTTTTCACAAAAATTGCGACAAGAATTCCCTAAGAAACATGTTTCTATCATTATAAATAAACGACTAACTATCAAACGTTTGTATTGAATATCATTCACTATCAAACGATTTTACATCTATTGGCGCAGATAAACATTACATTTTTCACAAAAATTTCGACAAGAATTCCCCTAGAAACTTGTTTCTTTCATTATAAATAAACGACTAACTATCAAACGTTTGTATTGAATATCATTCACTATCAAACGATTTTACATATATTGCCGCAGATAAACATTAAATTGTTCACAAAAATTTCGACAACAATTCCCCCAGAAACTTGTTTCTTTAATTATAAATAAACGACTAACTGTCAAACGTTGGTATTGAATATCATTCACTATCAAACGATATTACATCTACTGGCGCAGATAAACATTATATTTTTCACAAAAATTTGGACAAGAATTCCCCTAGAAACTTGTTTCTTTAATTATAAATAAACGACTAACTAGCAAACGTTTGTATTAAATATCATTCACTATCAAACGATTTTACATCTATTGGCGCAGATAAACATTACATTTTTCACAACAATTTCGTCAAGAATTCCCCCAGAAACTTGTTTCTTTTATTATAAATAAACGACTAACTATCATACGTTGGTATTGAATATCATTCACTATCAAACGATGTTACATCTATTGGAGCAGATAAACATTAAATTTATCACAAAAATTTCCACAACAATTCCCCCAGAAACTTGTTTCTTTAATTACATATAAATGACTAACTATCAAACTTTGGTATTGAATATCATTCACTATCAAACGATTTTACATCTATTGGCGCAGATAAACATTACATTTTTCACAAAAATTTCGACAAGAATTCCACTAGAAACTTGTTTCTTTCATTATAAATAAAAGACTAACTATCAAACGTTTGTATTAAATATCATTCACTATCAAACGATTTTACATTTATTGGAGCAGATAAACATTACATTTTTCACAAAAATTTCCACAAGAATACCCCCAGAAACTTGTTTCTTTAATTATAAATAAACGACTAACTATCAAACGTTGGTATTGAATATCATTCACTATCAAACGATTTTACATCTATTGGCGCAGATAAACAGTATATTTTTCACAAAAATTTCGACAACAATTCCCCCAGAAACATGTTTCTTTAATTATAAATAAACGACTAACTATCAAACGTTGGTATTGAATATCATTCACTATCAAACGATTTTACATCTATTGGCGCAGATAAACATTAAATTTTTCACAAAAATTTCCACAATAATTCCCCCAGAATCTTGTTTCTTTAATCATAAATAAACGACTAACTATCAAACGTTTGTATGGAATATCATTCACTATCAAACGATTTTACATCTATTGGCGCAGATAAACATTACATTTTTCACAAAAATTTTGACAACAATTCCCCCAGAAACTTGTTTCTTTAATTATAAATAAACGACTAACTTTCAAACGTTTGTATTGAATATCATTCACTATCAAACGATTTTACATCTATTGACGCAGATAAACATTACATTTTTCACAAAAATTTCGACAAGAATTCCCCTAGAAATTTGTTTTTTAATTATAAATAAACGACTAACTATCAAACGTTTGTATTGAATATCATTCACTATCAAAAGATGTTACATCTATTGGCGCAGATAAACAGTACATTTTTCACAAAAGTTTCGACAATAATTCCCCCAGAAACTTGTTTCTTTAATTATAAATAAACGACTAACTATCAAACGTTTGAATTGAATATCATTCACTATCAAACGATTTTACATCTATTGGCGCAGATAAACAGTAAATTTTTCACAAAAATTTCGACAACAATTCCCCCAGAAACTTGTTTCTTTAATTATAAATAAACGACTAACTATCAAACGTTGGTATTGAATATCATTCACTATCAAACGATTTTACATCTATTGGCGCAGATAAACATTACATTTTTCACAAAAATTTCGACAAGAATTCCCCTAGATACTTGTTTCTTTCATTATAAATCAACGACTAACTATCAAACGTTTGTATTGAATATCATTCACTATCAAACGATTTTACATCTATTGGCGTAGATAAACATTAAATTGTTCACAAAAATTTCGACAAGAATTCCCCTAGAAACTTGTTTCTTTAATTATAAATAAACTACTAACTATCAAACGTTGGTATTGAATATCATTCACTATCAAACGATTTTACATCTATTGGCGCAGATAAACATTAAATTTTTCACAAAAATTTCGACAAGAATACCCCCAGAAACTTGTTTCTTTAATTATAAATAAACGACTATCTATCAAACGTTGGTATTGAATAGCACTCACTATCAAACGATTTTACATCTATTGGCGCAGATAAACATTACATTTTTCACAAAAATTTCGACAAGAATTCCCCTAGATACTTGTTTCTTTCATTATAAATAAACCACTAACTATCAAACGTTTGTATTGAATATCATTCACTATCAAACGATTTTACATCTATTGGCGCAGATAAACATTACATTTTTCACAACAATTGCGACAAGAATTCCCTTAGAAACATGTTTCTATCATTATAAATAAACGACTATCTATCAAACGTTTGTATTGAATATCATTCACTATCAAACGATTTTACATCTATTGGCGCAGATAAACATTACATTTTTCACAAAAATTTCGACAAGAATTCTCCTAGAAACTTGTTTCTTTCATTATAAATAAACGACTAACTATCAAACGTTTGTATTGAATATCATTCACTATCAAACGATTTTACATCTATTGGCGCAGATAAACATTACATTTTTCACAAAAATTTCGACAAGAATTCCCCTAGAAACATGTTTCTTTCATTATAAATAAACAACTAACTATCAAACGTTTGTATTGAATATCATTCACTATCAAACGATTTTACATCTATTGGCGTAGATAAACATTACATTTTTCACAAAAATGTCGATAAGAATTCCTCTAGAAACTTGTTTCTTTCATTATAAATAAACGACTAACTATCAAACGTTTGTATTGAACATCATTCACTATCAAACGATTTTACATCTATTGGCGCAGATAAACATTAAATTGTTCACAAAAATTTCGACAAGAATACCCCCAGAAACTTGTTTCTTTAATTATAAATAAACGACTAACTATCAAACGTTGGTATTGAATATCATTCACTATCAAACGATTTTACATCTATTGGCGCAGATAAACATTACATTTTTCACAAAAATTTCGACAAGAATTCCCTTAGAAACATGTTTCTATCATTATAAATAAACGACTAACTATCAAACGTTGGTATTGAATATCATTCACTATCAAACGATATTACATCTACTGGCGCAGATAAACATTATATTTTTCACAAAAATTTGGACAAGAATTCCCCTAGAAACTTGTTTCTTTAATTATAAATAAACGACTAACTATCAAACGTTTGTATTGAATATCATTCACTATCAAAAGATGTTACATCTATTGGCGCAGATAAACAGTACATTTTTCACAAAAGTTTCGACAATAATTCCCCCAGAAACTTGTTTCTTTAATTATAAATAAACGACTAACTATCAAACGTTTGAATTGAATATCATTCACTATCAAACGATTTTACATCTATTGGCGCAGATAAACAGTAAATTTTTCACAAAAATTTCGACAACAATTCCCCCAGAAACTTGTTTCTTTAATTATAAATAAACGACTAACTATCAAACGTTGGTATTGAATATCATTCACTATCAAACGATTTTACATCTATTGGCGCAGATAAACATTACATTTTTCACAAAAATTTCGACAAGAATTCCCCTAGATACTTGTTTCTTTCATTATAAATCAACGACTAACTATCAAACGTTTGTATTGAATATCATTCACTATCAAACGATTTTACATCTATTGGCGTAGATAAACATTAAATTGTTCACAAAAATTTCGACAAGAATTCCCCTAGAAACTTGTTTCTTTAATTATAAATAAACTACTAACTATCAAACGTTGGTATTGAATATCATTCACTATCAAACGATTTTACATCTATTGGCGCAGATAAACATTAAATTTTTCACAAAAATTTCCACAATAATTCCCCCAGAATCTTGTTTCTTTAATCATAAATAAACGACTAACTATCAAACGTTTGTATGGAATATCATTCACTATCAAACGATTTTACATCTATTGGCGCAGATAAACATTACATTTTTCACAAAAATTGCGACAAGAATTCCCTTAGAAACATGTTTCTATCATTATAAATAAACGACTAACTATCAAACGTTTGTATTGAATATCATTCACTATCAAACGATTTTACATCTATTGGCGCAGATAAACATTACATTTTTCACAAAAATTTCGACAAGAATTCCCCTAGAAACTTGTTTCTTTCATTATAAATAAACGACTAACTATCAAACGTTTGTATTGAATATTATTCACTATCAAACGATTTTACATATATTGCCGCAGATAAACATTAAATTGTTCACAAAAATTTCGACAACAATTCCCCCAGAAACTTGTTTCTTTAATTATAAATAAACGACTAACTGTCAAACGTTGGTATTGAATATCATTCACTATCAAACGATATTACATCTACTGGCGCAGATAAACATTATATTTTTCACAAAAATTTGGACAAGAATTCCCCTAGAAACTTGTTTCTTTAATTATAAATAAACGACTAACTAGCAAACGTTTGTATTAAATATCATTCACTATCAAACGATTTTACATCTATTGGCGCAGATAAACATTACATTTTTCACAACAATTTCGTCAAGAATTCCCCCAGAAACTTGTTTCTTTTATTATAAATAAACGACTAACTATCATACGTTGGTATTGAATATCATTCACTATCAAACGATGTTACATCTATTGGAGCAGATAAACATTAAATTTTTCACAAAAATTTCCACAACAATTCCCCCAGAAACTTGTTTCTTTAATTACATATAAATGACTAACTATCAAACTTTGGTATTGAATATCATTCACTATCAAACGATTTTACATCTATTGGCGCAGATAAACATTACATTTTTCACAAAAATTTCGACAAGAATTCCACTAGAAACTTGTTTCTTTCATTATAAATAAAAGACTAACTATCAAACGTTTGTATTAAATATCATTCACTATCAAACGATTTTACATTTATTGGAGCAGATAAACATTACATTTTTCACAAAAATTTCCACAAGAATACCCCCAGAAACTTGTTTCTTTAATTATAAATAAACGACTAACTATCAAACGTTGGTATTGAATATCATTCACTATCAAACGATTTTACATCTATTGGCGCAGATAAACAGTATATTTTTCACAAAAATTTCGACAACAATTCCCCCAGAAACATGTTTCTTTAATTATAAATAAACGACTAACTATCAAACGTTGGTATTGAATATCATTCACTATCAAACGATTTTACATCTATTGGCGCAGATAAACATTAAATTTTTCACAAAAATTTCCACAATAATTCCCCCAGAATCTTGTTTCTTTAATCATAAATAAACGACTAACTATCAAACGTTTGTATGGAATATCATTCACTATCAAACGATTTTACATCTATTGGCGCAGATAAACATTACATTTTTCACAAAAATTTTGACAACAATTCCCCCAGAAACTTGTTTCTTTAATTATAAATAAACGACTAACTTTCAAACGTTTGTATTGAATATCATTCACTATCAAACGATTTTACATCTATTGACGCAGATAAACATTACATTTTTCACAAAAATTTCGACAAGAATTCCCCTAGAAATTTGTTTTTTAATTATAAATAAACGACTAACTATCAAACGTTTGTATTAAATATCATTCACTATCAAACGATTTTACATCTATTGGCGCAGATAAACATTACATTTTTCACAAAAATTTCGACAAGAATACCCCCAGAAACTTGTTTCTTTAATTATAAATAAACGACTAACTATCAAACGTTGGTATTGCATATCATTCACTATCAAACGATTTTACATCAATTGGCGCAGATAAACATTACATTTTTACAAAAATTTCCACAAGAATTCCCCTAGAAACTTATTTCTTTCATTATAAATAAACGACTAACTATCAAACGTTTATATTGAATATCAATCACTATTAAACGATTTTACATCTATTGGCGCAGATAAACATTACATTTTTCACAAAAATTTCGACAAGAATACCCCCAGAAACTTGTTTCTTTAATTATAAATAAACGACTAACTATCAAACGTTGGTATTGAATATCATTCACTATCAAACGATTTTACATCTATTGGCGCAGATAAACATTCAATTTTTCACAAAAATTTCGACAACAATTCTCCCAGAAACTTGTTTCTTTAATTATAAATAAACGATTAACTATCAAACGTTGGTATTGAATATCATTCACTATCAAACGATTTTACATCTATTGGCGCAGATAATCATTAAATTTTTCACAAAAATTTCGACAAAAATTCCCCAAAAAACTCGTTTCTTTAATTATAAATAAACGACTAACTATCAAACGTTTGTATTAAATATCATTCACTATCAAACGATTTTACATCTATTGGCGCAGATAAACATTACATTTTTCACAAAAATTTCGACAAGAATTCCCCTAGAAACATGTTTCTTTCATTATAAATAAACAACTAACTATCAAACGTTTGTATTGAATATCATTCACTATCAAACGATTTTACATCTATTGGCGTAGATAAACATTACATTTTTCACAAAAATGTCGATAAGAATTCCCCTAGAAACTTGTTTCTTTCATTATAAATAAACGACTAACTATCAAACGTTGGTATTGAATATCATTCACTATCAAACGATTTTACATCTATTGGCGCAGATAAACATTAAATTTTTCACAAAAATGTCCACAATAATTCCCCCAGAATCTTGTTTCTTTAATCATAAATAAACGACTAACTATCGAACGTTTGTATTGAATATCATTCACTATCAAACGATTTTACATCTATTGGCGTAGATAAACATTAAATTTTTCACAAAAATTTCGACAAGAATTCCCCTAGAAACTTGTTTCTTTAATTATAAATAAACTACTAACTATCAAACGTTTGTATTGAACATCATTCACTATCAAACGATTTTACATCTATTGGCGCAGATAAACATTAAATTGTTCACAAAAATTTCGACAAGAATACCCCCAGAAACTTGTTTCTTTAATTATAAATAAACGACTAACTATCAAACGTTGGTATTGAATATCATTCACTATCAAACGATTTTACGTCTATTGGCGCAGATAAACATTACATTTTTCACAAAAATTTCGACAAGAATTCCCCTAGACACTTGTTTCTTTCATTATAAATAAACGACTAACTATCAAACGTTTGTATTGAATATCATTCACTATCAAACGATTTTACATATATTGCCGCAGATAAACATTAAATTGTTCACAAAAATTTCGACAAGAATACCCCCAGAAACTTGTTTCTTTAATTATAAATAAACGACTAACTATCGAACGTTTGTATTGAATATCATTCACTATCAAACGATTTTACATCTATTGGCGTAGATAAACATTAAATTTTTCACAAAAATTTCGACAAGAATTCCCCTAGAAACTTGTTTCTTTAATTATAAATAAACTACTAACTATCAAACGTTTGTATTGAATATCATTCACTATCAAACGATTTTACATCTATTGGCGCAGATAAACATTACATTTTTCACAACAATTGCGACAAGAATTCCCTTAGAAACATGTTTCTATCATTATAAATAAACGACTAACTATCAAACGTTTGTATTGAATATCATTCGCTATCAAACGATTTTACATCTATTGGCGCAGATAAACATTACATTTTTCACAAAAATTTCGACAAGAATTCTCCTAGAAACTTGTTTCTTTCATTATAAATAAACGACTAACTATCAAACGTTTGTATTGAATATCATTCACTATCAAACGATTTTACATCTATTGGCGCAGATAAACATTACATTTTTCACAAAAATTTCGACAAGAATTCCCCTAGAAACATGTTTCTTTCATTATAAATAAACAACTAACTATCAAACGTTTGTATTGAATATCATTCACTATCAAACGATTTTACATCTATTGGCGTAGATAAACATTACATTTTTCACAAAAATGTCGATAAGAATTCCCCTAGAAACTTGTTTCTTTCATTATAAATAAACGACTAACTATCAAACGTTGGTATTGAATATCATTCACTATCAAACGATTTTACATCTATTGGCGCAGATAAACATTAAATTTTTCACAAAAATTTCCACAATAATTCCCCCAGAATCTTGTTTCTTTAATCATAAATAATCGACTAACTATCGAACGTTTGTATTGAATATCATTCACTATCAAACGATTTTACATCTATTGGCGTAGATAAACATTAAATTTTTCACAAAAATTTCGACAAGAATTCCCCTAGAAACTTGTTTCTTTAATTATAAATAAACTACTAACTATCAAACGTTTGTATTGAATATCATTCACTATCAAACGATTTTACATCTATTGGCGCAGATAAACATTACATTTTTCACAAAAATTGCGACAAGAATTCCCTTAGAAACATGTTTCTATCATTATAAATAAACGACTAACTATCAAACGTTTGTATTGAATATCATTCACTATCAAACGATTTTACATCTATTGGCGCAGATAAACATTACATTTTTCACAAAAATTTCGACAAGAATTCCCCTAGACACTTGTTTCTTTGATTATAAATAAACGACTAACTATCAAACGTTTGTATTGAATATCATTCACTATCAAACGATTTTACATCTATTGGCGCAGATAAACATTACATTTTTCACAAAAATTTCGACAAGAATTCCCCTAGAAACATGTTTCTTTCATTTTAAATAAACGACTAACTATCAAACGTTTGTATTGAATATCATTCACTATCAAAAGATGTTACATCTATTGGCGCAGATAAACAGTACATTTTTCACAAAAGTTTCGACAATAATTCCCCCAGAAACTTGTTTCTTTAATTATAAATAAACGACTAACTATCAAACGTTTGAATTGAATATCATTCACTATCAAACGATTTTACATCTATTGGCGCAGATAAACAGTAAATTTTTCACAAAAATTTCGACAACAATTCCCCCAGAAACTTGTTTCTTTAATTATAAATAAACGACTAACTATCAAACGTTGGTATTGAATATCATTCACTATCAAACGATTTTACATCTATTGGCGCAGATAAACATTACATTTTTCACAAAAATTTCGACAAGAATTCCCCTAGATACTTGTTTCTTTCATTATAAATCAACGACTAACTATCAAACGTTTGTATTGAATATCATTCACTATCAAACGATTTTACATCTATTGGCGTAGATAAACATTAAATTGTTCACAAAAATTTCGACAAGAATTCCCCTAGAAACTTGTTTCTTTAATTATAAATAAACTACTAACTATCAAACGTTTGTATTGAACATCATTCACTATCAAACGATTTTACATCTATTGGCGCAGATAAACATTAAATTGTTCACAAAAATTTCGACAAGAATACCCCCAGAAACTTGTTTCTTTAATTATAAATAAACGACTAACTATCAAACGTTGGTATTGAATATCATTCACTATCAAACGATTTCACATCTATTGGCGCAGATAAACAGTAAATTTTTCACAAAAATTTCGACAACAATTCCCCCAGAAACATGTTTCTTTAATTATAAATAAACGACTAACTATCAAACGTTGGTATTGAATATCATTCACTATCAAACGATTTTTCATCTATTGGCGCAGATAAACATTAAATTTTTCACAAAAATTCCCACAATTATTCCCCCAGAATCTTGTTTCTTTAATCATAAATAAACGACTAACTATCAAACGTTTGTATGGAATATCATTCACTATCAAACGATTTTACATCTATTGGCGCAGATAAACATTACATTTTTCACAAAAATTGCGACAAGAATTCCCTTAGAAACATGTTTCTATCATTATAAATAAACGACTAACTATCAAACGTTTGTATTGAATATCATTCACTATCAAACGATTTTACATCTATTGGCGCAGATAAACATTACATTTTTCACAAAAATTTCGACAAGAATTCCCCTAGAAATTTGTTTTTTAATTATAAATAAACGACTAACTATCAAACGTTTGTATTAAATATCATTCACTATCAAACGATTTTACATCTATTGGCGCAGATAAACATTACATTTTTCACAAAAATTTCGACAAGAATACCCCCAGAAACTTGTTTCTTTAATTATAAATAAACGACTAACTATCAAACGTTGGTATTGAATATCATTCACTATCAAACGATTTTACATCTATTGGCGCAGATAAACATTAAATTTTTCACAAAAATTTCCACAATAATTCCCCCAGAATCTTGTTTCTTTAATCATAAATAAACGACTAACTATCAAACGTTTGTATTAAATATCATTCACTATCAAACGATTTTACATCTATTGGCGCAGATAAACATTACATTTTTCACAAAAATTTCGACAAGAATACCCCCAGAAACTTGTTTCTTTAATTATAAATAAACGACTAACTATCAAACGTTGGTATTGCATATCATTCACTATCAAACGATTTTACATCAATTGGCGCAGATAAACATTACATTTTTACAAAAATTTCCACAAGAATTCCCCTAGAAACTTATTTCTTTCATTATAAATAAACGACTAACTATCAAACGTTTATATTGAATATCAATCACTATTAAACGATTTTACATCTATTGGCGCAGATAAACATTACATTTTTCACAAAAATTTCGACAAGAATACCCCCAGAAACTTGTTTCTTTAATTATAAATAAACGACTAACTATCAAACGTTGGTATTGAATATCATTCACTATCAAACGATTTTACATCTATTGGCGCAGATAAACATTAAATTTTTTTCACAAAAATTTCGACAATTCCCCCAGAAACTTGTTTCTTTAATGATAAATAAACGACTAACTATCATACGTTGGTATTGAATATCATTCAATATCAAACGATTTTACATCTATTGGCGCAGATAAACATTAAATTTTTCACAAAAATTTCGACAACAATTCCTCCAGATACTTGTTTCTTTAATTATAAATAAACGACTAACTATCAAACGTTGGTATTGAATATCATTAACTATCAAACGATTTTACATCTATTGGCGCAGATAAACATTCAATTTTTCACAAACATTTCGACAACAATTCTCCCAGAAACTTGTTTCTTTAATTATAAATAAACGATTAACTATCAAACGTTGGTATTGAATATCATTCACTATCAAACGATTTTACATCTATTGGCGCAGATAATCATTAAATTTTTCACAAAAATTTCGACAAAAATTCCCCAAAAAACTTGTTTCTTTAATTATAAATAAACGACTAACTATCAAACGTTTGTATTAAATATCATTCACTATCAAACGATTTTACATCTATTGGCGCAGATAAACATTACATTTGTCACAAAAATTTCGACAAGAATTCCCCTAGAAACTTGATTCTTTAATTATAAATAAACGACTAACTGTCAAACGTTTTTATTGAATATCATTCACTATCAAACGATGTTACATCTATTGGCGCAGATAAACATTACATGTTTCATAAAAATTTCGACAAGAATTCCACTAGAAACTTGTTTCTTTAATTATATATAAACGACTAACTATCAAACGTTGGTATTGAGCATCATTCACTATCCAACGATGTTACATCTATTGGCGAAGATAAACATTACATTTTTCACAAAAATTTCCACAACAATTCCCCTAGAAACTTGTTTCTTTAATTATAAATAAACGACTAACTATCAAACGTTGGTATTGAATATCATTCACTATCAAACGATTTTACATCTATTGGCGCAGATAAACATTACACTTTTCACAAAAATTTCGACAAGAATTCCCCTAGAAACTTGTTTCTTTCATTATAAATAAACGACTAACTATCAAACGTTTGTATTAAATATCATTCACTATCAAACGATTTTACATTTATTGGCGCAGATAAACATTACATTTTTCACAAAAATTTCCACAAGAATTCCCCTAGAAACCTGTTTCTTTAATTATAAGTAAACTACTAACTATCAAACGTTTGTATTGAACATCATTCACTATCAAATGATTTTACATCTATTGGCGCAGATAAACATTAAATTTTTCATAAAAATGTCCACAACAATTCCCCCAGAAAATTGTCTCTTTCAGTATAAATAAACGACTTACTATCAATCGTTTGTATTGAATATCATTCACTATCAAACGATTTTACATCTATTGGCGCAGATAAACATTAAATTTTTTTCACAAAAATTTCGACAATTCCCCCAGAAACTTGTTTCTTTAATGATAAATAAACGACTAACTATCATACGTTGGTATTGAATATCATTCAATATCAAACGATTTTACATCTATTGGCGCAGATAAACATTAAATTTTTCACAAAAATTTCGACAACAATTCCTCCAGATACTTGTTTCTTTAATTATAAATAAACGACTAACTATCAAACGTTGGTATTGAATATCATTAACTATCAAACGATTTTACATCTATTGGCGCAGATAAACATTACATTTTTCACAACAATTTCCACAAGAATTCCCCTAGAAACTTGTTTCTTTAATTATAAATAAACGACTAACTATCAAACGTTTGTATTGAATATCATTCACTATCAAACGATGTTACATCTATTGGAGCAGATAAACATTAAATTTTTCACAAAAATTTCGACAAGAATTCCCCCAGAAACTTGTTTCTTTCATTATAAATAAACGACTAACTATCAAACGTTGGTATTGAACATCATTCACTATCAAACGATTTTACATCTATTGGCGCAGATAAACATTAAATTTTTCATAAAAATGTCCACAACAATTCCCCCAGAAACTTGTCTCTTTCATTATAAATAAACGACTTACTATCAATCGTTTGTATTGAATATCATTCACTATCAAACGATTTTACATCTATTGGCGCAGATAAACATTAAATTTTTTTCATAAAAATTTCGACAATTCCCCCAGAAACTTGTTTCTTTAATGATAAATAAACGACTAACTATCGAACGTTTGTATTGAATATCATTCACTATCAAACGATTTTACATCTATTGGCGTAGATAAACATTAAATTTTTCACAAAAATTTCGACAAGAATTCCCCTAGAAACTTGTTTCTTTAATTATAAATAAACTACTAACTATCAAACGTTTGTATTGAACATCATTCACTATCAAACGATTTTACATCTATTGGCGCAGATAAACATTAAATTGTTCACAAAAATTTCGACAAGAATACCCCCAGAAACTTGTTTCTTTAATTATATATAAACGACTAACTATCAAACGTTGGTATTGAATATCATTCACTATCAAACGATTTTACATCTATGGGCGCAGATAAACATTACATTTTTCACAAAAATTTCGACAAGAATTCCCCTAGATACTTGTTTCTTTCATTATAAATAAACGACTAACTATCAAACGTTTGTATTGAATATCATTCACTATCAAACGATTTTACATCTATTGGCGCAGATAAACATTACATTTTTCACAAAAATTTCGACAAGAATTCCCCTAGAAACATGTTTCTTTCATTTTAAATAAACGACTAACTATCAAACGTTTGTATTGAATATCATTCACTATCAAAAGATGTTACATCTATTGGCGCAGATAAACAGTACATTTTTCACAAAAGTTTCGACAATAATTCCCCCAGAAACTTGTTTCTTTAATTATAAATAAACGACTAACTATCAAACGTTTGAATTGAATATCATTCACTATCAAACGATTTTACATCTATTGGCGCAGATAAACAGTAAATTTTTCACAAAAATTTCGACAACAATTCCCCCAGAAACTTGTTTCTTTAATTATAAATAAACGACTAACTATCAAACGTTGGTATTGAATATCATTCACTATCAAACGATTTTACATCTATTGGCGCAGATAAACATTACATTTTTCACAAAAATTTCGACAAGAATTCCCCTAGATACTTGTTTCTTTCATTATAAATCAACGACTAACTATCAAACGTTTGTATTGAATATCATTCACTATCAAACGATTTTACATCTATTGGCGTAGATAAACATTAAATTGTTCACAAAAATTTCGACAAGAATTCCCCTAGAAACTTGTTTCTTTAATTATAAATAAACTACTAACTATCAAACGTTTGTATTGAACATCATTCACTATCAAATGATTTTACATCTATTGGCGCAGATAAACATTAAATTTTTCATAAAAATGTCCACAACAATTCCCCCAGAAAATTGTCTCTTCCAGTATAAATAAACGACTAACTATCAAACGTTGGTATTGAATATCATTCACTATCAAACGATTTCACTTCTATTGGCGCAGATAAACAGTAAATTTTTCACAAAAATTTCGACAACAATTCCCCCAGAAACATGTTTCTTTAATTATAAATAAACGACTAACTATCAAACGTTGGTATTGAATATCATTCACTATCAAACGATTTTACATCTATTGGCGCAGATAAACATTAAATTTTTCACAAAAATTCCCACAATAATTCCCCCAGAATCTTGTTTCTTTAATCATAAATAAACGACTAACTATCAAACGTTTGTATGGAATATCATTCACTATCAAACGATTTTACATCTATTGGCGCAGATAAACATTACATTTTTCACAAAAATTGCGACAAGAATTCCCTTAGAAACATGTTTCTATCATTATAAATAAACGACTAACTATCAAACGTTTGTATTGAATATCATTCACTATCAAACGATTTTACATCTATTGGCGCAGATAAACATTACATTTTTTACAAAAATTTCGTCAAGAATTCCCCCTGAAACTTGTTTCTTTTATTATAAATAAACGACTAACTATCATACGTTGGTATTGAATATCATTCACTATCAAACGATTTTACATCTATTGGCGCAGATAAACAGTAAATTGTTCACAAAAATTTCGACAACAATTCCCCCAGAAACATGTTTCTTTAATTATAAATAAACGACTAACTATCAAACGTTGGTATTGAATATCATTCACTATCAAACGATTTTACATCTATTGGCGCAGATAAACATTAAATTTTTCACAAAAATTTCGACAACAATTCCCCCAGAAACATGTTTCTTTAATTATAAATAAACGACTAACTATCAAACGTTTGTATTGAATATCATTCACTATCAAACGATGTTACATCTATTGGAGCAGATAAACATTAAATTTTTCACAAAAATTTCCACAATAATTCCCCCAGAAACTTGTTTCTTTCATTATAAATAAACGACTAACTATCAAACGTTTGTATGGAATATCATTCACTATCAAACGATTTTACATCTATTGGCGCAGATAAACATTAAATTTTTCATAAAAATGTCCACAACAATTCCCCCAGAAACTTGTCTCTTTAATTATAAATAAACGACTAACTTTCAAACGTTTTTATTGAATATCATTCACTATCAAACGATTTTACATCTATTGACGCAGATAAACATTACATTTTTCACAAAAATTTCGACAAGAATTCCCCTAGAAATTTGTTTTTTAATTATAAATAACGACTAACTATCAAACGTTTGTATTAAATATCATTCACTATCAAACGATTTTACATCTATTGGCGCAGATAAACATTACATTTTTCACAAAAATTTCGACAAGAATACCCCCAGAAACTTGTTTCTTTAATTATAAATAAACGACTAACTATCAAACGTTGGTATTGCATATCATTCACTATCAAACGATTTTACATCAATTGGCGCAGATAAACATTACATTTTTACAAAAATTTCCACAAGAATTCCCCTAGAATCTTATTTCTTTCATTATAAATAAACGACTAACTATCAAACGTTTATATTGAATATCAATCACTATTAAACGATTTTACATCTATTGGCGCAGATAAACATTACATTTTTCACAAAAATTTCGACAAGAATACCCCCAGAAACTTGTTTCTTTAATTATAAATAAACGACTAACTATCAAACGTTGGTATTGAATATCATTCACTATCAAACGATTTTACATCTATTGGCGCAGATAAACATTCAATTTTTCACAAACATTTCGACAACAATTCTCCCAGAAACTTGTTTCTTTAATTATAAATAAACGATTAACTATCAAACGTTGGTATTGAATATCATTCACTATCAAACGATTTTACATCTATTGGCGCAGATAATCATTAAATTTTTCACAAAAATTTCGACAAAAATTCCCCAAAAAACTTGTTTCTTTAATTATAAATAAACGACTAACTATCAAACGTTTGTATTAAATATCATTCACTATCAAACGATTTTGCATCTATTGGCGCAGATAAACATTACATTTTTCACAAAAATTTCGACAAGAATTCCCCTAGAAACTTGTTTCTTTAATTATAAATAAACGACTAACTGTCAAACGTTTTTATTGAATATCATTCACTATCAAACGATGTTACATCTATTGGCGCAGATAAACATTACATGTTTCATAAAAATTTCGACAAGAATTCCACTAGAAACTTGTTTCTTTAATTATATATAAACGACTAACTATCAAACGTTGGTATTGAGCATCATTCACTATCCAACGATGTTACATCTATTGGCGAAGATAAACATTACATTTTTCACAAAAATTTCCACAACAATTCCCCTAGAAACTTGTTTCTTTAATTATAAATAAACGACTAACTATCAAACGTTGGTATTGAATATCATTCACTATCAAACGATTTTACATCTATTGGCGCAGATAAACATTACACTTTTCACAAAAATTTCGACAAGAATTCCCCTAGAAACTTGTTTCTTTCATTATAAATAAACGACTAACTATCAAACATTTGTATTAAATATCATTCACTATCAAACGATTTTACATTTATTGGCGCAGATAAACATTACATTTTTCACAAAAATTTCCACAAGAATTCCCCTAGAAACCTGTTTCTTTAATTATAAGTAAACTACTAACTATCAAACGTTTGTATTGAACATCATTCACTATCAAATGATTTTACATCTATTGGCGCAGATAAACATTAAATTTTTCATAAAAATGTCCACAACAATTCCCCCAGAAAATTGTCTCTTTCAGTATAAATAAACGACTTACTATCAATCGTTTGTATTGAATATCATTCACTATCAAACGATTTTACATCTATTGGCGCAGATAAACATTAAATTTTTTTCACAAAAATTTCGACAATTCCCCCAGAAACTTGTTTCTTTAATGATAAATAAACGACTAACTATCATACGTTGGTATTGAATATCATTCACTATCAAACGATTTTACATCTATTGGCGCAGATAAACATTAAATTTTTCACAAAAATTTCGACAACAATTCCTCCAGATACTTGTTTCTTTAATTATAAATAAACGACTAACTATCAAACGTTGGTATTGAATATCATTCACTATCAAACGATTTTACATCTATTGGCGCAGATAAACATTAAATTTTTCACAAAAATTTCGACAACAATTCCTCCAGATACTTGTTTCTTTAATTATAAATAAACGACTAACTATCAAACGTTGGTATTGAATATCATTAACTATCAAACGATTTTACATCTATTGGCGCAGATAAACATTACATTTTTCACAATAATTTCCACAAGAATTCCCCTAGAAACTTGTTTCTCTAATTATAAATAAACGACTAACTATCAAACGTTTGTATTGAATATCATTCACTATTAAACGATTTTACATCTATTGGCGCAGATAAACATTAAATTTTTCACAAAAATTTCGACAAGAATTCCCCCAGAAACTTGTTTCTTTCATTATAAATAAACGACTAACTATCATACGTTGGTATTGAATATCATTCACTATCAAACGATGTTACATCTATTGGAGCAGATAAACATTAAATTTTTCACAAAAATTTCGACAACAATTCCCCCAGAAACTTGTTTCTTTAATTACATATGAATGACTAACTATCAAACGTTGGTATTGAATATCATTCACTATCAAACGATTTTACATCTATTGGCGCAGATAAACATTACATTTTTCACAAAAATTTCGACAAGAATTCCACTAGAAACTTGTTTCTTCCATTATAAATAAAAGACTAACTATCAAACGTTTGTATTAAATATCATTCACTATCAAACGATTTTACATCTATTGGAGCAGAAAAACATTACATTTTTCACAAAAATTTCGACAAGAATTCCCCCAGAAACTTGTTTCTTTAATTATAAATAAACAACTAACTATCAAACGTTGGTATTGAATATCATTCACTATCAAACGATTTTACATCTATTGGCGCAGATAAACATTACATTTTTCACAAAAATCTCCACAAGAATTCCCCTTGAAACTTCTTTCTTTCATTATAAATAAACGACTAACTATCAAACGATTTTACATCTATTGGCGCAGATAAACATTACATTTTTCACAAAAATCTCCACAAGAATTCCCCTAGAAACTTGTTACTTTCATTATAAATAAACGACTAACTATCAAACGTTTGTATTGAATATCATTCACTATCAAACGATTTTACATCTATTGCCGCAGATAAACATTAAATTGTTCACAAAAATTTCGACAACAATTCCCCCAGAAACTTGTTTCTTTCATTATAAATAAACGACTAACTATCATACGTTGGTATTGAATATCATTCACTATCAAACGATTTTACATCTATTGGCGCAGATAAACATTAAATTTTTCACAAAAATTTCGACAACAATTCCTCCAGATACTTGTTTCTTTAATTATAAATAAACGACTAACTATCAAACGTTGGTATTGAATATCATTAACTATCAAACGATTTTACATCTATTGGCGCAGATAAACATTACATTTTTCACAAAAATTTCCACAAGAATTCCCCTAGAAACCTGTTTCTTTAATTATAAGTAAACTACTAACTATCAAACGTTTGTATTGAACATCATTCACTATCAAACGATTTTACATCTATTGGCGCAGATAAACATTAAATTTTTCATAAAAATGTCCACAACAATTCCCCCAGAAACTTGTCTCTTTATTTATAAATAAACGACTTACTATCAATCGTTTGTATTGAATATCATTCAGTATCAAACGATTTTACATCTATTGGCGCAGATAAACATTAAATTTTTTTCACAAAAATTTCGACAACAATTCCTCCAGATACTTGTTTCTTTAATTATAAATAAACAACTAACTATCAAACGTTGGTATTGAATATCATTCACTATCAAACGATTTTACATCTATTGGCGCAGATAAACATTACATTTTTCACAAAAATCTCCACAAGAATTCCCCTTGAAACTTCTTTCTTTCATTATAAATAAACGACTAACTATCAAACGATTTTACATCTATTGGCGCAGATAAACATTACATTTTTCACAAAAATCTCCACAAGAATTCCCCTAGAAACTTGTTTCTTTCATTATAAATAAACGACTAACTATCAAACGTTTGTATTGAATATCATTCACTATCAAACGATTTTACATCTATTGCCGCAGATAAACATTAAATTGTTCACAAAAATTTCGACAACAATTCCCCCAGAAACTTGTTTCTTTAATTATAAATAAACGACTAACTATCAAATGTTGGTATTGAATATCATTCACTATCAAACGATTTTACATCTATTGGCGCAGATAAACATTAAATTTTTCACAAAAATTTCGACAAGAATACCCCCAGAAACTTGTTTCTTTAATTATAAATAAACGACTATCAAACATTGGTATTGAATATCATTCACTATCAAACGATTTTACATCTATTGGCGCAGATAAACATTAAATTGTTCACACAAATTTCGACAACAATTCCCCAGAAACTTGTTTTTTTAATTATAAATAAACGACTGACTATCAAATGTGGGTATTTAATATCGTTCACTATCAAACGATTTTATATCTATTGGCGCAAATAAACATTACATTTTTCATAAAAATTTCGACAAGAATTCCCCTAGAAACTTGTTTCTTTAATTATAAATAAACGACTAACTATCAAACGTTTGTATTAAATATCATTCACTATCAAACGATTCTACATCTATTGGCGCAGATAAACATTACATTTTTCACAACAATTTCGACAAGAATTCCCTTAGAAACTTGTTTCTTTAAATATAAATAAACGACTAACTTTCAAACGTTTGTATTGAATATCATTCAATATCAAACGATTTTACATCTATTGACGCAGATAAATATTACATTTTTCACAAAAATTTCGACAAGAATTCCCCTAGATACTTGTTTCTTTCATTATAAATCAACGACTAACTATCAAACGTTTGTATTGAATATCATTCACTATCAAACGAATTTACATCTATTGGCGTAGATAAACATTAAATTGTTCACAAAAATTTCGACAAGAATTCCCCTAGAAACTTGTTTCTTTAATTATAAATAAACTACTAACTATCAAACGTTTGTATTGAACATCATTCACTATCAAACGATTTTACATCTATTGGCGCAGATAAACATTAAATTGTTCACAAAAATTTCGACAAGAATACCCCCAGAAACTTGTTTCTTTAATTATAAATAAACGACTAACTATCAAACGTTGGTATTGAATATCATTCACTATCAAACGATTTCACATCTATTGGCGCAGATAAACAGTAAATTTTTCACAAAAATTTCGACAACAATTCCCCCAGAAACATGTTTCTTTAATTATAAATAAACGACTAACTATCAAACGTTGGTATTGAATATCATTCACTATCAAACGATTTTACATCTATTGGCGCAGATAAACATTAAATTTTTCACAAAAATTTCCACAATAATTCCCCCAGAATCTTGTTTCTTTAATCATAAATAAACGACTAACTATCAAACGTTTGTATGGAATATCATTCACTATCAAACGATTTTACATCTATTGGCGCAGATAAACATTACATTTTTCACAAAAATTGCGACAAGAATTCCCTTAGAAACATGTTTCTATCATTATAAATAAACGACTAACTATCAAACGTTTGTATTGAATATCATTCACTATCAAACGATTTTACATCTATTGGCGCAGATAAACATTACATTTTTCACAAAAATTTCGATAAGAATTCCCCTAGAAACTTGTCTCTTTCATTATAAATATACGACTTACTATCAATCGTTTGTATTGAATATCATTCACTATCAAACGATTTTACATCTATTGGCGCAGATAAACATTAAATTTTTTTCACAAAAATTTCGACAATTCCCCCAGAAACTTGTTTCTTTAATGATAAATAAACGACTAACTATCATACGTTGGTATTGAATATCATTCACTATCAAACGATTTTACATCTATTGGCGCAGATAAACATTAAATTTTTCACAAAAATTTCGACAACAATTCCTCCAGATACTTGTTTCTTTAATTATAAATAAACGACTAACTATCAAACGTTGGTATTGAATATCATTAACTATCAAACGATTTTACATCTATTGGCGCAGATAAACATTACATTTTTCACAACAATTTCCACAAGAATTCCCCTAGAAACTTGTTTCTTTAATTATAAATAAACGACTAACTATCAAACGTTTGTATTGAATATCATTCACTATTAAACGATTTTACATCTATTGGCGCAGATAAACATTAAATTTTTCACAAAAATTTCGACAAGATTCCCCCAGAAACTTGTTTCTTTCATTATAAATAAACGACTAACTATCATACGTTGGTATTGAATATCATTCTGTTACGGCCCGGCGTTATATTTTCAAATTTTTATACCCTTGTATGAGGCTTGCGTAAGCATTGAGAAATCTAGCCCATATGAGTGGACCGTTTTGGTAGTAGTATTAATAGTTTTTCGTCGTAATGTTAATAGTTTTCTCTCTCCGGGCCGTAGCAGACCGACGAACCTTGGGATCACCAGCGCCCGGGTGCGCACGTGTGTGTGTGCGTGTATGTGACAGAGACACATTAGGTTAAGTGAGCGAAGGACTCGTTAGTTTATAAGAGACCCGCGAATAGGTAAACTACAGTTCTGTTCACATTTTAAGTTCCTTTTCTTT
Source organism: Priocnemis perturbator (assembly GCA_963942575.1). Taxonomy (NCBI): domain Eukaryota; kingdom Metazoa; phylum Arthropoda; class Insecta; order Hymenoptera; family Pompilidae; genus Priocnemis; species Priocnemis perturbator. The sequence continues at coordinate 471,385 of OZ012649.1, read as the reverse complement.
GATTTATAGTTACCAACGACAAATGTTTATTTTTAGTTAGTTACAAACACACTCCTAGCACTGATTGCTCCTCGTAATGGTCAAACGGCAATTTCGCTTAATTCCGATTAAAGGAAACATTCATTATTCTTTTCGTAATTCATATTCTAAGTTGCTTTTCTTTTGATTCATTATTAATCGCCCGAGTAGCGAGTTGCGCATGAACACCTAATGCCGGGATGATAACCGCTGCGTAGCAATATTCGGCAATAACAAAACTGCGAGCCGCTGACCCAACCGTGAAGGGAGGGGATGCGGAAGACGTCCTTCTCGCGCGCAGCTACCGGCTCGCGACTCAAACCTCTTGGCAGTTGGCTGTAAAATCGCGAGGTGCGTGGACTCCTGCCCGGGGGTTATTATAATTTATCTTTGAACTTAATCGTGCATATTCTTGCAGTATCACGAAGGACTCAGTACTCCCCGTTAAAGATTAGTGTTTAGTTGAGCAAGGGACTCATTTGTGTTTAAAAAATTAATCGAGTTTATTTGTATTTAGAAATAAGAGCACATTGTAATATTATTTTTGCACCACGTGGCCGGCGCTTCACGCCGAGCCTCGAGCGTTCATTTCATCTAAATTCATTTCTTTTCTTTAGTTTTCTTTAGTTTATTTGTCTTTCCTTAATTTCATCGGAATAAGATTCATTAATAAGACCAGAATCAGCTGTAGCTTGTAGAGTTCTACCAATAACTAAGTGCTTGCTTCCTGAACACGCTCGTTGAGCGTTAGGCTAATGCGTTAACCACCGATGTTCATATTGTATTTCAATCCGAAGGTACACATCAAGCGACTACGAGCGAACCGTAAAGAGCGAAAATAGCGTGCGAGACAAACCATTGTAAGGAGCGAGAGGAGTGAAGAGCGAGAAAGAGAGAGCGAGCGAGTGAAAGAGCGTGTGCGCAGCATTACGGGTAAGAACTTTCCAGCATCTTTCCGTGCGATGAAATGAACCTGCCGACCGCAATTACGTCTTAGCGCAGGCTTTGAATTTCTCAGACGTAAAGGGTTAGAATTCAAAACGTTCAATTAATACCGAACAATCGCGAACACTCTGTAATATACTGTAGTTGCGCAGGCGTCGCCCGCGTGACGAGCAAGCGGTGTCGTATACTCTATTTTACCTTCTCTGTAATAAGATCTATTTCATCACACATTATAATCTCACGAAATGTAAGAGAGCAACGTATTCCACCAATATAGATTCAGTCAAGTATAACTAAATTCAATCGCTTTATTAACAACTAACATTCTGACTCAAACTAACACCTGACCAGAAAGCGAGAGAGAGAAAGAGAAAGAAAGAGATCGAATAAAACCTGTACTGGTTTAGGAGACCGCGAATCCTATAAGTCCTGCCGATATCTACCAGCCTGTAGTTTTACATTAAAGGGGGGAAATTAGATATCTCGAATTAGATACAATTAATATCTGTATTAAGGCTATCAAACATATCCAGCGTTACACCGGGTAAGGAGAGGCCGCTCGCCATTTCAGTAACTTTACCCGGACGTAACAGCTGAATTGGTGTCAGAAGTGGGATTCATTTTTGTGTCGCCACCAATTCTATCTCTTTATATTCTAATTCTCATTATATGCTATATTTCTTTCTTTACGTATATATATATTATTTCAAATTTAAACATTATATCCACTTCTGAATTGGTGATTTTGGGCTTCCACCAATTGGTTTTCTTTCATATATAAATTATATTTCTTATTATTTCTATTTCTTTTTATGTCTCACGTTTCTTTCTCTATAACTGTTTCCAATTACTGAATCGAGTCAGGTCTTGTACTTTAATATAGAGTTATAATCTTATTCGTAATCCGAGCTCTCTTACATATTATAAAACTCTTGCGTTTAATAGATTTTCCTCGCGTAATATTTCGTGTGCGACGCTGCTTCGTTTTCGCTAGCGCCGCGACCTTTGCGCGGCTTTGCCCTTGCCAGACCTCGCACACGCAGGCAACCTGTGTTTACATCGCGCACACGTAAGGACTTCGGTGTCGAGCAATCCCCGAACATGAACGGCCAAAATACCGCTGCGAATGCGGACGATTCCGCGAACGTTACGCGTTCAGATTTGAACGTAACGAATTCAATGTTAGCATCGATGACCGAGTGTCTTGCCCTGCAGCAAAGCATGCTTGGTGTGCCTTATTTCGACGGCAAAAACGTGCCTTTAGGAGATTATCTTGAAAATGTGCGGGCGGGCGCTGCTTATATGCCACCCGCATCCGAAGGGTGTTATCTTAAGGCTGTTATGGGAAGATTACAAGGAGCAGCTCGCGAAAGTACACGCGGAATAGATATCCGGACGGTAGACGCATTAATAAGACATCTAAAATCCAGATTCGCGCCAGTTAAGGGCTATCCCTACTATCAACAAGAAATAATGAATATACGCATGCGACGCGACGAAACGGTATACGCTTTCCACGATCGCCTGTCTGGCCTGATCGCGGGGGCTCGAGCAGCTTTAGAAAGTACGCACACCGGGAACATTGATACAATGCTAGTTCCGATAAAAGACTGCGCGTTGCAGGCCTTCGTAAAAGGACTCCCAGACGAGCTCGCGCGGGCGGTGGACGCTCGCGATCCACAAAACCTCGAGGACGCTGTCGCGCATGCGACGAGAATAGAAGCGCGCATGAGCATGGGAGTGATGCCGGGATATCCTAGTACGCGCATGGTCGTCTCGCGAACAGAGCCGGAACGTAGCCTGAATATCCTTAGCCGTACTCCACCTCGAAGCCCGGAGCCAGACTATCGCGCGCGTCCTGGCCCGTCCTACGAGATGCAGAGCCGTATGCCCGAGCAAATGAGTAGACCCGTTTCACCAGGGGGCAGATATTCGAATTACCCGCCGCCGCATTACTATCCGCCGCAACCGTACTATTATCCGCCAGTGCCGTATCCACCTTACGCGCCGCAATATCCGCCTTACGAGAATTACTACGCGCAGAGAGCCCCGCAGCACCTGATTCCTGCACCGCTGAGACCGATTTCCCCAGAACATGGGCAAGATTACGCAACGAATGTCATAGGAAATCGCGATCGAGGAGCACCGCCTCCGTCACTGCGCCGTAGCACATCACCGAGCTTTACAAACGCGCCGCTTCGCTGGCGATCACCGCCGCGTCAGGAACAGGGAACATCTAGATCCGATCATTTAAACGCGCGCGGAGCCCGCCGAGTGGACGCGCCGGCGAGCCATCCGAACCCAGAGCGTCACACGACGGTGCGATTCCTGGAGGAGGGCCAGTAATGTGCCGATTAGAATCAAACAGGGACTCACCGCAAGTGAAAATGACCGCGCCCGAATTGCGATATGATTCTGCATTTTTTTTAGTTGACACGGGAGCGGACGTGAATATAATCGAACTAAAAGTTCTGAGCGAGGATGTTACCGTCGCGTTAAATGAATCTATAATTATTACCGGGATAACCGTAGAACAAATCGAGACACTAGGAACGACGACATTGACATTGCTTGGTCAGTCAATAAAATTTCATGTGGTAAGATCCTCCTTCCCTATTAGAAGTGACGGTATACTGGGAAAAGAATACTTGCGAAAAGAACGGGCAGAAATATCATTCGCGCATAATACACTGGTTACCCAAAGCGAACCGATTACCCCGTTGCATTTTGTTGGAGAACCTAGTTCAAATGAAACACCGGAACGCAAACCCAGAACGCGGATTTACCACTTATCACGTAGAACGCGACAAGCAATTGCAATTGACGTAGACTCAGGGAGAGAATTGGTCGAGGGATATCTACCTAAACTAGAGGCGGTAGACGGAATATTTATCGGTGAAGCCGCCGTTTCCATCCATGACGGCGTGTGTCACGTACTTGCTATAAACACCTTAGACAAGGACGTTGAAATAAAGATTCCACCGCAGAATGTTTTACCGTTTGAATATCATAATTTCCAAGAAGAACACGAGTATTTTGCATCGGACTCGGAAGCGGTAGATATTTCCTCCTCTAATGATCGAGTGTCGGAAATTGTTTCTCGCCTGCGGATTGAACATCTTAACGCGGAAGAAAAAGATCACGTTATCGATTTGGTAGAAGAATTCCCAGAGCGATTTTACCTGCCGGGAGATAGGTTAGACACGACACCTTGTATAAGACATGCGATTCCGACCACCGACGAATTGCCTATAAACACCAGACAATATAGATTCCCGCCCGTACACAAAGAGGAAATATCGCGACAAATCGACGCGAAATTAAGCGCAAATATCATCGTACCGTCTAGTTCTCCATACAACTCGCCGTTATGGATAGTTCCTAAAAAACCCGATTCGAAAGGCAATCCTAGATGGAGGTTAGTAATTGATTTCCGCAAGTTAAACGAGAAGACAATCGGAGACGCATATCCTTTGCCTAATATCACGGATATTTTGGATCACCTAGGCGGGGCGCGTTATTTCTCGATATTCGATCTTGCGAGCGGATTTCAACAAATTGAGATGGATCCAAAAGATCGCGCGAAAACCGCGTTTAGTACACCTAACGGTCACTATGAGTACGTTCGTATGCCGGAGGGACTCAAAAATGCGCCTGCAACGTTTCAGCGGCTAATGGATCAGGTGCTGCGTGGTCTGCAAGGAGTCGAGGTATTTGTCTATCTCGATGACATTGTAGTGTATGCCAAATCCTTGGCCGAGCACAAAAAGAAGGTGCAGAGGTTATTCAATAGAATGTGCGATGCAAAGCTAACCCTGCAACCCGATAAGTGCGAATTTTTAAAGACCGAGGTTGCATATTTAGGGCACATTATTGGTCGTAATGGGGTACGCCCAGATCCCGGAAAAGTAAGCGCGGTACAGAAGTTTCCGTATCCGCAAACGCAGCGTAACGTACGAGAATTTTTGGGCCTGGTCGGGTACTACCGCCGATTTATTAAAAACTTCGCCGCGATCGCTAAACCACTAACTGCTCTATTACAAAAGAACGCGAAATTCGACTGGAAGCAAGAACACACGAAAAGCTTCAAAACTCTCCGGAGAGCGTTATGCATTAGCCCGATCCTGCAGTTTCCTGATTTCGAGAAACCGTTCGTTCTCACGACCGACGCCTCAGACGTAGCGATAGGCGCAGTATTGAGTCAGAATACCGACGGCCATGATTTGCCAGTAGCTTACTTGTCACGAAATCTGACAAAGCCCGAACGAAATTATTCCACAACGGAGAAGGAGTGCTTAGCGGTTTTGTACGCGGTATTACATTTTCGACCGTATTTGTACGGCCGTAAATTCACCTTATTTAGCGATCATGAGCCTCTGAAGTGGATTGATTCCGTTAAAGATCCGGGACAGCGATTAGTCCGTTGGCGTTTAAAGCTGCGCGATTATGAATACGAGTTCGTACACAAAGCCGGTCGTCTTAACACTAACGCGGACGCGCTCTCGCGAAACCCACCGCAAGATAATCCGGAAACGACTGATACGGACGAGAGTAGTACGGAAGCCGGAATAAAACTGCTACCGCTAAAACAAGACGGAAAGGCGGGAAAGTCGACCGATACGCGCGACCCGAGTAGAATTCCATTGCTCCCACGAGGGCCTGGACGCCCATTAGGGTCAAAAACGAAACCGAGACCGAGAGTATTTGACGCGAGCGCCATCGCCACGCGAACTCGTCTAAGAACACAGTCCACACCTGCATTAGAATCGCAATCTCAAAGCGCGGAAAGAGCTCGAACATCATCTGAGAGCTCAGCCCCGCCAGTATATGTAGGGCGTCGAAGCGTATTGCCAGGTATCATGCCGCGACCGCCGCGAGACTCGCCTCCGCCGCCACAAGCTGAAAACGCGCAAGAAACGGAGGAAGAATCGGACAATGCGGAACGGCCTTGCAGCGATAATATCGCTTTGGAGCTTCCTGCTCGGCCGGACTGCACTAGCGAGGACGACGAAGTTTTCGCTAGCGATTCTCCTGAAAACCGCGTAACCTGGAGGGAATTACAAAAATCATTCAGTAAATTTGACCAATCGCTTTCGAACCGTGAACACCACTCGGACGAATCCGAGGAACATTCGATCGTTTTCCCCGATTGCGTGTCCGAGAGGGGCAGTTTAGACGCGGAAGTCCAGGACGCATTGACCGAGTTAGATCCGTATACTGACGAGACTGGGGACGATACATTGACAAAACGAATAGACGAGCTAGTACGAAAGGCTAATGAGGGGAAGGCGGAAGGAGGGGACAGTGACAAAATAGACGCGGGACCGGGACTGCCGCCGATTTCTGAGAATGAGGAACTCGAAACGGGCGAGAACAGGACGATATTAACAAGACCGCAGCGCAGAATGCGTGTCCCGACGCCGCTACCGACATCGAGGCCCCTCGCCCTCTCGACTCCTTTTCCTTTAGCGACAACGACTCGTACTAAGACTGCTCAATCACGGCGACTAGAAAAAGATCCTTCTGTGCCCGTTCCGTCCGTCGGTATACCGGTGACAGAGAACATCTTCGTCGACACGACCGAACAACCGTATTTACTCGAAGCGCCCGAACTTCGCGATTACAACTTTAAGCCAGTTCGATACTCTAGGCATAACTTAACATCTCGGCAAGGCAATATTGCACATTTTATTTCCGCAGACTGCGAAATATCGTCGCCAATAGCGCGACTGTTACTAGACCTAGGTGCGATTTCGTTAGACGATATAAAATCCGCGAAACCCAAAGTGGGACAGGTACTTATTTCAACTTATAAACAACATCGAGTCTTTAGCATAGTAATATCGAAAAAATTTTTTGAGACCGTCACGGTGACAGAATTAGCATTAGGAATTCTCAATTTAAAGAAAGTCTTGACACAGTATGGCATAAATAATTGCGGAATATCCAAGTACGGAGATCTTACGGACAACCTGCCGCAGGGCACGTTGGAGGATACGTTAGATGTAATATTTAAAAATACCGGAATAACCGTTACCGTCTTTACTGGAAGCGTTACTATACCACCTGAAACGCTGCGACCGACAATCCTCGCGGAATTACATGCAGGGTTGATGGGCGGACACAAGGGCGTAACGAAAACGTATCACCGAATTCGGGAAAGATTTTATTGGCCGGGTATGAAAACGGATATCCAGAATTATATCAGAACTTGCGTCAGCTGTCAAGAAAAGAAATTAGTGCGGGCAAGAACCCGTGAGCCAATGCTAATAACAGATACACCACTAGAAGCCTTCACAAAAATATCTTTAGATACGGTAGGGCCTCTTCCGAAAACACCGGACGGAAATAAACATATTTTAACGATGCAAGACAATCTAACTAAATTCTGTATAGCAGTACCGATACCAGACATAAAGGCGGAAACGGTAGCGCATGCGATGGTCAATAACCTTATCCTGCAATATGGAACACCTCGTGCAATTCTCACGGATAGAGGAACTAGTTTTATTAACAGAATAATAAAGGAAATCTCGCGAATTTTTAGTATCGATCACGTAACAACATCTGGGTACCGTCCACAATCTAACGGAGCGCTAGAGCGTAGTCATATAGTACTTATTGAGTATATTAAACATTATCTAGACGATTACGACGATTGGGATCGTTTGGTACCGTTCGCTATTTTCTCGTACAATACATCTGTACACGAGGCAACCAACTTTACTCCTTATGAGCTCGTATTTGGCCGATTGGCAAGATACCCCAGTTCCATTTCTGTTGATAGTAGGCTAGAAACGTACAATACGTATCTTTGTAATTTAATAACTCGCCTAACGGAAATGCAAGTTCTGGCCGGTAATAATCTTATAACAGCCAAGACAAAATCAAAAACCTATTACGATACACGTGCACGGCCCTTTGAGGGCAGGGTAGGAGACGCGGTGCGGGTGTTGATTGAGCCAAAGAAGGGTAAATTCGGTGCTCGATACCGGGGTCCTTACCGGATTGTAAAGATGCTGGAAAGTAGCACTGCCTTGTTAGAGGATAAGAACGGCGAGCGCTTTCTCAAGCACGTTGACAAGTTACAGCTGATGCATTAAGAACGCTCGAGCGGTGTAAAAACCATAAGGGCAGCATAGTGTCTTTCACGATAATCAGTTCCGTCACAATTTGATATAATCGAAACTTTTACAGCCAATTTGCACGTTGTTCTCTTAGATCGTAGTGTTAGATTAAGTTGTGGATTGAAAGCTTGTGCTGCGCGAATCTAAAGTCGGTGCTATTTGTGGCAAATGTGTTAAACCTTTAGAATTTCCATAGATAAGTGAAAATGAGTGCAGGACGAGAGTTACCGTCAAGCCGTATCTACATCACACGGCTTAACGTTCGCACGAAGAATAAAGACCTGCTGCGGATATTCGGCGACGCGGGAGCAACCCATGCCGTCGTCCGGAGGAAGCCAACGGGTAATGTGGCATTCGTCACCTTTGCCACGTCGGAACAGGCAAAGTCAGCGGTAAGGAGGGCGGCGGAAACACCGGTCGTGCTTCACAAGAGGGAGCTACGCATCATGTTGGCGGACGCTTGGCATGAGTCGCGAGAGGAGGAGCCGTCCACTTCGCGGACCGTAGACCCCGGACCGTCTGTTTCGCGAGAGGCAGTTCTCGACCCTTTTTATGGCTGGCGACCACCTACTGTTACCCTGATGTTACCCTTGGAAGTGGTCGTAAAAATGGCGGAGTACCTTTCCTTCAGGGATCGGGCGAAGCTGGAGAGAGTCTCCAAGTTATGGAGGGAGGCTATTCTGCTCTCGTTTAGGCAGGTGCGGTCCATCACCCTGGAAGATTGGCGGTGGGAGTGGCTGCCAGGAGGAGAACCCCGAGTCACCAAGGACGGTTTCCACTGGGTGGTGCAACGCACGGGTCCGTGGCTCAGAACCGTTACATTGTCCGATCCAGAGCTAGTCGAGGATTTGGCGACGCAGGTTATTTCTGTCCTCGGTGCCTGCGCAAATTGTTTAGAGACTCTAGACATCACTGGTATGCGGGTGCGCCCTGTGGCACTTCGATCCTTGGTTCAAGGGGCCCCTGCATTGGTTAATTTGAGCATTGGTGAGACATCGTCTCTGGCGGACACGAATTTAGCTGAGATCTTCCAGGTCCGTGCGTTGCGGGATTTCTCAGCGAACAGGACGGCCATGACGGGGAGAAGCTTGATCCATTTGGAGGTGGGTCTGCGGAGCCTTATCTTGAGAGGTGTCCGTGTCCAACCGGTGCATCTGGCTGCCAGCGTACAGCGTCTGCAGTGCCTGGAGCGCTGGGTACTGGACTGTCCATCCGAATTCGACGGGCGAGTTCTGAGGGCAATAGCCGACAATGAAGGCCTGTGCACCACCCTGAGGGAGGTCACCTTCCGGGGCTGCAACCAGGAGGAAGGCCTGCCGGACGAGGAGGATGAACAGAACGAGCCGTTGGATCCTCGGGACGACCCCTTCTATTTTCACCTGGGGCCTGCAGGCGCCGCGGTATCCCTTCCGCCCGCTCTTTCCGGCGTAACTTATCTGAGGTTGGTTTCCAATGGGTGGGTTACCGCTGCCTTTATATCCGAGGTAGGAACCCATATGGAACAGCTGCGAAGCTTGGACATCTCCGCATGCACCAATATCCGTGGAGAGTTCGCGCTGGACCCCCTGTTACATCTTGGGCACCTGCGCAGTCTGAGCATGAATTTCATGCACCCGACTGTGGGAGCAGAATTCTTGGCGGAGATGCGAGTGGTGGAGGAACTCTACTGCCGAGACAGCCCTGGGATTACCAGCTCAGACCTCAATGGGCTCATAATCTGTTGCCCGTCCATCACAACTGTGGATGCGGAAGGGTGCCGTGGTGTCGGTAGGCTCACGGTTGAATGCGTGGAGGAAGTCTACCGAGGGAACCATCAGCGAGCCCACTTCAGAATTTTCCTGGGTGGAACATCAGCCGAACCGCGTCGCCGAGATCACCGCATGTGCCATGTCACAATATATTATCAACGCTATTCCGCAAACCCCTACGAGTAGGGAGCCCACCATCGAGGGCGATGGTGATTCCAAGGGGGGAGGGATGTTACGGCCCGGCGTTATATTTTCAAATTTTTATACCCTTGTATGAGGCTTGCGTAAGCATTGAGAAATCTAGCCCATATGAGTGGACCGTTTTGGTAGTAGTATTAATAGTTTTTCGTCGTAATGTTAATAGTTTTCTCTCTCCGGGCCGTAGCAGACCGACGAACCTTGGGATCACCAGCGCCCGGGTGCGCACGTGTGTGTGTGCGTGTATGTGACAGAGACACATTAGGTTAAGTGAGCGAAGGACTCGTTAGTTTATAAGAGACCCGCGAATAGGTAAACTACAGTTCTGTTCACATTTTAAGTTCCTTTTCTTTGATTTATAGTTACCAACGACAAATGTTTATTTTTAGTTAGTTACAAACACACTCCTAGCACTGATTGCTCCTCGTAATGGTCAAACGGCAATTTCGCTTAATTCCGATTAAAGGAAACATTCATTATTCTTTTCGTAATTCATATTCTAAGTTGCTTTTCTTTTGATTCATTATTAATCGCCCGAGTAGCGAGTTGCGCATGAACACCTAATGCCGGGATGATAACCGCTGCGTAGCAATATTCGGCAATAACAAAACTGCGAGCCGCTGACCCAACCGTGAAGGGAGGGGATGCGGAAGACGTCCTTCTCGCGCGCAGCTACCGGCTCGCGACGCAAACCTCGTGGCAGTTGGCTGTAAAATCGCGAGGTGCGTGGACTCCTGCCCGGGGGTTATTATAATTTATCTTTGAACTTAATCGTGCATATTCTTGCAGTATCACGAAGGACTCAGTACTCCCCGTTAAAGATTAGTGTTTAGTTGAGCAAGGGACTCATTTGTGTTTAAAAAATTAATCGAGTTTATTTGTATTTAGAAATAAGAGCACATTGTAATATTTAATAAATGCGCAGATAAACATTACATTTTTCACAAAAATCTCCACAAGAATTCCCCTAGAAACTTGTTTCTTTCATTATAAATAAACGACTAACTATCATACGTTGGTATTGAATATCATTCACTATCAAACGATGTTACATCTATTGGAGCAGATAAACATTAAATTTTTCACAAAAATTTCGACAACAATTCCCCCAGAAACTTGTTTCTTTAATTACATATGAATGACTAACTATCAAACGTTGGTATTGAATATCATTCACTATCAAACGATTTTACATCTATTGGCGCAGATAAACATTACATTTTTCACAAAAATTTCGACAAGAATTCCACTAGAAACTTGTTTCTTTCATTATAAATAAAAGACTAACTATCAAACGTTTGTATTAAATATCATTCACTATCAAACGATTTTACATCTATTGGAGCAGAAAAACATTACATTTTTCACAAAAATTTCGACAAGAATTCCCCCAGAAACTTGTTTCTTTAATTATAAATAAACAACTAACTATCAAACGTTGGTATTGAATATCATTCACTATCAAACGATTTTACATCTATTGGCGCAGATAAACATTACATTTTTCACAAAAATCTCCACAAGAATTCCCCTTGAAACTTCTTTCTTTCATTATAAATAAACGACTAACTATCAAACGATTTTACATCTATTGGCGCAGATAAACATTACATTTTTCACAAAAATCTCCACAAGAATTCCCCTAGAAACTTGTTTCTTTCATTATAAATAAACGACTAACTATCAAACGTTTGTATTGAATATCATTCACTATCAAACGATTTTACATCTATTGCCGCAGATAAACATTAAATTGTTCACAAAAATTTCGACAACAATTCCCCCAGAAACTTGTTTCTTTAATTATAAATAAACGACTAACTATCAAATGTTGGTATTGAATATCATTCACTATCAAACGATTTTACATCTATTGGCGCAGATAAACATTAAATTTTTCACAAAAATTTCGACAAGAATACCCCCAGAAACTTGTTTCTTTAATTATAAATAAACGACTATCAAACATTGGTATTGAATATCATTCACTATCAAACGATTTTACATCTATTGGCGCAGATAAACATTAAATTGTTCACACAAATTTCGACAACAATTCCCCAGAAACTTGTTTTTTTAATTATAAATAAACGACTGACTATCAAATGTTGGTATTTAATATCGTTCACTATCAAACGATTTTATATCTATTGGCGCAAATAAACATTACATTTTTCATAAAAATTTCGACAAGAATTCCCCTAGAAACTTGTTTCTTTAATTATAAATAAACGACTAACTATCAAACGTTTGTATTAAATATCATTCACTATCAAACGATTCTACATCTATTGGCGCAGATAAACATTACATTTTTCACAACAATTTCGACAAGAATTCCCTTAGAAACTTGTTTCTTTAATTATAAATAAACGACTAACTTTCAAACGTTTGTATTGAATATCATTCAATATCAAACGATTTTACATCTATTGACGCAGATAAATATTACATTTTTCACAAAAATTTCGACAAGAATTCCCCTAGAAATTTGTTTCTTTAATTATAAATAAACGACTAACTATCAAACGTTTGTATTAAATATCATTCACTATCAAACGATGTTACATCTATTGGCGCAGATAAACATTACATTTTTCACAAAAATTTCGACAAGAATACCCCCAGAAACTTGTTTCTTTAATTATAAATAAACGACTAACTATCAAACGTTGGTATTGCATATCATTCACTATCAAACGATTTTACATCAATTGGCGCAGATAAACATTACATTTTTACAAAAATTTCCACAAGAATTCCCCTAGAAACTTATTTCTTTCATTATAAATAAACGACTAACTATCAAACGTTTATATTGAATATCAATCACTATTAAACGATTTTACATCTATTGGCGCAGATAAACATTACATTTTTCACAAAAATTTCGACAAGAATACCCCCAGAAACTTGTTTCTTTAATTATAAATAAACGACTAACTATCAAACGTTGGTATTGAATATTATTCACTGTTAAACGATTTTACATCTATTGGCGTAGATAAACATTAAATTTTTCACAAAAATTTCGAGAAGAATTCCCCTAGAAACTTGTTTCTTTAATTATAAATAAACTACTAACTATCAAACGTTTGTATTGAACATCATTCACTATCAAACGATTTTACATCTATTGGCGCAGATAAACATTACATTTTTCACAAAAATTTTGACAACAATTCCCCCAGAAACTTGTTTCTTTAATTATAAATAAACGACTATCTTTCAAACGTTGGTATTGAATATCATTCACTATCAAACGATTTTACATCTATTGGCGCATATAAACCTTACATTTTTCATAAAACTTTCCACAAGAATTCCCCTAGAAACTTGTTTCTTTCATTATAAATAAACGACTAACTATCAAACGTTTGTATTGAATATCATTCACTATCAAACGATTTTACATCTATTGGCGTAGATAAACATTAAATTTTTCACAAAAATTTCGACAACAATTCCCCCAGAAACTTGTTTCTTTAATTATAAATAAACGACTAACTATCAAACGTTTGTATTGAATATCATTCACTATCAAACGATTTTACATATATTGCCGCAGATAAACATTAAATTGTTCACAAAAATTTCGACAAGAATACCCCCAGAAACTTGTTTCTTTAATTATAAATAAACGACAAACTATCAAACGTTGGTATTGAATATCACTCACTATCAAACGATTTTACATCTATTGGCGCAGATAAACATTACATTTTTCACAAAAATTTCGACAAGAATTCCCCTAGATACTTGTTTCTTTCATTATAAATAAACCACTAACTATCAAACGTTTGTATTGAATATCATTCACTATCAAACGATTTTACATCTATTGACGCAGATAAACATTACATTTTTCACAACAATTGCGACAAGAATTCCCTTAGAAACATGTTTCTATCATTATAAATAAACGACTATCAAACGTTTGTATTGAATATCATTCACTATCAAACGATTTTACATCTATTGGCGCAGATAAACATTACATTTTTCACAAAAATTTCGACAAGAATTCTCCTAGAAACTTGTTTCTTTCATTATAAATAAACGACTAACTATCAAACGTTTGTATTGAATATCATTCACTATCAAACGATTTTACATCTATTGGCGCAGATAAACATTACATTTTTCACAAAAATTTCGACAAGAATTCCCCTAGAAACATGTTTCTTTCATTATAAATAAACGACTAACTATCAAACGTTTGTATTGAATATCATTCACTATCAAACGATTTTACATCTATTGGCGTAGATAAACATTACATTTTTCACAAAAATGTCGATAAGAATTTCCCTAGAAACTTGTTTCTTTCATTATAAATAAACGACTAACTATCAAACGTTGGTATTGAATATCATTCACTATCAAACGATTTTACATCTATTGGCGCAGATAAACATTAAATTTTTCACAAAAATTTCCACAATAATTCCCCCAGAATCTTGTTTCTTTAATCATAAATAAACGACTAACTATCAAACGTTTGTATTGAATATCATTCACTATCAAATGATTTTACATCTATTGGCGTAGATAAACATTAAATTTTTCACAAAAATTTCGACAAGACTTCCCCTAGAAACATGTTTCTTTCATTATAAATAAACGACTAACTATCAAACGTTTGTATTGAATATCATTCACTATCAAACGATTTTACATCTATTGGCGTAGATAAACATTACATTTTTCACAAAAATTTCGACAAGAATTCCCCTAGAAACTTGTTTCTTTAATTATAAATAAACTACTAACTATCAAACGTTTGTATTGAACATCATTCACTATCAAACGATTTTACATCTATTGGCGCAGATAAACATTAAATTTTTCACAAAAATTTCAACAAGAAATCCCCTAGAGACTTGTTTCTTTCATTATAAATAAACGACTAACTATCAAACGTTTGTACTGAATATCAATCCATATCAAACGATTTTACATCTAATTTGCGCAGATAAAGATTACATTTTTCACAAAAATTTAGACTAGAATTCCCCCAGAAACTTGTTTCTCTAATTATAAATAAACGACTAACTATCAAACGTTGGTATTGAATATGATTCACTATCAAACGATTTTACATCTATTGGCGCAGATAAACATTACATTTTTCACAAAAATTTCGACAAGAATTCCCCTAGAAACATGTTTCTTTCATTATAAATAAACGACTAACTATCAAACGTTTGTATTGAATATCATTCACTATCAAACGATTTTACATCTATTGGCGCAGATAAACATTAAATTTTTCACAAATATTGCGACAAGAATTCCCTTAGAAACATGTTTCTATCATTATAAATAAACGACTAACTATCAAACGTTTGTATTGAATATCATTCACTATCAAACGATTTTACATCTATTGGCGCAGATAAACATTACATTTTTCACAAAAATTTCGACAAGAATTCTCCTAGAAACTTGTTTCTTTCATTATAAATAAACGACTAACTATCAAACGTTTGTATTGAATATCATTCACTATCAAACGATTTTACATCTATTGGCGCAGATAAACATTACATTTTTCACAAAAATTTCGACAAGAATTCCCCTAGAAACATGTTTCTTTCATTATAAATAAACGACTAACTATCAAACGTTTGTATTGAATATCATTCACTATCAAACGATTTTACATCTATTGGCGTAGATAAACATTACATTTTTCACAAAAATGTCGATAAGAATTTCCCTAGAAACTTCTTTCTTTCATTATAAATAAACGACTAACTATCAAACGTTGGTATTGAATATCATTCACTATCAAACGATTTTACATCTATTGGCGCAGATAAACATTAAATTTTTCACAAAAATTTCCACAATAATTCCCCCAGAATCTTGTTTCTTTAATCATAAATAAACGACTAACTATCAAACGTTTGTATTGAATATCATTCACTATCAAATGATTTTACATCTATTGGCGTAGATAAACATTAAATTTTTCACAAAAATTTCGACAAGACTTCCCCTAGAAACATGTTTCTTTCATTATAAATAAACGACTAACTATCAAACGTTTGTATTGAATATCATTCACTATCAAACGATTTTACATCTATTGGCGTAGATAAACATTACATTTTTCACAAAAATTTCGACAAGAATTCCCCTAGAAACTTGTTTCTTTAATTATAAATAAACTACTAACTATCAAACGTTTGTATTGAACATCATTCACTATCAAACGATTTTACATCTATTGGCGCAGATAAACATTAAATTTTTCACAAAAATTTCAACAAGAAATCCCCTAGAGACTTGTTTCTTTCATTATAAATAAACGACTAACTATCAAACGTTTGTACTGAATATCAATCCATATCAAACGATTTTACATCTAATTTGCGCAGATAAAGATTACATTTTTCACAAAAATTTAGACTAGAATTCCCCCAGAAACTTGTTTCTCTAATTATAAATAAACGACTAACTATCAAACGTTGGTATTGAATATGATTCACTATCAAACGATTTTACATCTATTGGCGCAGATAAACATTACATTTTTCACAAAAATTTCGACAAGAATTCCCCTAGAAACATGTTTCTTTCATTATAAATAAACGACTAACTATCAAACGTTTGTATTGAATATCATTCACTATCAAACGATTTTACATCTATTGGCGCAGATAAACATTAAATTTTTCACAAATATTTCGACAACAATTCCCCCAGAAACTTGTTTCTTTAATTATAAACAAACGACTAACTATCAAACGTTTGTATTGAATATCATTCACTATCAAACGATTTTACATATATTGCCGCAGATAAACATTAAATTGTTCACAAAAATTTCGACAACAATTCCCCCAGAAACTTGTTTCTTTAATTATAAATAAACGACTAACTATCAAACGTTGGTATTGAATATCATTCACTATCAAACGATTTTACATCTACTGGCGCAGATAAACATTACATTTTTCACAAAAATTTCGACAAGAATTCCCCTAGAAACTTGTTTCTTTAATTATAAATAAACGACTAACTAGCAAACGTTTGTATTAAATATCATTCACTATCAAACGATTTTACATCTATTGGCGCAGATAAACATTACATTTTTCACAACAATTTCGTCAAGAATTCCCCCAGAAACTTGTTTCTTTTATTATAAATAAACGACTAACTATCAAACGTTGGTATTGGAGATCATTCACTATCAAACGATTTTGCATCTATTGGCGCAGATAAACATTACATTTTCCACAAAAATTTCGACAAGAATACCCCCAGAAACTTGTTTCTTTAATTATAAATAAACGACTAACTATCAAACGTTGGTATTGAATATCATTCACTATCAAACGATTTTACATCTATTGGCGCAGATAAACATTACATTTTTCACAAAAATTTCAACAAGAAATCCCCTAGAGACTTGTTTCTTTCATTATAAATAAACGACTAACTATCAAACGTTTGTATTGAATATCATTCACTATCAAACGATTTTACATCTATTGGCGCAGATAAACATTACATTTTTCACAAAAATTTCGACAAGAATTCCCCTAGAAACATGTTTCTTTCATTATAAATAAACGACTAACTATCAAACGTTTGTATTGAATATCATTCACTATCAAACGTTTTTACATCTATTGGCGTAGATAAACATTAAATTTTTCACAAAAATTTCAACAAGAATTCCCCTAGAAACATGTTTCTTTAATTATAAATGAACTACTAACTATCAAACGTTTGTATTGAATATCATTCACTATCAAACGATTTTACATCTATTGGCGCAGATAAACATTAAATTTTTCACAAAAATTTTCACAATAATTCCCCCAGAATCTTGTTTCTTTAATCATAAATAAACGACTAACTATCAAACGTTTGTATGGAATATTATTCACTATCAAACGATTTTACATCTATTGGCGCAGATAAACATTACATTTTTCACAAAAATTTTGACAACAATTCCCCCAGAAACTTGTTTCTTTAATTATAAATAAACGACTATCTATCAAACATTGGTATTGAATATCATTCACTATCAAACGATTTTACATCTATTGGCGTAGATAAACATTAAATTTTTCACAAAAATTTCGACAAGAATTCCCCTAGAAACTTGTTTCTTTAATTATAAATAAACTACTAACTATCAAACGTTTGTATTGAACATCATTCACTATCAAACGATTTTACATCTATTGACGCAGATAAACATTAAATTTTTCACAAATATTTCGACAACAATTCCCCCAGAAACTTGTTTCTTTAATTATAAATAAACGACTAACTATCAAACGTTTGTATTGAATATCATTCACTATCAAAAGATGTTACATCTATTGGCGCAGATAAACAGTACATTTTTCACAAAAGTTTCGACAACAATTCCCCCAGAAACTTGTTTCTTTAATTATAAATAAACGACTAACTATCAAACGTTTGAATTGAATATCATTCACTATCAAACGATTTTACATATATTGCCGCAGATAAACATTAAATTGTTCACAAAAATTTCGACAACAATTCCCCCAGAAACTTGTTTCTTTAATTATAAATAAACGACTAACTATCAAACGTTGGTATTGAATATCATTCACTATCAAACGATATTACATCTACTGGCGCAGATAAACATTACATTTTTCACAAAAATTTCGACAAGAATTCCCCTAGAAACTTGTTTCTTTAATTATAAATAAACGACTAACTATCAAGCGTTGGTATTGAATATCATTCAATATCAAACGATTTTACATCTATTGGCGCAGATAAACATTACATTTTTCACAAAAATTTCGACAAGAATTCCCCTAGATACGTGTTTCTTTCATTATAAATAAACGACTAACTATCAAACGTTTGTATTGAATATCATTCACTATCAAACGATTTTACATCTATTTGCGCAGATAAACATTACATTTTTCACAAAAATTGCGACAAGAATTCCCTTAGAAACATGTTTCTATCCTTATAAATAAACGACTAACTATCAAACGTTTGTATTGAATATCATTCACTATCAAACGATTTTACATCTATTGGCGCAGATAAACATTACATTTTTCACAAAAATTTCGACAAGAATTCCCCCAGAAACTTGTTTCTTTCATTATAAATAAACGACTAACTATCAAACGTTTGTATTGAATATCATTCACTATCAAACGATTTTACATCTATTGGCGCAGATAAACATTAAATTTTTCACAAAAATTTCGACAAGAATTCCCCTAGAAACTTGTTACTTTAATTATAAATAAACGACTAACTATCATACGTTGGTATTGAATATCATTCACTATCAAACGATTTTACATCTATTGGCGCAGATAAACATTAAATTTTTCACAAAAATTTCCACATCAATTCCCCCAGAAACTTGTTTCTTTAATTATAAATAAACGACTAGCTATCAAACGTTGGTATTGAATATCATTAACTATCAAACGATTTTACATCTATTGGCGCAGATAAACATTACATTTTTCACAAAAATTTCCACAACAATTCCCCCAGAAACTTGTTTCTTTAATTATAAATAAACGACTAACTATCAATCGTTGGTATTGAATATCATTCACTATCAAACGATTTTACATCTATTGGCGCAGATAAACATTACATTTTTCACAAAAATTTCGACAAGAATTCCCCTAGAAATTTGTTTCATTAATTATAAATAAACGACTAACTATCAAACGTTTGTATTGAGTATCATTCACTATCAAACGATGTTACATCTATTGGAGCAGATAAACATTAAATTTTTCACAAAAATTTCGACAACAATGCCCCTAGAAACTTGTTTCTTTAATTATAAATAAACGACTAACTATCAAACATTTGTATTGAATATCATTCACTATCAAACGATGTTACATCTATTGGAGCAGATAAACATTTCATTTTTCATAAAAATTTCGACAAGAATTCCCCTAGAAATTTGTTTCTTTAATTATAAATAAACGACTAACTATCAAACGTTGGTATTGAATATCATTCACTATCAAACGATATTACATCTACTGGCGCAGATAAACATTACATTTTTCACAAAAATTTCGACAAGAATTCCCCTAGAGACTTGTTTCTTTCATTATAAATAAACGACTAACTATCAAACGTTTGTATTGAATATCATTCACTATCAAACGATTTTACATCTATTGGCGCAGATAAACATTACATTTTTCACAAAAATTTCGACAAGAATTCCCCTAGAGACTTGTTTCTTTCATTATAAATAAACGACTAACTATCAAACGTTTGTATTGAATATCATTCACTATCAAACGATTTTTCATCTATTGGCGCAGATAAACATTACATTTTTCACAAAAATTGCGACAAGAATTCCCTTAGAAACATGTTTCTATCATTATAAATAAACGACTAACTATCAAACGTTTGTATTGAATATCATTCACTATCAAACGATTTTACATCTATTGGCGCAGATAAACATTACATTTTTCACAAAAATTTCGACAAGAATTCCCCTAGAAACTTGTTTCTTTCATTATAAATAAACGACTAACTATCAAACGTTTGTATTGAATATCATTCACTATCAAACGATTTTACATCTATTGGCGCAGACAAAACATTACATTTTTCACAAAAATGTCGACAAGAATTCCCCTAGAAACTTGTTTCTTTAATTATAAATAAACGACTAACTATCAAACGTTTGAATTGAATATCATTCACTATCAAACGATTTTACATATATTGCCGCAGATAAACATTAAATTGTTCACAAAAATTTCGACAACAATTCCCCTAGAAATTTGTTTCATTAATTATAAATAAACGACTAACTATCAAACGTTTGTATTGAATATCATTCACTATCAAACGATTTTACATCTATTGGCGCAGATAAACATTAAATTTTTTTCACAAAAATTTCGACAATTCCCCCAGAAACTTGTTTCTTTAATTATAAATAAACGACTAACTATCAATCGTTGGTATTGAATATCATTCACTATCAAACGATTTTACATCTATTGGCGCAGATAAACATTACATTTTTCACAAAAATTTCGACAAGAATTCCCCTAGAAATTTGTTTCATTAATTATAAATAAACGACTAACTATCAAACGTTTGTATTGAGTATCATTCACTATCAAACGATGTTACATCTATTGGAGCAGATAAACATTAAATTTTTCACAAAAATTTCGACAACAATGCCCCTAGAAACTTGTTTCTTTAATTATAAATAAACGACTAACTATCAAACGTTTGTATTCAATATCATTCACTATCAAACGATGTTACATCTATTGGAGCAGATAAACATTAAATTTTTCACAAAAATTTCGACAACAATTCCCCTAGAAACTTGTTTCTTTAATTATAAATAAACGACTAACTATCAAACGTTTGTATTGAATATCATTCACTATCAAACGATTTTACATCTATTGGCGCAGATAAACATTACATTTTTCACAAAAATTTCGACAAGAATTCCCCTAGAAATTTGTTTCATTAATTATAAATAAACGACTAACTATCAAACGTTTGTATTGAATATCATTCACTATCAAACGATTTTACATCTATTGGCGCAGATAAACATTAAATTTTTCACAAATATTGCGACAAGAATTCCCTTAGAAACATGTTTCTATCATTATAAATAAACGACTAACTATCAAACGTTTGTATTGAATATCATTCACTATCAAACGATTTTACATCTATTGGCGCAGATAAACATTACATTTTTCACAAAAATTTCGACAAGAATTCCCCTAGAAACATGTTTCTTTCATTATAAATAAACGACTAACTATCAAACGTTTGTATTGAATATCATTCACTATCAAACGATTTTACATCTATTGGCGTAGATAAACATTACATTTTTCACAAAAATGTCGATAAGAATTTCCCTAGAAACTTCTTTCTTTCATTATAAATAAACGACTAACTATCAAACGTTGGTATTGAATATCATTCACTATCAAACGATTTTACATCTATTGGCGCAGATAAACATTAAATTTTTCACAAAAATTTCCACAATAATTCCCCCAGAATCTTGTTTCTTTAATCATAAATAAACGACTAACTATCAAACGTTTGTATTGAATATCATTCACTATCAAATGATTTTACATCTATTGGCGTAGATAAACATTAAATTTTTCACAAAAATTTCGACAAGACTTCCCCTAGAAACATGTTTCTTTCATTATAAATAAACGACTAACTATCAAACGTTTGTATTGAATATCATTCACTATCAAACGATTTTACATCTATTGGCGTAGATAAACATTACATTTTTCACAAAAATTTCGACAAGAATTCCCCTAGAAACTTGTTTCTTTAATTATAAATAAACTACTAACTATCAAACGTTTGTATTGAACATCATTCACTATCAAACGATTTTACATCTATTGGCGCAGATAAACATTAAATTTTTCACAAAAATTTCGACAACAATGCCCCTAGAAACTTGTTTCTTTAATTATAAATAAACGACTAACTATCAAACATTTGTATTGAATATCATTCACTATCAAACGATGTTACATCTATTGGAGCAGATAAACATTTCATTTTTCATAAAAATTTCGACAAGAATTCCCCTAGAAATTTGTTTCTTTAATTATAAATAAACGACTAACTATCAAACGTTGGTATTGAATATCATTCACTATCAAACGATATTACATCTACTGGCGCAGATAAACATTACATTTTTCACAAAAATTTCGACAAGAATTCCCCTAGAGACTTGTTTCTTTCATTATAAATAAACGACTAACTATCAAACGTTTGTATTGAATATCATTCACTATCAAACGATTTTACATCTATTGGCGCAGATAAACATTACATTTTTCACAAAAATTTCGACAAGAATTCCCCTAGAGACTTGTTTCTTTCATTATAAATAAACGACTAACTATCAAACGTTTGTATTGAATATCATTCACTATCAAACGATTTTTCATCTATTGGCGCAGATAAACATTACATTTTTCACAAAAATTGCGACAAGAATTCCCTTAGAAACATGTTTCTATCATTATAAATAAACGACTAACTATCAAACGTTTGTATTGAATATCATTCACTATCAAACGATTTTACATCTATTGGCGCAGATAAACATTACATTTTTCACAAAAATTTCGACAAGAATTCCCCTAGAAACTTGTTTCTTTCATTATAAATAAACGACTAACTATCAAACGTTTGTATTGAATATCATTCACTATCAAACGATTTTACATCTATTGGCGCAGACAAAACATTACATTTTTCACAAAAATGTCGACAAGAATTCCCCTAGAAACTTGTTTCTTTAATTATAAATAAACGACTAACTATCAAACGTTTGAATTGAATATCATTCACTATCAAACGATTTTACATATATTGCCGCAGATAAACATTAAATTGTTCACAAAAATTTCGACAACAATTCCCCTAGAAATTTGTTTCATTAATTATAAATAAACGACTAACTATCAAACGTTTGTATTGAATATCATTCACTATCAAACGATTTTACATCTATTGGCGCAGATAAACATTAAATTTTTTTCACAAAAATTTCGACAATTCCCCCAGAAACTTGTTTCTTTAATTATAAATAAACGACTAACTATCAATCGTTGGTATTGAATATCATTCACTATCAAACGATTTTACATCTATTGGCGCAGATAAACATTACATTTTTCACAAAAATTTCGACAAGAATTCCCCTAGAAATTTGTTTCATTAATTATAAATAAACGACTAACTATCAAACGTTTGTATTGAGTATCATTCACTATCAAACGATGTTACATCTATTGGAGCAGATAAACATTAAATTTTTCACAAAAATTTCGACAACAATGCCCCTAGAAACTTGTTTCTTTAATTATAAATAAACGACTAACTATCAAACGTTTGTATTCAATATCATTCACTATCAAACGATGTTACATCTATTGGAGCAGATAAACATTAAATTTTTCACAAAAATTTCGACAACAATTCCCCTAGAAACTTGTTTCTTTAATTATAAATAAACGACTAACTATCAAACGTTTGTATTGAATATCATTCACTATCAAACGATTTTACATCTATTGGCGCAGATAAACATTACATTTTTCACAAAAATTTCGACAAGAATTCCCCTAGAAATTTGTTTCATTAATTATAAATAAACGACTAACTATCAAACGTTTGTATTGAATATCATTCACTATCAAACGATTTTACATCTATTGGCGCAGATAAACATTAAATTTTTCACAAATATTGCGACAAGAATTCCCTTAGAAACATGTTTCTATCATTATAAATAAACGACTAACTATCAAACGTTTGTATTGAATATCATTCACTATCAAACGATTTTACATCTATTGGCGCAGATAAACATTACATTTTTCACAAAAATTTCGACAAGAATTCTCCTAGAAACTTGTTTCTTTCATTATAAATAAACGACTAACTATCAAACGTTTGTATTGAATATCATTCACTATCAAACGATTTTACATCTATTGGCGCAGATAAACATTACATTTTTCACAAAAATTTCGACAAGAATTCCCCTAGAAACATGTTTCTTTCATTATAAATAAACGACTAACTATCAAACGTTTGTATTGAATATCATTCACTATCAAACGATTTTACATCTATTGGCGTAGATAAACATTACATTTTTCACAAAAATGTCGATAAGAATTTCCCTAGAAACTTCTTTCTTTCATTATAAATAAACGACTAACTATCAAACGTTGGTATTGAATATCATTCACTATCAAACGATTTTACATCTATTGGCGCAGATAAACATTAAATTTTTCACAAAAATTTCCACAATAATTCCCCCAGAATCTTGTTTCTTTAATCATAAATAAACGACTAACTATCAAACGTTTGTATTGAATATCATTCACTATCAAATGATTTTACATCTATTGGCGTAGATAAACATTAAATTTTTCACAAAAATTTCGACAAGACTTCCCCTAGAAACATGTTTCTTTCATTATAAATAAACGACTAACTATCAAACGTTTGTATTGAATATCATTCACTATCAAACGATTTTACATCTATTGGCGTAGATAAACATTACATTTTTCACAAAAATTTCGACAAGAATTCCCCTAGAAACTTGTTTCTTTAATTATAAATAAACTACTAACTATCAAACGTTTGTATTGAACATCATTCACTATCAAACGATTTTACATCTATTGGCGCAGATAAACATTAAATTTTTCACAAAAATTTCAACAAGAAATCCCCTAGAGACTTGTTTCTTTCATTATAAATAAACGACTAACTATCAAACGTTTGTACTGAATATCAATCCATATCAAACGATTTTACATCTAATTTGCGCAGATAAAGATTACATTTTTCACAAAAATTTAGACTAGAATTCCCCCAGAAACTTGTTTCTCTAATTATAAATAAACGACTAACTATCAAACGTTGGTATTGGAGATCATTCACTATCAAACGATTTTGCATCTATTGGCGCAGATAAACATTACATTTTCCACAAAAATTTCGACAAGAATACCCCCAGAAACTTGTTTCTTTAATTATAAATAAACGACTAACTATCAAACGTTGGTATTGAATATCATTCACTATCAAACGATTTTACATCTATTGGCGCAGATAAACATTACATTTTTCACAAAAATTTCAACAAGAAATCCCCTAGAGACTTGTTTCTTTCATTATAAATAAACGACTAACTATCAAACGTTTGTATTGAATATCATTCACTATCAAACGATTTTACATCTATTGGCGCAGATAAACATTACATTTTTCACAAAAATTTCGACAAGAATTCCCCTAGAAACATGTTTCTTTCATTATAAATAAACGACTAACTATCAAACGTTTGTATTGAATATCATTCACTATCAAACGATTTTACATCTATTGGCGTAGATAAACATTAAATTTTTCACAAAAATTTCAACAAGAATTCCCCTAGAAACATGTTTCTTTAATTATAAATGAACTACTAACTATCAAACGTTTGTATTGAATATCATTCACTATCAAACGATTTTACATCTATTGGCGCAGATAAACATTAAATTTTTCACAAAAATTTTCACAATAATTCCCCCAGAATCTTGTTTCTTTAATCATAAATAAACGACTAACTATCAAACGTTTGTATGGAATATTATTCACTATCAAACGATTTTACATCTATTGGCGCAGATAAACATTACATTTTTCACAAAAATTTTGACAACAATTCCCCCAGAAACTTGTTTCTTTAATTATAAATAAACGACTATCTATCAAACATTGGTATTGAATATCATTCACTATCAAACGATTTTACATCTATTGGCGTAGATAAACATTAAATTTTTCACAAAAATTTCGACAAGAATTCCCCTAGAAACTTGTTTCTTTAATTATAAATAAACTACTAACTATCAAACGTTTGTATTGAACATCATTCACTATCAAACGATTTTACATCTATTGACGCAGATAAACATTAAATTTTTCACAAATATTTCGACAACAATTCCCCCAGAAACTTGTTTCTTTAATTATAAATAAACGACTAACTATCAAACGTTTGTATTGAATATCATTCACTATCAAAAGATGTTACATCTATTGGCGCAGATAAACAGTACATTTTTCACAAAAGTTTCGACAACAATTCCCCCAGAAACTTGTTTCTTTAATTGTAAATAAACGACTAACTATCAAACGTTTGAATTGAATATCATTCACTATCAAACGATTTTACATATATTGCCGCAGATAAACATTAAATTGTTCACAAAAATTTCGACAACAATTCCCCCAGAAACTTGTTTCTTTAATTATAAATAAACGATTAACTATCAAACGTTGGTATTGAATATCATTCACTATCAAACGATATTACATCTACTGGCGCAGATAAACATTACATTTTTCACAAAAATTTCGACAAGAATTCCCCTAGAAACTTGTTTCTTTAATTATAAATAAACGACTAACTATCAAGCGTTGGTATTGAATATCATTCAATATCAAACGATTTTACATCTATTGGCGCAGATAAACATTACATTTTTCACAAAAATTTCGACAAGAATTCCCCTAGATACTTGTTTCTTTCATTATAAATAAACGACTAACTATCAAACGTTTGTATTGAATATCATTCACTATCAAACGATTTTACATCTATTTGCGCAGATAAACATTACATTTTTCACAAAAATTGCGACAAGAATTCCCTTAGAAACATGTTTCTATCCTTATAAATAAACGACTAACTATCAAACGTTTGTATTGAATATCATTCACTATCAAACGATTTTACATCTATTGGCGCAGATAAACATTACATTTTTCACAAAAATTTCGACAAGAATTCCCCCAGAAACTTGTTTCTTTCATTATAAATAAACGACTAACTATCAAACGTTTGTATTGAATATCATTCACTATCAAACGATTTTACATCTATTGGCGCAGATAAACATTAAATTTTTCACAAAAATTTCGACAAGAATTCCCCTAGAAACTTGTTACTTTAATTATAAATAAACGACTAACTATCATACGTTGGTATTGAATATCATTCACTATCAAACGATTTTACATCTATTGGCGCAGATAAACATTAAATTTTTCACAAAAATTTTCACAATAATTCCCCCAGAATCTTGTTTCTTTAATCATAAATAAACGACTAACTATCAAACGTTTGTATGGAATATTATTCACTATCAAACGATTTTACATCTATTGGCGCAGATAAACATTACATTTTTCACAAAAATTTTGACAACAATTCCCCCAGAAACTTGTTTCTTTATTATAAATAAACGACTATCTATCAAACATTGGTATTGAATATCATTCACTATCAAACGATTTTACATCTATTGGCGTAGATAAACATTAAATTTTTCACAAAAATTTCGACAAGAATTCCCCTAGAAACTTGTTTCTTTAATTATAAATAAACTACTAACTATCAAACGTTTGTATTGAACATCATTCACTATCAAACGATTTTACATCTATTGACGCAGATAAACATTAAATTTTTCACAAATATTTCGACAACAATTCCCCCAGAAACTTGTTTCTTTAATTATAAATAAACGACTAACTATCAAACGTTTGTATTGAATATCATTCACTATCAAAAGATGTTACATCTATTGGCGCAGATAAACAGTACATTTTTCACAAAAGTTTCGACAACAATTCCCCCAGAAACTTGTTTCTTTAATTGTAAATAAACGACTAACTATCAAACGTTTGAATTGAATATCATTCACTATCAAACGATTTTACATATATTGCCGCAGATAAACATTAAATTGTTCACAAAAATTTCGACAACAATTCCCCCAGAAACTTGTTTCTTTAATTATAAATAAACGATTAACTATCAAACGTTGGTATTGAATATCATTCACTATCAAACGATATTACATCTACTGGCGCAGATAAACATTACATTTTTCACAAAAATTTCGACAAGAATTCCCCTAGAAACTTGTTTCTTTAATTATAAATAAACGACTAACTATCAAGCGTTGGTATTGAATATCATTCAATATCAAACGATTTTACATCTATTGGCGCAGATAAACATTACATTTTTCACAAAAATTTCGACAAGAATTCCCCTAGATACTTGTTTCTTTCATTATAAATAAACGACTAACTATCAAACGTTTGTATTGAATATCATTCACTATCAAACGATTTTACATCTATTTGCGCAGATAAACATTACATTTTTCACAAAAATTGCGACAAGAATTCCCTTAGAAACATGTTTCTATCCTTATAAATAAACGACTAACTATCAAACGTTTGTATTGAATATCATTCACTATCAAACGATTTTACATCTATTGGCGCAGATAAACATTACATTTTTCACAAAAATTTCGACAAGAATTCCCCCAGAAACTTGTTTCTTTCATTATAAATAAACGACTAACTATCAAACGTTTGTATTGAATATCATTCACTATCAAACGATTTTACATCTATTGGCGCAGATAAACATTAAATTTTTCACAAAAATTTCGACAAGAATTCCCCTAGAAACTTGTTACTTTAATTATAAATAAACGACTAACTATCATACGTTGGTATTGAATATCATTCACTATCAAACGATTTTACATCTATTGGCGCAGATAAACATTAAATTTTTCACAAAAATTTCCACATCAATTCCCCCAGAAACTTGTTTCTTTAATTATAAATAAACGACTAGCTATCAAACGTTGGTATTGAATATCATTAACTATCAAACGATTTTACATCTATTGGCGCAGATAAACATTACATTTTTCACAAAAATTTCCACAACAATTCCCCCAGAAACTTGTTTCTTTAATTATAAATAAACGACTAACTATCAATCGTTGGTATTGAATATCATTCACTATCAAACGATTTTACATCTATTGGCGCAGATAAACATTACATTTTTCACAAAAATTTCGACAAGAATTCCCCTAGAAATTTGTTTCATTAATTATAAATAAACGACTAACTATCAAACGTTTGTATTGAGTATCATTCACTATCAAACGATGTTACATCTATTGGAGCAGATAAACATTAAATTTTTCACAAAAATTTCGACAACAATGCCCCTAGAAACTTGTTTCTTTAATTATAAATAAACGACTAACTATCAAACATTTGTATTGAATATCATTCACTATCAAACGATGTTACATCTATTGGAGCAGATAAACATTTCATTTTTCACAAAAATTTCGACAAGAATTCCCCTAGAAATTTGTTTCTTTAATTATAAATAAACGACTAACTATCAAACGTTGGTATTGAATATCATTCACTATCAAACGATATTACATCTACTGGCGCAGATAAACATTACATTTTTCACAAAAATTTCGACAAGAATTCCCCTAGAGACTTGTTTCTTTCATTATAAATAAACGACTAACTATCAAACGTTTGTATTGAATATCATTCACTATCAAACGATTTTACATCTATTGGCGCAGATAAACATTACATTTTTCACAAAAATTTCGACAAGAATTCCCCTAGAGACTTGTTTCTTTCATTATAAATAAACGACTAACTATCAAACGTTTGTATTGAATATCATTCACTATCAAACGATTTTTCATCTATTGGCGCAGATAAACATTACATTTTTCACAAAAATTGCGACAAGAATTCCCTTAGAAACATGTTTCTATCATTATAAATAAACGACTAACTATCAAACGTTTGTATTGAATATCATTCACTATCAAACGATTTTACATCTATTGGCGCAGATAAACATTACATTTTTCACAAAAATTTCGACAAGAATTCCCCTAGAAACTTGTTTCTTTCATTATAAATAAACGACTAACTATCAAACGTTTGTATTGAATATCATTCACTATCAAACGATTTTACATCTATTGGCGCAGACAAAACATTACATTTTTCACAAAAATGTCGACAAGAATTCCCCTAGAAACTTGTTTCTTTAATTATAAATAAACGACTAACTATCAAACGTTTGAATTGAATATCATTCACTATCAAACGATTTTACATATATTGCCGCAGATAAACATTAAATTGTTCACAAAAATTTCGACAACAATTCCCCTAGAAATTTGTTTCATTAATTATAAATAAACGACTAACTATCAAACGTTTGTATTGAATATCATTCACTATCAAACGATTTTACATCTATTGGCGCAGATAAACATTAAATTTTTTTCACAAAAATTTCGACAATTCCCCCAGAAACTTGTTTCTTTAATTATAAATAAACGACTAACTATCAATCGTTGGTATTGAATATCATTCACTATCAAACGATTTTACATCTATTGGCGCAGATAAACATTACATTTTTCACAAAAATTTCGACAAGAATTCCCCTAGAAATTTGTTTCATTAATTATAAATAAACGACTAACTATCAAACGTTTGTATTGAGTATCATTCACTATCAAACGATGTTACATCTATTGGAGCAGATAAACATTAAATTTTTCACAAAAATTTCGACAACAATGCCCCTAGAAACTTGTTTCTTTAATTATAAATAAACGACTAACTATCAAACGTTTGTATTCAATATCATTCACTATCAAACGATGTTACATCTATTGGAGCAGATAAACATTAAATTTTTCACAAAAATTTCGACAACAATTCCCCTAGAAACTTGTTTCTTTAATTATAAATAAACGACTAACTATCAAACGTTTGTATTGAATATCATTCACTATCAAACGATTTTACATCTATTGGCGCAGATAAACATTACATTTTTCACAAAAATTTCGACAAGAATTCCCCTAGAAATTTGTTTCATTAATTATAAATAAACGACTAACTATCAAACGTTTGTATTGAATATCATTCACTATCAAACGATTTTACATCTATTGGCGCAGATAAACATTAAATTTTTTTCACAAAAATTTCGACAATTCCCCCAGAAACTTGTTTCTTTAATGATAAACACCGACGAGATATTCTTAAAGACTGCCAGCGCCTGTGTTAAACAGCGGCCCGCAAATGGGGCCTGGATGGGGTCTCAGGGGGCGCTGAGGTCTCTTGGCGGCGTCGGTTGGCGTCGGTAAATGGGGCTAGTACCGTAGGTAATAGACAAACATAGAACGTTGACATTACCCATTGTGTAACTGCTTAAAACGTAATGAGATTTTATTTTATAATTTTATTTCACCCTCACCTTTGTAATCGATACTTCACAGATGCATACATAATTAAAGAGTAATTAGCACGTGATTTAAAAATAACATCAGTTTCTTTCGCTACTTTGCAATATCTGTTTAATATATCAAAACAGTTCGTTGGGCCTCGGATCAACTTTTCATGCGGCCTTGGGCTGCCCTCATGTGCATTCGAGTTCAAATTGGTACGCGGCTGCATGTTTTGCAACAAAACGAAAAACTTGTTTAAATAGACCAATGAAAGCGTAAGTAGTCCGATTAGTGCATTGCGGAAAATATCGAGTGCCCGGGGAAACGGTGCAATATTTATGGGTGTGCACTGTGCGGTCACGTTTGACTTCGTTTATCTTGGCTTGTCTCGGAAACCGTCAATAGAACACAACCGTGCATGGTATCGCTTTGAAGCTCTCGACAAGATCTGTTCGAATATACGAAGAACATTTTGCATTGTTTTAAGCTGAACATTTTAAACATTCTTTACCAAATTCGTCGTGTTCCACTCACAGTTGCCGAGATAGACTGACAATGAGTTAAACGCGGCAGCGCACCCGCATGAAATAAACGCTTAGAAACCGTACTTGACTAGCTCAACTTCACTCTCCAATCTGCAAGTCTTAGTCCTACACTCCTACCCAACTGACAACTCAATCGAACTTGAGCCTACCCGATTTTTTTATGTAATTGCTCATTAATCGTTTTTATAAGAATATAAAATATCGTTTACACGCGCAGCGCAGGACGCTATTAAAACGGTCGGGGAATTTCTACTGTCAGTGCGTGACTTCGACAACTATTTTATTTATCGTTTCAGAAGAAATATACCTGTTGTATGATGCAGTAAAATTAAACGCTAGAATTTATGGCAGATTAGTCATTTTGACTAAAAATTGGAAAGGATTCGGAAAAATAGGTGTGCGCAATGATCTTATTCAGAAAAGTTGCCAGATTCTTTTGCCATAACTAATAATAGTCTAACTTTTAAATTGACGATCTGAATGTGTGGGTATCAGGTAAAGCTTGTAATCGGAAATCAAATTCGCTTTTTTATTTTTACGCACGTGTGTCCTACAATCATATACATTTGTACAATGTACATACATCCGTGGCTGACTGCCTCGTGAGTCCTGCATCGTCACCTCTCTCCCCCCTTCACGCTCCGCGACGCTTATGTTTTTCGCCGGACGCACGCCGAGGCTAGGTGCCGGGCCGGCGATACGCGGCAGGGGGCTGGTGTGGCGTGTGTGTCCCTCCCCACAGAATGTTATTCAACGTACAACAAATATTTATTTTTTCCTTTCTAAAAACTGAGGATGACGGAGATAAACGGATTTTAGATTTGTTTTCAGCGCGTCAAAGTCTAAAAATTAACCAACAGATGCTCTTATGTAATAAAATACATGTTCGACCTCAGCATTATGTCACAGAGGCGCGTAGGCAAGATTGATCGGTTCGCCGCCGTACGAAAGAAAATGTGTGTTGGAGATTTTGCCTAATGTTAGAGAATCGGTGTAGCTTGCTCAGGCCGATCCGCGACTGTCTGTCTGAGCGGGTGATCGAGAAATCATTGGTGGTTGGAGATTCATTCTAGTCTTCGATGAATCGGTGTAGCTTGCTCTTTTCCAAAAGCAAATCAGACTGAGGAAAAACATCTCTAACTTTGTGATATTTAAAAAGTATAAAAAGGATTATAATTCATTAAAATATTGCCACTCTTCCGTTACCGACATTTGCTCACAGCCCGATCCGACAGTCGCGGATCGGCCCGAGCAAGCAACACCGATTCTCCAATACTAGAATGAATCTCCAACACACCAATGATTTCTCGTTCACCAGTGTGGCCAGAAGTGGCTCTTTTACACCATCGGTGCCCGCGGGAGTGGGGATATGCGCAAGTGTGCGTGCCCTGTCTGTGAGAGCTGCTCGCACCGTTTCTCGCCGAATCGCGCTCGGCGTGGAGAGAAGGACAGAACTATGCTCCGTCCCCTTTCAACCAATATCGCGCGTTGCGTCTTTGTTCGACATACAGTCGCGGCGTCGCGTCTTCGTTCCGCACATAAGCCGGTGACAGTGGTGCCAGATTTCGCATAAGGCATCACACGTACCATTGCGTTCTTTCAGCCGGAAGGCAAATCGGGCACCACCGCCTGGAGCAGAGCGCGATCCAGAGAAAAGTGAAACGAGGAGAATTTGGGATTGACTCGTCGTACTCATTGTCGCTCGTCGACGCTGTGGTTTTTTTCGTAGGTTCGCGCCCAGCCATGGTTCAATTTTTTGTCACAGAATCATTTTTTTTTTATTTGTTTATCACACGGCAACAAACGATATTCATTTAAAAATATTTTTGTACTTACTACGGATAGTTTTTAATATTTTGTCAGCGGAATAGATGTGTCGTATTGGTTTATAATAGATATGACCAAAATATATATTTCATAAATTTTCGTTTCAGTAACATTAATCTTTTTGTGGTAGTAATAAATAAGAAAGTATATAATAAATGTCAATTATTGCGTATTATGCATTAACCGTGAAACAAGTAATAGGAGCTTCTTGCACTAGAACGTTGTGAGGGATCGTGCTAACACGCGATTTTAACAAAGGACAGCGTACGCCAAGAAGAATTTGCTTGACACGACGCGACGACGGTTCGAACGTTTCTATGAGTTGTTCTTTATGATTTGTTTTCTAAATAGAAGGTGACCAAGTTGTGCATATATTCTAACAGTTCTCATCAAGTCCCATCACATTGATTTGAAAACTTTCTCTTACTACGCACGTTTAGTTTAAGAATGCTATCCCCATTTCGAGAAAGAAGAAGGTGTTCCTTCTTTGGCAATGCACCATGCATACTGTAATCCATATATACGTCCATTGTCGCATTCTGCCCACGAAATGTCGCAACGTGCGTATCGTCGAAGAAGGCATGATAACTCACAACAATAATAGCAAAATCCCTGGTAATGGAAAACCGAAACTGGCATTGTGCCGCTCCCGACCGACCGCGGGTCGCGGTTGGACTAAATGAAATATCTGAAAAGTCTAACCATTCTGACCGCGTATTTTACGTACCTACTGCAAATTATTTCCCCGGGACTCTAACTGACTTTTCCAATGTCATTTATTCATCAGTATTTAGTGGTCGCGTCGTGTCAAGCAAATTCTTCCGGACGTACGCTGTCGTGTGTTAAAATCGCGTGTTAGTACGGTCCCTCAGAACGTTTTAGTGCCAGAAGCTCCTATTGCTTGTTTCACGGTCCATGCATAATACGCAATAATTGACATTTATTGTATACTTTCTTATTTATTACTACCACAGAAAGATTAATGTTACTGAAACGAAAATTTATGAAATATATATTTTGCCCATATCTATTATAAACCAATGCGACACATTTATTCCGCTGACAAAATATTAAAAACTATCCGTAGTAAGTACTAAAATATTTTTAAATGAATATCGTTTGTTGCCGTGTGATAAACAATAAAAAAAAAATTATTCTGTCAAAAAAAATTGAACCCTGGCTGGGCGCGAACCTACGACAAAACCGACAGCGTCGACGAGCGACAATGAGTACGACGAGTCAATCCCAAACTCTCCTCGTTTCACTTTTCTTTGGATCGTGCTCTGCTGCAGGCGGTGGTGCCCGATTTGCCTTCCGGCTGAAAGAACGCAATGGTACGTGTGATGCCTTATATGAAATCTGGCACCACTGTCACCGGCCTGTGTGCGGAACATAGTTCTGTCCTTCTTATGTGTCGTCACGATACCTGACGTCACACGACATTGGTGGAAGGAAGACGCAGCATAGTTCCGTCCTTCTCTCCACGCCGGGCGCGATTCAGCGAGAAACGGCGCGTGCAGCTCTCACAGACAGGGCACGCACACTTGCGCGTATCCCCACTCCCGCGGGCACCGATGGTGTAAAAGAGCCACTTCTGGACAGTCGCGGATCGGGCCAAGCAAGCAAGCTACACCGATTCTCCCATACTAGAATGAATCT
This sequence comes from Priocnemis perturbator, assembly GCA_963942575.1. Taxonomy (NCBI): domain Eukaryota; kingdom Metazoa; phylum Arthropoda; class Insecta; order Hymenoptera; family Pompilidae; genus Priocnemis; species Priocnemis perturbator. The sequence continues at coordinate 435,575 of OZ012649.1, read as the reverse complement.
CCAACACACCAATGACTTCTCGTTCATCCGCTCAGACAAACAGTCGCGGTTCTCCTTGTCCGTCACGAGATTGGGTCGAGCCGGGAGGACGACGCGACGGGACAATTTGCAACGAAGCTCCTTGACACATCTTTGGCAACGAATCGAGTAGCGACTATGACTGTTAAGGGCCATAGGCCAAATATGATTTTGTAAAGTTTGAAAAGGGTATTTTATATTATTATTTAATTGCGGTAGAGATTTACTCGTACACTCCGGTGGCTTAGATAACACGGTTAGCACCAAATTGGCGACAAGTAGAGTATCCTTGTATAGTCTGAATAAAAATATTCATAGACAGCTCGTACATCGGGTTCACTCATCGTTGACAGCAGCATCGTTTTGAGAGTGGCCATAGTCCATGCGTGCACCTACACATGCATACTCACTCACAAGACGATGCTTCATTTGTTTGACGACCGACGAAAACGCACACAAACAAGCAACAGTGGCACGGTGAGAGCAGTTACGATGTGTCTCAAGAGCTGGTGTTTCAAGCATGTTTCGCTTTTTCGTCTGACAACTATATTAAATTTGGAAGACTGAACACTAGAAGTATCAAGGGGGTGAAAATCTTTTCTCTGGCACTTTGTAATAGTGATTATATATTTTTGAAACACAAAATGTTGTTTAAAATAATATCTTAGAAAATAACGGTATATGAAATGAACTTTCATGACTGTTCTGGGGTAAGCGCGGAGGGGTCAATCTCCGTCCTTTACCCAAGACAACAGATAACTCTTGCTCCGATTTTCGGCCAGATCCATTCTCGCATTTGTTTTTATGTCCACTCTTTCTATACGAGTCAATACCCCGAGATGAGCATATGCTCGTCAGCCCCTTGATACCTCTCAAACAAGTGGCATAGCAATGGGTCAATGCATGGCACTCTTCAATTAGCGCGTGTCATTGGTCAAAATTCGCAGCCGCGCTAATAAATAAAACGTCTTGAAAAGATTTGATCACTATATATAAATAAAAGCCAAACGAGGGAACTTGATTCTCTCGGTGCTTCTAGTGCTGATTTTGTAAAACTCATTGTAGCTGTCATTATTGCCAGACGAAAAAGTCAACGCCCGCCCGCATTCTAACCACTTCATAGCCATGTTTCGGCGTGGTTGCGTGCGTTTTCGTCGATCGCTAAACAAACGAAAGCATGACCTTGAGAGTGGATATGCATGTGTAGATGCACGCATGGACTATGCCTACTCTCGCAGCGATACCGTTGTTGCTATGCGACGTATTTGTCGATGTAGCTGAGTGCCACTACTGACAAATTGTTTCGGACTACAGAAGATCGACCAAAACCGCGACCATTGTAACGGCAGCCTTACTTATTTTCAATCTCACCTATAGCGATCATGACCTATACGGCAGATTTTTCCGGGCACCTGTTCTCCAATTGTCAATTTCATGTATCTCACACAGCTTCAAATGGTGGAACAAATGTGCAAATTGCATTGAAACTATACGCGAACTTCATTTCAACATACAATAATATATATTCCAAATTCAGACCAACAAGACATGGTCAGGTTTGTATATCAAAATTTCCGCGTCCAATGTTGTACATATATTTTTACGGTTAACGTTGAATAGTTGAACATTTATTAACATTTTAGTGAACTTTTTATCTTTCATTTTATGTTTCGTACACCCTTTTCTGCCGTTAATAGTAATTTTGCTTCTATTATTTTGAAACTTAAAATTCCACTTGAAATCGTCTGTAAAGAGAGCTTCACTTGCCCACACACAGGTGACATCTCATGATAATAGTTCAGTACGGTAGTGATTCAACATCAGTTTCTTACTCTGGCCGCAATATATTCTAGAGGGCGCCCGAGAACAGCGAATTTTGCTGGAGACACAAAGTCCCATAAGGCTGGCAGTCTTTAGGAATATCTCGTCGGTGGAGCTAGTACCGTAGGTAATAGGCAAACATAGAACGTTGACATTACCCATTGTGTAACTGCTTCAAACGTAATGAGATTTTATTTAAAAATTTTATTTCACCCTCACCTTTGTAATCGATACTTCACAGATGCATACATAATTAAAGAGGAATTAGCACGTGATTTAAAAATAACATCAGTTTCTTTCGCTACTTTGCAATATCTGTTTAATATATCAAAACAGTTCGTTGCGTCTCGGATCAACTTTTCATGCGGCCTCGGGCTGCCCTCATGTGCATTCGAGTTCAAATTGGTACGCGGCTGCATGTTTTGCAACAAAACGAAAAACTTGTTTAAATAGACCAATGGAAGCGTACGAATCGATTAGTGTATTGCGGAAAATATCGACTGCCCGGGGAAACGATGCAATATTTATGGGTGTGCGGTCACGTTTGACTTCGTTTATCTTGGCTTGTCTCGGAAACGGTCAATAGAACACAACCGTGCATGGCATCGCTTTGAAGCTCTCGACAAGATCTGTTCGAATATACGAAGAACATTTTGCATTGTTTTAAGCTGAACATTTTAAACATTCTTTACCAAATTCGTTGTGTTCCACTCACAGTTGCCGAGATAGACTGACAATGAGTTAAACACGGCAGCACACCCGCATGAAATAAACGCTTAGAAACTATACTTGACTAGCTCAAATTCACTCTCCAATCTGCAAGTCTTAGTCCTACACTCCTACCCAACCTCGCAGCGATACCGTTGTTTCTATGCGACGTATTTGTCGATGTAGCTGAGTGCCACTACTGACAAATTGTTTCGGACTACAGAAGATCGACCAAAACCGCGACCATTGTAACGGCAGCCTTACTTATTTTCAATCTCACCTATAGCGATCATGACCTATACGGCAGATTTTTCCGGGCACCTGTTCTCCAATTGTCAATTTCATGTATCTCACACAGCTTCAAATGGTGGAACAAATGAGCAAATTGCATTGAAACTATACGTGAACTTCATTTCAACATACAATAATATATATTCCAAATTCAGACCAACAAGACATGGTCAGGTTTGTATATCAAAATTTCCGCGTCCAATGTTGTACATATATTTTTACGGTTAACGTTGAATAGTTGAACATTTATTAAAATTTTAGTGAACTTTTTATCTTTCATTTTATGTTTCGTACACCCTTTTCTGCCGTTAATAGTAATTTTGCTTCTATTATTTTGAAACTTAAAATTCCACTTGAAATCGTCTGTAAAGAGAGCTTCACTTGCCCACACACAGGTGACATCTCATGATAATAGTTCAGTACGGTAGTGATTCGACATCAGTTTCTTACTCTGGCCGCAATATATTCTAGAGGGCGCCCGATAACAGCGAATTTTGCTGGAGACACAAAGTCCCATAAGGCTGGCAGTCTTTAGGAATATCTCGTCGGTGTGATAAATAAACGACTAACTATCATACGTTGGTATTGAATATCATTCACTATCAAACGATTTTACATCTATTGGCGCAGATAAACATTACATTTTTCACAAAAATTTCGACAACAATTCCTCCAGATACTTGTTTCTTTAATTATAAATAAACGACTAACTATCAAACGTTGGTATTGAATATCATTAACTATCAAACGATTTTACATCTATTGGCGCAGATAAACATTACATTTTTCACAAAAATTTCCACAAGAATTCCCCTAGAAACTTGTTTCTTTAATTATAAATAAACGACTAACTATCAAACGTTTGTATTGAATATCATTCACTATTAAACGATTTTACATCTATTGGCGCAGATAAACATTAAATTTTTCACAAAAATTTCGACAAGAATTCCCCCAGAAACTTGTTTCTTTCATTATAAATAAAAGACTAACTATCATACGTTGGTATTGAATATCATTCACTATCAAACGATGTTACATCTATTGGAGCAGATGAACATTAAATTTTTCACAAAAATTTCGACAACAATTCCCCCAGAAACTTGTTTCTTTAATTACATATAAATGACTAACTATCAAACGTTGGTATTGAATATCATTCACTATCAAACGATTTTACATCTATTGGCGCAGATAAACATTATATTTTTCACAAAAATTTCGACAAGAATTCCACTAGAAACTTGTTTCTTTCATTATAAATAAAAGACTAACTATCAAACGTTTGTATTAAATATCATTCACTATCAAACGATTTTACATCTATTGGAGCAGATAAACATTACATTTTTCACAAAAATTTCGACAAGAATTCCCCCAGAAACTTGTTTCTTTAATTATAAATAAACAACTAACTATCAAACGTTGGTATTGAATATCATTCACTATCAAACGATTTTACATCTATTGGCGCAGATAAACATTACATTTTTCACAAAAATCTCCACAAGAATTCCCCTTGAAACTTGTTTCTTTCATTATAAATAAACGACTAACTATCAAACGATTTTACATCTATTGGCGCAGATAAACATTACATTTTTCACAAAAATCTCCACAAGAATTCCCCTAGAAACTTTTTTCTTTCATTATAAATAAACGACTAACTATCATACGTTGGTATTGAATATCATTCACTATCAAACGATTTTACATCTATTGGCGCAGATAAACATTAAATTTTTCACAAAAATTTCCACAACAATTCCCCCAGAAACTTGTTTCTTTAATTATAAATAAACGACTAACTATCAAACGTTGGTATTGAATATCATTAACTATCAAACGATTTTACATCTATTGGCGCAGATAAACATTACATTTTTCACAAAAATTTCCACAACAATTCCCCCAGAAACTTGTTTCTTTAATTATAAATAAACGACTAACTATCAATCGTTGGTATTGAATATCATTCACTATCAAACGATTTTACATCTATTGGCGCAGATAAACATTACATTTTTCACCAAAATTTCCACAAGAATTCCCCTAGAAATTTGTTTCATTAATTATAAAGAAACGACTAACTATCAAACGTTTGTATTGAGTATCATTCACTATCAAACGATGTTACATCTATTGGAGCAGATAAACATTAAATTTTTCACAAAAATTTCGACAACAATGCCCCTAGAAACTTGTTTCTTTAATTATAAATAAACGACTAACTATCAAACGTTTGTATTGAATATCATTCACTATCACACGATGTTACATCTATTGGAGCAGATAAACATTAAATTTTTCACAAAAATTTCGACAACAATTCCCCTAGAAACTTGTTTCTTTAATTATAAATAAACGACTAACTATCAAACGATTGTATTGAATATCATTCACTATCAAACGATTTTACATCTATTGGCGCAGATAAACATTACATTTTTCACAAAAATTTCGACAAGAATTCCCCTAGAAATTTGTTTCATTAATTATAAATAAACGACTAACTATCAAACGTTTGTATTGAATATCATTCACTATCAAACGATTTTACAACTATTGGCGCAGATAAACATTAAATTTTTTTCACAAAAATTTCGACAATTCCCCCAGAAACTTGTTTCTTTAATGATAAATAAACGACTAACTATCATACGTTGGTATTGAATATCATTCACTATCAAACGATTTTACATCTATTGGCGCAGATAAACATTACATTTTTCACAAAAATTTCGACAACAATTCCTCCAGATACTTGTTTCTTTAATTATAAATAAACGACTAACTATCAAACGTTGGTATTGAATATCATTAACTATCAAACGATTTTACACCTATTGGCGCAGATAAACATTACATTTTTCACAAAAATCTCCACAAGAATTCCCCTTGAAACTTGTTTCTTTCATTATAAATAAACGACTAACTATCAAACGATTTTACATCTATTGGCGCAGATAAACATTACATTTTTCACAAAAATCTCCACAAGAATTCCCCTAGAAACTTGTTTCTTTCATTATAAATAAACGACTAACTATCATACGTTGGTATTGAATATCATTCACTATCAAACGATTTTACATCTATTGGCGCAGATAAACATTAAATTTTTCACAAAAATTTCCACAACAATTCCCCCAGAAACTTGTTTCTTTAATTATAAATAAACGACTAACTATCAAACGTTGGTATTGAATATCATTAACTATCAAACGATTTTACATCTATTGGCGCAGATAAACATTACATTTTTCACAAAAATTTCCACAACAATTCCCCCAGAAACTTGTTTCTTTAATTATAAATAAACGACTAACTATCAATCGTTGGTATTGAATATCATTCACTATTAAACGATTTTACATCTATTGGCGCAGATAAACATTACATTTTTCACAAAAATTTCGACAAGAATTCCCCTAGAAATTTGTTTCATTAATTATAAATAAACGACTAACTATCAAACGTTTGTATTGAGTATCATTCACTATCAAACGATGTTACATCTATTGGAGCAGATAAACATTAAATTTTTCACAAAAATTTCGACAACAATGCCCCTAGAAACTTGTTTCTTTAATTATAAATAAACGACTAACTATCAAACGTTTGTATTGAATATCATTCACTATCAAACGATGTTACATCTATTGGAGCAGATAAACATTACATTTTTCACAAAAATTTCGACAAGAATTCCCCTAGAAATTTGTTTCTTTAATTATAAATAAACGACTAACTATCAAACGTTTGTATTAAATATCGTTCACTATCAAACGATTTTACATCTATTGGCGCAGATAAACATTACATTTTTCACAAAAATTTCGACAAGAACACCACCAGAAACTTGTTTCTTTAATTATAAATAAACGACTAACTATCAAACGTTGGTATTGCATATCATTCACTATCAAACGATTTTACATCAATTGGCGCAGATAAACATTACATTTTTACAAAAATTTCCACAAGAATTCCCCTAGAAACTTATTTCTTTCATTATAAATAAACGACTAACTATCAAACGTTTATATTGAATATCAATCACTATTTAACGATTTTACATCTATTGGCGCAGATAAACATTAAATTTTTCACAAAAATTTCGACAACAATTCCCCCAGAAACTTGTTTCTTTAATTACATATGAATGACTAACTATCAAACGTTGGTATTGAATATCATTCACTATCAAACGATTTTACATCTATTGGCGCAGATAAACATTACATTTTTCACAAAAATTTCGACAAGAATTCCACTAGAAACTTGTTTCTTCCATTATAAATAAAAGACTAACTATCAAACGTTTGTATTGAGTATCATTCACTATCAAACGATGTTACATCTATTGGAGCAGATAAACATTAAATTTTTCACAAAAATATCGACAACAATGCCCCTAGAAACTTGTTTCTTTAATTATAAATAAACGACTAACTATCAAACGTTTGTATTGAATATCATTCACTATCAAACGATGTTACATCTATTGGAGCAGATAAACATTACATTTTTCACAAAAATTTCGACAAGAATTCCCCTAGAAATTTGTTTCTTTAATTATAAATAAACGACTAACTATCAAACGTTTGTATTAAATATCGTTCACTATCAAACGATTTTACATCTATTGGCGCAGATAAACATTACATTTTTCACAAAAATTTCGACAAGAATACCACCAGAAACTTGTTTCTTTAATTATAAATAAACGACTAACTATCAAACGTTGGTATTGCATATCATTCACTATCAAACGATTTTACATCAATTGGCGCAGATAAACATTACATTTTTACAAAAATTTCCACAAGAATTCCCCTAGAAACTTATTTCTTTCATTATAAATAAACGACTAACTATCAAACGTTTATATTGAATATCAATCACTATTTAACGATTTTACATCTATTGGCGCAGATAAACATTCCATTTTTCACAAAAATTTCGACAACAATTCCCCCAGAAACATGTTTCTTTAATTATAAATAAACGACTAACTATCAAACGTTGGTATTGAATATCATTCACTATCAAACGATTTTACATCTATTGGCGCAGATAAACATTAAATTTTTCACAAAAAGTTTCACAATAATTCCCCCAGAATCTTGTTTCTTTAATCATAAATAAACGACTAACTATCAAACGTTTGTATGGAATATCATTCACTATCAAACTATTTTACATCTATTGGCGCAGATAAACATTACATTTTTCACAAAAATTTTGACAACAATTCCCCCAGAAACTTGTTTCTTTAATTATAAATAAACGACTATCTATCAAACGTTGGTATTGAATATCATTCACTATCAAACGATTTTACATCAATTGGCGCATATAAACCTTACATTTTTCACAAAACTTTCCACAAGAATTCTCCTAGAAACTTGTTTCTTTCATTATAAATAAACGACTAACTATCAAACGTTTGTATTGAATATCATTCACTATCAAACGATTTTACATCTATTGGCGTAGATAAACATTAAATTTTTCACAAAAATTTCGACAAGAATTCCCCTAGAAACTTGTTTCTTTAATTATAAATAAACTACTAACTATCAAACGTTTGTATTGAACATCATTCACTATCAAACGATTTTACATCTATTGGCGCAGATAAACATTAAATTTTTCACACAAATTTCCACAAGAATTCCCCTAGAAACTTGTTTCTTTCGTTATAAATAAACGACTAACTATCAAACGTTGGTATTGAATATCATTCACTATCAAACGATTTTACATCTATTGGCGCAGATAAACATTACATTTTTCACAAAAATTTCGACAAGAATTCCCCTAGAAATTTGTTTCTTTAATTATAAATAAACGACTAACTATCAAACGTTTGTATTAAATATCGTTCACTATCAAACGATTTTACATCTATTGGCGCAGATAAACATTACATTTTTCACAAAAATTTCGACAAGAATACCACCAGAAACTTGTTTCTTTAATTATAAATAAACGACTAACTATCAAACGTTAGTATTGCATATCATTCACTATCAAACGATTTTACATCAATTGGCGCAGATAAACATTACATTTTTACAAAAATTTCCACAAGAATTCCCCTAGAAACTTATTTCTTTCATTATAAATAAACGACTAACTATCAAACTTTTATATTGAATATCAATCACTATTTAACGATTTTACATCTATTGGCGCAGATAAACATTAAATTTTTCACAAAAATTTCGACAACAATTCCCCCAGAAACTTGTTTCTTTAATTACATATGAATGACTAACTATCAAACGTTGGTATTGAATATCATTCACTATCAAACGATTTTACATCTATTGGCGCAGATAAACATTACATTTTTCACAAAAATTTCGACAAGCATTCCACTAGAAACTTGTTTCTTCCATTATAAATAAAAGACTAACTATCAAACGTTTGTATTGAGTATCATTCACTATCAAACGATGTTACATCTATTGGAGCAGATAAACATTAAATTTTTCTCAAAAATTTCGACAAGAATTCCCCTAGAAACTTATTTCTTTCATTATAAATAAACGACTAACTATCAAACGTTTATATTGAATATCAATCACTATTTAACGATTTTACATCTATTGGCGCAGATAAACATTACATTTTTCACAAAAATTTCGACAACAATTCCCCCAGAAACATGTTTCTTTAATTATAAATAAACGACTAACTATCAAACGTTGGTATTGAATATCATTCACTATCAAACGATTTTACATCTATTGGCGCAGATAAACATTAAATTTTTCACAAAAAGTTTCACAATAATTCCCCCAGAATCTTGTTTCTTTAATCATAAATAAACGACTAACTATCAAACGTTTGTATGGAATATCATTCACTATCAAACTATTTTACATCTATTGGCGCAGATAAACATTACATTTTTCACAAAAATTTTGACAACAATTCCCCCAGAAACTTGTTTCTTTAATTATAAATAAACGACTATCTATCAAACGTTGGTATTGAATATCATTCACTATCAAACGATTTTACATCAATTGGCGCATATAAACCTTACTTTTTTCACAAAACTTTCCACAAGAATTCTCCTAGAAACTTGTTTCTTTCATTATAAATAAACGACTAACTATCAAACGTTTGTATTGAATATCATTCACTATCAAACGATTTTACATCTATTGGCGTAGATAAACATTAAATTTTTCACAAAAATTTCGACAAGAATTCCCCTAGAAACTTGTTTCTTTAATTATAAATAAACTACTAACTATCAAACGTTTGTATTGAACATCATTCACTATCAAACGATTTTACATCTATTGGCGCAGATAAACATTAAATTTTTCACACAAATTTCCACAAGAATTCCCCTAGAAACTTGTTTCTTTCGTTATAAATAAACGACTAACTATCAAACGTTGGTATTGAATATCATTCACTATCAAACGATTTTACATCTATTGGCGCAGATAAACATTAAATTGTTCACACAAATTTCGACAACAATTCCCCAGAAACTGGTTTTTTTAATTTTAAATAAACGACTGACTATCAAATGTTGGTATTTAATATCATTCACTATCAAACGATTTTACATCTATTGGAGCAAATAAACATTACATTTTTCATAAAAATTTCGACAAGAATTCCCCCAGAAACTTGTTTCTTTAATTATAAATAAACGACTAACTATCAAACGTTGGTATTGCATATCATTCACTATCAAACGATTTTACATCAATTGGCGCAGATAAACATTACATTTTTACAAAAATTTCCCCAATAATTCCCCTAGAAACTTATTTCTTTCATTATAAATAAACGACTAACTATCAAACGTTTATATTGAATATCATTCACTATCAAACGATTTTACATCTATTGGCGCAGATAAACATTAAATTTTTCACAAAAATTTCGACAAGAATTCCCCCAGAAACTTGTTTCTTTTATTATAAATAAACGACTAACTATCAAACGTTGGTATTGAATATCATTCACTATCAAATGATTTTACATCTATTGGCGCAGATAAACATTAAATTTTCACAAAAATTTCCACAAGAATTCCCTTAGAAACATGTTTCTATAATTATAAATAAACGACTAACTATCAAACGTTTGTATTGAATATCCTTCACTATCAAACGATGTTACATCTATTGGCGCAGATAAACAGTACATTTTTCACAAAAATTTCGACAAGAATTCCCTTAGAAACTTGTTTCTTTAATTATAAATAAACGACTAACTTTCTAAAGTTTGTATTGAATATCATTCACTATCAAACGATTTTACATCTATTGACGCAGATAAACATTACATTTTTCACAAAAATTTCGACAAGAATTCCCCTAGAAATTTGTTTCTTTAATTATAAATAAACGACTAACTATCAAACGTTTGTATTAAATATCATTCACTATCAAACGATTTTACATCTATTGGCGCAGATAAACATTACATTTTTCACAAAAATTTCGACAAGAATACCCCCAGAAACTTGTTTCTTTAATTATAAATAAACGACTAACTATCAAACGTTGGTATTGCATATCATTCACTATCAAACGATTTTACATCAATTGGCGCAGATAAACATTACATTTTTACAAAAATTTCCCCAATAATTCCCCTAGAAACTTATTTCTTTCATTATAAATAAACGACTAACTATCAAACGTTTATATTGAATATCAATCACTATTAAACGATTTTACATCTATTGGCGCAGATAAACATTATATTTTTCACAAAAATTTCGACAAGAATACCCCCAGAGACTTGTTTCTTTAATTATAAATAAACGACTAACTATCAAACGTTGGTATTGAATATCATTCACTATCAAACGATTTTACATCTATTGGCGCAGATAAACATTAAATTTTTCACAAAAAGTTTCACAATAATTCCCCCAGAATCTTGTTTCTTTAATCATAAATAAACGACTAACTATCAAACGTTTGTATGGAATATCATTCACTATCAAACTATTTTACATCTATTGGCGCAGATAAACATTACATTTTTCACAAAAATTTTGACAACAATTCCCCCAGAAACTTGTTTCTTTAATTATAAATAAACGACTATCTATCAAACGTTGGTATTGAATATCATTCACTATCAAACGATTTTACATCAATTGGCGCATATAAACCTTACATTTTTCACAAAACTTTCCACAAGAATTCTCCTAGAAACTTGTTTCTTTCATTATAAATAAACGACTAACTATCAAACGTTTGTATTGAATATCATTCACTATCAAACGATTTTACATCTATTGGCGTAGATAAACATTAAATTTTTCACAAAAATTTCGACAAGAATTCCCCTAGAAACTTGTTTCTTTAATTATAAATAAACTACTAACTATCAAACGTTTGTATTGAACATCATTCACTATCAAACGATTTTACATCTATTGGCGCAGATAAACATTAAATTTTTCACACAAATTTCCACAAGAATTCCCCTAGAAACTTGTTTCTTTCGTTATAAATAAACGACTAACTATCAAACGTTGGTATTGAATATCATTCACTATCAAACGATTTTACATCTATTGGCGCAGATAAACATTACATTTTTCACAAAAATTTCGACAAGAATTCCCCTAGAAATTTGTTTCTTTAATTATAAATAAACGACTAACTATCAAACGTTTGTATTACATATCGTTCACTATCAAACGATTTTACATCTATTGGCGCAGATAAACATTACATTTTTCACAAAAATTTCGACAAGAATACCACCAGAAACTTGTTTCTTTAATTATAAATAAACGACTAACTATCAAACGTTGGTATTGCATATCATTCACTATCAAACGATTTTACATCAATTGGCGCAGATAAACATTACATTTTTACAAAAATTTCCACAAGAATTCCCCTAGAAACTTATTTCTTTCATTATAAATAAACGACTAACTATCAAACTTTTATATTGAATATCAATCACTATTTAACGATTTTACATCTATTGGCGCAGATAAACATTAAATTTTTCACAAAAATTTCGACAACAATTCCCCCAGAAACTTGTTTCTTTAATTACATATGAATGACTAACTATCAAACGTTGGTATTGAATATCATTCACTATCAAACGATTTTACATCTATTGGCGCAGATAAACATTACATTTTTCACAAGAATTTCGACAAGAATTCCACTAGAAACTTGTTTCTTCCATTATAAATAAAAGACTAACTATCAAACGTTTGTATTGAGTATCATTCACTATCAAACGATGTTACATCTATTGGAGCAGATAAACATTAAATTTTTCACAAAAATTTCGACAAGAATTCCCCTAGAAACTTGTTTCTTTAATTATAAATAAACTACTAACTATCAAACATTTGTATTGAACATCATTCACTATCAAACGATTTTACATCTATTGGCGCAGATAAACATTACATTTTTCACAAAAATTTCGACAAGAATTCCACTAGAAACTTGTTTCTTCCATTATAAATAAAAGACTAACTATCAAACGTTTGTATTGAGTATCATTCACTATCAAACGATGTTACATCTATTGGCGCAGATAAACATTACATTTTTCACAAAAATTTCGACAAGAATACCACCAGAAACTTGTTTCTTTAATTATAAATAAACGACTAACTATCAAACGTTGGTATTGCATATCATTCACTATCAAACGATTTTACATCAATTGGCGCAGATAAACATTACATTTTTACAAAAATTTCCACAAGAATTCCCCTAGAAACTTATTTCTTTCATTATAAATAAACGACTAACTATCAAACGTTTATATTGAATATCAATCACTATTTAACGATTTTACATCTATTGGCGCAGATAAACATTACATTTTTCACAAAAATTTCGACAACAATTCCCCCAGAAACATGTTTCTTTAATTATAAATAAACGACTAACTATCAAACGTTGGTATTGAATATCATTCACTATCAAACGATTTTACATCTATTGGCGCAGATAAACATTAAATTTTTCACAAAAAGTTTCACAATAATTCCCCCAGAATCTTGTTTCTTTAATCATAAATAAACGACTAACTATCAAACGTTTGTATGGAATATCATTCACTATCAAACTATTTTACATCTATTGGCGCAGATAAACATTACATTTTTCACAAAAATTTTGACAACAATTCCCCCAGAAACTTGTTTCTTTAATTATAAATAAACGACTATCTATCAAACGTTGGTATTGAATATCATTCACTATCAAACGATTTTACATCAATTGGCGCATATAAACCTTACTTTTTTCACAAAACTTTCCACAAGAATTCTCCTAGAAACTTGTTTCTTTCATTATAAATAAACGACTAACTATCAAACGTTTGTATTGAATATCATTCACTATCAAACGATTTTACATCTATTGGCGTAGATAAACATTAAATTTTTCACAAAAATTTCGACAAGAATTCCCCTAGAAACTTGTTTCTTTAATTATAAATAAACTACTAACTATCAAACGTTTGTATTGAACATCATTCACTATCAAACGATTTTACATCTATTGGCGCAGATAAACATTAAATTTTTCACACAAATTTCCACAAGAATTCCCCTAGAAACATGTTTCTTTCGTTATAAATAAACGACTAACTATCAAACGTTGGTATTGAATATCATTCACTATCAAACGATTTTACATCTATTGGCGCAGATAAACATTAAATTGTTCACACAAATTTCGACAACAATTCCCCAGAAACTTGTTTTTTTAATTATAAATAAACGACTGACTATCAAATGTTGGTATTTAATATCATTCACTATCAAACGATTTTACATCTATTGGCGCAAATAAACATTACATTTTTCATAAAAATTTCGACAAGAATTCCCCCAGAAACTTGTTTCTTTAATTATAAATAAACGACTAACTATCAAACGTTGGTATTGCATATCATTCACTATCAAACGATTTTACATCAATTGGCGCAGATAAACATTACATTTTTACAAAAATTTCCCCAATAATTCCCCTAGAAACTTATTTCTTTCATTATAAATAAACGACTAACTATCAAACGTTTATATTGAATATCATTCACTATCAAACGATTTTACATCTATTGGCGCAGATAAACATTAAATTTTTCACAAAAATTTCGACAAGAATTCCCCCAGAAACTTGTTTCTTTTATTATAAATAAACGACTAACTATCAAACGTTGGTATTGAATATCATTCACTATCAAATGATTTTACATCTATTGGCGCAGATAAACATTAAATTTTCACAAAAATTTCCACAAGAATTCCCTTAGAAACATGTTTCTATAATTATAAATAAACGACTAACTATCAAACGTTTGTATTGAATATCCTTCACTATCAAACGATGTTACATCTATTGGCGCAGATAAACAGTACATTTTTCACAAAAATTTCGACAAGAATTCCCTTAGAAACTTGTTTCTTTAATTATAAATAAACGACTAACTTTCTAAAGTTTGTATTGAATATCATTCACTATCAAACGATTTTACATCTATTGACGCAGATAAACATTACATTTTTCACAAAAATTTCGACAAGAATTCCCCTAGAAATTTGTTTCTTTAATTATAAATAAACGACTAACTATCAAACGTTTGTATTAAATATCATTCACTATCAAACGATTTTACATCTATTGGCGCAGATAAACATTACATTTTTCACAAAAATTTCGACAAGAATACCCCCAGAAACTTGTTTCTTTAATTATAAATAAACGACTAACTATCAAACGTTGGTATTGCATATCATTCACTATCAAACGATTTTACATCAATTGGCGCAGATAAACATTACATTTTTACAAAAATTTCCCCAATAATTCCCCTAGAAACTTATTTCTTTCATTATAAATAAACGACTAACTATCAAACGTTTATATTGAATATCAATCACTATTAAACGATTTTACATCTATTGGCGCAGATAAACATTATATTTTTCACAAAAATTTCGACAAGAATACCCCCAGAGACTTGTTTCTTTAATTATAAATAAACGACTAACTATCAAACGTTGGTATGGAATATCATTCACTATCAAACGATTTTACATCTATTGGCGCAGATAAACATTACATTTTTCACAACAATTTCCACAAGAACTCCCCTAGAAACTTGTTTTTTAATTATAAATAAACGACTAACTATCAAACGTTTGTATTGAATATCATTCACTATTAAACGATTTTACATCTATTGGCGCAGATAAACATTAAATTTTTCACAAAAATTTCGACAAGAATTCCCCCAGAAACTTATTTCTTTCATTATAAATAAACGACTAACTATCATACGTTGGTATTGAATATCATTCACTATCAAACGATGTTACATCTATTGGAACAGATAAACATTAAATTTTTCACAAAAATTTCGACAACAATTCCCCCAGAAACTTGTTTCTTTAATTACATATAAATGACTAACTATCAAACGTTGGTATTGAATATCATTCACTATCAAACGATTTTACATCTATTGGCGCAGATAAACATTATACTTTTCACAAAAATTTCGACAAGAATTCCACTAGAAACTTGTTTCTTTCATTATAAATAAAAGACTAACTATCAAACGTTTGTATTGAATATCATTCACTATTAAACGATTTTACATCTATTGCCGCAGATAAACATTTAATTGTTCACAAAAATTTCGACCACAATTCCCCCAGAAACTTGTTTCTTTAATTATAAATAAACGACTAACTATCAAATGTTGGTATTGAATATCATTCACTATCAGACGATTTTACATCTATTGGCGCAGATAAACATTAAATTTATCACAAAAATTTCGACAAGAATCCCCCAGAAACTTGTTTCTTTAATTATAAATAAACGACTAACTATCAAACGTTGGTATTGAATATCATTCACTATCAAACGATTTTACATCTATTGGCGCAGATAAACATTACATTTTTCACAAAAATTTCGACAAGAATTCCCCTAGATACTTGTTTCTTTCATTATAAATAAACGACTAACTATCAAACGTTTGTATTGAATATCATTCACTATCAAACGATTTTACATCTATTGGCGCAGATAAACATTACATTTTTCACAAAAATTTCGACAAGAATTCCCCTAGAAACTTGTTTCTTTAATTATAAATAAACGACTAACTATCAAACGTTTGTATTAAATATCATTCACTATCAAACGATTTTACATCTATTGGCGCAGATAAACATTACATTTTTCACAAAAATTTCGACAAGAATACCCCCAGAAACTTGTTTCTTTAATTATAAATAAACGACTAACTATCAAACGTTGGTATTGAATATCATTCACTATCAAACGATTTTACATCTATTGGCGCAGATAAACAGTACATTTTTCACAAAAATTTCGACAAGAATTCCCTTTGAAACTTGTTTCTTTAATTATAAATAAACGACTAACTATCAAACGATTGTATTGAATATCATTCACTATAAAACGTTTGTATTGAATATCATTCACTATCAAACGATTTTACATCTATTGACGCAGATAAACATTACATTTTTCACAAAAATTTCGACAAGAATTCCCCTAGAAATTTGTTTCTCTAATTATAAATAAACGACTAACTATCAAACGTTTGTATTAAATATCATTCACTATCAAACGATTTTACATCTATTGGCGCAGATAAACATTACATTTTTCACAAAAATTTCGACAAGAATTCCCCTAGAAATTTGTTTCTCTAATTATAAATAAACGACTAACTATCAAACGTTTGTATTAAATATCATTCACTATCAAACGATTTTACATCTATTGGCGCAGATAAACATTACATTTTTCACAACAATTTCGACAAGAATTCCACCAGAAACTTGTTTCTTTTATTATAAAAAATCGACTAACTCTCAAACGTTGGTATTGAATATCATTCACTATCAAACGATTTTACATCTATTGGCGCAGATAAACATTACATTTTTCACAAAAATTTCGACAAGAATACCCCCAGAAACTTGTTTCTTTAATTATAAATAAACGACTAACTATCAAACGTTGGTATTGGATATCATTCACGATCAAACGATTTTACATCTATTGACGCAGATAACCATTACATTTTTCACAAAAATTTCGACAAGAATTCCCCTAGAAATTTGTTTCTTTAATTATAAATAAACGACTAACTATCAAACGTTTGTATTAAATATCATTCACTATCAAACGATTTTACATCTATTGGCGCAGATAAACATTAAATTTTTCACAAATATTTCGACAACAATTCCCCCAGAAACTTGTTTCTTTAATTACAAATAAACGACTAACTATCAAACGTTGGTATTGAATATCATTCACTATCAAATGATTTTACATCTATTGGCGCAGATAAACATTATATTTTCACAAAAATTTCCACAAGAATTCCCTTAGAAACATGTTTCTTTAATTATAAATAAACGACGAACTATCAAACGTTTGTATTGAATATCTTTCACTATCAAACGATGTTACATCTATTGGCGCAGATAAACAGTACATTTTTCACAAAAATTTCGACAAGAATTCCCTTAGAAAATTGTTTCTTTAATTATAAATAAACGACTAACTATCAAACGTTTGTATTGAATATCATTCACTATCACACGATGTTACATCTATTGGCGCAGATAAACATTATATTTTCACAAAAATTTCCACAAGAATTCCCTTAGAAACATGTTTCTATAATTATAAATAAACGACTAACTATCAAACGTTTGTATTGAATATCCTTCACTATCAAACGATTTTACATCTATTGGCGCAGATAAACATTAAATTTTTCACAAAAAGTTTCACAATAATTCCCCCAGAATCTTGTTTCTTTAATCATAAATAAACGACTAACTATCAAACGTTTGTATGGAATATCATTCACTATCAAACTATTTTACATCTATTGGCGCAGATAAACATTACATTTTTCACAAAACTTTTGACAACAATTCCCCCAGAAACTTGTTTCTTTAATTATAAATAAACGACTATCTATCAAACGTTGGTATTGAATATCATTCACTATCAAACGATTTTACATCAATTGGCGCATATAAACATTAAATTTTTCACAAAACTTTCCACAAGAATTCTCCTAGAAACTTGTTTCTTTCATTATAAATAAACGACTAACTATCAAACGTTTGTATTGAATATCATTCACTATCAAACGATTTTACATCTATTGGCGCAGATAAACATTACATTTTTCACAAAAATTTCGACAAGAATTCCCCTAGAAATTTGTTTCTTTAATTATAAATAAACGACTAACTATCAAACGTTTGTATTAAATATCGTTCACTATCAAACGATTTTACATCTATTGGCGCAGATAAACATTACATTTTTCACAAAAATTTCGACAAGAATACCACCAGAAACTTGTTTCTTTAATTATAAATAAACGACTAACTATCAAACGTTGGTATTGCATATCATTCACTATCAAACGATTTTACATCAATTGGCGCAGATAAACATTACATTTTTACAAAAATTTCCACAAGAATTCCCCTAGAAACTTATATCTTTCATTATAAATAAACGACTAACTATCAAACTTTTATATTGAATATCAATCACTATTTAACGATTTTACATCTATTGGCGCAGATAAACATTAAATTTTTCACAAAAATTTCGACAACAATTCCCCCAGAAACTTGTTTCTTTAATTACATATGAATGACTAACTATCAAACGTTGGTATTGAATATCATTCACTATCAAACGATTTTACATCTATTGGCGCAGATAAACATTACATTTTTCACAAAAATTTCGACAAGAATTCCACTAGAAACTTGTTTCTTCCATTATAAATAAAAGACTAACTATCAAACGTTTGTATTGAGTATCATTCACTATCAAACGATGTTACATCTATTGGAGCAGATAAACATTAAATTTTTCACAAAAATTTCGACAAGAATTCCCCTAGAAACTTGTTTCTTTAATTATAAATAAACTACTAACTATCAAACGTTTGTATTGAACATCATTCACTATCAAACGATTTTACATCTATTGGCGCAGATAAACATTACATTTTTCACAAAAATTTCGACAAGAATTCCACTAGAAACTTGTTTCTTCCATTATAAATAAAAGACTAACTATCAAACGTTTGTATTGAGTATCATTCACTATCAAACGATGTTACATCTATTGGCGCAGATAAACATTACATTTTTCACAAAAATTTCGACAAGAATACCACCAGAAACTTGTTTCTTTAATTATAAATAAACGTCTAACTATCAAACGTTGGTATTGCATATCATTCACTATCAAACGATTTTACATCAATTGGCGCAGATAAACATTACATTTTTACAAAAATTTCCACAAGAATTCCCCTAGAAACTTATTTCTTTCATTATAAATAAACGACTAACTATCAAACGTTTATATTGAATATCAATCACTATTTAACGATTTTACATCTATTGGCGCAGATAAACATTACATTTTTCACAAAAATTTCGACAACAATTCCCCCAGAAACATGTTTCTTTAATTATAAATAAACGACTAACTATCAAACGTTGGTATTGAATATCATTCACTATCAAACGATTTTACATCAATTGGCGCAGATAAACATTAAATTTTTCACAAAAAGTTTCACAATAATTCCCCCAGAATCTTGTTTCTTTAATCATAAATAAACGACTAACTATCAAACGTTTGTATGGAATATCATTCACTATCAAACTATTTTACATCTATTGGCGCAGATAAACATTACATTTTTCACAAAAATTTTGACAACAATTCCCCAGAAACTTGTTTCTTTAATTATAAATAAACGACTATCTATCAAACGTTGGTATTGAATATCATTCACTATCAAACGATTTTACATCAATTGGCGCATATAAACCTTACTTTTTTCACAAAACTTTCCACAAGAATTCTCCTAGAAACTTGTTTCTTTCATTATAAATAAACGACTAACTATCAAACGTTTGTATTGAATATCATTCACTATCAAACGATTTTACATCTATTGGCGTAGATAAACATTAAATTTTTCACAAAAATTTCGACAAGAATTCCCCTAGAAACTTGTTTCTTTAATTATAAATAAACTACTAACTATCAAACGTTTGTATTGAACATCATTCACTATCAAACGATTTTACATCTATTGGCGCAGATAAACATTAAATTTTTCACACAAATTTCCACAAGAATTCCCCTAGAAACTTGTTTCTTTCGTTATAAATAAACGACTAACTATCAAACGTTGGTATTGAATATCATTCACTATCAAACGATTTTACATCTATTGGCGCAGATAAACATTAAATTGTTCACACAAATTTCGACAACAATTCCCCAGAAACTTGTTTTTTTAATTATAAATAAACGACTGACTATCAAATGTTGGTATTTAATATCATTCACTATCAAACGATTTTACATCTATTGGCGCAAATAAACATTACATTTTTCATAAAAATTTCGACAAGAATTCCCCCAGAAACTTGTTTCTTTAATTATAAATAAACGACTAACTATCAAACGTTGGTATTGCATATCATTCACTATCAAACGATTTTACATCAATTGGCGCAGATAAACATTACATTTTTACAAAAATTTCCCCAATAATTCCCCTAGAAACTTATTTCTTTCATTATAAATAAACGACTAACTATCAAACGTTTATATTGAATATCATTCACTATCAAACGATTTTACATCTATTGGCGCAGATAAACATTAAATTTTTCACAAAAATTTCGACAAGAATTCCCCCAGAAACTTGTTTCTTTTATTATAAATAAACGACTAACTATCAAACGTTGGTATTGAATATCATTCACTATCAAATGATTTTACATCTATTGGCGCAGATAAACATTAAATTTTCACAAAAATTTCCACAAGAATTCCCTTAGAAACATGTTTCTATAATTATAAATAAACGACTAACTATCAAACGTTTGTATTGAATATCCTTCACTATCAAACGATGTTACATCTATTGGCGCAGATAAACAGTACATTTTTCACAAAAATTTCGACAAGAATTCCCTTAGAAACTTGTTTCTTTAATTATAAATAAACGACTAACTTTCTAAAGTTTGTATTGAATATCATTCACTATCAAACGATTTTACATCTATTGGCGGAGATAAACATTAAATTGTTCACAAAAATTTCGACAACAATTCCCCAGAAACATGTTTTTTTAATTATAAATAAACGACTGACTATCAAATGTTGGTATTTAATATCATTCACTATCAAACGATTTTACATCTATTGGCGCAAATAAACATTACATTTTTCATAAAAATTTCGACAAGAATTCCCCCAGAAACTTGTTTCTTTAATTATAAATAAACGACTAACTATCAAACGTTGGTATTGAATATCATTCACTATCAAACGATTTTACATCTATTGGCGCAGATAAACATTAAATTGTTCACAAAAATTTCGACAAGAATACCCCCAGAAACTTGTTTCTTTAATTATAAATAAACGACTAACTATCAAACGTTGGTATTGAATATCATTCACTATCAAACGATTTTACATCTATTGGCGCAGATAAACATTAAATTGTTCACACAAATTTCGACAACAATTCCCCAGAAACTTGTTTTTTTAATTATAAATAAACGACTGACTATCAAATGTTGGTATTTAATATCATTCACTATCAAACGATTTTACATCTATTGGCGCAAATAAACATTACATTTTTCATAAAAATTTCGACAAGAATTCCCCCAGAAACTTGTTTCTTTAATTATAAATAAACGACTAACTATCAAACGTTGGTATTGCATATCATTCACTATCAAACGATTTTACATCAATTGGCGCAGATAAACATTACATTTTTACAAAAATTTCCCCAATAATTCCCCTAGAAACTTATTTCTTTCATTATAAATAAACGACTAACTATCAAACGTTTATATTGAATATCATTCACTATCAAACGATTTTACATCTATTGGCGCAGATAAACATTAAATTTTTCACAAAAATTTCGACAAGAATTCCCCCAGAAACTTGTTTCTTTTATTATAAATAAACGACTAACTATCAAACGTTGGTATTGAATATCATTCACTATCAAATGATTTTACATCTATTGGCGCAGATAAACATTATATTTTCACAAAAATTTCCACAAGAATTCCCTTAGAAACATGTTTCTATAATTATAAATAAACGACTAACTATCAAACGTTTGTATTGAATATCCTTCACTATCAAACGATGTTACATCTATTGGCGCAGATAAACAGTACATTTTTCACAAAAATTTCCACAAGAATTCCCTTAGAAACTTGTTTCTTTAATTATAAATAAACGACTAACTTTCTAAAGTTTGTATTGAATATCATTCACTATCAAACGATTTTACATCTATTGACGCAGATAAACATTACATTTTTCACACAAATTTCGACAAGAATTCCCCTAGAAATTTGTTTCTTTAATTATAAATAAACGACTAACTATCAAACGTTTGTATTAAATATCATTCACTATCAAACGATTTTACATCTATTGGCGCAGATAAACATTACATTTTTCACAAAAATTTCGACAAGAATACCCCCAGAAACTTGTTTCTTTAATTATAAATAAACGACTAACTATCAAACGTTTGTATTGAATATCATTCACTATTAAACAATTTTACATCTATTGGCGCAGATAAACATTAAATTTTTCACAAAAATTTCGCCAAGAATTCCCCCAGAAACTTGTTTCTTTCATTATAAATAAACGACTAACTATCATACGTTGGTATTGAATATCATTCACTATCAAACGATGTTACATCTATTGGAGCAGATAAACATTAAATTTTTCACAAAAATTTCGACAACAATTCCCCCAGAAACTTGTTTCTTTAATTACATATAAATGACTAACTATCAAACGTTGGTATTGAATATCATTCACTATCAAACGATTTTACATCTATTGGCGCAGATAAACATTATACTTTTCACAAAAATTTCGACAAGAATTCCACTAGAAACTTGTTTCTTTCATTATAAATAAAAGACTAACTATCAAACGTTTGTATTAAATATCATTCACTATCAAACGATTTTACATCTATTGGAGCAGATAAACATTACATTTTTCACAAAAATTTGGACAAGAATTCCCCCAGAAACTTGTTTCTTTAATTATAAATAAACAACTAACTATCAAACGTTAGTATTGAATATCATTCACTATCAAACGATTTTACATCTATTGGCGCAGATAAACATTACATTTTTCACAAAAATGTCCACAAGAATTCCCCTTGAAACTTGTTTCTTTCATTATAAATAAACGACTAACTATCAAACGATTTTACATCTATTGGCGCAGATAAACATTACATTTTTCACAAAAATCTCCACAAGAATTCCCCTAGAAACTTGTTTCTTTCAATATAAATAAACGACTAACTATCAAACGTTTGTATTGAATATCATTCACTATCAAACGATTTTACATCTATTGCCGCTGATAAACATTAAATTGTTCACAAAAATTTCGACAACAATTCCCCCAGAAACTTGTTTGTTTAATTATAAATAAACGACTAACTATCAAATGTTGGTATTGAATATCATTCACTATCAAACGATTTTACATCTATTGGCGCAGATAAACATTAAATTTTTCACAAAAATTTCGACAAGAATACCCCCAGAAACTTGTTTCTTTAATTATAAATAACGACTAACTATCACACGTTGGTATTGAATATCATTCACTATCAAACGATTTTACATCTATTGGCGCAGATAAACATTACATTGTTCACAAAAATTTCGACAAGAATTCCCCTAGATACTTGTTTCTTTCATTATAAATAAACGACTAACTATCAAACGTTTGTATTGAATATCATTCACTATCAAACGATTTTACATCTATTGGCGCAGATAAACATTACATTTTTCACAAAAATTTCGACAAGAATTCCCCTAGAAACTTGTTTCTTTAATTATAAATAAACGACTAACTATCAAACGTTTGTATTAAATATCATTCACTATCAAACGATTTTACATCTATTGGCGCAGATAAACATTACATTTTTCACAAAAATTTCGACAAGAATACCCCCAGAAACTTGTTTCTTTAATTATAAATAAACGACTAACTATCAAACGTTGGTATTGAATATCATTCACTATCAAACGATTTTACATCTATTGGCGCAGATAAACAGTACATTTTTCACAAAAATTTCGACAAGAATTCCCTTTGAAACTTGTTTCTTTAATTATAAATAAACGACTAACTATCAAACGATTGTATTGAATATCATTCACTATCAAACGTTTGTATTGAATATCATTCACTATCAAACGATTTTACATCTATTGACGCAGATAAACATTACATTTTTCACAAAAATTTCGACAAGAATTCCCCTAGAAATTTGTTTCTCTAATTATAAATAAACGACTAACTATCAAACGTTTGTATTAAATATCATTCACTATCAAACGATTTTACATCTATTGGCGCAGATAAACATTACATTTTTCACAAAAATTTCGACAAGAATTCCCCTAGAAATTTGTTTCTCTAATTATAAATAAACGACTAACTATCAAACGTTTGTATTAAATATCATTCACTATCAAACGATTTTACATCTATTGGCGCAGATAAACATTACATTTTTCACAACAATTTCGACAAGAATTCCACCAGAAACTTGTTTCTTTTATTATAAAAAATCGACTAACTCTCAAACGTTGGTATTGAATATCATTCACTATCAAACGATTTTACATCTATTGGCGCAGATAAACATTACATTTTTCACAAAAATTTCGACAAGAATACCCCCAGAAACTTGTTTCTTTAATTATAAATAAACGACTAACTATCAAACGTTGGTATTGGATATCATTCACTATCAAACGATTTTACATCTATTGACGCAGATAACCATTACATTTTTCACAAAAATTTCGACAAGAATTCCCCTAGAAATTTGTTTCTTTAATTATAAATAAACGACTAACTATCAAACGTTGGTATTGAATATCATTCACTATCAAACGATTTTACATCTATTGGCGCAGATAAACATTAAATTGTTCACACAAATTTCGACAACAATTCCCCAGAAACTTGTTTTTTTAATTATAAATAAACGACTGACTAACAAACGTTGGTATTTAATATCATTCACTATCAAACGATTTTACATCTATTGGCGCAGATAAACATTACATTTTTCACAAAAATTTCGACAAGAATTCCACTAGAAACTTGTTTCTTCCATTATAAATAAAAGACTAACTATCAAACGTTTGTATTGAGTATCATTCACTATCAAACGATGTTACATCTATTGGAGCAGATAAACATTAAATTTTTCACAAAAATTTCGACAACAATGCCCCTAGAAACTTGTTTCTTTAATTATAAATAAACGACTAACTATCAAACGTTTGTATTGAATATCATTCACTATCAAACGATGTTACATCTATTGGAGCAGATAAACATTACATTTTTCACAAAAATTTCGACAAGAATTCCCCTAGAAATTTGTTTCTTTAATTATAAATAAACGACTAACTATCAAACGTTTGTATTAAATATCGTTCACTATCAAACGATTTTACATCTATTGGCGCAGATAAACATTACATTTTTCACAAAAATTTCGACAAGAATACCACCAGAAACTTGTTTCTTTAATTATAAATAAACGACTAACTATCAAACGTTGGTATTGCATATCATTCACTATCAAACGATTTTACATCAATTGGCGCAGATAAACATTACATTTTTACAAAAATTTCCACAAGAATTCCCCTAGAAACTTATTTCTTTCATTATAAATAAACGACTAACTATCAAACGTTTATATTGAATATCAATCACTATTTAACGATTTTACATCTATTGGCGCAGATAAACATTCCATTTTTCACAAAAATTTCGACAACAATTCCCCCAGAAACATGTTTCTTTAATTATAAATAAACGACTAACTATCAAACGTTGGTATTGAATATCATTCACTATCAAACGATTTTACATCTATTGGCGCAGATAAACATTAAATTTTTCACAAAAAGTTTCACAATAATTCCCCCAGAATCTTGTTTCTTTAATCATAAATAAACGACTAACTATCAAACGTTTGTATGGAATATCATTCACTATCAAACTATTTTACATCTATTGGCGCAGATAAACATTACATTTTTCACAAAAATTTTGACAACAATTCCCCCAGAAACTTGTTTCTTTAATTATAAATAAACGACTATCTATCAAACGTTGGTATTGAATATCATTCACTATCAAACGATTTTACATCAATTGGCGCATATAAACCTTACATTTTTCACAAAACTTTCCACAAGAATTCTCCTAGAAACTTGTTTCTTTCATTATAAATAAACGACTAACTATCAAACGTTTGTATTGAATATCATTCACTATCAAACGATTTTACATCTATTGGCGTAGATAAACATTAAATTTTTCACAAAAATTTCGACAAGAATTCCCCTAGAAACTTGTTTCTTTAATTATAAATAAACTACTAACTATCAAACGTTTGTATTGAACATCATTCACTATCAAACGATTTTACATCTATTGGCGCAGATAAACATTACATTTTTCACACAAATTTCGACAAGAATTCCCCTAGAAATTTGTTTCTTTAATTATAAATAAACGACTAACTATCAAACGTTTGTATTAAATATCATTCACTATCAAACGATTTTACATCTATTGGCGCAGATAAACATTACATTTTTCACAAAAATTTCGACAAGAATACCCCCAGAAACTTGTTTCTTTAATTATAAATAAACGACTAACTATCAAACGTTGGTATTGCATATCATTCACTATCAAACGATTTTACATCAATTGGCGCAGATAAACATTACATTTTTACAAAAATTTCCCCAATAATTCCCCTAGAAACTTATTTCTTTCATTATAAATAAACGACTAACTATCAAACGTTTATATTGAATATCAATCACTATTAAACGATTTTACATCTATTGGCGCAGATAAACATTATATTTTTCACAAAAATTTCGACAAGAATACCCCCAGAGACTTGTTTCTTTAATTATAAATAAACGACTAACTATCAAACGTTGGTATTGAATATCATTCACTATCAAACGATTTTACATCTATTGGCGCAGATAAACATTACATTTTTCACAACAATTTCCACAAGAATTCCCCTAGAAACTTGTTTTTTAATTATAAATAAACGACTAACTATCAAACGTTTGTATTGAATATCATTCACTATTAAACGATTTTACATCTATTGGCGCAGATAAACATTAAATTTTTCACAAAAATTTCGACAAGAATTCCCCCAGAAACTTGTTTCTTTCATTATAAATAAACGACTAACTATCATACGTTGGTATTGAATATCATTCACTATCAAACGATGTTACATCTATTGGAGCAGATAAACATTAAATTTTTCACAAAAATTTCCACAACAATTCCCCCAGAAACTTGTTTCTTTAATTACATATAAATGACTAACTATCAAACGTTGGTATTGAATATCATTCACTATCAAACGATTTTACATCTATTGGCGCAGATAAACATTATACTTTTCACAAAAATTTCGACAAGAATTCCACTAGAAACTTGTTTCTTTCATTATAAATAAAAGACTAACTATCAAACGTTTGTATTAAATATCATTCACTATCAAACGATTTTACATCTATTGGAGCAGATAAACATTACATTTTTCACAAAAATTTGGACAAAATTCCCCCAGAAACTTGTTTCTTTAATTATAAATAAACAACTAACTATCAAACGTTAGTATTGAATATCATTCACTATCAAACGATTTTACATCTATTGGCGCAGATAAACATTACATTTTTCACAAAAATGTCCACAAGAATTCCCCTTGAAACTTGTTTCTTTCATTATAAATAAACGACTAACTATCAAACGATTTTACATCTATTGGCGCAGATAAACATTACATTTTTCACAAAAATCTCCACAAGAATTCCCCTAGAAACTTGTTTCTTTCAATATAAATAAACGACTAACTATCAAACGTTTGTATTGAATATCATTCACTATCAAACGATTTTACATCTATTGCCGCTGATAAACATTAAATTGTTCACAAAAATTTCGACAACAATTCCCCCAGAAACTTGTTTGTTTAATTATAAATAAACGACTAACTATCAAATGTTGGTATTGAATATCATTCACTATCAAACGATTTTACATCTATTGGCGCAGATAAACATTAAATTTTTCACAAAAATTTCGACAAGAATACCCCCAGAAACTTGTTTCTTTAATTATAAATAACGACTAACTATCACACGTTGGTATTGAATATCATTCACTATCAAACGATTTTACATCTATTGGCGCAGATAAACATTACATTTTTCACAAAAATTTCGACAAGAATTCCCCTAGATACTTGTTTCTTTCATTATAAATAAACGACTAACTATCAAACGTTTGTATTGAATATCATTCACTATCAAACGATTTTACATCTATTGGCGCAGATAAACATTACATTTTTCACAAAAATTTCGACAAGAATTCCCCTAGAAACTTGTTTCTTTAATTATAAATAAACGACTAACTATCAAACGTTTGTATTAAATATCATTCACTATCAAACGATTTTACATCTATTGGCGCAGATAAACATTACATTTTTCACAAAAATTTCGACAAGAATACCCCCAGAAACTTGTTTCTTTAATTATAAATAAACGACTAACTATCAAACGTTGGTATTGAATATCATTCACTATCAAACGATTTTACATCTATTGGCGCAGATAAACAGTACATTTTTCACAAAAATTTCGACAAGAATTCCCTTTGAAACTTGTTTCTTTAATTATAAATAAACGACTAACTATCAAACGATTGTATTGAATATCATTCACTATCAAACGTTTGTATTGAATATCATTCACTATCAAACGATTTTACATCTATTGACGCAGATAAACATTACATTTTTCACAAAAATTTCGACAAGAATTCCCCTAGAAATTTGTTTCTCTAATTATAAATAAACGACTAACTATCAAACGTTTGTATTAAATATCATTCACTATCAAACGATTTTACATCTATTGGCGCAGATAAACATTACATTTTTCACAAAAATTTCGACAAGAATTCCCCTAGAAATTTGTTTCTCTAATTATAAATAAACGACTAACTATCAAACGTTTGTATTAAATATCATTCACTATCAAACGATTTTACATCTATTGGCGCAGATAAACATTACATTTTTCACAACAATTTCGACAAGAATTCCACCAGAAACTTGTTTCTTTTATTATAAAAAATCGACTAACTCTCAAACGTTGGTATTGAATATCATTCACAATCAAACGATTTTACATCTATTGGCGCAGATAAACATTACATTTTTCACAAAAATTTCGACAAGAATACCCCCAGAAACTTGTTTCTTTAATTATAAATAAACGACTAACTATCAAACGTTGGTATTGGATATCATTCACTATCAAACGATTTTACATCTATTGACGCAGATAACCATTACATTTTTCACAAAAATTTCGACAAGAATTCCCCTAGAAATTTGTTTCTTTAATTATAAATAAACGACTAACTATCAAACGTTGGTATTGAATATCATTCACTATCAAACGATTTTACATCTATTGGCGCAGATAAACATTAAATTGTTCACACAAATTTCGACAACAATTCCCCAGAAACTTGTTTTTTTAATTATAAATAAACGACTGACTATCAAACGTTGGTATTTAATATCATTCACTATCAAACGATTTTACATCTATTGGCGCAGATAAACATTACATTTTTCACAAAAATTTCGACAAGAATTCCACTAGAAACTTGTTTCTTCCATTATAAATAAAAGACTAACTATCAAACGTTTGTATTGAGTATCATTCACTATCAAACGATGTTACATCTATTGGAGCAGATAAACATTAAATTTTTCACAAAAATTTCGACAAGAATACCCCCAGAAACTTGTTTCTTTAATTATAAATAACGACTAACTATCACACGTTGGTATTGAATATCATTCACTATCAAACGATTTTACATCTATTGGCGCAGATAAACATTACATTTTTCACAAAAATTTCGACAAGAATTCCCCTAGATACTTGTTTCTTTCATTATAAATAAACGACTAACTATCAAACGTTTGTATTGAATATCATTCACTATCAAACGATTTTACATCTATTGGCGCAGATAAACATTACATTTTTCACAAAAATTTCGAC
Organism: Priocnemis perturbator; assembly: GCA_963942575.1. Classification (NCBI taxonomy): domain Eukaryota; kingdom Metazoa; phylum Arthropoda; class Insecta; order Hymenoptera; family Pompilidae; genus Priocnemis; species Priocnemis perturbator. The sequence goes on along the minus strand of OZ012649.1, from coordinate 404,365 downwards.
AAGAATTCCCCTAGAAACTTGTTTCTTTAATTATAAATAAACGACTAACTATCAAACGTTTGTATTAAATATCATTCACTATCAAACGATTTTACATCTATTGGCGCAGATAAACATTACATTTTTCACAAAAATTTCGACAAGAATACCCCCAGAAACTTGTTTCTTTAATTATAAATAAACGACTAACTATCAAACGTTGGTATTGAATATCATTCACTATCAAACGATTTTACATCTATTGGCGCAGATAAACAGTACATTTTTCACAAAAATTTCGACAAGAATTCCCTTTGAAACTTGTTTCTTTAATTATAAATAAACGACTAACTATCAAACGATTGTATTGAATATCATTCACTATCAAACGTTTGTATTGAATATCATTCACTATCAAACGATTTTACATCTATTGACGCAGATAAACATTACATTTTTCACAAAAATTTCGACAAGAATTCCCCTAGAAATTTGTTTCTCTAATTATAAATAAACGACTAACTATCAAACGTTTGTATTAAATATCATTCACTATCAAACGATTTTACATCTATTGGCGCAGATAAACATTACATTTTTCACAAAAATTTCGACAAGAATTCCCCTAGAAATTTGTTTCTCTAATTATAAATAAACGACTAACTATCAAACGTTTGTATTAAATATCATTCACTATCAAACGATTTTACATCTATTGGCGCAGATAAACATTACATTTTTCACAACAATTTCGACAAGAATTCCACCAGAAACTTGTTTCTTTTATTATAAAAAATCGACTAACTCTCAAACGTTGGTATTGAATATCATTCACAATCAAACGATTTTACATCTATTGGCGCAGATAAACATTACATTTTTCACAAAAATTTCGACAAGAATACCCCCAGAAACTTGTTTCTTTAATTATAAATAAACGACTAACTATCAAACGTTGGTATTGGATATCATTCACTATCAAACGATTTTACATCTATTGACGCAGATAACCATTACATTTTTCACAAAAATTTCGACAAGAATTCCCCTAGAAATTTGTTTCTTTAATTATAAATAAACGACTAACTATCAAACGTTGGTATTGAATATCATTCACTATCAAACGATTTTACATCTATTGGCGCAGATAAACATTAAATTGTTCACACAAATTTCGACAACAATTCCCCAGAAACTTGTTTTTTTAATTATAAATAAACGACTGACTATCAAACGTTGGTATTTAATATCATTCACTATCAAACGATTTTACATCTATTGGCGCAGATAAACATTACATTTTTCACAAAAATTTCGACAAGAATTCCACTAGAAACTTGTTTCTTCCATTATAAATAAAAGACTAACTATCAAACGTTTGTATTGAGTATCATTCACTATCAAACGATGTTACATCTATTGGAGCAGATAAACATTAAATTTTTCACAAAAATTTCGACAACAATGCCCCTAGAAACTTGTTTCTTTAATTATAAATAAACGACTAACTATCAAACGTTTGTATTGAATATCATTCACTATCAAACGATGTTACATCTATTGGAGCAGATAAACATTACATTTTTCACAAAAATTTCGACAAGAATTCCCCTAGAAATTTGTTTCTTTAATTATAAATAAACGACTAACTATCAAACGTTTGTATTAAATATCGTTCACTATCAAACGATTTTACATCTATTGGCGCAGATAAACATTACATTTTTCACAAAAATTTCGACAAGAATACCACCAGAAACTTGTTTCTTTAATTATAAATAAACGACTAACTATCAAACGTTGGTATTGCATATCATTCACTATCAAACGATTTTACATCAATTGGCGCAGATAAACATTACATTTTTCACAAAAATTTCGACAAGAATTCCCTTTGAAACTTGTTTCTTTAATTATAAATAAACGACTAACTATCAAACGATTGTATTGAATATCATTCACTATCAAACGTTTGTATTGAATATCATTCACTATCAAACGATTTTACATCTATTGACGCAGATAAACATTACATTTTTCACAAAAATTTCGACAAGAATTCCCCTAGAAATTTGTTTCTCTAATTATAAATAAACGACTAACTATCAAACGTTTGTATTAAATATCATTCACTATCAAACGATTTTACATCTATTGGCGCAGATAAACATTACATTTTTCACAAAAATTTCGACAAGAATTCCCCTAGAAATTTGTTTCTCTAATTATAAATAAACGACTAACTATCAAACGTTTGTATTAAATATCATTCACTATCAAACGATTTTACATCTATTGGCGCAGATAAACATTACATTTTTCACAACAATTTCGACAAGAATTCCACCAGAAACTTGTTTCTTTTATTATAAAAAATCGACTAACTCTCAAACGTTGGTATTGAATATCATTCACAATCAAACGATTTTACATCTATTGGCGCAGATAAACATTACATTTTTCACAAAAATTTCGACAAGAATACCCCCAGAAACTTGTTTCTTTAATTATAAATAAACGACTAACTATCAAACGTTGGTATTGGATATCATTCACTATCAAACGATTTTACATCTATTGACGCAGATAACCATTACATTTTTCACAAAAATTTCGACAAGAATTCCCCTAGAAATTTGTTTCTTTAATTATAAATAAACGACTAACTATCAAACGTTGGTATTGAATATCATTCACTATCAAACGATTTTACATCTATTGGCGCAGATAAACATTAAATTGTTCACACAAATTTCGACAACAATTCCCCAGAAACTTGTTTTTTTAATTATAAATAAACGACTGACTATCAAACGTTGGTATTTAATATCATTCACTATCAAACGATTTTACATCTATTGGCGCAGATAAACATTACATTTTTCACAAAAATTTCGACAAGAATTCCACTAGAAACTTGTTTCTTCCATTATAAATAAAAGACTAACTATCAAACGTTTGTATTGAGTATCATTCACTATCAAACGATGTTACATCTATTGGAGCAGATAAACATTAAATTTTTCACAAAAATTTCGACAACAATGCCCCTAGAAACTTGTTTCTTTAATTATAAATAAACGACTAACTATCAAACGTTTGTATTGAATATCATTCACTATCAAACGATGTTACATCTATTGGAGCAGATAAACATTACATTTTTCACAAAAATTTCGACAAGAATTCCCCTAGAAATTTGTTTCTTTAATTATAAATAAACGACTAACTATCAAACGTTTGTATTAAATATCGTTCACTATCAAACGATTTTACATCTATTGGCGCAGATAAACATTACATTTTTCACAAAAATTTCGACAAGAATACCACCAGAAACTTGTTTCTTTAATTATAAATAAACGACTAACTATCAAACGTTGGTATTGCATATCATTCACTATCAAACGATTTTACATCAATTGGCGCAGATAAACATTACATTTTTACAAAAATTTCCACAAGAATTCCCCTAGAAACTTATTTCTTTCATTATAAATAAACGACTAACTATCAAACGTTTATATTGAATATCAATCACTATTTAACGATTTTACATCTATTGGCGCAGATAAACATTGCATTTTTCACAAAAATTTCGACAACAATTCCCCCAGAAACATGTTTCTTTAATTATAAATAAACGACTAACTATCAAACGTTGGTATTGAATATCATTCACTATCAAACGATTTTACATCTATTGGCGCAGATAAACATTAAATTTTTCACAAAAAGTTTCACAATAATTCCCCCAGAATCTTGTTTCTTTAATCATAAATAAACGACTAACTATCAAACGTTTGTATGGAATATCATTCACTATCAAACTATTTTACATCTATTGGCGCAGATAAACATTACATTTTTCACAAAAATTTTGACAACAATTCCCCCAGAAACTTGTTTCTTTAATTATAAATAAACGACTATCTATCAAACGTTGGTATTGAATATCATTCACTATCAAACGATTTTACATCAATTGGCGCATATAAACCTTACATGTTTCACAAAACTTTCCACAAGAATTCTCCTAGAAACTTGTTTCTTTCATTATAAATAAACGACTAACTATCAAACGTTTGTATTGAATATCATTCACTATCAAACGATTTTACATCTATTGGCGTAGATAAACATTAAATTTTTCACAAAAATTTCGACAAGAATTCCCCTAGAAACTTGTTTCTTTAATTATAAATAAACTACTAACTATCAAACGTTTGTATTGAACATCATTCACTATCAAACGATTTTACATCTATTGGCGCAGATAAACATTAAATTTTTCACACAAATTTCCACAAGAATTCCCCTAGAAACTTGTTTCTTTCGTTATAAATAAACGACTAACTATCAAACGTTGGTATTGAATATCATTCACTATCAAACGATTTTACATCTATTGGCGCAGATAAACATTACATTTTTCACAAAAATTTCGACAAGAATTCCCCTAGAAATTTGTTTCTTTAATTATAAATAAACGACTAACTATCAAACGTTTGTATTAAATATCGTTCACTATCAAACGATTTTACATCTATTGGCGCAGATAAACATTACATTTTTCACAAAAATTTCGACAAGAATACCACCAGAAACTTGTTTCTTTAATTATAAATAAACGACTAACTATCAAACGTTGGTATTGCATATCATTCACTATCAAACGATTTTACATCAATTGGCGCAGATAAACATTACATTTTTACAAAAATTTCCACAAGAATTCCCCTAGAAACTTATTTCTTTCATTATAAATAAACGACTAACTATCAAACGTTTATATTGAATATCAATCACTATTTAACGATTTTACATCTATTGGCGCAGATAAACATTAAATTTTTCACAAAAATTTCGACAACAATTCCCCCAGAAACTTGTTTCTTTAATTACATATGAATGACTAACTATCAAACGTTGGTATTGAATATCATTCACTATCAAACGATTTTACATCTATTGGCGCAGATAAACATTACATTTTTCACAAAAATTTCGACAAGAATTCCACTAGAAACTTGTTTCTTCCATTATAAATAAAAGACTAACTATCAAACGTTTGTATTGAGTATCATTCACTATCAAACGATGTTACATCTATTGGAGCAGATAAACATTAAATTTTTCACAAAAATTTCGACAAGAATTCCCCTAGAAACTTGTTTCTTTAATTATAAATAAACTACTAACTATCAAACGTTTGTATTGAACATCATTCACTATCAAACGATTTTACATCTATTGGCGCAGATAAACATTAAATTTTTCACACAAATTTCCACAAGAATTCCCCTAGAAACTTGTTTCTTTCGTTATAAATAAACGACTAACTATCAAACGTTGGTATTGAATATCATTCACTATCAAACGATTTTACATCTATTGGCGCAGATAAACATTAAATTGTTCACACAAATTTCGACAACAATTCCCCAGAAACTTGTTTTTTTAATTATAAATAAACGACTGACTATCAAATGTTGGTATTTAATATCATTCACTATCAAACGATTTTACATCTATTGGCGCAAATAAACATTACATTTTTCATAAAAATTTCGACAAGAATTCCCCCAGAAACTTGTTTCTTTAATTATAAATAAACGACTAACTATCAAACGTTGGTATTGCATATCATTCACTATCAAACGATTTTACATCAATTGGCGCAGATAAACATTACATTTTTACAAAAATTTCCCCAATAATTCCCCTAGAAACTTATTTCTTTCATTATAAATAAACGACTAACTATCAAACGTTTATATTGAATATCATTCACTATCAAACGATTTTACATCTATTGGCGCAGATAAACATTAAATTTTTCACAAAAATTTCGACAAGAATTCCTCCAGAAACTTGTTTCTTTTATTATAAATAAACGACTAACTATCAAACGTTGGTATTGAATATCATTCACTATCAAATGATTTTACATCTATTGGCGCAGATAAACATTAAATTTTCACAAAAATTTCCACAAGAATTCCCTTAGAAACATGTTTCTATAATTATAAATAAACGACTAACTATCAAACGTTTGTATTGAATATCCTTCACTATCAAACGATGTTACATCTATTGGCGCAGATAAACAGTACATTTTTCACAAAAATTTCGACAAGAATTCCCTTAGAAACTTGTTTCTTTAATTATAAATAAACGACTAACTTTCTAAAGTTTGTATTGAATATCATTCACTATCAAACGATTTTACATCTATTGACGCAGATAAACATTACATTTTTCACAAAAATTTCGACAAGAATTCCCCTAGAAATTTGTTTCTTTAATTATAAATAAACGACTAATTATCAAACGTTTGTATTAAATATCATTCACTATCAAACGATTTTACATCTATTGGCGCAGATAAACATTACATTTTTCACAAAAATTTCGACAAGAATACCCCCAGAAACTTGTTTCTTTAATTATAAATAAACGACTAACTATCAAACGTTGGTATTGCATATCATTCACTATCAAACGATTTTACATCAATTGGCGCAGATAAACATTACATTTTTACAAAAATTTCCCCAATAATTCCCCTAGAAACTTATTTCTTTAATTATAAATAAACGACTAACTATCAAACGTTTATATTGAATATCAATCACTATTAAACGATTTTACATCTATTGGCGCAGATAAACATTACATTTTTCACAACAATTTCCACAAGAACTCCCCTAGAAACTTGTTTTTTAATTATAAATAAACGACTAACTATCAAACGTTTGTATTGAATATCATTCACTATTAAACGATTTTACATCTATTGGCGCAGATAAACATTAAATTTTTCACAAAAATTTCGACAAGAATTCCCCCAGAAACTTATTTCTTTCATTATAAATAAACGACTAACTATCATACGTTGGTATTGAATATCATTCACTATCAAACGATGTTACATCTATTGGAACAGATAAACATTAAATTTTTCACAAAAATTTCGACAACAATTCCCCCAGAAACTTGTTTCTTTAATTACATATAAATGACTAACTATCAAACGTTGGTATTGAATATCATTCACTATCAAACGATTTTACATCTATTGGCGCAGATAAACATTATACTTTTCACAAAAATTTCGACAAGAATTCCACTAGAAACTTGTTTCTTTCATTATAAATAAAAGACTAACTATCAAACGTTTGTATTGAATATCATTCACTATCAAACGATTTTACATCTATTGCCGCAGATAAACATTTAATTGTTCACAAAAATTTCGACCACAATTCCCCCAGAAACTTGTTTCTTTAATTATAAATAAACGACTAACTATCAAATGTTGGTATTGAATATCATTCACTATCAAACGATTTTACATCTATTGGCGCAGATAAACATTAAATTTTTCACAAAAATTTCGACAAGAATCCCCCAGAAACTTGTTTCTTTAATTATAAATAAACGACTAACTATCAAACGTTGGTATTGAATATCATTCACTATCAAACGATTTTACATCTATTGGCGCAGATAAACATTAAATTGTTCACACAAATTTCGACAACAATTCCCCAGAAACTGGTTTTTTTAATTATAAATAAACGACTGACTATCAAATGTTGGTATTTAATATCATTCACTATCAAACGATTTTACATCTATTGGCGCAAATAAACATTACATTTTTCATAAAAATTTCGACAAGAATTCCCCCAGAAACTTGTTTCTTTAATTATAAATAAACGACTAACTATCAAACGGTGGTATCGAATATCATTCACTATCAAACGATTTTACATCTATTGGCGCAGATAAACATTAAATTGTTCACAAAAATTTCGACAAGAATACCCCCAGAAACTTGTTTCTTTAATTATAAATAAACGACTAACTATCAAACGTTGGTATTGAATATCATTCACTATCAAACGATTTTACATCTATTGGCGCAGATAAACATTAAATTGTTCACACAAATTTCGACAACAATTCCCCAGAAACTTGTTTTTTTAATTATAAATAAACGACTGACTATCAAATGTTGGTATTTAATATCATTCACTATCAAACGATTTTACATCTATTGGCGCAAATAAACATTACATTTTTCATAAAAATTTCGACAAGAATTCCCCCAGAAACTTGTTTCTTTAATTATAAATAAACGACTAACTATCAAACGTTGGTATTGCATATCATTCACTATCAAACGATTTTACATCAATTGGCGCAGATAAACATTACATTTTTCACAAAAATTTCGACAAGAATACCACCAGAAACTTGTTTCTTTAATTATAAATAAACGACTAACTATCAAACGTTGGTATTGCATATCATTCACTATCAAACGATTTTACATCAATTGGCGCAGATAAACATTACATTTTTACAAAAATTTCCACAAGAATTCCCCTAGAAACTTATTTCTTTCATTATAAATAAACGACTAACTATCAAACGTTTATATTGAATATCAATCACTATTTAACGATTTTACATCTATTGGCGCAGATAAACATTAAATTTTTCACAAAAATTTCGACAACAATTCCCCCAGAAACTTGTTTCTTTAATTACATATGAATGACTAACTATCAAACGTTGGTATTGAATATCATTCACTATCAAACGATTTTACATCTATTGGCGCAGATAAACATTACATTTTTCACAAAAATTTCGACAAGAATTCCACTAGAAACTTGTTTCTTCCATTATAAATAAAAGACTAACTATCAAACGTTTGTATTGAGTATCATTCACTATCAAACGATGTTACATCTATTGGAGCAGATAAACATTAAATTTTTCACAAAAATTTCGACAAGAATTCCCCTAGAAACTTGTTTCTTTAATTATAAATAAACTACTAACTATCAAACGTTTGTATTGAACATCATTCACTATCAAACGATTTTACATCTATTGGCGCAGATAAACATTAAATTTTTCACACAAATTTCCACAAGAATTCCCCTAGAAACTTGTTTCTTTCGTTATAAATAAACGACTAACTATCAAACGTTGGTATTGAATATCATTCACTATCAAACGATTTTACATCTATTGGCGCAGATAAACATTAAATTGTTCACACAAATTTCGACAACAATTCCCCAGAAACTTGTTTTTTTAATTATAAATAAACGACTGACTATCAAATGTTGGTATTTAATATCATTCACTATCAAACGATTTTACATCTATTGGCGCAAATAAACATTACATTTTTCATAAAAATTTCGACAAGAATTCCCCCAGAAACTTGTTTCTTTAATTATAAATAAACGACTAACTATCAAACGTTGGTATTGCATATCATTCACTATCAAACGATTTTACATCAATTGGCGCAGATAAACATTACATTTTTACAAAAATTTCCCCAATAATTCCCCTAGAAACTTATTTCTTTCATTATAAATAAACGACTAACTATCAAACGTTTATATTGAATATCATTCACTATCAAACGATTTTACATCTATTGGCGCAGATAAACATTAAATTTTTCACAAAAATTTCGACAAGAATTCCTCCAGAAACTTGTTTCTTTTATTATAAATAAACGACTAACTATCAAACGTTGGTATTGAATATCATTCACTATCAAATGATTTTACATCTATTGGCGCAGATAAACATTAAATTTTCACAAAAATTTCCACAAGAATTCCCTTAGAAACATGTTTCTATAATTATAAATAAACGACTAACTATCAAACGTTTGTATTGAATATCCTTCACTATCAAACGATGTTACATCTATTGGCGCAGATAAACAGTACATTTTTCACAAAAATTTCGACAAGAATTCCCTTAGAAACTTGTTTCTTTAATTATAAATAAACGACTAACTTTCTAAAGTTTGTATTGAATATCATTCACTATCAAACGATTTTACATCTATTGACGCAGATAAACATTACATTTTTCACAAAAATTTCGACAAGAATTCCCCTAGAAATTTGTTTCTTTAATTATAAATAAACGACTAATTATCAAACGTTTGTATTAAATATCATTCACTATCAAACGATTTTACATCTATTGGCGCAGATAAACATTACATTTTTCACAAAAATTTCGACAAGAATACCCCCAGAAACTTGTTTCTTTAATTATAAATAAACGACTAACTATCAAACGTTGGTATTGCATATCATTCACTATCAAACGATTTTACATCAATTGGCGCAGATAAACATTACATTTTTACAAAAATTTCCCCAATAATTCCCCTAGAAACTTATTTCTTTAATTATAAATAAACGACTAACTATCAAACGTTTATATTGAATATCAATCACTATTAAACGATTTTACATCTATTGGCGCAGATAAACATTACATTTTTCACAACAATTTCCACAAGAACTCCCCTAGAAACTTGTTTTTTAATTATAAATAAACGACTAACTATCAAACGTTTGTATTGAATATCATTCACTATTAAACGATTTTACATCTATTGGCGCAGATAAACATTAAATTTTTCACAAAAATTTCGACAAGAATTCCCCCAGAAACTTATTTCTTTCATTATAAATAAACGACTAACTATCATACGTTGGTATTGAATATCATTCACTATCAAACGATGTTACATCTATTGGAACAGATAAACATTAAATTTTTCACAAAAATTTCGACAACAATTCCCCCAGAAACTTGTTTCTTTAATTACATATAAATGACTAACTATCAAACGTTGGTATTGAATATCATTCACTATCAAACGATTTTACATCTATTGGCGCAGATAAACATTATACTTTTCACAAAAATTTCGACAAGAATTCCACTAGAAACTTGTTTCTTTCATTATAAATAAAAGACTAACTATCAAACGTTTGTATTGAATATCATTCACTATCAAACGATTTTACATCTATTGCCGCAGATAAACATTTAATTGTTCACAAAAATTTCGACCACAATTCCCCCAGAAACTTGTTTCTTTAATTATAAATAAACGACTAACTATCAAATGTTGGTATTGAATATCATTCACTATCAAACGATTTTACATCTATTGGCGCAGATAAACATTAAATTTTTCACAAAAATTTCGACAAGAATCCCCCAGAAACTTGTTTCTTTAATTATAAATAAACGACTAACTATCAAACGTTGGTATTGAATATCATTCACTATCAAACGATTTTACATCTATTGGCGCAGATAAACATTAAATTGTTCACACAAATTTCGACAACAATTCCCCAGAAACTGGTTTTTTTAATTATAAATAAACGACTGACTATCAAATGTTGGTATTTAATATCATTCACTATCAAACGATTTTACATCTATTGGCGCAAATAAACATTACATTTTTCATAAAAATTTCGACAAGAATTCCCCCAGAAACTTGTTTCTTTAATTATAAATAAACGACTAACTATCAAACGGTGGTATCGAATATCATTCACTATCAAACGATTTTACATCTATTGGCGCAGATAAACATTAAATTGTTCACAAAAATTTCGACAAGAATACCCCCAGAAACTTGTTTCTTTAATTATAAATAAACGACTAACTATCAAACGTTGGTATTGAATATCATTCACTATCAAACGATTTTACATCTATTGGCGCAGATAAACATTAAATTGTTCACACAAATTTCGACAACAATTCCCCAGAAACTTGTTTTTTTAATTATAAATAAACGACTGACTATCAAATGTTGGTATTTAATATCATTCACTATCAAACGATTTTACATCTATTGGCGCAAATAAACATTACATTTTTCATAAAAATTTCGACAAGAATTCCCCCAGAAACTTGTTTCTTTAATTATAAATAAACGACTAACTATCAAACGTTGGTATTGCATATCATTCACTATCAAACGATTTTACATCAATTGGCGCAGATAAACATTACATTTTTACAAAAATTTCCCCAATAATTCCCCTAGAAACTTATTTCTTTCATTATAAATAAACGACTAACTATCAAACGTTTATATTGAATATCATTCACTATCAAACGATTTTACATCTATTGGCGCAGATAAACATTAAATTTTTCACAAAAATTTCGACAAGAATTCCCCCAGAAACTTGTTTCTTTTATTATAAATAAACGACTAACTATCAAACGTTGGTATTGAATATCATTCACTATCAAATGATTTTACATCTATTGGCGCAGATAAACATTATATTTTCACAAAAATTTCCACAAGAATTCCCTTAGAAACATGTTTCTATAATTATAAATAAACGACTAACTATCAAACGTTTGTATTGAATATCCTTCACTATCAAACGATGTTACATCTATTGGCGCAGATAAACAGTACATTTTTCACAAAAATTTCCACAAGAATTCCCTTAGAAACTTGTTTCTTTAATTATAAATAAACGACTAACTTTCTAAAGTTTGTATTGAATATCATTCACTATCAAACGATTTTACATCTATTGACGCAGATAAACATTACATTTTTCACACAAATTTCGACAAGAATTCCCCTAGAAATTTGTTTCTTTAATTATAAATAAACGACTAACTATCAAACGTTTGTATTAAATATCATTCACTATCAAACGATTTTACATCTATTGGCGCAGATAAACATTACATTTTTCACAAAAATTTCGACAAGAATACCCCCAGAAACTTGTTTCATTAATTATAAATAAACGACTAACTATCAAACGTTGGTATTGCATATCATTCACTATCAAACGATTTTACATCAATTGGCGCAGATAAACATTACATTTTTACAAAAATTTCCCCAATAATTCCCCTAGAAACTTATTTCTTTCATTATAAATAAACGACTAACTATCAAACGTTTATATTGAATATCAATCACTATTAAACGATTTTACATCTATTGGCGCAGATAAACATTATATTTTTCACAAAAATTTCGACAAGAATACCCCCAGAGACTTGTTTCTTTAATTATAAATAAACGACTAACTATCAAACGTTGGTATTGAATATCATTCACTATCAAACGATTTTACATCTATTGGCGCAGATAAACATTACATTTTTCACAACAATTTCCACAAGAACTCCCCTAGAAACTTGTTTTTTAATTATAAATAAACGACTAACTATCAAACGTTTGTATTGAATATCATTCACTATTAAACGATTTTACATCTATTGGCGCAGATAAACATTAAATTTTTCACAAAAATTTCGACAAGAATTCCCCCAGAAACTTGTTTCTTTCATTATAAATAAACGACTAACTATCATACGTTGGTATTGAATATCATTCACTATCAAACGATGTTACATCTATTGGAGCAGATAAACATTAAATTTTTCACAAAAATTTCGACAACAATTCCCCCAGAAACTTGTTTCTTTAATTACATATAAATGACTAACTATCAAACGTTGGTATTGAATATCATTCACTATCAAACGATTTTACATCTATTGGCGCAGATAAACATTATACTTTTCACAAAAATTTCGACAAGAATTCCACTAGAAACTTGTTTCTTTCATTATAAATAAAAGACTAACTATCAAACGTTTGTATTAAATATCATTCACTATCAAATGATTTTACATCTATTGGAGCAGATAAACATTACATTTTTCACAAAAATTTGGACAAGAATTCCCCCAGAAACTTGTTTCTTTAATTATAAATAAACAACTAACTATCAAACGTTAGTATTGAATATCATTCACTATCAAACGATTTTACATCTATTGGCGCAGATAAACATTACATTTTTCACAAAAATGTCCACAAGAATTCCCCTTGAAACTTGTTTCTTTCATTATAAATAAACGACTAACTATCAAACGATTTTACATCTATTGACGCAGATAAACATTACATTTTTCACAAAAATTTCGACAAGAATTCCCCTAGAAATTTGTTTCTCTAATTATAAATAAACGACTAACTATCAAACGTTTGTATTAAATATCATTCACTATCAAACGATTTTACATCTATTGGCGCAGATAAACATTACATTTTTCACAAAAATTTCGACAAGAATTCCCCTAGAAATTTGTTTCTCTAATTATAAATAAACGACTAACTATCAAACGTTTGTATTAAATATCATTCACTATCAAACGATTTTACATCTATTGGCGCAGATAAACATTACATTTTTCACAACAATTTCGACAAGAATTCCACCAGAAACTTGTTTCTTTTATTATAAAAAATCGACTAACTCTCAAACGTTGGTATTCAATATCATTCACTATCAAACGATTTTACATCTATTGGCGCAGATAAACATTACATTTTTCACAAAAATTTCGACAAGAATACCCCCAGAAACTTGTTTCTTTAATTATAAATAAACGACTAACTATCAAACGTTGGTATTGGATATCATTCACTATCAAACGATTTTATAGCTATTGGCGCAGATAAACATTAAATTTTTCACAAAAATTTCCACAAGAATTCCCTTAGAAACATGTTTCTTTAATTATAAATAAACGACGAACTATCAAACGTTTGTATTGAATATCATTCACTATCAAACGATTTTACATCTATTGGCGCAGATAAACAGTACATTTTTCACAAAAATTTCGACAAGAACTCTCTTAGAAACTTGTTTCTTTATTTATAAATAAACGACTAACTATCAAACGATTGTATTGAATATCATTCACTATCAAACGTTTGTATTGAATATCATTCACTATCAAACGATTTTACATCTATTGACGCAGATAACCATTACATTTTTCACAAAAATTTCGACAAGAATTCCCCTAGAAATTTGTTTCTTTAATTATAAATAAACGACTAACTATCAAACGTTTGTATTAAATATCATTCACTATCAAACGATTTTACATCTATTGGCGCAGATAAACATTAAATTTTTCACAAATATTTCGACAACAATTCCCCCAGAAACTTGTTTCTTTAATTATAAATAAACGACTAACTATCAAACGTTGGTATTGAATATCATTCACTATCAAATGATTTTACATCTATTGGCGCAGATAAACATTATATTTTCACAAAAATTTCCACAAGAATTCCCTTAGAAACATGTTTCTTTAATTATAAATAAACGACGAACTATCAAACGTTTGTATTGAATATCTTTCACTATCAAACGATGTTACATCTATTGGCGCAGATAAACAGTACATTTTTCACAAAAATTTCGACAAGAATTCCCTTAGAAAATTGTTTCTTTAATTATAAATAAACGACTAACTATCAAACGTTTGAATTGAATATCATTCACTATCAAACGTTTGTATTGAATATCATTCACTATCAAACGATTTTACATATATTGACGCAGATAAACATTACATTTTTCACAAAAATTTCAACAAGAATTCCCCTAGAAATTTGTTTCTTTAATTATAAATAAACGACTAACTATCAAACGTTTGTATTAAATATCATTCACTCTCAAACGATTTTACATCTATTGGCGCAGATAAACATTACATTTTTCACAACAATTTCGACAAGAATTCCCCCAGAAACTTGTTTCTTTCATTATAAATAAACGACTAACTATCAAACGTTTGTATTGAATATCATTCACTATCAAACGATTTTACATCTATTGGCGCAGATAAACATTACATTTTTCACAAAAATTTCGACAAGAATTCCCCTAGAAACTTGTTTCTTTAATTATAAATAAACGACTAACTATCAAACGTTTGTATTGAATATCATTCACTATCAAACGATTTTACATCTATTGGCGCAGATAAACATTAAATTTTTCACAAATATTTCGACAACAATTCCCCCAGAAACTTGTTTCTTTAATTATAAATAAACGACTAACTATCAAACGTTGGTATTGAATATCATTCACTATCAAACGATTTTACATCTATTGGCGCAGATAAACATTACATTTTTCACAAAAATTTCGACAAGAATACCCCCAGAAACTTGTTTCTTTAATTATAAATAACGACTAACTATCAAACGTTGGTATTGAATATCATTCACTATCAAACGATTTTACATCTATTGGCGCAGATAAACATTACATTTTTCACAAAAATTTCGACAAGAATACCCCCAGAAACTTGTTTCTTTAATTATAAATAAACGACTAACTATCAAACGTTGGTATTGAATATCATTCACTATCAAACGATTTTACATCTATTGGCGCAGATAAACATTACATTTTTCACAAAAATTTGGACAAGAATTCCCCTAGATACTTGTTTCTTTCATTATAAATAAACGACTAACTATCAAACGTTTGTATTGAATATCATTCACTATCAAACGATTTTACATCTATTGGCGCAGATAAACATTACATTTTTCACAAAAATTTCTACAAGAATTCCCCTAGAAACTTGTTTCTTTAATTATAAATAAACGACTAACTATCAAACGTTTGTATTAAATATCATTCACTATCAAACGATTTTACATCTATTGGCGCATTTAAACATTACATTTTTCACAACAATTTCGACAAGAATTCCACCAGAAAGTTGTTTCTTTTATTATAAATAAACGACTAACTATCAAACGTTGGTATTGAATATCATTCACTATCAAACGATTTTACATCTATTGGCGCAGATAAACATTACATTTTTCACAAAAATTTCGACAAGAATACCCTCAGAAACTTGATTCTTTAATTATAAATAAACGACTAACTATCAAACGTTGGTATTGAATATCATTCACTATCAAACGATTTTATATCTATTGGCGCAGATAATCATTAAATTTTTCACAAAAATTTCGACAACAATTCCCCCAGAAATTTGTTTCTTTAATTAAAAATAAACGACTAACTATCAAACGTTGGTATTGAATATAATTCACTATCAAACGATTTTACATCTATTGGCGCAGATAAACAGTACATTTTTCACAAAAATTTCGACAAGAATTCTCTTAGAAACTTGTTTCTTTATTTATAAATAAACGACTAACTATCAAACGATTTGTTTTGAATATCATTCACTATCAAACGTTTGTATTGAATATCATTCACTATCAAACGATTTTACATCTATTGACGCAGATGAACATTACATTTTTCACAAAAATTTCGACAAGAATACCCCCAGAAACTTGTTTCTCTAATTATAAATAAACGACTAACTATCAAACGTTGGTATTGAATATCATTCACTATCAAACGATTTTACATCTATTGGCGCAGATAAACATTACATTTTTCACAAAAATTTCGACAAGAATTCCCCTAGATACTTGTTTCTTTCATTATAAATAAACGACTAACTATCAAACGTTTGTATTGAATATCATTCACTATCAAACGAATTTACATCTATTGGCGCAGATAAACATTACATTTTTCACAAAAATTTCGACAAGAATTCCCCTAGAAACATGTTTCTTTCATTATAAATAAACGACTAACTATCAAACGTTTGTATTGAATATCATTCACTATCAAACGATTTTACATCTATTGGCGCAGATAAACATTAAATTTTTCACAAATATTTCGACAACAATTCCCCCAGAAACTTGTTTCTTTAATTATAAATAAACGACTAACTATCAAACGTTGGTATTGAATATCATTCACTATCAAATGATTTTACATCTATTGGCGCAGATAAACATTAAATATTCACAAAAATTTCCACAAGAATTCCCTTAGAAACATGTTTCTTTAATTATAAATAAACGACGAAATATCAAACGTTTGTATTGAATATCATTCACTATCAAACGATGTTACATCTATTGGCGCAGGTAAACAGTACATTTTTCACAAAAATTTCGACAAGAATTCCCTTAGAAACTTGTTTCTTTAATTATAAATAAACGACTAACTATCAAACGTTTGTATTGAATATCATTCACTATCAAACGATTTTACATATATTGACGCAGATAAACATTACATTTTTCACAAAAATTTCGACAAGAATTCCCGTAGAAATTTGTTTCTTTAATTATAAATAAACGACTAACTATCAAACGTTTGTATTAAATATCATTCACTCTCAAACGATTTTACATCTATTGGCGCAGATAAGCATTACATTTTTCACAACAATTTCGACAAGAATTCCCCCAGAAACTTGTTTCTTTTATTATAAATAAACGACTAACTATCAAACGTTGGTATTGAATATCATTCACTATCAAACGATTTTACATCTATTGGTGCAGATAAACATTACATTTTTCACAAAAATTTCGACAAGAATACCCCCAGAAACTTGTTTCTTTAATTATAAATAACGACTAACTATCAAACGTTGGTATTGAATATCATTCACTATCAAACGATTTTACATCTATTGGCGCAGATAAACATTACATTTTTCACAAAAATTTCGACAAGAATTCCCCTAGATACTTGTTTCTTTCATTATAAATAAACGACTAACTATCAAACGTTTGAATTGAATATCATTCACTATCAAACGATTTTACATCTATTGGCGCAGATAAACATTACATTTTTCACAAAAATTTCGACAAGAATTCCCCTAGAAACTTGTTTCTTTAATTATAAATAAACGACTAACTATCAAACGTTTGTATTAAATATCATTCACTATCAAACGATTTTACATCTATTGGCGCATTTAAACATTACATTTTTCACAACAATTTCGACAAGAATTCCACCAGAAAGTTGTTTCTTTTATTATAAATAAACGACTAACTATCAAACGTTGGTATTGAATATCATTCACTATCAAACGATTTTACATCTATTGGCGCAGATAAACATTACATTTTTCACAAAAATTTCGACAAGAATACCCCCAGAAACTTGATTCTTTAATTATAAATAAACGACTAACTAACAAACGTTGGTATTGAATATCATTCACTATCAAACGATTTTATATCTATTGGCGCAGATAATCATTAAATTTTTCACAAAAATTTCGACAACAATTCCCCCAGAAACTTGTTTCTTTAATTAAAAATAAACGACTAACTATCAAACGTTTGTATTGAATATCATTCACTATCAAACGATTTTACATCTATTGGCGCAGATAAACATTACATTTTTCACAAAAATTTAGACAAGAATTCCCCTAGAAACATGTTTCTCTAATTATAAATAAACGACTAACTATCAAACGTTGGTATTGAATATCATTCACTATCAAACGATTTTACATCTATTGGCGCAGATAAACATTACATTTTTCACAAAAATTTCGACAAGAATTCCCCTAGATACTTGTTTCTTTCATTATAAATAAACGACTAACTATCAAACGTTGGTATTGAATATCATTCACTATCAAATGATTTTACATCTATTGGCGCAGATAAACATTAAATATTCACAAAAATTTCCACAAGAATTCCCTTAGAAACATGTTTCTTTAATTATAAATAAACGACGAAATATCAAACGTTTGTATTGAATATCATTCACTATCAAACGATGTTACATCTATTGGCGCAGGTAAACAGTACATTTTTCACAAAAATTTCGACAAGAATTCCCTTAGAAACTTGTTTCTTTAATTATAAATAAACGACTAACTATCAAACGTTTGTATTGAATATCATTCACTATCAAACGATTTTACATATATTGACGCAGATAAACATTACATTTTTCACAAAAATTTCGACAAGAATTCCCGTAGAAATTTGTTTCTTTAATTATAAATAAACGACTAACTATCAAACGTTTGTATTAAATATCATTCACTCTCAAACGATTTTACATCTATTGGCGCAGATAAGCATTACATTTTTCACAACAATTTCGACAAGAATACCCCCAGAAACTAGTTTCTTTAATTATAAATAAACGACTAACTATCAAACGTTTGTATTAAATATCATTCACTCTCAAACGATTTTACATCTATTGGCGCAGATAAACTTTACATTTTTCACAAAAATTTCGACAAGAATTCCCCTAGATACTTGTTTCTTTCATTATAAATAAACGACTAACTATCAAACGTTTGTATTGAATATCATTCACTATCAAACGATTTTACATCTATTGGCGCAGATAAACTACATTTTTCACAAAAATTTCGACAAGAATACCCCCAGAAACTTGTTTCTTTAATTATAAATAACGACTAACTATCAAACGTTGGTATTGAATATCATTCACTATCAAACGATTTTACATCTATTGGCGCAGATAAACATTACATTTTTCACAAAAATTTCGACAAGAATTCCCCTAGATACTTGTTTCTTTCATTATAAATAAACGACTAACTATCAAACGTTTGTATTGAATATCATTCACTATCAAACGATTTTACATCTATTGGCGCAGATAAACATTACATTTTTCACAAAAATTTCGACAAGAATACCCCCAGAAACTTGTTTCTTTAATTATAAATAACGACTAACTATCAAACGTTGGTATTGAATATCATTCACTATCAAACGATTTTACATCTATTGGCGCAGATAAACAACATTTTTCACAAAAATTTCCACATGAATTCCCCTAGAAACTTGTTTCTTTCATTATAAATAAACGATTAACTGACCAAACGTTTGTATTGAATATCATTCACTATCAAACGATTTTACATCTAAAGGCGCAGATAAACATTAAATTTTTCACAAATATTTCGACAACAATTCCCCCAGAAACTTGTTTCTTTTATTATAAATAAACGACTAACTATCAAACGTTGGTATTGAATATCATTCACTATCAAACGATTTTACATCTATTGGCGCAGATGAACATTACATTTTTCACAAAAATTTCGACAAGAATACACCCAGAAACTTGCTTCTCTAATTATAAATAAACGACTAACTATCAAACGTTGGTATTGAATATCATTCACTATCAAACGATTTTACATCTATTGGCGCAGATAAACATTACATTTTTCACAAAAATTTCGACAAGAATTCCCCTAGATACTTGTTTCTTTCATTATAAATAAACGACTAACTATCAAACGTTGGTATTGAATATCATTCACTATCAAACGATTTTACATCTATTGGCGCAGATAAACATTACATTTTTCACAAAAATTTCGACAAGAATACCCCCAGAAACTTGTTTCATTAATTATACATAAACGACTAACTATCAAACGTTGGTATTGAATATCATTCACTATCAAACGATTTTACATCTATTGGCGCAGACAAACATTACATTTTTGACAAAAATTTCGACAAGAATTCCCCCAGAAACTTGTTTCTTTTATTATAAATAAACGACTAACTATCAAACGTTGGTATTGAATATCATTCAGTATCAAACGATTTTACATCTATTGGCGCAGATAAACATTACATTTTTCACAAAAATTTCGACAAGAATACCCCCAGAAACTTGTTTCTCTAATTATAAATAAACGACTAACTATCAAACGTTGGTATTGAATATCATTCACTATCAAACGATTTTACATCTATTGGCGCAGATAAACATTACATTTTTCACAAAAATTTCCACAAGAATTCCCCTAGATACTTGTTTCTTTCATTATAAATAAACGACTAACTATCAAACGTTTGTATTGAATATCATTCACTATCAAACGATTTTACATCTATTGGCGCAGATAAACATTACATTTTTCACAAAAATTTAGACAAGAATTCCCCTAGAAACATGTTTCTTTTATTATAAATAAACGACTAACTATCAAACGTTGGTATTGAATATCATTTACTATCAAACGATTTTACATCTAAAGGCGCAGATAAACATTAAATTTTTCACAAATATTTCGACAACAATTCCCCCAGAAACTTGTTTCTTTTATTATAAATAAACGACTAACTATCAAACGTTGGTATTGAATATCATTCACTATCAAACGATTTTACATCTATTGGCGCAGATGAACATTACATTTTTCACAAAAATTTCGACAAGAATACCCCCAGAAACTTGTTTCTCTAATTATAAATAAACGACTAACTATCAAACGTTTGTATTGAATATCATTCACTATCAAACGATTTGAAATCTATTGACGCAGATAAACGTTACATTTTTCACAACAATTTCGACAAGAATTCCCCCAGAAACTTGTTTCTTTTATTATAAATAAACGACTAACTATCAAACGTTGGTATTGAATATCATTTACTATCAAACGAGTTTACATCTATTGACGCAGATAAACATTAAATTTTTCACATAAATTTCCACAAGAATTCCCCTAGAAACTTGTTCCTTTCATTATAAATAAACGACTAACTATCAAACGTTGTATTGAATATCATTCACTATCAAACGATTTTACATCTATTGGCGCAGATAAACATTAAATTTTTCACCACACTTTCGGCAACAATTCCCCCAGAAAATTGTTTCTTTCATTATAAATAAACGACTAACTATCAAACGTTTGTATTGAACATCATTCACTATCAAACGATTTTGCATCTATTGGCGCAGATAAACATTAAATTTTCACAAAAATTTCCACAGGAATTCCCCTAGAAACATGTTTCTTCAATTATAAATGAACGACTAACTATCAAACGTTTGTATTGAATATCATTCACTATCAAACGATTGTACATCTATTGGCGCAGATAAACAGTACATTTTTCACAAAAATTTCAACAAGAATTCCCCTAGAAACTTGTTTCTTTAAATATAAATAAACGACTAACTATCAAACGTTTGTATTGAATATCATTCACTGTCAAACGTTGGTATTGAATATCATTCACTATCAAACGATTTTACATCTATTGGCGCAGATAAACATTGAATTTTTCACAAAACTTTCGACAACAATTCCCCCAGAAACTTGTTTTTTTATTTATAAATAAACGACTGACTATCAAATGTTGGTATTGAATATCATTCACTATCAAACGATTTTACATCTATTGGCGCAGATAAACATTAAATTGTTCACCAAACTTTCGACAACAATTCCCCCAGAAACTTGTTTTTTTATTTATAAATAAACGACTGACTATCAAACGTTGGTATTGAATATCATTCACTTACAAACGATTTTACATCTATTGGCGCAGATAAACATTAAATTTTTCACAAAAATTTCCACAAGAATTCCCTTAGAAACATGATTCTTTAATTATAAATAAACGACTAACTATCAAACGATTGTATTGAATATCATTCACCATCAATCGATGTTACATCTATTGGCGCAGATAAACAGTATATTTTTCACAAAAATTTCGACAAGAATTCCCTTAGAAACTTGTTTCTTTAATTATAAATAAACGACTAACTATCAAACGTTTGTATTGAATATCATTCACTATCAAACGTTTGTATTGAATATCGTTCACTATCAAACGATTGTACATCTATTGGCGCAGATAAACAGTACATTTTTCACAAAAATTTCAACAAGAATTCCCCTAGAAACTTGTTTCTTTAAATATAAATAAACGACTAACTATCAAACGTTTGTATTGAATATCATTCACTGTCAAACGTTGGTATTGAATATCATTCACTATCAAACGATTTTACATCTATTGGCGCAGATAAACATTGAATTTTTCACAAAACTTTCGACAACAATTCCCCCAGAAACTTGTTTTTTTATTTATAAATAAACGATTGACTATCAAATGTTGGTATTGAATATCATTCACTATCAAACGATTTTACATCTATTGGCGCAGATAAACATTAAATTGTTCACCAAACTTTCGACAACAATTCCCCCAGAAACTTGTTTTTTTATTTATAAATAAACGACTGACTATCAAACGTTGGTATTGAATATCATTCACTTACAAACGATTTTACATCTATTGGCGCAGATAAACATTAAATTTTTCACAAAAATTTCCACAAGAATTCCCTTAGAAACATGATTCTTTAATTATAAATAAACGACTAACTATCAAACGATTGTATTGAATATCATTCACCATCAATCGATGTTACATCTATTGGCGCAGATAAACAGTATATTTTTCACAAAAATTTCGACAAGAATTCCCTTAGAAACTTGTTTCTTTAATTATAAATAAACGACTAACTATCAAACGTTTGTATTGAATATCATTCACTATCAAACGTTTGTATTGAATATCGTTCACTATCAAACGTTTGTATTGAATATCATTCACTATCAAACGATTTTAAATCTATTGACGCAGATAAACATTACATTTTTCACAACAATTTCGACAAGAATTCCCCCAGAAACTTGTTTATTTATTATAAATAAACGACTAACTATCAAATGTTGGTATTGAATATCATTTACTATCAAACGATTTTACATCTATTGGCGCAGATAAACATTAAATTTTTCACAAAAATTTCGACAAGAATACCCCCAGAAACTTGTTTCTTTAATTATAAATAAACGACTAACTATCAAACGTTGGTATTAAATATCATTCACTATCAAACGATTTTACATCTATTGGCGCAGATAAACTACATTTTTCACACAAATTTCCACATGAATTCCCCTAGAAACTTGTTTCTTTCATTATAAATAAACGATTAACTGACCAAACGTTTGTATTGAATATCATTCACTATCAAACGATTTTACATCTAAAGGCGCAGATAAACATTAAATTTTTCACAAATATTTCGACAACAATTCCCCCAGAAAAGTGTTTCTTTAATTATAAATAAACGACTAACTATCAAACGTTTGTATTGAATATCATTCACTATCAAACGATGTTACATCTATTGGCGCAAATAAACAATACATTTTTCACAAAAATTTCGACAAGAATTCCCTTAGAAACTTGTTTCTTTAATTATAAATAAACGACTAACTATCAAACGTTTGTATTGAATATCATTCACTATCAAACGTTTGTATTGAATATCATTCACTATCAAACGTTTGTGTTGAATATCATTCACTATCAAACGATTTGAAATCTATTGACGCAGATAAACGTTACATTTTTCACAACAATTTCGACAAGAATTCCCCCAGAAACTTGTTTCTTTTATTATAAATAAACGACTAAATATCAAACGTTGGTATTGAATATCATTCACTATCAAATAATTTTACATCTATTGGCGCAGATAAACATTAAATTTTCACAAAAATTTCCACAAGAATTCCCTTAGAAACATGTTTCTTTAATTATAAATAAACGACTAACTATCAAACGTTTGTATTGAATATCATTCACTATCAAACGATGTTACATCTATTGGCGCAGATAAACAGTACATTTTTCACAAAAATTTCGACAAGAATTCCCTTAGAAACTTGTTTCTTTAATTATAAATAAACGACTAACTATCAAACGTTTGTATTGAATATCATTCACTATCAAACGTTTGTATTGAATATCGTTCACTATCAAACGATTTTACATCTATTGGCGCAGATAAACCTTAAATTTTTCACCACACTTTCGGCAACAATTCCCCCAGAAAATTGTTTCTTTCATTATAAATAAACGACTAACTATCAAACGTTTGTATTGAACATCATTCACTATCAAACGATTTTGCATCTATTGGCGCAGATAAACATTAAATTTTCACAAAAATTTCCACAGGAATTCCCCTAGAAACATGTTTCTTCACTTATAAATGAACGACTAACTATCAAACGTTTGTATTGAATATCATTCACTATCAAACGATTGTACATCTATTGGCGCAGATAAACAGTACATTTTTCACAAAAATTTCAACAAGAATTCCCCTAGAAACTTGTTTCTTCAAATATAAATAAACGACTAACTATCAAACGTTTGTATTGAATATCATTCACTATCAAACGATTTTACATCTATTGGCGCAGATAAACATTACATTATTCACAAAAATTTCGACAAGAATTCCCCTAGAAATTTGTTTCTTTATTTATAAATATACGGCTAACTATCAAACGTTTGTATTAAATATCATTCACTATCAAACGTTTGTATTAAATATCATTCACTATCAAACGATTTTACATCTATTGGCGCAGATAAACATTACATTTTTCACAAAAATTTCGACAACAATTCCCCCAGAAACTTGTTTCTTTAATTATAAATAAACGACTAACTATCAAACGTTGGTATTGAATATCATTCACTATCACACGATTTTACATCTATTGGCGCAGATAAACATTAAAATTTTCACAAAAATTTCGACAAGAATTCCTCTAGAATCTTGTTTCTTTAATTATAAATAAACGACTAACTATCAAACGTTTGTATTGAATATCATTCACTATCAAACGTTGGTATTGAATATCATTCACTATCAAACGATTTTACATCTATTGGCGCAGATAAACATTGAATTTTTCACAAAAATTTCCACAACAATTACCCCAGAAACTTGTTTCTTTAATCATAAATAAACGACTAACTATCAAACGTTTGTATTGAATATCATTCACTGTCAAACGATATTACATCTATTGGCGCAGATAAACATTACATTATTCACAAAAATTTCGACAACAATTCCCGCAGAAACTTGTTTCCTTAATTATAAATAAACGACTAACTATCAAACGTTGGTATTGAATATCATTCACTATCACACGATTTTACATCTATTGGCGCAGATAGACATTAAAATTTTCACAAAAATTTCGACAAGAATTCCTCTAGAATCTTGTTTCTTTAATTATAAATAAACGACTAACTATCAAACGTTTGTATTGAATATCATTCACTATCAAACGTTGGTATTGAATATCATTCACTATCAAACGATTTTACATCTATTGGCGCAGATAAACATTGAATTTTTCACAAAAATTTCGACAACAATTCCCCCAGAAACTTGTTTCTTTAGCCATAAATAAACGACTAACTATCAAACGTTTGTATTGAATATCATTCACTGTCAAACGATATTACATCTATTGGCGCAGATAAACATTACATTTTTCACAAAAATGTCGACAACAATTCCCCCAGAAACCTGTTTCTTTAATTATAAATAAACGACTAACTGTCAAACGTTTGTATTAAATATCATTCACTATCAATCGATTTTACATCTATTGGCGCAGATAAACATTACATTTTTCACAAAAATTTCGACAAGAATTCCTCCAGAAACATGTTTCTTTAATTATAAATAAACGACTAACTATCAAACGTTTGTATTGAATATCATTCACTATCAAACGATTTTACATCTATGGGCGCAGATAAACATTACATTTTTCACAAAAATTTCGACAAGAATGCCCCTAGAAACTTGTTTCTTTCATTATAAATAAACGACTAACTATCAAACGTTTGTATTGAATATCATTCACTATCAAACGTTTGTATTGAATATCGTTCACTATCAAACGTTTGTATTGAATATCATTCACTATCAAACGATTTTAAATCTATTGACGCAGATAAACATTACATTTTTCACAACAATTTCGACAAGAATTCCCCCAGAAACTTGTTTCTTTTATTATAAATAAACGACTAACTATCAAATGTTGGTATTGAATATCATTTACTATCAAACGATTTTACATCTATTGGCGCAGATAAACATTAAATTTTTCACAAAAATTTCGACAAGAATACCCCCAGAAACTTGTTTCTTTAATTATAAATAAACGACTAACTATCAAACGTTGGTATTGAATATCATTCACTATCAAACGATTTTACATCTATTGGCGCAGATAAACTACATTTTTCACAAAAATTTCCATATGAATTCCCCTAGAAACTTGTTTCTTTCATTATAAATAAACGATTAACTGACCAAACGTTTGTATTGAATATCATTCACTATCAAACGATTTTACATCTAAAGGCGCAGATAAACATTAAATTTTTCACAAATATTTCGACAACAATTCCCCCAGAAAAGTGTTTCTTTAATTATAAATAAACGACTAACTATCAAACGTTTGTATTGAATATCATTCACTATCAAACGATGTTACATCTATTGGCGCAGATAAACAGTACATTTTTCACAAAAATTTCGACAAGAATTCCCTTAGAAACTTGTTTCTTTAATTATAAATAAACGACTAACTATCAAACGTTTGTATTGAATATCATTCACTATCAAACGTTTGTATTGAATATCATTCACTATCAAAC
Source organism: Priocnemis perturbator (assembly GCA_963942575.1). Lineage (NCBI taxonomy): Eukaryota > Metazoa > Arthropoda > Insecta > Hymenoptera > Pompilidae > Priocnemis > Priocnemis perturbator. The sequence continues at coordinate 376,425 of OZ012649.1, read as the reverse complement.
GATTTGAAATCTATTGACGCAGATAAACGTTACATTTTTCACAAAAATTTCGACAAGAATTCCCCCAGAAACTTGTTTCTTTTATTATAAATAAACGACTAACTATCAAACGTTGGTATTGAATATCATTTACTATCAAACGATTTTACATCTATTGACGCAGATAAACATTAAATTTTTCACAAAAATTTCCACAAGAATTCCCCTAGAAACTTGTTCCTTTCATTATAAATAAACGACTAACTATCAAACGTTGTATTGAATATCATTCACTATCAAACGATTTTACATCTATTGGCGCAGATAAACATTAAATTGTTCACCAAACTTTCGACAAGAATTCCCCTAGAAATTTGTTTCTTTAATTATAAATAAACGACTAACTATCAAACGTTGGTATTGAATATCATTCACTATCAAACGATTTTACATCTATTGGCGCAGATAAACATTACATTTTTCACAAAAATTTCGACAACAATTCCCCCAGAAACTTGTGTCTTTAATTATAAATAAACGACTAACTATCAAACGTTGGTATTGAATATCATTCACTATCACACGATTTTACATCTATTGGCGCAGATAAACATTAAAATTTTCACAAAAATTTCGACAAGAATTCCTCTAGAATCTTGTTTCTTTAATTATAAATAAACGACTAACTATCAAACGTTTGTATTGAATATCATTCACTATCAAACGTTGGTATTGAATATCATTCACTATCAAACGATTTTACATCTATTGGCGCAGATAAACATTGAATTTTTCACAAAACTTTCGACAACAATTCCCCCAGAAACTTGTTTTTTTATTTATAAATAAACGACTGACTATCAAATGTTGGTATTGAATATCATTCACTATCAAACGATTTTACATCTATTGGCGCAGATAAACATTAAATTGTTCACCAAACTTTCGACAACAATTCCCCCAGAAACTTGTTTTTTTATTTATAAATAAACGACTGACTATCAAATGTTGGTATTGAATATCATTCACTATTAAACGATTTTCCATCTATTGGCGCAGATAAACATTACATTTTTCACAACAATTTCGACAAGAATTCCCCCAGAAACTTGTTTCTTTTATTATAAATAAACGACTAACTATCAAACGTTGGTATTGAATATCATTCACTATCAAACGATTTTACATCTATTGGCGCAGATAAACATTAAATTTTTCACAAAAATTTCCACAAGAATACCCCCAGAAACTTGTTTCTTTAATTATAAATAAACGACTAACTATCAAACGTTGGTATTGAATATCATTCACTATCAAACGATTTTACATCTATTGGCGCATAGAAACATTAAATTTTTCACAAAAATTTCGACAACAATTCCTCCAGAAACTTGTTTGTTTAATTATAAATAAACGACTGACTATCAAACGTTGGTATTGAATATCATTCACTTACAAACGATTTTACATCTATTGGCGCAGATAAACATTAAATTTTTCACAAAAATTTCCACAAGAATTCCCCTAGAAACTTGTTCCTTTCATTATAAATAAACGACTAACTATCAAACGTTGTATTGAATATCATTCACTATCAAACGATTTTACATCTATTGGCGCAGATAAACATTAAATTGTTCACCAAACTTTCGACAAGAATTCCCCTAGAAATTTGTTTCTTTAATTATAAATAAACGACTAACTATCAAACGTTTGTATTGAATATCATTCACTATCAAACGATTTTACATCTATTGGCGCAGATAAACATAACATTTTTCACAAAAATTTCGACAACAATTCCCCCAGAAACTTGTTTCTTTAATAATAAATAAACGACGAAACTATCAAACGTTGGTATTGAATATCATTCACTATCAACCGATTTTACATCTATTGGCGCAGATAAACATTAAATTTTTCACAAAAATTTCGACAAGAATTCCCCCAGAAACCTGTTTCTTTAATTATAAATAAACGACTAACTATCAAACGTTTGTATTGAATATCATTCACTGTCAAACGATATTACATCTATTGGCGCAGATAAACATTACATTTTTCACAAAAATGTCGACAACAATTCCCCCAGAAACCTGTTTCTTTAATTATAAATAAACGACTAACTGTCAAACGTTTGTATTAAATATCATTCACTATCAATCGATTTTACATCTATTGGCGCAGATAAACATTACATTTTTCACAAAAATTTCGACAAGAATTCCTCCAGAAACATGTTTCTTTAATTATAAATAAACGACTAACTATCAAACGTTTGTATTGAATATCATGCACTATCAAACGTTTGTAATGAATATCATTCACTATCAAACGTTTGTATTGAATATCATTCACTATCAAACGATTTTACATCTATGGGCGCAGATAAACATTACATTTTTCACAAAAATTTCGACAAGAATGCCCCTAGAAACTTGTTTCTTTCATTATAAATAAACGACTAACTATCAAACGTTTGTATTGAATATCATTCACTATCAAACGTTTGTATTGAATATCATTCACTATCAAACGATTTGAAATCTATTGACGCAGATAAACATTACATTTTTCAGAAAAATTTCGACAAGAATTCCCCCAGAAACATGTTTCTTTAATTATAAATAAACGACTAACTATCAAACGTTTGTATTGAATATCATGCACTATCAAACGATTGTAATGAATATCATTCACTATCAAACGTTTGTATTGAATATCATTCACTATCAAACGATTTTACATCTATGGGCGCAGATAAACATTACATTTATCACAAAAATTTCGACAAGAATGCCCCTAGAAACTTGTTTCTTTCATTATAAATAAACGACTAACTATCAAACGTTTGTATTGAATATCATTCACTATCAAACGATTTTACATCTATTGGTGCAGATAAACATTACATTTTCACAAAAATTTCCACAGGAATTCCCCTAGAAACATGTTTCTTCAATTATAAATGAACGACTAACTATCAAACGTTTGTATCGAATATTATTCACTATCAAACGATTGTACATCTATTGGCGCAGATAAACGGTACATTTTTCACAAAAATTTCGACAAGAATTCCCCTAGAAACTTGTTTCTTTAAATATAAATAAACGACTAACTATCAACGTTTGTTTTGAATATCATTCAATATCAAACGTTTGTATTGAATATCATTCACTATCAACCGATTTTACATCTATTGGCGCAGATAAACATTACATTTTTCACAAAAATTTCCACAAGAATTCCCCTAGAAACTTGTTTCTTTCATTATAAATAAACGACTAACTATCAAACGATTTTACATCTATTGGCGCAGATAAACATTACATTTTTCACAAAAATTTCGACAAGAATTCCCCTAGAAACATGTTTCTTTCATTATAAATAAACGACTAACTATCAAACGTTTGTATTGAATATCATTCACTATCAAACGATTTTACATCTATTGGCGCAGATAAACATTAAATTTTTCACAAATATTTCGACAACAATTATCCCAGAAACTTGTTTCTTTAATCATAAATAAACGACTAACTATCAAACGTTGTATTGAATATCATTCACTATCAAACGATTTTACATCTATTGGCGCAGATAAACATTAAATTGTTCACAAAAATTTCGACAAGAATACCCCCAGAAACTTGTTTCTTTAATTATAAATAAACGACTAACTATCAAACGTTGGTATTGAATATCATTCACTATCAAACGATTTTACATCTATTGGCGCAGATAAACATTAAATTGTTCACCAAACTTTCGACAACAATTCCCCCAGAAACTTGTTTTTTTATTTATAAATAAACGACTGACTATCAAATGTTGGTATTGAATATCATTCACTATCAAACGATTTTCCATCTATTGGCGCAGATAAACATTACATTTTTCACAACAATTTCGACAAGAATTCCCCCAGAAACTTGTTTCTTTTATTATAAATAAACGACTAACTATCAAACGTTGGTATTGAATATCATTCACTATCAAACGATTTTACATCTATTGGCGCAGATAAACATTAAATTTTCACAAAAATTTCCACAGGAATTCCCCTAGAAACATGTTTCTTCAATTATAAATGAACGACTAACTATCAAACGTTTGTATTGAATATCATTCACTATCAAACGTTTGTATTGAATATCATTCACTATTAAACGATTTTACATCTATTGGCGCAGATAAACATTACGTTTTTCACAAAAATTTCGACAAAAATACCCCCAGAAACTTGTTTCTTTAATTATAAATGAACGGGTAACTATCAAACGTTGGTATTGAATATCATTCACTATCAAACGATTTTACATCTATTGGCGCAGATAAACATTAAATTTTTTACCACACTTTCGCCAACAATTCCCCCAGAAAATTGTTTCTTTCATTATAAATAAACGACTAACTATCAAACGTTTGTATTGAACATCATTCACTATCAAACGATTTTGCATCTATTGGCGCAGATAAACATTAAATTTTCACAAAAATTTCCACAGGAATTCCCCTAGAAACATGTTTCTTCAATTATAAATGAACGACTAACTATCAAACGTTTGTATTGAATATCATTCACTATCAAACGATTGTACATCTATTGGCGCAGATAAACAGTACATTTTTCACAAAAATTTCAACAAGAATTCCCTTAGAAACTTGTTTCTTTAAATATAAATAAACGACTAACTATCAAACGTTTGTATTGAATATCATTCACTATCAAACGATTTTACATCTATTGGCGCAGATAAACATTACATTATTCACAAAAATTTCGACAAGAATTCCCCTAGAAATTTGTTTCTTTATTTATAAATATACGGCTAACTATCAAACGTTTGTATTAAATATCATTCACTATCAAACGTTTGTATTAAATATCATTCACTATCAAACGATTTTACATCTATTGGCGCAGATAAACATTACATTTTTCACAAAAATTTCGACAACAATTCCCCCAGAAACTTGTTTCTTTAATTATAAATAAACGACTAACTATCAAACGTTGGTATTGAATATCATTCACTATCACACGATTTTACATCTATTGGCGCAGATAAACATTAAAATTTTCACAAAAATTTCGACAAGAATTCCTCTAGAATCTTGTTTCTTTAATTATAAATAAACGACTAACTATCAAACGTTTGTATTGAATATCATTCACTATCAAACGTTGGTATTGAATATCATTCACTATCAAACGATTTTACATCTATTGGCGCAGATAAACATTGAATTTTTCACAAAAATTTCCACAACAATTACCCCAGAAACTTGTTTCTTTAATCATAAATAAACGACTAACTATCAAACGTTTGTATTGAATATCATTCACTGTCAAACGATATTACATCTATTGGCGCAGATAAACATTACATTATTCACAAAAATTTCGACAACAATTCCCCCAGAAACTTGTTTCCTTAATTATAAATAAACGACTAACTATCAAACGTTGGTATTGAATATCATTCACTATCACACGATTTTACATCTATTGGCGCAGATAGACATTAAAATTTTCACAAAAATTTCGACAAGAATTCCTCTAGAATCTTGTTTCTTTAATTATAAATAAACGACTAACTATCAAACGTTTGTATTGAATATCATTCACTATCAAATGTTGGTATTGAATATCATTCACTATCAAACGATTTTACATCTATTGGCGCAGATAAATATTAAATTGTTCACAAAAATTTCGACAACAATTCCCCCAGAATCTTGTTTTTTTAATTATAAATAAACGACTGACTATCAAATGTTGGTATTGAATATCATTCACTATCAAACGATTTTACATCTATTGGCGCAGATAAACATTACATTTTTCACAACAATTTCGACAAGAATTCCCCCAGAAACTTGTTTCTTTTATTATAAATAAACGACTAACTATCAAACGTTGTATTGAATATCATTCACTATCAAACGATTTTACATCTATTGGCGCAGATAAACTACATTTTTCACAAAAATTTCCACATGAATTCCCCTAGAAACTTGTTTCTTTCATTATGAATAAACGATTAACTGACCAAACGTTTGTATTGAATATCATTCACTATCAAACGATTTTACATCTAAAGGCGCAGATAAACATTAAATTTTTCACAACTATTTCGACAACAATTCCCCCAGAAACTTGCTTCTTTAATTATAAATAAACGACTAACTCTCAAACGTTGGTATTGAATATCATTCACTATCAAATAATTTTACATCTATTGGCGCAGATAGACATTAAATTTTCACAAAAATTTCCACAAGAATTCCCTTAGAAACATGTTTCTTTAATTATAAATAAAGGACTAACTATCAAACGTTTGTATTGAATATCATTCACTATCAAACGTTTGTATTGAATATCGTTCACTATCAAACGTTTGTATTGAATATCATTCACTATCAAACGATTTTAAATCTATTGACGCAGATAAACATTACATTTTTCACGACAATTTCGACAAGAATTCCCCCAGAAACTTGTTTCTTTTATTATAAATAAACGACTAACTATCAAATGTTGGTATTGAATATCATTTACTATCAAACGATTTTACATCTATTGGCGCAGATAAACAGTACATTTTTCACAAAAATTTCGACAAGAATTCCCTTAGAAACTTGTTTCTTTAATTATAAATAAACGACTAACTATCAAACGTTTGTATTGAATATCATTCACTATCAAACGTTTGTATTGAATATCATTCACTAGCAAACGATTTTAAATCTATTGACGCAGATAAACGTTACATTTTTCACAACAATTTCGACAAGAATTCCCCCAGAAACTTGTTTCTTTTATTATAAATAAACGACTAACTATCAAACGTTGGTATTGAATATCATTCACTATCAAACGATTTTACATCTATTGACGCAGATAAACGTTACATTTTTCACAAAAATTTCCACAAGAATTCCCCTAGAAACTTGTTCCTTTCATTATAAATAAACGACTAACTATCAAACGTTTGTATTGAATATCATTCACTATCAAACGATTTTACATCTATTGGCGCAGATAAACATTAAATTGTTCACCAAACTGTCGACAACAATTCCCCCAGAAACTTGTTATTTTATTTATAAATAAACGACTGACTATCAAATGTTGGTATTGAATATCATTCACTATCAAACGATTTTCCATCTATTGGCGCAGATAAACATTACATTTTTCACAACAATTTCGACAAGAATTCCCCCAGAAACTTGTTTCTTTTATTATAAATAAACGACTAACTATCAAACGTTGGTATTGAATATCATTCACTATCAAACGATTTTACATCTATTGGCGCAGATAAACATTAAATTTTTCACCACACTTTCGGCAACAATTCCCCCAGAAAATTGTTTCTTTCATTATAAATAAACGACTAACTATCAAACGTTTGTATTGAACATCATTCACAATCAAACGATTTTGCATCTATTGGCGCAGATAAACATTAAATTTTCACAAAAATTTCCACAGGAATTCCCCTAGAAACATGTTTCTTCAATTATAAATGAACGACTAACTATCAAACGTTTGTATTGAATATCATTCACTATCAAACGATTGTACATCTATTGGCGCAGATAAACAGTACATTTTTCACAAAAATTTCAACAAGAATTCCCCTAGAAACTTGTTTCTTTAAATATAAATAAACGACTAAATATCAAACGTTTGTATTGAATATCATTCACTATCAAACGATTTTACATCTATTGGCGCAGATAAACATTACATTATTCACAAAAATTTCGACAAGAATTCCCCTAGAAATTTGTTTCTTTATTTATAAATATACGACTAACTATCAAACGTTTGTATTAAATATCATTCACTATCAAACGTTTGTATTAAATATCATTCACTGTCAAACGATATTACATCTATTGGCGCAGATAAACATTACATTATTCACAAAAATTTCGACAACAATTCCCCCAGAAACTTGTTTCCTTAATTATAAATAAACGACTAACTATCAAACGTTGGTATTGAATATCATTCACTATCACACGATTTTACATCTATTGGCGCAGATAGACATTAAAATTTTCACAAAAATTTCGACAAGAATTCCTCTAGAATCTTGTTTCTTTAATTATAAATAAACGACTAACTATCAAACGTTTGTATTGAATATCATTCACTATCAAACGTTGGTATTGAATATCATTCACTATCAAACGATTTTACATCTATTGGCGCAGATAAACATTGAATTTTTCACAAAAATTTCGACAACAATTCCCCCAGAAACTTGTTTCTTTAGCCATAAATAAACGACTAACTATCAAACGTTTGTATTGAATATCATTCACTGTCAAACGATATTACATCTATTGGCGCAGATAAACATTACATTTTTCACAAAAATGTCGACAACAATTCCCCCAGAAACCTGTTTCTTTAATTATAAATAAACGACTAATTGTCAAACGTTTGTATTAAATATCATTCACTATCAATCGATTTTACATCTATTTGCGCAGATAAAGATTACATTTTTCACAAAAATTTCGACAAGAATTCCCCCAGAAACATGTTTCTTTAATTATAAATAAACGACTAACTATCAAACGTTTGTATTGAATATCATGCACTATCAAACGTTTGTAATGAATATCATTCACTATCAAACGTTTGTATTGAATATCATTCACTATCAAACGATTTTACATGTATGGGCGCAGATAAACATTACATTTTTCACAAAAATTTCGACAAGAATGCCCCTAGAAACTTGTTTCTTTCATTATAAATAAACGACTAACTATCAAACGTTTGTATTGAATATCATTCACTATCAAACGATGTTACATCTATTGGCGCAGATAAACAGTATATTTTTCACAAATATTTCGACAACAATTCCCCCAGAAACTTGTTTCTTTAATTATAAATAAACGACTAACTATCAAACGTTGGTATTAAATATCATTCACTATCAAACGATTTTACATCTATTGGCGCAGATAAACATTACATTTTTCACAAAAATTTCGACAAGAATACCCCCAGAAACTTGTTTCTCTAATTATAAATAAACCACTAACTATCAAACGTTTGTATTGAATATCATTCACTATCAAACGTTTGTATTGAATATCGTTCACTATCAAACGTTTGTATTGAATATCATTCACTATCAAACGATTTTACATCTATTGACGCAGATAAACATTAAATTATTCACAAAAATTTCCACAAGAATTCCCCTAGAAACTTGTTCCTTTCATTATAAATAAACGACTAACTATCAAACGTTGGTATTGAATATCATTTACTATCAAACGATTTTACATCTATTGACGCAGATAAACATTAAATTTTTCACAAAAATTTCCACAAGAATTCCCCTAGAAACTTGTTCCTTTCATTATAAATAAACGACTAACTATCAAACGTTGGTATTGAATATCATTCACTATCAAACGATTTTACATCTATTGGCGCAGATAAACATTAAATTTTTCACAAAAATTTCGACAAGAATACCCCCAGAAAATTGTTTCTTTAATTATAAATAAACGACTAACTATCAAACGTTGGTATTGAATATCATTCACTATCAAACGATTTTACATCTATTGGCGCAGATAAACATTAAATTTTTCACAAAAATTTCGACAACAATTCCTCCAGAAACTTGTTTGTTTAATTATAAATAAACGACTGACTATCAAACGTTGGTATTGAATATCATTCACTTACAAACGATTTTACATCTATTGGCGCAGATAAACATTAAATTTTTCACAAAAATTTCCACAAGAATTCCCCTAGAAACTTGTTTGTTTCATTATAAATAAACGACCAACTATCAAACGTTTGTATTGAATATCATTCACTATCAAACGATTTTACATCTATTGGCGCAGATAAACATAACATTTTTCACAAAAATTTCGACAACAATTCCCCCAGAAACTTGTTTCTTTTATTATAAATAAACGACTAACTATCAAACGTTGGTATTGAATATCATTTACTATCAAACGATTTTACATCTATTGACGCAGATAAACATTAAATTTTTCACAAAAATTTCCACAAGAATTCCCCTAGAAACTTGTTCCTTTCATTATAAATAAACGACTAACTATCAAACGTTGTATTGAATATCATTCACTATCAAACGATTTTACATCTATTGGCGCAGATAAACATTAAATTGTTCACCAAACTTTCGACAAGAATTCCCCTAGAAATTTGTTTCTTTAATTATAAATAAACGACTAACTATCAAACGTTGGTATTGAATATCATTCACTATCAAACGATTTTACATCTATTGGCGCAGATAAACATTAAATTTTTCACAAAAATTTCGACAAGAATACCCCCAGAAACTTGTTTCTTTAATTATAAATAAACGACTAACTATCAAACGTTGGTATTGAATATCATTCACTATCAACCGATTTTACATCTATTGGCGCAGATAAACATTACATTTTTCACAACAATTTCGACAAGAATTCCCCCAGAGACTTGTTTCTTTTATTATAAATAAACGACTAACTATCAAACGTTGGTATTGAATATCATTCACTATCAAACGATTTTACATCTATTGGCGCAGATAAACATTAAATTTTTCACAAAAATTTCGACAAGAATACCCCCAGAAACTTGTTTCTTTAATTATAAATAAACGACTAACTATCAAACGTTGGTATTGAATATCATTCACTATCAACCGATTTTACATCTATTGGCGCAGATAAACATTAAATTTTTCACAAAAATTTCGACAACAATTCCTCCAGAAACTTGTTTGTTTAATTATAAATAAACGACTGACTATCAAACGTTGGTATTGAATATCATTCACTTACAAACGATTTTACATCTATTGGCGCAGATAAACATTAAATTTTTCACAAAAATTTCGACAAGAATACCCCCAGAAACTTGTTTCTTTAATTATAAATAAACGACTAACTATCAAACGTTGGTATTGAATATCATTCACTATCAACCGATTTTACATCTATTGGCGCAGATAAACATTAAATTTTTCACAAAAATTTCGACAACAATTCCTCCAGAAACTTGTTTGTTTAATTATAAATAAACGACTGACTATCAAACGTTGGTATTGAATATCATTCACTTACAAACGATTTTACATCTATTGGCGCAGATAAACATTAAATTTTTCACAAAAATTTCCACAAGAATTCCCCTAGAAACTTGTTTGTTTCATTATAAATAAACGACCAACTATCAAACGTTTGTATTGAATATCAATCACTATCAAACGATTTTACATCTATTGGCGCAGATAAACATAATATTTTTCACAAAAATTTCGACAACAATTCCCCCAGAAACTTGTTTCTTTAATAATAAATAAACGACGAAACTATCAAACGTTGGTATTGAATATCATTCACTATCAACCGATTTTACATCTATTGGCGCAGATAAACATTAAATTTTTCACAAAAATTTCGACAAGAATTCCCCTAGAAACTTGTTTCTTTAATTATAAATAAACGACTAACTATCAAACGTTTGTATTGAATATCATGCACTATCAATCGATTTTACATCTATTGGCGCAGATAAAAATTACATTTTTCAGAAAAATTTCGACAAGAATTCCCCCAGAAACATGTTTCTTTCATTATAAATAAACGACTAACTATCAAACGTTTGTATTGAATATCATTCACTATCAAACGATTGTACATCTATTGGCGCAGATAAACGGTACATTTTTCACAAAAATTTCGACAAGAATTCCCCTAGAAACTTGTTTCTTTAAATATAAATAAACGACTAACTATCAAACGTTTGTATTGAATATCATTCACTATCAAACGATTTTACATCTATTGGCGCAGATAAACATTAAATTTTTCACAAATATTTCGACAACAATTATCCCAGAAACTTGTTTCTTTAATCATAAATAAACGACTAACTATCAAACGTTTGTCCCCGCAGGGGGGTCCCGCCCTTGGTGGTGGGGACCTTTGGGGCTTGGCGTACCCACGGACCTGACATACGCTTGTACTGGACCCTTAATCGGCTGCTGGGCTGTGGGTCCACTCGACCGCAGGATAATCGGTAGACGGGTTGGGGGGCCCACCGGTGGTAGTGGTAGGGTAGCGTGTGGGAACGTCCCACCCACGTTGCCCTTAGCTGCCACCGGTCCCCCACATTTGGGACGGCACCCTGGGTACAAACTATATATACTATCTAAGGCACCGGGGTTGCAATCGTCGTGGCAGTGGTGAAGCCATAGCTGGCTAGGGCTTGACATCCCGGTGTGGGAACTGCACTCAATCAGCTCGCCTTACCATGGTTGGCAGAACTATGGGAGAGGTTTAGAAAGGCCTCGCCTCCACCAGTAAGATGCTGGGGCCAGCACCCCGATAGACTGGTAGCAATTTATTGCGCGTTGATCGAGCGACATCTCGATCATTGAAGGGTGCGTTGCGGCATATAGACCATAGAGTCGAGGTGGCCGCCGGCCTGCGGGCCCACCCGCGTAAGAGTAAATCAGATCAAACGTTTGTATTGAATATCATTCACTGTCAAACGATATTGCATCTATTGGCGCAGATAAACATTACATTTTTCACAAAAATTTCGACAAGAATTCCCCTAGAAACTTGTTTCTTTAAATATTAATAAACGACTAACTATCAAACGTTTGTATTGAATATCATTAAATATCAAACGTTTGTATTGAATATCATTCACTATCAACCGATTTTACATCTATTGGCGCAGATAAACATTAAATTTTTCACAAAAATTTCGACAAGAATTCCCCTAGAAACTTGTTTCTTTAATTATAAATAAACGACTAACTATCAAACGTTTGTATTGAATATCATTCACTATCAAACGTTTGTATTGAATATCATTCACTATTAAACGATTTTACATCTATTGGCGCAGATAAACATTACGTTTTTCACAAAAATTTCGACAAAAATACCCCCAGAAACTTGTTTCTTTAATTATAAATGAACGGGTAACTATCAAACGTTGGTATTGAATATCATTCACTATCAAACGATTTTACATCTATTGGCGCAGATAAACATTAAATTTTTCACCACACTTTCGGCAACAATTCCCCCAGAAAATTGTTTCTTTCATTATAAATAAACGACTAACTATCAAACGTTTGTATTGAACATCATTCACTATCAAACGATTTTGCATCTATTGGCGCAGATAAACATTAAATTTTCACAAAAATTTCCACAGGAATTCCCCTAGAAACATGTTTCTTCAATTATAAATGAACGACTAACTATCAAACGTTTGTATTGAATATCATTCACTATCAAACGATTGTACATCTATTGGCGCAGATAAACAGTACATTTTTCACAAAAATTTCAACAAGAATTCCCCTAGAAACTTGTTTCTTTAAATATAAATAAACGACTAACTATCAAACGTTTGTATTGAATATCATTCACTATCAAACGATTTTACATCTATTGGCGCAGATAAACATTACATTATTCACAAAAATTTCGACAAGAATTCCCCTAGAAATTTGTTTCTTTATTTATAAATATACGGCTAACTATCAAACGTTTGTATTAAATATCATTCACTATCAAACGTTTGTATTAAATATCATTCACTATCAAACGATTTTACATCTATTGGCGCAGATAAACATTACATTTTTCACAAAAATTTCGACAACAATTCCCCCAGAAACTTGTTTCTTTAATTATAAATAAACGACTAACTATCAAACGTTGGTATTGAATATCATTCACTATCACACGATTTTACATCTATTGGCGCAGATAAACATTAAAATTTTCACAAAAATTTCGACAAGAATTCCTCTAGAATCTTGTTTCTTTAATTATAAATAAACGACTAACTATCAAACGTTTGTATTGAATATCATTCACTATCAAACGTTGGTATTGAATATCATTCACTATCAAACGATTTTACATCTATTGGCGCAGATAAACATTAAATTGTTCACCAAACTTTCGACAACAGTTCCCCCAGAAACTTGTTTTTTTATTTATAAATAAACGACTGACTATCAAACGTTTGTATTGAATATCATTCACTATCAAACGATTTTACATCTATGGGCGCAGATAAACATTACATTTATCACAAAAATTTCGACAAGAATGCCCCTAGAAACTTGTTTCTTTCATTATAAATAAACGACTAACTATCAAACGTTTGTATTGAATATCATTCACTATCAAACGATTTTACATCTATTGGTGCAGATAAACATTACATTTTCACAAAAATTTCCACAGGAATTCCCCTAGAAACATGTTTCTTCAATTATAAATGAACGACTAACTATCAAACGTTTGTATCGAATATTATTCACTATCAAACGATTGTACATCTATTGGCGCAGATAAACGGTACATTTTTCACAAAAATTTCGACAAGAATTCCCCTAGAAACTTGTTTCTTTAAATATAAATAAACGACTAACTATCAACGTTTGTTTTGAATATCATTCAATATCAAACGTTTGTATTGAATATCATTCACTATCAACCGATTTTACATCTATTGGCGCAGATAAACATTACATTTTTCACAAAAATTTCCACAAGAATTCCCCTAGAAACTTGTTTCTTTCATTATAAATAAACGACTAACTATCAAACGTTTGTATTGAATATAATTCACTATCAAACGATTTTACATCTATTGGCGCAGATAAACATTACATTTTTCACAAAAATTTCGACAAGAATTCCCCTAGAAACATGTTTCTTTCATTATAAATAAACGACTAACTATCAAACGTTTGTATTGAATATCATTCACTATCAAACGATTTTACATCTATTGGCGCAGATAAACATTAAATTTTTCACAAATATTTCGACAACAATTATCCCAGAAACTTGTTTCTTTAATCATAAATAAACGACTAACTATCAAACGTTGTATTGAATATCATTCACTATCAAACGATTTTACATCTATTGGCGCAGATAAACATTAAATTGTTCACCAAACTTTCGACAACAATTCCCCCAGAAATTTGTTTTTTTAATTATAAATAAACGACTAACTATCAAATGTTGGTATTGAATATCATTTACTATCAAACGATTTTGCATCTATTGGCGCAGATAAACATTAAATTTTTCACAAAAATTTCGACAAGAATACCCCCAGAAACTTGTTTCTTTAATTATAAATAAACGACTAACTATCAAACGTTGGTATTGAATATCATTCACTATCAAACGATTTTACATCTATTGGCGCAGATAAACATTAAATTGTTCACCAAACTTTCGACAACAATTCCCCCAGAAACTTGTTTTTTTATTTATAAATAAACGACTGACTATCAAATGTTGGTATTGAATATCATTCACTATCAAACGATTTTCCATCTATTGGCGCAGATAAACATTACATTTTTCACAACAATTTCGACAAGAATTCCCCCAGAAACTTGTTTCTTTTATTATAAATAAACGACTAACTATCAAACGTTGGTATTGAATATCATTCACTATCAAACGATTTTACATCTATTGGCGCAGATAAACATTAAATTTTTCACAAAAATTTCGACAAGAATACCACCAGAAACTTGTTTCTTTAATTATAAATGAACGGGTAACTATCAAACGTTGGTATTGAATATCATTCACTATCAAACGATTTTACATCTATTGGCGCAGATAAACATTAAATTTTCACAAAAATTTCCACAGGAATTCCCCTAGAAACATGTTTCTTCAATTATAAATGAACGACTAACTATCAAACGTTTGTATTGAATATCATTCACTATCAAACGTTTGTATTGAATATCATTCACTATTAAACGATTTTACATCTATTGGCGCAGATAAACATTACGTTTTTCACAAAAATTTCGACAAAAATACCCCCAGAAACTTGTTTCTTTAATTATAAATGAACGGGTAACTATCAAACGTTGGTATTGAATATCATTCACTATCAAACGATTTTACATCTATTGGCGCAGATAAACATTAAATTTTTTACCACACTTTCGCCAACAATTCCCCCAGAAAATTGTTTCTTTCATTATAAATAAACGACTAACTATCAAACGTTTGTATTGAACATCATTCACTATCAAACGATTTTGCATCTATTGGCGCAGATAAACATTAAATTTTCACAAAAATTTCCACAGGAATTCCCCTAGAAACATGTTTCTTCAATTATAAATGAACGACTAACTATCAAACGTTTGTATTGAATATCATTCACTATCAAACGATTGTACATCTATTGGCGCAGATAAACAGTACATTTTTCACAAAAATTTCAACAAGAATTCCCTTAGAAACTTGTTTCTTTAAATATAAATAAACGACTAACTATCAAACGTTTGTATTGAATATCATTCACTATCAAACGATTTTACATCTATTGGCGCAGATAAACATTACATTATTCACAAAAATTTCGACAAGAATTCCCCTAGAAATTTGTTTCTTTATTTATAAATATACGGCTAACTATCAAACGTTTGTATTAAATATCATTCACTATCAAACGTTTGTATTAAATATCATTCACTATCAAACGTTTGTATTAAATATCATTCACTATCAAACGATTTTACATCTATTGGCGCAGATAAACATTACATTTTTCACAAAAATTTCGACAACAATTCCCCCAGAAACTTGTTTCTTTAATTATAAATAAACGACTAACTATCAAACGTTGGTATTGAATATCATTCACTATCACACGATTTTACATCTATTGGCGCAGATAAACATTAAAATTTTCACAAAAATTTCGACAAGAATTCCTCTAGAATCTTGTTTCTTTAATTATAAATAAACGACTAACTATCAAACGTTTGTATTGAATATCATTCACTATCAAACGTTGGTATTGAATATCATTCACTATCAAACGATTTTACATCTATTGGCGCAGATAAACATTGAATTTTTCACAAAAATTTCCACAACAATTACCCCAGAAACTTGTTTCTTTAGCCATAAATAAACGACTAACTATCAAACGTTTGTATTGAATATCATTCACTGTCAAACGATATTACATCTATTGGCGCAGATAAACATTACATTTTTCACAAAAATGTCGACAACAATTTCCCCAGAAACCTGTTTCTTTA
Source organism: Priocnemis perturbator (assembly GCA_963942575.1). Classification (NCBI taxonomy): domain Eukaryota; kingdom Metazoa; phylum Arthropoda; class Insecta; order Hymenoptera; family Pompilidae; genus Priocnemis; species Priocnemis perturbator. Next base: position 359,284 of record OZ012649.1, on the reverse strand, counting down.
ATTATAAATAAACGACTAATTGTCAAACGTTTGTATTAAATATCATTCACTATCAATCGATTTTACATCTATTTGCGCAGATAAAGATTACATTTTTCACAAAAATTTCGACAAGAATTCCCCCAGAAACATGTTTCTTTAATTATAAATAAACGACTAACTATCAAACGTTTGTATTGAATATCATGCACTATCAAACGTTTGTAATGAATATCATTCACTATCAAACGTTTGTATTGAATATCATTCACTATCAAACGATTTTACATGTATGGGCGCAGATAAACATTACATTTTTCACAAAAATTTCGACAAGAATGCCCCTAGAAACTTGTTTCTTTCATTATAAATAAACGACTAACTATCAAACGTTTGTATTGAATATCATTCACTATCAAACGATGTTACATCTATTGGCGCAGATAAACAGTATATTTTTCACAAATATTTCGACAACAATTCCCCCAGAAACTTGTTTCTTTAATTATAAATAAACGACTAACTATCAAACGTTGGTATTGAATATCATTCACTATCAAACGATTTTACATCTATTGGCGCAGATAAACATTACATTTTTCACAAAAATTTCGACAAGAATACCCCCAGAAACTTGTTTCTCTAATTATAAATAAACCACTAACTATCAAACGTTTGTATTGAATATCATTCACTATCAAACGTTTGTATTGAATATCGTTCACTATCAAACGTTTGTATTGAATATCATTCACTATCAAACGATTTTACATCTATTGACGCAGATAAACATTAAATTTTTCACAAAAATTTCCACAAGAATTCCCCTAGAAACTTGTTCCTTTCATTATAAATAAACGACTAACTATCAAACGTTGGTATTGAATATCATTTACTATCAAACGATTTTACATCTATTGACGCAGATAAACATTAAATTTTTCACAAAAATTTCCATAAGAATTCCCCTAGAAACTTGTTCCTTTCATTATAAATAAACGACTAACTATCAAACGTTGGTATTGAATATCATTCACTATCAAACGATTTTACATCTATTGGCGCAGATAAACATTAAATTTTTCACGAAAATTTCGACAAGAATACCCCCAGAAACTTGTTTCTTTAATTATAAATAAACGACTAACTATCAAACGTTGGTATTGAATATCATTCACTATCAAACGATTTTACATCTATTGGCGCAGATAAACATTAAATTTTTCACAAAAATTTCGACAACAATTCCTCCAGAAACTTGTTTGTTTAATTATAAATAAACGACTGACTATCAAACGTTGGTATTGAATATCATTCACTTACAAACGATTTTACATCTATTGGCGCAGATAAACATTAAATTTTTCACAAAAATTTCCACAAGAATTCCCCTAGAAACTTGTTTGTTTCATTATAAATAAACGACCAACTATCAAACGTTTGTATTGAATATCATTCACTATCAAACGATTTTACATCTATTGGCGCAGATAAACATAACATTTTTCACAAAAATTTCGACAACAATTCCCCCAGAAACTTGTTTCTTTTATTATAAATAAACGACTAACTATCAAACGTTGGTATTGAATATCATTTACTATCAAACGATTTTACATCTATTGACGCAGATAAACATTAAATTTTTCACAAATATTTCGACAACAATTCCCCCAGAAACTTGTTTCTTTAATTATAAATAAACGACTAACTATCAAACGTTGGTATTGAATATCATTCACTATCAAATGATTTTACATCTATTGGCGCAGATAAACATTATATTTTCACAAAAATTTCGACAAGAATACCCCCAGAAACTTGTTTCTTTAATTATAAATGAACGGGTAACTATCAAACGTTGGTATTGAATATCATTCACTATCAAACGATTTTACATCTATTGGCGCAGATAAACATTAAATTTTCACAAAAATTTCCACAGGAATTCCCTAGAAACATGTTTCTTCAATTATAAATGAACGACTAACTATCAAACGTTTTGTATTGAATATCATTCACTATCAAACGTTTGTATTGAATATCATTCACTATTAAACGATTTTACATCTATTGGCGCAGATAAACATTACGTTTTTCACAAAAATTTCGACAAAAATACCCCCAGAAACTTGTTTCTTTAATTATAAATGAACGGGTAACTATCAAACGTTGGTATTGAATATCATTCACTATCAAACGATTTTACATCTATTGGCGCAGATAAACATTAAATTTTTTACCACACTTTCGCCAACAATTCCCCCAGAAAATTGTTTCTTTCATTATAAATAAACGACTAACTATCAAACGTTTGTATTGAACATCATTCACTATCAAACGATTTTGCATCTATTGGCGCAGATAAACATTAAATTTTCACAAAAATTTCCACAGGAATTCCCCTAGAAACATGTTTCTTCAATTATAAATGAACGACTAACTATCAAACGTTTGTATTGAATATCATTCACTATCAAACGATTGTACATCTATTGGCGCAGATAAACAGTACATTTTTCACAAAAATTTCAACAAGAATTCCCTTAGAAACTTGTTTCTTTAAATATAAATAAACGACTAACTATCAAACGTTTGTATTGAATATCATTCACTATCAAACGATTTTACATCTATTGGCGCAGATAAACATTACATTATTCACAAAAATTTCGACAAGAATTCCCCTAGAAATTTGTTTCTTTATTTATAAATATACGGCTAACTATCAAACGTTTGTATTAAATATCATTCACTATCAAACGTTTGTATTAAATATCATTCACTATCAAACGTTTGTATTAAATATCATTCACTATCAAACGATTTTACATCTATTGGCGCAGATAAACATTACATTTTTCACAAAAATTTCGACAACAATTCCCCCAGAAACTTGTTTCTTTAATTATAAATAAACGACTAACTATCAAACGTTGGTATTGAATATCATTCACTATCACACGATTTTACATCTATTGGCGCAGATAAACATTAAAATTTTCACAAAAATTTCGACAAGAATTCCTCTAGAATCTTGTTTCTTTAATTATAAATAAACGACTAACTATCAAACGTTTGTATTGAATATCATTCACTATCAAACGTTGGTATTGAATATCATTCACTATCAAACGATTTTACATCTATTGGCGCAGATAAACATTGAATTTTTCACAAAAATTTCCACAACAATTACCCCAGAAACTTGTTTCTTTAGCCATAAATAAACGACTAACTATCAAACGTTTGTATTGATATCATTCACTGTCAAACGATATTACATCTATTGGCGCAGATAAACATTACATTTTTCACAAAAATGTCGACAACAATTTCCCCAGAAACCTGTTTCTTTAATTATAAATAAACGACTAATTGTCAAACGTTTGTATTAAATATCATTCACTATCAATCGATTTTACATCTATTTGCGCAGATAAAGATTACATTTTTCACAAAAATTTCGACAAGAATTCCCCCAGAAACATGTTTCTTTAATTATAAATAAACGACTAACTATCAAACGTTTGTATTGAATATCATGCACTATCAAACGTTTGTAATGAATATCATTCACTATCAAACGTTTGTATTGAATATCATTCACTATCAAACGATTTTACATGTATGGGCGCAGATAAACATTACATTTTTCACAAAAATTTCGACAAGAATGCCCCTAGAAACTTGTTTCTTTCATTATAAATAAACGACTAACTATCAAACGTTTGTATTGAATATCATTCACTATCAAACGATGTTACATCTATTGGCGCAGATAAACAGTATATTTTTCACAAATATTTCGACAACAATTCCCCCAGAAACTTGTTTCTTTAATTATAAATAAACGACTAACTATCAAACGTTGGTATTGAATATCATTCACTATCAAACGATTTTACATCTATTGGCGCAGATAAACATTACATTTTTCACAAAAATTTCGACAAGAATACCCCCAGAAACTTGTTTCTCTAATTATAAATAAACCACTAACTATCAAACGTTTGTATTGAATATCATTCACTATCAAACGTTTGTATTGAATATCGTTCACTATCAAACGTTTGTATTGAATATCATTCACTATCAAACGATTTTACATCTATTGACGCAGATAAACATTAAATTTTTCACAAAAATTTCCACAAGAATTCCCCTAGAAACTTGTTCCTTTCATTATAAATAAACGACTAACTATCAAACGTTGGTATTGAATATCATTTACTATCAAACGATTTTACATCTATTGACGCAGATAAACATTAAATTTTTCACAAAAATTTCCATAAGAATTCCCCTAGAAACTTGTTCCTTTCATTATAAATAAACGACTAACTATCAAACGTTGGTATTGAATATCATTCACTATCAAACGATTTTACATCTATTGGCGCAGATAAACATTAAATTTTTCACGAAAATTTCGACAAGAATACCCCCAGAAACTTGTTTCTTTAATTATAAATAAACGACTAACTATCAAACGTTGGTATTGAATATCATTCACTATCAAACGATTTTACATCTATTGGCGCAGATAAACATTAAATTTTTCACAAAAATTTCGACAACAATTCCTCCAGAAACTTGTTTGTTTAATTATAAATAAACGACTGACTATCAAACGTTGGTATTGAATATCATTCACTTACAAACGATTTTACATCTATTGGCGCAGATAAACATTAAATTTTTCACAAAAATTTCCACAAGAATTCCCCTAGAAACTTGTTTGTTTCATTATAAATAAACGACCAACTATCAAACGTTTGTATTGAATATCATTCACTATCAAACGATTTTACATCTATTGGCGCAGATAAACATAACATTTTTCACAAAAATTTCGACAACAATTCCCCCAGAAACTTGTTTCTTTTATTATAAATAAACGACTAACTATCAAACGTTGGTATTGAATATCATTTACTATCAAACGATTTTACATCTATTGACGCAGATAAACATTAAATTTTTCACAAATATTTCGACAACAATTCCCCCAGAAACTTGTTTCTTTAATTATAAATAAACGACTAACTATCAAACGTTGGTATTGAATATCATTCACTATCAAATGATTTTACATCTATTGGCGCAGATAAACATTATATTTTCACAAAAATTTCGACAAGAATACCCCCAGAAACTTGTTTCTTTAATTATAAATAACGACTAACTATCAAACGTTGGTATTGAATATCATTCACTATCAAACGATTTTACATCTATTGGCGCAGATAACCATTACATTTTTCACAAAAATTTCGACAAGAATTCCCCTAGATACTTGTTTCTTTCATTATAAATAAACGACTAACTATCAAACGTTTGTATTGAATATCATTCACTATCAAACGATTTTACATCTATTGGCGCAGATAAACATTACATTTTTCACAAAAATTTCGACAAGAATTCCCCTAGAAACTTGTTTCTTTAATTATAAATAAACGACTAACTATCAAACGTTTGTATTAAATATCATTCACTATCAAACGATTTTACATCTATTGGCGCAGATAAACATTACATTTTTCACAACAATTTCGACAAGAATTCCACCAGAAAGTTGTTTCTTTTATTATAAATAAACGACTAACTATCAAACGTTGGTATTGAATATCATTCACTATCAAACGATTTTACATCTATTGGCGCAGATAAACATTACATTTTTCACAAAAATTTCGACAAGAATACCCCCAGAAACTTGTTTCTTTAATTATAAATAAACGACTAACTATCAAACGTTGGTATTGAATATCATTCACTATCAAACGATTTTACATCTATTGGCGCAGATAAACAGTACATTTTTCACAAAAATTTCGACAAGAATTCTCTTAGAAACTTGTTTCTTTATTTATAAATAAACGACTTACTATCAAACGATTTGTTTTGAATATCATTCACTATCAAACGTTTGTATTGAATATCATTCACTATCAAACGATTTTACATCTATTGACGCAGATGAACATTACATTTTTCACAACAATTTCGACAAGAATTCCCCCAGAAACTTGTTTCTTTCATTATAAATAAACGACTAACTATCAAACGTTTGTATTGAATATCATTCACTATCAAACGATTTTACATCTATTGGCGCAGATAAACATTACATTTTTCACAAAAATTTCGACAAGAATTCCCCTAGAAACTTGTTTCTTTAATTATAAATAAACGACTAACTATCAAACGTTTGTATTGAATATCATTCACTATCAAACGATTTTACATCTATTGGCGCAGATAAACATTAAATTTTTCACAAATATTTCGACAACAATTCCCCCAGAAACTTGTTTCTTTAATTATAAATAAACGACTAACTATCAAACGTTGGTATTGAATATCATTCACTATCAAACGATTTTACATCTATTGGCGCAGATAAACATTACATTTTTCACAAAAATTTCGACAAGAATACCCCCAGAAACTTGTTTCTTTAATTATAAATAACGACTAACTATCAAACGTTGGTATTGAATATCATTCACTATCAAACGATTTTACATCTATTGGCGCAGATAAACATTACATTTTTCACAAAAATTTCGACAAGAATACCCCCAGAAACTTGTTTCTTTAATTATAAATAAACGACTAACTATCAAACGTTGGTATTGAATATCATTCACTATCAAACGATTTTACATCTATTGGCGCAGATAAACATTACATTTTTCACAAAAATTTGGACAAGAATTCCCCTAGATACTTGTTTCTTTCATTATAAATAAACGACTAACTATCAAACGTTTGTATTGAATATCATTCACTATCAAACGATTTTACATCTATTGGCGCAGATAAACATTACATTTTTCACAAAAATTTCGACAAGAATTCCCCTAGAAACTTGTTTCTTTAATTATAAATAAACGACTAACTATCAAACGTTTGTATTAAATATCATTCACTATCAAACGATTTTACATCTATTGGCGCATTTAAACATTACATTTTTCACAACAATTTCGACAAGAATTCCACCAGAAAGTTGTTTCTTTTATTATAAATAAACGACTAACTATCAAACGTTGGTATTGAATATCATTCACTATCAAACGATTTTACATCTATTGGCGCAGATAAACATTACATTTTTCACAAAAATTTCGACAAGAATACCCTCAGAAACTTGATTCTTTAATTATAAATAAACGACTAACTATCAAACGTTGGTATTGAATATCATTCACTATCAAACGATTTTATATCTATTGGCGCAGATAATCATTAAATTTTTCACAAAAATTTCGACAACAATTCCCCCAGAAATTTGTTTCTTTAATTAAAAATAAACGACTAACTATCAAACGTTGGTATTGAATATAATTCACTATCAAACGATTTTACATCTATTGGCGCAGATAAACAGTACATTTTTCACAAAAATTTCGACAAGAATTCTCTTAGAAACTTGTTTCTTTATTTATAAATAAACGACTAACTATCAAACGATTTGTTTTGAATATCATTCACTATCAAACGTTTGTATTGAATATCATTCACTATCAAACGATTTTACATCTATTGACGCAGATGAACATTACATTTTTCACAAAAATTTCGACAAGAATACCCCCAGAAACTTGTTTCTCTAATTATAAATAAACGACTAACTATCAAACGTTGGTATTGAATATCATTCACTATCAAACGATTTTACATCTATTGGCGCAGATAAACATTACATTTTTCACAAAAATTTCGACAAGAATTCCCCTAGATACTTGTTTCTTTCATTATAAATAAACGACTAACTATCAAACGTTTGTATTGAATATCATTCACTATCAAACGAATTTACATCTATTGGCGCAGATAAACATTACATTTTTCACAAAAATTTCGACAAGAATTCCCCTAGAAACATGTTTCTTTCATTATAAATAAACGACTAACTATCAAACGTTTGTATTGAATATCATTCACTATCAAACGATTTTACATCTATTGGCGCAGATAAACATTAAATTTTTCACAAATATTTCGACAACAATTCCCCCAGAAACTTGTTTCTTTAATTATAAATAAACGACTAACTATCAAACGTTGGTATTGAATATCATTCACTATCAAATGATTTTACATCTATTGGCGCAGATAAACATTAAATATTCACAAAAATTTCCACAAGAATTCCCTTAGAAACATGTTTCTTTAATTATAAATAAACGACGAAATATCAAACGTTTGTATTGAATATCATTCACTATCAAACGATGTTACATCTATTGGCGCAGGTAAACAGTACATTTTTCACAAAAATTTCGACAAGAATTCCCTTAGAAACTTGTTTCTTTAATTATAAATAAACGACTAACTATCAAACGTTTGTATTGAATATCATTCACTATCAAACGATTTTACATATATTGACGCAGATAAACATTACATTTTTCACAAAAATTTCGACAAGAATTCCCGTAGAAATTTGTTTCTTTAATTATAAATAAACGACTAACTATCAAACGTTTGTATTAAATATCATTCACTCTCAAACGATTTTACATCTATTGGCGCAGATAAGCATTACATTTTTCACAACAATTTCGACAAGAATTCCCCCAGAAACTTGTTTCTTTTATTATAAATAAACGACTAACTATCAAACGTTGGTATTGAATATCATTCACTATCAAACGATTTTACATCTATTGGTGCAGATAAACATTACATTTTTCACAAAAATTTCGACAAGAATACCCCCAGAAACTTGTTTCTTTAATTATAAATAACGACTAACTATCAAACGTTGGTATTGAATATCATTCACTATCAAACGATTTTACATCTATTGGCGCAGATAAACATTACATTTTTCACAAAAATTTCGACAAGAATTCCCCTAGATACTTGTTTCTTTCATTATAAATAAACGACTAACTATCAAACGTTTGTATTGAATATCATTCACTATCAAACGATTTTACATCTATTGGCGCAGATAAACATTACATTTTTCACAAAAATTTCGACAAGAATTCCCCTAGAAACTTGTTTCTTTAATTATAAATAAACGACTAACTATCAAACGTTTGTATTAAATATCATTCACTATCAAACGATTTTACATCTATTGGCGCATTTAAACATTACATTTTTCACAACAATTTCGACAAGAATTCCCCTAGATACTTGTTTCTTTCATTATAAATAAACGACTAACTATCAAACGTTTGTATTGAATATCATTCACTATCAAACGATTTTACATCTATTGGCGCAGATAAACATTACATTTTTCACAAAAATTTCGACAAGAATTCCCCTAGAAACTTGTTTCTTTCATTATAAATAAACGACTAACTATCAAACGTTTGTATTGAATATCATTCACTATCAAACGATTTTACATCTATTGGCGCAGATAAACTACATTTTTCACAAAAATTTCGACAAGAATTCCCCTAGAAACATGTTTCTTTCATTATAAATAAACGACTAACTATCAAACGTTTGTATTGAATATCATTCACTATCAAACGATTTTACATCTATTGGCGCAGATAAACATTAAATTTTTCACAAATATTTCGACAACAATTCGTCCAGAAACTTGTTTCTTTAATTATAAATAAACGACTAACTATCAAACGTTGGTATTGAATATCATTCACTATCAAATGATTTTACATCTATTGGCGCAGATAAACATTACATTTTCACAAAAATTTCCACAAGAATTCCCTTAGAAACATGTTTCTTTAATTATAAATAAACGACGAACTATCAAACGTTTGTATTGAATATCATTCACTATCAAACGATGTTACATCTATTGGCGCAGATAAACAGTACATTTTTCACAAAAATTTCGACAAGAACTCCCTTAGAAAATTGTTTCTTTAATTATAAATAAACGACTAACTATCAAACGTTTGTATTGAATATCATTCACTATCAAACGATTTTACATATATTGACGCAGATAAACATTACATTTTTCACAAAAATTTCGACAAGAATTCCCCTAGAAATTTGTTTCTTTAATTATAAATAAACGACTAACTATCAAACGTTTGTATTAAATATCATTCACTCTCAAACGATTTTACATTTATTGGCGCAGATAAACATTACATTTTTCACAACAATTTCGACAAGAATTCCCCCAGAAACTTGTTTCTTTTATTATAAATAAACGACTAACTATCAAACGTTGGTATTGAATATCATTCACTATCAAACGATTTTACATCTATTGGCGCAGATAAACATTACATTTTTCACAAAAATTTCGACAAGAATACCCCCAGAAATTAGTTTCTTTAATTATAAATAACGACTAACTATCAAACGTTGGTATTGAATATCATTCACTATCAAACGATTTTACATCTATTGGCGCAGATAAAAATTACATTTTTCACAAAAATTTCGACAAGAATTCCCCTAGATACTTGTTTCTTTCATTATAAATAAACGACTAACTATCAAACGTTTGTATTGAATATCATTCACTATCAAACGATTTTACATCTATTGGCGCAGATAAACATTACATTTTTCACAAAAATTTCGACAAGAATTCCCCTAGATACTTGTTTCTTTAATTATAAATAAACGACGAACTATCAAACGTTTGTATTGAATATCATTCACTATCAAACGATGTTACATCTATTGGCGCAGATAAACAGTACATATTTCACAAAAATTTCGACAAGAACTCCCTTAGAAAATTGTTTCATTAATTATAAATAAACGACTAACTATCAAACGTTTGTATTGAATATCATTCACTATCAAACGTGTGTATTGAATATCATTCACTATCAAGCGATTTTACATATATTGACGCAGATAAACATTACATTTTTCACAAAAATTTCGACAAGAATTCCCCTAGAAATTTGTTTCTTTAATTATAAATAAATGACTAACTATCAAACGTTTGTATTAAATATCATTAACTATCGAACGATTTTTCATCTATTGGCGCAGATAAACATTACGTTGTTCCCAAAAATTTCGACAACAATTCCCCCAGAAAGTTGTTTCTTTTATTATAAATAAACGACTAACTATCAAACGTTGGTATTGAATATCATTCACTATCAAACGATTTTACATCTATTGGCGCAGATAAAAATTACATTTTTCACAAAAATTTCGACAAGAACACCCCCAGAAACTTGTTTCTTTAATTATACATAAACGACTAACTATCAAACGTTGGTATTGAATATCATTCACTATCAAACGATTTTACATCTATTGGCGCACACAAACATTACATTTTTCACAAAAATTTCGACAAGAATTCCCCCAGAAACTTGTTTCTTTAATTATACATAAACGACTAACTATCAAACGTTGGTATTGAATATCATTCACTATCAAACGATTCTACATCTATTGGCGCAGATAAACATTACATTTTTCACAACAATTCCGACAAGAATTCCCCCAGAAACTTGTTTCTTTTATTATAAATAAACGACTAACTATCAAACGTTGGTATTGAATATCATTCACTATCAAACGATTTTACATCTATTGGCGCAGATGAACATTACATGTTTCACAAAAATTTCGACAAGAATACCCCCAGAAACTTGTTTCTCTAATTATAAATAAACGACTAACTATCAAACGTTGGTATTGAATATCATTCACTATCAAACGATTTTACATCTATTGGCGCAGATAAACATTACATTTTTCACAAAAATTTCGACAAGAATTCCCCTAGATACTTGTTTCTTTCATTATAAATAAACGACTAACTATCAAACGTTTGTATTGAATATCATTCACTATCAAACGATTTTACATCTATTGGCGCAGATAAACATTACATTTTTCACAAAAATTTAGACAAGAATTCCCCTAGAAACATGTTTCTTTCATTATAAATAAACGACTAACTATCAAACGTTTGTATTGAATATCATTCACTATCAAACGATTTTACATCTATTGGCGCAGATAAACATTAAATTTTTCACAAATATTTCGACAACAATTCCCCCAGAAACTTGTTTCTTTAATTATAAATAAACGACTAACTATCAAACGTTGGTATTGAATATCATTCACTATCAAATGATTTTACATCTATTGGCGCAGATAAACATTAAATATTCACCAAAATTTACACAAGAATTCCCTTAGAAACATGTTTCTTTAATTATAAATAAACGACGAAATATCAAACGTTTGTATTGAATATCATTCACTATCAAACGATGTTACATCTATTGGCGCAGATAAACAGTACATTTTTCACAAAAATTTCGACAAGAATTCCCTTAGAAACTTGTTTCTTTAATTATAAATAAACGACTAACTATCAAACGTTTGTATTGAATATCATTCACTATCAAACGTTTGTATTGAATATCATTCACTATCAAACGATTTTACATATATTGACGCAGATAAACATTACATTTTTCACAAAAATTTCGACAAGAATTCCCCTAGAAATTTGTTTCTTTAATTATAAATAAACGACTAACTATCAAACGTTGGTATTGAATATCATTCACTATCAAACGATTTTACATCTATTGGCGCACACAAACATTACATTTTTCACAAAAATTTCGACAAGAATTCCCCCAGAAACTTGTTTCTTTAATTATACATAAACGACTAACTATCAAACGTTGGTATTGAATATCATTCACTATCAAACGATTTTACATCTATTGGCGCAGATAAACATTACATTTTTCACAAAAATTTAGACAAGAATTCCCCTAGAAACATGTTTCTTTCATTATAAATAAACGACTAACTATCAAACGTTTGTATTGAATATCATTCACTATCAAACGATTTTACATCTATTGGCGCAGATAAACATTAAATTTTTCACAAATATTTCGACAACAATTCCCCCAGAAACTTGTTTCTTTAATTATAAATAAACGACTAACTATCAAACGTTGGTATTGAATATCATTCACTGTCAAATGATTTTACATCTATTGGCGCAGATAAACATTAAATATTCACCAAAATTTACACAAGAATTCCCTTAGAAACATGTTTCTTTAATTATAAATAAACGACGAAATATCAAACGTTTGTATTGAATATCATTCACTATCAAACGATGTTACATCTATTGGCGCAGATAAACAGTACATTTTTCACAAAAATTTCGACAAGAATTCCCTTAGAAACTTGTTTCTTTAATTATAAATAAACGACTAACTATCAAACGTTTGTATTGAATATCATTCACTATCAAACGTTTGTATTGAATATCATTCACTATCAAACGATTTTACATATATTGACGCAGATAAACATTACATTTTTCACAAAAATTTCGACAAGAATTCCCCTAGAAATTTGTTTCTTTAATTATAAATAAACGACTAACTATCAAACGTTGGTATTGAATATCATTCACTATCAAACGATTTTACATCTATTGGCGCACACAAACATTACATTTTTCACAAAAATTTCGACAAGAATTCCCCCAGAAACTTGTTTCTTTAATTATACATAAACGACTAACTATCAAACGTTGGTATTGAATATCATTCACTATCAAACGATTCTACATCTATTGGCGCAGATAAACATTACATTTTTCACAACAATTCCGACAAGAATTCCCCCAGAAACTTGTTTCTTTTATTATAAATAAACGACTAACTATCAAACGTTGGTATTGAATATCATTCACTATCAAACGATTTTACATCTATTGGCGCAGATGAACATTACATGTTTCACAAAAATTTCGACAAGAATACCCCCAGAAACTTGTTTCTCTAATTATAAATAAACGACTAACTATCAAACGTTGGTATTGAATATCATTCACTATCAAACGATTTTACATCTATTGGCGCAGATAAACATTACATTTTTCACAAAAATTTCGACAAGAATTCCCCTAGATACTTGTTTCTTTCATTATAAATAAACGACTAACTATCAAACGTTTGTATTGAATATCATTCACTATCAAACGATTTTACATCTATTGGCGCAGATAAACATTACATTTTTCACAAAAATTTAGACAAGAATTCCCCTAGAAACATGTTTCTTTCATTATAAATAAACGACTAACTATCAAACGTTTGTATTGAATATCATTCACTATCAAACGATTTTACATCTATTGGCGCAGATAAACATTAAATTTTTCACAAATATTTCGACAACAATTCCCCCAGAAACTTGTTTCTTTAATTATAAATAAACGACTAACTATCAAACGTTGGTATTGAATATCATTCACTATCAAATGATTTTACATCTATTGGCGCAGATAAACATTAAATATTCACCAAAATTTACACAAGAATTCCCTTAGAAACATGTTTCTTTAATTATAAATAAACGACGAAATATCAAACGTTTGTATTGAATATCATTCACTATCAAACGATGTTACATCTATTGGCGCAGATAAACAGTACATTTTTCACAAAAATTTCGACAAGAATTCCCTTAGAAACTTGTTTCTTTAATTATAAATAAACGACTAACTATCAAACGTTTGTATTGAATATCATTCACTATCAAACGTTTGTATTGAATATCATTCACTATCAAACGATTTTACATATATTGACGCAGATAAACATTACATTTTTCACAAAAATTTCGACAAGAATTCCCCTAGAAATTTGTTTCTTTAATTATAAATAAACGACTAACTATCAAACGTTTGTATTAAATATCATTCACTCTCAAACGATTTTACATTTATTGGCGCAGATAAACATTACATTTTTCACAACAATTTCGACAAAAATTCCCCCAGAAACTTGTTTCTTTTATTATAAATAAACGACTAACTATCAAACGTTGGTATTGAATATCATTCACTATCAAACGATTTTACATCTATTGGCGCAGATAAACATTACATTTTTCACAAAAATTTCGACAAGAATACCCCCAGAAACTAGTTTCTTTAATTTTAAATAACGACTAACTATCAAACGTTGGTATTGAATATCATTCACTATCAAACGATTTTACATCTATTGGCGCAGATAAACATTACATTTTTCACAAAAATTTCGACAAGAATTCCCCTAGATACTTGTTTCTTTCATTATAAATAAACGACTAAATATCAAACGTTTGTATTGAATATCATTCACTATCAAACGATTTTACATCTATTGGCGCAGATAAACATTAAATTTTTCACAAATATTTCGACAACAATTCCCCCAGAAACTTGTTTCTTTAATTATAAATAAACGACTAACTATCAAACGTTTGCATTGAATATCATTCACTATCAAACGATTTTACATCTATTGGCGCAGATAAACTACATTTTTCACAAAAATTTCCACATGAATTCCCCTAGAAACTTGTTTCTTTCATTATAAATAAACGATTAACTGACCAGACGTTTGTACTGAATATCATTCACTATCAAACGATTTTACATCTAAAGGCGCAGATAAACATTAAATTTTTCACAACTATTTCGACAACAATTCCCCCAGAAACTTGCTTCTTTAATTATAAATAAACGACTAACACTCAAACGTTGGTATTGAATATCATTCACTATCAAATAATTTTACATCTATTGGCGCAGATAAACAGTATATTTTTCACAAAAATTTCGACAAGAATTCCCTTAGAAACTTGTTTCTTTAATTATAGATAAACGACTAACTATCAAACGTTTGTATTGAATATCATTCACTATCAAACGTTTGTATTGAATATCGTTCACTATCAAACGTTTGTATTGAATATCATTCACTATCAAACGATTTTAAATCTATTGACGCAGATAAACATTACATTTTTCACAACAATTTCGACAAGAATTCCCCCAGAAACTTGTTTCTTTTATTATAAATAAACGACTAACTATCAAATGTTGGTATTGAATATCATTTACTATCAAACGATTTTACATCTATTGGCGCAGATAAACATTAAATTTTTCACAAAAATTTCGACAAGAATACCCCCAGAAACTTGTTTCTTTAATTATAAATAAACGACTAACTATCAAACGTTGGTATTAAATATCATTCACTATCAAACGATTTTACATCTATTGGCGCAGATAAACAACATTTTTCACAAAAATTTCCACATGAATTCCCCTAGAAACTTGTTTCTTTCATTATAAATAAACGATTAACTGACCAAACGTTTGTATTGAATATCATTCACTATCAAACGATTTTACATCTAAAGGCGCAGATAAACATTAAATTTTTCACAAATATTTCGACAACAATTCCCCCAGAAACTTGTTTCTTTTATTATAAATAAACGACTAACTATCAAACGTTGGTATTGAATATCATTCACTATCAAACGATTTTACATCTATTGGCGCAGATGAACATTACATTTTTCACAAAAATTTCGACAAGAATACACCCAGAAACTTGCTTCTCTAATTATAAATAAACGACTAACTATCAAACGTTGGTATTGAATATCATTCACTATCAAACGATTTTACATCTATTGGCGCAGATAAACATTACATTTTTCACAAAAATTTCGACAAGAATTCCCCTAGATACTTGTTTCTTTCATTATAAATAAACGACTAACTATCAAACGTTGGTATTGAATATCATTCACTATCAAACGATTTTACATCTATTGGCGCAGATAAACATTACATTTTTCACAAAAATTTCGACAAGAATACCCCCAGAAACTTGTTTCATTAATTATACATAAACGACTAACTATCAAACGTTGGTATTGAATATCATTCACTATCAAACGATTTTACATCTATTGGCGCAGACAAACATTACATTTTTCACAAAAATTTCGACAAGAATTCCCCCAGAAACTTGTTTCTTTTATTATAAATAAACGACTAACTATCAAACGTTGGTATTGAATATCATTCAGTATCAAACGATTTTACATCTATTGGCGCAGATAAACATTACATTTTTCACAAAAATTTCGACAAGAATACCCCCAGAAACTTGTTTCTCTAATTATAAATAAACGACTAACTATCAAACGTTGGTATTGAATATCATTCACTATCAAACGATTTTACATCTATTGGCGCAGATAAACATTACATTTTTCACAAAAATTTCCACAAGAATTCCCCTAGATACTTGTTTCTTTCATTATAAATAAACGACTAACTATCAAACGTTTGTATTGAATATCATTCACTATCAAACGATTTTACATCTATTGGCGCAGATAAACATTACATTTTTCACAAAAATTTAGACAAGAATTCCCCTAGAAACATGTTTCTTTTATTATAAATAAACGACTAACTATCAAACGTTGGTATTGAATATCATTTACTATCAAACGATTTTACATCTAAAGGCGCAGATAAACATTAAATTTTTCACAAATATTTCGACAACAATTCCCCCAGAAACTTGTTTCTTTTATTATAAATAAACGACTAACTATCAAACGTTGGTATTGAATATCATTCACTATCAAACGATTTTACATCTATTGGCGCAGATGAACATTACATTTTTCACAAAAATTTCGACAAGAATACCCCCAGAAACTTGTTTCTCTAATTATAAATAAACGACTAACTATCAAACGTTTGTATTGAATATCATTCACTATCAAACGATTTGAAATCTATTGACGCAGATAAACGTTACATTTTTCACAACAATTTCGACAAGAATTCCCCCAGAAACTTGTTTCTTTTATTATAAATAAACGACTAACTATCAAACGTTGGTATTGAATATCATTTACTATCAAACGAGTTTACATCTATTGACGCAGATAAACATTAAATTTTTCACATAAATTTCCACAAGAATTCCCCTAGAAACTTGTTCCTTTCATTATAAATAAACGACTAACTATCAAACGTTGTATTGAATATCATTCACTATCAAACGATTTTACATCTATTGGCGCAGATAAACATTAAATTTTTCACCACACTTTCGGCAACAATTCCCCCAGAAAATTGTTTCTTTCATTATAAATAAACGACTAACTATCAAACGTTTGTATTGAACATCATTCACTATCAAACGATTTTGCATCTATTGGCGCAGATAAACATTAAATTTTCACAAAAATTTCCACAGGAATTCCCCTAGAAACATGTTTCTTCAATTATAAATGAACGACTAACTATCAAACGTTTGTATTGAATATCATTCACTATCAAACGATTGTACATCTATTGGCGCAGATAAACAGTACATTTTTCACAAAAATTTCAACAAGAATTCCCCTAGAAACTTGTTTCTTTAAATATAAATAAACGACTAACTATCAAACGTTTGTATTGAATATCATTCACTGTCAAACGTTGGTATTGAATATCATTCACTATCAAACGATTTTACATCTATTGGCGCAGATAAACATTGAATTTTTCACAAAACTTTCGACAACAATTCCCCCAGAAACTTGTTTTTTTATTTATAAATAAACGACTGACTATCAAATGTTGGTATTGAATATCATTCACTATCAAACGATTTTACATCTATTGGCGCAGATAAACATTAAATTGTTCACCAAACTTTCGACAACAATTCCCCCAGAAACTTGTTTTTTTATTTATAAATAAACGACTGACTATCAAACGTTGGTATTGAATATCATTCACTTACAAACGATTTTACATCTATTGGCGCAGATAAACATTAAATTTTTCACAAAAATTTCCACAAGAATTCCCTTAGAAACATGATTCTTTAATTATAAATAAACGACTAACTATCAAACGATTGTATTGAATATCATTCACCATCAATCGATGTTACATCTATTGGCGCAGATAAACAGTATATTTTTCACAAAAATTTCGACAAGAATTCCCTTAGAAACTTGTTTCTTTAATTATAAATAAACGACTAACTATCAAACGTTTGTATTGAATATCATTCACTATCAAACGTTTGTATTGAATATCGTTCACTATCAAACGATTGTACATCTATTGGCGCAGATAAACAGTACATTTTTCACAAAAATTTCAACAAGAATTCCCCTAGAAACTTGTTTCTTTAAATATAAATAAACGACTAACTATCAAACGTTTGTATTGAATATCATTCACTGTCAAACGTTGGTATTGAATATCATTCACTATCAAACGATTTTACATCTATTGGCGCAGATAAACATTGAATTTTTCACAAAACTTTCGACAACAATTCCCCCAGAAACTTGTTTTTTTATTTATAAATAAACGACTGACTATCAAATGTTGGTATTGAATATCATTCACTATCAAACGATTTTACATCTATTGGCGCAGATAAACATTAAATTGTTCACCAAACTTTCGACAACAATTCCCCCAGAAACTTGTTTTTTTATTTATAAATAAACGACTGACTATCAAACGTTGGTATTGAATATCATTCACTTACAAACGATTTTACATCTATTGGCGCAGATAAACATTAAATTTTTCACAAAAATTTCCACAAGAATTCCCTTAGAAACATGATTCTTTAATTATAAATAAACGACTAACTATCAAACGATTGTATTGAATATCATTCACCATCAATCGATGTTACATCTATTGGCGCAGATAAACAGTATATTTTTCACAAAAATTTCGACAAGAATTCCCTTAGAAACTTGTTTCTTTAATTATAAATAAACGACTAACTATCAAACGTTTGTATTGAATATCATTCACTATCAAACGTTTGTATTGAATATCGTTCACTATCAAACGTTTGTATTGAATATCATTCACTATCAAACGATTTTAAATCTATTGACGCAGATAAACATTACATTTTTCACAACAATTTCGACAAGAATTCCCCAGAAACTTGTTTATTTATTATAAATAAACGACTAACTATCAAATGTTGGTATTGAATATCATTTACTATCAAACGATTTTACATCTATTGGCGCAGATAAACATTAAATTTTTCACAAAAATTTCGACAAGAATACCCCCAGAAACTTGTTTCTTTAATTATAAATAAACGACTAACTATCAAACGTTGGTATTAAATATCATTCACTATCAAACGATTTTACATCTATTGGCGCAGATAAACTACATTTTTCACACAAATTTCCACATGAATTCCCCTAGAAACTTGTTTCTTTCATTATAAATAAACGATTAACTGACCAAACGTTTGTATTGAATATCATTCACTATCAAACGATTTTACATCTAAAGGCGCAGATAAACATTAAATTTTTCACAAATATTTCGACAACAATTCCCCCAGAAAAGTGTTTCTTTAATTATAAATAAACGACTAACTATCAAACGTTTGTATTGAATATCATTCACTATCAAACGATGTTACATCTATTGGCGCAAATAAACAATACATTTTTCACAAAAATTTCGACAAGAATTCCCTTAGAAACTTGTTTCTTTAATTATAAATAAACGACTAACTATCAAACGTTTGTATTGAATATCATTCACTATCAAACGTTTGTATTGAATATCATTCACTATCAAACGTTTGTGTTGAATATCATTCACTATCAAACGATTTGAAATCTATTGACGCAGATAAACGTTACATTTTTCACAACAATTTCGACAAGAATTCCCCCAGAAACTTGTTTCTTTTATTATAAATAAACGACTAAATATCAAACGTTGGTATTGAATATCATTCACTATCAAATAATTTTACATCTATTGGCGCAGATAAACATTAAATTTTCACAAAAATTTCCACAAGAATTCCCTTAGAAACATGTTTCTTTAATTATAAATAAACGACTAACTATCAAACGTTTGTATTGAATATCATTCACTATCAAACGATGTTACATCTATTGGCGCAGATAAACAGTACATTTTTCACAAAAATTTCGACAAGAATTCCCTTAGAAACTTGTTTCTTTAATTATAAATAAACGACTAACTATCAAACGTTTGTATTGAATATCATTCACTATCAAACGTTTGTATTGAATATCGTTCACTATCAAACGATTTTACATCTATTGGCGCAGATAAACCTTAAATTTTTCACCACACTTTCGGCAACAATTCCCCCAGAAAATTGTTTCTTTCATTATAAATAAACGACTAACTATCAAACGTTTGTATTGAACATCATTCACTATCAAACGATTTTGCATCTATTGGCGCAGATAAACATTAAATTTTCACAAAAATTTCCACAGGAATTCCCCTAGAAACATGTTTCTTCACTTATAAATGAACGACTAACTATCAAACGTTTGTATTGAATATCATTCACTATCAAACGATTGTACATCTATTGGCGCAGATAAACAGTACATTTTTCACAAAAATTTCAACAAGAATTCCCCTAGAAACTTGTTTCTTTAAATATAAATAAACGACTAACTATCAAACGTTTGTATTGAATATCATTCACTATCAAACGATTTTACATCTATTGGCGCAGATAAACATTACATTATTCACAAAAATTTCGACAAGAATTCCCCTAGAAATTTGTTTCTTTATTTATAAATATACGGCTAACTATCAAACGTTTGTATTAAATATCATTCACTATCAAACGTTTGTATTAAATATCATTCACTATCAAACGATTTTACATCTATTGGCGCAGATAAACATTACATTTTTCACAAAAATTTCGACAACAATTCCCCCAGAAACTTGTTTCTTTAATTATAAATAAACGACTAACTATCAAACGTTGGTATTGAATATCATTCACTATCACACGATTTTACATCTATTGGCGCAGATAAACATTAAAATTTTCACAAAAATTTCGACAAGAATTCCTCTAGAATCTTGTTTCTTTAATTATAAATAAACGACTAACTATCAAACGTTTGTATTGAATATCATTCACTATCAAACGTTGGTATTGAATATCATTCACTATCAAACGATTTTACATCTATTGGCGCAGATAAACATTGAATTTTTCACAAAAATTTCCACAACAATTACCCCAGAAACTTGTTTCTTTAATCATAAATAAACGACTAACTATCAAACGTTTGTATTGAATATCATTCACTGTCAAACGATATTACATCTATTGGCGCAGATAAACATTACATTATTCACAAAAATTTCGACAACAATTCCCGCAGAAACTTGTTTCCTTAATTATAAATAAACGACTAACTATCAAACGTTGGTATTGAATATCATTCACTATCACACGATTTTACATCTATTGGCGCAGATAGACATTAAAATTTTCACAAAAATTTCGACAAGAATTCCTCTAGAATCTTGTTTCTTTAATTATAAATAAACGACTAACTATCAAACGTTTGTATTGAATATCATTCACTATCAACGTTGGTATTGAATATCATTCACTATCAAACGATTTTACATCTATTGGCGCAGATAAACATTGAATTTTTCACAAAAATTTCGACAACAATTCCCCCAGAAACTTGTTTCTTTAGCCATAAATAAACGACTAACTATCAAACGTTTGTATTGAATATCATTCACTGTCAAACGATATTACATCTATTGGCGCAGATAAACATTACATTTTTCACAAAAATGTCGACAACAATTCCCCCAGAAACCTGTTTCTTTAATTATAAATAAACGACTAACTGTCAAACGTTTGTATTAAATATCATTCACTATCAATCGATTTTACATCTATTGGCGCAGATAAACATTACATTTTTCACAAAAATTTCGACAAGAATTCCTCCAGAAACATGTTTCTTTAATTATAAATAAACGACTAACTATCAAACGTTTGTATTGAATATCATTCACTATCAAACGATTTTACATCTATGGGCGCAGATAAACATTACATTTTTCACAAAAATTTCGACAAGAATGCCCCTAGAAACTTGTTTCTTTCATTATAAATAAACGACTAACTATCAAACGTTTGTATTGAATATCATTCACTATCAAACGATGTTACATCTATTGGCGCAGATAAACAGTACATTTTTCACAAATATTTCGAAAACAATTCCCCCTGAAATTTGTTTCTTTAATTATAAATAAACGACTAACTATCAAACGTTGGTATTGAATATCATTCACTATCAAACGATTTTACATCTATTGGCGCAGATAAACATTACATTTTTCACAAAAATTTCGACAAGAATACCCCCAGAAACTTGTTTCTCTAATTATAAATAAACGACTAACTATCAAACGTTTGTATTGAATATCATTCACTATCAAACGTTTGTATTGAATATCGTTCACTATCAAACGTTTGTATTGAATATCATTCACTACCAAACGATTTTAAATCTATTGACGCAGATAAACATTACATTTTTCACAACAATTTCGACAAGAATTCCCCCAGAAACTTGTTTCTTTTATTATAAATAAACGACTAACTATCAAATGTTGGTATTGAATATCATTTACTATCAAACGATTTTACATCTATTGGCGCAGATAAACATTAAATTTTTCACAAAAATTTCGACAAGAATACCCCCAGAAACTTGTTTCTTTAATTATAAATAAACGACTAACTATCAAACGTTGGTATTGAATATCATTCACTATCAAACGATTTTACATCTATTGGCGCAGATAAACTACATTTTTCACAAAAATTTCCATATGAATTCCCCTAGAAACTTGTTTCTTTCATTATAAATAAACGATTAACTGACCAAACGTTTGTATTGAATATCATTCACTATCAAACGATTTTACATCTAAAGGCGCAGATAAACATTAAATTTTTCACAAATATTTCGACAACAATTCCCCCAGAAAAGTGTTTCTTTAATTATAAATAAACGACTAACTATCAAACGTTTGTATTGAATATCATTCACTATCAAACGATGTTACATCTATTGGCGCAGATAAACAGTACATTTTTCACAAAAATTTCGACAAGAATTCCCTTAGAAACTTGTTTCTTTAATTATAAATAAACGAC
The DNA here is from genome assembly GCA_963942575.1 of Priocnemis perturbator. Classification (NCBI taxonomy): domain Eukaryota; kingdom Metazoa; phylum Arthropoda; class Insecta; order Hymenoptera; family Pompilidae; genus Priocnemis; species Priocnemis perturbator. The sequence goes on along the minus strand of OZ012649.1, from coordinate 335,462 downwards.
TAACTATCAAACGTTTGTATTGAATATCATTCACTATCAAACGTTTGTATTGAATATCATTCACTATCAAACGATTTGAAATCTATTGACGCAGATAAACGTTACATTTTTCACAAAAATTTCGACAAGAATTCCCCCAGAAACTTGTTTCTTTTATTATAAATAAACGACTAACTATCAAACGTTGGTATTGAATATCATTTACTATCAAACGATTTTACATCTATTGACGCAGATAAACATTAAATTTTTCACAAAAATTTCCACAAGAATTCCCCTAGAAACTTGTTCCTTTCATTATAAATAAACGACTAACTATCAAACGTTGTATTGAATATCATTCACTATCAAACGATTTTACATCTATTGGCGCAGATAAACATTAAATTGTTCACCAAACTTTCGACAAGAATTCCCCTAGAAATTTGTTTCTTTAATTATAAATAAACGACTAACTATCAAACGTTGGTATTGAATATCATTCACTATCAAACGATTTTACATCTATTGGCGCAGATAAACATTACATTTTTCACAAAAATTTCGACAACAATTCCCCCAGAAACTTGTGTCTTTAATTATAAATAAACGACTAACTATCAAACGTTGGTATTGAATATCATTCACTATCACACGATTTTACATCTATTGGCGCAGATAAACATTAAAATTTTCACAAAAATTTCGACAAGAATTCCTCTAGAATCTTGTTTCTTTAATTATAAATAAACGACTAACTATCAAACGTTTGTATTGAATATCATTCACTATCAAACGTTGGTATTGAATATCATTCACTATCAAACGATTTTACATCTATTGGCGCAGATAAACATTGAATTTTTCACAAAACTTTCGACAACAATTCCCCCAGAAACTTGTTTTTTTATTTATAAATAAACGACTGACTATCAAATGTTGGTATTGAATATCATTCACTATCAAACGATTTTACATCTATTGGCGCAGATAAACATTAAATTGTTCACCAAACTTTCGACAACAATTCCCCCAGAAACTTGTTTTTTTATTTATAAATAAACGACTGACTATCAAATGTTGGTATTGAATATCATTCACTATTAAACGATTTTCCATCTATTGGCGCAGATAAACATTACATTTTTCACAACAATTTCGACAAGAATTCCCCCAGAAACTTGTTTCTTTTATTATAAATAAACGACTAACTATCAAACGTTGGTATTGAATATCATTCACTATCAAACGATTTTACATCTATTGGCGCAGATAAACATTAAATTTTTCACAAAAATTTCCACAAGAATACCCCCAGAAACTTGTTTCTTTAATTATAAATAAACGACTAACTATCAAACGTTGGTATTGAATATCATTCACTATCAAACGATTTTACATCTATTGGCGCATAGAAACATTAAATTTTTCACAAAAATTTCGACAACAATTCCTCCAGAAACTTGTTTGTTTAATTATAAATAAACGACTGACTATCAAACGTTGGTATTGAATATCATTCACTTACAAACGATTTTACATCTATTGGCGCAGATAAACATTAAATTTTTCACAAAAATTTCCACAAGAATTCCCCTAGAAACTTGTTCCTTTCATTATAAATAAACGACTAACTATCAAACGTTGTATTGAATATCATTCACTATCAAACGATTTTACATCTATTGGCGCAGATAAACATTAAATTGTTCACCAAACTTTCGACAAGAATTCCCCTAGAAATTTGTTTCTTTAATTATAAATAAACGACTAACTATCAAACGTTTGTATTGAATATCATTCACTATCAAACGATTTTACATCTATTGGCGCAGATAAACATAACATTTTTCACAAAAATTTCGACAACAATTCCCCCAGAAACTTGTTTCTTTAATAATAAATAAACGACGAAACTATCAAACGTTGGTATTGAATATCATTCACTATCAACCGATTTTACATCTATTGGCGCAGATAAACATTAAATTTTTCACAAAAATTTCGACAAGAATTCCCCCAGAAACCTGTTTCTTTAATTATAAATAAACGACTAACTATCAAACGTTTGTATTGAATATCATTCACTGTCAAACGATATTACATCTATTGGCGCAGATAAACATTACATTTTTCACAAAAATGTCGACAACAATTCCCCCAGAAACCTGTTTCTTTAATTATAAATAAACGACTAACTGTCAAACGTTTGTATTAAATATCATTCACTATCAATCGATTTTACATCTATTGGCGCAGATAAACATTACATTTTTCACAAAAATTTCGACAAGAATTCCTCCAGAAACATGTTTCTTTAATTATAAATAAACGACTAACTATCAAACGTTTGTATTGAATATCATGCACTATCAAACGTTTGTAATGAATATCATTCACTATCAAACGTTTGTATTGAATATCATTCACTATCAAACGATTTTACATCTATGGGCGCAGATAAACATTACATTTTTCACAAAAATTTCGACAAGAATGCCCCTAGAAACTTGTTTCTTTCATTATAAATAAACGACTAACTATCAAACGTTTGTATTGAATATCATTCACTATCAAACGATGTTACATCTATTGGCGCAGATAAACAGTACATTTTTCACAAATATTTCGAAAACAATTCCCCCTGAAATTTGTTTCTTTAATTATAAATAAACGACTAACTATCAAACGTTGGTATTGAATATCATTCACTATCAAACGATTTTACATCTATTGGCGCAGATAAACATTACATTTTTCACAAAAATTTCGACAAGAATACCCCCAGAAACTTGTTTCTCTAATTATAAATAAACGACTAACTATCAAACGTTTGTATTGAATATCATTCACTATCAAACGTTTGTATTGAATATCGTTCACTATCAAACGTTTGTATTGAATATCATTCACTATCAAACGATTTTAAATCTATTGACGCAGATAAACATTACATTTTTCACAACAATTTCGACAAGAATTCCCCCAGAAACTTGTTTCTTTTATTATAAATAAACGACTAACTATCAAATGTTGGTATTGAATATCATTTACTATCAAACGATTTTACATCTATTGGCGCAGATAAACATTAAATTTTTCACAAAAATTTCGACAAGAATACCCCCAGAAACTTGTTTCTTTAATTATAAATAAACGACTAACTATCAAACGTTGGTATTGAATATCATTCACTATCAAACGATTTTACATCTATTGGCGCAGATAAACTACATTTTTCACAAAAATTTCCATATGAATTCCCCTAGAAACTTGTTTCTTTCATTATAAATAAACGATTAACTGACCAAACGTTTGTATTGAATATCATTCACTATCAAACGATTTTACATCTAAAGGCGCAGATAAACATTAAATTTTTCACAAATATTTCGACAACAATTCCCCCAGAAAAATGTTTCTTTAATTATAAATAAACGACTAACTATCAAACGTTTGTATTGAATATCATTCACTATCAAACGTTTGTATTGAATATCATTCACTATCAAACGATTTGAAATCTATTGACGCAGATAAACGTTACATTTTTCACAACAATTTCGACAAGAATTCCCCCAGAAACTTGTTTCTTTTATTATAAATAAACGACTAACTATCAAACGTTGGTATTGAATATCATTTACTATCAAACGATTTTACATCTATTGACGCAGATAAACATTAAATTTTTCACAAAAATTTCCACAAGAATTCCCCTAGAAACTTGTTCCTTTCATTATAAATAAACGACTAACTATCAAACGTTGTATTGAATATCATTCACTATCAAACGATTTTACATCTATTGGCGCAGATAAACATTAAATTGTTCACCAAACTTTCGACAAGAATTCCCCTAGAAATTTGTTTCTTTAATTATAAATAAACGACTAACTATCAAACGTTGGTATTGAATATCATTCACTATCAAACGATTTTACATCTATTGGCGCAGATAAACATTACATTTTTCACAAAAATTTCGACAACAATTCCCCCAGAAAATTGTGTCTTTAATTATAAATAAACGACTAACTATCAAACGTTGGTATTGAATATCATTCACTATCACACGATTTTACATCTATTGGCGCAGATAAACATTAAAATTTTCACAAAAATTTCGACAAGAATTCCTCTAGAATCTTGTTTCTTTAATTATAAATAAACGACTAACTATCAAACGTTTGTATTGAATATCATTCACTATCAAACGTTGGCATTGAATATCATTCACTATCAAACGATTTTACATCTATTGGCGCAGATAAACATTGAATTTTTCACAAAAATTTCCACAACAATTACCCCAGAAACTTGTTTCTTTAATCATAAATAAACGACTAACTATCAAACGTTTGTATTGAATATCATTCACTGTCAAACGATATTACATCTATTGGCGCAGATAAACATTACATTATTCACAAAAATTTCGACAACAATTCCCCCAGAAACTTGTTTCCTTAATTATAAATAAACGACTAACTATCAAACGTTGGTATTGAATATCATTCACTATCACACGATTTTACATCTATTGCCGCAGATAGACATTAAAATTTTCACAAAAATTTCGACAAGAATTCCTCTAGAATCTTGTTTCTTTAATTATAAATAAACGACTAACTATCAAACGTTTGTATTGAATATCATTCACTATCAAACGTTGGTATTGAATATCATTCACTATCAAACCATTTTACATCTATTGGCGCAGATAAACATTGAATTTTTCACAAAACTTTCGACAACAATTGCCCCAGAAACTTGTTTTTTTATTTATAAATAAACGACTGACTATCAAATGTTGGTATTGAATATCATTCACTATCAAACGATTTTACATCTATTGGCGCAGATAAACATTAAATTGTTCACCAAACTTTCGACAACAATTCCCCCAGAAACTTGTTTTTTTATTTATAAATAAACGACTGACTATCAAATGTTGGTATTGAATATCATTCACTATTAAACGATTTTCCATCTATTGGCGCAGATAAACATTACATTTTTCACAACAATTTCGACAAGAATTCCCCCAGAAACTTGTTTCTTTTATTATAAATAAACGACTAACTATCAAACGTTGGTATTGAATATCATTCACTATCAAACGATTTTACATCTATTGGCGCAGATAAACATTAAATTTTTCACAAAAATTTCCACAAGAATACCCCCAGAAACTTGTTTCTTTAATTATAAATAAACGACTAACTATCAAACGTTGGTATTGAATATCATTCACTATCAAACGATTTTACATCTATTGGCGCAGATAAACATTAAATTTTTCACAAAAATTTCGACAACAATTCCTCCAGAAACTTGTTTGTTTAATTATAAATAAACGACTGACTATCAAACGTTGGTATTGAATATCATTCACTTACAAACGATTTTACATCTATTGGCGCAGATAAACATTAAATTTTTCACAAAAATTTCCACAAGAATTCCCCTAGAAACTTGTTCCTTTCATTATAAATAAACGACTAACTATCAAACGTTGTATTGAATATCATTCACTATCAAACGATTTTACATCTATTGGCGCAGATAAACATTAAATTGTTCACCAAACTTTCGACAAGAATTCCCCTAGAAATTTGTTTCTTTAATTGTAAATAAACGACTAACTATCAAACGTTGGTATTGAATATCATTCACTATCAAACGATTTTACATCTATTGGCGCAGATAAACATTACATTTTTCACAAAAATTTCGACAACAATTCCCCCAGAAACTTGTGTCTTTAATTATAAATAAACGACTAACTATCAAACGTTGGTATTGAATATCATTCACTATCACACGATTTTACATCTATTGGCGCAGATAAACATTAAAATTTTCACAAAAATTTCGACAAGAATTCCTCTAGAATCTTGTTTCTTTAATTATAAATAAACGACTAACTATCAAACGTTTGTATTGAATATCATTCACTATCAAACGTTGGTATTGAATATCATTCACTATCAAACGATTTTACATCTATTGGCGCAGATAAACATTGAATTTTTCACAAAAATTTCCACAACAATTACCCCAGAAACTTGTTTCTTTAATCATAAATAAACGACTAACTATCAAACGTTTGTATTGAATATCATTCACTGTCAAACGATATTACATCTATTGGCGCAGATAAACATTGAATTTTTCACAAAACTTTCGACAACAATTCCCCCAGAAACTTGTTTTTTTATTTATAAATAAACGACTGACTATCAAATGTTGGTATTGAATATCATTCACTATCAAACGATTTTACATCTATTGGCGCAGATAAACATTAAATTGTTCACCAAATTTTCGACAACAATTCCCCCAGAAACTTGTTTTTTTATTTATAAATAAACGACTGACTATCAAATGTTGGTATTGAATATCATTCACTATGAAACGATTTTCCATCTATTGGCGCAGATAAACATTACATTTTTCACAACAATTTCGACAAGAATTCCCCCAGAAACTTGTTTCTTTTATTATAAATAAACGACTAACTATCAAACGTTGGTATTGAATATCATTCACTATCAAACGATTTTACATCTATTGGCGCAGATAAACATTAAATTTTTCACAAAAATTTCCACAAGAATACCCCCAGAAACTTGTTTCTTTAATTATAAATAAACGACTAACTATCAAACGTTGGTATTGAATATCATTCACTATCAAACGATTTTACATCTATTGGCGCAGATAAACATTAAATTTTTCACAAAAATTTCGACAACAATTCCTCCAGAAACTTGTTTGTTTAATTATAAATAAACGACTGACTATCAAACGTTGGTATTGAATATCATTCACTTACAAACGATTTTACATCTATTGGCGCAGATAAACATTAAATTTTTCACAACAATTTCGACAAGAATTCCCCCAGAAACTTGTTTCTTTTATTATAAATAAACGACTAACTATCAAACGTTGGTATTGAATATCATTCACTATCAAACGATTTTACATCTATTGGCGCAGATAAACATTAAATTTTTCACAAAAATTTCGACAAGAATACCCCCAGAAACTTGTTTCTTTAATTATAAATAAACGACTAACTATCAAACGTTGGTATTGAATATCATTCACTATCAACCGATTTTACATCTATTGGCGCAGATAAACATTAAATTTTTCACAAAAATTTCGACAACAATTCCTCCAGAAACTTGTTTGTTTAATTATAAATAAACGACTGACTATCAAACGTTGGTATTGAATATCATTCACTTACAAACGATTTTACATCTATTGGCGCAGATAAACATTAAATTTTTCACAAAAATTTCCACAAGAATTCCCCTAGAAACTTGTTTGTTTCATTATAAATAAACGACCAACTATCAAACGTTTGTATTGAATATCATTCACTATCAAACGATTTTACATCTATTGGCGCAGATAAACATAATATTTTTCACAAAAATTTCGACAACAATTCCCCCAGAAACTTGTTTCTTTAATAATAAATAAACGACGAAACTATCAAACGTTGGTATTGAATATCATTCACTATCAACCGATTTTACATCTATTGGCGCAGATAAACATTAAATTTTTCACAAAAATTTCGACAAGAATTCCCCTAGAAACTTGTTTCTTTAATTATAAATAAACGACTAACTATCAAACGTTTGTATTGAATATCATGCACTATCAATCGATTTTACATCTATTGGCGCAGATAAAAATTACATTTTTCAGAAAAATTTCGACAAGAATTCCCCCAGAAACATGTTTCTTTAATTATAAATAAACGACTAACTATCAAACGTTTGTATTGAATATCATGCACTATCAAACGATTGTAATGAATATCATTCACTATCAAACGTTTGTATTGAATATCATTCACTATCAAACGATTTTACATCTATGGGCGCAGATAAACATTACATTTATCACAAAAATTTCGACAAGAATGCCCCTAGAAACTTGTTTCTTTCATTATAAATAAACGACTAACTATCAAACGTTTGTATTGAATATCATTCACTATCAAACGATTTTACATCTATTGGCGCAGATAAACATAATATTTTTCACAAAAATTTCGACAACAATTCCCCCAGAAACTTGTTTCTTTAATAATAAATAAACGACGAAACTATCAAACGTTGGTATTGAATATCATTCACTATCAACCGATTTTACATCTATTGGCGCAGATAAACATTAAATTTTTCACAAAAATTTCGACAAGAATTCCCCTAGAAACTTGTTTCTTTAATTATAAATAAACGACTAACTATCAAACGTTTGTATTGAATATCATGCACTATCAATCGATTTTACATCTATTGGCGCAGATAAAAATTACATTTTTCAGAAAAATTTCGACAAGAATTCCCCCAGAAACATGTTTCTTTAATTATAAATAAACGACTAACTATCAAACGTTTGTATTGAATATCATGCACTATCAAACGATTGTAATGAATATCATTCACTATCAAACGTTTGTATTGAATATCATTCACTATCAAACGATTTTACATCTATGGGCGCAGATAAACATTACATTTATCACAAAAATTTCGACAAGAATGCCCCTAGAAACTTGTTTCTTTCATTATAAATAAACGACTAACTATCAAACGTTTGTATTGAATATCATTCACTATCAAACGATTTTACATCTATTGGTGCAGATAAACATTACATTTTCACAAAAATTTCCACAGGAATTCCCCTAGAAACATGTTTCTTCAATTATAAATGAACGACTAACTATCAAACGTTTGTATCGAATATTATTCACTATCAAACGATTGTACATCTATTGGCGCAGATAAACGGTACATTTTTCACAAAAATTTCGACAAGAATTCCCCTAGAAACTTGTTTCTTTAAATATAAATAAACGACTAACTATCAACGTTTGTTTTGAATATCATTAAATATCAAACGTTTGTATTGAATATCATTCACTATCAACCGATTTTACATCTATTGGCGCAGATAAACATTACATTTTTCACAAAAATTTCCACAAGAATTCCCCTAGAAACTTGTTTCTTTCATTATAAATAAACGACTAACTATCAAACGTTTGTATTGAATATAATTCACTATCAAACGATTTTACATCTATTGGCGCAGATAAACATTACATTTTTCACAAAAATTTCGACAAGAATTCCCCTAGAAACATGTTTCTTTCATTATAAATAAACGACTAACTATCAAACGTTTGTATTGAATATCATTCACTATCAAACGATTTTACATCTATTGGCGCAGATAAACATTAAATTTTTCACAAATATTTCGACAACAATTACCCCAGAAACTTGTTTCTTTAATCATAAATAAACGACTAACTATCAAACGTTTGTCCCCGCAGGGGGGTCCCGCCCTTGGTGGTGGGGACCTTTGGGGCTTGGCGTACCCACGGACCTGACATACGCTTGTACTGGACCCTTAATCGGCTGCTGGGCTGTGGGTCCACTCGACCGGAGGATAATCGGTAGACGGGGTGGGGGGCCCACCGGTGGTAGTGGTAGGGTAGCGTGTGGGAACGTCCCACCCACGTTGCCCTTAGCTGCCACCGGTCCCCCACATTTGGGACGGCACCCTGGGTACAAACTATATATACTATCTAAGGCACCGGGGTTGCAATCGTCGTGGCAGTGGTGAAGCCATAGCTGGCTAGGGCTTGACATCCCGGTGTGGGAACTGCACTCAATCAGCTCGCCTTACCATGGTTGGCAGAACTATGGGAGAGGTTTAGAAAGGCCTCGCCTCCACCAGTAAGATGCTGGGGCCAGCACCCCGATAGACTGGTAGCAATTTATTGCGCGTTGATCGAGCGACATCTCGATCATTGAAGGGTGCGTTGCGGCATATAGACCATAGAGTCGAGGTGGCCGCCGGCCTGCGGGCCCACCCGCGTAAGAGTAAATCAGATCAAACGTTTGTATTGAATATCATTCACTGTCAAACGATATTGCATCTATTGGCGCAGATAAACATTACATTTTTCACAAAAATTTCGACAAGAATTCCCCTAGAAACTTGTTTCTTTAAATATTAATAAACGACTAACTATCAAACGTTTGTATTGAATATCATTAAATATCAAACGTTTGTATTGAATATCATTCACTATCAACCGATTTTACATCTATTGGCGCAGATAAACATTAAATTTTTCACAAAAATTTCGACAAGAATTCCCCTAGAAACTTGTTTCTTTAATTATAAATAAACGACTAACTATCAAACGTTTGTATTGAATATCATTCACTATCAAACGTTTGTATTGAATATCATTCACTATTAAACGATTTTACATCTATTGGCGCAGATAAACATTACGTTTTTCACAAAAATTTCGACAAAAATACCCCCAGAAACTTGTTTCTTTAATTATAAATGAACGGGTAACTATCAAACGTTGGTATTGAATATCATTCACTATCAAACGATTTTACATCTATTGGCGCAGATAAACATTAAATTTTTCACCACACTTTCGGCAACAATTCCCCCAGAAAATTGTTTCTTTCATTATAAATAAACGACTAACTATCAAACGTTTGTATTGAACATCATTCACTATCAAACGATTTTGCATCTATTGGCGCAGATAAACATTAAATTTTCACAAAAATTTCCACAGGAATTCCCCTAGAAACATGTTTCTTCAATTATAAATGAACGACTAACTATCAAACGTTTGTATTGAATATCATTCACTATCAAACGATTGTACATCTATTGGCGCAGATAAACAGTACATTTTTCACAAAAATTTCAACAAGAATTCCCCTAGAAACTTGTTTCTTTAAATATAAATAAACGACTAACTATCAAACGTTTGTATTGAATATCATTCACTATCAAACGATTTTACATCTATTGGCGCAGATAAACATTACATTATTCACAAAAATTTCGACAAGAATTCCCCTAGAAATTTGTTTCTTTATTTATAAATATACGGCTAACTATCAAACGTTTGTATTAAATATCATTCACTATCAAACGTTTGTATTAAATATCATTCACTATCAAACGATTTTACATCTATTGGCGCAGATAAACATTACATTTTTCACAAAAATTTCGACAACAATTCCCCCAGAAACTTGTTTCTTTAATTATAAATAAACGACTAACTATCAAACGTTGGTATTGAATATCATTCACTATCACACGATTTTACATCTATTGGCGCAGATAAACATTAAAATTTTCACAAAAATTTCGACAAGAATTCCTCTAGAATCTTGTTTCTTTAATTATAAATAAACGACTAACTATCAAACGTTTGTATTGAATATCATTCACTATCAAACGTTGGTATTGAATATCATTCACTATCAAACGATTTTACATCAATTGGCGCAGATAAACATTAAATTGTTCACCAAACTTTCGACAACAGTTCCCCCAGAAACTTGTTTTTTTATTTATAAATAAACGACTGACTATCAAATGTTGGTATTGAATATCATTCACTATCAAACGATTTTCCATCTATTGGCGCAGATAAACATTACATTTTTCAGAAAAATTTCGACAAGAATTCCCCCAGAAACATGTTTCTTTAATTATAAATAAACGACTAACTATCAAACGTTTGTATTGAATATCATGCACTATCAAACGATTGTAATGAATATCATTCACTATCAAACGTTTGTATTGAATATCATTCACTATCAAACGATTTTACATCTATGGGCGCAGATAAACATTACATTTATCACAAAAATTTCGACAAGAATGCCCCTAGAAACTTGTTTCTTTCATTATAAATAAACGACTAACTATCAAACGTTTGTATTGAATATCATTCACTATCAAACGATTTTACATCTATTGGTGCAGATAAACATTACATTTTCACAAAAATTTCCACAGGAATTCCCCTAGAAACATGTTTCTTCAATTATAAATGAACGACTAACTATCAAACGTTTGTATCGAATATTATTCACTATCAAACGATTGTACATCTATTGGCGCAGATAAACGGTACATTTTTCACAAAAATTTCGACAAGAATTCCCCTAGAAACTTGTTTCTTTAAATATAAATAAACGACTAACTATCAACGTTTGTTTTGAATATCATTCAATATCAAACGTTTGTATTGAATATCATTCACTATCAACCGATTTTACATCTATTGGCGCAGATAAACATTACATTTTTCACAAAAATTTCCACAAGAATTCCCCTAGAAACTTGTTTCTTTCATTATAAATAAACGACTAACTATCAAACGATTTTACATCTATTGGCGCAGATAAACATTACATTTTTCACAAAAATTTCGACAAGAATTCCCCTAGAAACATGTTTCTTTCATTATAAATAAACGACTAACTATCAAACGTTTGTATTGAATATCATTCACTATCAAACGATTTTACATCTATTGGCGCAGATAAACATTAAATTTTTCACAAATATTTCGACAACAATTATCCCAGAAACTTGTTTCTTTAATCATAAATAAACGACTAACTATCAAACGTTGTATTGAATATCATTCACTATCAAACGATTTTACATCTATTGGCGCAGATAAACATTAAATTGTTCACAAAAATTTCGACAAGAATACCCCCAGAAACTTGTTTCTTTAATTATAAATAAACGACTAACTATCAAACGTTGGTATTGAATATCATTCACTATCAAACGATTTTACATCTATTGGCGCAGATAAACATTAAATTGTTCACCAAACTTTCGACAACAATTCCCCCAGAAACTTGTTTTTTTATTTATAAATAAACGACTGACTATCAAATGTTGGTATTGAATATCATTCACTATCAAACGATTTTCCATCTATTGGCGCAGATAAACATTACATTTTTCACAACAATTTCGACAAGAATTCCCCCAGAAACTTGTTTCTTTTATTATAAATAAACGACTAACTATCAAACGTTGGTATTGAATATCATTCACTATCAAACGATTTTACATCTATTGGCGCAGATAAACATTAAATTTTTCACAAAAATTTCGACAAGAATACCCCCAGAAACTTGTTTCTTTAATTATAAATGAACGGGTAACTATCAAACGTTGGTATTGAATATCATTCACTATCAAACGATTTTACATCTATTGGCGCAGATAAACATTAAATTTTCACAAAAATTTCCACAGGAATTCCCCTAGAAACATGTTTCTTCAATTATAAATGAACGACTAACTATCAAACGTTTGTATTGAATATCATTCACTATCAAACGTTTGTATTGAATATCATTCACTATTAAACGATTTTACATCTATTGGCGCAGATAAACATTACGTTTTTCACAAAAATTTCGACAAAAATACCCCCAGAAACTTGTTTCTTTAATTATAAATGAACGGGTAACTATCAAACGTTGGTATTGAATATCATTCACTATCAAACGATTTTACATCTATTGGCGCAGATAAACATTAAATTTTTTACCACACTTTCGCCAACAATTCCCCCAGAAAATTGTTTCTTTCATTATAAATAAACGACTAACTATCAAACGTTTGTATTGAACATCATTCACTATCAAACGATTTTGCATCTATTGGCGCAGATAAACATTAAATTTTCACAAAAATTTCCACAGGAATTCCCCTAGAAACATGTTTCTTCAATTATAAATGAACGACTAACTATCAAACGTTTGTATTGAATATCATTCACTATCAAACGATTGTACATCTATTGGCGCAGATAAACAGTACATTTTTCACAAAAATTTCAACAAGAATTCCCTTAGAAACTTGTTTCTTTAAATATAAATAAACGACTAACTATCAAACGTTTGTATTGAATATCATTCACTATCAAACGATTTTACATCTATTGGCGCAGATAAACATTACATTATTCACAAAAATTTCGACAAGAATTCCCCTAGAAATTTGTTTCTTTATTTATAAATATACGGCTAACTATCAAACGTTTGTATTAAATATCATTCACTATCAAACGTTTGTATTAAATATCATTCACTATCAAACGATTTTACATCTATTGGCGCAGATAAACATTACATTTTTCACAAAAATTTCGACAACAATTCCCCCAGAAACTTGTTTCTTTAATTATAAATAAACGACTAACTATCAAACGTTGGTATTGAATATCATTCACTATCACACGATTTTACATCTATTGGCGCAGATAAACATTAAAATTTTCACAAAAATTTCGACAAGAATTCCTCTAGAATCTTGTTTCTTTAATTATAAATAAACGACTAACTATCAAACGTTTGTATTGAATATCATTCACTATCAAACGTTGGTATTGAATATCATTCACTATCAAACGATTTTACATCTATTGGCGCAGATAAACATTGAATTTTTCACAAAAATTTCCACAACAATTACCCCAGAAACTTGTTTCTTTAATCATAAATAAACGACTAACTATCAAACGTTTGTATTGAATATCATTCACTGTCAAACGATATTACATCTATTGGCGCAGATAAACATTACATTATTCACAAAAATTTCGACAACAATTCCCCCAGAAACTTGTTTCCTTAATTATAAATAAACGACTAACTATCAAACGTTGGTATTGAATATCATTCACTATCACACGATTTTACATCTATTGGCGCAGATAGACATTAAAATTTTCACAAAAATTTCGACAAGAATTCCTCTAGAATCTTGTTTCTTTAATTATAAATAAACGACTAACTATCAAACGTTTGTATTGAATATCATTCACTATCAAATGTTGGTATTGAATATCATTCACTATCAAACGATTTTACATCTATTGGCGCAGATAAATATTAAATTGTTCACAAAAATTTCGACAACAATTCCCCCAGAATCTTGTTTTTTTAATTATAAATAAACGACTGACTATCAAATGTTGGTATTGAATATCATTCACTATCAAACGATTTTACATCTATTGGCGCAGATAAACATTACATTTTTCACAACAATTTCGACAAGAATTCCCCCAGAAACTTGTTTCTTTTATTATAAATAAACGACTAACTATCAAACGTTGTATTGAATATCATTCACTATCAAACGATTTTACATCTATTGGCGCAGATAAACTACATTTTTCACAAAAATTTCCACATGAATTCCCCTAGAAACTTGTTTCTTTCATTATGAATAAACGATTAACTGACCAAACGTTTGTATTGAATATCATTCACTATCAAACGATTTTACATCTAAAGGCGCAGATAAACATTAAATTTTTCACAACTATTTCGACAACAATTCCCCCAGAAACTTGCTTCTTTAATTATAAATAAACGACTAACTCTCAAACGTTGGTATTGAATATCATTCACTATCAAATAATTTTACATCTATTGGCGCAGATAGACATTAAATTTTCACAAAAATTTCCACAAGAATTCCCTTAGAAACATGTTTCTTTAATTATAAATAAAGGACTAACTATCAAACGTTTGTATTGAATATCATTCACTATCAAACGTTTGTATTGAATATCGTTCACTATCAAACGTTTGTATTGAATATCATTCACTATCAAACGATTTTAAATCTATTGACGCAGATAAACATTACATTTTTCACGACAATTTCGACAAGAATTCCCCCAGAAACTTGTTTCTTTTATTATAAATAAACGACTAACTATCAAATGTTGGTATTGAATATCATTTACTATCAAACGATTTTACATCTATTGGCGCAGATAAACAGTACATTTTTCACAAAAATTTCGACAAGAATTCCCTTAGAAACTTGTTTCTTTAATTATAAATAAACGACTAACTATCAAACGTTTGTATTGAATATCATTCACTATCAAACGTTTGTATTGAATATCATTCACTAGCAAACGATTTTAAATCTATTGACGCAGATAAACGTTACATTTTTCACAACAATTTCGACAAGAATTCCCCCAGAAACTTGTTTCTTTTATTATAAATAAACGACTAACTATCAAACGTTGGTATTGAATATCATTCACTATCAAACGATTTTACATCTATTGACGCAGATAAACGTTACATTTTTCACAACAATTTCGACAAGAATTCCCCCAGAAACTTGTTTCTTTTATTATAAATAAACGACTAACTATCAAACGTTGGTATTGAATATCATTTACTATCAAACGATTTTACATCTATTGACGCAGATAAACATTAAATTTTTCACAAAAATTTCCACAAGAATTCCCCTAGAAACTTGTTCCTTTCATTATAAATAAACGACTAACTATCAAACGTTTGTATTGAATATCATTCACTATCAAACGATTTTACATCTATTGGCGCAGATAAACATTAAATTGTTCACCAAACTGTCGACAACAATTCCCCCAGAAACTTGTTATTTTATTTATAAATAAACGACTGACTATCAAATGTTGGTATTGAATATCATTCACTATCAAACGATTTTCCATCTATTGGCGCAGATAAACATTACATTTTTCACAACAATTTCGACAAGAATTCCCCCAGAAACTTGTTTCTTTTATTATAAATAAACGACTAACTATCAAACGTTGGTATTGAATATCATTCACTATCAAACGATTTTACATCTATTGGCGCAGATAAACATTAAATTTTTCACCACACTTTCGGCAACAATTCCCCCAGAAAATTGTTTCTTTCATTATAAATAAACGACTAACTATCAAACGTTTGTATTGAACATCATTCACAATCAAACGATTTTGCATCTATTGGCGCAGATAAACATTAAATTTTCACAAAAATTTCCACAGGAATTCCCCTAGAAACATGTTTCTTCAATTATAAATGAACGACTAACTATCAAACGTTTGTATTGAATATCATTCACTATCAAACGATTGTACATCTATTGGCGCAGATAAACAGTACATTTTTCACAAAAATTTCAACAAGAATTCCCCTAGAAACTTGTTTCTTTAAATATAAATAAACGACTAAATATCAAACGTTTGTATTGAATATCATTCACTATCAAACGATTTTACATCTATTGGCGCAGATAAACATTACATTATTCACAAAAATTTCGACAAGAATTCCCCTAGAAATTTGTTTCTTTATTTATAAATATACGACTAACTATCAAACGTTTGTATTAAATATCATTCACTATCAAACGTTTGTATTAAATATCATTCACTGTCAAACGATATTACATCTATTGGCGCAGATAAACATTACATTATTCACAAAAATTTCGACAACAATTCCCCCAGAAACTTGTTTCCTTAATTATAAATAAACGACTAACTATCAAACGTTGGTATTGAATATCATTCACTATCACACGATTTTACATCTATTGGCGCAGATAGACATTAAAATTTTCACAAAAATTTCGACAAGAATTCCTCTAGAATCTTGTTTCTTTAATTATAAATAAACGACTAACTATCAAACGTTTGTATTGAATATCATTCACTATCAAACGTTGGTATTGAATATCATTCACTATCAAACGATTTTACATCTATTGGCGCAGATAAACATTGAATTTTTCACAAAAATTTCGACAACAATTCCCCCAGAAACTTGTTTCTTTAGCCATAAATAAACGACTAACTATCAAACGTTTGTATTGAATATCATTCACTGTCAAACGATATTACATCTATTGGCGCAGATAAACATTACATTTTTCACAAAAATGTCGACAACAATTCCCCCAGAAACCTGTTTCTTTAATTATAAATAAACGACTAATTGTCAAACGTTTGTATTAAATATCATTCACTATCAATCGATTTTACATCTATTTGCGCAGATAAAGATTACATTTTTCACAAAAATTTCGACAAGAATTCCCCCAGAAACATGTTTCTTTAATTATAAATAAACGACTAACTATCAAACGTTTGTATTGAATATCATGCACTATCAAACGTTTGTAATGAATATCATTCACTATCAAACGTTTGTATTGAATATCATTCACTATCAAACGATTTTACATGTATGGGCGCAGATAAACATTACATTTTTCACAAAAATTTCGACAAGAATGCCCCTAGAAACTTGTTTCTTTCATTATAAATAAACGACTAACTATCAAACGTTTGTATTGAATATCATTCACTATCAAACGATGTTACATCTATTGGCGCAGATAAACAGTATATTTTTCACAAATATTTCGACAACAATTCCCCCAGAAACTTGTTTCTTTAATTATAAATAAACGACTAACTATCAAACGTTGGTATTGAATATCATTCACTATCAAACGATTTTACATCTATTGGCGCAGATAAACATTACATTTTTCACAAAAATTTCGACAAGAATACCCCCAGAAACTTGTTTCTCTAATTATAAATAAACCACTAACTATCAAACGTTTGTATTGAATATCATTCACTATCAAACGTTTGTATTGAATATCGTTCACTATCAAACGTTTGTATTGAATATCATTCACTATCAAACGATTTTACATCTATTGACGCAGATAAACATTAAATTATTCACAAAAATTTCCACAAGAATTCCCCTAGAAACTTGTTCCTTTCATTATAAATAAACGACTAACTATCAAACGTTGGTATTGAATATCATTTACTATCAAACGATTTTACATCTATTGACGCAGATAAACATTAAATTTTTCACAAAAATTTCCACAAGAATTCCCCTAGAAACTTGTTCCTTTCATTATAAATAAACGACTAACTATCAAACGTTGGTATTGAATATCATTCACTATCAAACGATTTTACATCTATTGGCGCAGATAAACATTAAATTTTTCACAAAAATTTCGACAAGAATACCCCCAGAAAATTGTTTCTTTAATTATAAATAAACGACTAACTATCAAACGTTGGTATTGAATATCATTCACTATCAAACGATTTTACATCTATTGGCGCAGATAAACATTAAATTTTTCACAAAAATTTCGACAACAATTCCTCCAGAAACTTGTTTGTTTAATTATAAATAAACGACTGACTATCAAACGTTGGTATTGAATATCATTCACTTACAAACGATTTTACATCTATTGGCGCAGATAAACATTAAATTTTTCACAAAAATTTCCACAAGAATTCCCCTAGAAACTTGTTTGTTTCATTATAAATAAACGACCAACTATCAAACGTTTGTATTGAATATCATTCACTATCAAACGATTTTACATCTATTGGCGCAGATAAACATAACATTTTTCACAAAAATTTCGACAACAATTCCCCCAGAAACTTGTTTCTTTTATTATAAATAAACGACTAACTATCAAACGTTGGTATTGAATATCATTTACTATCAAACGATTTTACATCTATTGACGCAGATAAACATTAAATTTTTCACAAAAATTTCCACAAGAATTCCCCTAGAAACTTGTTCCTTTCATTATAAATAAACGACTAACTATCAAACGTTGTATTGAATATCATTCACTATCAAACGATTTTACATCTATTGGCGCAGATAAACATTAAATTGTTCACCAAACTTTCGACAAGAATTCCCCTAGAAATTTGTTTCTTTAATTATAAATAAACGACTAACTATCAAACGTTGGTATTGAATATCATTCACTATCAAACGATTTTACATCTATTGGCGCAGATAAACATTAAATTTTTCACAAAAATTTCGACAAGAATACCCCCAGAAACTTGTTTCTTTAATTATAAATAAACGACTAACTATCAAACGTTGGTATTGAATATCATTCACTATCAACCGATTTTACATCTATTGGCGCAGATAAACATTACATTTTTCACAACAATTTCGACAAGAATTCCCCCAGAGACTTGTTTCTTTTATTATAAATAAACGACTAACTATCAAACGTTGGTATTGAATATCATTCACTATCAAACGATTTTACATCTATTGGCGCAGATAAACATTAAATTTTTCACAAAAATTTCGACAAGAATACCCCCAGAAACTTGTTTCTTTAATTATAAATAAACGACTAACTATCAAACGTTGGTATTGAATATCATTCACTATCAACCGATTTTACATCTATTGGCGCAGATAAACATTAAATTTTTCACAAAAATTTCGACAACAATTCCTCCAGAAACTTGTTTGTTTAATTATAAATAAACGACTGACTATCAAACGTTGGTATTGAATATCATTCACTTACAAACGATTTTACATCTATTGGCGCAGATAAACATAATATTTTTCACAAAAATTTCGACAACAATTCCCCCAGAAACTTGTTTCTTTAATAATAAATAAACGACGAAACTATCAAACGTTGGTATTGAATATCATTCACTATCAACCGATTTTACATCTATTGGCGCAGATAAACATTAAATTTTTCACAAAAATTTCGACAAGAATTCCCCTAGAAACTTGTTTCTTTAATTATAAATAAACGACTAACTATCAAACTTTTGTATTGAATATCATGCACTATCAATCGATTTTACATCTATTGGCGCAGATAAAAATTACATTTTTCAGAAAAATTTCGACAAGAATTCCCCCAGAAACATGTTTCTTTCATTATAAATAAACGACTAACTATCAAACGTTTGTATTGAATATCATTCACTATCAAACGATTGTACATCTATTGGCGCAGATAAACGGTACATTTTTCACAAAAATTTCGACAAGAATTCCCCTAGAAACTTGTTTCTTTAAATATAAATAAACGACTAACTATCAAACGTTTGTATTGAATATCATTCACTATCAAACGATTTTACATCTATTGGCGCAGATAAACATTAAATTTTTCACAAATATTTCGACAACAATTATCCCAGAAACTTGTTTCTTTAATCATAAATAAACGACTAACTATCAAACGTTTGTCCCCGCAGGGGGGTCCCGCCCTTGGTGGTGGGGACCTTTGGGGCTTGGCGTACCCACGGACCTGACATACGCTTGTACTGGACCCTTAATCGGCTGCTGGGCTGTGGGTCCACTCGACCGCAGGATAATCGGTAGACGGGTTGGGGGGCCCACCGGTGGTAGTGGTAGGGTAGCGTGTGGGAACGTCCCACCCACGTTGCCCTTAGCTGCCACCGGTCCCCCACATTTGGGACGGCACCCTGGGTACAAACTATATATACTATCTAAGGCACCGGGGTTGCAATCGTCGTGGCAGTGGTGAAGCCATAGCTGGCTAGGGCTTGACATCCCGGTGTGGGAACTGCACTCAATCAGCTCGCCTTACCATGGTTGGCAGAACTATGGGAGAGGTTTAGAAAGGCCTCGCCTCCACCAGTAAGATGCTGGGGCCAGCACCCCGATAGACTGGTAGCAATTTATTGCGCGTTGATCGAGCGACATCTCGATCATTGAAGGGTGCGTTGCGGCATATAGACCATAGAGTCGAGGTGGCCGCCGGCCTGCGGGCCCACCCGCGTAAGAGTAAATCAGATCAAACGTTTGTATTGAATATCATTCACTGTCAAACGATATTGCATCTATTGGCGCAGATAAACATTACATTTTTCACAAAAATTTCGACAAGAATTCCCCTAGAAACTTGTTTCTTTAAATATTAATAAACGACTAACTATCAAACGTTTGTATTGAATATCATTAAATATCAAACGTTTGTATTGAATATCATTCACTATCAACCGATTTTACATCTATTGGCGCAGATAAACATTAAATTTTTCACAAAAATTTCGACAAGAATTCCCCTAGAAACTTGTTTCTTTAATTATAAATAAACGACTAACTATCAAACGTTTGTATTGAATATCATTCACTATCAAACGTTTGTATTGAATATCATTCACTATTAAACGATTTTACATCTATTGGCGCAGATAAACATTACGTTTTTCACAAAAATTTCGACAAAAATACCCCCAGAAACTTGTTTCTTTAATTATAAATGAACGGGTAACTATCAAACGTTGGTATTGAATATCATTCACTATCAAACGATTTTACATCTATTGGCGCAGATAAACATTAAATTTTTCACCACACTTTCGGCAACAATTCCCCCAGAAAATTGTTTCTTTCATTATAAATAAACGACTAACTATCAAACGTTTGTATTGAACATCATTCACTATCAAACGATTTTGCATCTATTGGCGCAGATAAACATTAAATTTTCACAAAAATTTCCACAGGAATTCCCCTAGAAACATGTTTCTTCAATTATAAATGAACGACTAACTATCAAACGTTTGTATTGAATATCATTCACTATCAAACGATTGTACATCTATTGGCGCAGATAAACAGTACATTTTTCACAAAAATTTCAACAAGAATTCCCCTAGAAACTTGTTTCTTTAAATATAAATAAACGACTAACTATCAAACGTTTGTATTGAATATCATTCACTATCAAACGATTTTACATCTATTGGCGCAGATAAACATTACATTATTCACAAAAATTTCGACAAGAATTCCCCTAGAAATTTGTTTCTTTATTTATAAATATACGGCTAACTATCAAACGTTTGTATTAAATATCATTCACTATCAAACGTTTGTATTAAATATCATTCACTATCAAACGATTTTACATCTATTGGCGCAGATAAACATTACATTTTTCACAAAAATTTCGACAACAATTCCCCCAGAAACTTGTTTCTTTAATTATAAATAAACGACTAACTATCAAACGTTGGTATTGAATATCATTCACTATCACACGATTTTACATCTATTGGCGCAGATAAACATTAAAATTTTCACAAAAATTTCGACAAGAATTCCTCTAGAATCTTGTTTCTTTAATTATAAATAAACGACTAACTATCAAACGTTTGTATTGAATATCATTCACTATCAAACGTTGGTATTGAATATCATTCACTATCAAACGATTTTACATCTATTGGCGCAGATAAACATTAAATTGTTCACCAAACTTTCGACAACAGTTCCCCCAGAAACTTGTTTTTTTATTTATAAATAAACGACTGACTATCAAATGTTGGTATTGAATATCATTCACTATCAAACGATTTTCCATCTATTGGCGCAGATAAACATTACATTTTTCAGAAAAATTTCGACAAGAATTCCCCCAGAAACATGTTTCTTTAATTATAAATAAACGACTAACTATCAAACGTTTGTATTGAATATCATGCACTATCAAACGATTGTAATGAATATCATTCACTATCAAACGTTTGTATTGAATATCATTCACTATCAAACGATTTTACATCTATGGGCGCAGATAAACATTACATTTATCACAAAAATTTCGACAAGAATGCCCCTAGAAACTTGTTTCTTTCATTATAAATAAACGACTAACTATCAAACGTTTGTATTGAATATCATTCACTATCAAACGATTTTACATCTATTGGTGCAGATAAACATTACATTTTCACAAAAATTTCCACAGGAATTCCCCTAGAAACATGTTTCTTCAATTATAAATGAACGACTAACTATCAAACGTTTGTATCGAATATTATTCACTATCAAACGATTGTACATCTATTGGCGCAGATAAACGGTACATTTTTCACAAAAATTTCGACAAGAATTCCCCTAGAAACTTGTTTCTTTAAATATAAATAAACGACTAACTATCAACGTTTGTTTTGAATATCATTCAATATCAAACGTTTGTATTGAATATCATTCACTATCAACCGATTTTACATCTATTGGCGCAGATAAACATTACATTTTTCACAAAAATTTCCACAAGAATTCCCCTAGAAACTTGTTTCTTTCATTATAAATAAACGACTAACTATCAAACGTTTGTATTGAATATAATTCACTATCAAACGATTTTACATCTATTGGCGCAGATAAACATTACATTTTTCACAAAAATTTCGACAAGAATTCCCCTAGAAACATGTTTCTTTCATTATAAATAAACGACTAACTATCAAACGTTTGTATTGAATATCATTCACTATCAAACGATTTTACATCTATTGGCGCAGATAAACATTAAATTTTTCACAAATATTTCGACAACAATTATCCCAGAAACTTGTTTCTTTAATCATAAATAAACGACTAACTATCAAACGTTGTATTGAATATCATTCACTATCAAACGATTTTACATCTATTGGCGCAGATAAACATTAAATTGTTCACCAAACTTTCGACAACAATTCCCCCAGAAATTTGTTTTTTTAATTATAAATAAACGACTAACTATCAAATGTTGGTATTGAATATCATTTACTATTGTAACCGTACAAAACTTTGAACCCCGCGCCGGTCCAAGGAGATCGCACCGGCGCGCGCCCGGCGGAGACAGTAGGAGTAGGCCGCGTACGCACAGACACCGCGTGGTCGGTAAGGCGAGGAAAGCGGTACTCCCTTACCGACCTAATCATGCCCGAGCACATGAGGGGAAGGACCTAACGGTACTTCCCATCATAGATCGACATACCTCCCCTCATGCGGCTCGGGTATAAAAGGCGCCGCGTCCGGGCTGTCAGTTATCGATATTCGATCACAATCTCCGACGCGCTGACAAGCCCGGAGACCTCTAAGCCTCTGACGCGCTGCGAAGCCCAGAGACCGCGACAGTAAAGACCGCCGCGTGGAAATCACGTAATTCGGAAGACTCCGCTAAAGACGGGCCCGACATTCACTTTGACTCACGCCGCGCCGTATCGGTATCGCCCGAAGGAAGACGATAGTTATTTGCATCGCAACTAGTATAAGTAAACGCAGTAGAAGCAAGACGTTTGAGATCACCTATTACCAATAAACCTGCCAATATCCAACGGACGAGGTGGCTGACCCCGCTCAAGAACCGGCTACAGCCACGCTCGCTTTCGTTCACCTAAAACCATTCCAACTTACCTGACGGACAAGGTGGCCTACCCCGCCCACACACCGGTCAAGGCCACGCTTGTTTCGTTACCATTACATACATTACTCCGCGAATACCCAGTGGCTACGATCAGTCTCTCCGCTCTTGGCACCGGCCAGACTGATGCATAGTTCACTACACAAACAGTAGAAAACCGCTCACCTCGTGGCCAAGGAACTCTCACCCGCTCTCGGCACCGGCGAAGAGTTCGCTTGGTTCGCGCTTTCCTACCACAAGAAAAAGGACACGACGAACGACGACACTCTCCGTGGCCGATAGTAGTGGCCGAACGCGTCGCGCCAATAACCGCGCCGCGATTATACGACTACACCAGCGAGCGAAACTACAAACATTGTACAACGACACTGTATTCAACAAGGACAGAATATACCACCATACATTACAGTATAAAACTAACGCTCATCAAACGCCTCCCTACCGCCCATTCCTGCACGAGTATCATAAGAAACCTCCCGCAAGGAGCGAACCCGGCCGTGCTGCGACCAGGAGAACCGGCATTGCACCACCGCCGCAGCAGAGAAGGCCACAGACCCGTCAGACTCCGTCACCACTGACGGGCCGTGCACACGAGAGCACTTCACTACGCGTTCACTAAATCTGTACGGTGACAATTGGCGCCCAACGTGGGGCTGGGCAAGGAAGCACGAGGCAGGGACGAGCAAACAAGAAAGACAAAACATAATTATGGAAGGAGACGGAAGGAATGCATCCACGGAGGATGTAGAGCCGCCTAGGCAAGAGGCCGCGGCGTTACTGGAAAGGAACCCGACGGGAACAAAGAAGAGAACCATAGAAGAGGATACAGGATACCGAAGGATCTTGCAACACATCGCGGATCTACAAAGAAAATACGTAGTACAGAGCGATCAGCTAAAGGAACTACAGACGAGACAGCAAGCAGGGAATTACACGAATCCGACGGAAACGGAAGAAAAACAGGATTCCGAGGAGGAAGTAACGCAACTGGAGAATCGGCTGTACGCAATGCGGACTGAGGCACAAAAGCAACAGACCGAATTCCGGGGACAGATCCGCCAACATATGAACTCCATTGAAACATCGCTACAAAGATCCGAGCGACGAT
Organism: Priocnemis perturbator; assembly: GCA_963942575.1. NCBI lineage: Eukaryota > Metazoa > Arthropoda > Insecta > Hymenoptera > Pompilidae > Priocnemis > Priocnemis perturbator. Next base: position 309,592 of record OZ012649.1, on the reverse strand, counting down.
CCCCGGCGAGAGACAGACGACAGCCAATATTCCGGGACAGGACAAACGAACCGAACGAAACAGGATGGACAGGGACAGCCAACAACACACGACGCGTATCATTCACCGACTCGCCATTGGAACGCCAAAACAATAACAGAACCGGCGCGACGGGCACTGAGAGAAGCCCGTGGGACGAGTCACGCTTGGACACCGACGAACGGGTACGCCCGTTCCAATTAAAACCACAAATACCCATATTCGAAGGGCGGAGTTTCGAGAAGCCATCTCGATTTATCCGCGAATTGCAACAATTCCGGGACGTCGCAAGAATCCCGGTAGACGAGATGCCGTTCCTCATCGGTCAGGCGCTTAAAGGAATCGCCGCCGAATGGTGGGACCTCGTAGCACACGAGGTGAATTCGTGGGACATGTTCGTCGACAAATTCTACCGACGATTTTGGAGCCAGGCCGCCCAACAACAGGCCCGCGACCAACTATATACCGGAGTTTACCGGAAGGATCGGGGAACGAGTCGAGTAGCGTACGCCACCAGAATTCTGAGCATTGCACGCGATATCCGCCCAATACACACCGACGAAGAACTCGTGCCATTGGTGGCCCGACACTTTTCTCAGGCCATCGACGACACGGTGTACCACCAAGGGATACGGGACGTCGACGGACTGCTCGCCATTTTGGAAAGGGCAGACCGAGGAGGGACCGTAAACTCCGCGAGGGTACCGGAGCTCCACGGCCCGCGGCAAGACACAGCGTGGCGACCACGAGACGAACACCGACCACGACAGATGCCAGCGAACACCAACACCGTCAGACAGGACAACGAGAGACGCGCCGCGAACACCACGTCCCACCCAAGAGAGGCCCGGGAACACACGGCCAGGATACGAACAATGACAACGACCAAGCAACCCGAAGCCCAATACCACGAGGAAGAAGAGGAGGAGACGGCGACGGGAAACGAATGAGGGAACCGCGAAGAGGAGACTTGCCTAAACTCCCCGAGCAAGTCGACGCCGTTCCCACGACCATAGAAGGGGAAGACAATTATGAACGAATTTTTACATTGTTCCCGCACACGAGAGACGACCTCCTGGAAGAAAGGGAAGGGATACGGGAACAACAGAAGTCCGGGAGTCCAACGATCAACGTGAAGATCGAAGGAGTTCCAGTAAAGGCGCTCGTAGACACCGGCAGTGCCATTACTGCAATCTCAGCCGAATGGGCGAACGCGAAGGACGAAGCACTACGCGCGTGCCCGGCGCTCCCAATAACGACAACATCCGTAGTCGGGGCCGTCGGAAGAAAACCAACAAAACTCAAAAAACAGATATGGGCAAGGATAACGCACGCACAAGACCACATTGAGATACCCATGATTATCGTACCCCGACTCGCGCGCGATGTAATTATCGGGATTGACGCGCTAAAGAAAATGCGCGCGTCTATCTCACTAGAGAAACAAGAAATAGAAGTCCACATGGCAGAAGGAAAACACCGGATTCCCCTCCACGAAGAAGAGGAAAACGAAGGGGACCAAGGGCAAACGCAGACCGTACCCGCCGACAAGGATAACGAGGACGACGCCCCACGGACCAACGAAGAACACCAGGCAGGAGATACACAGAATGACCAGATATCCACGCATGACCCCGGGAAGGACCATAGCACCGCGAACACACACAGCCATGTCCGACAGACACGGAACACGGACGGCACACACGAAATAAAACACGTGTCGAAACCACACACAAACGTTAAGGAAATCCCGACCGAACCACAGACAACTCGAGACAAATACCCACTGCTCAAACAAAATTACCATGAGCAGGCAGAACATCACGTCTGGGAAAAGAAAAGACCGGTCGCAAACGCGGAAGACCGAGAAATCGCAAAATTTCCTGTTGACGCAAAGACGCAAAGGACACCCGACAAACGAGCCAGGACAGGGGGATAACGCACCAGTGGGACGTCCACCAACCAAACACCCCATACGACCGTCCGGGAACGACAAGTGTGTGTCCAGTGCGTGAACAGTGCGCGAAAGTGCTCGATAGAAATAAAGCAGGCACCCGCGATAAAGACAAGCGCCCGATAGAAATTAAGTAGGCATCTCATTTAAAGACTGCGTAGGCAACCGCGGATAGGACAGTACCGAAAGGGGCCAAAAATGCACGGTTACAAAAACACTCGCGAATCTGTAACATCGGCACATAGTTTCTCGCGAGCCGCACGACATTAGACGTGCGTATGTCCATGCGTCCTGCGAGCAGGAGGGGGGCATTGTAACCGTACAAAACTTTGAACCCCGCGCCGGTCCAAGGAGATCGCACCGGCGCGCGCCCGGCGGAGACAGTAGGAGTAGGCCGCGTACGCACAGACACCGCGTGGTCGGTAAGGCGAGGAAAGCGGTACTCCCTTACCGACCTAATCATGCCCGAGCACATGAGGGGAAGGACCTAACGGTACTTCCCATCATAGATCGACATACCTCCCCTCATGCGGCTCGGGTATAAAAGGCGCCGCGTCCGGGCTGTCAGTTATCGATATTCGATCACAATCTCCGACGCGCTGACAAGCCCGGAGACCTCTAAGCCTCTGACGCGCTGCGAAGCCCAGAGACCGCGACAGTAAAGACCGCCGCGTGGAAATCACGTAATTCGGAAGACTCCGCTAAAGACGGGCCCGACATTCACTTTGACTCACGCCGCGCCGTATCGGTATCGCCCGAAGGAAGACGATAGTTATTTGCATCGCAACTAGTATAAGTAAACGCAGTAGAAGCAAGACGTTTGAGATCACCTATTACCAATAAACCTGCCAATATCCAACGGACGAGGTGGCTGACCCCGCTCAAGAACCGGCTACAGCCACGCTCGCTTTCGTTCACCTAAAACCATTCCAACTTACCTGACGGACAAGGTGGCCTACCCCGCCCACACACCGGTCAAGGCCACGCTTGTTTCGTTACCATTACATACATTACTCCGCGAATACCCAGTGGCTACGATCAGTCTCTCCGCTCTTGGCACCGGCCAGACTGATGCATAGTTCACTACACAAACAGTAGAAAACCGCTCACCTCGTGGCCAAGGAACTCTCACCCGCTCTCGGCACCGGCGAAGAGTTCGCTTGGTTCGCGCTTTCCTACCACAAGAAAAAGGACACGACGAACGACGACACTCTCCGTGGCCGATAGTAGTGGCCGAACGCGTCGCGCCAATAACCGCGCCGCGATTATACGACTACACCAGCGAGCGAAACTACAAACATTGTACAACGACACTGTATTCAACAAGGACAGAATATACCACCATACATTACAGTATAAAACTAACGCTCATCAAACGCCTCCCTACCGCCCATTCCTGCACGAGTATCATAAGAAACCTCCCGCAAGGAGCGAACCCGGCCGTGCTGCGACCAGGAGAACCGGCATTGCACCACCGCCGCAGCAGAGAAGGCCACAGACCCGTCAGACTCCGTCACCACTGACGGGCCGTGCACACGAGAGCACTTCACTACGCGTTCACTAAATCTGTACGGTGACACTATCAAACGATTTTGCATCTATTGGCGCAGATAAACATTAAATTTTTCACAAAAATTTCGACAAGAATACCCCCAGAAACTTGTTTCTTTAATTATAAATAAACGACTAACTATCAAACGTTGGTATTGAATATCATTCACTATCAAACGATTTTACATCTATTGGCGCAGATAAACATTAAATTGTTCACCAAACTTTCGACAACAATTCCCCCAGAAACTTGTTTTTTTATTTATAAATAAACGACTGACTATCAAATGTTGGTATTGAATATCATTCACTATCAAACGATTTTCCATCTATTGGCGCAGATAAACATTACATTTTTCACAACAATTTCGACAAGAATTCCCCCAGAAACTTGTTTCTTTTATTATAAATAAACGACTAACTATCAAACGTTGGTATTGAATATCATTCACTATCAAACGATTTTACATCTATTGGCGCAGATAAACATTAAATTTTTCACAAAAATTTCGACAAGAATACCACCAGAAACTTGTTTCTTTAATTATAAATGAACGGGTAACTATCAAACGTTGGTATTGAATATCATTCACTATCAAACGATTTTACATCTATTGGCGCAGATAAACATTAAATTTTCACAAAAATTTCCACAGGAATTCCCCTAGAAACATGTTTCTTCAATTATAAATGAACGACTAACTATCAAACGTTTGTATTGAATATCATTCACTATCAAACGTTTGTATTGAATATCATTCACTATTAAACGATTTTACATCTATTGGCGCAGATAAACATTACGTTTTTCACAAAAATTTCGACAAAAATACCCCCAGAAACTTGTTTCTTTAATTATAAATGAACGGGTAACTATCAAACGTTGGTATTGAATATCATTCACTATCAAACGATTTTACATCTATTGGCGCAGATAAACATTAAATTTTTTACCACACTTTCGCCAACAATTCCCCCAGAAAATTGTTTCTTTCATTATAAATAAACGACTAACTATCAAACGTTTGTATTGAACATCATTCACTATCAAACGATTTTGCATCTATTGGCGCAGATAAACATTAAATTTTCACAAAAATTTCCACAGGAATTCCCCTAGAAACATGTTTCTTCAATTATAAATGAACGACTAACTATCAAACGTTTGTATTGAATATCATTCACTATCAAACGATTGTACATCTATTGGCGCAGATAAACAGTACATTTTTCACAAAAATTTCAACAAGAATTCCCTTAGAAACTTGTTTCTTTAAATATAAATAAACGACTAACTATCAAACGTTTGTATTGAATATCATTCACTATCAAACGATTTTACATCTATTGGCGCAGATAAACATTACATTATTCACAAAAATTTCGACAAGAATTCCCCTAGAAATTTGTTTCTTTATTTATAAATATACGGCTAACTATCAAACGTTTGTATTAAATATCATTCACTATCAAACGTTTGTATTAAATATCATTCACTATCAAACGTTTGTATTAAATATCATTCACTATCAAACGATTTTACATCTATTGGCGCAGATAAACATTACATTTTTCACAAAAATTTCGACAACAATTCCCCCAGAAACTTGTTTCTTTAATTATAAATAAACGACTAACTATCAAACGTTGGTATTGAATATCATTCACTATCACACGATTTTACATCTATTGGCGCAGATAAACATTAAAATTTTCACAAAAATTTCGACAAGAATTCCTCTAGAATCTTGTTTCTTTAATTATAAATAAACGACTAACTATCAAACGTTTGTATTGAATATCATTCACTATCAAACGTTGGTATTGAATATCATTCACTATCAAACGATTTTACATCTATTGGCGCAGATAAACATTGAATTTTTCACAAAAATTTCCACAACAATTACCCCAGAAACTTGTTTCTTTAATCATAAATAAACGACTAACTATCAAACGTTTGTATTGAATATCATTCACTGTCAAACGATATTACATCTATTGGCGCAGATAAACATTACATTATTCACAAAAATTTCGACAACAATTCCCCCAGAAACTTGTTTCCTTAATTATAAATAAACGACTAACTATCAAACGTTGGTATTGAATATCATTCACTATCACACGATTTTACATCTATTGGCGCAGATAGACATTAAAATTTTCACAAAAATTTCGACAAGAATTCCTCTAGAATCTTGTTTCTTTAATTATAAATAAACGACTAACTATGAAACGTTTGTATTGAATATCATTCACTATCAAACGTTGGTATTGAATATCATTCACTATCAAACGATTTTACATCTATTGGCGCAGATAAATATTAAATTGTTCACAAAAATTTCGACAACAATTCCCCCAGAATCTTGTTTTTTTAATTATAAATAAACGACTGACTATCAAATGTTGGTATTGAATATCATTCACTATCAAACGATTTTACATCTATTGGCGCAGATAAACATTACATTTTTCACAACAATTTCGACAAGAATTCCCCCAGAAACTTGTTTCTTTTATTATAAATAAACGACTAACTATCAAACGTTGTATTGAATATCATTCACTATCAAACGATTTTACATCTATTGGCGCAGATAAACTACATTTTTCACAAAAATTTCCACATGAATTCCCCTAGAAACTTGTTTCTTTCATTATGAATAAACGATTAACTGACCAAACGTTTGTATTGAATATCATTCACTATCAAACGATTTTACATCTAAAGGCGCAGTTAAACATTAAATTTTTCACAACTATTTCGACAACAATTCCCCCAGAAACTTGCTACTTTAATTATAAATAAACGACTAACTCTCAAACGTTGGTATTGAATATCATTCACTATCAAATAATTTTACATCTATTGGCGCAGATAGACATTAAATTTTCACAAAAATTTCCACAAGAATTCCCTTAGAAACATGTTTCTTTAATTATAAATAAAGGACTAACTATCAAACGTTTGTATTGAATATCATTCACTATCAAACGTTTGTATTGAATATCGTTCACTATCAAACGTTTGTATTGAATATCATTCACTATCAAACGATTTTAAATCTATTGACGCAGATAAACATTACATTTTTCACGACAATTTCGACAAGAATTCCCCCAGAAACTTGTTTCTTTTATTATAAATAAACGACTAACTATCAAATGTTGGTATTGAATATCATTTACTATCAAACGATTTTACATCTATTGGCGCAGATAAACAGTACATTTTTCACAAAAATTTCGACAAGAATTCCCTTAGAAACTTGTTTCTTTAATTATAAATAAACGACTAACTATCAAACGTTTGTATTGAATATCATTCACTAGCAAACGATTTTAAATCTATTGACGCAGATAAACGTTACATTTTTCACAACAATTTCGACAAGAATTCCCCCAGAAACTTGTTTCTTTTATTATAAATAAACGACTAACTATCAAACGTTGGTATTGAATATCATTCACTATCAAACGATTTTACATCTATTGACGCAGATAAACGTTACATTTTTCACAACAATTTCGACAAGAATTCCCCCAGAAACTTGTTTCTTTTATTATAAATAAACGACTAACTATCAAACGTTGGTATTGAATATCATTTACTATCAAACGATTTTACATCTATTGACGCAGATAAACATTAAATTTTTCACAAAAATTTCCACAAGAATTCCCCTAGAAACTTGTTCCTTTCATTATAAATAAACGACTAACTATCAAACGTTTGTATTGAATATCATTCACTATCAAACGATTTTACATCTATTGGCGCAGATAAACATTAAATTGTTCACCAAACTGTCGACAACAATTCCCCCAGAAACTTGTTATTTTATTTATAAATAAACGACTGACTATCAAATGTTGGTATTGAATATCATTCACTATCAAACGATTTTCCATCTATTGGCGCAGATAAACATTACATTTTTCACAACAATTTCGACAAGAATTCCCCCAGAAACTTGTTTGTTTTATTATAAATAAACGACTAACTATCAAACGTTGGTATTGAATATCATTCACTATCAAACGATTTTACATCTATTGGCGCAGATAAACATTAAATTTTTCACCACACTTTCGGCAACAATTCCCCCAGAAAATTGTTTCTTTCATTATAAATAAACGACTAACTATCAAACGTTTGTATTGAACATCATTCACTATCAAACGATTTTGCATCTATTGGCGCAGATAAACATTAAATTTTCACAAAAATTTCCACAGGAATTCCCCTAGAAACATGTTTCTTCAATTATAAATGAACGACTAACTATCAAACGTTTGTATTGAATATCATTCACTATCAAACGATTGTACATCTATTGGCGCAGATAAACAGTACATTTTTCACAAAAATTTCAACAAGAATTCCCCTAGAAACTTGTTTCTTTAAATATAAATAAACGACTAAATATCAAACGTTTGTATTGAATATCATTCACTATCAAACGATTTTACATCTATTGGCGCAGATAAACATTACATTATTCACAAAAATTTCGACAAGAATTCCCCTAGAAATTTGTTTCTTTATTTATAAATATACGACTAACTATCAAACGTTTGTATTAAATATCATTCACTATCAAACGTTTGTATTAAATATCATTCACTGTCAAACGATATTACATCTATTGGCGCAGATAAACATTACATTATTCACAAAAATTTCGACAACAATTCCCCCAGAAACTTGTTTCCTTAATTATAAATAAACGACTAACTATCAAACGTTGGTATTGAATATCATTCACTATCACACGATTTTACATCTATTGGCGCAGATAGACATTAAAATTTTCACAAAAATTTCGACAAGAATTCCTCTAGAATCTTGTTTCTTTAATTATAAATAAACGACTAACTATCAAACGTTTGTATTGAATATCATTCACTATCAAACGTTGGTATTGAATATCATTCACTATCAAACGATTTTACATCTATTGGCGCAGATAAACATTGAATTTTTCACAAAAATTTCGACAACAATTCCCCCAGAAACTTGTTTCTTTAGCCATAAATAAACGACTAACTATCAAACGTTTGTATTGAATATCATTCACTGTCAAACGATATTACATCTATTGGCGCAGATAAACATTACATTTTTCACAAAAATGTCGACAACAATTTCCCCAGAAACCTGTTTCTTTAATTATAAATAAACGACTAATTGTCAAACGTTTGTATTAAATATCATTCACTATCAATCGATTTTACATCTATTTGCGCAGATAAAGATTACATTTTTCACAAAAATTTCGACAAGAATTCCCCCAGAAACATGTTTCTTTAATTATAAATAAACGACTAACTATCAAACGTTTGTATTGAATATCATGCACTATCAAACGTTTGTAATGAATATCATTCACTATCAAACGTTTGTATTGAATATCATTCACTATCAAACGATTTTACATGTATGGGCGCAGATAAACATTACATTTTTCACAAAAATTTCGACAAGAATGCCCCTAGAAACTTGTTTCTTTCATTATAAATAAACGACTAACTATCAAACGTTTGTATTGAATATCATTCACTATCAAACGATGTTACATCTATTGGCGCAGAAAAACAGTATATTTTTCACAAATATTTCGACAACAATTCCCCCAGAAACTTGTTTCTTTAATTATAAATAAACGACTAACTATCAAACGTTGGTATTGAATATCATTCACTATCAAACGATTTTACATCTATTGGCGCAGATAAACATTACATTTTTCACAAAAATTTCGACAAGAATACCCCCAGAAACTTGTTTCTCTAATTATAAATAAACCACTAACTATCAAACGTTTGTATTGAATATCATTCACTATCAAACGTTTGTATTGAATATCGTTCACTATCAAACGTTTGTATTGAATATCATTCACTATCAAACGATTTTACATCTATTGACGCAGATAAACATTAAATTTTTCACAAAAATTTCCACAAGAATTCCCCTAGAAACTTGTTCCTTTCATTATAAATAAACGACTAACTATCAAACGTTGGTATTGAATATCATTTACTATCAAACGATTTTACATCTATTGACGCAGATAAACATTAAATTTTTCACAAAAATTTCCACAAGAATTCCCCTAGAAACTTGTTCCTTTCATTATAAATAAACGACTAACTATCAAACGTTGGTATTGAATATCATTCACTATCAAACGATTTTACATCTATTGGCGCAGATAAACATTAAATTTTTCACGAAAATTTCGACAAGAATACCCCCAGAAACTTGTTTCTTTAATTATAAATAAACGACTAACTATCAAACGTTGGTATTGAATATCATTCACTATCAAACGATTTTACATCTATTGGCGCAGATAAACATTAAATTTTTCACAAAAATTTCGACAACAATTCCTCCAGAAACTTGTTTGTTTAATTATAAATAAACGACTGACTATCAAACGTTGGTATTGAATATCATTCACTTACAAACGATTTTACATCTATTGGCGCAGATAAACATTAAATTTTTCACAAAAATTTCCACAAGAATTCCCCTAGAAACTTGTTTGTTTCATTATAAATAAACGACCAACTATCAAACGTTTGTATTGAATATCATTCACTATCAAACGATTTTACATCTATTGGCGCAGATAAACATAACATTTTTCACAAAAATTTCGACAACAATTCCCCCAGAAACTTGTTTCTTTTATTATAAATAAACGACTAACTATCAAACGTTGGTATTGAATATCATTTACTATCAAACGATTTTACATCTATTGACGCAGATAAACATTAAATTTTTCACAAAAATTTCCACAAGAATTCCCCTAGAAACTTGTTCCTTTCATTATAAATAAACGACTAACTATCAAACGTTGTATTGAATATCATTCACTATCAAACGATTTTACATCTATTGGCGCAGATAAACATTAAATTGTTCACCAAACTTTCGACAAGAATTCCCCTAGAAATTTGTTTCTTTAATTATAAATAAACGACAAACTATCAAACGTTGGTATTGAATATCATTCACTATCAAACGATTTTACATCTATTGGCGCAGATAAACATTACATTTTTCACAAAAATTTCGACAACAATTCCCCCAGAAACTTGTGTCTTTAATTATAAATAAACGACTAACTATCAAACGTTGGTATTGAATATCATTCACTATCACACGATTTTACATCTATTGGCGCAGATAAACATTAAAATTTTCACAAAAATTTCGACAAGAATTCCTCTAGAATCTTGTTTCTTTAATTATAAATAAACGACTAACTATCAAACGTTTGTATTGAATATCATTCACTATCAAACGTTGGTATTGAATATCATTCACTATCAAACGATTTTACATCTATTGGCGCAGATAAACATTGAATTTTTCACAAAAATTTCCACAACAATTACCCCAGAAACTTGTTTCTTTAATCATAAATAAACGACTAACTATCAAACGTTTGTATTGAATATCATTCACTGTCAAACGATATTACATCTATTGGCGCAGATAAACATTACATTATTCACAAAAATTTCGACAACAATTCCCCCAGAAACTTGTTTCCTTAATTATAAATAAACGACTAACTATCAAACGTTGGTATTGAATATCATTCACTATCACACGATTTTACATCTATTGCCGCAGATAGACATTAAAATTTTCACAAAAATTTCGACAAGAATTCCTCTAGAATCTTGTTTCTTTAATTATAAATAAACGACTAACTATCAAACGTTTGTATTGAATATCATTCACTATCAAACGTTGGTATTGAATATCATTCACTATCAAACCATTTTACATCTATTGGCGCAGATAAACATTGAATTTTTCACAAAACTTTCGACAACAATTCCCCCAGAAACTTGTTTTTTTATTTATAAATAAACGACTGACTATCAAATGTTGGTATTGAATATCATTCACTATCAAACGATTTTACATCTATTGGCGCAGATAAACATTAAATTGTTCACCAAACTTTCGACAACAATTCCCCCAGAAACTTGTTTTTTTATTTATAAATAAACGACTGACTATCAAATGTTGGTATTGAATATCATTCACTATTAAACGATTTTCCATCTATTGGCGCAGATAAACATTACATTTTTCACAACAATTTCGACAAGAATTCCCCCAGAAACTTGTTTCTTTTATTATAAATAAACGACTAACTATGAAACGTTGGTATTGAATATCATTCACTATCAAACGATTTTACATCTATTGGCGCAGATAAACATTAAATTTTTCACAAAAATTTCCACAAGAATACCCCCAGAAACTTGTTTCTTTAATTATAAATAAACGACTAACTATCAAACGTTGGTATTGAATATCATTCACTATCAAACGATTTTACATCTATTGGCGCAGATAAACATTAAATTTTTCACAAAAATTTCGACAACAATTCCTCCAGAAACTTGTTTGTTTAATTATAAATAAACGACTGACTATCAAACGTTGGTATTGAATATCATTCACTTACAAACGATTTTACATCTATTGGCGCAGATAAACATTAAATTTTTCACAAAAATTTCCACAAGAATTCCCCTAGAAACTTGTTCCTTTCATTATAAATAAACGACTAACTATCAAACGTTGTATTGAATATCATTCACTATCAAACGATTTTACATCTATTGGCGCAGATAAACATTAAATTGTTCACCAAACTTTCGACAAGAATTCCCCTAGAAATTTGTTTCTTTAATTATAAATAAACGACTAACTATCAAACGTTGGTATTGAATATCATTCACTATCAAACGATTTTACATCTATTGGCGCAGATAAACATTACATTTTTCACAAAAATTTCGACAACAATTCCCCCAGAAACTTGTGTCTTTAATTATAAATAAACGACTAACTATCAAACGTTGGTATTGAATATCATTCACTATCACACGATTTTACATCTATTGGCGCAGATAAACATTAAAATTTTCACAAAAATTTCGACAATAATTCCTCTAGAATCTTGTTTCTTTAATTATAAATAAACGACTAACTATCAAACGTTTGTATTGAATATCATTCACTATCAAACGTTGGTATTGAATATCATTCACTATCAAACGATTTTACATCTATTGGCGCAGATAAACATTGAATTTTTCACAAAAATTTCCACAACAATTACCCCAGAAACTTGTTTCTTTAATCATAAATAAACGACTAACTATCAAACGTTTGTATTGAATATCATTCACTGTCAAACGATATTACATCTATTGGCGCAGATAAACATTACATTATTCACAAAAATTTCGACAAGAATTCCCCTAGAAACTTGTTTCTTTCATTATAAATAAACAACTAACTATCAAACGTTTGCATTGAATATCATTCACTACCAAACGATTTTACATCTATTGGCGCAGATAAACATTACATTTTTCACAAAAATTTCGGCAAGGATTCCCCTAGAAACTTGTTTCTTTCATTATAAATAAACGACTAACTATCAAACGTTTGTATTGAATATCATTCACTATCAAACGATTTTACATCTATTGGCGCAGATAAACATTACATTTTCACAAAAATTTCCACAAGAATTTCCCCAGAAACTTGTTTCTTTAATTATAAATAAACGACTAACTATCAAACGTTGGTATTGATTATCATTCACTATCAAACGATTTTACATCTATTGGCGCAGATGAACATTAAATTTTTCACAAAAATTTCGACAAGAATTCCCCTAGAAACTTGTTTCTTTAATTATAAATAAACGACTAACTATCAAACGTTTGTATTGAATATCATGCACTATCAAACGTTTGTATTGAATATCATTCACTATCAAACGATTTTACATCTATTGGCGCAGATAAATATTACATTTTTCACAAAAATTTCGACAAGAATTCCCCCAGAAACTTGTTTCTTTAATTATAAATAAACGTATAACTATCAAACGTTGGTATTGAATATCATTCATTATCAAACGATTTTACATCTATTGGCGCAGATAATCATTAAATTTTTCACAAAAATTTCGACAAGAATTCCCCCAGAAACTTGTTTCTTTCATTATAAATAAACGACTAACTATCAAACGTTTGTATTGAATATCATTCACTATCAAACGATGTTACATCTATTGGCGCAGATAAATAGTACATTTTTCACAAAAATTTCGACAAGAATTCCCCCTGAAACTTGTTTCTTTATTTATAAATAAACGACTAACTATCAAACGTTTGTATTGAATATCATGCACTATCAAACGTTTGTATTGAATATCATTCACTATCAAAGGTTTGAATTGAATATCATTCACTATCAAACGATTTTGCATCTATTGGCGCAGATAAACATTACATTTTTCACAAAAATTTCGACAAGAATTCCCCTAGAAACTTGTTTCTTTCATTATAAATAAACAACTAACTATCAAACGTTTGCATTGAATATCATTCACTACCAAACGATTTTACATCTATTGGCGCAGATAAACATTACATTTTTCACAAAAATTTCGGCAAGGATTCCCCTAGAAACTTGTTTCTTTCATTATAAATAAACGACTAACTATCAAACGTTTGTATTGAATATCATTCACTATCAAACGATTTTACATCTATTGGCGCAGATAAACATTACATTTTCACAAAAATTTCCACAAGAATTTCCCCAGAAACTTGTTTCTTTAATTATAAATAAACGACTAACTATCAAACGTTGGTATTGATTATCATTCACTATCAAACGATTTTACATCTATTGGCGCAGATGAACATTAAATTTTTCACAAAAATTTCGACAAGAATTCCCCTAGAAACTTGTTTCTTTAATTATAAATAAACGACTAACTATCAAACGTTTGTATTGAATATCATGCACTATCAAACGTTTGTATTGAATATCATTCACTATCAAACGATTTTACATCTATTGGCGCAGATAAATATTACATTTTTCACAAAAATTTCGACAAGAATTCCCCCAGAAACTTGTTTCTTTAATTATAAATAAACGTATAACTATCAAACGTTGGTATTGAATATCATTCACTATCAAACGATTTTACATCTATTGGCGCAGATAAACATTAAATTTTTCACAAAAATTTCGACAAGAATTCCCCCAGAAACTTGTTTCTTTAATTATAAATAAACGACTAACTATCAAACGTTGGCATTGAATATCAATCACTATCAAACGATTTTACATCTATTGGCGCAGATAAACATTAAATTATTCACAAAAATATCGACAACGATTCCCCCAGAAACTTGTTTCTTTAATTATAAATAAACGACTAACTATCAAACGTTTGTATTGAATATCATGCACTATCAAACGTTTGTATTGAATATCATTCACTATCAAACGATTTTACATCTATTGGCGCAGATAAACATTACATTTTTCACAAAAATTTCGACAAGAATTCCCCTAGAAACTTGTTTCTTTAATTATAAATAAACGACTAACTATGAAACGTTTTTATTGAAAATCATTCACTATCAAACGATGTTACATCTATTGGTGCAGATAAACAGTACATTTTTCACAAAAATTTCCACCAGAATTCCCCTAGAAACTTGTTTCTTTCATTATATATAAACGACTAACTATCAAACGTTGGTATTGAATATCAATCACTATCAAACGATTTTACATCTATTGGCGCAGATAAACATTACATTTTTCACACAAATTTCGACAAGAGTTCCCCCAGAAACTTGTTTCTTTAATTATAAATAAACGACTAACTATCAAACGTTGGTATTGAATATCAATCACTATCAAACGATTTTACATCTATTGGCGCAGATAAACAGTACATTTTTCACAATAATTTCGGCAAGGATTCCCCTAGAAACTTGTTTCTTTCATTATAAATAAACGACTAACTATAAAACGTTCGTATTGAATATCATGCACTATCAAACGTTTGTATTGAATATCATTCACTATCAAACGTTTGCATTGAATATCATTCACTACCAAACGATTTTACATCTATTGGCGCAGATAAACATTACATTTTTCACAAAAATTTCGACAAGAATTCCCCTAGAAACTTGTTTCTTTAATTATAAATTTACGACTAACTATGAAACGTTTGTATTGAATATCATTCACTATCAAACAATGTAACATCTATTGGCGCAGATAAACAGTACATCTTCACAAAAATTTCAACAAGAATTCCCCTAGAAACTTGTTTCTTTAATTATAAATAAACGACTAACTATGAAACGTTTGTATTGAATATCATGCACTATAAAACGTTTGTATTGAATATCATTCACTATCAAACGTTTGCATTGAATATCATTCACTACCAAACGATTTTACATCTATTGGCGCAGATAAACATTACATTTTTCACAAAAATTTCGACAAGAATTCCCCTAGAAACATGTTTCTTTAATTATAAATAAACGACTAACTATCAAAGGTTTGTATTAAATATCATTCACTATCAAACGATTTTACATCTATTGGCGCAGATAAACATTACATTTTTCACAAAAGTTTCGACAAGAATTCCCCCAGAAACTTGTTTCTTTAATTATAAATAAACGACTAACTATCAAACGTTTGTATTGAATATCATTCACTATCAAACGATTTTACATCTATTGGCGCAGATAAACAGTACATTTTTCACAAAAATTTCGCCAAGAATTCCCCCAGAAACTTGTTTCTTTAATTATAAATAAACGAATAACTATCAACCGTTTGTATTGAATCTCATTCACTATCAAACGATTTTACATCTATTGGCGCAGATAAATATTAAATTGTTCACAACAATTTCCACAACAATTCCCGCAGAAACTTGTTTCTTTAATTATAAATAAACGACTAACTATGAAACGTTTGTATTGAATATCATTCACTATCAAACAATGTTACATCTATTGGCGCAGATAAACAGTACATTTTTCACAAAAATTTCGACAAGAATTCCCCCAGAAACTTGTTTCTTTAATTATAAATAAACGAATAACTATCAAACGTTTGTATTGAATCTCATTCACCATCAAACGATTTTACATCTGTTGGCGCAGATAAATATTAAATTGTTCACAAAAATTTCCACAACAATTCCCGCAAAAACTTGTTTCTTTAATTATAAATAAACGACTAACTATCAAACGTTGGTATTGAATATCATTCACTATCAAACGATTTTACATCTATTGGCGCAGGAGAACATTAAATTTTTCACAAAAATTTCGACAAGAATTCCCCTAGAAACTTGTTTCTTTAATTATAAATAAACGACTAACTATCAAACGTTTGTATTGAATATCATGCACTATCAAACCTTTGTATTGAATATCATTCACTATCAAACGATTTTACATCTATTGGCGCAGATAAATATTACGTTTTTCTCAAAAATTTCGACAAGAATTCCTCCAGAAACTTGTTGCTTTAATTATAAATAAACGTATAACCATCAAACGTTGGTATTGAATATCATTCACTATCAAACGATTTTACATCTATTGGCGCAGATAAACATTAAATTTTTCACAAAAATTTCGACAACGATTCCCCCAGAAACTTGTTTCTTTAATTATAAATAAACGACTAACTATCAAACGTTTCTATTAAATATCATTCACTATCAATCGATTTTACATCTATTGGCGCAGATAAACATTACATTTTTCACACAAATTTCGACAAGAGTTCCCCCAGAAACTTGTTTCTTTAATTATAAATAAACGACTAACTATCAAACGTTGGTATTGAATATCAATCACTATCAAACGATTTTACATCTATTGGCGCAGATAAACAGTATATTTTTCACAAAAATTTCGGCAAGAATTCCCCTAGAAACTTGTTTCTTTCATTATAAATAAACGACTAACTATCAAACGTTTGTATTGAATATCATGCACTATCAAACGTTTGTATTGAATATCATTCACTATCAAACGCTTGCATTGAATATCATTCACAACCAAACAATTTTACATCTATTGGCGCAGATAAACATTACATTTTTCACAAAAATTTCGACAAGAATTCCCCTAGAAACTTGTTTCTTTAATTAAAAATTTACGACTAACTATGAAACGTTTGTATTGAATATCATTCACTATCAAACAATGTTACATCTATTGGCGCAGATAAACAGTACATCTTCACAAAAATTTCGACAAGAATTCCCCTAGAAACTTGTTTCTTTAATTATAAATAAACGACTAACTATCAAACGTTTGTATTGAATATCATGCACTATAAAACGTTTGTATTGAATATCATTCACTATCAAACGTTTGCATTGAATATCATTCACTACCAAACGATTTTACATCTATTGGCGCAGATAAACATTACATTTTTCACAAAAATTTCGACAAGAATTCCCCTAGAAACATGTTTCTTTAATTATAAATAAACGACTAACTATCAAAGGTTTGTATTAAATATCATTCACTATCAAACGATTTTACATCTATTGGCGCAGATAAACATTACATTTTTCACAAAAGTTTCGACAAGAATTCCCCCAGAAACTTGTTTCTTTAATTATAAATAAACGACTAACTATCAAACGTTTGTATTGAATATCATTCACTATCAAACGATTTTACATCTATTGGCGCAGATAAACATTACATTTTTCACAAAAATGTCGACAAGAATTCCCCTAGAAACTTGTTTCTTTAATTATAAATAAACGACTAACTATGAAACGTTTGTATTGAATATCATTCACTATCAAACAATACTACATCTATTGGCGCAGATAAACATTACATTTTTCACAAAAATGTCGACAAGAATTCCCCTAGAAACTTGTTTCTTTAATTATAAATAAACGACTAACTATCAAACGTTTGTATTGAATATCATGCACTATCAAACCTTTGTATTGAATATCATTCACTATCAAACGATTTTACATCTATTGGCGCAGATAAATATTACGTTTTTCTCAAAAATTTCGACAAGAATTCCTCCAGAAACTTGTTGCTTTAATTATAAATAAACGTATAACCATCAAACGTTGGTATTAAATATCATTCACTATCAAACGATTTTACATCTATTGGCGTAGATAAACATTAAATTTTTCACAAAAATTTCGACAACGATTCCCCCAGAAACTTGTTTCTTTAATTATAAATAAACGACTAACTATCAAACGTTTCTATTAAATATCATTCACTATCAATCGATTTTACATCTATTGGCGCAGATAAACATTACATTTTTCACACAAATTTCGACAAGAGTTCCCCCAGAAACTTGTTTCTTTAATTATAAATAAACGACTAACTATCAAACGTTGGTATTGAATATCAATCACTGTTAAACGATTTTACATCTATTGGCGCAGATAAACAGTATATTTTTCACAAAAATTTCGGCAAGGATTCCCCTAGAAACTTGTTTCTTTCATTATAAATAAACGACTAACTATCAAACGTTTGTATTGAATATCATGCACTATCAAACGTTTGTATTGAATATCATTCACTATCAAACAATTTTACATCTATTGGCGCAGATAAACATTACATTTTTCACAAAAATTTCGACAAGAATTCCCCTAGAAACTTGTTTCTTTAATTAAAAATTTACGACTAACTATGAAACGTTTGTATTGAATATCATTCACTATCAAACAATGTTACATCTATTGGCGCAGATAAACAGTACATCTTCACAAAAATTTCGACAAGAATTCCCCTAGAAACGTGTTTCTTTAATTATAAATAAACGACTAACTATCAAACGTTTGTATTGAATATCATGCACTATAAAACGTTTGTATTGAATATCATTCACTATCAAACGTTTGCATTGAATATCATTCACTACCAAACGATTTTACATCTATTGGCGCAGATAAACATTACATTTTTCACAAAAATTTCGACAAGAATTCCCCTAGAAACATGTTTCTTTAATTATAAATAAACGACTAACTATCAAAGGTTTGTATTAAATATCATTCACTATCAAACGATTTTACATCTATTGGCGCAGATAAACATTACATTTTTCACAAAAGTTTCGACAAGAATTCCCCCAGAAACTTGTTTCTTTAATTATAAATAAACGACTAACTATCAAACGTTTGTATTGAATATCATTCACTATCAAACGATTTTACATCTATTGGCGCAGATAAACATTACATTTTTCACAAAAATGTCGACAAGAATTCCCCTAGAAACTTGTTTCTTTAATTATAAATAAACGACTAACTATGAAACGTTTGTATTGAATATCATTCACTATCAAACAATACTACATCTATTGGCGCAGATAAACATTACATTTTTCACAAAAATGTCGACAAGAATTCCCCTAGAAACTTGTTTCTTTAATTATAAATAAACGACTAACTATCAAACGTTTGTATTGAATATCATGCACTATCAAACCTTTGTATTGAATATCATTCACTATCAAACGATTTTACATCTATTGGCGCAGATAAATATTACGTTTTTCTCAAAAATTTCGACAAGAATTCCTCCAGAAACTTGTTGCTTTAATTATAAATAAACGTATAACCATCAAACGTTGGTATTAAATATCATTCACTATCAAACGATTTTACATCTATTGGCGTAGATAAACATTAAATTTTTCACAAAAATTTCGACAACGATTCCCCCAGAAACTTGTTTCTTTAATTATAAATAAACGACTAACTATCAAACGTTTCTATTAAATATCATTCACTATCAATCGATTTTACATCTATTGGCGCAGATAAACATTACATTTTTCACACAAATTTCGACAAGAGTTCCCCCAGAAACTTGTTTCTTTAATTATAAATAAACGACTAACTATCAAACGTTGGTATTGAATATCAATCACTGTTAAACGATTTTACATCTATTGGCGCAGATAAACAGTATATTTTTCACAAAAATTTCGGCAAGGATTCCCCTAGAAACTTGTTTCTTTCATTATAAATAAACGACTAACTATCAAACGTTTGTATTGAATATCATGCACTATCAAACGTTTGTATTGAATATCATTCACTATCAAACGATTTTACATCTATTGGCGCAGATAAACAGTACATATTTCACAACAATTTCCACCAGAATTCCCCTAGAAACTTGTTTCTTTCATTATAAATAAACGACTAACTATCAAACGTTGGTATTGAATATCATTCACTATCAAACGATGTTACATCTATTGGCGCAGATAAACATTAAATTTTTCATAAAAATTTTGACAAGAATTCCCCTAGTAACTTGTTTCATTCATTATAAATAAACGACTAACTATCAAACGTTTGTATTAAATATCATCCACTATCAATCGATTTTACATCTATTGGCGCAGATAAACAGTACATTTTTCACAAAAATTTCGGCAAGGATTCCCCTAGAAACTTGTTTCTTTCATTATAAATAAACGACTAACTATCAAACGTTTGTATTGAATATCATGCACTATCAAACCTTTGTATTGAATATCATTCACTATCAAACGATTTTACATCTATTGGCGCAGATAAACATTAAATTTTCACAAAAATTTCCACAAGAATTCCCCTAGAAACTTGTTTCTTTAATTATAAATAAACGACTAACTATCTAACGTTTGTATTGAATATCATGCACTATCAAACGATTGTATTGAATATCATTCCCTATCAAACGTTTGTATTGACTATCATTCACTATAAAACGATTTTACATGTATTGGCGCAGATAAACATTACATTTTTCACCAAAATTTCGACTAGAATTCCCCTAGAAACATGTTTCTTTAATTATAAATAAACGACTAACTATCAAACGTTTGTATTGAATATCATTCACTATCAAACGATGTTACATCTATTGGCGCAGATAAACATTAAATTTTTCATAAAAATTTCGACAAGAATTCCCCTAGAAACTTGTTTCTTTCATTATAAAAAACGACTAACTATCAAACGTTTGTATTGAATATCATTCACTATCAAACGATTTCACATCTATTGGAGCAGATAAATATTAAATTTTTCACAAAAATTTCGACAACAATTCCCCCAGAAAATTGTTTCTTTAATTATAAATAAACGACTAACTATCAAACGTTGGTATTGAATATCATTCACTATCAAACGATTTTACATCTATTGGCGCAGATGAACATTAAATTTTTCACAAAAATTTCGACAAGAATTCCCCTAGAAACTTGTTTCTTTAATTATAAATAAACGACTAACTATCAAACGTTTGTATTGAATATCATGCACTATCAAACGTTTGTATTGAATATCATTCACTATCAAACGATTTTACATCTATTGGCGCAGATAAATATTACATTTTTCACAAAAATTTCGACAAGAATTCCCCCAGAAACTTGTTTCTTTAATTATAAATAAACGTATAACTATCAAACGTTGGTATTGAATATCATTCACTATCAAACGATTTTACATCTATTGGCGCAGATAAACATTGAATTTTTCACAAAAATTTCGACAACGATTCCCCCAGAAACTTGTATCTTTAATTATAAATAAACGACTAACTATCAAACGTTTCTATTAAATATCATTCACTATCAATCGATTTTACATCTATTGGCGCAGATAAACATTACATTTTTCACACAAATTTCGACAAGAGTTCCCCCAGAAACTTGTTTCTTTAATTATAAATAAACGACTAACTATCAAACGTTGGTATTGAATATCAATCACTATCAAACGATTTTACATCTATTGGCGCAGATAAACAGTACATTTTTCACAAAAATTTCGGCAAGGATTCCCCTAGAAACTTGTTTCTTTAATTATAAATAAACGACTAACTATGTAACGTTTGTATTGAATATCATGCACTATCAAACGATTGTATTGAATATCATTCCCTATCAAACGTTTGTATTGACTATCATTCACTATAAAACGATTTTACATGTATTGGCGCAGATAAACATTACATTTTTCACCAAAATTTCGACTAGAATTCCCCTACAAACATGTTTCTTTAATTATAAATAAACGACTAACTATCAAACGTTTGTATTGAATATCATTCACTATCAAACGATGTTACATGTATTGGCGCAGATAAACAGTACATTTTTCACAAAAATTTCGACAAGAATTCCCCTAGAAATTTGTTTCTTTCATTATAAATAAACGACTAACTATCAAACGTTGGTATTGAATATCATTCACTATCAAACGACGTTACATCTATTGGCGCAGAGAAACATTAAATTTTTCATAAAAATTTCGACAAGAATTCCCCTAGAAACTTGTTTCTTTCATTATAAAAAACGACTAACTATCAAACGTTTGTATTGAATATCATTCACTATCAAACGCTTGCATTGAATATCATTCACTACCAAACGATTTTACATCTATTGGCGCAGATAAACATTACATTTTTCACAAAAATTTCGACAAGAATTCCCCTAGAAACTTGTTTCTTTAATTATAAATTTACGACTAACTATGAAACGTTTGTATTGAATATCATTCACTATCAAACAATGTTACATCTATTGGCGCAGATAAACAGTACATCTTCACAAAAATTTCGACAAGAATTCCCCTAGAAACTTGTTTCTTTAATTATAAATAAACAACTAACTATCAAACGTTTGTATTGAATATCATGCACTATCAAACGTTTGTATTGAATATCATTCACTATCAAACGTTTGTATTGAATATCATTCACTATCAAACGATTTTACATCTATTGGCGCAGATAAACATTACATTTTTCACACAAATTTCGACAAGAGTTCCCCCAGAAACTTGTTTCTTTAATTATAAATAAACGACTAACTATCAAACGTTGGTATTGAATATCAATCACTGTCAAACGATTTTACATCTATTGGCGCAGATAAACAGTATATTTTTCACAAAAATTTCGGCAAGGATTCCCCTAGAAACTTGTTTCTTTCATTGTAAATAAACGACTAACTATCAAACGTTTGTATTGAATATCATGCACTATCAAACGTTAGTATTGAATATCATTCACTATCAAACGATTTTACATCTATTGGCGCAGATAAACAGTACATTTTTCACAACAATTTCCACCAGAATTCCCCTAGAAACTTGTTTCTTTCATTATAAATAAACGACTAACTATCAAACGTTGGTATTGAATATCATTCACTATCAAACGATGTTACATCTATTGGCGCAGATAAACATTAAATTTTTCATAAAAATTTTGACAAGAATTCCCCTAGTAACTTGTTTCATTCATTATAAATAAACGACTAACTATCAAACGTTTGTATTAAATATCATCCACTATCAATCGATTTTACATCTATTGGCGCAGATAAACAGTACATTTTTCACAAAAATTTCGGCAAGGATTCCCCTAGAAACTTGTTTCTTTCATTATAAATAAACGACTAACTATCAAACGTTTGTATTGAATATCATGCACTATCAAACCTTTGTATTGAATATCATTCACTATCAAACGATTTTACATCTATTGGCGCAGATAAACATTAAATTTTCACAAAAATTTCCACAAGAATTCCCCTAGAAACTTGTTTCTTTAATTATAAATAAACGACTAACTATCTAACGTTTGTATTGAATATCATGCACTATCAAACGATTGTATTGAATATCATTCCCTATCAAACGTTTGTATTGACTATCATTCACTATAAAACGATTTTACATGTATTGGCGCAGATAAACATTACATTTTTCACCAAAATTTCGACTAGAATTCCCCTAGAAACATGTTTCTTTAATTATAAATAAACGACTAACTATCAAACGTTTGTATTGAATATCATTCACTATCAAACGATGTTACATCTATTGGCGCAGATAAACATTAAATTTTTCATAAAAATTTCGACAAGAATTCCCCTAGAAACTTGTTTCTTTCATTATAAAAAACGACTAACTATCAAACGTTTGTATTGAATATCATTCACTATCAAACGATTTTACATCTATTGGAGCAGATAAATATTAAATTTTTTACAAAAATTTCGACAACAATTCCCCCAGAAAATTGTTTCTTTAATTATAAATAAACGACTAACTATCAAACGTTGGTATTGAATATCATTCACTATCAAACGATTTTACATCTATTGGCGCAGATGAACATTAAATTTTTCACAAAAATTTCGACAAGAATTCCCCTAGAAACTTGTTTCTTTAATTATAAATAAACGACTAACTATCAAACGTTTGTATTGAATATCATGCACTATCAAACGTTTGTATTGAATATCATTCACTATCAAACGATTTTACATCTATTGGCGCAGATAAATATTACATTTTTCACAAAAATTTCGACAAGAATTCCCCCAGAAACTTGTTTCTTTAATTATAAATAAACGTATAACTATCAAACGTTGGTATTGAATATCATTCACTATCAAACGATTTTACATCTATTGGCGCAGATAAACATTGAATTTTTCACAAAAATTTCGACAACGATTCCCCCAGAAACTTGTATCTTTAATTATAAATAAACGACTAACTATCAAACGTTTCTATTAAATATCATTCACTATCAATCGATTTTACATCTATTGGCGCAGATAAACATTACATTTTTCACACAAATTTCGACAAGAGTTCCCCCAGAAACTTGTTTCTTTAATTATAAATAAACGACTAACTATCAAACGTTGGTATTGAATATCAATCACTATCAAACGATTTTACATCTATTGGCGCAGATAAACAGTACATTTTTCACAAAAATTTCGGCAAGGATTCCCCTAGAAACTTGTTTCTTTCATTATAAATAAACGACTAACTATCAAACGTTTGTATTGAATATCATGCACTATCAAACCTTTGTATTGAATATCATTCACTATCAAACGATTTTACATCTATTGGCGCAGATAAACATTAAATTTTCACAAAAATTTCCACAAGAATTCCCCTAGAAACTTGTTTCTTTAATTATAAATAAACGACTAACTATCTAACGTTTGTATTGAATATCATGCACTATCAAACGATTGTATTGAATATCATTCCCTATCAAACGTTTGTATTGACTATCATTCACTATAAAACGATTTTACATGTATTGGCGCAGATAAACATTACATTTTTCACCAAAATTTCGACTAGAATTCCCCTAGAAACATGTTTCTTTAATTATAAATAAACGACTAACTATCAAACGTTTGTATTGAATATCATTCACTATCAAACGATGTTACATGTATTGGCGCAGATAAACAGTACATTTTTCACAAAAATTTCGACAAGAATTCCCCTAGAAATTTGTTTCTTTCATTATAAATAAACGACTAACTATCAAACGTTGGTATTGAATATCATTCACTATCAAACGACGTTACATCTATTGGCGCAGAGAAACATTAAATTTTTCATAAAAATTTCGACAAGAATTCCCCTAGAAACTTGTTTCTTTCATTATAAAAAACGACTAACTATCAAACGTTTGTATTGAATATCATTCACTATCAAACGCTTGCATTGAATATCATTCACTACCAAACGATTTTACATCTATTGGCGCAGATAAACATTACATTTTTCACAAAAATTTCGACAAGAATTCCCCTAGAAACTTGTTTCTTTAATTATAAATTTACGACTAACTATGAAACGTTTGTATTGAATATCATTCACTATCAAACAATGTTACATCTATTGGCGCAGATAAACAGTACATCTTCACAAAAATTTCGACAAGAATTCCCCTAGAAACTTGTTTCTTTAATTATAAATAAACAACTAACTATCAAACGTTTGTATTGAATATCATGCACTATCAAACGTTTGTATTGAATATCATTCACTATCAAACGTTTGTATTGAATATCATTCACTATCAAACGATTTTACATCTATTGGCGCAGATAAACATTACATTTTTCACACAAATTTCGACAAGAGTTCCCCCAGAAACTTGTTTCTTTAATTATAAATAAACGACTAACTATCAAACGTTGGTATTGAATATCAATCACTGTCAAACGATTTTACATCTATTGGCGCAGATAAACCGTATATTTTTCACAAAAATTTCGGCAAGGATACCCCTAGAAACTTGTTTCTTTCATTGTAAATAAACGACTAACTATCAAACGTTTGTATTGAATATCATGCACTATCAAACGTTAGTATTGAATATCATTCACTATCAAACGATTTTACATCTATTGGCGCAGATAAACAGTACATTTTTCACAACAATTTCCACCAGAATTCCCCTAGAAACTTGTTTCTTTCATTATAAATAAACGACTAACTATCAAACGTTGGTATTGAATATCATTCACTATCAAACGATGTTACATCTATTGGCGCAGATAAACATTAAATTTTTCATAAAAATTTTGACAAGAATTCCCCTAGTAACTTGTTTCATTCATTATAAATAAACGACTAACTATCAAACGTTTGTATTAAATATCATCCACTATCAATCGATTTTACATCTATTGGCGCAGATAAACAGTACATTTTTCACAAAAATTTCGGCAAGGATTCCCCTAGAAACTTGTTTCTTTCATTATAAATAAACGACTAACTATCAAACGTTTGTATTGAATATCATGCACTATCAAACCTTTGTATTGAATATCATTCACTATCAAACGATTTTACATCTATTGGCGCAGATAAACATTAAATTTTCACAAAAATTTCCACAAGAATTCCCCTAGAAACTTGTTTCTTTAATTATAAATAAACGACTAACTATCTAACGTTTGTATTGAATATCATGCACTATCAAACGATTGTATTGAATATCATTCCCTATCAAACGTTTGTATTGACTATCATTCACTATAAAACGATTTAACATGTATTGGCGCAGATAAACATTACATTTTTCACCAAAATTTCGACTAGAATTCCCCTAGAAACATGTTTCTTTAATTATAAATAAACGACTAACTATCAAACGTTTGTATTGAATATCATTCACTATCAAACGATGTTACATCTATTGGCGCAGATAAACATTAAATTTTTCATAAAAATTTCGACAAGAATTCCCCTAGAAACTTGTTTCTTTCATTATAAAAAACGACTAACTATCAAACGTTTGTATTGAATATCATTCACTATCAAACGATTTTACATCTATTGGAGCAGATAAATATTAAATTTTTCACAAAAATTTCGACAACAATTCCCCCAGAAAATTGTTTCTTTAATTATAAATAAACGACTAACTATCAAACGTTGGTATTGAATATCATTCACTATCAAACGATTTTACATCTATTGGCGCAGATGAACATTAAATTTTTCACAAAAATTTCGACAAGAATTCCCCTAGAAACTTGTTTCTTTAATTATAAATAAACGACTAACTATCAAACGTTTGTATTGAATATCATGCACTATCAAACGTTGGTATTGAATATCATTCACTATCAAACGATTTTACATCTATTGGCGCAGATAAACATTGAATTTTTCACAAAAATTTCGACAACGATTCCCCCAGAAACTTGTATCTTTAATTATAAATAAACGACTAACTATCAAACGTTTCTATTAAATATCATTCACTATCAATCGATTTTACATCTATTGGCGCAGATAAACATTACATTTTTCACACAAATTTCGACAAGAGTTCCCCCAGAAACTTGTTTCTTTAATTATAAATAAACGACTAACTATCAAACGTTGGTATTGAATATCAATCACTATCAAACGATTTTACATCTATTGGCGCAGATAAACAGTACATTTTTCACAAAAATTTCGGCAAGGATTCCCCTAGAAACTTGTTTCTTTCATTATAAATAAACGACTAACTATCAAACGTTTGTATTGAATATCATGCACTATCAAACCTTTGTATTGAATATCATTCACTATCAAACGATTTTACATCTATTGGCGCAGATAAACATTAAATTTTCACAAAAATTTCCACAAGAATTCCCCTAGAAACTTGTTTCTTTAATTATAAATAAACGACTAACTATCTAACGTTTGTATTGAATATCATGCACTATCAAACGATTGTATTGAATATCATTCCCTATCAAACGTTTGTATTGACTATCATTCACTATAAAACGATTTACATGTATTGGCGCAGATAAACATTACATTTTTCACCAAAATTTCGACTAGAATTCCCCTAGAAACATGTTTCTTTAATTATAAATAAACGACTAACTATCAAACGTTTGTATTGAATATCATTCACTATCAAACGATGTTACATGTATTGGCGCAGATAAACAGTACATTTTTCACAAAAATTTCGACAAGAATTCCCCTAGAAATTTGTTTCTTTCATTATAAATAAACGACTAACTATCAAACGTTGGTATTGAATATCATTCACTATCAAACGACGTTACATCTATTGGCGCAGAGAAACATTAAATTTTTCATAAAAATTTCGACAAGAATTCCCCTAGAAACTTGTTTCTTTCATTATAAAAAACGACTAACTATCAAACGTTTGTATTGAATATCATTCACTATCAAACGATTTTACATCTATTGGAGCAGATAAATATTAAATTTTTCACAAAAATTTCGACAACAATTCCCCCAGAAAATTGTTTCTTTAATTATAAATAAACGACTAACTATCAAACGTTGGTATTGAATATCATTCACTATCAAACGATTTTACATCTATTGGCGCAGATGAACATTAAATTTTTCACAAAAATTTCGACAAGAATTCCCCTAGAAACTTGTTTCTTTAATTATAAATAAACGACTAACTATCAATCGTTTGTATTGAATATCATGCACTATCAAACGTTTGTATTGAATATCATTCACTATCAAACGATTTTACATCTATTGGCGCAGATAAACATTACATTTTTCACAAAAATTTCGACAAGAATTCCCCTAGAAACATGTTTCTTTAATTATAAATAAACGACTAACTATCAAACGTTTGTATTAAATATCAATCACTATAAATCGATTTTACATCTATTGGCGCAGATAAACATTTCATTTTGCACAAAAATTTCGACAAGAATACCCCCAGAAACTTGTACCTTTAATTATAAATAATCGACTAATTATCAAACGTTTGTATTGAATATCATTCACTATCAAACGATTTTACATCTATTGGCGCAGATAAACATTTCATTTTTCACAAAAATTTCGACAAGAATTCCCCTAGAAACTTGTTTCTTTAATTATAAATAAACGACTAACTATGAAACGTTTGTATTGAATATCATTCACTATCAAACGATGTTACATCTATTGGCGCAGATAAACAGTACATTTTTCACAAAAATTTCCACCAGAATTCCCCTAGAAACTTGTTTCTTTCATTATATATAAACGACTAACTATCAAACGTTGGTATTGAATATTATTCACTATCAAACGATTTTACATCTATGGCGCGGATAAATATTAAATTTTCCACAAACATTTCGACAACAATTCCCCCAGAAACTTGTTTCTTTAATTATAAATAAACGACTAACTATCAAACGTTTGTATTGAATATCATGCACTATCAAACGTTTGTATTGAATATCATTCACTATCAAACGTTTGCATTGAATATCATTCACTATCAAACGATTTTACATCTATTGGCGCAGATAAACATTAAATTTTTCACAAAAATTTCGACAAGAATTCCACCAGAAACATGTTTCTTTAATTATAAATAAACGACTAACTATCAAACGTTTGTATTGAATATCATTCACTATCAAACGATGTTACATCTATTGGCGCAGATAAACAGTACATTTTTCACAAAAATTTCGACAAGAATTCCTCCTGAAACTTGTTTCTTTAATTATAAATAAACGACTAACTATGAAACGTTTGTATTGAATATCATTCACTATCAAACGATGTTACATCTATTGGCGCAGATAAACAGTACATTTTTCACAAAAATTTCCACCAGAATTCCCCTAGAAACTTGTTTCTTTCATTATATATAAACGACTAACTATCAAACGTTGGTATTGAATATTATTCACTATCAAACGATTTTACATCTATGGCGCGGATAAGTATTAAATTTTCCACAAACATTTCGACAACAATTCCCCCAGAAACTTGTTTCTTTAATTATAAATAAACGACTAACTATCAAACGTTGGTATTGAATATCATTCACTATCAAACGATTTTACATCTATTGGCGCAGATGAACATTAGATTTTTCACAACAATTTCGACAAGAATTCCCATAGAAACTTGTTTCTTTAATTATAAATAAACGACTAACTATCAAACGTTTGTATTGAATATCATGCACTATCAAACGTTTGTATTGAATATCATTCACTATCAAACGATTTTACATCTATTGGCGCAGATAAACAGTACATTTTTCACAACAATTTCCACCAGAATTCCCCTAGAAACTTGTTTCTTTCATTATAAATAAACGACTAACTATCAAACGTTGGTATTGAATATCATTCACTATCAAACGATGTTACATCTATTGGCGCAGATAAACATTAAATTTTTCATAAAAATTTTGACAAGAATTCCCCTAGAAACTTGTTTCATTCATTATAAATAAACGACTAACTATCAAACGTTTGTATTAAATATCATCCACTATCAATCGATTTTACATCTATTGGCGCAGATAAACATTACATTTTTCACAAAAATTTCGACAAGAATTCCCCCAGAAACATGTTTCTTTAATTATAAATAAACGACTAACTATCAAACGTTGGTATTGAAGATCAATCACTATCAAACGATTTTACATCTATTGGCGCAGATAAACATTAAATTTTTCACAAAAATTTCGACAACGATTCCCCCAGAAACTTGTTTCTTTAATTATAAATAAACGACTAACTATCAAAGGTTTGTATTGAATATCATGCACTATCAAACGTTTGTATTGAATATCATTCACTATCAAACGTTGGTATTGAATATCATTCACTATCAAACGATTTTACATCTATTGGCGCGGATAAATATTAAATTTTTCACAAACATTTCGACAACAATTCCCCCAGAAACTTGTTTCTTTAATTATAAATAAACGACTAACTATCAAACGTTTGTATTGAATATCATTCACTATCAAACGATGTTACATCTATTGGCGCAGATAAACAGTACATTTTTCACAAAAATTTCGACAAGAATTCCCCCTGAAACTTGTTTCTTTAATTATAAATAAACGACTAACTATCAAACGTTTGTATTGAATATCATTCACTATCAAACGATGTTACATCTATTGGCGCAGATAAACATTAAATTTTTCATACAAATTTCGACAAGAATTCCCCTAGAAACTTGTTTCTTTCATTATAAATAAACGACTAACTATCAAACGTTGGTATTGAATATCATTCACTATCAAATGATTTTACATCTATTGGCGCAGATGAACATTAAATGTTTCACAAAAATTTCGACAAGAATTCCCCCAGAAAGTTGTCTCATTAATTATAAATAAATGACTAACTATCAAACGTTTGTATTGAATATCATTCACTATCAAACGATTTTACATCTATTGGCGCAGATGAACATTAGATTTTTCACAAAAATTTCGACAAGAATTCCCCTAGAAACTTGTTTCTTTAATTATAAATAAACGACTAACTATCAAACGTTTGTATTGAATATCATGCACTATCAAATGTTTGTATTGAATATCATTCACTATCAAACGATTTTACATCTATTGGCGCAGATAAACAGTACATTTTTCGCAACAATTTCCACCAGAATTCCCCTAGAAACTTGTTTCTTTCATTATAAATAAACGACTAACTATCAAACGTTGGTATTGAATATCATTCACTATCAAACGATGTTACATCTATTGGCGCAGATAAACATCAAATTTTTCATAAAAATTTTGACAAGAATTCCCCTAGAATCTTGTTTCATTCATTATAAATAAACGACTAACTATCAAACGCTTGTATTAAATATCATTCACTATCAATCGATTTTACATCTATTGGCGCAGATAAACATTACATTTTTCACACAAATTTCGACAAGAATTCCCCCAGAAACTTGTTTCTTTAATTATAAATAAACGACTAACTATCAAACGTTGGTATTGAATATCAATCACTATCAAACGATTTTACATCTATTGGCGCAGATAAACATTAAATTTGTCACAAAAATTTCGACAACGATTCCCCCAGAAACTTGTTTCTTTAATTATAAATAAACGACTAACTATCAAACGTTTGCATTGAATATCATGCACTATCAAACGTTTGTATTGAATATCATTCACTATCAAACGTTTGCATTGAATATCATTCACTACCAAACGATTTTACATCTATTGGCGCAGATAAACATTACATTTTTCACAAAAATTTCGACAAGTATTCCCCTAGAAACTTGTTTCTTTAATTATAAATAAACGACTAACTATCAAACGTTTGTATTGAATATCATTCACTATCAAACGATGCTACATCTAATGGCGCAGATAAACAGTACATTTTTCACAAAAATTTCGACAAGAATTCCCCCTGAAACTTGTTTCTTTAATTATAAATAAACGACTAACTATCAAACGTTTGTATTGAATATCATTCACTATCAAACGATGTTACATCTATTGGCGCAGATAAACATTAAATTTTTCAAAAAAATTTCCACAAGAATTCCCCTAGAAACTTGTTTCTTTCATTATAAATAAACGACTAACTATCAAACGTTGGTATTGAATATCATTCACTATCAAATGATTTTACATCTATTGGCGCAGATGAACATTAAATTTTTCACAAAAATTTCGACAAGAATTCCCCCAGAAAGTTGTCTCATTAATTATAAATAAATGACTAACTATCAAACGTTTGTATTGAATATCATGCACTATCAAACGTTTGTATTGAATATCATGCACTATCAAACCTTTGTATTGAATATCATTCACTATCAAACGATTTTACATCTATTGGCGCAGATAAACATTAAATTTTCACAAAAATTTCCACAAGAATTCCCCTAGAAACTTGTTTCTTTAATTATAAATAAACGACTAACTATCTAACGTTTGTATTGAATATCATGCACTATCAAACGATTGTATTGAATATCATTCCCTATCAAACGTTTGTATTGACTATCATTCACTATAAAACGATTTTACATGTATTGGCGCAGATAAACATTACATTTTTCACCAAAATTTCGACTAGAATTCCCCTAGAAACATGTTTCTTTAATTATAAATAAACGACTAACTATCAAACGTTTGTATTGAATATCATTCACTATCAAACGATGTTACATCTATTGGCGCAGATAAACATTAAATTTTTCATAAAAATTTCGACAAGAATTCCCCTAGAAACTTGTTTCTTTCATTATAAAAAACGACTAACTATCAAACGTTTGTATTGAATATCATTCACTATCAAACGATTTTACATCTATTGGAGCAGATAAATATTAAATTTTTCACAAAAATTTCGACAACAATTCCCCCAGAAAATTGTTTCTTTAATTATAAATAAACGACTAACTATCAAACGTTGGTATTGAATATCATTCACTATCAAACGATTTTACATCTATTGGCGCAGATGAACATTAAATTTTTCACAAAAATTTCGACAAGAATTCCCCTAGAAACTTGTTTCTTTAATTATAAATAAACGACTAACTATCAAACGTTTGTATTGAATATCATGCACTATCAAACGTTTGTATTGAATATCATTCACTATCAAACGATTTTACATCTATTGGCGCAGATAAATATTACATTTTTCACAAAAATTTCGACAAGAATTCCCCCAGAAACTTGTTTCTTTAATTATAAATAAACGTATAACTATCAAACGTTGGTATTGAATATCATTCACTATCAAACGATTTTACATCTATTGGCGCAGATAAACATTGAATTTTTCACAAAAATTTCGACAACGATTCCCCCAGAAACTTGTATCTTTAATTATAAATAAACGACTAACTATCAAACGTTTCTATTAAATATCATTCACTATCAATCGATTTTACATCTATTGGCGCAGATAAACATTACATTTTTCACACAAATTTCGACAAGAGTTCCCCCAGAAACTTGTTTCTTTAATTATAAATAAACGACTAACTATCAAACGTTGGTATTGAATATCAATCACTATCAAACGATTTTACATCTATTGGCGCAGATAAACAGTACATTTTTCACAAAAATTTCGGCAAGGATTCCCCTAGAAACTTGTTTCTTTCATTATAAATAAACGACTAACTATCAAACGTTTGTATTGAATATCATGCACTATCAAACCTTTGTATTGAATATCATTCACTATCAAACGATTTTACATCTATTGGCGCAGATAAACATTAAATTTTCACAAAAATTTCCACAAGAATTCCCCTAGAAACTTGTTTCTTTAATTATAAATAAACGACTAACTATCTAACGTTTGTATTGAATATCATGCACTATCAAACGATTGTATTGAATATCATTCCCTATCAAACGTTTGTATTGACTATCATTCACTATAAAACGATTTTACATGTATTGGCGCAGATAAACATTACATTTTTCACCAAAATTTCGACTAGAATTCCCCTAGAAACATGTTTCTTTAATTATAAATAAACGACTAACTATCAAACGTTTGTATTGAATATCATTCACTATCAAACGATGTTACATGTATTGGCGCAGATAAACAGTACATTTTTCACAAAAATTTCGACAAGAATTCCCCTAGAAATTTGTTTCTTTCATTATAAATAAACGACTAACTATCAAACGTTGGTATTGAATATCATTCACTATCAAACGACGTTACATCTATTGGCGCAGAGAAACATTAAATTTTTCATAAAAATTTCGACAAGAATTCCCCTAGAAACTTGTTTCTTTCATTATAAAAAACGACTAACTATCAAACGTTTGTATTGAATATCATTCACTATCAAACGATTTTACATCTATTGGAGCAGATAAATATTAAATTTTTCACAAAAATTTCGACAACAATTCCCCCAGAAAATTGTTTCTTTAATTATAAATAAACGACTAACTATCAAACGTTGGTATTGAATATCATTCACTATCAAACGATTTTACATCTATTGGCGCAGATGAACATTAAATTTTTCACAAAAATTTCGACAAGAATTCCCCTAGAAACTTGTTTCTTTAATTATAAATAAACGACTAACTATCAATCGTTTGTATTGAATATCATGCACTATCAAACGTTTGTATTGAATATCATTCACTATCAAACGATTTTACATCTATTGGCGCAGATAAACATTACATTTTTCACAAAAATTTCGACAAGAATTCCCCTAGAAACATGTTTCTTTAATTATAAATAAACGACTAACTATCAAACGTTTGTATTAAATATCAATCACTATAAATCGATTTTACATCTATTGGCGCAGATAAACATTTCATTTTGCACAAAAATTTCGACAAGAATACCCCCAGAAACTTGTACCTTTAATTATAAATAATCGACTAATTATCAAACGTTTGTATTGAATATCATTCACTATCAAACGATTTTACATCTATTGGCGCAGATAAACATTTCATTTTTCACAAAAATTTCGACAAGAATTCCCCTAGAAACTTGTTTCTTTAATTATAAATAAACGACTAACTATGAAACGTTTGTATTGAATATCATTCACTATCAAACGATGTTACATCTATTGGCGCAGATAAACAGTACATTTTTCACAAAAATTTCCACCAGAATTCCCCTAGAAACTTGTTTCTTTCATTATATATAAACGACTAACTATCAAACGTTGGTATTGAATATTATTCACTATCAAACGATTTTACATCTATGGCGCGGATAAATATTAAATTTTCCACAAACATTTCGACAACAATTCCCCCAGAAACTTGTTTCTTTAATTATAAATAAACGACTAACTATCAAACGTTTGTATTGAATATCATGCACTATCAAACGTTTGTATTGAATATCATTCACTATCAAACGTTTGCATTGAATATCATTCACTATCAAACGATTTTACATCTATTGGCGCAGATAAACATTAAATTTTTCACAAAAATTTCGACGAGAATTCCACCAGAAACATGTTTCTTTAATTATAAATAAACGACTAACTATCAAACGTTTGTATTGAATATCATTCACTATCAAACGATGTTACATCTATTGGCGCAGATAAACAGTACATTTTTCACAAAAATTTCGACAAGAATTCCTCCTGAAACTTGTTTCTTTAATTATAAATAAACGACTAACTATGAAACGTTTGTATTGAATATCATTCACTATCAAACGATGTTACATCTATTGGCGCAGATAAACAGTACATTTTTCACAAAAATTTCCACCAGAATTCCCCTAGAAACTTGTTTCTTTCATTATATATAAACGACTAACTATCAAACGTTGGTATTGAATATTATTCACTATCAAACGATTTTACATCTATGGCGCGGATAAGTATTAAATTTTCCACAAACATTTCGACAACAATTCCCCCAGAAACTTGTTTCTTTAATTATAAATAAACGACTAACTATCAAACGTTGGTATTGAATATCATTCAATATCAAACGATTTTACATCTATTGGCGCAGATGAACATTAGATTTTTCACAACAATTTCGACAAGAATTCCCATAGAAACTTGTTTCTTTAATTATAAATAAACGACTAACTATCAAACGTTTGTATTGAATATCATGCACTATCAAACGTTTGTATTGAATATCATTCACTATCAAACGATTTTACATCTATTGGCGCAGATAAACAGTACATTTTTCACAACAATTTCCACCAGAATTCCCCTAGAAACTTGTTTCTTTCATTATAAATAAACGACTAACTATCAAACGTTGGTATTGAATATCATTCACTATCAAACGATGTTACATCTATTGGCGCAGATAAACATTAAATTTTTCATAAAAATTTTGACAAGAATTCCCCTAGAAACTTGTTTCATTCATTATAAATAAACGACTAACTATCAAACGTTTGTATTAAATATCATCCACTATCAATCGATTTTACATCTATTGGCGCAGATAAACATTACATTTTTCACAAAAATTTCGACAAGAATTCCCCCAGAAACATGTTTCTTTAATTATAAATAAACGACTAACTATCAAACGTTGGTATTGAAGATCAATCACTATCAAACGATTTTACATCTATTGGCGCAGATAAACATTAAATTTTTCACAAAAATTTCGACAACGATTCCCCCAGAAACTTGTTTCTTTAATTATAAATAAACGACTAACTATCAAAGGTTTGTATTGAATATCATGCACTATCAAACGTTTGTATTGAATATCATTCACTATCAAACGTTGGTATTGAATATCATTCACTATCAAACGATTTTACATCTATTGGCGCGGATAAATATTAAATTTTTCACAAACATTTCGACAACAATTCCCCCAGAAACTTGTTTCTTTAATTATAAATAAACGACTAACTATCAAACGTTTGTATTGAATATCATTCACTATCAAACGATGTTACATCTATTGGCGCAGATAAACAGTACATTTTTCACAAAAATTTCGACAAGAATTCCCCCTGAAACTTGTTTCTTTAATTATAAATAAACGACTAACTATCAAACGTTTGTATTGAATATCATTCACTATCAAACGATGTTACATCTATTGGCGCAGATAAACATTAAATTTTTCATAAAAATTTCGACAAGAATTCCCCTAGAAACTTGTTTCTTTCATTATAAATAAACGACTAACTATCAAACGTTGGTATTGAATATCATTCACTATCAAATGATTTTACATCTATTGGCGCAGATGAACATTAAATGTTTCACAAAAATTTCGACAAGAATTCCCCCAGAAAGTTGTCTCATTAATTATAAATAAATGACTAACTATCAAACGTTTGTATTGAATATCATTCACTATCAAACGATTTTACATCTATTGGCGCAGATGAACATTAGATTTTTCACAAAAATTTCGACAAGAATTCCCCTAGAAACTTGTTTCTTTAATTATAAATAAACGACTAACTATCAAACGTTTGTATTGAATATCATGCACTATCAAATGTTTGTATTGAATATCATTCACTATCAAACGATTTTACATCTATTGGCGCAGATAAACAGTACATTTTTCGCAACAATTTCCACCAGAATTCCCCTAGAAACTTGTTTCTTTCATTATAAATAAACGACTAACTATCAAACGTTGGTATTGAATATCATTCACTATCAAACGATGTTACATCTATTGGCGCAGATAAACATCAAATTTTTCATAAAAATTTTGACAAGAATTCCCCTAGAATCTTGTTTCATTCATTATAAATAAACGACTAACTATCAAACGCTTGTATTAAATATCATTCACTATCAATCGATTTTACATCTATTGGCGCAGATAAACATTACATTTTTCACACAAATTTCGACAAGAATTCCCCCAGAAACTTGTTTCTTTAATTATAAATAAACGACTAACTATCAAACGTTGGTATTGAATATCAATCACTATCAAACGATTTTACATCTATTGGCGCAGATAAACATTAAATTTGTCACAAAAATTTCGACAACGATTCCCCCAGAAACTTGTTTCTTTAATTATAAATAAACGACTAACTATCAAACGTTTGCATTGAATATCATGCACTATCAAACGTTTGTATTGAATATCATTCACTATCAAACGTTTGCATTGAATATCATTCACTACCAAACGATTTTACATCTATTGGCGCAGATAAACATTACATTTTTCACAAAAATTTCGACAAGTATTCCCCTAGAAACTTGTTTCTTTAATTATAAATAAACGACTAACTATCAAACGTTTGTATTGAATATCATTCACTATCAAACGATGCTACATCTAATGGCGCAGATAAACAGTACATTTTTCACAAAAATTTCGACAAGAATTCCCATGAAACTTGTTTCTTTAATTATAAATAAACGACTAACTATCAAACGTTTGTATTGAATATCATTCACTATCAAACGATGTTACATCTATTGGCGCAGATAAACATTAAA
This sequence comes from Priocnemis perturbator, assembly GCA_963942575.1. Taxonomy (NCBI): domain Eukaryota; kingdom Metazoa; phylum Arthropoda; class Insecta; order Hymenoptera; family Pompilidae; genus Priocnemis; species Priocnemis perturbator. The sequence continues at coordinate 270,058 of OZ012649.1, read as the reverse complement.
TTTTTCAAAAAAATTTCGACAAGAATTCCCCTAGAAACTTGTTTCTTTCATTATAAATAAACGACTAACTATCAAACGTTGGTATTGAATATCATTCACTATCAAATGATTTTACATCTATTGGCGCAGATGAACATTAAATTTTTCACAAAAATTTCGACAAGAATTCCCCCAGAAAGTTGTCTCATTAATTATAAATAAATGACTAACTATCAAACGTTTGTATTGAATATCATGCACTATCAAACGTTTGTATTGAATATCATTCACTATCAAAGGTTTGAATTGAATATCATTCACTATCAAACGATTTTACATCTATTGGCGCAGATAAACATTACATTTTTCACAAAAATTTCGACAAGAATTCCCCTAGAAACTTGTTTCTTTCATTATAAATGAACAACTAACTATCAAACGTTTGTATTGAATATCATTCACTATCAAACGATTTTACATCTATTGGCGCAGATAAACATTAAATTTTCACAAAAATTCCCACAAGAATTCCCCTAGAAACATGTTTCTTTAATTATAAATAAACGACTAACTATCAAACGTTTGTATTGAATATAATTCACTATCAAACGATGTTACATCTGTTGGCGCAGATAAACAGTACATCTTCACAAAAATTTCGACAAGAATTCCACTAGAAACTTGTTTCTTTAATTATAAATAAACGACTAACTATCTAACGTTTGTATTGAATATCATGCACTATCAAACGATTGTATTGAATATCATTCACTATCAAACGTTTGTATTGACTATCATTCACTATAAAACGATTTTACATGTATTGGCGAAGATAAACATTACATTTTTCACAAAAATTTCGACAAGAATTCCCCTAGAAACTTGTTTCTTTAATTATAAATAAACGACTAACTATCAAACGTTTGTATTGAATATCATTCACTATCAAACGATTTTACATCTATTGGCGCAGATAAATATTACATTTTTCACAAAAATTTCGACAAGAATTCCCCCAGAAACTTGTTTCTTTAATTATAAATAAACGTATAACTATCAAACGTTGGTATTGAATATCATTCACTATCAAACGATTTTACATCTATTGGCGCAGATAAACATTGAATTTTTCACAAAAATTTCGACAACGATTCCCCCAGAAACTTGTATCTTTAATTATAAATAAACGACTAACTATCAAACGTTTCTATTAAATATCATTCACTATCAATCGATTTTACATCTATTGGCGCAGATAAACATTACATTTTTCACACAAATTTCGACAAGAGTTCCCCCAGAAACTTGTTTCTTTAATTATAAATAAACGACTAACTATCAAACGTTGGTATTGAATATCAATCACTATCAAACGATTTTACATCTATTGGCGCAGATAAACAGTACATTTTTCACAAAAATTTCGGCAAGGATTCCCCTAGAAACTTGTTTCTTTCATTATAAATAAACGACTAACTATCAAACGTTTGTATTGAATATCATTCACTATCAAACGATTTTACATCTATTGGAGCAGATAAATATTAAATTTTTCACAAAAATTTCGACAACAATTCCCCCAGAAAATTGTTTCTTTAATTATAAATAAACGACTAACTATCAAACGTTGGTATTGAATATCATTCACTATCAAACGATTTTACATCTATTGGCGCAGATGAACATTAAATTTTTCACAAAAATTTCGACAAGAATTCCCCTAGAAACTTGTTTCTTTAATTATAAATAAACGACTAACTATCAATCGTTTGTATTGAATATCATGCACTATCAAACGTTTGTATTGAATATCATTCACTATCAAACGATTTTACATCTATTGGCGCAGATAAACATTACATTTTTCACAAAAATTTCGACAAGAATTCCCCTAGAAACATGTTTCTTTAATTATAAATAAACGACTAACTATCAAACGTTTGTATTAAATATCAATCACTATAAATCGATTTTACATCTATTGGCGCAGATAAACATTTCATTTTGCACAAAAATTTCGACAAGAATACCCCCAGAAACTTGTACCTTTAATTATAAATAATCGACTAATTATCAAACGTTTGTATTGAATATCATTCACTATCAAACGATTTTACATCTATTGGCGCAGATAAACATTTCATTTTTCACAAAAATTTCGACAAGAATTCCCCTAGAAACTTGTTTCTTTAATTATAAATAAACGACTAACTATGAAACGTTTGTATTGAATATCATTCACTATCAAACGATGTTACATCTATTGGCGCAGATAAACAGTACATTTTTCACAAAAATTTCCACCAGAATTCCCCTAGAAACTTGTTTCTTTCATTATATATAAACGACTAACTATCAAACGTTGGTATTGAATATTATTCACTATCAAACGATTTTACATCTATGGCGCGGATAAATATTAAATTTTCCACAAACATTTCGACAACAATTCCCCCAGAAACTTGTTTCTTTAATTATAAATAAACGACTAACTATCAAACGTTTGTATTGAATATCATGCACTATCAAACGTTTGTATTGAATATCATTCACTATCAAACGTTTGCATTGAATATCATTCACTATCAAACGATTTTACATCTATTGGCGCAGATAAACATTAAATTTTTCACAAAAATTTCGACAAGAATTCCACCAGAAACATGTTTCTTTAATTATAAATAAACGACTAACTATCAAACGTTTGTATTGAATATCATTCACTATCAAACGATGTTACATCTATTGGCGCAGATAAACAGTACATTTTTCACAAAAATTTCGACAAGAATTCCTCCTGAAACTTGTTTCTTTAATTATAAATAAACGACTAACTATGAAACGTTTGTATTGAATATCATTCACTATCAAACGATGTTACATCTATTGGCGCAGATAAACAGTACATTTTTCACAAAAATTTCCACCAGAATTCCCCTAGAAACTTGTTTCTTTCATTATATATAAACGACTAACTATCAAACGTTGGTATTGAATATTATTCACTATCAAACGATTTTACATCTATGGCGCGGATAAGTATTAAATTTTCCACAAACATTTCGACAACAATTCCCCCAGAAACTTGTTTCTTTAATTATAAATAAACGACTAACTATCAAACGTTGGTATTGAATATCATTCACTATCAAACGATTTTACATCTATTGGCGCAGATGAACATTAGATTTTTCACAACAATTTCGACAAGAATTCCCATAGAAACTTGTTTCTTTAATTATAAATAAACGACTAACTATCAAACGTTTGTATTGAATATCATGCACTATCAAACGTTTGTATTGAATATCATTCACTATCAAACGATTTTACATCTATTGGCGCAGATAAACAGTACATTTTTCACAACAATTTCCACCAGAATTCCCCTAGAAACTTGTTTCTTTCATTATAAATAAACGACTAACTATCAAACGTTGGTATTGAATATCATTCACTATCAAACGATGTTACATCTATTGGCGCAGATAAACATTAAATTTTTCATAAAAATTTTGACAAGAATTCCCCTAGAAACTTGTTTCATTCATTATAAATAAACGACTAACTATCAAACGTTTGTATTAAATATCATCCACTATCAATCGATTTTACATCTATTGGCGCAGATAAACATTACATTTTTCACAAAAATTTCGACAAGAATTCCCCCAGAAACATGTTTCTTTAATTATAAATAAACGACTAACTATCAAACGTTGGTATTGAAGATCAATCACTATCAAACGATTTTACATCTATTGGCGCAGATAAACATTAAATTTTTCACAAAAATTTCGACAACGATTCCCCCAGAAACTTGTTTCTTTAATTATAAATAAACGACTAACTATCAAAGGTTTGTATTGAATATCATGCACTATCAAACGTTTGTATTGAATATCATTCACTATCAAACGTTGGTATTGAATATCATTCACTATCAAACGATTTTACATCTATTGGCGCGGATAAATATTAAATTTTTCACAAACATTTCGACAACAATTCCCCCAGAAACTTGTTTCTTTAATTATAAATAAACGACTAACTATCAAACGTTTGTATTGAATATCATTCACTATCAAACGATGTTACATCTATTGGCGCAGATAAACAGTACATTTTTCACAAAAATTTCGACAAGAATTCCCCCTGAAACTTGTTTCTTTAATTATAAATAAACGACTAACTATCAAACGTTTGTATTGAATATCATTCACTATCAAACGATGTTACATCTATTGGCGCAGATAAACATTAAATTTTTCATAAAAATTTCGACAAGAATTCCCCTAGAAACTTGTTTCTTTCATTATAAATAAACGACTAACTATCAAACGTTGGTATTGAATATCATTCACTATCAAATGATTTTACATCTATTGGCGCAGATGAACATTAAATGTTTCACAAAAATTTCGACAAGAATTCCCCCAGAAAGTTGTCTCATTAATTATAAATAAATGACTAACTATCAAACGTTTGTATTGAATATCATTCACTATCAAACGATTTTACATCTATTGGCGCAGATGAACATTAGATTTTTCACAAAAATTTCGACAAGAATTCCCCTAGAAACTTGTTTCTTTAATTATAAATAAACGACTAACTATCAAACGTTTGTATTGAATATCATGCACTATCAAATGTTTGTATTGAATATCATTCACTATCAAACGATTTTACATCTATTGGCGCAGATAAACAGTACATTTTTCGCAACAATTTCCACCAGAATTCCCCTAGAAACTTGTTTCTTTCATTATAAATAAACGACTAACTATCAAACGTTGGTATTGAATATCATTCACTATCAAACGATGTTACATCTATTGGCGCAGATAAACATCAAATTTTTCATAAAAATTTTGACAAGAATTCCCCTAGAATCTTGTTTCATTCATTATAAATAAACGACTAACTATCAAACGCTTGTATTAAATATCATTCACTATCAATCGATTTTACATCTATTGGCGCAGATAAACATTACATTTTTCACACAAATTTCGACAAGAATTCCCCCAGAAACTTGTTTCTTTAATTATAAATAAACGACTAACTATCAAACGTTGGTATTGAATATCAATCACTATCAAACGATTTTACATCTATTGGCGCAGATAAACATTAAATTTGTCACAAAAATTTCGACAACGATTCCCCCAGAAACTTGTTTCTTTAATTATAAATAAACGACTAACTATCAAACGTTTGCATTGAATATCATGCACTATCAAACGTTTGTATTGAATATCATTCACTATCAAACGTTTGCATTGAATATCATTCACTACCAAACGATTTTACATCTATTGGCGCAGATAAACATTACATTTTTCACAAAAATTTCGACAAGTATTCCCCTAGAAACTTGTTTCTTTAATTATAAATAAACGACTAACTATCAAACGTTTGTATTGAATATCATTCACTATCAAACGATGCTACATCTAATGGCGCAGATAAACAGTACATTTTTCACAAAAATTTCGACAAGAATTCCCCCTGAAACTTGTTTCTTTAATTATAAATAAACGACTAACTATCAAACGTTTGTATTGAATATCATTCACTATCAAACGATGTTACATCTATTGGCGCAGATAAACATTAAATTTTTCAAAAAAATTTCCACAAGAATTCCCCTAGAAACTTGTTTCTTTCATTATAAATAAACGACTAACTATCAAACGTTGGTATTGAATATCATTCACTATCAAATGATTTTACATCTATTGGCGCAGATGAACATTAAATTTTTCACAAAAATTTCGACAAGAATTCCCCCAGAAAGTTGTCTCATTAATTATAAATAAATGACTAACTATCAAACGTTTGTATTGAATATCATGCACTATCAAACGTTTGTATTGAATATCATGCACTATCAAACCTTTGTATTGAATATCATTCACTATCAAACGATTTTACATCTATTGGCGCAGATAAACATTAAATTTTCACAAAAATTTCCACAAGAATTCCCCTAGAAACTTGTTTCTTTAATTATAAATAAACGACTAACTATCTAACGTTTGTATTGAATATCATGCACTATCAAACGATTGTATTGAATATCATTCCCTATCAAACGTTTGTATTGACTATCATTCACTATAAAACGATTTTACATGTATTGGCGCAGATAAACATTACATTTTTCACCAAAATTTCGACTAGAATTCCCCTAGAAACATGTTTCTTTAATTATAAATAAACGACTAACTATCAAACGTTTGTATTGAATATCATTCACTATCAAACGATGTTACATCTATTGGCGCAGATAAACATTAAATTTTTCATAAAAATTTCGACAAGAATTCCCCTAGAAACTTGTTTCTTTCATTATAAAAAACGACTAACTATCAAACGTTTGTATTGAATATCATTCACTATCAAACGATTTTACATCTATTGGAGCAGATAAATATTAAATTTTTCACAAAAATTTCGACAACAATTCCCCCAGAAAATTGTTTCTTTAATTATAAATAAACGACTAACTATCAAACGTTGGTATTGAATATCATTCACTATCAAACGATTTTACATCTATTGGCGCAGATGAACATTAAATTTTTCACAAAAATTTCGACAAGAATTCCCCTAGAAACTTGTTTCTTTAATTATAAATAAACGACTAACTATCAAACGTTTGTATTGAATATCATGCACTATCAAACGTTTGTATTGAATATCATTCACTATCAAACGATTTTACATCTATTGGCGCAGATAAATATTACATTTTTCACAAAAATTTCGACAAGAATTCCCCCAGAAACTTGTTTCTTTAATTATAAATAAACGTATAACTATCAAACGTTGGTATTGAATATCATTCACTATCAAACGATTTTACATCTATTGGCGCAGATAAACATTGAATTTTTCACAAAAATTTCGACAACGATTCCCCCAGAAACTTGTATCTTTAATTATAAATAAACGACTAACTATCAAACGTTTCTATTAAATATCATTCACTATCAATCGATTTTACATCTATTGGCGCAGATAAACATTACATTTTTCACACAAATTTCGACAAGAGTTCCCCCAGAAACTTGTTTCTTTAATTATAAATAAACGACTAACTATCAAACGTTGGTATTGAATATCAATCACTATCAAACGATTTTACATCTATTGGCGCAGATAAACAGTACATTTTTCACAAAAATTTCGGCAAGGATTCCCCTAGAAACTTGTTTCTTTCATTATAAATAAACGACTAACTATCAAACGTTTGTATTGAATATCATGCACTATCAAACCTTTGTATTGAATATCATTCACTATCAAACGATTTTACATCTATTGGCGCAGATAAACATTAAATTTTCACAAAAATTTCCACAAGAATTCCCCTAGAAACTTGTTTCTTTAATTATAAATAAACGACTAACTATCTAACGTTTGTATTGAATATCATGCACTATCAAACGATTGTATTGAATATCATTCCCTATCAAACGTTTGTATTGACTATCATTCACTATAAAACGATTTTACATGTATTGGCGCAGATAAACATTACATTTTTCACCAAAATTTCGACTAGAATTCCCCTAGAAACATGTTTCTTTAATTATAAATAAACGACTAACTATCAAACGTTTGTATTGAATATCATTCACTATCAAACGATGTTACATGTATTGGCGCAGATAAACAGTACATTTTTCACAAAAATTTCGACAAGAATTCCCCTAGAAATTTGTTTCTTTCATTATAAATAAACGACTAACTATCAAACGTTGGTATTGAATATCATTCACTATCAAACGACGTTACATCTATTGGCGCAGAGAAACATTAAATTTTTCATAAAAATTTCGACAAGAATTCCCCTAGAAACTTGTTTCTTTCATTATAAAAAACGACTAACTATCAAACGTTTGTATTGAATATCATTCACTATCAAACGATTTTACATCTATTGGAGCAGATAAATATTAAATTTTTCACAAAAATTTCGACAACAATTCCCCCAGAAAATTGTTTCTTTAATTATAAATAAACGACTAACTATCAAACGTTGGTATTGAATATCATTCACTATCAAACGATTTTACATCTATTGGCGCAGATGAACATTAAATTTTTCACAAAAATTTCGACAAGAATTCCCCTAGAAACTTGTTTCTTTAATTATAAATAAACGACTAACTATCAATCGTTTGTATTGAATATCATGCACTATCAAACGTTTGTATTGAATATCATTCACTATCAAACGATTTTACATCTATTGGCGCAGATAAACATTACATTTTTCACAAAAATTTCGACAAGAATTCCCCTAGAAACATGTTTCTTTAATTATAAATAAACGACTAACTATCAAACGTTTGTATTAAATATCAATCACTATAAATCGATTTTACATCTATTGGCGCAGATAAACATTTCATTTTGCACAAAAATTTCGACAAGAATACCCCCAGAAACTTGTACCTTTAATTATAAATAATCGACTAATTATCAAACGTTTGTATTGAATATCATTCACTATCAAACGATTTTACATCTATTGGCGCAGATAAACATTTCATTTTTCACAAAAATTTCGACAAGAATTCCCCTAGAAACTTGTTTCTTTAATTATAAATAAACGACTAACTATGAAACGTTTGTATTGAATATCATTCACTATCAAACGATGTTACATCTATTGGCGCAGATAAACAGTACATTTTTCACAAAAATTTCCACCAGAATTCCCCTAGAAACTTGTTTCTTTCATTATATATAAACGACTAACTATCAAACGTTGGTATTGAATATTATTCACTATCAAACGATTTTACATCTATGGCGCGGATAAATATTAAATTTTCCACAAACATTTCGACAACAATTCCCCCAGAAACTTGTTTCTTTAATTATAAATAAACGACTAACTATCAAACGTTTGTATTGAATATCATGCACTATCAAACGTTTGTATTGAATATCATTCACTATCAAACGTTTGCATTGAATATCATTCACTATCAAACGATTTTACATCTATTGGCGCAGATAAACATTAAATTTTTCACAAAAATTTCGACGAGAATTCCACCAGAAACATGTTTCTTTAATTATAAATAAACGACTAACTATCAAACGTTTGTATTGAATATCATTCACTATCAAACGATGTTACATCTATTGGCGCAGATAAACAGTACATTTTTCACAAAAATTTCGACAAGAATTCCTCCTGAAACTTGTTTCTTTAATTATAAATAAACGACTAACTATGAAACGTTTGTATTGAATATCATTCACTATCAAACGATGTTACATCTATTGGCGCAGATAAACAGTACATTTTTCACAAAAATTTCCACCAGAATTCCCCTAGAAACTTGTTTCTTTCATTATATATAAACGACTAACTATCAAACGTTGGTATTGAATATTATTCACTATCAAACGATTTTACATCTATGGCGCGGATAAGTATTAAATTTTCCACAAACATTTCGACAACAATTCCCCCAGAAACTTGTTTCTTTAATTATAAATAAACGACTAACTATCAAACGTTGGTATTGAATATCATTCAATATCAAACGATTTTACATCTATTGGCGCAGATGAACATTAGATTTTTCACAACAATTTCGACAAGAATTCCCATAGAAACTTGTTTCTTTAATTATAAATAAACGACTAACTATCAAACGTTTGTATTGAATATCATGCACTATCAAACGTTTGTATTGAATATCATTCACTATCAAACGATTTTACATCTATTGGCGCAGATAAACAGTACATTTTTCACAACAATTTCCACCAGAATTCCCCTAGAAACTTGTTTCTTTCATTATAAATAAACGACTAACTATCAAACGTTGGTATTGAATATCATTCACTATCAAACGATGTTACATCTATTGGCGCAGATAAACATTAAATTTTTCATAAAAATTTTGACAAGAATTCCCCTAGAAACTTGTTTCATTCATTATAAATAAACGACTAACTATCAAACGTTTGTATTAAATATCATCCACTATCAATCGATTTTACATCTATTGGCGCAGATAAACATTACATTTTTCACAAAAATTTCGACAAGAATTCCCCCAGAAACATGTTTCTTTAATTATAAATAAACGACTAACTATCAAACGTTGGTATTGAAGATCAATCACTATCAAACGATTTTACATCTATTGGCGCAGATAAACATTAAATTTTTCACAAAAATTTCGACAACGATTCCCCCAGAAACTTGTTTCTTTAATTATAAATAAACGACTAACTATCAAAGGTTTGTATTGAATATCATGCACTATCAAACGTTTGTATTGAATATCATTCACTATCAAACGTTGGTATTGAATATCATTCACTATCAAACGATTTTACATCTATTGGCGCGGATAAATATTAAATTTTTCACAAACATTTCGACAACAATTCCCCCAGAAACTTGTTTCTTTAATTATAAATAAACGACTAACTATCAAACGTTTGTATTGAATATCATTCACTATCAAACGATGTTACATCTATTGGCGCAGATAAACAGTACATTTTTCACAAAAATTTCGACAAGAATTCCCCCTGAAACTTGTTTCTTTAATTATAAATAAACGACTAACTATCAAACGTTTGTATTGAATATCATTCACTATCAAACGATGTTACATCTATTGGCGCAGATAAACATTAAATTTTTCATAAAAATTTCGACAAGAATTCCCCTAGAAACTTGTTTCTTTCATTATAAATAAACGACTAACTATCAAACGTTGGTATTGAATATCATTCACTATCAAATGATTTTACATCTATTGGCGCAGATGAACATTAAATGTTTCACAAAAATTTCGACAAGAATTCCCCCAGAAAGTTGTCTCATTAATTATAAATAAATGACTAACTATCAAACGTTTGTATTGAATATCATTCACTATCAAACGATTTTACATCTATTGGCGCAGATGAACATTAGATTTTTCACAAAAATTTCGACAAGAATTCCCCTAGAAACTTGTTTCTTTAATTATAAATAAACGACTAACTATCAAACGTTTGTATTGAATATCATGCACTATCAAATGTTTGTATTGAATATCATTCACTATCAAACGATTTTACATCTATTGGCGCAGATAAACAGTACATTTTTCGCAACAATTTCCACCAGAATTCCCCTAGAAACTTGTTTCTTTCATTATAAATAAACGACTAACTATCAAACGTTGGTATTGAATATCATTCACTATCAAACGATGTTACATCTATTGGCGCAGATAAACATCAAATTTTTCATAAAAATTTTGACAAGAATTCCCCTAGAATCTTGTTTCATTCATTATAAATAAACGACTAACTATCAAACGCTTGTATTAAATATCATTCACTATCAATCGATTTTACATCTATTGGCGCAGATAAACATTACATTTTTCACACAAATTTCGACAAGAATTCCCCCAGAAACTTGTTTCTTTAATTATAAATAAACGACTAACTATCAAACGTTGGTATTGAATATCAATCACTATCAAACGATTTTACATCTATTGGCGCAGATAAACATTAAATTTGTCACAAAAATTTCGACAACGATTCCCCCAGAAACTTGTTTCTTTAATTATAAATAAACGACTAACTATCAAACGTTTGCATTGAATATCATGCACTATCAAACGTTTGTATTGAATATCATTCACTATCAAACGTTTGCATTGAATATCATTCACTACCAAACGATTTTACATCTATTGGCGCAGATAAACATTACATTTTTCACAAAAATTTCGACAAGTATTCCCCTAGAAACTTGTTTCTTTAATTATAAATAAACGACTAACTATCAAACGTTTGTATTGAATATCATTCACTATCAAACGATGCTACATCTAATGGCGCAGATAAACAGTACATTTTTCACAAAAATTTCGACAAGAATTCCCCCTGAAACTTGTTTCTTTAATTATAAATAAACGACTAACTATCAAACGTTTGTATTGAATATCATTCACTATCAAACGATGTTACATCTATTGGCGCAGATAAACATTAAATTTTTCAAAAAAATTTCGACAAGAATTCCCCTAGAAACTTGTTTCTTTCATTATAAATAAACGACTAACTATCAAACGTTGGTATTGAATATCATTCACTATCAAATGATTTTACATCTATTGGCGCAGATGAACATTAAATTTTTCACAAAAATTTCGACAAGAATTCCCCCAGAAAGTTGTCTCATTAATTATAAATAAATGACTAACTATCAAACGTTTGTATTGAATATCATGCACTATCAAACGTTTGTATTGAATATCATTCACTATCAAAGGTTTGAATTGAATATCATTCACTATCAAACGATTTTACATCTATTGGCGCAGATAAACATTACATTTTTCACAAAAATTTCGACAAGAATTCCCCTAGAAACTTGTTTCTTTCATTATAAATGAACAACTAACTATCAAACGTTTGTATTGAATATCATTCACTATCAAACGATTTTACATCTATTGGCGCAGATAAACATTAAATTTTCACAAAAATTCCCACAAGAATTCCCCTAGAAACATGTTTCTTTAATTATAAATAAACGACTAACTATCAAACGTTTGTATTGAATATAATTCACTATCAAACGATGTTACATCTGTTGGCGCAGATAAACAGTACATCTTCACAAAAATTTCGACAAGAATTCCACTAGAAACTTGTTTCTTTAATTATAAATAAACGACTAACTATCTAACGTTTGTATTGAATATCATGCACTATCAAACGATTGTATTGAATATCATTCACTATCAAACGTTTGTATTGACTATCATTCACTATAAAACGATTTTACATGTATTGGCGAAGATAAACATTACATTTTTCACAAAAATTTCGACAAGAATTCCCCTAGAAACTTGTTTCTTTAATTATAAATAAACGACTAACTATCAAACGTTTGTATTGAATATCATTCACTATCAAACGATTTTACATCTATTGGCGCAGATAAATATTACATTTTTCACAAAAATTTCGACAAGAATTCCCCCAGAAACTTGTTTCTTTAATTATAAATAAACGTATAACTATCAAACGTTGGTATTGAATATCATTCACTATCAAACGATTTTACATCTATTGGCGCAGATAAACATTGAATTTTTCACAAAAATTTCGACAACGATTCCCCCAGAAACTTGTATCTTTAATTATAAATAAACGACTAACTATCAAACGTTTCTATTAAATATCATTCACTATCAATCGATTTTACATCTATTGGCGCAGATAAACATTACATTTTTCACACAAATTTCGACAAGAGTTCCCCCAGAAACTTGTTTCTTTAATTATAAATAAACGACTAACTATCAAACGTTGGTATTGAATATCAATCACTATCAAACGATTTTACATCTATTGGCGCAGATAAACAGTACATTTTTCACAAAAATTTCGGCAAGGATTCCCCTAGAAACTTGTTTCTTTCATTATAAATAAACGACTAACTATCAAACGTTTGTATTGAATATCATTCACTATCAAACGATTTTACATCTATTGGCGCAGATAAACATTAAATTTTTCAAAAAAATTTCGACAAGAATTCCCCTAGAAACTTGTTTCTTTCATTATAAATAAACGACTAACTATCAAACGTTGGTATTGAATATCATTCACTATCAAATGATTTTACATCTATTGGCGCAGATGAACATTAAATTTTTCACAAAAATTTCGACAAGAATTCCCCCAGAAAGTTGTCTCATTAATTATAAATAAATGACTAACTATCAAACGTTTGTATTGAATATCATGCACTATCAAACGTTTGTATTGAATATCATTCACTATCAAAGGTTTGAATTGAATATCATTCACTATCAAACGATTTTACATCTATTGGCGCAGATAAACATTACATTTTTCACAAAAATTTCGACAAGAATTCCCCTAGAAACTTGTTTCTTTCATTATAAATGAACAACTAACTATCAAACGTTTGTATTGAATATCATTCACTATCAAACGATTTTACATCTATTGGCGCAGATAAACATTAAATTTTCACAAAAATTCCCACAAGAATTCCCCTAGAAACATGTTTCTTTAATTATAAATAAACGACTAACTATCAAACGTTTGTATTGAATATAATTCACTATCAAACGATGTTACATCTGTTGGCGCAGATAAACAGTACATCTTCACAAAAATTTCGACAAGAATTCCACTAGAAACTTGTTTCTTTAATTATAAATAAACGACTAACTATCTAACGTTTGTATTGAATATCATGCACTATCAAACGATTGTATTGAATATCATTCACTATCAAACGTTTGTATTGACTATCATTCACTATAAAACGATTTTACATGTATTGGCGAAGATAAACATTACATTTTTCACAAAAATTTCGACAAGAATTCCCCTAGAAACTTGTTTCTTTAATTATAAATAAACGACTAACTATCAAACGTTTGTATTGAATATCATTCACTATCAAACGATTTTACATCTATTGGCGCAGATAAATATTACATTTTTCACAAAAATTTCGACAAGAATTCCCCCAGAAACTTGTTTCTTTAATTATAAATAAACGTATAACTATCAAACGTTGGTATTGAATATCATTCACTATCAAACGATTTTACATCTATTGGCGCAGATAAACATTGAATTTTTCACAAAAATTTCGACAACGATTCCCCCAGAAACTTGTATCTTTAATTATAAATAAACGACTAACTATCAAACGTTTCTATTAAATATCATTCACTATCAATCGATTTTACATCTATTGGCGCAGATAAACATTACATTTTTCACACAAATTTCGACAAGAGTTCCCCCAGAAACTTGTTTCTTTAATTATAAATAAACGACTAACTATCAAACGTTGGTATTGAATATCAATCACTATCAAACGATTTTACATCTATTGGCGCAGATAAACAGTACATTTTTCACAAAAATTTCGGCAAGGATTCCCCTAGAAACTTGTTTCTTTCATTATAAATAAACGACTAACTATCAAACGTTTGTATTGAATATCATGCACTATCAAACCTTTGTATTGAATATCATTCACTATCAAACGATTTTACATCTATTGGCGCAGATAAACATTAAATTTTCACAAAAATTTCCACAAGAATTCCCCTAGAAACTTGTTTCTTTAATTATAAATAAACGACTAACTATCTAACGTTTGTATTGAATATCATGCACTATCAAACGATTGTATTGAATATCATTCCCTATCAAACGTTTGTATTGACTATCATTCACTATAAAACGATTTTACATGTATTGGCGCAGATAAACATTACATTTTTCACCAAAATTTCGACTAGAATTCCCCTAGAAACATGTTTCTTTAATTATAAATAAACGACTAACTATCAAACGTTTGTATTGAATATCATTCACTATCAAACGATGTTACATGTATTGGCGCAGATAAACAGTACATTTTTCACAAAAATTTCGACAAGAATTCCCCTAGAAATTTGTTTCTTTCATTATAAATAAACGACTAACTATCAAACGTTGGTATTGAATATCATTCACTATCAAACGACGTTACATCTATTGGCGCAGATAAACATTAAATTTTTCATAAAAATTTCGACAAGAATTCCCCTAGAAACTTGTTTCTTTCATTATAAAAGACGACTAACTATCAAACGTTTGTATTGAATATCATTCACTATCAAACGATTTTACATCTATTGGAGCAGATAAATATTAAATTTTTCACAAAAATTTCGACAACAATTCCCCCAGAAAATTGTTTCTTTAATTATAAATAAACGACTAACTATCAATCGTTTGTATTGAATATCATGCACTATCAAACGTTTGTATTGAATATCATTCACTATCAAACGATTTTACATCTATTGGCGCAGATAAACATTACATTTTTCACAAAAATTTCGACAAGAATTCCCCTAGAAACATGTTTCTTTAATTATAAATAAACGACTAACTATCAAACGTTTGTATTAAATATCAATCACTATAAATCGATTTTACATCTATTGGCGCAGATAAATATTACATTTTTCACAAAAATTTCGACAAGAATTCCCCCAGAAACTTGTTTCTTTAATTATAAATAAACGTATAACTATCAAACGTTGGTATTGAATATCATTCACTATCAAACGATTTTACATCTATTGGCGCAGATAAACATTGAATTTTTCACAAAAATTTCGACAACGATTCCCCAGAAACTTGTATCTTTAATTATAAATAAACGACTAACTATCAAACGTTTCTATTAAATATCATTCACTATCAATCGATTTTACATCTATTGGCGCAGATAAACATTACATTTTTCACACAAATTTCGACAAGAGTTCCCCCAGAAACTTGTTTCTTTAATTATAAATAAACGACTAACTATCAAACGTTGGTATTGAATATCAATCACTATCAAACGATTTTACATCTATTGGCGCAGATAAACAGTACATTTTTCACAAAAATTTCGGCAAGGATTCCCCTAGAAACTTGTTTCTTTCATTATAAATAAACGACTAACTATCAAACGTTTGTATTGAATATCATGCACTATCAAACCTTTGTATTGAATATCATTCACTATCAAACGATTTTACATCTATTGGCGCAGATAAACATTAAATTTTCACAAAAATTTCCACAAGAATTCCCCTAGAAACTTGTTTCTTTAATTATAAATAAACGACTAACTATCTAACGTTTGTATTGAATATCATGCACTATCAAACGATTGTATTGAATATCATTCCCTATCAAACGTTTGTATTGACTATCATTCACTATAAAACGATTTTACATGTATTGGCGCAGATAAACATTACATTTTTCACCAAAATTTCGACTAGAATTCCCCTAGAAACATGTTTCTTTAATTATAAATAAACGACTAACTATCAAACGTTTGTATTGAATATCATTCACTATCAAACGATGTTACATCTATTGGCGCAGATAAACAGTACATTTTTCACAAAAATTTCGACAAGAATTCCCCTAGAAATTTGTTTCTTTCATTATAAATAAACGACTAACTATCAAACGTTGGTATTGAATATCATTCACTATCAAACGACGTTACATCTATTGGCGCAGAGAAACATTAAATTTTTCATAAAAATTTCGACAAGAATTCCCCTAGAAACTTGTTTCTTTCATTATAAAAAACGGCTAACTATCAAACGTTTGTATTGAATATCATTCACTATCAAACGATTTTACATCTATTGGAGCAGATAAATATTAAATTTTTCACAAAAATTTCGACAACAATTCCCCCAGAAAATTGTTTCTTTAATTATAAATAAACGACTAACTATCAAACGTTGGTATTGAATATCATTCACTATCAAACGATTTTACATCTATTGGCGCAGATGAACATTAAATTTTTCACAAAAATTTCGACAAGAATTCCCCTAGAAACTTGTTTCTTTAATTATAAATAAACGACTAACTATCAAACGTTTGTATTGAATATCATGCACTATCAAACGTTTGTATTGAATATCATTCACTATCAAACGATTTTACATCTATTGGCGCAGATAAATATTACATTTTTCACAAAAATTTCGACAAGAATTCCCCCAGAAACTTGTTTCTTTAATTATAAATAAACGTATAACTATCAAACGTTGGTATTGAATATCATTCACTATCAAACGATTTTACATCTATTGGCGCAGATAAACATTGAATTTTTCACAAAAATTTCGACAACGATTCCCCCAGAAACTTGTATCTTTAATTATAAATAAACGACTAACTATCAAACGTTTCTATTAAATATCATTCACTATCAATCGATTTTACATCTATTGGCGCAGATAAACATTAAATTTGTCACAAAAATTTCGACAACGATTCCCCAGAAACTTGTTTCTTTAATTATAAATAAACGACTAACTATCAAACGTTTGCATTGAATATCATGCACTATCAAACGTTTGTATTGAATATCATTCACTATCAAACGTTTGCATTGAATATCATTCACTACCAAACGATTTTACATCTATTGGCGCAGATAAACATTACATTTTTCACAAAAATTTCGACAAGTATTCCCCTAGAAACTTGTTTCTTTAATTATAAATAAACGACTAACTATCAAACGTTTGTATTGAATATCATTCACTATCAAACGATGCTACATCTAATGGCGCAGATAAACAGTACATTTTTCACAAAAATTTCGACAAGAATTCCCCCTGAAACTTGTTTCTTTAATTATAAATAAACGACTAACTATCAAACGTTTGTATTGAATATCATTCACTATCAAACGATGTTACATCTATTGGCGCAGATAAACATTAAATTTTTCAAAAAAATTTCGACAAGAATTCCCCTAGAAACTTGTTTCTTTCATTATAAATAAACGACTAACTATCAAACGTGGGTATTGAATATCATTCACTATCAAATGATTTTACATCTATTGGCGCAGATGAACATTAAATTTTTCACAAAAATTTCGACAAGAATTCCCCCAGAAAGTTGTCTCATTAATTATAAATAAATGACTAACTATCAAACGTTTGTATTGAATATCATGCACTATCAAACGTTTGTATTGAATATCATTCACTATCAAAGGTTTGAATTGAATATCATTCACTATCAAACGATTTTACATCTATTGGCGCAGATAAACATTACATTTTTCACAAAAATTTCGACAAGAATTCCCCTAGAAACTTGTTTCTTTCATTATAAATGAACAACTAACTATCAAACGTTTGTATTGAATATCATTCACTATCAAACGATTTTACATCTATTGGCGCAGATAAACATTAAATTTTCACAAAAATTCCCACAAGAATTCCCTAGAAACATGTTTCTTTAATTATAAATAAACGACTAACTATCAAACGTTTGTATTGGAATATAATTCACTATCAAACGATGTTACATCTGTTGGCGCAGATAAACAGTACATCTTCACAAAAATTTCGACAAGAATTCCACTAGAAACTTGTTTCTTTAATTATAAATAAACGACTAACTATCTAACGTTTGTATTGAATATCATGCACTATCAAACGATTGTATTGAATATCATTCACTATCAAACGTTTGTATTGACTATCATTCACTATAAAACGATTTTACATGTATTGGCGAAGATAAACATTACATTTTTCACAAAAATTTCGACAAGAATTCCCCTAGAAACTTGTTTCTTTAATTATAAATAAACGACTAACTATCAAACGTTTGTATTGAATATCATTCACTATCAAACGATTTTACATCTATTGGCGCAGATAAATATTACATTTTTCACAAAAATTTCGACAAGAATTCCCCCAGAAACTTGTTTCTTTAATTATAAATAAACGTATAACTATCAAACGTTGGTATTGAATATCATTCACTATCAAACGATTTTACATCTATTGGCGCAGATAAACATTGAATTTTTCACAAAAATTTCGACAACGATTCCCCCAGAAACTTGTATCTTTAATTATAAATAAACGACTAACTATCAAACGTTTCTATTAAATATCATTCACTATCAATCGATTTTACATCTATTGGCGCAGATAAACATTACATTTTTCACACAAATTTCGACAAGAGTTCCCCCAGAAACTTGTTTCTTTAATTATAAATAAACGACTAACTATCAAACGTTGGTATTGAATATCAATCACTATCAAACGATTTTACATCTATTGGCGCAGATAAACAGTACATTTTTCACAAAAATTTCGGCAAGGATTCCCCTAGAAACTTGTTTCTTTCATTATAAATAAACGACTAACTATCAAACGTTTGTATTGAATATCATGCACTATCAAACCTTTGTATTGAATATCATTCACTATCAAACGATTTTACATCTATTGGCGCAGATAAACATTAAATTTTCACAAAAATTTCCACAAGAATTCCCCTAGAAACTTGTTTCTTTAATTATAAATAAACGACTAACTATCTAACGTTTGTATTGAATATCATGCACTATCAAACGATTGTATTGAATATCATTCCCTATCAAACGTTTGTATTGACTATCATTCACTATAAAACGATTTTACATGTATTGGCGCAGATAAACATTACATTTTTCACCAAAATTTCGACTAGAATTCCCCTAGAAACATGTTTCTTTAATTATAAATAAACGACTAACTATCAAACGTTTGTATTGAATATCATTCACTATCAAACGATGTTACATGTATTGGCGCAGATAAACAGTACATTTTTCACAAAAATTTCGACAAGAATTCCCCTAGAAATTTGTTTCTTTCATTATAAATAAACGACTAACTATCAAACGTTGGTATTGAATATCATTCACTATCAAACGACGTTACATCTATTGGCGCAGAGAAACATTAAATTTTTCATAAAAATTTCGACAAGAATTCCCTAGAAACTTGTTTCTTTCATTATAAAAGACGACTAACTATCAAACGTTTGTATTGAATATCATTCACTATCAAACGATTTTACATCTATTGGAGCAGATAAATATTAAATTTTTCACAAAAATTTCGACAACAATTCCCCCAGAAAATTGTTTCTTTAATTATAAATAAACGACTAACTATCAATCGTTTGTATTGAATATCATGCACTATCAAACGTTTGTATTGAATATCATTCACTATCAAACGATTTTACATCTATTGGCGCAGATAAACATTACATTTTTCACAAAAATTTCGACAAGAATTCCCCTAGAAACATGTTTCTTTAATTATAAATAAACGACTAACTATCAAACGTTTGTATTAAATATCAATCACTATAAATCGATTTTACATCTATTGGCGCAGATAAATATTACATTTTTCACAAAAATTTCGACAAGAATTCCCCCAGAAACTTGTTTCTTTAATTATAAATAAACGTATAACTATCAAACGTTGGTATTGAATATCATTCACTATCAAACGATTTTACATCTATTGGCGCAGATAAACATTGAATTTTTCACAAAAATTTCGACAACGATTCCCCCAGAAACTTGTATCTTTAATTATAAATAAACGACTAACTATCAAACGTTTCTATTAAATATCATTCACTATCAATCGATTTTACATCTATTGGCGCAGATAAACATTACATTTTTCACACAAATTTCGACAAGAGTTCCCCAGAAACTTGTTTCTTTAATTATAAATAAACGACTAACTATCAAACGTTGGTATTGAATATCAATCACTATCAAACGATTTTACATCTATTGGCGCAGATAAACAGTACATTTTTCACAAAAATTTCGGCAAGGATTCCCCTAGAAACTTGTTTCTTTCATTATAAATAAACGTATAACTATCAAACGTTGGTATTGAATATCATTCACTATCAAACGATTTTACATCTATTGGCGCAGATAAACATTGAATTTTTCACAAAAATTTCGACAACGATTCCCCCAGAAACTTGTATCTTTAATTATAAATAAACGACTAACTATCAAACGTTTCTATTAAATATCATTCACTATCAATCGATTTTACATCTATTGGCGCAGATAAACATTACATTTTTCACACAAATTTCGACAAGAGTTCCCCAGAAACTTGTTTCTTTAATTATAAATAAACGACTAACTATCAAACGTTGGTATTGAATATCAATCACTATCAAACGATTTTACATCTATTGGCGCAGATAAACAGTACATTTTTCACACAAATTTCGGCAAGGATTCCCCTAGAAACTTGTTTCTTTCATTATAAATAAACGACTAACTATCAAACGTTTGTATTGAATATCATGCACTATCAAACCTTTGTATTGAATATCATTCACTATCAAACGATTTTACATCTATTGGCGCAGATAAACATTAAATTTTCACAAAAATTTCCACAAGAATTCCCCTAGAAACTTGTTTCTTTAATTATAAATAAACGACTAACTATCTAACGTTTGTATTGAATATCATGCACTATCAAACGATTGTATTGAATATCATTCCCTATCAAACGTTTGTATTGACTATCATTCACTATAAAACGATTTTACATGTATTGGCGCAGATAAACATTACATTTTTCACCAAAATTTCGACTAGAATTCCCCTAGAAACATGTTTCTTTAATTATAAATAAACGACTAACTATCAAACGTTTGTATTGAATATCATTCACTATCAAACGATGTTACATGTATTGGCGCAGATAAACAGTACATTTTTCACAAAAATTTCGACAAGAATTCCCCTAGAAATTTGTTTCTTTCATTATAAATAAACGACTAACTATCAAACGTTGGTATTGAATATCATTCACTATCAAACGACGTTACATCTATTGGCGCAGAGAAACATTAAATTTTTCATAAAAATTTCGACAAGAATTCCCCTAGAAACTTGTTTCTTTCATTATAAAAGACGACTAACTATCAAACGTTTGTATTGAATATCATTCACTATCAAACGATTTTACATCTATTGGAGCAGATAAATATTAAATTTTTCACAAAAATTTCGACAACAATTCCCCCAGAAAATTGTTTCTTTAATTATAAATAAACGACTAACTATCAATCGTTTGTATTGAATATCATGCACTATCAAACGTTTGTATTGAATATCATTCACTATCAAACGATTTTACATCTATTGGCGCAGATAAACATTACATTTTTCACAAAAATTTCGACAAGAATTCCCCTAGAAACATGTTTCTTTAATTATAAATAAACGACTAACTATCAAACGTTTGTATTAAATATCAATCACTATAAATCGATTTTACATCTATTGGCGCAGATAAATATTACATTTTTCACAAAAATTTCGACAAGAATTCCCCCAGAAACTTGTTTCTTTAATTATAAATAAACGTATAACTATCAAACGTTGGTATTGAATATCATTCACTATCAAACGATTTTACATCTATTGGCGCAGATAAACATTGAATTTTTCACAAAAATTTCGACAACGATTCCCCCAGAAACTTGTATCTTTAATTATAAATAAACGACTAACTATCAAACGTTTCTATTAAATATCATTCACTATCAATCGATTTTACATCTATTGGCGCAGATAAACATTACATTTTTCACACAAATTTCGACAAGAGTTCCCCCAGAAACTTGTTTCTTTAATTATAAATAAACGACTAACTATCAAACGTTGGTATTGAATATCAATCACTATCAAACGATTTTACATCTATTGGCGCAGATAAACAGTACATTTTTCACAAAAATTTCGGCAAGGATTCCCCTAGAAACTTGTTTCTTTCATTATAAATAAACGACTAACTATCAAACGTTTGTATTGAATATCATGCACTATCAACCTTTGTATTGAATATCATTCACTATCAAACGATTTTACATCTATTGGCGCAGATAAACATTAAATTTTCACAAAAATTTCCACAAGAATTCCCCTAGAAACTTGTTTCTTTAATTATAAATAAACGACTAACTATCTAACGTTTGTATTGAATATCATGCACTATCAAACGATTGTATTGAATATCATTCCCTATCAAACGTTTGTATTGACTATCATTCACTATAAAACGATTTTACATGTATTGGCGCAGATAAACATTACATTTTTCACCAAAATTTCGACTAGAATTCCCCTAGAAACATGTTTCTTTAATTATAAATAAACGACTAACTATCAAACGTTTGTATTGAATATCATTCACTATCAAACGATGTTACATCTATTGGCGCAGATAAACAGTACATTTTTCACAAAAATTTCGACAAGAATTCCCCTAGAAATTTGTTTCTTTCATTATAAATAAACGACTAACTATCAAACGTTGGTATTGAATATCATTCACTATCAAACGACGTTACATCTATTGGCGCAGAGAAACATTAAATTTTTCATAAAAATTTCGACAAGAATTCCCCTAGAAACTTGTTTCTTTCATTATAAAAAACGACTAACTATCAAACGTTTGTATTGAATATCATTCACTATCAAACGATTTTACATCTATTGGAGCAGATAAATATTAAATTTTTCACAAAAATTTCGACAACAATTCCCCCAGAAAATTGTTTCTTTAATTATAAATAAACGACTAACTATCAAACGTTGGTATTGAATATCATTCACTATCAAACGATTTTACATCTATTGGCGCAGATGAACATTAAATTTTTCACAAAAATTTCGACAAGAATTCCCCTAGAAACTTGTTTCTTTAATTATAAATAAACGACTAACTATCAAACGTTTGTATTGAATATCATGCACTATCAAACGTTTGTATTGAATATCATTCACTATCAAACGATTTTACATCTATTGGCGCAGATAAATATTACATTTTTCACAAAAATTTCGACAAGAATTCCCCCAGAAACTTGTTTCTTTAATTATAAATAAACGTATAACTATCAAACGTTGGTATTGAATATCATTCACTATCAAACGATTTTACATCTATTGGCGCAGATAAACATTGAATTTTTCACAAAAATTTCGACAACGATTCCCCCAGAAACTTGTATCTTTAATTATAAATAAACGACTAACTATCAAACGTTTCTATTAAATATCATTCACTATCAATCGATTTTACATCTATTGGCGCAGATAAACATTAAATTTGTCACAAAAATTTCGACAACGATTCCCCCAGAAACTTGTTTCTTTAATTATAAATAAACGACTAACTATCAAACGTTTGCATTGAATATCATGCACTATCAAACGTTTGTATTGAATATCATTCACTATCAAACGTTTGCATTGAATATCATTCACTACCAAACGATTTTACATCTATTGGCGCAGATAAACATTACATTTTTCACAAAAATTTCGACAAGTATTCCCCTAGAAACTTGTTTCTTTAATTATAAATAAACGACTAACTATCAAACGTTTGTATTGAATATCATTCACTATCAAACGATGCTACATCTAATGGCGCAGATAAACAGTACATTTTTCACAAAAATTTCGACAAGAATTCCCCCTGAAACTTGTTTCCTTAATTATAAATAAACGACTAACTATCAAACGTTTGTATTGAATATCATTCACTATCAAACGATGTTACATCTATTGGCGCAGATAAACATTAAATTTTTCAAAAAAATTTCGACAAGAATTCCCCTAGAAACTTGTTTCTTTCATTATAAATAAACGACTAACTATCAAACGTTGGTATTGAATATCATTCACTATCAAATGATTTTACATCTATTGGCGCAGATGAACATTAAATTTTTCACAAAAATTTCGACAAGAATTCCCCCAGAAAGTTGTCTCATTAATTATAAATAAATGACTAACTATCAAACGTTTGTATTGAATATCATGCACTATCAAACGTTTGTATTGAATATCATTCACTATCAAAGGTTTGAATTGAATATCATTCACTATCAAACGATTTTACATCTATTGGCGCAGATAAACATTACATTTTTCACAAAAATTTCGACAAGAATTCCCCTAGAAACTTGTTTCTTTCATTATAAATGAACAACTAACTATCAAACGTTTGTATTGAATATCATTCACTATCAAACGATTTTACATCTATTGGCGCAGATAAACATTAAATTTTCACAAAAATTCCCACAAGAATTCCCCTAGAAACATGTTTCTTTAATTATAAATAAACGACTAACTATCAAACGTTTGTATTGAATATAATTCACTATCAAACGATGTTACATCTGTTGGCGCAGATAAACAGTACATCTTCACAAAAATTTCGACAAGAATTCCACTAGAAACTTGTTTCTTTAATTATAAATAAACGACTAACTATCTAACGTTTGTATTGAATATCATGCACTATCAAACGATTGTATTGAATATCATTCACTATCAAACGTTTGTATTGACTATCATTCACTATAAAACGATTTTACATGTATTGGCGAAGATAAACATTACATTTTTCACAAAAATTTCGACAAGAATTCCCCTAGAAACTTGTTTCTTTAATTATAAATAAACGACTAACTATCAAACGTTTGTATTGAATATCATTCACTATCAAACGATTTTACATCTATTGGCGCAGATAAATATTACATTTTTCACAAAAATTTCGACAAGAATTCCCCCAGAAACTTGTTTCTTTAATTATAAATAAACGTATAACTATCAAACGTTGGTATTGAATATCATTCACTATCAAACGATTTTACATCTATTGGCGCAGATAAACATTGAATTTTTCACAAAAATTTCGACAACGATTCCCCCAGAAACTTGTATCTTTAATTATAAATAAACGACTAACTATCAAACGTTTCTATTAAATATCATTCACTATCAATCGATTTTACATCTATTGGCGCAGATAAACATTACATTTTTCACACAAATTTCGACAAGAGTTCCCCCAGAAACTTGTTTCTTTAATTATAAATAAACGACTAACTATCAAACGTTGGTATTGAATATCAATCACTATCAAACGATTTTACATCTATTGGCGCAGATAAACAGTACATTTTTCACAAAAATTTCGGCAAGGATTCCCCTAGAAACTTGTTTCTTTCATTATAAATAAACGACTAACTATCAAACGTTTGTATTGAATATCATGCACTATCAAACCTTTGTATTGAATATCATTCACTATCAAACGATTTTACATCTATTGGCGCAGATAAACATTAAATTTTCACAAAAATTTCCACAAGAATTCCCCTAGAAACTTGTTTCTTTAATTATAAATAAACGACTAACTATCTAACGTTTGTATTGAATATCATGCACTATCAAACGATTGTATTGAATATCATTCCCTATCAAACGTTTGTATTGACTATCATTCACTATAAAACGATTTTACATGTATTGGCGCAGATAAACATTACATTTTTCACCAAAATTTCGACTAGAATTCCCCTAGAAACATGTTTCTTTAATTATAAATAAACGACTAACTATCAAACGTTTGTATTGAATATCATTCACTATCAAACGATGTTACATGTATTGGCGCAGATAAACAGTACATTTTTCACAAAAATTTCGACAAGAATTCCCCTAGAAATTTGTTTCTTTCATTATAAATAAACGACTAACTATCAAACGTTGGTATTGAATATCATTCACTATCAAACGACGTTACATCTATTGGCGCAGAGAAACATTAAATTTTTCATAAAAATTTCGACAAGAATTCCCCTAGAAACTTGTTTCTTTCATTATAAAAGACGACTAACTATCAAACGTTTGTATTGAATATCATTCACTATCAAACGATTTTACATCTATTGGAGCAGATAAATATTAAATTTTTCACAAAAATTTCGACAACAATTCCCCCAGAAAATTGTTTCTTTAATTATAAATAAACGACTAACTATCAATCGTTTGTATTGAATATCATGCACTATCAAACGTTTGTATTGAATATCATTCACTATCAAACGATTTTACATCTATTGGCGCAGATAAACATTACATTTTTCACAAAAATTTCGACAAGAATTCCCCTAGAAACATGTTTCTTTAATTATAAATAAACGACTAACTATCAAACGTTTGTATTAAATATCAATCACTATAAATCGATTTTACATCTATTGGCGCAGATAAATATTACATTTTTCACAAAAATTTCGACAAGAATTCCCCCAGAAACTTGTTTCTTTAATTATAAATAAACGTATAACTATCAAACGTTGGTATTGAATATCATTCACTATCAAACGATTTTACATCTATTGGCGCAGATAAACATTGAATTTTTCACAAAAATTTCGACAACGATTCCCCCAGAAACTTGTATCTTTAATTATAAATAAACGACTAACTATCAAACGTTTCTATTAAATATCATTCACTATCAATCGATTTTACATCTATTGGCGCAGATAAACAGTACATTTTTCACAAAAATTTCGGCAAGGATTCCCCTAGAAACTTGTTTCTTTCATTATAAATAAACGACTAACTATCAAACGTTTGTATTGAATATCATGCACTATCAAACCTTTGTATTGAATATCATTCACTATCAAACGATTTTACATCTATTGGCGCAGATAAACATTAAATTTTCACAAAAATTTCCACAAGAATTCCCCTAGAAACTTGTTTCTTTAATTATAAATAAACGACTAACTATCTAACGTTTGTATTGAATATCATGCACTATCAAACGATTGTATTGAATATCATTCCCTATCAAACGTTTGTATTGACTATCATTCACTATAAAACGATTTTACATGTATTGGCGCAGATAAACATTACATTTTTCACCAAAATTTCGACTAGAATTCCCCTAGAAACATGTTTCTTTAATTATAAATAAACGACTAACTATCAAACGTTTGTATTGAATATCATTCACTATCAAACGATGTTACATCTATTGGCGCAGATAAACAGTACATTTTTCACAAAAATTTCGACAAGAATTCCCCTAGAAATTTGTTTCTTTCATTATAAATAAACGACTAACTATCAAACGTTGGTATTGAATATCATTCACTATCAAACGACGTTACATCTATTGGCGCAGAGAAACATTAAATTTTTCATAAAAATTTCGACAAGAATTCCCCTAGAAACTTGTTTCTTTCATTATAAAAAACGACTAACTATCAAACGTTTGTATTGAATATCATTCACTATCAAACGATTTTACATCTATTGGAGCAGATAAATATTAAATTTTTCACAAAAATTTCGACAACAATTCCCCCAGAAAATTGTTTCTTTAATTATAAATAAACGACTAACTATCAAACGTTGGTATTGAATATCATTCACTATCAAACGATTTTACATCTATTGGCGCAGATGAACATTAAATTTTTCACAAAAATTTCGACAAGAATTCCCCTAGAAACTTGTTTCTTTAATTATAAATAAACGACTAACTATCAAACGTTTGTATTGAATATCATGCACTATCAAACGTTTGTATTGAATATCATTCACTATCAAACGATTTTACATCTATTGGCGCAGATAAATATTACATTTTTCACAAAAATTTCGACAAGAATTCCCCCAGAAACTTGTTTCTTTAATTATAAATAAACGTATAACTATCAAACGTTGGTATTGAATATCATTCACTATCAAACGATTTTACATCTATTGGCGCAGATAAACATTGAATTTTTCACTAAAATTTCGACAACGATTCCCCCAGAAACTTGTATCTTTAATTATAAAGAAACGACTAACTATCAAACGTTTCTATTAAATATCATTCACTATCAATCGATTTTACATCTATTGGCGCAGATAAACATTACATTTTTCACACAAATTTCGACAAGAGTTCCCCCAGAAACTTGTTTCTTTAATTATAAATAAACGACTAACTATCAAACGTTGGTATTGAATATCAATCACTATCAAACGATTTTACATCTATTGGCGCAGATAAACAGTACATTTTTCACAAAAATTTCGGCAAGGATTCCCCTAGAAACTTGTTTCTTTCATTATAAATAAACGACTAACTATCAAACGTTTGTATTGAATATCATGCACTATCAAACCTTTGTATTGAATATCATTCACTATCAAACGATTTTACATCTATTGGCGCAGATAAACATTAAATTTTCACAAAAATTTCCACAAGAATTCCCCTAGAAACTTGTTTCTTTAATTATAAATAAACGACTAACTATCTAACGTTTGTATTGAATATCATGCACTATCAAACGATTGTATTGAATATCATGCACTATCAAACGTTTGTATTGAATATCATTCACTAT
The DNA here is from genome assembly GCA_963942575.1 of Priocnemis perturbator. NCBI lineage: Eukaryota > Metazoa > Arthropoda > Insecta > Hymenoptera > Pompilidae > Priocnemis > Priocnemis perturbator. The sequence goes on along the minus strand of OZ012649.1, from coordinate 240,352 downwards.
CAAACGTTTGCATTGAATATCATTCACTATCAAACGATTTTACATCTATTGGCGCAGATAAACATTAAATTTTTCACAAAAATTTCGACAAGAATTCCACCAGAAACATGTTTCTTTAATTATAAATAAACGACTAACTATCAAACGTTTGTATTGAATATCATTCACTATCAAACGATTTTACATCTATTGGCGCAGATAAACATTAAATTTTTCACAAAAATTTCGACAAGAATTCCCCCAGAAACATGTTTCTTTAATTATAAATAAACGACTAACTATCAAACGTTTGTATTGAATATCATTCACTATCAAACGATGTTACATCTATTGGCGCAGATAAACTGTACATTTTTCACAACAATTTCGACAAGAATTCCCCCTGAAACTTGTTTCTTTAATTATAAATAAAAGACTAACTATCAAACGTTTGTATTGAATATCATTCACTATCAAACGATGTTACATCTATTGGCGCAGATAAACAGTACATTTTTCACAAAAATTTCGACAAGAATTCCCCTAGAAACTTGTTTCTTTCATTATAAATAAACGACTAACTATCAAACGTTGGTATTGAATATCATTCACTATCAAACGATGTTACATCTATTGGCGCAGATAAACATTAAATTTTTCATAAAAATTTCGACAAGAATTCCACTAGAAACTTGTTTCTTTAATTATAAATAAACGACTAACTATCTAACGTTTGTATTGAATATCATGCACTATCAAACGATTGTATTGAATATCATTCACTATCAAACGTTTGTATTGACTATCATTCACTATAAAACGATTTTACATGTATTGGCGCAGATAAACATTACATTTTTCACAAAAATTTCGACTAGAATTCCCCTAGAAACATGTTTCTTTAATTATAAATAAACGACTAACTATCAAACGTTTGTAATGAATATCATTCACTGTCAAACGATGTTACATCTATTGGCGCAGATAAACAGTACATTTTTCACAAAAATTTCGACAAGAATTCCCCTAGAAATTTGTTTCTTTCATTATAAATAAACGACTAACTATCAAACGTTGGTATTGAATATCATTCACTATCAAACGATGTTACATCTATTGGCGCAGAGAAACATTAAATTTTTCATAAAAATTTCGACAAGAATTCCCCTAGAAACTTGTTTCTTTCATTATAATAAACGACTAACTATCAAACGTTTGTATTGAATATCATTCACTATCAAACGATTTTACATCTATTGGAGCAGATAAATATTAAATTTTTCACAAAAATTTCGACAACAATTCCCCCAGAAAATTGTTTCTTTAATTATAAATAAACGACTAACTATCAAACGTTGGTATTGAATATCATTCACTATCAAACGATTTTACATCTATTGGCGCAGATGAACATTAAATTTTTCACAAAAATTTCGACAAGAATTCCCCTAGAAACTTGTTTCTTTAATTATAAATAAACGACTAGCTATCAATCGTTTGTATTCAATATCATGCACTATCAAACGTTTGTATTGAATATCATTCACTATCAAACGATTTTACATCTATTGGCGCAGATAAACATTACATTTTTCACAAAAATTTCGACAAGAATTCCCCTAGAAACATGTTTCTTTAATTATAAATAAACGACTAACTATCAAACGTTTGTATTAAATATCAATCACTATAAATCGATTTTACATCTATTGGCGCAGATAAACATTTCATTTTTCACAAAAATTTCGACAAGAATACCCCCAGAAACTTGTACCTTTAATTATAAATAATCGACTAATTATCAAACGTTTGTATTGAATATCATTCACTATCAAACGATTTTACATCTATTGGCGCAGATATACATTACATTTTTCACAAAAATTTCGACTAGAATTCCCCTAGAAACATGTTTCTTTAATTATAAATAAACGACTAACTATCAAACGTTTGTATTGAATATCATTCACTATCAAACGATGTTACATCTATTGGCGCAGATAAACAGTACTTTTGTCACAAAAATTTCGACAAGAATTCCCCTAGAAATTTGTTTCTTTCATTATAAATAAACGACTAACTATCAAACGTTGGTATTGAATATCATTCACTATCAAACGATGTTACATCTATTGGCGCAGAGAAACATTAAATTTTTCATAAAAATTTCGACAAGAATTCCCCTAGAAACTTGTTTCTTTCATTATAAAAACGACTAACTATCAAACGTTGGTATTGAATATCATTCACTATCAAACGATTTTACATCTATTGGCGCAGATAAACATTAAATTTTTCACAAAAATTTCGACAAGAATTCCCCCAGAAACATGTTTCTTTAATTATAAATAAACGACTAACTATCAAACGTTTGTATTGAATATCATTCACTATCAAACGATGTTACATCTATTGGCGCAGATAAACTGTACATTCTTCACAAAAATTTCGACAAGAATTCCCCCTGAAACTTGTTTCTTTAATTATAAATAAACGACTAACTATCAAACGTTTGTATTGAATATCAATCACTATCAAACGATTTTATATCTATTGGCGCAGATAAACATTAAATTTTTCACAAAAATTTCGACAACGATTCCCCCAGAAACTTGTTTCTTTAATTATAAATAAACGACTAACTATCAAACGTTTGTATTGAATATCATGCACTATCAAACGTTTGTATTGAATATCATTCACTATCAAACGTTTGCATTGAATATCATTCACTATCAAACGATTTTACATCTATTGGCGCAGATAAACATTAAATTTTTCACAAAAATTTCGACAAGAATTCCACCAGAAACATGTTTCTTTAATTATAAATAAACGACTAACTATCAAACGTTTGTATTGAATATCATTCACTATCAAACGATGTTACATCTATTGGCGCAGATAAACAGTACATTTTTCACAAAAATTTCGACAAGAATTCCTCCTGAAACTTGTTTCTTTAATTATAAATAAACGACTAACTATCAAACGTTTCTATTAAATATCATTCACTATCAATCGATTTTACATCTATTGGCGCAGATAAACATTACATTTTTCACACAAATTTCGACAAGAGTTCCCCCAGAAACTTGTTTCTTTAATTATAAATAAACGACTAACTATCAAACGTTGGTATTGAATATCAATCACTATCAAACGATTTTACATCTATTGGCGCAGATAAACAGTACATTTTTCACAAAAATTTCGGCAAGGATTCCCCTAGAAACTTGTTTCTTTCATTATAAATAAACGACTAACTATCAAACGTTTGTATTGAATATCATGCACTATCAACCTTTGTATTGAATATCATTCACTATCAAACGATTTTACATCTATTGGCGCAGATAAACATTAAATTTTCACAAAAATTTCCACAAGAATTCCCCTAGAAACTTGTTTCTTTAATTATAAATAAACGACTAACTATCTAACGTTTGTATTGAATATCATGCACTATCAAACGATTGTATTGAATATCATGCACTATCAAACGTTTGTATTGAATATCATTCACTATCAAACGTTTGCATTGAATATCATTCACTATCAAACGATTTTACATCTATTGGCGCAGATAAACATTAAATTTTTCACAAAAATTTCGACAAGAATTCCACCAGAAACATGTTTCTTTAATTATAAATAAACGACTAACTATCAAACGTTTGTATTGAATATCATTCACTATCAAACGATTTTACATCTATTGGCGCAGATAAACATTAAATTTTTCACAAAAATTTCGACAAGAATTCCCCCAGAAACATGTTTCTTTAATTATAAATAAACGACTAACTATCAAACGTTTGTATTGAATATCATTCACTATCAAACGATGTTACATCTATTGGCGCAGATAAACTGTACATTTTTCACAACAATTTCGACAAGAATTCCCCCTGAAACTTGTTTCTTTAATTATAAATAAAAGACTAACTATCAAACGTTTGTATTGAATATCATTCACTATCAAACGATGTTACATCTATTGGCGCAGATAAACAGTACATTTTTCACAAAAATTTCGACAAGAATTCCCCTAGAAACTTGTTTCTTTCATTATAAATAAACGACTAACTATCAAACGTTGGTATTGAATATCATTCACTATCAAACGATGTTACATCTATTGGCGCAGATAAACATTAAATTTTTCATAAAAATTTCGACAAGAATTCCACTAGAAACTTGTTTCTTTAATTATAAATAAACGACTAACTATCTAACGTTTGTATTGAATATCATGCACTATCAAACGATTGTATTGAATATCATTCACTATCAAACGTTTGTATTGACTATCATTCACTATAAAACGATTTTACATGTATTGGCGCAGATAAACATTACATTTTTCACAAAAATTTCGACTAGAATTCCCCTAGAAACATGTTTCTTTAATTATAAATAAACGACTAACTATCAAACGTTTGTAATGAATATCATTCACTATCAAACGATGTTACATCTATTGGCGCAGATAAACAGTACATTTTTCACAAAAATTTCGAAAAGAATTCCCCTAGAAATTTGTTTCTTTCATTATAAATAAACGACTAACTATCAAACGTTGGTATTGAATATCATTCACTATCAAACGATGTTACATCTATTGGCGCAGAGAAACATTAAATTTTTCATAAAAATTTCGACAAGAATTCCCCTAGAAACTTGTTTCTTTCATTATAATAAACGACTAACTATCAAACGTTTGTATTGAATATCATTCACTATCAAACGATTTTACATCTATTGGAGCAGATAAATATTAAATTTTTCACAAAAATTTCGACAACAATTCCCCCAGAAAATTGTTTGTTTAATTATAAATAAACGACTAACTATCAAACGTTGGTATTGAATATCATTCACTATCAAACGATTTTACATCTATTGGCGCAGATGAACATTAAATTTTTCACAAAAATTTCGACAAGAATTCCCCTAGAAACTTGTTTCTTTAATTATAAATAAACGACTAGCTATCAATCGTTTGTATTCAATATCATGCACTATCAAACGTTTGTATTGAATATCATTCACTATCAAACGATTTTACATCTATTGGCGCAGATAAACATTACATTTTTCACAAAAATTTCGACAAGAATTCCCCTAGAAACATGTTTCTTTAATTATAAATAAACGACTAACTATCAAACGTTTGTATTAAATATCAATCACTATAAATCGATTTTACATCTATTGGCGCAGATAAACATTTCATTTTTCACAAAAATTTCGACAAGAATACCCCCAGAAACTTGTACCTTTAATTATAAATAATCGACTAATTATCAAACGTTTGTATTGAATATCATTCACTATCAAACGATTTTACATCTATTGGCGCAGATATACATTACATTTTTCACAAAAATTTCGACTAGAATTCCCCTAGAAACATGTTTCTTTAATTATAAATAAACGACTAACTATCAAACGTTTGTATTGAATATCATTCACTATCAAACGATGTTACATCTATTGGCGCAGATAAACAGTACTTTTTTCACAAAAATTTCGACAAGAATTCCCCTAGAAATTTGTTTCTTTCATTATAAATAAACGACTAACTATCAAACGTTGGTATTGAATATCATTCACTATCAAACGATGTTACATCTATTGGCGCAGATAAACATTAAATTTTTCATAAAAATTTCGACAAGAATTCCACTAGAAACTTGTTTCTTTAATTATAAATAAACGACTAACTATCTAACGTTTGTATTGAATATCATGCACTATCAAACGATTGTATTGAATATCATTCACTATCAAACGTTTGTATTGACTATCATTCACTATAAAACGATTTTACATGTATTGGCGCAGATAAACATTACATTTTTCACAAAAATTTCGACTAGAATTCCCCTAGAAACATGTTTCTTTAATTATAAATAAACGACTAACTATCAAACGTTTGTAATGAATATCATTCACTATCAAACGATGTTACATCTATTGGCGCAGATAAACAGTACATTTTTCACAAAAATTTCGACAAGAATTCCCCTAGAAATTTGTTTCTTTCATTATAAATAAACGACTAACTATCAAACGTTGGTATTGAATATCATTCACTATCAAACGATGTTACATCTATTGGCGCAGAGAAACATTAAATTTTTCATAAAAATTTCGACAAGAATTCCCCTAGAAACTTGTTTCTTTCATTATAATAAACGACTAACTATCAAACGTTTGTATTGAATATCATTCACTATCAAACGATTTTACATCTATTGGAGCAGATAAATATTAAATTTTTCACAAAAATTTCGACAACAATTCCCCCAGAAAATTGTTTGTTTAATTATAAATAAACGACTAACTATCAAACGTTGGTATTGAATATCATTCACTATCAAACGATTTTACATCTATTGGCGCAGATGAACATTAAATTTTTCACAAAAATTTCGACAAGAATTCCCCTAGAAACTTGTTTCTTTAATTATAAATAAACGACTAGCTATCAATCGTTTGTATTCAATATCATGCACTATCAAACGTTTGTATTGAATATCATTCACTATCAAACGATTTTACATCTATTGGCGCAGATAAACATTACATTTTTCACAAAAATTTCGACAAGAATTCCCCTAGAAACATGTTTCTTTAATTATAAATAAACGACTAACTATCAAACGTTTGTATTAAATATCAATCACTATAAATCGATTTTACATCTATTGGCGCAGATAAACATTTCATTTTTCACAAAAATTTCGACAAGAATACCCCCAGAAACTTGTACCTTTAATTATAAATAATCGACTAATTATCAAACGTTTGTATTGAATATCATTCACTATCAAACGATTTTACATCTATTGGCGCAGATATACATTACATTTTTCACAAAAATTTCGACTAGAATTCCCCTAGAAACATGTTTCTTTAATTATAAATAAACGACTAACTATCAAACGTTTGTATTGAATATCATTCACTATCAAACGATGTTACATCTATTGGCGCAGATAAACAGTACTTTTTTCACAAAAATTTCGACAAGAATTCCCCTAGAAATTTGTTTCTTTCATTATAAATAAACGACTAACTATCAAACGTTGGTATTGAATATCATTCACTATCAAACGATGTTACATCTATTGGCGCAGAGAAACATTAAATTTTTCATAAAAATTTCGACAAGAATTCCCCTAGAAACTTGTTTCTTTCATTATAAAAACGACTAACTATCAAACGTTGGTATTGAATATCATTCACTATCAAACGATTTTACATCTATTGGCGCAGATAAACATTAAATTTTTCACAAAAATTTCGACAAGAATTCCCCCAGAAACATGTTTCTTTAATTATAAATAAACGACTAACTATCAAACGTTTGTATTGAATATCATTCACTATCAAACGATGTTACATCTATTGGCGCAGATAAACTGTACATTCTTCACAAAAATTTCGACAAGAATTCCCCCTGAAACTTGTTTCTTTAATTATAAATAAACGACTAACTATCAAACGTTTGTATTGAATATCAATCACTATCAAACGATTTTATATCTATTGGCGCAGATAAACATTAAATTTTTCACAAAAATTTCGACAACGATTCCCCCAGAAACTTGTTTCTTTAATTATAAATAAACGACTAACTATCAAACGTTTGTATTGAATATCATGCACTATCAAACGTTTGTATTGAATATCATTCACTATCAAACGTTTGCATTGAATATCATTCACTATCAAACGATTTTACATCTATTGGCGCAGATAAACATTAAATTTTTCACAAAAATTTCGACAAGAATTCCACCAGAAACATGTTTCTTTAATTATAAATAAACGACTAACTATCAAACGTTTGTATTGAATATCATTCACTATCAAACGATGTTACATCTATTGGCGCAGATAAACAGTACATTTTTCACAAAAATTTCGACAAGAATTCCTCCTGAAACTTGTTTCTTTAATTATAAATAAACGACTAACTATCAAACGTTTGTATTGAATATCATTCACTATCAAACGATTTTACATCTATTGGCGCAGATGAACATTAGATTTTTCACAACAATTTCGACAAGAATTCCCCTAGAAACTTGTTTCTTTAATTATAAATAAACGACTAACTATCAAACGTTTGTATTGAATATCATGCACTATCAAACGTTTGTATTGAATATCATTCACTATCAAACGATTTTACATCTATTGGCGCAGATAAACAGTACATTTTTCACAACAATTTCCACCAGAATTCCCCTAGAAACTTGTTTCTTTCATTATAAATAAACGACTAACTATCAAACGTTGGTATTGAATATCATTCACTATCAAACGTTGTTACATCTATTGGCGCAGATAAACATTAAATTTTTCATAAAAATTTTGACAAGAATTCCCCTAGAAACTTGTTTCATTCATTATAAATAAACGACTAACTATCAAACGTTTGTATTAAATATCATCCACTATCAATCGATTTTACATCTATTGGCGCAGATAAACATTACATTTTTCACAAAAATTTCGACAAGAATTCCCCCAGAAACATGTTTCTTTAATTATAAATAAACGACTAACTATCAAACGTTGGTATTGAATATCAATCACTATCAAACGATTTTACATCTATTGGCGCAGATAAACATTTCATTTTTCACAAAAATTTCGACAAGAATTCCCCTAGAAACTTGTTTCTTTAATTATAAATAAACGACTAACTATGAAACGTTTGTATTGAATATCATTCACTATCAAACGATGTTACATCTATTGGCGCAGATAAACAGTACATTTTTCACAAAAATTTCCACCAGAATTCCCCTAGAAACTTGGTTCTTTCATTATATATAAACGACTAACTATCAAACGTTGGTATTGAATATTATTCACTATCAAACGATTTTACATCTATGGCGCGGATAAGTATTAAATTTTCCACAAACATTTCGACAACAATTCCCCCAGAAACTTGTTTCTTTAATTATAAATAAACGACTAACTATCAAACGTTGGTATTGAATATCATTCACTATCAAACGATTTTACATCTATTGGCGCGGATAAATATTAAATTTTTCACAAACATTTCAACAACAATTCCCCCAGAAACTTGTTTCTTTAATTATAAATAAACGACTAACTATCAAACGTTTGTATTGAATATCATTCACTATCAAACGATGTTACATCTATTGGCGCAGATAAACAGTACATTTTTCACAAAAATTTCGACAAGAATTCCCCCTGAAACTTGTTTCTTTAATTATAAATAAACGACTAACTATCAAACGTTTGTATTGAATATCATTCACTATCAAACGATGTTACATCTATTGGCGCAGATAAACATTAAATTTTTCATAAAAATTTCGGCAAGAATTCCCCTAGAAACTTGTTTCTTTCATTATAAATAAACGACTAACTATCAAACGTTGGTATTGAATATCATTCACTATCAAATGATTTTACATCTATTGGCGCAGATGAACATTAAATGTTTCACAAAAATTTCGACAAGAATTCCCCCAGAAAGTTGTCTCATTAATTATAAATAAATGACTAACTATCAAACGTTTGTATTGAATATCATTCACTATCAAACGATTTTACATCTATTGGCGCAGATGAACATTAGATTTTTCACAAAAATTTCGACAAGAATTCCCCTAGAAACTTGTTTCTTTAATTATAAATAAACGACTAACTATCAAACGTTTGTATTGAATATCATGCACTATCAAATGTTTGTATTGAATATCATTCACTATCAAACGATTTTACATCTATTGGCGCACATAAACAGTACATTTTTCGCAACAATTTCCACCAGAATTCCCCTAGAAACTTGTTTCTTTCATTATAAATAAACGACTAACTATCAAACGTTGGTATTGAATATCATTCACTATCAAACGATGTTACATCTATTGGCGCAGATAAACATCAAATTTTTCATAAAAATTTTGACAAGAATTCCCCTAGAATCTTGTTTCATTCATTATAAATAAACGACTAACTATCAAACGCTTGTATTAAATATCATTCACTATCAATCGATTTTACATCTATTGGCGCAGATAAACATTACATTTTTCACACAAATTTCGACAAGAATTCCCCCAGAAACTTGTTTCTTTAATTATAAATAAACGACTAACTATCAAACGTTGGTATTGAATATCAATCACTATCAAACGATTTTACATCTATTGGCGCAGATAAACATTAAATTTGTCACAAAAATTTCGACAACGATTCCCCCAGAAACTTGTTTCTTTAATTATAAATAAAAGACTAACTATCAAACGTTTGCATTGAATATCATGCACTATCAAACGTTTGTATTGAATATCATTCACTATCAAACGTTTGCATTGAATATCATTCACTACCAAACGATTTTACATCTATTGGCGCAGATAAACATTACATTTTTCACAAAAATTTCGACAAGTATTCCCCTAGAAACTTGTTTCTTTAATTATAAATAAACGACTAACTATCAAACGTTTGTATTGAATATCATTCACTATCAAACGATGCTACATCTAATGGCGCAGATAAACAGTACATTTTTCACAAAAATTTCGACAAGAATTCCCCCTGAAACTTGTTTCTTTAATTATAAATAAACGACTAACTATCAAACGTTTGTATTGAATATCATTCACTATCAAACGATGTTACATCTATTGGCGCAGATAAACATTAAATTTTTCAAAAAAATTTCGACAAGAATTCCCCTAGAAACTTGTTTCTTTCATTATAAATAAACGACTAACTATCAAACGTTGGTATTGAATATCATTCACTATCAAATGATTTTACATCTATTGGCGCAGATGAACATTAAATTTTTCACAAAAATTTCGACAAGAATTCCCCCAGAAAGTTGTCTCATTAATTATAAATAAATGACTAACTATCAAACGTTTGTATTGAATATCATGCACTATCAAACGTTTGTATTGAATATCATTCACTATCAAAGGTTTGAATTGAATATCATTCACTATCAAACGATTTTACATCTATTGGCGCAGATAAACATTACATTTTTCACAAAAATTTCGACAAGAATTCCCCTAGAAACTTGTTTCTTTCATTATAAATGAACAACTAACTATCAAACGTTTGTATTGAATATCATTCACTATCAAACGATTTTACATCTATTGGCGCAGATAAACATTAAATTTTCACAAAAATTCCCACAAGAATTCCCCTAGAAACATGTTTCTTTAATTATAAATAAACGACTAACTATCAAACGTTTGTATTGAATATAATTCACTATCAAACGATGTTACATCTGTTGGCGCAGATAAACAGTACATCTTCACAAAAATTTCGACAAGAATTCCACTAGAAACTTGTTTCTTTAATTATAAATAAACGACTAACTATCTAACGTTTGTATTGAATATCATGCACTATCAAACGATTGTATTGAATATCATTCACTATCAAACGTTTGTATTGACTATCATTCACTATAAAACGATTTTACATGTATTGGCGAAGATAAACATTACATTTTTCACAAAAATTTCGACAAGAATTCCCCTAGAAACTTGTTTCTTTAATTATAAATAAACGACTAACAATCAAACGTTTGTATTGAATATCATTCACTATCAAACGATTTTACATCTATTGGCGCAGATAAATATTACATTTTTCACAAAAATTTCGACAAGAATTCCCCCAGAAACTTGTTTCTTTAATTATAAATAAACGTATAACTATCAAACGTTGGTATTGAATATCATTCACTATCAAACGATTTTACATCTATTGGCGCAGATAAACATTGAATTTTTCACAAAAATTTCGACAAGAATTCCCCCAGAAACTTGTTTCTTTAATTATAAATAAACGTATAACTATCAAACGTTGGTATTGAATATCATTCACTATCAAACGATTTTACATCTATTGGCGCAGATAAACATTGAATTTTTCACAAAAATTTCGACAACGATTCCCCCAGAAACTTGTATCTTTAATTATAAATAAACGACTAACTATCAAACGTTTCTATTAAATATCATTCACTATCAATCGATTTTACATCTATTGGCGCAGATAAACATTACATTTTTCACACAAATTTCGACAAGAGTTCCCCCAGAAACTTGTTTCTTTAATTATAAATAAACGACTAACTATCAAACGTTGGTATTGAATATCAATCACTATCAAACGATTTTACATCTATTGGCGCAGATAAACAGTACATTTTTCACAAAAATTTCGGCAAGGATTCCCCTAGAAACTTGTTTCTTTCATTATAAATAAACGACTAACTATCAAACGTTTGTATTGAATATCATGCACTATCAAACCTTTGTAATGAATATCATTCACTATCAAACGATTTTACATCTATTGGCGCAGATAAACATTAAATTTTCACAAAAATTTCCACAAGAATTCCCCTAGAAACTTGTTTCTTTAATTATAAATAAACGACTAACTATCTAACGTTTGTATTGAATATCATGCACTATCAAACGATTGTATTGAATATCATTCCCTATCAAACGTTTGTATTGACTATCATTCACTATAAAACGATTTTACATGTATTGGCGCAGATAAACATTACATTTTTCACCAAAATTTCGACTAGAATTCCCCTAGAAACATGTTTCTTTAATTATAAATAAACGACTAACTATCAAACGTTTGTATTGAATATCATTCACTATCAAACGATGTTACATCTATTGGCGCAGATAAACAGTACATTTTTCACAAAAATTTCGACAAGAATTCCCCTAGAAATTTGTTTCTTTCATTATAAATAAACGACTAACTATCAAACGTTGGTATTGAATATCATTCACTATCAAACGACGTTACATCTATTGGCGCAGAGAAACATTAAATTTTTCATAAAAATTTCGACAAGAATTCCCCTAGAAACTTGTTTCTTTCATTATAAAAAACGACTAACTATCAAACGTTTGTATTGAATATCATTCACTATCAAACGATTTTACATCTATTGGAGCAGATAAATATTAAATTTTTCACAAAAATTTCGACAACAATTCCCCCAGAAAATTGTTTCTTTAATTATAAATAAACGACTAACTATCAAACGTTGGTATTGAATATCATTCACTATCAAACGATTTTACATCTATTGGCGCAGATGAACATTAAATTTTTCACAAAAATTTCGGCAAGGATTCCCCTAGAAACTTGTTTCTTTCATTATAAATAAACGACTAACTATCAAACGTTTGTATTGAATATCATGCACTATCAAACCTTTGTATTGAATATCATTCACTATCAAACGTTTGTATTGAATATCATTCACTATCAAACGTTTGCATTGAATATCATTCACTATCAAACGATTTTACATCTATTGGCGCAGATAAACATTAAATTTTTCACAAAAATTTCGACAAGAATTCCACCAGAAACATGTTTCTTTAATTATAAATAAACGACTAACTATCAAACGTTTGTATTGAATATCATTCACTATCAAACGATTTTACATCTATTGGCGCAGATAAACATTAAATTTTTCACAAAAATTTCGACAAAAATTCCCCCAGAAACATGTTTCTTTAATTATAAATAAACGACTAACTATCAAACGTTTGTATTGAATATCATTCACTATCAAACGATGTTACATCTATTGGCGCAGATAAACAGTACATTTTTCACAAAAATTTCGACAAGAATTCCCCTAGAAATTTGTTTCTTTCATTATAAATAAACGACTAACTATCAAACGTTGGTATTGAATATCATTCACTATCAAACGATGTTACATCTATTGGCGCAGAGAAACATGAAATTTTTCATAAAAATTTCGACAAGAATTCCCCTAGAAACTTGTTTCTTTCATTATAAAAACGACTAACTATCAAACGTTGGTATTGAATATCAATCACTATCAAACGATTTTACATCTATTGGCGCAGATAAACATTAAATTTTTCACAAAAATTTCGACAACGATTCCCCCAGAAACTTGTTTCTTTAATTATAAATAAACGACTAACTATCAAACGTTTGTATTGAATATCATGCACTATCAAACGTTTGTATTGAATATCATTCACTATCAAACGTTTGCATTGAATATCATTCACTATCAAACGATTTTACATCTATTGGCGCAGATAAACATTAAATTTTTCACAAAAATTTCGACAAGAATTCCCCCAGAAACATGTTTCTTTAATTATAAATTTACGACTAACTATCAAACGTTTGTATTGAATATCATTCACTATCAAACGATGTTACATCTATTGGCGCAGATAAACAGTACATTTTTCACAAAAATTTCGACAAGAATTCCCCCTGAAACTTGTTTCTTTAATTATAAATAAACGACTAACTATCAAACGTTTGTATTGAATATCATTCACTATCAAACGATGTTACATCTGTTGGCGCAGATAAACAGTACATCTTCACAAAAATTTCGACAAGAATTCCACTAGAAACTTGTTTCTTTAATTATAAATAAACGACTAACTATCTAACGTTTGTATTGAATATCATGCACTATCAAACGATTGTATTGAATATCATTCACTATCAAACGTTTGTATTGACTATCATTCACTATAAAACGATTTTACATGTATTGGCGCAGATAAACATTACATTTTTCACAAAAATTTCGACTAGAATTCCCCTAGAAACATGTTTCTTTAATTATAAATAAACGACTAACTATCAAACGTTTGTATTGAATATCATTCACTATCAAACGATGTTACATCTATTGGCGCAGATAAACAGTACATTTTTCACAAAAATTTCGACAAGAATTCCCCTAGAAATTTGTTTCTTTCATTATAAATAAACGACTAACTATCAAACGTTGGTATTGAATATCATTCACTATCAAACGATTTTACATCTATTGGCGCAGATAAACATTAAATTTTTCACAAAAATTTCGACAAGAATTCCCCCAGAAACATGTTTCTTTAATTATAAATAAACGACTACCTATCAAACGTTTGTATTGAATATCATTCACTATCAAACGATGTTACATCTATTGGCGCAGATAAACTGTACATTTTTCACAAAAATTTCGACAAGAATTCCCCCTGAAACTTGTTTCTTTAATTAGAAATAAACGACTAACTATCAAACGTTTGTATTGAATATCAATCACTATCAAACGATTTTATATCTATTGGCGCAGATAAACATTAAATTTTTCACAAAAATTTCGACAACGATTCCCCCAGAAACTTGTTTCTTTAATTATAAATAAACGACTAACTATCAAACGTTTGTATTGAATATCATGCACTATCAAACGTTTGTATTGAATATCATTCACTATCAAACGTTTGCATTGAATATCATTCACTATCAAACGATTTTACATCTATTGGCGCAGATAAACATTAAATTTTTCACAAAAATTTCGACAAGAATTCCACCAGAAACATGTTTCTTTAATTATAAATAAACGACTAACTATCAAACGTTTGTATTGAATATCATTCACTATCAAACGATGTTACATCTATTGGCGCAGATAAACAGTACATTTTTCACAAAAATTTCGACAAGAATTCCCCTAGAAACTTGTTTCTTTCATTATAAATAAACGACTAACTATCAAACGTTGGCATTGAATATCATTCACTATCAAACGATGTTACATCTATTGGCGCAGAGAAACATTAAATTTTTCATAAAAATTTCGACGAGAATTCCCCTAGAAACTTGTTTCTTTCATTATAATAAACGACTAACTATCAAACGTTTGTATTGAATATCATTCACTATCAAACGATTTTACATCTATTGGAGCAGATAAATATTAAATTTTTCACAAAAATTTCGACAACAATTCCCCCAGAAAATTGTTTCTTTAATTATAAATAAACGACTAACTATCAAACGTTGGTATTTAATATCATTCACTATCAAACGATTTTACATCTATTGGCGCTGATGAACATTAAATTTTTCACAAAAATTTCGACAAGAATTCCCCTAGAAACTTGTTTCTTTAATTATAAATAAACGACTAACTATCAATCGTTTGTATTGAATATCATGCACTATCAAACGTTTGTATTGAATATCATTCACTATCAAACGATTTTACATCCATTGGCGCAGATAAACATTACATTTTTCACAAAAATTTCGACAAGAATTCCCCTAGAAACATGTTTCTTTAATTATAAATAAACGACTAACTATCAAACGTTTGTATTAAATATCAATCACTATAAATCGATTTTACATTTATTGGCGCAGATAAACGTTACATTTTTCACAAAAATTTCGACAAGAATACCCCCAGAAACTTGTACCTTTAATTATAAATAATCGACTAATTATCAAACGTTTGTATTGAATATCATTCACTATCAAACGATTTTACATCTATTGGCGCAGATAAACATTTCATTTTTCACAAAAATTTCGACAAGAATTCCCCTAGAAACTTGTTTCTTTAATTATAAATAAACGACTAACTATCAAACGTTGGTATTGAATATCATTCACTATCAAACGATTTTACATGTATTGGCGCAGATGAACATTAGATTTTTCACAACAATTTCGACAAGAATTCCCCTAGAAACTTGTTTCTTTAATTATAAATAAACGACTAACTATCAAACGTTTGTATTGAATATCATGCACTATCAAACGTTTGTATTGAATATCATTCACTATCAAACGATTTTACATCTATTGGCGCAGATAAACAGTACATTTTTCACAACAATTTCCACCAGAATTCCCCTAGAAACTTGTTTCTTTAATTATAAATAAACAACTAACTATCAATCGTTTGTATTGAATATCATGCACTATCAAACGTTTGTATTGAATATCATTCACTATCAAACGATTTTACATCTATTGGCGCAGATAAACATTACATTTTTCACAAAAATTTCGACAAGAATTCCCCTAGAAACATGTTTCTTTAATTATAAATAAACGATTAACTATCAAACGTTTGTATTAAATATCAATCACTATAAATCGATTTTACATCTATTGGCGCAGATATACATTACATTTTTCACAAAAATTTCGACAATTAATACCCCCAGAAACTTGTACCTTTAATTATAAATAATCGACTAATTATCAAACGTTTGTATTGAATATCATTCATTATCAAACGATTTTACATCTATTGGCGCAGATAAACATTTCATTTTTCACAAAAATTTCGACAAGAATTCCCCTAGAAACTTGTTTCTTTAATTATAAATAAACGGCTAACTATGAAACGTTTGTATTGAATATCATTCACTATCAAACGATGTTACATCTATTGGCGCAGATAAACAGTACATTTTTCACAAAAATTTCCACCAGAATTCCCCTAGAAACTTGTTTCTTTCATTATATATAAACGACTAACTATCAAACGTTGGTATTGAATATTATTCACTATCAAACGATTTTACATCTATGGCGCGGATAAGTATTAAATTTTCCACAAACATTTCGACAACAATTCCCCCAGAAACTTGTTTCTTTAATTATAAATAAACGACTAACTATCAAACGTTGGTATTGAATATCATTCACTATCAAACGATTTTACATCTATTGGCGCAGATGAACATTAGATTTTTCACAACAATTTCGACAAGAATTCCCATAGAAACTTGTTTCTTTAATTATAAATAAACGACTAACTATCAAACGTTTGTATTGAATATCATGCACTATCAAACGTTTGTATTGAATATCATTCACTATCAAACGATTTTACATCTATTGGCGCAGATAAACAGTACATTTTTCACAACAATTTCCACCAGAATTCCCCTAGAAACTTGTTTCTTTCATTATAAATAAACGACTAACTATCAAACGTTGGTATTGAATATCATTCACTATCAAACGATGTTACATCTATTGGCGCAGATAAACATTAAATTTTTCATAAAAATTTTGACAAGAATTCCCCTAGAAACTTGTTTCATTCATTATAAATAAACGACTAACTATCAAACGTTTGTATTAAATATCATCCACTATCAATCGATTTTACATCTATTGGCGCAGATAAACATTACATTTTTCACAAAAATTTCGACAAGAATTCCCCCAGAAACATGTTTCTTTAATTATAAATAAACGACTAACTATCAAACGTTGGTATTGAAGATCAATCACTATCAAACGATTTTACATCTATTGGCGCAGATAAACATTAAATTTTTCACAAAAATTTCAACAACGATTCCCCCAGAAACTTGTTTCTTTAATTATAAATAAACGACTAACTATCAAAGGTTTGTATTGAATATCATGCACTATCAAACGTTTGTATTGAATATCATTCACTATCAAACGTTGGTATTGAATATCATTCACTATCAAACGTTTGCATTGAATATCATTCACTATCAAACGTTTGCATTGAATATCATTCACTATCAAACGATTTTACATCTATTGGCGCAGATGAACATTAAATTTTTCACAAAAATTTCGACAAGAATTCCCCTAGAAACTTGTTTCATTAATTATAAATAAACGACTAACTATCAAACGTTTGTATTGAATATCATGCACTATCAAACGTTTGTATTGAATATCATTCACTATCAAAGGTTTGAATTGAATATCATTCACTATCAAACGATTTTACATCTATTGGCGCAGATAAACATTACATTTTTCACAAAAATTTCCACAAGAATTCCCCTAGAAACTTGTTTCTTTCATTATAAATAAACAACTAACTATCAAACGTTTGTATTGAATATCATTCATTATCAAACGATTTTACATCTATTGGCGCAGATAAACATTAAATTTTCACAAAAATTCCCACAAGAATTCCCCTAGAAACATGTTTCTTTAATTATAAATATATGACTAACTATCAAACGTTTGTATTGAATATCATTCACTATCAAACGATGTTACATCTGTTGGCGCAGATAAACAGTACATCTTCACAAAAATTTCGACAAGAATTCCACTAGAAACTTGTTTCTTTAATTATAAATAAACGACTAAATATCAAACGTTGGTATTGAATATCATTCACTATCAAACGATTTTCCATCTATTGGCGCGGATAAATATTAAATTTTTCACAAACATTTCGACAACAATTCCCCCAGAAACTTGTTTCTTTAATTATAAATAAACAACTAACTATCTAACGTTTGTATTGAATATCATGCACTATCAAACGATTGTATTGAATATCATTCACTATCAAACGTTTGTATTGACTATCATTCATTATAAAACGATTTTACATATATTGGCGCAGATAAACATTACATTTTTCACAAAAATTTCGACAAGAATTCCCCTAGAAACTTGTTTCTTTAATTATAAATAAACGACTAACTATCAAACGTTTGTATTGAATATCATTCACTATCAAACGATGTTACATCTATTGGCGCAGATAAACAGTACATTTTTCACAAAAATTTCGACAAGAATTCCCCCTGAAACTTGTTTCTTTAATTATAAATAAACGACTAACTATCAAACGTTTGTATTGAATATCATTCACTATCAAACGATGTTACATCTATTGGCGCAGATAAACATTAAATTTTTCATAAAAATTTCGACAAGAATTCCCCTAGAAACTTGTTTCTTTCATTATAAATAAACGACTAACTATCAAACGTTGGTATTGAATATCATTCACTATCAAATGATTTTACATCTATTGGCGCAGATGAACATTAAATTTTTCACAAAAATTTCGACAAGAATTCCCCCAGAAAGTTGTCTCATTAATTATAAATAAATGACTAACTATCAAACGTTTGTATTGAATATCATTCACTATCAAACGATTTTACATCTATTGGCGCAGATGAACATTAGATTTTTCACAAAAATTTCGACAAGAATTCCCCTAGAAACTTGTTTCTTTAATTATAAATAAACGACTAACTATCAAACGTTTGTATTGAATATCATGCACTATCAAATGTTTGTATTGAATATCATTCACTATCAAACGATTTTACATCTATTGGCGCAGATAAACAGTACATTTTTCGCAACAATTTCCACCAGAATTCCCCTAGAAACTTGTTTCTTTCATTATAAATAAACGACTAACTATCAAACGTTGGTATTGAATATCATTCACTATCAAATGATTTTACATCTATTGGCGCAGATGAACATTAAATTTTTCACAAAAATTTCGACAAGAATTCCCCCAGAAAGTTGTCTCATTAATTATAAATAAATGACTAACTATCAAACGTTTGTATTGAATATCATGCACTATCAAACGTTTGTATTGAATATCATTCACTATCAAAGGTTTGAATTGAATATCATTCACTATCAAACGATTTTACATCTATTGGCGCAGATAAACATTACATTTTTCACAAAAATTTCGACAAGAATTCCCCTAGAAACTTGTTTCTTTCATTATAAATAAACAACTAACTATCAAACGTTTGTATTGAATATCATTCACTATCAAACGATTTTACATCTATTGGCGCAGATAAACATTAAATTTTCACAAAAATTCCCACAAGAATTCCCCTAGAAACATGTTTCTTTAATTATAAATAAACGACTAACTATCAAACGTTTGTATTGAATATAATTCACTATCAAACGATGTTACATCTGTTGGCGCAGATAAACAGTACATCTTCACAAAAATTTCGACAAGAATTCCACTAGAAACTTGTTTCTTTAATTATAAATAAACGACTAACTATCTAACGTTTGTATTGAATATCATGCACTATCAAACGATTGTATTGAATATCATTCACTATCAAACGTTTGTATTGACTATCATTCACTATAAAACGATTTTACATGTATTGGCGAAGATAAACATTACATTTTTCACAAAAATTTCGACAAGAATTCCCCTAGAAACTTGTTTCTTTAATTATAAATAAACGACTAACTATCAAACGTTTGTATTGAATATCATTCACTATCAAACGATGTTACATCAATTGGCGCAGATAAACAGTACATTTT
The DNA here is from genome assembly GCA_963942575.1 of Priocnemis perturbator. Classification (NCBI taxonomy): domain Eukaryota; kingdom Metazoa; phylum Arthropoda; class Insecta; order Hymenoptera; family Pompilidae; genus Priocnemis; species Priocnemis perturbator. The sequence continues at coordinate 219,364 of OZ012649.1, read as the reverse complement.
TCACAAAAATGTCGACAAGAATTCCCCTAGAAACTTGTTTCTTTCATTATAAATAAACGACTAACTATCAAACGTTGGTATTGAATATCATTCACTATCAAACGATTTTAAATCCATTGGCGCGGATAAATATTAAATTTTTCACAAACATTTCGACAAGAATTCCCCCAGAAACTTGTTTCATTAATTATAAATAAACGACTAACTATCAAACGTTTGTATTGAATATCATGCACTATCAAACGTTTGTATTGAATTTCATTCACTATCAAAGGTTTGAATTGAATATCATTCACTATCAAACGATTTTACATCTATTGGCGCAGATAAACATTACATTTTTCACAAAAATTTCGACAAGAATTCCCCTAGAAACTTGTTTCTTTCATTATAAATAAACAACTAACTATCAAACGTTTGTATTGAATATCATTCACTATCAAACGATTTTACATCTATTGGCGCAGATAAACATTAAATTTTCACAAAAATTCCCACAAGAATTCCCCTAGAAACATGTTTCTTTAATTATAAATAAACGACTAACTATCAAACGTTGGTATTGAATATCATTCACTATCAAACGATTTTAAATCCATTGGCGCGGATAAATATTAAATTGTTCACAAACATTTCGACAACAATTCCCCCAGACACTTGTTTCTTTAATTATAAATAAACGACTAACTATCAAACGTTGGGATTGAATATCATTCACTATCAAACGATTTTACATCTATTGGCGCAGATGAACATTAGATTTTTCACAAAAATTTCGACAAGAATTCCCCTAGAAACTTGTTTCTTTAATTATAAATAAACGACTAACTATCAAACGTTGGTATTGAATATCATTCACTATCAAACGATTTTACATGTATTGGCGCAGATGAACATTAGATTTTTCACAACAATTTCGACAAGAATTCCCCTAGAAACTTGTTTCTTTAATTATAAATAAACGACTAACTATCAAACGTTTGTATTGAATATCATGCACTATCAAACGTTTGTATTGAATATCATTCACTATCAAACGATTTTACATCTATTGGCGCAGATAAACAGTACATTTTTCACAACAATTTCCACCAGAATTCCCCTAGAAACTTGTTTCTTTCATTATAAATAAACGACTAACTATCAAACGTTGGTATTGAATATCATTCACTATCAAACGTTGTTACATCTATTGGCGCAGATAAACATTAAATTTTTCATAAAAATTTTGACAAGAATTCCCCTAGAAACTTGTTTCATTCATTATAAATAAACGACTAACTATCAAACGTTTGTATTAAATATCATCCACTATCAATCGATTTTACATCTATTGGCGCAGATAAACATAACATTTTTCACAAAAATTTCGACAAGAATTCCCCCAGAAACATGTTTCTTTAATTATAAATAAACGACTAACTATCAAACGTTGGTATTGAATATCAATCACTATCAAACGATTTTACATCTATTGGCGCAGATAAACATTAAATTTTTCACAAAAATTTCGACAACGATTCCCCCAGAAACTTGTTTCTTTAATTATAAATAAACGACTAACTATCAAACGTTTGTATTGAATATCATGCACTATCAAACGTTTGTATTGAATATCATTCACTATCAAACGTTTGCATTGAATATCATTCACTATCAAACGATTTTACATCTATTGGCGCAGATAAACATTAAATTTTTCACAAAAATTTCGACAAGAATTCCCCCAGAAATATGTTTCTTTCATTATAAATAAACGACTAACTATCAAACGTTGGTATTGAATATCATTCACTATCAAACGATGTTACATCTATTGGCGCAGATAAACATTAAATTTTTTTTAAAAATTTCGACAAGAATTCCCCTAGAAACTTGTTTCTTTCATTATAAATAAACGACTAACTATCAAACGTTGGTATTGAATATCATTCACTATCAAATGATTTTACATCTATTGGCGCAGATGAACATTAAATTTTTCACAAAAATTTCGACAAGAATTCCCCTAGAAACTTGTTTCTTTAATTATAAATAAACAACTAACTATCAATCGTTTGTATTGAATATCATGCACTATCAAACGTTTGTATTGAATATCATTCACTATCAAACGATTTTACATCTATTGGCGCAGATAAACATTACATTTTTCACAAAAATTTCGACAAGAATTCCCCTAGAAACATGTTTCTTTAATTATAAATAAACGATTAACTATCAAACGTTTGTATTAAATATCAATCACTATAAATCGATTTTACATCTATTGGCGCAGATAAACATTACATTTTTCACAAAAATTTCGACAATTAATACCCCCAGAAACTTGTACCTTTAATTATAAATAATCGACTAATTATCAAACGTTTGTATTGAATATCATTCACTATCAAACGATTTTACATCTATTGGCGCAGATAAACATTTCATTTTTCACAAAAATTTCGACAAGAATTCCCCTAGAAACTTGTTTCTTTAATTATAAATAAACGGCTAACTATGAAACGTTTGTATTGAATATCATTCACTATCAAACGATGTTACATCTATTGGCGCAGATAAACAGTACATTTTTCACAAAAATTTCCACCAGAATTCCCCTAGAAACTTGTTTCTTTCATTATATATAAACGACTAACTATCAAACGTTGGTATTGAATATTATTCACTATCAAACGATTTTACATCTATGGCGCGGATAAGTATTAAATTTTCCACAAACATTTCGACAACAATTCCCCCAGAAACTTGTTTCTTTAATTATAAATAAACGACTAACTATCAAACGTTGGTATTGAATATCATTCACTATCAAACGATTTTACATCTATTGGCGCAGATGAACATTAGATTTTTCACAACAATTTCGACAAGAATTCCCATAGAAACTTGTTTCTTTAATTATAAATAAACGACTAACTATCAAACGTTTGTATTGAATATCATGCACTATCAAACGTTTGTATTGAATATCATTCACTATCAAACGATTTTACATCTATTGGCGCAGATAAACAGTACATTTTTCACAACAATTTCCACCAGAATTCCCCTAGAAACTTGTTTCTTTCATTATAAATAAACGACTAACTATCAAACGTTGGTATTGAATATCATTCACTATCAAACGATGTTACATCTATTGGCGCAGATAAACATTAAATTTTTCATAAAAATTTTGACAAGAATTCCCCTAGAAACTTGTTTCATTCATTATAAATAAACGACTAACTATCAAACGTTTGTATTAAATATCATCCACTATCAATCGATTTTACATCTATTGGCGCAGATAAACATTACATTTTTCACAAAAATTTCGACAAGAATTCCCCCAGAAACATGTTTCTTTAATTATAAATAAACGACTAACTATCAAACGTTGGTATTGAAGATCAATCACTATCAAACGATTTTACATCTATTGGCGCAGATAAACATTAAATTTTTCACAAAAATTTCAACAACGATTCCCCCAGAAACTTGTTTCTTTAATTATAAATAAACGACTAACTATCAAAGGTTTGTATTGAATATCATGCACTATCAAACGTTTGTATTGAATATCATTCACTATCAAACGTTGGTATTGAATATCATTCACTATCAAACGTTTGCATTGAATATCATTCACTATCAAACGTTTGCATTGAATATCATTCACTATCAAACGATTTTACATCTATTGGCGCAGATGAACATTAAATTTTTCACAAAAATTTCGACAAGAATTCCCCTAGAAACTTGTTTCATTAATTATAAATAAACGACTAACTATCAAACGTTTGTATTGAATATCATGCACTATCAAACGTTTGTATTGAATATCATTCACTATCAAAGGTTTGAATTGAATATCATTCACTATCAAACGATTTTACATCTATTGGCGCAGATAAACATTACATTTTTCACAAAAATTTCCACAAGAATTCCCCTAGAAACTTGTTTCTTTCATTATAAATAAACAACTAACTATCAAACGTTTGTATTGAATATCATTCATTATCAAACGATTTTACATCTATTGGCGCAGATAAACATTAAATTTTCACAAAAATTCCCACAAGAATTCCCCTAGAAACATGTTTCTTTAATTATAAATATATGACTAACTATCAAACGTTTGTATTGAATATCATTCACTATCAAACGATGTTACATCTGTTGGCGCAGATAAACAGTACATCTTCACAAAAATTTCGACAAGAATTCCACTAGAAACTTGTTTCTTTAATTATAAATAAACGACTAAATATCAAACGTTGGTATTGAATATCATTCACTATCAAACGATTTTCCATCTATTGGCGCGGATAAATATTAAATTTTTCACAAACATTTCGACAACAATTCCCCCAGAAACTTGTTTCTTTAATTATAAATAAACAACTAACTATCTAACGTTTGTATTGAATATCATGCACTATCAAACGATTGTATTGAATATCATTCACTATCAAACGTTTGTATTGACTATCATTCACTATAAAACGATTTTACATGTATTGGCGCAGATAAACATTACATTTTTCACAAAAATTTCGACAAGAATTCCCCTAGAAACTTGTTTCTTTAATTATAAATAAACGACTAACTATCAAACGTTTGTATTGAATATCATTCACTATCAAACGATGTTACATCTATTGGCGCAGATAAACAGTACATTTTTCACAAAAATTTCGACAAGAATTCCCCCTGAAACTTGTTTCTTTAATTATAAATAAACGACTAACTATCAAACGTTTGTATTGAATATCATTCACTATCAAACGATGTTACATCTATTGGCGCAGATAAACATTAAATTTTTCATAAAAATTTCGACAAGAATTCCCCTAGAAACTTGTTTCTTTCATTATAAATAAACGACTAACTATCAAACGTTGGTATTGAATATCATTCACTATCAAATGAGTTTACATCTATTGGCGCAGATGAACATTAAATTTTTCACAAAAATTTCGACAAGAATTCCCCCAGAAAGTTGTCTCATTAATTATAAATAAATGACTAACTATCAAACGTTTGTATTGAATATCATGCACTATCAAACGTTTGTATTGAATATCATTCACTATCAAAGGTTTGAATTGAATATCATTCACTATCAAACGATTTTACATCTATTGGAGCAGATAAACATTACATTTTTCACAGAAATTTCGACAAGAATTCCCCTAGAAACTTGTTTCTTTCATTATAAATAAACAACTAACTATCAAACGTTTGTATTAAATATCATTCACTATCAAACGATTTTACATCTATTGGCGCAGATAAACATTAAATTTTCACAAAAATTCCCACAAGAATTCCCCCTGAAACTTGTTTCTTTAATTATAAATAAACGACTAACTATCAAACGTTTGTATTGAATATCATTCACTATCAAACGATGTTACATCTATTGGCGCAGATAAACAGTACATTTTTCACAAAAATTTCGACAAGAATTCCCTAGAAACTTGTTTCTTTCATTATAAATAAACGACGAACTATCAAACGTTTGCATTGAATATCATGCACTATCAAACGTTTGTATTGAATATCATTCACTATCAAACGTTTGCATTGAATATCATTCACTACCAAACGATTTTACATCTATTGGCACAGATAAACATTACATTTTTCACACAAATTTCGACAAGTATTCCCCTAGAAACTTGTTTCTTTAATTATAAATAAACGACTAACTATCAAACGTTGGTATTGAATATCAATCACTATCAAACGATTTTACATCTATTGGCGCAGATAAACATTAAATTTTCACAAAAATTTCGGCAAGGATTCCCCTAGAAACTTGTTTCTTTCATTATAAATAAACGACTAACTATCAAACGTTTGTATTGAATATCATGCACTATCAAACCTTTGTATTGAATATCATTCACTATCAAACGTTTGTATTGAATATCATTCACTATCAAACGTTTGCATTGAATATCATTCACTATCAAACGATTTTACATCTATTGGCGCAGATAAACATTAAATTTTTCACAAAAATTTCGACAAGAATTCCACCAGAAACATGTTTCTTTAATTATAAATAAACGACTAACTATCAAACGTTTGTATTGAATATCATTCACTATCAAACGATTTTACATCTATTGGCGCAGATAAACATTAAATTTTTCACAAAAATTTCGACAAGAATTCCCCCAGAAACATGTTTCTTTAATTATAAATAAACGACTAACTATCAAACGTTTGTATTGAATATCATTCACTATCAAACGATGTTACATCTATTGGCGCAGATAAACAGTACATTTTTCACAAAAATTTCGACAAGAATTCCCCTAGAAATTTGTTTCTTTCATTATAAATAAACGACTAACTATCAAACGTTGGTATTGAATATCATTCACTATCAAACGATGTTACATCTATTGGCGCAGAGAAACATTAAATTTTTCATAAAAATTTCGACAAGAATTCCCCTAGAAACTTGTTTCTTTCATTATAAAAACGACTAACTATCAAACGTTGGTATTGAATATCAATCACTATCAAACGATTTTACATCTATTGGCGCAGATAAACATTAAATTTTTCACAAAAATTTCGACAACGATTCCCCCAGAAACTTGTTTCTTTAATTATAAATAAACGACTAACTATCAAACGTTTGTATTGAATATCATGCACTATCAAACGTTTGTATTGAATATCATTCACTATCAAACGTTTGCATTGAATATCATTCACTATCAAACGATTTTACATCTATTGGCGCAGATAAACATTAAATTTTTCACAAAAATTTCGACAAGAATTCCCCCAGAAACATGTTTCTTTAATTATAAATTTACGACTAACTATCAAACGTTTGTATTGAATATCATTCACTATCAAACGATGTTACATCTATTGGCGCAGATAAACAGTACATTTTTCACAAAAATTTCGACAAGAATTCCCCCTGAAACTTGTTTCTTTAATTATAAATAAACGACTAACTATCAAACGTTTGTATTGAATATCATTCACTATCAAACGATGTTACATCTGTTGGCGCAGATAAACAGTACATCTTCACAAAAATTTCGACAAGAATTCCACTAGAAACTTGTTTCTTTAATTATAAATAAACGAATAACTATCTAACGTTTGTATTGAATATCATGCACTATTGTTACGTCCGGGTAAAGTTACTGAAATGGCGAGCGGCCTCTCCTTACCCGGTGTAACGCTGGATATGTTTGATAGCCTTAATACAGATATTAATTGTATCTAATTCGAGATATCTAATTTCCCCCCTTTAATGTAAAACTGCAGGCTGGTAGATATCGGCAGGACTTATAGGATTCGCGGTCTCCTAAACCAGTACAGGTTTTATTCGATCTCTTTCTTTCTCTTTCTCTCTCTCGCTTTCTGGTCAGGTGTTAGTTTGAGTCAGAATGTTAGTTGTTAATAAAGCGATTGAATTTAGTTATACTTGACTGAATCTATATTGGTAGAATACGTTGCTCTCTTACATTTCGTGAGATTATAATGTGTAATGAAATAGATCTTATTACAGAGAAAAGTAAGACCGTGTGTACGACACCGCTTGCTCGTCACGCGGGCGACGCCTGCGCAACTACAGTATATTACAGAGTGTTCGCGATTGTTCGGTATTAATTGAACGTTTTGAATTCTAACCCTTTACGTCTGAGAAATTCAAAGCCTGCGCTAAGACGTAATTGCGGTCGGCAGGTTCATTTCATCGCACGGAAAGATGCTGGAAAGTTCTTACCCGTAATGCTGCGCACACGCTCTTTCACTCGCTCGCTCTCTCTTTCTCTCTCTCGCTCTTCACTCCTCTCGCTCCTTACAATGGTTCGTCTCGCACGCTATTTTCGCTCTTTACGGTTCGCTCGTAGTCGCTTGATGTGTACCTTCGGATTGAAATACAATATGAACATCGGTGGTTAACGCATTAGCCTAACGCTCAACGAGCGTGTTCGGGAAGCAAGCACTTAGTTATTGGTAGAACTCTACAAGCTACAGCTGATTCTGGTCTTATTAATGAATCTTATTCCGATGAAATTAAGGAAAGACAAATAAACTGAAGAAAACTAAAGAAAAGAAATGAATTTAGTTGAAATGAACGCTCGAGGCTCGGCGTGAAGCGCCGGCCACGTGGTGCAAAAATAATATTACAATGTGCTCTTATTTCTAAATACAAATAAACTCGATTAATTTTTTAAACACAAATGAGTCCCTTGCTCAACTAAACACTAATCTTTAACGGGGAGTACTGAGTCCTTCGTGATACTGCAAGAATATGCACGATTAAGTTCAAAGATAAATTATAATAACCCCCGGGCAGGAGTCCACGCACCTCGCGATTTTACAGCCAACTGCCACGAGGTTTGCGTCGCGAGCCGGTAGCTGCGCGCGAGAAGGACGTCTTCCGCATCCCCTCCCTTCACGGTTGGGTCAGCGGCTCGCAGTTTTGTTATTGCCGAATATTGCTACGCAGCGGTTATCATCCCGGCATTAGGTGTTCATGCGCAACTCGCTACTCGGGCGATTAATAATGAATCAAAAGAAAAGGAACTTAGAATATGAATTACGAAAAGAATAATGAATGTTTCCTTTAATCGGAATTAAGCGAAATTGCCGTTTGACCATTACGAGGAGCAATCAGTGCTAGGAGTGTGTTTGTAACTAACTAAAAATAAACATTTGTCGTTGGTAACTATAAATCAAAGAAAAGGAACTTAAAATGTGAACAGAACTGTAGTTTACCTATTCGCGGGTCTCTTATAAACTAACGAGTCCTTCGCTCACTTAACCTAATGTGTCTCTGTCACATACACGCACACACACACGTGCGCACCCGGGCGCTGGTGATCCCAAGGTTCGTCGGTCTGCTACGGCCCGGAGAGAGAAAACTATTAACATTACGACGAAAAACTATTAATACTACTACCAAAAACGGTCCACTCATATGGGCTAGATTTCTCAATGCTTACGCAAGCCTCATACAAGGGTATAAAAATTTGAAAATATAACGCCGGGCCGTAACACTATCAAACGATTGTATTGAATATCATTCACTATCAAACGTTTGTATTGACTATCATTCACTATAAAACGATTTTACATGTATTGGCGCAGATAAACATTACATTTTTCACAAAAATTTCGACTAGAATTCCCCTAGAAACATGTTTCTTTAATTATAAATAAACGACTAACTATCAAACGTTTGTATTGAATATCATTCACTATCAAACGATGTTACATCTATTGGCGCAGATAAACAGTACATTTTTCACAAAAATTTCGACAAGAATTCCCCTAGAAATTTGTTTCTTTCATTATAAATAAACGACTAACTATCAAACGTTGGTATTGAATATCATTCACTATCAAACGATTTTACATCTATTGGCGCAGATAAACATTAAATTTTTCACAAAAATTTCGACAAGAATTCCCCCAGAAACATGTTTCTTTAATTATAAATAAACGACTAACTATCAAACGTTTGTATTGAATATCATTCACTATCAAACGATGTTACATCTATTGGCGCAGATAAACTGTACATTTTTCACAAAAATTTCGACAAGAATTCCCCCTGAAACTTGTTTCTTTAATTATAAATAAACGACTAACTATCAAACGTTTGTATTGAATATCAATCACTATCAAACGATTTTATATCTATTGGCGCAGATAAACATTAAATTTTTCACAAAAATTTCGACAACGATTCCCCCAGAAACTTGTTTCTTTAATTATAAATAAACGACTAACTATCAAACGTTTGTATTGAATATCATGCACTATCAAACGTTTGTATTGAATATCATTCACTATCAAACGTTTGCATTGAATATCATTCACTATCAAACGATTTTACATCTATTGGCGCAGATAAACATTAAATTTTTCACAAAAATTTCGACAAGAATTCCACCAGAAACATGTTTCTTTAATTATAAATAAACGACTAACTATCAAACGTTTGTATTGAATATCATTCACTATCAAACGATGTTACATCTATTGGCGCAGATAAACAGTACATTTTTCACAAAAATTTCGACAAGAATTCCCCTAGAAACTTGTTTCTTTCATTATAAATAAACGACTAACTATCAAACGTTGGCATTGAATATCATTCACTATCAAACGATGTTACATCTATTGGCGCAGAGAAACATTAAATTTTTCATAAAAATTTCGACGAGAATTCCCCTAGAAACTTGTTTCTTTCATTATAATAAACGACTAACTATCAAACGTTTGTATTGAATATCATTCACTATCAAACGATTTTACATCTATTGGAGCAGATAAATATTAAATTTTTCACAAAAATTTCGACAACAATTCCCCCAGAAAATTGTTTCTTTAATTATAAATAAACGACTAACTATCAAACGTTGGTATTTAATATCATTCACTATCAAACGATTGTACATCTATTGGCGCTGATGAACATTAAATTTTTCACAAAAATTTCGACAAGAATTCCCCTAGAAACTTGTTTCTTTAATTATAAATAAACGACTAACTATCAATCGTTTGTATTGAATATCATGCACTATCAAACGTTTGTATTGAATATCATTCACTATCAAACGATTTTACATCCATTGGCGCAGATAAACATTACATTTTTCACAAAAATTTCGACAAGAATTCCCCTAGAAACATGTTTCTTTAATTATAAATAAACGACTAACTATCAAACGTTTGTATTAAATATCAATCACTATAAATCGATTTTACATTTATTGGCGCAGATAAACGTTACATTTTTCACAAAAATTTCGACAAGAATACCCCCAGAAACTTGTACCTTTAATTATAAATAATCGACTAATTATCAAACGTTTGTATTGAATATCATTCACTATCAAACGATTTTACATCTATTGGCGCAGATAAACATTTCATTTTTCACAAAAATTTCGACAAGAATTCCCCTAGAAACTTGTTTCTTTAATTATAAATAAACGACTAACTATCAAACGTTTGTATTAAATATCAATCACTATAAATCGATTTTACATTTATTGGCGCAGATAAACGTTACATTTTTCACAAAAATTTCGACAAGAATACCCCCAGAAACTTGTACCTTTAATTATAAATAATCGACTAATTATCAAACGTTTGTATTGAATATCATGCACTATCAAACGTTTGTATTGAATATCATTCACTATCAAACGATTTTACATCTATTGGCGCAGATAAACAGTACATTTTTCACAACAATTTCCACCAGAATTCCCCTAGAAACTTGTTTCTTTCATTATAAATAAACGACTAACTATCAAACGTTGGTATTGAATATCATTCACTATCAAACGATGTTACATCTATTGGCGCAGATAAACATTAAATTTTTCATAAAAATTTTGACAAGAATTCCCCTAGAAACTTGTTTCATTCATTATAAATAAACGACTAACTATCAAACGTTTGTATTAAATATCATCCACTATCAATCGATTTTACATCTATTGGCGCAGATAAACATTACATTTTTCACAAAAATTTCGACAAGAATTCCCCCAGAAACATGTTTCTTTAATTATAAATAAACGACTAACTATCAAACGTTGGTATTGAAGATCAATCACTATCAAACGATTTTACATCTATTGGCGCAGATAAACATTAAATTTTTCACAAAAATTTCAACAACGATTCCCCCAGAAACTTGTTTCTTTAATTATAAATAAACGACTAACTATCAAAGGTTTGTATTGAATATCATGCACTATCAAACGTTTGTATTGAATATCATTCACTATCAAACGTTGGTATTGAATATCATTCACTATCAAACGTTTGCATTGAATATCATTCACTATCAAACGTTTGCATTGAATATCATTCACTATCAAACGATTTTACATCTATTGGCGCAGATGAACATTAAATTTTTCACAAAAATTTCGACAAGAATTCCCCTAGAAACTTGTTTCATTAATTATAAATAAACGACTAACTATCAAACGTTTGTATTGAATATCATGCACTATCAAACGTTTGTATTGAATATCATTCACTATCAAAGGTTTGAATTGAATATCATTCACTATCAAACGATTTTACATCTATTGGCGCAGATAAACATTACATTTTTCACAAAAATTTCCACAAGAATTCCCCTAGAAACTTGTTTCTTTCATTATAAATAAACAACTAACTATCAAACGTTTGTATTGAATATCATTCATTATCAAACGATTTTACATCTATTGGCGCAGATAAACATTAAATTTTCACAAAAATTCCCACAAGAATTCCCCTAGAAACATGTTTCTTTAATTATAAATATATGACTAACTATCAAACGTTTGTATTGAATATCATTCACTATCAAACGATGTTACATCTGTTGGCGCAGATAAACAGTACATCTTCACAAAAATTTCGACAAGAATTCCACTAGAAACTTGTTTCTTTAATTATAAATAAACGACTAAATATCAAACGTTGGTATTGAATATCATTCACTATCAAACGATTTTCCATCTATTGGCGCGGATAAATATTAAATTTTTCACAAACATTTCGACAACAATTCCCCCAGAAACTTGTTTCTTTAATTATAAATAAACAACTAACTATCTAACGTTTGTATTGAATATCATGCACTATCAAACGATTGTATTGAATATCATTCACTATCAAACGTTTGTATTGACTATCATTCACTATAAAACGATTTTACATGTATTGGCGCAGATAAACATTACATTTTTCACAAAAATTTCGACAAGAATTCCCCTAGAAACTTGTTTCTTTAATTATAAATAAACGACTAACTATCAAACGTTTGTATTGAATATCATTCACTATCAAACGATGTTACATCTATTGGCGCAGATAAACAGTACATTTTTCACAAAAATTTCGACAAGAATTCCCCCTGAAACTTGTTTCTTTAATTATAAATAAACGACTAACTATCAAACGTTTGTATTGAATATCATTCACTATCAAACGATGTTACATCTATTGGCGCAGATAAACATTAAATTTTTCATAAAAATTTCGACAAGAATTCCCCTAGAAACTTGTTTCTTTCATTATAAATAAACGACTAACTATCAAACGTTGGTATTGAATATCATTCACTATCAAATGATTTTACATCTATTGGCGCAGATGAACATTAAATTTTTCACAAAAATTTCGACAAGAATTCCCCCAGAAAGTTGTCTCATTAATTATAAATAAATGACTAACTATCAAACGTTTGTATTGAATATCATTCACTATCAAACGATTTTACATCTATTGGCGCAGATGAACATTAGATTTTTCACAAAAATTTCGACAAGAATTCCCCTAGAAACTTGTTTCTTTAATTATAAATAAACGACTAACTATCAAACGTTTGTATTGAATATCATGCACTATCAAATGTTTGTATTGAATATCATTCACTATCAAACGATTTTACATCTATTGGCGCAGATAAACAGTACATTTTTCGCAACAATTTCCACCAGAATTCCCCTAGAAACTTGTTTCTTTCATTATAAATAAACGACTAACTATCAAACGTTGGTATTGAATATCATTCACTATCAAATGATTTTACATCTATTGGCGCAGATGAACATTAAATTTTTCACAAAAATTTCGACAAGAATTCCCCCAGAAAGTTGTCTCATTAATTATAAATAAATGACTAACTATCAAACGTTTGTATTGAATATCATGCACTATCAAACGTTTGTATTGAATATCATTCACTATCAAAGGTTTGAATTGAATATCATTCACTATCAAACGATTTTACATCTATTGGCGCAGATAAACATTACATTTTTCACAAAAATTTCGACAAGAATTCCCCTAGAAACTTGTTTCTTTCATTATAAATAAACAACTAACTATCAAACGTTTGTATTGAATATCATTCACTATCAAACGATTTTACATCTATTGGCGCAGATAAACATTAAATTTTCACAAAAATTCCCACAAGAATTCCCCTAGAAACATGTTTCTTTAATTATAAATAAACGACTAACTATCAAACGTTTGTATTGAATATAATTCACTATCAAACGATGTTACATCTGTTGGCGCAGATAAACAGTACATCTTCACAAAAATTTCGACAAGAATTCCACTAGAAACTTGTTTCTTTAATTATAAATAAACGACTAACTATCTAACGTTTGTATTGAATATCATGCACTATCAAACGATTGTATTGAATATCATTCACTATCAAACGTTTGTATTGACTATCATTCACTATAAAACGATTTTACATGTATTGGCGAAGATAAACATTACATTTTTCACAAAAATTTCGACAAGAATTCCCCTAGAAACTTGTTTCTTTAATTATAAATAAACGACTAACTATCAAACGTTTGTATTGAATATCATTCACTATCAAACGATGTTACATCAATTGGCGCAGATAAACAGTACATTTTTCACAAAAATGTCGACAAGAATTCCCCTAGAAACTTGTTTCTTTCATTATAAATAAACGACTAACTATCAAACGTTGGTATTGAATATCATTCACTATCAAACGATTTTAAATCCATTGGCGCGGATAAATATTAAATTTTTCACAAACATTTCGACAAGAATTCCCCCAGAAACTTGTTTCATTAATTATAAATAAACGACTAACTATCAAACGTTTGTATTGAATATCATGCACTATCAAACGTTTGTATTGAATTTCATTCACTATCAAAGGTTTGAATTGAATATCATTCACTATCAAACGATTTTACATCTATTGGCGCAGATAAACATTACATTTTTCACAAAAATTTCGACAAGAATTCCCCTAGAAACTTGTTTCTTTCATTATAAATAAACAACTAACTATCAAACGTTTGTATTGAATATCATTCACTATCAAACGATTTTACATCTATTGGCGCAGATAAACATTAAATTTTCACAAAAATTCCCACAAGAATTCCCCTAGAAACATGTTTCTTTAATTATAAATAAACGACTAACTATCAAACGTTGGTATTGAATATCATTCACTATCAAACGATTTTAAATCCATTGGCGCGGATAAATATTAAATTGTTCACAAACATTTCGACAACAATTCCCCCAGACATTTGTTTCTTTAATTATAAATAAACGACTAACTATCAAACGTTGGGATTGAATATCATTCACTATCAAACGATTTTACATCTATTGGCGCAGATGAACATTAGATTTTTCACAAAAATTTCGACAAGAATTCCCCTAGAAACTTGTTTCTTTAATTATAAATAAACGACTAACTATCAAATGTTTGTATTGAATATCATGCACTATCAAACGTTTGTATTGAATATCATTCACTATCAAACGATTTTACATCTATTGGCGCAGATAAACAGTACATTTTTCACAACAATTTCCACCAGAATTCCCCTAGAAACTTGTTTCTTTCATTATAAATAAACGACTAACTATCAAACGTTGGTATTGAATATCATTCACTATCAAACGATGTTACATCTATTGGCGCAGATAAACATTAAATTTTTCATAAAAATGTTGACAAGAATTCCCCTAGAATCTTGTTTCATTCATTATAAATAAACGACTAACTATCAAACGCTTGTATTAAATATCATTCACTATCAATCGATTTTACATCTATTGGCGCATATAAACATTACATTTTTCACAAAAATTTCGACAAGAATACCCCCAGAAACTTGTTTCTTTAATTATAAATAATCGACTAACTATCAAACGTTTGCATTGAATATCATTCACTATCAAACGATGATACATCTATTGGCGCAGATGAACAGTACATTTTTCACAAAACTTTCGACAAGAATTCCCCTAGAAACTTGTTTCTTTAATTATAAATAAACGACTAACTATCAAACGTTTGTATTGAATATCATGCACTATCAAACGTTTGTATTGAATATCATTCACTATCGAACGCTTGTATTGAATATCATTCACTATCAAACGATTTTACATCTATTGGAGCAGATAAACATTACATTTTTCACAAAAATTTCGGCAAGGATTCCCCTAGAAACTTGTTTCTTTAATTATAAATAAACGACTAACTATCAAACGTTTGTATTGAATATCATTCACTATCAAACCATTTTACATCTATTGGCGCAGATAAACAGTACATTTTTCACAAAAATTTCGACAAGAATTCCCCCAGAAACTTGTTTCTTTAATTATAAATAAACGAATAACTATCAAACGTTTGTATTGAATATCATTCACTATCAAACGATTTTAGATCTATTGGCGCAGATAAATATTAAATTTTTCACAAAAATTTCCACAACAATTCCCGCAGAAACTTGTTTCTTTAATTATAAATAAACGACTAACTATCAAATGTTTGTATTGAATATCATGCACTATCGAACGCTTGTATTGAATATCATTCACTATCAAACGATTTTACATCTATTGGAGCAGATAAACATTACATTTTTCACAAAAATTTCGGCAAGGATTCCCCTAGAAACTTGTTTCATTAATTATAAATAAACGACTAACTATCAAACGTTTGTATTGAATATCATGCACTATCAAACGTTTGTATTGAATATCATTCACTATCAAAGGTTTGAATTGAATATCATTCACTATCAAACGATTTTACATCTATTGGAGCAGATAAACATTACATCTTTCACAAAAATTTCGACAAGAATTCCCCTAGAAACTTGTTTCTTTCATTATAAATAAACAACTAACTATCAAACGTTTGTATTAAATATCATTCACTATCAAACGATTTTACATCTATTGGCGCAGATAAACATTAAATTTTCACAAAAATTCCCACAAGAATTCCCCCTGAAACTTGTTTCTTTAATTATAAATAAACGACTAACTATCAAACGTTTGTATTGAATATCATTCACTATCAAACGATGTTACATCTATTGGCGCAGATAAACAGTACATTTTTCACAAAAATTTCGACAAGAATTCCCTAGAAACTTGTTTCTTTCATTATAAATAAACGACGAACTATCAAACGTTTGCATTGAATATCATGCACTATCAAACGTTTGTATTGAATATCATTCACTATCAAACGTTTGCATTGAATATCATTCACTACCAAACGATTTTACATCTATTGGCGCAGATAAACATTACATTTTTCACAAAAATTTCGACAAGTATTCCCCTAGAAACTTGTTTCTTTAATTATAAATAAACGACTAACTATCAAACGTTTGTATTGAATATCATTCACTATCAAACGATGTTACATCTAATGGCGCAGATAAACAGTACATTTTTCACAAAAATTTCGACAAGAATTCCCCCTGAAACTTGTTTCTTTAATTATAAATAAACGACTAACTATCAAACGTTTGTATTGAATATCATTCACTATCAAACGATGTTACATCTATTGGCGCAGATAAACATTAAATTTTTCATAAAAATTTCGACAAGAATTCCCCTAGAAACTTGTTTCTTTCATTATAAATAAACGACTAACTATCAAACGTTGGTATTGAATATCATTCACTATCAAATGATTTTACATCTATTGGCGCAGATGAACATTAAATTTTTCACAAAAATTTCGACAAGAATTCCCCCAGAAAGTTGTCTCATTAATTATAAATAAATGACTAACTATCAAACGTTTGTATTGAATATCATGCACTATCAAACGTTTGTATTGAATATCATTCACTATCAAAGGTTTGAATTGAATATCATTCACTATCAAACGATTTTACATCTATTGGCGCAGATAAACATTACATTTTTCACAAAAATTTCGACAAGAATTCCCCTAGAAACTTGTTTCTTTCATTATAAATAAACAACTAACTATCAAACGTTTGTATTGAATATCATTCACTATCAAACGATTTTACATCTATTGGCGCAGATAAACATTAAATTTTCACAAAAATTCCCACAAGAATTCCCCTAGAAACATGTTTCTTTAATTATAAATAAACGACTAACTATCAAACGTTTGTATTGAATATAATTCACTATCAAACGATGTTACATCTGTTGGCGCAGATAAACAGTACATCTTCACAAAAATTTCGACAAGAATTCCACTAGAAACTTGTTTCTTTAATTATAAATAAACGACTAACTATCTAACGTTTGTATTGAATATCATGCACTATCAAACGATTGTATTGAATATCATTCACTATCAAACGTTTGTATTGACTATCATTCACTATAAAACGATTTTACATGTATTGGCGAAGATAAACATTACATTTTTCACAAAAATTTCGACAAGAATTCCCCTAGAAACTTGTTTCTTTAATTATAAATAAACGACTAACTATCAAACGTTTGTATTGAATATCATTCACTATCAAACGATGTTACATCAATTGGCGCAGATAAACAGTACATTTTTCACAAAAATTTCAACAAGAATTCCCCTAGAAACTTGTTTCTTTCATTATAAATAAACGACTAACTATCAAACGTTGGTATTGAATATCATTCACTATCAAACGATTTTAAATCCATTGGCGCGGATAAATATTAAATTTTTCACAAACATTTCGACAAGAATTCCCCCAGAAACTTGTTTCATTAATTATAAATAAACGACTAACTATCAAACGTTTGTATTGAATATCATGCACTATCAAACGTTTGTATTGAATTTCATTCACTATCAAAGGTTTGAATTGAATATCATTCACTATCAAACGATTTTACATCTATTGGCGCAGATAAACATTACATTTTTCACAAAAATTTCGACAAGAATTCCCCTAGAAACTTGTTTCTTTCATTATAAATAAACAACTAACTATCAAACGTTTGTATTGAATATCATTCACTATCAAACGATTTTACATCTATTGGCGCAGATAAACATTAAATTTTCACAAAAATTCCCACAAGAATTCCCCTAGAAACATGTTTCTTTAATTATAAATTAACGACTAACTATCAAACGTTGGTATTGAATATCAATCACTATCAAACGATTTTACATCTATTGGCGCAGATAAACATTAAATTTTTCACAAAAATTTCGACGACGATTCCCCCAGAAACTTGTTTCTTTAATTATAAATAAACGACTAACTATCAAACGTTTGCATTGAATATCATGCACTATCAAACGTTTGTATTGAATATCATTCACTATCAAACGTTTGCATTGAATATCATTCACTACCAAACGATTTTACATCTATTGGCGCAGATAAACATTACATTTTTCACAAAAATTTCGACAAGAATTCCCCTAGAAACTTGTTTCTTTAATTATAAATAAACGACTTATTATGAAACGTTTGTATTGAATATCATTCACTATCAAACAATGTTGCATCTATTGGCGCAGATAAACAGTACATTTTTCACAAAAATTTCCACAAGAATTCCCCTAGAAACTTGCTTCTTTCATTATAAATAAACGACTAACTATCAAACGTTGGTATTGAATATCATTCACTATCAAACGATGTTACATCTATTGGCGCAGATAAACATTAAATTTTTCATAAAAATTTTGACAAGAATTCCCCTAGAAACTTGTTTCATTCATTATAAATAAACGACTAACTATCAAACGTTTGTATTAAATATCATCCACTATCAATCGATTTTACATCTATTGGCGCAGATAAACATTACATTTTTCACAAAAATTTCGACAAGAATTCCCCCAGAAGCATGTTTCTTTAATTATAAATAAACGACTAACTATCAAACGTTTGTATTAAATATCATTCACTATCAAACGATTTTACATCTATTGGCGCATATAAACATTACATTTTTCACAAAAATTTCGACAAGAATACCCCCAGAAACTTGTTTCTTTAATTATAAATAATCGACTAACTAACAAACGTTTGCATTGAATATCATTCACTATGAAACGATGTTACATCTATTGGCGCAGATGAACAGTACATTTTTCACAAAACTTTCGACAAGAATTCCCCTAGAAACTTGTTTCTTTAATTATAAATAAACGACTAATTATCAAACGTTTGTATTGAATATCATGCACTATCAAACGTTTGTATTGAATATCATTCACTATCGAACGCTTGTATTGAATATCATTCACTATCAAACGATTTTACATCTATTGGAGCAGATAAACATTACATTTTTCACAAAAATTTCGGCAAGGATTCCCCTAGAAACTTGTTTCTTTAATTATAAATAAACGACTAACTATCAAACGTTTGTATTGAATATCATTCACTATCAAACCATTTTACATCTATTGGCGCAGATAAACAGTACATTTTTCACAAAAATTTCGACAAGAATTCCCCCAGAAACTTGTTTCTTTAATTATAAATAAACGAATAACTATCAAACGTTTGTATTGAATATCATTCACTATCAAACGATTTTAGATCTATTGGCGCAGATAAATATTAAATTTTTCACAAAAATTTCCACAACAATTCCCGCAGAAACTTGTTTCTTTAATTATAAATAAACGACTGACTATCAAACGTTGGTATTGAATATCATTCACTATCAAACGATTTTACATCTATTGGCGCAGATAAACATTAAATTTTCACAAAAATTTCCACAAGAATTCCCCTAGAAACATGTTTCTTTAATTATAAATAAACGACTAACTATCAAACGTTTGTATTGAATATCATTCACTATCAAACGATGTTACATCTATTGGCGCAGATAAACAGTACATTTTTCACAAAAATTTCGACAAGAATTCCCCCTGAAACTTGTTTCTTTAATTATAAATAAACGACTAACTATCAAACGTTTGTATTGAATATCATTCACTATCAAACGATGTTACGTCTATTGGCGCAGATAAACAGTACATTTTTCACAAAAATTTCGACAAGAATTCCCCTAGAAATTTGTTTCTTTCATTATAAATAAACGACTAACTATCAAACGTTGGTATTGAATATCATTCACTATCAAACGATGTTACATCTATTGGCGCAGATAAACATTAAATTTTTCATAAAAATTTCGACAAGAAATCCCCTAGAAACTTGTTTCTTTCATTATAAATAAACGACTAACTATCAAACGTTGGTATTGAATATCATTCACTATCAAATGATTTTACATCTATTGGCGCAGATGAACATTAAATTTTTCACAAAAATTTCGACAAGAATTCCCCTAGAAACTTGTTTCATTAATTATAAATAAACGACTAACTATCAAACGTTTGTATTGAATATCATGCACTATCAAACGTTTGTATTGAATATCATTCACTATCAAAGGTTTGAATTGAATATCATTCACTATCAAACGATTTTACATCTATTGGAGCAGATAAACATTACATTTTTCACAAAAATTTCGACAAGAATTCCCCCAGAAGCATGTTTCTTTAATTATAAATAAACGACTAACTATCAAACGTTTGTATTAAATATCATTCACTATCAAACGATTTTACATCTATTGGCGCATATAAACATTACATTTTTCACAAAAATTTCGACAAGAATACCCCCAGAAACTTGTTTCTTTAATTATAAATAATCGACTAACTAACAAACGTTTGCATTGAATATCATTCACTATGAAACGATGTTACATCTATTGGCGCAGATGAACAGTACATTTTTCACAAAACTTTCGACAAGAATTCCCCTAGAAACTTGTTTCTTTAATTATAAATAAACGACTAACTATCAAACGTTTGTATTGAATATCATGCACTATCAAACGTTTGTATTGAATATCATTCACTATCGAACGCTTGTATTGAATATCATTCACTATCAAACGATTTTACATCTATTGGAGCAGATAAACATTACATTTTTCACAAAAATTTCGGCAAGGATTCCCCTAGAAACTTGTTTCTTTAATTATAAATAAACGACTAACTATCAAACGTTTGTATTTAATATCATTCACTATCAAACCATTTTACATCTATTGGCGCAGATAAACAGTACATTTTTCACAAAAATTTCGACAAGAATTCCCCCAGAAACTTGTTTCTTTAATTATAAATAAACGAATAACTATCAAACGTTTGTATTGAATATCATTCACTATCAAACGATTTTAGATCTATTGGCGCAGATAAATATTAAATTTTTCACAAAAATTTCCACAACAATTCCCGCAGAAACTTGTTTCTTTAATTATAAATAAACGACTGACTATCAAACGTTGGTATTGAATATCATTCACTATCAAACGATTTTACATCTATTGGCGCAGATAAACATTAAATTTTCACAAAAATTTCCACAAGAATTCCCCTAGAAACATGTTTCTTTAATTATAAATAAACGACTAACTATCAAACGTTTGTATTGAATATCATTCACTATCAAACGATGTTACATCTATTGGCGCAGATAAACAGTACATTTTTCACAAAAATTTCGACAAGAATTCCCCCTGAACCTTGTTTCTTTAATTATAAATAAACGACTAACTATCAAACGTTTGTATTGAATATCATTCACTATCAAACGATGTTACGTCTATTGGCGCAGATAAACAGTACATTTTTCACAAAAATTTCGACAAGAATTCCCCTAGAAATTTGTTTCTTTCATTATAAATAAACGACTAACTATCAAACGTTGGTATTGAATATCATTCACTATCAAACGATGTTACATCTATTGGCGCAGATAAACATTAAATTTTTCATAAAAATTTCGACAAGAAATCCCCTAGAAACTTGTTTCTTTCATTATAAATAAACGACTAACTATCAAACGTTGGTATTGAATATCATTCACTATCAAATGATTTTACATCTATTGGCGCAGATGAACATTAAATTTTTCACAAAAATTTCGACAAGAATTCCCCTAGAAACTTGTTTCATTAATTATAAATAAACGACTAACTATCAAACGTTTGTATTGAATATCATGCACTATCAAACGTTTGTATTGAATATCATTCACTATCAAAGGTTTGAATTGAATATCATTCACTATCAAACGATTTTACATCTATTGGAGCAGATAAACATTACATTTTTCACAAAAATTTCGACAAGAATTCCCCTAGAAACTTGTTTCTTTCATTATAAATAAACAACTAACTATCAAACGTTTGTATTAAATATCATTCACTATCAAACGATTTTACATCTATTGGCGCAGATAAACATTAAATTTTCACAAAAATTCCCACAAGAATTCCCCCTGAAACTTGTTTCTTTAATTATAAATAAACGACTAACTATCAAACGTTTGTATTGAATATCATTCACTATCAAACGATGTTACATCTATTGGCGCAGATAAACAGTACATTTTTCACAAAAATTTCGACAAGAATTCCCTAGAAACTTGTTTCTTTCATTATAAATAAACGACTAACTATCAAACGTTGGTATTGAATATCATTCACTATCAAACGATGTTACATCTATTGGCGCAGATAAACATTAAATTTTTCATAAAAATTTCGACAAGAATTCCCCTAGAACCTTGTTTCTTTCATTATAAATAAACGACTAACTATCAAACGTTGGTATTGAATATCATTCACTATCAAATGATTTTACATCTATTGGCGCAGATGAACATTAAATTTTTCACAAAAAATTTCGACAAGAATTCCCCTATAAACTTGTTTCATTAATTATAAATAAACGACTAACTATCAAACGTTTGTATTGAATATCATGCACTATCAAACGTTTGTATTGAATATCATTCACTATCAAACGTTTGCATTGAATATCATTCACTACCAAACGATTTTACATCTATTGGCGCAGATAAACATTACATTTTTCACAAAAATTTCGACAAGAATTCCCCTAGAAACTTGCTTCTTTCATTATAAATAAACGACTAACTATCAAACGTTGGTATTGAATATCATTCACTATCAAACGATGTTACATCTATTGGCGCAGATAAACATTAAATTTTTCATAAAAATTTTGACAAGAATTCCCCTAGAAACTTGTTTCATTCATAATAAATAAACGACTAACTATCAAACGTTTGTATTAAATATCATCCACTATCAATCGATTTTACATCTATTGGCGCAGATAAACATTACATTTTTCACAAAAATTTCGACAAGAATTCCCCCAGAAGCATGTTTCTTTAATTATAAATAAACGACTAACTATCAAACGTTTGTATTAAATATCATTCACTATCAAACGATTTTACATCTATTGGCGCATATAAACATTACATTTTTCACAAAAATTTCGACAAGAATACCCCCAGAAACTTGTTTCTTTAATTATAAATAATCGACTAACTATCAAACGTTTGCATTGAATATCATTCACTATGAAACGATGTTACATCTATTGGCGCAGATGAACAGTACATTTTTCACAAAACTTTCGACAAGAATTCCCCTAGAAACTTGTTTCTTTAATTATAAATAAACGACTAACTATCAAACGTTTGTATTGAATATCATGCACTATCAAACGTTTGTATTGAATATCATTCACTATCGAACGCTTGTATTGAATATCATTCACTATCAAACGATTTTACATCTATTGGAGCAGATAAACATTACATTTTTCACAAAAATTTCGGCAAGGATTCCCCTAGAAACTTGTTTCTTTAATTATAAATAAACGACTAACTATCAAACGTTTGTATTGAATATCATTCACTATCAAACCATTTTACATCTATTGGCGCAGATAAACAGTACATTTTTCACAAAAATTTCGACAAGAATTCCCCCAGAAACTTGTTTCTTTAATTATAAATAAACGAATAACTATCAAACGTTTGTATTGAATATCATTCACTATCAAACGATTTTAGATCTATTGGCGCAGATAAATATTAAATTTTTCACAACAATTTCCACAACAATTCCCGCAGAAACTTGTTTCTTTAATTATAAATAAACGACTGACTATCAAACGTTGGTATTGAATATCATTCACTATCAAACGATTTTACATCTATTGGCGCAGATAAACATTAAATTTTCACAAAAATTTCCACAAGAATTCCCCTAGAAACATGTTTCTTTAATTATAAATAAACGACTAACTATCAAACGTTTGTATTGAATATCATTCACTATCAAACGATGTTACATCTATTGGCGCAGATAAACAGTACATTTTTCACAAAAATTTCGACAAGAATTCCCCCTGAAACTTGTTTCTTTAATTATAAATAAACGACTAACTATCAAACGTTGGTATTGAATATCATTCACTATCAAACGATGTTACATCTATTGGCGCAGATAAACATTAAATTTTTCATAAAAATTTCGACAAGAATTCCCCTAGAAACTTGTTTCATTCATTATAAATAAACGACTAACTATCAAACGTTTGTATTAAATATCATCCACTATCAATCGATTTTACATCTATTGGCGCAGATAAACATTACATTTTTCACAAAAATTTCGACAAGAATTCCCCCAGAAGCATGTTTCTTTAATTATAAATAAACGACTAACTATCAAACGTTTGTATTAAATATCATTCACTATCAAACGATTTTACATCTATTGGCGCATATAAACATTACATTTTTCACAAAAATTTCGACAAGAATACCCCCAGAAACTTGTTTCTTTAATTATAAATAATCGACTAACTATCAAACGTTTGCATTGAATATCATTCACTATGAAACGATGTTACATCTATTGGCGCAGATGAACAGTACATTTTTCACAAAACTTTCGACAAGAATTCCCCTAGAAACTTGTTTCTTTAATTAAAAATAAACGACTAACTATCAAACGTTTGTATTGAATATCATGCACTATCAAACGTTTGTATTGAATATCATTCACTATCGAACGCTTGTATTGAATATCATTCACTATCAAACGATTTTACATCTATTGGAGCAGATAAACATTACATTTTTCACAAAAATTTCGGCAAGGATTCCCCTAGAAACTTGTTTCTTTAATTATAAATAAACGACTAACTATCAAACGTTTGTATTGAATATCATTCACTATCAAACCATTTTACATCTATTGGCGCAGATAAACAGTACATTTTTCACAAAAATTTCGACAAGAATTCCCCCAGAAACTTGTTTCTTTAATTATAAATAAACGAATAACTATCAAACGTTTGTATTGAATATCATTCACTATCAAACGATTTTAGATCTATTGGCGCAGATAAATATTAAATTTTTCACAAAAATTTCCACAACAATTCCCGCAGAAACTTGTTTCTTTAATTATAAATAAACGACTGACTATCAAACGTTGGTATTGAATATCATTCACTATCAAACGATTTTACATCTATTGGCGCAGATAAACATTAAATTTTCACAAAAATTTCCACAAGAATTCCCCTAGAAACATGTTTCTTTAATTATAAATAAACGACTAACTATCAAACGTTTGTATTGAATATCATTCACTATCAAACGATGTTACATCTATTGGCGCAGATAAACAGTACATTTTTCACAAAAATTTCGACAAGAATTCCCCCTGAAACTTGTTTCTTTAATTATAAATAAACGACTAACTATCAAACGTTTGTATTGAATATCATTCACTATCAAACGATGTTACGTCTATTGGCGCAGATAAACAGTACATTTTTCACAAAAATTTCGACAAGAATTCCCCTAGAAACTTGTTTCTTTCATTATAAATAAACGACTAACTATCAAACGTTGGTATTGAATATCATTCACTATCAAACGATGTTACATCTATTGGCGCAGATAAACATTAAATTTTTCATAAAAATTTCGACAAGAAATCCCCTAGAAACTTGTTTCTTTCATTATAAATAAACGACTAACTATCAAACGTTGGTATTGAATATCATTCACTATCAAATGATTTTACATCTATTGGCTCTGATGAACATTAAATTTTTCACAAAAATTTCGACAAGAATTCCCCTAGAAACTTGTTTCATTAATTATAAATAAACGACTAACTATCAAACGTTTGTATTGAATATCATGCACTATCAAACGTTTGTATTGAATATCATTCACTATCAAAGGTTTGAATTGAATATCATTCACTATGAAACGATTTTACATCTATTGGCGCAGATAAACATTAAATTTTCACAAAAATTCCCACAAGAATTCCCCCTGAAACTTGTTTCTTTAATTATAAATAAACGACTAACTATCAAACGTTTGTATTGAATATCATTCACTATCAAACGATGTTACATCTATTGGCGCAGATAAACAGTACATTTTTCACAAAAATTTCGACAAGAATTCCCTAGAAACTTGTTTCTTTCATTATAAATAAACGACTAACTATCAAACGTTGGTATTGAATATCATTCACTATCAAACGATGTTACATCTATTGGCGCAGATAAACATTAAATTTTTCATAAAAATTTCGACAAGAATTCCCCTAGAACCTTGTTTCTTTCATTATAAATAAACGACTAACTATCAAACGTTGGTATTGAATATCATTCACTATCAAATGATTTTACATCTATTGGCGCAGATGAACATTAAATTTTTCACAAAAATTTCGACAAGAATTCCCCTATAAACTTGTTTCATTAATTATAAATAAACGACTAACTATCAAACGTTTGTATTGAATATCATGCACTATCAAACGTTTGTATTGAATATCATTCACTATCAAAGGTTTGAATTGAATATCATTCACTATCAAACGATTTTACATCTATTGGAGCAGATAAACATTACATTTTTCACAAAAATTTCGACAAGAATTCCCCTAGAAACTTGTTTCTTTCATTATAAATAAACAACTAACTATCAAACGTTTGTATTAAATATCATTCACTATCAAACGATTTTACATCTATTGGCGCAGATAAACATTAAATTTTCACAAAAATTCCCACAAGAATTCCCCCTGAAACTTGTTTCTTTAATTATAAATAAACGACTAACTATCAAACGTTTGTATTGAATATCATTCACTATCAAACGATGTTACATCTATTGGCGCAGATAAACAGTACATTTTTCACAAAAATTTCGACAAGAATTCCCTAGAAACTTGTTTCTTTCATTATAAATAAACGACTAACTATCAAACGTTGGTATTGAATATCATTCACTATCAAACGATGTTACATCTATTGGCGCAGATAAACATTAAATTTTTCATAAAAATTTCGACAAGAATTCCCCTAGAACCTTGTATCTTTCATTATAAATAAACGACTAACTATCAAACGTTGGTATTGAATATCATTCACTATCAAATGATTTTATATCTATTGGCGCAGATGAACATTAAATTTTTCACAAAAATTTCGACAAGAATTCCCCTATAAACTTGTTTCATTAATTATAAATAAACGACTAACTATCAAACGTTTGTATTGAATATCATGCACTATCAAACGTTTGTATTGAATATCATTCACTATCAACGGTTTGAATTGAATATCATTCACTATCAAACGATTTTACATCTATTGGCGCAGATATACATTACATTTTTCACAAAAATTTCGGCAAGAATTCACCTAGAAACTTGTTTCTTTCATTATAAATAAACAACTAACTATCAAACGTTTGTATTGAATATCATTCACTATCAAACGATTTTACATCTGTTGGCGCAGATAAACAGTACATCTTCACAAAAATTTCGACAAGAATTCCACTAGAAACTTGATTCTTTAATTATAAATAAACGACTAACTATCTAACGTTTGTATTGAATATCATGCACTATCAAACGATTGTATTGAATATTATTCACTATCAAACGTTTGTATTGACTATCATTCACTATAAAACGATTTTACATGTATTGGCGCAGATAAACATTACATTTTTCACACAAATTTCGACAAGAATTCCCCTAGAAACTTGTTTCTTTCATTATAAATAAACGACTAACTATCAAACGTTGGTATTGAATATCATTCATTATCAAACGATTTTACATCTATTGGCGCGGATAAATATTAAATTTTTCACAAACATTTCGACAACAATTCCCACAGAAACTTGTTTCTTTAATTATAAATAAACGACTAACTATCAAACGTTTGTATTGAATATCATGCACTATCAAACGTTTGTATTGAATATCATTCACTATCAAACGTTTGCATTGAATATCATTCACTACCAAACGATTTTACATCTATTGGCGCAGATAAACATTACATTTTTCACAAAAATTTCCACAAGAATTCCCCTAGAAACATGTTTCTTTAATTATAAATAAACGACTAACTATCAAACGTTTGTATTGAATATCATTCACTATCAAACGATGTTACATCTATTGGCGCAGATAAACATTAAATTTTTCATAAAAATTTCGACAAGAATTCCCCTAGAACGTTGTTTCTTTCATTATAGATAAACGACTAACTATCAAACGTTGGTATTGAATATCATTCACTATCAAATGATTTTACATCTATTGGCGCAGATGAACATTAAATTTTTCACAAAAATTTCGACAAGAATTCCCCTATAAACTTGTTTCATTAATTATAAATAAACGACTAACTATCAAACGTTTGTATTGAATATCATGCACTATCAAACGTTTGTATTGAATATCATTCACTATCAAAGGTTTGAATTGAATATCATTCACTATCAAACGATTTTACATCTATTGGCGCAGATATACATTACATTTTTCACAAAAATTTCGGCAAGAATTCACCTAGAAACTTGTTTCTTTCATTATAAATAAACAACTAACTATCAAACGTTTGTATTGAATATCATTCACTATCAAACGATTTTACATCTATTGGCGCAGACAAACATTAAATTTTCACAAAAATTTCCACAAGAATTCCCCTAGAAACATGTTTCTTTAATTATAAATAAACGACTAACTATCAAACGTTTGTATTGAATATCATTCACTATCAAACGATGTTACATCTGTTGGCGCAGATAAACAGTACATTTTTCACAAAAATTTCCACCAGAATTCCCCTAGAAACTTGTTTCTTTCATTATAAATGAACGACTAACTATCAAACGTTGGTATTGAATATCATTCACTATCAAACGATGTTACATCTATTGGCGCAGATAAACATTAAATTTTCCATAAAAATTTTGACAAGAATTCCCCTAGAAACTTGTTTCATTCATTATAAATAAACGACTAACTATCAAACGCTTGTATTAAATATCATTCACTATCAATCGATTTTACATCTATTGGCGCAGATAAACATTACATTTTTCACACAAATTTCGACAAGAATTCCCCCAGAAACTTGTTTCTTTAATTATAAATAAACGACTAACTATCAAACGTTGGTATTGAATATCAATCACTATCAAACGATTTTACATCTATTGGCGCAGATAAACATTAAATTTTCACAAAAATTTCCACAAGAATTCCCCTAGAAACATGTTTCTTTAATTATAAATAAACGACTAACTATCAAACGTTTGTATTGAATATCATTCACTATCAAACGATGTTACATCTGTTGGCGCAGATAAACAGTACATCTTCACAAAAATTTCGACAAGAATTCCACTAGAAACTTGTTTCTTTAATTATAAATAAACGACTAACTATCTAACGTTTGTATTGAATATCATGCACTATCAAACGATTGTATTGAATATCATTCACTATCAAAGGTTTGAATTGAATATCATTCACTATCAAACGATTTTACATCTATTGGAGCAGATAAACATTACATTTTTCACAAAAATTTTGACAAGAATTCCCCTAGAAACTTGTTTCTTTCATTATAAATAAACAACTAACTATCAAACGTTTGTATTAAATATCATTCACTATCAAACGATTTTACATCTATTGGCGCAGATAAACATTAAATTTTCACAAAAATTCCCACAAGAATTCCCCCTGAAACTTGTTTCTTTAATTATAAATAAACGACTAACTATCAAACGTTTGTATTGAATATCATTCACTATCAAACGATTTTACATCTATTGGCGCAGATAAACAGTACATTTTTCACAAAAATTTCGACAAGAATTCCCTAGAAACTTGTTTCTTTCATTATAAATAAACGACTAACTATCAAACGTTGGTATTGAATATCATTCACTATCAAACGATGTTACATCTATTGGCGCAGATAAACATTAAATTTTTCATAAAAATTTCCACAAGAATTCCCCTAGAACCTTGTTTCTTTCATTATAAATAAACGACTAACTATCAAACGTTGGTATTGAATATCAATCACTATCAAACGATTTTACATCTATTGGCGCAGATAAACATTAAATTTTCACAAAAATTTCCACAAGAATTCCCCTAGAAACGTGTTTCTTTAATTATAAATAAACGACTAACTATCAAACGTTTGTATTGAATATCATTCACTATCAAACGATGTTACATCTGTTGGCGCAGATAAACAGTACATCTTCACAAAAATTTCGACAAGAATTCCACTAGAAACTTGTTTCTTTAATTATAAATAAACGACTAACTATCTAACGTTTGTATTGAATATCATGCACTATCAAACGATTGTATTGAATATTATTCACTATCAAACGTTTGTATTGACTATCATTCACTATAAAACGATTTTACATGTATTGGCGCAGATAAACATTACATTTTTCACACAAATTTCGACAAGAATTCCCCTAGAGACTTGTTTCTTTCATTATAAATAAACGACTAACTATCAAACGTTGGTATTGAATATCATTCATTATCAAACGATTTTACATCTATTGGCGCGGATAAATATTAAATTTTTCACAAACATTTCGACAACAATTCCCCCAGAAACTTGTTTCTTTAATTATAAATAAACGACTAACTATCAAACGTTTGTATTGAATATCATGCACTATCAAACGTTTGTATTGAATATCATTCACTATCAAACGTTTGCATTGAATATCATTCACTACCAAACGATTTTACATCTATTGGCGCAGATAAACATTACATTTTTCACAAAAATTTCCACAAGAATTCCCCTAGAAACATGTTTCTTTAATTATAAATAAACGACTAACTATCAAACGTTTGTATTGAATATCATTCACTATCAAACGATGTTACATCTATTGGCGCAGATAAACAGTACATTTTTCACAAAAATTTCGACAAGAATTCCCCCTGAAACTTGTTTCTTTAATTATAAATAAACGACTAACTATCAAACGTTTGTATTGAATATCATTCACTATCAAACGATGTTACATCTATTGGCGCAGATGAACATTAGATTTTTCACAAAAATTTCGACAAGAATTCCCCTAGAAACTTGTTTCTTTAATTATAAATAAACGACTAACTATCAAACGTTTGTATTGAATATCATGCACTATCAAACGTTTGTATTGAATATCATGCACTATCAAACGTTTGTATTGAATATCATTCACTATCAAACGATTTTACATCTATTGGCGCAGATAAACAGCACATTTTTCACAAAAATTTCCACCAGAATTCCCCTAGAAACTTGTTTCTTTCATTATAAATAAACGACTAACTATCAAACGTTGGTATTGAATATCATTCACTATCAAACGATGTTACATCTATTGGCGCAAATAAACATTAAATTTTCCATAAAAATTTTGACAAGAATTCCCCTAGAAACTTGTTTCATTCATTATAAATAAACGACTAACTATCAAACGCTTGTATTAAATATCATTCACTATCAATCGATTTTACATCTATTGGCGCAGATAAACATTACATTTTTCACACAAATTTCGACAAGAATTCCCCCAGAAACTTGTTTCATTAATTATAAATAAACGACTAACTATCAAACGTTTGTATTGAATATCATGCACTATCAAACGTTTGTATTGAATATCATTCACTATCAAAGGTTTGAATTGAATATCATTCACTATCAAAGGTTTGAATTGAATATCATTCACTATCAAACGATTTTACATCTATTGGCGCAGATATACATTACATTTTTCACAAAAATTTCGACAAGAATTCCCCTAGAAACTTGTTTCTTTCATTATAAATAAACAACTAACTATCAAACGTTTGTATTGAATATCATTCACTATCAAACGATTTTACATCTATTGGCGCAGATAAACATTAAATTTTCACAAAAATTTCCACAAGAATTCCCCTAGAAACATGTTTCTTTAATTATAAATAAACGACTAACTATCAAACGTTTGTATTGAATGTCATTCACTATCAAACGATGTTACATCTGTTGGCGCAGATAAACAGTACATTTTTCACAAAAATTTCCACCAGAATTCCCCTAGAAACTTGTTTCTTTAATTATAAATTTACGACTAACTATCAAACGTTTGTATTGAATATCATTCACTATCAAACGATTTTACATCTATTGGCGCACATAAATATTAAATTTTTCACAAAAATTTCCACAACAATTCCCGCAGAAACTTGTTTCTTTAATTATAAATAAACGACTAACTATCAAACGTTTGTATTGAATATCATGCACTATCAAACGTTTGTATTGAATATCATTCACTATCAAACGTTTGCATTGAATATCATTCACTACCAAACGATTTTACATCTATTGGCGCAGATAAACATTACATTTTTCACAAAAATTTCAACAATAATTCCCCTAGAAACTTGTTTCTTTAATTATAAATTTACGACTAACTATCAAACGTTTGTATTGAATATCATTCACTATCAAACGATTTTACATCTATTGGCGCAGATAAACATTAAATTTTCACAAAAATTTACACAAGAATTCCCCTAGAAACTTGTTTCTTTAATTATAAATAAACGACTAACTATCTAACGTTGGTATTGAATATCATTCACTATCAAACGATTTTACATCTATTGGCGCAGATGAACATTAAATTTTTCACAAAAATTTCGACAAGAATTCCCCTAGAAACTTGTTTCTTTAATTATAAATAAACGACTAACTATGAAACGTTTGTATTGAATATCATTCACTATCAAACGATGTTACATCTATTGGCGCAGATAAACAGTACATTTTTCACAAAAATTTCCACCAGAATTCCCCTAGAAACTTGTTTCTTTCATTACATATAAACGACTAACTATCAAACGTTGGTATTGAATATTATTCACTATCAAACGATTTTACATCTATGGCGCGTATAAATATTAAATTTTTCACAAACATTTCGACAACAATTCCCCCAGAAACTTGTCTCTTTAATTATAAATAAACCACTAACTATCAAACGTTGGTATTGAATATCATTCACTATCAAACGATTTTACATCTATTGGCGCAGATGAACATTAGATTTTTCACAAAAATTTCGACAAGAATTCCCCTAGAAACTTGTTTCTTTAATTATAAATAAACGACTAACTATCAAACGTTTGTACTGAATATC
This sequence comes from Priocnemis perturbator, assembly GCA_963942575.1. NCBI lineage: Eukaryota > Metazoa > Arthropoda > Insecta > Hymenoptera > Pompilidae > Priocnemis > Priocnemis perturbator. The sequence goes on along the minus strand of OZ012649.1, from coordinate 185,099 downwards.
ATGCACTATCAATCGATTTTACATCTATTGGCGCAGATAAACATTACATTTTTCAAACAAATTTCGACAAGAATTCCCCCAGAAACTTGTTTCTTTAATTATAAATAAACGACTAACTATCAAACGTTGGTATTGAATATCAATCACTATCAAACGATTTTACATCTATTGGCGCAGATAAACATTAAATTTTTCACAAAAATTTCGACAACGAGTCCCCCAGAAACTTGTTTCTTTAATTATAAATAAACGACTAACTATCAAACGTTTGCATTGAATATCATGCACTATCAAACGTTTGTATTGAATATCATTCACTATCAAACGTTTGCATTGAATATCATTCACTACCAAACGATTTTACATCTATTGGCGCAGATAAACATTACATTTTTCACAAAAATTTCGACAAGAATTCCCCTAGAAACTTGTTTCTTTAATTATAAATAAACGACTTATTATAAAACGTTTGTATTGAATATCATTCACTATCAAACAATGTTGCATCTATTGGCGCAGATATACAGTATATTTTTCACAAAAATTTCCACAAGAATTCCCATAGAAACTTGCTTCTTTCATTATAAATAAACGACTAACTATCAAACGTTGGTATTGAATATCATTCACTATCAAACGATGTTGCTTAGAAAAGCCTTTCCCGACGGGAAGAGGAGATTTTCTTGTGCGAAGGAACGTTGGATTCAAACGGGTCGTAGGTGAGGAGTGCGCGGAGGAAGGGAGAGGACGATACAAAGGAGGTGACCGCTGAGCGGCTTACCGTTGTATTTAAATTAATCTAATTATATTTCACTAATCTGTACAAAACGTTATAACTTAATCAATACCGCGAGACTCTACTAATAATCTTATAAGCTACGACGCGACGCTAATCCTAATGAAACTAAAGCTAGCAAACGGACGGCGGACGGAACGGACAAAGACGAAACGTTACTCTGCGCTATTAGAACTAGAAATTAAAGCTAAGGAAAGAATAAATGTGCAGCAAAGAAAAAGATAAAGCGGAAACAAAAGAAAAGAAAGAAGCGAAACGGTAAGGCACCCGAAAGAAGAGGAAAGAAAAGGGAGGTGAGACGGCAGTACTCACGGCTCTAACGATACTCAGTTTTAAAGTGCGAAATGCGAAAGCAAGTTTCCTGGAATAATGTCTCCGAGGAACAGAAGGATTAAGCCGTGAGTCACGCCGTCTCACCTGTACGGACCCCCCTCGGCCTCACCTCGCGCCGGCCGCCGAACTACTCGGTCCGCCCGGCGGCGGCCGAGGATCGCCGAGGGCGCCCGAACGCCGGGGCGCTTACCGTGCCGCTGCTCGCAATTACAAAACTAGACATTCCGCCCGTCTCATACGAAGATACTGTGGGTTGTGCCACCGCCCGCCGTGCACATGGGGCCGCTCGTGCGTTCGAAGGCGGTGAAAAGCGTCTCGGGCATTACGCCTTGGACTCGGTGTCCTCCTCGTGGCAAACCGGCAGCAAGGCCAAGCGGACGACTGCCCGCTTTAACGTGTTCGTGGGCGTTCTGACGGACACTACGCGGACGATGCCGTCGGGGCCGGGGTGCAGCGCAGTGACCCGGGCGAGGCCCCACTTCGTCGCCGGTAGGTTATCCTCCTTCAGGAGAACCATGCGCCCGATGAGGCCGTGTTCGACCGACTCGTTCCATTTTGAGCGTGTTTGCAAACGGTGCACGTATTCTCGCTGCCACCGGTTCCAGAAATGGTCTCTCATCTGCGTTACGCACTGCCATCGAGCCAGCGGGGAAACCTTTTCGTGCGTAGTGTCTGGTTCCGGTAGCGCGGTCAACGGTTCTCCTACGAGTAGGTGCCCGGGCGTGAGAGCGGCCATGTCAGACGGATCCTCAGACAACGGGCACAGAGGGCGAGAATTGAGGCAGGCCTCAATCTGGCACAGGAGGGTTGACAATTCCTCAAAGGTTAGAGTCTGGTCGCCTATGACTCTACGGAAGTGGTGCTTCGTAGATTTCACCCCGGCCTCCCAGAGTCCGCCAAAATGGGGCGCGTGGGGAGGGATGAACGACCACTCTGTTCCCTCTTGGGTTAGCGCGCCGACCACGTCCTGCTGGAAGGCGGACCCCTTCCGGAGGAGGCCGCGGAGCTCTGCGTCGGCTCCATGGAACGTGGTTCCGTTGTCGCTCCATAATTTGGAACATCGTCCCCGGCGGGAAATGAATCGACGGAATGCTGCAATAAAAGCCGTGGAAGTAAGGTTTGATACAGCTTCGAGGTGAACGGCCTTGGTGACAAGGCAAACGAAAAGGCAAATGTAACCCTTATACGATTTGTGACCCCTTCCCGGGGACGCCCGAATTTGCAGCGGGCCGGCATAATCGACTCCGGAGACGGAGAATGGACGGGCAGGGCGGACCCGATCCTTTGGAAGTTGTCCCATCATGGGACTGCAGGATACTCCGCGAAAGCGAGCGCACCGCACGCAATCGCGCACGACCCCTTTCACCAATACTGCTCCCCTTGGTATCCAGAATTGCCGCATCAGATGGCTGCGAGTGAGTTGCGGCCCACCGTGCAGCGTAGAGGCATGCGCCTCTCGGACGAGGAGGAGGGCGAGAGCTCCTCGCCGGCCGACGATGACCGGATGCTTCTCGTCGTAGGCGAGAAACGCCTGCTGAATTCGGCCCCCCACTCTCAGGAGGCCGTCGTCATCAATGAAGGGAGCCAGGGAACGTATAGGCGAGTTCCTTGACATGGGAATGCCCTTCCTCAGCGCCGCCAATGCATGTTCGAACTCGGCGGCCTGTGTCACCTTGATCCATGCCTGGAGGCTCCGGCGTATCTCGGTCGCTGTCAACGCCCCCGTCCTCTTGTGGAGAGGGTTCCGGCAGTTGTTGGAGAACCTACGACAGAGCGCGGTAATGCGAAGCAGTCGCGAAAGGGAGGAGTACCTGGTCAGCAGGCCCTCCGTGTGCGTCAGGCTGGAGGCCGCGCTGGTAACGGTCCTTTTTGCCTCGGTCTCCTCCAGGCCCTTGGAGTCGCAGAGAGACCGAGGCCAACTGTTCGCCGGGGCTCTGAGCCAATGAGGACCTTTCCACCAGAGATCGCTATTCGCGAGTTGCGCAGGCGTGATCCCTCGGGTAGCCAGGTCGGCCGGGTTGTCCTGAGTCTTGACGTGTCTCCAGCCCGAAGCGGGCAGCGTGGACTGGATTTCCGCCGTGCGATTAGCGACGTAGGTTGCCCATTTGGAGGCGTGGCCACGCAGCCATGCCAAGACTACCGCCGAATCTGTCCAGGCAGTGACGTGAAAGGAATGGGGCGCCAGACCATCGGTAAAATGTGACACGAGCCGCGAAAGCAGAAGGGCTCCTGAGAGCTCCAGCCTCGGAATCGAGACTGTCTTTACCGGCGCTACCTTCGTTTTGGCCATCAGAAGGTGGGTGTTGAAGCGACCGTCCGGTTGCGGGCAGCGGATATATATCGCAGCCGCATACGCCCGTTCCGAAGCGTCGGAAAAGGCGTGAAGTTCCAACTGCTCCATGTGAGGCCGGACTCCTATCCATCGAGGAACTGCTATGTCTTCCAGTGCCCCTAGAACATGGCGAAAGTTCTGCCACACCTCAGTGACCGAAATGGGCGCTGGCTCGTCCCAATCGGAGCCGGCGAGCCAGAGATCCTGGAGGAGAGTTTTCGCCGTCACTAATACCGGCGCCATCCAACCCAAGGGGTCGAAGAGCCGGGCGACTTCCGAAAGAATGCCACGCTTCGTAGGCACATCCGTAGCCGGCCCTTGGACTGCGACCCTCACGGAGAAGGAATCGGTAGAGGGGTTCCATTTTAGGCCCAAAGTGCTGATTCCTGGCCCTTGGTCGAACTGCTTATCCGACTGTTGTGCCCCCGGGCACAGGACTGGGTCGCTGGAGGCCCATTTGGCCAGCTCGAAGCCCCCGGCCTTCAAAAGGGCTATAAGTTCTCGGCGCACCGCCTCGGCATCCTCGGCGGTGTCCGCTCCGGTCAGAATATCGTCCACATACGAGTGACATTCTACCGCCTGGGCGCCCAGTGGAAAGCGGATGCGCTCATCCTGCGCGAGCTGCAGCAAGGTTCGGAGGGCGAGAAAAGGGGCCGACGACGTCCCGTACGTCACCGTTTCCAGCCGGAAATCTTGAACGGGCAGCGTGGGATCGGCCCGCCATACGATGCGTTGGAATTCCGCATCTTGAGGGTGCACGCGGATTTGTCGAAACATCTTCACGATGTCCGCCGTGAATCCGAAGCGAAAGAGGCGCCACCTTGTTAGGACCAGCCATAGATCCTTCTGCAACTTGTGCCCTGGAAGCAAGCAGTCATTTAGACTCAACCCCGTGGAGGAACGAGCTGACGCGTTGAAGACTACGCGGATCTTCGCGTCGGGATCGTGCGCCTTGACCACTGCGTGATGGGGCAAATAGTAGGCGGCCTGTCCCGGCGGTGGGGCTGTCCTCGGCTCCATATGGTGCATGGCATGGTACTCATCCATGAAAGCGGCGTACTTCTCCTGCAGGGCCGTGACCTTGTCCCGCCGGCGCTCGCCGCTAAGCAGGATTCGGACGGCCGCGTTGCGAGAGTCCCCCAAGGCGGCGTGGGGATCTCGTTTCCAGGGGAGCCGCACAACGTAACGCCCTGTCGCGTCTCGGTAGTGTTCGGTTTGAAACGAGGTTTCAGCCGCTTGGTCGTCTTCGGACAAGACGACGGGGCCAGGCAGCTCTTCCACTGACCAAAATCTCTGGAGGGCCTCGGCGACCGGATCGACGCGGCGGCAACAAAAGGTCGACCCGTGCCGCACCGGCGTCGTCGGCTGACCGTGCGAGACTTGGCCGAGCAGGACCCATCCAAAAGCCGTACGCTGCGCCGTTGGCGTTCCCAAAGGTCCCCGTCTAATGCCGCCCTGTAGAATCAGCGGGTACGCGTCTGCACCGAGGACGACGTCCACCTTGGACGGCAGCGCAAAATCAGGGTCGGCGAGCTCCAGGTCCCGTAGGTGAGGCCAATCCTGGACGGCGACCCTCGTGGACGGCGTCGCCGTAAGGGTTTTCAGTACTAAAGCCTGCAACGGAATGCAAAAGTCGGGGTCGCAAGGAGACCCCACAGTGGTCTCGACCTCGGAGGTGGCGGTGCCTGAAGAGGCACCCTGGAGGCCAGACACCTGTACCTGGACTGCCTTGCGGGGTAGCCGCAAACACTGGGCGAGGCGCTCCGTAATGAAGGACGCTTCCGAGCCGGGGTCCAGGAGTGCTCGTGCTGTTCGAAATTCGCCTGTAAACGACCGCACTTGAATTAGAGCGGATGACAGCAGTACCGTCCTGGAAGCGTGGGTGGAATGCGCGGCAACTTGGCCAGTGACGTCGTCCGTGCGAGGGCCCTCAGGCGGCGCCGGTCTGTTCCCGCCACCTTGTGAGGGGATCCGTGCGCCATGGAGGAGGGTATGATGGGACGCATTGCACTGGAGGCAGCGCCTATCGGAGGGGCAGGCCATCCTCTGGTGGCCGAGCCTGAGGCAATTAAGGCATACCCCGAGTCGTCGTGCCTCTTCCTCGCGGTGAGTCGAGCTGCGTTGCTTGAAACGGTCGCAGTAGCTCAGAACGTGCGATCCTTTACACAAGGGGCACGAGTCGTTCCTGCCGCCCGCCGTCTTCGTCGCGGCGGTGAGCGCCGAGGCGCGCGACTTCCGGGGAGCGGCCGCTTGCGTTTCCCTCGTGGGGCCCCTGTTTATGGGAAGGTGAGCCTGGTTGGCTGACTCCAGGGCACGAATCCGGGTCTCCAGGTACTCCACCAGGGACTTAAAATCGGGGTGTTTCCGATTGTCGGGGAGCGACGTCTCCCAGAGGACTCGCTCTGCGGCTGAAAGTTTGTTAGAAACTATATGTACAAACCAATCGTCCCAATGTTCTACGGGACGTTTCAGGGCCTCAAAGGCGCGGCGGGACTGTCTCGCCACCGTAAGGATGCGCTTGATCTCTCCTGGGGATTGACTCGAGATCGGAGCCGCGTTGAGGAGCGCGTTCATGTGCACCGAAATGATGACCCTGTCATTATTATAGCGTTCCTCTAAGTCCTTCCATGCTCCTCTAAACGCCGTATCCGTGACCGGGACGTTCTTTAGAATGTCGGCAGCTTCTCCCGACACGCTCGCCTTGAGGTATTGGAGTTTGTGGACGTCAGGGAGACCCGGCACGTCCACCACTAGCGACTTGAATAAGTCGCGGAAACTCTCCCACTGGAGCTGGTCGCCATCGAAAGTGGGCAGGTTAATGCGTGGGAGGTGTACGTGGTCGACGGAACCGCTGGCGCGGCTCGAGAGCGTCGCATCGTGCGCCGAACTCGGGGCGGCGGCCACCGTTTGCAGGGCGTTTAGGAACTGCTCAGACGCAGTGAGGCACGCCTCTTCCGTGGTGGCAAAAACGTCGTCTCTCCAGTAGGCCGACTTCTCGTGCTCGGGAAATTTTGCGATCGCGAAGTGCCGTTTCAGGAAAAGGTCCCAATACTGTTCCAGCCTCTCTTTTCGCACTTGCAATGCTGCCCGAGTAAGGTTCTCACGCCCCTGTTTTAACGCGTTCTGCCAGGCCCGCTGTATAAGGCCGGCCGTGAGCAGCTGTTCCGATATAAGATCGTCCATGGCGAAAAGTACACACAGTTATGTCACCGGTCACAGCGAACGACACCAAACACAGCACACAGTCGCGCGAGCACGTGTAAAACCGTGTTAGGAGCGCGCACTTCCGGAGGACGAAAGGAGCGCGTGGACGGCCCGAACGAGGCTCGAAACACTGAGCCTTGTTTGAATCCGGCTCGAAGGACCAGAAATGTTGCTTAGAAAAGCCTTTCCCGACGGGAAGAGGAGATTTTCTTGTGCGAAGGAACGTTGGATTCAAACGGGTCGTAGGTGAGGAGTGCGCGGAGGAAGGGAGAGGACGATACAAAGGAGGTGACCGTTGAGCGGCTTACCGTTGTATTTAAATTAATCTAATTATATTTCACTAATCTGTACAAAACGTTATAACTTAATCAATACCGCGAGACTCTACTAATAATCTTATAAGCTACGAAGCGACGCTAATCCTAATGAAACTAAAGCTAGCAAACGGACGGCGGACGGAACGGACAAAGACGAAACGTTACTCTGCGCTATTAGAACTAGAAATTAAAGCTAAGGAAAGAATAAATGTGCAGCAAAGAAAAAGATAAAGCGGAAACAAAAGAAAAGAAAGAAGCGAAACGGTAAGGCACCCGAAAGAAGAGGAAAGAAAAGGGAGGTGAGACGGCAGTACTCACGGCTCTAACGATACTCAGTTTTAAAGTGCGAAATGCGAAAGCAAGTTTCCTGGAATAATGTCTCCGAGGAACAGAAGGATTAAGCCGTGAGTCACGCCGTCTCACCTGTACGGACCCCCCTCGGCCTCACCTCGCGCCGGCCACCGAACTACTCGGTCCGCCCGGCGGCGGCCGAGGATCGCCGAGGGCGCCCGAACGCCGGGGCGCTTACCGTGCCGCTGCTCGCAATTACAAAACTAGACATTCCGCCCGTCTCATACGAAGATACTGTGGGTTGTGCCACCGCCCGCCGTGCACATGGGGCCGCTCGTGCGTTCGAAGGCGGTGAAAAGCGTCTCGGGCATTACGCCTTGGACTCGGTGTCCTCCTCGTGGCAAACCGGCAGCAAGGCCAAGCGGACGACTGCCCGCTTTAACGTGTTCGTGGGCGTTCTGACGGACACTACGCGGACGATGCCGTCGGGGCCGGGGTGCAGCGCAGTGACCCGGGCGAGGCCCCACTTCGTCGCCGGTAGGTTATCCTCCTTCAGGAGAACCATGCGCCCGATGAGGCCGTGTTCGACCGACTCGTTCCATTTTGAGCGTGTTTGCAAACGGTGCACGTATTCTCGCTGCCACCGGTTCCAGAAATGGTCTCTCATCTGCGTTACGCACTGCCATCGAGCCAGCGGGGAAACCTTTTCGTGCGTAGTGTCTGGTTCCGGTAGCGCGGTCAACGGTTCTCCTACGAGTAGGTGCCCGGGCGTGAGAGCGGCCATGTCAGACGGATCCTCAGACAACGGGCACAGAGGGCGAGAATTGAGGCAGGCCTCAATCTGGCACAGGAGGGTTGACAATTCCTCAAAGGTTAGAGTCTGGTCGCCTATGACTCTACGGAAGTGGTGCTTCGTAGATTTCACCCCGGCCTCCCAGAGTCCGCCAAAATGGGGCGCGTGGGGAGGGATGAACGACCACTCTGTTCCCTCTTGGGTTAGCGCGCCGACCACGTCCTGCTGGAAGGCGGACCCCTTCCGGAGGAGGCCGCGGAGCTCTGCGTCGGCTCCATGGAACGTGGTTCCGTTGTCGCTCCATAATTTGGAACATCGTCCCCGGCGGGAAATGAATCGACGGAATGCTGCAATAAAAGCCGTGGAAGTAAGGTTTGATACAGCTTCGAGGTGAACGGCCTTGGTGACAAGGCAAACGAAAAGGCAAATGTAACCCTTATACGATTTGTGACCCCTTCCCGGGGACGCCCGAATTTGCAGCGGGCCGGCATAATCGACTCCGGAGACGGAGAATGGACGGGCAGGGCGGACCCGATCCTTTGGAAGTTGTCCCATCATGGGACTGCAGGATACTCCGCGAAAGCGAGCGCACCGCACGCAATCGCGCACGACCCCTTTCACCAATACTGCTCCCCTTGGTATCCAGAATTGCCGCATCAGATGGCTGCGAGTGAGTTGCGGCCCACCGTGCAGCGTAGAGGCATGCGCCTCTCGGACGAGGAGGAGGGCGAGAGCTCCTCGCCGGCCGACGATGACCGGATGCTTCTCGTCGTAGGCGAGAAACGCCTGCTGAATTCGGCCCCCCACTCTCAGGAGGCCGTCGTCATCAATGAAGGGAGCCAGGGAACGTATAGGCGAGTTCCTTGACATGGGAATGCCCTTCCTCAGCGCCGCCAATGCATGTTCGAACTCGGCGGCCTGTGTCACCTTGATCCATGCCTGGAGGCTCCGGCGTATCTCGGTCGCTGTCAACGCCCCCGTCCTCTTGTGGAGAGGGTTCCGGCAGTTGTTGGAGAACCTACGACAGAGCGCGGTAATGCGAAGCAGTCGCGAAAGGGAGGAGTACCTGGTCAGCAGGCCCTCCGTGTGCGTCAGGCTGGAGGCCGCGCTGGTAACGGTCCTTTTTGCCTCGGTCTCCTCCAGGCCCTTGGAGTCGCAGAGAGACCGAGGCCAACTGTTCGCCGGGGCTCTGAGCCAATGAGGACCTTTCCACCAGAGATCGCTATTCGCGAGTTGCGCAGGCGTGATCCCTCGGGTAGCCAGGTCGGCCGGGTTGTCCTGAGTCTTGACGTGTCTCCAGCCCGAAGCGGGCAGCGTGGACTGGATTTCCGCCGTGCGATTAGCGACGTAGGTTGCCCATTTGGAGGCGTGGCCACGCAGCCATGCCAAGACTACCGCCGAATCTGTCCAGGCAGTGACGTGAAAGGAATGGGGCGCCAGACCATCGGTAAAATGTGACACGAGCCGCGAAAGCAGAAGGGCTCCTGAGAGCTCCAGCCTCGGAATCGAGACTGTCTTTACCGGCGCTACCTTCGTTTTGGCCATCAGAAGGTGGGTGTTGAAGCGACCGTCCGGTTGCGGGCAGCGGATATATATCGCAGCCGCATACGCCCGTTCCGAAGCGTCGGAAAAGGCGTGAAGTTCCAACTGCTCCATGTGAGGCCGGACTCCTATCCATCGAGGAACTGCTATGTCTTCCAGTGCCCCTAGAACATGGCGAAAGTTCTGCCACACCTCAGTGACCGAAATGGGCGCTGGCTCGTCCCAATCGGAGCCGGCGAGCCAGAGATCCTGGAGGAGAGTTTTCGCCGTCACTAATACCGGCGCCATCCAACCCAAGGGGTCGAAGAGCCGGGCGACTTCCGAAAGAATGCCACGCTTCGTAGGCACATCCGTAGCCGGCCCTTGGACTGCGACCCTCACGGAGAAGGAATCGGTAGAGGGGTTCCATTTTAGGCCCAAAGTGCTGATTCCTGGCCCTTGGTCGAACTGCTTATCCGACTGTTGTGCCCCCGGGCACAGGACTGGGTCGCTGGAGGCCCATTTGGCCAGCTCGAAGCCCCCGGCCTTCAAAAGGGCTATAAGTTCTCGGCGCACCGCCTCGGCATCCTCGGCGGTGTCCGCTCCGGTCAGAATATCGTCCACATACGAGTGACATTCTACCGCCTGGGCGCCCAGTGGAAAGCGGATGCGCTCATCCTGCGCGAGCTGCAGCAAGGTTCGGAGGGCGAGAAAAGGGGCCGACGACGTCCCGTACGTCACCGTTTCCAGCCGGAAATCTTGAACGGGCAGCGTGGGATCGGCCCGCCATACGATGCGTTGGAATTCCGCATCTTGAGGGTGCACGCGGATTTGTCGAAACATCTTCACGATGTCCGCCGTGAATCCGAAGCGAAAGAGGCGCCACCTTGTTAGGACCAGCCATAGATCCTTCTGCAACTTGTGCCCTGGAAGCAAGCAGTCATTTAGACTCAACCCCGTGGAGGAACGAGCTGACGCGTTGAAGACTACGCGGATCTTCGCGTCGGGATCGTGCGCCTTGACCACTGCGTGATGGGGCAAATAGTAGGCGGCCTGTCCCGGCGGTGGGGCTGTCCTCGGCTCCATATGGTGCATGGCATGGTACTCATCCATGAAAGCGGCGTACTTCTCCTGCAGGGCCGTGACCTTGTCCCGCCGGCGCTCGCCGCTAAGCAGGATTCGGACGGCCGCGTTGCGAGAGTCCCCCAAGGCGGCGTGGGGATCTCGTTTCCAGGGGAGCCGCACAACGTAACGCCCTGTCGCGTCTCGGTAGTGTTCGGTTTGAAACGAGGTTTCAGCCGCTTGGTCGTCTTCGGACAAGACGACGGGGCCAGGCAGCTCTTCCACTGACCAAAATCTCTGGAGGGCCTCGGCGACCGGATCGACGCGGCGGCAACAAAAGGTCGACCCGTGCCGCACCGGCGTCGTCGGCTGACCGTGCGAGACTTGGCCGAGCAGGACCCATCCAAAAGCCGTACGCTGCGCCGTTGGCGTTCCCAAAGGTCCCCGTCTAATGCCGCCCTGTAGAATCAGCGGGTACGCGTCTGCACCGAGGACGACGTCCACCTTGGACGGCAGCGCAAAATCAGGGTCGGCGAGCTCCAGGTCCCGTAGGTGAGGCCAATCCTGGACGGCGACCCTCGTGGACGGCGTCGCCGTAAGGGTTTTCAGTACTAAAGCCTGCAACGGAATGCAAAAGTCGGGGTCGCAAGGAGACCCCACAGTGGTCTCGACCTCGGAGGTGGCGGTGCCTGAAGAGGCACCCTGGAGGCCAGACACCTGTACCTGGACTGCCTTGCGGGGTAGCCGCAAACACTGGGCGAGGCGCTCCGTAATGAAGGACGCTTCCGAGCCGGGGTCCAGGAGTGCTCGTGCTGTTCGAAATTCGCCTGTAAACGACCGCACTTGAATTAGAGCGGATGACAGCAGTACCGTCCTGGAAGCGTGGGTGGAATGCGCGGCAACTTGGCCAGTGACGTCGTCCGTGCGAGGGCCCTCAGGCGGCGCCGGTCTGTTCCCGCCACCTTGTGAGGGGATCCGTGCGCCATGGAGGAGGGTATGATGGGACGCATTGCACTGGAGGCAGCGCCTATCGGAGGGGCAGGCCATCCTCTGGTGGCCGAGCCTGAGGCAATTAAGGCATACCCCGAGTCGTCGTGCCTCTTCCTCGCGGTGAGTCGAGCTGCGTTGCTTGAAACGGTCGCAGTAGCTCAGAACGTGCGATCCTTTACACAAGGGGCACGAGTCGTTCCTGCCGCCCGCCGTCTTCGTCGCGGCGGTGAGCGCCGAGGCGCGCGACTTCCGGGGAGCGGCCGCTTGCGTTTCCCTCGTGGGGCCCCTGTTTATGGGAAGGTGAGCCTGGTTGGCTGACTCCAGGGCACGAATCCGGGTCTCCAGGTACTCCACCAGGGACTTAAAATCGGGGTGTTTCCGATTGTCGGGGAGCGACGTCTCCCAGAGGACTCGCTCTGCGGCTGAAAGTTTGTTAGAAACTATATGTACAAACCAATCGTCCCAATGTTCTACGGGACGTTTCAGGGCCTCAAAGGCGCGGCGGGACTGTCTCGCCACCGTAAGGATGCGCTTGATCTCTCCTGGGGATTGACTCGAGATCGGAGCCGCGTTGAGGAGCGCGTTCATGTGCACCGAAATGATGACCCTGTCATTATTATAGCGTTCCTCTAAGTCCTTCCATGCTCCTCTAAACGCCGTATCCGTGACCGGGACGTTCTTTAGAATGTCGGCAGCTTCTCCCGACACGCTCGCCTTGAGGTATTGGAGTTTGTGGACGTCAGGGAGACCCGGCACGTCCACCACTAGCGACTTGAATAAGTCGCGGAAACTCTCCCACTGGAGCTGGTCGCCATCGAAAGTGGGCAGGTTAATGCGTGGGAGGTGTACGTGGTCGACGGAACCGCTGGCGCGGCTCGAGAGCGTCGCATCGTGCGCCGAACTCGGGGCGGCGGCCACCGTTTGCAGGGCGTTTAGGAACTGCTCAGACGCAGTGAGGCACGCCTCTTCCGTGGTGGCAAAAACGTCGTCTCTCCAGTAGGCCGACTTCTCGTGCTCGGGAAATTTTGCGATCGCGAAGTGCCGTTTCAGGAAAAGGTCCCAATACTGTTCCAGCCTCTCTTTTCGCACTTGCAATGCTGCCCGAGTAAGGTTCTCACGCCCCTGTTTTAACGCGTTCTGCCAGGCCCGCTGTATAAGGCCGGCCGTGAGCAGCTGTTCCGATATAAGATCGTCCATGGCGAAAAGTACACACAGTTATGTCACCGGTCACAGCGAACGACACCAAACACAGCACACAGTCGCGCGAGCACGTGTAAAACCGTGTTAGGAGCGCGCACTTCCGGAGGACGAAAGGAGCGCGTGGACGGCCCGAACGAGGCTCGAAACACTGAGCCTTGTTTGAATCCGGCTCGAAGGACCAGAAATGTTGCTTAGAAAAGCCTTTCCCGACGGGAAGAGGAGATTTTCTTGTGCGAAGGAACGTTGGATTCAAACGGGTCGTAGGTGAGGAGTGCGCGGAGGAAGGGAGAGGACGATACAAAGGAGGTGACCGTTGAGCGGCTTACCGTTGTATTTAAATTAATCTAATTATATTTCACTAATCTGTACAAAACGTTATAACTTAATCAATACCGCGAGACTCTACTAATAATCTTATAAGCTACGAAGCGACGCTAATCCTAATGAAACTAAAGCTAGCAAACGGACGGCGGACGGAACGGACAAAGACGAAACGTTACTCTGCGCTATTAGAACTAGAAATTAAAGCTAAGGAAAGAATAAATGTGCAGCAAAGAAAAAGATAAAGCGGAAACAAAAGAAAAGAAAGAAGCGAAACGGTAAGGCACCCGAAAGAAGAGGAAAGAAAAGGGAGGTGAGACGGCAGTACTCACGGCTCTAACGATACTCAGTTTTAAAGTGCGAAATGCGAAAGCAAGTTTCCTGGAATAATGTCTCCGAGGAACAGAAGGATTAAGCCGTGAGTCACGCCGTCTCACCTGTACGGACCCCCCTCGGCCTCACCTCGCGCCGGCCACCGAACTACTCGGTCCGCCCGGCGGCGGCCGAGGATCGCCGAGGGCGCCCGAACGCCGGGGCGCTTACCGTGCCGCTGCTCGCAATTACAAAACTAGACAAACGATGTTACATCTATTGGCGCAGATAAACATTAAATTTTTCATAAAAATTTTGACAAGAATTCCCCTAGAAACTTGTTTCATTCATTATAAATAAACGACTAACTATCAAACGTTTGTATTAAATATCATTCACTATCAAACGATTTTACATCTATTGGCGCAGATAAACATTACATTTTTCACAAAAATTTCGACAAGAATTCCCCTAGAAACTTGTTTCTTTAATTATAAATAAACGACTAACTATCAAACGTTTGTATTGAATATCATTCACTATCAAACGATTTTACATCTATTGGCGCAGATAAACATTACATTTTTCACAAAAATTTCGACAAGAATTCCCCTAGAAACTTGTTTCTTTAGTTATAAATAAACTACTAACTATCAAACGTTTGTATTGAATATCATTCACTGTCAAACGATGTTACATCTATTGGCGCAGATAAACAGTACATTTTTCACAAAAATTTCGACAAGAATTCCCCTAGAAACTTGTTTCTTTAATTATAAATAAACGACTAACTATCAAACGTTTGTATTGAATATCATTCACTGTCAAACGATGTTACATCTATTGGCGCAGATAAACAGTACATTTTTCACAAAAATTTCCACAAGAATTCCCCTAGAAACTTGTTTCTTTCATTATAAATAAACGACTAACTATCAAACGTTTGTATTCAATATCATTCACTGTCAAACGATTTTACATCTATTGGCGCAGATAAACATTACATTTTTCACAAAAATTTCGACAAGAATTCCCCCTAAAATTTGTTTCTTTAATTATAAATAAACGACTGACTATCAAATGTTGGTATTGAATATCACTCAGTATCAAACGATTTTACATCTATTGGCGCAGATAAACATTAAATTTTCACAAAAATTCCCACAAGAATTCCCCTAGAAACATGTTTCTTTAATTATAAATAAACGACTAACTATCAAACGTTTGTATTGAATATAATTCACTATCAAACGATGTTACATCTGTTGGCGCAGATAAACAGTACATCTTCACAAAAATTTCGACAAGAATTCCACTAGAAACTTGTTTCTTTCATTATAAATAAACGACTAACTATCAAACGTTGGTATTGAATATCATTCACTATCAAACGATTTTAAATCCATTGGCGCGGATAAATATTAAATTTTTCACAAACATTTCGACAAGAATTCCCCCAGAAACTTGTTTCATTAATTATAAATAAACGACTAACTATCAAACGTTTGTATTGAATATCATGCACTATCAAACGTTTGTATTGAATTTCATTCACTATCAAAGGTTTGAATTGAATATCATTCACTATCAAACGATTTTACATCTATTGGCGCAGATAAACATTACATTTTTCACAAAAATTTCGACAAGAATTCCCCTAGAAACTTGTTTCTTTCATTATAAATAAACAACTAACTATCAAACGTTTGTATTGAATATCATTCACTATCAAACGATTTTACATCTATTGGCGCAGATAAACATTAAATTTTCACAAAAATTCCCACAAGAATTCCCCTAGAAACATGTTTCTTTAATTATAAATAAACGACTAACTATCAAACGTTTGTATTGAATATCATTCACTATCAAACGATGTTTCATCTGTTGGCGCAGATAAACAGTACATCTTCACAAAAATTTCGACAAGTATTCCACTAGAAACTTGTTTCTTTAATTATAAATAAACGACTAACTATCTAACGTTTGTATTGAATATCATGCACTATCAAACGATTGTATTGAATATCATTCACTATCAAACGTTTGTATTGACTATCATTCACTATAAAACGATTTTACATGTATTGGCGAAGATAAACATTACATTTTTCACAAAAATTTCGACAAGAATTCCCCTAGAAACTTGTTTCTTTAATTATAAATAAACGACTAACTATCAAACGTTTGTATTGAATATCATTCACTATCAAACGATGTTACATCAATTGGCGCAGATAAACAGTACATTTTTCACAAAAATTTCGACAAGAATTCCCCTAGAAACTTGTTTCTTTCATTATAAATAAACGACTAACTATCAAACGTTGGTATTGAATATCATTCACTATCAAACGATTTTAAATCCATTGGCGCGGATAAATATTAAATTGTTCACAAACATTTCGACAACAATTCCCCCAGAAACTTGTTTATTTAATTATAAATAAACGACTAACTATCAAACGTTTGCATTGAATATCATTCACTATGAAACGATGTTACATCTATTGGCGCAGATGAACAGTACATTTTTCACAAAACTTTCGACAAGAATTCCCTTAGAAACTTGTTTCTTTAATTATAAATAAACGACTAACTATCAAACGTTTGTATTGAATATCATGCACTATCAAACGTTTGTATTGAATATCATTCACTATCGAACGCTTGTATTGAATATCATTCACTATCAAACGATTTTACATCTATTGGAGCAGATAAACATTACATTTTTCACAAAAATTTCGGCAAGGATTCCCCTAGAAACTTGTTTCTTTAATTATAAATAAACGACTAACTATCAAACGTTTGTATTGAATATCATTCACTATCAAACCATTTTACATCTATTGGCGCAGATAAACAGTACATTTTTCACAAAAATTTCGACAAGAATTCCCCCAGAAACTTGTTTCTTTAATTATAAATAAACGAATAACTATCAAACGTTTGTATTGAATATCATTCACTATCAAACGATTTTAGATCTATTGGCGCAGATAAATATTAAATTTTTCACAAAAATTTCCACAACAATTCCCGCAGAAACTTGTTTCTTTAATTATAAATAAACGACTGACTATCAAACGTTGGTATTGAATATCATTCACTATCAAACGATTTTACATCTATTGGCGCAGATAAACATTAAATTTTCACAAAAATTTCCACAAGAATTCCCCTAGAAACATGTTTCTTTAATTATAAATAAACGACTAACTATCAAACGTTTGTATTGAATATCATTCACTATCAAACGATGTTACATCTATTGGCGCAGATAAACAGTACATTTTTCACAAAAATTTCGACAAGAATTCCCCCTGAAACTTGTTTCTTTAATTATAAATAAACGACTAACTATCAAACGTTTGTATTGAATATCATTCACTATCAAACGATGTTACGTCTATTGGCGCAGATAAACAGTACATTTTTCACAAAAATTTCGACAAGAATTCCCCTAGAAACTTGTTTCTTTCATTATAAATAAACGACTAACTATCAAACGTTGGTATTGAATATCATTCACTATCAAACGATGTTACATCTATTGGCGCAGATAAACATTAAATTTTTCATAAAAATTTCGACAAGAAATCCCCTAGAAACTTGTTTCTTTCATTATAAATAAACGACTAACTATCAAACGTTGGTATTGAATATCATTCACTATCAAATGATTTTACATCTATTGGCGCAGATGAACATTAAATTTTTCACAAAAATTTCGACAAGAATTCCCCTAGAAACTTGTTTCATTAATTATAAATAAACGACTAACTATCAAACGTTTGTATTGAATATCATGCACTATCAAACGTTTGTATTGAATATCATTCACTATCAAAGGTTTGAATTGAATATCATTCACTATCAAACGATTTTACATCTATTGGAGCAGATAAACATTACATTTTTCACAAAAATTTCGACAAGAATTCCCCTAGAAACTTGTTTCTTTCATTATAAATAAACAACTAACTATCAAACGTTTGTATTAAATATCATTCACTATCAAACGATTTTACATCTATTGGCGCAGATAAACATTAAATTTTCACAAAAATTCCCACAAGAATTCCCCCTGAAACTTGTTTCTTTAATTATAAATAAACGACTAACTATCAAACGTTTGTATTGAATATCATTCAATATCAAACGATGTTATATCTATTGGCGCAGATAAACAGTACATTTTTCACAAAAATTTCGACAAGAATTCCCTAGAAACTTGTTTCTTTCATTATAAATAAACGACTAACTATCAAACGTTGGTATTGAATATCATTCACTATCAAACGATGTTACATCTATTGGCGCAGATAAACATTAAATTTTTCATAAAAATTTCGACAAGAATTCCCCTAGAACCTTGTTTCTTTCATTATAAATAAACGACTAACTATCAAACGTTGGTATTGAATATCATTCACTATCAAATGATTTTACATCTATTGGCGCAGATGAACATTAAATTTTTCACAAAAATTTCGACAAGAATTCCCCTATAAACTTGTTTCATTAATTATAAATAAACGACTAACTATCAAACGTTTGTATTGAATATCATGCACTATCAAACGTTTGTATTGAATATCATTCACTATCAAACGTTTGCATTGAATATCATTCACTACCAAACGATTTTACATCTATTGGCGCAGATAAACATTACATTTTTCACAAAAATTTCGACAAGAATTCCCCTAGAAACTTGCTTCTTTCATTATAAATAAACGACTAACTATCAAACGTTGGTATTGAATATCATTCACTATCAAACGATGTTACATCTATTGGCGCAGATAAACATTAAATTTTTCATAAAAATTTTGACAAGAATTCCCCTAGAAACTTGTTTCATTCATTATAAATAAACGACTAACTATCAAACGTTTGTATTAAATATCATCCACTATCAATCGATTTTACATCTATTGGCGCAGATAAACATTACATTTTTCACAAAACTTTCGACAAGAATTCCCCCAGAAGCATGTTTCTTTAATTATAAATAAACGACTAACTATCAAACGTTTGTATTAAATATCATTCACTATCAAACGATTTTACATCTATTGGCGCATATAAACATTACATTTTTCACAAAAATTTCGACAAGAATACCCCCAGAAACTTGTTTCTTTAATTATAAATAATCGACTAACTATCAAACGTTTGCATTGAATATCATTCACTATGAAACGATGTTACATCTATTGGCGCAGATGAACAGTACATTTTTCACAAAACTTTCGACAAGAATTCCCCTAGAAACTTGTTTCTTTAATTATAAATAAACGACTAACTATCAAACGTTTGTATTGAATATCATGCACTATCAAACGTTTGTATTGAATATCATTCACTATCGAACGCTTGTATTGAATATCATTCACTATCAAACGATTTTACATCTATTGGAGCAGATAAACATTACATTTTTCACAAAAATTTCGGCAAGGATTCCCCTAGAAACTTGTTTCTTTAATTATAAATAAACGACTAACTATCAAACGTTTGTATTGAATATCATTCACTATCAAACCATTTTACATCTATTGGCGCAGATAAACAGTACATTTTTCACAAAAATTTCGACAAGAATTCCCCCAGAAACTTGTTTCTTTAATTATAAATAAACGAATAACTATCAAACGTTTGTATTGAATATCATTCACTATCAAACGATTTTAGATCTATTGGCGCAGATAAATATTAAATTTTTCACAAAAATTTCCACAACAATTCCCGCAGAAACTTGTTTCTTTAATTATAAATAAACGACTGACTATCAAACGTTGGTATTGAATATCATTCACTATCAAACGATTTTACATCTATTGGCGCAGATAAACATTAAATTTTCACAAAAATTTCCACAAGAATTCCCCTAGAAACATGTTTCTTTAATTATAAATAAACGACTAACTATCAAACGTTTGTATTGAATATGATTCACTATCAAACGATGTTACATCTATTGGCGCAGATAAACAGTACATTTTTCACAAAAATTTCGACAAGAATTCCCCCTGAAACTTGTTTCTTTAATTATAAATAAACGACTAACTATCAAACGTTGGTATTGAATATCATTCACTATCAAACGATGTTACATCTATTGGCGCAGATAAACATTAAATTTTTCATAAAAATTTCGACAAGAATTCCCCTAGAAACTTGTTTCATTCATTATAAATAAACGACTAACTATCAAACGTTTGTATTAAATATCATCCACTATCAATCGATTTTACATCTATTGGCGCAGATAAACATTACATTTTTCACAAAAATTTCGACAAGAATTCCCCCAGAAGCATGTTTCTTTAATTATAAATAAACGACTAACTATCAAACGTTTGTATTAAATATCATTCACTATCAAACGATTTTACATCTATTGGCGCATATAAACATTACATTTTTCACAAAAATTTCGACAAGAATACCCCCAGAAACTTGTTTCTTTAATTATAAATAATCGACTAACTATCAAACGTTTGCATTGAATATCATTCACTATGAAACGATGTTACATCTATTGGCGCAGATGAACAGTACATTTTTCACAAAACTTTCGACAAGAATTCCCCTAGAAACTTGTTTCTTTAATTATAAATAAACGACTAACTATCAAACGTTTGTATTGAATATCATGCACTATCAAACGTTTGTATTGAATATCATTCACTATCGAACGCTTGTATTGAATATCATTCACTATCAAACGATTTTACATCTATTGGAGCAGATAAACATTACATTTTTCACAAAAATTTCGGCAAGGATTCCCCTAGAAACTTGTTTCTTTAATTATAAATAAACGACTAACTATCAAACGTTTGTATTGAATATCATTCACTATCAAACCATTTTACATCTATTGGCGCAGATAAACAGTACATTTTTCACAAAAATTTCGACAAGAATTCCCCCAGAAACTTGTTTCTTTAATTATAAATAAACAAATAACTATCAAACGTTTGTATTGAATATCATTCACTATCAAACGATTTTAGATCTATTGGCGCAGATAAATATTAAATTTTTCACAAAAATTTCCACAACAATTCCCGCAGAAACTTGTTTCTTTAATTATAAATAAACGACTGACTATCAAACGTTGGTATTGAATATCATTCACTATCAAACGATTTTACATCTATTGGCGCAGATAAACATTAAATTTTCACAAAAATTTCCACAAGAATTCCCCTAGAAACATGTTTCTTTAATTATAAATAAACGACTAACTATCAAACGTTTGTTTTGAATATCATTCACTATCAAACGATGTTACATCTATTGGCGCAGATAAACAGTACATTTTTCACAAAAATTTCGACAAGAATTCCCCCTGAAACTTGTTTCTTTAATTATAAATAAACGACTAACTATCAAACGTTTGTATTGAATATCATGCACTATCAAACGTTTGTATTGAATATCATTCACTATCAAACGTTTGCATTGAATATCATTCACTACCAAACGATTTTACATCTATTGGCGCAGATAAACATTACATTTTTCACAAAAATTTCGACAAGAATTCCCCTAGAAACTTGCTTCTTTCATTATAAATAAACGACTAACTATCAAACGTTGGTATTGAATATCATTCACTATCAAACGATGTTACATCTATTGGCGCAGATAAACATTAAATTTTTCATAAAAATTTTGACAAGAATTCCCCTAGAAACTTGTTTCATTCATTATAAATAAACGACTAACTATCAAACGTTTGTATTAAATATCATCCACTATCAATCGATTTTACATCTATTGGCGCAGATAAACATTACATTTTTCACAAAAATTTCGACAAGAATTCCCCCAGAAGCATGTTTCTTTAATTATAAATAAACGACTAACTATCAAACGTTTGTATTAAATATCATTCACTATCAAACGATTTTACATCTATTGGCGCATATAAACATTACATTTTTCACAAAAATTTCGACAAGAATACCCCCAGAAACTTGTTTCTTTAATTATAAATAATCGACTAACTATCAAACGTTTGCATTGAATATCATTCACTATGAAACGATGTTACATCTATTGGCGCAGATGAACAGTACATTTTTCACAAAACTTTCGACAAGAATTCCCCTAGAAACTTGTTTCTTTAATTATAAATAAACGACTAACTATCAAACGTTTGTATTGAATATCATGCACTATCAAACGTTTGTATTGAATATCATTCACTATCGAACGCTTGTATTGAATATCATTCACTATCAAACGATTTTACATCTATTGGAGCAGATAAACATTACATTTTTCACAAAAATTTCGGCAAGGATTCCCCTAGAAACTTGTTTCTTTAATTATAAATAAACGACTAACTATCAAACGTTTGTATTGAATATCATTCACTATCAAACCATTTTACATCTATTGGCGCAGATAAACAGTACATTTTTCACAAAAATTTCGACAAGAATTCCCCCAGAAACTTGTTTCTTTAATTATAAATAAACGAATAACTATCAAACGTTTGTATTGAATATCATTCACTATCAAACGATTTTAGATCTATTGGCGCAGATAAATATTAAATTTTTCACAAAAATTTCCACAACAATTCCCGCAGAAACTTGTTTCTTTAATTATAAATAAACGACTGACTATCAAACGTTGGTATTGAATATCATTCACTATCAAACGATTTTACATCTATTGGCGCAGATAAACATTAAATTTTCACAAAAATTTCCACAAGAATTCCCCTAGAAACATGTTTCTTTAATTATAAATAAACGACTAACTATCAAACGTTTGTATTGAATATGATTCACTATCAAACGATGTTACATCTATTGGCGCAGATAAACAGTACATTTTTCACAAAAATTTCGACAAGAATTCTCCCTGAAACTTGTTTCTTTAATTATAAATAAACGACTAACTATCAAACGTTGGTATTGAATATCATTCACTATCAAACGATGTTACATCTATTGGCGCAGATAAACATTAAATTTTTCATAAAAATTTCGACAAGAATTCCCCTAGAAACTTGTTTCATTCATTATAAATAAACGACTAACTATCAAACGTTTGTATTAAATATCATCCACTATCAATCGATTTTACATCTATTGGCGCAGATAAACATTACATTTTTCACAAAAATTTCGACAAGAATTCCCCAGAAGCATGTTTCTTTAATTATAAATAAACGACTAACTATCAAACGTTTGTATTAAATATCATTCACTATCAAACGATTTTACATCTATTGGCGCATATAAACATTACATTTTTCACAAAAATTTCGACAAGAATACCCCCAGAAACTTGTTTCTTTAATTATAAATAATCGACTAACTATCAAACGTTTGCATTGAATATCATTCACTATGAAACGATGTTACATCTATTGGCGCAGATGAACAGTACATTTTTCACAAAACTTTCGACAAGAATTCCCCTAGAAACTTGTTTCTTTAATTATAAATAAACGACTAACTATCAAACGTTTGTATTGAATATCATGCACTATCAAACGTTTGTATTGAATATCATTCACTATCGAACGCTTGTATTGAATATCATTCACTATCAAACGATTTTACATCTATTGGAGCAGATAAACATTACATTTTTCACAAAAATTTCGGCAAGGATTCCCCTAGAAACTTGTTTCTTTAATTATAAATAAACGACTAACTATCAAACGTTTGTATTGAATATCATTCACTATCAAACCATTTTACATCTATTGGCGCAGATAAACAGTACATTTTTCACAAAAATTTCGACAAGAATTCCCCCAGAAACTTGTTTCTTTAATTATAAATAAACGAATAACTATCAAACGTTTGTATTGAATATCATTCACTATCAAACGATTTTAGATCTATTGGCGCAGATAAATATTAAATTTTTCACAAAAATTTCCACAACAATTCCCGCAGAAACTTGTTTCTTTAATTATAAATAAACGACTGACTATCAAACGTTGGTATTGAATATCATTCACTATCAAACGATTTTACATCTATTGGCGCAGATAAACATTAAATTTTCACAAAAATTTCCACAAGAATTCCCCTAGAAACATGTTTCTTTAATTATAAATAAACGACTAACTATCAAACGTTTGTATTGAATATCATTCACTATCAAACGATGTTACATCTATTGGCGCAGATAAACAGTACATTTTTCACAAAAATTTCGACAAGAATTCCCCCTGAAACTTGTTTCTTTAATTATAAATAAACGACTAACTATCAAACGTTTGTATTGAATATCATTCACTATCAAACGATGTTACGTCTATTGGCGCAGATAAACAGTACATTTTTCACAAAAATTTCGACAAGAATTCCCCTAGAAACTTGTTTCTTTCATTATAAATAAACGACTAACTATCAAACGTTGGTATTGAATATCATTCACTGTCAAACGATGTTACATCTATTGGCGCAGATAAACATTAAATTTTTCATAAAAATTTCGACAAGAAATCCCCTAGAAACTTGTTTCTTTCATTATAAATAAACGACTAACTATCAAACGTTGGTATTGAATATCATTCACTATCAAATGATTTTACATCTATTGGCGCAGATGAACATTAAATTTTTCACAAAAATTTCGACAAGAATTCCCCTAGAAACTTGTTTCATTAATTATAAATAAACGACTAACTATCAAACGTTTGTATTGAATATCATGCACTATCAAACGTTTGTTTTGAATATCATTCACTATCAAAGGTTTGAATTGAATATCATTCACTATGAAACGATTTTACATCTATTGGAGCAGATAAACATTACATTTTTCACAAAAATTTCGACAAGAATTCCCCTAGAAACTTGTTTCTTTCATTATAAATAAACAACTAACTATCAAACGTTTGTATTAAATATCATTCACTATCAAACGATTTTACATCTATTGGCGCAGATAAACATTAAATTTTCACAAAAATTCCCACAAGAATTCCCCCTGAAACTTGTTTCTTTAATTATAAATAAACGACTAACTATCAAACGTTTGTATTGAATATCATTCACTATCAAACGATGTTACATCTATTGGCGCAGATAAACAGTACATTTTTCACAAAAATTTCGACAAGAATTCCCTAGAAACTTGTTTCTTTCATTATAAATAAACGACTAACTATCAAACGTTGGTATTGAATATCATTCACTATCAAACGATGTTACATCTATTGGCGCAGAGAAACATTAAATTTTTCATAAAAATTTCGACAAGAATTCCCCTAGAACCTTGTTTCTTTCATTATAAATAAACGACTAACTATCAAACGTTGGTATTGAATATCATTCACTATCAAATGATTTTACATCTATTGGCGCAGATGAACATTAAATTTTTCACAAAAATTTGGACAAGAATTCCCCTATAAACTTGTTTCATTAATTATAAATAAACGACTAACTATCAAACGTTTGTATTGAATATCATGCACTATCAAACGTTTGTATTGAATATCATTCACTATCAAAGGTTTGAATTGAATATCATTCACTATCAAACGATTTTACATCTATTGGAGCAGATAAACATTACATTTTTCACAAAAATTTCGACAAGAATTCCCCTAGAAACTTGTTTCTTTCATTATAAATAAACAACTAACTATCAAACGTTTGTATTAAATATCATTCACTATCAAACGATTTTACATCTATTGGCGCAGATAAACATTAAATTTTCACAAAAATTCCCACAAGAATTCCCCCTGAAACTTTTTTCTTTAATTATAAATAAACGACTAACTATCAAACGTTTGTATTGAATATCATTCACTATCAAACGATGTTACATCTATTGGCGCAGATAAACAGTACATTTTTCACAAAAATTTCGACAAGAATTCCCTAGAAACTTGTTTCTTTCATTATAAATAAACGACTAACTATCAAACGTTGGTATTGAATATCATTCACTATCAAACGATGTTACATCTATTGGCGCAGATAAACATTAAATTTTTCATAAAAATTTCGACAAGAATTCCCCTAGAACCTTGTTTCTTTCATTATAAATAAACGACTAACTATCAAACGTTGGTATTGAATATCATTCACTATCAAATGATTTTATATCTATTGGCGCAGATGAACATTAAATTTTTCACAAAAATTTCGACAAGAATTCCCCTATAAACTTGTTTCATTAATTATAAATAAACGACTAACTATCAAACGTTTGTATTGAATATCATGCACTATCAAACGTTTGTATTGAATATCATTCACTATCAATGGTTTGAATTGAATATCATTCACTATCAAACGATTTTACATCTATTGGCGCAGATATACATTACATTTTTCACAAAAATTTCGGCAAGAATTCACCTAGAAACTTGTTTCTTTCATTATAAATAAACAACTAACTATCAAACGTTTGTATTGAATATCATTCACTATCAAACGATTTTACATCTGTTGGCGCAGATAAACAGTACATCTTCACAAAAATTTCGACAAGAATTCCACTAGAAACTTGTTTCTTTAATTATAAATAAACGACTAACTATCTAACGTTTGTATTGAATATCATGCACTATCAAACGATTGTATTGAATATTATTCACTATCAAACGTTTGTATTGACTATCATTCACTATAAAACGATTTTACATGTATTGGCGCAGATAAACATTACATTTTTCACACAAATTTCGACAAGAATTCCCCTAGAAACTTGTTTCTTTCATTATAAATAAACGACTAACTATCAAACGTTGGTATTGAATATCATTCATTATCAAACGATTTTACATCTATTGGCGCGGATAAATATTAAATTTTTCACAAACATTTCGACAACAATTCCCCCCGAAACTTGTTTCTTTAATTATAAATAAACGACTAACTATCAAACGTTTGTATTGAATATCATGCACTATCAAACGTTTGTATTGAATATCATTCACTATCAAACGTTTGCATTGAATATCATTCACTACCAAACGATTTTACATCTATTGGCGCAGATAAACTTTACATTTTTCACAAAAATTTCCACAAGAATTCCCCTAGAAACATGTTTCTTTGAATTATAAATAAACGACTAACTATCAAACGTTTGTATTGAATATCATTCACTATCAAACGATGTTACATCTATTGGCGCAGATAAACATTACATTTTTCACAAAAATTTCCACCAGAATTCCCCTAGAAACTTGTTTCTTTCATTATAAATGAACGACTAACTATCAACGTTGGTATTGAATATCATTCACTATCAAATGATGTTACATCTATTGGCGCAGATAAACATTAAATTTTCCATAAAAATTTTGACAAGAATTCCCCTAGAAACTTGTTTCATTCATTATAAATAAACGACTAACTATCAAACGCTTGTATTAAATATCATTCACTATCAATCGATTTTACATCTATTGGCGCAGATAAACATTACATTTTTCACACAAATTTCGACAAGAATTCCCCCAGAAACTTGTTTCTTTAATTATAAATAAACGACTAACTATCAAACGTTGGTATTGAATATCAATCACTATCAAACGATTTTACATCTATTGGCGCAGATAAACATTAAATTTTCACAAAAATTTCCACAAGAATTCCCTAGAAACATGTTTCTTTAATTATAAATAAACGACTAACTATCAAACGTTTGTATTGAATATCATTCACTATCAAACGATGTTACATCTGTTGGCGCAGATAAACAGTACATCTTCACAAAAATTTCGACAAGAATTCCACTAGAAACTTGTTTCTTTAATTATAAATAAACGACTAACTATCTAACGTTTGTATTGAATATCATGCACTATCAAACGATTGTATTGAATATCATTCACTATCAAAGGTTTGAATTGAATATCATTCACTATCAAACGATTTTACATCTATTGGAGCAGATAAACATTACATTTTTCACAAAAATTTTGACAAGAATTCCCCTAGAAACTTGTTTCTTTCATTATAAATAAACAACTAACTATCAAACGTTTGTATTAAATATCATTCACTATCAAACGATTTTACATCTATTGGCGCAGATATACATTAAATTTTCACAAAAATTCCCACAAGAATTCCCCCTGAAACTTTTTTCTTTAATTATAAATAAACGACTAACTATCAAACGTTTGTATTGAATATCATTCACTATCAAACGATGTTACATCTATTGGCGCAGATAAACAGTACATTTTTCACAAAAATTTCGACAAGAATTCCCTAGAAACTTGTTTCTTTCATTATAAATAAACGACTAACTATCAAACGTTGGTATTGAATATCATTCACTATCAAACGATGTTACATCTATTGGCGCAGATAAACATTAAATTTTTCATAAAAATTTCCACAAGAATTCCCCTAGAACCTTGTTTCTTTCATTATAAATAAACGACTAACTATCAAACGTTGGTATTGAATATCAATCACTATCAAACGATTTTACATCTATTGGCGCAGATAAACATTAAATTTTCACAAAAATTTCCACAAGAATTCCCCTAGAAACATGTTTCTTTAATTATAAATAAACGACTAACTATCAAACGTTTGTATTGAATATCATTCACTATCAAACGATGTTACATCTGTTGGCGCAGATAAACAGTACATCTTCACAAAAATTTCGACAAGAATTCCACTAGAAACTTGTTTCTTTAATTATAAATAAACGACTAACTATCTAACGTTTGTATTGAATATCATGCACTATCAAACGATTGTATTGAATATTATTCACTATCAAACGTTTGTATTGACTATCATTCACTATAAAACGATTTTACATGTATTGGCGCAGATAAACATTACATTTTTCACACAAATTTCGACAAGAATTCCCCTAGAACCTTGTTTCTTTCATTATAAATAAACGACTAACTATCAAACGTTGGTATTGAATATCATTCACTATCAAATGATTTTACATCTATTGGCGCAGATGAACATTAAATTTTTCACAAAAATTTCGATAAGAATTCCCCTAGAAACTTGTTTCATTAATTATAAATAAACGACTAACTTTCAAACGTTTGTATTGAATATCATGCACTATCAAACGTTTGTATTGAATATCATTCACTATCAAAGGTTTGAATTGAATATCATTCACTATCAAAGGTTTGAATTGAATATCATTCACTATCAAACGATTTTACATCTATTGGCGCAGATATACATTACATTTTTCACAAAAATTTCGACAAGAATTCCCCTAGAAACTTGTTTCTTTCATTATAAATAAACAACTAACTATCAAACGTTTGTATTGAATATCATTCACTATCAAACGATTTTACATCTATTGGCGCAGATAAACATTAAATTTTCACAAAAATTTCCACAAGAATTCCCCTAGAAACATGTTTCTTTAATTATAAATAAACGACTAACTATCAAACGTTTGTATTGAATGTCATTCACTATCAAACGATGTTACATCTGTTGGCGCAGATAAACAGTACATTTTTCACAAAAATTTCCACCAGAATTCCCCTAGAAACTTGTTTCTTTAATTATAAATTTACGACTAACTATCAAACGTTTGTATTGAATATCATTCACTATCAAACGATTTTACATCTATTGGCGCACATAAATATTAAATTTTTCACAAAAATTTCCACAACAATTCCCGCAGAAACTTGTTTCTTTAATTATAAATAAACGACTAACTATCAAACGTTTGTATTGAATATCATGCACTATCAAACGTTTGTATTGAATATCATTCACTATCAAACGTTTGCATTGAATATCATTCACTACCAAACGATTTTACATCTATTGGCGCAGATAAACATTACATTTTTCACAAAAATTTCAACAATAATTCCCCTAGAAACTTGTTTCTTTAATTATAAATTTACGACTAACTATCAAACGTTTGTATTGAATATCATTCACTATCAAACGATTTTACATCTATTGGCGCAGATAAACATTAAATTTTCACAAAAATTTACACAAGAATTCCCCTAGAAACTTGTTTCTTTAATTATAAATAAACGACTAACTATCTAACGTTGGTATTGAATATCATTCACTATCAAACGATTTTACATCTATTGGCGCAGATGAACATTAAATTTTTCACAAAAATTTCGACAAGAATTCCCCTAGAAACTTGTTTCTTTAATTATAAGTAAACGACTAACTATGAAACGTTTGTATTGAATATCATTCACTATCAAACGATGTTACATCTATTGGCGCAGATAAACAGTACATTTTTCACAAAAATTTCCACCAGAATTCCCCTAGAAACTTGTTTCTTTCATTATATATAAACGACTAACTATCAAACGTTGGTTTTGAATATTATTCACTATCAAACGATTTTACATCTATGGCGCGGATAAATATTAAATTTTTCACAAACATTTCGACAACAATTCCCCCAGAAACTTGTCTCTTTAATTATAAATAAACCACTAACTATCAAACGTTGGTATTGAATATCATTCATTATCAAACGATTTTACATCTATTGGCGCAGATAAACATTAAATTTTTCACAAAAATTTCGACAACGAGTCCCCCAGAAACTTGTTTCTTTAATTATAAATAAACGACTAACTATCAAACGTTTGCATTGAATATCATGCACTATCAAACGTTTGTATTGAATATCATTCACTATCAAACGTTTGCATTGAATATCATTCACTACCAAACGATTTTACATCTATTGGCGCAGATAAACATTACATTTTTCACAAAAATTTCGACAAGAATTCCCCTAGAAACTTGTTTCTTTAATTATAAATAAACGACTTATTATAAAACGTTTGTATTGAATATCATTCACTATCAAACAATGTTGCATCTATTGGCGCAGATAAACAGTATATTTTTCACAAAAATTTCCACAAGAATTCCCATAGAAACTTGCTTCTTTCATTATAAATAAACGACTAACTATCAAACGTTGGTATTGAATATCATTCACTATCAAACGATGTTGCTTAGAAAAGCCTTTCCCGACGGGAAGAGGAGATTTTCTTGTGCGAAGGAACGTTGGATTCAAACGGGTCGTAGGTGAGGAGTGCGCGGAGGAAGGGAGAGGACGATACAAAGGAGGTGACCGCTGAGCGGCTTACCGTTGTATTTAAATTAATCTAATTATATTTCACTAATCTGTACAAAACGTTATAACTTAATCAATACCGCGAGACTCTACTAATAATCTTATAAGCTACGACGCGACGCTAATCCTAATGAAACTAAAGCTAGCAAACGGACGGCGGACGGAACGGACAAAGACGAAACGTTACTCTGCGCTATTAGAACTAGAAATTAAAGCTAAGGAAAGAATAAATGTGCAGCAAAGAAAAAGATAAAGCGGAAACAAAAGAAAAGAAAGAAGCGAAACGGTAAGGCACCCGAAAGAAGAGGAAAGAAAAGGGAGGTGAGACGGCAGTACTCACGGCTCTAACGATACTCAGTTTTAAAGTGCGAAATGCGAAAGCAAGTTTCCTGGAATAATGTCTGCGAGGAACAGAAGGATTAAGCCGTGAGTCACGCCGTCTCACCTGTACGGACCCCCCTCGGCCTCACCTCGCGCCGGCCACCGAACTACTCGGTCCGCCCGGCGGCGGCCGAGGATCGCCGAGGGCGCCCGAACGCCGGGGCGCTTACCGTGCCGCTGCTCGCAATTACAAAACTAGACAAACGATGTTACATCTATTGGCGCAGATAAACATTAAATTTTTCATAAAAATTTTGACAAGAATTCCCCTAGAAACTTGTTTCATTCATTATAAATAAACGACTAACTATCAAACGTTTGTATTAAATATCATTCACTATCAAACGATTTTACATCTATTGGCGCAGATAAACATTACATTTTTCACAAAAATTTCGACAAGAATTCCCCTAGAAACTTGTTTCTTTAATTATAAATAAACGACTAACTATCAAACGTTTGTATTGAATATCTTTCACTATCAAACGATTTTACATCTATTGGCGCAGATAAACATTACATTTTTCACAAAAATTTCGACAAGAATTCCCCTAGAAACTTGTTTCTTTAGTTATAAATAAACTACTAACTATCAAACGTTTGTATTGAATATCATTCACTGTCAAACGATGTTACATCTATTGGCGCAGATAAACAGTACATTTTTCACAAAAATTTCGACAAGAATTCCCCTAGAAACTTGTTTCTTTAATTATAAATAAACGACTAACTATCAAACGTTTGTATTGAATATCATTCACTGTCAAACGATGTTACATCTATTGGCGCAGATAAACAGTACATTTTTCACAAAAATTTCCACAAGAATTCCCCTAGAAACTTGTTTCTTTCATTATAAATAAACGACTAACTATCAAACGTTTGTATTCAATATCATTCACTGTCAAACGATTTTACATCTATTGGCGCAGATAAACATTACATTTTTCACAAAAATTTCGACAAGAATTCCCATAGAAACTTGTTTCTTTAATTATGAATAAACGTCTAACTATTGTTACGTCCGGGCGTCGCGATAGGTCGGTTTAAAGGATTTGTCTAGGATGGAACCGTGTGTGTGTTCGAGCGGTCGACCGTTGTCGCCCGGGAGTAACGCGTGAATACTTAACCTAAAGGATATAAATCAAAAAGATGATTCTATCAATGACCGAATAAAATGATGACGCGAAAGAACGAAATCAATCTACTCGATCTGCAGGACTTATAGGATTCTCTCTCTTATCAACCCGTACAGGTTGCTGAGTTATTGCGTGTTACATTCCAGTACAGATAATGTTAATTATAGCGCATGCAAAGAAAATAAAAAAAGGATAAAGCAGATATAGTGTGGATCAAACAATAGTGTATATTCTGTGATGATTATTCAGGTGCAGATACAAAGACGACTTGAGTTGAAAAAGCAGATTTCTGACACCAGTTCCACGGTTAGAAGTGGGTATAAAGAAGTAATATAACTGTAAGAGATATATATATACAGAAAGAAGGTGTATCCCGCTTCTAACGCCAATTCCACGTTTTAACAATGGTTACGAGGTTTTGTTTGTATCGGAGTATTGATATAATAAGGAACGGAAAGACTAACTATTACGCAATGTTCGGTAGTACAATTCGCCGGTATGCAACGCGCGGTATAATCGTGGGTTGAACGAAGCAGCTCGTATTGCGCGTGATATTCGTTATATGAATGATACAGAGATTCCTTGTAGAATTAAACAGTTCCGATCGCCCAGCGCTCAGAGCACACGGTTACGGGATCGCCTCTACAACTATTGCCCTAGGTTTCCCGTAATACATGTACTGGGGGCAAGAGTCGGGCCAGAAATCATGATCTAGCTGGTAATTGGAATATTCTTACCGTGCTGCTGGAAACGCTCAGACAATCTTTGATCTCTCTCTCTCTCTCTCTCACGCTCACGCTCGCTCGATGGTATGTCGCTCGCTGTGTTACTCTCGCTCTTAGTTCGGTGGTATGTCGGTGGAAATTCGTATGGTTTATTACGATGAGTACCTTCGAATCGTAAAATGGTAATAATATACGATCAGGCTTGAGATGGCCTAAGCTCTCGTGTTATCGGAGCTGTAGATGTTACTCGCGAAGAGACTCCTCAGACCGGTCTAGATGTTTAAATCAGTCTAAATACAATACCAATTCCTCACCGAGAAAAGACTTATGCGGAAGTGTTACTTATAATACTAATAATATAATGTTCTTTATAAATGAAACTTAATTGCTAACGGGCTCGGCGCGATTCGCCGACCACGTGCTGGAAATAACGCGGATCGCACTATTCGCACTCTAGATTAAAATTCGAAACCAAAAGAAATATGAGTCCTTGCTCTTTTTTAATAGCTATATTTTAACACTACGATTTAACGAGGAGTAATGAGTCTCTGATTAAACTGCAAGAATTTGCACAGATTAGCTCACAAAGAATAAACTAAGATATTCCTCGGACAGAGGACTACGCACCTCGCGACTATACAGCCAACTGCGACGACGGTCGCGTCTCGAGATGGTTCCTAGGCCGGCTCAGGGATAGTTTTTAGGCCCCTCTCACAGAATCGGGTACATAGCGGTCGACGGTATATACAAACATTCGGCTGGCTATGTAAAACGAGACGCTGGTTTTGTTCGTTAGTCTCTCTCTCTAATTAACAGATTTCATTATGAGTGCAAGTCGATCTCGGCACGTAGGAACTTAGTAACTCTTAAGCGCACGCTTCGGTGGAATTGATGATAACGAAAAATAGTCTTGTCCTGCAGCGATGCCTAACAGTGGCGCAATTAATAAATGAAAAGAAAGAGAAAAGGATAAACAATATTCTTAAGCGGAAACTCGTCGCTAACCTTAAGTCTATACACTCACACTTGCATACCGCGTACACGCATTCGTTCCTTATACTACATATATGTCATAAGTCGGTATATTGGGTGGGGACGACGGTGATTCCAAGGCGAGGAATATTCTACTTGAAGTTACCGCTCGACGGTACCACGCATGCGCTAGGCATAGGCCGTAATATACAAGTATAGGCGCATACGAAGCCCGGAGTAGAAGGAAAATGACATGATTTTAACTCTAATACTCTAACGGTACGCCGGCTGCGATAGGCACAGGCCGTAATATACAAGTATAGGCGCAACCGGAGATCGGAGTAGCAAGAACAAGAAAAATACTAGGCTAATAAGTTAAAAGTTACGCTGGGACGTAACACTATCAAACGTTTGTATTAAATATCAATCACTATCAATCGATTTTACATCTATTAGCGCAGATAAACATTACATTTTTCACAAAAATTTCGACAAGAATTCCCCCGGAAACATGTTTCTTTAATTATAAATAAACGACTAACTATCAACCGTTTGTATTGAATATCATGCACTATCAAACGTTTGTATTGAATATCATTCACTATCAAACGTTTGCATTGAATATCATGCACTATCAAACGTTTGTATTGAATATCATTCGCTATGAAACGATTTTACATCTATTGGCGCAGATAAACATCACATTTTTCACAAAAATTTCGACAAGAATTCCCCCAGAAACTTGTTTCTTTAATTATAAATAAACGACTAACTATCAAACGTTTGTATTGAATATCATTCACTATCAAACGATTTTACATCTATTGGCGCAGATAAATATTAAATTTTTCACAAAAATTTCGACAAGAATTCCCCCAGAAACTTGTTTCTTTAATTATAAATAAACGACTAACTATCAAACGTTTGTATTGAATATCATTCACTATCAAACGTTTGTATTGAATATCATTCACTATCAAACGTTTGCATTGAATATCATTCACTATCAAACGTTTGCATTGAATATCATTCACTATCAAACGATTTTACATCTATTGGCGCAGATAAACATTACATTTTTCACAACAATTTCGACAAGAATACCCCTAGAAACTTGTTTCTTTAATTATAAATAAACGACTAACTATCAAACGTTTGTATTGAATATCATGCACTATCAAACGTTTGTATTGAATATCATTCACTATCAAACGATTTTACATCTATTGGCGCAGAAAACATTAAATTTTTCATAAAAATTTCGACAAGAATTCCCCTAGAAACTTGTTTCTTTCATTATAAATAAACGACTAACTATCAAACGTTTGTATTGAATATCATTCACTATCAAACGATTTTACATCTATTGGCGCAGATAAACATTACATTTTTCACAAAAATTTCGACAAGAATTCCCCTAGAAACTTGTTTCTTTAGTTATAAATAAACGACTAACTATCAAACGTTTGTATTGAATATCATTCACTATCAAACGATGTTACATCTATTGGCGCAGAAAACATTAAATTTTTCACAAAAATTTCGACAAGAATTCCCCCAGAAACTTGTTTCTTTAATTATAAATAAACGACTAACTATCAAACGTTTGTATTGAATATCATGCACTATCAAACGTTTGTATTGAATATCATTCACTATCAAACGTTTGCATTGAATATCATGCACTATCAAACGTTTGTATTGAATATCATTCACTATCAAACGATTTTACATCTATTGGCGCAGATAAATATTAAATTTTTCATAAAAATTTCGACAACAATTCCCTCAGAAACTTGTTTCTTTAATTATAAATAAGCGACTAACTATCAAACGTTGGTATTGAATATCATGCACTATCAAACGTTTGTATTGAATATCATTCACTATCAAACGATTTTACATCTATTGGCGCAGATAAACATTACATTTTTCACAAAAATTTCGACAAGAATTCCCCTAGAAACTTGTTTCTTTAATTATAAATAAACGACTAACTATCAAACGTTGGTATTGAATATCATTCACTATCAAACGATGTTACATCTATTGGCGCAGATAAACATTAAATTTTTCATAAAAATTTCGACAAGAGTTCCCCTAGAAACTTGTTTCTTTCATTATAAATAAACGACTAAATATCAAACGTTTGTATTAAATATCATTCACTATCAAACGATTTTACATCTATTGGCGCAGATAAACATTACATTTTTCACAAAAATTTCGACAAGAATTCCCCCTAAAATTTGTTTCTTTAATTATAAATAAACGACTAACTATCAAATGTTGGTATTGAATATCACTCAGTATCAAACGATGTTACATCTATTGGCGCAGATAAATATTAAATTTTTCATAAAAATTTCGACAAGAATTCCCCTAGAAACTTGTTTCTTTCATTATAAATAAACGACTAACTATCAAACGTTGGTATTGAATATCATTCACTATCAAACGATTTTACATCAATTGGCGCAGATGAACATTAAATTTTTCACAAAAATTTCGACAAGAATTCCCCTAGAAACTTGTTTCTTTAATTATAAATAAACGACTAACTATCAAACGTTTGTATTGAATATCATGCACTATCAAACGTTTGTATTGAATATCATTCGCTATGAAACGATTTTACATCTATTGGCGCAGATAAACATTACATGTTTCGCAAAAATTTCGACAAGAATTCCCCTAGAAACTGTTTCTTAATTATAAATAAACGACTAACTATCAAACGTTTGTATTGAATATCATTCACTATTAAACGATTTTACATCTATTGGCGCAGATAAACATTACATTTTTCACAAAAATTTCAACAAGAATTCCCCTAGAAACTTGTTTCTTTAATTATAAATAAACGACTAACTATCAAACGTATGTATTAAATATCATTCACTATCAAACGATTTTACATCTATTGGCGCAGATAAACATTAAATTTTTCATAAAAATTTCGACAAGAATTCCCCTAGAAACTTGTTTCTTTAATTATAAATAAACAACTAACTATCAAACGTTGGTATTGAATATCATTCACTATCAAACGATTTTACATCTATTGGCGCAGATAAACATTACATTTATCACAAAAATTTCGACAAGAATTCCCCCGGAAACATGTTTCCTTAATTATAAATAAACGACTAACTATCAAACGTTTGTATTGAATATCATGCACTATCAAACGTTTGTATTGAATATCATGCACTATCAAACGTTTGTATTGAATATCATTCACTATCAAACGTTTGCATTGAATATCATTCACTATCAAACGTTTGCATTGAATATCATTCACTATCAAACGATTTTACATCTATTGGCGCAGATAAACATTACATTTTTCACAACAATTTCGACAAGAATACCCCTAGAAACTTGTTTCTTTAATTATAAATAAACGACTAACTATCAAACGTTTGTATTAAATATCATTCACTATCAAACGATTTTACATCAATTGGCGCAGATAAACATTACATTTTTCACAAAAATTTCGACAAGAATTCCCCTAGAAACTTGTTTCTTTAATTATAAATAAACGACTAACTATCAAACGTTTGTATTGAATATCATGCACTATCAAACGTTTGTATTGAATATCATTCACTATCGAACGCTTGTATTGAATATCATTCACTATCAAACGATTTTACATCTATTGGAGCAGATAAACATTACATTTTTCACAAAAATTTCGGCAAGGATTCCCCTAGAAACTTGTTTCTTTAATTATAAATAAACGACTAACTATCAAACGTTTGTATTGAATATCATTCACTATCAAACCATTTTACATCTATTGGCGCAGATAAACAGTACATTTTTCACAAAAATTTCGACAAGAATTCCCCCAGAAACTTGTTTCTTTAATTATAAATAAACGAATAACTATCAAACGTTTGTATTGAATATCATTCACTATCAAACGATTTTAGATCTATTGGCGCAGATAAATATTAAATTTTTCACAAAAATTTCCACAACAATTCCCGCAGAAACTTGTTTCTTTAATTATAAATAAACGACTGACTATCAAACGTTGGTATTGAATATCATTCACTATCAAACGATTTTACATCTATTGGCGCAGATAAACATTAAATTTTCACAAAAATTTCCACAAGAATTCCCCTAGAAACATGTTTCTTTAATTATAAATAAACGACTAACTATCAAACGTTTGTATTGAATATGATTCACTATCAAACGATGTTACATCTATTGGCGCAGATAAACAGTACATTTTTCACAAAAATTTCGACAAGAATTCCCCCTGAAACTTGTTTCTTTAATTATAAATAAACGACTAACTATCAAACGTTGGCATTGAATATCATTCACTATCAAACGATGTTACATCTATTGGCGCAGATAAACATTAAATTTTTCATAAAAATTTCGACAAGAATTCCCCTAGAAACTTGTTTCATTCATTATAAATAAACGACTAACTATCAAACGTTTGTATTAAATATCATCCACTATCAATCGATTTTACATCTATTGGCGCAGATAAACATTACATTTTTCACAAAAATTTCGACAAGAATTCCCCCAGAAGCATGTTTCTTTAATTATAAATAAACGACTAACTATCAAACGTTTGTATTAAATATCATTCACTATCAAACGATTTTACATCTATTGGCGCATATAAACATTACATTTTTCACAAAAATTTCGACAAGAATACCCCCAGAAACTTGTTTCTTTAATTATAAATAATCGACTAACTATCAAACGTTTGCATTGAATATCATTCACTATGAAACGATGTTACATCTATTGGCGCAGATGAACAGTACATTTTTCACAAAACTTTCGACAAGAATTCCCCTAGAAACTTGTTTCTTTAATTATAAATAAACGACTAACTATCAAACGTTTGTATTGAATATCATGCACTATCAAACGTTTGTATTGAATATCATTCACTATCGAACGCTTGTATTGAATATCATTCACTATCAAACGATTTTACATCTATTGGAGCAGATAAACATTACATTTTTCACAAAAATTTCGGCAAGGATTCCCCTAGAAACTTGTTTCTTTAATTATAAATAAACGACTAACTATCAAACGTTTGTATTGAATATCATTCACTATCAAACCATTTTACATCTATTGGCGCAGATAAACAGTACATTTTTCACAAAAATTTCGACAAGAATTCCCCCAGAAACTTGTTTCTTTAATTATAAATAAACGAATATCTATCAAACGTTTGTATTGAATATCATTCACTATCAAACGATTTTAGATCTATTGGCGCAGATAAATATTAAATTTTTCACAAAAATTTCCACAACAATTCCCGGAGAAACTTGTTTCTTTAATTATAAATAAACGACTGACTATCAAACGTTGGTATTGAATATCATTCACTATCAAACGATTTTACATCTATTGGCGCAGATAAACATTAAATTTTCACAAAATTTCCACAAGAATTCCCCTAGAAACATGTTTCTTTAATTATAAATAAACGACTAACTATCAAACGTTTGTATTGAATATCATTCACTATCAAA
Organism: Priocnemis perturbator; assembly: GCA_963942575.1. Taxonomy (NCBI): domain Eukaryota; kingdom Metazoa; phylum Arthropoda; class Insecta; order Hymenoptera; family Pompilidae; genus Priocnemis; species Priocnemis perturbator. The sequence goes on along the minus strand of OZ012649.1, from coordinate 145,758 downwards.
CGATGTTACATCTATTGGCGCAGATAAACAGTACATTTTTCACAAAAATTTCGACAAGAATTCCCCCTGAAACTTGTTTCTTTAATTATAAATAAACGACTAACTATCAAACGTTTGTATTAAATATCATCCACTATCAATCGATTTTACATCTATTGGCGCAGATAAACATTACATTTTTCACAAAAATTTCGACAAGAATTCCCCCAGAAGCATGTTTCTTTAATTATAAATAAACGACTAACTATCAAACGTTTGTATTAAATATCATTCACTATCAAACGATTTTACATCTATTGGCGCATATAAACATTACATTTTTCACAAAAATTTCGACAAGAATACCCCCAGAAACTTGTTTCTTTAATTATAAATAATCGACTAACTATCAAACGTTTGCATTGAATATCATTCACTATGAAACGATGTTACATCTATTGGCGCAGATGAACAGTACATTGTTCACAAAACTTTCGACAAGAATTCCCCTAGAAACTTGTTTCTTTAATTATAAATAAACGACTAACTATCAAACGTTTGTATTGAATATCATGCACTATCAAACGTTTGTATTGAATATCATTCACTATCGAACGCTTGTATTGAATATCATTCACTATCAAACGATTTTACATCTATTGGAGCAGATAAACATTACATTTTTCACAAAAATTTCGGCAAGGATTCCCCTAGAAACTTGTTTCTTTAATTATAAATAAACGACTAACTATCAAACGTTTGTATTGAATATCATTCACTATCAAACCATTTTACATCTATTGGCGCAGATAAACAGTACATTTTTCACAAAAATTTCGACAAGAATTCCCCCAGAAACTTGTTTCTTTAATTATAAATAAACGAATATCTATCAAACGTTTGTATTGAATATCATTCACTATCAAACGATTTTAGATCTATTGGCGCAGATAAATATTAAATTTTTCACAAAAATTTCCACAACAATTCCCGGAGAAACTTGTTTCTTTAATTATAAATAAACGACTGACTATCAAACGTTGGTATTGAATATCATTCACTATCAAACGATTTTACATCTATTGGCGCAGATAAACATTAAATTTTCACAAAATTTCCACAAGAATTCCCCTAGAAACATGTTTCTTTAATTATAAATAAACGACTAACTATCAAACGTTTGTATTGAATATCATTCACTATCAAACGATGTTACATCTATTGGCGCAGATAAACAGTACATTTTTCACAAAAATTTCGACAAGAATTCCCCCTGAAACTTGTTTCTTTAATTATAAATAAACGACTAACTATCAAACGTTTGTATTGAATATCATTCACTATCAAACGATGTTACGTCTATTGGCGCAGATAAACAGTACATTTTTCACAAAAATTTCGACAAGAATTCCCCTAGAAACTTGTTTCTTTCATTATAAATAAACGACTAACTATCAAGCGTTGGTATTGAATATCATTCACTATCAAACGATGTTACATCTATTGGCGCAGATAAACATTAAATTTTTCATAAAAATTTCGACAAGAAATCCCCTAGAAACTTGTTTCTTTCATTATAAATAAACGACTAACTATCAAACGTTGGTATTGAATATCATTCACTATCAAATGATTTTACATCTATTGGCGCAGATGAACATTAAATTTTTCACAAAAATTTCGACAAGAACTCCCCTAGAAACTTGTTTCATTAATTATAAATAAACGACTAACTATCAAACGTTTGTATTGAATATCATGCACTATCAAACGTTTGTTTTGGATATCATTCACTATCAAAGGTTTGAATTGAATATCATTCACTATCAAACGATTTTACATCTATTGGAGCAGATAAACATTACATTTTTCACAAAAATTTCGACAAGAATTCCCCTAGAAACTTGTTTCTTTCATTATAAATAAACAACTAACTATCAAACGTTTGTATTAAATATCATTCACTATCAAACGATTTTACATCTATTGGCGCAGATAAACATTAAATTTTCACAAAAATTCCCACAAGAATTCCCCCTGAAACTTGTTTCTTTAATTATAAATAAACGACTAACTATCAAACGTTTGTATTGAATATCATTCACTATCAAACGATGTTACATCTATTTGCGCAGATAAACAGTACATTTTTCACAAAAATTTCGACAAGAATTCCCTAGAAACTTGTTTCTTTCATTATAAATAAACGACTAACTATCAAACGTTGGTATTGAATATCATTCACTATCAAACGATGTTACATCTATTGGCGCAGATAAACATTAAATTTTCCATAAAAATTTCGACAAGAATTCCCCTAGAACCTTGTTTCTTTCATTATAAATAAACGACTAACTATCAAACGTTGGTATTGAATATCATTCACTATCAAATGATTTTACATCTATTGGCGCAGATGAACATTAAATTTTTCACAAAAATTTCGACAAGAATTCCCCTATAAACTTGTTTCATTAATTATAAATAAACGACTAACTATCAAACGTTTGTATTGAATATCATGCACTATCAAACGTTTGTATTGAATATCATTCACTATCAAAGGTTTGAATTGAATATCATTCACTATCAAACGATTTTACATCTATTGGAGCAGATAAACATTACATTTTTCACAAAAATTTCGACAAGAATTCCCCTAGAAACTTGTTTCTTTCATTATAAATAAACAACTAACTATCAAACGTTTGTATTAAATATCATTCACTATCAAACGATTTTACATCTATTGGCGCAGATAAACATTAAATTTTCACAAAAATTCCCACAAGAATTCCCCCTGAAACTTGTTTCTTTAATTATAAATAAACGACTAACTATCAAACGTTTGTATTGAATATCATTCACTATCAAACGATGTTACATCTATTGGCGCAGATAAACAGTACATTTTTCACAAAAATTTCGACAAGAATTCCCTAGAAACTTGTTTCTTTCATTATAAATAAACGACTAACTATCAAACGTTGGTATTGAATATCATTCACTATCAAACGATGTTACATCTATTGGCGCAGATAAACATTAAATTTTTCATAAAAATTTCGACAAGAATTCCCCTAGAACCTTGTTTCTTTCATTATAAATAAACGACTAACTATCAAACGTTGGTATTGAATATCATTCACTATCAAATGATTTTATATCTATTGGCGCAGATGAACATTAAATTTTTCACAAAAATTTCGACAAGAATTCCCCTATAAACTTGTTTCATTAATTATAAATAAACGACTAACTATCAAACGTTTGTATTGAATATCATGCACTATCAAACGTTTGTATTGAATATCATTCACTATCAACGGTTTGAATTGAATATCATTCACTATCAAACGATTTTACATCTATTGGCGCAGATATACATTACATTTTTCACAAAAATTTCGGCAAGAATTCACCTAGAAACTTGTTTCTTTCATTATAAATAAACAACTAACTATCAAACGTTTGTATTGAATATCATTCACTATCAAACGATTTTACATCTGTTGGCGCAGATAAACAGTACATCTTCACAAAAATTTCGACAAGAATTCCACTAGAAACTTGTTTCTTTAATTATAAATAAACGACTAACTATCTAACGTTTGTATTGAATATCATGCACTATCAAACGATTGTATTGAATATTATTCACTATCAAACGTTTGTATTGACTATCATTCACTATAAAACGATTTTACATGTATTGGCGCAGATAAACATTACATTTTTCACACAAATTTCGACAAGAATTCCCCTAGAAACTTGTTTCTTTCATTATAAATAAACGACTAACTATCAAACGTTGGTATTGAATATCATTCATTATCAAACGATTTTACATCTATTGGCGCGGATAAATATTAAATTTTTCACAAACATTTCGACAACAATTCCCCCAGAAACTTGTTTCTTTAATTATAAATAAACGACTAACTATCAAACGTTTGTATTGAATATCATGCACTATCAAACGTTTGTATTGAATATCATTCACTATCAAACGTTTGCATTGAATATCATTCACTACCAAACGATTTTACATCTATTGGCGCAGATAAACATTACATTTTTCACAAAAATTTCCACAAGAATTCCCCTAGAAACATGTTTCTTTAATTATAAATAAACGACTAACTATCAAACGTTTGTATTGAATATCATTCACTATCAAACGATGTTACATCTATTGGCGCAGATAAACATTAAATTTTTCATAAAAATTTCGACAAGAATTCCCCTAGAACCTTGTTTCTTTCATTATAAATAAACGACTAACTATCAAACGTTGGTATTGAATATCATTCACTATCAAATGATTTTACATCTATTGGCGCAGATAAACATTAAATTTTCCATAAAAATTTTGACAAGAATTCCCCTAGAAACTTGTTTCATTCATTATAAATAAACGACTAACTATCAAACGCTTGTATTAAATATCATTCACTATCAATCGATTTTACATCTATTGGCGCAGATAAACATTACATTTTTCACACAAATTTCGACAAGAATTCCCCCAGAAACTTGTTTCTTTAATTATAAATAAACGACTAACTATCAAACGTTGGTATTGAATATCAATCACTATCAAACGATTTTACATCTATTGGCGCAGATAAACATTAAATTTTCACAAAAATTTCCACAAGAATTCCCCTAGAAACATGTTTCTTTAATTATAAATAAACGACTAACTATCAAACGTTTGTATTGAATATCATTCACTATCAAACGATGTTACATCTGTTGGCGCAGATAAACAGTACATCTTCACAAAAATTTCGACAAGAATTCCACTAGAAACTTGTTTCTTTAATTATAAATAAACGACTAACTATCTAACGTTTGTATTGAATATCATGCACTATCAAACGATTGTATTGAATATCATTCACTATCAAAGGTTTGAATTGAATATCATTCACTATCAAACGATTTTACATCTATTGGAGCAGATAAACATTACATTTTTCACAAAAATTTTGACAAGAATTCCCCTAGAAACTTGTTTCTTTCATTATAAATAAACAACTAACTATCAAACGTTTGTATTAAATATCATTCACTATCAAACGATTTTACATCTATTGGCGCAGATAAACATTAAATTTTCACAAAAATTCCCACAAGAATTCCCCCTGAAACTTTTTTCTTTAATTATAAATAAACGACTAACTATCAAACGTTTGTATTGAATATCATTCACTATCAAACGATGTTACATCTATTGGCGCAGATAAACAGTACATTTTTCACAAAAATTTCGACAAGAATTCCCTAGAAACTTGTTTCTTTCATTATAAATAAACGACTAACTATCAAACGTTGGTATTGAATATCATTCACTATCAAACGATGTTACATCTATTGGCGCAGATAAACATTAAATTTTTCATAAAAATTTCCACAAGAATTCCCCTAGAACCTTGTTTCTTTCATTATAAATAAACGACTAACTATCAAACGTTGGTATTGAATATCAATCACTATCAAACGATTTTACATCTATTGGCGCAGATAAACATTAAATTTTCACAAAAATTTCCACAAGAATTCCCCTAGAAACATGTTTCTTTAATTATAAATAAACGACTAACTATCAAACGTTTGTATTGAATATCATTCACTATCAAACGATGTTACATCTGTTGGCGCAGATAAACAGTACATCTTCACAAAAATTTCGACAAGAATTCCACTAGAAACTTGTTTCTTTAATTATAAATAAACGACTAACTATCTAACGTTTGTATTGAATATCATGCACTATCAAACGATTGTATTGAATATTATTCACTATCAAACGTTTGTATTGACTATCATTCACTATAAAACGATTTTACATCTATTGGCGCAGATAAACATTACATTTTTCACAAAAATTTCCACAAGAATTCCCCTAGAAACATGTTTCTTTAATTATAAATAAACGACTAACTATCAAACGTTTGTATTGAATATCATTCACTATCAAACGATGTTACATCTATTGGCGCAGATAAACAGTACATTTTTCACAAAAATTTCGACAAGAATTCCCCCTGAAACTTGTTTCTTTAATTATAAATGAACGACTAACTATCAAACGTTTGTATTGAATATCATTCACTATCAAACGATGTTACATCTATTGGCGCAGATAAACATTACATTTTTCACAAACATTTCGACAACAATTCCCCCAGAAACTTGTTTCTTTAATTATAAATAAACGTCTAACTATCAAACGTTGGTATTGAATATCATTCACTATCAAACGATTTTACATCTATTGGCGCAGATGAACATTAGATTTTTCACAAAAATTTCGACAAGAATTCCCCTAGAAACTTGTTTCTTTAATTATAAATAAACGACTAACTATCAAACGTTTGTATTGAATATCATGCACTATCAAACGTTTGTATTGAATATCATTCACTATCAAACGATTTTACATCTATTGGCGCAGATAAACAGCACATTTTTCACAAAAATTTCCACCAGAATTCCCCTAGAAACTTGTTTCTTTCATTATAAATAAACGACTAACTATCAAACGTTGGTATTGAATATCATTCACTATCAAACGATGTTACATCTATTGGCGCAAATAAACATTAAATTTTCCATAAAAATTTTGACAAGAATTCCCCTAGAAACTTGTTTCATTCATTATAAATAAACGACTAACTATCAAACGCTTGTATTAAATATCATTCACTATCAATCGATTTTACATCTATTGGCGCAGATAAACATTACATTTTTCACACAAATTTCGACAAGAATTCCCCCAGAAACTTGTTTCTTTAATTATAAATAAACGACTAACTATCAAACGTTGGTATTGAATATCAATCACTATCAAACGATTTTACATCTATTGGCGCAGATAAACATTAAATTATTCACAAAAATTTCGACAACGATTCCCCCAGAAACTTGTTTCTTTAATTATAAATAAACGACTAACTATCAAACGTTTGTATTGAATATCATGCATTATCAAACGTTTGTATTGAATATCATTCACCATCAAACGTTTGCATTGAATATCATTCACTACCAAACGATTTTACATCTATTGGCGCAGATAAACATTACATTTTTCACAAAAATTTCCACAAGAATTCCCTTAGAAACATGTTTCTTTAATTATAAATAAACGACTAACTATCAAACGTTTGTATTGAATATCATTCACTATCAAACGATGTTACATCTATTGGCGCAGATAAACAGTACATTTTTCACAAAAATTTCGACAAGAATTCCCCCTGAAACTTGTTTCTTTAATTATAAATAAACGACTAACTATCAAACGTTTGTATTGAATATCATTCACTATCAAACGATGTTACATCTATTGGCGCAGATAAACAGTACATTTTTCACAAAAATTTCGACAAGAATTCCCCTAGAACCTTGTTTCTTTCATTATAAATAAACGACTAACTATCAAACGTTGGTATTGAATATCATTCACTATCAAATGATTTTACATCTATTGGCGCAGATGAACATTAAATTTTTCACAAAAATTTCGACAAGAATTCCCCTAGAAACTTGTTTCATTAATTATAAATAAACGACTAACTATCAAACGTTTGTATTGAATATCATGCACTATCAAACGTTTGTATTGAATATCATTCACTATCAAAGGTTTGAATTGAATATCATTCACTATCAAAGGTTTGAATTGAATATCATTCACTATCAAACGATTTTACATCTATTGGCGCAGATATACATTACATTTTTCACAAAAATTTCGACAAGAATTCCCCTAGAAACTTGTTTCTTTCATTATAAATAAACAACTAACTATCAAACGTTTGTATTGAATATCATTCACTATCAAACGATTTTACATCTATTGGCGCAGATAAACATTAAATTTTCACAAAAATTTCCACAAGAATTCCCCTAGAAACATGTTTCTTTAATTATAAATAAACGACTAACTATCAAACGTTTGTATTGAATGTCATTCACTATCAAACGATGTTACATCTATTGGCGCAGATAAACATTACATTTTTCACAAAAATTTCCACCAGAATTCCCCTAGAAACTTGTTTCTTTCATTATATATAAACGACTAACTATCAAACGTTGGTATTGAATATTATTCACTATCAAACGATTTTACATCTATGGCGCGGATAAATATTAAATTTTTCACAAACATTTCGACAACAATTCCCCCAGAAACTTGTCTCTTTAATTATAAATAAACCACTAACTATCAAACGTTGGTATTGAATATCATTCACTATCAAACGATTTTACATCTATTGGCGCAGATGAACATTAGATTTTTCACAAAAATTTCGACAAGAATTCCCCTAGAAACTTGTTTCTTTAATTATAAATAAACGACTAACTATCAAACGTTTGTACTGAATATCATGCACTATCAATCGATTTTACATCTATTGGCGCAGATAAACATTACATTTTTCAAACAAATTTCGACAAGAATTCCCCCAGAAACTTGTTTCTTTAATTATAAATAAACGACTAACTATCAAACGTTGGTATTGAATATCAATCACTATCAAACGATTTTACATCTATTGGCGCAGATAAACATTAAATTTTTCACAAAAATTTCGACAACGAGTCCCCCAGAAACTTGTTTCTTTAATTATAAATAAACGACTAACTATCAAACGTTTGCATTGAATATCATGCACTATCAAACGTTTGTATTGAATATCATTCACTATCAAACGTTTGCATTGAATATCATTCACTACCAAACGATTTTACATCTATTGGCGCAGATAAACATTACATTTTTCACAAAAATTTCGACAAGAATTCCCCTAGAAACTTGTTTCTTTAATTATAAATAAACGACTTATTATAAAACGTTTGTATTGAATATCATTCACTATCAAACAATGTTGCATCTATTGGCGCAGATAAACAGTATATTTTTCACAAAAATTTCCACAAGAATTCCCATAGAAACTTGCTTCTTTCATTATAAATAAACGACTAACTATCAAACGTTCGTATTGAATATCATTCACTATCAAACGATGTTGCTTAGAAAAGCCTTTCCCGACGGGAAGAGGAGATTTTCTTGTGCGAAGGAACGTTGGATTCAAACGGGTCGTAGGTGAGGAGTGCGCGGAGGAAGGGAGAGGACGATACAAAGGAGGTGACCGCTGAGCGGCTTACCGTTGTATTTAAATTAATCTAATTATATTTCACTAATCTGTACAAAACGTTATAACTTAATCAATACCGCGAGACTCTACTAATAATCTTATAAGCTACGACGCGACGCTAATCCTAATGAAACTAAAGCTAGCAAACGGACGGCGGACGGAACGGACAAAGACGAAACGTTACTCTGCGCTATTAGAACTAGAAATTAAAGCTAAGGAAAGAATAAATGTGCAGCAAAGAAAAAGATAAAGCGGAAACAAAAGAAAAGAAAGAAGCGAAACGGTAAGGCACCCGAAAGAAGAGGAAAGAAAAGGGAGGTGAGACGGCAGTACTCACGGCTCTAACGATACTCAGTTTTAAAGTGCGAAATGCGAAAGCAAGTTTCCTGGAATAATGTCTCCGAGGAACAGAAGGATTAAGCCGTGAGTCACGCCGTCTCACCTGTACGGACCCCCCTCGGCCTCACCTCGCGCCGGCCACCGAACTACTCGGTCCGCCCGGCGGCGGCCGAGGATCGCCGAGGGCGCCCGAACGCCGGGGCGCTTACCGTGCCGCTGCTCGCAATTACAAAACTAGACAAACGATGTTACATCTATTGGCGCAGATAAACATTAAATTTTTCATAAAAATTTTGACAAGAATTCCCCTAGAAACTTGTTTCATTCATTATAAATAAACGACTAACTATCAAACGTTTGTATTAAATATCATTCACTATCAAACGATTTTACATCTATTGGCGCAGATAAACATTACATTTTTCACAAAAATTTCGACAAGAATTCCCCTAGAAACTTGTTTCTTTAATTATAAATAAACGACTAACTATCAAACGTTTGTATTGAATATCATTCACTATCAAACGATTTTACATCTATTGGCGCAGATAAACATTACATTTTTCACAAAAATTTCGACAAGAATTCCCCCGGAAACATGTTTCTTTAATTATAAATAAACGACTAACTATCAAACGTTTGTATTGAATATCATGCACTATCAAACGTTTGTATTGAATATCATTCACTATCAAACGTTTGCATTGAATATCATTCACTATCAAACGATTTTACATCTATTGGCGCAGATAAACATTACATTTGTCGCAACAATTTCGACAAGAATACCCCTAGAAACTTGTTTCTTTAATTATAAATAAACGACTAACTATCAAACGTTTGTATTAAATATCATTCACTATCAAACGATTTTACATCTATTGGCGCAGATAAACATTATATTTTTCACAAAAATTTCGACAAGAATTCCCCCTGAAACTTGTTTCTTTAATTATAAATAAACGACTAACTATCAAACGTTTGTATTGAATATCATTCACTATCAAACGATGTTACATCTATTGGCGCAGATAAACAGTACATTTTTCACAAAAATTTCGACAAGAATTCCCCTAGAACCTTGTTTCTTTCATTATAAATAAACGACTAACTATCAAACGTTGGTATTGAATATCATTCACTATCAAATGATTTTACATCTATTGGCGCAGATGAACATTAAATTTTTCACAAAAATTTCGACAAGAATTCCCCTAGAAACTTGTTTCATTAATTATAAATAAACGACTAACTATCAAACGTTTGTATTGAATATCATGCACTATCAAACGTTTGTATTGAATATCATTCACTATCAAAGGTTTGAATTGAATATCATTCACTATCAAAGGTTTGAATTGAATATCATTCACTATCAAACGATTTTACATCTATTGGCGCAGATATACATTACATTTTTCACAAAAATTTCGACAAGAATTCCCCTAGAAACTTGTTTCTTTCATTATAAATAAACAACTAACTATCAAACGTTTGTATTGAATATCATTCACTATCAAACGATTTTACATCTATTGGCGCAGATAAACATTAAATTTTCACAAAAATTTCCACAAGAATTCCCCTAGAAACATGTTTCTTTAATTATAAATAAACGACTAACTATCAAACGTTTGTATTGAATGTCATTCACTATCAAACGATGTTACATCTGTTGGCGCAGATAAACAGTACATTTTTCACAAAAATTTCCACCAGAATTCCCCTAGAAACTTGTTTCTTTAATTATAAATTTACGACTAACTATCAAACGTTTGTATTGAATATCATTCACTATCAAACGATTTTACATCTATTGGCGCACATAAATATTAAATTTTTCACAAAAATTTCCACAACAATTCCCGCAGAAACTTGTTTCTTTAATTATAAATAAACGACTAACTATCAAACGTTTGTATTGAATATCATGCACTATCAAACGTTTGTATTGAATATCATTCACTATCAAACGTTTGCATTGAATATCATTCACTACCAAACGATTTTACATCTATTGGCGCAGATAAACATTACATTTTTCACAAAAATTTCAACAATAATTCCCCTAGAAACTTGTTTCTTTAATTATAAATTTACGACTAACTATCAAACGTTTGTATTGAATATCATTCACTATCAAACGATTTTACATCTATTGGCGCAGATAAACATTAAATTTTCACAAAAATTTACACAAGAATTCCCCTAGAAACTTGTTTCTTTAATTATAAATAAACGACTAACTATCTAACGTTGGTATTGAATATCATTCACTATCAAACGATTTTACATCTATTGGCGCAGATGAACATTAAATTTTTCACAAAAATTTCGACAAGAATTCCCCTAGAAACTTGTTTCTTTAATTATAAATAAACGACTAACTATGAAACGTTTGTATTGAATATCATTCACTATCAAACGATGTTACATCTATTGGCGCAGATAAACAGTACATTTTTCACAAAAATTTCCACCAGAATTCCCCTAGAAACTTGTTTCTTTCATTATATATAAACGACTAACTATCAAACGTTGGTATTGAATATTATTCACTATCAAACGATTTTACATCTATGGCGCGGATAAATATTAAATTTTTCACAAACATTTCGACAACAATTCCCCCAGAAACTTGTCTCTTTAATTATAAATAAACCACTAACTATCAAACGTTGGTATTGAATATCATTCACTATCAAACGATTTTACATCTATTGGCGCAGATGAACATTAGATTTTTCACAAAAATTTCGACAAGAATTCCCCTAGAAACTTGTTTCTTTAATTATAAATAAACGACTAACTATCAAACGTTTGTACTGAATATCATGCACTATCAATCGATTTTACATCTATTGGCGCAGATAAACATTACATTTTTCAAACAAATTTCGACAAGAATTCCCCCAGAAACTTGTTTCTTTAATTATAAATAAACGACTAACTATCAAACGTTGGTATTGAATATCAATCACTATCAAACGATTTTACATCTATTGGCGCAGATAAACATTAAATTTTTCACAAAAATTTCGACAACGAGTCCCCCAGAAACTTGTTTCTTTAATTATAAATAAACGACTAACTATCAAACGTTTGCATTGAATATCATGCACTATCAAACGTTTGTATTGAATATCATTCACTATCAAACGTTTGCATTGAATATCATTCACTACCAAACGATTTTACATCTATTGGCGCAGATAAACATTACATTTTTCACAAAAATTTCGACAAGAATTCCCCTAGAAACTTGTTTCTTTAATTATAAATAAACGACTTATTATAAAACGTTTGTATTGAATATCATTCACTATCAAACAATGTTGCATCTATTGGCGCAGATAAACAGTATATTTTTCACAAAAATTTCCACAAGAATTCCCATAGAAACTTGCTTCTTTCATTATAAATAAACGACTAACTATCAAACGTTGGTATTGAATATCATTCACTATCAAACGATGTTGCTTAGAAAAGCCTTTCCCGACGGGAAGAGGAGATTTTCTTGTGCGAAGGAACGTTGGATTCAAACGGGTCGTAGGTGAGGAGTGCGCGGAGGAAGGGAGAGGACGATACAAAGGAGGTGACCGCTGAGCGGCTTACCGTTGTATTTAAATTAATCTAATTATATTTCACTAATCTGTACAAAACGTTATAACTTAATCAATACCGCGAGACTCTACTAATAATCTTATAAGCTACGACGCGACGCTAATCCTAATGAAACTAAAGCTAGCAAACGGACGGCGGACGGAACGGACAAAGACGAAACGTTACTCTGCGCTATTAGAACTAGAAATTAAAGCTAAGGAAAGAATAAATGTGCAGCAAAGAAAAAGATAAAGCGGAAACAAAAGAAAAGAAAGAAGCGAAACGGTAAGGCACCCGAAAGAAGAGGAAAGAAAAGGGAGGTGAGACGGCAGTACTCACGGCTCTAACGATACTCAGTTTTAAAGTGCGAAATGCGAAAGCAAGTTTCCTGGAATAATGTCTCCGAGGAACAGAAGGATTAAGCCGTGAGTCACGCCGTCTCACCTGTACGGACCCCCCTCGGCCTCACCTCGCGCCGGCCACCGAACTACTCGGTCCGCCCGGCGGCGGCCGAGGATCGCCGAGGGCGCCCGAACGCCGGGGCGCTTACCGTGCCGCTGCTCGCAATTACAAAACTAGACAAACGATGTTACATCTATTGGCGCAGATAAACATTAAATTTTTCATAAAAATTTTGACAAGAATTCCCCTAGAAACTTGTTTCATTCATTATAAATAAACGACTAACTATCAAACGTTTGTATTAAATATCATTCACTATCAAACGATTTTACATCTATTGGCGCAGATAAACATTACATTTTTCACAAAAATTTCGACAAGAATTCCCCTAGAAACTTGTTTCTTTAATTATAAATAAACGACTAACTATCAAACGTTTGTATTGAATATCATTCACTATCAAACGATTTTACATCTATTGGCGCAGATAAACATTACATTTTTCACAAAAATTTCGACAAGAATTCCCCCGGAAACATGTTTCTTTAATTATAAATAAACGACTAACTATCAAACGTTTGTATTGAATATCATGCACTATCAAACGTTTGTATTGAATATCATTCACTATCAAACGTTTGCATTGAATATCATTCACTATCAAACGATTTTACATCTATTGGCGCAGATAAACATTACATTTGTCGCAACAATTTCGACAAGAATACCCCTAGAAACTTGTTTCTTTAATTATAAATAAACGACTAACTATCAAACGTTTGTATTAAATATCATTCACTATCAAACGATTTTACATCTATTGGCGCAGATAAACATTATATTTTTCACAAAAATTTCGACAAGAATTCCCCTAGAAACTTATTTCCTTAATTATAAATAAACGACTAACTATCAAACGTTTGTATTGAATATCATTCACTATCAAACGATTTTACATCTATTGGCGCAGATAAATATTAAATTTTTCACAAAAATTTCGACAACAATTCCCCCAGAAACTTGTTTCTTTAATTATAAATAATCGACTAACTATCAAACGTTTGTATTGAATATCTTTCACTATCAAACGATTTTACATCTATTGGCGCAGATAAACATTACATTTTTCACAAAAATTTCGACAAGAATTCCCCTAGAAACTTGTTTCTTTAGTTATAAATAAACTACTAACTATCAAACGTTTGTATTGAATATCATTCAATGTCAAACGATGTTACATCTATTGGCGCAGATAAACAGTACATTTTTCACAAAAATTTCGACAAGAATTCCCCTAGAAACTTGTTTCTTTAATTATAAATAAACGACTAACTATCAAACGTTTGTATTGAATATCATTCACTGTCAAACGATGTTACATCTATTGGCGCAGATAAACAGTACATTTTTCACAAAAATTTCCACAAGAATTCCCCTAGAAACTTGTTTCTTTCATTATAAATAAACGACTAACTATCAAACGTTTGTATTCAATATCATTCACTGTCAAACGATTTTACATCTATTGGCGCAGATAAACATTACATTTTTCACAAAAATTTCGACAAGAATTCCCATAGAAACTTGTTTCTTTAATTATGAATAAACGACTAACTATTGTTACGTCCGGGCGTCGCGATAGGTCGGTTTAAAGGATTTGTCTAGGATGGAACCGTGTGTGTGTTCGAGCGGTCGACCGTTGTCGCCCGGGAGTAACGCGTGAATACTTAACCTAAAGGATATAAATCAAAAAGATGATTCTATCAATGACCGAATAAAATGATGACGCGAAAGAACGAAATCAATCTACTCGATCTGCAGGACTTATAGGATTCTCTCTCTTATCAACCCGTACAGGTTGCTGAGTTATTGCGTGTTACATTCCAGTACAGATAATGTTAATTATAGCGCATGCAAAGAAAATAAAAAAAGGATAAAGCAGATATAGTGTGGATCAAACAATAGTGTATATTCTGTGATGATTATTCAGGTGCAGATACAAAGACGACTTGAGTTGAAAAAGCAGATTTCTGACACCAGTTCCACGGTTAGAAGTGGGTATAAAGAAGTAATATAACTGTAAGAGATATATATATACAGAAAGAAGGTGTATCCCGCTTCTAACGCCAATTCCACGTTTTAACAATGGTTACGAGGTTTTGTTTGTATCGGAGTATTGATATAATAAGGAACGGAAAGACTAACTATTACGCAATGTTCGGTAGTACAATTCGCCGGTATGCAACGCGCGGTATAATCGTGGGTTGAACGAAGCAGCTCGTATTGCGCGTGATATTCGTTATATGAATGATACAGAGATTCCTTGTAGAATTAAACAGTTCCGATCGCCCAGCGCTCAGAGCACACGGTTACGGGATCGCCTCTACAACTATTGCCCTAGGTTTCCCGTAATACATGTACTGGGGGCAAGAGTCGGGCCAGAAATCATGATCTAGCTGGTAATTGGAATATTCTTACCGTGCTGCTGGAAACGCTCAGACAATCTTTGATCTCTCTCTCTCTCTCTCTCACGCTCACGCTCGCTCGATGGTATGTCGCTCGCTGTGGTACTCTCGCTCTTAGTTCGGTGGTATGTCGGTGGAAATTCGTATGGTTTATTACGATGAGTACCTTCGAATCGTAAAATGGTAATAATATACGATCAGGCTTGAGATGGCCTAAGCTCTCGTGTTATCGGAGCTGTAGATGTTACTCGCGAAGAGACTCCTCAGACCGGTCTAGATGTTTAAATCAGTCTAAATACAATACCAATTCCTCACCGAGAAAAGACTTATGCGGAAGTGTTACTTATAATACTAATAATATAATGTTCTTTATAAATGAAACTTAATTGCTAACGGGCTCGGCGCGATTCGCCGACCACGTGCTGGAAATAACGCGGATCGCACTATTCGCACTCTAGATTAAAATTCGAAACCAAAAGAAATATGAGTCCTTGCTCTTTTTTAATAGCTATATTTTAACACTACGATTTAACGAGGAGTAATGAGTCTCTGATTAAACTGCAAGAATTTGCACAGATTAGCTCACAAAGAATAAACTAAGATATTCCTCGGACAGAGGACTACGCACCTCGCGACTATACAGCCAACTGCGACGACGGTCGCGTCTCGAGATGGTTCCTAGGCCGGCTCAGGGATAGTTTTTAGGCCCCTCTCACAGAATCGGGTACATAGCGGTCGACGGTATATACAAACATTCGGCTGGCTATGTAAAACGAGACGCTGGTTTTGTTCGTTAGTCTCTCTCTCTAATTAACAGATTTCATTATGAGTGCAAGTCGATCTCGGCACGTAGGAACTTAGTAACTCTTAAGCGCACGCTTCGGTGGAATTGATGATAACGAAAAATAGTCTTGTCCTGCAGCGATGCCTAACAGTGGCGCAATTAATAAATGAAAAGAAAGAGAAAAGGATAAACAATATTCTTAAGCGGAAACTCGTCGCTAACCTTAAGTCTATACACTCACACTTGCATACCGCGTACACGCATTCGTTCCTTATACTACATATATGTCATAAGTCGGTATATTGGGTGGGGACGACGGTGATTCCAAGGCGAGGAATATTCTACTTGAAGTTACCGCTCGACGGTACCACGCATGCGCTAGGCATAGGCCGTAATATACAAGTATAGGCGCATACGAAGCCCGGAGTAGAAGGAAAATGACATGATTTTAACTCTAATACTCTAACGGTACGCCGGCTGCGATAGGCACAGGCCGTAATATACAAGTATAGGCGCAACCGGAGATCGGAGTAGCAAGAACAAGAAAAATACTAGGCTAATAAGTTAAAAGTTACGCTGGGACGTAACACTATCAAACGTTTGTATTAAATATCAATCACTATCAATCGATTTTACATCTATTAGCGCAGATAAACATTACATTTTTCACAAAAATTTCGACAAGAATTCCCCCGGAAACATGTTTCTTTAATTATAAATAAACGACTAACTATCAACCGTTTGTATTGAATATCATGCACTATCAAACGTTTGTATTGAATATCATTCACTATCAAACGTTTGCATTGAATATCATGCACTATCAAACGTTTGTATTGAATATCATTCGCTATGAAACGATTTTACATCTATTGGCGCAGATAAACATCACATTTTTCACAAAAATTTCGACAAGAATTCCCCCAGAAACTTGTTTCTTTAATTATAAATAAACGACTAACTATCAAACGTTTGTATTGAATATCATTCACTATCAAACGATTTTACATCTATTGGCGCAGATAAATATTAAATTTTTCACAAAAATTTCGACAAGAATTCCCCCAGAAACTTGTTTCTTTAATTATAAATAAACGACTAACTATCAAACGTTTGTATTGAATATCATTCACTATCAAACGTTTGTATTGAATATCATTCACTATCAAACGTTTGCATTGAATATCATTCACTATCAAACGTTTGCATTGAATATCATTCACTATCAAACGATTTTACATCTATTGGCGCAGATAAACATTACATTTTTCACAACAATTTCGACAAGAATACCCCTAGAAACTTGTTTCTTTAATAATAAATAAACGACTAACTATCAAACGTTTATATTGAATATCATGCACTATCAAACGTTTGTATTGAATATCATTCACTATCAAACGATTTTACATCTATTGGCGCAGAAAACATTAAATTTTTCATAAAAATTTCGACAAGAATTCCCCTAGAAACTTGTTTCTTTCATTATAAATAAACGACTAACTATCAAACGTTTGTATTGAATATCATTCACTATCAAACGATTTTACATCTATTGGCGCAGATAAACATTACATTTTTCACAAAAATTTCGACAAGAATTCCCCTAGAAACTTGTTTCTTTAGTTATAAATAAACGACTAACTATCAAACGTTTGTATTGAATATCATTCACTATCAAACGATGTTACATCTATTGGCGCAGAAAACATTAAATTTTTCACAAAAATTTCGACAAGAATTCCCCCAGAAACTTGTTTCTTTAATTATAAATAAACGACTAACTATCAAACGTTTGTATTGAATATCATTCACTATCAAACGTTTGCATTGAATATCATTCACTATCAAACGTTTGCATTGAATATCATTCACTATCAAACGTTTGCATTGAATATCATTCACTATCAAACGATTTTACATCTATTGGCGCAGATAAACATTACATTTTTCACAACAATTTCGACAAGAATACCCCTAGAAACTTGTTTCTTTAATTATAAATAAACGACTAACTATCAAACGTTTGTATTGAATATCATGCACTATCAAACGTTTGTATTGAATATCATTCACTATCAAACGATTTTACATCTATTGGCGCAGAAAACATTAAATTTTTCATAAAAATTTCGACAAGAATTCCCCTAGAAACTTGTTTCTTTCATTATAAATAAACGACTAACTATCAAACGTTTGTATTGAATATCATTCACTATCAAACGATTTTACATCTATTGGCGCAGATAAACATTACATTTTTCACAAAAATTTCGACAAGAATTCCCCTAGAAACTTGTTTCTTTAGTTATAAATAAACGACTAACTATCAAACGTTTGTATTGAATATCATTCACTATCAAACGATGTTACATCTATTGGCGCAGAAAACATTAAATTTTTCACAAAAATTTCGACAAGAATTCCCCCAGAAACTTGTTTCTTTAATTATAAATAAACGACTAACTATCAAACGTTTGTATTGAATATCATGCACTATCAAACGTTTGTATTGAATATCATTCACTATCAAACGTTTGCATTGAATATCATGCACTATCAAACGTTTGTATTGAATATCATTCACTATCAAACGATTTTACATCTATTGGCGCAGATAAATATTAAATTTTTCATAAAAATTTCGACAACAATTCCCTCAGAAACTTGTTTCTTTAATTATAAATAAGCGACTAACTATCAAACGTTGGTATTGAATATCATGCACTATCAAACGTTTGTATTGAATATCATTCACTATCAAACGATTTTACATCTATTGGCGCAGATAAACATTACATTTTTCACAAAAATTTCGACAAGAATTCCCCTAGAAACTTGTTTCTTTAATTATAAATAAACGACTAACTATCAAACGTTGGTATTGAATATCATTCACTATCAAACGATGTTACATCTATTGGCGCAGATAAACATTAAATTTTTCATAAAAATTTCGACAAGAGTTCCCCTAGAAACTTGTTTCTTTCATTATAAATAAACGACTAAATATCAAACGTTTGTATTAAATATCATTCACTATCAAACGATTTTACATCTATTGGCGCAGATAAACATTACATTTTTCACAAAAATTTCGACAAGAATTCCCCTAGAAACTTGTTTCTTTAATTATAAATAAACGACTAACTATCAACCGTTTGTATTGAATATCATGCACTATCAAACGTTTGTATTGAATATCATTCACTATCAAACGTTTGCATTGAATATCATGCACTATCAAACGTTTGTATTGAATATCATTCGCTATGAAACGATTTTACATCTATTGGCGCAGATAAACATCACATTTTTCACAAAAATTTCGACAAGAATTCCCCCAGAAACTTGTTTCTTTAATTATAAATAAACGACTAACTATCAAACGTTTGTATTGAATATCATTCACTATCAAACGATTTTACATCTATTGGCGCAGATAAATATTAAATTTTTCACAAAAATTTCGACAAGAATTCCCCCAGAAACTTGTTTCTTTAATTATAAATAAACGACTAACTATCAAACGTTTGTATTGAATATCATTCACTATCAAACGTTTGTATTGAATATCATTCACTATCAAACGTTTGCATTGAATATCATTCACTATCAAACGTTTGCATTGAATATCATTCACTATCAAACGATTTTACATCTATTGGCGCAGATAAACATTACATTTTTCACAACAATTTCGACAAGAATACCCCTAGAAACTTGTTTCTTTAATTATAAATAAACGACTAACTATCAAACGTTTATATTGAATATCATGCACTATCAAACGTTTGTATTGAATATCATTCACTATCAAACGATTTTACATCTATTGGCGCAGAAAACATTAAATTTTTCATAAAAATTTCGACAAGAATTCCCCTAGAAACTTGTTTCTTTCATTATAAATAAACGACTAACTATCAAACGTTTGTATTGAATATCATTCACTATCAAACGATTTTACATCTATTGGCGCAGATAAACATTACATTTTTCACAAAAATTTCGACAAGAATTCCCCTAGAAACTTGTTTCTTTAGTTATAAATAAACGACTAACTATCAAACGTTTGTATTGAATATCATTCACTATCAAACGATGTTACATCTATTGGCGCAGAAAACATTAAATTTTTCACAAAAATTTCGACAAGAATTCCCCCAGAAACTTGTTTCTTTAATTATAAATAAACGACTAACTATCAAACGTTTGTATTGAATATCATTCACTATCAAACGTTTGTATTGAATATCATTCACTATCAAACGTTTGCATTGAATATCATTCACTATCAAACGTTTGCATTGAATATCATTCACTATCAAACGATTTTACATCTATTGGCGCAGATAAACATTACATTTTTCACAACAATTTCGACAAGAATACCCCTAGAAACTTGTTTCTTTAATTATAAATAAACGACTAACTATCAAACGTTTGTATTGAATATCATGCACTATCAAACGTTTGTATTGAATATCATTCACTATCAAACGATTTTACATCTATTGGCGAAGAAAACATTAAATTTTTCATAAAAATTTCGACAAGAATTCCCCTAGAAACTTGTTTCTTTCATTATAAATAAACGACTAACTATCAAACGTTTGTATTGAATATCATTCACTATCAAACGATTTTACATCTATTGGCGCAGATAAACATTACATTTTTCACAAAAATTTCGACAAGAATTCCCCTAGAAACTTGTTTCTTTAGTTATAAATAAACGACTAACTATCAAACGTTTGTATTGAATATCATTCACTATCAAACGATGTTACATCTATTGGCGCAGAAAACATTAAATTTTTCACAAAAATTTCGACAAGAATTCCCCCAGAAACTTGTTTCTTTAATTATAAATAAACGACTAACTATCAAACGTTGGTATTGAATATCATTCACTATCAAACGATTTTACATCAATTGGCGCAGATGAACATTAAATTTTTCACAAAAATTTCGACAAGAATTCCCCTAGAAACTTGTTTCTTTAATTATAAATAAACGACTAACTATCAAACGTTTGTATTGAATATCATGCACTATCAAACGTTTGTATTGAATATCATTCGCTATGAAACGATTTTACATCTATTGGCGCAGATAAACATTACATTTTTCGCAAAAATTTCGACAAGAATTCCCCTAGAAACTTGTTTCTTAATTATAAATAAACGACTAACTATCAAACGTTTGTATTGAATATAATTCACTATTAAACGATTTTACATCTATTGGCGCAGATAAACATTACATTTTTCACAAAAATTTCAACAAGAATTCCCCTAGAAACTTGTTTCTTTAATTATAAATAAACGACTAACTATCAAACGTATGTATTAAATATCATTCACTATCAAACGATTTTACATCTATTGGCGCAGATAAACATTAAATTTTTCATAAAAATTTCGACAAGAATTCCCCTAGAAACTTGTTTCTTTAATTATAAATAAACAACTAACTATCAAACGTTGGTATTGAATATCATTCACTATCAAACGATTTTACATCTATTGGCGCAGATAAACATTACATTTATCACAAAAATTTCGACAAGAATTCCCCCGGAAACATGTTTCTTTAATTATAAATAAACGACTAACTATCAAACGTTTGTATTGAATATCATGCACTATCAAACGTTTGTATTGAATATCATGCACTATCAAACGTTTGTATTGAATATCATTCACTATCAAACGTTTGCATTGAATATCATTCACTATCAAACGTTTGCATTGAATATCATTCACTATCAAACGATTTTACATCTATTGGCGCAGATAAACATTACATTTTTCACAACAATTTCGACAAGAATACCCCTAGAAACTTGTTTCTTTAATTATAAATAAACGACTAACTATCAAACGTTTGTATTAAATATCATTCACTATCAAACGATTTTACATCAATTGGCGCAGATAAACATTACATTTTTCACAAAAATTTCGACAAGAATTCCCCTAGAAACTTGTTTCTTTAATTATAAATAAACGACTAACTATCAAACGTTTGTATTGAATATCATGCACTATCAAACGTTTGTATTGAATATCATTCACTATCAAACGATTTTACATCTATTGGCGCAGATAAACATTACATTTTTCACAAAAATTTCGACAAGAATTCCCCTAGAAACTTGTTTCTTTAATTATAAATAAACGACTAACTATCAAACGTTTGTATTAAATATCATTCACTATCAAACGATTTTACATCAATTGGCGCAGATAAACATTACATTTTTCACAAAAATTTCGACAAGAATTCCCCTAGAAACTTGTTTCTTTAGTTATAAATAAACGACTAACTATCAAACGTTTGTATTGAATATCATTCACTGTCAAACGATGTTACATCTATTGGCGCAGATAAACAGTACATTTTTCACAAAAATTTCCACCAGAATTCCCCTAGAAACTTGTTTCTTTCATTATATATAAACGACTAACTATCAAACGTTGGTATTGAATATTATTCACTATCAAACGATTTTACATCTATGGCGCGGATAAATATTAAATTTTTCACAAACATTTCGACAACAATTCCCCCAGAAACTTGTCTCTTTAATTATAAATAAACCACTAACTATCAAACGTTGGTATTGAATATCATTCACTATCAAACGATTTTACATCTATTGGCGCAGATAAACATTAAATTTTCACAAAAATTTCCACAAGAATTCCCCTAGAAACATGTTTCTTTAATTATAAATAAACGACTAACTATCAAACGTTTGTATTGAATATCATTCACTATCAAACGATGTTACATCTGTTGGCGCAGATAAACAGTACATCTTCACAAAAATTTCGACAAGAATTCCACTAGAAACTTGTTTCTTTAATTATAAATAAACGACTAACTATCTAACGTTTGTATTGAATATCATGCACTATCAAACGATTGTATTGAATATTATTCACTATCAAACGTTTGTATTGACTATCATTCACTATAAAACGATTTTACATGTATTGGCGCAGATAAACATTACATTTTTCACACAAATTTCGACAAGAATTCCCCTAGAAACTTGTTTCTTTCATTATAAATAAACGACTAACTATCAAACGTTGGTATTGAATATCATTCATTATCAAACGATTTTACATCTATTGGCGCGGATAAATATTAAATTTTTCACAAACATTTCGACAACAATTCCCCCAGAAACTTGTTTCTTTAATTATAAATAAACGACTAACTATCAAACGTTTGTATTGAATATCATGCACTATCAAACGTTTGTATTGAATATCATTCACTATCAAACGTTTGCATTGAATATCATTCACTACCAAACGATTTTACATCTATTGGCGCAGATAAACATTACATTTTTCACAAAAATTTCCACAAGAATTCCCCTAGAAACATGTTTCTTTAATTATAAATAAACGACTAACTATCAAACGTTTGTATTGAATATCATTCACTATCAAACGATGTTACATCTATTGGCGCAGATAAACAGTACATTTTTCACAAAAATTTCGACAAGAATTCCCCCTGAAACTTGTTTCTTTAATTATAAATGAACGACTAACTATCAAACGTTTGTATTGAATATCATTCACTATCAAACGATGTTACATCTATTGGCGCAGATAAACATTACATTTTTCACAAACATTTCGACAACAATTCCCCCAGAAACTTGTTTCTTTAATTATAAATAAACGTCTAACTATCAAACGTTGGTATTGAATATCATTCACTATCAAACGATTTTACATCTATTGGCGCAGATGAACATTAGATTTTTCACAAAAATTTCGACAAGAATTCCCCTAGAAACTTGTTTCTTTAATTTTAAATAAACGACTAACTATCAAACGTTTGTATTGAATATCATGCACTATCAAACGTTTGTATTGAATATCATTCACTATCAAACGATTTTACATCTATTGGCGCAGATAAACAGCACATTTTTCACAAAAATTTCCACCAGAATTCCCCTAGAAACTTGTTTCTTTCATTATAAATAAACGACTAACTATCAAACGTTGGTATTGAATATCATTCACTATCAAACGATGTTACATCTATTGGCGCAAATAAACATTAAATTTTCCATAAAAATTTTGACAAGAACTCCCCTAGAAACTTGTTTCATTCATTATAAATAAACGACTAACTATCAAACGCTTGTATTAAATATCATTCACTATCAATCGATTTTACATCTATTGGCGCAGATAAACATTACATTTTTCACACAAATTTCGACAAGAATTCCCCCAGAAACTTGTTTCTTTAATTATAAATAAACGACTAACTATCAAACGTTGGTATTGAATATCAATCACTATCAAACGATTTTACATCTATTGGCGCAGATAAACATTAAATTATTCACAAAAATTTCGACAACGATTCCCCCAGAAACTTGTTTCTTTCATTATAAATAAACGACTAACTATCAAACGTTGGTATTGAATATCATTCACTATCAAACGATGTTACATCTATTGGCGCAAATAAACATTAAATTTTCCATAAAAATTTTGACAAGAACTCCCCTAGAAACTTGTTTCATTCATTATAAATAAACGACTAACTATCAAACGCTTGTATTAAATATCATTCACTATCAATCGATTTTACATCTATTGGCGCAGATAAACATTACATTTTTCACAAAAATTTCCACCAGAATTCCCCTAGAAACTTGTTTCTTTAATTATAAATTTACGACTAACTATCAAACGTTTGTATTGAATATCATTCACTATCAAACGATTTTACATCTATTGGCGCACATAAATATTAAATTTTTCACAAAAATTTCCACAACAATTCCCGCAGAAACTTGTTTCTTTAATTATAAATAAACGACTAACTATCAAACGTTTGTATTGAATATCATGCACTATCAAACGTTTGTATTGAATATCATTCACTATCAAACGTTTGCATTGAATATCATTCACTACCAAACGATTTTACATCTATTGGCGCAGATAAACATTACATTTTTCACAAAAATTTCAACAATAATTCCCCTAGAAACTTGTTTCTTTAATTATAAATTTACGACTAACTATCAAACGTTTGTATTGAATATCATTCACTATCAAACGATTTTACATCTATTGGCGCAGATAAACATTAAATTTTCACAAAAATTTACACAAGAATTCCCCTAGAAACTTGTTTCTTTAATTATAAATAAACGACTAACTATCTAACGTTGGTATTGAATATCATTCACTATCAAACGATTTTACATCTATTGGCGCAGATGAACATTAAATTTTTCACAAAAATTTCGACAAGAATTCCCCTAGAAACTTGTTTCTTTAATTATAAATAAACGACTAACTATGAAACGTTTGTATTGAATATCATTCACTATCAAACGATGTTACATCTATTGGCGCAGATAAACAGTACATTTTTCACAAAAATTTCCACCAGAATTCCCCTAGAAACTTGTTTCTTTAATTATAAATAAACGACTAACTATCTAACGTTGGTATTGAATATCATTCACTATCAAACGATTTTACATCTATTGGCGCAGATGAACATTAGATTTTTCACAAAAATTTCGACAAGAATTCCCCTAGAAACTTGTTTCTTTAATTATAAATAAACGACTAACTATCAAACGTTTGTACTGAATATCATGCACTATCAATCGATTTTACATCTATTGGCGCAGATAAACATTACATTTTTCAAACAAATTTCGACAAGAATTCCCCCAGAAACTTGTTTCTTTAATTATAAATAAACGACTAACTATCAAACGTTGGTATTGAATATCAATCACTATCAAACGATTTTACATCTATTGGCGCAGATAAACATTAAATTTTTCACAAAAATTTCGACAACGAGTCCCCCAGAAACTTGTTTCTTTAATTATAAATAAACGACTAACTATCAAACGTTTGCATTGAATATCATGCACTATCAAACGTTTGTATTGAATATCATTCACTATCAAACGTTTGCATTGAATATCATTCACTACCAAACGATTTTACATCTATTGGCGCAGATAAACATTACATTTTTCACAAAAATTTCGACAAGAATTCCCCTAGAAACTTGTTTCTTTAATTATAAATAAACGACTTATTATAAAACGTTTGTATTGAATATCATTCACTATCAAACAATGTTGCATCTATTGGCGCAGATAAACAGTATATTTTTCACAAAAATTTCCACAAGAATTCCCATAGAAACTTGCTTCTTTCATTATAAATAAACGACTAACTATCAAACGTTGGTATTGAATATCATTCACTATCAAATGATTTTACATCTATTGGCGCAGATGAACATTAAATTTTTCACAAAAATTTCGACAAGAATTCCCCTAGAAACTTGTTTCATTAATTATAAATAAACGACTAACTATCAAACGTTTGTATTGAATATCATGCACTATCAAACGTTTGTATTGAATATCATTCACTATCAAAGGTTTGAATTGAATATCATTCACTATCAAAGGTTTGAATTGAATATCATTCACTATCAAACGATTTTACATCTATTGGCGCAGATATACATTACATTTTTCACAAAAATTTCGACAAGAATTCCCCTAGAAACTTGTTTCTTTCATTATAAATAAACAACTAACTATCAAACGTTTGTATTGAATATCATTCACTATCAAACGATTTTACATCTATTGGCGCAGATAAACATTAAATTTTCACAAAAATTTCCACAAGAATTCCCCTAGAAACATGTTTCTTTAATTATAAATAAACGACTAACTATCAAACGTTTGTATTGAATGTCATTCACTATCAAACGATGTTACATCTGTTGGCGCAGATAAACAGTACATTTTTCACAAAAATTTCCACCAGAATTCCCCTAGAAACTTGTTTCTTTAATTATAAATTTACGACTAACTATCAAACGTTTGTATTGAATATCATTCACTATCAAAAGATTTTACATCTATTGGCGCACATAAATATTAAATTTTTCACAAAAATTTCCACAACAATTCCCGCAGAAACTTGTTTCTTTAATTATAAATAAACGACTAACTATCAAACGTTTGTATTGAATATCATGCACTATCAAACGTTTGTATTGAATATCATTCACTATCAAACGTTTGCATTGAATATCATTCACTACCAAACGATTTTACATCTATTGGCGCAGATAAACATTACATTTTTCACAAAAATTTCAACAATAATTCCCCTAGAAACTTGTTTCTTTAATTATAAATTTACGACTAACTATCAAACGTTTGTATTGAATATCATTCACTATCAAACGATTTTACATCTATTGGCGCAGATAAACATTAAATTTTCACAAAAATTTACACAAGAATTCCCCTAGAAACTTGTTTCTTTAATTATAAATAAACGACTAACTATCTAACGTTGGTATTGAATATCATTCACTATCAAACGATTTTACATCTATTGGCGCAGATGAACATTAAATTTTTCACAAAAATTTCGACAAGAATTCCCCTAGAAACTTGTTTCTTTAATTATAAATAAACGACTAACTATGAAACGTTTGTATTGAATATCATTCACTATCAAACGATGTTACATCTATTGGCGCAGATAAACAGTACATTTTTCACAAAAATTTCCACCAGAATTCCCCTAGAAACTTGTTTCTTTCATTATATATAAACGACTAACTATCAAACGTTGGTATTGAATATTATTCACTATCAAACGATTTTACATCTATGGCGCGGATAAATATTAAATTTTTCACAAACATTTCGACAACAATTCCCCCAGAAACTTGTCTCTTTAATTATAAATAAACCACTAACTATCAAACGTTGGTATTGAATATCATTCACTATCAAACGATTTTACATCTATTGGCGCAGATGAACATTAGATTTTTCACAAAAATTTCGACAAGAATTCCCCTAGAAACTTGTTTCTTTAATTATAAATAAACGACTAACTATCAAACGTTTGTACTGAATATCATGCACTATCAATCGATTTTACATCTATTGGCGCAGATAAACATTACATTTTTCAAACAAATTTCGACAAGAATTCCCCCAGAAACTTGTTTCTTTAATTATAAATAAACGACTAACTATCAAACGTTGGTATTGAATATCAATCACTATCAAACGATTTTACATCTATTGGCGCAGATAAACATTAAATTTTTCACAAAAATTTCGACAACGAGTCCCCCAGAAACTTGTTTCTTTAATTATAAATAAACGACTAACTATCAAACGTTTGCATTGAATATCATGCACTATCAAACGTTTGTATTGAATATCATTCACTATCAAACGTTTGCATTGAATATCATTCACTACCAAACGATTTTACATCTATTGGCGCAGATAAACATTACATTTTTCACAAAAATTTCGACAAGAATTCCCCTAGAAACTTGTTTCTTTAATTATAAATAAACGACTTATTATAAAACGTTTGTATTGAATATCATTCACTATCAAACAATGTTGCATCTATTGGCGCAGATAAACAGTATATTTTTCACAAAAATTTCCACAAGAATTCCCATAGAAACTTGCTTCTTTCATTATAAATAAACGACTAACTATCAAACGTTGGTATTGAATATCATTCACTATCAAACGATGTTGCTTAGAAAAGCCTTTCCCGACGGGAAGAGGAGATTTTCTTGTGCGAAGGAACGTTGGATTCAAACGGGTCGTAGGTGAGGAGTGCGCGGAGGAAGGGAGAGGACGATACAAAGGAGGTGACCGCTGAGCGGCTTACCGTTGTATTTAAATTAATCTAATTATATTTCACTAATCTGTACAAAACGTTATAACTTAATCAATACCGCGAGACTCTACTAATAATCTTATAAGCTACGACGCGACGCTAATCCTAATGAAACTAAAGCTAGCAAACGGACGGCGGACGGAACGGACAAAGACGAAACGTTACTCTGCGCTATTAGAACTAGAAATTAAAGCTAAGGAAAGAATAAATGTGCAGCAAAGAAAAAGATAAAGCGGAAACAAAAGAAAAGAAAGAAGCGAAACGGTAAGGCACCCGAAAGAAGAGGAAAGAAAAGGGAGGTGAGACGGCAGTACTCACGGCTCTAACGATACTCAGTTTTAAAGTGCGAAATGCGAAAGCAAGTTTCCTGGAATAATGTCTCCGAGGAACAGAAGGATTAAGCCGTGAGTCACGCCGTCTCACCTGTACGGACCCCCCTCGGCCTCACCTCGCGCCGGCCACCGAACTACTCGGTCCGCCCGGCGGCGGCCGAGGATCGCCGAGGGCGCCCGAACGCCGGGGCGCTTACCGTGCCGCTGCTCGCAATTACAAAACTAGACAAACGATGTTACATCTATTGGCGCAGATAAACATTAAATTTTTCATAAAAATTTTGACAAGAATTCCCCTAGAAACTTGTTTCATTCATTATAAATAAACGACTAACTATCAAACGTTTGTATTAAATATCATTCACTATCAAACGATTTTACATCTATTGGCGCAGATAAACATTACATTTTTCACAAAAATTTCGACAAGAATTCCCCTAGAAACTTGTTTCTTTAATTATAAATAAACGACTAACTATCAAACGTTTGTATTGAATATCTTTCACTATCAAACGATTTTACATCTATTGGCGCAGATAAACATTACATTTTTCACAAAAATTTCGACAAGAATTCCCCTAGAAACTTGTTTCTTTAGTTATAAATAAACTACTAACTATCAAACGTTTGTATTGAATATCATTCACTGTCAAACGATGTTACGTCTATTGGCGCAGATAAACAGTACATTTTTCACAAAAATTTCGACAAGAATTCCCCTAGAAACTTGTTTCTTTAATTATAAATAAACGACTAACTATCAAACGTTTGTATTGAATATCATTCACTGTCAAACGATGTTACATCTATTGGCGCAGATAAACAGTACATTTTTCACAAAAATTTCCACAAGAATTCCCCTAGAAACTTGTTTCTTTCATTATAAATAAACGACTAACTATCAAACGTTTGTATTCAATATCATTCACTGTCAAACGATTTTACATCTATTGGCGCAGATAAACATTACATTTTTCACAAAAATTTCGACAAGAATTCCCATAGAAACTTGTTTCTTTAATTATGAATAAACGTCTAACTATTGTTACGTCCGGGCGTCGCGATAGGTCGGTTTAAAGGATTTGTCTAGGATGGAACCGTGTGTGTGTTCGAGCGGTCGACCGTTGTCGCCCGGGAGTAACGCGTGAATACTTAACCTAAAGGATATAAATCAAAAAGATGATTCTATCAATGACCGAATAAAATGATGACGCGAAAGAACGAAATCAATCTACTCGATCTGCAGGACTTATAGGATTCTCTCTCTTATCAACCCGTACAGGTTGCTGAGTTATTGCGTGTTACATTCCAGTACAGATAATGTTAATTATAGCGCATGCAAAGAAAATAAAAAAAGGATAAAGCAGATATAGTGTGGATCAAACAATAGTGTATATTCTGTGATGATTATTCAGGTGCAGATACAAAGACGACTTGAGTTGAAAAAGCAGATTTCTGACACCAGTTCCACGGTTAGAAGTGGGTATAAAGAAGTAATATAACTGTAAGAGATATATATATACAGAAAGAAGGTGTATCCCGCTTCTAACGCCAATTCCACGTTTTAACAATGGTTACGAGGTTTTGTTTGTATCGGAGTATTGATATAATAAGGAACGGAAAGACTAACTATTACGCAATGTTCGGTAGTACAATTCGCCGGTATGCAACGCGCGGTATAATCGTGGGTTGAACGAAGCAGCTCGTATTGCGCGTGATATTCGTTATATGAATGATACAGAGATTCCTTGTAGAATTAAACAGTTCCGATCGCCCAGCGCTCAGAGCACACGGTTACGGGATCGCCTCTACAACTATTGCCCTAGGTTTCCCGTAATACATGTACTGGGGGCAAGAGTCGGGCCAGAAATCATGATCTAGCTGGTAATTGGAATATTCTTACCGTGCTGCTGGAAACGCTCAGACAATCTTTGATCTCTCTCTCTCTCTCTCTCACGCTCACGCTCGCTCGATGGTATGTCGCTCGCTGTGTTACTCTCGCTCTTAGTTCGGTGGTATGTCGGTGGAAATTCGTATGGTTTATTACGATGAGTACCTTCGAATCGTAAAATGGTAATAATATACGATCAGGCTTGAGATGGCCTAAGCTCTCGTGTTATCGGAGCTGTAGATGTTACTCGCGAAGAGACTCCTCAGACCGGTCTAGATGTTTAAATCAGTCTAAATACAATACCAATTCCTCACCGAGAAAAGACTTATGCGGAAGTGTTACTTATAATACTAATAATATAATGTTCTTTATAAATGAAACTTAATTGCTAACGGGCTCGGCGCGATTCGCCGACCACGTGCTGGAAATAACGCGGATCGCACTATTCGCACTCTAGATTAAAATTCGAAACCAAAAGAAATATGAGTCCTTGCTCTTTTTTAATAGCTATATTTTAACACTACGATTTAACGAGGAGTAATGAGTCTCTGATTAAACTGCAAGAATTTGCACAGATTAGCTCACAAAGAATAAACTAAGATATTCCTCGGACAGAGGACTACGCACCTCGCGACTATACAGCCAACTGCGACGACGGTCGCGTCTCGAGATGGTTCCTAGGCCGGCTCAGGGATAGTTTTTAGGCCCCTCTCACAGAATCGGGTACATAGCGGTCGACGGTATATACAAACATTCGGCTGGCTATGTAAAACGAGACGCTGGTTTTGTTCGTTAGTCTCTCTCTCTAATTAACAGATTTCATTATGAGTGCAAGTCGATCTCGGCACGTAGGAACTTAGTAACTCTTAAGCGCACGCTTCGGTGGAATTGATGATAACGAAAAATAGTCTTGTCCTGCAGCGATGCCTAACAGTGGCGCAATTAATAAATGAAAAGAAAGAGAAAAGGATAAACAATATTCTTAAGCGGAAACTCGTCGCTAACCTTAAGTCTATACACTCACACTTGCATACCGCGTACACGCATTCGTTCCTTATACTACATATATGTCATAAGTCGGTATATTGGGTGGGGACGACGGTGATTCCAAGGCGAGGAATATTCTACTTGAAGTTACCGCTCGACGGTACCACGCATGCGCTAGGCATAGGCCGTAATATACAAGTATAGGCGCATACAAAGCCCGGAGTAGAAGGAAAATGACATGATTTTAACTCTAATACTCTAACGGTACGCCGGCTGCGATAGGCACAGGCCGTAATATACAAGTATAGGCGCAACCGGAGATCGGAGTAGCAAGAACAAGAAAAATACTAGGCTAATAAGTTAAAAGTTACGCTGGGACGTAACACTATCAAACGTTTGTATTAAATATCAATCACTATCAATCGATTTTACATCTATTAGCGCAGATAAACATTACATTTTTCACAAAAATTTCGACAAGAATTCCCCCGGAAACATGTTTCTTTAATTATAAATAAACGACTAACTATCAACCGTTTGTATTGAATATCATGCACTATCAAACGTTTGTATTGAATATCATTCACTATCAAACGTTTGCATTGAATATCATGCACTATCAAACGTTTGTATTGAATATCATTCGCTATGAAACGATTTTACATCTATTGGCGCAGATAAACATCACATTTTTCACAAAAATTTCGACAAGAATTCCCCCAGAAACTTGTTTCTTTAATTATAAATAAACGACTAACTATCAAACGTTTGTATTGAATATCATTCACTATCAAACGATTTTACATCTATTGGCGCAGATAAATATTAAATTTTTCACAAAAATTTCGACAAGAATTCCCCCAGAAACTTGTTTCTTTAATTATAAATAAACGACTAACTATCAAACGTTTGTATTGAATATCATTCACTATCAAACGTTTGTATTGAATATCATTCACTATCAAACGTTTGCATTGAATATCATTCACTATCAAACGTTTGCATTGAATATCATTCACTATCAAACGATTTTACATCTATTGGCGCAGATAAACATTACATTTTTCACAACAATTTCGACAAGAATACCCCTAGAAACTTGTTTCTTTAATTATAAATAAACGACTAACTATCAAACGTTTGTATTGAATATCATGCACTATCAAACGTTTGTATTGAATATCATTCACTATCAAACGATTTTACATCTATTGGCGCAGAAAACATTAAATTTTTCATAAAAATTTCGACAAGAATTCCCCTAGAAACTTGTTTCTTTCATTATAAATAAACGACTAACTATCAAACGTTTGTATTGAATATCATTCACTATCAAACGATTTTACATCTATTGGCGCAGATAAACATTACATTTTTCACAAAAATTTCGACAAGAATTCCCCTAGAAACTTGTTTCTTTAGTTATAAATAAACGACTAACTATCAAACGTTTGTATTGAATATCA
Source organism: Priocnemis perturbator (assembly GCA_963942575.1). Taxonomy (NCBI): domain Eukaryota; kingdom Metazoa; phylum Arthropoda; class Insecta; order Hymenoptera; family Pompilidae; genus Priocnemis; species Priocnemis perturbator. The sequence continues at coordinate 111,552 of OZ012649.1, read as the reverse complement.
TTCACTATCAAACGATGTTACATCTATTGGCGCAGAAAACATTAAATTTTTCACAAAAATTTCGACAAGAATTCCCCCAGAAACTTGTTTCTTTAATTATAAATAAACGACTAACTATCAAACGTTTGTATTGAATATCATGCACTATCAAACGTTTGTATTGAATATCATTCACTATCAAACGTTTGCATTGAATATCATGCACTATCAAACGTTTGTATTGAATATCATTCACTATCAAACGATTTTACATCTATTGGCGCAGATAAATATTAAATTTTTCATAAAAATTTCGACAACAATTCCCTCAGAAACTTGTTTCTTTAATTATAAATAAGCGACTAACTATCAAACGTTGGTATTGAATATCATGCACTATCAAACGTTTGTATTGAATATCATTCACTATCAAACGATTTTACATCTATTGGCGCAGATAAACATTACATTTTTCACAAAAATTTCGACAAGAATTCCCCTAGAAACTTGTTTCTTTAATTATAAATAAACGACTAACTATCAAACGTTGGTATTGAATATCATTCACTATCAAACGATGTTACATCTATTGGCGCAGATAAACATTAAATTTTTCATAAAAATTTCGACAAGAGTTCCCCTAGAAACTTGTTTCTTTCATTATAAATAAACGACTAAATATCAAACGTTTGTATTAAATATCATTCACTATCAAACGATTTTACATCTATTGGCGCAGATAAACATTACATTTTTCACAAAAATTTCGACAAGAATTCCCCCTAAAATTTGTTTCTTTAATTATAAATAAACGACTAACTATCAAATGTTGGTATTGAATATCACTCAGTATCAAACGATGTTACATCTATTGGCGCAGATAAATATTAAATTTTTCATAAAAATTTCGACAAGAATTCCCCTAGAAACTTGTTTCTTTCATTATAAATAAACGACTAACTATCAAACGTTGGTATTGAATATCATTCACTATCAAACGATTTTACATCAATTGGCGCAGATGAACATTAAATTTTTCACAAAAATTTCGACAAGAATTCCCCTAGAAACTTGTTTCTTTAATTATAAATAAACGACTAACTATCAAACGTTTGTATTGAATATCATGCACTATCAAACGTTTGTATTGAATATCATTCGCTATGAAACGATTTTACATCTATTGGCGCAGATAAACATTACATTTTTCGCAAAAATTTCGACAAGAATTCCCCTAGAAACTTGTTTCTTAATTATAAATAAACGACTAACTATCAAACGTTTGTATTGAATATCATTCACTATTAAACGATTTTACATCTATTGGCGCAGATAAACATTACATTTTTCACAAAAATTTAACAACAAGAATTCCCCTAGAAACTTGTTTCTTTAATTATAAATAAACGACTAACTATCAAACGTATGTATTAAATATCATTCACTATCAAACGATTTTACATCTATTGGCGCAGATAAACATTAAATTTTTCATAAAAATTTCGACAAGAATTCCCCTAGAAACTTGTTTCTTTAATTATAAATAAACAACTAACTATCAAACGTTGGTATTGAATATCATTCACTATCAAACGATTTTACATCTATTGGCGCAGATAAACATTACATTTATCACAAAAATTTCGACAAGAATTCCCCCGGAAACATGTTTCTTTAATTATAAATAAACGACTAACTATCAAACGTTTGTATTGAATATCATGCACTATCAAACGTTTGTATTGAATATCATGCACTATCAAACGTTTGTATTGAATATCATTCACTATCAAACGTTTGCATTGAATATCATTCACTATCAAACGTTTGCATTGAATATCATTCACTATCAAACGATTTTACATCTATTGGCGCAGATAAACATTACATTTTTCACAACAATTTCGACAAGAATACCCCTAGAAACTTGTTTCTTTAATTATAAATAAACGACTAACTATCAAACGTTTGTATTAAATATCATTCACTATCAAACGATTTTACATCAATTGGCGCAGATAAACATTACATTTTTCACAAAAATTTCGACAAGAATTCCCCTAGAAACTTGTTTCTTTAATTATAAATAAACGACTAACTATCAAACGTTTGTATTGAATATCATGCACTATCAAACGTTTGTATTGAATATCATTCACTATCAAACGATTTTACATCTATTGGCGCAGATAAACATTACATTTTTCACAAAAATTTCGACAAGAATTCCCCTAGAAACTTGTTTCTTTAATTATAAATAAACGACTAACTATCAAACGTTTGTATTAAATATCATTCACTATCAAACGATTTTACATCAATTGGCGCAGATAAACATTACATTTTTCACCAAAATTTCGACAAGAATTCCCATAGAAACTTGTTTCTTTAGTTATAAATAAACGACTAACTATCAAACGTTTGTATTGAATATCATTCACTGTCAAACGATGTTACATCTATTGGCGCAGATAAACAGTACATTTTTCACAAAAATTTCCACAAGAATTCCCCTAGAAACTTGTTTCTTTCATTATAAAGAAACGACTAACTATCAAACGTTGGTATTGAATATCATTCACTATCAAACGATTTTACATCTATTGGCGCAGATGAACATTAAATTTTTCACAAAAATTTCGACAAGAATTCCCCTAGAAACTTGTTTCTTTCATTATAAATAAACGACTAACTATCAAACGTTGGTATTGAATATCATTCACTATCAAACGATTTTACATGTATTGGCGCAGATGAACATTAAATTTTTCACAAAAATTTCCACAAGAATTCCCCTAGAAACTTGTTTCTTTAATTATAAATAAACGACTAACTATCAAACGTTTGTATTGAATATCATGCACTATCAAACGTTTGTATTGAATATCATTCACTATCAAACGATTTTACATCTATTGGCGCAGATAAACATTACATTTTTCACAAAAATTTCGACAAGAATTCCCCTAGAAACTTGTTTCTTTAATTATAAATAAACGACTAACTATCAAACGTTTGTATTAAATATCATTCACTATCAAACGATTTTACATCTATTGGCGCAGATAAATATTACATTTTTCACAAAAATTTCGACAAGAATACCCCCAGAAACTTGATTCTTTAATTATAAATAAACGACTAACTATCAAACGTTGGTATTGAATATCATTCACTATCAAACTATTTTACATCTATTGGCGCAGATTAACATTAAATTTTTCACAAAAATTTCGACAAGAATTCCCCTAGAAACTTGTTTCTTTAATTATAAATAAACGACTAACTATCAAACGTTTGTATTGAATATCATGCACTATCAAACGTTTGTATTGAATATCATTCACTATCAAACGATTTTACATCTATTGGCGCAGATAAACATTACATATTTCACAAAAATTTCGACAAGAATTCCCCTAGAAACTTGTTTCTTTAATTATAAATAAACGACTAACTATCAAACGTTTGTATTAAATATCATTCAGTATCAAACGATTTTACATGTATTGGCGCAGATAAATATTACATTTTTCACAAAAATTTCGACAAGAATACCCCCAGAAACTTGTTTCTTTAATTATAAATAAACGACTTATTATAAAACGTTTGTATTGAATATCATTCACTATCAAACAATGTTGCATCTATTGGCGCAGATAAACAGTATATTTTTCACAAAAATTTCCACAAGAATTCCCATAGAAACTTGCTTCTTTCATTATAAATAAACGACTAACTATCAAACGTTGGTATTGAATATCATTCACTATCAAACGATGTTGCTTAGAAAAGCCTTTCCCGACGGGAAGAGGAGATTTTCTTGTGCGAAGGAACGTTGGATTCAAACGGGTCGTAGGTGAGGAGTGCGCGGAGGAAGGGAGAGGACGATACAAAGGAGGTGACCGCTGAGCGGCTTACCGTTGTATTTAAATTAATCTAATTATATTTCACTAATCTGTACAAAACGTTATAACTTAATCAATACCGCGAGACTCTACTAATAATCTTATAAGCTACGACGCGACGCTAATCCTAATGAAACTAAAGCTAGCAAACGGACGGCGGACGGAACGGACAAAGACGAAACGTTACTCTGCGCTATTAGAACTAGAAATTAAAGCTAAGGAAAGAATAAATGTGCAGCAAAGAAAAAGATAAAGCGGAAACAAAAGAAAAGAAAGAAGCGAAACGGTAAGGCACCCGAAAGAAGAGGAAAGAAAAGGGAGGTGAGACGGCAGTACTCACGGCTCTAACGATACTCAGTTTTAAAGTGCGAAATGCGAAAGCAAGTTTCCTGGAATAATGTCTCCGAGGAACAGAAGGATTAAGCCGTGAGTCACGCCGTCTCACCTGTACGGACCCCCCTCGGCCTCACCTCGCGCCGGCCACCGAACTACTCGGTCCGCCCGGCGGCGGCCGAGGATCGCCGAGGGCGCCCGAACGCCGGGGCGCTTACCGTGCCGCTGCTCGCAATTACAAAACTAGACAAACGATGTTACATCTATTGGCGCAGATAAACATTAAATTTTTCATAAAAATTTTGACAAGAATTCCCCTAGAAACTTGTTTCATTCATTATAAATAAACGACTAACTATCAAACGTTTGTATTAAATATCATTCACTATCAAACGATTTTACATCTATTGGCGCAGATAAACATTACATTTTTCACAAAAATTTCGACAAGAATTCCCCTAGAAACTTGTTTCTTTAATTATAAATAAACGACTAACTATCAAACGTTTGTATTGAATATCTTTCACTATCAAACGATTTTACATCTATTGGCGCAGATAAACATTACATTTTTCACAAAAATTTCGACAAGAATTCCCCTAGAAACTTGTTTCTTTAGTTATAAATAAACTACTAACTATCAAACGTTTGTATTGAATATCATTCACTGTCAAACGATGTTACGTCTATTGGCGCAGATAAACAGTACATTTTTCACAAAAATTTCGACAAGAATTCCCCTAGAAACTTGTTTCTTTAATTATAAATAAACGACTAACTATCAAACGTTTGTATTGAATATCATTCACTGTCAAACGATGTTACATCTATTGGCGCAGATAAACAGTACATTTTTCACAAAAATTTCCACAAGAATTCCCCTAGAAACTTGTTTCTTTCATTATAAATAAACGACTAACTATCAAACGTTTGTATTAAATATCATTCACTGTCAAACGATTTTACATCTATTGGCGCAGATAAACATTACATTTTTCACAAAAATTTCGACAAGAATTCCCATAGAAACTTGTTTCTTTAATTATGAATAAACGTCTAACTATTGTTACGTCCGGGCGTCGCGATAGGTCGGTTTAAAGGATTTGTCTAGGATGGAACCGTGTGTGTGTTCGAGCGGTCGACCGTTGTCGCCCGGGAGTAACGCGTGAATACTTAACCTAAAGGATATAAATCAAAAAGATGATTCTATCAATGACCGAATAAAATGATGACGCGAAAGAACGAAATCAATCTACTCGATCTGCAGGACTTATAGGATTCTCTCTCTTATCAACCCGTACAGGTTGCTGAGTTATTGCGTGTTACATTCCAGTACAGATAATGTTAATTATAGCGCATGCAAAGAAAATAAAAAAAGGATAAAGCAGATATAGTGTGGATCAAACAATAGTGTATATTCTGTGATGATTATTCAGGTGCAGATACAAAGACGACTTGAGTTGAAAAAGCAGATTTCTGACACCAGTTCCACGGTTAGAAGTGGGTATAAAGAAGTAATATAACTGTAAGAGATATATATATACAGAAAGAAGGTGTATCCCGCTTCTAACGCCAATTCCACGTTTTAACAATGGTTACGAGGTTTTGTTTGTATCGGAGTATTGATATAATAAGGAACGGAAAGACTAACTATTACGCAATGTTCGGTAGTACAATTCGCCGGTATGCAACGCGCGGTATAATCGTGGGTTGAACGAAGCAGCTCGTATTGCGCGTGATATTCGTTATATGAATGATACAGAGATTCCTTGTAGAATTAAACAGTTCCGATCGCCCAGCGCTCAGAGCACACGGTTACGGGATCGCCTCTACAACTATTGCCCTAGGTTTCCCGTAATACATGTACTGGGGGCAAGAGTCGGGCCAGAAATCATGATCTAGCTGGTAATTGGAATATTCTTACCGTGCTGCTGGAAACGCTCAGACAATCTTTGATCTCTCTCTCTCTCTCTCTCACGCTCACGCTCGCTCGATGGTATGTCGCTCGCTGTGTTACTCTCGCTCTTAGTTCGGTGGTATGTCGGTGGAAATTCGTATGGTTTATTACGATGAGTACCTTCGAATCGTAAAATGGTAATAATATACGATCAGGCTTGAGATGGCCTAAGCTCTCGTGTTATCGGAGCTGTAGATGTTACTCGCGAAGAGACTCCTCAGACCGGTCTAGATGTTTAAATCAGTCTAAATACAATACCAATTCCTCACCGAGAAAAGACTTATGCGGAAGTGTTACTTATAATACTAATAATATAATGTTCTTTATAAATGAAACTTAATTGCTAACGGGCTCGGCGCGATTCGCCGACCACGTGCTGGAAATAACGCGGATCGCACTATTCGCACTCTAGATTAAAATTCGAAACCAAAAGAAATATGAGTCCTTGCTCTTTTTTAATAGCTATATTTTAACACTACGATTTAACGAGGAGTAATGAGTCTCTGATTAAACTGCAAGAATTTGCACAGATTAGCTCACAAAGAATAAACTAAGATATTCCTCGGACAGAGGACTACGCACCTCGCGACTATACAGCCAACTGCGACGACGGTCGCGTCTCGAGATGGTTCCTAGGCCGGCTCAGGGATAGTTTTTAGGCCCCTCTCACAGAATCGGGTACATAGCGGTCGACGGTATATACAAACATTCGGCTGGCTATGTAAAACGAGACGCTGGTTTTGTTCGTTAGTCTCTCTCTCTAATTAACAGATTTCATTATGAGTGCAAGTCGATCTCGGCACGTAGGAACTTAGTAACTCTTAAGCGCACGCTTCGGTGGAATTGATGATAACGAAAAATAGTCTTGTCCTGCAGCGATGCCTAACAGTGGCGCAATTAATAAATGAAAAGAAAGAGAAAAGGATAAACAATATTCTTAAGCGGAAACTCGTCGCTAACCTTAAGTCTATACACTCACACTTGCATACCGCGTACACGCATTCGTTCCTTATACTACATATATGTCATAAGTCGGTATATTGGGTGGGGACGACGGTGATTCCAAGGCGAGGAATATTCTACTTGAAGTTACCGCTCGACGGTACCACGCATGCGCTAGGCATAGGCCGTAATATACAAGTATAGGCGCATACGAAGCCCGGAGTAGAAGGAAAATGACATGATTTTAACTCTAATACTCTAACGGTACGCCGGCTGCGATAGGCACAGGCCGTAATATACAAGTATAGGCGCAACCGGAGATCGGAGTAGCAAGAACAAGAAAAATACTAGGCTAATAAGTTAAAAGTTACGCTGGGACGTAACACTATCAAACGTTTGTATTAAATATCAATCACTATCAATCGATTTTACATCTATTAGCGCAGATAAACATTACATTTTTCACAAAAATTTCGACAAGAATTCCCCCGGAAACATGTTTCTTTAATTATAAATAAACGACTAACTATCAACCGTTTGTATTGAATATCATGCACTATCAAACGTTTGTATTGAATATCATTCACTATCAAACGTTTGCATTGAATATCATGCACTATCAAACGTTTGTATTGAATATCATTCGCTATGAAACGATTTTACATCTATTGGCGCAGATAAACATCACATTTTTCACAAAAATTTCGACAAGAATTCCCCCAGAAACTTGTTTCTTTAATTATAAATAAACGACTAACTATCAAACGTTTGTATTGAATATCATTCACTATCAAACGATTTTACATCTATTGGCGCAGATAAATATTAAATTTTTCACAAAAATTTCGACAAGAATTCCCCCAGAAACTTGTTTCTTTAATTATAAATAAACGACTAACTATCAAACGTTTGTATTGAATATCATTCACTATCAAACGTTTGTATTGAATATCATTCACTATCAAACGTTTGCATTGAATATCATTCACTATCAAACGTTTGCATTGAATATCATTCACTATCAAACGATTTTACATCTATTGGCGCAGATAAACATTACATTTTTCACAACAATTTCGACAAGAATACCCCTAGAAACTTGTTTCTTTAATTATAAATAAACGACTAACTATCAAACGTTTGTATTGAATATCATGCACTATCAAACGTTTGTATTGAATATCATTCACTATCAAACGATTTTACATCTATTGGCGCAGAAAACATTAAATTTTTCATAAAAATTTCGACAAGAATTCCCCTAGAAACTTGTTTCTTTCATTATAAATAAACGACTAACTATCAAACGTTTGTATTGAATATCATTCACTATCAAACGATTTTACATCTATTGGCGCAGATAAACATTACATTTTTCACAAAAATTTCGACAAGAATTCCCCTAGAAACTTGTTTCTTTAGTTATAAATAAACGACTAACTATCAAACGTTTGTATTGAATATCATTCACTATCAAACGATGTTACATCTATTGGCGCAGAAAACATTAAATTTTTCACAAAAATTTCGACAAGAATTCCCCCAGAAACTTGTTTCTTTAATTATAAATAAACGACTAACTATCAAACGTTTGTATTGAATATCATGCACTATCAAACGTTTGTATTGAATATCATTCACTATCAAACGTTTGCATTGAATATCATGCACTATCAAACGTTTGTATTGAATATCATTCACTATCAAACGATTTTACATCTATTGGCGCAGATAAATATTAAATTTTTCATAAAAATTTCGACAACAATTCCCTCAGAAACTTGTTTCTTTAATTATAAATAAGCGACTAACTATCAAACGTTGGTATTGAATATCATGCACTATCAAACGTTTGTATTGAATATCATTCACTATCAAACGATTTTACATCTATTGGCGCAGATAAACATTACATTTTTCACAAAAATTTCGACAAGAATTCCCCTAGAAACTTGTTTCTTTAATTATAAATAAACGACTAACTATCAAACGTTGGTATTGAATATCATTCACTATCAAACGATGTTACATCTATTGGCGCAGATAAACATTAAATTTTTCATAAAAATTTCGACAAGAGTTCCCCTAGAAACTTGTTTCTTTCATTATAAATAAACGACTAAATATCAAACGTTTGTATTAAATATCATTCACTATCAAACGATTTTACATCTATTGGCGCAGATAAACATTACATTTTTCACAAAAATTTCGACAAGAATTCCCCCTAAAATTTGTTTCTTTAATTATAAATAAACGACTAACTATCAAATGTTGGTATTAAATATCACTCAGTATCAAACGATGTTACATCTATTGGCGCAGATAAATATTAAATTTTTCATAAAAATTTCGACAAGAATTCCCCTAGAAACTTGTTTCTTTCATTATAAATAAACGACTAACTATCAAACGTTGGTATTGAATATCATTCACTATCAAACGATTTTACATCAATTGGCGCAGATGAACATTAAATTTTTCACAAAAATTTCGACAAGAATTCCCCTAGAAACTTGTTTCTTTAATTATAAATAAACGACTAACTATCAAACGTTTGTATTGAATATCATGCACTATCAAACGTTTGTATTGAATATCATTCGCTATGAAACGATTTTACATCTATTGGCGCAGATAAACATTACATTTTTCGCAAAAATTTCGACAAGAATTCCCCTAGAAACTTGTTTCTTAATTATAAATAAACGACTAACTATCAAACGTTTGTATTGAATATCATTCACTATTAAACGATTTTACATCTATTGGCGCAGATAAACATTACATTTTTCACAAAAATTTCAACAAGAATTCCCCTAGAAACTTGTTTCTTTAATTATAAATAAACGACTAACTATCAAACGTATGTATTAAATATCATTCACTATCAAACGATTTTACATCTATTGGCGCAGATAAACATTAAATTTTTCATAAAAATTTCGACAAGAATTCCCCTAGAAACTTGTTTCTTTAATTATAAATAAACAACTAACTATCAAACGTTGGTATTGAATATCATTCACTATCAAACGATTTTACATCTATTGGCGCAGATAAACATTACATTTATCACAAAAATTTCGACAAGAATTCCCCCGGAAACATGTTTCTTTAATTATAAATAAACGACTAACTATCAAACGTTTGTATTGAATATCATGCACTATCAAACGTTTGTATTGAATATCATGCACTATCAAACGTTTGTATTGAATATCATTCACTATCAAACGTTTGCATTGAATATCATTCACTATCAAACGTTTGCATTGAATATCATTCACTATCAAACGATTTTACATCTATTGGCGCAGATAAACATTACATTTTTCACAACAATTTCGACAAGAATACCCCTAGAAACTTGTTTCTTTAATTATAAATAAACGACTAACTATCAAACGTTTGTATTAAATATCATTCACTATCAAACGATTTTACATCAATTGGCGCAGATAAACATTACATTTTTCACAAAAATTTCGACAAGAATTCCCCTAGAAACTTGTTTCTTTAATTATAAATAAACGACTAACTATCAAACGTTTGTATTGAATATCATGCACTATCAAACGTTTGTATTGAATATCATTCACTATCAAACGATTTTACATCTATTGGCGCAGATAAACATTACATTTTTCACAAAAATTTCGACAAGAATTCCCCTAGAAACTTGTTTCTTTAATTATAAATAAACGACTAACTATCAAACGTTTGTATTAAATATCATTCACTATCAAACGATTTTACATCAATTGGCGCAGATAAACATTACATTTTTCACCAAAATTTCGACAAGAATTCCCCTAGAAACTTGTTTCTTTAGTTATAAATAAACGACTAACTATCAAACGTTTGTATTGAATATCATTCACTGTCAAACGATGTTACATCTATTGGCGCAGATAAACAGTACATTTTTCACAAAAATTTCCACAAGAATTCCCCTAGAAACTTGTTTCTTTCATTATAAAGAAATGACTAACTATCAAACGTTGGTATTGAATATCATTCACTATCAAACGATTTTACATCTATTGGCGCAGATGAACATTAAATTTTTCACAAAAATTTCGACAAGAATTCCCCTAGAAACTTGTTTCTTTCATTATAAATAAACGACTAACTATCAAACGTTGGTATTGAATATCATTCACTATCAAACGATTTTACATGTATTGGCGCAGATGAACATTAAATTTTTCACAAAAATTTCGACAAGAATTCCCCTAGAAACTTGTTTCTTTAATTATAAATAAACGACTAACTATCAAACGTTTGTATTGAATATCATGCACTATCAAACGTTTGTATTGAATATCATTCACTATCAAACGATTTTACATCTATTGGCGCAGATAAACATTACATTTTTCACAAAAATTTCGACAAGAATTCCCCTAGAAACTTGTTTCTTTAATTATAAATAAACGACTAACTATCAAACGTTTGTATTAAATATCATTCACTATCAAACGATTTTACATCTATTGGCGCAGATAAATATTACATTTTTCACAAAAATTTCGACAAGAATACCCCCAGAAACTTGATTCTTTAATTATAAATAAACGACTAACTATCAAACGTTGGTATTGAATATCATTCACTATCAAACTATTTTACATCTATTGGCGCAGATTAACATTAAATTTTTCACAAAAATTTCGACAAGAATTCCCCTAGAAACTTGTTTCTTTAATTATAAATAAACGACTAACTATCAAACGTTTGTATTGAATATCATGCACTATCAAACGTTTGTATTGAATATCATTCACTATCAAACGATTTTACATCTATTGGCGCAGATAAACATTACATATTTCACAAAAATTTCGACAAGAATTCCCCTAGAAACTTGTTTCTTTAATTATAAATAAACGACTAACTATCAAACGTTTGTATTAAATATCATTCAGTATCAAACGATTTTACATGTATTGGCGCAGATAAATATTACATTTTTCACAAAAATTTCGACAAGAATACCCCCAGAAACTTGATTCTTTAATTATAAATAAACGACTAACTATCAAACGTTGGTATTGAATATCATTCACAATCAAACGATTTTACATCTATTGGCGCAGATAAACATTACATTTTTCACAAAAATTTCGACAAGAATTCCCCCAGAAACATGTTTCTTTAATTATAAATAAACGACTAACTATCAAACGTTTGTATTGAATATCATGCACTATCAAACGTTTGTATTGAATATCATGCACTATCAAACGTTTGTATTGAATATCATTCACTATCAAACGTTTGCATTGAATATCATTCACTATCAAACTATTTTACATCTATTGGCGCAGATAAACATTACATTTTTCACAACAATTTCGACAAGAATACCCCTAGAAACTTGTTTCTTTAATTATAAATAAACGACTAACTATCAAACGTTTGTATTAAATATCATTCACTATCAAACGATCTTACATCAATTGGCGCAGATAAACATTACATTTTTCACAAAAATTTCGACAAGAATTCCCCTAGAAACTTGTTTCTTTAGTTATAAATAAACGACTAACTATCAAACGTTTGTATTGAATATCATTCTCTGTCAAACGATGTTACATCTATTGGCGCAGATAAACAGTACATTTTTCACAAAAATTTCCACAAGAATTCCCCTAGAAACTTGTTTCTTTCATTATAAATAAACGACTAACTATCAAACGTTGGTATTGAATATCATTCACTATCAAACGATTTTACATCTATTGGCGCAGATGAACATTAAATTTTTCACAAAAATTTCGACAAGAATTCCCCTAGAAACTTGTTTCTTTAATTATAAATAAACGACTAACTATCAAACGTTTGTATTGAATATCATGCACTATCAAACGTTTGTATTGAATATCATTCACTATCAAACGATTTTACATCTTTGGCGCAGATAAACATTACATTTTTCACAAAAATTTCGACAAGAATTCCCCTAGAAACTTGTTTCTTTAATTATAAATAAACGACTAACTATCAAACGTATGTATTAAATATCATTCACTATCAAACGATTTTACATCTATTGGCGCAGATAAATATTAAATTTTTCATAAAAATTTCGACAAGAATTCCCCTAGAAACTTGTTTCTTTAATTATAAACAAACAACTAACTATCAAACGTTGGTATTGAATATCATTCACTATCAAACGATTTTACATCTATTGGCGCAGACAAACATTACATTTTTCACCAAAATTTCGACAAGAATTCCCCCGGAAACATGTTTCTTTAATTATAAATAAACGACTAACTATCAAACGTTTGTATTGAATATCATGCACTATCAAACGTTTGTATTGAATATCATGCACTATCAAACGTTTGTATTGAATATCATTCACTATCAAACGTTTGCATTGAATATCATTCACTATCAAACGTTTGCATTGAATATCATTCACTATCAAACGATTTTACATCTATTGGCGCAGATAAACATTACATTTTTCACAACAATTTCGACAAGAATACCCCTAGAAACTTGTTTCTTTAATTATAAATAAACGACTAACTATCAAACGTTTGTATTAAATATCATTCACTATCAAACGATTTTACATCAATTGGCGCAGATAAACATTACATTTTTCACAAAAATTTCGACAAGAATTCCCCTAGAAACTTGTTTCTTTAGTTATAAATAAACGACTAACTATCAAACGTTTGTATTGAATATCATTCACTGTCAAACGATGTTACATCTATTGGCGCAGATAAACAGTACATTTTTCTCAAAAATTTCCACAAGAATTCCCCTAGAAACTTGTTTCTTTCATTATAAATAAACGACTAACTATCAAACGTTGGTATTGAATATCATTCACTATCAAACGATTTTACATCTATTGGCGCAGATGAACATTAAATTTTTCACAAAAATTTCGACAAGAATTCCCCTAGAAACTTGTTTCTTTAATTATAAATAAACGACTAACTATCAAACGTTTGTATTGAATATCATGCACTATCAAACGTTTGTATTGAATATCATACACTATCAAACGATTTTACATCTATTGGCGCAGATAAACATTACATTTTTCACAAAAATTTCCACAAGAATTCCCCTAGAAACTTGTTTCTTTAATTATAAATAAACGACTAACTATCAAACGTTTGTATTAAATATCATTCACTATCAAACGATTTTACATCTATTGGCGCAGATAAATATTACATTTTTCACAAAAATTTCGACAAGAATACCCCCAGAAACTTGATTCTTTAATTATAAATAAACGACTAACTATCAAACGTTGGTATTGAATATCATTCACTATCAAACTATTTTACATCTATTGGCGCAGATGAACATTAAATTTTTCACAAAAATTTCGACAAGAATTCCCCTAGAAACTTGTTTCTTTAATTATAAATAAACGACTAACTATCAAACGTTTGTATTGAATATCATGCACTATCAAACGTTTGTATTGAATATCATTCACTATCAAACGATTTTACATCTTTGGCGCAGATAAACATTACATTTTTCACAAAAATTTCAACAAGAATTCCCCTAGAAACTTGTTTCTTTCATTATAAATAAACGACTAACTATCAAACGTTGGTATTGAATATCATTCACTATCAAACGATTTTACATCTATTGGCGCAGATGAACATTACATGTTTCACAAAAATTTCAACAAGAATTCCCCTAGAAACTTGTTTCTTAATTATAAATAAACGACTAACTATCAAACGTTTGTATTGAATATCATTCACTATTAAACGATTTTACATCTATTGGCGCAGATAAACATTACATTTTTCACAAAAATTTCAACAAGAATTCCCCTAGAAACTTGTTTCTTTAATTATAAATAAACGACTAACTATCAAACGTATGTATTAAATATCATTCACTATCAAACGATTTTACATCTATTGGCGCAGATAAACATTAAATTTTTCATAAAAATTTCGACAAGAATTCCCCTAGAAACTTGTTTCTTTAATTATAAATAAACAACTAACTATCAAACGTTGGTATTGAATATCATTCACTATCAAACGATTTTACATCTATTGGCGCAGATAAACATTACATTTCTCAAAAAAATTTCGACAAGAATTCCCCCGGAAACATGTTTCTTTAATTATAAATAAACGACTAACTATCAAACGTTTGTATTGAATATCATGCACTATCAAACGTTTGTATTGAATATCATGCACTATCAAACGTTTGTATTGAATATCATTCACTATCAAACGTTTGCATTGAATATCATTCACTATCAAACGTTTGCATTGAATATCATTCACTATCAAACGATTTTACATCTATTGGCGCAGATAAACATTACATTTTTCACAACAATTTCGACAAGAATACCCCTAGAAACTTGTTTCTTTAATTATAAATAAACGACTAACTATCAAACGTTTGTATTAAATATCATTCACTATCAAACGATTTTACATCAATTGGCGCAGATAAACATTACATTTTCACAAAAATTTCCACAAGAATTCCCCTAGAAACATGTTTCTTTAATTATAAATAAACGACTAACTATCAAACGTTTGTATTGAATATGATTCACTATCAAACGATGTTACATCTATTGGCGCAGATAAACAGTACATTTTTCACAAAAATTTAGACAAGAATTCCCCCAGAAGCATGTTTCTTTAATTATAAATAAACGACTAACTATCAAACGTTTGTATTAAATATCATTCACTATCAAACGATTTTACATCTATTGGCGCATATAAACATTACATTTTTCACAAAAATTTCGACAAGAATACCCCCAGAAACTTGTTTCTTTAATTATAAATAATCGACTAACTATCAAACGTTTGCATTGAATATCATTCACTATGAAACGATGTTACATCTATTGGCGCAGATGAACAGTACATTTTTCACAAAACTTTCGACAAGAATTCCCCTAGAAACTTGTTTCTTTAATTATAAATAAACGACTAACTATCAAACGTTTGTATTGAATATCATGCACTATCAAACGTTTGTATTGAATATCATTCACTATCAAACGTTTGCATTGAATATCATTCACTACCAAACGATTTTACATCTATTGGCGCAGATAAACATTACATTTTTCACAAAAATTTCCACAAGAATTCCCCTAGAAACATGTTTCTTTAATTATAAATAAACGACTAACTATCAAACGTTTGTATTGAATATCATTCACTATCAAACGATGTTACATCTATTGGCGCAGATAAACATTAAATTTTTCATAAAAATTTCGACAAGAATTCCCCTAGAACCTTGTTTCTTTCATTATAAATAAACGACTAACTATCAAACGTTGGTATTGAATATCATTCACTATCAAATGATTTTACATCTATTGGCGCAGATGAACATTAAATTTTTCACAAAAATTTCGACAAGAATTCCCCTATAAACTTGTTTCATTAATTATAAATAAACGACTAACTATCAAACGTTGGTATTGAATATCATTCACTATCAAATGATTTTACATCTATTGGCGCAGATAAACATTACATTTTTCACACAAATTTCGACAAGAATTCCCCCAGAAACTTGTTTCTTTAATTATAAATAAACGACTAACTATCAAACGTTGGTATTGAATATCAATCACTATCAAACGATTTTACATCTATTGGCGCAGATAAACATTAAATTTTCACAAAAATTTCCACAAGAATTCCCCTAGAAACATGTTTCTTTAATTATAAATAAACGACTAACTATCAAACGTTTGTATTGAATATCATTCACTATCAAACGATGTTACATCTGTTGGCGCAGATAAACAGTACATCTTCACAAAAATTTCGACAAGAATTCCACTAGAAACTTGTTTCTTTAATTATAAATAAACGACTAACTATCTAACGTTTGTATTGAATATCATGCACTATCAAACGATTGTATTGAATATCATTCACTATCAAAGGTTTGAATTGAATATCATTCACTATCAAACGATTTTACATCTATTGGAGCAGATAAACATTACATTTTTCACAAAAATTTTGACAAGAATTCCCCTAGAAACTTGTTTCTTTCATTATAAATAAACAACTAACTATCAAACGTTTGTATTAAATATCATTCACTATCAAACGAATTTACATCTATTGGCGCAGATAAACATTAAATTTTCACAAAAATTCCCACAAGAATTCCCCCTGAAACTTGTTTCTTTAATTATAAATAAACGACTAACTATCAAACGTTTGTATTGAATATCATTCACTATCAAACGATGTTACATCTATTGGCGCAGATAAACAGTACATTTTTCACAAAAATTTCGACAAGAATTCCCTAGAAACTTGTTTCTTTCATTATAAATAAACGACTAACTATCAAACGTTGGTATTGAATATCATTCACTATCAAACGATGTTACATCTATTGGCGCAGATAAACATTAAATTTTTCATAAAAATTTCCACAAGAATTCCCCTAGAACCTTGTTTCTTTAATTATAAATAAACGACTAACTATCAAACATTTGTATTGAATATCATTCACTATCAAACGATGTTACATCTGTTGGCGCAGATAAACAGTACATCTTCACAAAAATTTCGACAAGAATTCCACTAGAAACTTGTTTCTTTAATTATAAATAAACGACTAACTATCTAACGTTTGTATTGAATATCATGCACTATCAAACGATTGTATTGAATATTATTCACTATCAAACGTTTGTAATGACTATCATTCACTATAAAACGATTTTACATGTATTGGCGCAGATAAACATTACATTTTTCACACAAATTTCGACAAGAATTCCCCTAGAAACTTGTTTCTTTCATTATAAATAAACGACTAACTATCAAACGTTGGTATTGAATATCATTCATTATCAAACGATTTTACATCTATTGGCGCGGATAAATATTAAATTTTTCACAAACATTTCGACAACAATTCCCCCAGAAACTTGTTTCTTTAATTATAAATAAACGACTAACTATCAAACGTTTGTATTGAATATCATGCACTATCAAACGTTTGTATTGAATATCATTCACTATCAAACGTTTGCATTGAATATCATTCACTACCAAACGATTTTACATCTATTGGCGCAGATAAACATTACATTTTTCACAAAAATTTCCACAACAATTCCCCTAGAAACTTGTTTCTTTCATTATAAATAAACGACTAACTATCAAACGTTGGTATTGAATATCATTCACTATCAAACGATGTTACATCTATTGGCGCAAATAAACATTAAATTTTCCATAAAAATTTTGACAAGAATTCCCCTAGAAACTTGTTTCATTCATTATAAATAAACGACTAACTATCAAACGCTTGTATTAAATATCATTCACTATCAATCGATTTTACATCTATTGGCGCAGATAAACATTACATTTTTCACACAAATTTCGACAAGAATTCCCCCAGAAACTTGTTTCTTTAATTATAAATAAACGACTAACTATCAAACGTTGGTATTGAATATCAATCACTATCAAACGATTTTACATCTATTGGCGCAGATAAACATTAAATTATTCACAAAAATTTCGACAACGATTCCCCCAGAAACTTGTTTCTTTAATTATAAATAAACGACTAACTATCAAACGTTTGTATTGAATATCATGCATTATCAAACGTTTGTATTGAATATCATTCACCATCAAACGTTTGCATTGAATATCATTCACTACCAAACGATTTTACATCTATTGGCGCAGATAAACATTACATTTTTCACAAAAATTTCCACAAGAATTCCCTTAGAAACATGTTTCTTTAATTATAAATAAACGACTAACTATCAAACGTTTGTATTGAATATCATTCACTATCAAACGATGTTACATCTATTGGCGCAGATAAACAGTACATTTTTCACAAAAATTTCGACAAGAATTCCCCCTGAAACTTGTTTCTTTAATTATAAATAAACGACTAACTATCAAACGTTTGTATTGAATATCATTCACTATCAAACGATGTTACATCTATTGGCGCAGATAAACAGTACATTTTTCACAAAAATTTCGACAAGAATTCCCCTAGAACCTTGTTTCTTTCATTATAAATAAACGACTAACTATCAAACGTTGGTATTGAATATCATTCACTATCAAATGATTTTACATCTATTGGCGCAGATGAACATTAAATTTTTCACAAAAATTTCGACAAGAATTCCCCTAGAAACTTGTTTCATTAATTATAAATAAACGACTAACTATCAAACGTTTGTATTGAATATCATGCACTATCAAACGTTTGTATTGAATATCATTCACTATCAAAGGTTTGAATTGAATATCATTCACTATCAAAGGTTTGAATTGAATATCATTCACTATCAAACGATTTTACATCTATTGGCGCAGATATACATTACATTTTTCACAAAAATTTCGACAAGAATTCCCCTAGAAACTTGTTTCTTTCATTATAAATAAACAACTAACTATCAAACGTTTGTATTGAATATCATTCACTATCAAACGATTTTACATCTATTGGCGCAGATAAACATTAAATTTTCACAAAAATTTCCACAAGAATTCCCCTAGAAACATGTTTCTTTAATTATAAATAAACGACTAACTATCAAACGTTTGTATTGAATGTCATTCACTATCAAACGATGTTACATCTATTGGCGCAGATAAACAGTACATTTTTCACAAAAATTTCCACCAGAATTCCCCTAGAAACTTGTTTCTTTCATTATATATAAACGACTAACTATCAAACGTTGGTATTGAATATTATTCACTATCAAACGATTTTACATCTATGGCGCGGATAAATATTAAATTTTTCACAAACATTTCGACAACAATTCCCCCAGAAACTTGTCTCTTTAATTATAAATAAACCACTAACTATCAAACGTTGGTATTGAATATCATTCACTATCAAACGATTTTACATCTATTGGCGCAGATGAACATTAGATTTTTCACAAAAATTTCGACAAGAATTCCCCTAGAAACTTTTTTCTTTAATTATAAATAAACGACTAACTATCAAACGTTTGTACTGAATATCATGCACTATCAATCGATTTTACATCTATTGGCGCAGATAAACATTACATTTTTCAAACAAATTTCGACAAGAATTCCCCCAGAAACTTGTTTCTTTAATTATAAATAAACGACTAACTATCAAACGTTGGTATTGAATATCAATCACTATCAAACGATTTTACATCTATTGGCGCAGATAAACATTAAATTTTTCACAAAAATTTCGACAACGTGTCCCCCAGAAACTTGTTTCTTTAATTATAAATAAACGACTAACTATCAAACGTTTGCATTGAATATCATGCACTATCAAACGTTTGTATTGAATATCATTCACTATCAAACGTTTGCATTGAATATCATTCACTACCAAACGATTTTACATCTATTGGCGCAGATAAACATTACATTTTTCACAAAAATTTCGACAAGAATTCCCCTAGAAAGTTGTTTCTTTAATTATAAATAAACGACTTATTATAAAACGTTTGTATTGAATATCATTCACTATCAAACAATGTTGCATCTATTGGCGCAGATAAACAGTATATTTTTCACAAAAATTTCCACAAGAATTCCCATAGAAACTTGCTTCTTTCATTATAAATAAACGACTAACTATCAAACGTTGGTATTGAATATCATTCACTATCAAACGATGTTGCTTAGAAAAGCCTTTCCCGACGGGAAGAGGAGATTTTCTTGTGCGAAGGAACGTTGGATTCAAACGGGTCGTAGGTGAGGAGTGCGCGGAGGAAGGGAGAGGACGATACAAAGGAGGTGACCGCTGAGCGGCTTACCGTTGTATTTAAATTAATCTAATTATATTTCACTAATCTGTACAAAACGTTATAACTTAATCAATACCGCGAGACTCTACTAATAATCTTATAAGCTACGACGCGACGCTAATCCTAATGAAACTAAAGCTAGCAAACGGACGGCGGACGGAACGGACAAAGACGAAACGTTACTCTGCGCTATTAGAACTAGAAATTAAAGCTAAGGAAAGAATAAATGTGCAGCAAAGAAAAAGATAAAGCGGAAACAAAAGAAAAGAAAGAAGCGAAACGGTAAGGCACCCGAAAGAAGAGGAAAGAAAAGGGAGGTGAGACGGCAGTACTCACGGCTCTAACGATACTCAGTTTTAAAGTGCGAAATGCGAAAGCAAGTTTCCTGGAATAATGTCTCCGAGGAACAGAAGGATTAAGCCGTGAGTCACGCCGTCTCACCTGTACGGACCCCCCTCGGCCTCACCTCGCGCCGGCCGCCGAACTACTCGGTCCGCCCGGCGGCGGCCGAGGATCGCCGAGGGCGCCCGAACGCCGGGGCGCTTACCGTGCCGCTGCTCGCAATTACAAAACTAGACATTCCGCCCGCCTCATACGAAGATACTGTGGGTTGTGCCACCGCCCGCCGTGCACATGGGGCCGCTCGTGCGTTCGAAGGCGGTGAAAAGCGTCTCGGGCATTACGCCTTGGACTCGGTGTCCTCCTCGTGGCAAACCGGCAGCAAGGCCAAGCGGACGACTGCCCGCTTTAACGTGTTCGTGGGCGTTCTGACGGACACTACGCGGACGATGCCGTCGGGGCCGGGGTGCAGCGCAGTGACCCGGGCGAGGCCCCACTTCGTCGCCGGTAGGTTATCCTCCTTCAGGAGAACCATGCGCCCGATGAGGCCGTGTTCGACCGACTCGTTCCATTTTGAGCGTGTTTGCAAACGGTGCACGTATTCTCGCTGCCACCGGTTCCAGAAATAGTCTCTCATCTGCGTTACGCACTGCCATCGAGCCAGCGGGGAAACCTTTTCGTGCGTAGTGTCTGGTTCCGGTAGCGCGGTCAACGGTTCTCCTACGAGTAGGTGCCCGGGCGTGAGAGCGGCCATGTCAGACGGATCCTCAGACAACGGGCACAGAGGGCGAGAATTGAGGCAGGCCTCAATCTGGCACAGGAGGGTTGACAATTCCTCAAAGGTTAGAGTCTGGTCGCCTATGACTCTACGGAAATGGTGCTTCGTAGATTTCACCCCGGCCTCCCAGAGTCCGCCAAAATGGGGCGCGTGGGGAGGGATGAACGACCACTCTGTTCCCTCTTGGGTTAGCGCGCCGACCACGTCCTGCTGGAAGGCGGACCCCTTCCGGAGGAGGCCGCGGAGCTCTGCGTCGGCTCCATGGAACGTGGTTCCGTTGTCGCTCCATAATTTGGAACATCGTCCCCGGCGGGAAATGAATCGACGGAATGCTGCAATAAAAGCCGTGGAAGTAAGGTTTGATACAGCTTCGAGGTGAACGGCCTTGGTGACAAGGCAAACGAAAAGGCAAATGTAACCCTTATACGATTTGTGACCCCTTCCCGGGGACGCCCGAATTTGCAGCGGGCCGGCATAATCGACTCCGGAGACGGAGAATGGACGGGCAGGGCGGACCCGATCCTTTGGAAGTTGTCCCATCATGGGACTGCAGGATACTCCGCGAAAGCGAGCGCACCGCACGCAATCGCGCACGACCCCTTTCACCAATACTGCTCCCCTTGGTATCCAGAATTGCCGCATCAGATGGCTGCGAGTGAGTTGCGGCCCACCGTGCAGCGTAGAGGCATGCGCCTCTCGGACGAGGAGGAGGGCGAGAGCTCCTCGCCGGCCGACGATGACCGGATGCTTCTCGTCGTAGGCGAGAAACGCCTGCTGAATTCGGCCCCCCACTCTCAGGAGGCCGTCGTCATCAATGAAGGGAGCCAGGGAACGTATAGGCGAGTTCCTTGACATGGGAATGCCCTTCCTCAGCGCCGCCAATGCATGTTCGAACTCGGCGGCCTGTGTCACCTTGATCCATGCCTGGAGGCTCCGGCGTATCTCGGTCGCTGTCAACGCCCCCGTCCTCTTGTGGAGAGGGTTCCGGCAGTTGTTGGAGAACCTACGACAGAGCGCGGTAATGCGAAGCAGTCGCGAAAGGGAGGAGTACCTGGTCAGCAGGCCCTCCGTGTGCGTCAGGCTGGAGGCCGCGCTGGTAACGGTCCTTTTTGCCTCGGTCTCCTCCAGGCCCTTGGAGTCGCAGAGAGACCGAGGCCAACTGTTCGCCGGGGCTCTGAGCCAATGAGGACCTTTCCACCAGAGATCGCTATTCGCGAGTTGCGCAGGCGTGATCCCTCGGGTAGCCAGGTCGGCCGGGTTGTCCTGAGTCTTGACGTGTCTCCAGCCCGAAGCGGGCAGCGTGGACTGGATTTCCGCCGTGCGATTAGCGACGTAGGTTGCCCATTTGGAGGCGTGGCCACGCAACCATGCCAAGACTACCGCCGAATCTGTCCAGGCAGTGACGTGAAAGGAATGGGGCGCCAGACCATCGGTAAAATGTGACACGAGCCGCGAAAGCAGAAGGGCTCCTGAGAGCTCCAGCCTCGGAATCGAGACTGTCTTTACCGGCGCTACCTTCGTTTTGGCCATCAGAAGGTGGGTGTTGAAGCGACCGTCCGGTTGCGGGCAGCGGATATATATCGCAGCCGCATACGCCCGTTCCGAAGCGTCGGAAAAGGCGTGAAGTTCCAACTGCTCCATGTGAGGCCGGACTCCTATCCATCGAGGAACTGCTATGTCTTCCAGTGCCCCTAGAACATGGCGAAAGTTCTGCCACACCTCAGTGACCGAAATGGGCGCTGGCTCGTCCCAATCGGAGCCGGCGAGCCAGAGATCCTGGAGGAGAGTTTTCGCCGTCACTAATACCGGCGCCATCCAACCCAAGGGGTCGAAGAGCCGGGCGACTTCCGAAAGAATGCCACGCTTCGTAGGCACATCCGTAGCCGGCCCTTGGACTGCGACCCTCACGGAGAAGGAATCGGTAGAGGGGTTCCATTTTAGGCCCAAAGTGCTGATTCCTGGCCCTTGGTCGAACTGCTTATCCGACTGTTGTGCCCCCGGGCACAGGACTGGGTCGCTGGAGGCCCATTTGGCCAGCTCGAAGCCCCCGGCCTTCAAAAGGGCTATAAGTTCTCGGCGCACCGCCTCGGCATCCTCGGCGGTGTCCGCTCCGGTCAGAATATCGTCCACATACGAGTGACATTCTACCGCCTGGGCGCCCAGTGGAAAGCGGATGCGCTCATCCTGCGCGAGCTGCAGCAAGGTTCGGAGGGCGAGAAAAGGGGCCGACGACGTCCCGTACGTCACCGTTTCCAGCCGGAAATCTTGAACGGGCAGCGTGGGATCGGCCCGCCATACGATGCGTTGGAATTCCGCATCTTGAGGGTGCACGCGGATTTGTCGAAACATCTTCACGATGTCCGCCGTGAATCCGAAGCGAAAGAGGCGCCACCTTGTTAGGACCAGCCATAGATCCTTCTGCAACTTGTGCCCTGGAAGCAAGCAGTCATTTAGACTCAACCCCGTGGAGGAACGAGCTGACGCGTTGAAGACTACGCGGATCTTCGCGTCGGGATCGTGCGCCTTGACCACTGCGTGATGGGGCAAATAGTAGGCGGCCTGTCCCGGCGGTGGGGCTGTCCTCGGCTCCATATGGTGCATGGCATGGTACTCATCCATGAAAGCGGCGTACTTCTCCTGCAGGGCCGTGACCTTGTCCCGCCGGCGCTCGCCGCTAAGCAGGATTCGGACGGCCGCGTTGCGAGAGTCCCCCAAGGCGGCGTGGGGATCTCGTTTCCAGGGGAGCCGCACAACGTAACGCCCTGTCGCGTCTCGGTAGTGTTCGGTTTGAAACGAGGTTTCAGCCGCTTGGTCGTCTTCGGACAAGACGACGGGGCCAGGCAGCTCTTCCACTGACCAAAATCTCTGGAGGGCCTCGGCGACCGGATCGACGCGGCGGCAACAAAAGGTCGACCCGTGCCGCACCGGCGTCGTCGGCTGACCGTGCGAGACTTGGCCGAGCAGGACCCATCCAAAAGCCGTACGCTGCGCCGTTGGCGTTCCCAAAGGTCCCCGTCTAATGCCGCCCTGTAGAATCAGCGGGTACGCGTCTGCACCGAGGACGACGTCCACCTTGGACGGCAGCGCAAAATCAGGGTCGGCGAGCTCCAGGTCCCGTAGGTGAGGCCAATCCTGGACGGCGACCCTCGTGGACGGCGTCGCCGTAAGGGTTTTCAGTACTAAAGCCTGCAACGGAATGCAAAAGTCGGGGTCGCAAGGAGACCCCACAGTGGTCTCGACCTCGGAGGTGGCGGTGCCTGAAGAGGCACCCTGGAGGCCAGACACCTGTACCTGGACTGCCTTGCGGGGTAGCCGCAAACACTGGGCGAGGCGCTCCGTAATGAAGGACGCTTCCGAGCCGGGGTCCAGGAGTGCTCGTGCTGTTCGAAATTCGCCTGTAAACGACCGCACTTGAATTAGAGCGGATGACAGCAGTACCGTCCTGGAAGCGTGGGTGGAATGCGCGGCAACTTGGCCAGTGACGTCGTCCGTGCGAGGGCCCTCAGGCGGCGCCGGTCTGTTCCCGCCACCTTGTGAGGGGATCCGTGCGCCATGGAGGAGGGTATGATGGGACGCATTGCACTGGAGGCAGCGCCTATCGGAGGGGCAGGCCATCCTCTGGTGGCCGAGCCTGAGGCAATTAAGGCATACCCCGAGTCGTCGTGCCTCTTCCTCGCGGTGAGTCGAGCTGCGTTGCTTGAAACGGTCGCAGTAGCTCAGAACGTGCGATCCTTTACACAAGGGGCACGAGTCGTTCCTGCCGCCCGCCGTCTTCGTCGCGGCGGTGAGCGCCGAGGCGCGCGACTTCCGGGGAGCGGCCGCTTGCGTTTCCCTCGTGGGGCCCCTGTTTATGGGAAGGTGAGCCTGGTTGGCTGACTCCAGGGCACGAATCCGGGTCTCCAGGTACTCCACCAGGGACTTAAAATCGGGGTGTTTCCGATTGTCGGGGAGCGACGTCTCCCAGAGGACTCGCTCTGCGGCTGAAAGTTTGTTAGAAACTATATGTACAAACCAATCGTCCCAATGTTCTACGGGACGTTTCAGGGCCTCAAAGGCGCGGCGGGACTGTCTCGCCACCGTAAGGATGCGCTTGATCTCTCCTGGGGATTGACTCGAGATCGGAGCCGCGTTGAGGAGCGCGTTCATGTGCACCGAAATGATGACCCTGTCATTATTATAGCGTTCCTCTAAGTCCTTCCATGCTCCTCTAAACGCCGTATCCGTGACCGGGACGTTCTTTAGAATGTCGGCAGCTTCTCCCGACACGCTCGCCTTGAGGTATTGGAGTTTGTGGACGTCAGGGAGACCCGGCACGTCCACCACTAGCGACTTGAATAAGTCGCGGAAACTCTCCCACTGGAGCTGGTCGCCATCGAAAGTGGGCAGGTTAATGCGTGGGAGGTGTACGTGGTCGACGGAACCGCTGGCGCGGCTCGAGAGCGTCGCATCGTGCGCCGAACTCGGGGCGGCCGCCACCGTTTGCAGGGCGTTTAGGAACTGCTCAGACGCAGTGAGGCACGCCTCTTCCGTGGTGGCAAAAACGTCGTCTCTCCAGTAGGCCGACTTCTCGTGCTCGGGAAATTTTGCGATCGCGAAGTGCCGTTTCAGGAAAAGGTCCCAATACTGTTCCAGCCTCTCTTTTCGCACTTGCAATGCTGCCCGAGTAAGGTTCTCACGCCCCTGTTTTAACGCGTTCTGCCAGGCCCGCTGTATAAGGCCGGCCGTGAGCAGCTGTTCCGATATAAGATCGTCCATGGCGAAAAGTACACACAGTTATGTCACCGGTCACAGCGAACGACACCAAACACAGCACACAGTCGCGCGAGCACGTGTAAAACCGTTTTAGGAGCGCGCACTTCCGGAGGACGAAAGGAGCGCGTGGACGGCCCGAACGAGGCTCGAAACACTGAGCCTTGTTTGAATCCGGCTCGAAGGACCAGAAATGTTGCTTAGAAAAGCCTTTCCCGACGGGAAGAGGAGATTTTCTTGTGCGAAGGAACGTTGGATTCAAACGGGTCGTAGGTGAGGAGTGCGCGGAGGAAGGGAGAGGACGATACAAAGGAGGTGACCGCTGAGCGGCTTACCGTTGTATTTAAATTAATCTAATTATATTTCACTAATCTGTACAAAACGTTATAACTTAATCAATACCGCGAGACTCTACTAATAATCTTATAAGCTACGAAGCGACGCTAATCCTAATGAAACTAAAGCTAGCAAACGGACGGCGGACGGAACGGACAAAGACGAAACGTTACTCTGCGCTATTAGAACTAGAAATTAAAGCTAAGGAAAGAATAAATGTGCAGCAAAGAAAAAGATAAAGCGGAAACAAAAGAAAAGAAAGAAGCGAAACGGTAAGGCACCCGAAAGAAGAGGAAAGAAAAGGGAGGTGAGACGGCAGTACTCACGGCTCTAACGATACTCAGTTTTAAAGTGCGAAATGCGAAAGCAAGTTTCCTGGAATAATGTCTCCGAGGAACAGAAGGATTAAGCCGTGAGTCACGCCGTCTCACCTGTACGGACCCCCCTCGGCCTCACCTCGCGCCGGCCACCGAACTACTCGGTCCGCCCGGCGGCGGCCGAGGATCGCCGAGGGCGCCCGAACGCCGGGGCGCTTACCGTGCCGCTGCTCGCAATTACAAAACTAGACAAACGATGTTACATCTATTGGCGCAGATAAACATTAAATTTTTCATAAAAATTTTGACAAGAATTCCCCTAGAAACTTGTTTCATTCATTATAAATAAACGACTAACTATCAAACGTTTGTATTAAATATCATTCACTATCAAACGATTTTACATCTATTGGCGCAGATAAACATTACATTTTTCACAAAAATTTCGACAAGAATTCCCCTAGAAACTTGTTTCTTTAATTATAAATAAACGACTAACTATCAAACGTTTGTATTGAATATCATTCACTATCAAACGATTTTACATCTATTGGCGCAGATAAACATTACATTTTTCACAAAAATTTCGACAAGAATTCCCCTAGAAACTTGTTTCTTTAGTTATAAATAAACTACTAACTATCAAACGTTTGTATTGAATATCATTCACTGTCAAACGATGTTACATCTATTGGCGCAGATAAACAGTACATTTTTCACAAAAATTTCGACAAGAATTCCCCTAGAAACTTGTTTCTTTAATTATAAATAAACGACTAACTATCAAACGTTTGTATTGAATATCATTCACTGTCAAACGATGTTACATCTATTGGCGCAGATAAACAGTACATTTTTCACAAAAATTTCCACAAGAATTCCCCTAGAAACTTGTTTCTTTCATTATAAATAAACGACTAACTATCAAACGTTTGTATTCAATATCATTCACTGTCAAACGATTTTACATCTATTGGCGCAGATAAACATTACATTTTTCACAAAAATTTCGACAAGAATTCCCCCTAAAATTTGTTTCTTTAATTATAAATAAACGACTGACTATCAAATGTTGGTATTGAATATCACTCAGTATCAAACGATGTTACATCTATTGGCGCAGATAAATATTAAATTTTTCATAAAAATTTCGACAAGAATTCCCCTAGAAACTTGTTTCTTTCATTATAAATAAACGACTAACTATCAAACGTTGGTATTGAATATCATTCACTATCAAACGATTTTACATCAATTGGCGCAGATGAACATTAAATTTTTCACAAAAATTTCGACAAGAATTCCCCTAGAAACTTGTTTCTTTAATTATAAATAAACGACTAACTATCAAACGTTTGTATTGAATATCATGCACTATCAAACGTTTGTATTGAATATCATTCGCTATGAAACGATTTTACATCTATTGGCGCAGATAAACATTACATTTTTCGCAAAAATTTCGACAAGAATTCCCCTAGAAACTTGATTCTTAATTATAAATAAACGACTAACTATCAAACGTTTGTATTGAATATCATTCACTATTAAACGATTTTACATCTATTGGCGCAGATAAACATTACATTTTTCACAAAAATTTCAACAAGAATTCCCCTAGAAA
Organism: Priocnemis perturbator; assembly: GCA_963942575.1. Taxonomy (NCBI): domain Eukaryota; kingdom Metazoa; phylum Arthropoda; class Insecta; order Hymenoptera; family Pompilidae; genus Priocnemis; species Priocnemis perturbator. The sequence continues at coordinate 82,462 of OZ012649.1, read as the reverse complement.
CTTGTTTCTTTAATTATAAATAAACGACTAACTATCAAACGTATGTATTAAATATCATTCACTATCAAACGATTTTACATCTATTGGCGCAGATAAACATTAAATTTTTCATAAAAATTTCGACAAGAATTCCCCTAGAAACTTGTTTCTTTAATTATAAATAAACAACTAACTATCAAACGTTGGTATTGAATATCATTCACTATCAAACGATTTTACATCTATTGGCGCAGATAAACATTACATTTATCACAAAAATTTCGACAAGAATTCCCCCGGAAACATGTTTCTTTAATTATAAATAAACGACTAACTATCAAACGTTTGTATTGAATATCATGCACTATCAAACGTTTGTATTGAATATCATGCACTATCAAACGTTTGTATTGAATATCATTCACTATCAAACGTTTGCATTGAATATCATTCACTATCAAACGTTTGCATTGAATATCATTCACTATCAAACGATTTTACATCTATTGGCGCAGATAAACATTACATTTTTCACAACAATTTCGACAAGAATACCCCTAGAAACTTGTTTCTTTAATTATAAATAAACGACTAACTATCAAACGTTTGTATTAAATATCATTCACTATCAAACGATTTTACATCAAATGGCGCAGATAAACATTACATTTTTCACCAAAATTTCGACAAGAATTCCCCTAGAAACTTGTTTCTTTAATTATAAATAAACGACTAACTATCAAACGTTTGTATTGAATATCATGCACTATCAAACGTTTGTATTGAATATCATTCACTATCAAACGATTTTACATCTATTGGCGCAGATAAACATTACATTTTTCACAAAAATTTCGACAAGAATTCCCCTAGAAACTTGTTTCTTTAATTATAAATAAACGACTAACTATCAAACGTTTGTATTAAATATCATTCACTATCAAACGATTTTACATGTATTGGCGCAGATAAATATTACATTTTTCACAAAAATTTCGACAAGAATACCCCCAGAAACTTGATTCTTTAATTATAAATAAACGACTAACTATCAAACGTTGGTATTGAATATCATTCACTATCAAACGATTTTACATCTATTGGCGCAGATGAACATTAAATTTTTCACAAAAATTTCGACAAGAATTCCCCTAGAAACTTGTTTCTTTAATTATAAATAAACGACTAACTATCAAACGTTTGTATTGAATGTCATGCACTATCAAACGTTTGTATTGAATATCATTCACAATCAAACGATTTTACATCTTTGGCGCAGATAAACATTACATTTTTCACAAAAATTTCGACAAGAATTCCCCTAGAAACTTGTTTCTTTAATTATAAATAAACGACTAACTATCATACGTTTGTATTAAATATCAATCACTATCAATCGATTTTACATCTATTGGCGCAGATAAACATTACATTTTTCACAAAAATTTCAACAAGAATTCCCCTAGAAACTTGTTTCTTTAATTATAAATAAACGACTAACTATCAAACGTATGTATTAAATATCATTCACTATCAAACGATTTTACATCTATTGGCGCAGATAAATATTAAATTTTTCATAAAAATTTCGACAAGAATTCCCCCGGAAACATGTTTCTTTAATTATAAATAAACGACTAACTATCAAACGTTTGTATTGAATATCATGCACTATCAAACGTTTGTATTGAATATCATGCACTATCAAACGTTTGTATTGAATATCATTCACTATCAAACGTTTGCATTGAATATCATTCACTATCAAACGTTTGCATTAAATATCATTCACTATCAAACGATTTTACATCTATTGGCGCAGATCAACATTACATTTTTCACAACAATTTCGACAAGAATACCCCTAGAAACTTGTTTCTTTAATTATAAATAAACGACTAACTATCAAACGTTTGTATTAAATATCATTCACTATCAAACGATTTTACATCAATTGGCGCAGATAAACATTACATTTTTCACAAAAATTTCGACAAGAATTCCCCTAGAAACTTGTTTCTTTAGTTATAAATAAACGACTAACTATCAAACGTTTGTATTGAATATCATTCACTGTCAAACGATGTTACATCTATTGGCGCAGATAAACAGTACATTTTTCACAAAAATTTCCACAAGAATTCCCCTAGAAACTTGTTTCTTTCATTATAAATAAACGACTAACTATCAAACGTTGGTATTGAATATCATTCACTATCAAACGATTTTACATCTATTGGCGCAGATGAACATTAAATTTTTCACAAAAATTTCGACAAGAATTCCCCTAGAAACTTGTTTCTTTAATTATAAATAAACGACTAACTATCAAACGTTTGTATTGAATATCATGCACTATCAAACGTTTGTATTGAATATCATTCACTATCAAACGATTTTACATCTATTGGCGCAGATAAACATTACATTTTTCACAACAATTTCGACAAGAATACCCCTAGAAACTTGTTTCTTTAATTATAAATAAACGACTAACTATCAAACGTTTGTATTAAATATCATTCACTATCAAACGATTTTACATCTATTGGCGCAGAAAAACAGTACATTTTTCACAAAAATTTCCACAAGAATTCCCCTAGAAACTTGTTTCTTTCATTATAAATAAACGACTAACTATCAAACGTTGGTATTGAATATCATTCACTATCAAACGATTTTACATCTATTGGCGCAGATGAACATCAAATTTTTCACAAAAATTTCGACAAGAATTCCCCTAGAAACTTGTTTCTTTAATTATAAATAAACGACTAACTATCAAACGTTTGTATTGAATATCATGCACTATCAAACGTTTGTATTGAATATCATTCACTATCAAACGATTTTACATCTATTGGCGCAGATAAACATTACATTTTTCACAAAAATTTCGACAAGAATTCCCCTAGAAACTTGTTTCTTTAATTATAAATAAACGACTAACTATCAAACGTTTGTATTAAATATCATTCACTATCAAACGATTTTACATCTATTGGCGCAGATAAATATTACATTTTTCACAAAAATTTCGACAAGAATACCCCCAGAAACTTGATTCTTTAATTATAAATAAACGACTAACTATCAAACGTTGGTATTGAATATCATTCACTATCAAACTATTTTACATCTATTGGGGCAGATTAACATTAAATTTTTCACAAAAATTTCGACAAGAATTCCCCTAGAAACTTGTTTCTTTAATTATAAATAAACGACTAACTATCAAACGTTTGTATTGAATATCATGCACTATCAAACGTTTGTATTGAATATCATTCACTATCAAACGATTTTACATCTATTGGCGCAGATAAACATTACATATTTCACAAAAATTTCGACAAGAATTCCCCTAGAAACTTGTTTCTTTAATTATAAATAAACGACTAACTATCAAACGTTTGTATTAAATATCATTCAGTATCAAACGATTTTACATGTATTGGCGCAGATAAATATTACATTTTTCACAAAAATTTCGACAAGAATACCCCCAGAAACTTGATTCTTTAATTATAAATAAACGACTAACTATCAAACGTTGGTATTGAATATCATTCACAATCAAACGATTTTACATCTATTGGCGCAGATAAACATTACATTTTTCACAAAAATTTCGACAAGAATTCCCCCAGAAACATGTTTCTTTAATTATAAATAAACGACTAACTATCAAACGTTTGTATTGAATATCATGCACTATCAAACGTTTGTATTGAATATCATGCACTATCAAACGTTTGTATTGAATATCATTCACTATCAAACGTTTGCATTGAATATCATTCACTATCAAACGTTTGCATTGAATATCATTCACTATCAAACGATTTTACATCTATTGGCGCAGATCAACATTACATTTTTCACAACAATTTCGACAAGAATACCCCTAGAAACTTGTTTCTTTAATTATAAATAAACGACTAACTATCAAACGTTTGTATTAAATATCATTCACTATCAAACGATTTTACATCAATTGGCGCAGATAAACATTACATTTTTCACAAAAATTTCGACAAGAATTCCCCTAGAAACTTGTTTCTTTAGTTATAAATAAACGACTAACTATCAAACGTTTGTATTGAATATCATTCACTGTCAAACGATGTTACATCTATTGGCGCAGATAAACAGTACATTTTTCACAAAAATTTCCACAAGAATTCCCCTAGAAACTTGTTTCTTTCATTATAAATAAACGACTAACTATCAAACGTTGGTATTGAATATCATTCACTATCAAACGATTTTACATCTATTGGCGCAGATGAACATTAAATTTTTCACAAAAATTTCGACAAGAATTCCCCTAGAAACTTGTTTCTTTAATTATAAATAAACGACTAACTATCAAACGTTTGTATTGAATATCATGCACTATCAAACGTTTGTATTGAATATCATTCACTATCAAACGATTTTACATCTATTGGCGCAGATAAACATTACATTTTTCACAACAATTTCGACAAGAATACCCCTAGAAACTTGTTTCTTTAATTATAAATAAACGACTAACTATCAAACGTTTGTATTAAATATCATTCACTATCAAACGATTTTACATCTATTGGCGCAGATAAACAGTACATTTTTCACAAAAATTTCCACAAGAATTCCCCTAGAAACTTGTTTCTTTCATTATAAATAAACGACTAACTATCAAACGTTGGTATTGAATATCATTCACTATCAAACGATTTTACATCTATTGGCGCAGATGAACATTAAATTTTTCACAAAAATTTCGACAAGAATTCCCCTAGAAACTTGTTTCTTTAATTATAAATAAACGACTAACTATCAAACGTTTGTATTGAATATCATGCACTATCAAACGTTTGTATTGAATATCATTCACTATCAAACGATTTTACATCTATTGGCGCAGATAAACATTACATTTTTCACAAAAATTTCGACAAGAATTCCCCTAGAAACTTGTTTCTTTAATTATAAATAAACGACTAACTATCAAACGTTTGTATTAAATATCATTCACTATCAAACGATTTTACATCTATTGGCGCAGATAAATATTACATTTTTCACAAAAATTTCGACAAGAATACCCCCAGAAACTTGATTCTTTAATTATAAATAAACGACTAACTATCAAACGTTGGTATTGAATATCATTCACTATCAAACTATTTTACATCTATTGGGGCAGATTAACATTAAATTTTTCACAAAAATTTCGACAAGAATTCCCCTAGAAACTTGTTTCTTTAATTATAAATAAACGACTAACTATCAAACGTTTGTATTGAATATCATGCACTATCAAACGTTTGTATTGAATATCATTCACTATCAAACGATTTTACATCTATTGGCGCAGATAAACATTACATATTTCACAAAAATTTCGACAAGAATTCCCCTAGAAACTTGTTTCTTTAATTATAAATAAACGACTAACTATCAAACGTTTGTATTAAATATCATTCAGTATCAAACGATTTTACATGTATTGGCGCAGATAAATATTACATTTTTCACAAAAATTTCGACAAGAATACCCCCAGAAACTTGATTCTTTAATTATAAATAAACGACTAACTATCAAACGTTGGTATTGAATATCATTCACAATCAAACGATTTTACATCTATTGGCGCAGATAAACATTACATTTTTCACAAAAATTTCGACAAGAATTCCCCCAGAAACATGTTTCTTTAATTATAAATAAACGACTAACTATCAAACGTTTGTATTGAATATCATGCACTATCAAACGTTTGTATTGAATATCATGCACTATCAAACGTTTGTATTGAATATCATTCACTATCAAACGTTTGCATTGAATATCATTCACTATCAAACGTTTGCATTGAATATCATTCACTATCAAACTATTTTACATCTATTGGCGCAGATAAACATTACATTTTTCACAACAATTTCGACAAGAATACCCCTAGAAACTTGTTTCTTTAATTATAAATAAACGACTAACTATCAAACGTTTGTATTAAATATCATTCACTATCAAACGATCTTACATCAATTGGCGCAGATAAACATTACATTTTTCACAAAAATTTCGACAAGAATTCCCCTAGAAACTTGTTTCTTTAGTTATAAATAAACGACTAACTATCAAACGTTTGTATTGAATATCATTCTCTGTCAAACGATGTTACATCTATTGGCGCAGATAAACAGTACATTTTTCACAAAAATTTCCACAAGAATTCCCCTAGAGACTTGTTTCTTTCATTATAAATAAACGACTAACTATCAAACGTTGGTATTGAATATCATTCACTATCAAACGATTTTACATCTATTGGCGCAGATGAACATTAAATTTTTCACAAAAATTTCTACAAGAATTCCCCTAGAAACTTGTTTCTTTAATTATAAATAAACGACTAACTATCAAACGTTTGTATTGAATATCATGCACTATCAAACGTTTGTATTGAATATCATTCACTATCAAACGATTTTACATCTTTGGCGCAGATAAACATTACATATTTCACAAAAATTTCGACAAGAATTCCCCTAGAAACTTGTTTCTTTAATTATAAATAAACGACTAACTATCAAACGTATGTATTAAATATCATTCACTATCAAACGATTTTACATCTATTGGCGCAGATAAATATTAAATTTTTCATAAAAATTTCGACAAGAATTCCCCTAGAAACTTGTTTCTTTAATTATAAACAAACAACTAACTATCAAACGTTGGTATTGAATATCATTCACTATCAAACGATTTTACATCTATTGGCGCAGACAAACATTACATTTTTCACCAAAATTTCGACAAGAATTCCCCCGGAAACATGTTTCTTTAATTATAAATAAACGACTAACTATCAAACGTTTGTATTGAATATCATGCACTATCAAACGTTTGTATTGAATATCATGCACTATCAAACGTTTGTATTGAATATCATTCACTATCAAACGTTTGCATTGAATATCATTCACTATCAAACGTTTGCATTGAATATCATTCACTATCAAACGATTTTACATCTATTGGCGCAGATAAACATTACATTTTTCACAACAATTTCGACAAGAATACCCCTAGAAACTTGTTTCTTTAATTATAAATAAACGACTAACTATCAAACGTTTGTATTAAATATCATTCACTATCAAACGATTTTACATCAATTGGCGCAGATAAACATTACATTTTTCACAAAAATTTCGACAAGAATTCCCCTAGAAACTTGTTTCTTTAGTTATAAATAAACGACTAACTATCAAACGTTTGTATTGAATATCATTCACTGTCAAACGATGTTACATCTATTGGCGCAGATAAACAGTACATTTTTCTCAAAAATTTCCACAAGAATTCCCCTAGAAACTTGTTTCTTTCATTATAAATAAACGACTAACTATCAAACGTTGGTATTGAATATCATTCACTATCAAACGATTTTACATCTATTGGCGCAGATGAACATTAAATTTTTCACAAAAATTTCGACAAGAATTCCCCTAGAAACTTGTTTCTTTAATTATAAATAAACGACTAACTATCAAACGTTTGTATTGAATATCATGCACTATCAAACGTTTGTATTGAATATCATTCACTATCAAACGATTTTACATCTATTGGCGCAGATAAACATTACATTTTTCACAAAAATTTCGACAAGAATTCCCCTAGAAAATTGTTTCTTTAATTATAAATAAACGACTAACTATCAAACGTTTGTATTAAATATCATTCACTAACAAACGATTTTACATGTATTGGCGCAGATAAATATTACATTTTTCACAAAAATTTCGACAAGAATACCCCCAGAAAATTGATTCTTTAATTATAAATAAACGACTAACTATCAAACGTTGGTATTGAATATCATTCACTATCAAACGATTTTACATCTATTGGCGCAGATGAACATTAAATATTTCACAAAAATTTCGACAAGAATTCCCCTAGAAACTTGTTTCTTTAATTATAAATAAACGACTAACTATCAAACGTTTGTATTGAATATCATGCACTATCAAACGTTTGTATTGAATATCATTCACAATCAAACGATTTTACATCTTTGGCGCAGATAAACATTACATTTTTCACAAAAATTTCGACAAGAATTCCCCTAGAAACTTGTTTCTTTAATTATAAATAAACGACTAACTATCATACGTTTGTATTAAATATCAATCACTATCAATCGATTTTACATCTATTGGCGCAGATAAACATTACATTTTTCACAAAAATTTCAACAAGAATTCCCCTAGAAACTTGTTTCTTTAATTATAAATAAACGACTAACTATCAAACGTATGTATTAAATATCATTCACTATCAAACGATTTTACATCTATTGGCGCAGATAAATATTAAATTTTTCATAAAAATTTCGACAACAATTCCCTCAGAAACTTGTTTCTTTAATTATAAATAAGCGACTAACTATCAAACGTTGGTATTGAATATCATGCACTATCAAACGTTTGTATTGAATATCATTCACTATCAAACGATTTTACATCTATTGGCGCAGATAAACATTACATTTTTCACAAAAATTTCGACAAGAATTCCCCTAGAAACTTGTTTCTTTAATTATAAATAAACGACTAACTATCAAACGTTGGTATTGAATATCATTCACTATCAAACGATGTTACATTTATTGGCGCAGATAAACATAAAATTTTTCATAAAAATTTCGACAAGAGTTCCCCTAGAAACTTGTTTCTTTCATTATAAATAAACGACTAAATATCAAACGTTTGTATTAAATATCATTCACTATCAAACGATTTTACATCTATTGGCGCAGATAAACATTACATTTTTCACAAAAAATTTCGACAAGAATTCCCCCTAAAATTTGTTTCTTTAATTATAAATAAACGACTAACTATCAAATGTTGGTATTGAATATCACTCAGTATCAAACGATGTTACATCTATTGGCGCAGATAAATATTAAATTTTTCATAAAAATTTCGACAAGAATTCCCCTAGAAACTTGTTTCTTTCATTATAAATAAACGACTAACTATCAAACGTTGGTATTGAATATCATTCACTATCAAACGATTTTACATCAATTGGCGCAGATGAACATTAAATTTTTCACGAAAATTTCGACAAGAATTCCCCTAGAAACTTGTTTCTTTAATTATAAATAAACGACTAACTATCAAACGTTTGTATTGAATATCATGCACTATCAAACGTTTGTATTGAATATCATTCGCTATGAAACGATTTTACATCTATTGGCGCAGATAAACATTACATTTTTCGCAAAAATTTCGACAAGAATTCCCCTAGAAACTTGTTTCTTAATTATAAATAAACGACTAACTATCAAACGTTTGTATTGAATATCATTCACTATTAAACGATTTTACATCTATTGGCGCAGATAAACATTACATTTTTCACAAAAATTTCAACAAGAATTCCCCTAGAAACTTGTTTCTTTAATTATAAATAAACGACTAACTATCAAACGTATGTATTAAATATCATTCACTATCAAACGATTTTACATCTATTGGCGCAGATAAACATTAAATTTTTCATAAAAATTTCGACAAGAATTCCCCTAGAAACTTGTTTCTTTAATTATAAATAAACAACTAACTATCAAACGTTGGTATTGAATATCATTCACTATCAAACGATTTTACATCTATTGGCGCAGATAAACATTACATTTATCACAAAAATTTCGACAAGAATTCCCCCGCAAACATGTTTCTTTAATTATAAATAAACGACTAACTATCAAACGTTTGTATTGAATATCATGCACTATCAAACGTTTGTATTGAATATCATGCACTATCAAACGTTTGTATTGAATATCATTCACTATCAAACGTTTGCATTGAATATCATTCACTATCAAACGTTTGCATTGAATATCATTAACTATCAAACGATTTTACATCTATTGGTGCAGATAAACATTACATTTTTCACAACAATTTCGACAAGAATACCCCTAGAAAATTGTTTCTTTAATTATAAATAAACGACTAACTATCAAACGTTTGTATTAAATATCATTCACTATCAAACGATTTTACATCAATTGGCGCAGATAAACATTACATTTTTCACCAAAATTTCGACAAGAATTCCCCTAGAAACTTGTTTCTTTAATTATAAATAAACGACTAACTATCAAACGTTTGTATTGAATATCATGCACTATCAAACGTTTGTATTGAATATCATTCACTATCAAACGATTTTACATCTATTGGCGCAGATAAACATTACATTTTTCACAACAATTTCGACAAGAATACCCCTAGAAACTTGTTTCTTTAATTATAAATAAACGACTAACTATCAAACGTTTGTATTAAATATCATTCACTATCAAACGATTTTACATCTATTGGCGCAGATAAACAGTACATTTTTCACAAAAATTTCCACAAGAATTCCCCTAGAAACTTGTTTCTTTCATTATAAATAAACGACTAACTATCAAACGTTGGTATTGAATATCATTCACTATCAAACGATTTTACATCTATTGGCGCAGATGAACATTAAATTTTTCACAAAAATTTCGACAAGAATTCCCCTAGAAACTTGTTTCTTTAATTATAAATAAACGACTAACTATCAAACGTTTGTATTGAATATCATGCACTATCAAACGTTTGTATTGAATATCATTCACTATCAAACGATTTTACATCTATTGGCGCAGATAAACATTACATTTTTCACAAAAATTTCGACAAGAATTCCCCTAGAAACTTGTTTCTTTAATTATAAATAAACGACTAACTATCAAACGTTTGTATTAAATATCATTCACTATCAAACGATTTTACATCTATTGGCGCAGATAAATATTACATTTTTCACAAAAATTTCGACAAGAATACCCCCAGAAACTTGATTCTTTAATTATAAATAAACGACTAACTATCAAACGTTGGTATTGAATATCATTCACTATCAAACTATTTTACATCTATTGGGGCAGATTAACATTAAATTTTTCACAAAAATTTCGACAAGAATTCCCCTAGAAACTTGTTTCTTTAATTATAAATAAACGACTAACTATCAAACGTTTGTATTGAATATCATGCACTATCAAACGTTTGTATTGAATATCATTCACTATCAAACGATTTTACATCTATTGGCGCAGATAAACATTACATATTTCACAAAAATTTCGACAAGAATTCCCCTAGAAACTTGTTTCTTTAATTATAAATAAACGACTAACTATCAAACGTTTGTATTAAATATCATTCAGTATCAAACGATTTTACATGTATTGGCGCAGATAAATATTACATTTTTCACAAAAATTTCGACAAGAATACCCCCAGAAACTTGATTCTTTAATTATAAATAAACGACTAACTATCAAACGTTGGTATTGAATATCATTCACAATCAAACGATTTTACATCTATTGGCGCAGATAAACATTACATTTTTCACAAAAATTTCGACAAGAATTCCCCCAGAAACATGTTTCTTTAATTATAAATAAACGACTAACTATCAAACGTTTGTATTGAATATCATGCACTATCAAACGTTTGTATTGAATATCATGCACTATCAAACGTTTGTATTGAATATCATTCACTATCAAACGTTTGCATTGAATATCATTCACTATCAAACGTTTGCATTGAATATCATTCACTATCAAACGATTTTACATCTATTGGCGCAGATCAACATTACATTTTTCACAACAATTTCGACAAGAATACCCCTAGAAACTTGTTTCTTTAATTATAAATAAACGACTAACTATCAAACGTTTGTATTAAATATCATTCACTATCAAACGATTTTACATCAATTGGCGCAGATAAACATTACATTTTTCACAAAAATTTCGACAAGAATTCCCCTAGAAACTTGTTTCTTTAGTTATAAATAAACGACTAACTATCAAACGTTTGTATTGAATATCATTCACTGTCAAACGATGTTACATCTATTGGCGCAGATAAACAGTACATTTTTCACAAAAATTTCCACAAGAATTCCCCTAGAAACTTGTTTCTTTCATTATAAATAAACGACTAACTATCAAACGTTGGTATTGAATATCATTCACTATCAAACGATTTTACATCTATTGGCGCAGATGAACATTAAATTTTTCACAAAAATTTCGACAAGAATTCCCCTAGAAACTTGTTTCTTTAATTATAAATAAACGACTAACTATCAAACGTTTGTATTGAATATCATGCACTATCAAACGTTTGTATTGAATATCATTCACTATCAAACGATTTTACATCTATTGGCGCAGATAAACATTACATTTTTCACAACAATTTCGACAAGAATACCCCTAGAAACTTGTTTCTTTAATTATAAATAAACGACTAACTATCAAACGTTTGTATTAAATATCATTCACTATCAAACGATTTTACATCTATTGGCGCAGATAAACAGTACATTTTTCACAAAAATTTCCACAAGAATTCCCCTAGAAACTTGTTTCTTTCATTATAAATAAACGACTAACTATCAAACGTTGGTATTGAATATCATTCACTATCAAACGATTTTACATCTATTGGCGCAGATGAACATTAAATTTTTCACAAAAATTTCGACAAGAATTCCCCTAGAAACTTGTTTCTTTAATTATAAATAAACGACTAACTATCAAACGTTTGTATTGAATATCATGCACTATCAAACGTTTGTATTGAATATCATTCACTATCAAACGATTTTACATCTATTGGCGCAGATAAACATTACATTTTTCACAAAAATTTCGACAAGAATTCCCCTAGAAACTTGTTTCTTTAATTATAAATAAACGACTAACTATCAAACGTTTGTATTAAATATCATTCACTATCAAACGATTTTACATCTATTGGCGCAGATAAATATTACATTTTTCACAAAAATTTCGACAAGAATTCCCCCAGAAACATGTTTCTTTAATTATAAATAAACGACTAACTATCAAACGTTTGTATTGAATATCATGCACTATCAAACGTTTGTATTGAATATCATGCACTATCAAACGTTTGTATTGAATATCATTCACTATCAAACGTTTGCATTGAATATCATTCACTATCAAACGTTTGCATTGAATATCATTCACTATCAAACTATTTTACATCTATTGGCGCAGATAAACATTACATTTTTCACAACAATTTCGACAAGAATACCCCTAGAAACTTGTTTCTTTAATTATAAATAAACGACTAACTATCAAACGTTTGTATTAAATATCATTCACTATCAAACGATCTTACATCAATTGGCGCAGATAAACATTACATTTTTCACAAAAATTTCGACAAGAATTCCCCTAGAAACTTGTTTCTTTAGTTATAAATAAACGACTAACTATCAAACGTTTGTATTGAATATCATTCTCTGTCAAACGATGTTACATCTATTGGCGCAGATAAACAGTACATTTTTCACAAAAATTTCCACAAGAGTTCCCCTAGAAACTTGTTTCTTTCATTATAAATAAACGACTAACTATCAAACGTTGGTATTGAATATCATTCACTATCAAACGATTTTACATCTATTGGCGCAGATGAACATTAAATTTTTCACAAAAATTTCTACAAGAATTCCCCTAGAAACTTGTTTCTTTAATTATAAATAAACGACTAACTATCAAACGTTTGTATTGAATATCATGCACTATCAAACGTTTGTATTGAATATCATTCACTATCAAACGATTTTACATCTTTGGCGCAGATAAACATTACATATTTCACAAAAATTTCGACAAGAATTCCCCTAGAAACTTGTTTCTTTAATTATAAATAAACGACTAACTATCAAACGTATGTATTAAATATCATTCACTATCAAACGATTTTACATCTATTGGCGCAGATAAATATTAAATTTTTCATAAAAATTTCGACAAGAATTCCCCTAGAAACTTGTTTCTTTAATTATAAACAAACAACTAACTATCAAACGTTGGTATTGAATATCATTCACTATCAAACGATTTTACATCTATTGGCGCAGACAAACATTACATTTTTCACCAAAATTTCGACAAGAATTCCCCCGGAAACATGTTTCTTTAATTATAAATAAACGACTAACTATCAAACGTTTGTATTGAATATCATGCACTATCAAACGTTTGTATTGAATATCATGCACTATCAAACGTTTGTATTGAATATCATTCACTATCAAACGTTTGCATTGAATATCATTCACTATCAAACGTTTGCATTGAATATCATTCACTATCAAACGATTTTACATCTATTGGCGCAGATAAACATTACATTTTTCACAACAATTTCGACAAGAATACCCCTAGAAACTTGTTTCTTTAATTATAAATAAACGACTAACTATCAAACGTTTGTATTAAATATCATTCACTATCAAACGATTTTACATCTATTGGCGCAGATAAACAGTATATTTTTCACAAAAATTTCCACAAGAATTCCCCTAGAAACTTGTTTCTTTCATTATAAATAAACGACTAACTATCAAACGTTGGTATTGAATATCATTCACTATCAAACGATTTTACATCTATTGGCGCAGATGAACATTAAATTTTTCACAAAAATTTCGACAAGAATTCCCCTAGAAACTTGTTTCTTTAATTATAAATAAACGACTAACTATCAAACGTTTGTATTGAATATCATGCACTATCAAACGTTTGTATTGAATATCATTCACTATCAAACGATTTTACATCTATTGGCGCAGATAAACATTACATTTTTCACAAAAATTTCGACAAGAATTCCCCTAGAAACTTGTTTCTTTAATTATAAATAAACGACTAACTATCAAACGTTTGTATTAAATATCATTCACTATCAAACGATTTTACATCTATTGGCGCAGATAAATATTACATTTTTCACAAAAATTTCGACAAGAATACCCCCAGAAACTTGATTCTTTAATTATAAATAAACGACTAACTATCAAACGTTGGTATTGAATATCATTCACTATCAAACTATTTTACATCTATTGGGGCAGATTAACATTAAATTTTTCACAAAAATTTCGACAAGAATTCCCCTAGAAACTTGTTTCTTTAATTATAAATAAACGACTAACTATCAAACGTTTGTATTGAATATCATGCACTATCAAACGTTTGTATTGAATATCATTCACTATCAAACGATTTTACATCTATTGGCGCAGATAAACATTACATATTTCACAAAAATTTCGACAAGAATTCCCCTAGAAACTTGTTTCTTTAATTATAAATAAACGACTAACTATCAAACGTTTGTATTAAATATCATTCAGTATCAAACGATTTTACATGTATTGGCGCAGATAAATATTACATTTTTCACAAAAATTTCGACAAGAATACCCCCAGAAACTTGATTCTTTAATTATAAATAAACGACTAACTATCAAACGTTGGTATTGAATATCATTCACAATCAAACGATTTTACATCTATTGGCGCAGATAAACATTACATTTTTCACAAAAATTTCGACAAGAATTCCCCCAGAAACATGTTTCTTTAATTATAAATAAACGACTAACTATCAAACGTTTGTATTGAATATCATGCACTATCAAACGTTTGTATTGAATATCATGCACTATCAAACGTTTGTATTGAATATCATTCACTATCAAACGTTTGCATTGAATATCATTCACTATCAAACGTTTGCATTGAATATCATTCACTATCAAACTATTTTACATCTATTGGCGCAGATAAACATTACATTTTTCACAACAATTTCGACAAGAATACCCCTAGAAACTTGTTTCTTTAATTATAAATAAACGACTAACTATCAAACGTTTGTATTAAATATCATTCACTATCAAACGATCTTACATCAATTGGCGCAGATAAACATTACATTTTTCACAAAAATTTCGACAAGAATTCCCCTAGAAACTTGTTTCTTTAGTTATAAATAAACGACTAACTATCAAACGTTTGTATTGAATATCATTCTCTGTCAAACGATGTTACATCTATTGGCGCAGATAAACAGTACATTTTTCACAAAAATTTCCACAAGAGTTCCCCTAGAAACTTGTTTCTTTCATTATAAATAAACGACTAACTATCAAACGTTGGTATTGAATATCATTCACTATCAAACGATTTTACATCTATTGGCGCAGATGAACATTAAATTTTTCACAAAAATTTCTACAAGAATTCCCCTAGAAACTTGTTTCTTTAATTATAAATAAACGACTAACTATCAAACGTTTGTATTGAATATCATGCACTATCAAACGTTTGTATTGAATATCATTCACTATCAAACGATTTTACATCTTTGGCGCAGATAAACATTACATATTTCACAAAAATTTCGACAAGAATTCCCCTAGAAACTTGTTTCTTTAATTATAAATAAACGACTAACTATCAAACGTATGTATTAAATATCATTCACTATCAAACGATTTTACATCTATTGGCGCAGATAAATATTAAATTTTTCATAAAAATTTCGACAAGAATTCCCCTAGAAACTTGTTTCTTTAATTATAAACAAACAACTAACTATCAAACGTTGGTATTGAATATCATTCACTATCAAACGATTTTACATCTATTGGCGCAGACAAACATTACATTTTTCACCAAAATTTCGACAAGAATTCCCCCGGAAACATGTTTCTTTAATTATAAATAAACGACTAACTATCAAACGTTTGTATTGAATATCATGCACTATCAAACGTTTGTATTGAATATCATGCACTATCAAACGTTTGTATTGAATATCATTCACTATCAAACGTTTGCATTGAATATCATTCACTATCAAACGTTTGCATTGAATATCATTCACTATCAAACGATTTTACATCTATTGGCGCAGATAAACATTACATTTTTCACAACAATTTCGACAAGAATACCCCTAGAAACTTGTTTCTTTAATTATAAATAAACGACTAACTATCAAACGTTTGTATTAAATATCATTCACTATCAAACGATTTTACATCAATTGGCGCAGATAAACATTACATTTTTCACAAAAATTTCGACAAGAATTCCCCTAGAAACTTGTTTCTTTAGTTATAAATAAACGACTAACTATCAAACGTTTGTATTGAATATCATTCACTGTCAAACGATGTTACATCTATTGGCGCAGATAAACAGTACATTTTTCTCAAAAATTTCCACAAGAATTCCCCTAGAAACTTGTTTCTTTCATTATAAATAAACGACTAACTATCAAACGTTGGTATTGAATATCATTCACTATCAAACGATTTTACATCTATTGGCGCAGATGAACATTAAATTTTTCACAAAAATTTCGACAAGAATTCCCCTAGAAACTTGTTTCTTTAATTATAAATAAACGACTAACTATCAAACGTTTGTATTGAATATCATGCACTATCAAACGTTTGTATTGAATATCATACACTATCAAACGATTTTACATCTATTGGCGCAGATAAACATTACATTTTTCACAAAAATTTCCACAAGAATTCCCCTAGAAACTTGTTTCTTTAATTATAAATAAACGACTAACTATCAAACGTTTGTATTAAATATCATTCACTATCAAACGATTTTACATCTATTGGCGCAGATAAATATTACATTTTTCACAAAAATTTCGACAAGAATACCCCCAGAAACTTGATTCTTTAATTATAAATAAACGACTAACTATCAAACGTTGGTATTGAATATCATTCACTATCAAACTATTTTACATCTATTGGCGCAGATGAACATTAAATTTTTCACAAAAATTTCGACAAGAATTCCCCTAGAAACTTGTTTCTTTAATTATAAATAAACGACTAACTATCAAACGTTTGTATTGAATATCATGCACTATCAAACGTTTGTATTGAATATCATTCACTATCAAACGATTTTACATCTTTGGCGCAGATAAACATTACATTTTTCACAAAAATTTCAACAAGAATTCCCCTAGAAACTTGTTTCTTTCATTATAAATAAACGACTAACTATCAAACGTTGGTATTGAATATCATTCACTATCAAACGATTTTACATCTATTGGCGCAGATGAACATTACATTTTTCACAAAAATTTCAACAAGATTTCCCCTAGAAACTTGTTTCTTAATTATAAATAAACGACTAACTATCAAACGTTTGTATTGAATATCATTCACTATTAAACGATTTTACATCTATTGGCGCAGATAAACATTACATTTTTCACAAAAATTTCAACAAGAATTCCCCTAGAAACTTGTTTCTTTAATTATAAATAAACGACTAACTATCAAACGTATGTATTAAATATCATTCACTATCAAACGATTTTACATCTATTGGCGCAGATAAACATTAAATTTTTCATAAAAATTTCGACAAGAATTCCCCTAGATACTTGTTTCTTTAATTATAAATAAACAACTAACTATCAAACGTTGGTATTGAATATCATTCACTATCAAACGATTTTACATCTATTGGCGCAGATAAACATTACATTTCTCACAAAAATTTCGACAAGAATTCCCCCGGAAACATGTTTCTTTAATTATAAATAAACGACTAACTATCAAACGTTTGTATTGAATATCATGCACTATCAAACGTTTGTATTGAATATCATGCACTATCAAACGTTTGTATTGAATATCATTCACTATCAAACGTTTGCATTGAATATCATTCACTATCAAACGTTTGCATTGAATATCATTCACTATCAAACGATTTTACATCTATTGGCGCAGATAAACATTACATTTTTCACAACAATTTCGACAAGAATACCCCTAGAAACTTGTTTCTTTAATTATAAATAAACGACTAACTATCAAACGTTTGTATTAAATATCATTCACTATCAAACGATTTTACATCAATTGGCGCAGATAAACATTACATTTTTCACAAAAATTTCGACAAGAATTCCCCTAGAAACTTGTTTCTTTAGTTATAAATAAACGACTAACTATCAAACGTTTGTATTGAATATCATTCACTGTCAAACGATGTTACATATATTGGCGCAGATAAACAGTACATTTTTCACAAAAATTTCCACAAGAATTCCCCTAGAAACTTGTTTCTTTCATTATAAATAAACGACTAACTATCAAACGTTGGTATTGAATATCATTCACTATCAAACGATTTTACATCTATTGGCGCAGATGAACATTAAATTTTTCACAAAAATTTCGACAAGAATTCCCCTAGAAACTTGTTTCTTTAATTATAAATAAACGACTAACTATCAAAGGTTTGTATTGAATATCATGCACTATCAAACGTTTGTATTGAATATCATTCACTATCAAACGATTTTACATCTATTGGCGCAGATAAACATTACATTTTTCACAAAAATTTCGACAAGAATTCCCCTAGAAACTTGTTTCTTTAATTATAAATAAACGACTAACTATCAAACGTTTGTATTAAATATCATTCAGTATCAAACGATTTTACATGTATTGGCGCAGACAAACATTACATTTTTTCACAAAAATTTCGACAAGAATTCCCCTAGAAACTTGTTTCTTTAATTATAAATAAACGACTAACTATCAAACGTTTGTATTGAATATCATGCACTATCAAACGTTTGTATTGAATATCATTCGCTATGAAACGATTTTACATCTATTGGCGCAGATAAACATTACACTTTTCACAAAAATTACGACAAGAATTCCCCTAGAAACTTGTTTCTTTAATTATAAATAAACGACTAACTATCAAACGTTTGTATTGAATATCATTCACTATCAAAGGATTTTACATCTATTGGCGCAGATAAACATTACATTTTTCACAAAAATTTCGACAAGAATTCCCCTAGAAACTTCTTTCTTTAATTATAAATAAACGACTAACTATCAAACGTATGTATTAAATATCATTCACTATCAAACGATTTTACATCTATTGGCGCAGATAAACATTAAATTTTTCATAACAATTTCGACAAGAATTCCCCTAGAAACTTGTTTCTTTCATTATAAATAAACGACTAACTATCAAACGTTGGTATTGAATATCATTCACTATCAAACGATTATACATCTATTGGCGCAGATGAACATTAAATTTTCACAAAAATTTCGACAAGAATTCCCCTAGAAACTTGTTTCTTTAATTATAAATAAACGAGGAACTAACAAACGTTTGTATTGAATATCATGCACTATCAAACGTTTGTATTGAATATCATTCACTATCAAACGATTTTACATCTATTGGCGCAGACAAACATTACATTTTTCACAAAAATTTCGACAAGAATTCCCCTAGAAACTTGTTTCTTTAATTATAAATAAACGACTAACTATCAAACGTTTGTATTGAATATCATTCACTATCAAACGATTTTACATCTATTGGCGCAGATAAACATTACATTTTTCACAAAAATTTCGACAAGAATTCCCCTAGAAACTTGTTTCTTTAATTATAAATAAACGACTAACTATCAAACGTATGTATTAAATATCATTCACTATCAAACGATTTTACATCTATTGGCGCAGATAAACATTAAATTTTTCATAACAATTTCGACAAGAATTCCCCTAGAAACTTGTTTCTTTAATTATAAATAAACGAGGAACTATCAAACGTTTGTATTAAATATCATGCACTATCAAACGTTTGTATTGAATATCATTCACTATCAAACGATTTTACATCTATTGGCGCAGACAAACATTACATTTTTCACAAAAATTTCGACAAGAATTCCCCTAGAAACTTGTTTCTTTCATTATAAATAAACGACTAACTATCAAACGTTTGTATTGAATGTCATTCACTATCAAACGATTTTACATCTATTGGCGCAGATAAATATTAAATTTTTCACAAAAATTTCGACAACAATTCCCCCAGAAACTTGTTTCTTTAATTATAAATAAACGGCTAACTATCAAACGTTGGTATTGAATATCATTCACTATCAAACGTTTGCATTAAATATCATTCTGTATCAAACGATGTTACATGTATTGGCACAGATAAACAGTACATTTTTAACAAAAATTTCGACAAGAATTCCCCTAGAAACTTTTTCTTTCATTATAAATAAACGACTAACTATCAAACGTTTGTATTGGATATCATTCACTATCAAACGATTTTACATCTATTGGCGCAGATAAATATTAAATTTTTCACAAAAATTTCGACAACAATTCCCCCAGAAACTTGTTTCTTTAATTATAAATAAACGGCTAACTATCAAACGTTGGTATTGAATATCATTCACTATCAAACGTTTGCATTAAATATCATTCTCTATCAAACGATTTTACATCTATTGGCGCAGATAAACATTACATTTTTCACAAAAATTTCGACAAGAATTCCCCTAGAAACTTTTTCTTTCATTATAAATAAACGACTAACTATCAAACGTTGGTATTGAATATCATGCACTATCAAACGATGTTACATCTACTGGCGCAGATAAACATTAAATTTTTCATAAAAATTTCGACAAGAATTCCCCTAGAAACTTGTTTCTTTCATTATAAATAAACGACTAACTATCAAACGTTTGTATTGAATATCATTCACTATCAAACGATTTTACATCTATTGGCGCAGATAAACATTACATTTTTCACAAAAATTTCGACAAGAATTCCCCCGGAAACATGTTTCTTTAATTATAAATAAACGACTAACTATCAAACGTTTGTATTGAATATCATTCACTATCAAACGATTTTACATCTATTGTCGCAGATAAACATTAAATTTTTCATAACAATTTCGACAAGAATTCCCCTAGAAACTTGTTTCTTTCATTATAAATAAACGACTAACTATCAAACGTTGGTATTGAATATCATTCACTATCAAACGATTTTACATCTATTGGCGCAGATGAACATTAAATTTTCACAAAAATTTCGACAAGAATTCCCCTAGAAACTTGTTTCTTTAATTATAAATAAACGAGGAACTATCAAACGTTTGTATTGAATATCATGCACTATCAAACGTTTGTATTGAATATCATTCACTATCAAACGATTTTACATCTATTGGCGCAGACAAACATTACATTTTTCACAAAAATTTCGACAAGAATTCCCCTAGAAACTTGTTTCTTTCATTATAAATAAACGACTAACTATCAAACGTTTGTATTGAATGTCATTCACTATCAAACGATTTTACATCTATTGGCGCAGATAAATATTAAATTTTTCACAAAAATTTCGACAACAATTCCCCCAGAAACTTGTTTCTTTAATTATAAATAAACGGCTAACTATCAAACGTTGGTATTGAATATCATTCACTATCAAACGTTTGCATTAAATATCATTCTCTATCAAACGATGTTACATCTATTGGCACAGATAAACAGTACATTTTTAACAAAAATTTCGACAAGAATTCCCCTAGAAACTTTTTCTTTCATTATAAATAAACGACTAACTATCAAACGTTTGTATTGAATATCATTCACTATCAAACGATTTTACACCTATTGGCGCAGATAAATATTAAATTTTTCACAAAAATTTCGACAACAATTCCCCCAGAAACTTGTTTCTTTAATTATAAATAAACGGCTAACTATCAAACGTTGGTATTGAATATCATTCACTATCAAACGTTTGCATTAAATATCATTCTCTATCAAACGATTTTACATCTATTGGCGCAGATAAACATTACATTTTTCACAAAAATTTCGACAAGAATTCCCCTAGAAACTTTTTCTTTCATTATAAATAAACGACTAACTATCAAACGTTGGTATTGAATATCATGCACTATCAAACGATGTTACATCTACTGGCGCAGATAAACATTAAATTTTTCATAAAAATTTCGACAAGAATTCCCCTAGAAACTTGTTTCTTTCATTATAAATAAACGACTAACTATCAAACGTTTGTATTGAATATCATTCACTATCAAACGATTTTACATCTATTGGCGCAGATAAACATTACATTTTTCACAAAAATTTCGACAAGAATTCCCCCGGAAACATGTTTCTTTAATTATAAATAAACGACTAACTATCAAACGTTTGTATTGAATATCATTCACTATCAAACGATTTTACATCTATTGTCGCAGATAAACATTAAATTTTTCATAACAATTTCGACAAGAATTCCCCTAGAAACTTGTTTCTTTCATTATAAATAAACGACTAACTATCAAACGTTGGTATTGAATATCATTCACTATCAAACGATTTTACATCTATTGGCGCAGATGAACATTAAATTTTCACAAAAATTTCGACAAGAATTCCCCTAGAAACTTGTTTCTTTAATTATAAATAAACGAGGAACTATCAAACGTTTGTATTGAATATCATGCACTATCAAACGTTTGTATTGAATATCATTCACTATCAAACGATTTTACATCTATTGGCGCAGACAAACATTACATTTTTCACAAAAATTTCGACAAGAATTCCCCTAGAAACTTGTTTCTTTCATTATAAATAAACGACTAACTATCAAACGTTTGTATTGAATGTCATTCACTATCAAACGATTTTACATCTATTGGCGCAGATAAATATTAAATTTTTCACAAAAATTTCGACAACAATTCCCCCAGAAACTTGTTTCTTTAATTATAAATAAACGGCTAACTATCAAACGTTTGCATTAAATATCATTCTCTATCAAACGATGTTACATCTATTGGCACAGATAAACAGTACATTTTTCACAAAAATTTCGACAAGAATTCCCCTAGAAACTTTTTCTTTCATTATAAATAAACGACTAACTATCAAACGTTGGTATTGAATATCATTCACTATCAAACGATGTTACATCTACTGGCGCAGATAAACATTAAATTTTTCATAAAAATTTCGACAAGAATTCCCCTAGAAACTTGTTTCTTTCATTATAAATAAACGACTAACTATCAAACGTTTGTATTGAATATCATTCACTATCAAACGATTTTACATCTATTGGCGCAGATAAACATTACATTTTTCACAAAAATTTCGACAAGAATTCC
Organism: Priocnemis perturbator; assembly: GCA_963942575.1. Taxonomy (NCBI): domain Eukaryota; kingdom Metazoa; phylum Arthropoda; class Insecta; order Hymenoptera; family Pompilidae; genus Priocnemis; species Priocnemis perturbator. Next base: position 58,451 of record OZ012649.1, on the reverse strand, counting down.
CCCGGAAACATGTTTCTTTAATTATAAATAAACGACTAACTATCAAACGTTTGTATTGAATATCATGCACTATCAAACGTTTGTATTGAATATCATTCACTATTAAACGTTTGCATTGAATATCATTCACTATCAAACGATTTTACATCTATTGGTGCAGATAAACATTACATTTTTCACAAAAATTTCGACAAGAATACTCCTAGAAACTTGTTTCTTTAATTATAAACAAACGACTAACTATCAAATGTTTGTATTAAATATCATTCAATATCAAACGATTTTACATCTATTGGTGCAGATAAACATTACATTTTTCACACAAATTTCGACAAGAATACTCCTAAAAATTTGTTTCTTTAATTATAAATAAACGACTAAATATCAAACGTTTGTATTAAATATCATTCAATATCAAACGATTTTACATCTATTGGCGCAGATAAACATTACATTTTCCACAAAAATTTCGACAAGAATTCCCCTAGAAACTTGTTTCTTTAATTATAAATAAACGACTAACTATCAAACGTTTGTATTGAATATCATGCACTATCAAACGTTTGTATTGAATATCATTCGCTATGAAACGATTTTACATCTATTGGCGCAGATAAATATTACATTTTTCACAAAAATTTCGACAAGAATACCCCCAGAAACTTGATTCATTAATTATAAATAAACGACTAACTATCAAATGTTTGTATTGAATATCATTCTCTATCAAACGATGTTACATCTATTGGCACAGATAAACAGTACATTTTTCACAAAAATTTCCACAAGAATTCCCCTAGAAACTTGTTTCTTTCATTATAAATAAACGACTAACTATCAAACGTTGGTATTGAATATCATTCACTATCAAACGATGTTACATCTCTTGGCGCACATAAACATTAAATTTTTCATAAAAATTTCGACAAGAATTCCCCTAGAAACTTGTTTCTTTAATTATAAATAAACGAATAACTATCAAACGTTTGTATTGAATATCATTCACTATCAAACGATTTTACATCTATTGGCGCAGATAAATATTAAATTTTTCACAAAAATCTCGACAACAATTCCCCCAGAAACTTGTTTCCTTAATTATAAATAAACGACTAACTATCAAACGTTGGTATTGAATATCATTCACTATCAAACGATTTTACATCTATTGGCGCAGATGAACATTAAATTTTTCACAAAAATTTCGACAATAATTCCCCTAGAAACTTGTTTCTTTAATTATAAATAAGCGACTAACTATCAAACGTTTGTATTGAATATCATGCACTATCTAACGTTTGTATTGAATATCATTCACTATTAAACGTTTGCATTGAATATCATTCACTATTAAACGATTTTACATCTATTGGCGCAGATAAATATTAAATTTTTCAAAAAAATTTCGACTACAATTCGCCCAGAAACTTGTTTCCTTAATTATAAATAAACGACTAACTATCAAACGTTTGTATTGAATATCATTCACTATCAAACGATTTTACATCTATTGGCGCAGATAATCATAACATTTTTCACAAAAATTTCCACAAAAATTCCCCTAGAAACTTGTTTCTTTCATTATAAATAAACGACTAACTATCAAACGTTGGTATTGAATATCATTCACTATCAAACGATTTTACATCTATTGGCGCAGATGAACATTAAATTTTTCACAAAAATTTCGACAAGAATTCCCCTAGAAACTTGTTTCTTTAATTATAAATAAACGACTAACTATCAAACGTTTGTATTGAATATCATGCACTATCAAACGTTTGTATTGAATATCATTCGCTATGAAACGATTTTACATCTATTGGCGCAGATAAACATTACATTTTTCACAAAAATTTCGACAAGAATTCCCCTAGAAACTTGTTTCTTTAATTATAAATAAACGACTATCTATCAAACGTTGGTATTGAATATCATTCACTATCAAACGATGTTACATCTATTGGCGTAGATAAACATTACATTTTTCATAAAAATTTCGACAAGAATTCCCCTAGAAACTTGTTTCTTTCATTATAAATAAACGACTAACTATCAAACGTTTGTATTAAATATCATTCACTATCAATCGATTTTACATCTATTGGCGCAGATAAACATTACATTTTTCACAAAAATTTCGACAAGAATTCCCCCGGAAACATGTTTATTTTATTATAAATAAACGACTAATTATCAAACGTTTGTATTGAATATCATGCACTATCAAACGTTTGTAATGAATATCATTCACTATCAAACGTTTGTATTGAATATCATTCACTATCAAACGATGTTACATCTATTGGCGCAGATAAACATTACATTTTTCACAAAAATTTCGACAAGAATTCCCCTAGAAACTTGTTTCTTTCATTATAAATGAACGACCAACTATCAATCGTTTGTATTGAATATCATTCACTATCAAACGATTTTACATCTATTGGCGCAGATAAACATTAAATTTTTCACAAAAATTTCGACAAGAATTCCCCTAGATACTTGTTTCTTTAATTATAAATAAACGACTAACTATCAAACGTGTGTATTGAATATCATGCACTATCAAACGATGGTATTAAATATCATTCACTATCAAACGTTTGCATTGAATATCATTCACTATCAAACGATTTTACATCTATTGGCGCAGATAAACATTACATTTTTCACAAAAATTTCCACAAGAATTCACCCAGAAACTTGTTTCTTTAATTATAAATAAACGACTAACTATCAAACGTTTGTATTGAATATCATTCAATATCAAACGTTTGTATTGAATATCATTCACTATCAAACGATTTTCCATCTATTGGCGCAGATAAACATTACATTTCTCACAAAAATTTCCACAAGAATTCCCCTAGAAACTTGTTTCTTTCATTATAAATAAACGAATAACTATCAAACATTTGTGTTGAATATCATTCACTATCGAACGATGTTACATCTATTGGCGCAGATAAACAGTTCATTTTTCACAAAAATTTCCACAAGAATTCCCCTAGAAACTTGTTTCTTTCATTATAAATAAACGACTAACTATCAAACGTTGGTATTGAATATCATTCACTATCAAACGATTTTACATCTATTGGCGCAGATGAACATTAAATTTTTCACAAAAATTTCGACAAGAATTCCCCTAGAAACTTGTTTGTTTAATTATAAATAAACGAGTAACTATCAAACGTTTGTATTGAATATCATGCACTATCTAACGTTTGTATTGAATATCATTCACTATTAAACGTTTGCATTGAATATCATTCACTATTAAACGATTTTACATCTATTGGCGCAGATAAATATTAAATTTTTCAAAAAAATTTCGACAACAATTCGCCCAGAAATTTGTTTCCTTAATTATAAATAAATGACTAACTATCAAACGTTTGTATTGAATATCATTCACTATCAAACAATTTTACATCTATTGGCGCAGATAAACATTAAATTTTTCACAAAAATTTCGACAAGAATTCCCCTAGAAACTTGTTTCTTTAATTATAAATAAACGACTAACTATCAAACGTTTGTATTGAATATCATTCACTATCAAACGATGTTACATCTTTTGGCGCAGATAAACAGTTCATTTTTCACAAAAATTTCCACAAGAATTCCCCTAGAAACTTGTTTCTTTCATTATAAATAAACGACTAACTATCAAACATTTGTGTTGAATATCATTCACTATCAAACGATGTTACATCTATTGGCGCAGATGAACATTAAATTTTTCACAAAAATTTCGACAAGAATTCCCCTAGAAACTTGTTTCTTTAATTATAAATAAACGAGTAACTATCAAACGTTTGTATTGAATATCATGCACTATCTAACGTTTGTATTAAATATCATTCACTATTAAACGTTTGCATTGAATATCATTCACTATTAAACGATTTTACATCTATTGGCGCAGATAAATATTAAATTTTTCAAAAAAATTTCGACTACAATTCGCCCAGAAACTTGTTTCCTTAATTATAAATAAACGACTAACTATCAAACGTTTGTATTGAATATCATTCACTATCAAACGATGTTACATCTATTGGCGCAGATAAACATTAAATTTTTCATAAAAATTTCGACAAGAATTCCCCTAGAAACTTGTTTCTTTAATTATAAATAAACGACTAACTATCAAACGTTGGTATTGAATATCATTCACTATCAAACGATTTTACATCTATTGGCGCAGATGAACATTAAATTTTTCACAAAAATTTCGACAAGAATTCCCCTAGAAACTTGTTTCTTTAATTATAAATAAACGACTAACTATCAAACGTTTGTATTGAATATCATGCACTATCAAACGTTTGTATTGAATATCATTCGCTATGAAACGATTTTACATCTATTGGCGCAGATAAACATTACATTTTTCACAAAAATTTCGACAAGAATTCCCCTAGAAACTTGTTTCTTTAATTATAAATAAACGACTAACTATCAAACGTTGGTATTGAATATCATTCACTATCAAACGATGTTACATCTATTGGCGCAGATAAACATTAAATTTTTCATAAAAATTTCGACAAGAATTCCCCTAGAAACTTGTTTCTTTAATTATAAATAAACGACTGTCTATCAAACGTTGGTATTGAATATCATTCACTATCAAACGATGTTACATCTATTGGCGTAGATAAACATTAAATTTTTCATAAAAATTTCGACAAGAATTCCCCTAGAAACTTGTTTCTTTCATTATAAATAAACGACTAACTATCAAACGTTTGTATTAAATATCATTCACTATCAATCGATTTTACATCTATTGGCGCAGATAAACATTACATTTTTCACAAAAATTTCGACAAGAATTCCCCCGGAAACATGTTTATTTTATTATAAATAAACGACTAATTATCAAACGTTTGTATTGAATATCATGCACTATCAAACGTTTGTAATGAATATCATTCACTATCAAACGTTTGTATTGAATATCATTCACTATCAAACGATGTTACATCTATTGGCGCAGATAAACATTACATTTTTCACAAAAATTTCGACAAGAATTCCCCTAGAAACTTGTTTCTTTAATTATAAATAAACGAGTAACTATCAAACGTTTGTATTGAATATCATGCACTATCTAACGATTTTACATCTATTGGCGCAGATGAACATTAAATTTTTCACAAAAATTTCGACAATAACTCCCCTAGAAACTTGTTTCTTTAATTATAAATAAACGACTAACTATCAAACGTTTGTATTGAATATCATGCACTATCAAACGTTTGTATTGAATATCATTCACTATCAAACGATTTTACATCTATTGGCGCAGATAAACATAACATTTTTCACAAAAATTTCGACAAGAATTCCCCTAGAAACTTGTTTCTTTAATTATAAATAAACGACTAACTATCAAACGTTGGTATTGAATATCATTCACTATCAAACGATGTTACATCTATTGGCGCAGATAAACATTAAATTTTTCATAAAAATTTCGACAAGAATTCCCCTAGAAACTTGTTTCTTTAATTATAAATAAACGACTATCTATCAAACGTTGGTATTGAATATCATTCACTATCAAACGATGTTACATCTATTGGCGTAGATAAACATTAAATTTTTCATAAAAATTTCGACAAGAATTCCCCTAGAAACTTGTTTCTTTCATTATAAATAAACGACTAACTATCAAACGTTTGTATTAAATATCATTCACTATCAATCGATTTTACATCTATTGGCGCAGATAAACATTACATTTTTCACAAAAATTTCGACAAGAATTCCCCCGGAAACATGTTTATTTTATTATAAATAAACGACTAATTATCAAACGTTTGTATTGAATATCATGCACTATCAAACGTTTGTAATGAATATCATTCACTATCAAACGTTTGTATTGAATATCATTCACTATCAAACGATGTTACATCTATTGGCGCAGATAAACATTACATTTTTCACAAAAATTTCGACAAGAATTCCCCTAGAAACTTGTTTCTTTCATTATAAATGAACGACCAACTATCAATCGTTTGTATTGAATATCATTCACTATCAAACGATTTTACATCTATTGGCGCAGATAAACATTAAATTTTTCACAAAAATTTCGACAAGAATTCCCCTAGATACTTGTTTCTTTAATTATAAATAAACGACTAACTATCAAACGTGTGTATTGAATATCATGCACTATCAAACGATGGTATTAAATATCATTCACTATCAAACGTTTGCATTGAATATCATTCACTATCAAACGATTTTACATCTATTGGCGCAGATAAACATTACATTTTTCACAAAAATTTCCACAAGAATTCACCCAGAAACTTGTTTCTTTAATTATAAATAAACGACTAACTATCAAACGTTTGTATTGAATATCATTCAATATCAAACGTTTGTATTGAATATCATTCACTATCAAACGATTTTCCATCTATTGGCGCAGATAAACATTACATTTCTCACAAAAATTTCCACAAGAATTCCTCTAGAAACTTGTTTCTTTAATTATAAATAAACGACTAACTATCAAACGATGGTATTGAATATCATTCACTATCAAACGATGTTACATCTATTGGCGCAGATAAACATTAAATTTTTCATAAAAATTTCGACAAGAATTCCCCTAGAAACTTGTTTCTTTCATTATAAATAAACGATTAAATATCAAATGTTTGTATTAAATATCATTCACTATCAAACGATTTTACATCTATTGGCGCAGATAAACATTAAATTTTTCACAAAAATTTCGACAAGAATTCCCCTAGATACTTGTTTCTTTAATTATAAATAAACGACTAACTATCAAACGTGTGTATTGAATATCATGCACTATCAAACGATGGTATTAAATATCATTCACTATCAAACGTTTGCATTGAATATCATTCACTATCAAACGATTTTACATCTATTGGCGCAGATAAACATTACATTTTTCACAAAAATTTCCACAAGAATTCACCCAGAAACTTGTTTCTTTAATTATAAATAAACGACTAACTATCAAACGTTTGTATTGAATATCATTCAATATCAAACGTTTGTATTGAATATCATTCACTATCAAACGATTTTCCATCTATTGGCGCAGATAAACATTACATTTCTCACAAAAATTTCCACAAGAATTCCCCTAGAAACTTGTTTCTTTAATTATAAATAAACGACTAACTATCAAACGTTTGTATTGAATATCATGCACTATCAAACGTTTGTATTGAATATCATTCACTATCAAACGATTTTACATCTATTGGCACAGATAAACATTACATTTTTTACAAAAATTTCGACAAGAATTCCCCTAGAAACTTGTTTCTTTAATTATAAATAAACGACTAACTATCAAACGTTTGTATTGAATATCATTCGCTATGAAACGATTTTACATCTATTGGCGCAGATAAACATTACATTTTTCACAAAAATTTCGACAAGAATACCCCCAGAAACTTGATTCATTAATTATAAATAAACGACTAACTATCAAATGTTTGTATTGAATATCATTCTCTATCAAACGATGTTACATCTATTGGCACAGATAAACAGTACATTTTTCACAAAAATTTCCACAAGAATTCCCCTAGAAACTTGTTTCTTTCATTATAAATAAACGACTAACTATCAAACGTTGGTATTGAATATCATTCACTATCAAACGATGTTACATCTATTGGCGCACATAAACATTAAATTTTTCATAAAAATTTCGACAAGAATTCCCCTAGAAACTTGTTTCTTTAATTATAAATAAACACATAACTATCAAACGTTGGTATTGAATATCATTCACTATCAAACGATTTTACATCTATTGGCGCAGATGAACATTAAATTTTTCACAAAAATTTCGACAATAATTCCCCTAGAAACTTGTTTCTTTAATTATAAATAAACGACTAACTATCAAACGTTTGTATTGAATATCATGCACTATCAAACGTTTGTATTGAATATCATTCACTATCAAACGATGTTACATCTATTGGCGCAGATAAACATTACATTTTTCATAAAAATTTCGACAAGAATTCCCCTAGAAACTTGTTTCTTTAATTATAAATAAACGACTATCTATCAAACGTTGGTATTGAATATCATTCACTATCAAACGATGTTACATCTATTGGCGTAGATAAACATTAAATTTTTCATAAAAATTTCGACAAGAATTCCCCTAGAAACTTGTTTCTTTCATTATAAATAAACGACTAACTATCAAACGTTTGTATTAAATATCATTCACTATCAATCGATTTTACATCTATTGGCGCAGATAAACATTACATTTTTCACAAAAATTTCGACAAGAATTCCCCCGGAAACATGTTTATTTTATTATAAATAAACGACTAATTATCAAACGTTTGTATTGAATATCATGCACTATCAAACGTTTGTAATGAATATCATTCACTATCAAACGTTTGTATTGAATATCATTCACTATCAAACGATGTTACATCTATTGGCGCAGATAAACATTACATTTTTCACAAAAATTTCGACAAGAATTCCCCTAGAAACTTGTTTCTTTCATTATAAATGAACGACCAACTATCAATCGTTTGTATTGAATATCATTCACTATCAAACGATTTTACATCTATTGGCGCAGATAACATTAAATTTTTCACAAAAATTTCGACAAGAATTCCCCTAGATACTTGTTTCTTTAATTATAAATAAACGACTAACTATCAAACGTGTGTATTGAATATCATGCACTATCAAACGATGGTATTAAATATCATTCACTATCAAACGTTTGCATTGAATATCATTCACTATCAAACGATTTTACATCTATTGGCGCAGATAAACATTACATTTTTCACAAAAATTTCCACAAGAATTCACCCAGAAACTTGTTTCTTTAATTATAAATAAACGACTAACTATCAAACGTTTGTATTGAATATCATGCACTATCAAACGTTTGTATTGAATATCATTCACTATCAAAAGATTTTACATCTATTGGCGCAGATAAACATAACATTTTTCACAAAAATTTCGACAATAACTCCCCTAGAAACTTGTTTCTTTAATTATAAATAAACGACTAACTATCAAACGTTTGTATTGAATATCATGCACTATCAAACGTTTGTATTGAATATCATTCACTATCAAACGATGTTACATCTATTGGCGCAGATAAACATTAAATTTTTCATAAAAATTTCGACAAGAATTCCCCTAGAAACTTGTTTCTTTAATTATAAATAAACGACTATCTATCAAACGTTGGTATTGAATATCATTCACTATCAAACGATGTTACATCTATTGGCGTAGATAAACATTAAATTTTTCATAAAAATTTCGACAAGAATTCCCCTAGAAACTTGTTTCTTTCATTATAAATAAACGACTAACTATCAAACGTTTGTATGAAATATCATTCACTATCAATCGATTTTACATCTATTGGCGCAGATAAACATTACATTTTTCACAAAAATTTCGACAAGAATTCCCCCGGAAACATGTTTATTTTATTATAAATAAACGACTAATTATCAAACGTTTGTATTGAATATCATGCACTATCAAACGTTTGTAATGAATATCATTCACTATCAAACGTTTGTATTGAATATCATTCACTATCAAACGATGTTACATCTATTGGCGCAGATAAACATTACATTTTTCACAAAAATTTCGACAAGAATTCCCCTAGAAACTTGTTTCTTTCATTATAAATGAACGACCAACTATCAATCGTTTGTATTGAATATCATTCACTATCAAACGATTTTACATCTATTGGCGCAGATAACATTAAATTTTTCACAAAAATTTCGACAAGAATTCCCCTAGATACTTGTTTCTTTAATTATAAATAAACGACTAACTATCAAACGTGTGTATTGAATATCATGCACTATCAAACGATGGTATTAAATATCATTCACTATCAAACGTTTGCATTGAATATCATTCACTATCAAACGATTTTACATCTATTGGCGCAGATAAACATTACATTTTTCACAAAAATTTCCACAAGAATTCACCCAGAAACTTGTTTCTTTAATTATAAATAAACGACTAACTATCAAACGTTTGTATTGAATATCATGCACTATCAAACGTTTGTATTGAATATCATTCACTATCAAAAGATTTTACATCTATTGGCGCAGATAAACATAACATTTTTCACAAAAATTTCGACAATAACTCCCCTAGAAACTTGTTTCTTTAATTATAAATAAACGACTAACTATCAAACGTTTGTATTGAATATCATGCACTATCAAACGTTTGTATTGAATATCATTCACTATCAAACGATGTTACATCTATTGGCGCAGATAAACATTAAATTTTTCATAAAAATTTCGACAAGAATTCCCCTAGAAACTTGTTTCTTTAATTATAAATAAACGACTATCTATCAAACGTTGGTATTGAATATCATTCACTATCAAACGATGTTACATCTATTGGCGTAGATAAACATTAAATTTTTCATAAAAATTTCGACAAGAATTCCCCTAGAAACTTGTTTCTTTCATTATAAATAAACGACTAACTATCAAACGTTTGTATGAAATATCATTCACTATCAATCGATTTTACATCTATTGGCGCAGATAAACATTACATTTTTCACAAAAATTTCGACAAGAATTCCCCCGGAAACATGTTTATTTTATTATAAATAAACGACTAATTATCAAACGTTTGTATTGAATATCATGCACTATCAAACGTTTGTAATGAATATCATTCACTATCAAACGTTTGTATTGAATATCATTCACTATCAAACGATGTTACATCTATTGGCGCAGATAAACATTACATTTTTCACAAAAATTTCGACAAGAATTCCCCTAGAAACTTGTTTCTTTCATTATAAATGAACGACCAACTATCAATCGTTTGAATTGAATATCATTCACTATCAAACGATTTTACATCTATTGGCGCAGATAAACATTAAATTTTTCACAAAAATTTCGACAAGAATTCCCCTAGATACTTGTTTCTTTAATTATAAATAAACGACTAACTATCAAACGTGTGTATTGAATATCATGCACTATCAAACGATGGTATTAAATATCATTCACTATCAAACGTTTGCATTGAATATCATTCACTATCAAACGATTTTACATCTATTGGCGCAGATAAACATTAAATTTTTCACAAAAATTTCGACAAGGATTCCCATAGATACTTGTTTCTTTAATTATAAATAAACGACTAACTATCAAACGTGTGTATTGAATATCATGCACTATCAAACGTTTGTATTAAATATCATTCACTATCAATCGATTTTACATCTATTGGCGCAGATAAACATTACATTTTTCACAAAAATTTCGACAAGAATTCCCCCGGAAACATGTTTATTTTATTATAAATAAACGACTAATTATCAAACGTTTGTATTGAATATCATGCACTATCAAACGTTTGTAATGAATATCATTCACTATCAAACGTTTGTATTGAATATCATTCACTATCAAACGATGTTACATCTATTGGCGCAGATAAACATTACATTTTTCACAAAAATTTCGACAAGAATTCCCCTAGAAACTTGTTTCTTTCATTATAAATGAACGACCAACTATCAATCGTTTGTATTGAATATCATTCACTATCAAACGATTTTACATCTATTGGCGCAGATAAACATTAAATTTTTCACAAAAATTTCGACAAGAATTCCCCTAGATACTTGTTTCTTTAATTATAAATAAACGACTAACTATCAAACGTGTGTATTGAATATCATGCACTATCAAACGATGGTATTAAATATCATTCACTATCAAACGTTTGCATTGAATATCATTCACTATCAAACGATTTTACATCTATTGGCGCAGATAAACATTACATTTTTCACAAAAATTTCCACAAGAATTCACCCAGAAACTTGTTTCTTTAATTATAAATAAACGACTAACTATCAAACGTTTGTATTGAATATCATGCACTATCAAACGTTTGTATTGAATATCATTCACTATCAAACGATTTTACATCTATTGGCGCAGATAAACATAACATTTTTCACAAAAATTTCGACAATAACTCCCCTAGAAACTTGTTTCTTTAATTATAAATAAACGACTAACTATCAAACGTCTGTATTGAATATCATGCACTATCAAACGTTTGTATTGAATATCATTCACTATCAAACGATGTTACATCTATTGGCGCAGATAAACATTAAATTTTTCATAAAAATTTCGACAAGAATTCCCTTAGAAACTTGTTTCTTTAATTATAAATAAACGACTATCTATCAAACGTTGGTATTGAATATCATTCACTATCAAACGATGTTACATCTATTGGCGTAGATAAACATTAAATTTTTCATAAAAATTTCGACAAGAATTCCCCTAGAAACTTGTTTCTTTCATTATAAATAAACGACTAACTATCAAACGTTTGTATTAAATATCATTCACTATCAATCGATTTTACATCTATTGGCGCAGATAAACATTACATTTTTCACAAAAATTTCGACAAGAATTCCCCCGGAAACATGTTTATTTTATTATAAATAAACGACTAATTATCAAACGTTTGTATTGAATATCATGCACTATCAAACGTTTGTAATGAATATCATTCACTATCAAACGTTTGTATTGAATATCATTCACTATCAAACGATGTTACATCTATTGGCGCAGATAAACATTACATTTTTCACAAAAATTTCGACAAGAATTCCCCTAGAAACTTGTTTCTTTCATTATAAATGAACGACCAACTATCAATCGTTTGTATTGAATATCATTCACTATCAAACGATTTTACATCTATTGGCGCAGATAACATTAAATTTTTCACAAAAATTTCGACAAGAATTCCCCTAGATACTTGTTTCTTTAATTATAAATAAACGACTAACTATCAAACGTGTGTATTGAATATCATGCACTATCAAACGATGGTATTAAATATCATTCACTATCAAACGTTTGCATTGAATATCATTCACTATCAAACGATTTTACATCTATTGGCGCAGATAAACATTACATTTTTCACAAAAATTTCCACAAGAATTCACCCAGAAACTTGTTTCTTTAATTATAAATAAACGACTAACTATCAAACGTTTGTATTGAATATCATGCACTATCAAACGTTTGTATTGAATATCATTCACTATCAAAAGATTTTACATCTATTGGCGCAGATAAACATAACATTTTTCACAAAAATTTCGACAATAACTCCCCTAGAAACTTGTTTCTTTAATTATAAATAAACGACTAACTATCAAACGTTTGTATTGAATATCATGCACTATCAAACGTTTGTATTGAATATCATTCACTATCAAACGATGTTACATCTATTGGCGCAGATAAACATTAAATTTTTCATAAAAATTTCGACAAGAATTCCCCTAGAAACTTGTTTCTTTAATTATAAATAAACGACTATCTATCAAACGTTGGTATTGAATATCATTCACTATCAAACGATGTTACATCTATTGGCGTAGATAAACATTAAATTTTTCATAAAAATTTCGACAAGAATTCCCCTAGAAACTTGTTTCCTTCATTATAAATAAACGACTAACTATCAAACGTTTGTATGAAATATCATTCACTATCAATCGATTTTACATCTATTGGCGCAGATAAACATTACATTTTTCACAAAAATTTCGACAAGAATTCCCCCGGAAACATGTTTATTTTATTATAAATAAACGACTAATTATCAAACGTTTGTATTGAATATCATGCACTATCAAACGTTTGTAATGAATATCATTCACTATCAAACGTTTGTATTGAATATCATTCACTATCAAACGATGTTACATCTATTGGCGCAGATAAACATTACATTTTTCACAAAAATTTCGACAAGAATTCCCCTAGAAACTTGTTTCTTTCATTATAAATGAACGACCAACTATCAATCGTTTGTATTGAATATCATTCACTATCAAACGATTTTACATCTATTGGCGCAGATAACATTAAATTTTTCACAAAAATTTCGACAAGAATTCCCCTAGATACTTGTTTCTTTAATTATAAATAAACGACTAACTATCAAACGTGTGTATTGAATATCATGCACTATCAAACGATGGTATTAAATATCATTCACTATCAAACGTTTGCATTGAATATCATTCACTATCAAACGATTTTACATCTATTGGCGCAGATAAACATTACATTTTTCACAAAAATTTCCACAAGAATTCACCCAGAAACTTGTTTCTTTAATTATAAATAAACGACTAACTATCAAACGTTTGTATTGAATATCATGCACTATCAAACGTTTGTATTGAATATCATTCACTATCAAAAGATTTTACATCTATTGGCGCAGATAAACATAACATTTTTCACAAAAATTTCGACAATAACTCCCCTAGAAACTTGTTTCTTTAATTATAAATAAACGACTAACTATCAAACGTTTGTATTGAATATCATGCACTATCAAACGTTTGTATTGAATATCATTCACTATCAAACGATGTTACATCTATTGGCGCAGATAAACATTAAATTTTTCATAAAAATTTCGACAAGAATTCCCCTAGAAACTTGTTTCTTTAATTATAAATAAACGACTATCTATCAAACGTTGGTATTGAATATCATTCACTATCAAACGATGTTACATCTATTGGCGTAGATAAACATTAAATTTTTCATAAAAATTTCGACAAGAATTCCCCTAGAAACTTGTTTCTTTCATTATAAATAAACGACAAACTATCAAACGTTTGTATGAAATATCATTCACTATCAATCGATTTTACATCTATTGGCGCAGATAAACATTACATTTTTCACAAAAATTTCGACAAGAATTCCCCCGGAAACATGTTTATTTTATTATAAATAAACGACTAATTATCAAACGTTTGTATTGAATATCATGCACTATCAAACGTTTGTAATGAATATCATTCACTATCAAACGTTTGTATTGAATATCATTCACTATCAAACGATGTTACATCTATTGGCGCAGATAAACATTACATTTTTCACAAAAATTTCGACAAGAATTCCCCTAGAAACTTGTTTCTTTCATTATAAATGAACGACCAACTATCAATCGTTTGTATTGAATATCATTCACTATCAAACGATTTTACATCTATTGGCGCAGATAAACATTAAATTTTTCACAAAAATTTCGACAAGAATTCCCCTAGATACTTGTTTCTTTAATTATAAATAAACGACTAACTATCAAACGTGTGTATTGAATATCATGCACTATCAAACGATGGTATTAAATATCATTCACTATCAAACGTTTGCATTGAATATCATTCACTATCAAACGATTTTACATCTATTGGCGCAGATAAACATTACATTTTTCACAAAAATTTCCACAAGAATTCACCCAGAAACTTGTTTCTTTAATTATAAATAAACGACTAACTATCAAACGTTTGTATTGAATATCATGCACTATCAAACGTTTGTATTGAATATCATTCACTATCAAACGATTTTACATCTATTGGCGCAGATAAACATAACATTTTTCACAAAAATTTCGACAATAACTCCCCTAGAAACTTGTTTCTTTAATTATAAATAAACGACTAACTATCAAACGTTTGTATTGAATATCATGCACTATCAAACGTTTGTATTGAATATCATTCACTATCAAACGATGTTACATCTATTGGCGCAGATAAACATTAAATTTTTCATAAAAATTTCGACAAGAATTCCCCTAGAAACTTGTTTCTTTAATTATAAATAAACGACTATCTATCAAACGTTGGTATTGAATATCATTCACTATCAAACGATGTTACATCTATTGGCGTAGATAAACATTAAATTTTTCATAAAAATTTCGACAAGAATTCCCCTAGAAACTTGTTTCTTTCATTATAAATAAACGACTAACTATCAAACGTTTGTATTAAATATCATTCACTATCAATCGATTTTACATCTATTGGCGCAGATAAACATTACATTTTTCACAAAAATTTCGACAAGAATTCCCCCGGAAACATGTTTATTTTATTATAAATAAACGACTAATTATCAAACGTTTGTATTGAATATCATGCACTATCAAACGTTTGTAATGAATATCATTCACTATCAAACGTTTGTATTGAATATCATTCACTATCAAACGATGTTACATCTATTGGCGCAGATAAACATTACATTTTTCACAAAAATTTCGACAAGAATTCCCCTAGAAACTTGTTTCTTTCATTATAAATGAACGACCAACTATCAATCGTTTGTATTGAATATCATTCACTATCAAACGATTTTACATCTATTGGCGCAGATAAACATTAAATTTTTCACAAAAATTTCGACAAGAATTCCCCTAGATACTTGTTTCTTTAATTATAAATAAACGACTAACTATCAAACGTGTGTATTGAATATCATGCACTATCAAACGATGGTATTAAATATCATTCACTATCAAACGTTTGCATTGAATATCATTCACTATCAAACGATTTTACATCTATTGGCGCAGATAAACATTACATTTTTCACAAAAATTTCCACAAGAATTCACCCAGAAACTTGTTTCTTTAATTATAAATAAACGACTAACTATCAAACGTTTGTATTGAATATCATGCACTATCAAACGTTTGTATTGAATATCATTCACTATCAAACGATTTTACATCTATTGGCGCAGATAAACATAACATTTTTCACAAAAATTTCGACAATAACTCCCCTAGAAACTTGTTTCTTTAATTATAAATAAACGACTAACTATCAAACGTCTGTATTGAATATCATGCACTATCAAACGTTTGTATTGAATATCATTCACTATCAAACGATGTTACATCTATTGGCGCAGATAAACATTAAATTTTTCATAAAAATTTCGACAAGAATTCCCCTAGAAACTTGTTTCTTTAATTATAAATAAACGACTATCTATCAAACGTTGGTATTGAATATCATTCACTATCAAACGATGTTACATCTATTGGCGTAGATAAACATTAAATTTTTCATAAAAATTTCGACAAGAATTCCCCTAGAAACTTGTTTCTTTCATTATAAATAAACGACTAACTATCAAACGTTTGTATTAAATATCATTCACTATCAATCGATTTTACATCTATTGGCGCAGATAAACATTACATTTTTCACAAAAATTTCGACAAGAATTCCCCCGGAAACATGTTTATTTTATTATAAATAAACGACTAATTATCAAACGTTTGTATTGAATATCATGCACTATCAAACGTTTGTAATGAATATCATTCACTATCAAACGTTTGTATTGAATATCATTCACTATCAAACGATGTTACATCTATTGGCGCAGATAAACATTACATTTTTCACAAAAATTTCGACAAGAATTCCCCTAGAAACTTGTTTCTTTCATTATAAATGAACGACCAACTATCAATCGTTTGTATTGAATATCATTCACTATCAAACGATTTTACATCTATTGGCGCAGATAAACATTAAATTTTTCACAAAAATTTCGACAAGAATTCCCCTAGATACTTGTTTCTTTAATTATAAATAAACGACTAACTATCAAACGTGTGTATTGAATATCATGCACTATCAAACGATGGTATTAAATATCATTCACTATCAAACGTTTGCATTGAATATCATTCACTATCAAACGATGTTACATCTATTGGCGCAGATAAACATTAAATTTTTCACAAAAATTTCGACAAGAATTCCCCTAGAAACTAGTTTCTTTAATTATAAATAAACGAGTAACTATCAAACGTTTGTATTGAATATCATGAACTATCTAACGATTTTACATCTATTGGCGCAGATGAACATTAAATTTTTCACAAAAATTTCGACAATAACTCCCCTAGAAACTTGTTTCTTTAATTATAAATAAACGACTAACTATCAAACGTTTGTATTGAATATCATGCACTATCAAACGTTTGTATTGAATATCATTCACTATCAAACGATTTTACATCTATTGGCGCAGATAAACATAACATTTTTCACAAAAATTTCGACAAGAATTCCCCTAGAAACTTGTTTCTTTAATTATAAATAAACGACTAACTATCAAACGTGTGTATTGAATATCATGCACTATCAAACGATGGTATTAAATATCATTCACTATCAAACGTTTGCATTGAATATCATTCACTATCAAACGATTTTACATCTATTGGCGCAGATAAACATTACATTTTTCACAAAAATTTCCACAAGAATTCACCCAGAAACTTGTTTCTTTAATTATAAATAAACGACTAACTATCAAACGTTTGTATTGAATATCATTCAATATCAAACGTTTGTATTGAATATCATTCACTATCAAACGATTTTCCATCTATTGGCGCAGATAAACATTACATTTCTCACAAAAATTTCCACAAGAATTCCCCTAGAAACTTGTTTCTTTCATTATAAATAAACGAATAACTATCAAACATTTGTGTTGAATATCATTCACTATCGAACGATGTTACATCTATTGGCGCAGATAAACAGTTCATTTTTCACAAAAATTTCCACAAGAATTCCCCTAGAAACTTGTTTCTTTCATTATAAATAAACGACTAACTATCAAACGTTGGTATTGAATATCATTCACTATCAAACGATGTTACATCTATTGGCGCAGATAAACATTAAATTTTTCACAAAAATTTCGACAAGAATTCCCCTAGAAACTTGTTTCTTTAATTATAAATAAACGAGTAACTATCAAACGTTTGTATTGAATATCATGCACTATCTAACGATTTTACATCTATTGGCGCAGATGAACATTAAATTTTTCACAAAAATTTCGACAATAACTCCCCTAGAAACTTGTTTCTTTAATTATAAATAAACGACTAACTATCAAACGTTTGTATTGAATATCATGCACTATCAAACGTTTGTATTGAATATCATTCACTATCAAACGATTTTACATCTATTGGCGCAGATAAACATAACATTTTTCACAAAAATTTCGACAAGAATTCCCCTAGAAACTTGTTTCTTTAATTATAAATAAACGACTAACTATCAAACGTGTGTATTGAATATCATGCACTATCAAACGATGGTATTAAATATCATTCACTATCAAACGTTTGCATTGAATATCATTCACTATCAAACGATTTTACATCTGTTGGCGCAGATAAACATTACATTTTTCACAAAAATTTCGACAAGAATTCACCCAGAAACTTGTTTCTTTAATTATAAATAAATGACTAACTATCAAACGTTTGTATTGAATATCATTCACTGTCAAACGATTTTACATCTATTGGCACAGATAAACATTACATTTTTTACAAAAATTTCGACAAGAATTCCCCTAGAAACTTGTTTCTTTAATTATAAATAAACGACTAACTATCAAACGTTTGTATTGAATATCATTCACTATCAAACGATGTTACATCTTTTGGCGCAGATAAACAGTTCATTTTTCACAAAAATTTCCACAAGAATTCCCCTAGAAACTTGTTTCTTTCATTATAAATAAACGACTAACTATCAAACGTTGGTATTGAATATCATTCACTATCAAACGATTTTACATCTATTGGCGCAGATGAACATTAAATTTTTCACAAAAATTTCGACAAGAATTCCCCTAGAAACTTGTTTCTTTAATTATAAATAAACGAGTAACTATCAAACGTTTGTATTGAATATCATGCACTATCTAACGTTTGTATTGAATATCATTCACTATTAAACGTTTGCATTGAATATCATTCACTATTAAACGATTTTACATCTATTGGCGCAGATAAATATTAAATTTTTCAACAAAATTTCGACAACAATTCGCCCAGAAATTTGTTTCCTTAATTATAAATAAACGACTAACTATCAAACGTTTGTATTGAATATCATTCACTATCAAACGATTTTACATCTATTGGCGCAGATAATCATAACATTTTTCACAAAAATTTCCACAAGAATTCCCCTAGAAACTTGTTTCTTTCATTATAAATAAACGACTAACTATCAAACGTTGGTATTGAATATCATTCACTATCAAACGATTTTACATCTATTGGCGCAGATGAACATTAAATTTTTCACAAAAATTTCGACTAGAATTCCCCTAGAAACTTGTTTCTTTAATTATAAATAAACGACTAACTATCAAACGTTTGTATTGAATATCATGCACTATCAAACGTTTGTATTGAATATCATTCGCTATGAAACGATTTTACATCTATTGGCGCAGATAAACATTACATTTTTCACAAAAATTTCGACAAGAATTCCCCTAGAAACTTGTTTCTTTAATTATAAATAAACGACTAACTATCAAACGTTGGTATTGAATATCATTCACTATCAAACGATGTTACATCTATTGGCGCAGATAAACATTAAATTTTTCATAAAAATTTCGACAAGAATTACCCTAGAAACTTGTTTCTTTAATTATAAATAAACGACTATCTATCAAACGTTGGTATTGAATATCATTCACTATCAAACGATGTTACATCTATTGGCGTAGATAAACATTAAATTTTTCATAAAAATTTCGACAAGAATTCCCCTAGAAACTTGTTTCTTTCATTATAAATAAACGACTAACTATCAAACGTTTGTATTAAATATCATTCACTATCAATCGATTTTACATCTATTGGCGCAGATAAACATTACATTTTTCACAAAAATTTCGATAAGAATTCCCCCGGAAACATGTTTATTTTATTATAAATAAACGACTAATTATCAAACGTTTGTATTGAATATCATGCACTATCAAACGTTTGTAATGAATATCATTCACTATCAAACGTTTGTATTGAATATCATGCACTATCAAACGTTTGTAATGTATATCATTCACTATCAAACGTTTGTATTGAATATCATTCACTATCAAACGATGTTACATCTATTGGCGCAGATAAACATTACATTTGTCACAAAAATTTCGACAAGAATTCCCCTAGAAACTTGTTTCTTTCATTATAAATGAACGACCAACTATCAATCGTTTGTATTGAATATCATTCACTATCAAACGATTTTACATCTATTGGCGCAGATAAACATTAAATTTTTCACAAAAATTTCGACAAGAATTCCCCTAGATACTTGTTTCTTTAATTATAAATAAACGACTAACTATCAAACGTGTGTATTGAATATCATGCACTATCAAACGATGGTATTAAATATCATTCACTATCAAACGTTTGCATTGAATATCATTCACTATCAAACGATTTTACATCTATTGGCGCAGATGAACATTACATTTTTCACAAAAATTTCGACAAGAATTCCCCTAGAAACTTGTTTCTTTAATTATAAATAAACGAGTAACTATCAAACGTTTGTATTGAATATCATGCACTATCTAACGTTTGTATTGAATATCATTCACTATTAAACGTTTGCATTGAATATCATTCACTATTAAACGATTTTACATCTATTGGCGCAGATAAATATTAAATTTTTCAACAAAATTTCGACAACAATTCGCCCAGAAATTTGTTTCCTTAATTATAAATAAACGACTAACTATCAAACGTTTGTATTGAATATCATTCACTATCAAACGATTTTACATCTATTGGCGCAGATAATCATAACATTTTTCACAAAAATTTCCACAAGAATTCCCCTAGAAACTTGTTTCTTTCATTATAAATAAACGACTAACTATCAAACGTTGGTATTGAATATCATTCACTATCAAACGATTTTACATCTATTGGCGCAGATGAACATTAAATTTTTCAAAAAAATTTCGACAAGAATTCCCCTAGAAACTTGTTTCTTTAATTATAAATAAACGACTAACTATCAAACGTTTGTATTGAATATCATGCACTATCAAACGTTTGTATTGAATATCATTCGCTATGAAACGATTTTACATCTATTGGCGCAGATAAACATTACATTTTTCACAAAAATTTCGACAAGAATTCCCCTAGAAACTTGTTTCTTTAATTATAAATAAACGACTAACTATCAAACGTTGGTATTGAATATCATTCACTATCAAACGATGTTACATCTATTGGCGCAGATAAACATTAAATTTTTCATAAAAATTTCGACAAGAATTACCCTAGAAACTTGTTTCTTTAATTATAAATAAACGACTATCTATCAAACGTTGGTATTGAATATCATTCACTATCAAACGATGTTACATCTATTGGCGTAGATAAACATTAAATTTTTCATAAAAATTTCGACAAGAATTCCCCTAGAAACTTGTTTCTTTCATTATAAATAAACGACTAACTATCAAACGTTTGTATTAAATATCATTCACTATCAATCGATTTTACATCTATTGGCGCAGATAAACATTACATTTTTCACAAAAATTTCCACAAGAATTCACCCAGAAACTTGTTTCTTTAATTATAAATAAACGACTAACTATCAAACGTTTGTATTGAATATCATTCAATATCAAACGTTTGTATTGAATATCATTCACTATCAAACGATGTTACATCTTTTGGCGCAGATAAACAGTTCATTTTTCACAAAAATTTCCACAAGAATTCCCCTAGAAACTTGTTTCTTTCATTATAAATAAACGAATAACTATCAAACATTTGTGTTGAATATCATTCACTATCGAACGATGTTACATCTATTGGCGCAGATAAACAGTTCATTTTTCACAAAAATTTCCACAAGAATTCCCCTAGAAACTTGTTTCTTTCATTATAAATAAACGACTAACTATCAAACGTTGGTATTGAATATCATTCACTATCAAACGATGTTACATCTATTGGCGCAGATAAACATTAAATTTTTCACAAAAATTTCGACAAGAATTCCCCTAGAAACTTGTTTCTTTAATTATAAATAAACGAGTAACTATCAAACGTTTGTATTGAATATCATGCACTATCAAACGTTTGTATTGAATATCATTCACTATCAAACGATTTTACATCTATTGGCGCAGATAAACATAACATTTTTCACAAAAATTTCGACAAGAATTCCCCTAGAAACTTGTTTCTTTAATTATAAATAAACGACTAACTGTCAAACGTGTGTATTGAATATCATGCACTATCAAACGATGGTATTAAATATCATTCACTATCAAACGTTTGCATTGAATATCATTCACTATCAAACGATTTTACATCTATTGGCGCAGATAAACATTACATTTTTCACAAAAATTTCGACAAGAATTCACCCAGAAACTTGTTTCTTTAATTATAAATAAACGACTAACTATCAAACGTTTGTATTGAATATCATTCACTGTCAAACGATTTTACATCTATTGGCGCAGATAAACATTACATTTTTTACAAAAATTTCGACAAGAATTCCCCTAGAAACTTGTTTCTTTAATTATAAATAAACGACTAACTATCAAACGTTTGTATTGAATATCATTCACTATCAAACGATATTACATCTATTGGCGCAGATAAACAGTACATTTTTCACAAAAATTTCCACAAGAATTACCCTAGAAACTTGTTTCTTTCATTATAAATAAACGACTAACTATCAAACATTTGTGTTGAATATCATTCACTATCAAACGATGTTACATCTATTGGCGCAGATAAACAGTTCATTTTTCACAAAAATTTCCACAAGAATTCCCCTAGAAACTTGTTTCTTTCATTATAAATAAACGACTAACTATCAAACGTTTGTATTGAATATCATTCGCTATGAAACGATTTTACATCTATTGGCGCAGATAAACATTACATTTTTCACAAAAATTTCGACAAGAATTCCCCTAGAAACTTGTTTCTTTAATTATAAATAAACGACTAACTATCAAACGTTGGTATTGAATATCATTCACTATCAAACGATGTTACATCTATTGGCGCAGATAAACATTAAATTTTTCATAAAAATTTCGACAAGAATTACCCTAGAAACTTGTTTCTTTAATTATAAATAAACGACTATCTATCAAACGTTGGTATTGAATATCATTCACTATCAAACGATGTTACATCTATTGGCGTAGATAAACATTAAATTTTTCATAAAAATTTCGACAAGAATTCCCCTAGAAACTTGTTTCTTTCATTATAAATAAACGACTAACTATCAAACGTTTGTATTAAATATCATTCACTATCAATCGATTTTACATCTATTGGCGCAGATAAACATTACATTTTTCACAAAAATTTCGATAAGAATTCCCCCGGAAACATGTTTATTTTATTATAAATAAACGACTAATTATCAAACGTTTGTATTGAATATCATGCACTATCAAACGTTTGTAATGAATATCATTCACTATCAAACGTTTGTATTGAATATCATGCACTATCAAACGTTTGTAATGTATATCATTCACTATCAAACGTTTGTATTGAATATCATTCACTATCAAACGATGTTACATCTATTGGCGCAGATAAACATTACATTTGTCACCAAAATTTCGACAAGAATTCCCCTAGAAACTTGTTTCTTTCATTATAAATGAACGACCAACTATCAATCGTTTGTATTGAATATCATTCACTATCAAACGATTTTACATCTATTGGCGCAGATAAACATTAAATTTTTCACAAAAATTTCGACAAGAATTCCCCTAGATACTTGTTTCTTTAATTATAAATAAACGACTAACTATCAAACGTGTGTATTGAATATCATGCACTATCAAACGATGGTATTAAATATCATTCACTATCAAACGTTTGCATTGAATATCATTCACTATCAAACGATTTTACATCTATTGGCGCAGATGAACATTACATTTTTCACAAAAATTTCGACAAGAATTCCCCTAGAAACTTGTTTCTTTAATTATAAATAAACGAGTAACTATCAAACGTTTGTATTGAATATCATGCACTATCTAACGTTTGTATTGAATATCATTCACTATTAAACGTTTGCATTGAATATCATTCACTATTAAACGATTTTACATCTATTGGCGCAGATAAATATTAAATTTTTCAACAAAATTTCGACAACAATTCGCCCAGAAATTTGTTTCCTTAATTATAAATAAACGACTAACTATCAAACGTTTGTATTGAATATCATTCACTATCAAACGATTTTACATCTATTGGCGCAGATAATCATAACATTTTTCACAAAAATTTCCACAAGAATTCCCCTAGAAACTTGTTTCTTTCATTATAAATAAACGACTAACTATCAAACGTTGGTATTGAATATCATTCACTATCAAACGATTTTACATCTATTGGCGCAGATGAACATTAAATTTTTCACAAAAATTTCGACAAGAATTCCCCTAGAAACTTGTTTCTTTAATTATAAATAAACGACTAACTATCAAACGTTTGTATTGAATATCATGCACTATCAAACGTTTGTATTGAATATCATTCGCTATGAAACGATTTTACATCTATTGGCGCAGATAAACATTACATTTTTCACAAAAATTTCGACAAGAATTCCCCTAGAAACTTGTTTCTTTAATTATAAATAAACGACTAACTATCAAACGTTGGTATTGAATATCATTCACTATCAAACGATGTTACATCTATTGGCGCAGATAAACATTAAATTTTTCATAAAAATTTCGACAAGAATTACCCTAGAAACTTGTTTCTTAAATTATAAATAAACGACTATCTATCAAACGTTGGTATTGAATATCATTCACTATCAAACGATGTTACATCTATTGGCGTAGATAAACATTAAATTTTTCATAAAAATTTCGACAAGAATTCCCCTAGAAACTTGTTTCTTTCATTATAAATAAACGACTAACTATCAAACGTTTGTATTAAATATCATTCACTATCAATCGATTTTACATCTATTGGCGCAGATAAACATTACATTTTTCCCAAAAATTTCCACAAGAATTCACCCAGAAACTTGTTTCTTTAATTATAAATAAACGACTAACTATCAAACGTTTGTATTGAATATCATTCACTATCAAACGATGTTACATCTTTTGGCGCAGATAAACAGTTCATTTTTCACAAAAATTTCCACAAGAATTCCCCTAGAAACTTGTTTCTTTCATTATAAATAAACGAATAACTATCAAACATTTGTGTTGAATATCATTCACTATCGAACGATGTTACATCTATTGGCGCAGATAAACAGTTCATTTTTCACAAAAATTTCCACAAGAATTCCCCTAGAAACTTGTTTCTTTCATTATAAATAAACGACTAACTATCAAACGTTGGTATTGAATATCATTCACTATCAAACGATTTTACATCTTTTGGCGCAGATGAACATTAAATTTTTCACAAAAATTTCGACAAGAATTCCCCTAGAAACTTGTTTCTTTAATTATAAATAAACGAGTAACTATCAAACGTTTGTATTGAATATCATGCACTATCTAACGTTTGTATTGAATATCATTCACTATTAAACGTTTGCATTGAATATCATTCACTATTAAACGATTTTACATCTATTGGCGCAGATAAATATTAAATTTTTCAAAAAAATTTCGACTACAATTCGCCCAGAAACTTGTTTCCTTAATTATAAATAAACGACTAACTATCAAACGTTTGTATTGAATATCATTCACTATCAAACGATTTTACATCTATTGGCGCAGATAATCATAACATTTTTCACAAAAATTTCCACAAAAATTCCCCTAGAAACTTGTTTCTTTCATTATAAATAAACGACTAACTATCAAACGTTGGTATTGAATATCATTCACTATCAAACGATTTTACATCTATTGGCGCAGATGAACATTAAATTTTTCACAAAAATTTCGACAAGAATTCACCCAGAAACTTGTTTCTTTAATTATAAATAAATGACTAACTATCAAACGTTTGTATTGAATATCATTCACTGTAAAACGATTTTACATCTCTTGGCACAGATAAACATTACATTTTTTACAAAAATTTCGACAAGAATTCCCCTAGAAACTTGTTTCTTTAATTATAAATAAACGACTAACTATCAAACGTTTGTATTGAATATCATTCACTATCAAGCGATGTTACATCTTTTGGCGCAGATAAACAGTTCATTTTTCACAAAAATTTCCACAAGAATTCCCCTAGAAACTTGTTTCTTTCATTTTAAATAAACGACTAACTATCAAACGTTGGTATTGAATATCATTCACTATTAAACGATTTTACATCTATTGGCGCAGATAAATATTAAATTTTTCAAAAAAATTTCGACAACAATTCGCCCAGAAATTTGTTTCCTTAATTATAAATAAACGACTAACTATCAAACGTTTGTATTGAATATCATTCACTATCAAACAATTTTACATCTATTGGCGCAGATAAACATTAAATTTTTCACAAAAATTTCGACAAGAATTCCCCTAGAAACTTGTTTCTTTAATTATAAATAAACGACTAACTATCAAACGTGTGTATTGAATATCATGCACTATCAAACGATGTTATTAAATATCATTCACTATCAAACGTTTGCATTGAATATCATTCACTATCAAACGATTTTACATCTATTGGCGCAGATAAACATTACATTTTTCACAAAAATTTCGACAAGAATTCACCCAGAAACTTGTTTCTTTAATTATAAATAAATGACTAACTATCAAACGTTTGTATTGAATATCATTCACTGTCAAACGATTTTACATCTATTGGCGCAGATAATCATAACATTTTTCACAAAAATTTCCACAAGAATTCCCCTAGAAACTTGTTTCTTTCATTATAAATAAACGACTAACTATCAAACGTTGGTATTGAATATCATTCACTATTAAACGATTTTACATCTATTGGCGCAGATAAATATTAAATTTTTCAACATTTCGACAACAATTCGCCCAGAAATTTGTTTCCTTAATTATAAATAAACGACTATCTATCAAACGTTTGTATTGAATATCATTCACTATCAAACGATTTTACATCTATTGGCGCAGATAATCATAACATTTTTCACAAAAATTTCCACAAGAATTCCCCTAGAAACTTGTTTCTTTCATTATAAATAAACGACTAACTATCAAACGTTGGTATTGAATATCATTCACTATCAAACGATTTTACATCTATTGGCGCAGATGAACATTAAATTTTTCACAAAAATTTCGACAAGAATTCCCCTAGAAACTTGTTTCTTTAATTATAAATAAACGACTAACTATCAAACGTTTGTATTGAATATCATGCACTATCAAACGTTTGTATTGAATATCATTCGCTATGAAACGATTTTACATCTATTGGCGCAGATAAACATTACATTTTTCACAAAAATTTCGACAAGAATTCCCCTAGAAACTTGTTTCTTTAATTATAAATAAACGACTAACTATCAAACGTTGGTATTGAATATCATTCACTATCAAACGATGTTACATCTATTGGCGCAGATAAACATTAAATTTTTCATAAAAATTTCGACAAGAATTCCCCTAGAAACTTGTTTCTTTAATTATAAATAAACGACTATCTATCAAACGTTGGTATTGAATATCATTCACTATCAAACGATGTTACATCTATTGGCGTAGATGAACATTAAATTTTTCATAAAAATTTCGACAAGAATTCCCCTAGAAACTTGTTTCTTTCATTATAAATAAACGACTAACTATCAAACGTTTGTATTAAATATCATTCACTATCAATCGATTTTACATCTATTGGCGCAGATAAACATTACATTTTTCACAAAAATTTCGACAAGAATTCCCCCGGAAACATGTTTATTTTATTATAAATAAACGACTAATTATCAAACGTTTGTATTGAATATCATGCACTATCAAACGTTTGTAATGAATATCATTCACTATCAAACGTTTGTATTGAATATCATGCACTATCAAACGTTTGTAATGAATATCATTCACTATCAAACGATGTTACATCTTTTGGCGCAGATAAACAGTTCATTTTTCACAAAAATTTCCACAAGAATTCCCCTAGAAACTTGTTTCTTTCATTATAAATGAACGACCAACTATCAATCGTTTGTATTGAATATCATTCACTATCAAACGATGTTACATCTATTGGCGCAGATAAACATTACATTTTTCACAAAAATTTCGACAAGAATTCCCCTAGAAACTTGTTTCTTTCATTATAAATGAACGACCAACTATCAATCGTTTGTATTGAATATCATTCACTATCAAACGATTTTACATCTATTGGCGCAGATAAACATTAAATTTTTCACAAAAATTTCGACAAGAATTCCCCTAGATACTTGTTTCTTTAATTATAAATAAACGACTAACTATCAAACGTGTGTATTGAATATCATGCACTATCAAACGATGGTATTAAATATAATTCACTATCAAACGTTTGCATTGAAAATCATTCACTATCAAACGATTTTACATCTATTGGCGCAGATGAACATTACATTTTTCACAAAAATTTCCACAAGAATTCACCCAGAAACTTGTTTCTTTAATTATAAATAAACGACTAACTATCAAAAGTTTGTATTGAATATCATTCAATATCAAACGTTTGTATTGAATATCATTCACTATCAAACGATGTTACATCTTTTGGCGCAGATAAACAGTTCATTTTTCACAAAAATTTCCACAAGAATTCCCCTAGAATCTTGTTTCTTTCATTATAAATAAACGAATAACTATCAAACATTTGTGTTGAATATCATTCACTATCGAACGATGTTACATCTATTAGCGCAGATAAACAGTTCATTTTTCACAAAAATTTCCACAAGAATTCCCCTAGAAACTTGTTTCTTTTATTATAAATAAACGACTAACTATCAAACGTTGGTATTGAATATCATTCACTATCAAACGATGTTACATCTATTGGCGCAGATAAACATTAACTTTTTCACAAAAATTTCGACAAGAATCCCCCTAGAAACTTGTTTCTTTAATTATAAATAAACGAGTAACTATCAAACGTTTGTATTGAATATCATGCACTATCTAACGATTTTACAACTATTGGCGCAGATGAACATTAAATTTTTCACAAAAATTTCGACAATAACTCCCCTAGAAACTTGTTTCTTTAATTATAAATAAACGACTAACTATCAAACGTTTGTATTGAATATCATTCACTATCAAACGATATTACATCTATTGGCGCAGATAAACAGTACATTTTTCACAAAAATTTCCACAAGAATTACCCTAGAAACTTGTTTCTTTCATTATAAATAAACGACTAACTATCAAACATTTGTGTTGAATATCATTCACTATCAAACGATGTTACATCTATTGGCGCAGATAAACAGTTAATTTTTCACAAAAATTTCCACAAGAATTCCCCTAGAAACTTGTTTCTTTCATTATAAATAAACGACTAACTATCAAACGTTGGTATTGAATATCATTCACTATCAAACGATTTTACATCTTTTGGCGCAGATGAACATTAAATTTTTCACAAAAATTTCGACACGAATTCCCCTAGAAACTTGTTTCTTTAATTATAAATAAACGAGTAACTATCAAACGTTTGTATTGAATATCATGCACTATCTAACGTTTGTATTGAATATCATTCACTATTAAACGTTTGCATTGTATATCATTCACTATTAAACGATTTTACATCTATTGGCGCAGATAAATATTACATTTTTCACAAAAATTTCGACAAGAATACCCCCAGAAATTTGTTTCTTTAATTATAAATAAACGACTAACTATCAAACGTTTGTATTGAATATCATTCACTATCAAACGATTTTACATCTATTGGCGCAGATAAACAGTTAATTTTTCACAAAAATTTCCACAAGAATTCCCCTAGAAACTTGTTTCTTTCATTATAAATAAACGACTAACTATCAAACGTTGGTATTGAATATCATTCACTATCAAACGATGTTACATCTATTGGCGCAGATAAACATTAACTTTTTCACAAAAATTTCGACAAGAATTCCCCTAGAAACTTGTTTCTTTAATTATAAATAAACGAGTAACTATCAAACGTTTGTATTGAATATCATGCACTATCTAACGATTTTACAACTATTGGCGCAGATGAACATTAAATTTTTCACAAAAATTTCGACAATAACTCCCCTAGAAACTTGTTTCTTTAATTATAAATAAACGACTAACTATCAAACGTTTGTATTGAATATCATGCACTATCAAACGTTTGTATTGAATATCATTCACTATCAAACGATTTTACATCTTTTGGCGCAGATGAACATTAAATTTTTCACAAAAATTTCGACAAGAATTCCCCTAGAAACTTGTTTCTTTAATTATAAATAAACGAGTAACTATCAAACGTTTGTATTGAATATCATGCACTATCTAACGTTTGTATTGAATATCATTCACTATTAAACGTTTGCATTGAATATCATTCACTATTAAACGATTTTACATCTATTGGCGCAGATAAATATTAAATTTTTCAAAAAAATTTCGACTACAATTCGCCCAGAAACTTGTTTCCTTAATTATAAATAAACGACTAACTATCAAACGTTTGTACTGAATATCATTCACTATCAAACGATTTTACATCTATTGGCGCAGATAATCATAACATTTTTCACAAAAATTTCCACAAAAATTCCCCTAGAAACTTGTTTCTTTCATTATAAATAAACGACTAACTATCAAACGTTGGTATTGAATATCATTCACTATCAAACGATTTTACATCTATTGGCGCAGATGAACATTAAATTTTTCACAAAAATTTCGACAAGAATTCACCCAGAAACTTGTTTCTTTAATTATAAATAAATGACTAACTATCAAACGTTTGTATTGAATATCATTCACTATCAAGCGATGTTACATCTTTTGGCGCAGATAAACAGTTCATTTTTCACAAAAATTTCCACAAGAATTCCCCTAGAAACTTGTTTCTTTCATTTTAAATAAACGACTAACTATCAAACGTTGGTATTGAATATCATTCACTATTAAACGATTTTACATCTATTGGCGCAGATAAATATTAAATTTTTCAAAAAATTTCGACAACAATTCGCCCAGAAATTTGTTTCCTTAATTATAAATAAACGACTAACTATCAAACGTTTGTATTGAATATCATTCACTATCAAACAATTTTACATCTATTGGCGCAGATAAACATTAAATTTTTCACAAAAATTTCGACAAGAATTCCCCTAGAAACTTGTTTCTTTAATTATAAATAAACGACTAACTATCAAACGTGTGTATTGAATATCATGCACTATCAAACGATGTTATTAAATATCATTCACTATCAAACGTTTGCATTGAATATCATTCACTATCAAACGATTTTACATCTATTGGCGCAGATAAACATTACATTTTTCACAAAAATTTCGACAAGAATTCACCCAGAAACTTGTTTCTTTAATTATAAATAAATGACTAACTATCAAACGTTTGTATTGAATATCATTCACTGTCAAACGATTTTACATCTATTGGCGCAGATAATCATAACATTTTTCACAAAAATTTCCACAAGAATTCCCCTAGAAACTTGTTTCTTTCATTATAAATAAACGACTAACTATCAAACGTTGGTATTGAATATCATTCACTATTAAACGATTTTACATCTATTGGCGCAGATAAATATTAAATTTTTCAACAAAATTTCGACAACAATTCGCCCAGAAATTTGTTTCCTTAATTATAAATAAACGACTATCTATCAAACGTTTGTATTGAATATCATTCACTATCAAACGATTTTACATCTATTGGCGCAGATAATCATAACATTTTTCACAAAAATTTCCACAAGAA
The DNA here is from genome assembly GCA_963942575.1 of Priocnemis perturbator. Classification (NCBI taxonomy): domain Eukaryota; kingdom Metazoa; phylum Arthropoda; class Insecta; order Hymenoptera; family Pompilidae; genus Priocnemis; species Priocnemis perturbator. The sequence continues at coordinate 25,658 of OZ012649.1, read as the reverse complement.
TTCCCTAGAAACTTGTTTCTTTCATTATAAATAAACGACTAACTATCAAACGTTGGTATTGAATATCATTCACTATCAAACGATTTTACATCTATTGGCGCAGATGAACATTAAATTTTTCACAAAAATTTCGACAAGAATTCCCCTAGAAACTTGTTTCTTTAATTATAAATAAACGACTAACTATCAAACGTTTGTATTGAATATCATGCACTATCAAACGTTTGTATTGAATATCATTCGCTATGAAACGATTTTACATCTATTGGCGCAGATAAACATTACATTTTTCACAAAAATTTCGACAAGAATTCCCCTAGAAACTTGTTTCTTTAATTATAAATAAACGACTAACTATCAAACGTTGGTATTGAATATCATTCACTATCAAACGATGTTACATCTATTGGCGCAGATAAACATTAAATTTTTCATAAAAATTTCGACAAGAATTCCCCTAGAAACTTGTTTCTTTAATTATAAATAAACGACTATCTATCAAACGTTGGTATTGAATATCATTCACTATCAAACGATGTTACATCTATTGGCGTAGATGAACATTAAATTTTTCATAAAAATTTCGACAAGAATTCCCCTAGAAACTTGTTTCTTTCATTATAAATAAACGACTAACTATCAAACGTTTGTATTAAATATCATTCACTATCAATCGATTTTACATCTATTGGCGCAGATAAACATTACATTTTTCACAAAAATTTCGACAAGAATTCCCCGGAAACATGTTTATTTTATTATAAATAAACGACTAATTATCAAACGTTTGTATTGAATATCATGCACTATCAAACGTTTGTAATGAATATCATTCACTATCAAACGTTTGTATTGAATATCATGCACTATCAAACGTTTGTAATGAATATCATTCACTATCAAACGATGTTACATCTTTTGGCGCAGATAAACAGTTCATTTTTCACAAAAATTTCCACAAGAATTCCCCTAGAAACTTGTTTCTTTCATTATAAATGAACGACCAACTATCAATCGTTTGTATTGAATATCATTCACTATCAAACGATGTTACATCTATTGGCGCAGATAAACATTACATTTTTCACAAAAATTTCGACAAGAATTCCCTAGAAACTTGTTTCTTTCATTATAAATGAACGACCAACTATCAATCGTTTGTATTGAATATCATTCACTATCAAACGATTTTACATCTATTGGCGCAGATAAACATTAAATTTTTCACAAAAATTTCGACAAGAATTCCCCTAGATACTTGTTTCTTTAATTATAAATAAACGACTAACTATCAAACGTGTGTATTGAATATCATGCACTATCAAACGATGGTATTAAATATCATTCACTATCAAACGTTTGCATTGAAAATCATTCACTATCAAACGATTTTACATCTATTGGCGCAGATGAACATTACATTTTTCACAAAAATTTCCACAAGAATTCACCCAGAAACTTGTTTCTTTAATTATAAATAAACGACTAACTATCAAAAGTTTGTATTGAATATCATTCAATATCAAACGTTTGTATTGAATATCATTCACTATCAAACGATGTTACATCTTTTGGCGCAGATAAACAGTTCATTTTTCACAAAAATTTCCACAAGAATTCCCCTAGAATCTTGTTTCTTTCATTATAAATAAACGAATAACTATCAAACATTTGTGTTGAATATCATTCACTATCGAACGATGTTACATCTATTAGCGCAGATAAACAGTTCATTTTTCACAAAAATTTCCACAAGAATTCCCCTAGAAACTTGTTTCTTTCATTATAAATAAACGACTAACTATCAAACGTTGGTATTGAATATCATTCACTATCAAACGATGTTACATCTATTGGCGCAGATAAACATTAACTTTTTCACAAAAATTTCGACAAGAATCCCCCTAGAAACTTGTTTCTTTAATTATAAATAAACGAGTAACTATCAAACGTTTGTATTGAATATCATGCACTATCTAACGATTTTACAACTATTGGCGCAGATGAACATTAAATTTTTCACAAAAATTTCGACAATAACTCCCCTAGAAACTTGTTTCTTTAATTATAAATAAACGACTAACTATCAAACGTTTGTATTGAATATCATTCACTATCAAACGATATTACATCTATTGGCGCAGATAAACAGTACATTTTTCACAAAAATTTCCACAAGAATTACCCTAGAAACTTGTTTCTTTCATTATAAATAAACGACTAACTATCAAACATTTGTGTTGAATATCATTCACTATCAAACGATGTTACATCTATTGGCGCAGATAAACAGTTAATTTTTCACAAAAATTTCCACAAGAATTCCCCTAGAAACTTGTTTCTTTCATTATAAATAAACGACTAACTATCAAACGTTGGTATTGAATATCATTCACTATCAAACGATTTTACATCTTTTGGCGCAGATGAACATTAAATTTTTCACAAAAATTTCGACACGAATTCCCCTAGAAACTTGTTTCTTTAATTATAAATAAACGAGTAACTATCAAACGTTTGTATTGAATATCATGCACTATCTAACGTTTGTATTGAATATCATTCACTATTAAACGTTTGCATTGTATATCATTCACTATTAAACGATTTTACATCTATTGGCGCAGATAAATATTACATTTTTCACAAAAATTTCGACAAGAATACCCCCAGAAATTTGTTTCTTTAATTATAAATAAACGACTAACTATCAAACGTTTGTATTGAATATCATTCACTATCAAACGATTTTACATCTATTGGCGCAGATAAACAGTTAATTTTTCACAAAAATTTCCACAAGAATTCCCCTAGAAACTTGTTTCTTTCATTATAAATAAACGACTAACTATCAAACGTTGGTATTGAATATCATTCACTATCAAACGATGTTACATCTATTGGCGCAGATAAACATTAACTTTTTCACAAAAATTTCGACAAGAATTCCCCTAGAAACTTGTTTCTTTAATTATAAATAAACGAGTAACTATCAAACGTTTGTATTGAATATCATGCACTATCTAACGATTTTACAACTATTGGCGCAGATGAACATTAAATTTTTCACAAAAATTTCGACAATAACTCCCCTAGAAACTTGTTTCTTTAATTATAAATAAACGACTAACTATCAAACGTTTGTATTGAATATCATGCACTATCAAACGTTTGTATTGAATATCATTCACTATCAAACGATTTTACATCTATTGGCGCAGATAAACATAACATTTTTCACAAAAATTTCGACAAGAATTCCCCTAGAAACTTGTTTCTTTAATTATAAATAAACGACTAACTGTCAAACGTGTGTATTGAATATCATGCACTATCAAACGATGGTATTAAATATCATTCACTATCAAACGTTTGCATTGAATATCATTCACTATCAAACGATTTTACATCTATTGGCGCAGATAAACATTACATTTTTCACAAAAATTTCGACAAGAATTCACCCAGAAACTTGTTTCTTTAATTATAAATAAACGACTAACTATCAAACGTTTGTATTGAATATCATTCACTGTCAAACGATTTTACATCTATTGGCGCAGATAAACATTACATTTTTTACAAAATTTCGACAAGAATTCCCCTAGAAACTTGTTTCTTTAATTATAAATAAACGACTAACTATCAAACGTTTGTATTGAATATCATTCACTATCAAACGATATTACATCTATTGGCGCAGATAAACAGTACATTTTTCACAAAAATTTCCACAAGAATTACCCTAGAAACTTGTTTCTTTCATTATAAATAAACGACTAACTATCAAACATTTGTGTTGAATATCATTCACTATCAAACGATGTTACATCTATTGGCGCAGATAAACAGTTAATTTTTCACAAAAATTTCCACAAGAATTCCCCTAGAAACTTGTTTCTTTCATTATAAATAAACGACTAACTATCAAACGTTGGTATTGAATATCATTCACTATCAAACGATTTTACATCTTTTGGCGCAGATGAACATTAAATTTTTCACAAAAATTTCGACAAGAATTCCCCTAGAAACTTGTTTCTTTAATTATAAATAAACGAGTAACTATCAAACGTTTGTATTGAATATCATGCACTATCTAACGTTTGTATTGAATATCATTCACTATTAAACGTTTGCATTGAATATCATTCACTATTAAACGATTTTACATCTATTGGCGCAGATAAATATTAAATTTTTCAAAAAAATTTCGACTACAATTCGCCCAGAAACTTGTTTCCTTAATTATAAATAAACGACTAACTATCAAACGTTTGTACTGAATATCATTCACTATCAAACGATTTTACATCTATTGGCGCAGATAATCATAACATTTTTCACAAAAATTTCCACAAAAATTCCCCTAGAAACTTGTTTCTTTCATTATAAATAAACGACTAACTATCAAACGTTGGTATTGAATATCATTCACTATCAAACGATTTTACATCTATTGGCGCAGATGAACATTAAATTTTTCACAAAAATTTCGACAAGAATTCACCCAGAAACTTGTTTCTTTAATTATAAATAAATGACTAACTATCAAACGTTTGTATTGAATATCATTCACTGTAAAACGATTTTACATCTCTTGGCACAGATAAACATTACATTTTTTACAAAAATTTCGGCAAGAATTCCCCTAGAAACTTGTTTCTTTAATTATAAATAAACGACTAACTATCAAACGTTTGTATTGAATATCATTCACTATCAAACGATGTTACATCTTTTGGCGCAGATAAACAGTTCATTTTTCACAAAAATTTCCACAAGAATTCCCCTAGAAACTTGTTTCTTTCATTTTAAATAAACGACTAACTATCAAACGTTGGTATTGAATATCATTCACTATTAAACGATTTTACATCTATTGGCGCAGATAAATATTAAATTTTTCAAAAAAATTTCGACAACAATTCGCCCAGAAATTTGTTTCCTTAATTATAAATAAACGACTAACTATCAAACGTTTGTATTGAATATCATTCACTATCAAACAATTTTACATCTATTGGCGCAGATAAACATTAAATTTTTCACAAAAATTTCGACAAGAATTCCCCTAGAAACTTGTTTCTTTAATTATAAATAAACGACTAACTATCAAACGTGTGTATTGAATATCATGCACTATCAAACGATGTTATTAAATATCATTCACTATCAAACGTTTGTATTGAATATCATGCACTATCTAACGTTTGTATTGAATATCATTCACTATTAAACGTTTGCATTGAATATCATTCACTATTAAACGATTTTACATCTATTGGCGCAGATAAATATTACATTTTTCAAAAAAATTTCGACTACAATTCGCCCAGAAACTTGTTTCCTTAATTATAAATAAACGACTAACTATCAAACGTTTGTACTGAATATCATTCACTATCAAACGATTTTACATCTATTGGCGCAGATAATCATAACATTTTTCACAAAAATTTCCACAAAAATTCCCCTAGAAACTTGTTTCTTTCATTATAAATAAACGACTAACTATCAAACGTTGGTATTGAATATCATTCACTATCAAACGATTTTACATCTATTGGCGCAGATGAACATTAAATTTTTCACAAAAATTTCGACAAGAATTCACCCAGAAACTTGTTTCTTTAATTATAAATAAATGACTAACTATCAAACGTTTGTATTGAATATCATTCACTGTAAAACGATTTTACATCTCTTGGCACAGATAAACATTACATTTTTTACAAAAATTTCGACAAGAATTCCCCTAGAAACTTGTTTCTTTAATTATAAATAAACGACTAACTATCAAACGTTTGTATTGAATATCATTCACTATCAAACGATGTTACATCTTTTGGCGCAGATAAACAGTTCATTTTTCACAAAAATTTCCACAAGAATTCCCCTAGAAACTTGTTTCTTTCATTTTAAATAAACGACTAACTATCAAACGTTGGTATTGAATATCATTCACTATTAAACGATTTTACATCTATTGGCGCAGATAAATATTAAATTTTTCAAAAAAATTTCGACAACAATTCGCCCAGAAATTTGTTTCCTTAATTATAAATAAACGACTAACTATCAAACGTTTGTATTGAATATCATTCACTATCAAACAATTTTACATCTATTGGCGCAGATAAACATTACATTTTTCACAAAAATTTCGACAAGAATTCCCCCGGAAACATGTTTATTTTATTATAAATAAACGACTAATTATCAAACGTTTGTATTGAATATCATGCACTATCAAACGTTTGTAATGAATATCATTCACTATCAAACGTTTGTATTGAATATCATGCACTATCAAACGTTTGTAATGAATATCATTCACTATCAAACGATGTTACATCTTTTGGCGCAGATAAACAGTTCATTTTTCACAAAAATTTCCACAAGAATTCCCCTAGAAACTTGTTTCTTTCATTATAAATGAACGACCAACTATCAATCGTTTGTATTGAATATCATTCACTATCAAACGATGTTACATCTATTGGCGCAGATAAACATTACATTTTTCACAAAAATTTCGACAAGAATTCCCCTAGAAACTTGTTTCTTTCATTATAAATGAACGACCAACTATCAATCGTTTGTATTGAATATCATTCACTATCAAACGATTTTACATCTATTGGCGCAGATAAACATTAAATTTTTCACAAAAATTTCGACAAGAATTCCCCTAGATACTTGTTTCTTTAATTATAAATAAACGACTAACTATCAAACGTGTGTATTGAATATCATGCACTATCAAACGATGGTATTAAATATCATTCACTATCAAACGTTTGCATTGAAAATCATTCACTATCAAACGATTTTACATCTATTGGCGCAGATGAACATTACATTTTTCACAAAAATTTCCACAAGAATTCACCCAGAAACTTGTTTCTTTAATTATAAATAAACGACTAACTATCAAACGTTTGTATTGAATATCATTCACTATCAAACGATATTACATCTATTGGCGCAGATAAACAGTACATTTTTCACAAAAATTTCCACAAGAATTACCCTAGAAACTTGTTTCTTTCATTATAAATAAACGACTAACTATCAAACATTTGTGTTGAATATCATTCACTATCAAACGATGTTACATCTATTGGCGCAGATAAACAGTTAATTTTTCACAAAAATTTCCACAAGAATTCCCCTAGAAACTTGTTTCTTTCATTATAAATAAACGACTAACTATCAAACGTTGGTATTGAATATCATTCACTATCAAACGATTTTACATCTTTTGGCGCAGATGAACATTAAATTTTTCACAAAAATTTCGACACGAATTCCCCTAGAAACTTGTTTCTTTAATTATAAATAAACGAGTAACTATCAAACGTTTGTATTGAATATCATGCACTATCTAACGTTTGTATTGAATATCATTCACTATTAAACGTTTGCATTGAATATCATTCACTATTAAACGATTTTACATCTATTGGCGCAGATAAATATTACATTTTTCACAAAAATTTCGACAAGAATACCCCCAGAAATTTGTTTCTTTAATTATAAATAAACGACTAACTATCAAACGTTTGTATTGAATATCATTCACTATCAAACGATTTTACATCTATTGGCGCAGATAAACAGTTAATTTTTCACAAAAATTTCCACAAGAATTCCCCTAGAAACTTGTTTCTTTCATTATAAATAAACGACTAACTATCAAACGTTGGTATTGAATATCATTCACTATCAAACGATGTTACATCTATTGGCGCAGATAAACATTAACTTTTTCACAAAAATTTCGACAAGAATTCCCCTAGAAACTTGTTTCTTTAATTATAAATAAACGAGTAACTATCAAACGTTTGTATTGAATATCATGCACTATCTAACGATTTTACAACTATTGGCGCAGATGAACATTAAATTTTTCACAAAAATTTCGACAATAACTCCCCTAGAAACTTGTTTCTTTAATTATAAATAAACGACTAACTATCAAACGTTTGTATTGAATATCATGCACTATCAAACGTTTGTATTGAATATCATTCACTATCAAACGATTTTACATCTATTGGCGCAGATAAACATAACATTTTTCACAAAAATTTCGACAAGAATTCCCCTAGAAACTTGTTTCTTTAATTATAAATAAACGACTAACTGTCAAACGTGTGTATTGAATATCATGCACTATCAAACGATGGTATTAAATATCATTCACTATCAAACGTTTGCATTGAATATCATTCACTATCAAACGATTTTACATCTATTGGCGCAGATAAACATTACATTTTTCACAAAAATTTCGACAAGAATTCACCCAGAAACTTGTTTCTTTAATTATAAATAAACGACTAACTATCAAACGTTTGTATTGAATATCATTCACTGTCAAACGATTTTACATCTATTGGCGCAGATAAACATTACATTTTTTACAAAAATTTCGACAAGAATTCCCCTAGAAACTTGTTTCTTTAATTATAAATAAACGACTAACTATCAAACGTTTGTATTGAATATCATTCACTATCAAACGATATTACATCTATTGGCGCAGATAAACAGTACATTTTTCACAAAAATTTCCACAAGAATTACCCTAGAAACTTGTTTCTTTCATTATAAATAAACGACTAACTATCAAACATTTGTGTTGAATATCATTCGCTATCAAACGATGTTACATCTATTGGCGCAGATAAACAGTTAATTTTTCACAAAAATTTCCACAAGAATTCCCCTAGAAACTTGTTTCTTTCATTATAAATAAACGACTAACTATCAAACGTTGGTATTGAATATCATTCACTATCAAACGATTTTACATCTTTTGGCGCAGATGAACATTAAATTTTTCACAAAAATTTCGACAAGAATTCCCCTAGAAACTTGTTTCTTTAATTATAAATAAACGAGTAACTATCAAACGTTTGTATTGAATATCATGCACTATCTAACGTTTGTATTGAATATCATTCACTATTAAACGTTTGCATTGAATATCATTCACTATTAAACGATTTTACATCTATTGGCGCAGATAAATATTAAATTTTTCAAAAAAATGTCGACTACAATTCGCCCAGAAACTTGTTTCCTTAATTATAAATAAACGACTAACTATCAAACGTTTGTATTGAATATCATTCAATATCAAACGATTTTACATCTATTGGCGCAGATAATCATAACATTTTTCACAAAAATTTCCACAAAAATTCCCCTAGAAACTTGTTTCTTTCATTATAAATAAACGACTAACTATCAAACGTTGGTATTGAATATCATTCACTATCAAACGATTTTACATCTATTGGCGCAGATGAACATTAAATTTTTCACAAAAATTTCGACAAGAATTCCCCTAGAAACTTGTTTCTTTAATTATAAATAAACGACTAACTATCAAACGTGTGTATTGAATATCATTCACTATCAAACGATGTTATTAAATATCATTCACTATCAAACGTTTGCATTGAATATCATTCACTATCAAACGATTTTACATCTATTGGCGCAGATAAACATTACATTTTTCACAAAAATTTCGACAAGAATTCACCCAGAAACTTGTTTCTTTAATTATAAATAAATGACTAACTATCAAACGTTTGTATTGAATATCATTCACTGTCAAACGATTTTACATCTATTGGCACAGATAAACATTACATTTTTTACAAAAATTTCGACAACAATTCGCCCAGAAATTTGTTTCCTTAATTATAAATAAACGACTAACCATCAAACGTTTGTATTGAATATCATTCACTATCAAACAATTTTACATCTATTGGCGCAGATAATCATAACATTTTTCACAAAAATTTCCACAAGAATTCCCCTAGAAACTTGTTTCTTTCATTATAAATAAACGACTAACTATCAAACGTTTGTATTGAATATCATGCACTATCTAACGATTTTACAACTATTGGCGCAGATGAACATTAAATTTTTCACAAAAATTTCGACAATAACTCCCCTAGAAACTTGTTTCTTTAATTATAAATAAACGACTAACTATCAAACGTTTGTATTGAATATCATGCACTATCAAACGTTTGTATTGAATATCATTCACTATCAAACGATTTTACATCTATTGGCGCAGATAAACATAACATTTTTCACAAAAATTTCGACAAGAATTCCCCTAGAAACTTGTTTCTTTAATTATAAATAAACGACTAACTGTCAAACGTGTGTATTGAATATCATGCACTATCAAACGATGGTATTAAATATCATTCACTATCAAACGTTTGCATTGAATATCATTCACTATCAAACGATTTTACATCTATTGGCGCAGATAAACATTACATTTTTCACAAAAATTTCGACAAGAATTCACTCAGAAACTTGTTTCTTTAATTATAAATAAACGACTAACTATCAAACGTTTGTATTGAATATCATTCACTGTCAAACGATTTTACATCTATTGGCGCAGATAAACATTACATTTTTTACAAAAATTTCGACAAGAATTCCCCTAGAAACTTGTTTCTTTAATTATAAATAAACGACTAACTATCAAACGTTTGTATTGAATATCATTCACTATCAAACGATATTACATCTATTGGCGCAGATAAACAGTACATTTTTCACAAAAATTTCCACAAGAATTACCCTAGAAACTTGTTTCTTTCATTATAAATAAACGACTAACTATCAAACATTTGTGTTGAATATCATTCACTATCAAACGATGTTACATCTATTGGCGCAGATAAACAGTTAATTTTTCACAAAAATTTCCACAAGAATTCCCCTAGAAACTTGTTTCTTTCATTATAAATAAACGACTAACTATCAAACGTTGGTATTGAATATCATTCACTATCAAACGATTTTACATCTTTTGGCGCAGATGAACATTAAATTTTTCACAAAAATTTCGACAAGAATTCCCCTAGAAACTTGTTTCTTTAATTATAAATAAACGACTAACTATCAAACGTGTGTATTGAATATCATTCACTATCAAACGATGTTATTAAATATCATTCACTATCAAACGTTTGCATTGAATATCATTCACTATCAAACGATTTTACATCTATTGGCGCAGATAAACATTACATTTTTCACAAAAATTTCGACAAGAATTCACCCAGAAACTTGTTTCTTTAATTATAAATAAATGACTAACTATCAAACGTTTGTATTGAATATCATTCACTGTCAAACGATTTTACATCTATTGGCACAGATAAACATTACATTTTTTACAAAAATTTCGACAACAATTCGCCCAGAAATTTGTTTCCTTAATTATAAATAAACGAGTAACCATCAAACGTTTGTATTGAATATCATGCACTATCTAACGATTTTACAACTATTGGCGCAGATGAACATTAAATTTTTCACAAAAATTTCGACAATAACTCCCCTAGAAACTTGTTTCTTTAATTATAAATAAACGACTAACTATCAAACGTTTGTATTGAATATCATGCACTATCAAACGTTTGTATTGAATATCATTCACTATCAAACGATTTTACATCTATTGGCGCAGATAAACATAACATTTTTCACAAAAATTTCGACAAGAATTCCCCTAGAAACTTGTTTCTTTAATTATAAATAAACGACTAACTGTCAAACGTGTGTATTGAATATCATGCACTATCAAACGATGGTATTAAATATCATTCACTATCAAACGTTTGCATTGAATATCATTCACTATCAAACGATTTTACATCTATTGGCGCAGATAAACATTACATTTTTCACAAAAATTTCGACAAGAATTCACCCAGAAACTTGTTTCTTTAATTATAAATAAACGACTAACTATCAAACGTTTGTATTGAATATCATTCACTGTCAAACGATTTTACATCTATTGGCGCAGATAAACATTACATTTTTTACAAAAATTTCGACAAGAATTCCCCTAGAAACTTGTTTCTTTAATTATAAATAAACGACTAACTATCAAACGTTTGTATTGAATATCATTCACTATCAAACGATATTACATCTATTGGCGCAGATAAACAGTACATTTTTCACAAAAATTTCCACAAGAATTACCCTAGAAACTTGTTTCTTTCATTATAAATAAACGACTAACTATCAAACATTTGTGTTGAATATCATTCACTATCAAACGATGTTACATCTATTGGCGCAGATAAACAGTTAATTTTTCACAAAAATTTCCACAAGAATTCCCCTAGAAACTTGTTTCTTTCATTATAAATAAACGACTAACTATCAAACGTTGGTATTGAATATCATTCACTATCAAACGATTTTACATCTTTTGGCGCAGATGAACATTAAATTTTTCACAAAAATTTCGACAAGAATTCCCCTAGAAACTTGTTTCTTTAATTATAAATAAACGAGTAACTATCAAACGTTTGTATTGAATATCATGCACTATCTAACGTTTGTATTGAATATCATTCACTATTAAACGTTTGCATTGAATATCATTCACTATTAAACGATTTTACATCTATTGGCGCAGATAAATATTAAATTTTTCAAAAAAATGTCGACTACAATTCGCCCAGAAACTTGTTTCCTTAATTATAAATAAACGACTAACTATCAAACGTTTGTATTGAATATCATTCAATATCAAACGATTTTACATCTATTGGCGCAGATAATCATAACATTTTTCACAAAAATTTCCACAAAAATTCCCCTAGAAACTTGTTTCTTTCATTATAAATAAACGACTAACTATCAAACGTTGGTATTGAATATCATTCACTATCAAACGATTTTACATCTATTGGCGCAGATGAACATTAAATTTTTCACAAAAATTTCGACAAGAATTCCCCTAGAAACTTGTTTCTTTAATTATAAATAAACGACTAACTATCAAACGTGTGTATTGAATATCATTCACTATCAAACGATGTTATTAAATATCATTCACTATCAAACGTTTGCATTGAATATCATTCACTATCAAACGATTTTACATCTATTGGCGCAGATAAACATTACATTTTTCACAAAAATTTCGACAAGAATTCACCCAGAAACTTGTTTCTTTAATTATAAATAAATGACTAACTATCAAACGTTTGTATTGAATATCATTCACTGTCAAACGATTTTACATCTATTGGCACAGATAAACATTACATTTTTTACAAAAATTTCGACAACAATTCGCCCAGAAATTTGTTTCCTTAATTATAAATAAACGACTAACTATCAAACGTTTGTATTGAATATCATTCACTATCAAACAATTTTACATCTATTGGCGCAGATAATCATAACATTTTTCACAAAAATTTCCACAAGAATTCCCCTAGAAACTTGTTTCTTTCATTATAAATAAACGACTAACTATCAAACGTTGGTATTGAATATCATTCACTATTAAACGATTTTACATCTATTGGCGCAGATAAATATTAAATTTTTCAACAAAATTTCGACAACAATTCGCCCAGAAATTTGTTTCTTTAATTATAAATAAACGACTAACTATCAAACGATTATCCATCTATTGGCGCAGATAAACATTACATTTTGCACAAAACTTTCGACAAGAATTCCCCTAGAAACTTGTTTCTTTAATTACAAATAAACGACTAACTATCAAACGTTTGTATTGAATAGCATTCACTATCAAACGATTTTACATCTATTGGCGCAGATAAACATTACATTTTACACAAAAATGTCGATAAGAATTCCCCTAGAAACTTGTTTCTTTCATTATAAATAAACGACTAACTATCAAAAGATTTTCCATCTATTGGCGCAGATAAACATTACATTTTGCACAAAAATTTCGACAAGAATTCCCCCAGAAACTTGTTTCTTTAATTATAAACAAACGAGTAACTATCAAACGTTTGCATTGAATATCATTCACTATCAAATGATTTTACATCTATGGGCGCAGATAAACATTAAATTTTTCACACAAATTTCGACAACAATTCCCCCAGAAACTTGTTTCTTTAATTATAAACAAACGAGTAACTATCAAACGTTTGTATTGAATATCATTCACTATCAAACGATTTTACATCTATTGGCGCAGATAAACATTAAATTTTTCACAAAAATTTCGACAACAATTCCCCCAGAAACTTGTTTCTTTCATTATAAATAAACGACTAACTATCAAACGTTTGTATTGAATATCATTCACTATCAAACGATTTTACATCTATTGGCGCAGTTAAACATTACATTTTTCACAAAAATTTCGACAAGAATTCCCCTAGAAATTTGTTTCTTTCATTATAAATAAACGACTAACTATCAAACGATTTTCCATCTATTGGCGCAGATAAACATTACATTTTGCACAAAACTTTCGACAAGAATTCCCCTAGAAACTTGTTTCTTTAATTATAAATAAACGACTAACTATCAAACGTTTGTATTGAATATCATTCACTATCAAACGATTTTACATCTATTGGCGCAGTTAAACATTACATTTTTCACAAAAATTTCGACAAGAATTCCCCTAGAAATTTGTTTCTTTCATTATAAATAAACGACTAACTATCAAACGATTTTCCATCTATTGGCGCAAATAAACATTACATTTTGCACAAAACTTTCGACAAGAATTCCCCTAGAAACTTGTTTCTTTAATTACAAATAAACGACTAACTATCAAACGTTTGTATTGAATAGCATTCACTATCAAACGATTTTACATCTATTGGCGCAGATAAACATTACATTTTTCACAAAAATGTCGATAAGAATTCCCCTAGAAACTTGTTTCTTTCATTATAAATAAACGACTAACTATTAAACGATTTTCCATCTATTGGCGCAGATAAACATTACATTTTGCACAAAAATTTCGACAAGAATTCCCCTAGAAACTTGTTTCTTTAATTATAAATAAACGACTAACTATCAAACGTTTGTATTGAATATCATTCACTATCAAACGATTTTACATCTATTGGCGCAGTTAAACATTACATTTTTCACAAAAATTTCGACAAGAATTCCCCTAGAAATTTGTTTCTTTCATTATAAATAAACGACTAACTATCAAACGATTATCCATCTATTGGCGCAGATAAACATTACATTTTGCACAAAACTTTCGACAAGAATTCCCCTAGAAACTTGTTTCTTTAATTACAAATAAACGACTAACTATCAAACGTTTGTATTGAATAGCATTCACTATCAAACGATTTTACATCTATTGGCGCAGATAAACATTACATTTTTCACAAAAATTTCGACAAGAATTCCCCCAGAAACTTGTTTCTTTCATTATAAATAAACGACTAACTATCAAACGATTTTCCATCTATTGGCGCAGATAAACATTAACTTTTTCACAAAAATTTCGACAAGAATTCCCCCAGAAACTTGTTTCTTTAATTATAAACAAACGAGTAACTATCAAACGTTTGTATTGAATATCATTCACTATCAAACGATTTTACATCTATTGGCGCAGATAAACATTACATTTTGCACAAAAATTTCGACAAAAATTCCCCTAGAAACTTGTTTCTTTAATTATAAATAAACGACTAACTATCAAACGTTTGTATTAAATATCATTCACTATCAAGCGATTGTACATCTATTGGCGCAGATAAACATTACATTTTTCACAAAAATTTCGACAAGAATTCCCCTAGAAACATTTTTCTTTCATTGTAAATAAACGACTAACTATCAAACGATTTTCCATCTATTGGCGCAGATAAACATTACATTGTGCACAAAAATTTCGACAAGAATTCCCCTGGAAACTTGTTTCTTTATTTATAAATAAACGACTAACTATCAAACGTTTGTATTGAATATCATTCACTATCAATCTATTTTACATCTATTGGCGCAGATAAACATTAATTTTTCACAAAAATTTCGACAAGAATTCCCCCAGAAACTCGTTTCTTTTATTATAAATAAACGAGTAACTATCAAACGATTTTACATCTATTGGCGCAGATAAACTTTATATTTTTCACAAAAATTTCAAGAAGAATTCCCCCAGAAACTTGTTTCTTTTATTATAAATAAACGAGTAACTATCAAACGTTTGTATTGAATATCATTCACTATCAAACGATTTTACATCTATTGGCGCAGATAAACATTACATTTTGCACACAAATTTCGACAACAATTCCCCTAGAAACTTGTTTCTTTAATTATAAATAAACGACTAACTATCAAACGTTTGTATTGAATATCATTCACTATCAAACGATTTTACATCTATTGGCGAAGATAAGCATTACATTTTTCACAAAAATTTCGACAAGAATTCCCCTAGAAACTTTTTTCTTTCATTGTAAATAAACGACTAACTATCAAACGATTTTCCATCTATTGGCGCAGATAAACATTACATTGTGCACAAAAATTTCGACAAGAATTCCCCTGGAAACTTGTTTCTTTATTTATAAATAAACGACTAACTATCAAACGTTTGTATTGAATATCATTCACTATCAATCTATTTACATCTATTGGCGCAGATAAACATTAAATTTTTCACAAAAATTTCGACAAGAATTCCCCCAGAAACTTGTTTCTTTTATTATAAATAAACGAGTAACTATCAAACGATTTTACATCTATTGGCGCAGATAAACTTTATATTTTTCACAAAAATTTCGAGAAGAATTCCCCCAGAAACTTGTTTCTTTTATTATAAATAAACGAGTAACTATCAAACGTTGGTATTGAATATCATTCACTATTAAACGATTTTACATCTATTGGCGCAGATAAACATTAAATTTTCCACAAAAATTTCGACAAGAATTCCCCCAGAAACTTGTTTCTTTAATTATAAATAAACGACTAACTATCAAACGTTTGTATTGAATATCATTCACTATCAAACGATTTTACATCTATTGGCGCAGTTAAACAGTACATTTTTCACAAAAATTTCGACAAGAATTCCCCTAGAAATTTGTTTCTTTCATTATAAATAAACGACTAACTATCAAACGATTTTCCATCTATTGGCGCAGATAAACATTACATTTTGCACAAAAATTTCGACAAGAATTCCCTAGAAACTTGTTTCTTTAATTATAAATAAACGACTAACTATCAAACGTTTGTATTGAATATCATTCACTATCAAACGATTTTACATCTATTGGCGCAGTTAAACATTACATTTTTCACAAAAATTTCGACAAGAATTCCCCTAGAAATTTGTTTCTTTCATTATAAAATAAACGACTAACTATCAAACGATTTTCCATCTATTGGCGCAGATAAACATTACATTTTGCACAAAACTTTCGACAAGAATTCCCCCAGAAACTTGTTTCTTTAATTACAAATAAACGACTAACTATCAAACGTTTGTATTGAATAGCATTCACTATCAAATGATTTTACATCTATTGGCGCAGATAAACATTACATTTTTCACAAAAATGTCGATAAGAATTCCCCTAGAAACTTGTTTCTTTCATTATAAATAAACGACTAACTATCAAACGATTTTCCATCTATTGGCGCAGATAAACATTACATTTTGCACAAAAATTTCGACAAGAATTCCCCCAGAAACTTGTTTCTTTAATTATAAACAAACGAGTAACTATCAAACGTTTGCATTGAATATCATTCACTATCAAATGATTTTACATCTATGGGCGCAGATAAACATTAAATTTTCACAAAAATTTCGACAACAATTCCCCCAGAAACTTGTTTCTTTAATTATAAATAAACGACTAACTATAAAACGATTTTCCATCTATTGGCGCAGATAAACATTACATTTTGCACAAAAATTTCGACAAGAATTCCCCTAGAAACTTGTTTCTTTAATTACAAATAAACGACTAACTATCAAACGTTTGTATTGAATAGCATTCCCTATCAAACGATGTTACAACTATTGGCGCAGATAAACATTAAATTTTTCACAAAAATTTCGACAAGAATTCCCCCAGAAATTTGTTTCTTTAATTATAAACAAACGAGTAACTATCAAACGTTTGTATTGAATATCATTCACTATCAAACGATTTTACATCTATTGGCGCAGATAAACATTAAATTTTGCACAAAAATTTCGACAACAATTCCCCCAGAAACTTGTTTCTTTCATTATAAATAAACGACAAACTATCAAACGTTTGTATTGAATATCATTCACTATCAAACGATTTTACATCTATTGGTGCAGTTAAACATTACATTTTTCACAAAAATTTCGACAAGAATTCCCCTAGAAATTTGTTTCTTTCATTATAAATAAACGACTATCTATCAAACGATTTTCCAACTATTGGCGCAGATAAACATTACATTTTGCACAAAACTTTCGACAAGCATTCCCCCAGAAACTTGTTTATTTAATTATAAACAAACGAGTAACTATCAAACGTTTGTATTGAATATCATTCACTATCAAACGATTTTACATCTATTGGCGCAGATAAACATTACATTTTGCACAAAAATTTCGACAAAAATTCAACTAGAAACTTGTTTCTTTAATTATAAATAAACGACTAACTATCAAACGTTTGTATTAAATATCATTCACTATCAAGCGATTGTACATCTATTGGCGCAGATAAACATTACATTTTTCACAAAAATTTCGACAAGAATTCCCCTAGAAACATTTTTCTTTCATTGTAAATAAACGACTAACTATCAAACGATTTTCCATCTATTGGCGCAGATAAACATTACATTTTGCACAAAAATTTCGACAAGAATTCCCCTGGAAACTTGTTTCTTTATTTATAAATAAACGACTAACTATCAAACGTTTGTATTGAATATCATTCACTATCAATCTATTTTACATCTATTGGCGCAGATAAAAATTAAATTTTTCACAAAAATTTCGACAAGAATTCCCCCAGAAACTTGTTTCTTTTATTATAAATAAACGAGTAACTATCAAACGATTTTACATCTATTGGCGCAGATAAACTTTATATTTTTCACAAAAATTTCAAGAAGAATTCCCCCAGAAACTTGTTTCTTTTATTATAAATAAACGAGTAACTATCAAACGTTTGTATTGAATATCATTCACTATCAAACGATTTTACATCTATTGGCGCAGATAAACATTACATTTTGCACACAAATTTCGACAACAATTCCCCTAGAAACTTGTTTCTTTAATTATAAATAAACGACTAACTATCAAACGTTTGTATTGAATATCATTCACTATCAAACGATTTTACATCTATTGGCGAAGATAAGCATTACATTTTTCACAAAAATTTCGACAAGAATTCCCCTAGAAACTTTTTTCTTTCATTGTAAATAAACGACTAACTATCAAACGATTTTCCATCTATTGGCGCAGATAAACATTACATTGTGCACAAAAATTTCGACAAGAATTCCCCTGGAAACTTGTTTCTTTATTTATAAATAAACGACTAACTATCAAACGTTTGTATTGAATATCATTCACTATCAATCTATTTTACATCTATTGGCGCAGATAAACATTAAATTTTTCACAAAAATTTCGACAAGAATTCCCCCAGAAACTTGTTTCTTTTATTATAAATAAACGAGTAACTATCAAACGATTTTACATCTATTGGCGCAGATAAACTTTATATTTTTCACAAAAATTTCAAGAAGAATTCCCCCAGAAACTTGTTTCTTTTATTATAAATAAACGAGTAACTATCAAACGTTTGTATTGAATATCATTCACTATCAAACGATTTTACATCTATTGGCGCAGATAAACATTACATTTTGCACACAAATTTCGACAACAATTCCCCTAGAAACTTGTTTCTTTAATTATAAATAAACGACTAACTATCAAACGTTTGTATTGAATATCATTCACTATCAAACGATTTTACATCTATTGGCGAAGATAAGCATTACATTTTTCACAAAAATTTCGACAAGAATTCCCCTAGAAACTTTTTTCTTTCATTGTAAATAAACGACTAACTATCAAACGATTTTCCATCTATTGGCGCAGATAAACATTACATTGTGCACAAAAATTCCGACAAGAATTCCCCTGGAAACTTGTTTCTTTATTTATAAATAAACGACTAACTATCAAACGTTTGTATTGAATATCATTCACTATCAATCTATTTTACATCTATTGGCGCAGATAAACATTAAATTTTTCACAAAAATTTCGACAAGAATTCCCCCAGAAACTTGTTTCTTTTATTATAAATAAACGAGTAACTATCAAACGATTTTACATCTATTGGCGCAGATAAACTTTATATTTTTCACAAAAATTTCGAGAAGAATTCCCCCAGAAACTTGTTTCTTTTATTATAAATAAACGAGTAACTATCAAACGTTGGTATTGAATATCATTCACTATTAAACGATTTTACATCTATTGGCGCAGATAAACATTAAATTTTTCACAAAAATTTCGACAAGAATTCCCCCAGAAACTTGTTTCTTTAATTATAAATAAACGACTAACTATCAAACGTTTGTATTGAATATCATTCACTATCAAACGATTTTACATCTATTGGCGCAGTTAAACATTACATTTTTCACAAAAATTTCGACAAGAATTCCCCTAGAAATTTGTTTCTTTCATTATAAATAAACGACTAACTATCAAACGATTTTCCATCTATTGGCGCAGATAAACATTACATTTTGCACAAAAATTTCGACAAGAATTCCCCTAGAAACTTGTTTCTTTAATTATAAATAAACGACTAACTATCAAACGTTTGTATTGAATATCATTCACTATCAAGCGATTGTACATCTATTGGCGCAGTTAAACATTACATTTTTCACAAAAATTTCGACAAGAATTCCCCTAGAAACATTTTTCTTTCATTGTAAATAAACGACTAACTATCAAACGATTTTCCATCTATTGGCGCAGATAAACATTACATTTTGCACAAAAATTTCGACAAGAATTCCCCTGGAAACTTGTTTCTTTATTTATAAATAAACGACTAACTATCAAACGTTTGTATTGAATATCATTCACTATCAATCTATTTTACATCTATTGGCGCAGATAAAAATTAAATTTTTCACAAAAATTTCGACAAGAATTCCCCCAGAAACTTGTTTCTTTTATTATAAATAAACGAGTAACTATCAAACGATTTTACATCTATTGGCGCAGATAAACTTTATATTTTTCACAAAAATTTCAAGAAGAATTCCCCCAGAAACTTGTTTCTTTTATTATAAATAAACGAGTAACTATCAAACGTTTGTATTGAATATCATTCACTATCAAACGATTTTACATCTATTGGCGCAGATAAACATTACATTTTGCACACAAATTTCGACAACAATTCCCCTAGAAACTTGTTTCTTTAATTATAAATAAACGACTAACTATCAAACGTTTGTATTGAATATCATTCACTATCAAACGATTTTACATCTATTGGCGAAGATAAGCATTACATTTTTCACAAAAATTTCGACAAGAATTCCCCTAGAAACTTTTTTCTTTCATTGTAAATAAACGACTAACTATCAAACGATTTTCCATCTATTGGCGCAGATAAACATTACATTGTGCACAAAAATTTCGACAAGAATTCCCCTGGAAACTTGTTTCTTTATTTATAAATAAACGACTAACTATCAAACGTTTGTATTGAATATCATTCACTATCAATCTATTTTACATCTATTGGCGCAGATAAACATTAAATTTTTCACAAAAATTTCGACAAGAATTCCCCCAGAAACTTGTTTCTTTTATTATAAATAAACGAGTAACTATCAAACGATTTTACATCTATTGGCGCAGATAAACTTTATATTTTTCACAAAAATTTCAAGAAGAATTCCCCCAGAAACTTGTTTCTTTTATTATAAATAAACGAGTAACTATCAAACGTTTGTATTGAATATCATTCACTATCAAACGATTTTACATCTATTGGCGCAGATAAACATTACATTTTGCACACAAATTTCGACAACAATTCCCCTAGAAACTTGTTTCTTTAATTATAAATAAACGACTAACTATCAAACGTTTGTATTGAATATCATTCACTATCAAACGATTTTACATCTATTGGCGAAGATAAGCATTACATTTTTCACAAAAATTTCGACAAGAATTCCCCTAGAAACTTTTTTCTTTCATTGTAAATAAACGACTAACTATCAAACGATTTTCCATCTATTGGCGCAGATAAACATTACATTGTGCACAAAAATTCCGACAAGAATTCCCCTGGAAACTTGTTTCTTTATTTATAAATAAACGACTAACTATCAAACGTTTGTATTGAATATCATTCACTATCAATCTATTTTACATCTATTGGCGCAGATAAACATTAAATTTTTCACAAAAATTTCGACAAGAATTCCCCCAGAAACTTGTTTCTTTTATTATAAATAAACGAGTAACTATCAAACGATTTTACATCTATTGGCGCAGATAAACTTTATATTTTTCACAAAAATTTCGAGAAGAATTCCCCCAGAAACTTGTTTCTTTTATTATAAATAAACGAGTAACTATCAAACGTTGGTATTGAATATCATTCACTATTAAACGATTTTACATCTATTGGCGCAGATAAACATTAAATTTTTCACAAAAATTTCGACAAGAATTCCCCCAGAAACTTGTTTCTTTAATTATAAATAAACGACTAACTATCAAACGTTTGTATTGAATATCATTCACTATCAAACGATTTTACATCTATTGGCGCAGTTAAACATTACATTTTTCACAAAAATTTCGACAAGAATTCCCCTAGAAATTTGTTTCTTTCATTATAAATAAACGACTAACTATCAAACGATTTTCCATCTATTGGCGCAGATAAACATTACATTTTGCACAAAAATTTCGACAAGAATTCCCCTAGAAACTTGTTTCTTTAATTATAAATAAACGACTAACTATCAAACGTTTGTATTGAATATCATTCACTATCAAACGATTTTACATCTATTGGCGCAGTTAAACATTACATTTTTCACAAAAATTTCGACAAGAATTCCCCTAGAAATTTGTTTCTTTCATTATAAATAAACGACTAACTATCAAACGATTTTCCATCTATTGGCGCAGATAAACATTACATTTTGCACAAAACTGTCGACAAGAATTCCCCCAGAAACTTGTTTCTTTAATTACAAATAAACGACTAACTATCAAACGTTTGTATTGAATAGCATTCGCTATCAAATGATTTTACATCTATTGGCGCAGATAAACATTACATTTTTCACAAAAATGTCGATAAGAATTCCCCTAGAAACTTGTTTCTTTCATTATAAATAAACGACTAACTATCAAACGATTTTCCATCTATTGGCGCAGATAAACATTACATTTTGCACAAAAATTTCGACAAGAATTCCCCCAGAAACTTGTTTCTTTAATTATAAACAAACGAGTAACTATCAAACGTTTGCATTGAATATCATTCACTATCAAATGATTTTACATCTATGGGCGCAGATAAACATTAAATTTTTCACAAAAATTTCGACAACAATTCCCCCAGAAACTTGTTTCTTTAATTATAAATAAACGACTAACTATAAAACGATTTTCCATCTATTGGCGCAGATAAACATTACATTTTGCACAAAAATTTCGACAAGAATTCCCCTAGAAACTTGTTTCTTTAATTACAAATAAACGACTAACTATCAAGCGTTTGTATTGAATAGCATTCCCTATCAAACGATGTTACAACTATTGGCGCAGATAAACATTAAATTTTTCACAAAAATTTCGACAAGAATTCCCCCAGAAACTTGTTTCTTTAATTATAAACAAACGAGTAACTATCAAACGTTTGTATTGAATATCATTCACTATCAAACGATTTTACATCTATTGGCGCAGATAAACATTAAATTTTGCACAAAAATTTCGACAACAATTCCCCCAGAAACTTGTTTCTTTCATTATAAATAAACGACTAACTATCAAACGTTTGTATTGAATATCATTCACTATCAAACGATTTTACATCTATTGGTGCAGTTAAACATTACATTTTTCACAAAAATTTCGACAAGAATTCCCCTAGAAATTTGTTTCTTTCATTATAAATAAACGACTATCTATCAAACGATTTTCCATCTATTGGCGCAGATAAACATTACATTTTGCACAAAACTTTCGACAAGCATTCCCCCAGAAACTTGTTTCTTTAATTATAAACAAACGAGTAACTATCAAACGTTTGTATTGAATATCATTCACTATCAAACGATTTTACATCTATTGGCGCAGATAAACATTACATTTTGCACAAAAATTTCGACAAAAATTCCCCTAGAAACTTGTTTCTTTAATTATAAATAAACGACTAACTATCAAACGTTTGTATTAAATATCATTCACTATCAAGCGATTGTACATCTATTGGCGCAGATAAACATTACATTTTTCACAAAAATTTCGACAAGAATTCCCCTAGAAACATTTTTCTTTCATTGTAAATAAACGACTAACTATCAAACGATTTTCCATCTATTGGCGCAGATAAACATTACATTGTGCACAAAAATTTCGACAAGAATTCCCCTGGAAACTTGTTTCTTTATTTATAAATAAACGACTAACTATCAAACGTTTGTATTGAATATCATTCACTATCAATCTATTTTACATCTATTGGCGCAGATATAAATTAAATTTTTCACAAAAATTTCGACAAGAATTCCCCCAGAAACTTGTTTCTTTTATTATAAATAAACGAGTAACTATCAAACGATTTTACATCTATTGGCGCAGATAAACTTTATATTTTTCACAAAAATTTCAAGAAGAATTCCCCCAGAAACTTGTTTCTTTTATTATAAATAAACGAGTAACTATCAAACGTTTGTATTGAATATCATTCACTATCAAACGATTTTACATCTATTGGCGCAGATAAACATTACATTTTGCACACAAATTTCGACAACAATTCCCCTAGAAACTTGTTTCTTTAATTATAAATAAACGACTAACTATCAAACGTTTGTATTGAATATCATTCACTATCAAACGATTTTACATCTATTGGCGAAGATAAGCATTACATTTTTCACAAAAATTTCGACAAGAATTCCCCTAGAAACTTTTTTCTTTCATTGTAAATAAACGACTAACTATCAAACGATTTTCCATCTATTGGCGCAGATAAACATTACATTGTGCACAAAAATTTCGACAAGAATTCCCCTGGAAACTTGTTTCTTTATTTATAAATAAACGACTAACTATCAAACGTTTGTATTGAATATCATTCACTATCAATCTATTTTACATCTATTGGCGCAGATAAACATTAAATTTTTCACAAAAAATTCGACAAGAATTCCCCCAGAAACTTGTTTCTTTTATTATAAATAAACGAGTAACTATCAAACGATTTTACATCTATTGGCGCAGATAAACTTTATATTTTTCACAAAAATTTCGAGAAGAATTCCCCCAGAAACTTGTTTCTTTTATTATAAATAAACGAGTAACTATCAAACGTTGGTATTGAATATCATTCACTATTAAACGATTTTACATCTATTGGCGCAGATAAACATTAAATTTTTCACAAAAATTTCGACAAGAATTCCCCCAGAAACTTGTTTCTTTAATTATAAATAAACGACTAACTATCAAACGTTTGTATTGAATATCATTCACTATCAAACGATTTTACATCTATTGGCGCAGT